>LR989868.1:867903-5814137 GCA_905146925.1 Autographa gamma | reverse complement strand
AAGATCACGTAAGAACTAATTTGAAAAATATTTTATATTATTGTAATAATTTACACTATTTGTTTTATGCATCCCTACCACCTATGAATTTGATATACAATTTTCCCCTATGATTACAATAAGTAGATGTAAATAAATTAAACTAAAAAAAAAGAAAACCTAAATAAGTAAAACTAAGACGTAACAATAATCTACCAACTAAAACCCAACAAAGACTACCAATAACACCAAACAAAAAAGCTTATCGTAAACTGATGACGTAGCTAAAAGCTCCACACTATTACAGGCAGTAAGTGGTGTTTCTGCCTAAAACTAGGCTTTACTGCAATAACATGGCAAGCTTTAGGGGAAAAGGGAAATCGTTTAAGCTTCCACCCCGGTGTTATGCCACCTGAGACTCAGTATTAGTTACTCGCCGGTAATTTTCGGCAGCCCAACTATTATGGCCGAACACACCGTTTGCTAATTTCAACCTTTTTACGCTAAATTGTGATTGGGTGCCTTTTTTGTTTGGATATTATGTGCAGGATCTATTAGTGTTAAAAGGGTCGAATTATTGCTTTGACGATACATTGCAACAACTAAACTAATTAGAAAAACATAACCGAAATCCTTAAACGTAAACTCACAATGCAGGCTCACATTTCATTTTAACTTTTAATAACTTGCAAAAAAACACGTTTATCTATTTTTGAATTTATGTTTTAATTCTCTATATAAAAGCGAAGATCGAGAAATCGTAAATAATATTATCTTTGTCAGTAGCTTCTAACAGTATACCAATATCGGTTACAAATTCTGATTTAGTACAAAGCTAAGTATCACTTTGATAACTTTAACTTGCAGCGAAACTTAGGCTAACCTGATCACTCAAACTGTGTGGTTAACAAGCTCTTGCTACGGGGAAGAGCGTATCCACATCATCCGATACGATATTGGTATCGAATCCGATATTGTCGCAAGTAAAAAATATGAAACATGTATAGGTCGCGTCACGTAAAAAGAACGCTAGCTGTCAAGATGCCCAGAACGCGATTTATCGGTCTGTTTGGTGGTATGAAGTGCGGGGGGACACGAGCCGCATATTTGCCGGTGCGCTATTGGTTCGTAGGACGACCTTCGGCTGCCGAATTGCATACTCATGCGCAAACATACCCTCCCCACCTTCCGCCAGCGTTACTTTTACCTGACGCGACCTATACCTTTAACATTATCAAGTCCGCTATCGGATTCGTAAGTTTCACACATTTTATATACCGTGGTATCGTATCGGCGTCCAATATCGTGTCGGGTAACGTAAATACCTCTAAATAAGTATCTATAATATAACATCTAGGGAGAGTATTTGAGTCTTTAGGAGGTACTTAAGCCATCGGTTCCGACTGTCAGTCAATTTTGACAGTTGTCAGTGGTAAGTCAGGTGAAGGAACTGGAAACTAAAACCCTGTGTAAGTTTATAATAAATGTTATTTGAGTTGTTAGTGAGCAAGTAGTGAGTTCTCCTTGTATTGAAAGTCTTCGCTGATAATTTGAATGTTAAGTTACTTGTAGTATAACTTATATAGATATGCAAACATATAAGTTTTATTAAGTATATGAGTTGAATTATGTTGTTTGTAACATTTGAAAAAAAAAAAACAAGTTGAAAATTATAATGTTGGGCAGGCAAAAATAAGTAGTAAGGGTAAAAAAAAATATGATAGAGTAATTATTATTTCTAAACAAAAACAAAAATATATTCGAACAGCTTAATTACAAAGGTAGTTTCAGTAACACGTTACCGTGTTTTTGTGTGATAAAACAAAATATTTCCAAGTAAATGGCCAACACTAATTGAGGTGACGGCGAGGCTTCCACGAAATTCCGTGCAGCGGGACAAATAGGGGAGACCGAGCAAAAACTAATTCGAAAAGAATGAAGGCATTTACTACTAAACTTCTATAAAGGTGCGTGTAAACGGGCTACAGTTCGTGCGACCCGCGATTGTAAGCGTCTGCAGTCTACGCGCGATTTTTTGACCTGAGTTGTAGCGAAGTTATCGACAAACGATTCGTACAGTTCGCATAAGTCACAATTTGATAACGCTGATCCCTAAATGCATTGTTATGGTTTCTAAATAATTAACAGCGTTTTAATCAGTTTTGCAAACATTTTGATGCAGTATGGATAAATATTTTAAGTTGCTGGTCTGGCGACGAACATATTTTTTCCGTCACATGCGGCAATAGAAGGAGATTTGACGTGACGTTTCGACGTGGTCACAGTAGCCAAATTGGTAATTTCTTTTCTCAGCGCCTGACAATACTGTTTCTCGATAGTTTTTGTGGCTTCTGTACTGACAGCCCGACAACCGCCAATCGACTCGGTTTGCCGCGCCCGCGCCGTGCCGCGCGATTCATACAGACTTCGCGTTTTGCATGATCGGCTTGTGTCGTATAAACGTACCTTTACACGTCGTCGTGATAAACGCGTAAAGACTCTGATGTTCCGTGGCGATTACTTATGGACTTTGCAAATACCCTAGAGGTAACTAAAGGTAGCACTAACTAGTTCAGGTAAAGTGTTGACTCTTTTATAGTACGCTCGTATTTATAGCCTTCTAATCTAATTAAGAAGCTTCCGAGCTCAAGATTGATTGGGTACGTCTCGATTAATTAAAAATAACATCTTTAAATCCACTTGACATTTTAGAAGGGTGACGTCAATCTGTTATATGACAAAAAAAATACGGCTATATTTTTATTTTCAACCATATGTTTTCAAAAATAATTATAGCAGTAATTGAACGGTTAAAATAAATATCTAAAACTTGATACTTAATTACCAACATATTAATAAAAAATATGTTTTACTTATTTCGACTTTTATTCAAATATTCAGCGTTGGCGTCATAACATATTTAAATATTAAAACGGAATTACGTAGCTGACTACAGTCAGCGGCCATTTTAAATTCAATATTTCAAAAATGGAACGCTAGGAAAGTTTGCGTAGTGCAAACTGTTGTACGGATCGTTAGTTTCTAAACAATTTACAACTATCATTCTTCATTTCTTTCTTAGTTAAACTTGCTAAGAGTGTAAACGTAAAGTTTTAGTAAACATAGTGACATAAGTGAGCAAACTCGAACATGATAGAAACGCGTAATCTTTGCGGTCCCCACTCTGAAACTGTCGTTAATAAAACTCCCCTGTGAACTTATCTTCCCCTGGGTGAGATAAAGTATTTTCTTCGCGAAAAAAACAAATGCTTGTGAGGGAGAAATTTTGCACAATCACGTGCTGCGATACTGTGGCGTCTTCGACGATGCAACCAGATAAGGGGGTGTTCCACGTCAATTTTTTATCCGTATTTTTTTTGTCCTGATTTATACCACCATGCTTTATTACATAGGTATGGTATATGTTACAGAAGACAAATATTGTTTTGTAAATTGTCTATACTAGGATAGTCCTGCGTAATTGTCGTAGTCTTAACGTAATTGTTGAATTAAAAATGTGAAGTCATGCAGAAAATTAGTTTAAAAGCTTATGTAAATAGTTATCAAAAGACTGAACAGAATGTTTAAGTATTTTTTGATAAACGGCATAACGTGCTTTAAACAAGTAAATTAAATCGTTATTTGACACGTTATAAGTCTTACTTAAATAACAAGTATTGCCGAATAACCGACCCTTTTCCGATAATACAACTTTAGTTCAGCAGTCTTAAATACCGCTATAAAGCAATCTTGCAAACAGCTTATATCTATTCTAAAATAAGTCACTTAAAAATTATGCAGGTTCATCTAAACGACTGTAATCTGCAATCATAACATACGAATATGTACCTTATTTTATGGACATAAGGGGGACTATCCTTTCCAACCCGTTCTTATCGTTACATTACCTAAAATTGCTAATTAAGTACCATGTCAGTCGTTATTAAAGTGTTATCTCAGTTTCATATGCCTCATGAATCAATTAGACGGGTGTAGGCGGCCATTTTAACAAAGACTTGCCATATATTGTAGACCCGAACATTGTCCGTGCTGAGACGGACAAAGGCGGTGATCCGAAAAATCTGCCCGAAGGGATGTGGTTGTGTAAAAGTGGAAATAGGACATTTAAGTTGTATTTATTCGTTTAGTTGCATCTATTTGTGACTTTGTTGCTTTGACTTCGCTAAAATAGGAGCCAAGAGTATAGGTATGCAATTAGGAGGTAAAGAGAGAATATGGCTCGAGACAGAAAATCTGGAGTAAAGCGGGAGAGACTATTTTGCTCAGAAGTGTAACAGTAAATAGGTTACTAAAATATGTAAAAAAAAACAATATATTTAAGTTTAGTAATAAATAAATAAATAGTTGTTAAATGAAATTCAAAACAATCTAAACTTAATAATAATCCAGCATATAAATGTCCCACTGCTGGGCACAGGCCTCTTCATACATAGAGAAGGCGCGAGCATTGATCACCACGCTTGCTCTCTGCGGATTAGCGATTTCAGATACAAAATTTTGGAATCCAATTTTCCTCACGATGTTTGCCTTCACCGTTTGTCGAAACAATTGATTTTTTTTTTATTAAAAATTTTAATGTTTTAATGGTATAGTTTGTTTAAACAGGTCATTGTCTGTAAGGTAAAGTGGCCAAAGTACACAGAAAAAGAATCAATTGTTTTCTCATTAAGGAACTTTAAATGAAAGCCGTAGTGAATACAGGCAGATGATGAAATATTAATGCGTTTCGTGAAGGCGTAGTGACGGTGAAACGAGCGCGATTGTACTTTAAACTGTTTACTTGTATTGTAATTAACTCGTGGATTCTTTGTTTGTTGATTAAGTTTGGTAGTCTTTGTGGGTTGATGTACCTGGTTTATTTTATTTTTAAACCATGTTTTTTACTGTAACGTAATCTTATTGTTTTGTTATACACAAAAATCGGACGTAGGTATATGCAAGTAAAAAAAAAACAATCTTATGTTTTAGTATGTAGAATTTAAGTTGTTTATCGTCTAATAATATAAGAAGCTGACTGTTACGATAATTCATATTTTGTGTGTAGTTCTAATAATTCTATGGATAATTACCTAATCTGTGGTAATTAAAAAGTAAACTTTTTAATTACCACAGATTTTAAAGCTTTATGAAACAAGTTTCAAAAAAGTACAACTATTTTTTTTTAACTTTGTTTTTTTTTTAGAATAGCTAACATGTTATCATGACTTTACACCTACGAGACGTGACGAGTATCTTACCTTGCACTATGTTATATTTATAAGTACGTACCTCAATAAAATGGCGGCCTCAAACAAGTGAAACTTAATATACTGTCAGCCGTAGCGAGCTTCACAATTGCTTCCGCATTTGAAACAGAAAAAGGTACAGTCCCCGACAAAAGCGATTAACATCATTTACTAAAAGATTTCAAAATTGAAATCACATAAAATTTTGTGTTTTTTAATCAGTTTAAAGCGGCTTAATTTAGACAAACATTGTATTAAAATTAGATGCTATGTCACTTCGTAATTAAAAAACGATTTTGTAGATTGATATTTTAGTGTGTGAAAATTAATATTTAGACTAAATGTATTTATTCATTGTGACATGTGTAATTGACATTAAGTTTTTACTTCATTGACTTCATAATCAAAGCAGTATAGGTACTTTTGGTTTATTAAATTGTACTCTAGCTCGGCTGTTCCGCAATGTATTATTTACAGTCGACATAAGTACCAAACAAAGCTAATTTTAACTACGGTGTGAAACCTAGCCTTTATATAACACAGTAAAGCTTTAGTTCTCGACTGTACCCACACGTCACAAAAGCTTGGAAAATATATTGCTTAATGCGTTGTTTGAGCGCTTTTATTTATTTTACACACAATGGAAAATAAATGTTGATGAGTACAGGCGAGTAGAATGGTGCTTCGTATAATATAACTGTTATGAAATAAGTCGGTTTTCGAAAATATTTATTATATTTAAATTATATTTTATTTGAAATAGGTAATGATTAAAAATACCAAACAAATTGCTTTTTATAATTCACAGAAATAATGTGTTTGTTATTTTCAAATAAAATCCGTAATCAGAATGAATGTAAATACGTACGATTTTCATTTATTCGGTTTTGGTTAATCCGATTCGTAGAACCTTGTAAATATACCTTTCTAATATTTGTTTTTTTTTTCTGTTTTTATTAGAATCTGTTTGTGTTATTAGATATAACTGGTCAGGGTCTTTTTTCCAACCACCGCCCGACCCAAAATTAATTGGGGTAAAAAAGAAAGAAAAAATATCATGTAGGAGTATTTTGTAAAACCAGCGGTCTGTCTGCAATATCACAAACATTTTAAAATTCATTCGACTACATTCTCTATATGGGAATGTTTTTATCTTACCTTTTTTCGTTATTCCACTCACGTAATACTTTTTACACTATCAAATAACATGTGAGGAAAGGGAACTCTAATATCACTTAACGTATACAACCACAAACTGCTATAACAGAAAAAGTATTTATTATACAGTACACGAATATTTGAAAAAAACTATTGCCCAATACTTAATCACATCTCAATTTCAATTTACTGGGAAAACCCATGACGTTTCTTTGAGGTTTAAGGTGAAATATGAAATGAAGTAAGTTTATAAACTACAAAACAAACAACATTAAAAACTCAAAAACAGTTAATAAATAAATAAATAAATGCGGACAACATCACATACATTGCTCTGAACCCAAAGTAAGTAGCTATTAAGCACTTGTGTTATGGAATTCAGAAACAACGAAGGTACCACAAACACCCAGACCCGAGACAATGTAGAAAAATGACTTTCTAAAAGTTAGTTCTAAAAGTTAAAAGCGTTATTTTTAGTTGTTATTTAATTGTATAAGTCTTGTATGCATAATCACAAGACGACGATGATGATGATGATGACTTTATGATAAATCTTAAAGTGTTTAAAGAATACTGTATATTATTAGGTGAGCGTTTTTTTATTATATTATACAAAGAATTGACCCTTAAATAGGTACTAAACATAGCAATATATATACCTAGGCAAAATACGAGTGATGTCACATATAGTAACATAAACCTGCCTGGAAGGCTTAAAACCTTTTTTGTCTTTTACTTTTACGAGAAAATGTCAGCTGGTGACTTTGAAGTTAGATATTTTTTTCTATTTTTATACGCAACCTATACGTAAGTGATATGTTACGAAAAGGGCAACTATAATTCTATTTATGGATATAGGAAAATGACCTGAGCTAGTTCATACACGTAGGTACTAAAAATGTCATAGAATCGATTCAAAGTACTAAGAATTTATGCATATCCGATTATCCATGTAATGTTTATTAAACTACAATACAGTGTATACTATACAATACTATAATAAGTAGTTAAATTGTGCCACATTACCAAAAAATTATGTATAACAAATCCTAGATAATTTTATGATAGTAGCAACGTATTTAAAATTGACTAATATCATTTACTAGATTTCTCATCCCGTCTATAATATAATGGGTCAATATTTCAACTTTCATAAACAAATTACAAGAAGTTCATCCAGTCACTACGTTTAGTTTAAGACAGCAACAAACAAATTTTTTCACCTATACTTCCAAATGTTCTATAAATAAGTCACACGAAAAATCCTCAACAAATTAATGCATTCAACATTAACACTTTGCGATTACATATCCCATGTATTATGTACTAAAAGTAGAGTCGTTAAGTAGTCGTCACCTGCGACAGACTAAAGCGGGTAAGAGCCCTTATAAGGGGCGATGACAGGCCGACTCAATATAATGCTACACCTGCGTCAATTACGTGTCGCGATGGCGGCATGGCGATAGGGATTGATAAAGGAAGGGATAACGTGATAGGAAGTGTCATACGTTCTTTTGTTTGTTTTTCTGCTATGCTGTATGATTATATTTCGACGAGTTAAAAGGAAATTGTATGATGTAAAAAAATAATGGAGGTAGGATAGTTAAAACATATTTAAATAACATCGTTGTGGTTTGTAATTATTTATGATAAATATTTGTGAAATTTTTTGATTCAATTTGATCCGTACGATTCGTAACTTAGAAGTCCTCAAACCTTAGCAATTGATAAATTCAAAACTTCGTTCATCAATATTATTAATTAACTTTGATATGTGGGTATATTTAATAGGGACTTCAAGTATATTCTGTGAACAATGATATGGGTAAGCAATGAGTGTTGCTGAGACGCTGGGCTTGAGAATTACAGCCATCAATATTCAAACAATAGTACTAACATTGTAAATTAACATTGTCCTTCTAACATAAAGAAAAATAATTGGAATTGAACATTTATTATTGGTTAAAGCGTCATGCTTCGAAGTTAAATTATAGATCGCTAGAGATCCTGTTGGTAATATAAACTACGCTTTTTGATGATAAACGGCAATTTATTTTGAATAATTGACTGACAGTGGTGAGAACTTTTACAGTAAGGTATTTAAAAAAAACATTTTACAAAACACTGTGCCAATAATTTTATTCAATCAATATTACGAACAGTCTTCTCTTCTCTCATATTAATGATGTATCTTACATTAATTAGTATTTCATAGTCACTTTTTAACTATTTACAAAGACCTACTAACGACCTACCTCACATCGAAAATCTTATTTACTGTTGCCACATTGCTATTACCATTAACCGCGATTACGAATTACCAAGAATCCGTCTTAAGTCAAACGTAATATATAATATAGTGTTGTTACCTTACCGGTAACGCCTAACAGGCTTACCGTTTATTATTACCCGCGACAGTCTTGGTTTAGCGGCGACGTACGATACTTGAGAGGTTTCGAAGGAAACAACCTTATTAAGAAACGCATACTCACTGACTATGATCGTAAAACTTTTAATCTAGGATGTGATGAAAATACAACATATACCAAACACATAATAATATATTTTAAGAGTAAACAGTTAAAGCTCTGAAGAATAAAGAATTAATTTTCTGTAGGAATCGGTAATCAAAATAATTATGTCGAAATCGTAAATCTTATTAGGTAATTTCTCATCTTTATTTATGAAGCAAAGAGCAAACCTGTTTGTTACACCATAGCCAGTTTACTAACGAACATTTAAATGACATGCGTATTTGGGTTTCGAGGGCCTAACCCCGCAGGGGGTGCCCTTAGTGGATGTTGTTGATGTAGTCAGTTTTTCCTATTGCTCTGGCTGGAGGCCTTAAGGTCCTCGCCAAAGTTCCGGTGAAGCAGTCAAAACCTGCAGTCAGGATAGCTGCAAAGATCTCTAACAAAAAAAAATATTTGGGTTGCCAATAATTCAAAAACCCATTTCTTGATTAATATAGAAAAAAAAAACACTAATATGATTGGTTGTAGAGAAAAAACTTATTTAATTTATTTGTAACTGAGGACCTACTCGTTCCAGTAAGATGATACAATTTTATTACCAATACGCCCGTAAGATGTTCCAACTATTAAGTGAGTACTTGAATTCTGTACATAAACCTAAGTACATAAAATCTAAAATCATAAAATGTATAATCCACCTTATTTTATGGACATAATGAATAGAGGTCCAAGACAAAATAATTTTGAATTAGAAGCTATAAAGACTCACGACTAAGCTATAATATAAGCTACGTATAGAAATATTAACGATAGGCAATAACTGTAAGATGGTACTTAAATACAAGCTATAGTAGACACACTTAACAAGCCAAACGATATTGACGCACCACAATATTTGTCCAAAAAATACACGAAAGAAAAATATTATACTTTTTTTACACAACTCCGTAATCGGGTAAAATGTTCACCGTCCGTAAAAAAGTCCAATAAATTGAAGGAATATCGAAAAATACAGTGAGGGCGACGTCGATCCGCTAGTTAGGCAGCCATAAAGCCGAGACCGCGCCAGTAGAATAAGTAAATATTTCTCAAAAGCCTCAGAGAAGTCAAGAGAAATAGTTTTATTGATGTCTTCGTGAACGTCATGAATTTACTTTTCATTACGATAGAAGTTTGTTCGCAAACAGTTGAACACGGAGTCGACGTTCACGCAAAAAATACGGAGCTACTTATGTAGGGCCTGTGTAGTGCTTCAAGCAAACATGAGTGAAGAGCTCGCGTGCCAACAACATGCTCAAGTGCTCGAATACTTGTATAGGAAATAAACTAACAACTTACTGTCTTAATTATAAGGAATAAAGCGCTTTTAGCAATTACAGCACATTAGGTTTACTGCTCGGTACTCATTATACCTGCCAGTAATTGTATTATTGCAAGGCGATGGCTTTTTTCTATAAAAGGTAGCATTAGTGCAGAGGTGGCAAGTTCCAGGAAATATGTTATTATTTAGAATTTATATTGAAAAAGTATTGTCTTTATCTGAGTCCAAACCTAGCCTTAATAACACATTTACAAAGCTTTATTGCTAGTATACATAAACAGCAACTCACTTTAATGAATGCATTTAGAAGATTTTCATTATGATGTGATACGGAGTTTCATCTTGGGAAGTACATTTACATTTACGAAATATCTCCGCGCAAATTGCCTCATGGCTAATGGCGACAGTATATCAGGAGTCCTGAAGGCAAAATAAAATTATACAGGTTTTTATAGCTTTCGAAGGCACAGTGGCCCCCGGGGGTGTTAAATAGACGCTTTACGGCAGTCCCCTTACAGGCTCACGCACAAAGTCCTTCTCAAAAAATCTTCGTCCACTACACATAAATTGATTTGCGATGCGAACCTGCGGTATTTTTGGGTGATAATAAACTTGATCTTAAGAAAAACTACCTTAGGGAGTGTCGTTGCCGTTTTAGTGTTACTGATTATTACAGTAATATTGTACGATTAGTCCGAGTACTAAACCGAACCCAAGTTCGAGACGTCGCTTGGTACCACAATAGCGAGGCTGGAATGGAGCTGGGAAGGCCATTTGGTGAGACGAAGTGACGGCAGGTGGACTAAGGCGGTGACGGAATGGTGCCCAAAAAGAAGTCGGTCGTCCGGGAGCAAGATGGGTCGTCGAGATAGTTAAAGTCTCGGGTCGAGTCTGGATGAGGCTGGCACAGGACTGTAGAAAATGGCAAGAAAAGGAGGAGAGGAAACTACGGCCGCACAAACCGTGGAGGTTCGTACACAGGCACACCTCGTTGAAAACTAAAGTAGTCGGATCTCGGAGACTTGCCTTGACGTTGCCTCGTGTAGAAACGGGCTTAGGTGACCGCAACTTTTGCTTCTTTGATAAGTTTTCATCTTTAATTTTATCTACTTTATTTAGCCTTTTGGGAATAAAGTCTTAATACTGTATAACTTAATAAAATATTTTGCAGACAATAAGTAATTGGCATATTGACAAACAATTCACAAATTATTTTTGACTCATGCATTTAATAACTATAATTTCTGTGTAAGATATTTTTATACTTTGTAGCGATTATAGTATGTAGTTTAAACAGATTGCCAATCGTAATTTAAGACATCTAATATTTATTATAATAGAATCTGAGAGTCAAGATTAAAAGAATAATGTTATCACTATACTTGCCAATTTACTTTTTAAGAACAAAGTTTAAAAGAGTAAAAATGGCAGCAGATATATCAACCGTATATAATAAGGAGTGTTATACAAATTAAGACGTTTTAATAATTGCTTGTTTTGCATTTATAGGCACTTGGTTTATCATCATCGCTCATTGCGATTGCCAAGCTATTGTGGGTAGGCGGGCGAGGAGAATTAAGAACAGTGACACTCCACCAAACTCGTCCTACTTATTTCGGAGCCACCAGATTCCTCTTCATCAGACGACTGCGAGCAAAAAAGCCCGGAGTTGTGTCAGTGTCAAGAAACGTCATCCCGCTTGTCATGTTTTAGCAGTTCCTTATCACGTTTCTTAACACTATAAATATCGAAGCACATTTTTACATTTCACTGAGATATTTTTGTGATAATTTGATAATATTAATTTATAAAGCAACTAAAACCTTTAACTAGAAGTTTCTAAGTAAACATTCTACCACGGTAGCTTAGGACAAAATAAAGATTCGAGATAGCAACGTGTATTGTTCAATAGCAAAGGCTTTTCTCATTAAAGCTACCCGTAACCCAGCTAAGGTATAATTAGTTTAATTACCGTCCTCCTGCATGGAAAACACCTTTTTCTTTCTATTTAAATAAATAGATGAAAATAGACTGTAAGTATCGAATAAGAAGACCATTGAAAATCGTTTCGAGTTTCTTGAAACATATCATCACGCCTGTATCCTCGAAAGGTTAGGCAGAGGTGTAACAATGTACACCCACAGTCCCTTGTAATAAGGGGCTACTATTGCCACTAACCGGGCACAAATCCAAACTCCGACCTGCTACTGAGAACTTCATAGAAAAATCCAATAACACCTTGTTCGACTTGGGAATCGAACCCAAGACCTCTTCACTTAGCACCACTAGGTCAACGAGGCACAGTTTCTTGAAATATTAAAATAATATAAAAGTAATAATTTTCACAAAAAAGGGAGTATTATAGGACAATAGGAGAAAATCACCACAAATTCTTCTGCAAACTAGAGTGGATACAGTGTGGTTATAATAAAAAATCCCTTTAGACAATTTTCCATTATCTGGCCGTCCATTGTTAGAAGTCAGTGGTCAGCGTTTTATGGCTGGTCTGTGTCGTGACTCCTTATTAAACCGCTGGGGACGCACCGACTTGCTCTAATTGATTTAGGGACCAAGACCGCGACACTACGCTTCTTTGTTTACTTTGTACCAAAACGTTCACTTAAAGTTTGAAAGTTAGTAATAATAATAATCTTCCAAGACAATTCACACACGGTAATCTGATCTGAGATGAATCTGAGAGTTAAGATAGCGGGGAATGACAGGAGGCCGCGGGGAAAAATAATACATAAAAAATAGTACATAATAACTTTTAAACTATCGCGCTGTATTTTTATTGTAAAATAATTCACGGGAATAAGTATAAATCCCATAAGTCTACTTGTGACCACGGCCGGTGTAACCCAGTCAAAATGTCAATACATAATAAGTCGCTATATTATAAGAATTTTTATTATTTCTACTTTCAAATTGCTGAAATATAAAACATTGACCGAACTACTAAATAATCCATAGATATCTACATTATGATACGCTATAAAATAATAAGCGATTCCCTTTCCGGAGCAGTCTTGTAAAATTAGATATTATTATATAATAACGAGATCGGAACTTTTGTTTTTATATCAACAAAAATGATTCGACTTTCTATTTAGAGGGCATTGAACCATCTATATATTTATCTAGTCTTTGCAAAGTAATGTAAATGGACGTTAGAGTAGGCTGTCAGAAGTTAGCCACAAGAGACTTTTAGAGTGACTTATGTCTGTCGAAATATGTTAAAGATTTCTTAATTTGGAAACTTTGAGTCTAGAATTTCCTTAGGGATTTGCCTGGATTTGTATAGCTACTTCTAAACTAACGACCTGTGTCTTACTAAATGGTGCCTGACGTCACGACAGGTGAAGGCAAAGATGTTAATTGAGCTTGATTTGATAAAGATTGGGAACCCAGGATAGAGAGAGACGGAAAGAGAGCAGAGATGCACTTTCCCTGCAGTGAGACAGAGATTGCAGATGATAATAAATAATGCTAAATTTATGTTATTATACACAGTCGTCGAGTAATTTGGTAGGCATCATTTCACGCACTGCTAGGTATTTACTGAGAATTCGCTAATGATTTGATTATACGTATATATAGCTACTTGATATTAGTAATTAACTGTAACAGAGATTATGAGATTATTGTATTGAGTAAATTAAGGATAGCGTCAGCAATATGACTATGTTATTAATGTTTTTAGTCCACATGTCCATAACATATTGAAAGCTTTTCCGTGTTTTATATCTGTTACGTTATATTTTCTATATCACGACCATAAGTAGGCTTACTTATAAATAGTGATATTCACAAAACATAAATAAGTCACTTGACAAATTTGTCAAAATATTTATGTAGTGTTGGCGAGACGTAAAAGGGGTGAACTAATTGAAACTGCCAACAACTAAAGTATAACGGTCTATAATTGAAATATTCCATTCGGTTTAACGTCAAAAATAATTCAGCCATGACTGTATAATTGTACAAACAGCCAGCATTACAAATACGCACGTACTAAAATAGCCGAACATATGAAAATGAAGCAATTAAAATTTCATGGCGACCGACACGCCATAATAAGTTATACTATTTCGCAATTACTTTAGCGATATAGCAAAAAAGCGCTTTCACATTCTGCTTCAGAAACTAGTTTTATGAAAGCTTTTAAGACGTCCCCGAGCTCGCTAATTGATTTAACAGCCTCGACATGAAGAATTTAAGGTCCGCTGAACACGCGACTTTCGTCGTTAACAAAAATTAGTGACGCAACACCCAGCGACCATGCATAAACGAATACTCCAATAAATAGCTATCGACGTAAAAAACTGAAGGTAAGTTAATTTGATAAAAAAAGAGTTTACCGCGGCCAACAAAAGGCATTTAAAGGCAAAGGAAGCAGAAAACGACGGAAGAAAAATGAATGATTACAGCAAAAAGGGCTATCAAAACGAATGATAAACGAGCTTAATCCGAGTCCCATCCTTGTTTTATTACGACTGGACGATTGTAAAAACGTATTAGTGGGCGGGGCCAGCTCTGTGGGCCCCGACGATCTATGACACTTTAGTTGACCTTTTTATATCCAATAGACGATGCTGGCGGTAATTTATTGGAAGTTTATTACCCTAAAATACAATCAAAGCAGTGCAATAAAATAGTTATCGTATTTAGTATAGATAAAGAGGCGATATCAATAATTTCATGATATATGCTGACAGACAAAAACTATATGTATATTGGTCAACCTTTTTTATTTATGCCACTATTATTGGGTCATAATTATAAACAGTTGACTTAAATAAAAATAAAAAGTGTTTTATGAGACATACTCTTGAATATAAAAGAACTTTACGAGACATTTGATAACATAAAAAAGCTTAGCTATGAATATATAAAACTAAATTATTTAAACGAATCTGAATTCAAAATCAACAAAGAGTCTTAGTATGTACTAATTGTCAATACCAAAACCAACGGCTTTTCAGTAACTCCGTAACAAATTCGACCTGGAAACATGAAAACCTGATTCCTAGGATCACAAAAGGTCAGATATGTACGATTTATATCTGTCCTTACAGACAATGGAGCAGTCTGACCTTGACCTCGCGATCGACGGCGGATTGATCATGTTCATGTGAGGGACTGTTAATCATGTGGAAACCGAACGAAGACTTCAGTTGATTCCCAGGTGGGGGAAGATGGTATTGGTATTTTCTATTACAATATTTTCAGTAGACGTTATCATCATAACAAATGTACGTACGTTCTTTTTAAATTGAGTTTTTTTTTTATGCTAAATTCTAGAGCTATATTTTGTTGAATTCTTTATTTTATGTTTCCAAATTTTAGTTAGAAAATCGAAAATCGGAAACTTTGCCTTGCTATAGATTGTTATAATTCGAAGCAAAAACTGAGCTCCCATTATCTTACCAGTTTTATGATTACAAGTTATAAAAGGAAAACTCCTTAATATCATATAGTTTAGATAAACAATACGATCTTACTGAAATTATAATTCATCAAAATTCGTTACCAATCACTACTATTAATTTCCTCTTAAGATTTATTTTCTTAGACCACAGAACAATGCATGCGGTTCGATACAAATGACCAGCCCTAGTTAAAACCTGTATGTAGGTAAAAGGAAAAGCTCATTAAGCCTACGAAGGCTTCTTGTTACAGTTACGGTATGGGGACGCATAAGTACCGGTTTAGCTCCACTAACCTAGTATTACATGTATATTAGACAAAGAAAATTGCACCTAATTCTTTTGTGATTACAGTAGGTTCTAGCTTGTAGTCAAGAAGGTACTTAAAAGGAAAGGATAAATCTTTATCATATGAATTTGTATAGGTATTAATTAAGTTATGCTAACAATATAAGGAATAGAAAATTCATCTATTTGTTTAAATTATTTAATTTCAAAACCTACAACTACGCTTGAGTAATAATTGATTTAGTCCATAATTCAGAAAACACGGTCATTGACTAACTCAATAGAAGAAGAAAAAAAAGTTAATTTTTAAAACACAATTGTGTTAACAAATGACATTGTAATTCTAATTTTCTAAGAAAATAGAAAAGTCCCAAAAATGTTACAATAATATCCTTCGTATGACCTTTTTAAACATTCAAAAATAACAATATGTTAAAATATACCAGTTAATACGTCTCATACTACTATTTAAAGCTTTCTCTATAAAATCTTAACAACAAAAATTTTAATAACTCGATGAAATGTGCGCTTCATTTTTTATGAATTTAGTTTTATTACATTTTCATTGTTCAAACTTCCAAGTACCAAGTTCTTGTGAATATAAAAATAGTCTTTATGCATTGTAAAGAGTATTTATTAAATAAATATTTATTCTTTTGAAAGACTTCTAAAATGACTGGCTGTAAATCCAAAAAAAATATGAAGACTTTTTTTTTCTTGGTTTAATTTTTTGTTCTTTCTTTGAATTATTTTGACAGACCTCTCTGAATACATTTTTATGTAGCCAAAGAGAACAATAATGGTAGTTTTTTAATGGCTGAAATTATATTATAGATAAATTAAATCGTATGATATAATTTGTATTGCTTTACTATACAATATAAAATTACTCAGTAATACCCACGTTACTCCAACGTGTATAGACGTAAGTAGAGTTATTACATTTCGGTATTTATTTTTAAAATATTGTGTGTTAACCAGAATCTGAAGTGTTTATGAATATAAAGAGTATGTAATTTCATTAACAATCCTACTAATATTATAAAATTAAATGTGAAAGTTTGTGAGAATGGATGTGTCGATGTTTGTTACTCTTTCATGCAAAAACGACTGAATGGATTTTAATGAAACTTCACAACAATGTAGATGATACATCGAGATAACACATTACCTATAATATATAAAGATAGTGTATGTACTGTCATTCACGCGGGTGAAACCGCGGGGTGCAGCTAGTAATTTATAAAGCAGAGTTTTTTATTTATTTAAATAAATAAGTGTTATGTCATCCTCTTTTCCAGGATGTCAATTAATACAACTTAATCTATTTTTCTACAAAATATACAGCATTAAGTGTTACATTTTCTGTAAGAGAATAAAAATGCTTCCACCGTAACTGTTGCAATGAATAATCTTAATGAAATACGCCTAAATGTAGGCAGGACGATAAAATCGTCTGACTTAAAATATTATTCTCGGAAGGCATAAAGAAAATTTTATTTAATGGAGATAAGATTTCTTGAATTAAGAGAGGAGTTGAAATTATAAACAATAAGGTCAAATTCTAATTATAATAATCCTAAATATATATAATCCTGTTTATTATGGCTTTGTGGAAACATAATGAGAGGGTCTAGAAAGAAGAGGCTTGTAAAATAGTCTATTTTATTAACTTTATTACAATGCCTAGGTTAGTTAATTTATATTTATTGAAGTACATAAACTCTTTTGTGTTTGACAACCTCAGTGGTCGAGTAACGTACACACTGGTTTTAAAGGTGTTCTGAGGTCTTGGGTTGGATCCCCAGATGAGCTAATGAAGGAAATTAAATGTTCTTCTTAATCTTCATTTCTTTAGGTATGTGATTTTGGGCTACAATCATCTTATGACCTGGGCAGATTATGTGAGAGATTATATCAGAGAGAAAGAAGTGAATACTGAGATGTAGAGTAACAGATGCATAGAAGAAAAACACACATTGCACGTATATATAATTGGTTACAATTTATCTAGACTGCAAATACCCTATTTAGTGGTAATAACTTGAAGTCCAGACAACTTAGTACTTTATATAAATTTCCACTTTAAAATCCAAATATAACTCTGCTTTATACAAGCAATTCATACAAGATATAAAAACGTTCACAAACAATGAAATCACAGAGTTAGGGGTCCAATATATTACCCCGACAATATTTCGGTCCGGACCGGTCCGGATCGGTCCGGAATGTTTTATGATCCGGCGAACACGCAGTTACGCGTCTGGATGCCTGTGGCATGTGGACTCAACTGCGACCCATGATTTAAGTCTTTTCATTTCACAACAGTTTATTTTAAAATGGCGTCCGGCACTCGCTTGTGTTTTGTTTGTTTTTGGTTGCTAGATAAGAGATGTGTTGAAATGTTGAAACTTATTACAAGTACTCATTTATGTTTAAACTTTTATATTAACAATCATCTGATGTATTTTTGTTACATGGATATTGTAGAGCAACAAATGTTAACATTAATATACATACGAATAATCACACCTCTTTCGCTGTAGATGTAGGCAAAAACCACTTACTCCACTTACTATGATCTAATACCTCATCGTAGATGACAAACTATAATGTACGCTTAAGCTTAAATAACAAGAAAAACAACCGTATAAAGTCTCAGTATAACAACGGAGACTTAATAAACATTGATCCTGTTGCAAAAATATTAGAAAACCAACCAGTGCAGTGTCACCAACCGAACACTTTTAACTCGAGGTGACGGCAGACCAAAACAACCCCAGAGGGCCAAAAATATTAGTTTCTCCTCTAGCTGTTCACTAATTTTCACAGGATCTACGGGTTTACTTCCGACATACGTGAAAGGCGAAAACTTCCAAATTTTAGGTCACTGAGAATTCCTTGATAGAAACCCAATACCTATTTTTTCTGACCCAGTTTTAGACTAAAAAGCTTGAAATCAATATTCTCACATGGATAAGAGAAAGAACCTTTCTCTATGTAAAAAGAGTCTTTCAGCTGGCAATAAAACAATGTCAGAACGTTATTACTATATATTTTTTATCCTTTACCACACTAAACACAGTATCAGAAGTACATTTTATATTATATACGGCATTTCAGAGCAAACTGAATTAAAAACTCTGTGTTTCATGGCAAGTCAAATCTAATCACAATTTACTACCACAATTTCTTCACACATGGTCTTATTAAGTCATATTTTGTACCACATTCCACCATACTGTAGCCAAGAAAATATTACTTATTACGCATAGTTAAAAAATATTGTTTCTTAGGAAGAAATACAAAAATGTGCCTTACCTTAATGAGCTAAGATTTATCGCCAACGTTTATAAGCTCATAAATATGTTCGCAAAAATAACTGTTTCCTTTAATTTATGTCACCTTAGTACGAAAATATTATTTTACGGAAGAAAATTTTGGTCGATTACGAAAATGTACTGTTGGTCAATGAACTCTATTATGTTTTGGAAATATTTCAATGTAAGGTCATACATTTTAGTCATCACATTGTAATACTCGTAGATAATGTTTATTAATCAATACACTGTTTCCTTCAATTATCATGTTCGTTATTGTTTTGTTGATCTTTAGAACAAAGTTGATCTTTGAGTATAAATGGACGAAATATGTAATACGTACCGAAAAAAAATCGTTTTACACATAAACAATTTTAAAATATTCAATATACTGCAATTGAAAGCTAAGGCTAGGTTGCATTGGCTAAGTTTTAACGAGCATTACACGAACAGCTCACGCATGTCTGACTTACGGTGTTATTGACACTAGTGCGTTCGCACTGTGCTCATGAGC
Organism: Autographa gamma; assembly: GCA_905146925.1. NCBI lineage: Eukaryota > Metazoa > Arthropoda > Insecta > Lepidoptera > Noctuidae > Autographa > Autographa gamma. Next base: position 5,794,408 of record LR989868.1, on the reverse strand, counting down.
TGTTCCTGTAATGCTCGTTCGATGCGCGTTCGTCAGATCTGGACGCACCCTAACTTCAAAGCTCTTCAACAAATTGAAATAGCTATACCTTCATATAGATTCTACTTTAACGTGTTCTCAAAGTCAACCGATTTTTGATTCATTTCCAAGTCACTAACTAAAAGCCTGCAGTTTGACGTCCTCTTAAAGGAATAAGCCATCGCTGGGCCCTTTGTGAGTCAACCGATGGCGGAGATTTTAGCCGGAGCTATTCATCTGAAATGCCAACACGGTGCATTCACCTATACTGAAGGTAGTTATATACCTCTCTGCCTCAGTATTAACTAAGTGTTAGGTTTCGTCGTAAATTTTAAAATGATAATTATAGAAATATAAATAAATAGACACACAATCCTGAAATTCTGTTAATTTTTAAGTTATTTTACTTACTAAGTAACTGAAATATAAATTCTTTAGGTTTGTTTAAATATAATGTTCTTTTATGCCGGTGTCATACGATATATTATAAATAATCTTCGTAGAAGTTTTTATTTAATAAATTGCCATTATAAATTTTATACGCAAGCGTTTGCTTTTAGGAAATTTAGTTTATATTCTTTCTCTACATACATTGAAAGCTAATCTAAATTAATTTTCATTTATCAAAAAGGCGAGCGCTACAGAACTTTAAATATCGGTCAAATCGTACAGCCTATACTTAGCCGAGACCTTAAAATAGACCTTAAATTAGCTTCTATAAATAAACTCATTGAAAACTTTGGGGCATATGTGACATTAATTTAAAACATCTCTTTATTTTAGTAGTAGCGTGAACGACTGCTACTAAACATGGGCGGGACTGAGATCGTTTATCAGCCCTTTATACGTACGCCTGTACGCTTTGCAAACGATTTTTTACAAAAATCTTGTCACAACAGACAAGATAAATGCTAATAGGGTTTAGGTATTTAAAACAATGCTTTAGTTTAGTTCTTAGTTTTATTTAGTATATATTTTTTCCTATTTAATATGTAGGCTTAGTTTTTATAGTATTGTAAATATTTTAAGGTATTCTGTACATATTGTTTATAATATTTTTTTCGGTTTAAATATAAATATTATATTACATGCTTTAAATATCAGTGTAGAAAATCAGTGACGTGTAGAAAGCTAACTTGAAACGAAAACTGATGTTGATGAAAGATAACATTTTGGATTTATTGTTGTATTCATACACAATTAAATCTAATACAAAAAAAAATTGTAGCCTACTAAAATTAAATCTTACATAATATTAACAAAAAAATTAAACCGCCGAAAACACTGAAAAGCAAAAAATAAGAAACCTTTTTTTATTTAATCTTAATAACTAAGTTCTTAAACGAATGTGAGTATACCTAAGTAATTTCGAGTCGGCGCCATACAGGCAAATTAATTAATTACGATATATAGGTACTTAACTTTTTTAGAAATTTTAATGGTTGTCGCTGGAGATTTCATTGCATTGTTAAGTCGATTTAAACTCAAACTCAAAACTTTTATTTGCTTTCCACACTGGAATTAGTAGGTGGTAAGTAAAGAATATAATTATAGTATATAGCGTTTTTGATTTGGTTGTTTCTTTATTTTTAAGGTAATTTTGTGATCTTTGTTAATTGATAGTTTGGCGCCGCCTCAAAATTATTTAGGTATACTCACATTCGTTTAAGAACTTAGTTATTAAGATTAAATAAAAAAAGGTTTCTTATTTTTTGCTTTTCAGTGTTTTCGGCGGTTTAATTTTTTTGTTAAAAAGTTTTTATTTTATACTTTTTTGTGGCTATTATATACTAATTGCTACATGCTGAATTATTTATTATTTTTAAAATAGCTAACTACCTTATTTTCGTATTCAAATCTGTGAGTGAACAATAAATCACCCCTATTTTCCCAACCTTAGAGTAAAATTATATGGAACCAGCTTCAAGGTATAATCCCCTATCTAATAAAAAAAGATTTATCAAAATCAGACTGTTCTGTAATAAGTTACGCGTGGTCATATATTAAAATCAGTTAGTGAACAATCAATATATCCCTGTTTTTCTACCCTTAGGATTGGAATATTTTTTCCAAATTTATATGGGACCAACTTCTAGATATAGCCTACTCAATAAAAAAAGAATTATCAAAATAGAACTACTCTATAAAAAGTTACGCGTGGTAATACATTACGATCAGTGCGTGAACAATCAATTAACCCCTGTTTTTCCACCCTTAGGGTGGGAATTCCTTTTTCAAATTTATATGGGACCAACTTTGGAGTATACCCTTTCCAATAAAAAAAGAATTATCAAAATCGGACTACTCAGTAAAAAGATATGCGTGATCATACATAAAAAAAAAAAAAATATACGCGTCGAATTGAGAACCTCCTCTGTTTTCGTCGGTTAAAAATGAGTTTTTTGACGCGTGCTAGGCGTCAAAAAACTCATCGTCATCCTTGCCAATGGCGAGACAGGTGCCCAGAAGGCTGGCAGCATTGCCACGTTGAATGGCTATCTGTGCAAGGAACAAACAAAGATAAAATAATGACCAAAGAAAAGATAATTTTATATAAAAGTACGTGGTTTCCTTTTGCTCGTAATAATTATGTTACTGCGTATAAAAGTATAAGATACCTGTCTTGTCTTTTCGCAAGGTAAGTTGAAGTCGGCTTCCAAATTACTATACTATATCTAATCTATTTCGCGCTGGAAACGGCAGAATATTATGGATCAAAATGTTTATTGTAATAATATCTTAAATACATATACAATATTCTTAAACATATTTGACCGTATTCAGATAAATGCCTTATTACCCATGTTAATATACATTTAAAGTAGGTAATATTAGTGGTACTATTAGACTTAGTCTTATAATCTTGTATATTATTTAATAACCATTTTTAAAAAATAAATATTTATAGCTCATAATAATATGACAGTAGGTACCCACCATAAAAGCGAACATACAGGACTTAATTACTTATTAATTTTAATTGAGATTTTCAACTCACTAATTATAATTACATATTTATAATAAACGTCAGCAGGACTCATTACTTGCTAGTAAAATCATGTATAAAGAAGTGATTTATCAATATCGAATCACGAACAAGCGTTGAAGAGCTACCGAAAGCTTACAACAACCATTCGTGACCTAAATATAAAACAAAAGAAAGAACACAAACGTGAACCGCTAACTGCCTTAGAAATAAGAAAGCGATTCAAACATGTTATTTAACGTTGTAAATCGGTGTTATCTCCTTAGCTTAAATCATCGCCATTGCTATCAGGCAATAAATTACGCGGACCGTATTATCTGCAAACATAATCGGTGATGTTTCGGCCGCCTTATTTCCTCCGGCGGTTAAATACACTTCCCTAAAAAAATATTTATTCCCACCGAGCAAACAATTGTGGAATTTCTTTTGGTTTGTTGATTTTTGTTGTACTTAGCGAATGGGAGTGAATTGACGACTGCTGATCCGTTTGAATGGGATTCTCGATACTGTTTTATTGTTTTTACTGAATGTGATATACTGTATTGATTTAGCTTGTATAATATAATACTAATCTAAATAATAGAACATAACATATCATCACGCCTGTATCCCCTAAGGGTTAGGCAGAGGTGTACGAATGTACACCTACAGTTCGCCGATATGTTTAGGTCACGTGTAGTAGGGGGCGAGAATAACATGATTACAAACAATAGAAGTTGTAATAATTTTGAAGTAGACTTGCTACTAGTCGGTTAAAATTACATATTTGGATGTCTAAACTATATTTTTTGTTTGTTATTCATTGGTTAATTTTGAAATTAGTTGATTGGTTCATCTTAATCTACCAAAATGGTTACATGACAACATTGACAACTCCTTCAAGACTAATTTTATTTATTATTCATAAAGTTATCTACTTAATTGACGTCATAGACAGTGCAGAAGTAACTTCATTTCAGAATTCATGTACATTCAATATTTTTCGAAATTCTTGCGACAAAAAACAGTAACAGTAAAACATGAACATTCGGGCGATGTCGTTCAGCGATGCGAAATGTAGATAAGTAACTTATATTTTGTCTAGGCTTTCATGTTATTCAAGAGGACGTAAGAGAATAAAAAGAATTGCATTCATTGTTGCCTACCCTCGCGCCTTTTTGCCGTGAAACTTGAAATTTTTATACCGTTATGTTTGTCGTATAAAAAATGTTCGGCTGACCTCATTATGACATGAATATTTCAAGGAGAATAAGTTGCTAAAAAATAATAAGCATTTTCTTAGACTAACACTTGTTTTACGTTCAGAATACAACCGATTAGAATCGACTTTATTTGTCCAATATTTTATACTAATATCTATAATAGCTTAATGTTAGTTATATTATAAACCACAATAATATGTAGTAGATTGTAATTCTGCATTTGTATAAATTATTAGTACCCATTTGCGAGATTTTATGATAAACGGTTTGTAAATCAGTTTGACTTATAGTTTAAATTTGCAATAAATGTATCAATACTAATTTATAGACATACGAAGTACACATCTGTTTATATTGTTCCTATAGACGCTATACTTATGAAAATTGTTTTTAGAATTACACAAATAAGGTTTAGTAATTGTTATTATTAGTATTACATTTTTTATAGAAATCTGCATGTCATTATTTCTTTGTAACACGATATTTCATACTCCAATATAAAGTGCAACCAAACATAAAAAGTCGAAATTGTATAAAATAATCGTCAAATAGCAAAATAGTGATTAAACTTTCCCTCCCACTTAAATCAATAACATGATTTAAAACTGGTCTCAGCTTTAAAAATAGCAGTTCTTATGTTCTGTTATTATTTCTAACGAAGACTACTTTCTTACAATTGTGGCTGTGTGGCTGCAAGTATAACGAAGCTGAACTAATTTATAAATGTCGCTGGCAGCCAACGTTACTTTACCTCCACGAGACCGTTGAACTTTGAATAGAGTAAATATTAAGCAGCTGTCATTCTCTAAAAAGAGCTATTTTTTAAAGCCAGTTATTTTGTTACAAAGCCAGAACTTACTTCAAACGATCTTTTATAAGGCGTCGCTTATAAAGATATTTTAAGTCAGTTCAAATGCACTTGGGTCATAAATATTCATACATTTTGATATTGAATTAGTTAAAAATAACATAAAACAAAAAAATGCATTCTGGGAAAAAATAATTTGCATATTGGCTTATGAAACGAGAAATATCTTGGAATATAGGTTTCCCGTTTCTAGCTTCAATAAATGAGACTAATTAGGTAATAGACATATAAAAAGTAAAAAAGCTGACTAAAACCAACCCACATAGAAATTATTCCGTACCTTATTCCATTTTTATTTTGTATTGTTTTATTTGTCGTACTAGTTTTTGCAAATATTTTCTTCGTCATAATCTTTTTCATAGCATTAAAATAAGAATATAAGGTTTTAAGAAAAGTAACTAAAACAAATATCAACTTTACGACTGGTTTAGCCAATTCTAAGAAGCTTTAGATTATCATCCATAAAAGAAATAGTTATCAGAAACCTTATTTTTTTGTTTATTTTTTATTTAAAAAAAGGTACACGAAATGTCGATCTTGGATGTTCGAATAACAATATATTATTACACTTATTATTTAATATTTATCATGTACTCACTATGAAATAAGTAGCTTGTATAGAATTTAGACCAAAACATTTAAAATAAGATTGAGCAGTAGTCCGATAGCAGAAAATATCCTGCACGCTTCACAAACTTTTTATTCAGAGACAAAGTGAGCGCAAATTATTTTAAACTGTAGCTACAGAATCAATACAATTGTCAACTAGACAAAGATTTACGTTTCGTACTGGCACAGGCTCAGCCGGGTAAAGCCCCACACTAGGGTTTTATTCAGTACCTAGGTGCGTTCACAAGCCTGGATCTAGCATGCACAAACGTTGCGGTTTGAACATATATCCGTTGGGCACAAACATTTGCCTCGGGCAGAGATCGAAGTTGTAATCCTTAGTAGTTTATGTGAAGCAAGCTTTTTTAGGCCAGCTTTGAACAGGTTGTATAGAAGAATATAGCATAGGCTTGATTGTCCCAACGCGGTCAATGTTTTAATGGTCAGAATTACGAACGTCTGAACTGAAACGGTGTTAGGGTACGTAATGATGATAGCCTGCTTAACATTCGGTAAAATATACAGCTTCTTATTATATTATAAGATAAGCTCTTTACAGGTTACTCCAGTACATATTTACAAGTGCCATTAGTTTATCATGTTTGCTAACAGAAAATAGAAAATATATAATCAATCCATTGTATCTTCGACTTATAATCAAGAGCTTTTCTTACATGTGAAAGTATCCGCAAGATCCCAAGAAAAAAAAAGAAAATGAGTGAATAATCCGTTAATGAATATAAAGAATCATGACTACCTGCCAACAAAGTTACTGTACAAAGAAAACTAAAAAAACCTACATTTCTTTAAAACAAACTAAAACTTTGCATCAACGACGCTTCGACTTCACCTTTCCTTTGACACAATTGCATATGCAACTGCTTTCATAGAACAAAACCTTGCGATATTTTTGTACAAAGGCTAATAGCAGTGACCTAGTTTAACAAGTCACTGACAAACAAATTGTCTATGCATGCCATCTGTCAGGTTAGGTAATATCGCTTTGGTGATATACTTTTTTTGGACGGGGTTAGTTACTATTTTTTGTTATATTTTATGTCATTTTTTTTTATTTGGTAACAGATTTTTAAAGGTGGTGTGATGATCTAGTCAGTTACGCGGGGCGCACGTGGACAGAAATAGCCAAGAACAGAGAGGTTTGGAAGAAGAAAGGGGAGGCCTTTGCCCAGCAGTGGGATATAATGTAGGCTAAAAAAAAACTGATCTTTAAACGAAAATAAGACAGTGTGTGCCTGTAAAGGCAATGTGTGTTTGTTGGTTAGGAAATGTATTTCTTTACAATTACTGTACCTCATTTTAGATAACATAGATAAGCATAAGTATTTTATAATTGGTACGCTGTATAATAAAGTTATTTAAAAAAATATTGATCTAAAATAATTTAAAATACCTTTAATTTATTTTCTTAATTGACTAGCTTTGAACTAAGACTAAGTGATTACAACTTTCGTAAACTTTGTAGATTTTCTGATAGTTACTAGTAAAAGTAATTAGAGTTTTAATATTATATTTATATTTTTTCGAATCATTCAATAAAAAAGGCTGTGGAGATGTTATGTCTCAAAACATTTAGCCCTCTTACGCACTAGCGGTTAACGGCGGGGGCGGCTAGCCGCGCGGTCCTGTTTTAATATACAACCGCTTGGCAGTTCAGTGCGTACAATCACAAGGGGTTGCATATAAAAGCTGGAAATGCGGCTAAACGCGCGGTTAGCCGCCTCCGCGGTTATTAGCAAGTGTGTAACTTACACCTTATTTAGTCTACACTTTCACACGTAAATAAGAACATAAAACATTTGATCTTCAAACATTAAAATTCACAGTTCTGAAAGTCAACGCAAGAAATTAGTTCTATGAACTTCAGGCAAGCAGTCGCTGGAAAATTTCAGTTTTATTAGTTCAATATACTTAGCCGTAGCGTCTTCGTAATGACAGAGTAAACGTCAACTTGGCTTGGTTAGCTAATGAGGTAGGCAGATAGTTCTGTTCAATTTTTTTATGGCAAAGTAAAATAGCGATTTAACTTGTAAAGAAATTATTTCTAAGTAAGACTGAAAGGAATGTCGGGAATGTACATTATTGATTAACATTCACGTAAAGCTTAGAAATCAGTTATTATAATAAGTCACTCACTACGTTCGGTCGATTATAGAAAACCTGATTAAATTGTGATTATGTTGTAATGAGGTGAACTTTGTACCTACATATTATTACTTCTTTGTTTACCATGTATATGGTAAACTATAGACTATGGTCTCCATAGAACAATAACATGCGAATTTACCATTAATCCGTCATAGAAATACGATACAGTCTTCATTATATTTACTATTGTATCGTACACATTTACTCAGTAGTAAAAGTTGGTACAAAATGACTGGATGCAAAGGGCGAGAGATCGTGAGCTGTGGCGTTCCTTGGGTGAGGCCTATGTCCAGCAGTGGACTGCAACAGGCTGATATTATGATGAAAAGTTGGTACTAACTTTGAACAGTTATTTTATTATATTTCGTTTTCAAATTGTATGTCCAAAATTAAAACCAAAATGGTTTGCAGCAATGAACAAAAAAATCTCAGAAATAGTACCGTTTTACTAAGAGACTTATCCAACACAAGATAAATCTGAAATAAAGAACAAATTTCGTAGAACATCTAAAACGAAAACAAACAGTACTAATTAATTAGAACTGCTGGTTAAATCCCAGCTTATAACTCTTTCACTTTTTTATTTCTACAGAGTTAAAAAGTTGCGAACGCTTTACAGAAGTTTAGTGGGCGAGAAGATGGCGGATGCATTATTTCCTAAGGGAGACATAATTACGCGAAAAATACTGGTGTTATTTTGTTGAATGTAATTAAAGAATAATTGCTGTTTATCTTAAGTTAAAAGGATCAGTGTCAAACCGTGTCGTCCCTATTGGCGGACCAATTTCTGAGCCATACCTAAGACATGAATGTACATTATCGACTCCTTCAGCCCATTTTCTTAAATATTTCTTAACATTTATTGATATACTATAATAGTTGTTCATGTCAAAGTGATTTCTCACGTCAAAAAAGTTTTTGTTATACTTCTTTAGGCTTATTTAATGTCACTTAACAGCGTGTCGACCACCGGTGACCAGTGAACAATTTCATTTATTTAAACTGCATTTAATGCACCCATTAAATGCAGTTTAAATAAATAAAATTATAATTAATAATAATTAAAGCTTTAGGTCTAAAAAATAACTTTAGGTCTTAACGAAACATCAAGCCCTAAAGGTTTAAGCATGTACGTGCTAATCCCCGTTCCATAATATTACTATAAACATGCTGCGCCATAGTTTAAAAGTTATTATTTAATGGGTTTTATTTGCCACTTAAATATTAAGACCGCTTCCTATTACTCCAAACTGTCCTTATGGGGACATGAGCGTGATACACACATACATATTATAACAACAGGATGTCCTAATGTGCCTATTAAATGTGATAAGAACCAGTAATTACGGCGTATAAGTACGTAATGTCGTTAGTTAAGTCAATTGACGATCAAAAGCAACTTGATATGGTTTTCCAGGAAACATTGTAGGCTTGTTCGAATAGAGTATTGTAATGTTTTATAAAGTTAGTGACGTTTATAAAATAATGTGTCTTTAGAACATGCTTGCAAAATATTGGATCTGAATTTATGAATGACGCCCTAAAAAAAAATCCGAACTAACAAGCTCACCAAAGTTAATTCTGATTTTCTTTTTTCGTCTCAAAACTAAACTTGAAAAACAGTTTGACAAAACTAAAAGCAGTGCCTTCAAAATTGATTTTCAAATACTGAAATATTAAATAAAAACGTCGGGACTTAAAATCTTAATATAAACCGCGAAAAAATCCGTAAAAAGTAGTTTTATTTCAACATTAAATAAAACTTTCACAAAATTTTAAAACACGTGTATTTAAATTCCACACTTCTCAATAAACACCCTTAAGCCTTCGACACATCGGCATCGCAACATATTCATAACCGCACGACTGTACCAAATCAATCATCTGACATTGAGCGCGACTGTACTCTGATGATGTCTCACCGGCTGCGAGTTCCCAGGATGGATAACTGAGGATAACACTCCAGTTCTGGTCTCATTTGTAACCTTAATGGTCCTTTTTTCAGAGCCTTCCACTTTTTCCACGTCAGTTTTTCAGACGCCTTATTTTAATTGTCGTTACTTCGCTAGAAGTAAATTTCTGTGTCAAATCGAGGCTGTAATATTTGTGTAATTGTTGGACTATTTACCTTACTTTTATATAATAGACTGTTTAAAGTGCTAAATGGCTTCCTTTATTTTACTTCCAGTAGAAAGTGTTTTTGTCATGGTAAATGGTGTCGTAAAAAAATATATGAAATTCAGATTATCAACTATATTTTTTCCTTCTTTTAAATGTTTAGCACTTTTCATAAATAAATTCAAGTAAACAAAGAAGAATAAATTCAAGGAAATATCCGATGTTTTATAAGTGCAATTTATTTTACATAAAAAAGATGTGTTTAAAAAGACTACAATTATTTTCCTAGAAACAATCTAGTCACGAGTACACAAGTAACAAATTCCTATCGTAAACAAATTCTTAAAATTCTCATCAAGCCGACGTTACGTGGAGTGACACAAAAACTGAAACATCAACTTTTTTATTTTTCGTACGCAATATAAAGGGTCGTTTGGAATTTTTTATTGTCACTGAATGATGCACGTTCAGAAGCACGTACAAGGCCTATAAAAGCGAATGACTGAATCATAAAAAGGGTTGAATTTATTGATTCGCATTGACGATGACTGTAGGGTTAAAAATTGTGTGATGGGAATGTGGGACGCGACGTGTCGCTTGCGTCGCTCGCTAGCCCGCGAGTCACGCCGGCGTGCGCGCCTAAACAATTTACATAATACGATATTATCCACCATGATATTTGCCGCGCTATTTTCAGTCACTACGAATATCTCCTGAGGAATTTATTGCCACCGAGGGAGGAAACGAGCCAATTTCTTGTATCGTGTGTATTGAATTATTTTTATTTTTCTCGTATGGATATGCTGTATGAATTTGTCGTTTTATCGTTTTCGGTGATCTTTTTAGACCATAACACATACTGAGCTTATTATCTATTTGCCTTTGATGAAACTTACCATTTTCTTTTAAACGTGAATCTGTAATCAAATATTTACAAGGCATATTGTGGCAAATGATCCATAAACGTTAACTGCTAAACAAGCCGATCCTTGTACACTTACTAAGCAATGAGATGCGAAAGCTCATAACTGCCGCTCTACACAAACATAACAATAGGTATCTTTAAGGTGTCATCGATGGGCGAGCCGCGAGCTCGTCGATGACACCTTAAAGTGCACCTTTATGAATATCATATTATTTTGAAACCTATTTAATTATACTAATATATTTAAGTCAAGGTATGCAAAAAAAATGTAATTCAGCTCGTTCGAAATATCCCGTAAATATTGTATTTGCAGGCATAAAAATGTATAAAGTGACGATTTTCAGAACGATGTTATTATACTCGTATTATAAAGCCTTATTCTGCGATTTTCAGAAACAATATTTAAGTTTCACTCGTGTGTATTTTCCTTGAAATTTGGAAACAACGTGTTATTAATATACTCGTCTCGTAAGTTTATTACGAAAAGGAGATTTAAAAGTATTATTCGATATATCTTTAAAGTACTCGTTCTCCGAAGGAATATGACGTTTTTAACAAGTTGGATCAAATTAACTTTTATAATGCATTTCTAATCTGTTTTATATTTTTTTGTAAATAGAATTGTCATCAAGTATATCATCCTCAATGTAACAATAATTGCATCTACCATACATATTAGATAAAAGGGTCCTTCGTCGCATCTGTTGAACGCGATACACTCAAAAATACCTGACGGATTTTATATGGTTCTTACCTATGCGTAAAGTGATTCAAATGAAGTTATGACAAGTTATAAATTATGTATCATTAATATTTTTTGTCAACCTAAGCGAGCTAGGCCGGGTCACAAGTCCACTGTATTTTTAACCTATGATTGTTTGCCAACCGAAAAAAAAATCATACGATACATTAATCCAAATACTTTCTTTTACAGAAAAACCAGAAAAGCGATGTGTAAATGAATTTCCCAGCTGACTCCAAGTCCTGTAGCCACGCTCACAGCTCACAGCTCGCGATGACGCGTATCGCGACGCCCACCATTAAAACGGAATAATGAAACACCTGCGGTTTTCGACGTCTCTCGATACTACTGAATAACGCTGGATGTGACGTCACGAATAATGATATTTTTTGTGAGTATAGGTTGGGATAGGTGTGGGATGGGGTATAAGTAGGTGTTTTGGGGCGATCGAAGTTTTATATTGACCAGAAAAGTACACTTGCTGACGTATTTCAATTACAATAAAATTAGTAGTGTCAAATAAACACTCTGCCTGGCTCGTTGGCCTAGTGGTGCTTAGCGCGACTGCTACGCTTGAGGTCTTGGGTTCGATTCCCGAGTCGACCAAGGTGTTATTGGGTCGGAGTTTGGATTTGTGCCCGGTTAGTGGCAATAGGCTCGCCCCCTATTACATGGGATCTAAACATATCGGCGAACTATGGGTGTACATTGGTACACCTCTGCCTACCCCTTCGGGGATACAGGCGTGATGATTTGTAATGTTATGTTTTGTCAAATAAACACTGTAATTTCGACCAAGACCAGCACACATCTGCATTTGAATCCGTCCAGTAATTAAAAACACTTAAACAAAAAGTTAGTAAAACTAAGCACTAAATCGATTCATCGGTTTATCCTACACTTTAATTCAGAAGCAAAAATAACTTATAAAGCAATAAATCCTTTGTCTTTTCCAGCAGAAGCTATACGTGCCCGCACTCACCGCTTTGTTCTCGGTGTCCGTACAAAGCAGGCGTTGCACAAATAATTATGTGCATACAATTATTTCCTAAACGTTTGTTCATAGCTTCTCCGTCTCAACTTTGTAGCTCGTAGCGTGCTACGTCGTAGACCTACGAGTGCTACAAAGTGCTACGGAGTGCTACGACCTAGTGATGTATGCAAATTTTTATTGATTTAACCAACATTTAGCCGACTTAATTTATATTCTGAACTATAAGTTGGTAGGTGTTGCGTCACTATGTAAACCAGCTTAAATGCAGTTCTAATGAGAACGCCATGTAATGTCCATTAGGGCCATTAGCGCACAAGGCCAGCGCATACGATATGAACATTGACAGCTGATTGATAACTAAAGCCTTCGGTTATTGGATAAAGCAAATAATATGTTAGGCATTAAACTTGGACGAAAAGCCAGGCCGAGAGCCGCTACGGCTGAAAAACTTTACTAATAGCAACAGACTTTATTCCTCCAAGGAGTTCTTAGAATTTATTTAGTTTAATTTCAAGGAAAAGATTAAATAGACTCCAGACAGGCTGTAACTTACCGGCCAAGTAATTGCCATAGAAAGTTTGAAAAGCCTCCTAAAAAAAGTCTTTAATTGTTACATTTGCAAAAAAATAATTGTATCGTACTATTGTACAAAAAATATTAATTTAAATATTTTGCTTTAGCCCACATCACATAATTTGTAGAACTAAGTACTATTTACAAATATTTTCAAATCATGTCTTACTAAATTCCAAAACTCTTAACACGTAAAACAGAAGACGAGTACTATTTCATACGATTAATAATATCAATAATAAAATATTTATCCTCATCTATTAGATATCAATATATTAAGTTCATCCTGGTCAAATGCGCAGCCTAACGGTTTTGACATTGACATAGACCACAATTAACTATACCCTCACAGTTTGTCTTCTTAGACTGTAAGTGCTGCGGCCGCAATCACACCGTAGCGTAACAAGAACAAAAATATTGAAAAGGATCATCGATTTAAACTAACATTTTTGTTTCTACTTTCGTGTTTTAGACTAACAAATAACTTATAATAAGGTATGTTATAGTATTAGTATATGTATTTATACTGTTTATACTTTCTAAAGGAGTCATAATGAGATAAAAATATTCGGTTTGTGTTTAGATTTTAGGTCCCGACGTGTCGTCCTTTGCAGTTATCATGGTCACTGGCAATTTGTCTAGCCGTCGGGACCTAAAATCTACCTACAGTAAAATCTAACATTCTAGGTAAATATACATATATTTAAAGACCCAAGTATGTTATAAGTGAGTCTCGCTTAACATAATAATATTATACAATGAATACGATACCAAACAATTATTAATAACAACACATAATTGACGCCCAACAGATTACTTTAATATAATCTGTACTGTAAACGTAAGCTTTTAAAATATTAAAAGCTGTGAAACTTATTTGTTCCCGAAACTGAACAACTGAGATTTTTCGAGATTAATTATTACGCTTTATATTAATTAACTTTTTAATTTAACAGATTTAAACACTTCAATTTAAACTATTTAATAAAATAGTCCTTCATTAAGTATATTTCGTTACAAATAAGTGTTAATTACTTTTTTGAATGTCATTTAAAAGTCGAGATCAAAGATCATATTTTTTGTAGTTAAAAACTTTTTTACCCGACCAAGTTCATGTGCAAGATCACGTCGTTAAAAAAACAACGTACCCGACCTACTCCTATCATGTTCTACAATATTTTTGATCCATAAATTACTGTTATTAGACTAAAGTATCGTTGTTTTTTGTTCATCAAACATTTAATTTTATCAAACACTTGAACATAATCGTAGGCTTACTTTATGTCGGTGTGAGTAGCAGTTTTCTTAAGTCGGGCGTAACTCTAGAGAGCTGTCGGGGGCGCATTGTGTTCGCGTATTAACGACGAACGCACAAAAGACCGCGCTCGTATATCAAACTAACGTCACTCCAATGTCTTCCTTCCTCAGTGTTACAGTTCCCGGGCCGCAAGAAATGGCCCTCCTTTTTTTATTGAGCATTTAGTACACACAAATTATGGCACGTAAAATTCATAGCCGACTGAACCGAACGCTAACTCCAATTTCGTCTTCTGTATAAGTCAATTTTACAGCCTCAGATAAAATACAATAATTTAATTAAACAGGAATTAGCACGAGACTTCAAAAATACCTCTTTGGGCTTGACGTTTCGACCACTCAACGCGGGCCGTGGTCGCAAGCTGACTCTAGCTTATGCATGTCTCGTGCTAATATCCCTTATGTTACTGTTAACAAGCAGCGCAATAGTTCGAAAGTCAGATAATACATTTTTTGCGATTGTTTTGAAGGTATTCACCAATCAAACAAAGCGCTCTTTTGTTCCCATACATCATGTTATTTAGACGTTTTATTGATGTAATTGACTTGATAATCATCTTTCGTTCGCCGCACGCAAATTCTTGTCGACAGCTAAAAGGATTTTGATGAACGATCAGTAACACGATACGCTACAATAAATCACATTAGTGTCACGGTAGGTGCCTATAAGTTAAACAATTTTGTCAAAAAGACAACAAAAGCACAATTGTTATCCGTCGAGTCTGGAAATATTTATTTTCCCCCGGGCAAGAAAGTTCGCTTTAACTTCACTAATGACTTCTTTCTGAAGTTCCAACTTTCCTGGTTGCTGCTTGAAAGGTTTTTGCTATCTATTTAAACAATAGTAGGGCCCTTTATTATCTCCAAATTTTCCGGAGACTTTAATTGTTATTATCACCCTTCTAGGTACCGTTTAGGGCATCTAATTCAAACCTTATCGGAACAACATCATATTTCTTGAAAACAAACGTAATCTTTGCTAGAATTACGCACTTTGTGTTTGAGTTGCCTTAATTAATTATCCGAGGGAATGAGTTGTTCCGTTAATAATATCAATAAGCTTATTGTAAGAGGTTTTAATTAAAGCAGTTGTAAGATTTGTATACACTGTTAGTACGTGAGTAAATGTAGCTTGAATTTAATCAATAATGTTAATGTGTTTTGTTTCGAAGTGGAAGGATATATTGTTTAAAGTTAAATGGAGAAAAAGGAGCCCGCATGGCCCCACGGTGGGCGCCATTGTGCGCAGGATTATCGGCGTGACTTACAAAGGCACAAAAGGCAGTTTATCAAGCCACGTCTCGCAAGATATCTCGGTGTACACTTGGCAAACTGCTGGCAAACTTGGCCTACTGGCCAGGCCCCTATAACTATTTTACCTGTATTTGTTAAAACATAATTGAGTTTGGCCTTACTTAAGTTCCTTAACTTGTAAGTAGGCTTTGTAGATAAGCTAACTTCTAGACTATGTATTAATTTAAGGATTCCGTAGCAGATACTGTCTATTTAAGTTAAAGTTATTGTGAAGCTACAACCTAACCTTATGTACTTAATAGATATAACAAATTGTGTTTAACAGAAGCTTCAAAATTCAACGTTAATCTGTCATGCACATGATTGTTATTAAAACCGATTTGATTAAAATATATACATGGTAATAATTTATTATTTATTTCACAATAAACAATACACAAATCAAATAAATTAAATCCGTTACTCGGAATTGAAATAATAAATTATGCAATTATTCGATTAAAAGATATACATGTATAATATAAACTAGTCCCTATAAATCCACTGTCATATACCAGCTTTATAACAAACTTTAATTAAAGTAATACCAACTTAATTATAAAGCAATCAGCAGCCTTTGTGTAGGACAACTGTTGCTATAAATTAAATTATTTTCACTCAACGCTGTTAATTGTTTATCGATCTAAACAACTCTTATACAATCCTTTTTATACGTACATACATATAATCACGCCTCTTCCCTTTGAGGGGTAGGCAGAGACCACTTCTTTCCACTTGCTACGATCCTTGCACATTTTCATTATTTCCTTAATACTCTTGGTTGGTTAAGGGTATTGTTGTCCTATCGCGGTAGTTTGCACTGCTTTCCCGCCTGGTCTCCAGCATTAGGGAAGGGTGAAGCACTCCGGTGGTTTTAGCCGATAGGAGTCCGGCATACCACTCTGCCTTCCCCAGGGTGGAGGAAGACAATGAGGATTTCCCAGGGTAAAAAAAAAGTGAATTGTTGTCCCGGCCGTTATTCATTCCCACATCCTTTTTATATTTGAATAAGTATAATATTAGCATTTTCTAACCAAATTAAGAGATCAACTAGTTTATATTCTAATCTCACCAGATTCTGCGCAATTTCTGAATCGTCTACCTATATGATATCCGTGGTAGCGCCATCTACCTTTTTAAGACGGACTACTAGTCGTCTCATCCATATTTCGCAATATTAGTTCCATTCATTCATTTGACCACTTTTGGAATGAGCGATGTGAACCCCGCCGCTTCCTTACCAATCCTTTCGCACGCCTGGCGCGTAACGCACGTACGCGCTTTCGCAAAACGCTGGAAATAAACGAATCGCCGAGAGGAGACACACGATATCGCGCCCGTGTCGCTCCTGTGCTGCATCGCCTCCTTACTGCTGCTGCCGGATAGCGAACTTTTGTGATAATCCGCCCGCGGGTGTGAACGTGACAGTTTTGTGATCGCATCGGGAAGAACGCCGCCCGCCATCTTGTACTGCCCAACGCTGGAGAGCCAGGTATGCGTGCTTTTTCCCATAGACCTACATCGCTCGCTCACCTCTTGGCGATAATCAGCCATCCTCCAAAAATACAGTCCACTTAAATCTTATACCTCGTTTATTTCCAAACCATTTTTTTGGTCCGAACGACCCGGATTCATATATCCGTATTCCCGCTCGCGTAGGTATCTTTTATAAGTTCCTACCTAGGTAGTTGTAGCACCTAGCTGCACTCCTAGTTCATAAATATATACCCATTACGTGGTTATTCCCGCACCCCCAGTAGGTAATATACTCAACGTAGCTACCTACTGACTTACAATAATAATTATAAACTAGGTATATAGTCGTTTTGTAAATTCATAATTTCAAGCGCCTTTTACCACCGCCTTTAAAGTCGTTGCCTTATTATTAGGTACAAGTACTTACTTTCCGCATAACATAAAAGTACAGCATAATTTTAGGTTATTTACTTCTACCTACATTTGGTATATAAAATGTCGCAACAAAAGAAATGTACTTCTGACGAGAATGAATTAGCTATCTTAGAAGCTAAACGCAATGTTTTATTTGAGCGCATACAAAACATTTACGAGCGTTCAAAAACCGCCAAAATTTCCGATGTCAACAAAGAATCATTTCTTAGTTATTGTATGACAGTAGACGATATTCGAACCGATTTTCATAAATTATTAGACGCTTATAACGCACAATTACTTTGTATTAATCCTGATTCTAAACCAAATTATCAGGCGTACACCTCATTTGAAGATCTTTATTGTATCATAAAACGTATACAATCGCAGTTAGATAATCGACAGTCCGCGAAGCCCAGCGCCGGACCGGCTGTCCGAGCACCGAAACTGCCCGCGATTGAACTCGTGTCATTCGATGGCGATATACGAAACTGGCCATTATTTTATGCAAGTTTCAAGTCTACAGTGCACGATAACGCCTCGCTGACGGACGCTGACAGGTTGTACTATTTAATAGGTAAGCTGTCGCCGAAAGCGCAATCTACATTCGCAGGTGTCACACCAAGTGCTGAGAATTATCAGGTCATTTTCCAGTCACTTCTTGATAGATATCAGGATACTCGCATCCTCGCGTCTACTTACTTTGATCAAGCTTTGAATCTTAAATTGTCTGGTCCCGCGTCAGTTTCGAATTTCCAACTGTTTATTGATAACTTTGTTACCGCAGTAAATTCCCTTAAAAACCTAAAGTTAGAAAACCTTGCAGACTTTATGTTATTGCAACTCGCATTAAAAAAGTTCGACACGGAAACCGTTCGTGCATTCGAGATGACCGAACGTCAAAATAAATTACCTACCCTAAATAGTTTTCTTTCATTCATTAAAGATCAGTGTCGAATATATCAGAATACGCAGCCTAGTTCGTCTAGCTCGTCTAGTAATAATAATACAAGTAAACAAAACTTTAATAAATCGCGAAATAGTAATAATAAGTCGGTCCCTAACCCACAATCTTACGTAGCATGTTCGGATTCCGCAAATAACTCACACAAGTGTCTGTGCGACAATATTGTTCACGACCACCTTTTTAAATGTCCAGCCTTTAATAATTTAGATCCGACTGCTCGTTTTAAATACGCTAAAGAAAATAAAGCTTGTGTTAATTGTTTGAGTATTAAGCATAAAACAAGCGATTGTTCTAGTAAAACTAAGTGTCGCTCATGCAATCAACAACATCATACGTTATTGCATTTTGAGAAAAAATCTCCGTTATTTGACCGCGGTAACCTTAACGTTAACGTAAATCCTAGTCCAGCTGTTTCGTTCTCTGTACCGCAGGCACAGGCCGCTCGTACCACGGCGCCTGTCCTTCCCGCGTCTCAGCCCGGAGTTTCTTTGTGTACGACATCCATTGCGCTCGCACGCCGGCAGTGCGCACGCACTCAACATACTCAGCGCGAAGCAGAGCGTCAATGTAACGCGTCTACTACGATATTATTAGCGACCGCGCAAGTTATTATTTATGACGTGAATAACACACCGCGCGTGGTTCGTTGTTTACTTGATAGTGCATCACAAAGTAGCTTCATTAGTTCGGATTGTTTCAAATGTCTTGGACTTTGGAATAACTTTAAAAATACTAACTTAGTAGTTAAAGGGATCGGTGGTTCAGAAAAATCTTGTAAGGGTTCCGTCGATATTAAAATACATTCGCGTTTCAATAATGATATTAATTTCAACGTTTCGTCGCTTATTGTGGAACGTATTACGGACACGTTGCCTAGCGCTCACGTGGACGTGTCGTTACTCGCGCACCTCGCGACATTGCCGCTCGCTGATGCTCACTTTGCGCAGCCGGGTAATATCGATGTTTTGATCGGTGCTTCAGTTTTTCCGCACTTACTACTACCTAACGTTGTACGTAGTGAGCAATATAATTTACCTCCCGCTATTGAGACGGTATTTGGCTATGTAGTTATGGGTGCCGTACCTACGCTGCATAATACACATTATACTACGTCTTGCTGTTCTGTTCTTCAAGAAAATAATATTAATTCTCTTCTTAAGCGATTTTGGGAGCTTGAAGAGGTCTCCGCACCGCCCTCGTTGAGCCGTAAGGATCTCGAGTGTGAAGAACATTTCCGCGCTACCACTGTTCGCGACGATAGTGGTAGATATGTTGTAGCATTGCCGTTCTGTGGCGACCCGTATTCTTTAGGCGACTCGCACGCTGCTGCACTTAGGCGCTTATACTGTTTAGAACGTAAACTCGATGCGTCGCTTAAATTACGCGGTGCTTATAATGACGTCATGCGTGATTACATAAATAAAGGTTTTTTAAGCCCAGTTGTAAACGACGAGGGCAATTCTCTTCCCGCGTATTATATTCCGCATCACGGCGTGGTTCGCGAAGATAAGACCTCCACTAAACTTCGTGTAGTTTTAGATGCTAGTTGCCGAACTACATCGGGTCAGTCGATCAATGACATTTGGCATGCCGGTCCTGATCTACAGGGTGATTTATTCAACATCTTAATTAAATTCCGCCTTTTCAAAATTGCACTTTCAGCTGATTGTAGACAAATGTTTCTCAATATCGGCATTCGCGAATCCGACCGTAGATTTCAACGAATTTTATATCGTTTTGACAATAGTGAGCCTTTAACCGTGTATCAATTTAATCGCGTTTGTTTTGGACTTAAGTCTAGTCCATATCACGCGTTACGAGTTGTCCGCCAGTTGATCGCTGATGAAGGCGACAACTTTCCCGCTGCAGCCGCTGTTGCTGCTTCCGCTTTATACATGGACGACATTGTCTGTAGTGTCGCATCCGCTCCGCAAGCAGTTTCGCTTTGTGAAGAGCTTATTCAGCTTTTCAAACGAGGCCAATTTGACCTTGTCAAATGGACAAGCAATTCCAAAGAGGTTCTCGCGCACATACCTGATTCGCATAAAGCTTCTCCGGACATTGAGTTCGAGAAGTCCGCACATCACAAGGTTCTTGGTTTACGCTGGGACAGACAGTGTGATAACTTCCGCTTTGACATCTTATCACCAGGTGATAAGTGTACCAAACGCGCAATGCTATCCACAGTGGCTCGTTTATGGGACATAATGGGGTTTGTGGCTCCTACCATTTTGTATGCCAAGCTCTTGATCAAAGAGCTTTGGTTAGCAAAATGTGATTGGGATGACACTCCTCCCGACCATATTGTCGCTGCTTGGAAACAGTTTTGTGCTGAGCTTCCCGCACTCAATAAAATAATTGTGCCGCGCCATCTAGGTTTAGTAGATGAATGTTTTGTTAACTTAATAGGTTTCGCTGACGCCAGTGAACGCGCTTATGGCGGAGTCATATATTTGCAAGTCCGCATTGGTTCTAACTACTCTGTGCAGCTAGTTTGTGCCAAGTCTAAGGTCTCGCCTGTCAAAACCATTTCGGTTGCGAGACTGGAGTTGTGCGCGGCTCTGTTGCTGTCTCGGTTGCTTCGCAAAGTTCAAGACACAATTGCGCCCCATCACTCCATCAATAAGATATATGCATTTTCAGACTCCAAAGTAGTGCTCGCTTGGATTAATTCTTCTCCGCACCGCTGGCAGACCTTTGTCGCCAATCGCATTACTAAATTAATTGAACTTATTCCTGCTACTTGTTTCAATCACGTCGCGGGTACTGAGAATCCTGCGGATTGCCTGTCTCGTGGTGTTACTCCGGCTAATCTTCTGGATCATCCTTTGTGGCATCATGGCCCTTCTTGGATTTCTCGTGATCCATCAGAGTGGCCTATACATCCATCAGTCCACGATGCAGAGGACGAGGATATACCTGAGCGGAAGTCTGTCTCTCATCCCGTGACCATTGAGGTTGCGGAATCTCTTATTTACGCACTCGCGCTACGCATGTCATCGTGGTCTAAGTTACTACGTGTCATCATTTATTTGAAGTTACATACCGCGAAGGACGGCACAACCCGCGTCGTTACTGTAAAAACCGCTAAGGGTAGCTACGTGCGCCCTGTTGTACGTCTCTGTCCGCTACCGACTCAGTAAGATCTAGCTTGAAGTTGGATCTCTTTCTTAGTTTAGGTATTTAGTTTGTAATTCAATTATAATTTGTTCCGCTTTGTCAACGCAATTAATTTAAAATATTTTAACGCTCGCTGTCTTAGACTGTGTATAGGTTATGCGGTAGTACACCTTACATATCTAGATTATTATTTTTATATTTCTTTTAAAGGCAACCCTTTAAGGCCGGGGGGAAATGGTAGCGCCATCTACCTTTTTAAGACGGACTACTAGTCGTCTCATCCATATTTCGCAATATTAGTTCCATTCATTCATTTGACCACTTTTGGAATGAGCGATGTGAACCCCGCCGCTTCCTTACCAATCCTTTCGCACGCCTGGCGCGTAACGCACGTACGCGCTTTCGCAAAACGCTGGAAATAAACGAATCGCCGAGAGGAGACACACGATATCGCGCCCGTGTCGCTCCTGTGCTGCATCGCCTCCTTACTGCTGCTGCCGGATAGCGAACTTTTGTGATAATCCGCCCGCGGGTGTGAACGTGACAGTTTTGTGATCGCATCGGGAAGAACGCCGCCCGCCATCTTGTACTGCCCAACGCTGGAGAGCCAGGTATGCGTGCTTTTTCCCATAGACCTACATCGCTCGCTCACCTCTTGGCGATAATCAGCCATCCTCCAAAAATACAGTCCACTTAAATCTTATACCTCGTTTATTTCCAAACCAATCCGCAACTTATTATCTGGGTAGCACACTATCCGATAACACTAATTTGTTTTTTTCTGTTAAAATATTTCATTAATTATAAAATATTATTTCGTATTTCTACTGTTTGGCTTTTAATTGGTTTGCAAGTTTGATGTCGAAGTATAATTGTATTGCATAATTGAGATGCAGAGCTGACTCGCGAAGGCGACGAAATCGCTCTGTGAATACTTCAAAGAGCGCTTAATTAGCGTTTCAAGAAGAAGTTAATGAGCTGAATCGACGAGTCACACCGCGACCGTCCCTATCCTACATTCAAAGCGGTATTTCGGAAATAAACTGAATATTTTCGAGACGTAACCAACTGTTTTATTCCAACAGATTATAAAATTAAATGTCATTTTGTCAGTTGACAGAATTTCATTTGACGTTCCGTTTTCAAAGTTTTGTTATTGGTATTTAAATTTTGGAGAGTATTTTCCTTTTTTATTATTTTAATAAATGGCTTAATTGTATTGCCAGTTTATACAAAGGAGTTTTTATAGTTGATGTTTTTATTTTGTTATTAATTTACTGCGTGGTTATTAAGGATATTTCTTTGTGTGGGCCTGCCATTGTGATGTACTCTGGTATTGACTAATAGCAATATCTTTGTTCTCTATTCCTGTGCGCCGGAGTGTAAATGAGTGATTGTGGGTTAAGTATAACTTGAACCCGAATACTTGTGACTCGACAGTTTCGACACCCAAATGCACTCTCAATGCTCGGGATAATGATAGCTTCTGTATTCCGCGATGCTTCTTTGATGTTCGAATACGTCCTTATACTTTACTAGGTACGTAAAATTTCTCATATAAAACTTTATTATAATTGGCTTGTTTGAGCAGCTAAGTTTACAGTCAACTTAAGGCTATCTACTTTATTTGCAGTAATGGTAGTTATTACTCTATTGTCAGTTTAACCCATGAAAAAAGAGTATAACTTCCCCTATTTTAAAATACTAGATAATAAATATAGATTTATGTAACAGATAAACCTGATGTTCCACAATTGTACATGAAAGTTTAAATAAATCAATAAATAAACAATGAAGTATGTTCTATCATCAAAAAGAAATAACAATAAATCATATTACTCTAACCCTCAAAAATCACATTAAACCAATATTACTTTTTAAAACACTCAACTTACAACCATAACGCCACTAAATGAAACCCTCCCCCACGATTAAGTTAAAAATCTACATTAATTGGCACGTCATTATAAATTCGTTAAACTACCTATCGCTACTAAAATCGTCAGGTTCGTGAGAACTTAATTCCATAAATCATGGGGAACGTTAATAAGAGTTAATTCGCGATATTGGTACTGCGATCCGTCATCGACGATACACTGATTTAAATCACGATCTAGCTCCAATTTGATTTAGCCGAACCTTAGAGTATACATATGAAACTATAGAGTGAGCCTATCAGAGTTTAAACCGTAAGCACTGGTGTGAACAAGTGTTGCCGTAAATTATGTATGAAGATGGAGCTTGCCGTTTTAAAAAAACTATCTATAACACTAATATTATCCTAACAATGTCAAAACCATCGATATTTACTTATATAAGTTACTCGTTGCGCGAAAATTAACGTAAATGAAAAACGAAACTAGGATCAGACTAAAAACTGCTCTCGCTTGGCACAAGGGGAACCTAGCAATAGTAGCAATCTATGCATATAGTACGTCGATGAGCCGAACTGTTAATTACGAGCGAATCTACTAGCCCAGTCAAAATCGATTCAGATGGAATAAATACTATTTGGAGAAGCTTGTACATATTGCTCATTCAATTAATGTTTGTAATTAATGATGAGCTGATCAGTGCGGCCTTATCTATGTGACGAACTATTTAATCACAAACAAATGTGTCAATGGAATACCTAGCAGTTAATTTGAAACTGGTTTACAAACTAAACGTGTCTGACTCTGTCTGTTGGGTTTTTACGCTTAACCACTGAAACTATTGTGATAAAACTGGGTACATATGAGTATAGGCTTGGAGCTCAAGATAGGCTACTACACTAGTATTGACGCGATAACCGAAACAAATGCCGGCTAAATCACGTCCAAAGGCCATTCAATAAGCCATTTCAAAGTTCCATACATATTGACGAACAAAAATACCGCGTACCTACGCAATTCCAGACAATACTCACAAAACGAAACGCGAACAGAAGTCTACAGACGCGAAACGTGAAAAAAATCCTATCAAAAAGCACAGTTCACTCCCACACGAGTTCGGACGGAATAACAAAACGCTATAAACGAGTGGTGAATAAAAATTAATTCCCCAAGGGCGGACGCACAAATAGCCCTGATAAAATTTATAACTGTGGACGTGACAGCACTCGACTCCGTGCACAGTATAATTTTGTTTACACGTCCCCGGAATGTGCTCGGCAATGGATAATTATGGTAAATGCTCCATTACTCTTAGGTATGGCCGGCCTGTGTAGACACAGGACTAGGTAGCTAGTGTATCTAGGCTGATAGTTAGGTACGAAGTTGTAATGTTATGTAAACGCTCATTAAGGCACCTAGTTAAGAATCCACTATACCTATTTTACATGTAAATTAAAAAAAATGTTTTTATATTAGTTACACATCGGGTGAAAACGAAATATCGATAAATAATATCGATAATCGAAATCGAAATCGAAATAAATGTTAGACTTTTCAAAGTCAAAATATTAAAAATGCGGTTTTATTGTCAAGGCTAGTTACCGTTAATAAATAAATAACAAAATTTTATGAAATAGAAAGTTCAGCATATTTACTATACATACATAACACTATTTAATAAAAAGAAGACCCGCTAAAGTTTATATAAATTCAAATTGATTCCGATCAACGAGGTTGCATTTGAAACTATAGAGTGAGCCTATCAGAGTTTAAACCGTAAGCACTAGTGTGAACAAGTGTTGTCGTGAATTATGTATGAAGATGGAGCTTGCCGTTTTAAAAAATCTATCATCTAAAACACTAAAATTATCCTAACTATGTCAAAAAGATCGATATTTTCTTATATAAGTTTCTCGTTGCGCGAAAATTAACTTAAATGAAAAACGAAATGTACTAGGATCAGACTAAAAACTGCTCTCGCTTGGCACAAGGGGAACCTAGCGATAGTAGCAGTCTATGCATATCATACGTCGATGATTCCGATAGACTAAAATTGTATTATTTATTTATCGGAAATTAAACGTTACCTATTTACGTTCTAGCTTAAAAATTACCACACAAAAGTCCAAGCAAACCAACAATCCGTCAATAAAACAATATCGGGGTATAATTAAACAATAAAAACTTATTTGTTTCTAGCAAACATCACTTGTATTGTTAAACAAATTTAATTAATTCAGTCCCAGTTGATGTAATCTGCTCAAACACTAAATTAAACATTGCAAATTATTAATTAGCCGATGTCATGATCGTGTAATTGTTTTGAGAATGACGGACAATGGCATCCTTAATTATTTAACGACATCATTATTTATATTAAACTACATTTCATTTTGATTGGAAATTTGTTTGTGTGCAGTTTGAACTCCCTGAGCAAATTGCGGAAAACATAATCAATATAATTGGACAAGCCTTTGCCCTGCAGTAGGATGATTATAATGGTTGAATATAATATCTAAATATTAATAATTAAATAAAAGTGTCACATTTAAATTAAACAAAAATGCAATATTTTTCCAATTTTATTTCATACTCCACCACACTGTGGTTTTATTTTATACCAAGAATTTTTTATAATCAAAATATTTCATTATTCTACGGTTTACCACCTTATTAATTTAATGAAACCGCATTACACATAAGTTAAGGGACATTTCATGTATTATATTTTAAATAAAGAATTAAATAAAAAACGTAACGATATTTACAAAAACAAATGCAAACTTCCCCTGAAGGTAACTTCAAAGAATACAATAGAAAGCTTCACTTCAGGGTTGATATCATTTTGATGGCACCTGAACTATTTGATCTGATCCCACAAATTAGTGATGGGGGTTATAGATCGGACCGGACGGTGACAAAGCGCGGGCATCAGACGCGAGGCCGCAACGTTTTTCAGCTGTGGTAAGCCTCCCGACCCCTTTGCTATGTGGCAGGTATATAGAGAATTTGAAATACAGTTTAATTATATTTGAGTATAATAATATATTCATAAGATAGTAATTTTTGCTGCTCTCACTTTTAGGCTTTCAGGGAAGCTTATACTCGGTCATCTGATTCCAAACTAGCAGAAACTGTACTATGGCTAACAGACCACTGATAAAATACTTATGTTTTTAAAAATTCAAATGTCTAATTGATGAATTGCAAGAAACACAAAAAATAAGTTCAAGTGTAGGCGGTTATCAAGTATTCTGTAATATTATTAAATTTTACAGTCATAATTATCCCAGTTATAATTACCACCCACCTTATTTTCAAGGCGTTAGTCTCATAAAAACATTAATCAATAAAAAACGCCAATATTGGTAATTATTCAGCACTTAATTCGCGGCGGTAGGCTCACCGCTCGCGGCGAAAAATTGGGTCATATTGAGTTGCATCGGTAGTAACGGTACATAATTACGAGGGAAGCAATTATGTAATTAATTCACGCTGGTTAAGCCCAACAAACAAATATACGGAACCGTACAGCCCTATGGTGGCCAACTTTCCCAAACTAGTACAAACTTTCATTGCAACCATCCAAAATAATTATTTTGGGTACACTGACATTGTTACAAAAAGTTATGAAGGATTAATTGGGGTCTGTGTTAATAAATGTCTGTTGATTTAGTTAAATGAACCTCGGTGGGGAGAATAGGTTTCGTGCCTTTTAAGCAGTTATGTTGGGCAAGGTTGCCGGACTAAGATTTGGACTCAAAGTAAGTTGTGGCTTCGCAACTTCAAACTAACGACATACAAAATAATGGTAGGCATAGGTATACCAAAATAATGGGTAGATTATTTTATTTTAAATGAAACCCATTTAAGAGAACTTAAATTTGTTCAGATAAACCAATAACGCAGAAGTAAATAATACATTATATCAATCCATCTAACAAAACAAAAACCTTTATTATCCTGTTTACATTAGCATAAATACTTTGCTTAACCAAAACTTGTATTGAGGAACTTATCCTACCTCAAATGCACAACAGTATAACGACAAAACTAAAAACGTTAAAATCTGGTTAGAAAACGATCAACCCATAAAAGCAAGAATCTTTAATTCCCAGATGTTGCTAATGTTACTCTATTTGCTGAACCGCTAAACTCCGCAACACTATTCCTCCAAGTGAGCTGAACGAAAGAGTTTCGTCGTGTCACATTCAGATTTCCATAAGCGGTGTTAAGGCACAGTACGGCAACCGGCAGACGGCGGGCTGGCGGCTTGCCAAACAATTACTTTGTCTCGTCAGGAGCATTTCTTCGGCTGATGGCTCTAAAGTGTCTCCTGCCTTGCACATATCTTTAGCGTTTAACGTCGGAAAAACTGGGTCAATGTTGTACCTTGGAAAGCTTAAATAATTGCTGTACTTACTTGTTGTTTTCTTCAGAATACCGCTTTATGTAAAAGGGAGCTATTTACTTGTTAAACAAATATGTCTAACCGTTAGAATATGACCATCATAAATTCATAACACATAGATGAAAAAAAGAAACGACTTCAAACGATGAAAAAAGGTTTTTAAAAAGATTATTCACATACAATATAAGACGTCTTTTAAAATTTTAATTATTGAAATGCACTTCATTAGCGAAAACCTAAAACACAACACGCCTTAACAAAAAACTGCCACAAGTCCACGATAAACCGTCAGAGAAATTTGATCAGCAGAGTGCTTTCTAATAGCAAAGTAAATTAAAAAAGTAAAGAACATGTGGCCAGAGCGAGTGGTGACGGTAATTAATGTACCTACACGTTGCTGGTTCGAAATAAAACGACACGATCTAACAAACTGGGACATATTTATAACAGTCACATACAAGAAACCCGTTCTATTTAATGCACCTACATTAGAACAAGAAAGAGCTTAACGACGTGATTTCATTCTGGGAATTGTGTAATTGTAGCTCTCTGAGTTAGTTACATCTATATCTGGTAGTTTAATTGGTTTAATAGTTGGAGTATTGCGACTATATAGCTAGTTTTGAGTACGTATTTATAGTGATAACCGAAATTGGAATCGACTAATACGTCGCGTCACTATTATCGGAATAACGAACAGCACTAGTTAGCAATATGTCATGGCGGCGCGTGCGATTCTCGTTGTAGCCATACACAGGGATAAGTGGAAGGAGGGAAGGTACTCTTTGCCCTGCAGTAAGACACTACAGGCAGACTTTTAATAAATAATTAAAAATTATATTCTGTCAAAATCAAATTATGTTTAACAAATAGCATATAGAGATCAGTCAATACCTAAAGTTACGTTTTAATATTTTGTTAGCGTGTGTATGACCTTTACTAAAAAAAATACTAGCTTCAAAATAATGACTCTTTTTTTTTTTAACAAGGCACCGTACAATAAACAAAATCTGTTTTAATAAATAATTAAATTCAATTACGCAAGCTGGAAATGTTGACTGGGCTCTAACTACGCTTTTACTTTTAAATAACTTTTTCGTCACTTTCAGAATGCCAAATTCATTTATTCATTTTATTCTTGTTACTGGCACTTTAGGACGATAGCTGTCTGCCGTGACCTTTTAAGGGTTAATAAATAAAACTGGGAATACGGCCATATTGTGTCTGTCAGTGTCCGACTAATTATTTAATTTCTACAAGATGGGCTTTCTCAGGAAATAAGAATTCTAAGCTGTTTTATTTAAGGAATTTCCATTTGTATATAATGAAGCCTTCAAATAAACTTTTTAGAGCTTGCATGACTTGATGATATAAAGGGGCTATCAGTCAAATGAAAAAAAAAAAAATAATAGAAATAATAATAGAAAAATACTAAAGGTTTTTACAGGTAGCTAAATTTTTGAGAAAATAATAGAGGCTGTTGCTAAATATGTGAATGACTAGTAAACATCAGTTCACAAATACAGCATGATACTTTAAAAATCACTTACTTTTTTTGTTATAAGTCATCTAATAGGTCCCTAATCATTGCCAAACTCGGCAATTTTGCAAAGGCACTTAAGCCGGCTAACTTGTATTGTATAGTACTCTTCCTAAATTACATTAATACAGCCACTGAATACTAATACCTAACTTTTTGAGTGCTAACTTGTTAAAAGAGAATTCAATGGAAATTGTACGAATTGTTAGGTTTTTTTGTTAAAGAATAATATATTCATGCTTTTGTCTACTTGTCGGATAAGAAATTTGAAGCGTGATACATTAATACATACTACTTAGGCCAGCTATCAAAACGTTTTTAAAAATAATTCTGATAATCCTTATTAAAATTATAAATACGGAAGTTTGTTTGGATGTATGGATGTTTGTTACTCTTTCACGAAAAAACTACTGAATTGATTTTAATGAAACTCTATAATAATGTAGCTTATACATCGGATTAACACATAGGCTATAATTTATAAAGATAGACACAGCTAGTAAAAAAAAACAGCTATAAAAATGAATCGTAGGTGTGTTTACGACGTAAACGTTTTAAATTTAAACATATTGACATTAGATTAAAACCTCCTCCGTTTTAAAATAAATTTTATTTTAATGGAACATATTATTATAATATTGAACTCACCCTTTTCATATGCGTCATAAATAAGTTATTATATGACGTATATCGAAAGGTAAATTATGAGCTATTTACAAAAATAGACCGCATGAACAACTTAATGTATCTATTATAGTTACGGATAAATATAAACTAAACTTAATAATTATTAATAGATTCATCAAAGTTCACTAACTATTACTTATTTTCATACTCCTCCGCGACCAAAACAAAACAACACGAAACACGACATCGTATAACAAATGAATGTCGTCCTTCAGTATACTTATTAACTCGGCTGCTAAGCCCAACAGCTTTATAAATATTCGCTGACATTAATTCTACGCATATACTTAAAAACTCTTAAAAAGTTGTCCAATCCTACAAAACGACGCGAGGCAGACTTTCACTAAGGTACTTAAGACCCTCCGTTCCCACCCCTGCAATTAGCGATATTGTTATAATAAAAACGCCAGAAGGCCACTCGAGAGTTATGTCACCTCTGATAATATCATCTCTTTGATCTTGTCTCGTATTCCCTTTTGTCAATCGTTCGCTTGTCTGCAAAGCAAACAGCACTTGTTTGTGGAAGCAATTTAGGTTCTATATCAAAGGTGGAACCCCTGGACCAATCAAATGTGTCTCACGTCAAGAAAACCATTAGTGAATTCCCTTCAGCACATGGAGAGTTCTCGACTCCTTCAGATTTCACATTTCAATTGGTACTCATGCTAATTATCATATTGAAGTTTAAGAATTATTTGCTTTAAGGAAGTTGCGTTTCGTTTTACAAGCTCGAATGACGAGCACTTTTAGGACCTTTCGGGGCCCGGAATATAGGAGGTCACTCTAATACGTTGTTACTAGAAGATTGAACCTCTGATCCTAAATAAATAGAACCTCGCAGAAAATATTTTACTAAGACAAATGGTACTCAATAGCTTTGATGAGGTAGTTTTAAAAACAGTTTTATCTAATAATTTTCTTATCGGTGCCAATAACGAGTTAACTAGAAAAATATATACACATCTGTCTTTTTCAGTAAGATTTGCTGTTCGGTAAATGGCTCATGTATGTGGCAATTAATACCAGAATCATACAATTACAGTTAAATGTCATATAATATTACCATATGAAATACAAAACAATTTCATTAAAAGAAACAACCAAAAGAAACGGAAAAACTGCATCACTCGTTCAATAATAGAAATATCTGCATCGATGATACCTGAAGAGGCCTTGACAAAGACAAAGAAATAGTCTGGCGTGACGCCAGCTGCCTGCAGCCTCCCAGGTACGGAGATACGGGAGCCGATCAAAGATTGCTCTGTTTTAAAACGAGCAAAATGCAAAGTTTTGTTGTTCGAAACGATAGCAGCTTCCGAAATAAAAATGTAAATTTGTTCAGCTTTCCTGTGGTTTCCTCTTTCCAGGAATTTGTGCTTTTCGAATTCTAGACAAGTATTTGAACAATCAGACAATTCCAATAGCGCTCTAGTTTGGTTGCCCACTGCAATTTGTTGCATTGCGTTTTTCGTTTTATAGCCATTTAACTATTCTGGATAAGTACTACACATTAGGAGTTAGAGTTTTCCCACTAATTTTAACTTCGAGATGAAAACGTCACAATCCAATGTAGTAATTTACTAATTAATACTTAATATATAAATTATTTATTAATTGCATTTTGCGTAAATCAATCAATCAGTCAATCATAGTCCACTGCTGGACATAGGCTCCGCCGGTCCTCCGCCTTCCGCATCCAGCATAAAAACAACAATTTAATTAAAATACATATTGTTACTACACCTACTTACCCAATATTTATATGGAAACAATCCGCAATTGTTTTGTAATATTCCTTGCTATGAATTCCGTTTTCCTTAAGGGTTGAAAAATCCTCTGGTGACTGAGAAAACCGAACAAATAAGGAAAGGAAAATACGGTTACAAAGAGGATAAAACATTTAGCCAAAATAACATAATATTAGTGGTCATTGATATGTTTCGTATTTCTTCTAGTCGGAATATAACGGCTGTTATTATAAGTCTCGTCTGCTTGCAGCACAACAGTGATTCTCTTTCAAAAACTATTATACACGAAATAAGAGGATATTGATCATTTAGATAGTAACCTCATCTTTCACAAACAAAATATAATATAAAGGAGATATTACTTAATTAGAATTTTCAATTTAGTTTACTATACACTCAATTTTACACAAGGATTTTTCGTTAAAAAGTCCGTTCTTCACTTATTTTAGTTTAGAAAGACACTACATTTCGTCGAGTTAGTGGACTACAGAATCAGCTCTCAACTCTACTCAAAATAATAAATTTGTGACTTACCCAGGTCCTCTGCATCCTCGCTCCACTCGCCGGTCCCCCCCACCAGCATCGCCGCGCCGACCAGCACAGCCGACACCAGCACAGACCTCATCATCCACTCACTACTCCCCCACATCATAAAACACCCCCTAAACTTACTTTGGCAACATTTTAATATAACAGTTCTATTCCATTACATAACAATCTATTAGTTAAGCTCCAAACGTTAATTAATTTAATATTACACTATGCATTAACTACGCCATTCTGTACCCGCACAGGAACCCTCTATTGTCAACTTTACAATCGATCAACCCTATTGAATCACTAGAGTCGTTTCAGGAATGCTACGTACATTTTCTTAATTAAATATCGCTCTATATTTGAAACATGTCGATCTCCAAATCGGTGTTCGTTCGTTTCGAGTTCACCGCATCCATTGCTCCCTTGTTAGTGCAGGATGTCGTTATGTAGGAACGATAGTCGTAATCTTTTCGACATTATAAGTGGAGTCGTGTGTAGTGTGCCGTCACGCACGGCCGGCTTTCGGGACGCGGTTAAATATCCCGATGAATTATTCAGGACTCTTTTAGCTTCGGTGCGCGCTCGAGGACAGAAAGACCACCTGCAACAAAGTACATAGTCCCTCATTTATGTCCAAACACAACTATATTTAGACAAGTCGTTTTGCAAATTGGAAGAGAATTTATAATCAGTGATGACAGGCTGTCTCGCTGCGACAGAGATATGCACAATAATTACGTAATTTTATCATATTTGGAAGCCTTTTCGAATTCTGTCAGTGTGTCTCGCTTTTCACTCTATTTTTAACTTAGATACTGCTTGGTATGCAAATTAACGAACACTCGTATCGTACGTGACTTTTATAAATATGCACCACCTTGTGTTTATACGGAATGATTGTCACTGCACAACCTCGCGCTACTGAAGACATTCTTCTGTTTATTTTAAAAGAGATTTCTTCGTGAAAAATTTAACAAAAGCTTTCAGAAGCGAAATCCGTCATCAAAGGCGACTAAACGACCCGTAGCGAGTCCTGAAGCGCTAATATAGTTTAGGAAACAACGTGCCCCTATTTCCTAGACGTCAGGCAAACTTGCCGCCTAGAAAGTTACTACTATCTTCCTGATATTATACTGAAACGACAGCTTAAACACTGAGACATACCTATAGGTACATCACTCCACTAAATGATAATAAAATGGTTACTCCTTGGAATGTTATTTCATGGCAATAACATCTGCATAAAATAATGTTAACGTCTTATTCTTAGGTACCGACACACGTGACTCAACTTTGTAATACAAACAACCGCAGTTTACGCAAAATGAGGTTAATTAAAATCGCATATTATTATGTATATTTTTTAATAACCGTGCGCTTTGCAAAATATAAAAAGTTAAGTTCCAAACATACAATCGGACGCGGCTGCCGGACGCGGCTTACAGCCGCGGCTGATAGTGTGCACACCTTGACCGGGACGTTTCAACTCATTTCTCTTTTTTTTCTTATGAAACTGCCAGATCGAACATATTATAAAAAATATTACATAAATACTTTTTTGATTTGTTAGTGATAAAATAAAATAAATACGACGGAACAGTAAAAATATATGAATACATAGAATTTTAACGGATAGATACTGTGTGCGTGGGTCACTGACTCAAAAGTAAACTGTGAGCACCCTCTCTAGATATTTGGGCCATAAGTGGATGCTGCCAAAAACGTCGAAAAAACCTTCTCCGACGATGGTACCAATACAACACGACAGGGTCCATCCTTGTAGAATAGCGGCGGTTTTTTTTTGGTAGAGATCTTTGCAGTTAGCCTGAGCGCAGGCTTTGACTGCTTCACCGGAGTTTTGGCGACCTTAAGGCCTCCAGCCAGAGCAATAGGAAAAAACTAACTACGTCAGCAACGTCCACTAAGGGCACCCCCTGCGGGGTTCGGACCTCGACTTAGTGCGTTGCTAACAATCTTAATAAAGCAAAACAACAAGGGATGGCTGGATGTAAATTTTTATTATTTAGGGACATATTTTTATTGCTACTTTGGCCGGCTCGGACCAGCTTGGTCTAGGGACGGGAGTATAACATTTACGTTACTATTACTAGTAATATGCGACGGGCCTCTCCGGGAATAGCGGCGGTAAGTTTTCTGTTCATTCATCGCATGCAGTAATAACGGATCCGTTGAATGTTATATTCGTTAAAAACGTACCAGTAAAACGGACTCCCATGTGTGAACGGCCTGTAACTTGATATTCTTTGGGTGTATAAAATAAAACTCAATAATTCATTATAATATTGTTAACTTTATTAAATTATTTTTAAAAGTTTTAAAGCTAGTATGTACAACTTAATAATAATAGGAGAATTTAGTTATGCTTACAATGCTATAAGACATAAATTAAGAATCAATCATACAGAACCTCCATATGAAATAATATAATAACATAGTAACATTAGTACTATAATTATGTAAATTTTATTGTTATACATAGCTACTTATGAAACTTATACAAAATATAAATTACACAATACGAAATATA
Source organism: Autographa gamma (assembly GCA_905146925.1). NCBI lineage: Eukaryota > Metazoa > Arthropoda > Insecta > Lepidoptera > Noctuidae > Autographa > Autographa gamma. The sequence continues at coordinate 5,759,275 of LR989868.1, read as the reverse complement.
GGTGGCAGCACCACTTTTGTGCAATCGTCGTTGTATGAGAGTTTCACCTTCTTTCTTCGTCCTTTTTGCGCGCTGACGTTTTCGGCTGTCAAAAACATCCAGGTCTCTATCGGACATCCGACGCTCAAGGTCAGCCCAAGGTTACGTCCGCGGCTTACATCCGATAGTGTGCACAGTTCAGTGTATATTCATTATCCAGATACTATAAGTCGCGGCTGTCTGCCGTGTCCGTCAGCCGCGTCCGATAAGTATGTTTGGAGCTTTAGGTCAAAGAAACAGAAGCTAAAATCATAGTGGCCAGTTATTTATTAACAAAAGAAAACATGAAGCTCATTTGAAAAATAGAACAATTTTTTATTTTCGTTTCATTTGACAGATAGCACGAATATAATAATATTATGCTTTTTGTATATAGTGCCTTAGCTTTGGTTTCTTTTTGCTATTTATTAAAGTAAGGCTTTAGAAACGACTTAATAACAAATAAATTTAGCAAAATTTAAAGATGGGATCCACAAATTTACGCGCTATACCACTAATAGTTTCTATAGGCGTACGTATGACATACTTTTTATAATAAACTTTTAATATGGATGTAGTGCGCTCCCGTTATCGCGGTATCTAAGTTTCAGCGGCATAATAGCTTGAAAGTTTCCTGTTAGGCACTCGAGAAAAATCGCGCTTAGTTGACCCACATTCAGATTTTCTGTTTATAAAAAAATAATATAAAAAATATTGAAATAAAACTACTTTTACGGATTTTATCACGGTTTGTATTTGAATTTTAGTTCCCGACGTTTCGAAACCAGACTGTCCGTGACCATGATCTGCAAAGGTGTCGAAACGTCGGGAACTAAAATTCAAATACAAACCGCGATAAAATCCGTAAACGTAGTTTTATTTCAATGTCTAACTTTCACGTAAACCTCAGAATTCAAAATATAAAAAGTAGGTACAAGTAGCCATACTTTATTGGCTTCTCTCGGCAACATTCCTTATATTTTTCTATATTCCCATTCGTCAGCTTTGATTTCGTACGTTTGGCTCTAAAAGGAAATTGTTTGATCTTTACTAAGGAAATTGCCTAAAAGCCTTGTTTATAACATATTTTCGCCATATGAACGTTTTGTTGACTCTGACGTACATGTGACTGTATGGCACAGTAAAATGGGAAAATTAATAAAGGTAGCGTGATCTTTTTCCAAATTTTTTTCGTTATAAATTGCCAAGTGGAGCCTCTAATTTATCTTATGCTTAGAGTTGAATACTTCACGGTTTTAAAATCAATCGATTTTTCTACAAATGTTGACATTTGTCGCCTTACACTATAATTTAAAGCATAGAATATACTTTCTGAATAAGAAGGTCTGGAATGACAATTTTATAATCCATAACCTTCAAAATTTTTTTTAATTGTCCGTAATAATTTTATCGGTACGTAATGAATAGTATTATAAATGCGAGGGTAAAATTGTTTGTCTGTCAGTTACAGTGCTATACTATCAAATCGATTCTGATAAGACTTGGCAGTTTAGATCGCAAGAAAGGACATAGGCTTATTTTGCCACGAAAGGCAGTATTCACTTGGTTAAAGCCGCGGGAAAAGTTAGTATAATAAATAATAATTATGTAAATTTAGTTCCGTAATTAATAATAGAGAAAGAAAACCTTGGATATAACTAAATCCGTTAAGCTAAAACCTTTTTTGTGTTGCTCGTCTATTAATATTTTATACAAGGTCCATGACCCTTAATTTACTTAGAGTACCTTTTATATAATATTGAAACTAATTCATTAGGACTTACATCTTCAGAATAATATTACTTTTTTATGGGATAGACGTCAACGAATATTGGTAATTAACCTTTAACTTAAAAGCATTTCCTAAGTAATACCAATACAAATAATTAAAAGCAAATTCAGTAAACATCAGAAGAGATTCAGTGAAAAAAAAAACTGTCAAACAAGCAATATAATTTGCAAAAATGGCACTATGTCTCTTTAAAAAACAAAGTACTAAATCGATTCTTATGAATTTCTTATGACTCACATCTGAGGCATACTACGGACACTGAAACCTCTTCCTTTTTATCGTATTAAAAAGATCTAGACACATCCGAAATAAAATATTTTTATTATTTTATTTTCATAAGAAATGAAAAAAAAGCATTAAAAGCCTTAAAAAAGCCTTTTTAATGTTTCACAATAAGTATACAATATCTATTATCCGACAAAATATATGCATGATTTTTCTAACATACTAATTGCTTCTACGAAATTTCTTTTAAATTTCCATACCTTTATATTTTGTATTTTCTAAACTTCATATTTCTAAGAATCTTAAGCGTATGAATCCACATATTATGATCAGGTTTTATATAGCCTTATCTTGTTAATTAGAGCATGTTTTAATATAAATATCTAAACTTCAATGGAAGCGAGTTTATTTCAGCCCATATATTAATAACTGGGTTATCTTTATAAGAAAAACAGAGGTGACATTGTAGGTATAAAATACATTCATGTACCCACATAACAAAAAAAAACATATCATCACGCCTCTATCCCCGAAGGGTTAAGCAGAGGTGTACCAATGTAGGAATATTGATTTATCCTTTACTGGTTTAACCATAACCATTCATGATTATTTAACTAACCAATGTTGAATTTCATTATCTAATATTATATTGTCGCTGTTTGTATGTTCGGGCTAAGCTCGAAAAATGCTAGCCTTATTTTGGAAAACATTGCAGTATTTATAACAGTGGTAGAGTTTTTTTATTTGTTTTGTAGCTTTACATTTCGAGTAATAATACTTGAACAAGGATTCGCAACATGTTCAAACAAACAAATTGTATTTTTTGTATATAAAATTTGTTTAAAATATGTATAAGGCACTCTTAGGTACTCCAATAATACTTTATAATCGTCTTTATTTCATACGAATAATAAGTGCTTCCTACTTCATTTCCGATTAGATTATTAATATTGTTATCCTTTATTATTTTTCCCAGTATGAAAAACGAACTACCACGCATTTCCCTTGAATGTCACAAAGACGGATTATGGAAAATGACGATATCCATATCCTTGTGTCATATAAAAGAATAAAGCATCATTTTATATCCATGATATGAAGCTCAATACGAAAAAAAATTGGTTTGTTTGTTTCAAATATACTGTTTTCTATTTTTGCTGGAATTTAGATTAATTGACATGCAATATATATATTGAAAAACATTGCAATATAATCACAAACTAGTGATGAGTGTAGACTATTAGAATTTTGATATACATGTAATTATTTATGTGTATAAGAAGTTCAACTTTTTGACTTAATTTAAAAAGTAAGCATTCAGATAGATTTCAGATAATCCAAGCATTAACATTTTTGTTTATTTCTAAAAAAACACAATCTTATAATGCAAATGCTATGCTAAAAAAATATACTTTAACTAGCTAAGAACCTTAAAAAATATGAGCATTAGATATGTACAGTACAGAGCTTTTATCATAACTCTAGCAAGCCACCCCGACGCCGCGACGCCGCGGAAGCAAATTTATAACGTCCATCCTTTCTCAAATAATGAGCTTTTGAATTTTAAAGGTCCTATCAAAATAAGTCGCGTAGTTTACGAAGAAAAGCTTCACAACTTTTAAACGTGAGTTCAAAGGTTCGTTAAATTTATTTATTTTGAGTTACCTTTGACACAAAATTTATTAATCTCTTCTACCTTCCTATTGTTTTTTTTTTATTATAAGCGTAATATAAATAAATCAATATCCAAAGTAACCTTTCTTTTTGCTTGACAATAATTGTACAAATTATTTTTCGAAAAAAATGATTTAGTAATACGTTTAAAAGTAAGTACATACAAAATAAATATACTTGTAGGTAGTTAACCTACTTACCTAAAGGCTATACCTGCCTATTTATATTAATCTTCTGCCTGCCTTTTTTTACCTCATTATAGCTACAGTTTGTTTCCAGTCTTACAGGATTCAGCTAGATACTGTATTTTATATGAAGCGACTGCCCACCTGACCTAAACTACGCATTTTTTATCAAGTTTTGTTGGACAGTCTTAATTCTTTATTGTACACATTACATTTCATATACAGACATATTTACTAACGTTGATTGTACATAGGCGAGCTAAACTCAAAATTGAGTTTTCTTCCAGCAAACCTTTGAGTGAAAGATAGATAATTATTAAGTGGTGAGGAAGACAGAAGTATGATTTCTAAAAATACCTTGTACCCTTTATTAGTAAAAATAACTTAATAATAATTTTACTGCAACACAGTATTCCAAAGTAAAACGGGAGATCTACTTATACTAATATATGCGAATTCAAATGCCTTCCAGGAAAATAAATTGTGGGCTTTACTTCATCCGAAATGATTACGATATTTTATGTTTACTTACATTTATTTACATAACACGATATTGGTTTAGTTCCCGCGTAGCTGCCAAATTTATGATCTAGGCTTTTTAGGGTTATTTTTACCTTAGAAAATTGGCGGCAAAAGCAATAAAAAATTTGTTACTTTTTGTGGATAAAGATAAACCTCTACTTTTTGCCGTTTTATTTTGACATAATTAAGGTATGCTTTTAATTTTAGTAAACTAATAAAATAGCAACTCTTGTGGGATTCAGATATCTTCTTGTCGAAATCTTACAGGCCATAAATAATGGAATAATAAGTACCTATTTTTAGAAATAATTTATCATTTTCCAATAAGTTTTCACTTATTTTCCGTATCGTATTCATTTATTTTCGTCAGGCATCGCTTAATAATATAATGTTAAAGTAACCTTAGTTTCAATTAATACAAATTCGGCCTCAGACACCTTATTTAATCAATTATTTATTTGATTACCGGCCTTCGGTCAAATAGAGTTACAACCATTTCAGGCTTAGGATAATGTTACTGAATAACATTAAATTATAAAAACATTTTCTAAAATGATTTGACAGGCATTTTGTAGAAATACGACCTCTTTAAAAAATACAGGTGAGTACCACACCACAAATATATTATGTGGTAGATATAGAAACATAATTAATTAAATAGCGTTCCTATTAACATCAGATCACAAACATAATTAACAACGTTTCCTAGTAAATTAATTTAACTAAACTAAATGGCACATGCCATTACCAATGTCACTGTCAGCGTTTGACATTTAAAACTACAACAACACAGAAAACAGGGTTAAGGGGATACCTACCGGCGATCAGCTGATTGCTGTCAACAACATTCATTGTTTATCCTGCGACGATTCAATCAGAATGGGTGACAGTTTCAAATTAGACCCACAAAGTTGCGAAACCAACGACCCTTACTTGTCATGTTCATTATACATCGTACTAATAGGTTTGGTCGCAAACTCCTTTATAATACAATGTCATACAGTCAATTTTTTTTAATCACTTCAGTCAGTCACTATCACGGTATGAGTTTTTTTTTTTGTTTGTTAACACTGTTAATAATTGTGGGTATCGTCAAAGTTTGGTTGTGGATATTACGTGAGGGTGGCATGCGTGTGTCACGAGATGGGCACGTGGTGCGGGTCGCGCGTCGCGCGGGCTACTGGCGCGGCTAGGAGTCGACGCGAGCCCACCTCGGTACTCACGATCGGATCCCCTCGGCCACCCTCGCCTTCCTTCGCCAGGTAACCGAACATGAAACTCTGATTGAATGGATGAGTTTCCAAATGCTTTTTTGTCGGCGCCGAACGACAAATCACGATGTCGAACGGAACGTTTGTGTTAACTTTCCGTGGTTTATTTGAAAGACATCAATTTAAATTATGGGTTCTTGAATTTATTTTCGAGTTACAATTTACATGTTGGTAACGTTCTTTAATACATTAGCTAAATTCTAGGCAACATATTTTTAGCTTTTCTTTTGAATTGGAATAAAAAGGAAACCCTACTTTAATTCACCTAATGCTAAACGACTAGACGCTTTTGCTTCGGATTGACACGAATTAATGACACAAATGAAAACAGTTTCCTAACATAGTTTGCAAAAGTGAAGCAGTTTTACCTAATATAGTTTTCAATTAGCTCAACTTCCGAATATTAAATGGGTTCTCAGTAGCATTTTCATTAGTTACCGAAATAACTCCGAAAATTCCTTGATGAGTAGGTTTCCAACATAAAATGAGATGGCGCCCAATTCCTCCCACACTTCACTGCTTTATGACTCTTACGGAGATCAAACGACCTTTATTTCCTATCATAGTTACTTCCGAGTATTTTATATTCATCATGTCACACCTAAATCTCACTCAACCTTTTAATGACTGATTACATTACTTTAATATACCCACGGAGCAAAATATACCTCATGACAAACTAGTTTTTCTAACTACCGTTTGTAGTGATATTTTAAATGACTTACTGTTTATTTAGTTTCATATAATAGCAGTTAAGGAATCCTTATGTTATATCGGACACATGACATTAGATTCCGCCTATAATATCTGTTGTATTAATAATTAAAAGAACGGCATTTTAGGTAATTAAGAATTACTCTGTATTACCTAAAAACTGTCCTTCGATTCACCCATATTTTTCTTAGAAACTAAATTGTAAGATAAATATCTGTTAAACGTATATAACAAGTCATCAAATAACTTGAGCTACTATTCGTTAATACAACTTAGTCCGTCACGAGGAAAAATTTCTAAGGATTAGAAACTATGGAATTTAATTGCATTAAAATGTACATTCATAATAATGAAAGATTTTAAATACAATCGTTTTCTCTCTTCTAAACAATTTTATGTCAAGAAAACAAATAATCATTTTACAGCTTTTTTAAATAAGTATTTAACCTATGAAGTTTCTTTCCGATTATTTTAGATACTATGACATTTTTGAGCACGCAATTACAGTCATTTAATGTATAGAAACTTTGAAAGAGCCTAAATAAAAAAAACACATTGATTTTAAAGTGCAAATTTATGTACTACAGAAACGAATAAGGAATACCATTAGAATATTAGGAATAGTTTAGTTATAACGCATCCCCTCCACCCTTCTAGTTCTTCGCTGAATGTAGTCCGGATCCAACTGCTCGCTACGTAGGTACATATTAATTACTGGGATCCAAATTAGCGCATTGACCGTACAAAAGTTCTCGTTAAAACCTTGTCAAAACGCTTTGAGGAGTAAATCGTAATTTACCGTAATATTTGCGAGTTTCAATTTGTTACATTTATTTTGTTTTACATGTTTTTTTTTTAACTTAATACTATTTTTTTGCAAAACTTTTGTCAAACTTTTGTTTGCTTATTATCTTACCAGCCAGCAAACCCATACTTTATTAGACTAACCAACAATAACAGATATAAGTGGATAAAGAACAATAAAATTCATTTAGGGGTAAAAAACATAGAATTCCGTACCCTGCCTTACTTTTTCGATACCAGAAAGAATAACTGAAAATCTTAAAAAAAAAAAACAATTTACTATAACGTTAATTAGCTGTGAAAAATCTCCCAGTAGCATATCCCATCCACAATTTTTAAGATTAATTTACTATCACCGGAAACATTGTTTAACAAACATACAACCACCAACCATCAAATTGATAACAACCTCCTTTTAAAATCGGTTTATAACATAAGTGTTATTCGTCATATTATTAACAAAAATTCTAACATTGTCAGATAATGCCCTTAGGACGCGGTACGTACGATGTCACGATGGAAATGAATTATCGATTCCACGTGAAAATACTCGAGTTGAGCATTCACACTGTTTAACTTCTGATTCTTTATCTTTATGTAGGAAAACATATCATCATCATCACGTCTGTATCCCCGAAGGGGTAGGCAGAGGTGTACCAATGTACACCCACAGTTCGCCGATATGTTTAGGTCCCATGTAATAGGGGGCGAGCCTATTGCCACTAACCGGGCACAAACCCAAACCCGACCTGATACTGAGCATTTCATAGAAAAACCCAATAACACCTTGGTCGACTCGGGAATCGAACCCAAGACCTCTAGCGTAGCAGTCGCGCTTAGCACCACTAGGTCAACAAGGCAGTCAATGTAGGAAAAACGACTGTTATTTGACAAATCTATACATATTTAATATAATAAGGCTGGTCGCACTTAATCATTTCTTTGTATACTGGATAGGTTGGAACACATATTAAAATAGTTCATGAGATTCTATATAATTAATACTACTACATACTTCATTTTAACACACTTATATATCCCAGGATAATATGTAAGTGTGTTATTTATAAAGATATAGATAATATCTTATCCTGAGATGTGTGGCGAGCAGGCTCGATTGTATATATGTGAATCGCTGCTGCAAGCTGTCTACTTCGGTGATGTATGTGTGGTGGTGATTCACATAATTATTATTGTATATAGGTTAGTACCTAGAATAAGGACACTAAAATAGGATAAGAAACATTGTAACTAACATTTTTAGAGTCTTTTTGCTTGATAATAAAGGTTTATTATCTCTACAATAAATGTTAGTTTTGGAAAAAACAACAGCTCTATTATATTTATGTAGATTATTGTAGAATCTTGAAAATCTACTGAACTTTCTCAATCCTACATTTCAATTTTCTTTTTTAGTTGTCGGAATTTCGTAGATACTTATAAGAAAAATATAGGTTCTCTTTTAATTTCTTTCTTCTAAGGGCTAATTACTTATTAATTGCGATACAATTAAGTAACTGAGTAGCAACGAGCCTATAAATTTTGTTAAGTCACTATTTAGGTTCAAGACGGTATAAAATCGATTATACTACGCCTTTTTTTCAATATTAATGAATAAATATGAAGTAACATTGTCTTTGACATTCAGACGTTACTGAATACTTATTTCAATGTCAAAAAACTACATGTATAGAAAGTTTTCGTTTTCTTTTTTATATTAATCAGAACGATAGCAACGTTTATAGAATATACGTATAAATTAACCTGTAAAATTTCGTAAAAATATTAAACATATTCGCACCACAGATACAAGAAAAATAACATCATCATCATCATCTCTCTGCCCTGTTCCCAAATGTTTTCGATCAAGTCAATGCGTAAATTAAAATATACTTAGCTTTAATTTATGGATTTAATTGAGCAAATTATTTAATTTAACGCAAACAAAAATAATATGGCATTATAATTAAAATAAAAACTAATAAATAAACAAAAAAATAAAAATAATAATTTTGTTCAATAAAAAAATCGAGTTACCAAACCTTCCCCCAAAAATTATGATATTTATTTGTTAGAAGTTACAGCAGAATTGGAATGATTACGTAGTATTATAAGATTATGGGGCTCGGACGTTTTTTGAGCAGATAAACTAATTTCAAATGAAAGAACATTTCTCGCTCCAAAGAGCACCTTTAAAATGAGTCGGAATATTAAGAAATATACAATGACGGACACTTTTATCGCTATGAAGTGAATTTCTCTAATTTTTACAAGCAATTATATTTTGAGGTACTGAATTTTGAAGGCAAACTTGAGACTGAAATTAATTGTTACTTTTTTGGTTGTGAAAATGTTTGTTTTTAAGTTTTGTAATGTGTCTAATCACAAATCGCAGATGTGGGAGTTCAAACAGCTAAATTGAAGTGGAGCTGGGCTGGACACGTTTGCCGTTTGGCTCCGGACAGATGGGCGAAAATAGCTACCGAGTGGGTCCCAAACACCGGAATTCGCAGACGAGGCAGGCCGAGGAGACGGTGGCGGGATGACATCGATCGCTTTTTAAGTGATTGGTGTCATGTGGCTCGAGACCGAAAAGTCTGGAGTCAGATGGGGGAGACCTTTGCCCAGCAGTGGGAAACTAAAGAGGTTACATAAAAAAAAATGTGTCTATGCAAACATAATAATATCACTATCACTACATAGTATAAAACAAAGTCGCTTTCCGCTGTCTGTCCCTATGTATGCTTAAATCTTTAAAACTACGCAACGGATTTTGATGCGGTTTTTTTTAATAGATAGAGTGATTCAAGAGGAAGGTTTATATGTATAATACATGCATAATATAGTAGAGCAACACGGATAATCTTAGAGATTTTTGACGTCAGGTCGTAAATGAACACATTTTTTGCGCTTTCATTGCAAACGCTGGCTGATATCCCTACGAGATAGATCAAAATAATCTACTATAGTATTATGCACCTTAAAAAGATCTACAAAAAAGTCCGCGATGGTATATGTCTATCTCTTGAGGGTAACCCACAATACCCATTTTTATCCTTTATTTATTATTTATTCACGAAAAGACGAATTTTAAGCAATACAGCATTAATCCTTATCCAATTAAGTACCTTCAAAAAATTGTGCATGTAATATAGATCAATATTGCCCTTTACAGCATGTAATTTAAATGAATGTTTTTGAAGATATTACAGATTTAAAATGCAGGGACATAGCAGTTGCGGCGGTACCGGCCGGGGGGCCGCGCGGGGGCCGGGGGGCGCGTGCCTATACCAAAAAATGCTTCTAAGGCTGTGCCTCGGCCTACAGAACTTTATGATTGTGTAGTTATATTTGGTATCAGCGTTGCACCCGAGCAAAGCCGGGGCGGGCCGCTAGTATCATATAAATTAATGCTAAGAAAGTGAAATTTTCTCCTTTTTTAGTATCTTCAAGTATCCCGAGATTTTTTATGATTACTACCCAATATCTTATTTAATGAAACATTCATCCATAGCAACATTTACACACAACATAAAGATATTTTTAAACATAAAAAACATTAAGTTTACACTCCCAGAGATGAATGATGAATGGAATTAATAAAAATATTATTTTTTATTAATTCCAATATTTTATTATTAATATAATATTAGAATTAATAATAAATAATTGTAATAATATTCCTACCTTCATAACTTTAGCCGTAGCCTGTACCCCGGCTAACATTTCCCATTTCAATCGGCTTTAAAAATTCGGCTATAAAAGTCGAAGGCTAGAAGTTTTATGACAAAGATTAGAATAATCGACTATAACAATCTTTGAGTTAACCACAAATCAATAAGTCGTTTCATATCGAGAATTTGATGGGCTCTTAAAATTCTTACAAAACTCAATCAAACTTTAATAAATTATAAATTTTCAAACAAATATCGAGTCGGAATAGTTAATTAGGTTTTCACTCAAGCAATGGACTAGTTCAATGAGCAATTGGTTTAACTGTTGATAGTAGTTTGGTTTGGCGGATTTCACGAATGGCTATAAACCTGATTCACTAAACCCCGTCATTATTATTGCAATTTGCATTTCACCAATATTTACCATTAGCGATTATAGAAATAACCACAGAACGTAAATAAGATACAACGGGTATTGAAAGCTTTTTATTCGAATAAAGCATTTAATATCTTTTCGAACCGTAACAAATTCTTATTTCCCTGACAAAAACATCTGATATCATGACTATTTTAAACTTGATCCCCAGTAACTTGGTTCTTGAGAACGCGTTTTCCAGTGAAATTGGCCTAAAATAAGCAGTTTGTTTAACAGTCGATTGAAGTGAGCGATTAAGTCAGTGTTACCCAATCATAATATATGTTATTTATCAAAATGAGGATTATATTCGTTAGTAGGTTATTCCCGCCGGCTCTGAAGCCCGGAGCACGTTTCAATTGGCCATGATTAGCCGCTGCGCCAGTAACGCTAATGACGATCTATGATGATGCAATTATCTTTAATAAGCTACTGATGAGATGATGAATACTAATTTCTATCTTCGCTTTAAAGTAGTAGAATAAATCTTGTATTATAAGTACCGAAAACTAAATTAACATCGAATATATAATATATTAGCGAATTGTGCACACTTACATAAAACTGTGCAATTAGTTACAGAAAAACACGTGAATAAGTACTCATTTTTATTTTTAATACCTAGATTTAAACTTAAAAACTTTGTGTAACATTAAAACATATATATCCTAGATGTAAATTTAGAACCTAGATATAGCTCTTATGTCTAAGTCAAAGTCAGAGACTCATACCAGGTGTACACTGACAATGTCATACACTAGATTAGGTCTTCAACACAAATACAACACTTCATTAAAACATCTTAAAATCAAAATAACATCAAAAAGTTTTAAATATCTTACAATTTAGAAATAATTTCTTAAATATAATAATAAATATAATATTATTATAAACTCATTCGATTCCACCTCAGCCCGATAAATTTAATGGTGTAGATATGCTGTGCTTAATGTCATGATTACATTACGACATTATCAAAGGAATACTTAAATATATTTCACGCTGATATTATAAGTTAAAGATGTATTTAGGACAGATGAATTTGTTATGTGCCGATTCGTTGTAGAACAGTTGTTTAAGCTACTTTTTGATGTCGGATTGGTAACATAGGTATCTAATAAACTCATATTTATTTAAAGCCATGGTTAATTATAGTATATGTCAAATAAAAAGTATAACACATTTCCGATTTTAGTCAGTCAAAATTAGTCCTTGTCCTTGTAAAATCTGAGGACTTTGCAAATTCCTCTCTATAGAAGGACAAAAAATACATGAACCTAGATTTGCCCAACCTTAGAAGGCCCTAAGAACCGGTGCAAATAACGTGGGTGCTTCTTCTTACCCCAATCTGAATTTCATGGAATAAACCTATCTGTAGTTACATCGGCCAATTCAAAATACAGTTATAACTTGATAAGTCTATGTGTAAAAGTTCCAATACAAATTTAGAGCAACCATAAATCGTCTGTAAATTGAATAACTCATTTTAGGTTCTGCAGAATTTTTCGCAACCATTTCGCAATAAAATTGATGAATGCCCCTCAAGAGATTAATGAAATCGGCATCAAACAATCAATTGTTGGTTTTTACCGGGTCGAGCATAAAAACTCCAATAAAATAGGTAGGGTTTTTACAATTCTATAGGTACTAAAATGACACCTGAAAATAATGGTGCAGGTTGTATAGCAAACATTCATTTAAATTGTATAAGAAAATGTAATTACGTTGGACACATTATTATGCGTTCTAATAAAAAGGATCAAACTACATACTATAGGATGTATTATTTCATTCTGGTGTATATTATCTTTCTTTAACTAGGACACGGGAACAACAGGCTTTTTCTAACAAAATAATAAATCGGTGAATTCAAAACATATTTTTTTCCATTCTCTAATATTTCAAACATCTGAAAAACTATCTATCATCTCGAAATAAAGCCTCAATTCTCTAAAAAGTCAAAAATACATTTATACATGGTGAATTACATAATCTACGCTTAAAGTAATATACAACCTAAAACTCCTTTGTGAGAAGCCTTTTGTATAGATCAACAAAACCACATAAAAGTACCTTCAACATAAAGCCTTCGAAATGTATTGCAGGTGTTGTATTGTGACCTAGATCTTATTTAGTAAGCCTAGACTACCACAGCTAGCTTAAACGCGTTTATTAAAAACAAATAGCAACGTACTCGTTACCGCAGGATAATGTATGAAAGGAATATTTAGTATACAATGAGTAGTAGTAGTGATGTTGATACTAGGTATACTAAAAATATATTCTAGACGAAGTATAAAAATATACTCAACAATTTAACATTTGGCCTCCATTTCAAAATAAAGTACAGTTAGTTTGTTGTATCTTTTAAAACAATGGCCCTATAAATAATAACTTATGGAGTATATGAGATTTAAATTCTGATTACAATTAGGATCTTGCATTTTGGAAAAAACAATTATACATTCATTATACGTATTACCACTTGGTTAATGCAAATCTGTATATATTTAGGTATAAAACAAAGTCTTGTTAGGTACACCACATACCTAAAAAACGGGATGACCGATTTTCCTGATCATTTTATTTTTGGATTCGTCTTCACCCCAAATAGAATATTAACCATGAAAAACGACGGAATATGCACAAAAAAAAACTCTAAGGGGAAACTAAGTGGATAAAACTACGAGGAAGCGCTAGTAAAAATTTAATTTTAAAGTTTGATACAACTATAATCTTATAACTTATTGTCGTTTGTCTATATACATTATATACGACAATAATTTTCCATAAACAGATGCGTTCGCCAACTGCCAAAAATTTACCACTCTATTTTTTACCAACTCTGTACTGAGGCCGACTCTATGCTGAGGCCGACTCTATGCCGAGGCCGACTCTACGCCGCGGCCGACTCCACCTTATCGTACCAAAACGTTTATGAGAAATTCGTGCCGAAGTTAATCTGGTTGCTTCCGTTATCGATAAACTAAAATTTCATGCTGCCAAGTGTTGAATTTGTTGCTAAACGGTAACGAAATCGAACATTTAATAAACAGTTAATATATCTTAATGCGTTTTTTAAAACGTGTATTTTACTTAGGGGATAGTGGGAGGGGTAGGTGTCTTGGGGAAGAGGTTTTAATGACTTCTGTTTATCTTATTTATATTTAAGTAGTATATTTCTAAGGCTTTGTACAAAAATACGCTTTTGCTAAGCCTTCTGTGTACGTCAGTCTATTTGTTAAAATTTTATTTGTTTTTTTATTTAAATGGTGATCCTTTGTTTTTTTGAATTGAATTCATCTGTTATTTTGAATGACTTAAGAATTGTTAAATGTATTTTAAGTAGATCTTAAACAATAATCTCTCACATTATAAGTATTAACCGCACCTTTGAATCATGTAACCAACCAAATATGTTATGCAAAAGGGAATACTCCTCATACATAATTCTCTCCTCATTAAAAGAAAATTCAAGAAAGGCCTTCGAAGAAAAGCTTTTTCATCGGTATGTAACTTTTATAAGGCAACAATTGCCCAAATAATAGGCCGGGAAAGCAGAGAAAAGCTAAAAATACCTAATTACGGTTAGCGAGAGTTTCATTCATTAACTCGGTAAATGTCAAACCTCCCAGAAGTTTAATGGGACCTATGGATATAATTGTTTGGAAATGTCAGCCATACACCTACGCAAACGCTTAAAAAGTAAATAAGTAAGCACCTTTTTAAATGATCGTTATTATCATGTCTGTAACCTTTGACACAGTAATAATTATGACGATTGTATGTTGATTGGTCTTGAGTTCTATATTATACTAGTAACACGCCCTGGCTTCACATGGGTGCAAACATAAATTAATCATACACAAGCCCACACAAGCCTTCCTCCCATTTAACATAAACATAAACTTAACATTGTAACACTTAAGTATTAGTACATAATTAGTCTTCTAAAATGGGCATATAGAGCTGATTTAAAAAAACAAACCTTTTTGCATTAATAGTAACAAACGTATATTTTTCTAATCCAAAATTAAAGGGCTTCTATTTTTTTCTTTATTTGTAATTTGATTAATGTTATTGGATTTTTACACTCTTAAATAGATGATTATCTCATTACAACGATTTACATTGATAATCAACCCCAAAATGGAGACCCCAGGTATATTGCTTACACATTTCCGTCAACAAACTGAACATGCAATCTATTTCATCTTATTTATCATGAAAGATGTTTATTGTGATAATAAATACGTAATCTAAAACGATAATAAACGAATAGGAAGCAGTATAATGTCTTGTATGAGGGTTTTTTCGACGCCAGCTGAGCGGAAAAATGATCATTTGGCTTACTCATAATACTTCCCGACTTGTTCGCTCGGATTATCAGATTCCTTTTGAGTTGTTATAACCTATAATAGCATATAAGTATATCCTTATGTGCGTGTAGCTGTCAGTTGTAATAATAAAATGTTTATTTGTTATTCCTTTAGTTTAGGTACCCATAAAACAACAAAGTACGAGAAATGAAATAAAACAAAATAACACAAAAAAGGTATATTTAAAAGTTTACACATTTATAAACATCTGTGTACTTGTGTGTGCAGTTTTATCCAATGCCTCAACACTGGTGATTCCTACTTTTCTGTCCAACCACTACATACTAAACTTTTGCAAAGTCAGATTTATTGCAAAAGTTCATTCAATTTCTTTTTTTTTATCAAATCTACATTGATTGAAAGTGTTATATATATTATGATACGTTGCAACCATAGAAAAGGATTAACAAATAAAACTACGAAAAGAGCAAAAAGTTTTAATTTTCTGCATTCCAGTAATACGAGATAACAAATAAATATTTTTGATTTTAATTCTGTTTAACTAATGCGCTAAAGCGGTGGCCCCCATTCCCCGGTAAGTTGACGACTTCATCTCCGAAAATAATGAGCTTATGATACTGAGCCCACAATATTGTTTTGTTCCTTATAATTGAATTATTTGATCACTTAGATAGTATGGCTTTCAAATTGCTTTTTTAATCTTATTTTCTTTTTACCAATATTTTTTTCGTTGGTTGTTGAAAAATTGTTGTAATATTTATATGGGTTTTTTTCAGGTATCTTTTCAGGTATTTTTTTTATAGAAGGGTGCTTAATTGTTTTTCAATACGGTCAGCATGATTTGAGGTACTTGTCTTCAATGAATTCTTTGTGACTTTTATATGATATCTGTAATACTCGTATAAACTAAAGTAATATTCAGGTTCTGAAGTTTTAAAGTAATAAGTAATTACAGTAATATATCCTCGTAAATAACGAGTACACTTGAGGTCTTTTCTTTAATGTCATTAAGATCCATTTGTTCAGGAAATTGATCTACCTACCAGTAATCAACCAAAACTACAATTCTCTTGCACAGCCATCAGAAAGATCCCAAAAAACTACTAAATATAGGGTTACCTTGAAACTTCGAAGTCTAGATAGTCCTCCAACTTTCTAAACCCAGTCTCTATAACACAAAGGAATACTAAACCATCTTAACAACCGCAGCTCAAGGCAAGCATCTTAACCCTGAAATATTAGCCGGCACTTGCACCTAAAAAGCCGGCATAATTAGGTAAGCTCCAAAAAGTCCGAATTAAACTAAGTAAAAAGGTTTTAAGATTTATAATCCGGTTATATCCGGTTATTAGTCATTCCGTTGTTTGGCAAGGTGATTTTCCCGCTAAGGCTGTGTTTCCACTAGAGATGAGCGACGGAAATGTGTCGAGCTGTGCTGTGAAAATGTGTGGAGGTTTCCGCGAAGCTGTGCGATGAAAATGTGCCTACGAGGATGTGCTGCAGAACTGAGAAAATGCGCATGTGTGGTGCGAGGATGTGTAGCGGAGCTATGAAATGTGTCGACGGGTGTGGTGTAGTGCAAACCTCGCAACAAATTCTTCTCAACACACATCCCTCGGACACATCTCCCGCTTGTTTTGTGTGCGCAAAAATCTAGCTCCGCTGAGCTCCACCAGAGCTGTGCTGACCGAGGCAAGGTAAATGAAGCGATTCTATTGGTTCTTCAACTTCCTCGTTGGCCTAGTGATGCTAAACGCGACTGCTACGCTGGCTGTCTTCGTGTACGATTCCCAAATCGACCAAGGTGTTATTGGGTTTTTCTATGAAATTCTCAGTAGCAGGTCGGAGTTTGGATTTGTGCCTGGTTAGTGGCAATAGGCTCGCGCCCTATGACATGGGACCTAGACATACCGGCCGAATGTGGGTGTACATTGGTACACCTCTGCCTAACCTTTCGGGGATGCTGGCGTGATGGTATGTCTATTGGTTCTTTACAAACACATCCCTCACTACGCATCTCCGCACATCTCTGGTGGAAACGCAGCCTTAAGGTACAGCCACATTGTTTTGCAACTAAGGGTTAACGGGTTTAATGTCTAGAGACAAATTTAAATATTGGATACAATTTGAATAAATATTGTGGTTGTATCTAATTTGTAAGGATTGTTGTTTAAACTTCCGTTATAATTATTTGTGGTGAAAAAAGGTTGTATTTGGTTTTAATGCAGGATGTTTTATTTACGATATGATGAACGTACATATTATTGTATTTTTTAATACCCTATAATATTTCGTATATACCCATGTTATACAAAACACCTCTAACAGGCAGCGGTGGCGAAACGTCGTGAAGCGCATCCCATCTGCCTATTCCGACACGAGCACATAGCGATCACGACCGCTCTGTCAAGAGTGTAGAGGATACGAAGAGGAAGATGTTATACAAATAAACTGATCATTACATTTTTTTTTAATTCTTCTTATTGCACCTCTCCTTATCATGTGTGGTCGTCGCATAGTTTACTTACATGTATACTTCGATTAATACCTAATACCTACTCATTTACTCTTCTAGTTTTCAGAATCTTTTAGTTTATATACATTTCATCTATTTCTTTATCGGTCATCCTCAGTCCGTATCTATACCTGTCTATCTACCCAATATCACAATATTTTTCATCCAATGTTAACCCTAAAACGCTTACCAGCAAATTGCAAACACAAACAAAAAATTGAACAAATCAGACGCAAACTTTTTCGGTGAACCATCAGCATGCATCGTACTGTTGATCGATCAACTCAACCCCTCAATGTTTACCTTGTTAGTGAAGCTCCAATAAAAAGTTATGAACGTTTAAACACGCGTTATACAAAAGGTGTATAAGCTAATCGAAGCTGGTAACCGAGGTCTCGCGGACCGACTCGCTTGGAAACGAGATAAACTTTCAGCCAGCATTTGCGGGTTAATTTACTGCCGCGATCCACTGTGGTAGCGAACGCGATTTTAACCGTGTGAAGTTAACTATGAGTAACATTTTGCTAGAAGTTATGACTCGTTTTATTAATGTTTTTGGGATTTTTAAGTTAAAGACAGCTTAGTAATTTTTACGTAAATAGTTTTAATTTAACATGCTCATTTTAAACAAGTGTGTAAGGATCGGATCGTAGCAAGTGGAAAGAAGTGGTCTCTGCCTACCCCTACAAGGGAAAGAAGCGTGATTATATGTATGTATGTATGTATGCTCATTTTATATTATGTATTTATAAATAATGTAGGTGTTTTACAGCCATCCTTTTATGCTAGATTAATACAAAACTTTAAATGTCAAACACCCACTCCCACATTCACACATAATATAAAAACATATTATATACTTTTCCTACATACCGTTCTGTATTTTTAATTACATGCTCACAACAGCTATGTGACGTCAGTCAATATACAGAAGTAATCAGCAAATAGTCAAAAATAAACAGCAGAAAATAACGCGACAGCCCAATAATTGTAGTATTTACAATAAAACCAATGTAGGGAACAAAGAAAGTAATTCGAGACTGGAAATGTCGTTATTAAGCCTCTGTTCACTTCCAGTTTCTCTACAAAAAGATGTTTGCAACTTGGAAATGTTCGCAACTACTGTCTTCTCTTGAATTTGTTAAAATCTTTTTTGTGTGGAGTTTTAACTAAAGGTGGGTAAGTTAAGAATTGGACGAGTTTCGTGAGGATTTTATAAGTAGCTCTTTTGTTTAAATTTGCATCGTAATTTTTTTATTTTATTGTTTTAAATGCTGTTTATGTATTTATTTATATCAAGATTGACGTAGCATCATTAGAACCTTTGCCGAGCAGGTACTAGTAAAATTATCTCTAATAAACTGAACACACGTCCAAGTAAAGGACGCAGTGTTCATGTTGTTCAAGTTGTCCTAGAGTCTAATTAATCTATTACATAACAGAACAGATAACTAGTGCAAACGTACGTAAAGAAAATCTAAAGAATATTTTAGGATAAAACTAAAACCATCAACTACAGCTAAAACCAAATATTTAAACCTAAACTAACTTCGAAACCTAATCCCGAAAGACTATAATCTCACAAAATTGGTGCCTATCGATAAAACGTAATAGAAAATAAGTCTGGAAACTCGCGTATTAGAAAATATACCATCACACAAGAAGATAATCCGGGCCCAGTAGTAAAAAATGCCAGTCAGTAGGGCGACCAAGGCGTCTTAGGCCATTCAATTTGTCGCAAGAGACCCTTCTCAATACGTAATTGACACAGGCTTATCCCCAAACTTAGAACCACAATTTGTTCACATTTCTGTAAATAGTGAGTCGCTATTTCCACTCGCAATGCCTTTGATATCTTTAGAAAATGTTTTTGTAAACAAAATTGTTTTCTCGCCGCGTAATTTTCACTTACCTTGAGGAAATAAAATGACTTGCCTATAAAGCCTACGCTAGCTAAAGTGTTTATATTAATTTGATTTTCATGAAAATTTACTTTAGTGCCCACATTTACTGCCAGTTATAGAATGGGATAGGCTTGTTATATTTTAATAATAGCTATCTTGCTGTATCTGATCAAAATAGCTTTTCTTTTTAGCGTCAGCCTACCTTTAAACTCAAAAAGTGGCAATACTTAGGTATTGTAATTTTCTTACTACCTGCGTCACTCTTCCCTTATGTCCAATAGACTGAAAGAGTTACTTTCATAATTATATTTTTAACCGACTTCAAAAAAGGTGAAGGTTCTAAATTCGACTGTTTTTTTTTTATCACAGAACTTTTGACTGCTTGAACCGATTTTGATGATTCTTTTTTATCAGTTTTGACAGTGGGATCCATAAGAAATAAATATGAGACTTATTTTGAAGTCGATTTATTTTGGTTGAATTATTAGTAGGCATTATGCGTTATTTTGTTAGAATTATTAGTATGTATAGACAAGTTTAAAAGCATATGTTATATCTCTAATAAACACTAAAACATGATGTACAGTTACATGCAAAAAGGCTATTAAACAATAATATTTTAATACAAATTAAATACCAACACAACCGCAACAAAAATGTCCTAACTCGACTAATCACAAAAAGAAAATTCTAAGATAATAATTCACACCCTTGAAAGCTTTTAAAGTTTCTTGGCGTTCTGTAACTTTGTCTTATAAAACCATTAGTCATTCTTTTGTTAGGGATTGTGACGGCAAATTTTTCAGGATGAGACAAATTTCGAGAATAAATTAACCAATGTTATAATCTTGTGCAATAAAAACCCAAAAAAGTTAGGAAGTTTGTTTGCAAGTGTACCTGCCAGTATCGGGCAGTTTAATTAATTTAATAAGTTTCTGAATGGAGGTTTTTAGTATTAAGGTTTTTGTTTAATTTTGTTACGTTTTGGGTTGTTTTGGTTTTCTGTATGACATTGAGATATATGTTTTTTTTTTAATTTATTTATTTTTATCATTTATATAAAACTAGCTGTGTGCCGCGGTTTCACCAGCGTGAATGATAATTCATACACTATCTTTATAAATTATAGCCTATGTGTTATTCCGATGTAAAAGCTACATTATTGTAAAGTTTCATTAAAATACATTCAGTAGTTTTTGCGTCAAAGAGTAACAAACATCCACACATCCATTCTCACAAACTTTCACATTTAAAATATTAGTAAGGATTAAGAGACTTAACAATATGTTTATAAAAATCTCGATTAGGTACTGTTTAATTTAGACATTTAATATATTTACCTTTTGCGTGCATGTTTTATCTATTAGTTTCTATTTATCTGCAATTAACTATAACATTACTATAACTTTCATAGCAACGATAGGTAACTTACTAGATATTTGCTTATTTACATGTATAGAAAAATGATGAAATAAATCATTTTTCTTTTTCATTATAATTATTTTTTTCAATATCCTTCATCTAGTTATTCTACTTTTACATTGTCACTAATAAAATATTCCTCTCTAGAACTTTAAAATATCAACTAAAAATAGACAAAAAATATTTTTATAATCATATTTTTTCTGTGGAATGTTTTACATTAAAAAGCTTTGATCTCGTTAGTGTTCCATCGCCACAGTTTCCTGTCTCCTTCATCTCCTGCTAGCCTGGTACCACACTTCTTTGATGCGAAATAAAGTTATTTTAAGACCTCAGTTTTTTTATATATTTAACTAGCGACCTTCCCTGGGCTTCCCTAGCTTCGCACGAGTAGACAAAACATTATGTATTAAATACAAAATTGGCTCTTCAACTACTGTAACCATGAGTGAAAAGCCTATTAATATCTGTTGGGTCATATATTAAGACTTCAAGCGAGTTTGTATCCTAAGATGTATTGATATATTGTAGCCCTTGCAAGGTGTATGGCGAGCTTTAAAAAAAAATATAGATATCCTAATGTTAAAAGGATTTCGGAAGTTTACATTTTGATGTAGCTAATATAAACAGGTTCCAAATTAATCTCATACAAGCACGTATTTATCTTATCTTACATTACTCTCCCATATGTAAACGAGATGAAACAGATGCATTACAGAACCACTGAAGAAAAAATATATCTACAATTTTTTACCAGCAAAAAAGGGCTTCTCGGATCACACCCAAATCCCTTCGACATAATCAAAAGCGCGTCTAAACCAGCTAATTATTCCGCACTAAGCAACCAGCAATAAGGGGACGGAAAGCAAAAACAACAAATCATAAGATTACAATCCTCCTTGTAGTGCCGCGGAAGTTTCCCCAAAATTTCCACTTTGTTTCATAAAGTAATTATTCATTCTTTTGTTGGTGTCTCGGCTACACTCTCTACAGCAAAATTTTATGACACGAAAAGAAATTACTTAAACAAATTAAAGCGCTTTGTAATCTTAGCTGATAAAGATTTTATATAAATCCCGCTTAACCAGGTGCTTTGGGTAAAGATATGGTAAGATGTTTATTATTTGCCGCGAATTAATATTTGTTTTGGGTTCAAATTAATGTTTGTTTTATTTGTGTCGTTGTAAGGAATGAGAATTAATGTTTTTAATTTGAATTTGAGATGTATGTAATTTTATATCTTAATAGGTCTTGAGTTCAGTTTAGTCATGACCTCAATTTATGAATATGGTCTTTATATGAAAACAAATGCATTTATAAATTAAGTTATCATTTAGTAAACACTTTAGTACACACTTAGCCGACTAAAAATGTTTAATTTGGATTTGTTTTTGTAAAGGGTTTTTGCATTTCTTATACATAGCTACGCGATGAACGGAGATAGAATCAACAACCCATGGCGCCCTTAATCAATTGGCCATTCCTTTAATTCGATCAAAGCAAGGGCCTTTCCCGTGTCAAGTTTCATTCTAATCAAATATCTGTTAGCTATTTAAATATTTGTCGCCATGGCTTCGCATCACCCTAAGCACACGAGATCTTCCCGCGATAATTCCGCCGAGCAATGCAAGCACCCTCAAACAAATACGCCAGTTAGATAATTAATCCTCTAAAATAACAGAGTAACATAGTAACCGGATATCTACAAACAGTTCATTATATCAGTACTTTAATTACAAACTTGCGTCCGAAGTGTTGTCGTGACAATCAGCGTTGCATCTCAAATATTTGTATAACGAAGTATAGTTGAAACTGAAAACAAACCGTGCTCGCGTTCGGAGCGCGTAGTTGTGGAGTGTGAACTAGTGTTCTGAGCGGAGCTGCGGAGTTGTGAACGTAAATGAGATGCGCTTGCCGGGGACATTGTTTTAAGTCATACCTATTCTCTTGTTCACTGTAAAGTTCACTTTTAATTTCGGTACGAGGGGTGTTAGGCTCAGTTCATACTAGATAATGAGAAACGACAATACTTGAGAGAGTCGGCTTTATTAAACCTCTTTACTTTTCCTCTTTGAAGTTTGACCTTTCTGTAATCTTGAGATCAATAATTAAATATAAACACCTCTCTCACCTAATCCAATATTTTTTATTTTATTTTCTTTCTTTTACAGTACTTAAATGGCCATCAAAGTGGTGAGTCAGCCAGCCAATGTAAACAACAGCTACGGCAGTAGACAGTAGTATTTATATTCGAGTTCCTTTCCCCGACCACTTCACAATGAGCCCTCACTAATTAGACTCGCGGACAAATTAATGGCGTGTATTCAAAGCTTTTTGTCGCCATGTGAACTGGTGCTAGGTTACACAGTGCCTCGGAAATGGCCCCGACATTCGTTTGAGGTACAGAGTAGGTAATAAATGGAGTGTTTATTGCCGCGATGACAGAAATAATCTTACTTCCTTTTTAAATAGATTGTTCTTACCTTTTTATGTGAAAGTTTTTAATACAGACGGACGAATTTTATCACATAGGCATACAGTGTATAATTTCGATTAATATAAGTTGATTTATGTCTCCATTACTCTGCGAAAGGAGGACATACGCTGAAATAAACAGAAGACCAACTAGGTTCTCAGTTTATTTATCATATTATCATTTGAGAAAATAATAACGACTACCAAGGCACCGCTTAGCCATGACTCGGCATAGTCAATTAGTCATATTCGATACTTATAGTTTTATTTTGTTTATTTGACAGGTTCTTTCTATTTGCTCTATACTCTTTGGTGTTCAGTGGATGCATTGTCCACTCACACCTCTGTGGATTGTTTCGCGCGGATATTTCGCGTCTCGCAAAGTGTTTGAATAACAAGCGCTTGTATTGTTCTGCGGTTTTATGCTGTCTTATTTTAAGGATATTATGAGGGACTTCATAATTATATTCATTTTATTTAATAACTAAATATTTTATACTTTCTGAAAAGCTCCTTGTATGAGAGATGCGAAACGTTCTTATACACGATAAGTATGGATTTATTTATACTTAAAAATACAAAAATTTTACTTTCGATAATATTGCCTAGATTGAAACAACATAATAAGGCAGGTAGGTATGTAAAAAATAAACAATGCTATTTTTACATCCAAAGATGTGCAAAAAAGTAGAATAGAAATAGAAATAGAAATAGAAAAACATTTATTTGGTACAGTAAACAAGACAACACACAGAAATACAAAACGAACATATCAAGGAAAATAAAAATAATTAACAAAGAAAAAAAAAACAAAGGAGAAAATCAAAAACACAATACAAGTAGAGTTGTCCAGCATACAGCACCAAAAAGGTCACCAACTCAGCATATGCTAGGTGTAGAACACCCAGCGCTGGTTTTCAGTTGGCACCCCGCAGTGACACACGGACGAAGGTAAGTAGTGTAATAAATAAATAAATAATAAAAATACATAAAAAAACAGATATTTGTGGCATGTAAATATAGTACATAAATAACGATACAAAAATAACTTGTGAAGCTATAGGAAAAAAAGGAGAATGTCAGGTAGGTACAAAATAAAATTAAAAAGCGGCAGATCGAGGTAGTAAACCACTCGCTATTTTTATAAAATTGAAGCCAGCGCAATAGCGATCTCTTTTACAAAAATACCTAGGCTCGTGCACTTATAAGGTGATTTGTTGGAAGTAAGGTGTTAGTCAGTGCATCAAGTCATCCTGTAGCGGCGAGAAATCATGTGAGTAATATATTATTGTTAATAATTTAGAAATTAAAATAAAAATAAAAAATGTGAAGCTGAATTGATTGTGTGAACTGATTTAAATGAAATAAATGAATAATAAATAATTATATGAAGGATTTGTCAATGTTAATTGTGTTAAAATTTATTTGTGAGTCTGTTATGAATTTTTTTAAGTTGTACCTAAACGCAGTTATTGTTTACAAGTACGTACTTAATAACATTATTATGTGTTCAATGACTACATCTAACACTCATTTTTTACATGGACGTGTAATAAAGACAATCAAGGGCGGAAAACACATTTCCCTTCGAACCAGAATTGCGTACCATTTGCAGCGCTTATGTCAACAATCAGTCGCGTTGTGTTCAACGGCGCGTGAACAGGAACCTACAGGGCAGAGGCTGGAGAGGCGGGAGAGGCCAATAGAGGCGGATAGAGGCAGATAGAGGCGTCACAAACGTAGTACAGGTATCAATCAATTACCTAACATTACATGTTTACGCGCTAAAACGAGATTAGATTTTAAAACACCAAATCAATTATTTTAATAGAAAACAATGAATTAATAATCATGTAGATTTGAATATTGTTTGATTATGTAAATAGACTGATTATTTTATTTTATCAATTCTTCAAAAATTATTCGAAGTTATTAAAAAAAATTAAACATACAGGCTGGGTGTCAATATTATTAAAAGTAAACGGATTTGAATATAGAATACAATAACTTTTTTAGAATGAGTGTTTTATATAGCGTGTATTATTTATTTATGCGTCTGTATTTCGGTAATAAGTTTTCTTTTGTTTTATTGAACGATTAATTTGAATTGAATATGTTATTACGTCATCAGATTATGACGCGTGACTTAAAATAGAAATCGTTGATACGGTTTAGTTACGCACGTCACACGATGACTAATCTAAGTGACAACTATTAAGGTGATACTCTTCTAAAAACGAAAAAGAATCACAATTACATCAACAACTCAAGTTAGAACAAACACGTCGCGAGCCTTTGCAGGCTGCACCGAAACAGGCCAAGTTAAATGAAAGGGCAGAAATATTACCTGGCTGGCTGGCACACGTCATGTGGAAGAGTTTTCACAATAGCCACGCAGTCAAGCGAGTTGGCCCGACTTGGCGTGACTTGGCCCGACTTGGCGCGACTTGGCGCTCTGATTAAGATAACACCTAGCGCTTTGCGAGCAAATGTTCCTTCCGTCAAAAGACAAGCTTCAAAGCTGTGACTGTTGACTTTTGAAAAGGCACGCATACACTTCCACCCCAGTGATCTTCAAGCCAACTTACAGGCAACGCACCAACGTAAACAAACCTACGTAGGCTTCATACTTTTCTCTGACTTCAGTTTAATCTAATATTAATTCAACTTTATTATCCTTCTAAAAGAGTCTTATGAATTGTTAAGTGGAGCACAAGGTTACGGTGAGCTTAATTATAAAATTAATTTCACTTCCTGACCGTCGGTTTCATAATATATCACTTAAAAGCTCTTTAAGGATAAAAATAACACTCATTAATTTGACGTAATTACGTAAAAAAAGTAACGGTTACAGGACCGTCGGGGAAGGCGTTCCGGTTCGATTAAATAGACGGCCTTCATTAAAGATCGAGATCTCTATCTAATTTAATTATACTTAAATGCTATATTTCCGAACGTAATATTTTTGAGAAACTTAAAGTCTACGACGTTAGGGGATTGAGTTTGCGTCGGTTGTTTGGTCACGTAGCATGCATATAGTAAGCTAACAGGAGACAGGGGCCAGTGTGCTGAGCACCATAACGGTCTTTAACAAGCTCTTGGTGTAGTCAAAGCCGGAGCTCAAAGCTTTGTGATTCGCTAAGGGGTTCCGTTTGCTTATGATATTTTAGACTCCACGGACCAACTTTTGTACGCACGCTGACTTTCGAGGATAGCGCAGAGCAGCGGTGATTGAATTAATATGTAGTCGACTCACAACGAGGCGTTCGCTAATTAGTGCACGTTTTCGCCACTAGATGCTCAGTTTCTGTACGTAATTTTACATACACATAACTTGCAAACTAACTTTGAATTTCCATTTCAGATGTAACGTCGAAACAGTGTAAATATTTACAAAAGTATTGACACTAGACTTGCTAACTTATATAAAAATCTTTTACAAATTTCAAGAAGTTATTTCTTTGAAAAATTCTCGTTGAAGTACCAAAACCTGTTATAAGGTCAGGCGAGAAGGACAATTTGTTTAACTTTTCAGCTTACATTAGCCTAGATGGGTTTCCTCGGTTCTCTTATGAAAGTCGGCCGGCCACTTAGCAGTACCATAAAAGTTAAATGCCCCATAAATCATAGTGGGTGGGGACAGATGAGAGCCGCCTTACTGCCGCGGTAATGAACTGACTTCTTATTAATAATAACTTGTTGACGGCTCGAGCCAGAAGCCGGATAATAGCGGACCCGGGCGAAACAACTCACCCGCGACGCATAACCTTAATTCAACGAGTTTTCATCCTTCAATGAATTTTCAATTGGACATTAATTTTGTTTTAGACTTTATTTATTAGGACACGTGCACAGAAACATTGTAATAAGTACAGTAGGTATACCTAGGAGGGTTTTGAATTTGATCTTTGCCAACATTACTTGAAGACGGACATTATTTTCGTTTATGAATATAGATAGTATGTAAGCGTCTTTTTGTGTTGGGTTAGTCATTATTGTCTCATATTATTTTACATAGAAGTCTAATTATGAAACATTTATGAGGTTTCGATCTTTCAGAGATTTTTTTTTTCTTTCTTTCTTTCAAATTATGGTAAATGTCTTAAAAAATACATTAATTTGTGTATAATGCTGTAAACACTAAATATGTATTTTATTGCGCATCTCATCATTCCAAACTATTATAACTAAGTTGGACACAAAATCATCGGCTGTAAGTGAGCAAAATTTCAATTAATACCTTTCTACGATCAAGTATTCGACAAACAGTGGATGAAAGCTTCCAATCAGTCAGTGACTGTTTACCGAACCGTCCAGTTACTGGCCAGACTAAGTACCTAACTTACTTACCGTCACTTATACTTCAACTTAAGGGTTCAATTACACTAGAACTTAACTGACCTCTGGGTTGTGACCTATTTGAATCAGTAAAGATTGATACTGAGTTGGATTTGTAGTTGAGATGTATTTTATTTTATAAGTTTCTGAGATTTTTTGCTAGATTGAAGAGTTTTAGTAGAGGGAAATGTTTTAATATTTTCTTTATTATAAAGATCATTTCGATATCTGACTTGCTTGAAAAGTAATTAAGTATGGAGTTAGGTTCTTAGTTATTTTAGTTAGAGTAATAACTAACTTTTGTAAGGTGTAGGTGACAAATGATTTATTTTTTATTTTTTTATACAGTACGGTTAAGAAGTGACACAGTTCAAAAATGTATTTAAGAATATTTATTTCTGTATTAGGTTACATGTTATTACCAGTTTTCAGATTTAAAACAATTATTTTTAATCTCAACATATATCGAAGATTCCTTAACATTCCAGTTCTCCAACTCATTTTACACTTATTGAGTATAAAACATTATTCTTGTTAACAAAAGAAACATCATAGATTTGCCGCAACTAATCTCCAGTTGCCGTACAAACTCGCTGAACAGTACACAGTACACAAACCGTGTACATTACTCTCGAGCCCTTTCAAGTAGATAGATGAATTCATAACTCAGAGTTGGCAAGAAGTCGCGTCGCTAAGATATCGCGGAATTCAGCTATGTGAGATAAACAGGGGTTCCAACCATCCGTGAGGACTGATATACGGAAGCAGGGGTGGCCAACATAGCTAAAAGATCAGGTTTTAGCTGATTTTAGCTATGTGTCAACAACTACTTATAGAGTTTAATAGTTATTAATAATTATTGTGAATTTTTACTTATCGTTTTATGGTTCTATGTTTTGTTTCTCTTGACTTTGAACATCCGATGTATAATAATCAACCTTTTTTCTTTGGTTTTGCAGTTTTTTTGCAAGGAAAAATAGGCAAATTATTACATAAACTTTAAAGATTTTTGGGGCATTAATTGAAAAAAAAATATTTATCTTTTCGTTGTATTTTTTTTTCGAGTCCTGTTTCATTAAGATGCCTCTATCTAAATGAAACTGTACTCTAAATGTTTTTGTTTATTAAATATTCTACTAAGATTTTTTATCCTACTACGATTGACTACTTGGCCACCTCTGCTGTATAAAATCCAAAGGCATCATAGTTTCATAATGAACAGAGATGGCGATGGCTTTCTGTATGTCGCCATCCTTGTCACTAGGAAAATTATAGTTCTAAGACAATATACGACCACAGCTCTGTCAATTGTTTATATTACTATTGTATACAGGGTGTGAGGAAAATGACATTCACCTCACAGTTTATATAGATGTCTGGCTGGTAAGTAATAGCACTGATATTTGATACCTATGTATCAATTATCAATACAATTACAACAAACATAATGTTATATTATATTATTGTATGCTGATTCGTGCAGCGGATGGAATTGCTTGCTATTTAAAGGTCAGGTAATTTTTTGATGATCTGGATATAGTTGTCAGAAACAGTGTTAGATTATGTCATTGTGAGTTTAACTATAAACTTGTAAGTAAAAATTTGGCAGGAAAAAAATGGCTTTGACTTAAATATTAGCATCTTTGATAACTATATATTAGTAAATAAACTTGTAAGTACCGCTATTAGTTATACATTTATATAAGCAACGGTAAAATAGACACTCCAAAAATAGAACTATTTACGCTTAATATTTCGAGACACTCGTATTTCAGAATTAAATCAAAGGTATAAATTAAACCATAATTATATTAATATTCCGCCACTACAATTCCGTAGAACAATTCAAAGTCGCTAAGTAAGTTAAACATGCAGTAGTTAAGTTTTCAAATGCTACTAAAATCGGCTCCACGTTCAGAAAATAAAATACTTAATAACGTGACTCGCGTAAGAAGCAGGCCTCGGCGCAATACCTACTCCATTAAACCAATAAAAAGTAAAATAATCACGTACCTTACTAATGTGCTAACGTCTTAAGGTGCTCCCCCACCGCGAGCATTCACGTGTATTGTAACATTATAGATTCGACTTTCAGCATTACATTACAATAATACCTCCCTGACTAACAAGCATTTGCGTGTAATTTAACGTATAGATTCGACTTTGAGCATTTCATAGCAATGAATTGATGTTACAAGTTGTATCAAGATATTGCACATTGTATCATTACAAGGTGCGAATTGCAATGTTTAGTTCTTCTCCTTCACTGATGTATGCCCGTTTTGTATCATTACATGGTGCGCACTGTAATGCTCGATCTCCTCCTTCACTGATGTTATGCTCAAATCTGTAACACATTACACGCGAATGCTCACGGTGAGGGAGCACCTTTAGGTTTAGAGGAAAGACGGCTATCAACCAAGAACCAAGCTTTGTAGAGGAAACTCTAAAAACTGCTTAAAACGAGATAACGGCTACTAAAACAAGGTAGACGACAGAGGTTGTTTTACCCAGTTTCACCCGTTTACAACCGAGGGGATAATGGGCGCCTTTAAACCTTCATGGTTTACACGAAGTGAATGCGGCCCCACTTAGCTGACATGTGTTAAGTATACTAAAAATGTATTAACACAAGCGTCCTTTTACGCTGAGATTAAAATAATGGTGGAAATTGACACCCATAGCGAAGGCAAAATTTACAAAAGCGACTAGCATTAATAACTTTTAAACTATCGCGCTGCATGTTTATAGTAATATTATAGAACGACCATGAGTCTGCTTGCGACCACGGCCGGTGTAACCCGGTCGAAACGTCAAGCCCTAAAGGTATAATATTGCGACTTTCATTATTTTAGAAATTAGTTATTCGAGACAATGCGTGCTTTGGTGTGGTCCTACATTTTGATATGCTAGCTATACCTAGATGGTGTTGCAAAAGAATAAGTATAGAAGATACATTGGTAGAATATTCTTAATCGTATATTATAAAAGATACAGCATTATAAGATACAATAAACTAGATTGTAAAAGGGTATAATGATGGATATGTTTTAAAAGCATATTCAATTAAATGTACTAAACTGCCTGTCAGACCCTGGAAAGGCCTATCTTTTACAGATATCTAATGCAGTTTGTTAAAAAGGAAGATTTTGACTGTTTACCAATAATTTCATGCCTCGAAACTTCATAAAATTTAACACACAAAAAAACCTATTGCAAGCTATTCCCATACGACTTTACTTGGATAAATACATCTAGTATACTTAACTAACTTAACTTACCCGGACTTAAATAAATTGTCAAGAATGTCCCGGATTACAAAGTCGAATACTTGAATCTGTTTAACACGCGACACGATACCAAAAACAGTTCTGTTGTTACCATTCTTATATATCAAAAAGACATATATACATAAAACTCTACAAACAATATTAAACTCTACGTACCACTTTTAAGGTCAACATTTCAGTGAGGAAGAGTTCTATAGAAGACTGTATTTCAGATTATTAAAAGACACTAGTACCAGAAGTGTTCTTCGTTAACAAATAATAATAATACCAGGCTGGAAATTTTGGACTGTAGTAAGATGTCTTTTTATGAAAATAACGAAAAGAAACTGACAACAAAGTGTGTCTTTGTACACTATACGTTCGTTTGGGTAACAAACATTTCAGTTCACACCCGTTGTTATTTTCATAAGTATTTTTACATAAAATGTTCGAACCATTTTCTAGTCAAATATAATTATTAGAACGCTATAGCCAACATTTTATGATCGTTTGGCTAATACTCGTAAGTCGATTTCTAACTCAGCACTCTGTTTTATTACTGACTAGCTTCGGCATACGGATCTGTCTACACTATGTACATTTGTCTACACTACTTAATCGTGAATCGTGAATTTATTATGAAATTAGTACATTTTTGGGAGTTTGTTTGCTGTTATTATTTTATTATTATTAGCAGTCTATGAAAGCTGCATGTTGATATGAAATCTACACATAATCAAAACAAAAAAATTAATAATCTAAAAACAAAGTTAACATAGCCAAAAAAAATAAACTAAGAAATCCCAGTGCTTCAGTTCGGATTAGAAACAGACCTACATTCAAAACAGTAATTCATAAAATATAAAAACATCATCATCAATATTATCAAAAAGTAAAATAACGTAACGAAGTTGAGTATTTTTATTACCAAGTAATTACATAAATTGACAACAATCGCTCTAAAATGAAGGCTATGAAACGAACCAAATTAAGTCCCGTTTCACTCCCTCCCGAGCGGACCACCGTCTAATGAACTAATCATGAAACCAGCACGAAATATTCCCCCGACATAAACAAATCCGAGTAAAAACCGACATCCGTGCATCTGCACATCCGTAGATCCGCAGATCCGTGCATCTTTGTTGTATGCATATTTTGTATTGCGGCCGCATGACGGGTGCACGGATTCACACGAGCGGAGGAATGTAAGTAAGTAGGTTTGCAAACAGGATGTCGACAGATCCGCAAATGGGTGCTCAGCTAAAGTCAACGGCGGTATTTGTTTTGTGAAACTAACAAATGACATGCTAGGCGACGCGGTTACGTTTGTTATATTAAATCTTGTTGAATTAAATTAGATGTGTTGAAAAATTCTTGGTGGAACTAGAAGCTTGTTTTGTAACATGAAAGATATTCGAAGAATACATTATTTTTATTTACTGTACCTACACCTATGTACTAACTTATATCTAAATATATATGTCATAACTCCCTAACTCCCATTATTGACGTTATAATGTATGGAAAGGGCTTGGGTAATATATTGAAAATGAGTAATATTTATTTATTTATTTATCACCAACATAACATCTTGACAGTTTACACCAAAGCGATGCCATGAGTACCAATTCGTATGAACTACATTATAAACTAGAATATAAAAAACATAACACTTAATCAATATACCTAGCAAAATATTAAAAAATCAAAAATTTAACAAAAAATTTAAACAATCTAAACTACAATATACCGATATTTTCCTAGCCATGTCCGGGTCACAGCTGTGGTGAACCAACAAATTTTTATCGATGTTCAGGTCTTTAAAATGAAGCAACTTGAGTGTTCCAAATAAGGTACATACATTTATACAGTACGTAAGTATAGCAATTCAATAGCGAAACAATTTTTAATGCCACAATAACTACCCAGAAATAACTATAGTGTTCAGTCAATAAATCCCATCATTGGCAAGTTTTACTCATCTTTATTCCAGTCAAGTTTACACCGTAAAGCACTCAGACCACCACTGTATAATGGTTGCATCCGTCGTTATGGATTGACGTCTTTACTGCATACTTCTATGAGACCAACTACCTTTCAGCGAGGAAACAACAAAGGAATTTCGACCTTAGCGACAAATCATCAAGATTCATTTTTCGTATTTGGGTGGGACTGTCTGTGCAATATCAGCAAGGTAATTTGAACCTTAGCAACAGTACTTAAAGATTAGTTTTCATGTTTTTGGAGTTGCTGTCTCCGCAATATCAGCAGGGGAATTTGGACCTTAACGACGAATAATCAAGTTTGCTTTTTCTGTGTTTAGAGTAGCTATCTACGCGTAAGGTCTGCAGTCGCATTCGTAGGATGTTGCCGATACGGGCTGAAATATGAATATCGTCGCGTTTCCATTTGTGTAGTCCGGTCACGATTACCCTTATGTTCTAGACTGTCTACATTTGATGCTAAACTAGGTTGCCCGTAATTGGGTGACTGGAAGACTATAAAAAAGCGCTTTAAGCCGCTTTTTACGCTGAACATCTGAGATACAAACATAATCTTAAAGCTCAAGTAACATTTATTTAAATTGTAAATATCTTGGCAGAAAGCTGTATTGACATAAGGGTTATGAAACTTTGCGCATGTAATTCCTATTAAAAAATAATCTCAGTGCTGCAGTCCTTATCATAAGATTTTATATCTAAACACACTTTGGAACAATTAAAATATGAATCTGAATAGTATATTTTTTTACCAAAAAAGTTTCATTTAAGTATTTACACAGTTACAAAAGTCTACAAGATTTTTTAAACAGACTTGACAAGAGCTATTAAATCTTTATTAAGTAAACGTTTTATAGATTTACGTGTAGCTTAAAATTTAATATTAATAATTGAAAATTCAATAGCCAAAAAATAAGTATTTATTTAAATCCAAATCCACTTATCGTGTAAAAATGTATTCACTTTAAAATAGTCCCAGTAAATCTGATTACCCCGAACAGAATTGAAATTTAAAGTAAGGTTGGTCAAAGCAAGACGTAAGACTCTTATGTTAGGTACTTAACGCTGGCTAGAAATGCTAGATTTGAAAAGCTTACTCGCTGAGATGGTCCTAAGTCTAAATATAACTTAGGTATACGTTTTATGTAGTACTGTGCTCGATTATGTGACCTTAGGATTTTATTTTTGTGAATGATTATTTACCCATTTGTTAACGCAATAAATGATCATATAGTAATAGTCGTTTAAAATAAATACTCTGTAAAGGTGAAAAATTTTCAACATCATTTTCATATGTTTTGTTAATTTATATAAAAAGAGAAAATAGACAAAACGATGTTTCAAGTAACAGTTTCAGTAATGTACCCTATTTTATGTAGAATAAATTAATTTGAAAGATATAAACATAATACTTTAAAGAAAACAAAAGAAAAGCTGTAAAATCATAAATGTAATTCTAAACAAATATAAAAGATTAAAGTGCCGAAGAGTAGCAGTTAATATTTAAAGGCGCCTTGAAGCCTTTTAAAGGACAAAAGTGTTGAAAAATTAAACGCTCGGGCGTTTTAAACTCCTCCCTCGTTGTTTACACCTCGGCTTTTACGGGTTAAGGTGGACACTGACTGGACACTGACTGGACACTGACTGGACACTGACTCGACACTGCCTGGTCACGTAGGTAGGTCATTCTAAGCTCCAAGTGCACATTAGGACATTAGTACTTTATGGACTTAGCTGAGCCCCGCGGTTTTATCTGAAGTACTAAGTCAACGTTTCCGGTTTTTTATGGTTTTCCTCTTTTCGGAGTAGAGGCGAAGCCAAAATATCCTGACACTATGGAAACATATAGATTATACATAAAGGATTAAGTGTTATTTGTATTAAAAATCGTTTAATAACACTTCACCTACTTAAAATAAAAATAATATTTAGACTGACCTTACACATATTATTATGCATATCTGGAAAACGCCCACTGTTGAACATAGACATTTCCCTACAAACTAAATAATATTCATACGTTCACATTATATCAATTCTTTCTAAACCTATGTCTAAAAAGAATTGGTATAATGTTTAATGGAAATAATTGTAATAAAATGAATATTCATACACTGCAATTTATTTTGATATTACAATTTCCATTAAAAATTATTTCGATGAGAAATCCATAAGTAAAGAACCAACCAGGTACTATACCGTTTTAAAACCATTCAAATTAGTCGTTCTACAACTATTTGACTAATTATTTAATTCCCATTACAAGTAACTTTAATGGCATTAAATCCCATTGTGGCCTTACCTACAAAGTCAGTGTGCATCTACCTTTAAACCTCTTGAAAACGTGTACGTTCGAGTAATCCGATTTCCTAGAAACTCCTTCTATAGTCGTCCACATTACTTTTATTGCTTTATGCCTTTATGACTTAAAGTTTTATTTTATTTTGTAGTGCCTTTTATATCTCTCAGTACTTACTTTATATGAAAATAATAAATAAAAGCAAAAAAAAAAAAAAATACTCAATAATTTAGATGTAGGTACTGGTTGCTATGCTACTTTTCCATTATATAAAATCGGTGGCAAATAAATAACCTTTTGAACTTATAGGATAGTAGACTTGTAAAGGTGATTTTTATTACGCTGACATTTCAAAATAATTAGATGCTCCAGACAGCCTACTAATAAAAACATGTAGCATTACGGCAACTACACTAAACAATGTACTAGCTTGTTACTTGGTAGAGACACCATAAAGTATTTATTCTATGTACCAACTATCCACGAAATACATGTAAAAAAACTGCGGAAGAGCAACTAGCAAGGAAACATTAATTTAAAAACATCTAAACCGTCCTGAATTATAAAATCGCTGACCATTAATATTCATCACGTCTAAAAAGTGCAGGTGGAGCTAGGGGTGCGCTGGCTGTCACGACACGGAATTGCATTAAGCGCAGTCGTCCCCAGCTCCGGTTAATTTGTTGGTCACCGCTCGTTACCATTTAATCCGAATCCCTCCAGACCAGATCGCGGCTCACTTTACCAGATTATCATCCAATTTAGTCCACCCGCTCGGATAAACGAAGTCACTCGATATGAAAAATGTTGGAATAAAAAATCAGGTCACCCTTGAGGCTCTGCGCCTTTCAATTTATAATAGACTTTTGGATTGCGGCTAACGAAATTTGTTATCAATCATTATCTCATTTACATAGACGGTGAGGATATTATTAAGGTAAGTGGTTTTAGAGAAAGGTATTTTTATTCAATGTTTTTATGGAGACTAGTTAGCTTCAATTATGTAAAAGCTTGTTGCTACCTTAAAAGTGAATTACTCTCGGTTTTTAAAATGTTAATCAACTCAAATTGATAATCAACTGTCAAATTTCATGACAAGCGCTGTGATTAGTTGTTCGGTTTTTGGCCAACCAATCACAATTGTGATGTGATCAGATGATTATAAAACAGATAAAGTTAATTAGGCTCTCAATAACCGGGGATACCTACTACTTACACAAATCACGGTACTGTTAGTTGTAGTTTTAAAGTTAGGGAACAAGTAACGATTAGCTGCCACCTGCACCGCCATCATTCAGCCAACATTGGCCCATTCACCGCGCATCTGCTTACGACCGTCTCCAACTAGATAATTCAACAAAGCGTGGCCCAATTTTCTTGCAGCACGGAGTCAAAGTTGTGCGATGTCTTGCACAATGGGCCCCCGCTCCTGGGTAATGCGACGGCGTATGAGGGATTTCCCGACTCCTACACTACACGCGACAAAGCAGCCACTTACAGCGTACCGTTTTGCCGTCTCCGAATGCACCAAGAAATGTTCGCGGGAAGAGGGAAGATACCGCTCCCCGACATGCATGTTTGTGTATCCATTTGCTTGCACCGAATACCGCAGTAATGGATTTTTTAAGGTGAACGATATTTAAATTGAAAGGATGTTTACTTGGGAATAAAATCATGCGACTTCAGTACAAAGGTTGGGTCGATAGGATTTACATATTTTGTCGGAGAGATTTTGAATCTGAATATTGTGGAATTCATGTCATACATAAATGGTACTTTGTTTTACTGTGAACAATGTGGACATACAGTAACGAATAATAATAAAAATTCATTTTTCTTTTTGAACTGTTTTCGAATTGTTGGTAACTGTATTTTCTTCAACAGTAGCGTCAAATTGCTTTATAAGAGTGAGAAAGTAGAGACTTCAAATATATTGACGTATAGAATTGTGCGCCATTCTGTTGCTAGCTGGCTTATATTTTTGAGATTGGCTACTATGAAATAAAATCAGAAAATTGTTATGGTTATTTTATTTTTCTGGGGAACTAAGTAATAGCAGTACATTATGTAGTAAAATATTTTTCGTACTTTTAAGAACTTTTTGGACTAGACCTAACTCAGGTAGTACTAAGAATCCCTAATTGAAAAGCTAACTTGTTACTAAATTGTTTACTTACTTTAATCGAGCACCGGCTGGATCAATAAAAATTACATTTTCGTACATAATTTAACAATTTTATAAAACATTATTGTAAAGTATATTTTATACATACTCATGGTGTTTAGTATAAATATGACATAACTAACTGATATTGTTGTATTCGGCTCGCTCGAGGTTTAGGACCTCACTGCTGCACTGGTTTGATTTTATTGGTTTTGACAATATATATGTGTAAAGGGGACAATTTGGTTATTATTAAATGTAAAATAGTTCATGAGAATTAGTACTTATGCAGGCTTATACGGCATCGCTTTGGCTGTCATCAATTTGGTTGGGTGTTAAGATGTTATGTTGTTGAATAAATAAATAAATGTTAATAAAATTTTTCTAATGTAAAATATTAAATAGCACTTAGATGCAACACTTTGAAATATACCTATACATTATATCATATATTATATATTGATATCCGTACATTATTCGTGTAGAATACCTGTTTACTTCGCTTTAGCTACCTAGTTTAAACCGACTTTAACTAAACATCATTGCTACACCAGTATTTAGATAAACAACACTACTCACCTCAATGATATCTATTTCTAAGATAAACTAACTCACTAGATACGCACAGCCTATATCTTTTTTTAGATCAAACCTACTCCATAAAAAGTTTTACCGAAATCGGTTTAGTAGTTTAGAAGTGAAAGTATAAGAGACAATTTTATTCCTAAAAACTTCTAGCTTACAAGACAGTATTTCTTATTTAATTTAAAACAATTCCCACCACAATGTATTATGTGGGAAGGTTAGTACATTCAAAATGTTTCAGGTGTCTGCAATACAAATCGTTCTGCAAACACATTAAAATGTAAATCCGTTTATACTTAGCTATGTGCACTGTCTATCCTAAATGCAATAACACGATTATTATACTATGTATTTCTTTGTCTACGTGTATCATCTGCTCTAGTCCTACTTGGTAGGAAACTGTTCATAGATATATGAAGAGTCTTTTTCGTAAAGTGTGTTTAAGATTCTCATGTTATTTTAATAAAAAAATGTCTGAAGAATTACGCATACCAAGCCATAGATCAAACCAAAAGCGCGTCCGAAATTAATATGATTCATTTGATTTATTTACACAAGTAGCCAGTAAATCAATTATAAAGTACTTACCAACCTCACTTTTCCAATTGCACTTTTGAAAAGGGTCTAGTTATGTACGTACACTCGTCAATGAAACACGTTTAAATATTAACGCAAATTTTGGTATCTCTTCTATTTTATATCACAGTATAAAAACGAATAAATCATATTTAAAGTATTTAAAGAAAACACTAACACACCACACGCTAAACAAAAGCATAAACAACTAATTCAAAAACAAAAAAATCCTAATTCAAAAAACCGTGAGTTTGCCGACTAAATTAGGTAGACGTCCGTATTTGTCTAATGCAATTTCACTGAGCGATATACGCTTGGAACGAAATAAATTGCCGTAAAATAAAATGCAAGTTGCATATAATGCCTGTACATTCCGTTTCTCCCGGTATCCATGATGGCACTAACCGCATTTTGTTCAATTTAGTTGCATGTTAACCGTCTCGGAGATCATAAATAGTTCTAAACGAGCAAAACTACTGAATAGTATTAAAATATTCAACTATGACTTCTCACGTTCTAACATGAATTTATTAAAATAATAGGGTTTCCTACGTTTTGGTACAGTTTAAGGTTTGATAAGTGTAAGACATAGCGTGGTCGTCTAATAGTCTGATGTTATTTATTGTTTACAGCACAGATAATACACAATGAGCGTACATAATAATAATCGACTAAAACATTAATTTAAAAATCGTTACAGCCTTTATAGACAAAACGAGCAGCGCTGAACGAAGTTAATTACAAAAAAAAATGAATTTAAAATTAAAATAAAGAAATATAATACCTATAAAGTAACATAAAAAATCGCCATCCTTCCAAATTCAAATTACACATTGCGCCTCATACTACAGATACCTCAGACTTGATTTAAAATTCGAATACACTCTTCCATATTTAAAATTTTACGATGTGCCTCGTACAGAACTGTCATTTCATACGAAAGCCGTTAACTATAAAATTACGATTTTCACGAGACATAGCGACACAATTTCATAACGCCAGCCAATTGCTGTTCATCGCCGGTTTTATTAGAAAACTTTATATAAAAAGAGTTCCCCCCTTCCCCCTCTTTGTCCCCTTCACCCCCTGCGCTCCGTGGGGTAGCGATGCACTTTATTGTTTCACGTGACTGCAGACACAAATAAAGCGGCGGTGGTATTACGTATCTAGGGAAAGCAAAGTGACAGCAAAAATTGTTTATAAATTGCTGTGTTATTGCCTAATCGTATTACGTATCGCACTAACGTTATACAAATCAACAATTTGTCGGCAATAATTTTGCAATTTTTGCCGTTAATTGCTATACCTTTGTATTCGCAAGATACGTAATGGGCCCGCGGGACGCAGTATGAAAAGCGATATAAAATTGTAGGCGTCTAATTTTGTAGCGAGGAATAAAGGATATTGTAATATGTGGCGCGTTAATGGACTATTGTTGTATGTACTTAACGTGCTGATTGGAGAACTGAAATTAATGAATTTTATAATATTCCTGCTCGATAATATTTTACATTACGCAAACCTATTAATGTGCACATTATGTACTGGCCAGACTTTTCAGCGCAGAATACCGTATTGTTTTATATTTAATCGAGAAAAATCGAATTTCCAAAATCATTTCAAATGCAATGACTAGGAAGGCATCTAAAAAAAGATGTTGTCAATTGTTCTTTCCAAAAATTTATTTTTTCTTTTGGAAAAAATGTGTGAAAATGCTCCTTGGTTTAATATCATAAACTTATAACACAGTTTGACGTGTTATCTCAGAGGTCAAAAGTCAGTAAACAAAAGGATAACTCCAACGTTACTCTTATCAAAACTTTCTTATCTAAAAGAGTTTCTAGTGACGGTCAAGTCAGACTAAAACAGTCTTATGACTGAGTAACATCGGGCGAGCGGAGCGCATCGCAAACATCTTTTGAACAGAGTTTCATACGTTTTATAGTAATCCAGTGTATTGGAAATATGTGATATCTCTCGTTCTTTAACCCTTGTTACTTCGCAGACCCTTCTCAGTTTCCGAATGGCGTGATCTTACAAAACGCCATGCAAATATAGGTACCATCGTAGAGGAGAGATGAGAAACTACAGAGAGCGCTTCAAAGTATGAACCGTGAGCACTAGTGTGAACTAATTAAGTCGTAAAATTGTATCAGAAAGAGCGCCGCATTTTTATAATAAAACTATCTTGAAACCCTATATTACTCTAACAATATCGAAACTTCTGTTGTTACACGGAAAATGGCTTAAATCAGTACATGAATGTTAGTTGGTACTTATACAGCCAAAGATCTGCTCACACTCGGCACTATGGGCTTTTCGCAATACTTGCACTCTATAGATTTAACTTTTTTTACTCTACGTGTACTATTGAGTTCTTATATGCGTATATAGATAAGCTTACGAAATCTTTTGGATATCATGAGTTTTCCCGCTTTTTTTATATCGTTTTATTTGAATAGATCTGAAGTACTATTGTATCCGTATTCTATCTGAAGTGAAAGATAATGCTTTAATAGTAACTGATATTTTCAGACATTGAAAATATATATTTCTGTACCTACATTTAGTTGTGAGCAGAAAGTAATTCACTAAAGAGAATAAAACAAAAACTATAAAACCAATTTCGTCGGTATTTTTGGAAGCCTTTTGTTTGGTAATAAGGAAGCATCTGTGACATCGTCGACCGTCTCACTCAAAATATGAGAAAAAATAAATAGGTTATATATTTTTTTCCATTATTTTTCCACATTTTTGTAATCAGATATCGATACCTAACACTTTAACGGATCGGACAGGGGTTACTTATCACCCTGTATACATAGTACAAACCTGTAGTTTAACATCCATATTAATTGTGAATCCAGCCTCTAGCACTCATTTACGTTTTCTGAACACGTTTGGTACGTGTATAATGGAGTATTTCATATTCGAATTCTCATAAGATATAACATATATTTTTTTTTTGTGTAAAATATTTCAGTGGCTTATTTTCATAGTGTAGATTCAGAATTTCTTTTTTTTATCAATATGGTATTGTTTAATTTCA
The DNA here is from genome assembly GCA_905146925.1 of Autographa gamma. NCBI lineage: Eukaryota > Metazoa > Arthropoda > Insecta > Lepidoptera > Noctuidae > Autographa > Autographa gamma. The sequence goes on along the minus strand of LR989868.1, from coordinate 5,717,045 downwards.
GAAATTAAACTTAAAATATTTACAATAATATAACTAAAATAAGGCATCAAAAAGTAATACAAATTAAATAGAATTTCATAAATATTAATTTGACACCTAAGTTCAAAATTACCCGACAGTTTGGCAACAGCATAAAGCTATTTTGACCTATTTTCAACAGCAGAATTGAGAGTCAATTGGTGATGGAGCCAACAATGTTTCACACTACAGTATCGCGCATGTTTATGTGAAAATGATTGATAATTTCACCCTCATTTCGGAAATTTCATGTCACACAATACGCATTTGACATTACACTTTTGCAATTACCGATGCAAATCAATCATTGACTGGCATTGTTTACTATGCCTGTTTACTTTTGAGGGAGTTTGTTTTTTCAATCAATATGTACCAAAGTATCTATATATTTTTAATCGAGTATTTCTTTCCTATTTTACTATTGAGTTCATCAAACCTATAAATATAGACTAATTTTAATAAATATACACAATATAGGTAACATTATGAATTGACGGTCCTGTTGGTCTAGTGGTTAGAGACCCTGACTGCTATACCGGAGGTCGTGGGTTCGATTCCCACCCGGGACAAATGTTTGTGTGATGAGCACGATCATTTGTTCGGTGTCTGGGTGTAATTTATCTATAATATGTATGTATTTAGAAATATATAAGTATGTTTATCAGTTGTCTGGTTACCATAACCCAAGCTCTGCTTAGCTTGGGATCAAACAACCGTGTGTGAGATGTCCCGGAATATATATTATTATATTATTATTATGAATGTTTATTCTTGCAAAGCAACTATTGCAGGTCAACATGGAACCTAAACGTCATAAAGCAACTGACCTGAAATATACAGAATATTCAAGCCACAATATCAGTAGAGTCATAAAGTTAACTGCTCAAAAGAAAAGTATTCGCAGTACAGTCATACGTTGGTAACATAAATTTAAATCCCCGACCGCAGGTCCGATCGACTATTCACGACACAATCTTCACGTAAATTCTTAAGAAAATATCAAGTCTAAAGTTGGACGAACAGCGATTCAAAGCGAACTGGCCGAAGCGGGGTTGTGTAGTATAACACGGCTCGTACACACAGGGGGTTGTATATTACAGTGAGGTCGCGACTTTATCTCAGTTTCCGCCCGAGCTGCGTTCACTGGCGATAGAGTGAAAATAGTGGCACAATAAAACAGGGCTCGCCAACTATCGGGCCGGCGAGAGAGCCCACTCCTTATCGGAAAACGGTTACCGTGATTCATTGCGCCTCTATTTACTTACAGATCTCTTAGTCGGTTGCAACTTGCAACACTCTGAGCTCAACTTTCTTGCTGATCGCACACAAGTATTTAATAAAACCTTTAGAGAAATTCCGTTCGTTGCTTGGATACGATTCCCGTATGAATGGTGAATAAGATCGTGGCCTATTCAAACATCTGCGGCATGAAAAACACTTCTTTATATCCGAGCACGTGAGCATCATAACGAGCTTGTTATGTGATGTCGTCTCTAAACATTTCTCCAGTTGTGTACTCATCAAATAATTAATTTATAAAATGTATAGAAGTAAACTGGCATCTTTCATACAATTTGCAAACAAAACCGACGAGGCGGTATGGTAATTTCTAAATGTAAAGTGAGTAATCAATACATCAAGAGCGACAGAAGCCAAATGAAAATGGAAATGGATTCAGGCCAGGAAATGAAAATAGATTTTGAATTGAACGTGCCGAAATCAAACAGTGCTCAATTTCAGCCCGCTTTGAGTTTCGCCGACCGAGTGGCTAGAAAATACTTGTGAACAAATAAAATGCATCGTAGGATGTAACCAACTGCGGTTATAAACTCTTTCCTATAAAGCGAAGGTAACTCAATTGGGAGATAAGACTGTGAAGTTAAGTAGCGAACAACCCGATACACAAGAGCAGGATGAGTGGAGTACCTCGCTCAGTCGCTCTACTTTATATGCTTTGATATCCGAGGCGCCCAGAGCACAATGCAGGGTAATATAACGTTACTAAGTGACGGGGCCAACACACATCTGTCTGCTCTGTATTTGGCTATTACGATCCCAATTTCTCTGTACATTTCAAATGAGATTTCAAACATTTTACTCAACAAACAGTCCAATTAGTTGCTTCCTAATAAACACCTTCGCAAACAGTGATTGTCATTGTCGTCTCCGGAGAGTACACGTATTAATACAGGTTATTAGGTAGCTAACTATATAAAATTTGGTCGGGATTCGGCTTAACGGAAACATGACAAAGTCCCAAGTGTCCACAATCGTAGCTGGTTATTGAGTTCGGAGTCAATGAGGCGAGCTCATCTAGTTTGCTGGACTGAAGTAAACGAACCTAACGAAATATTCAATTTCGCGTCCCGAGCGACGATGCTTTTTACATTTTATTAAACTACTGTTTAATGCAAAGCACATCAGAGCTGGGTTCATAACGCGGGTCGCGGCGACTGAGCCGTTGTCTGCTGAACATCAAACGCTGGTATGGTTTTCTTGTTATTATGTTATACAAAGAAAACACTACTCTAATACTGCTTAGTAACAAACGAAAAGATTGTGTGGACAGATATTAGAGTGGTCCCCTGGTGTATTTGTATGTAAGTTTTGTAAACGCTACAGAATATATGAAAAAGTTATAAGAAAAAGGTTTTAGTTTACAAAGTATTCGACACAATTATAGTTAAAATGAAACTCCATCTAAATAAACTCAAAATCTAGCGATCGAAGTTCATCATCCAATTTCTGATTCAATGGTGCAACGAAACCGCATAATAAATCCCATTTTAATCGTCCGTCACAAACGATGATATAGCATAAATAATCAATTCAAATTAGATTATTTCGATTTAGAAGAGCCCGCATGCTCGCATGCGTGCATGCGTGCGACCACAACCGCAGCCCATTTGCAAATAGCTCTCCGATCGCAGCAAACACTTGAATTAAATCATTGAGAGCTCGTCAATCATCGATTAGCTATTATGTGATGTAACAAGGGGACAATTAGTTACTAAAAAATTGCTATTAGTGACAATCATTTATGAATGTAGAAATTATTCATAAATGTAGAGCTGGCAGTCAATAGAATGGTTTTTTTTCGGTGAGTCTTTGTTTTTTCGGAAAAAGGCTTTAATACTCATCAGCTTGTTAGACATAATTGGTTCCTTCGAAATCATATTAAGCTTCTCGCCCTCCAAAGATTAGAACTTCGTGGCACAGCAATAAAAAATAAATTGAAGCGAAGTCGCTACAAAGCAGCAAGATACTTTGTAACCCACAAAATTATCCGCAGTTACAAATACCATGCATACGAGTCACTAAAACAGAAACACATAAAGCCCGTTTGCACTTGCGAATTACTAAAAATCTGAGTACAATGTTGTGTAAGGTCTCAGTCGGAATTCCGCGAAGCCTTTGTTACGCCGTGCAATAAAATATTTCATTACTGTGTGAAACATGCAGCTCCGCACAGTTCCGCACGGTTCCGCTCCACTCCTTATAACTCCTCCTTATTCCTCTTAACTCCTCTCAACTCCTTCTCCCCTCCCGGCAAAGGAATTCCTTTTTTCAGTGTCGCGCTTGCATTCCGATGTGAGCAGGATATTAATATAAAAAGTTCACTAGTTCAACACTGGAGTACGGACCACGGTTAAATGTAGTTTTTTGTGGTGTACAACCGCAAGGTTTTGTTTTAAGTTAAATAGATACGACGCAGTTATTTTATTTTCAGAGTTCACGAAACCTAATTTTAAAGTTCCGAATAGTTCTTTTTATATTTTATTTCGTGTACGCTTTACGCTGAACCGAAATCTAATATATTATTTAAACCACATAAATTTATATTCAAATGTAATTTTGCAACCCCACAGATTCAAAACGAAAATCTGTGGCCAGAATGGTATTAAAATGTGATCTTATAATGACAAATCAAAATTCATCAAGCCACAGTAGGATCAAGCGGTCAAAAGTAAACCTTATACACGTGTAAAGGACAATGGCGAACTCCCATACAAATTTTTGTTGACATAATTTTGTTGCGTCTACATATAAAAAAAATATTATAATATAGAGTTTAGATTTCTGAACAATATTGTCTTAAGGCTCACTGATGAAAGAAGTCACGATTAAAAGATATTTAAGTTTTAAAGAATTTGAGGTTAGGTGTCTTGTCATTTAAGATTCGTTCAAACTAATAGAAATGCAGTTATTTATAAGTGAAATTAAAAGGCTCCTGTAAGCAATTAATTACTTTTGCTCGACATTGCATTTTCATAACAGAAATTCGTAGGAAATATGTTGAAAAAGTAAACCTCGTGAAATAGTCACTAATGTTTTATAAGATTTAATGCGGTTATTTCCTAGTTATTTCTATAGATATAATTAAACTAGGTTTCCCTGGTATCGCTTTGATAATATAGAGAGTAATAATCAGAGGTATCTTTTAAAATCTATAATCCTGACAGAATATGTTAATGTTTTCTTGTAGGCTTTCTTGTTATATTTTTAAATGTACAAAATCATCTATAATAAAGCTGCCGACTGCAGGGATAAATTAAAAAAACAGCATTAATTCTAACAGGGGATTGTCAAAGAAATTAAACAACATTATATGTATAATTATATTTTTTGATTATCTATTTTCATCCTCCCTTATCACGATATCATACAGGAAACTAGCCGGTGCTGAGAGGCTTTAGACGACTTCCTATTGTGAAAAACAAATCGTCTTTTACTCGCAGTAAAATCCAAAGTAAGAAGTAGAATCGGAAGTTCACAGCAAAATATCGTCGTAAGTGGTAGGTATTCGGAATCCTTTAGCAAGCACAAGTCACAGGACATATTATATGTCGAATGTCCATAAGCATTACTAAAATACTATAAATAACAACATTAATAGATACAACAATTTAACAGGAGAAACGAACGTTTGAATTGACAGATCACAAACAATGTCATAATTCAAAATGTCACATTGACTGTATCCGTTGTTGTTGCCATGCTGGAATGAAGTTTACCCGTGAGTTTACGTAAATTATTTTGATTTCATTTATTTATTTCGGTAATGTTGGGAAGAAATAATATGTCTTTAGATTATTCATAAAACTTCAATATATTCTAAAAAAAACAGCTTTTTTAGTTTACTAGCGAAATATATTCGTATGACGTAGTTCAGATTTAACTTTCAGTCATGGCAACACTCAAAGTACAATTTAATCAGTTGTATTTCCAATTGAAAATATTTTTTTCATAGATTTAGACGCTATTTAAATAAAGCTTGATAAAACGTAACTTATTATTTCATGTAAATCTGTAATGATGACGTTTGTAGACGCATAAGAATTACATCAACAATTATTTCGCCATTGTCCTTTATTTCACTAACGTTCCGAGAACGTCTAAAAACAAAGTTAAACTTAATCTGACGGTCACAAAGCACGTAGAAGCCCTAAATTACAGGAGTGCACACTAAACATCCTGTCAGACCCTATTCATACTTTGCCACTAAAACGCTTACCTACACGGCACAAAGGGAATTTCTATACAAGTGTACCTTCAGATGTGTGTACTTGTCAGACATTCTGACAGCTGTGTGCGATTGTACGATCGCTATACAATGCTGGTTGTCTTAGAAGTGTACTTGCGAACTCACAAGTGCTTAATTGTGAGTTCGCCGTCTTCACCCGCGTCTCGCGAACAGTGAAACTTTAACGCCCCGACAAACATGTGTTGCACTAAAATAAAATGCTTTTAGCATGTAACGTGTAACGTTTTTGGGTTATGAGAGCTTCTCAAGCTGTTGTGAACACGCTGAGATAGCGGGTTTTATTTATTTTCCCGTTTTATGTTAACTTTGTTAAGTGTATTTTAAACGGGTTTAGTTCTAAAATTGAATAAGATTGTAACCAATTTAAACTTCAAAATATCTTAAGATATGTATGTTTTATTTTTTAGTAAATAAACATCACACCTAACATAAATTATATGTGTGTTTTTGCTGTGTTCAGAAGCAATTCACTTCCAGTGTTAATATCCAATATTTTTTTACTTTTATTTTATTTACAGTAATTTGATATATTTCTACTTATTCTTTGACTCGTTGCCTTATATTTTATACAAATAACGGTTGTGTGAGCGACAGTACCGCCTCCTTTAGTTCTGCAGCAAGCGCGGAATTGCAAATAGCTGATTTGCTCCATATTTTTCATAACATTCTTGCATGAAGATCGAAAATTTATGAATTAATATTAGCATTTACTTGAAATGTTTGATTTGGAAATGTTGGGTCTTGGCTCGTCAACAGACGTCGCAACTTGACATGGGTTTTTGCCTTTAGCTTTAATGTAAATATAATAACAATACATGGTTGTGGCAGCATGTTGCTATAGATACTTTCGTGATTTCGAAATCATTAAGTTTTCTCGACCGTGAAACGTAGAAAAGAAATCTGTCAGTGCCGAAGAAGAAATTATAACAAAGATATTATATTCTTTGTATTCTTTGAAGAGGTATGAAAAACATATTATAAAGGTATTTTTTTTTATTTGATTTTAAGTTTATGTTTCTTATGTGAGGTAGAGTTGAACGTAATTTGTATCTATCAAAATGTATTATGTACAATGTAGTATATTATAATACTGTTGTATCTAAATCTCCTAAAATTGTGAAATATTGTTCATCAACATATTGGGCCTATATTATTGCCCAAGCTTTTTGCACCATAAACAACCAAATCAATCACATAGAAAGAGTAGCGGCTTACCCAAAATATCTTATTTATAAGCAAATTTGAGGGCAGTAAATTACTTTAAGTCGAATTTTTTATCAGTTCAGCAAGATGGGCGCATCAATCAATCGTAGCTATGTGGCAACCTTATAATACAGTATTAAGCCCAATTACTTTTATATTTTGGGTATGCTAATACATAAAGAAAAGTGGGAAAGTTTAATAATAATAAAGTATAAGATATAATAAAAAATGATTTGGAGTTGTTTGTCATCCTGGTTAGATGCTAATATTTAAGGTACTTGAGTGGTAAGCTTCACGACGCCAACTGAAATAAATGCGATTATTTTAATTTAATGCTTTGCAACAAATTTATTATGTAGAAAAAAAGAAAAGGTCGTCCAAAAATGGTATTTACAACAGAAATATGTAATGTTCGATGTATAGATATCCTCCGTGTGCAATCCAGCTTATTTTTCTTCTCTGAAATATTGAATTCCATTTTCTATATCAATGATAAAAATCTTTGAGAAACCCACGGAATCGCCCACATTGACATCTATTTTCAATATAAAACCTTCGTGACAATACAAAAAAATAAGTCAGGAAAGCATTTTTTTAATCCAATAATTTGTTTAGAATCAACACCCACATAAGCACAAACCTTTTACGCTATAAAATATTAGTATAGAGTAATTTATAAAAAACAACTGTAGATGAGGGCTTATACATGTCGAGCGCAGGTCTTTTTTCATTATATCAACCCTGCAATTGGAATAATACAACCCTTTATCACACAAACACCCCGAATTATCGCAAACTTTTATTTAATTGCTCACGAAATGATGGCGCAATCGAGGCGATCTCACCGCTTAGCTAACTATGAGCCAAAGCCTGAGCAGCTATAGAGTTACTATTATAACAAACTTTTCCCCATGGCTACACCCGCGTAGAGACATCCACCGAGAATTTATCAATCGTCAACAAAAAGTATTATGTCCATCTTGGTCGCTAAATACCAAGTTTCATCAAAATCAGTTCGTCGGTTTTGCTATATTAGGATGGAGGAACAGTCACATACAAAAATGCTGGAATTATGTGCCTATTAAAAAAAGAGACGATTAGCACTCCCCTTGAATGGACAGTAAAAGTATGAAACGTGCTTGTTTCTTTAAATTCAAACAAAATTATGCACAAATAATTAAGTAACAGTTTTAAATAATTTCTTCTTAACATGTTTAACAATACCAATCCAGGATTCAACAAAAATCAAGTAAATGTTGCTTGGTGCATATTTTTGCTCGTGACTGTACATGTCACATTTATAATATTAGTGAAGATATTCATTTAATAAATTTGAAATTGGGTTGTGGATGCGATTGGCACATCTACTAAGCACTTGCCTGATGGTAGTAGCTCGTTGATTTCCCCGCGGGTTAACAATCTCTATACTGTTTATACCAGATGTTTGTCCATGTGAAAAACAATATAGATAGAAGATTATTCTAGTGACAGATTCCTATTTATATAAGATTTCTTTAGAAACCAATTAATATTCGTAAATTACTTTTTTCTTAATTTGTTAGTCTGAAAATAGTACGGAGTTGTAGAAAATAAAAGGTCTTGTTATTTATACTCATAGACCACAATGTAGGATGTTCAAATGGTCTATTAATTCAGTTTAATATTTAGTCTATATATGTAGACTATTTAAATATGAGCTGTTCGACTGTTGAAATCTTCAGAATAATATCACCACTGAGGTAAATGTTCCTGCTGGTGAACTAGCTTGACAGAGCTCAATCAAGGACAGGGTTGGCAGACCTCTGGTGCAAGCGTCTATAGGCTGCGGTTATCGCTTACTATTAATCGAGCCACATGCTTTATTGCTGCCTTAGTAATCCGCATTAAAATATAATAAAAATGTTACTTACTAACAAGCCGGCCCGGTTTAACGATATTCGGAAGTCCTCGGCTTTTCTGTTCTAATACATGTAAAATATAGTAGGTTTTCTACACATAAACCTTTCTCTTGAATCATTCATTCTTGATGAAAACTGGATTAAAATGTTAAGTAAAAAGTTTAAACGATCTTAGCGAAGGAACAGCGGAAGCGATTATGATTTTCCTAGACTCAAAGACGGAACATTTTAGAACATAAGTAGGTGTATAACTTTGCCGCGCGGCTCCACTCGTGAATGAGTGAGCGGAGTAGATGACAGCCGATGTGACGGAGATAGAACACGCTCAACGACTAGTCTTTAGTTATTTACTCATTCTAGGGAGGATACTCCTTAGTCTATGCTTCATTTTATTATAACCTTTTTTACACAGATAATGAACTGACCTCAAAATATAGGAGGCTCTCAACTGCATTTTGTTTGTGGATACGTAACACGATCCACAAACTAAATCTAAATTGGACTTTAATGATTGTTACTTATTTAAATAAACTAACTGGAAATTGGTGCTATTTAGATTAAAATATTATTTTCTAAAGTTATTTTTGTTTACCATCTTAATTATTAATTATATTTTACATATTTACCTTTAGGTTACTCGGTTAAGTCTCTGCCTACCCCTTAAGGAATATACAAGCGAGATGATAAGTATGATTGTAGGCATATACAGTGACAATTCATATCATTTCTATCAAAATTAAAAAATAACTTCGTTATTTAAGACAAAAAAATATGTAAAAGGTTCCTTTAATTTTTTAGTAATATTTTTGTATTTCATGATGCCTTTGTTATTCTTAAACAGTAAGGTCAACGAAGCCAAGTAAATACATTCTTGTACTTAGATTTCTGCCCACCCCTAACCTAAGATGAAATCTTAATTACGATTGTTAATAACTCTTTGATGTAACAGCTGTCTCGAGTATTGATTTTTGGAAGACGAACTGTATAATTAAGGGTTACGACGTCCGAATTCCAGGATATAAAAATAAACTTTGAATTTAATTAAATACTTGGAATTAATTATATTTTAATCAAATTTAAAATATTTCAATTATAATTTTCCTAGAAATTACGTATTAATAATATTAATTTCAAAGATTTAAATATGCTCTATATTCTAAATGAAAATATTTGTGAAATATATATTTAGATCCTTAAATAAATATAGAGTAAAATCTTCAACTTGTCACTACGCTCCAATGATTAATTATAGGCCAGACTAAAGTAATTATTTCGTTATTGTTTGTAAAATCAATTTATTTAGAAACGCCAAATAGAAATTGTTATTTTGAAATACATTTTCTGAAACATAACAATTATATTTAGCCTGTATTTATTTAAATAACAGTATCATTTGAATTGTCAAAATTTTGCTAAGATTTGATGTAGACAATTTTATGTAAAATACTATAAGTAAACAAAATAGAGGTAATTTTGTTTCAATTCTATACCAGCCTGAATATTTTTATGGTTAAAGGAAAAACTAAATTTAAAGACATTTATGATTTAACAAAGTTAAAACATTAGTTAAGGGTATAACAGTTACTTTATAATACATACGTCATAGTCTCTATTACTGTAAAAACTCGAATAACGATAAAACCTAAGATTTACCAATTCTGGATGGTAATTGTCCAAAAAGGTTTCCGGTTCGTACTTTTACCACCTTTCACTTGATAAATCTTCAGATTTACATTAAGGCACGATCATACGATCATGATTTACCGTAGTTCGGGCTTTTACAGTAACATATACACAAAATACTACAATTAAAAACATCAAAACAATTGAATCAGCTTTGTCTACTAAGTCAATATTCTAATTGACGCGGGAACTTCTGCAAATGATATCAGGAGCCCTTTCCTGCCATTACTCGATCGACTTAATAAGAATAATACTCAAAGGATCCCATTATTGTAAGCCTCCTGAACGGAAATATAAAAGCCTATATAACTTCCCGCGGCTTAATTACTGGGGATTTCAAACAAATCGCATTGAAAACTAATGTGGGAGATTCTAATAAGTTAAAGAGATGATGATTCCTTTTTAGTTTGTTATATAATTTTAAGTTTTATAAAAATTTAGGAAATTTAATAAAATTATATCATAAATATACTAACTTTATATTGTATTAGCATTATTAGTTATTAATAATTATTTTTATCTACGTCAAGTACTACTTTTTCAATAACCTTGGTTTTAAGATAGTAACAAAAAAAAAAGTTTGTCTGGTTTTTTTTTTACTTTCAGAACAAGCAAGTAACAACCAAAAAAATAAATAAAGAAGCATCTTATAACGGTGTTACACTCAGGAGGGTAATTCCTACCCTCATAAAACAAGAAAATAGCAACGATGATCCACATTTACATAATTAAATAGTATTTAAAACGTAAGGAGGAAAGACGGCCCAACAGTTGCGAGCGAGGCGAACATATCAAATATGCATGCGACGAAAACGGGGAAAACTGTATCCTGCAAACTTTTAAACTTAACCTGTTGAAGACTAACTAACTAATCCGATTCAAAATTTAAAGATTGGGACATTCTCGTTATTTGATTATCGTGTATGCTTCAGATGCCTATTATTATTTTTTTAGCTATTTCGGTCCCCTGCAGAGTTTAGATTGGTAGTAGGCGTAAAATGCGGTATTCAGCTGGATCTCGTAAGACTAAATGCTGACCCCAACATAGCTGGGAAAAGGGCTGAAGAACTGTATCCTGGAGCATCCTGAGAATGTGGTAATTGAACTGAAATGAATTGATGAATGAATGAATGAATTGATAATGTATTTACGGCTAGAAGAGAATTTTTATATTCCCATACATTGCGGCAATGGACATTAAAAAAAAAAAATATTTTAAAACAAGCAAGCAAGATAAATGAACAGCATGATGCAGGTGAACTCAGTGTTTCAGACAACTTAAATTTTAAAGTCTCGCTTCTTTGATTTTTCTTTATTTTTTAATTCTAATTCAAATAATAAAGCCAAACATAAAATTAGTTAGTACCATTCTATTCTTTGAGAATTTATGTGGAAAAGCACAGAATTGCAAGTTTCCAGAGAAGGTTTCGCGACATCACACCGTGAAACTCTTGAAACTTTTGTTCTAGTTTCAATATAAACTGCTCTGTCTATGCTTGAGAATTCGGCACGTCATTCCAAATAGTTCTGAAGAAATTCGTATGAATGTATAAAGTGTATAAATTGTGTATAAATTCATTAATTTTGTTTAAAATATTTTTACCTGTTTTTCTGGAAAATACTTCGTACAGCCAAAAAATTAACATATTTTATTAATTCCATCAGTTAATTCAGGATCGTAACAATAACTTTAGTAAAAATACACGCTTTATATGATTATATACAACTGTCAAACTTTTATTATCAGTAGAAAATCTATTTTGTTTCATAAACATTCATACATTCGTACAAACATTAAGCTTCTTCCATGTCAAATTGGCCACTCGAAGACACAAATATTTTCGAACAATGTATGAAGTCCGAGCAAAGTCATCTCCCTGGACAAATAGTGAAAAGTAAAAGACGGAATTAAAGAAACTAGATAGACCATCAAACTTGTAGAAGAGACAAATAAAAAACAAATTGCTTATAAAAAGAACTTATATCAACAAAAATCGACGAATTTACAAACATATTATTCGTTTACATAAATTAAGTACTTCTTAGATTAATGAACCGAAAAAATCTGTGAGTTGTATTTGTTTACTGTTTAAAACATATCTGTTAATCGTTATTTTTCTACTGTTAATCTCATATTTCTGAAAAATACGTTTGATAAATTCACTATTTCTAAACCTTACATCAAAGCGTAACATTGGCTCCAGCCTCGCGCCAGTCCCTTCTGGCGACTCTGTATTTCTCTAAAGACTCTATTGGCTATCTGGACATCTGTTGGCGTTCTACAGTGTTTACTTTTCATTTCTCGGAGCAACAAACGCTGGTGAGGGGGATGCGCGCGCAGCGATCTCAATCGCGATAGCTTTGAGCAGTCGCTATCGTGATCTGGACTGCGAGCACTTTCCCGTGGAATACTTGCCTCAAGAGCTGCGTATTCGTCGACTGTACTTTTAGAATTTTTTATTAAAAAACACTGCGAGCCGGTCGACCGCTCGTCACATCGTGTAATTTCTCTAAAACTTTATTAACTTCATTTCATTTATTTCGAGAATTGTCCTAAAGTAAACATCCAGGCTATTGTTGTAAAGTATCGTTTAGTGTCGGCGGTTTGCTAGTATCTTCCTCCAATTTGTTGCCTAAATCATCAGCTAACAACTCCTCGTAGTAACTAAGCTCCGAAGATTGGGAGAGCGTATCATTATGCTTTCCCTCTTCTCTTAATGATCTATCTCTGCTGAGGAATGGATCAAGGGTTTTTATGTTCATTCGTCGACCACATTTACAATCTGGTTTTATTAGTAAACCGTTATTTGTATATTGCTTAGAACTTTTTAAAACACATTCACGATAACTACAATCCATTCGATTAGTATTTTCATGGGGGATTATTTGCTCTTCTAAGGTGTCTTTTAAGTACTTGTCCAACAATTTGTCTTCGTCTTGGCTACTTTCGTACGTTCTATGAGGATCGTCCTCGTTAACGAAGTCACCTTCAAAGTTAATATCCTCAACTCTATGGGTGAGCAGTTCCTTATTCTGGAATATAGGATGATGAGTGTATGGACGATTGAAGCCAAAGCTTTTCCGCATATCCATTGGCCGATCATCAAGTACTTTAACTTTAGTTTTTGGTACATATTGATTTTTAACGTTATACTTCTTATGATAGAAGTCCTTGTAAGGAATGCTATTAGCTGTCAGTGAAGAAAATTCGTGACGAGACAAACCGTTATAGTTTCCTTTATGGCTTCCGCGATGTACAGGTCTTAATATGGGTGGCTTTAATAGCTCAAAATACTCCCTTCGTTCATCGTCCCTATGTACATTTTGCGGTTTTGTTTTTTCATCAGGTTTCTTTTTTGAGTCATCATGAAAATTGCACCTGAATATGCTTGGCGGTACGAAATACGACGCAATTTCTGGCACTTGCTTGTCTGGGAAGTCATATCCTTGGAAGAAGGTGTTCACTGCCCCTGGGTCCATGTGTCCTGTATCCATGTGTCCCGTATCCTGCGTCCTGGGTTTGGTCTCTTGGGTTTGCAAGACTTGGTTTCCTTGACTTTTACAAGGTACTTGCGGTGCATTAGTCACAGCAGGCACAGCAGGTACACTAGGTATCCGTGGTATTTGTATATCAGGCCTCACTGGCGCTGATACTCTGAATATATTATTCCGAACTGGTTTCTTATACCTCTGATTGATGTAAACAAATGCTCGAGCGCTTTGGTTATTTTGTTTCTCAGAGTGTTCGTATAAGTCTTTTTCATCGATATTACTTCTACTCTTTGGCAGTACTGCGAATTTAGATGCGAACGTCGTTGATTTTATATCAAACTCCGTCGTCTCATCAGTGGTATATGTGGGAGGAATTGTAGTCTGTAAAAGACAAAACCTAGTAAATATGGTACCGCATTTACATATATTACAGAGATTTTAGAGAGTAATTTTAAAGTCACGATGTATTGTATATTAAACGATCGATTTTAAATTGGTTCTATGAGAATTTACATTAATGAATTCTAAGGAAAGCAAATTGTTAGTCTACCTATGTAATAAATCTTCAAAATGAAGTCTCACTTGGAAGCTAGAACTATATAAAATTAATTTCAAACACTAAAATTAAGTAATTTCATCTTATTATTTCACAACACAACTGCGTTCGTTTATTACTCACCTCTGGCTTACTCGAGGGCACAATAAATCCAGAAACAAGGTAGATATATAAGGAAACTAACACAGCAAATGCATTTCTCATTTTCTATGGTAGAGAAATGATGAATAAAATAATAACAATAGCCTTTTAGACTATTAATTAGGAAGGCGACCGGTCTCCACTGATCAGCATGACGGAATGATAAAATGTTGTTGACATGTGTAATGTATCAACATAAACATACAAACAAATCAATGAAGAATAGAAGCCAAAACAATTGATTGTCTAGGAATAATTCAACAACATATTTTATATTGTCATCTAGGTTTAACTATTTATACCGACTGATTAATGTGTAGTATGTCATTGATAACTAACTGAAACTAGACAAATTGACTTGTAATTGAAAAACTGAAAGAACATTTTTTATTATTAGTCGATAAATCAAATAAGATATAATTAGATACAAATCTATCTGAATCTTATTAGTACACGTTTCCTTTATTATATTCTAGATATTTGAGTTTTGAATGCAATAAAAGCAGCAAACAAATATCGGATATGAAAAGATAAATACTGATATTGAGAGCATTGAATATTCATTTCTAATCTGTAGTTTACATACTCATCATATACAATTAAATTGAAGAAAAATAATAATTAAACAAACAAGAAAAGCAAACAACTCTCTTTGAATCTATTTAAAATCCATTGTTTACATTATATCAAATTGAGATGGAAATTCAACACAAAGGATAAAATAGCAGCACGTTAGCACAATATTTGTGCAACTAACTGCATAACTCAGTCAAATGTTTCTCCAAGTATTTTCTAGATTAAGTTTGTAATATGAACGAAATTGAAACGCTGTGCTAATGAAACTGGATATATCAAACTTGCCGCTATGCTGTTACTAATAATGCTACTCGCTAACAATAATGTTCACAATTTAACACTGAAATATAATACTAGTTTGTAATTTGCCAAAGTCATCTTCCCATTTAGAGAAGGAAGGATCATTCATCACCGCAGTTTCTCAATTGCGGAAAATTTGGAATCCAAGTTTCTTTATGATGTTTTCCTTTACCGACTATCAGTAGTGTCATAGAATAATAAGGACATACCATATAAGTAAGTAAGGAGTCAGACGGAGGAGCCCAGCAGTGGGACACTTAACAGTTTCCATATAAGAAAAACATATGAGTTACATTGGTACTAGACTGGGTTCGAACCTACCACCACTTGCAGACAAATCCTTCAATTAAACAACTCAGTTTGTGACAAATACATTAATTTATTACCCACATATATATATACACAAAATTGTGTTAATCATAGATCTTACTTAAATAGAAAAAAATCTATTTATGATTTAGTTCTGGCCAAAAATGGCGACAATCTCATCCAGTAAGACGGAGATCTCAATGCCGTTTTCGGAAAGGGTCTTGACCTCGGCTTGGAAGACTGGGCTGTCCCATAGGGCTCCGAAGACCTGGTTCCACTCCTCGCTCTGGAGGTTCTCGACGGCAGTCCTGAAGGCCTCGTCCTCAGCCATCTTCTCGTCGAAGAGAGCGGCCAGCTTGGCCTTGGGGAACTCGCTGATGGAGTCCTTGATGAAAGCTGAGAGGTCCGTGCCGCTGAGCGTGTGGCGGGCCTGCTTCATGTTCTTGGTAGCCTCTGGAATATTAGAATATTAGAATATTGTTACTGGCATTCTGATTGGTGCTTGGAATGTACTTACAGACACAAGAAAGGTCTTTATATTCTTTAAAGTATCGTTATGTTCTTTAAAGTAGAGGGCTTAGTTTGTCAGTCATAATGTTTACTGGTTTCCCACCAGCCCATGCGTTCTTAGCAATCTTACGCACTTGCGCATAGCAATTGTACGCATTTAACAGCCAAGCGGTTGCATATTAAACTGGACCTCGCGGTTAGCCGCCCCCGCGGTTAGCCGCTAGTGCGTAAGAGGGCTTATAGCTTATGTAAGTATAAGTTTTATGAAAATATTGTATTTTTCTTAAATATTAACTCACCAAGTAATTCGTTGAGCATGTCGAGGAAGTAGTGGATGTCAATGTTGTCATTTTCCAAGAACTCGACCACCTGGAAAATTACATAAATATGTCGATCAGAAACACAAAAATGATTCATCGAAAAAGAAATAATAGATTTTTACTATAAAAAATATTAAATATAGTTGTTATTGGAAAGCAGATCAAGGAAAAAAAATGCTAAAATAGCTTACGAAATGGAGGTCCATCATAAACAATTATGAAAAAAACATTAAAATTACATATTAGTACATCAAGAAAAATAGTAATTCCAAGCTAACTTTGTACCTTTCATCGAAACATTTCAAATTATTCGCGACATGTACCATCAAACATACAAACACAAAAATGGCGACAGTAAGCTACTTACAGCAACAAATTCGGGTAACGATTCCATTTCATAGACAATGTCCTTGAAGTTGTTGGTCCTCATGTAGTTGACGGCTGCCCAGAACTCGTCGAACTCCTGGTAATGTTCCATGAGATGCTCCAAGTCGTGGCCAGCTTCAGCCATGATCAGCTCCACGAAGTCTTCCACATGCTCGTGAAAGTCCTTCCTCGGCTGAGGAGCGGACATGGCACCAGCCACTAAGGCGAGGACTAGGATTACCTTCATCATATTGGAATCGTGATCCGAATACTGTGATGTCGAAAGGTGGGTGGGAAGACTTTATATACTAAATGTGGAGATTAGATAAGTACAGATGTAGTCATGTGAGATAAATTTTATCGAACACTTGAGATGATTTTTTCCTTTCCTAGTCGGCTTGTAGGTGATTTAATCTTGTCGTTATTGTCATATTGATCATACAATATTGTGTCAGTAGAAAGTTTTATTACAGTCAATTCCATCCCTATTTAGTCAAGTAATGAATTTTAAATTGAATTTAGAGATTTAAAATATCAAGCATCAGGGAGATACAATATTTATTATATTTTTAGTAGGTTTATCAAAAAAACCACTGGCTTTTTAAACTATATCTCATGTATATGCTTTCGAATTTACAATATTAGTTAAGATCCTTTTCAACTACAGTTAGCAAACACTTTCAATTAAGGCTATGATTTCGGTTGTCATTGTCACATCTATTGCTTGCCTATTCTAGACAGTTATTAACTTAAATAAAAAACAAAGTGTTAGTTATTATTAAAAACATACACATATCAAAACGTATCTTCATTTCAACAGCTACAGTGCAAAACTGCAATTACTGCATACCGTTGTAAAGACTGACAAATATCAGAAAAAGTAAGTAAAATGAAAAATGGCAGTGCCTGTATTTTACTCAATGATACGGTGCCATTTACTTACAAATATTAATACATCAATACTCAACGCACGGACGCAGTGACACGAAAATGCTTCACACATATTTCTCGTCTATATTTCAGAATTTAATTTTAGAGAACTATTTTTTCTCGAATCACCCGCATTTTGACTCGTATTTTGCGTCACACATATTAAAATTTATAATATAAACGTGGGTACATTATTTAATGCACTACTGTTATTAATGTTACCCTCTTCATTATTGATATTCATTTTAATTTTATAAATGTCATTCTAGTTTTAACGTTAGAACTGAGAAGACAGATCGGTAAAAACTATTTTTACCCAAGTTTTATATTGTGTCTTATTCGAAAGCTGAAAACAATGAGTGCTAAGAAAAACAAGACCTTGCATTCGACGCCAATGCAAACTGACACAAACAGCTCAACATCAGGCTTCATCGACGACTACTCGCAGCTCCGGCTGTCATATTACAACCACCGAGACGCCGACTTTGACATATCCTCTACAGGCTCAACGTCTGAAAGCATGAGTGAGACATCCAACACGGTAGCAACAAACTTGAGTGAAACCTCCGTCGAAGATCAGAAAGAAACAGAGCGTCAGAAACTCCGAGATTATTACATCTCTCAAATCCCAGATTTGCCGCATCCGGCTTACACAGTGGCGTCTATAATCTCGTCCGCGTCCCGCAAGATGGGACCCATTCACTTGAGATATAATGATAGAATCGAACAGGGCGACGAAATTCGTGATTCACGTAACGACTTGGAATTCGCTCCTCAACGCAGGTCGACGCTAAAACCCAATCAGTTTCCGAATAACTAAATGTTAGCACCTGATGTTATTGGATGTTGAGCGTCTATTGAAATCTTTGAAATGTGTTTTGTGTTGCATGATTTATTTTGCTGTTTTATATTAAATGACAAAGCCTTGTGGGTTTTTTTGCTTGACTACGAGCTTTTATTTCGTTCACCCTCAACTCCAGAGTCACCGTGTAAGTTAATCATTTGTTTCTAATTCTAAATACATCTAAAACTGGGTAAGTTTAAGTAGTGATGCGCCATCAAATGTGGTGCAGAAAAAGCAACATAAAACATATAATTACTAGCGGCAGTGATTTCCCGCGGGGCGCCCCTAGCCAGGGCCGATGTAATGGACTTTCTGCATAACTATTGTCACTTCGATTTTGTATACTTGTATAGTGTAGCAAGAATTTCTTAGCCATTGTTAATTCTAAACAATAATGCCTGAGAAAATAGTTTGCGCCTCTCGGGTAATCGCGTCTTTGATTACAGTATTTTCATTATTAGAAAATATAAATAGGCCACAAAAACATTGTTTTTTACTTTTACAAAGTCGTATTGCATTGCATCTCACCTTAAGTTTTCAGCACATACCCTCATATACCGATTTGTTGAATAGTTGTTAATTAGTTTGTATCCGTCATGTGTGTAAAACATGTCAATTAGTCATGTCTAGGTAGGTGTCAGATATATATTTATCAACGTTCTTAAAACTACTTCAGTTATTATTATTTAATATTTGATAAATAATATAAAATATTAATAAATGGTATGTTTGTAATTGTAAGATATTATAGTTAGATAATGGATATATTATAATTAATGTTAGTAGGCTATAAATATTTTTTTAATACATATTATATCAAAAAAATTAAATTAATGGGTATAATTAATGTAAAACTGACTGTATAACAAACACACATGAAATCAGGAATATTCAAACTAAATTCAGACACGCCGAACTGTTAGCAATAAAGTCCAAAATAGTATAAATATCTAGAAACTTATCCAAAGATTTAACAAGAATGGACAAGGAAATAGCCAAGGAAGCAGTATTTATAAATTAGACGACTCATTCCAACCTGTCCAACGTTAGTCCATTGAGACCATTTACGATCAAAAACTCTGCGCAATAATGGAATCCTAAAATTCCCGCCGTCGGGGACACTATTTATAAGGTTTTAAGTTAAAACAAACTGTCAAACAACAAACCCTGGGGAAGCAAGTTGCGAATGGTGTTAAACTTTCCTGGCGCTGTCTTTATTCCTGATTTTTATCCAGTATGGAACAGGAAGGTTCGAACATTATAGATATACGGAATAATGTATATTTCGGACATATAAGTACATACTTATTACTTAGTGTATACTGACTTATCATATATATTTAAGCGTGTCATGTCAATAATGATGTGTTTAAAATTAGGCTTTGAAAACCCACAAATATTTTTGGAAAGATATCGCAATTTCTATAGGTATCTAACAAGATACGATATATAATTAAGAATAAGAAGAACAATTTTCATGTTTGTTTGAAGTCAAGTGAGGAAATAAAATACGTTCTTTTACTGAAACTGCCAAGCATATTTTACTTTGACTGAGACATTAAAAAAAGCAAATATTTAACCAGTATGAATAATTTCAACATGATTCATAAAAACATTTCGACCCTCTGTCATTATGTCAACTGCATAAAATGAAGTATTATAAACACTCCGCTTGAGACACGGGTGACTCATCCAATCAAAAACATCTGATATTTCCAATCTTTATCTTAATCTTGTACTCAAGATATATGTCATCTCATTACGTGTGTAGCTGTGACATATGCCCTTGAACTTAAATACCAAAACTACACATGTGTGACAAAAATTTGCTATTAACGTCTTTATTTATGAGGCTCTAAGGTTGATTTTTCGGATTCATTTTTACCTCAACCATGTACGAAGAACATGGTAGTTCACGATGCTGTGGTGTGCAGTCACAGTGAAGTAGCATCATTGTAAATAATCAGATTTTTCTGTCTATTTATTTAAAATATTTATATTTATTTGATTTTACACGATGTTAGGAGTTTACTAGTAGTTGATACGAACGATAGATATTGCTTTTAAAGTATATTTACTTCCTTTAAGAACTAAAAGATTCGAGATTTATCTAAAATAGTTTTTCACCTATATGACAAAACACGGAAACTTTCTGCAGCTGCGACAATCGTATCTTCAATTTGTAGAATATCGTCAAAACATGTAATTGAGATTTGATGGCATTTACATTCTACTTGATGAAGTTCAAACGCTAAATCAAGACCGTGTAAAATGTCATTTACTTCTAATTACACCTAATTAACATTCATACCTTCATCTTGTCATGTTTTTGGATATGTAACTCGTTAACGACAAACGGGATAACAAAGGTAGCCAGAGCCTTATCCTGCAATCTTTTATGCAATTCACTTCAGGGCATAAACTCCTTAAGATCAGGTACTCCGCTGTTTTGAGAATTTTTCATCCAGGTATTGGCAAATATAAAATAAAAAATATTTTGTGAATGAAAACTTTTTTATTTTCCCACTGCCAGGCTCTCCTCCTCCTTCCACATTGACATAAATCATTCAAAATTTAAATAGGAAATCGATAGTTTTCTTCATAATTTTAATTGATTTCTTTAAAAGCCGCCATATTATTTGCTTTTTTATTTCCAAAACAAAATGTTACAATCTATTTCATAGGACGCCTTTGTTTTGTAAGCTTCCTGTAGGTACTTATCTACCTTTTTTATACATGTCCCCTACATACAAATTGAAGGGGATTGAGACTAAGGGCCTCCTTTAAGTCTTAGGGGAAAAACATGACGTCGGCATCGAAGCGTCCGATCATGGATTAAGCAAATTGACCGTTGATATTTACATAATGAGAATGCAACGTTTAGGCCTCTACTGCGATATTATTTGCATATAGATTGTGCACGTGAAGTGGAACACAATCAATCAAGACCCATACTTTTATGCTAATCGATGTTTTCTTGAACCTTTTTTTTAGCTGGGTTTATATGCGGAATAAACTGGTTTACTGAGTATTTATTGAATGATTTATTTGTGGGATTTTTAGGTAGTAAGTTTTATTCAATGTTTTGCTATTTCTTTTGTCATTGATGTAGGTAAAAGCAGTTTATATGAACATAACGAGATAGTCTGTTCTGTATTATATCATTCATGTACTAACAGGCCGTATTACTTAAAAAGGTATACAGACATGAGTAGCTAGGTTATTGTTAAGGAAAGATTTTTTTAAACTTACTTTAATTATTTGGTAGTATGTATTAGGGTACCGTACAGTAAAATGTCTTAAAAGTACGTAACATCTGAAAATTTCAGTAAATATTACAGAAACGTCAATATATCTCTTATTGAAAACGGCATACCTACATCAGAAAATATTTAATCGAGTGCAAGTTGCGATGAAATTTAATATTCCCGGGACAGGCTCATGCATCGAATATCTCGAGCCAGAAGCTAATGCGGCTGTAAACAGATTAAAGGAAGGCTCGAAAATACACAGAGTATCGGATATCAAGCAAGAACCACTCAAACAAGGCTTTTGATCATTATTTTATGTTAAAAACCTGAAGTGTTGGGACCCGTATCAAGTTTATCGTAAAGGTAGGTTTTAATTTTAAGGTAATTTTGTGATTTTACAATTAAATGATATGAAATTACATTTTATGTACATATAATTATTCTACTTAAGTGAGCGCAGTATTTTACAGGAAGTCTAAATGGGTCTCGTTTCTATGAATCATTACCAAAACATACAGAAGTAATAAGTAAGCAAAGACCATAATTATAACGTAATGAATTAAATCTGTGCAAAGAATTAACCTAAAGGACCAGAAAGTGTTAAATGACTATTTAAACGGCTCACAAAGAGCGAATTAATCTCCACCGTTCGGCATTCATTAGACGCTCGCCTTTCAACTAAGACAATGGAATTACCATAAGAGCGCGAAAATAGCATCGGTTCATCCAATTAGTTCACAGGTAGACACTCAGAATCGTCGAACTCCCGCCTAAATCTAATTAGGTAATTGAAATCATTGGGCGATGCGTTGCGGAGCGGCAACGTCGCGCTGCATCGGCAATTAGTTCACTCCGGGACCGCTAGGTGCGATGCTGTGCCGTTTCCATGTACTAAGCCTTCATTTCCGAGTGACGGAATGCTCAACCTGAGTTCAGTCGATCACCTAATTTAGCCAAATGTTACCCTGAGAGCGTTCTGTGCCTTTACGAGCTTGAGGCACGCACACGTCTCGGTTTTGACTTGAATGTGCTCGGTTTAATTCAAAAGGGTTGGAGACGGCTGCTTTAAGTCTCGGTAATAGTTGCTTAATCCATATTATGAAAGAAACGTCATCGTTACTCATTTTCTTAGTACGTATCAAACTCTTATAGTCTGTTTAAGTTTTTGCCAAATGAGAAGTGCTTTAGGGGTTATAGGTAAGTGTTTAGGAGCGTCTGCATAGTTTAACTCCTTTTTGTTCAGTATTGCTGCATCCATAGGTATATGAATACTTGCAAGTTACAGTAAATGTTAAATATTATTTCAGCTTTTATGGATCATTAAATGTGGGTATTTATTTTCTGACTGATTCAGCATGAACATATTATATCTTAGAAAACACAAAGGTGCGGCTAAACAGAGTTGCCAGATCCAGAATTGTATGGTATTCAGTTTCCAACACATTCATTGCATGAATTCCCAAATATGATCTATTCTGGAGTATTCCATACACCTCGAAATGTAGTAACGTGATAATATGTTCAGTTTGCTTAAATTTCTAGGAATCGGTTACGTTACGGTACGCATGTATGCTATGCTAACGAACACTGGCACACAAATATATAGTTACAACTCAACTGGGGAACTTATAGAGGAATGATACGGTATGAAAATTAAATCTTCAATTATATGTCATGAATAATTATGGAAATGGAGACGTAGGAATATTTTCTACTTCACTTGGACACGTGTAATGCTGTATATGCTTACTCCTCTCCTAAGTTAGGACTGGTCCTTCGGGTGCTACATACACTTAGGGCGCAGGCCAGACAAAAAGACGTAAGACGCAGACGGGGCGCGGACTCTGTCTCTACCGCGTCCCTTTCATACAAAATCTCTCTTCTGTCTGGCCTGCGCCTAACTTAGTAACGTTTCAGGTCTGTTTAAACTATTTTAAGTGACAATAAATATTGCCTAACAGTAATAACTTTTTTTAAATAACATCTGCGCTTTTGATATACCTAATTTCCTCTGAATAATAGCCCTATTTTTCTAGAACCGCCAGGCATGGTAAATACATTCTAAGGCATAATTACTGAATGTATGTATGAAGGCAATAGATCACCTTGTCACTTAATATATTCAACGTAAATGAGCAAATCAAACGTTTATTAGTATAACAAATTAGTTTATGTAATCAAATATGCAAGTTGATGCTGCCAATCATATCTTATATATGTATTAGTACTAATATATAATAATATGTCTAGATATTTTATTCCTTTTGGTATATCAAGACTCCCATTTATTTCTTCATTCGTAGTTATCATAAGTTTAATAAATTATTGTTGTCTTTTCTTTGAATGTTTGCTCTTATTAACTTCGGCACAGTATGTAGGGACTTCATTCTCTTATATAACAAAGACTGAACCTAATTTTCAGACTAGCATGGTAGCATGCTAGTGTGTAATACGTCTTTAACTTTTCCAATTAGGTATCTAATTCTGTCTATCTATATCTTCATATTGGTGTCATACCATTACAGATCAACGGGTCCACTGGGACAAAAATACCCCACCAACGAGGTCCAATATAAAAACGTCTACAGTTCAAAAGCACTGCAGACAATCCGATTAATCTAATCGACAATTCAACCACGAATGTGAACGCGTACGTTGAATACAAAATAGATACGTAAACGACATTGTCCAATTCCGTAATGCAACGACATGAAAACACCAAATCAGAGAACATTCGTATTCCTAGCTAATTAAACTGATTCGAATAATGCTTGGCTTGTTCGAACGTTAATGTTTAGAGACGATAGTGCCGCGATCTCGTCTACAATTAAACAGGTGATAACTCTCAGGTGTTGCCGAACTAGGCGTCACAGCACTGACGAACGTGTTACCAACATTGCGAATGAATTAAACGATTAATTCGTGTATGGGGCACGTGTGTAATTACACAGCTGTAAGGTAGCGAGGTGTTAATTTGTGCAGTCGTACACGTGAAGCCGACGGATCGTTACCGAAAAGCAATGGAGCGTTTCAACGTATTGCTCGTGTTTTTGGCGTCGTGGTACGAGTCGAGGTGAACTACAAATTGCAAACAAATTGGGGAATTCGGGCAGATGTTACTGTATACGTATAAATCGTGTAGTTACAACTAACAACGGGATTTGCGCGACGCGGTTTGCGCTCGTTGACATGTTGCACTTTTCCAGCGATGGTTTTTTTTTTATAAATATATCTGTTAGATACAGAACTCAGCGATTTTTTGGTTACAATGGATTTGAACAAAAATATACAGTCCATCGCTAAAAGAGCGTAAATACAAGTTGTCTATTTATTTATCTAAAGCAAAATGGCACAAAAAATTGTTAGGCAGATAACTCTGTAGTAACTATTTTGATTAAATCTTAGATAAAAGACGGCTGTGATGCGAGTCGTGAAAGCATATAATGTCTAGGAAACTATATTATCTAGGATGATGTCAATCATCTTCGTGAAAATCATCGCCTTCATATACTGTTTCAAACAGATGGTAAGTTTACCTTTAAGCAGATTTAGATAAGTCTTAAAATAAAATCGTTATATAGGAGGATGAGACACTTATATGCATAATAAGTAAGTGACTATCACGCAAACTTACAGTGGCTTTGGCACTCTACGACAGTACCTTTATCGATAAAACATCACTGTTCGATAAGTATCTATTTCTAATCGTTGATTACTGCTAGGTAGGTACCTACGTACGTTGTAAAACTTAGTGAAAAGGAATATAAGTTCCGAAAGAAATGAAAAAATAAAGTGCCTGCTAGTCACCAAAGACACTTTGCGGGATGCGACACCGCGAAGCAGTTTATTTCGCGTGGCTGCATCAAAACAAAAATGCGTCTTATCAACTTGCCATGGTGCCGGAAAACGTCGCACGACGCAGCGTGTACGTCCGAGATTATATTCTTAAATCGCAAGCAAAAAATATAGTTCGTTTCTTAAATTACTGTACTGAATGAGAAATTTATAAACATAACATAACATAACATATCATCACGCCTGTATCCCCGAAGGGGTAGGCAGAGGTGTACCAATGTTCGCCGATATGTTTAGGTCCCATGTAATAGGGGGCGAGCCTATTGCCACTTACCGGGCACAAATCCAAACTCCGACCTGCTACTGAGAATTTCATAGAAAAACCCAATAACACCTTGGTCGACTCGGGAATCGAACCCAAGACCTCCAGCGTAGCAGTCGCGCTTAGCACCACTAGGCCAACGTCAGTCCGAAATGAGAAATTTATGTGAGAAATAATAAGCGCTAAACAAAACCCACTTTTATGAAATATTTGTTCCTATCAGGTAAGTAAATGAAACGCTTCCCTGTTCGAATAGAAATTCCTAAGCCTTAGGAAATTGAATAGGCAAGCCGAATCACCTGATTCGACTTTACCTAGAAACTCGAATTATCTGTCGCTATCATTTCCATTATCAATCATACTCGGCCGTTAATCTAACGATCGTTACCTTCAAAAGCCTTCAACTGAGCCGCCTAACGGATTCAAGTATTCGTTAGATTACGTGGAAACACGCAACGATCTGTTGATTTGTTATCTGTAACGGCAAACGCTGAATTATCTTGTATCTATGGATATAAATAATAGATAACAAGATTATAGTAAGCCTTTCTAGATTTTGATGTCTCGAGCGTTTTTTGTAGGGAATTTACCGCGAGTAAGATATACTCCTTTCAGAGCTTTTTGTACTCTAGATTTTGTCCATAGATTCGCTAAGAAGGATTTTTTTACATTAAAAATTATATAAGAAGTAAGACAAAGAAATTGGCACAGAGTACATTTGTATATAGGGAGAGAAAGTGGTACTTTGGGAATCTCACTATGCAATCTGCTACATGACTGAGAGACTTGAAATCGAAGTTTTCAGGGTTGTTCAGTACTTATCAGTAGGGATTATCGCAAGTTAAGTATATACAGTCTGTATAGCTAGGTATTACTGACTGAAATCCCTGTCAATCATGAACGATTCATGATTTGTATCTCGTACATGCTTATCAAAACGTAGCCGATATTTGTGAGTCAGGGATTAAGTTAGTGATTACCTTAGAGTATACGTAAGAAACTAGAGTGAGCCTATCAGAGTTTGAACGTAAGCACTAGTGTGAAATGGTTTTGTCGTGAAAAAAGTATGAAGCTTGCCGTTTTAAAAATCTATCTAAAACACTAATATTATCCTAACAATGTCAAAACCATCGATATTTTCGTATATAAGTTTCTCGTTGCGCGAAAATTAACTTAAATCAATAAACGAATGTACTAGGTTCAGACTAAAAACTGCTCTCGCTTGGCACAAGGGGAAACTAGCGATAGTAGCAGTCTATGTATATAGTACGTCAATAGTGATTACTTATTGAATAAAAAAACACGTTTTATTATTATCTCTTTTATTTGATCTCATATTGTAACAAGTATCATTCACATCCGCAAAATAACAAACATGAACATTACATGTTTTAGAAAAACTTTTTGTCTTTAGTTTCACTGTAACAATTTACTACATTACTCGTGCATTTTTTGCATGTGACTTCAATTAATTGTTTGTTGTAAGTGTTATCCTTTGTCGCCAGAGCCCATGGCGGTTTCTTTTTGCGAATCTACCAGTAAAGTTTGAAGCTCAGAATATATTTTCTCCAGCATGACTAGTCTTGGTTTTGTATACTGAAAAAAAATAGAATCAATTTAAATACTGTAAAAAGGTTTAATACCCAATAGTGCCTTACATTCTTATGCTAAATCATAAAACAAGGTAGTGGCAACAATTAATATTATTTAGTTTATCATATTTAATATTATTGACATTTTGGTCTATAATAAACAATTTTATTGAGGTCTTACACTTATATGGACATTAGACCATTTTCAGTAGCTAAATAACTTAATCCAATCCGTGTCAACCTAAAATCTAGTTTTTGGAAATAAAGGTGACATTGGTTTTTAACTGCCTCGTTGGCCTAGTGGTGCTAAGCGCGACTGCTACGCTAGAGGTCTTCGGGTTCGATTCCCGAGTCGACCAAGGTGTTATTGGGTTTTTCTATGAAATTCTCAGTAGCAAGCCGGAGTTTGGATTTGTGCCCGATTAGTGGCAATAGGCTCGCCCCCTATTACATGGGACCTAAACATATCGGCGAACTGTGGGTGTACATTGGTACACCTCTGCCTACCCCTTCGGGGATACAGGCGTGATGATATGTTATGTTGATTTTTAAAGCAAAATTGACCCTCTACACGCTAACTCTCCTCGGTAGTTTTGAAGGCCCCTTTCATTGCCGTATTGAAACAGTTGATTTGTAAAATTCCCGATTGAGCCAATCAATGCAAATATTTTCTCATAGTTTAGTCATGAAAACTAGTTTTTAACACAACTGGCTCTAAAATTATTAGCTTTCAGGTCATATTTACCTTGAACAGAGGAACCAATTTTACTGTTTCTGAATCTGGACTACTGGGATTGTTCTGTTTGATTAATACTGTGAGGAAATACAGCACACGGTTCTGAAAAAATAGGAAATCATTAAATATATTGATTCATTTTATCTATTATTTTCTATTATTTTATATTATTATCTATTATATTTCTTTACTTTATAATGTCTTGTTATGGTATGTTTCATGTGAGTAAAAAGTATAAATGTAATTATGTATTATTATGCTAAATACTCTTATATCCAATTTTTATTAAAGTTCTCGTTTTGCTTTTTAATCTCATCATCCATATAAATTAAATTTTTTGCTCATAAACTTTATGTGCTATAAATTATCCTGACTACATTTCCTTACCATTTTAATAACTTCATTAATGATAACATCGTCAATACTGGACCAGGCCATAAAGTTATCCTCTCTGCCGTACACATACTTGACTGAACTCTGAATACACACCGTTGGAATGACTAGAAGGGTTTCTGCAACATATAAACAAATAATGAGATTTAGTGGTAGACAAAGAGACTTTATATGATTTTAATCGGATATTTAGGACCAAGTCACACTTTCACAAAATAAGGTTTAAGGTACATAAACTGCTTGAGGTGGTAACAGATGACTGTTGGAGCGCAGCACGTACGTACCCTCCTGGTTTTGCTTTGTCAACCACTTGAAGCAGATAAACTGCTTAAAGCAAACTCAAACTCAAAACTTTTATTTGTCTTCCACAATGGTATCAGTAGGTGGTAAGTAAAAATATTTAGTACATTGTGGACCCTGTTGGGCACGCAAAATTTAGGAGAGAGGACAGCAGTCCGTGTACAGAAGCTATTATAGTCTATAAGTATAGTACCTTCTTCATAGCAGGAAAGGCCTAATTTAGAAGACATATAGTTGGTATTTGAAGTACAAACCTGACTGAACACTGTGAGTAACCCAAAAGAAAACTAGGAATGACAACACGATTATTATAACTAATACTGCCGTTAAACTTATACGGATGTATAGAAAAGACAGAATATTGAATATTATTGCTAGTACAAGCGATACTCTAGGCCATAATTTAGATGTTTTCTCAATATTCTTGTATGTTATTGTAAACAGTCTTGAATTTGGCGAGTTTTGTCTTTTCTCAACTTTCAAAGTCAGTTTTACGCCATTTACATTATCGTAATCCAACGTGGTATTTGAGTTAGTCATATTGGTAGTTTTAAGAGCTTTTTGAATCAAGGAATTGTCACATGTTATCTTTTTATTTACATCAATATTTACTTTTTCACCATCATTTGAAACATTTCTCAGTACCAGTTTGACGTTTCCCAAAACCCAAATTCTAGCATATCGATTTCTGACATCGAAATTGTTTTTATCCTTCTTTTTTTATGAGTTTAAAAAGAGATAGCACATTATTTCACTTTCTGAGGTAAGCATAATCTGTCAATGTGATACTGACAGTTCGGAACACCACAAGGAAAGTAATGCGTTCACTCATTTAAAAATTAAAACTTCGACGGAAAACCTCTTTCTGAAAATGTCCATGAATTTCTATTGTTTTGATATTGTTATTTACAAAGATCTATCTTACTTGATATAACGTATCCTTGATATAATAAGGAGTTTGCGATACTCGATACAATCCAAAAGGGTACACCAAACTTTGTTAAATTATTCAAGTGAACACCGATTTACAAACTGTAAATTCTGTTTTAAACATAGTAGTTTCGGTAAAATAGACTATTAACTGCGTGTTTATGTCGATTACTTATGCATTATCAGCCGCCAGAAAGAAAGAAAACAATACTCATCAGTAACCATAACAACAACTAGTACAAATAGACGTCATAAAGGAGTAAAAGCGGATTTAATTAATTAGAATTATATAATAGCAGAGTTGTATACACCATTATATTAACCTAGGATTGGTGCTTAGGGATGGAAAACCTAGACAGTAACGCTTGGGTGTTCGATTCCCTCGTAGGTTTTCTTCATGGCCCAGTGTGGAATGTACCTCTGCAGACCTTTATTGAGGAAAAATCTCTACGTAAGTAAGCAGGCAAGGCCATTGTTGTTTTACATGCATTGCATTACTTGCTAATTACAAAAAGTATTATATCTTAGCAATAAACCTATTTAGTAAAAACAAATGTGAAGTTTAAAGACCAAGTTGCTTGTATCACAAAAGTAGGTGGTTATTATAGTTATACAAATGTACTCTGTGGGTGGTTAGCGGCAAAAGCACATTCATGGGCCCTATTTATCAGCTGGTATTATGTTTACAGCATTTGAACCGACCGATGATGGGGAGGTGCTTGATCGACCCGAATATAAGAAGGTTCATGATGAATACCGTAACTTAGTAAGTATTTAATTTTTTTGCATATGTAAATGGGTAACTGTGGGTAATGGGCCACTTTATCGAGGCCGAACAGACTTGAATGTAAAATATGTATTAAGATAAATCATTATCTAATTTCTGATGATAAATCAGGTTGATGTGATGTTGGGGTCTTTTATGGATGATATCGGTATATCGGCTGATCAGTTCGAAGCCGCTTGCAAATTGTCTGCAAGGGATCTTGCTGGTCTACCGGCTCACTTCCATCGTCGTCTGTTTGAACAAATATGGGCCGCCAACGACTACGAAATGTTCGTCAAAATGATGACACACAAGAATGTGGAGCTGCAGTTACAGGTATTCTTTCTATTTTACATTTTGCAAAGTACCTATAACGTTACTTTTCTTGGCGAATAAGAAATTCGTAGCTACCTAATTATTATTTTTTACCAGGCGTTAGAACTGATCGAAAGGAGGTATGGGGCCATGCCTAATTTATTTTCGACTGAACCTGAGGAACTGGATTCATCACGCAGTGATGAAAGTGAGGAATGGCCCGACAATGACGATGTGATGACAGAAATAAAAAAGTAAGTAAGTAAATACCTTGGTAGGGATCAACAACGTGAACTACCTAGAAACCTTCAGTACCTAGACCAAATTATTTTGGAGCAATTTGTAGTTACAATTTTGAGTTATACTGAGGTTTTAAATTAATTAGATTACAGCTATCAGAAGACTATGAAGGCAAGGATGAAGTTGTAAGTGTCCCACCTGAAGAAGTCGTGGCCGAGAAACAGACTTTGCTATCCAAACTACACAGCTTCGAAAAGAAAGAAGAGAATGTTGAGAAAAAAGATCAAACAGTGGCTGAAGAAAAGAAGATTCGAGTTATTGATCCACCGAAACCACCGCCCAAGAAAGTGGAGGTTTGCCGATTTTTTACGTAGCTGTTCTTTCCCATTTTACGGCGAAAATTCAAAGTTAACTTGTCTGTGTTTTTCATACATTACGTGTGCCTAAGTCAGCTGTGCTGTTCAGCATTTTTCGTGTTTCCTTTTAAGTCACCATGCCTACATACTTACTTCTGTTCCCAGGTAAGCGAGGAAGAGATGCGAGCTCGTCAAGAGTATTTGAAGCAACAGCGTGACAAGTTACTGGCGCTGAAGAAACAAGTTCGGGAGCGGCGACTTGGTGCGGCAGAAGGAGCGGAAACTGGAGGTACCTACTGGTTAAAACTTATCAGGCTACATGTTTACCTACCGGTCAACATCATGATGACCAACAGGTCAATAAACGCATAACTTCTCGGAGGGAGCACTGTTTTATAAAGGTGGTGTGAGTGCCTAATCTTTTTTTACGTTATCTGATTCCTCACACATCTCGTGTTTTATTTTGCAAGGTGGTGAAGGGTCTCAGGGCAGTGTGGCCAGGCCGCGGTCCGCCCGCGTAGCGCAGGCAGCCCTGGCCGGCGCCGCGCCGCTGCCTCCGCCTGACGCCATGCAGCTGCGACGGGCACTCGCATCCAAGCTCAAGACTGAAGTCGTCGATATAACCAACTGATGTGAACCATATCACTTTTAAGCAATATTGTACTTTCAACTACTCGAATAATAAATTATTAAGAGTCTAAAAATGTAACCTTGTTTATTTATAAATTATGGAATGTATGAAAGAAACAACATCAATTCGTAATTATTACCTTATATTTATATTGCTTACTTAACTAGTGACATCATAATAATAGCATTATCGTAAGCTTATTTATTTTACACAACTTGCCCATAGGTAAATCTATTTTAATCTGTGTATAAATTAATTTATGATGGTCATCCACCTAGACAGATAAAAAATAGTCATTATTACAGTCTACTTTCACCTAAAACTTCGTGTTTTAATTAATGGGGAAGTTATTTCAAGGAATATAAGAATCGTATAAATCTAATTGACTGCTCGATGCTATTAGCCTATTATACACGTGGATTTTGGCAGATTTCAAAATAAAATTATTACATAAAACGTTGTATATTTACAATATATTCTGACAAATTCATTCCACGTATGTAATAATTGAATTCGCCTCGTTTTCACTGTAAAAGCCGTAGTCATTTTGCACTGATATAGAAGTGTGACCATCATATTGTTACAATAATGGCGGTAGCGGATTTCTTTGCTAAGATGTATAATCTTATGACAGAGATCAATAATTTCTTTTTCAAATACATATTAAAATTGATATGTATTTTAGAGACGTTACACAAGGTAATAAAGGTTATATATTGAAGCATAAGGATCTGAAGCCGAAAATAATTTAGGAGAAAATATTATTAAGCTGCACTGTGTTTACAGTGCATTTGTGCTCAGTTCAGTTACTTTTGTTAAATGTAACGTATATTATAGGCATCGCAAGTAGAGGGTGGGCTGAATGCACTTCACTCAGTTCTCAGAGTCTACAGTCAGTGTTTAATAATCACAGTGTCATGCACAAATTGTTTATCATCCATTTGTCAAATAATCATGCCGCCAGGAGTTCATAATCAAGATACAATACAGCTAATTATATAAATTATATTATGAACAATGTCTATGACAACTGTTGCACACATTTTATATTTAAATTACACTCCACGAGCATTAATCAATTTAACTAAAAAATATTAAATGTATTATATCAAGCTATGCTTTTAAAATAATATTCAATGTTTTGATAATATGGCTCAATCGCATCTTGTGTCACACTATATCAGAAACATTACATTTCCGAAATATATCTTATGTTAAACTTGCAACTACAAAAAAACTAGATCTTACGAACGTATCTAAAGTTAGAATTTTGATACATATGGAAGAGCATTCTTTCGTTACAAAATGATACACTGATACAGAAATAATGAAATTATAAAAACCCTTGACCAGATATAAAATTTGAGCACTGCTACAAATAAGGTTCGTATCGACAGGTTGGAAGCCAGTAAACGACTTGACTGAGATCAGTACTGATTAATGTTTATTGTGTATTGTTTGGACCACTCTATCTAACTCGTTTCTGGCGACATGTGATTATGCAAAATATTTACTTTACTATAGATAGATGTTTATAATCACCAGATTAAGTGTATTTTACAAAATCTAATATTATTTACAAAATACGAATGATAAAACTAGAGGTTTATAGTAATAAAATAAAATGGATCTTAATCAGATAATTTTATCACATACACATTACTTTCGCAGTGTAAAAAAGCTACAAACAATCGTATATAAGCAAAAAGATAGGAAACATTTTGTTGAAAGTAAAGAAAATTTTAATACTGATTTAACAATTCATTTACTATGAAGGCAATGAAGACAGTGGGACAGCAGAAGGGATCCATTTCATGACATTACATCAAACTAAGAAAATGTATTCTCCCTAAAGATTACTATGTGTCAGACTAATAAAACTCATTTATTGAAAATATTATGGATTAATAAATAATAGAACATTAAATTAATATTTTTTCTTGCCAAGTCTTGTGATGAAATGGATCCAACAATAGCTATGTCAGTACTATCAGGATTATATAGGATAGTAATTACCTACATTTTAATAATATGGTGAATCCCTATAAGTTACTAATAGTTTACAATTACATCTTAACACGTTTGCTGCAACAACCTAACCACTACGACGGGCGTGTGCAATGAATGGATGTGTATAATCTTTACATCTCACATGCGAGCGTTAGGGGTAATGACCGCAGAAATCTGTTAAAACAGGTTGCCTTGAAAACAAAACATGATAAATCTGGATCCCAAATAATAAAAGAATAGAATTTTGAGAAGAAAAAACAATGCTGGAATTAAACAATATTTTATTTATATACTGGTTTAGCGTTTCATGAAATATTATAATTAGAAATAGATTATATTTATATACAAATCAACTAGGAAAAAATAATAGCTGCCAGTGCAACAAAATAAATGGTGTGAATATAAGGGACCAAGTACACTCGACACTCATGATTACGAATATTACGATACTTGTCCTATAGTCGTATACTGAATCACTTAGCTTACATTCGATAAAGATAAGAACACAACATATATACCTATACTTCACCTTCCTTCATCTTCAGCGAGTGTACTCAGAGCCTTATATGTATATAAAGCATTTATAAATATATACTAAAATAGTCGGGATCCAGATAAACATGTTATACAAGTTGACCTTCCAATGTTATTCGAATGTACGAAGCAGATTCCGTTACATTTACTGGGTCAATATAACGGTTCATTTATGTTTGGATTGTTTTAAACCTGTAATGATGACACAGGCAGGCTAAGTTGTGCGACCCCAGAAATATGGAAACAGTAAAATAACCAACCACGTTTATAAATGTTGTTTTCTTTTTAAAGTTACGTGTGTTTTGTAAGGTTAGCGGGTATTGTTCCTATCAGAAACAGTTAGCATCTTTCATGATAGATGTAATGGGCAGTCAACATGTCGATAAACAAGTCTTTACTAAAAATATAATTCTAATTTTGGCTAAAATTTTATAGGCAATATATTAAACAAAAATAGCTAGTCACACTTTGGGAATTCAGTTCAAATAAAATATTTATTACCCTTATATCATTAACATTTTAACCAATCACAGCATGCCATAAACGTCCGTGTTTTATAAATAGGGCGACTTTACAGCAAGTGGTTATAATGCTAATCTTAATTTAATACATCGATAAGGGCCGTGCATGTTAACAAAATTAATAGATACAAAACTATTCTCTACTCTCAACAAAGTCGGAGCTATTAGGAGACTTGTTACAATAAAAACAAATAAGATCACTATCTCAAATATACTGCTTAAAACAAGGTTGTAATGATTACTGCAAAAAAATATTGGAAAAGTACAAAATGTATTCTCCACAAAGCTCAACAGAAGGAATGCAAATAAATTGAGAAATAAATAATTCGTATATCTGAAACCACGTAAATTATTTTCACGACCGACTCGTCTCTAATGTTAGCCATTAGACGATCTTCACCATTAATACCAGGCTAAACGATGTAGTTCAGGCAACAGATCATATTTGATGGTAATCTGTTTGTGATACAATAACGCACTAGTGAGTAACAATTCCACAGCACAGATTATGATTTTAAATGTCTCTAAAAAAAGATTGGTCTTGTGATCATCCTCCATAAACTAAGGTTTTATAAATACGTACATTTTTACATTTTCATATCGCATTCAGGGTGTTTTTCTTTTTCTATTATTATTTATTATTAGACATTTAATTCCCACTCATATTTTCTTTGTACTTTTTGTGATTACAATCCATGACAAAAGTAACCTAATCGTTAAAATTAGTTCACATTAAATACACCTTGTAACCAATATTTGTTCTACTTTCTGATGCCATCTGAAGTATATTATTACACTACAAAGTATGAAGAACTTCATACACTAACTAACTAAAGTCGAACACTCGAGTGTCAGCACTTCATATTTACAAATAATGGACATAACCCAGCTGCTAGAGGTACTTTACTGTCTAGCGGTTCCGACTAACGAGAGCAAGTATAAACGACCGATTGTGTCGAATGTAAATGCGTTCAGCTGGACGATGTGTCGCGGGCGAGGTATCCGAGGACACGAGGTGGAAGAGCTAGAGATGGCAGTGACGGTGAGTACTTAGAATCTAGGAATCACAATAACGCGGCCCGAGCGCGAGCGCCCCGGCCGCGACAGCCACACGCCGCGCGGCCCCCGCCCCGCCTCGCGCGCGACACCGCGCCACCCGCGTTAGTCCGCAGCGACTCCGTTATGACATGCCGCACGAGCGGTGTGCGCATGCTGTAGGACAACCGAGTGGAACCGCGGACAGGTGGAAATACCACAGCGTACAGTAATGTTTATCTTACGCCATGTTCCATGGTCTCACTGGGCCGGGAGCGGGCGTCGGCGGCGGACGGCACTACGCGAGCCGCGGCCGCTTGGCGTCGCGCTCGTCGCCCGCCGCCGCCGCGCCCGCCGCACCCTCTTCCTCTTCGTCCGAGTCGCCGTCGTAATCCACCAAACCCTGCCAACACAACTTTTATATAGACATCGCACAATATGTTTACATAAAACAAACAACGCCTAGGCTAAGCAATCCTAATGCACATGGTATGGGTTGAAATATTCAGTGTAAGCGCGATCTTACTATTGCGTTAATGAAGTGAAAGCGATATTACAAAGTAAATTTATTAGCGTTTGACATTTAATTACAAAGATTCATCATAATTTTAAAGTATATACTGAATTCTAGCACTCTAATACAAAAAGATCTGTAACTAGCTGTAAATTATTTAGAAATGCGGTTGCGATTGCTAAGTCTTCAAATAAAGTATGTTCATAATGATGACTATGAAGCTGTTTACTGTTGTCCGAGAATATTAAATTTTATTTTGTTGCCCATAATAATTGTCACACAACATAACTTTAATTTATTACATAGTGTAACACATAATCAAAGGCTTTAGATGGTTTACACCCTAGAAATACCATACTAACTAGAACAATTAATGTATAAATATTAAAGTGATCTTAATATACTTTGATTTAGAACTGGATGAAGGCAGGGTACAGGTACAGGGTAACCACATAAGTTTAACACTGCAGTTATATACAACTTTATGCATCAGTATGTCCTTGCAAGCTAAGCAACACACCATACAAGTGTGATCTTCAAACCAACACCATGCAATTCCTAGCACTTTGGCCATGAGAGATATGTACACATTGCTTAGATTCCCCAGCAAAGCGAGTAGAGACGTGTGAGGGAACTAAAAGTTTACCTTATTGAGTAATCTGGGCGAGGATACCTGAACGTCAGTGTGCGTCGGCTTGCTGGTCGCCGTGGTGCTCAGAAGTACTCTGCTGGGTCCATTCACTGTCTCTGTATTCGAGCAAACCTTCTTTTCGACTATTTTTCCTAAAACAATTAAA
This sequence comes from Autographa gamma, assembly GCA_905146925.1. Classification (NCBI taxonomy): domain Eukaryota; kingdom Metazoa; phylum Arthropoda; class Insecta; order Lepidoptera; family Noctuidae; genus Autographa; species Autographa gamma. The sequence goes on along the minus strand of LR989868.1, from coordinate 5,679,316 downwards.
ATATTGTAGGCAAATTTCTTTACAGACATAAAATATAGATCACCATAAGTAGAATAGAGAACCTCAAAATTGAGATTTCACACTGATAGTGTTACTTGAAATCAATAAGTTTATATCTGAACCATAATTAAAACATTGTGTTTCATGTGATGTGCTCATTTTAACTTTAAAATTCACATTTAATTGTAACACAACTAATTTCGAGCGGTCTCATGATCTATGAGTTCAAAATATGAATGTTAGTGATATGTAATACGAGAGTTGATATTAACCGATAGCGTCGAGCGCGTGATGCGCGTGCGGGTGCTGGTGCGGCTGCTGCGCGTCGAGCGGCGCGTCGTCGTCGAGCTCGTCGTCGTCGTTGAACCACATCTCCTCCTCGTCGTCGGGCGCGCGCGCCTCGCGCCGGTACCGCGTGCGCAGCAGCGACGGTACCACGGCCTCCGCTACGCCCACGCTGCCGCTCACTACAACAGAAACATGCTAAGTTAACTTGAGTTATCTTTAAGCCTTAATAAATAGGTACAGAGCCGGCTTAGATAAATGGAAAATTCGTAAATATGAACTAAATTACGTAAATGCGCCTGCACGAAAGTATAATATTTATTTTCATGTTAGAATGTCTCGATAAACATCGTAGTGTAAAAAAAAAATTTCATCCACCTAATATTTAAATATTGAGTAAAATAAGCTAGATTCCTTCCCACATTTGGAAGTTTTAAGTTATTTACCCATCATATAAAACAACATAGTATGCATTATATGACTAAAATAATTGTATAAATATTTATTATGGGAGTCTCCATTGCCATAAATGTTGCATTATTTAAATCTATGAAGTTACAAATAATCAACTTCTTACCTCTGTCCCTCTCTTTCAGCTTGTCCTGGTGTTGATCATACCGTGTTTTTAAAGCTTTGAAAGTCTGTACATATTCAACATCCTCTAAGATCTTTCCATAGTTTTCAACAACATGTGAACAAAGTGACTTGATGTCTTCAAGTTTGATGAACTCAAATAATTCTAATATTGCTGAGTCTAGTAAGTTGTACCTGAAAAATGATTGAAATAAATATTAGACCAGTCAGGACATAATGAAATTGTTTCGTAAGATGATTGAGCATTTTGAGCATATCTACTAAATTGAAGATAAAACACGCAAGTCGAAAACAATGGGTCATTTATCTTATAAAAATAATTGTAGTAAATATAACTCATAAAATTACAAATACGGGGAAAATTGTATACTGAACAAATAACCGCAATGCTATAATTACGTACCTGCCATTATTCCTAAGGAAAGCATCTATAACTGGTGCAAAGAGGTTTCCCTTTATAATGTATCTGTTGTAGTATTCGTCCTTGAGTGCGATGATCTTCCTCATAAATCTGAGAGCGCCGAGCACTAGGAACGTGTGTGTCGACCTCATCAGCACCAGTATGCGACGAAGGAGGTCCTGGAAACATAATGACATATTAATCAATTGAATATTTTGCTTTACTCAATATTCTTGCACTCAATATTTTCTGGCAGTAAGCGTTTTTAATAATAACACGCACGCATTTGCTAATAATGAGAAGAAAAGATTATTTTTATTTCAAAGGGACTACAATAAATGATATGACAATGCCACAAATGCTGCTTCTTAATACAAAAATGGCAATACCGAACAATGATAAAATTATCAAAACATTTACATAAATCGGGTTTTATTTATTACCTAATCTGTAAAACGTACAAAAATAATGTTTATATTTATACAAAAAGTACATGCGCGCACAATACGCAAATACTAACTGAACGGGGAAAATGAAAAGCGATTTTCGTAAACGCAACGTTAGAAAAGGAATCATTAAACAAGAGATGACCTTCAACATAAATCAAGGTGTGAATAAAAACGGTTGATTCGTCGAGCGGTTTTATTTACTGGAACACCCATTGTTCATTCACAGTGAAATTAATTTGTTACAAGCCGACAAAGGCTGTATGTTGTCCTGTTAACCGAGTGCTACTTGGGAAAATCCCCTAACTGCAAATATAAGGCTTTACAAAGTTACATAAACAACTTGTTGGACTGGTAAATATTTGTTTTGACTTAACTGAATAAATTGATAAGTGATTAGCTTTATCTACTGTATATTACAAACACCTAGATTCAAAATACAGTGGAGTAAATAATATTAAAGTTCAGCTATCTGTTGGCCACATGATATGCTATTTTTAACTACATTATTTTATCAAAACATCAACTTTTAACATTACTTGCAAGCTACTCAAAATGTAAACATCACAACTCATACTTGTGTCAACTTAGGTGTATTTGTTAATAAAATATTATAATAAAGATCAATCTCAAACAGGTGTTACTGCCAGTCTAAAATAAACACTCAAGTTATTTACAGACCTTGACATGTAAGTTCAAAAACCATGTGAATAGATTCAATGTCATAGGTCATGTTATGTTATAACTATGATATAAAATATGTAACTTGGAATTTGTCCAATAAATGACGACATTTACTCTCGCTATATGACGAAAATGATAGGTATGCCAATATAAACAAATTAAAGAGATTGTTGTATCACAGTAATCCCTGGAAGGTTTATTTAAATCTTGACTAGTAGGTCAGGATTTAAATAAATCTTTTTGTATTTGATAGCTCAGGTGTTATAGAATAATATATTGTAATATTTTACTATTGGGTGCTCTTCTTAAGCAGAGTATAAACCTCTTATAGTATATAAATATATGTGATTATTACAACTAGATGTGGCCCGAAAATTTATATATTCCTAAAAATAGAGTGAAATAAAGAAAAAAGTATTTTTAAATGATTTAGTACTACTATAGTTATCAAACCTTATTCAATATGCAGGTCTTGATATGGTATGTGTGATGTTCAACACAGAAGGAGAGTAGTTCCAGCACAAGGCCAAGTAGCTGCACCGTGTGATAGTCTTCCTTTAGGGGCTTTTCTCCAGTTGTATTCTCTAAGAGAGGGGCTGAAAATGTCACATACATTAACCAAATAATGATAAATAAAATGATTTCGTACAAAAGACTAGTAGCTCAATATGTAGATTTAAATTATGCACAGTTCAAATGACTATGATTAATTGCAAATAAATTGCTGATAATTATCAGTATTCAGTGATAAATCGGATATTTCATTGCATTAGATAATTCAATAAAATTGTTTTAATTCTTGAGCCTAGTTTGCAAATGTTATTGACCTTATCAATGTTTTTATTGTAATAAAATATGTATTGAAAACTCTTTTATTTAAATTGTTGTATTGAGCAAAGTAAACAAAGCTATTAAGTTATAACCATTATATAATGCTAACTAGCACTGCTTTAATATCAACGATTATTGGTTTACTGTTGATTGATTGACAAGTATAATTATAAAATTCCTTTCTCAGGACAAAATTAACAAACTAACTTACATTCATAACTAGTTATCATTGACATGTTTATTAGACTAGGAGTAAACACTATTACTTATATACTAATCCTTGATTGGAATTGCTAATAGGCTTTTAAAAGACAGCAAAAATCTACACATTATAAAACACATAGAATAGTTGCAGTATACAATCTACAGATTTCTAGGAAACTGTTTAAATTGTCATTTACACATATGAGTCATAAAACTACTATCTTACCTATTAATGTTTGTATACTGTGTTTGTAGAAGAAATTTAAGAAATCTGCCTTTTCACTTTTGTTGACTGATGCAAGCATGCTCTCTGGGTCCAGAAGTATACGGAGGACACCCATGAGCTGCACTGCACCACCCAGTTCTGGGTCCCGGTCTCGAAGCATCTGCTCTATAACTATATTCAGTAGCATTTGCTCCTACAAATAAACAAAACATATATGTAATGCTAGTTTTTCTTAAGCTAAAATGAAATAAGTTTTTTTATTAAAATGTCATAAATATGTAAATTGTGTCCACACTTACCTCTTCAGTATTGTTAGCTTGCTGTAAAGTGTGATCCCTCACTACAGAAGGTGAAAACTCTACAATGTAAGTTAAAATGTCTATAGATGCAGTCTTAGTCTTCTGATCATCTATACTTAGAGTAATTTCTAAAGCTGGCAGAATCCCGAGAGATACTAAAGTTTTATAAAAAGCATCCTTATCCTGAGGCTGCAAGTTTTGTGAAAAATTACAAAATTCCTTTAAAAACAGAACTAGGTCCCGTCTTTTTTGATCCGGGGTCTTATCATCCATAAGAAGTTTAAATAAATCTGTCAAAAATTTCTCATCATCCTCTATCAGTTTCACTATTTCTACTTTGTTGAAAAATATAAAACTGGACAAAGTGCTTAGCAAATTGTCCTCAAAAACTGTAGGTGTAGGCAAAACAATATCTTGAATGTACTGTACTCTGTATGTTTGATGTATTTTAGCTAACAAATCTTTGTTCTTTATGGGAATGGCCTCACGAAACTTTGCTAACTCTCGTAGATACTCTCTGTGCTTTTTGGGCTGTGACAAGCTTGGATCATACTCTAAACAGCCCACAACATCAAATATAGTGTCATCAGCAAACATTGTGTCAAACAGTGTGTTCTTGTTGAGAAGGAATATACTCTTGAAAATTTCATAAAGATGATGCAATCCTTCAATGTTTTCAATATCTTCACACATGTGGAACAGGTTTAGTAGTTTCTTGATGTAATGTTGTGTCTCCAAAGCTGCAGCAAGTTTGTCCTTGCGAGCTGGTGACACCAAACAACTGTTCACAAGTTCACTGATATCTTCAAGGCGGCCCATTTCACATGCAGGTAGTTCCACGGGCTGCACACTATCTGACATTTCATCAAACCTCTCATCTTCTGATTCTTCAACAATATCCTGTGTGATTTCAACTGATGGATCTTTTCCTTGTACCTGTAAGCAAATTGCATGTTAAACTCATCATATTACATTATTCAACCTAACAAAATGACAGACATTATTGTTTTAACAAACTTAAGGAGGTTTAACTCCAAAAATATTAAAAATATTTGTCAAGGATTTAAAGAAAATCTGTAAAATACCTCTGTAAATATTTATCTACAATGTGTATTCAATGAACTTGAACTTTTTCAGTTGTTTACCTAACATTTCCTATTGGATTTTATGTAATGTTTATGTACATGTATTTTAAGAGTTATGTATACAATTATATAAACATTTTTATTTACCTGACAAATCTTTTCCCATATTTCATCGCAGCCAGCTTTTTCTTGAAAACTTAATGCTAAATCAAAGTTGTCACCTTCAGACCACACTATCAAGGTGTCCTGTTGCTTCTGGTACGCTGTGTCGGGCTGTATCTTACTTTCTAGAAGAAGTGAGCCGTCTGATTCTGCGCGCACCAGTAACGAGGTGCCTTTCAATCTCTCCACGTAACATGACGACACATGTCCTGTTCCTCTGTCATCCCACTGCCGGTCAGCGTTCAGAGCGTAAAGCTTAACTCTTCGTCTCGTGTCTGTCATGATAGTCAGCGCTCTAAACACTATGTACTCAAGTAATGAATCAATTATTATGGCGCTAATCTAATGCACCTGAACAGTAAATTACTTAACTCCCATTTGTATAAAAACATGTGCACTTCTGTAACAAAAATAACACATTTTGTAAAGAAATCAGTACGTAATTTTCGCGATTGTAATTACCGTAATTACATTCCATCTTGTTCTTCAATTTGTGTGAAACACACCTAACTACAACAAGACTTAGCACAAATACTGTTTTCATAAACGGATTCGACACATAGTTAAAGTATCCACTTAAAAACGCATTTTATAATTTTGTAAAACAATGGAATAATCATTAAAATATCGGAAATCACAAACAAAACAATACAAATTGTAAGCTTTCTCTTACACTGTAAAAACACAAGTGATCAATCAATCTATACGATAACTCTTCTTTAGATGTCGAAAACTCTTTAATAATACGATATTTACCGGAATTATCATTATAGAATCGTCAATTTGACGTACCTTCAAAATAGTACAACATCAAATATCGCCATATTGGATTCACAACAACGCTTCAAAAATGGGGTTCTCAAATCGAAATACAAAACGCGCGATCTTTGAATTGCTATTTTTTTCACTTACATAATAATCTTATTTAAATACTCAGTATAATTTACTCTTGTAGTACAAATGTTTGTTTCAACATAAAGTTATTATTTCATACAGATTTAGGTAGTTAAAATTGTTATTCAGCTGTAATTTGTAATAAAAACATTGTTTTTATCTGACGAGAGCTTTTTTTTTAACATCAACACTGTTTGGCACAGACATGATGTTTTTAGCCCACATCAAAATATAAACCCCAGGTAAACCTTACCTACTTTCGTTAAATTATTGAATACCTGGATTTAGCACATATAATTTGTAAGCTTAGTGAGGTAAGTAGGTAGGTATTAGAAATGAAGAAGAATAAGATCAGGAATGTAAACTCGCTACAAACAATATTTTATTTAGAAAAGTAGCCATAAGTACCTAAAGTCATTATGAAATAATTATAATGTAAGTTGTGCGATTATTTCTACATTTCTGATAGTGTAAGTTATTGACTGTGATTTTTTTTTTTCATTATAATTCATCTTTTTACAGTTTGGTAAAGGCCGATCTCAAAACATTGAAACTGAATTAGGGCGTATAGATGCCGACGTTCAGTATTAAGATATATTATTATAATCACATTCTAGCTTACTTTGTTTAAACCGCATGCTCTTTTTATCAAGAAACCCTTCTTTGACATACTTAAACAATTCAACTTTACACTGTAGAACAACTTATTTTAATAGTAGCCCTTCTTTAGTACGGAAGTCCATGTGAGTAAGTTGTTAGTGTAGTAGTTAAGAGTAGTTGCAGCTCTATGTAGTTTTAATCTGTGGCTTTTTGGCTGCCATTTGCTGTGTTCTGTCAGTCATTCTTGATGTTATTGAAAAGATTTGAGTTTTATTTATTTTATGCCACAAACAATTACTTTACTTATTATTAAATTATAGACGTGAATGTTATGTGAATAATTTTTTCTTTCTAACTAGTACATAAATATGAGCCGGTTATTCAACAAGCTAACGTGTGAGATTTGATTTTCATAATCTTCGTTTATCAACATTTGCTACCTATTCCGTTTTGGATAAGAATGTGTAACTACTTTTGCTTTATTGTTCATCTGAGAAATAATATATTGAATAAGGAAAAATGCTGAGAAAATTTGGTTAATTACTATCTTGACAGACGTCAGTTCGATGTCAATTCAAAGATTCTTTACAATAATACAGATAGTATTTATTTGTGTTTTTGATATGAATAACATTAAATAAACTGCGTATGTGTATGCTTACTTTGTAACGCATAATTCTCTTCCATTGCAGGATGAAGCAGAGGGACCAAACATACTTTTGCACATTTCATAGCAATAAAATTGTTTATATCATTAAGTTGTAAAATGAACCCACTATGTCTTATTTGAGCGCATCAGAAAATGTGGGGTAAGTATATTATGCTATTCCTATCGAAACTCTCTTAATTCTCGTAATTTTCTATCATGACCATGTATTAGAGGTTACATTTTAAAAGCAGAATACATGGTGTGTTAGGCACGGACATGATTAAAAGTTTAGTTGCAGCTGTTTGTATGTATGTAGTTCTTGCATTAGAAACAGATGTTGCTTGTTTTTGTTGGCATAGCTGAACTCTGCCATTGAATACCACATGCATAGAAGTGGAAACATTGATTGTTTAGGCACAATATTAACATCAATGCAGCAATAAAATCAAAGTTCTATGGTACAAAAGTAACATCAACAGTTTTATTTTATGATTTCTGTACTTTATGAATGGTAGTGAAGTAAGAAATAATATTATAATCTTAAATGTAAAACAGCTATTAAAAACATAATTTTGAAACATTGTTTGGTATCTATTTACAATCTTGCATTATGTAAGACACTTTATAGGATTCAGATAATGATCCTTATATGTGAAGTTATGTACAAATAGCAGTGTATAAGATTCTTGCCATTTCTTTCTATTCACTGTTTTAACATCTTGAGCTAGTTTATTTAGGCGGTAACTTGTATTGTAGCACTATATTATTTATTATATTCTTTGATAATATTCTTGATGTCATATTAATAACAATTTATTTGCTTTTTCAGCTTCAGTGGTATTCCACAAAATATATCAGAGGCAAGTTGTGCCACACAGTATAAAATGGCAGTTGAGGGGGTGTCATCAGGGAGCTGTGGTGAAGTGAACATGTTCCTACATGACAACTCAGGGGATGAGCAGGCGTATATACATCTAAACGATAATTTCTACTCCAAATTTAAAATTGATCCCAACGAATTATACACATTTCATGACTCCGATGTCATTGCTGGCGAAATAACAGTTAGTCACACAGAAGATAATTTTATGTTTTCTGATAATGTTGATATTAAGGGTAAGCTTTTAGAGAGTCCAAGTAAAGAGCTCGATCTCATAGGGGCATTCACAAATGGCGATGTTAAGGAGGAAATTAAAAAGGAGGTTGTGTCTAATGGACACTATCCATCTGCTGCAAAGCCGAGTGCAAACTATAAAGACAGTAAGACTACTCATACCAAAGTTTTGAAAGTTAAAAATCAAACTCAGGTTAAGGAGCCTGCAAGATCAGAGTCGTTTAGTGAAGCTCGAAGATTAAGTGTTCATAGCCCTAAGGCCCAAAGCACTGCCACTGCCCCCTCCCTGAGTGCGAAAACCAGTATTAATAGTGTTACTACAAACAATGGAAAGAATGCATCTAAACAAGCAGGAGTGGAGACCTTTTTAGATGTATTTAAGAGAGAACAAGGCCTGGTTGAAAATGCGACTGCACTTGCTGCAACTGAGACACCTGCGCCACCAACTAAAATTCCAGTGACACCCCCGAAGAAAGCATCAGCGGGTAAGTCTGGTTAGTTGACTGCATTTATTATTTATATTAAAATTTTATTATTGTAATTGTATCTTGCTGCAAAGTTCTAGCCATAACCTACCACAATAGTGTATTTCCTTCCTATATCTTGTGCTCAAAAGTGCTAATTTTTTTTTGTTGTATTAGCTTATTATACTACATATTTTTCCCCTTCGTTCATGTTTAAGTTGTATTGCATTACATGTGGGCTTAATAAACTTATCGAAGTGCACCCACTTGCACTAACTAGCACATGGCCCTTTTTTGACCTTCACAAATCTGTGATTTGATTTCAATCCTCTAGTCCTCTAAATACCTGAGAAGCTTAAAGCATAATATAGTCATTAGTTAACACAAATTGTAAAGTTGGCAGTTACCAACCGAAAAATTACCCTTACTCAAAGAAGTAAGGTTAATTTTCGGGTATAGACACTTTCTTCTGTTACCACCGACTGACCCACACTTGGTTCACATAGGAAAGTAAAACTAAATAATGTCAATCAGGCAAGACTCCATCCGCGAAGTGTCGCCGCGGCCGAGGGCCTGCGGTACACGAGGCGCTACAGCGGATACCGGCGTCGCGGCGCGCCATCCCTCTGCCCAACGACACGTGGCACGCGCCGGGCGACACCCTGTTCCAATGCGGCCCGCTAGGCGACAGGCCGCTAGCTTTCCGACAGATTGAGAGCAGCAGCAGCGATGATGATAATATGCCTGATTTTGGTAATATGCTTATAATGTTGTTAATTTTTTTGTTTTATTATGCAGGTTTTCTATTTATTGGCCCAAAACATGATATCGTAAATTCATAAATAAGTGAGATCGTCTGGCATCTGTTTTTGCTTACCCCATTCCACAGTAGCTGTCTGATTATATTGAGAGGATTTAATTAAGAGCAGCTATAATTAAAACATGTATCGTATTTATCGCGATATAATATAACTTTACCAGCTATGAAACATAGTTTTTAATTTTTCCTTTAATTGTATGAGTGTCGAAATACTGACTTACAACCTTACCTACAGTTTATTTTAAACCTTACCAGCATACACGGCCTCATATTCAAATTAGGCAATAAGTAAAAATTTAAAAACCGTTCTGATTTTTATCGGCCTTTTAAATCAGAATGTTTTGCATACTTCTTTTATTCAGTTCAGATCTACATAACAATAATAAATGTAGTATTGTGGGGATTGACTAACCGTTTCTTTATACATGACTCAACAAAGCTTTAATAATGTGGCTAACGTCTACAATAGTATAATCAAATTATGAGTGAATAAATGTATTATTCATTGTACGTAAAATCGAAATTAAATAACGATATTACAAATGACTAAAACATGATTTGCATGTGTAACATGTTATGTAACATAAGTCCTGTAACACGAGCGCCAGTCACATGGCACTATGAGTTATCCTAGAAAACTAAAAGACTTGTAACAACTTTGACTGTTATACTGTAATTTCTAGGATTAAAACAAAAATATTTACCACTAGGTTAAATTAGTCCTTATTAGTTGATTTTTTTTTATGAAGCAGTAATTCTGTTTTTGTCGAAAATGGAGCTGGGATGAGAAACAGTCAAATAGGTGCCCATTTTTGTCGTATGCTGTTAAGGTGGCATTTTGGTCACACTGTTCATCTTAAGTACATATTCAGCAGAAGCCGGCTGCGGCACTGCCTGCGTAGAAGAAAGCGCAGCGGAATCCCGCGGCGCTCGCCTCGCGCTACGACGTGCAGCGCTACGCCGGCACGTAGCACGCGCGCACCACGCGCTCGCGCTCGCCTCCCACCACCGCGACCATCGCGCGCTCGCTACGCTACTCAAGGTAGCGTCTCCTTAATGCTACGCAATGGATTGCTTCCACTATTAGCTTTGTGGTACGTGTTGATATTGTATTAATACTGGCTGTTGGAGTCCACGTAAGTCATTGTTTTTAGGAACCAAAGTGGTACACGCAAGGATATTTATTAGAATAGTCAAAAGTAAATTCGACCATAAAAATAAATACAGTCAAACAAATAACCTTCTCCCTTTTTTTAGTTAGTTAAAGCTGGAATTGTCGAAAATTATCTGGCAGTTGTAATTTAAGCGGAAGCGGAAGTTTTGTATTATTTATTCGATAAGCAGCGATTTGCTCATACAAATAAGGTTTTATCCACAAACGTCGATGGTACATGTAATAGCGCTCTGATGCATGTCGGATTTCCGTAGCTGTTGTCGCGGAACTAATAAACTGCTTTCGAGCTCACATAAGTATTTTTATTTATAAGTAGGTTTTTCCATTTGGCATTTCCGCGATTACTTTTTGTGTTGTACATTGTAATCTACAATAGATGTGTTTTTTATAGAAACAACTGAACGCGACGGGATCGTCCGGCCGTCTTCCGACGCAGACGGTAAATCATTTGCTCGCGTTACGGGGAATGCCCGCTGTGTTGACGTCACAAGAACGTAGGAAACTCAGGTTAATATGAGACAGTTTCTTATGTTTTAGATATTTTGTATTGCTAGGAGATGTAATTAAAGGTATACGATTTTTCACTTATTTCATTCTAGCCGACTAAAGTAAAGAATAAATTTTCGACCTTGAAAACGTAACCGTTTTTAACTACTCTTTTTGTATACAGGGAGAGCGGTTGGTCAGGCGGCGACAGCACGAGCTTCACGCCCCCTGGTGCTGCCAACTCAGCAGCAGGCGCCCCGGGGCCCGGACTGTGCGGGACGGAGCGCTGCGGGCGCTGCGCCCTGCCGTGCTCGCGCTACTGCCTGGCGCACGTCACGCGGGCTCCGGATCAGCGGCTGTATGCAGCGTGTGCGGCGGTCTTCGCCGGCGGAGCGCGCTGCAACCAGCCGCTGTTGCCGCTGACGGACCACACGCCGCTGTGCGCTGAGCATGCGTGGAAGAGGGTATGTATGGAACCTCCCCGCTGTTACTAAGAGCAGGTCACACGGTGCTAAGGGCTCGTCGCAAGGAGGCGTAACTCAATTATAGTGAGACATTAAATGGGTTATTTAAAAATAAATCTGACTATGTTTGCTCTATTTTGTTATCATATAATCTTATGGAAGCCATTATTTCTGGGAACAGGATAACTACGACAAGCTAGCCCGCGACTGCCGTCCGAAGAAGGGCGCGGGTCGCAAGCGCGCGTGCCCGGCCACGCCCCGTGCCCCGCGCCGTGCCAAGCGCCGCCGCCGCCCGCCCGCGCGCCTTCGCAACCTAACCGATGCACACGGACCCGAGCCCTCACTGTCGGGTAAGCTCATCGACGTAGAATTCAGATAGACTGCTACTCGGTAAGCTATCGCTAGGTTCCCCTTGTGCCAAGCGAGAGCAGTTTTTAGTCTGATCCTAGTACATTTCGTTTTTCATTTAAGTTAATTTTCGCGCAACGAGAAACTTATATAAGAAAATATCGATGGTTTTGACATTGTTAGGATAATATTAGTGTTTTAGATAGATTTTTTAAAACGGCAAGCTCCATCTTCATGCATAATTCACGACAACACTTGTTCACGCCAGTGCTTACGGCTTAAACTCAGATAGGCTCACTCTATAGTTTCAGATATATAGTCTAAGGGTAAGCTATAGCTTGCCACTGTGGGCCTAATGGCCACACATAACTGTGACTTCGCATCGGATTGCAAATATCTGCGAGCTCGCATTCGATTTTGAACTTTATTTAACTAGAAGTTTCTACGATGCTGCGTCCCATCGCATCGCAGGTTTGCCCAATAGTTGCCACGCTGCCAGCGGACCCCCATGTACCGTAGTCATTTATTTTTTACAAAACCAGCTGTTTTCTGCGGATTCCCTCGCTTAGAACCCATTCCAAAATACATCCTTTTTGTGAGTTTTACGATATTTTTTTGTTTTTTTTTTGATATGGAGTCAAACCAAACACCATCAAAATCAACCAACCCTTTTTCGTGTTATAAGAGTTGTAACTTGTAACAACTTGAGTTTTTTAATATATGTAGTATAGATGCTTATACTGAAATGTGTATTTGCAGAACTAAACGTGGGCTCGAACTCGTCGACGTACGATAGTTCAGAAGACGCGGGGATAGGTGCGCTGAGTGAGAGCGAGTACGTCACGGTTGCAAGTGATTCACACGAACTGGGTAAGAAATACATGATACATAAAAACTATTTTATTTCTACATATCAACATTATAACAATTAAATAATGTATATGTTATGTTGGATTTTTTCCAGAAGTAGAAGTTGGTCAAGTTCCACCAGACGACATATTGGATCCTGCTGTGCTGAGTCAAATACCTGATGAAGCGTTCACGGAGTTCTTCAACCAAGGTATGTCGAATATATTGTAGGAGTATTTATTCACTTTTGATTTGGCTAAGACATTTGATTGTCTTCATCATTGCATATAGGTAGAAGAGTTTTATGAAACTTTATTACTAGGGTTTTTTGGCACTAATTTAGCTTTACATGTTTTACATAATAGTAATATATCTTATATTTGAAAGAAATGTAGCTATCTAGTGTTTGAAAGACTTCTTTCAACGAGGGGTTACTCAAGGCACAATTCTGGGTCCTTTTCTAATTTTTATGTTACGTAATCTTGAGGGATCTACCGGAATAATGAAGTAAAAATATATTTTTATAACCAGCGGAAGGTGATGCATCGTTTGCTGAAAGTTCAGAACTAGCAGCAGCATTAGAAGCGGTCTTAGACGAGCGTGTATTGGATGAGCGCGGGTTGGATGACCGCGGGTTGGACGACCGTGGGTTGGATGACCGCGGGTTGGACGAGCGCGGGTTGGACGAGCGCGTGTTGGACGAGCGTGCACTTGACTCTATCGCTGACTGCGTGTTCACACACTCGCCGCATACGCACTATGCTAAGAACAAGGTACATACTTAAACTCCGTAGTAATAATTGACCTATTTCCAAGATTTTAGTCTTTTGAGCACTGCGGAAATACAAAATCAAGATATCACAGAAAAATCGTATTATTTTTAGTTATTTCTTTGTCTGAAGGTATGTATGTAGTTTTGGACTATTCAAAGATTATATAAAGGAAATCATAGATTCTAATAAGACATCCATCACCGTATCTGCATAAAAAAACGATCATTAGTTCCCACGACTTTACCCTATTTTCTTTATTGTTTTCTTACCTAACTTTGTTTTATTATTTTCAGATGCAAGTGGCCACTTCAATGCCGCTGGAGATGTCGTCGCGCGTGCCCTCATAACACAGTAACTTTACACTTATTTTAAGCTATAATAAACTCTATGTACTATAAAACTTAGGAACAAATTCGATATTCATAGTCTCAAGAGGTGGAAATATTTTTCTTCATGCTTTAATTTTTGTATGTGTGCATGTTTAGAGATGTATATGTGCATGTAAGAGAATGTGTCTGTGTGAGTTTTGATTCGGATTGATGTTTGGAGTACTCTGATTGGTTATGTTAAAATTAATTTTATAGCTAATGGTGGATTAGGAACTTATCATATGACGTCATCATTTTCTTTTACCTGATTGGCCAGTCGTTAGCTATAAAAATAATTTTAGTGTATGTTGGCGTATATTATGTACGGAACAATTTTGTGTTCAAACAAATGGATAGTTATGGATAAAGTGATTGCGTAACTCGACAATGCTCAGAGGTTTATTACGATTTTATATACTTGAAAAGTTTGATTTCAACTAGCAAACACATACGTAAATACAGTCGTGTTTATGTTTATTTGAATAGTCTTACAACATGTGGGTTTTTTTTTATTGAACTGAATAAGATCCCAACTTAGTTTCAGAAAAGATTCGACAGAAAAAGATATTTCTTGTAACAGGACGCTACCTGTAAATCAGTTGGAAAAATCCTATAAGACCTCTGAGTATTATCATGCTGTAGTGTATCAAAACTATTCTTTCCCACAATCCAAATCTTCCAAATTGATATTTTTTACAGACATTTACCAATCACAAGAGTAATACTCAATTTAGTTTTATTCAAAGTTTCATGACGAAGCGTGCAACTGGCTGAAAATATTTATTTTTATATAACCGTTTATTGAATTTAAGAGTAAATTCATCCTCCACATTTAAATAATATTAGATACTTAACTTTATTACTGAAATCCTTGTAATTGGGGAAAATATCAATGTTTATATTTATTTATATCATTATTACAACTTCCAGTATTTTACGAAAACTAAATTACTCTAACATAACTTATTTCTTTCACTAAACATGTAGGGTTTGTCCAGTAGTGGTAATTTTTAACGATATGATTAATTAAAGATATAATCCTTTTAAAAGGCATGTCTGTGTTCGAAAAGAACAGAAACTTCGTTTATTTGTTCAGAATGTAGGTATTATAAAGAATTCTTCTACATTCTACTATTTGGGCATTAAATCATCGAAAAGAATGCCACACCGAATTCCCTTGCGTAACGACTGATAATAATAACATGCACCCCGTCTTTACAAAATTAAACATTCTGGGCAAATTAACCCTTTAAACATATTTCAATATTATAATGATCACATCTTTTTTTCTTCCTAGCACTAACAAAAAGTACATAAAAAGGTTTTGCTCCTAACTTTACAAATGCTCTGAAGTTTGCTGTTTGCTGCGCGGTATCCCACCTGTCATTACTGCACAGCGACTCGCCTCAACTTCAGAGCAGTGTTGAAAGTAGGGCAATATCACTTTTATTTTGTGTTTCATAAATAATTTGGAATTACTATTATATTATATTACTATAAATTAAATTAGTAACAATTTATTTGATACCACTACATTTGTTTGAAACAAAATCTTGTGGCATCGCGAAGCATTTGCTGGCAATATAAAGCCTTCCTTAGTAGTTGTCCTAGACTAGTTTAGGTGATTGTTATGACGTAGAGATGTTGTGTGCAAGGATTTAGAATGACGTACGTACGGTGGGCCGCACGACAATGGTAGCGAATTACGAAAATCAACCTTATTGCTTTGAAACAAAGACGCTTTTGATGTGTTACCACTGATGTGCGGTCTATTGTGCGTTAAAGCTCGTGTTATTCGGTTACTTATGGCTCGTTTACATTATACTCGAATAGCAATGGAAAATATTGTAGGGCTCATTTATTCTGACGAGTGTGGAGTTGTGTGGCTTGAGAGAATGTGCTATGAATGACATGCAGTCGCATTTTATTTAGATATCTTATTTCTACGTGCATGAAACCATATATACATTATACATACTATACGTATTATAGTCTGTCGTAAACGTCTATTTACTCCGTAGTTGGTATTATAAATAACTTTATATTACGTCGAGGCAATTACGTTTGCAATATCAAAATTTAGCAATGATAGGAAGGTCGCTAGACGGTTATAAGCATTTACAATTAGTATATTATAAAGCCGCCTTTATCTGCGCTTAGTACAAATTTAATTACTAGTGATTGTTTAGACAGCGGTAAAGCGTGCCTGTCTGTCGCGGCCCCAGTGTATAATGTAAACTGAGCATTATCTGTAGTGAAGCTAGGTCGTGAAACAGAGTGAAGTTAGCTAAATGTTAGGTGTTGTACGTACAAGTGTACGAACGTCAGGTCCCTCGCATGCTGCAATGGGGGTACCGTGGGTCAAAAATCTGCTAGCGTCGCTAGTAGCGCAACAGACTTATCTGTCAATTTCCACCAATCACGTGCCGGAGCTTGCCTCTCATTGGGGGAGAATGACAGATACACCTGATGCGACATTAGCAATCCTAGCGGATCTTTTTCTTACTTTAGCCTCCAGTTGCCCGAAGAAACGTAAGTGATACAAACGAAACGAAATTGATGTCATATATAAATCATAGTCATAACGCTAGTTAACATATATCTGCGATATACCGACAAGTGCCCACAATTCAATTAATCAATGTCTGCCGTAATATGTAACTCAAGTTTTGAATAAAGTGCCGTTCAGTGTTGTAGTCTATATCGCATGTCCTACAGTAGCCTTGTTATATAATAATGTATATAAAATAAAAGCAATATAGATAGGAACGATACATGGTCGAAGGAATGCTCGATTTAACTTACAGTGACTTAGCAATCGCTACACCGTCATATCATGATAGGACATT
Organism: Autographa gamma; assembly: GCA_905146925.1. NCBI lineage: Eukaryota > Metazoa > Arthropoda > Insecta > Lepidoptera > Noctuidae > Autographa > Autographa gamma. Next base: position 5,662,248 of record LR989868.1, on the reverse strand, counting down.
TAAATGTGTTGTACCGTCAAAAGTAATAATAGCGCTAGAAACAGAACCAAATAAAGAAATATTTTTGTAAAGTTATGTTCCTATATAAATCTTATGTGATTGTATATGGCTGAGAAGCGATTGGGTTAAAATATTTTGCTAGTATCGAAATCAATTTGAGTAATCTAAGTTTTAATTTTATTTCGATGATGATTAATTTGGGATGTGCGTTCATTTAAAACTACGTTACTTTGTCAGTTCCAAACATAATTTCAGCTTGTTTAAGTGTTAAACATAATAATGTAACAATAAGCCAGATTATTATTCCAATCAATTGAATAGACAGTGCCCGTAAGATTGTATATTTTTAATATGTAGATCCAAATAAATTTACCGTTCGCTAGTGTAGTTAAGTGTGAGCCGCGGCCGGCCAACCGAGCATTGTTATAGGCTTGTTCACAGACAGACAAAATGTCTTTATTTACTGTGGAATAATTTAAAGGGATATACGAAACGAGATTTGTTAGTCTCCATCAAATTTAAACTTAGTAAGAATGCACTGCGATTCTTATGTAGCATTAAATGTGCTTAATGTGCATTCTGTGTCTGTATATTATAAAGCGTAGATGAAAGCCATATTGTTTTAAATGGCAGCCTTTTTGCTTTCCAAGCTTCGAATATAGCCTGGTTCTTATTTAATTGCTGTCTAAATTACCACGCCGGTCTTCCACCGTAATCAATGATAATTTAATATGACGCAGTGCATTTCACAGTAAGTGCGAATTTTCGTTGATATTTCAAGACAATAAACAGAAGGTGTTTGTGTGACGAGGTGCGCCGGCGCCGCGGTCTTCACGTATAAGTAGTATAATGTATCGGATACGCTTAACTCTCCATATGCAGTACCTGCACTTTCGTTTTATAACAATTTACAAATTACAATAGATATAGGAACTTGTACTAAATGTATCTATGTATTTTTACGTGCTAGTTTTATTTATTGTTTGTACTTTTTGTAGATCAATTCGAATTGACTGCTCTTAGGGAGATTAACGTAATGTAAGTAAATATTTTGCACCTTTAGTTTAAGGGTTATTATGTAGATACGGAACATAATGTCGAAGGTTTTAGCGAAACATAAACACATGGCAATCGCCTACCATGTGATATGTAAGTAGGTTTTATTAGTATCGTTTATAAGTTTAACATCGTCAGTTCGTCATTGGCAGTTCACATTGGATCCTGGTATCGAGTTGTTGTAGGCGTTCGTACGTCGTAAGTAAGTCGGTGTTGTTTGCTTCGATTTCATCGATAAGATTTGGAATTCCTTGGATTTGTGAGCGGGCAATGTTATTTGCAATCCGTGATTTTAAACAGTTGAATAATGTAATTTCTCCAATATAAAAATTAAAGTCTTAATAATATTTCCGCAGTATACGATTCTAGATAGAATGTAAGACACGTGTTTAAGATCACGGCTGCGGTGACATGCTCGACAGATATTGCGACTAGAAGTGATTGTATTGATATTTGAAATGGTTCTGACTGTTAGAGAGTAGAGATGGCAAAAAATATTAGTATCGGTGTTTAGCAGTTCGCGAAATGTGGTTAATAGTAGTGTTCGTTACAGTCTAAGGTAGATTCGGACATTTGAAGTAAAAACAAGTTGTAGAGACACCTCTCTACTTAGCATTTATTAATAATAATGTGTGGTCTTAGATCTGTTGAGGATTTCAGTACATATTTCAAATGTCCGAGTGTGCTTACTGTCTGTAATGCAACAATTAAGTTAGATAAACGCTACCTCTTTGAATGCCTGAAATTGTTCACAGTTTATTGTCCAATGTGTGTAACATGATGATGTTTAAAAAAATGAAATAAACATGAAGAAATTTTGACTCTTAATGTATCTTTATTAACCCTTTGCCCTCCTCAATTGACTATGAATAATACCATCTCATAACTTAGGTACCTAAATAATTACGGTTTGAAATTCCAAAACAGAGTTCCCTCCCTAGGGGAACCGCTTTTCAAACGTACGGCCTTATAGGTGTTTATCTACTATAAATAGGCCGGAATAACTTTTTTGCTTAGCATTATTCGTTTGTACATATATTATTATGTATATGAGGAGACAAAATGTATTTTAGAATGGACGATAGAAAATAATAAGATGATAAGAGGTTTGATGAAGTGAATTTTTATTCTGTTTTCTAAGGCTGTAATTGTGTTTTAGGCAAATTGAAAATCAATATAAGAGACAGAGTTTTATGATTCTAACTTTAAACATTTTTTACTATCTTCTCTATAACCAGTGCTTCATCGAGAGCACTTACTACAAAAAAATATTCTGTATTGTTCCATGCAAATCTTCCTAACCATGAGGAAATATGTCATCGGGGGTTGTTCAAACGTATAATTGAACCAGATTATTGTATTCTTAGTAGGCTTATAATACAAGTCAATCTACGTATTGTTTTTCTACTACCCACGACATATGTTGTATTTTCATAATCTAGCAAAATTAAGTATATGATCGGATTAAGACATATTTATCATAGAAATTGTTAGGTAACAAGTTTATTCGTGATTCCTAGTTTCATATTCCCTACTGCGAATATATTATCTTTAACAGCCGTTACGACCAATCTGAAAGGATTAGCTTGCAGTGTGGTTCATATTACGTAAAATATGAACGTGCTGATGCACTGCAATAGTGATCTGATTTAAACTCAAGCCGCCTCTATGTCTACCTACATTGCAACGTGCCATACATAATTTATGCACATACGATACAATACTATTGTTCAGTTGATCGATTGAAAGAATTCTGATGCAATAAACGTGGACTCAATGCTGGGTCCTTCACAATGACTTGGGGTAAATGTCCTGTTATGTAATTTTAGGACAGTAAAAGGTAACCAACCTAATAAGAATATCTACAGGTTTGAAACAATTTGCTTCCGGTGAGACTTTAGTGTATTTTTTTCTATAAATACTTACTTATTAGCTGAATACTGAAAACTCAGTCGATATTATGTCTGATGCTATTTCTTTCAATTTAAGGTGTAAGTTACGACGGATAGACGCAGTAAAGTTATTTGCGTTACAATGATAATGTGTATGAAAAGTGAGAATTCCAGATATATTTTGATATTGACAAAATCTTGTGAAAGCAGATATGAGGCCCAACAAAATGTCAGAGTGAATCAACTGGACTCAAAAACGCACAAAAAAGGTTTGCTTTCTCCTGTATAAGTTCGCAGACGCTACGTAACATTTTTAATACTTACAACATCTTTATAATGCTATCATCACTTTCAACTTTCGCCTTTGGGAACCTATTGATCTTATAATCTTCCTTGCTTTTGAGTTACGTTCATTCTGATTTAGTTGGCCATAGCACTCACAGGTAAATTTAAGTATCTAAATAACGAAGGTTAAAGGTAACTGATATGAAAAAAAGCTAAGGGTAGATACTATTGACACTTAGAAGAAATTGTATTAGGTACGTACTATTCTAACCTAATGAAGATTAGTTGTTGTAGAAATGAAATTAATAGCAAAGCACTTTGAATGTACTCGTTAAGACGTAATGCACTAGCTAGGGGAAGACAGCTTCTTTTATTTTAAATTTGTTGACTGATGTAGGTAATTATAAATATGTATTTTTTTTTTCTTCTATGAGAGCTTTGTGGTCGAACGCAGCATATTACATTCATAGTGCTCCTTTTTTCCTTAAAAATGTTACTTCAATATTAATATTAATAAACTCTACAAGAAACTGCATACACTTTTTAAATGGCAGCGAAATTTCAAAAGGATACATAAGAAAGTGGCCATACGTGAGAACCATAAAAGTGCGCAGGATTTGATCACTTTCATCTTCCTTTTACTTAGGCTACACGTACACAGACCGCTTGTGCAGTTACTAAGACAAGAAATAACATACACGGACTGTAGTCCGAACCCCGCAGGGGATGCCCTTAGTGGACGTTGCAGACGTAGTTGGTTTTTCCTATTGCTCTGGCTGGAGGCCTTAAGGTCCTCGCCAAAAGTCCGGTGAAGCAGTCAAAGCCTGCAATCAGGCTAACTGCAAAGATATCTCCAAAAAAAGTATTGCACGGACTGTACTGGCGACCGCTCTCGCGCATTACGTGTGACTCTTGCCCGATAGTCTTTTGTTTTGTGGACCGACGTGATTGTCGCTTTTTCACGTCTTGTGCGTCTACCGGCCGTTAGTCTTTTGTTTAGTCGATCTGCTTCAATCAGCTGTTGTGTACGGCCATTATGAAAGCCTTTAGTTGACCATGCAGTCGATATTAACTGCTTGAAGTAGTCTGTGTGTACGCAGCCTAACTGTGTGCACCTGTTTCGCATGTATATCACGCAGGTGTACGTACTATCTATTTGTAATACGTTTGAGTGTTTATTTACTGTTGATAAGTTACGCCATTCTCAGTAGCTACCTTCATATTTATTCAGACTGCAATTGCACGCATTATTATGTCGACAACTATGCCAATCGTTAGGTATTCAATTTAATCATAGACCGTTGTTTAACTACAGGTTTTTGTTCTTATTTTAATGGCTAGGTTTATTGCATGTAAAGGCTCAGATTGTCTCGGATTTTAGCTTTTAGATTTATGTGAAGGTCGGACTCAACATTACAAACACTAGTAAAACCTATCCATCGGTACCTATCTACCTACTCAAATGAGATACCTGATATCTACTTAGATTCTAATAAAAACTGTTGAGTCGCACACTGGCTACCAATATTCACGACTTCTCCTTTCGCGGGTCTGCTGGCAGAGATTTCTTTAGAAATAAGCAGTACCTTTGTACGTCATCTATAGGTAAATATGTATTATTTCCCTTCTTACTTCTGTGTGTGTACATAAATTATTAAATAAATAAATAAATTTGCACCCAAAATGATTACACACATGCTTTTTATTTTCATACCTCTGAATTGCCGTTGAACTTAGAGTAGGTAGAAACCTACTTGTAAGGAAAGCTTATTAATGGTGTAGGATTATAAAAACGGCTATTTAAATAAAATTTAGGCATCAAATCATTCCATTTAGTTTCTTATATGTCATACATTTTTTATGACTGTTCTCTAATGGACATAACAAAGTTCTTAGATGTTCTTTATAGTTATAAATCATCTATTTTGACTATTCTTGTATGTCTAGACGAAAAAGTTAACGGCATATTAGCACCAATAGATTTTTTTCGATAACTTACTATAGTTTTTTATAAAGACTTGTCGCATTAAACTAAGTAATTAAGTAGAAAAAAAGTATGTACATTAAATAGTAAAATAATAGATATCTCTTAAGAATCTAAAGTTGTGTGATCGCTGTCGTTTCTTTTATTTAAATATGTGCGAGGAAAAAAGATAATAAAAATCAATTTGTGATTATAACGTTTATTAAATTGCCAAACAATTAGGTATTACGCTGTGATTGCTCCCAATATCAACAAAATATATTATTCAGAGTTGGCGTCCATTCAGTAATCGTCGAGAGCCAACTACGAACATAATAATATGCGTTATTAATTTAATGAAGCTGAAAACAAAACACTGAAAAATAGTTCGGTGCATTTTGAAAATAACTTAATTGGAAATACCCGTAATTATTTATAGTCATGTAGATAGATAATGGAAGAAGAATGGAAATTTATTATTTAATATAATAATGTTAGTTAAATAAGTGAAGAATAAGGCGGATAAGTAGAACTGTGCTTCATCTTCTTCCGGCAGGTCGAACTCTGGCTTGCAAGCTGGTTATGCGTATGCGCACTGCAAACAAATTAATTATAAAGACAAGCTATGACAACAAATAAGTATTTATTGCCACAGTTTGTCCATTAAAACACATTACATACCTAGAAAAAAATACAAAAAAAAAAACAAGTGAAATATAGGCCTAGTAGAGCTAACACCACACGGGTAAGTACCTAACCTATCTACTTACATATATAAGGAACTAAATACATTATCTATTTATTATAATTACATAAAAGTCTGCTCTACACTCGCAGGTACAAAAATAAAGTAAACGGGATGCATTATGTATGCATCGTGACGTTTGTTACACGTGCGACTGAGAGTTGGCAGGCCTCCCGTTAGCACCTGAAGGTGCATATTTATTTCCGACACGCTATTCTAGGTGACATAAAGTATAGCAATAATATTATAATAAACAAGTTCTGTGTGAGAATTAAGATGTCGTTATTGTTAAACGATATTTCTGAAATAATAATAATAATATTCCTGGACAATTCACACACGGTAATCTGATCCCAAGCTAAGCTCTAACAGAGCTTGTGTTATGGTAACCAGACAACTGATAAACATACTTATATATTTCTAAATACATACATATTATAGATAAATTACTCCCAGACCAGAACCAATGATCGTGCTCATCACACAAACATTTGTCCTAAGTGGGAATCGAACCCACGACCTCCGGTATAGCAGCCAGAGTCACTAACCGCTAGACCAACAGGCCCGTCATGACGCCCGAAATGCTTTAGGTACATGTTTAAGGTACTCATTATTTTTTAATAGTTATATTAAAACAAGTGTATATTTAAGTATAAATAGTTTAACACGCCTTAAAATTGATTCGTAGATGTAAAATAAATCATACAGTTAGGTCCGAAATAGTTGTAAAGATAAGTATTTTAACATTCAGCGGTATATATGAGAGGTTTTCCAGGAGGAGTCTGTTTAAATCTTCGTACATTTAGACTTTTGCTCTATCAGTTATTCATATGACATCCTATGTTTATCTAAGTAATCACTGCATCTATCAACAAACTGCATTACTCTAGAAAACATCAAATATTAAACTTCCATTGCAATGGATTATAAGGGATACAATAATAACAATCACGTCAAAAACAAGGTTCTTCAGCATTCTATTTCTTTCTTCTGCTGTTCTGATCTCTTCTGGTGTAGATGTAGGATCAGGGTGTACGCAGAAGCAGTGTCGCTAGTGGCTGTTGTCTCATAATAAACAACCAGCTAACCACACTGCCAACGCGGTCTAACCCAGTTTCTTCTCTTCTCTTTTTATAAAATTGATTCCGTCTTGACTCTTCTGTTGTGTAGATACTGTACCTCAATATAAATACATGGGTATACTATTTAGGATCTATAGAAGCCCTTAAATTGCTTGAGCAGCTACTCAGTGTTCAACGTAGGTACAAGGACTACGTGAGTTTTTGACCTCTCTTGAGTTACATGAGCCTTAGGCCCATTTGCTTTTTGTTTTATCAGCACCAGTCGAACTGCTCCAAGCAATTCATGTCCGGCTATCATATATAGTTCACCATGCAAATACTGATGAAGCAGTCGGGACTGCCTTACCTAAATTGAAGGGTAAAAATGGCCACAATTTGTATAATGTGTCGGGTTGATGGCATAATTATGAACCATGTGATAAAATAAAATGACCATCCTGAATGTTTTTTTATGACATATCTGGCAAACGATTAAACTGTTTGCATAAACTTTTTACTAAGCAATCTAGATTGAAGGAATGTAGGTAGGGATTTGAACCCTATTTAGAGGTGATTTATAGATTTTCAAACTTCAGTATAGCATTATGTATCGTCAGTAGTTCTTATTGTTTTCGATAGATGTCGTCTGCGTCGTTCCTAGGTGACGTCGCGACGTCCTTTCACAGCACTCTCCTCTGCGACCATCTGTAAACAAAAATATAGGGTATTTTGTGTTCCTTAGGCCATAATTATATAAAATTTGAAAATATTAATGTTCAAACAAAATTGTTTGGTAAAAGTATTTCAACGTTCAACATTTGACTTTCTCGACAGTATACCTCACGGAACTACGTATAAGTTCTGTGGGCGTTCACATGCAACCAAATATTCCTGATTCCTTCGACTTATATTCGTTATTTGTGTTGGAAAAGCAATATTGCAAAGTGCACTAAAAATATACACGTGTTAAGAAAGCAACGTCTGTGACATGATTTTCCTTAAAAAGCTATTTCCTCACGTTCTAGATGTCAGTATTGTTCATAATTTCTCGGAATTGAACCGGATTTTCCCACTAACGTAATATAAAGAGTTGGATATTTATATTTGTTACTCAATTGATGTCATTTCAATTATCTGTATTTTGGAGGAGACTCGATTTCTTCACTGAATGTAAAGACAAGTTCAGTGAGGAGGCAGTTAACTCCGTGATCCAATATTTGTATGGCTTGTTCATTATTTTGCGCTGTCATATTAGAACTCTTGCTGGGCATGGAGGTATCTTGCAGTAAATAATGTTATCGACTTTTAGCAGGCTAATATTATTTATAGATGTCATTTATTTATTTTATGACACTTTATTAAGTTTACGATATGCGTTTTCATCCTAGTCTTGTAGACAGTTACTTGCATTTTATCAGCTCAATCTCAATTTTAAGGTGAATTCAAAGTATCAAGTATTCTGGCAATCTTCCACATCTAGTTACAACCAAATAAAGTGGATAATTTTGTAGAATCATCAGCAGGTATTTAACTTAAATACTATCAACCTTTATGCCTTCATTTAGCTTTAATTCCTAACTAGCAAACCATTATTGCAATGCATCTGACTAATTAAAAGACATACAAGGAAAACTGGTTGTGAATGCTACCAGTCATCTTGAAATCTCACTAGTTATATTTCTTATTAGTGATTGAATATTACTTTAAGTAAAAAGACGTCTAAGAATGTTTTCGATACTCTTAGTATAGTATTTTAATTGATCAGCATATTATATTTGTGTTATACAATTATTTCTTCAGTAGTTTTCTAAGATAGCTCAGCGCGTAAATAGTATTAACTTCATGTATGTGTTTTCTCTACCTTGACTTTAAATATAGAGAATAAATAAGTAACTAGTTACTAGTAAAGATCGAAAATCTCAAATTCAAAAGGTGATAACGGCTTTAATTATCAAACTGCCCAGTCTTTTGATTTTGGCAAAGATCTGTTACGATAATAATACTGCAATATTTTAGTATCTACATATTCAATTCCTACTTACATATACTACAGTATATGTATATGTTTATCTAAATGTACACCACTTTAAATGAGTGCACGCGTTGGTTTCAATGACATGTAACATGAGCACTCATTTAGTTTTCTAAATTATTTAATGACTAGACATTGGAGTGAGTCTGTTCTGTATGTACTTGTGACTTTATCTATAATTAGATATTAATAACTATTAGCTTATCAGTGGCACAACCTTTTGAATCACAGCGTGCGAGTATGCTTCACTTATGTATCTAGTTTTATTTAGCTTGAGTTATTTATTCTTTAGTATAAATACAGAAATGTGTTTTCAATATTATGTAAAAAAACTCTGCTGAATAAAAATTGTGCTTACTGAATTTTGAAAATGTATTCGAATTGAATATAAATATAAAGATTTAGAACAATTCCGGTATAAAAACTCCTGTTTTTTAACGTTATTATTTCATATCATTGACAGCCTCTAAGCTGAAAAGTCAACCATCAATTGTTTTCTTTAAGTAATAGATTTACTATTTCAGAATATTTCTAAATTGATAAAAGTATGTAGAGTTTCGTGCGGCATCTATTTTCTCGTGATGATCAGCTATTCTTCATAACATGAGAAATGCGAAAGCAACCGCGTTCGTCTTGTCATCTTAGCAGTTAGATCTCGTCGTAGTTATTTATATCAGTCTTGAAATATGTCTATTGTTCTCTGGTTAAAATGGTGCATGATTTAGGAAAGTAATTAAGTAGATAGAGTATCAGAGCTGAGTCTAAAGCTAGTTGGGGTATGAATTTCATAGGGTCAAAAATAATGCCAATGTTTCCTAAATTTTCTAGGTGGATATGATAGGCCTTCCTTTTTAATTATTTTGGTAGCTACTTTTTATAGCTGACAGATCGTTAGAACGTATGACTTTAATAAAAACAATTCTAAGATACCTAGTTAATAAATACGTAAGTTCCTACATAAATTGTACTAAAAAAGAGCTTTATTCGTAGCATTTGTAGTAAGATACATTTTTGGCCTGTTATTTATACCTAAACATCGTCTATGTCTAAATAAATGAATGAAAAGGTTCGATGTATATGGTAAAAACGTTGACCTATCCGCGAAGGCAGAGCTGCAACCTTATCCAATATGTTATTAATCTAAGTGTAACCCAGAATGTGAATGTCTTGACATTATGAACATACAAGTAATTCACACGTACGGAGAACTACACAAGTACGCACATCGAAAACTAAAGTAAACCGTATGTGCTTGTAATAAGGGCGATGTCGGTATTTACGATATACCAATGTGTTGTAGGTTGTGCGTGGCCCTTCTTTAGCGTGTACGCATGAAATATTTTTGGTTTGACATTTTGTTAGATTATAACTCAGATGATTATCTATGTCTCATCAGGTAAAATGAGAGATATTTCTGTACTGTAGAAAAGGTGAACTCATGATTGCTTTATCTAGTCACTATGATAATAATAAGTCTGAAAACTGTCTCTAAATCTAAAATGCAACTTAAATTCTCAGTGAGCATATATTTGTAAAACTATGTTATGAAGTAAATTATTTTGTGTAATAAAGGTTGATCAAACATAAAATAAAACAAACTCAAAATAAAATAATTTATTGAAATCAAATAAAATTAAACAATAATCGTAAAGATCTAGTAAAATAAATATGTTTCTTATTAGGTAGGCAATTTTTCATGTGGGTACAAAAATCGAAATATTTAATGATACCAAATTCCAAAAGCATGGTTAAAAAATGCCTTAAAATAACTTGTATCTAACTATTATTTATATATTACTCGTGGTGATTGCATTATGTATCACTAAGGTGTGTACAATAGTGAAATGAGATTACTAACAATGCAAGGCTATGCGTACGGCTTCCCCAGGCGAGTGCTCACCCCCGCGACTCTTGACCCACTGCCACAGTTCGGACCACTCAATACAATTATATCGTCACGTACTCAATTGTCAAGTAAACTATATATATTTAACCCCCTATAAAGAGGGCTGTTATAAGTTACGCGTCTGTGTTTGAGCTCCTAAACGATTGGACCAGTTTTGATGCTGCTTCTTGTTTGTAAGCTGGAAGCCGATCTGATTGATATACTGTTATAAGATACGTTCTCTCATAATTGATGATAAAATATAGTAAGCTATAATTCATGGAGATCTGTTCAGTCGTTTACGAGCTCTTAAATTGGTTCCGCTGGAAATCCTCTTAAGCTTCCTCTGGCTAGGGAAGGCGGCACGATATTGAATCAGCCTTGCGACATTTTCTTTATTAACTATTTTATATTTTTTCTTGTAATGCTAGCTTTAACATTATAGTATATTGTGTGATGTATAGGATAATTCAAGCCGACGTGCGCAACATTTACTTTAGTTTCAAGTGAAATTGTAAACCTCCCCAAAAACAGGTGATAAAAAGCCTTTCATATCATTACGCTTTCAGCCTCTCACCTCTAAAGTAAAGTACTTATTATTTTAACGAGTAGAAAGTTCCCTGTATTCCGTATACTCTTAAATTTTTACACTCCATATTTGGAGAAATAATATGTTATTTTGTGATACAACTGTTTAGAAGACTCTTCAGTATGTTGACGTCATCACTTTCTTTTTGTCTACACTATTATTACTAATTTAAACTAATAACAAAATCCTGTTTTGAAGACTTCTTTAAAAAAAAAACAAACTACTATTAGCACTAGAAGCAATGGGATCGAGAGACCAATCGATTTAAAATAAATGACTACACAAATTTCAAATAGAGAATGCAAACTATAAAAAAATACTGTTCGCTCAATCTTATTTGTCTGCTACGTGTTTAGTTTTCTTTGAAACGCTACTCGATATTTTCTTTTCTAGATTGTAAATGTTTACATGATTTGTGTACAATTATTGCAATCTCTTATTTCGTTGTGATTTATTAGATTAGAATGGCAACTGAATTCAAAACAAAAGCATATTTTTATGTAGTATATCAGGCTGACGATGGCTATTTCTCTTGAACGTAAACTAAATCTAAATTACATCATTGCTGAAGTTGACAGCTCTAATTTTCATGTCCTTTTACTAATAATAATTATGTTCAAGTGCAAAAGATACCGTTGGCCTAAAGTACGTTTACTGTTTATTTAACAGAACCCGGAGCAATCACAATACGAAATAAACGCATAATGTTTATCAGAAACCCTGTATGCTCATTGTAGAGATAGCCATGAACAACTGAGCTGGCAATTGCTAGCCTCGCTAAGATTACCAAGGCCGGGCGAGAATAGTGCAGATCTACGAATATAACGCAACATTGTTTGCTATTCCAACGTGCCTCTAATTATACCGCGTGGCCAATATTTTGTTGTTGCTGTGGGCTAACAGCTGACAGCTCTGACAACACCTAGAAAACATAAAACCTCCCTATTCCAAAGCAGTAAGGTTGATATTCGTAGAGCTTGTACCAATTTATACCACTCACTCATAACTGTGTCAGTTGGTACCTGATTTATATCGGCCTTCTCTCGATCTGAATATGTTTTAGACCTAGATTTTCCGAACTTAGATCACCTGAATTTTGGAATTCTCGTGTATAAACCTTCGACTCATAAAATTTATGGATATAATGTACTTTTACGTAGGTGCAGTCGTAACCTCCGAATGAAAATTTTGCTTTTAATATGAAACCGTTTTAACTCTTTTTAATGGGAACTCTGTAGAGTTGTTTGTGTCCTCTTGTAACCTTGAAATAGTGATTGGTAACATCCATTTAAACATTTAAAAGCAGGATAATATAATAACCATAACTTTCGTTTTCTATTTTGTTTTAGTAGCTAATTTGTTCTTGGGTTTAGTTACCATAGCATTAGTATTTGCTGTGATTTACCTATGTACTATCAGTACAAAACATATAGAGTAAAGGACTTTATTTTCTGAATGATGTTGTTATTAGTGTAGTATATAAATATAATAAAACCTTTTAAAATGCCTTCTTTGACCTTTTCGATCAATTTACTATTATGTATTTATATCATGTAGGTAAGTACTTTATTTCCATAAACTCAACTGGAACAAACAAACATACATAAACCTACTTCCATTTAAATAGAACTATCAGCAGTCGTTATTTCATATCCAGATTCTGTTTCGTATTGCTTATAACCCTATAAGATTTCTATTATTAGAAATGTAGTCCAGTAAAACTCGCGAGTCACATAGAATGACGTTGACAACTGAGTTATGTGGCGGTAAAAAATAGTAAATCCCCCACAAACAAGTGGCTGCAATAGTGCGGCGAGCGACGATAATTACTGGCGAAGGCTGAACGAGGGAACCGCACTCACAATGGCTTCCTACCATTATGTCTTTGTCAATGTACCTACTAAACTATATGTACCACACTACGTACTCCACGTACCATGCAATACAAACTAACAACTAGAACATTTATACTCGTATGACTCTCTCAGGCAGGATATTATGGTAATGAAAATAATATATAGAAATAAAACAAAAAAATACCGTAGAAAGCTGTAATAAAACCCACAAAAATAATATTCAAAATACAACCAAATTAACAATTTGTAATACTGTTATGGAAATACAAACTAATTTACATAAGTGCTTACATATTATAAATAATAATTTGTATACAAAATACTGAATATAAGGAAAAGCCAAATAAGACAATGACTACACATAATACATAAAGCGGACAATGAACTCAGAGATTTTCTTTGACACAATTAACGAAATAATTAAAAAGCGTAAAGATAACATAAAAACTAAACAAAATAATAGGAAAAAATATAAATAAGGTGCAGCATTTGTAAATAGTAAAAACGTTCACTAAAGTTCATAAGAGTTCATAGAAGTGGTCGGTGGTAATGTTGTCGCGTCAGGACCGTCGCTACACGCTCCGGGGTGTCGTACCAGATAGTGCATTTACAGTGTCAACTTTGCCTTAACGCAAACTTGTAGCGTGCTTTGCAAACGCACTCCTGGCACGAACTCCGGAGCGTAAACCTTGTGAGGGCCGCACTACACAGTCTATGCACTATACGGAACGTCTTTGCCGTTTAACACTCGTGTCCCAAACTATCTAGGTACTAGTCACATGACGTTATGCAGCTCTCAAAGCAGTTGTTAGTGCAAGCGGCGATATAGTTAGTATTGCATACATACAGAAACACATGCTAATTTCTCATGCTGTCAGTAGTGTCGTGCGTTATCTGTTACCGTAATTAGTTTTTAATTTACGTGAAGTGTTATTTGAGTGCTTTCACATTGAAATTTTGACTTTCAAAGAAAGCTGGCGGATGATTGATGAGGATGACGCAATGATTCTTGCAAGTAATTATTATTCATTTTTGCGCTTATGGCATCTGGTGATTGTTATTCTACGTACAGACGATGTTCCATCATTCGATTGACACCGACGGTTATGGATGCGTTGAATGACAAGGCCGTCGATGGTTAACACGCAGGGGAAATCGCGGATTATCATTATTCATTACTTATGTAGGTATTGACGCGTCATATAAACAAAGGAAACTTTTGTAATTATTACTAACAGCATTCATATTATTGTAGTGGAAATGATTCTAATCCAAAATTTATAAATTTGAAGCTGATTTTTTTTTAGCAACGTAACCTTTATATCCAAGAAAGCATTAAACTAAAGGCTTGTCGTAATAAGCGGACATGTGCACATTTTCAGTGCCGCAATTTTCTTTTTTACGAGCATATAACTATTCATAAGTGTAAATAAAAATACTGGTCCGCGTATAGCCAGATTTTATGGCTATGACTAATCATTCTGTACGAGGAAAATGACATTTGCCGAGGTTAACATCTCGCGTTATGGCGATATTACGATCGTATGACACGGCGAACGAGGCGAGCTCTCCAATAGATTTCGAAAGCCTTGTGTGTTTTTAAAATATTCAAAAATGAAAGTGTGGAGTGAAAGCGTGACATTTAAATAATGAGTTGTGATAAAGCAGACGCGTCTTAGTTAGTTGATGCTGAGAAAGAATTTTATATGAATGCATTAATTACATCTTTGCTTACTTAGAGTGTAATTATTAGGCGCTATAATTAACACACTTTTGACGGGCAAAGTGAGTGTCGTGGTAGAGTGCAGAACATTTTTCACGTTTTTCAAATGCGTGTGCGATTAATTACGTTTCTAATTCCGTGAAATATTTGGACAGCGGTGGTCTGTAGTGCTGTTACTTTAAGAACTAATGCATTTCATTGCATTCAGTTACACTCAAATCAGTTTGTATTGTTATCTATTGTTATTATCATTACATAGTTATATGAGCACGATTTCTAAATGCAGTTGCAAAAAAACTCTTAGGTGCATGACTCTATCTTGTGGCACATAGTACATAAAGTTTATTTAGACTCCTATCAATATGTATTATAGTGTTAATAAAAGAAACTTAATTTACGTCAGAAATAAATCAAGTGTCATTCATCAAGCATTTTATGCAGCACGATTTCTTTTCATTGCATGTCTATAATTTATATTGTGACATAATTTGTCTCTCTACGTTTGGATTGATTTGGGTAACAACCGGAACTTGGGTTTTTTTGTTTATACATCCGGAGGTTTTTGATAAAACCTTTATTTCCGAATCTGAATATACTTAAATAAATCAGAGCTCTAGGAAAAAACTACGGAAATTTTAATCAATTTACGTTACATTAATGCTCACAGAGCAAAGTTTTTGTTTACATTTGGGACGGTAACTGGCTGGTAACAATCCCACACTGTCATAATGATATGAAACTATGTAAGGACATGTCATTTAAATGATTCAATGCCTACACATGATGTATCTCGAGGTACTTGCATCGCCTCATCAACGCGGTCAGATCAAGGCAATCATTTTGTTGTGCCTTCATTCCCATACAAATTGTTCATCAAGCGTTTCCATTGACAAACACAAACCTTGATGTAGCGTAAATAAAAACATGGCCGACCATATTATTCTTTTCATGAATTTTGATTTTAGAATAGTCGTATGTCGGTTTTGTTTTTTTGTTAGAGATATGGCTGACATGTTCTTTTATTAATAATTTTGCGTTTAATTTAAGAACATTTATGTTTTTAATTTTTATGTATGTTATTAAAACTTTTTTTGTGAAATAGGTATTCATCTTTAGTTATAAAGACACTTGCATAGTAGGCGGGGCGATGCAAGATAAGTTTTTCCGTCATGACGTAACGTAGCAATGGAGACGAGACCTTGTGTTACTTGACACGTGTGGCATTTATAATAGCTAAGTTTATTTGTATACGTAATAATGTGAAGTGAGCTGCACTTGCCTGCACACTGCGCTAATTTATGCATGTGACGATAGCGCTGCGGCGCGGCGTAGAGAATGACTATGTGCAACTGAAGTTTTACATTCTAATCTAATGCTAACTAGACATATTCTAGTAGATTTAAGTTTATATAAAGTGCAGTTAAATTTTATTGATTAGATATGAATTTCCTGCATTATTAGTACACTTAGTGCAAAATTGTAGCAACATTTCCAGTTACATTTGGTCTCGATATTGATGTAATAAACCACTCGTTTGATAATGTAGGTACAAATTAATGAAAACGATTGTCCAATAGCCATTAAATCTGGAATCTCAGCCAAGTATGTAATTATGTTGAAGTTTTTACGGCGATTCACGGTATAATGACTGCGATGTCGATAGGGTGCATTTTTGCTTGGCAACTGTTTGAAACAAAGGTGAGTTAGCGCAATCGGGTCATAGAGCCGGCCTTGTGAGTTAAACCGTCCTAGTCTACCATCCGCAGGAGCGAACACAGCCAATTTAATTGTATTACGTACTGTTTCCCCTCTATTTTATGTTTGTCTATGCAGCATATTAAAATGCATTATATATGTAATGTAATGCATAGCAAAGTATTCTATTGACATTGTGCAGACCGTTTTTTATATATTTGATTATTTATGTATTTTATTTTATCTCAATACTTCAATGACATTCGTAGGCGCCTATATTTTGTGTCAAGCATTAGAATGTCCTACATTCGGAAAGTTAAGTATTTACATTTATGCATTATGCAGTAATATGTAATAAAGTTTTAATGAATGGCACAATGGACATAAAGCCTAATGGGAGGCTGGTGGGCGTCTAAACCTTGTTAAGACTGAATGGCCGCAGTGCGCATGCGCCGGGCCCAGCACTGCACCACTGACGTAACATGCAACCGACTGCATACTCGTTACTCACGCCTGATCATACCGTCATTCCTTTATTTATAAACGCTCATTTTACGAGTGCGAAAGAGATGAATGGATGCGAGGTTATACCGATCGAACTCTACAATTCAATCCGTGTTCTAGGGCTCACTGCAGTCTTTCTATTCGACCTAGGTATGCAATGAATAAAACATTGGTTGAAATCGTTTCTGTAGCGAGTGAATGTAACATGAATACCGACTCGTTTACAGGCGTGCTGGCATTATGTCACGACAATCAATCCGCTTGAAAGTGCTCAGATGTAATCGCGAGATCGCCTGAACATGAACGTTCTAAGAAAGTAGGACAAATAATTGTTAGCTCTCATGCGCTAGATAAGCTGCATTGTGCAATTGTGCCGCGCATGGGACTCGGCATACATGATAAATGTGTCCGCTCATTGGCGGCATTAATATGTCCTTGAACGCATGGCGGCAAGGAACCGCATCATTTGGCATTTGAAACGCGATTATTAATATGTTATGAATCGCAAATGAGTTCGTGAACGTGTGAGAATGTGCACATAGATAAGTAGTTACTTTTACTGAAGCCAGTGCGCACGAGGTATGCGTCCGCGGCTGCGCGGCGTCGGCGAGCGCGCGCCTCGAGGAAGCCGCCGCGCTCCACCGAACACTTTCCCTCTCGGACCGACATCGACATCGCATCCGACAGTAATTGCAATTACAAACATTTTATAATTAACTGCTATCCATACTTGGGTATTTTCGCAACAAGAAACTGGCATCATGACGTATCGATGGGCAGCATTTGGTTTCTAAACGAAAGCACTTTTCGATCGGTTTGATCGTAATCGGCAAGTCTGGTCTTTGCCAACAGCATTAGGGAGCTGTCTATTGACATGCACAACTATTTACTAATCTTTTGCGAAACGAATCGATTTCAACCGGTGTTGTCTGTCTAATCCTTTATTTTACGTCATGCAGGCATTGCGATATACCTACGGTATAGTAAAGTTTCATGCACAGTACAAGCTAGCAAAGCATATAGTTTAGAAATAAGATATTTAAGTGTATAAACATATAAATACATACATTCCAATTATGTATGTATGTAATAAGGTTAGCATGCAGCGATATGAGTTATTGGATTATGTATGTTGAACACGTGATGTGCACCGTGATGATGCACGTGCCGGGGGACATGTGGGCCCAGGACCGAGGGTGCAGCCTCTCCGACCGGCGGAACGAGGTCGTGGCCCCTGTAATTATCTAGTTTAAAATAATCCCGCTGTAGGCGTAGGACTTGCGCAACACAATTCCAACGTTCTAGAAGCGACACTGACACGACACTGGGAGGCACTTCACTGGAGTCCGCGGGGCGTGTAGAGGCGGCGCGCGCGCCCGCACCACTGCGCCGCGTTCCACTTTTCCTTCCGGCGGTACGCGAGCAGCCGCGAGTTGGCAGCGGCACGCCTTGCATAACCGACGGTTTCGCAAAGCGGTCGGTGCAGCGCGCGGCCCGGCTTGAAATACGCGCCCGCTCTGCCAACGGGGCCGCGGGCCGGTTGACGCAACCACCGCCGGCGGGCCCGGCTCCCACCTCGCCACCTCTCCGGCGTCACCTGCACCCCCACCACGCTGTGGTTTCACAGACACCACTTTCGCCTGTTTGCGTACTCGCTTTCATCGTCGGCGCATCCACGCTCCACTTTGTCTGATCCATTGTTGTTGGCGGAGCACGTATCGGCCGCGGTCGGGATGGAGTCGCGAGCGAGGAGCGCGGATCACACGAGCGCTGCAGATAAGAGCGCGCGCGCCAGATGCATCGGTAACTAGGTCACCACGCACTCTGCCATCTGTTTGCATGATTGCACTCTATTTAGATTGTAGCATCGACTATTCGAAACATGAATTTATTCCTCACGAGATGTTTATAAATAAACCTATCGGTTTAAAATAAAAACTGTAGTATCCTAACGGTAAGTAGCTGTTAACTGTCGCGGGTAAGGCTCGTATGTCGGCTACAATATTGTCGCGAGCGGGCCTCGAGCTCCACAAATAGACGCTCCATTTCGACGGCCAACTCACGGCGACACGCGAAAACATTGCAGACAGGTTTTATTACAGTATAGCAATGTTAAAAACAGCTCTTTATTTGCCTCTCAAGGCTGAGGAAATTTACAACTTGATAAAGGACAAGTCAGGTCAACGCCTTCGAGACAGTTTGTTTATGTCATGTTTACCGAATTGAAACTATTTCTCTTACACATTATTTCACCACGAGGCAGGCTATCGCAACATTAAACCAGTAAAAGATAGGTAACGCTCTGTCATCGTCACGGCCTCGGCTTGCTGTCATTCGCTGGTACCGGCGGACCAATAAATAATATTTGAGCGTTTAGCGGGTTTACGCTTATAGTATGCGCGCCAAGGCCGGCTGACTCACGCGCCGGTCTAAACCGCGAGCTAGGAAACTGACTCACTGACACGTGTGCACAGATCATGAGCGCTCTATGCATCCACTGCACACGATCAGCTGTTGCCCTCGCGAATATATTGAGACGACCGGACAGGATTTATGGCCGCAGTGCTACTAATAAGTTGTATTACTAAAATAAATTGCGAATATATTTAACTACAACTTTACGTTTGCTAATATCTGTCTAGCTACTATTAATTAACTTGGTATATTTTGTAATTATAAATAAATCTCCGCAAAAAGCCTTTATTTCTTCCACTTCAGAGTAGTCATTGCAGAGTTTACAGTGGGATAATTCGGAAAAGTAAATTAGATTTTTTAGTACAAAAAACATTGCATTCTTTTACTTTGCCCCAATTCTTAACATGTGAATGATATCTTACACACTGTCAAAAGGCAGAAGTAAGCTGTCACAATGATGGAACTATTTAAAGCTTTAAAGTACCAATGATAAATAGAAACTAAACTATAATATTCATATCCGTTGCTTACTACCTCGAAGTTAGAACGCCGCGGAATATTTCGATCGGACCACGAATATAAATATAAAAGTATGGAGGTGGTTATTCAATTGTTTTTGCTTACATCACATAAGTTCATCTTGTATGTCGTTTGGCTCTCTGAGAATAAACGAAGTCATTAATTAGCTTGTAATGCACCGACCTAAAAACCTTAGGTGCTATAATTTAGTTGGGCTCGCGGGATAGGTGTATTTTTGGTCTCCTGGGCAAGAGCCCGAGATTACCGTGTGTCATTCTCACGTCGAGTTTACGACCACTTCTCTTTAGTGCTCCGAAAGCGAGAAACTATTTACATATAAAATCAACACATGATTTTCGCACTTGTTTTCATTTATATATTTTTAATTGTTTACTTGAAATTTAGTTACAAATCAAAGTTATTTATTTTCCTGTTAACAATTGTTGAAACTGTAAGATATCACGAATAATTGCCACCAATTTAAAATAAACTAAAACATAACAGGAAAAGAAATCCCCACGCGTTACAAAAGTAAGAGGCAAATTGTGTTTCGATTCTAATCGAGTAGTTATTCGATAATCGAGTATCTATTGGCAATATCGATTGTTTCCTGTTCATGCGCGCACGTCCCGGTTCGAGGGGGGGGGGGGAGAGGGGGGGGGAGAGGGGAGGGGGGAGTTAGTGATGTTCTGGCATACAGCCCAAGGACGTATTCTAGGCTCCCTAGGACAGCTCGGTCAGGGTCAGGTCACACACAGGGCCACTAACTCAAGGGTACGCGGAAATGTCAATACCTATTAATGGATAGTTTACTCCATAATGTCGATATCGATGTTGTAGAGGCAATTATTGCGTGAGAACTAGAAATGAAAAGTTTTAGTTTGAATATATTATTTTATTGCTATATTGTTAGGTTTATTTTTATTGATCGCAAAATTAATTCCTTATATTTATAATAGATCAATAAAATTATATTATTGAATATAGCCACAAATCATTAGCAATAGACTCTGTCGTAGCGCCTTGTTATTAAACGTCCTTGGTTTGTTTTAGTTACGGACTCAAAAGCTCTACGCCACCTACGGCGTAGCACTAAGGAAATCAAAATTTTCATTTTCAACATCAGAATTTTACGTAGCATTATTAAAAGTTTATGATCATTATTTATTAAATTATAATTTCACTTACAAATAATTGCTACTGTTACTTCTTAAAATATTGTGAACGTTACAATGGAATTAAGAATTAATTGCAATTAAAATATGACAATGGCACACATTGCATTTTTTCCTAACATTATGTTGCTTGATTGATATTAATTCCTATATCTTAGTTTTATTATTATTGCAACTTTAACCATCAATGTTTTCATCGCAGACTTTCTACGTATTTGCAAAAACTTAATAAAAAAACAGGTACTAATGACATTGCGTGTTCGAGGCGTATCGTGAACAGGCTGGGGCGATCACCGCCGTTACGACATGGTTTAGAAAGTCAGACCACGGTCAACGGTCCCGCGAGCGAAAGTTAACGTGTGTGCCTGCCTTAACATGCGTACCGCGTACCGCGTACTCGCCGAATACACGCCGCGCGCACGAATGTTTCGCAATACGAACGACAATTCGGAAACCAGTTTACCATTTCACTTCAATTAGGAGTTTGGAACTTCCCTTCTATTACATTATGATTTGATGGTAGGTGGAATCGAAAGTGATAGTTAGATTAAAATTTTGCTTTAAAAATTCGCTACTAATGTTGATTGTGAACTGAAAACTACTCGATATCATATTCCATTTTCAACCATTTCAGATTTAAATTTATGATGAAATAGGTCAAGTATTATACAATTTATTTTATTGCTACATTTTTCATATGAATGAATAAACACAATGCGAACATGCTCCATTGTTTTCACATATACTGTTGTTATGTTTTGTTTACTTCAATTTTCTTTGCAGTAGGTACCTTAATATTTCACTCCTTAATCGCTTTTTGACACAAAAGGCAAACGAAAACAAAGGCGTATTCCCACTTAGTTACAGTTTTCAAAATAATAAAGTAAATCAGAGAACTGTAAATATGTTTATGTAATTAACTTGTCTTCATAATGAATGAAGATCACCTTGTGGTATCACTGATAACACTGGTGTCACTAGGTCTGTTCGCGTAGGTGAAGTCGCGTCAGAGGTTCGGAACAAACTGGCCGAGCCCCAGATTTGATCAGGTACCTAAGTACCGCGAGGTTCCGGATGCACCTGCGCTGTACATTCGTGAATTATTGCATTACCCCGCGCCGACCTGCCCCCCTCCCCCCCCGTCCCGCGCGACCTCGCCCGCTCCCTCACCCCCTTCCTCCACCCGCCACTTTCCCACCTCGCGTGCGACCTTCGCGGCTGCATCCCTGGCCAAATGCCAGCCGCTGCATATCTGACATGACTGTCATCCCGACGTCCTAGATATGTTAAAAACAATGATACACAGCCACCAGCGCCTTGTCAGCTCAATTGCTGAGATCATTTGTCATGATCTGCGAGCGTCCTTGTATTGTAATTATCTAGATTCTAGGACGTATCGAGTATTGATTTTATGTGAACATTGTTCGGCCTCTACTAGAGAGCTACGAGTATTTCATCTTCATATCAAAGAGCTACATGTTATTGTATGCTATTATATGGTTTCATACTTCAACATTGGCGCTTTTATAGACATAAATGTTCAAATATGCTATCGCTTAACAGTTTCATTACAAAACATAAGGCCGTAATAACTAACTGCCCTACATTCTTAAGTAAAGTTAAAATGTACATTACCATATAGTATAACAATTACATGTCGTTCTTATCAGTGATCTGATATCGCACACTAGTTAAACCCAATTTTGACACGTGACAAACATCAAAACTTATTACGAAGACTGGTTTAGTGCAATAGCCTGGCGTAGCGGCGGGAATGTGAACGGTGAAAGTAGACGCGTCCGCTACCGAGAAAAAGAGTTTTCCACGCAGTTTCACCTTGGGAGAGCGCGACCAGTGCAACAGGTGCGATGGCAGAGACGCGGGCAACCACAACTCCAAAGTAAATACTGAACGCACAACGATAATGTAGCCGAGTTGTTAAATAACGGAGCACTGTGGTGTATGCCGATGCAAGAGGTAACGAGGCGCGCGCGCTAGCGGAGGCGCGGCAAGCGACTGCGGCCCACCAGCTGCACCGAAATAACTGCTCGTTGCAGCCGGGCGGCTCGATGCAAGCCTCCCCTCCGCGCCCCGCCGTGCCGCCCCGCGCCCCCGCGCCCCACCGCGCGCCCCCGCGCCCCACACCCTCCAGGTCACGGCTGCAGGTCGCCATGACAATGCGAGAGCGGAGCTGCAGCCCCCGATCGATCCAGCTGTTGCTTCGGGCTCCAGATGGCCGTGAACTTGAAACTGGTTTGAGAGGGGGTGGTAATGACGCAATAATGAGGAAAACCAAATACCGCGCGGAAAAACTGCCGTGTTTCTTAAGGAAGTAAAATTAAAATTGCTACTTCAGCGTCGTAAATATTGTTTGATTAGCTATAATTTATTACCAATATATAGAATCTCGGAGATACAAAACAACCTACATATAAATTGGGACAATTGAATTATATGAAAAGTTGTGTTCTGGCCTGATTTTCAGTGGCATTACAAAGTAGTTGGGAGGACAAAGCAAGTCTCTTCAAGGTTCGACAATACATCTAGCGCATTCTGGTGTCAAGGCTGGGCCAGTCCAGGTCTATGCTGCACTGTTTGGCAAGCTGCCAAGGTCTTTCCTGGTATTTTATTCTCCAGTTGAAGTTTCTTAGTAATTTTGCACATAAAGATCATGTGTTGTATTTTCTTGTCCAATTATGTCCATTTCGTGTCGCTATGTTTTCGAAATTTAAAAGTTTTCAAAAATTACATGGTTGAGATACTAATATTTTAATTAAATACAAACTCCTTGTGGTCTATCCCTTTATTTCTGAAGAGGTACCTTGCGTTCCTAGAGCGACACTACGCCAATTTTCAATATGTGAACTTCGGCCTTGTGACACACTAGACTGTTTAATAATAAAACTTCTGCGTAAGATTACAGAAAGTCATAGATCAATGTGAGCATTATTACGACACTATCAGTCTGCCCTTGCTTACGCGTGTTTGTGCAATGTAGGGATGTGCCAGGGGCAGTTGGCACGCCTGTTGGCTTTGCTCCGCCACTCGCAAGCCAACGATATTTAGACACGAAGACGCCAAGACTTTATCTTATTAAGGTAATGTGATGTGTGCTAAATAATTGTAATTTATAACATTACTGAACGCAATTTAGTGTCGACAGTTGTGATTTATGTGTCTTTAATTTGAAGAGCTTCATTCAAAGTTGTCATATCATAATCATCAAATGTTTCCACGTGTAAATACTTATCTATATAAAAACAAATGAACGTCTCATGAATATGAGTACAAAGTAAATAAATACGCGTAAATGTTTCCCAGTTTTCCCGGGCGAGGGCTGGGGCCGGATATAGAGCCACCCACGCTCCAGACCGCGGCAAAGCCTGAAGGCCTAGCCTCCCGTTAGCCTGTATCGATCGCCTGCGATGTCCGCGCATAAATAAACGAGATAGATGGAACTGTAGCTTGTATGTTCATCTGTACGAAATATGATTTGAGTTTTTGGTGCAGTATTGAGATAGGCATCGAGATATGTCGAAGGTATCTAGACAAGTTTAAATATTAAGATTTGTAAGATATATTAATATAAGTTTTGAGTTGTAGAGTATTAGGCAAATTAATAAAAAATTTCCATCACGTTTTGAGAAAATCCACTCGAGTAAGAATTAACAAAATTATTGTTAATTAGGAAGTAAAAAAAATCATCCATTAATTATCTAAACAAAGTTTTCAGAAGAAATACCAAACAAAGTATATATATTTCAGTCATTACTTTACTTTACGTACCTTAATCTTTATCACAGTGTAACATCCAAAACATGAATGTAAGCGTTACAACTCCGACTTGAAAACAGTGAAGCTCGAAACTTGAACACTACTCTTATCTTACATAAAGCCTATAACGCAGCCTGTTCATGTATAACGCAGTATATGAGAAACTGCGCAGTTATGAAGGCTACAGAGGCCCGGATAGCTCGCGCGCCCACTCGCTACCCCCTGGTGCATCCCACGCGAGACCTTCAGATTCTCGGAAGACTAGCTCCCTGATGTAGCTCTAACGATCGGCACTGCTCTATAGTACCTAGTTATGTACTATACAGCTGTATATACTGTTGTGTTGAATTCTTGTATTATTTTTGGGGTTGACATTTACCACACACCGCCGAAAATCTTTGTTTAGACATTTACCTTTTTACATTTCATCATTAATGACTAAAATATGCTTTTGGATATGTTTTCGTTCTCACACAAAGAGGAGGTCGCAATGCGTTTTTTATCTATAATGCAAGCATAATAACTCCAGGGAGAAACCAAGTTAAATTTCTCTACATATAAATATAAACAAATAAATATATCTTTACCTACATATCAAGTTAGGCCCAGTAAGATATGTCCCAAAGTACAAAACTTAACCAAATAGTTCGAAGAACATAAATTATGGATCCTGAACTGAATTTAAAGTCCGGTGAAGCAGTCAAAGTCTGCGCTCAGGATAACTGCAAAGATCTCTACCAAAAAAAATCCTGAACTGAATATAAAAAATGTAGATTGTTAGGTAAATCGTTCTAAATTAAACAGATACACATTTTTTTATTTTTGAAATGTGTGTATATTCATATCAATTAGGTCAAAGGAACCCCTCACCAGTGGGGGGCAAGGTAGCACCCACGCAGCGCAGGCCGCGTCACACAAACGGTTCCTGGAAATCCTGTCGCATCCCTGCCGAAACGATCGATACAGCTGGTAAATGCCAAAGGTGAAATTGTTACGCAATTCATAACTATCGTATATGGGTTTATGTTGAGTTATGTTTTAAAGGTACTACCTACTTTGTCTATTTCGGGAGCTTAATATAGAGCTGATTGAGCGTGTTTTCACATTTCCTAATAAATATTATCTTAGTAGTTCAAAAGTTGTCTCTAAAATAGGTTGTTTAACTGACTCAAATTTGGGTCTGGCATGGGTTTCTTTGTTCCGTTTTTTCTGATAAGTCTCCTTTCTCCTGGTTAAGGAAGAAATGACATTACAAATGCACTAGCAGAAACCTTCCTAAAACCTCCAAATTAATGTTTTTAGGCTTTTTTATCTAACATGAATTTTGGGAACAACAATTGTAGGTAGAATTATCTTATATAACAGCACAATGTGATTGTGCTTATTGGCATACAATGCGTCCTTCAGTCCTGCTCGATGCAAGCCATTGGTTTTAGAGGCAGTTTCCACGCCTTGTTAATTGTATAGCCTGTCTTTGTATAGATTTAAATGTTTCCTGTGACGTCACTACTGTCTAGCAGGTAAATTTAAACATAAATTTTTTCATTGCATCTCGCTCCATGATTCCTCAAATATTTCACAGAGGAGAGATAATGTAGAGTTTCCCTTATCCTTACCCTGAATTACATGGAAACTGGACGAGACACATCTAATTGGACTTATTTATGTGCTGTAATTTAAATCATTCTGCCAAACCAAATAATACTGTTTCCTTTTTTTTTTGGTCTCTACATTACTTTTTACAATAGACATCTTATTGTATAACGCATGATAGGTAAGCAAGTTCTATGACTAACCGGCACTAACCAGTATTAGAGAATCCTTTGTGTCTAAGACAGAACTGTACATAGATTTTCACACAACAATGTACTTAATAACGTTATTGCGACCGTAAATAATAATCGCGACAGCCATTCTGTTGCCCACGTAGCAAACAACCGGTTTTAAGACGGCCTACTAAACTGGTATGGAGATAATATCTATTGAATTGTTCAATCATTCGCAAATAAGGGTTCAGATTGAAATCAATTTGACTTACGAGAGTCAAAAGATTGTATTGACGCGACTTGGCAGTGCAGCAGTGTGGCAAATTGTGAAGTGAGAATTGAAATCGTCAACTCGCGAGTGAGCAAGAGCTACACTGGTGTTCCACATTGGTTTATTTTCTTTTGAATTTAGAACTTTGCCCTTCCTTGGGATGATTACAGATAATTGTTACGATCATGTTATGACCAGGGAAGCAACTTAGGTACCAATAATATTTTTTTATAAAGTTGGCACAGGTTGGCACATAACAGGCAAAGAGGCACAAAGATACTGTAAGGTATTTTTTTATAACAGTTCTTCCTGTGTCAAAAGACAGTATCAACGACGGTGTGAATTTATTACAAATAAAATTAACAAATTATCCTATTTTTATGTATAATATTCATCTTCATTACTAAATGTAAAAAAAGTGGCTACCTCTTCAAATAGTAATCACGTTTACACTCAAACTGACCGCAAGGAGTCATTTTCAATGTCAGTTTGCATAATAAATCATATTTACTTATCCACTTAAGAATTTGACGCAAAACAGAAAAAAGCGAATCATGTATAGTTTGAAAGCGAGATGAATCTTTAAAGGTATATATAATAAACCGACTCCAAAATAAGTCTAATATGTTTTTTTTACTAATTCCACTATCAAAACAGGACCAAATCAAAATGGGACCACACGCTAAGCTCGAGCTTTCAAATAAAAAGAATCGATGCGAAAGTTCAGTGGTAACGTACAAAAGAAAAACAGCCGAATTAAGTACCTCCTCTTTTTTAAAGTCGGTTAAAAAGTAGGCGATAACAGAAAAAAGTTCATCTTATATACTTAGTTTGAAATCGAGATGAATAAAGGTTATTGGAATATAAATGTAGGTCGTTACGTGTGACCTGACCTGAAATATTCAGGGTTCTCTATCATGTAAGTGAATTAGGTCAGATCAGGCTTGGCGGGGAGGTCGGGGCTCATTGAAGGTCGAAGTTCGGGACCTATCAGGTCAGTAGGTAGGACCTAGATTTGCTGGCCTTTCCCGGATACCTTGAGGTCAGTATTAATATTTTAATAAAGTTTTCCCTGTGTGAATCTTTTTGAAGTAGGTCGGGTTTATTTGCTTAATAATGGTAATTTTTGTATTTGCTAGGCTAGTAAGAAAATTGTTATTTAATATCATTACTATTGATATTTATTATAATTACTTTTGGATGACTCTTCTTAATTGTTTGTTTATTAATTGTAAACTGAGAGAGAGATGAAGGTTTTGATAACTTTAAGGTAAATGACTAAATTTAAATACATTCAGCTCTGAATATTTATAACCTATGTTTATAGATAATTCAAGATTAAGATACTAACTAGAATAATATTATGTAGAGATTAAAGTATACAGAACAAGAATGTGATGGAGAAAGGTATTTTTACAGTTTTATTTTTTAGTGGACTGCCTTGTTGGTCTAGTGGTGCTAAGTGCGACTGCTACGCTACAGGTCTTAGGTTCGATTTCCAAGTCAACCAATGTGTTATTGGGGTTTTCCATGAAATTCTCAGTAGCAGGTCGGAGTTTTGATTTGTGCCCAGTTAGTGGCAATATGCTCGCCCCTATTACATGGGACCTAAACATATCGGCGAACAGTGGGTGTACATTGGTACACCTCTGCTCAACCATTCGGGGATATAGTGATCGTGATGATATGTTATATACCTATGTTTTTTTTTAAAGAGTA
This sequence comes from Autographa gamma, assembly GCA_905146925.1. Lineage (NCBI taxonomy): Eukaryota > Metazoa > Arthropoda > Insecta > Lepidoptera > Noctuidae > Autographa > Autographa gamma. Next base: position 5,633,323 of record LR989868.1, on the reverse strand, counting down.
AGCAGGTAAACAACAATATTTTCATGATATCTTCATATAACGTAAGTAAATAACGAAATGAGAACATCAGGCGAATGTAATATAATAAACAGTTTTATTAGCAGATTTAATACACGTGTCGTGTCCATTAGTTTTCACATTAATACCGAACGCACTAGATTTGCCAGACATATGAAGACAGGATTAATTCAAAGTAATACAAACAAGCTTTGATATTTAGAATTAACTGAAGGCTTATGACATAAAAACTCAAATATTTTAGGCTTACAGAAATTTAAATTATTAAATTAAGTTGCTTTAATTATTTTTTATCTGCTATTTATTTTAATATGTACTACCAGTTGGCTGAATAAATTGATGAATTAAACTAATTATTTCATTAAAATTTTTTTTTTCAGTCTTAAATTATGCATGTATTGGAAAGTAATATTTAATATAAACAAGTGTAATATATGGTGCAACATAAATGCTTCTTTTTTATTTTTTATAAATCATTAAAATATATTATGTGATCCATTTTTATATAGCCTACTGTTTAACTTGTATGCTAAGTATGTATACGATTGTAGTTAAAACATTATTTGTGAATAACACATTATTAGATGGTTATTTAGGTAAGTAATTACTAGTAACATACAATATATTTTAGTACACAAAATTAAGATATATTTAAAATAGAGTCTACGAATGTAGCGAAATAACATTGAATATTAAAAACATTAATTAAAATCAACGAACACCCACTTTCTTATACATTTTAAATTTAAATTATTATAAAGTGCAATTACTTAAAATCAATCGAATCGAGTTAAATTAAAGAATATTTAAAATCAATACCCATTGCACCCCTAATTACAAAACATGTGAAGATAAAATTAACATCGACGTACAAAAACCAATTAGTCTTAACAATTTCTTAAAAGTAAATTGGTAAGAGAGATTTCACGTGGCCAGTAAAAAGTATTTCATTAAAGTCAGTGGCCTGCCACTTGTGGCTTCTTACTTAAAACGTGTTTATATAACGAGAAAGAAATGAATTACTTCCATGTACGGTTGGCCGGATTTAGTGGTTACAAGAAAGTACGAAAGTCGACCTTATTGCTAAGTGATAAAGCTCAAGTAGATGTTAAAGTGGTGCGTAGAGAGTGGTTGACTGTACATGGACAGAAGATTTGCGAATGCTTTTTGTTTTTATTATGGTAGTACTAGGACTCTATCTTAATTCAAATTCCTAATCAATACACGAAACTTATTTGACTGAGGTATTTTGTTTCTTTTAAAAAGCAATACAATAAAAGCATAAATGTCGCTCGCTGACAAATTGAGGAAGAATTAACTATCATAAAAAATAAGCTACAAAATACGTTTTAATAATTGTACAATTAAAGACAATTACGAAAGTACCACAATAATAGCACTAAAACAACAATTACATCGAACGTGTTTAATTTCAAGAAAAACATTCGTACGACGGAATCAACAAACATTTTATCACACAACTTTCCCTCACGCTAAATAAGAGTGGCACGCAACTCGTGACGTCACGCGGTAACCTGCGCGTACGCATCTGTTGAACATCATCAGTATAATCGTAGAATCGAATCGTAAATGCCAATGGACAAATTTATAAATCTATATCGGTGACCGATGGTGACCGCAAGGGACGGACCACATGTGCTCAGTTTTGACAGGTTAAAAATAACCACATGAATATTTAGGTTACGCACTCATCTAGGTAGGTGTCATATATTGGGAATACTTGGAATACCTGCTTATGTCTAACTAAATTAAGTGGGAATACTAGTAAATTAATAAAAATATTACCTAGGAATAAAGTAAGTTTGGTATTTTCCATCAACCATTCTAAATCTCTCCAAAGTTTTATATCAATTTTAAGTTAAAAATACAAACATAATTATAATTTATACTATTATATTCACTATATATTATTCACTATTTTTTAAGATCATTTATAAAATATCTTAAGAAATAGTGAGTGTGATAATGAGAAATAAACATTCACACGTGACGTTAACTTTCTATGCTCTACATTTCTTCGTACAATCTGCTCTCTCATGTCTTGAAAGTCTTCTGAGTGATACTTGTCTTTCGTTGTGAAGAATTTTGTTTCTTCTGCAGTTGAGGGTCGAATGTGGAAGAACTAGGGAACAACTGAGATACCACCAGCTGTGTTCACTCCGCACTAATACCCGAGAGAGCACAGCGTGGCACCCGGTCGTTCGATAGCCCGGTGATCTTCTACCTCCTTGCTATTCTTCTTACTTCCATATTATTTTCAATATCAACAATCACAGACCTCTTTTCCCAGTAGCCATGATTGCCAGTTGTTTTTTTATGAATACTCTACATTATTTTTGTTGCAGAGCCATCTGTGGGTGAACGCTCGAAACTTTTAACTTGGTAAACCGGTGTGAACGTAGCATCACTTCGAAAATAGCGTTCTAAGTTTGTTTCGTAAACTGATCACAGATGGCTCTGATACAGATCGCACGATAGTTTTTGAGTGTTATTAATAAATAGGTCTTTATACAAATATTTTTGCAGTGAATTTTACATGTAGTGTGTTTACAAAGACTTTGTTTTTTATAGCAGCTCTATATTTTTTAATTACTTAGGTAACTAAAAAGTTGTTTGTGTTTGAGAAAAAAATACATAAAATCAAGTAGCTTTCAATTATAAATCTTATACTAAACAACCCAAATAAAAACAAGGAAAGTAATTAACGCGTCACAAATTAAAGCCGTCAAAACAAACCTATCCAGTACAGAATTCTAAGCAATTTGAATTACAAACGAAAATTAAATTGAATTCTGTAGACTGTAAATACGATAATTCTAATTACAATCCTGTCACATTCCATTTCGACTGACTCTCTTCAATTCTATAGCTATAGAAACCCCGACATTGAATATTGCTAGCCTTGAAAGGGTGAGCATGACTAATATTTCGGTGGGGAAGTCGGCGGCTCGGCGGAGGGTCCCTCCGACCCGCGCCTCCCCGGGGGACCGACACGTGTCGTCCTTGACCTTGAGACGCGCACATACTTCAAGTGCACTTGCACAGTTTTGTTCGATTTTGTTCTTTGCGTTGATGTGCGAAAACTTTGGACTTGAGATTTATTTTTTGTGGTATTTTCCGTGAATATAAAAGTTGAAAAGTAAATTGGTATTTAAAGCTGATATTTCCTTATTATAGTGAGGATGAATGTTCGGTTCCTTGTACATGAATATAAGCTTGTGAAGACTTTTATTATTTTTCTAGTTACATTTTTTAAGAATAATAATTACAATCAGATATGTTACTAAGGATATAGAAACAGAATAGATTAATCACATGAGACAAATTGAGGTCAATCGCCTCAAGGGAAGGCAGTTGTTACTAAGCTACTCCAAATTGATCCTCATTTGTTTAGTTGTAACTGTAAGATAATCTTAAAAAAAACGCTGTTCGAATAATTTCGCCTTGATATCTGATAGTTTAAATAATAATGTGTGTATCGGTAAATTAAAAAATATTAGAATATAATGTAATTTAAGTCCCGGTATATAGATATAATCATTCTTAACATTGGCCAAAAAACAGCAAAAACTCATAATAAATTATGCAACAAAGTATTTCTTGCTTTGTCGTTTTGTGAAGTGGTACTAGTCAAGTACCTATACAATGTAAATAATTATAAGACATCGATTGCTTCAACGTTATGTACAGTCAAGAGCAAAAATATGTATACACATAACGAAATTGTAAAACAACTTTAGCGAGATTTTTTTGAAACTCAAAAAGTCGTCCATTATGAAAAGATCTTATTTAAATAATTTATTTACAACAATACCAATCTAGAATTTTATTGAAGCGATATTCAATGAAAACTTGCTTACTGTATACATATTTTTGCTCGTGACTGTACCTAAGTTATTTAAATACGAATATGTTTATATGACATTAAGCAATGAGATCCATTTTTTACGTTTGTATTTTTTGCCGCAATATCCAGTTTGTCATCCGGTTATAATATGTATTTGTCAAGTATTTTAGAGGCAGTGATTCATAAATCGATTCTTTAAAATAAAAAGAAACCGGTATAACCTATCCAAGGTTAATTGAGTTTGCAATTTAATTAAAGTTATTGCTGTTTTATTAGCTTTAGTGCGATACTGCACCAAATAAATATTTATATGTATTTGTCTGAATATAATCATCATAATCATATATTTATTGATGTAAAATACCGCGATTTCGAGGTAATCATTTTACTAATTATTGTTAGGTGCTAAAATTAGCAACGTTTTCTTGTATAGCTCATTGTGCTATATTTTATACATAGTTTCATCCCTGTCTGTAACTGATACAATCATGACTTCTTATCGTGTCGATCAATGACAGTTAAATTTACCCATTCAGCCACGCACACAGCAGTTTCCATCGCCTCATAATCATGACTCAAAAATCATTTCCCGACACCTTATCAAAAATAAAAGAAAAATAAATAGAAAAATATTTTTAAGCCCAAGTCCATATACTCCGTGGTTTAACCTATATATTTCGCGCATGCGCGGTACATACAGCTCATATCTATTATCTGCACGTGTAGGTGTAAATATTATCATTATCGCGGCGATAACGCAATACTTTAACCCTTGAATGGCTACATAATAATGCTTTTTATAACGAACTCGTTAATTCTTATTTAGTATAGTAAAATAATGGCTATTTTGTTAGTAGAGCTACTTTGTTAGTGTAACCACAGATTATAATAATATAAACAATTGAATGACTCGAAAAGCGAGATGAATGTCAACTTTTTTATGTTCTAATTTTAGAGCCCGGTTTTATGTTTGTGATTCTAGAGACAGATAGTAATGAAGTTATGAGTAAAATAGCAAAATTTATTAAAAGGGATCATAATATCATAGCGTTATGAACACCCCTAGACTAATTAATAAACAAACAAAACAGTTTTTCGTCTTGCCTAGACATAATACAAACACTATAATTATCATTTAGATAGATATGTATAGTAATATACAATATCACCTGTGCCCTCCCGACGTATGATAGACAAGCTATCGAGATAGACAAAGCAATAAACGATAAACAAGTGGGTAGACAGTCAATAATGGTATTTGTTCTTCTATTTCTACCCATACTGGTGCCTATCGAGAACAAAAGGGTAGATATTTGGGGTAAAAATATAATAATGTAGTAGGTGCCTGCGGTTTTATCTGTTTGCATTTCCCTTTTTTATAAAAAGTATCCTACATCATAACCCAGGTTATAAAGTACGGGTATGCAAAATTTCGTCCAAATCTGGACAGTGGTTTTGCGTGATTGCGGAACAAACATATTTTTGTTCAAAAATCCGTCCTATAACATTTATAGGTAAAATCAGTTGGAATAACGTGAGCTTGTAAAACATACAACATTTTGTTCAAAGACAGTCTATTAACATTTTTAATATTAGTTCGAATATCGTTCCTCAAAACTAAACCATTTGCTTACTTTCTGATATGAGCCCTTAAAGAATCTGAGGTGTAGAACTAATTTACTAAACAAAAAACAAAAGTCTACAAAACCTCTACGGCGTAGTAGTTGCTACGGTGATTTAGAATTGTAGACAGACCCTATCTACAAGGTGCCTATTCCCTACCCCTACATATTTTAGTCTTATTTTATTTGCCGTATTATAAACCATTTGACAGTTATAAATATTCTAGTAATATATTAAACTAAACACAATACTTGGATCACTTAATTTACAAAAATAATATTCTATGTTATAAGTAAGACATTATAATTATGTATAGGAATAATTAATTGTAAGGGTCTGTTTCACAATGTACCGATAAAGTTCCAAATACTTATGTTACACATAAATTATTCAGACTATAAAAGTTCTGGATAAGAAACCTTGCGTTTCACAAACTTATTTTATCTGACACATAACTATATGGGATCTATACGTAAGCGCGGTGGCAACACCATTTACTCACGTTCCGTTTTTCTATGTCATTTCATTAAAATCAAAGCAAGTTAAAATAGAATACTTATAAATTTATTTTAATTTGCTCTAGAAGTATTGTTTTACTTTAATATTTTTATATAATTTGTTATTATCCACATAACGGTTAATATTCTATATAAAAACTTATACAAACGATTTTATGGAAATTAAATACTGCTTGTAACGAATCGGAATGAGGAACGAGATTTGAAACGATTTGATCGTTTTAAACAACGAGGTTGCATTTGAACTATAGAGTGAGCCTATCAGAGTTCAAACCGTAAGCACTAGTGTGAACAAGTGTTGTCGTGAATTATGTATAAAGATGGAGCTTGCCGTTTTAAAAAATCTATCTAAAACACTAATATTATCCTAACAATGCCAAAACCATCGATATTTTCTTATGTAAGTTTCTCGTTGCGCGAAAATTAACTTAAATGAAAAACGAAATGTACTAGGATCAGACTAAAAACTGCTCTCGCTTGGCACAAGGGGAACCTAGCGATAGTAGCAGCCTATGCATATCATACGTCGATGGTTTTAAATCGTTTGACTATGACAATTGACAGAGGCACTAATATCGTGGTACTTGCTATTTCGTTTATTAGTTTCTCATTGCTTTGTCATTTCTGCGATTTAAGTGTACTTACTAAGTACATTTTCTGAACAGTAATTTCGGACAATTTCGGTACTCAGCACTACTCTCTACTTGAAGTGAAAATGACTACACCGAAAAGTGAACGAAGAGTCAACTTCAGCCGGGAAGAAGTTGAGCTTCTGACCTCACTTGTTGCTCAAAATAAAAGTGTTCTGGAAAACAAGAAGAGTGACGCAGTCACTTGGCACGAAAAGGAACAGTGCTGGAAGACACTGGAGGCATCATTCAGTAGCACAAGCGGCTCAAACTTTCGGAGTGCTAAAACGTTAAAAGGACTCCTACGTGGTGTCGTGAGGCTATCAAAATATTCATCGAACTCATCTTCAAGAGTCTCAAAAACCTCCATTGTCGTTATAAGTAGTCTACCTAGGTTATTAAGACTAAAACCACGCTGATTCCTCTGATAATACAGATAGTTATGTCTGTAAAACTTAAATGACATGGTTTTTACGTAATATAATTAATATTCACATGAAATAAAACTTCTTTTTACGGATTTTTTCGCAGTTTTTATTTAGATTTTTAAGTCCCGACACCGTAACCTAAGAAACCAATATACAACATGAACGAAAGAAAAACAATGTCATTTAATTTTAACTGTCAAACTTATAGTTATGTTTAAGATAAGTGTGCTATTCGCCACTTCGTCCGACCCATAGTTTATGGTGGACTTTATGTAACACATAGCGCTATTTGACAGTTGTGAAACGCAAAAATAGTGTTTATCCTACGAATAAGTAACAAACAGCTTATTCAAAACTTATGCAGAACTTATCGGTACATTGTGAAACAGGCCCTAAGTGTAATAAATATTTGGTGGGTGTGTTTAATGAGTTTGATAACAAATGAATCATATTCAGATATTTATTTGTATATTATCATTTATTTGTAGTTAAAACCCAATGATAAATCGTGAATATGATAATGAAAACTACGAAACAAAACACTACACAGTTATCTAGGAGGTGAATTGTAGGTTCTCAAAAACGGAATATAGGTAGCTAGTTCAATAAATGTCATAAATAATTCTAACAAAAACCCTACTTCAAACTGGACCAAAATAAACTGGGACCACAAGGGAAGCACCAGCTTTCAAATAAAACAAGATTCCTCAAAATCGTTAAACGAAGTCAAAAGTTATGTAGTATACATAAAAAATATACAGTCGAACTGAGGACCTCCTCCTTTTTCGAAAACAGTTAAAATATAGGGCTACAATAAATAATTTTTTAAGTCTACCAAGTGTACGAAGAATGCGTCAATATTATCTTTATCATTATCAATGTCGCTGCCAACTTTAATCTTTTTTTTTTTCGGGGAATGCTAGACTGGTAATGTTATCACTGTTTACTGTTAAATAAATAAATATTATTCAATGCTTTTGATAACTGATAACTGCTTATTACGTTGTTGTAAACAAAATATAGAAGTGAAATTGCAGCATTCAAAATTGTATTGACACTAAATGCTCGTTTTTAAAGACTTATATTATTTTCACCAATCATTAGATGATTGTAAACAATACGCATCCATGTGCATATTCCATCCATTTCTTAAAGAGACCTGATTGAAATAGTAATTACCTATAACTCCTACAAAACATCTATTTTAAAAACAAAAACTATAAGTATTTCTATGCTAACTGAAACCTTAATAAATGTGTCAACTTTAACCAAAACTATAGTATTATTATTTCAGTCTGTTTTATTTAAAGTCAATCTAAATAGTACCATTTGTCGTTAGAATGTCTCTTATTGCATCACAATTCTGAATGTTACACTATAGTTACTAATCTTTATCTTAACATAGTATAAAGTCACTTCCGCTGTCTGCTCGCTTATATCTAAACTAATCAACAGATTTTAATGAAGTTTGGCAAAAGGTTGGCATATAGGTTGGTAGTTTTTGATTCAAGAGAAAGGTTTATATATATAAAAGGTACATGTTTTATAAGGAAATAATGAAAGTGGACAAAGTGACACACAGTGTATAAGGATCGTAGCAAGTGGGAAGAAGTGCTCTCTGCCTACCCCTACAAGGGAAAGAGGCGTGATTATGTACGTATGTATGTACATATTATGGTTCAGAAAAGCCGACAGAGTCCGGATGTCAATTCGCTAGTTTACCTATAAATGCTAATTAAGATCGTATGAAATGTTTTATGCAGTGTAATATATAAGTTAATGCAAGCACGTGTTTTAATGAGTCAGAGTCACGTCGCATCTAATCTATAGTAGGTGTTGAATAACTAACAGGTTTAATATATTATATCAACGTCAATATTTATATGTATAAGTGGAAATTGTTATTGTAGTATTTTTTATCCATATGTATCGTTAAACTTCTATTCGTTCTATCTGTTATTTATTACGAGATATTTTGTATAGTTTTGCATTTCTGCTCGTAAACGAATACTGCTGGAAACGGGCCACGCTATTGACCGCATCACTTAACAACCGTAAAGTTTTGCCAATATAACCAGGAATCCAAGTTGGTAAACACACAAGAAACTATAACACTTCCTACTCCATATGTTATTATCATATCATATTTATGATATGAAATAAGTAATACAGCTCAGAATATAAAACCGTCGGTTTGACTGTATCTGCCCAACTTATAGTACATTCGATTTATTTGTTAAGCAAGAATGATTTATTTAGTTGGCTATTAAACTGGTTCAATAGACGAAAAGAAGACTGCCTTTGGTCGATCCTTTTAATAGTACCTACTACACCTAGTACTACCATGTATCAGGATACATACACAGGCATTGTGTAATTTACTACATAATTAAATACAGATAGTTTTTTATTATGCCTTTATGTGACGAAATCAATTTGCATATGTGTAAAATGAAAACTCCTTATCCCACCAATGGGACCTTTACATGCTTTAATTGATTATAACATCTTACTATAGATAGATTATCGTGCATCGGATTTTTTGTTTAACATTATACAAATATGGCAAAGATATCAGACCGTTAATAATACCTCCAGTACCATTGTTTAATATCAATAAATAATAATTTAATATGTCTCGCCGAGTCATCTCCAAGTAACCTTTTACGATAAAGGGAGAGAGCTATTTCTGAATTGCGATAACGTGGTTATTTCTGAAATGGTACCGTATAAAAGTATTATACATGTACAACCTTAGGACTCTGTACTAAATGTATTTATGTAGGTACATAATATACATATGCCCAAGAAAAGAGCGAACCTTTGATACGGGAAAAATTGATCTATTTTTGTTTCCTAAAAAACAAAAATAATTTCATAATAAGTAAGTCATAAAAATGCGTAGAATTTTTTACTGTTTTGGTATGTTTCGTCTCCTGTCTTTAAATGCTGCCTAGTCAAATGTCAAACGTTGTAAATGAATACGTATGTATACCTAATAGTAAAAATATCTTACCTGCATTTTCTGGGCAAGCTATTTGAGGGTATATTCAGCCTGGAGAATCAGGATCAGGGACGCCTATCATCTGAAAATAAAACATAAAGTGTTAAATAAAACATTAAATGTATCTTTATTTAAAAATATAATTTTACTGTTCTAAAAGTTTGTGGGTGTACATTGGTACACCTCTGCCTAACCCTTCGGGGATACAGGCATGATGGTATGTTATGTTAAAAGTTTGTACCAAGTCTTTGTTTATACTATATATGTTATTTTTAATCTAACCTAATCAACTTCCCTAGATAAATATAGGTATGTGAATATGTAAATGAAACCCCATTTTGATTTAAACTGAGGAAAAAAATAACTACAGAATTTAAATTTCAATTGTTATTACAGTCTGGTTAATTTATGTTTATATATTTTTAAATAATTTCAATGTACATGCTATATTTCTTTTGACATACATGTAATGATTTTGTAAAGTCATAATGATCACGTGTATATAAAATCTTTGCTCTAGCTTTAATTATTCAATGACGAAATGGGAATCCCCAATCATAATGATTGTTCGTAGCCTAATTTAAATAAAAACATGTTTTTCTTTGTATATAAGCGAAATATTAATAAATTTTACGACTTTTTACAACTATAAATATCTGCAACTCAAGTAAATAATTTTCACACGAAAACAAAATTCCAGTAATAATTTACATTGCCAAGACAGATTCGATATCTTGACTGCAATTGTAGAGACAACAACATCATTGTCTAAGACATCTAAAAGTCGAGATCTATCCTTAACCAGCTTCAAGGCACAATTATTTGAATTATTATACTATTGCTAACACAAAGTAGGAAGTCTGCGTTTGTCTTTTTAACGTATATAGTGTAAAAGACTGGCATACAATTACATATGACCCCGGTCCTTCGTAAATACTTGCATAAAACTAACTAATGAGGTTTAATAATATGTTGTGTTAGAATACAGTACTATTGGTTGTTCGAGACTTGAATGTGCCGGTCGTTTCGTCAACACGTCAAAATCCTTGAGGCGATCTGTAGCGTGGAAAACTTATCTGACTCATGTTCGTGACGTAGACATAACAGAGAGCTATTCGAGTTTTATTTATTGCTTAAATAATGTGTGGTGACTGCACGGAGATAATGTTTTATTATGATTTATATACACGTGTCCAGACGCAATGGCACTGATAAGAAAATCTTCTGTAATTGGTTGTTTAGCATTCCATGAAATAATTTGTTTCGGGCGATCGTTACGGTTGTATCTAAGTGAGGCGGCAGATTGACTCAGCAGTTATTTACTTCAGCGAAACACTTAAGGACATACAAAGTATAATAATAATTAAGCATGTGTGTTTTAGGCTCATTATCCGTTAAATATTCTTGGAAGTAAACAGAAGACGTCACGCGAAGTTACAAAAACATAGATGGGTATTATAAAAAATCCGCGATAGTAGTTACGTTTCTGAGTTATTTAAATCTTATAAGCCAAAGATGTCTGCTCAATACTCAATAGGAATTAGGGAAAGGTCTTCTCTTGAATAAGGAGTAGTGGTTAATAGCTATTTTTAACTAGTAAAGGTTTACGTAACATACTCTGGTGCTACTAATATTTCAGTTAAGACTTATGAATGAAGCAAGCGTCACGCGTGATAAAATCTCAATTCAAGAACATCCTGAAACCATGCACGTCATAACAAGGTCACGCCACTCTTAGACAGGACCCGGAAGCTATAAGGGCATTTATTATTTCCAACTGTAAGCAAATTCTTACTAAAAATAGATCCTATGATCGGCACGGGCGTTAGGTTTTGCGTCATCAACCCACGCTAAGGGGAGGCTTGTGGTAGGCGGTGGAGGGGAGTGGGGGACCAGGAGGGGGGGTGAAGCTTTGCTTCAAGGATGTACGCATGCGCGGCAGCGGCGCCTACACTAAATAATGTCAAAGGGCAATCCCGGGCTGCCTGGATGCCTAGGGAGAAGGCTAAATTGATTTCCAACACTCAAACTAGGTCAGTTTTTTTCTTAAATATACCTAGATTTGTGTCAGATTTTGAGCCGTGTAAATAAGAAACACGTGTAAGTGGAAAGAGGATTTTCGGTTGCCATAGCAACGGCATAATAATCTGAGGTAAAATTAAGCTGCCTGACAACGGTGAGTGATATAAGGAAGGATAACAATAAGGTTGATTGCTATAATTAGCAATTTATCTCTTTGTTTATATAAAAGGTAGCGACATCATGATAGACTGGTGGGTATAGGATAGACTTATCAATACAAATCTGTTCAGAGTTTTTCTTTTTCATCTCGTCTAATCTTCACATTTGGTGTTATTTTTACAAATACATAAAACTTTGTGCATACATTATACCTTCTCTATAATATTTCTATGGTTTTTGAACACAATTTTCAAGCATTCATATTAAAAAACATAGTACCCTCAGACTTCATCAATTGAGTATATCAGAAGCTTTAAAGGGTAAAAAATTAATGAAATTTGTGAGCGCAAATCACTCGCTAAAAATATTTAAGCCACTTAAAACCTCTAGGTTTATAAAGACAATGTTAACCATTTACATGATTACCAAGTACGCAACATGATACCAAGAACATTAGTGCCACGAAAAGCTAGTCAGCGTATTTAATTGTGAGGCGAGTCAATTGTGGTAATTAATAACACAAGACACAGTGACCCTGAATCGAAATCTGATACTCTAGGAGCTGCGGTCTTTACTTAAGGACGACTTCCATGTTTGTTATTTACTTTATTTTCAACATTTATTTATATTTAATATTATAAACTACATAAACATGTATTTATAATATTATTATTTCACGATCGTAAGTCTCTAGCGCCCGCTCCCGAAAATTTTATAGTTATTCGGGGCTGAGAAGAAAATTTATTTAATCAAAGATCATGAAAATTTGTCCACCTTCTTGAGTTGTAGATAAGTGATAAGTGATGTAGCTAATCTGACTTTGCTTTTGGTATATGTTAAGCTTATATTACTGTATGGAAAAAAGGTCTCTCTGGTCTCTTTTCATTTCTCTCTATCAATTAATTCGATTACATAGTTTGTAGATAATAATTAATGAACATACATGTGTTAGAATTTAAGCTGAGTGTTTTGAAATCTTTAGTACAATTTTACGTACTTCAAGTTTGTAATAATTAACAAAATTATTTAAAATTCTGTGCACCAATTCTGGGCTCCTGTTAGTTTAAAATGGAACTCTACAAAATATATGATACAAACTCCACATAATTTGCTCTTGTTGATATTCTCCCTTCTCTAAGTCCTTTCTTTTGTCCCTTATTAAAACTTAATAATTAGGTACTCATAAAAGTTTTAATAAATTCCTTCTCGGAGACCAAAATCAAGATCGACGCATGTAAATTCAAAGAAAAACCAACAAAATATGATAAATGCTAGAATAAATACCAGTGATTTATGCATCAATTTATTTCCCCCTTGCGTTACTTTCCGACTTCGTTATAAACTTAAGAATCCGATGCTTTAAGAATTTTTCTATTTCGAACAACAATTTAGTGCATAACTCGACCGTTATAAATATCAACGCGTGCACGAGTATTTATACCGATCGAATGCTACGTGCTTCACGAAACTATGGACTAGTACATCTTCCAACTATTTAAATATACTGTAATAATTGCATAAGTAGAGTTGCTAGTCGTTGCCCATTAAAGAAATATCCAACAAAACATACAAACACGTAGGTGTACATGTCGAACTAGCGTGATCGTGGAACGATTCTAATCTTAATTGTATATACATCTTAATCTGATGGTGCAGCTCCCTAGAATGCAATGAATTTAAATGCTGCGTTCATAATAAAATTTACAAGCATGCATCATGCAGCCATTTATATACAGCTCTGTCACTGCCTCAAAAACTGCAGCGTCTACAAAAATAACCCGCAGAAACACTCCTTATACAGGCAAAAATCTCTTGCCGTATAGATAAACAGGAATGATAAAACAAATTAGCATTCTCATCCTGTGATATGCCGGCTCCGGTGCCTAGGGGAACATCTGACAAATGCTCACAAAGGTCACATTCCCGTCGGTTGCCATTACGACTCCATAAAACGTTCTGTTTTAAATTGCAAGCAAACGTGCAGACGAGTAAAACAGAAATAAATAAGCAAGTCTGCGCTGGCAGCGCTGTTGCTAGGCGCGCTCAAGGTCTGCGCGGCCCTGGCCGTGCCCCCCGCGTACCCTCTGCCCTGCTCCCCGCGCATGTGCATCGCGCAAGCTGCACTCGCCAGCCGCACACCACCAGCCGCCACACACACACACACACACACACACGACACGTATCGACACACTGCACGTGTAAGCTTAGGAAGGGTTCGCGTTAGTGAGCGTGTCGTACACACACGATGTCTGATTAATGATGGTGGATATTCTTAGTTTTGTATACAACACACATGTACATGGCTTCTATGTGTTTGTGTACATTTGAACTAAATGTGGAAATTGCCTGCTTACGTGACATCCACGGAATGTATCTTCATTATTACTAACATGTCCACGTGTTCAACTAAGTACTTGCCATAAAATGCTAATTGTACCCGAATATCCCCAGGAAAGCATTGCAGAAATTCAGTATCTATGAAATCGTAAGATTAATAAATAAATAGTTTTGTGTTTTGAAGTAAGGGTTTCAATCCGTACAATATCAAAATAATTAACCGAAATTCCAAAGGTGAGAAACTGTATAATATTTAATAATCCTTTCTATTTTCATCTCCTATTAAACTGTATCTAATGCTAACTAAATATTAGAAGGGTTCCGCCATTCTAAAGATATGCGCATTCCGAACTATTTTCGTAACTTTCTTTTCATTGAAGATTTTTTGACGGAAACACGGAAGTAATGTTTCAAATATCCTAAATATGCTGACGTGCGAACATTGTATATTATCAAATGGAGCTCTGCCAACATTAAGTGATGATATAAGTTTGCACATCGTATAATTCTACTATTTCACTACCTACTTGACCGTATAACCTATATTACAAAAGGATCCCATTTTGTTGTATGTAGAAGAAACTGTTTTATTTTGAGTTAAGTTTGTGAAGAGAGTATAATCTATAAAATTATGTTTATATTATTATCAGGATCCAAAGAAAATTACACGTTGGGTTGTACGTTCAGTTTTAAATGTAAATACGCCTAAAAAAGTAGCTACTGCATCAAGAATTTTCATTGCAGAGGGTCCTGTTAATAATTAGTTAAGCGTGCTGAATCTAAGTTTACAAACTGTATTTATATAACTTTGTGTGCTAAATGCTACCATGTAACTTTTCAATTTTCAAGTATCTTAAGTTTGGAAGCATTCCAAAAAATATAGAATGAATATTAAAATTTAAGTGGGATGCAAAAGCAGAACTGCCCATTATCTTCAAGAATGTGAAATGTTCTGTTAAGAGTCGTTTAGTTTATAATATATAGGTGGTCAGACTGTCTAGTAAAATGTCGATAAGCGACCGGCACGTGTCCACTCATCCATATACACGCTTTGGCAATCCTCAATGTTTATTTATTAGTTATGTATCACACCGTCCCCACGTGTTGGGGACATAATCTATCTTTCAGCGTGTAAATACAATGTGCAACCTTTTAAAGATTTATTTCTTATCAACAATTTGCAATGCCATTTCTTTATACTAACAGGTTGCGCATGTAGTATGCTAAGCTGATGCTTTACCATTCCTATAATGCTTAAAGATTCGATTGAATTCATCTTATTCAGAGTTTTGATATGGAATGGGAATAGACAATCATAATTAAATATTTTAAATAATACTGTACATTGTTGTAAAACCTGTTCGGTAATGTTTGGGACTGAACATTAAACTACTTTTGTTTTTGTAAATAAACAAATGGTCGGCCATCTTGGCGGCCATGTTGTTGCCTAGACGTCAATGTGACGCGCGCGCTCGTCAGCTGATAGTGATACGTGGTGCTCGACGCCGAACACTTGCTAATGCAAGTAAATAACGACCGAGTATTGTTCAACTAAGTATCTCGACATATGCAAACAATACATGTATAGGTACATTATGTACATCAAATAATCAATATAAAAACTTCATCATACACTCCATTTGCATGATCGATAGCTATAGCTTGATCCGGTTTTAGATTCACAATACTGAACAATAAAATAGGTTTCGTATTGAATAGCACGTTTGTTTTGGAATTCAAATTCCGAAGCCAACCTGAACGTTTCCTTGAATACCAAGAGTGCTGATTAGTCATTCCTTATGTTGCTACTTTTATTTTTGAAGTCTGATTTTACAACATTTCATGGTTTCTTGCTAAAATCCTTGGCTGTGAAATAGAATTTGTTGTAAATAAAAATGACGAATCAGGAGACAGGCGGTATTATTATTTGCTTTGTATCTCATTATTGTTATTCAGGCTTAGCGAGCGCGGGTTCAAGGCAAAGCCGCCATCGCCATGTGGGAGGCCCCTGAGTTTTGTATTTTAATGTAGGTAATTCTAATCTATAACTTCAATCATGAACTCTTTACTCATCTACGAACAGCCATGTGCCCGTGACCATACATTTTGGAAAACCTATACGAAGTATATCGTAATTACCAAATGTAACAGGAAACATTTTAAAGATAGAACCTTTTTTACATGTTATGTTAGGCACCGGCATTTTTTAGTCAGAGCACGATGACGTCACACGGTTTTTGCTTGCTCCTGTTCGCTAGTTTTTTGCTATTGTACAACCATACAGCAAGTACCATTAAAGGCTTCCCAACAATTATTGAAATAAAAAAATAAGAGTAATTTGATTAAGTGGTGTTAATAATATGAAGTTTATATTAATTAAGATGAACATATCATAATTTGAAGGTATTCATAAATTCTTACAGGAAAATGTAGATAACGAAGAGACGATAGGTACATAAACAATTTTTTCCCAATTTATAGATACTTCCCCGTTGAAAATGATGTAATAATTAATCTTAATATCCTGCTTAATTTGTAACTTTATACTTATTACGTACCGTATTATGTTTCTATGAGTTCATTGAGGAAAACCGCTTCAATAAATTAAAACAATTGAACATTATCGTTAAACAGGCAATTATGACGTTACAAGCCCTGCTCCAACAAATTAAATCTCGGAATTTGCTCAAAGAACAGATGTCAATACGGATTTAGAAGACCAAATATTTAAAGATCAAATAGTTTTCACTTTTGCAGAATCAGCGTAAATATTTGTGACCTTTATTCTTCAGATATCACCTTTACTTGTTTCATAAATAAATGTAAATTGCCGAAAATAGACCGAGACCGACTGGAGATCAACGATTTCAAATAAGTAGAAGGATTTTATTAGAAATTCGATCGTATCAAGAATACTAGGAAGTAAAGATATTCAATCAATAGTACAGCTTATCGTATCTATTCAATTTATATCGTTTATCTATTGATTACATATTCCTAGTATTTAAATCTTAGTTGATAGACATAACAGCGTGAATAAGTAATTTACTTAGTGGTGCCGTAAATAATTAATTGATGTTTATAAAAATTAGGTCATCAATTTGTTTATCTTCTGTATTCGTAATTGTGTTATAATTTTCTCAGAAATTAGTTGATTTATTATTTAAGAGTAACTAACAGATTCTTATTAGAATTGCAAAAATATATTCACGTCTTAGTTTGAAGTAAAATTCAGCTACAAAAACGACTGAAGGAATTTTAAATATTCCTTTGTAACATACTGTAAGAAAATATTCGTACATCCATAATTAGCTTTAGGTAGTTTTTATGTGTGTTAGCCCACCGAGCCACCGTCGACGCCGGCTGGGATCACCCGATCGCCTTGAACTCATGTTCGACATTTTTTGCGAACTAACGCTACAACAGGATACATGGCGCGGGCTCTGCTCGGCCCTTTAGTGGTTTAGTGGATGCCCTTGATGGATCTAAGAAATCTTTTCGAGCAGTTTTATTGCCTGGAATTCGGGCAAGCCGGTTTACATTCCTTTTGTTCCCATCAGGGCCCGGTTACATGAAAGCAACAGTTTGAAATTTTGTGTCTTTCGTTTATGTTATGTAAGATGCAAGAATAGAGCTGAGTGACGTCAAACTAAATGCAATGGATTTTGAAGGTAACGTCAACAATGTTTAAGCGACGTGTTTCTCGCGGAAATTTGTTTTTTCACAATATACTCATAATAATAACTTCGTGATCATGACGCGGTGATAAGACCTCGACTCAAATTGACTCATGTAGAGGACGCCAGAGTTTGTCGTTCAGGTAGTACCGACTGTCAAATGACTAGAGTCAATACTGACGCTAGTCTACCTACACATAACGTGATGTTTGTTGATGAGCTGCTCTGATCGATTAATCATTAATGCCACGATAAGTGTAACAGAAGTCGTGTTCAGATCTTATTACAAACGCAAGGACGCCCGATTACAATAAAGATGCAAACATAAGGTCAATACGAACTTAATAATGTATGTAGGTAAGTATCGCATTATCTGGAGTCAATTTATTTTGTTGACTTCAAGAAATTCCAAACGTTACTTAGATACAACAGGAACTTAAAAAATGATTAGTAAACAAAAATTCTTTGGGTAAACTTACTGTTGTATATGTTTCATTTGAAGAAATGTTGCATAATGGTACATGGCGTGGCATCGGAGCGCTGTCAGTGAATAACACATGAGGCGACTATGGCAGGAATTCAGTCACGTCGCGGAACTACTTCACCGCCGTACAATCTGCACACCGCTGATATGCACTCCGTATCACAACGGTTCACCTGAAAATACCAGCGAGCAATGAGCTGAGCGCATTCGTGTATCGTGCGTCCTGCAGATGCGGCGCGAGACTCGCGGGAGGCCTCGACGTGACAATTTTTACGGAACTGTAATTATTTGTCAGGTGACCCGTTGGGACGCGTCGGTGTGGAAATTGCGATGCGGTGTATAGCGCGGTCGTCGGTGAGGCACTGACGTGAGTGACGGCTCGCCGGCCGCCTGCCGCCGGCCGCTCCTGCATTGCGGCGCGCAGCCGCACTCGCGCGCGCATGACCTTGGCATTGAACTTGGCAATGGGCCGGCGCGGCGAGGGGGCCGCGGGGCGCGGGGCGGGCCGGCCGGCGGGGGATGGAGATGCACCGGCAGCTGCACCGCCCCTCTCCCTCTCCTTCCGTCATCGCGGATGCCCGAGCCCAGCTTACAGAATACTAAGTACTGATGCCTTCAATTGTATAATGCGAAGATATTCCTTATGCCCATCAGTTTAAGAACAGTTACTATTTACATTTGTCGTGTCGCGCCGTTTCCGTTTGTCTTATTTTTTTTACGACGTACAGAAGCGTCTGAAGTTTAATAGGTGGAACCATGGAACATGCATAAGGTTCTATGATTGATATTTATAAAGCAATTTTCAGAATATTAATATCCGGTTTCAGTTATGAAACAATTCATCGTGTCTAAAACGAATATTCTTTGTTTGCCATAAACATAATCTTTGGAGTAAGTATATTTTTAGCATCGTTCAAGTGATTTAAATGAATGGTTGTTCATAACTATAGCAACGTAAACAGTATGAAGCATTATAATTTGGGCGTTGTATACAAGTTGTAATAGAGGAGCGATCATGGTGTTTGTTCGTGAGGCGCGACTCGCTCGAGGCACATCTGATGTAATATCGGCGGGCCATAAAAACTGGTCGCACTTGAGACTTTAGTTACTAACCGGCCATTTATAAGTCCGCCATCATTTCTTCGATAATTATGCGATAATAATGTAGGAGAATCGTCTTTTACAACCAAATTGAATGGAGTGTCACCTGAATCGGCTATATCACATCGGTTTCATGAAAGACACTTCATTACTTACATATAGCCTATTGATTTGTTATTTTGGTATTAAAACATAATGAGATGTGGGTGATGAGGCATCTTCCCACACGTGTGGGGGAGATGGTCGGGACGCGCTCGCGAGGGCGAGGGGGGAGGGTAGGGAGGGGGGGTTGGTGCGGGGTGCGGGGTGATGTTTGGGATCGATCTGAGTGCGCGCGCACAGCCGCCGCAACCCTGCGTCGTTCGCTACCCACTCTAAAGGTCCCGGCCACTACCTAGGTACCCTAACTCAATACATCTACGCTATAAACACCGACGATGTACCGAAGGACAAGGTAATTATCTTGTTTTGTCGACTTCAAATATGTAACGATTAAGTGTTGTTAGGTTTGTCATAACTCGCAATGTAATGTTTTCATAGCATGGCCTATAATGTTTAAGTACCAACTGAAAAATGGCCACTACGTATTCATAACATAAATGGATTAAAAGTTCAGATACTATACCTTCTGAACTAACACAACCTATCCAATTCTGACAAGTTTACGTTTATATAACCCCAAGTAGCAATCCCATTAACATTAAATTCACTAAGAACATTGATAAAGTGCACTGAACTTTTCATTATTGTTGACAAAAGTCAGATAAATTTAAATCAGAAATTCATTTTCACATAATGTTCGAATCACGGAATAGTTTTTACGACGTCGTTAAGCAATTTAAGCCGCTACGGTTATGTAACACTACACTAATGACGTACAATAATAGAATACTTAATCATAAAATTAATGTCTAAGACAAAAAAAATACAACGTGACAAAACATGGCAACTTTGTTAGACAAATAGCAAAGTCATAGATAGAAAATGTAGATACTTGCAGAAGTATGAAACAGTATCTAGGATCTCAATTTCATATTGATGCTGTGTTGTAACGACACATTACCGTTGAGACCAACTTTACTGAGGTACATTGTTGTCTGTGAATTTCTCACTTTTTACTACACCAAGGGCCCCAAAATAGTTCCCTGTGGAACCCTATGGAACTCGAAGTATTTATGAACAATCGAACTGAAGATTTTGTTTGGTTTCAAAATTGCGTTTTGAGAATTGGACAATACTTTTTATTGCATTACCTCTTGTAGGTTTTTAAAACCAACTTTCCTCCTTCATTCATTCGTACTAAACCTTTAATGCGGTAGCAAAAAATCCCCAAGCCGTAGGTTTTCCATTGTTTTTTATTGTTCGATCAGGATATGTACTTGACTTAAATACAGAAAATAAAACTGTAATTACCTGGTTGACAATGTTACATCTTAAAATTCGGAAAAATGAAAGAATTTCTAAAACCTGAACGAACTGTCACAATTCATACAAATGGATTTATTTTAAAATAGATTGAAAGTAAAAATGAACACCTATGTCAACTGGTTGTCATATGCTCATCATCGCACAGCTGAGGAAAATTGATGACTGTGGTTAACAATCATCAAAACCCTGCGTCATTGCCTTTGATGTTTTTTTTTAACTTGTAACAAGTGCACTTCTTAGTTATATTAATTTTTGATGTGTTTTCAAGCCGACGTAATCAAAACAAAAAAGCACCCCGGTCATGTAATAGAGTTTTGAAATCTCTGTATGGATTACACTAGGTTAACAGAATTTAGTCCATTACATTATGAAACAGATAACATCATAACTGTATTCATTTGATCGTATCTTTGTCAAGAAAATATCTAATAAAGACTTGATAACATTTGCAGTATGAAGTCCTTGAATACAGAAAACGAAACTAAACAAAATAATTTGGATTCATCTCCTTTTCGGGCAGACAACTAAAATCAAGCCAAATATTCTATAAAACTAAATACAAAACATTCTACAATTATTAAATAAAATTGTATATATTTCAGTGACGTTTTCTTAATTATTATTATTATTTTGTTCAGTACTAGTTAACTGTAACCGCCTACGCAGTATCAATCACATTTAACTCAATTTCAGAAACGTAACGTGTTTAACACCTGACTGCATTACCGTAGGCGGTAACATTTATACCGCGTTACATATTTAACCGGGTTTCAGAGACATTTGACCTTTGCCTTGCTCTTTGAAGGTTAAAGGTCAAAGGGACCCGAGTGCGCTAAGTAAGTAATTTGCCCATCAGAGCGGATCATAATCTAATTTCAAAAGTTTTTCAGCTTCCCGATTACTTTGAAATTTTTGATCCATAAACTTTTGATGTTATTTCATCTTTTAGTTTTATTTGTGTATCTGGTTTATTCCAAAAGTCTTTTATGTTTAACATTAATTCTATTAATGATCTTATTCGAATCAGTAAGCACCATTCTTAAAACCCATTTTCTTTGCTCTTTCATCATTTAAACCTTGTAGCAAAGATTTTTGAGAAAACTTCGTTTAAAAATATTTGAATCCTAACACATGATTTTCATGTACCTCGCGACTGTTATGAGATTAATTTTCCCTAATTTTCATTTAAAATAAAATAACATTGCAGTGTGCATTGGTTATTTTTGTCACACTGAATACATATCCTTATAATGAGATACTAGAAAGAAACTTTTAAACTATCGCTCTGCATGTAATATTATTCACGAACATACAACATACCGGCGAACACGGCACCTCTGCCTAATCCTTCGGGGACACAGGCGTGATGGTATGTTATGTTTATAATTCACGAGAATAAGCACTGGTAGTAAGCAAACTGCTTGCAACTACGGCCGGTGTAACCTGGTCAAAACGTCAAGCCCAAAAAGGTATTTATGTATGCACGCGCTTCGTGAATTATATCCTCGAAAGAGCCTAGAAAACCTGTCTTGATAGATACCAGAAAAAAAGTACATATATATTTATTACTGCGGTTAGATCTTCAGACGGTACATAAATATTCCCTATTTGATCGACGGCTAATGCATTATGCATCGGATACCGCAAGCGGTAATTATTTTATATAAGCACGTGACAATTAAGCCCTCAGGTGCAATAGTATACCTATTAAGTTTTTACTTGAACTTTAGCTATGAAAAATTAATTAAAAATGTCGAGCAGACAAGGGTGTTTATTACTGTGTTGACTATTTTAATAATTTAATTAAGTTTTTAGTTATTTCTCCTTCGTTTTATCCGTACATATTATTATATTGAATAATATTATTTTGTTAAAATAACAGCAGACTTATTTTTTTCTTCCAAATATAAAGCTTTGTCTTTTTTGTTTACCACCAAAACAAACATGTAATATAAAAAAAAAACATTTTGTTTTGAATCAAGACAGTACATACAACTTACAATACATAATTACAGACACATGCATTTCAAAATTGGATTACGTTGTTGCATCACATAAAGCCCTATCTACACTAGAAACTGAATCCCGGTACTGCGTATAAAGTTACAGCGTCATAGCGAGCATCGCGGCATCGGTAAGCCAGGGTGTATGTGGCCTTGCCCTTCACGAGCGCAAATCGATAGGCGCGCGCCCAGCTGACCCGCCCCGCGCCGTGTAAACACCGCTTTACCATCAATGGGAGACTTTGTTTTGAAATTGTTTGTGTTCTTTTTGTCTATGGGATGTTTGATTTTAAGTTTAGAATGTATGAATAGATAAATATAGTATTTCTTTTAATAGAATATGGCATTTAATTTTTTTGTTTTTTTTTTTTTTTTGTTTTAGGATTAATACAATGTGTTCGGTTAGATTAGATTTTCGTATTGCTTTTTTCAGTTTCGCAACGCAATATAGTATGATGAAATTCTTTTTTTAGGAATTATTGTCTATTAACCTTGTTTGCTAATAGACAATGTAAACAAACGTATCAGTTATTGGATAATGTGATGCAATACTGTAAATATGTTATAGACATAAATGTAGACAGGCAGGAAAGCCACAACGCAGTCATACTGTAGTGAAAATATGACGCATTCGTGAATCACTAAAATGAATAATAGTAATTAATTTAATTTAGAACGGTATCTTTTATTGACATAGGTGTTGAGTCAAACCAATATTGAAGGAAGGCTAGTTTGTTTACTATGGATTAACATGAAAATGGCTTATCAGATAGATAAGGATATGTGGAGCATATGACCATTATTATGCAATAGAAGGTCAGTACCTTCAAATAAATATTCTTTCAAATATTAAGTAAAAGAATTTTGTCATCTGTTTTTGGGCGCAAAATAGTTTAATTGGAGGTGTGTCTAATTAATTTCATGAAATAAAATAATAACCAACATAACTTGATGTCAATAATTAAGTATCTCAGTTTCAAGAACATATTTTAAAATACTTCACTTTAAGTAGGATCCAGCTAATATCAATATAAATATTTTTAGAATCGAGCTACTGTCTTTAGAACTTGCATTAACATTTACCTCAACATAAACATGAAGGATACAAAAACCAAGCACCAATCATATTAGTCCAGCCCAAAAACAACAATGTCTGCTAACGAGCCCACGGGACACCATTCACCATTAAATATCTTCTAAAGGTACATCAATAAACAATATTTTTTTATGTGGGCGGGTTGGGTCCATAGAGGGGTTGAAACGCCCCCGGACCACCCCGCAGCTTCCCGACCCAAATACAAGGGGATGAGTCACGCACGCACACAAACAAACACACACACACAGCGACAAACATAAACACATGTAAGTGGGATTGTTAGTTGTAACACGATACATGGTGAATGGTAGGGGAGGATTAATTCCTACCCTATGTAAGTCCTGTCCTTTAGATAATTTCAATAAGGGTTGTGCAGGTTTGTTTTTTGTTTTTTGTTGCATCTCCGCACTTGCGCTTGGGTAGCTGTAATTATTTTGACCGAATGATGTGCTTATATTATAATTATTAAAGCTTACTAGGAAACATTATTTAGCAAAGAAATATTATTGGAATGATTTTTGATTGACCTTCAGTTAGTTGCAAAATCTAGCCTATAAGTATAAAAAAGAGGGTGCAGTAAATACGTCCTGATTGTCGGTAGAGAAAATGAACATTTTAGAATTAACCGGCCACATTTAATAAATCAATAGAACTGTCTAAATTCTTGAAAGTGCTAATTTTTGATCCGCCAAAAACTAAATTCTAAAAAACCTATGTACGGGAAACAGCAATTATTTGTTCATGATATTATATCCAAAACCGCAAGAAACTATAATCTACCTATTGCATGATTCACATAATATTACTCAAACTTGCTAGTTATATAATATCTAGCAAGTATCTTGCATCCTGCAGACATAGACTAAATAAAGTCTAAATTAATTCGACCTAAGATTTGGCAACTCATACATGTTTTTTACACTAATGGATTACTTAGACATGTTTTATCCACGTTTACATTCATTCAATTAATAAATATTAATATGTAGGTGTGTGTAATTATATCAATTATGATAAAAAGTGTAATTTCAATTCGGGAAAGGTTATCCAGCCGTCGACGCTTGAAGATGATTGATTTCATCGAAAAACAAAATTAATTTATATCCAATACTTTAGGCATTATAATAAAGTAATTGAACTAATGCACTTTTTAAATTTGGAAAGGTTTGTGGCGGTATGCATCGACCGTTAGAAGAATCTTTAAAAAAAAGTTATTCTACCTCCAAATATGTTTTTATTTTACCATTTAAAAAAAAACGTGTCATCGAAACAAAAGATTTATCACTCTCTCTAGAACGTGTATTTTATCATTTGTATTTTCATATATTTGTTTCGACAAACGTCCATAAATATTTTTATGTTTCATATAAGTATATTTAGAATTCCGCGTGTCATTTCAAACCTACCCTATCCTTTTATACATAAAAGGTTTTCTGGGATCTCAAGGTAAATAACGCCTGAATATATTATAGTGTGTAAGGCAAGGCCTATTAATTTTACTTCATCCAAGCAAAATACCAATGAACATGAAACTACCCCAAAGCCGGCAAAAGACCTAAACATAAAGTCTTTGTTCTCCGAGAACCACACTGCCGTATATATCAAAGCAATACAGATCCTTTTTCTTATTAACATAAAGGTAAATAAACAAATACAAATATTAATGATACTAACATAAGAACAGGTATTTATTACGGGCATTTGACTTCTAGAAGTATTAGCGATATTTAGCGCGGAGAACAAAAAGCCGGACAAAAAGTGGGTATTCAGTTAATGATGTGGACACAGGCATACGCGCCGCGTGCTATCCTTGAGGGGTTAAAATAACATCAGCTTGTGTAACTCTAAGTATAGCACTTAGGAATTCTAAATCCCCTCAAAAAAAAGAAGAAATGTAGGGATAATTTTAGCCGGGATGAGGACGAAGCTTATAAAACATTGATGTTGAAACGAATCTTAACATTCTTGATCCTATTCGTTAGTGGGTTATGTAGCCACAATATAAGACTTAAACAGGCCAAAAAGGTAATACATGGCTAACAGTATTGATGTTGAGTATAAGAACATTAGCATCTGGATACAAAGAAACTAAATGATCGGCTTACCTACATATTGCCAAACGCCGGTAGCTACATGTTGGAAGGAATCGATTCTAAGAAAGCGAAGGTAATTATAGCAAAATGGCCGATGTACTTCATTAAGCACATTGTCGGTAACATTTACATCGATTTTCGTTCCCAAAACAACACCAAAATTGTTTGTTCAGACGATTAGCGTGCAGAGCGGGTGACGTGAGACGCCACGCAAGGTGAACTGACCAATTTCGCGCAATGAACAAATCATTTATTCACACTACCTACGACTAT
The DNA here is from genome assembly GCA_905146925.1 of Autographa gamma. NCBI lineage: Eukaryota > Metazoa > Arthropoda > Insecta > Lepidoptera > Noctuidae > Autographa > Autographa gamma. Next base: position 5,606,562 of record LR989868.1, on the reverse strand, counting down.
GTTACCCAGCTGTCGTTTAGTTCCTGTTATTATGGAACCTCGAACTACAAGCTCATCTAATTAATCCGTATCTTTCCAAAACACGCGAACTGATTGCCGTACTGTATATACATATACGACGCATACATAAGTGGAAAGCGTGATTACAAACATTACACAACTGATCGATTTTTCTCTGAGCCGGATTGCGGGAAAATATAGTGAATTGGTGGAATTACCTTTGTCGGTGAGTCCAGGCAGGCGTTGTGGATCAGGATGCAGGACACTCGCGGCGATTACTGCGCATTTGTCCCTCAGAAGCTGTTTCCAGAAAGAGGGCGCGCGAGAAGAACCTACCGACGCGGCGGTGCGCGGCAGAATCGCTCGGCCTCGACCTTGGCCGTCAAACCCGCGCATGCGTCGCGCGTCTCCTCTCCCCGCACCGCCGCGCGCCTGCGCTCCCCCCTGCCAATTATGTCATTATGATGTGCCGTCGAGTTCGCCGCTGTGTTGCCAAACACAGTCGCGCTCTGCTGGAGTCGAATCCAGATTTTTAATAAGGTCGAATGATAGATGTATCAAAGCAAATTCTTGGAACTAAATAGAAGGCAGCCATTTATCACAATAGGTAGGTACACAGCAAACAAACCATGTTATTAAACGGGCTATGGTATTGTTTAGAGTTCCAAACAATTTAGAATTCAGATCCTAGATAAATATAATGTAACCATTAAGGTTGGGGTTCACAGATACCTACACAGATTTGAGTGTTCATAATTATTTTCTTGTTAGTTGCATGTATCATGAAGCAGTTGCAATGCAGATATTCTTTATTTATCTGTTATCTTATAGAGGGGGTTCTCTATTGATATTCTGGTCCCTTTTGGCCTTTATTCGATATTTCTGTTTCTTGTTCCAATCTTTTGAAAACTGCTCGGCTCCTAAGGAGTATTACAATGTCTTGTCTTTCTTCCTTCCTATCCATACTTCTTAAATCACTCAATCGCTTCATTGATATTATATGAACAGCATTTATTGCGATCTTCAAATGTTTTCCATGCCTGATGTTCATGAAACGGACACAAATAGGGGATGACGTTTCAACATGAGTGAGATATCTTATAATCATGATTGACGCATTAGGTCATATACTACATCTTTAAGAACATTGTACTTTACTACATACCTATAATACCTGTCTAGGAGAATTACTTACTGACTTTGTATTCATATTTTATTACACTAGGGTCTCAAGCCTGTATTTAGCAGAGGGGACATCCCTCTTTTTGTCTATGGTCATTGCGTTTTCAAACTGCACTTCGTTGCAAAGATGGGGGTAGGTGTTGAAAAAGCACAAATTATAAAGTGTATGCTTGAATATTTATTTTTACCTCGGTTTCAAATAGGACACAAGTCCTATTGCTTAAAAATACAAATGTGTAAGCTATGTAGGACGATATTATTGTATTTTTGATGAGATGAGATTATTTATATTCCTTTCATGCTACCCCTTGGTTGGCGAAATCTTTTTGTACCTACCCAAATAACATAGCAACACAAATTAGTACCCACTAAACAATTCATAAAATAGTATGTGAACAAATAAATTGTAAAGCGTCGGAAGGTAATGAAATCTATTAATAATGTTAACATCATAGGCACTGATGTAATCTCATTGTTGATTTACCTGCACTTGTGATTATGTATCGCTAGCTCGCTGCATTGAGAATACATAGCTTATGCAACTATACTAATAAACTGTAGTCTATAGAAGTATAGATAGATAGTAGCTACTATAGGAAGTATCCTCTTACGATAGTCATGCGCTCGTCCACAGATGAAAATGCAGATTGGATCGCTGGAAAAATATTGTTTTTGGTAATGGAACTAAACCTTTTATTGAAATTTCCTTTGGGTGGTAGATTTAATAAATTTATACTTAGTCCATTAGTTCTAGTTACTAGTAGTCCAGTACTCAGTAACACAAAATTCAAAACTGACCATAATCTCTGCTTGTCATTTAAACTTGGTACCCTTACATTGGCGAAATTTTGAAAAGCAATTGTTATCACCCGATAATAATTATTTCGGCCCTGAAACGATAGAATATTTATTTGCTATTATATTTTGGTAATTGATCGTTAGGTATAACTTTTGTCTTGCTGTATTCAGGTGTGTATTTAATTTTTTAGAACTTAATGTTTCATCTTTCTGTTGGTTACCGATGACATGAAACCTGTTGCAATTATCACATGACTGTTTTATTTTTGATGATCACTTGGAACTGGCAGAACTAAACTCCAAAATACATCTAAAAGGAGCCTTACTGCTCAATATCAGTCCTTGTGTTAGTCAAATTTCAGTGAGCCGAAAATTTATTGTACAAAAATGAAAATTCTTATCTATATAGATGAAAATTGTTAATAGCTGAACAGCGAAATTTTAAAAGAAATGCCCAAATATTTAAATACGTCCAAATAGCAAATTGGAAACTGAAATTCCGACTGAAACCAGCCTAGTAGCGACATCTATGGAGCTATTTAGAGATTAATGGTATAAGGTACATAGTTGATACTAGCAACTGTGTATACCAGTTCAACGCTTAACATCCAGATGGCAGCACATGTGCGAAATTAAAAGTAATAATAATAATAATTATTAGCCGATTTCAAAAAAGGGAGATTATGATTTTCCTCACATTGTGCGTGTATATTCCAGGAATATACTATTAGTATTTGACATTGTGTACTTTATTGCATTTGCTTTATTTAGGAACTTCGGAACAGCGTAGGTTTTATTAAAATTTAAACATTTGATAACGTGATGAAAGTAGGTGACACAAGTTGGTTCACATTAAACTCAATAAATAAAACTAGAAGAAGTTCCTCAGATATTTTATTTATACAAGAATATTACAAAAAAGACCTCATCATTACAAAAAAATATATCAAAACACTTAGGCGGTTTCAGAAAATCACTTATGCCTTTATATACATTACTTACTTACATATTATACTATTTATTATCAGCAAAATAATACTCAGATGAACTAATTACATAAAATATCTATCTACCCTGGAGTCACTAAAAAACCCTGTAATTTCAGTGACTACCTTCGAGAATGCTGAGTAGCTCATCAACAACCTATCATATCTTGAACTTATCCATAAATTTATTTCTTAATTATTTACCCTACCTACTCGTAGCTATCTGTAAACTTTTAAATACAAGCTTTTATTTTATTTTTTGTTTAGTCAAATTGTGCTGAAGCATAAAAACAATACAGGAAGTGGTTTCTATTAGTTTCTGACATAAAGCTGATTATTCTTATTAATTCGTTTTGTTATCATTAACCTAAGGCCCAGACATAGTTTGTTGAATAACTTGAAAAAATAATTCGAATAACAATTAGGTGAATCTTCACCTTTCATTATTATGTTATATATTGTTATGTATTTAATATTCCATGCTCTGGTCATACACTGCTATAACTTATTTATATTTTAGAGGAGAAATGTATGGTGTCTGGAAGGTTTCCGTGTAGATGTCCACTGCCAGTCGGTATGGAGTCCACGCTCGTGGTCGCACTGAATGATGTTGGCTTTGGTTCCATTGTCACTGCTACATTCCTGGTCCTGCAAGATACACAAAAATAATGTTTCAAATGAATGTATAAAGGATGTCCAGAAATTTTAATCACATGATATGAGTTCATTAAAGGTAGGATTACTAAATAATCACTTGCTTTCTAGATTACTAGAAATTTTCAAAGCAAATCATTACATGATTTTATTTTTGGATTGAGAATATCTCAATTCAGCTGATTTTCAAAGCTGAGATTTCAAAACTGTTTAGAAAAAAAAATACTTAAGATGTGATTTTCCAAATTATATCTATGCCAAATATTAAATATATTTACTGAAAATGGATAAGTATGAGATTATTGTCGAGATTAGTACCTTGGTTTCAAACACAAGGCCAAGAGTTTGTTAGCAGGCGCCTCTGCAAACAGCCAGAGAAGGAGAGCGGCGAGGCAGCCCCAGAAAATGATACCGGCAGATGAATTTAGCTGAAAATGAAAAACAATGTTGAAGTAATCAAAACCAGTTCCGGCCCTCTGTTTGTTGGCTGATTTTAAAAGGAAGGTGGATGTATTGTGTCCGGCTAGTAATAATCAATTTATAAAAAAATATTGGTGTTGACGACATTTCACAGATCCCTTATTTTCATCAAAATATAACATTTTTTTTTCATATGTTGTTAAAGTCAGTTTTTTACATTTATGCAAAATCTTTGCTTTTCAAATTATCTAGCTTACCTAATCTAGTTGGAGATTGTTCAAGTTAGATTCTAGTACGTGCAAACTTATAAGATCAACATGTATCAACTTACAATTTCAAAGTAGTCGTTATGCTGTGGGTTCCTGGTGATGAAGACGTTGCGGGTGATGAGGATGGAGTGCGTCAGGTACAGCCCGTAGGACAGCCGGCTGAGCGGCACCCACGGGTACCAGCTCAGGAATGACTTCACGAAGGCTGGAAGAAGATAGGTTAGTGTGAAAGGAAATTCCAGTTGGAATTTGCAAGTGGCTCGAATCGAAAAGATGTGAGAATATCGTAACTTTTTTTTTTTCTGTGAAATTATATTCTAACTGGAATCCCTTGTCTTCAATTGGAAGGACCATATGTTTTTATCTTGATTTTAGTCAACACGCGATTATATTAGGTTACGGCTTTTAAGAAAGGTCTTGGACATCATGGTCCATGATGCGTTCTAGTTAAAGTTATCAAGGATTTTGGGAGAAAATAATTAAAAAATCATACCCTGCTAGTCATCCATCGTATTTCGCAGTCGTATAAGGAATCCATATAAATTTTATATAAACATAGATTGCCGATACTGCCACTATATACTTACGGACATGTCCAAAAGAGCAGCACAGCACCAGAAGGCCAACACCACACGCCCAGGCGGGCCTATTGAGCGCAGCGTACACGGCTCCCTCTAGCGGGTGGTAGTCGCGCCACAGGAACGTGCTGCCCAACACCATGACCACCAGCATTAGCAGTAACGCTGCACAGGTACCCAGGACTGACCATTTCTGGAAATCCAGGAGCATGACATTTCTTTGTTGGTTTTCGAGCTAACCTCCTTATTCCACTAGGCAGTAAGAAAAAGTTAATGTATTGTACTATATGAACCGCAAGCTAATTTAGAATGCGATGTGCGATGTGTTTAATTTTATTCCAAATTGCATCTTTATAAATAAAGGCAAAGCCTGCGCTCGCTGTTTTGAGGGTTATCTCACGGTCAAAGAAATTAAAAATAGAAGAACTGAGGTGTATCAATACAAGCAATTTTTTATTTTACCTGTTTTATCCTATTAAGATTGCCGTTCTTGCTGTATGTGACAAATAGGTGTCCACTGTAGAAGCCGACTAGATAGGCAGCATACCGCGTGTGGCTCTTGATATATGTCACGTGGAACTCTTCACTGCCACGAGGGTTCTTGACGAATCTACGAAAATAATAAATTAAAAAATGTTGTCGTTAATGGGGATTTTGAAGTTCTTTGGGACAAGTAGGTAGGATAGACTAAATAAATGTGCCTTTTCAAGTCCCAGAAGTCTACTCATGTAGAGGAGGACTGTAGTTAGATTTTATTATTATCTAATAAAGCGCAGCCAAAAGAATATATTATATGACATGCAATTTAATTAAGAAATAAGTCAACATGTAAAATAAGTCTACTAAACTCGACAGGAAACAAAATAAAATATTTCAACTTTTTTGTCATGAGATTGATAGATAGCGTTACATTGTAAACTAGTAGTAAATATAATCTATCAGACCGTAACACTACAGATGCCCTATTAGAGCAATTATATTGATATTGGCACAACGCAATACAGTTATCAAGAACAATGGCCCAAGGAAACCTCCGTGATGAAACCTCCGTTCCTTCACAGTAAATGCGTCACACGTTTATGGAAATGTACTAAATAGCGTAGTGGCACCAGTAATCGACATGCACCAGTAATCGACACTTTATTTTTTTATTTAATAAAATAAAGAGTAGGATACCGATTTATTTATTTGACGACACTGTAACATAGAAAGCACACTTATTACGGCTCCCATTGACATTTGAGCGATATTTACAGTTTTATTTGAAAGTAGCGGTGTGACAACTGATTGTGGCTCGAGTACCGGCGAGAAAAACAACATTTCTTACTGAAATCGTTAACGAAGGGATTACATTTCTTTGTTAATTATGCTAATGTATTGTAAGTTATTTGAATTTTATGAGTTTTACGGGTTTTTATAAGAACTAAAGGGTGGAATTTTGTTATAACACAAATTCAAGATTATTTTAATAAAATGTGTATAAAGTAAAATGTTGGTGTCGATCATTGGTGTTCACAAACTGACTTTCTCCAGTTATCGACACGTGTCGATAGTAATTATTAGAAACATTTTTCATTTGATAAGTGAATATATAGCTCTTCTAACTTTGCTTCTCGGTAGATATTTGAAGTAAACTAATCAAAGTTGACCTACCAGAAATCGACAAGTGACGATTATTGGGAAATAATATGTGTCAATGATTGGTTTTAGAGATGGCTCTGAGAAAAAATTATACTCCCGACCAGTTAGGTTCAGTGGGTCGTCTTAGGGGCGGAGGGTAGGAGTTGGAGCATACGCTAGGGCACTATGAGCACCAAAGAAAACAAAAAAAAAATAGTAAAAAAATTTGGGAGTCCTTTTTAGTTTTTTTTTTTTTTTTTATAGAATTCGAGCATTTTTATTGCAGCATCTCATTCTTCTTCTCATTATATCAGATTAAGCTTATCTATAGAAACCATTTATGATCTTAGAAGTATGGCCCTACAACGCACAGTTTCCGACTTATGGGCCGTTTACATTAAAAGGCCGTTCAAGTAAAAGGCTCATAACTCGAAAACGGTGCGTCGTGGGGCCATGTTTTTTAGAACTTAAATAGTTGCTTCAGACAAGGTCAACCTAATACAAGAAAAAAATCGGAAAGATTCCGAAAAAAAAAACAAATTTTTAAGTCCTATATAGGACTTATAAAAATTATAGTTTTTTTAACCATACGGTTAGGTAATAATTTTGCACGATTTGCTTTCATTATCAGTATTAAAATACTATCATACCTGTGGTAGAAATACAATATAAATTTATTGCGCTATCGTACACAAACATTACATCCGTCTTACGAATTTTCGATCAGGTCACGTGTCCTGACGCGGGTTTATCATTTTTACTCATTACAAAAAAAAACTGTACATCACCTAAAGAAGTTTTCGTCATACGAATTTTCGATCAGGTCACGTGTCCAGGGGCCCGATGTTTCTATTTTAAGTCAGTGAGTGTCAGGTATTTTCGTATCCAGATAATTTTAGTTCAATGAAAAATTTAGGTTCACCTACTTGCCAATGTTGACCTTGTAGGATTGCCAGTGGCTATAACAAGTGTAAAGTGCACTGGAACGTTTATTAACCTGACGCGAGTTTAATTTTTTTTACCCATTACGAAAAGCCGCTAAAGAAGTGTTCAATTCAAAAATTAAAATTTATCAACACAGACAAAATCAGAACCAAAATCAAAATCAAAAATCATTAATTTAAGTTAAGCTACAAAGTAGCACTTATCAAACGTCAAAATTTTAATACAAAAAAGACAGCATCCTAGGGGTCGGTTCATATCCGGCGGAAAAGACAGCGCGCAACATCGGCCGCGCAACCCCAGAACGAACAAGCACACAACTTTACATCCAACCTCCCACACCTGACGCGTCGTCGGGTCAGTGTGAAAGGCCGAATCCTCCATCATACGCCCGCCCGCCCCAGCGCCACGCGACTGACAGCACGCCACCACCGTCAGATATGAAACGACCCCAAATCGCCCACCCTTCACCAAGTGCTAGTCAACTTGTCAATATCTTCTGTCTTGTACGAATATTTACATGATTAATACCCATTAGTAAGAGAAATATGGTTATTGTAACAAAATATGCATACTTATTAAACAGGTAATTTTATTTTAAAGACCGACAAATGTGGTCAAATGGTGTGATTATTTGGCAAATACTCATTATAGATAATAGTCGATAACTGGGGTGTCGATTACTGGTAAGTGTCGATAACTGGGGTGTCGATGACTGGGGTGTCGATAACTGGGGTGTCGGTTACTGGTAACAGTCAAATGACTAGGTGTCGGTTACTGGAGATTCTTACACTTTTTCATTTTTTTGATTTTTTTTCTTGTCTGTTTATAGCAAATAAAAATAATACATTCTATTCTTATCTCAAGAATATACCTTACCATACTCAAATGTTACTTTTGGTTTAAAAGTGACTAATATACCTTTAATTTAATAAAGAAACCCACTATGATCGATTAAGATCCTTAAAGTGTCGATCATTGGTGCCACTACGCTAATACTATTTTTCAATACTTGTTTTCTCTGAGCCTTTTACGATACATAACGTAGAACTAAATTGTGTACTTAACGTTTTAAGTTTATCACTAAGATGAATAATAAAAGTAGTTAAATAGACAATTTTTAAAACACATGTCACAATTAATAATTTTATAGATTTTTTTTTAAAGAACTCTCTATACATTTGGTAGACTCTACTCGTGATCAGAGGTCTGGTTTGTTCCTTGCATAGAGAATCGGCATAGCCATTCAACATGGCAATGCTGCCAGCCTTCTGGGCACGTTTCCTGCCATTGATAAGTATGACGATGAGTTCTTTGACGCCTGTTAGTTTTTATTTATGTAAGTTTTAATTTTAGTATAGTTACAGTTTGTTCTTATATTAGATTTAAATGTGAATGAAAAAGAATTTTACTATTATGATATTCATATATAAGTACCTATATAAATAATTATACTTTCATAGATAAAGTATTTATGACAAAGGCCCGAAGCATCAATATTTCGAATTACTAATTAATAAACTAATTTGGACTAAAAAAAGTTAAAAATAAACTTAAATAATCAAGGAATTAAAAGACACCTTTACAATTCTAAAATATAAATGATTTACTACCTCAGTAAATAGTAGTGATTGGTAGTAAAACAAAAAAAAACATTAATTAAGCATTGAATCGATTGAGATAAACATGCATAAATGGTGAATGGACAGAATGGACTTCTAATGGCCGTTCAACATGCGAACCAAATGTTTACACGTTTAAGAGGAAAAGTCCTAAAAACTTTCCATGGTTTCAATGGCTATCGATATACTTGTGTCGATAGTCTATTTTTAGAGTAAGGCGTTGAGGCTAATACTGGCATATAAACAGCAGTTTAAGCTATTCTCAGTTCTCACATTTCATTGTTTTCAATGTTTCTTTGATAACTGCAAAGGGGTGAAAAGGAAACTAAAAAAGAACAAAAATAGGCCACGATAAAAACGGTTTTAAAGGAGTTTCATTCCAATCTAAAATAAATGAAAGTAAATGCAAATAACGATTTCTTTATTGTTGTATAGAATTATATGTCTATGTGTGAGCTGTAAGCCCTCTTACGCACTTGCGGTTAACCGCGGGGACGGCTAGCCGCGCGGTTAGCCGCATTTCCAGTTTTAATATGCAACCGCTTGTGATTGTACGCACTTAACCGACAAGCGGTTGCATATAAAAACTGATCCGCGCGGTTAGCCGCCCCGCGGTTAACCGCAAGTGCGAAAGAGGGCTGAGTCTTCGTAATATACACTTATATATTATCTTTCTCTTCAGCCTTCGTACTTATACGGAAGCAAACATAAATGCTACATATACCCATGCAATTATAAATTATGTAATAATTAATTATGAAGACCCCTTGCCCTCTAACACCTCGGAACATATATTCTAAGTGCCTATAGATAAAAATCTTGTTTAAATTAATATATCATGGTGCTTTTAATTACCTGCATATTAATATTACCTAGTCCCATTTAATTAATGGGTTATGATCTAGTCGGTGTAGCCGCTACAATTATATCTCTTAAGATTTATAGCTTCCTCTTCGATATGCCATCTCTAGATTATGCTATAACCCTGTACATAGAAGTATTGCGGGGTACGTAAATATAAATCTTACAGTAGGTGCGATCTGAAATAAATCTTGGTTCGCCTTTTCTAACGGAGTGAATGCTTGACTTCGCATTTATCGGCACAAATTGAACCACACATCATCACGCCTGTATCCCCGAAGGGGTAGGCAGAGGTGTACCAATGTACACCCACAGTTCGCCGATATGTTTAGGCCCCATGTAATAGGGGGCGAGCCTATTGCTACTTACCGGGCACAAATCCAAACTCCGACCTGCTACTGAGAATTTCATAAAAAAACCCAATAACACCTTGGTCGACTCGGGAATCGAACCCAAGCCCTCCAGCGTAGCAGTCGCGCTTAGCGCCACTAGGCCAACGAGGCAGTAAATTGAACTCCGTTTAAAAAAATACCACTTCGACATTTAAGTTTCAATTCAATCACAGAAAACTTAGTTTGTAGAAACTCAAATGTAACGAACTATTGTAATCGCTTCTCAAAAGGTTAGCATCAAAATCATATTTGGTATCGTGCGTAATAAGGCCGCCCTTTCTACCACTGTCTTGTAAAATGTTTAACCTTTTTTTTTCTAGCGTACACAAGAAAAGTAAATAAATAACAACTTACTCAAAAGTAAACAACTGGACCGCAGACAGATGGTAGATGTAGTTGATAATACCAGGCAGGACCACAGCGACTCCAGTGAGGATGGTTGCCATGGTGATGCCGAGGGTCGGCAGGCGACGGTACACGTAGTACACGAGGACTGTGACCACGAAGAAGTGGAAGTCGCATGGTATGTACCAGGATACTACTATACACTGTGGATATAGGAGACAAGTTTACATGAGGATAAGTAGTATATTATATTGCGTTTATAAATATCACCTATGTAGAATAGATATCAAAGTTCCCTGTTTTTGAACTAAGGTTTTACCGATGTCTTGATTTGAACATGAGTTACTTTAATGTAATTTAATTGTGATTGATGAAATAGCGAGAAAACTAGTAGTAGTAAGATTAAAACTTTTGTAGGGATGAATATACGTCATACTAAAACTTTTTGGTAGCAGAATTTTCTCAAATATTTTTAGTATATGAGTATGTAAAAATATACATAAATAAACTGTCTCCACCTAAACTAAAATGTCAATTTCACTAAATTCATTGAAGATTCAGAATTGAGTACTAAAATCTCAATGCACCAGAATCTGTCCTTCTTCTTCAAATATTAGTCTAAGTAATTTCGCTTGTTAAACATACTCACAATGTTCTCCGTGTCGATATAATTGCTGACCATGAGGATGTTGAGCCACCAGTTCTTGCGGCACTGCTTGGTCTCGTGCGCCACAGCCGCGTTCCACAGTGGTCCAGTACCGGTGTACGGGAAGACCGCACACACGTAGAATATTACCACGGCGAATGCTACTACCAACCTAAGTATGGTTAAAAAAGGTTTTAGAGATAGCAAATTGGGTCGAGAATAGCTTGTGCTGTTTCAACAATAACATGTAATCACGCCTCTTTCTCTTGTAGGGGTAGGCAGAGACCACTTCTTTCCACTTGCTAGGATCCTTACACACTTGTTTCGCTTTGTCCATTTTAATTATTCAATTCATACATGCTGTTCGGATTATGGTACTCCTGACCGGGCCTTTTACTCAGTGTTTTAATCAGTTATGATAGAGGATTTCACTGATAGATTACATTTAGTTTTGTTCATCATGGCATTAGATCAGAGCTTTTGTATAAATGTTTAAAACAACACGTCTAAAGCTCAGCTGGTGCAAGATTCCCAGGATAATGACCACTTAAGAAATTTCTCATCGAACATAAGAATATAGGTAGCTAATGACATTGCATCTTACTTTTATCTATTAGGTGATGTATAACTTACCTTATGTATCTTTTCAATATAAGAAAAATTGGATTCGGTAATCGTTTCATTTTGGCAATATTTGTGACGACGAGGAATCCAGACAATAGGAAAAAGGTATCCACAAAGAGATCGTCGTGCAGGATGAGCAGACCAAGTGGTGATTGTACCTCCTGTATAAAAAAAATTTACCACATTGCATTATAAATAACAATAGCTAAAGTTCTTCGATTATATAAATAACTAGATTTTTGTATGAAGAAATCAAGTATCAAATACCTTGGTAGGTATATAAGAGTATTACTACTAATGTGCCACTATGTTTTTTTTTTATTTATTTATTAATTTATTTATTAAACATACACACACTATCATTACAGAGTGATCCAATACAAAAGTGGTAGTGGGTTTTTGTAGTTTAATGAAATCAATACTGAATTATAATAAGTTTGCAAGACGCTTTTATTCCTTTTTTTACCTCTGGTCTAACTAAGTATGGAAGCACAAACCTGATCTGAGGTAAGTCCATCACTGATTGGTCCAGAATTAGAGATTCCAATCTGATGGTCCAACACTATGAGACATATCGTCAAGAACCGTATGCCGTAGAACACTTCTATTCCTTCCTTCTTCATTCTCAGGAGGTCTAGAGAATTCTCTTTAATACAGAACGATTGAATCACACCAGCTTCTGAAAGTTAAAACTGTATTAGATAGGAATGAGGTGAGACATGTCACACATAATGTAGGTAAGCTTACTTCTTGTATCTGGATCCAATTCCTTTCGTTGGCAGTTCAAATATGTGCAGGCGAGTGAAATTATTATAAGTGAACCCATGACTATGCTGTAAAATATTTTACAAAATTACTTTCTTGTACCCAGCATCCAGACCAAAAACGACAGTGTGTGTAAGAAAGGTGCTAATGGGCAACAAGCTGGTTGAGTAATGGCATGATTAATTTGTTATTTTCATCAGGAATAATTGTTCTCATAGAACAGCACACACGGAATTTGTAGTTACTGTTCGTTCAATGTCGGCCTAATCTCCGAATCTACGACGTGCCTGGAATTGCATGGCTTTAGAAGTATAGTATAGTATTACTATACAAATGAAATTTTGAACGCTCAAATATATGGACTTGACTTACAAGAACGCATAGAACAGGTTATCATATTCCCTCTCCATATCATTGCTCTGGCAGGGCTCGGTGACGCTGATGTTCGCTCTCATACCCGCAGCACCGAGATGGCTCCGAGCCAGCATCACTCCCAGCAGCCGCTCCACTGTGCCCGGCGCGCACGCTGCCGGCACGCAGGCGCCCCATGTTAACTCGTTCAGTGGACGAGTGTGGGGTGGACGATGCTTAACAAGGAAATTAAAAAATAGCTCAGAATAATTTCAAACTATAGAACAGATTGACTGAACGGGTGTTGAATTGATTTTAGAGGTTAGCGTCCAAAATGCCTGTGTTAAATTAGGGGTAGGTACGAGTATATCCAACAAAGGACATCATCTACTCTCTATACAGTGTTGGTCCAAATTCGAAAGTGCCGGCCAACCAAAAAATTTTTTACCTTCTGATAGAGCTTGTCCTCCTTGGCCGGCTCTTTCGATTTTGGACCAAAATGGATGTTGTCCTTTGTATTTTTTGTTCCCAATTTGTAGATCAAGTGAATGCCTGTATAATCATCACCACTTATTAGATTCGACGCAACAATGACAATAATTTATTATAATTTATAAAAGTGTTTCTTGACTAGTCATTACCTGAAAAATTAGGAAAAATATTTTTATGTAGTAGGGACCTAGTGGAAGATAATAGTCTTATACAATATGATTCACTAAGAAGAACACAAACAAAGTTTTAGCTGATATTTATCGACATTTACTGTGACTAATTCATTGTTTTATATCGTGTGATCAATCTTCCTTCGATCAGCCGAACAGCACGCGACATTTGCATAATTAGTTAAGTACTAAATACATAATCAAGGCACAGTGCTAATTGTTAATATTATGTTGTAACCTAGCCTTGTGAAACCGCAAAGAATACGCAATTCCCTACGCCATAAAAGTTACTTCCTATTTACATCCATGGTGGAATAGGTATTTCATAAAAGGATTTTTTAAGCAGTCATCTAAGAATAATATTGTTTTAAGTCAAAATAGTGAGTTCATAGTTCTAAATGACCATGATTTTGTGCAACACGCGAAAAGATTTCGACTTTATAATCTAAAAACAATAAAAAAGATGCAGCGCTGACAACAATGGAGTCTGAAGATATAGCTGTGTGAAAGACAGTGGCGCTAAACATTTTTCATATAATAATATTCCTGGACAATTCACACACGGTAATCTGATCCCAAGCTAAGCTCTAAGAGAGCTTGTGTTATGGTAACCAGACAACTGATAAACATACATATATATTTCTAAATACATACATATTATAGATAAATTACACCCAGACCAGAACAAATGATCGTGCTCATCACACAAACATTTGTCCTGAGTGGGAATCGAACCCACGACCTCCGGTATAGCAGTCAGGGTCACTAACCACTAGACCAACAGGCCCGTCAATATAAAATAATAATAAATGTATTTTTTTGACTTACCTCAATAAAATCTAAAGCAGACTGGTAAGGGTAATAAGGCTTTTCGACGCGTCTTCTGACGTTTTTGTCAGTTCTTTCTAGAACGATTTCAGCGAGGCAGTATTTTGTTTTTAATTCCTTCTGTGTCTTGGTCCAGGGCGCGTTCATGCACTGGTCGAAATTCCCGAGCTGGTAGCGGTTCCCGAATAGCAGGCCTTGCGGCTCCGAAGCTTGGGCATCCCAGTCTATATGTTAAATAAAATGTATATAGCTAAATACTCTCAGTCTATTTCTTAACTAAACAAAACATTGGTATGAGAGCGTATCTTATCATTGCGTATTCAGTACTGTCTGTTTTTTGAAGTATGATTATTAAACTTTGATGTGACTTTAATGAGCAATTGGTAAAACGCGAATATTAGTTTCAAATAAATATGCATTTTTTTTGTGATTCTAACAAAACCTATATATTCTTGTAATATATTTTTAAATTATTCTTGTTTTCATTAATAAAAATGTGCATACATACGGTCAATTCTATCCTTCTACACAAGGAAACAATTTTAGTTATAAATGCACAATATTTTAATGCAAAAAATGTTGAGTTATCTTTTTAAAATGCAACGAGCTGGCGATGTATTTGTGGTACCTACTTACTCTTACGTTGCATCCCATATCATGACGTGATGTCTCAATATTATATTTGTTGTATTACTCTTTTATAACATTTTGTCGTGTTTACAATGCTTAAACTGTCGTGTAACTTACATAAACTTATTATAATCGTAATTTTAGAAGTATGAAGAGTCGACGTGTTTATTATTGTTTGTATGAACAAGTATCACTTTTTATCAGTAACCGCATAATAATTCAACTCACCCCAAACAGCCCACAGGGTAAAGTTCTGCAAACTATACAGCAGAAGTTTGATGTGATTTAAACACGGTTCCTCTTCAGCGGTCCAGTTCTGATTCTTTAGAGTAAACAACACGTCATCTAGGTACACACTGCTCTCACTATCCTGCACTTTTTTAGGTAACTCATACGGCTTTTCACTTATTTCCTTAGACATAAGTGTTTTATTCCCGGCAGGTAGCTGTGTCGTCAAAGTCTCACTATTATCATACTTAACACGATCAGTCACATGGCATTTAATTTTATTTATTGCAATAATAACCAACAGCAAGTAAATGTACTTCATTGTTTCATAAGTCAGTGATGCACTGAAGCTGGGATGCTTCTGCGTTTAGTTATAAAAGAATAACATTGCATAATAAAGTCAGGCAATTGTCTGTTTGTCGGCAATTAGTTTCTATTGTG
Organism: Autographa gamma; assembly: GCA_905146925.1. NCBI lineage: Eukaryota > Metazoa > Arthropoda > Insecta > Lepidoptera > Noctuidae > Autographa > Autographa gamma. Next base: position 5,590,718 of record LR989868.1, on the reverse strand, counting down.
ATGAGTGTACATAGGAATGGGGTAAATTGTTGATTGATTGCCGATGAAACATTGTTGGAAATAAACAAATGCAGGGCGTTCTCAGGCAATCTTAGCCACCATTAAGGTTACATTTTCGAATAGCTAAAGGGTCAGACACGAATGAAATTTGCATACAAGTAATTGTCAGTGAAAAGAGGAACTTATTTCCACCGAGATGGATGGGGAGGTTTGGATGATGAAATAAAATTATATTTTATTTATCAAATATTTTTTACGTTTTTGATGGTATGAGAGCGGTTTAGCACTACGTCCGATCCGAATTCAACCTGGATTCGTCAAAATATGGTCCGTAGTAGCCGTAGAACTATTTCTATGATAATTTACGCAATTTATTATATTTTTATGTTAATTTTCAGCGAATTCGGTTCGTGATTTCTATATCAAATATTTTCACGGGTTCGGATCGGATTCGGATCGGACATAGTGCGAAACCGCACTAACTCGAATTTTTTTTATCTACTGTCAACTGCATTTGTTTTTTAGAGAAATAATGTTGCATAGTTTCAAGTGTTGGTTGATTTTTGATTTTTATAACTTAACAAGAATAGGTCAAGATTCAAAAAACGCCATCTACTCGATACACTACGTATTTTCACCATTGCAGTCCCCTAAAACTCGGTCAGAGCGTTCGTGTAGGGTACGTTGGGGTGGATGGGATAGGGGTCAGTAATCAGGGGCTGTGAATGAGTTTTGAAGGGAAATGTAGATGTCGCTAGTAAAAAGTCTACATCAGTAAAAAACAAATTGATTTCTGTAGTGCTTTATCATGATTTTACAGTTTAAGACAGAATTTTAGCCAGTCATCGTTTAATGAATGTTTTATAATAACTGACTGAGATTGTATTCTTAGCGATAAAAGAAAGTCGTGCTAGTTGCACTATTTCTAACTCAAGAACTGCTGAACTAAGTTGGCTGAAAACTGGTGGGGAGGTAGCTAAAACCACGAAAAGGACATGAGATACTATTACTTACGTCTCATTTATAAAAAAAAAGATTTATCCTTTTACTGCATATTATCTAGGACGAATGGTTAAAAAGATAATTCGAAATACTTAGGTATGGAATCACGAGCTTTATTGAATACATGAAAAAAATCGGGTTAGTTACACCATTTATTAAATCAAGAACGGAGAGATTGATTTCATGATTTTTGACTTAGCCCCGAATAATATAAAGGCATCGGGAATAGGACTAGTTCTATATAGATAGATGAGAGTTGTTCTTATAGGTTGGTGTATGTATCTCTAGTAGATAAATGAGTTCTAGGCACAAAAGGGATGATGACAATTTTTTTGTCCATCTTTCAGATAATATAAAAATATTAGACACGTAAATTTACGTTTGTACCGAAAAAATAAAATTGTGAAGATACAGTGACTAAAAATCTTGCGTGACGTAACGAAAAAATTGTACCAAGCCCTGATGTCACAAGATATAAACGTATATTTTCTTCTATTATGTAGTTATGCGCACTTTAATTATATAAAAAAGTGATGAATAAACAAGAAGATCAATATATAATAATAGGCTAGGCCACCTGCATAACTGCTGATTTAAAATTATAATGTCTTTGTATTATTTTAATTACCTTTGATGTATCTCAGTTATATCACTGTCAAGTATCTTCCATTCATGAATAAAACCTATGTCTTGATGTATTTCAAATACCTAATAAAAATACTATTCCATCGGGATTGTTTACCATTATTTGAATGATCGTTATGACCAATTTATGATCGTAATGATAGTTAGCAGAATGCACATTATCGTAAAAATTACCAAATAAAGCAGGTCATTCAGTTAATTCCAGCAACTCTTAAATAGTTCAATCGAGATCCTGTTTATGTGTATGGTAACATTAGAATCTGATGAAGTAAATTCTTGATTAAAATAAATAAAAAACAAGTTACTTTTTCATAATTTATTCATATAATATTAATTAATAAATATCTACGTACATTTAAACATCTACACATTTTCTACAGTTATTAGATATAAGTCCTTATTTAATTTACAATGCTTATAATATTAAGTACCTACGTAAGATGGTGCCGACTATGTCTAAAATAAGGTACCGGAGTGCAAACTAATAATGTATTTTTTTATTATTTATAGATTTTATTAACATTTAAATATATCAAGTTGTAAATAATTAAATTATTTTTTTGTTTTTTGATCTGTTGCATATTTTACTGTATAGCTTTAGCTCTGTAATATGAAGATTTCAGTAGATAAATGAGAGATTTCAAAAATGTTACATTTTTTAAAATTTGGTGCTTTAATTTTTTACTGTAAACTTGGTTTCTAACTCGATTAAGTAAATGTTAAGTTAATCATAAGCTATTCTTAAATTATAGAATCGAATATGTTAAACTATGACTAATGTTATGATAAATATATTCTTTACATCTTTGTTAAATTTTGATTTATTACTTATCTATTCTATAATATGGGACAAATCACCTGGACAATATAGAATAATATATAAAACATAACTATAATAAATACTTTGGTTAAGCTTTATTTATTATAGTTAATAAATGTCGCACTTTGTTTTAAATGTAACTTCATTTAAAAAAAAGTGTTCAGAATGTTTGTTAAATAAAGAATTGGTTTGGTTTTACAAGAAATTCTCGGATTAATAAATAGAAAATATTACAGTACAATAAACTTATTATTTAGGTACGTACAGTTTAATTTAAAAAAGGGTTAAATTCTAAATAAGCGTATCTAAGCTATTACACACAAGAAATAATAAAACAAGTATGTGAAAAGAAAATAAAAATTATAAAATAATAAAAAAGAAAGAAAAACACTCATTTTATAAATATAATGTAACTATGCTAATATACACACATATTTTCTAAAATAAATTGCGGTCGTTAATTAAACAATTTATTTTAGAAAGAGATGAAAGCATGCATGCTTACATCTATAAAATAATTTATTTATTTATTATAATTTATATATTAATATCTTATATGTTATTAGCGTTTTAGTATATACATCTTTGGAACGCATTGCAAGGACACACTGACTAGATTTTACTCACAATAGAACTCTATGAAATAATTTATAATTAACTTAAAAATAATAACATATTTGTTGTCAAATTCCATTTAATGAAACTAACAAAAAACATGTTATTTAATATTAATTAAATTCTTATAAACTAGATATATTTTAAATATTTCTTTAATTTTAATTAAACCTAATTTAAGTTGCAATTTTTATTTTTTCAGTTTTTTTATCTTTCTATTTCGGACGTAAAAGTAAAGGGTCACCACGTCTGTCGATAAATGAGAATATTACAAGTTTCTCTGAATTATTAATTTATTTGTGGATTACTTTGGTTTAATATTATTTTTAATATTTTTATTTTTATTATTTTGACTAGAATAAACTCGACTAGAATGTATACTGAGATCGTTAAGATAATGACTTATATTTTGACTAGATAGTTGTCTGTTGACTAGACTTACTCTTATACTAATTTCTTAAGTGTACATAAACGTTTTATTATTATATTATGACTAGCTAATTTTATACGACTAGAAATTCATGACCAGTAAAAATTTCAAACAGTGACTAGAAAATTGAGATTAAAATTTAATATTATATTTTTCTTTTATTTTGTTATATTTTAAATAAAATAAGGACTAGAAATTCTCGACTAGATAATTGTATTGACTGAGATCAAAAAATATAAAAATGACTAGAACTAAACACAAAGACTAGATATTACTTGACTAGTAAGTATATAATGACTGATTTTAGCTTATTTAACTAATTAATTCTAAACGACTAGATAATTTTTGGTATTCAACTAAAAAAAGACTAGAAACTCCTTAATTTGTGTAAATAAAAATATATTTTTTTATAAATCATTTGAAAAAAAAATGAGATCAAAATTATAATAATTTTTATGATTCAATTAATGACAAGTATTTTGCCAAACATTTATGCGTGTTATGATTTACGCATTAAGTTTTGTATTATATATTTGGTTACCACGAAGCTGTACTATTCGTGTAATTAAAAGAAAATTCGATAGCGTGTAAACGTCAAAGGAGGTTACGTGGCGAACTCAATTCCGACGAACTGTAGATGAAATAGTAATGAGACGTATCGCGCTACTGACCGACTGCATCTAAAAATATGCTCATATACCGATCGATTGTGGTGACCCTTGCAACTGGCTGGTGTCAATCGAATTCTGTCGATACTTGTATCATAAAAGAGGTTTTACATCGACAACTGAGTGGTGTAAAATGGTATCGATACATGTATCATTAAAAGAGGTCTTATACTGCAACTTTTAGGGACGAAAAATGTTTTTATTTGTGTTTTTGTTTTTGGTAACGTGATTTGGTTTGATTGGTTTAAAGAACTTAATGATTAGAAGAAAAAATAGAGAAAATATATTAAACTATGCTATTAAATACTTTAATTATAAATAAAAATGTATTTCAAATAGAAATGGAACTAAAAAATAATTTGTGAAATAAATTCAGATATTGATGTCATTAATTGAATATTTAAAAAACGTAAATTAATTTTAATATATTTATTGATCCTTTATTTGACTATGATTTGCACCATTAATACCCACGTACTCATAAACGTTACAATAACGCGATTAAATTACCAGTAAAATTAAAATAATTAATTTTTTGAATAAATAATTGATATTTTTTGAAAAGCCTTTTGAGATTTTGAGATTGAGACTTTTACATTTGTATGTTGACTATAACTTTAAGTGGATACTTTTATTAACTACTTTCGTACGGGAGTAAGTAAATTATATAATTTATTTTATTTTAATTAGAACTATACTTAAATTTGTGATAAGATAATCTACTATACTATTTACTATCATATATGAATGTCTTACGAATAGATAATTTATAAATAACTACTAGAACATGATATGCCATATTGTTATTTTATATTAATAAAGATTTAATTATTTATACTACACTATACAATAATTTATATATAAAAGTTCACATTTAATGTTTGACATTTTAGTGATAATATGATAAATTTGGAATGTGCTGTAGGAGATCAAAGATATTTACATAATAATCTAATTATAATTATTAATTTAAAATTAGTATTTAAACACACGACATGCCTATTTACATTATCTACTTCCTTAATTATGACTTTGATATGATTAAGTTTCTAACTTTTAATGAAGACTCTCAAATCCGAAGGTTTTGAACACCTGAATGTAGTTTAAGATAAGTACGAGCACACCTGCACCTGATTAAATGATTTAAATAGTATTGAAAATTGTTTGAATTTTTTTCAGTTCAGTTTGATGGAATCCGTCGTTGATGAAATCTCACAACTTGAGATACACGCCTTACCTCCACAATCATTGTGATGTTTAGTTAGAGATCTGGTTTAAGAGAAGTACATGTGTGCGTCAGCGTATGGCGCGGAGTATGGGTAGAGGGCAGTGGCGACGGGCGCGTAGGCTGGCAGCCGGGGCACCGGCCGCAGCACCCTGCGTCACCCATCCCCCCCCGCGATGCCCCCGCCCTCGTCCTCCGAGCCCGTGACGTCAAGACTCCTGGAATCTTCCGATGAACAGGAGGAACCGCACCGGGGACGCACCCCCTCCCAACTTAGTTCCTGCGGTGGTGGCGGGATTTTGTTCCAGAATGTATTGAAGTTGCTGTCCCGTAATGTTTCCTGGTAGAAAATTTGGTGTGTTAAATAGAGACTTGGAATATTTTAAAATGAAGCTCCTATATTATACGTAAAATTGATGGAGAGAGCATGACAGGTACAAATAATAATATCAGACAAATTATAGCTGTTCCTTTAAGACACACGGTCCTTATGGAGAGAAAAAGTGCTGCCTGTTTATCAGTCTATCGAAAAAGTTGCTCTAATACGTAGCTCTGTTTCGGAAGAAATTTGAAAGTGTATAATCCACATGTAGCTTACCGGTGGATAAGCAGGATACTCCACATGGACCTGCCGGAACGCTGACGGCTCCTTTTCCGGCTCGCTCTCAGGCTGTTCATGAGCTAGCATGTGCTTCCGAAGATACGCTTGTCTTCGGAACAGCTTCCCGCATCGCTGGCAGGGGAACCGACCGGCTTCCGAAGTCTGTGGCTCGCGGCGTTTGACGGCGCCCGGGACGCGAGGCTTGTGCCAGCGACGGTGCGAGGCTAAGTTCGCTGGGCAGTTGAATACCTAAGACAATAAAAAAGAAACTGTTTTACAAATAACAACAAACAAAAAAATTTGGACGTTTGTAGTAAAGTTAGATTAAGTTGTAAAAATTTTTTTTTTTTTGGGCTATTAGTGAAGTAAATTTTTACCTATGGACTTTGCTGTACAAGTCACTTACACATTCATGTTTAAAGTTATTTTATAAATAGCAATTAAATAATAATAACATTTTAATCGCATCAATTTGTACCCATTTACTACGGAGATAAGTGCTAATATTGTCTCGTCACGCATCACCGAACGTTTCAATTAGCGGGCGCCCTTGTACAAACATTCCGTGTCATCGCGGCTTCCCATGGTATTGCACCAAGTGCAATTCACATCCACCCTCTATACAAAGTTCAGTATAATGTTCTCACGCACGAAAAACACCTCGTATAGAGATAACTAGTTTAATCAATGACAAATGAATTGGGATGTCATAAACGGCAGTATTTGTTATCAATTATTGTTTTAGAAATTCACGTGGGAATTTAGGAAGGTGATCGGGAGATATGGTTTATCGTTAAATGTTATTATAAAAGGGTACTTTATATCGCATTGGTAAAGCTCTTTTTTATTGCTAAATGTTTATTGGCGTATTTTGTTATTGGTTTTATCATGAGATATTTAAATTTAAATAGACTGTAATTAAAATGAAGGTGAGAAAGCGCTCGTATTTAATTTGAAGTACCGGGCAATGCCGTCAACATATAACGAAACGTTTGTAAACAAGAACAACAATGTTATGTTTATTTGTTCAATGTCCTCGAAAATGAGCCTTACCTTATCGCACTCCGGACATCGGTATTCAATGTGCACGATCCTCGAGCACCGATGCTGCGCCAGCGCGAACGCGTCGCCGTACAGCCTCCGACACAGCCTGCAGATGTACCGGCCCAGCCTGTTCTCTATCCCCGCGATCAAAGCCTTCGCCTCCTCCGTCACCTCCACCACGTTAAACGCCGGATCAATGTCTCCCTACAACAACCACAATTATAAACATGCAAGCTTATTCGCAACTAAAACGCTTTCTTATCACAAACAATTACACCCATTAAATAATTCTACATAATTAACATTTTTATTACGTCTAAATTGAACGTTAGTGTACACTATCTCAATTCAAAGGAAATATACGGTATTGAAAGAACGATTTATTTCGTATTTAATGCACACCCCCGTCGTAAGCGTTCTGGCTCGCCCTTAAAGCTGTTATTACCGCAAAACCCAGAACAATACCCGATTTCGTACCTATTTAATTGCCGAAGCGATAAGGAAAGTCACCGCGCTGCCCGCTGTAATGGTATGGTAAGAACGTCTAATTAATAGTTCCTGTGCAACTTTGCCATTTATTTTAGATACGTACGTGATTACACTTTGTTTGCAGTTTGCCGCGCACGTTTTATTATGGTATGATTTGAAATTGTGTGGAAAATAATGTTGTTCAAAATTACCTTGCGGACGACTAGAGTTTCGTCTTCGGCGAGGTCGCGGATGATGGTGCCGGACACTGGAGATGTTTTGTCTTCATCGAACATGAGCCTTCTGACAGCTTTGCTTTTCTTTAATGGTTGTGTGGCAGGTTTCGGGGATTTTTTGGGTCGTTCCTCTAAATCTTTTATTTCGACCACATCTGGCGAGCTTCGACCACTTTTTGATGGTGTTTCTTCTTCTTGCGGTAAACATGTTTTTAGTTCATCGAAAAACTGTTTTGTGAATTTTAATTTCTTAGCTTCGGGACTGTCGCTGTCATTAGAGTTTTCATCGTCAAGTTTTCTTTTTTCTGGTTTTTCTTCGGGTGTTTCCTTACTATCATTGTCTTCGAAATGTCGAAATATTTTCGGTGATTTGTCTGGTTTGATATCGTCGGTTGTTTTTCGTTTTTGCGAGGGTGGCGGCGTGCACGGAGGGGTGATCGGAGTGGTTGATTTGAGGGAAAGGTCGAGGGGTACCAGAGGTTCATTGTAGTAAGCTAGGTATTGTTGGAGGAGGGTCGGGTGCTGCTGGGGGATCAGGTCGTGGAGGTAGTTGCTGGAGATGCGCACCGGCGGGGCCGCATACTGCTGGTAGAACCGTGACGTAGTCAGGCGATGGAAGTGCGGCAACGCTGCCTCCATATTAACTCTACGAAATCTGCTTCTCAGTGATTTCGGTATTCATTGTGTAAATCATATTCTTTGCTTACTCTCGTCATTTTCGATAAATCTGTAAAGAACAAGAATTTGTTATTTATTTACCAAAGAAATGAGCATTAATATAGTAAAGTGCGCGGGAGATGGTCAAGAGGCTTGATAAAAGGCACAAAAGGCGAGGCGTTGATTCGATTGCCGTCGAGTGGTCCATTATTTGATTGTAACGACGCCGACGTGGCAACATTGTGATCTGAGAAATTGGTGGCCAGTACTTTGTAGATTGAAGAGGTTTGAGAAAGAATAACAATTGTTTAGATTTATATACTGGCTTTAAATACTTTTCCTGAGAAAATAATAAAAGAAAGAAATGGGCTTCCATTTAAAAGGTTTGCGTTTAAAAAAGGAGCATTTCAAAAATATTTATGTTTAATTTTACAGTCGACCGTAAAGCTAATCGCAGATATTTTTGTATGCGACTTTGAAGTGCACATTACAGCACAACATGTAAGTTCCGTCAGGTTTCACACGCAGACCGTACAGAATGTTTATTAGTTTTAATTTTTACTACTCACTTTCATGCGATTGTTCTAAAATATTAGACGCAACATAAATTTTTCATGCCAGTCTTTAGATTGCAAGCTTGCACTTTAATGAACCTTAAAAAATTAAGTACGATTCGCTTTTTAATATATCGTTTTTATTTATGTAATCCTACATAATAACTTTGAATAAACTCTAAGCGAAATAAGTACCTATATAGTAAGAGAAAATCGCAAAACCGATTGTAGTGCATTCGACAGAAGTATATTTATCTTTACAGAATGGTAAAGTGACACAAAACACAACAATGCGATTTACCATTTTAATTGCCATTAGGCCAGGAACAAGCATCAAAAGACGTGCAGATCAGAAAGAAGTCTTCAAAGTCAATCTACGACGTGACCACCGCGACTAATATACTTACTGAATAAAAATATTATGGCATTTAACTTGCCAAAGCTCTATAATCAGTGACTTAAAGTACTTATATGAAGTAAAAGTCAAAAGGCTGGCTTCTACCTAGGTCAGCGAATAAGCATTGCCACACAACGTGGCAATGCTGCCAGCCTTTTGGGCACACTCCCAGTTGACAGCGATGTGGATGAGTTTTTTGGTGCCTTATTTTAGTGAATAGAGCTTATATTTGAAATCTTATAAGCAGTCTGTTAATAAGCTCTAATTCCCATCACACAATAAGTCGATACAGTTAGCCAACGAAAAGCTATCTTTCCATACTTCCAGCGGCTTACAACGATCTGATACGTCGGTAATCCGCGTTCGCAATCCAGGGGTGTCGCGTACCTAATTACCGTAGTCTCCCACGCTCGTGGCAGCCCTAGCTAGCACCCTCTCTAATGCGTTTTATTGTTTGGCTGCAGCAAACACAGTGAATATGTTGCGGTGGACGGATGTTTACACTGTGTTAACTGTTTTGTGATCTAATGTCAGTGATCGGGGTTGTAAGGAGCAATGAAGTGTGAGTTACTAAAGATAAAGGTTTCTTATTTGGTAATATTGCACTGAAACTTTAAGTAATTGTTATAAAAATAAGTTTGATTTTAAAATAAAAAAGACTACTAATCACATTATTTCATAAATGACTTGTATATATGGATATATGTATGGATGTATGTATGGATGTAAAGACTTTACCTAAGAGGTTCGAAAATATTAGACAGAAAGTTACATAAGAGATTGAGTAGGTACCTATGTAATACACAATATATACCAAAGAATTGGTAAGACTTAGAAGCACGGTGAAGCAGACAACGCCTTCGCGAAGCTGAATGCAGTTCACCGCTGTAAAAAAAATCTTTATTTATCAAACTGAAGGTATCCAAAAACTACATGTCTTAATTATAACAAGATAGTACATTTTCACATATAATCAGTCAGTTTATAAATTATTATTAGTAGTTATAAACCAATATTACATGTAAATGTTATATAGCTTTTAAATTCAGTAAAATGTTACAAGCAGATTTGGGCGGATTTAATAATTTGGGCGGGCGGCTACTGAGAGGAGGCGGGGCTCGCTCGAATAGCATTTATTTTACGAATATGTTCAGTAATAAAAATACTGAGAATTAAATCCTTATGTATTATAATACTTTTAAAAAATATATCGGTAGGTTTTACTATTTTTTTTTTCATAAAAATACGATTCAGTTAATAATATTACCTTGAAATTTTATATTTGGATATTAGCTATACATGTAAATGTAAAAAGATCAATACAAATAATTATATACTTGTCTAAATGCCTTTTTAAGTATCTAATATCAGAATAGATTAAAATTTCAAGTGCCGATCAACGTTGAAGAGGTTATAAGTCAATTAATTTACAATTGCATTGTAGTTAGTAAGTGAAACAGTTACTAATTATTATAATACAAATTATAATAATTTGTCTCTATAAAGTCCTTTTAATACTTTTTTCTGTTTTTATGCACTTATATAATGCTTAATTCTAAAAAAAATATTATGTTTGTTTTTATTTGTTTTATTATGTTCAGTATGGTTATTACCAAATAATTACTTAAAAGAATCTGTTTCCATATAGTGAAACCCACAAAGATTTTATAATTTAATTTGATCAATAAAGATATAATACCATTTTAAACCACATTAAATGAATCACCACTGGACAAAAGTATTAATTATTCAAACACGTTCAAATCCTTCAAACCACTATACATTAAACAGTACCTTAACTTCCATGATATTAAGGACTTATAATATAATTGTATAATTCTGTAATTAATGCGTGTCTTACTGCTAAGGCGTTACATTCGAGACAAGGTGTAACTAATTACAGGTGACGGACACTTTTCGACACCCAAAGTGATGCTAACACCGATTTTATTGGTTTGAATATAACTAGTAAGTAAAATTATTAGTTAAGAAAGATATTTAAATGCCGGTTAATTACTTTTATGTGATTTAAACATTACTTAACTAAATATGATGTTATGAAAGTTTGCAACATTATAAGACCATATTTAAAGCTCTTCATGTAAAGGTAAATTATGATACACGATTATAACTAACCATAAGACTAACAAAAAAGATTATTAGGATAATATGGAATAAAAGTGACCAATAGATATGATTGTCCGTCGTTTTATCACAATACATATTATACCTATAACGTCATTAGATCGCCTCTGCCACACAAAATATATCGAACCATATAACCGTAATAAACCTAATATCCGTACTATCTAACATTCTGATACGTTATTCAATTAACTACAAAACACTTTTGGTAGTAACTAAGAACAAAATTTACAACATGTAGCACGAACGTCTACGGGCTACGCGTATCTCGTAGCACGTAATTACCGCACGATCTAGTCTAGTGTGTGTCCGGCTTCTAACTTTGACCGATAGCCGACGTTAGCCTGTATATGATATCTGATACTGTTAGATGAAAGTTTCCTAGTTTGGCTTTAAGATAAGTTTGTTGTACGGCTGTGAAGCCTTGCTACGAGAAAGAGTTACGGGCTAATTGGCGATTGAAACTAGTAACTTTAAGTTTGGTTACTGGTCGTATAGACAATATAAATACTGATATAAATGGTTCACATAAATCTGTTTCTTATAGGAAAGTGGGAGAGATAATTTTTTAGCTGGTAAATAAATATTTACCGACGTAATTTACAACAATTTATTGACGAGACACTTAAAAACTTGACGAGAGCACAAAATTTTTCACAAAGGTATATAAATATAAAAGAAGCATTTACAATTATTACACTGCAATTTTTGGTAATTTGGAACTAATATATTAAATATTAAACAAGAGAGATTAAAATATACGAAATAAATCCCGTTCAGACATTTAATCACATATTTTGTTAGCAAAAGCACTTAAAACCAACATTAATTGAAATTGCAGTGAAATCAAAGCGAGATGCCAATCACCCACGTGCCGTAACGCAGGTGCGTACGAGGGGCGTTACTATGGCGAAAACTAAAGTAAGTGACTCATACCTGTGCCTGCTCCTCTTCTGAGTCAGCCGAACACCCCTGCACTGAACTTTAAAAAAACAACTAGCAAAACTGGCAGCCAACAAAAAACTAAAAAATTAAAAATAATTTTGACAGAAGAATTTTGAATTTTGGAATTGAAGTGTTCTTTTTTTGAGTTTGAAGTTCGTTTGTAAAGTTTGTATGGTTTGGTGGTTGGTTACGGGTGCGCGGTAGTCCGCTCGGGTCGGCGGTCGAGTCAGGACTGGCGGTAGGGTGCGCACCCTGCCGCGGGCTAACCCCCGCTCGACTAGTGAACACCTTTTTTATTTCATACCTGATTTTGTTACGGGATAATAATACTAATGGGTGGTTACTGTACCGTGAATGTTTTTGATAGGAGTGATGACAGTTAAGAGACCTTTTTTTATTACTGTGCCTTTTGATTTTTGCGATTTGATTCAAAAATAATTATTGTTTGATTAATGAAAATGTTCTTTAAAAGAAGAAGGTAAGTTACAGAAAATTTACTTTCAGGTCAAGAATGAATAAGATTGGCATGGACTATAAATAGCCAATGATATTTTATTCTAGCAGGCTTTGAGACAAAGCAGCTAACTAATAAAATTTGATTCTTACTTTCGTAGCTCCATTCTACTAAGTAATTAATTATAAGCAATATTGTACCTTACCTTAAATATACAGCACACGTAACAATTGAACCGTATACAGGAACCGGTGAGCCCCCATGCACGCGCCACAAGTGTCTACTTGGGGTTTTTTAAACCTTTACCTTGTAATGTGCAGATGTCTGATAAAGCCCCTATCAGAGCTACTTGTGACAACTCATTTGTTTTTCGATACTACAAAATCGAGTAGGACTTGTAAAAATATTGTCATTATATCAAGAGTTCATTTAGGTGTTTACGTAACATTCAGAAGCTGACTATAAAAAAAAATTACCATATAAAAAAATACATTTTTGTTTGGTTTTAAATAGACTTCCTTAGAGCGAGAATTTATAATCAGAAATAAAAGGTTTTTCAGGTTTTACTTAAATAATTTGTTCTACAGTAAACAGAATATATAGTTATTTTACATTATTTATAGGAGAGCAATACACATTTAAGCAAAGGAATGCTCTCTAAAGTTTTAAAGAATCAGATTAATGTGAGTTTTTAAGTTACAGTAGTAGTCGCTTTTATTGTTTGTCATGAACTTGACAAAATTCAAGGTAATTACCGCATTTTGTTACATAGCTGTTTGGTAATGAGTTGTTTCTATAGATAAGAACACATTATTATTCCAATGTTTTAGGTATTACATTCCATGGTAGGTGTTAATATGTCATAAGCTTAGAAGAACTTACATACATATGAATGAATAGTTTGTTGTAGAGATTACTTGTATATATTGGCCCTATTTAGTAGTAAAGTAGTAGTATGTTCTAAGTATTAAATGTTATGAAAAAATATTTAGCTTTAACTCCGCTACAAGCTGAATATCTTTCATAACATTTTAAAATGTCATGGATTTCCGCAAAGTATCGCCTGATTCTAAAACTTGGTAGTATGTCAACCTTACGTGTTCGTAAATAGTAAAAATAATTAGAATTGTTTTTGTTATTATTATTAGTTCTACTTGACTTGTATCCCATCACATATTTTTATATCTGTGTTAAATTTTAATGTAAACTGCATTTTTTATATTGATAATCAGTATAATATCATATTAATAAAATAAAGCTAATTCCGTAATGACGTCAATATATTTCCACGAAGTACATTTCAGCATTACGTATTCCCTTTGAACGTATAATTAATATCAAAATAAATTCAATAAACACATCACAAAACAAAGTTTGAGTATAAAGGAGACACAGAGATATGTTTGGTTGGGCGGATCGCGCGCCGCCCGCCCTTCAGAACCGCCCAATCCGGTGACGCTCCGCCCTCCACGCCGCCCAGAGCTGAGAGGAAATAATTGAATGTAATTGAATCACGAGTCTGGATTATTGAATTAACGCAGCACACTGCCTGTGTTGTGTAATTAGCGCGATTGTGAAACATGAAAGCGCAGCTCGCGGAGACTCGCGAGTTCATGCAGACCGCAGACGAATGCATCTATGTATAGTAATGAATTATGTTGCAATTATATCTGATTCAGCAGTTTAGTTTCAGTAATTAAATGTACTTGCCATTTTTTTATATGTTACTTAATTAGTTATTATTATTATTTTTTATTTATTGAGTTTAGTCTCTTTTTATTATTCCTTTACTTTTGCACACGCGACATTTGTAAATGTGACAACAGTGTAAATTTTGTTGCGTATCCTATTAAATTTTTCTTCCATTTTGGATGTTATCTTTTACATTGCAATTTACGCTGTTGTCGCATATTTGTAGATATTTATAATTATTTGTATTGGTATAATTGATGTAAACCTTTTTTTTAAAAGAGTAAGCTCTGGAGTTTCTTGCCGGTTCTTCTCCATTGGAATGACATTTTGGAACCTGCAGTAGAGTCAGTAAATTTAACGTTTTAAAAGAGCCTTAACAAGGCCTACTTGAAATAAAAATATTTTGATTTTGATTTTTGATTTTGATTTCGTCAAGTCACTAGTTTCGAAGCAAAGTGAATGTAAGTTTTAAATTCACACTTAACTTGTTTAAGCTAAGTAGACTTTAGCACTACCTATTTTGCACATATGTAATGAAATTTAGTGAGCATTTTATATGCAGAATATATATATATGCAGAATAGTTATTTTCCAATTAACAACTTTAAAAATGTGTTCTACTGCGTAAGTCGATTTCAGTCTTTTTCCTTTTTTTTTTTTGTTGTTGTTGAAGACAATATGAGGTTAGGTGATGGTATGATATGGTTAGATATAGTATGGTAGAAAATGAACATTACGTTTCGCAGAGATAGGTAAAATGATAGTTCAAAGTAATAAATAGGTTTTAATATCTGTGGGACATTAGGGGTATAGCTTCTTGTAAAAATTATTATGTGTAAAGCAACAGAAGGATGGATTTTGCATATTTTTATACTTTATTTTCATCGTGAAGCCTAAACTTTTTTGCTCAACCTAGGTACTAGACGAACCACCATTGTTCGCTCCACACATGTCGTAGATAGTACTTAAATCCCCTTGAAGTGTCCGGCTTAGCGCCTGCGCGGCAACGACCTAATTACACTACAAAAACAACCTTAATACATGCACTCACTATAACTCTAAACTACTTAGCTTTAAGAGTCACTTTCGTAAAATTTGTGGCAAGATATAAACCAACTTAAATATGCATCTAAAGTGGTCCTTAAGTTCGAGTTCATAAGGGTGGTTTTCGTATAATTTACAGTTGGCTTGGGTGGTGTAATGGCGGAACTGCGAAGCCGTACTCACGCACGCGCCGGAAGCCTGCGCGCGCGCATCCTCCGCTACCGGTGTCGCTTACTACCGGCTGGACTGTAATTGAATAGTACTTGCTGATATCGATAACAATGCAAGTACTTATTGAACTTTTTGTCGAGTAGGTATAATGTAGTAAAAAAAGTGTTTTTTAATTACCAACAATAAAAAGTCTAGTTAAAATGCTAATGGAACCAACCAAGATTTTACATCTCGTTTAATACTTATACAAGCTTTTTGTAAATGTTTTACAATATACATGCAAACCTTGAAAACGAAAAAATGTGCGTTATAAGGTAGACACATTCATTTAATCTGACATTACATACGTACCCATAGTTTTTATTATAACTGAGGCAAAACTTAGTTCAATATAAATACATTGTACAATAGACACCCTTATTTAGATACCAGCAACTTAATTACCGTTTCATATAATTACATATAGTCCAACATACCTGGAACTTTTCTCACACAATTTCATTAAACAACAGCAAAACTAAATATCATCTCCTACCTATGGAAACAATAATGATCCGTTACGGGTATTGATTAGTAGCCCTAAACACCATGCATCCCATGGTGCATGGTGTGTTCAGAGTTCACACCATAAGTACACACCATGCTTGTTCTCATGGCAATTGGCGTGGGACTCACCTTGCTGTAATTAGGCGCATCCTGATTAATTGATGTGATGTTGCGTTGACAGAAGTGTTAAATAGAGGTACATGTACTCGTAAATAGCTTGTTAGTGAAATAAAGAGTCGTTCTTAGTGTTTGCATTATTGTATTGAAAACAAATCGTACCTAAGCATAGAGATAAAACGTAATTTATTATCACACAAAATACATATGTAATAATAAAGTATTTTAACTCAGTAATAAGACGTAGTTTGAAAAAAAACCATAATAAGCGTATGCTCTGGTTCTTATGCAAATTAAAGGCATTCATTTAATTTAGCTTAGCTTAGCTTTAACTATTCAGGAAATCAAACCTTGACAAGGGTGTGACGAAGAAGAACAATAATTCCTAATTAGGCAACATGATAAACATGGATAAAATAAGCTCTAAAATGTTTCCCACTACACCTCATAAACCTGTAAACACAATGCAACACGATCGTAGTACTAGAGTTCAACTAGAGTACAGTGACCAAAGAGTTCCCACAAAACAAAACCTCATTACATCCCCATTAAATAAAAAGGGAAACAGTTACAAAAGGTGTGTTGTGACACTCGAGCGGTACACATCCTTCCGACAGCGACAGCGTGTTCCCACGTGAGTTGGCCGTGTTGTGTACACGCTGGCCTATAATGGCCACTCGGATTCAAGCGTTCAGTTCATAGGACATCTTGAGACTGAAGTGACTGTAGTACCTGTGACTATAGACTGAGGTTAAAAAGCAAAGGGGTAGACCCTTTGCTTTAAGCAGACATGTTGTTGTCTTTTAGTTTGTATTCGTGGCCTAGACGTACTCGCTTTTCTTTTCTACTAAAAACAGTACCACAATACATACCCAGTAGTGCATACTTGTTTCATGGTTTCAGTTAGATTTAAAGCTGTAAGTAGTTTAGTGATCTAGAACCATTGGCGGTTGACAAACGCAACAATTTATATCCAAAACATTGCGATAAACTCCTACATTCGCCGTTATATCGAATTTCGGTATCGATTTGGATAGCAGCGTGGAAATCAGTGCTTGGGGTGCGCACACGCCGCCCTCGCCGACCAATCAGGAGGCAGCTCGTGACAGATGCGCAGTCGCCTATTGTAGTCCCAGCTATTGTGACGGACTAGGTTGGGGTGGCGTGTGAGAGTAAACATATGAACCAAACATTACTGCACTACGAAATAACGGTGAAATGGACATTTGTTTGAACGATTGAATACTGTTTGATGTTTAATATGATAGTGCTTACTGTTCATACTTACCATAGTCCTCAAGCCCAATATTTCATTACCTTGTTACGTCATCGATTTCAGAAGGAAATGAAATGTTGATCTTGAATATAGATCGAAAACTAAGCCTCTGTCTTGTAAACGTCCATATGAATGTTTTAAAACTATTATCACTATGACATAGCTTCAAAGCTTAGTTTATAATTTACTAAAAAGATGAATTTTAAAAGGAATATTGTGGAACAAGACCTAATAAAGACACATTGAAATAAACTTTAATAACGAAAATGGTTCCTATATTAAATCTTCATTTCCTACTTTACGCAAACAAAACAGAAAACCATAAACAGTTTTTTTTCAAAGATAACCTATTTAAATTATTTAAAATAAATTATTAGTATTAACATTAGAAAAAGTAGAAGTCTTTCTATTGTCTTTTGTACATGAGTAGAGATCCCAAAATAATAATACTCGGACAATCGTTAAATTCAAAAAGTTGTTTAAAAAAAGCTGGTCGCCATGGTAACGCACCCCCGTGCCATACTGCAGGTGGGCTTGGATTTAATCAACTGATTACCGACACAACATACCCTCCACACTTACCTGTGGGGTAAGGGAATTATAAGGTAAATAAACTGTAAAACATTACGGTTAAAAGTATTGATACCGGTGTGTTTTATTTGTAAAGTTGCAGAGTTTTCTTTAAAAAAAATTTTTGCGGAAATACCAACCGAGCTGTAAATGATTTCTCATAAAATCAGAGAAAATAGTTGAAAATTTAGTTTTTATTTTCTTATTTTTTGTTCGTAATCCGACGTGATCCAGTATTTTTATCCCAAATTCTTTCCGACAGATTACCATAAAAATAAGCCTCATTAAGCAAATCTGTAGTGTGGCACGATCATAAAAATATTTCATGTAAACATGAATGGACGCATTCTTCGTCCCCTCGCCAATAATCTGGTATAATAGTGAAGTAATTCACGGAGTTATAGAAAAAAAAAAGAATAAAAAAGCAGTGTTTAATGCATCAGGCATGACAGTGCAGGAGCGTGGACCTGAGCGCTGCGCACGCGCACGTGCCCGCCACGCGCCGCACGCGCTGCTCCGCACGCACCTTGCCACCGTCGGCAAAAATGTCTTACTTGAAAATATATTATAGTTCATTTTTATAAAAATGAGCTACCAATGTTATAACAAGATATATTCAATTAATCAAAATATACTTACTGCTTTGAATAAAATATTTGAACAGGTATAGTTTTCTTTGGGTTTAAACGAACCACAGTTTGCTAAAAATATGAACTAAAGTAACTTAGGTAATATTTAAACATTTACAACTTCCTGGGAACGTTTAATTTTTCCTTCCTTTTACTATGTGTAATCACATTGGAACTATAAATCTTTAGCAAAAAACGATTTTCACGAAATAAAAATAAGATTTTTATTTCTAACCCTACATAAACTTACAACAAAGCGCCGGATTATTTTATTGTATTTTTCGGCAAACGGTCTCTCGTAAAGGGGAGCAAGACACCTACTGATGCCGTCGTTGTTCGCTGTACACAACGATTTTTTTTACCTACGATACGCCAGTCTTATAATTTACGCGTATTACCCAGTAAAGTTGAATGCGGAGCTCGGAGGTCAGAATTCAGACAGGCAGTCACTCATGAAAAATATGCATTAGCTGAAAGCAGTGAGACTGAACCGTCCTTTACATAACTTGGGTAAAGGCCATGCAGAAGACGTCAATTTTATAACTTGGTCCATTCATAAAGAACACAAAAATATGTAATTTCTATTTACCTGTAATCCTATATCCTTACTTACTCATATCATGTTTCCAAAAGTAACTCTGCCGTTGTGTCTCTTATGCTTTCAGGGTTATAAAAAGCTACGGAAAATTTAATGTACAAAAAATATGTCATGTATGAGTTAGCTTGAGCTTTAAAAAAGAACAAAGCCAATTTTTTGCCCTGATAACCGACATTTACGCGGGTAGAGCCGCACACAAAACCTAGTACTTGCACAAACGTAGAGATTATCGGGGTACAGTTAATCAACATAATAATGCATATCCGAACAAAAGAATGCACAGCTTTATCTCCCAATAATCTGTATTCAATACTCACTAAACGAACCCGCAAAAAATTCGCATTGTCTAGTTTGGTCCAGACAGTATCCAACTGACCTTTATAATACTAATTTAAGCTCAAAAATCACCAACAAAAGGGTTATCAAGTCCATTCGTCCAAAAAGAACTGGTTAGGATCAAATAATAGTGTCATGTTGGTACCTACCTACAGTTGAAAGGTCGCTGGCGCATGTTGGCAGCTGCGGGCCCGCGCATGCGCCGTGATACGGGCAGGTGTACACACACCGTGTGGGGACAATACCATCGTGTATGCTCTGCTTTATTATTTTTATTGTGCTGTAAAGGTGTAAGCTTGGTGCAAGGACCGCTTTCGAGTTGACTGTCTTTTGACCCGGTTTTTTGGTAGCTATTATTATTTGCTGACTTTAACAGCTGTGTTTGATTCGGGAGCACGAATCTTGTAGATGAACGATAAATAATTTAGTATTTCATTATTGCGTACGACATTAGCTTAAAGCTTAGCGGCATTAGACATGTATGCAAACAAAATTTAACATGTAAAATATTACTATTTTGTCTTGTTAAATTTTAAAACAAGAAAATCGTTATGTGTCTCTTTTTAAGCGCTATGCATATTTATATCATTATACTAGATTTTTATTAAAGGGCAGCATAGCATTTATGTATCAAGTGTGAATGTTGTATGGTGCTAGTTTACTACACGACATTATTTTTCTTACTATATAACATTTTATGAAGTATTTTAGGACCGCGGCAGGGTCATAACACAGCGAAAACTAAGGTAGAGCATATTTCCCCGCATAACCCTAAACACGTTAGTACACGAGCGCTATCGCATTGTAAAGCCGGTATACTTATCTGGAGCCATTCGACCGAACGAAATGCGGGCTCCTCGCTATTATTCTGTAGTTTCGCTATTCAAAGAAGTAGAGAATGAATGAAATTGTAGGACTGCTCGTATGAGCTGTTCAGTTGTAATCATTCATTTTGAAAGGTACTCGAGCAAATGTCACTGTTGCAAGTGAGATCACAGATATGTTACAAAAATTTACCAAATCCATGTTTCATTTATGGTAACATATGAATGATACTATAAAATCATTGCAAACGGCAGTCGGTAACTACTGCTTTACGCATTGTTAAATGTGGATAAGTTTAAAGGTATAAATATCCTTATTCCGTTATATTTACAATATTCTATGACATATTTTATGTTTTTAACAATTTTATATTTTTTTTCTGTTCGATGAAGTATGTTTTTGAGATCCTGTAGTAAAATCTCTGAAGATCAAAAACTTTTTAAATATTATGCTTTCTTAAGTCGCAACAATCAAACCAATAATACACCTAACAAAAACATACATAAATTTTCCTTAACCTGTCACAAGTCATCAAACTTTTTACAACAAGTTGTGAACGTGTAAAGTTTATCATAAGCTCATAAATCAAGTGTAAGGAGGCACGTGCTCCCCTAATTTCCTCGCTAATGGGCCGAGGGTGCAACAGGTTGAAACGCCTTGACCTGTTTCTTGGGGGAGCCCTATCAATGCCACTTGCTTGGGAACACGCGTGTACTGACTAGAAGGTGCAAGGATTAAGACGTGAGATTCTTGTAGTGATAGTTGTTTGTGCGTATGTTAAGAATGTTGAAATGACAACATATTTTAGTGTTCCTTGTTTAGTTTAGTTTTTTTTTTGTTCCTGTTTTCAGTTCGAATATTGTAAAATTCGATTCTTTTATGACGTTTATTTGGTTCTTTGGTTTTGCTTAGTTCACCTTTAATTATATTGGTTTATAAATTGATTGGTGATTTTAAGAAATGATGCTATAACTGTTATGTTATATTAGTATAAATAGTAAGAACTTGGCTTGAAACGCTGTTGCATCTAAAGACAATATGAATTGTAAGAAAACTAACATTTTCGATAATGTTATTTATATACTTAAATAACTTGTCAACTTGAACGATAAACAAGATCCTTGTGTTCTCAATAAAAACCAATTTAAATATTTAATTACGGCCTTCCAGTATGACTCAGTTGATCCATGTCGAGTGTAAACTTATTCTCAGGCCACCTGTGTTATTTTGACATAAGGTGTCGGCCTGTCGGGGTATCAAGATTAAGTACTCAATCAACTCGCGTTTTGTTAAAATATAAACAAACAATCTTTAAATGTTACTTACTGATTTTTTGTCTGTTTAGTAGTTTAATTAAGTTTTTACACAATTACTTTGAAAGGCATAACCAAATCTTTAATTTTTAAATATTAAGCAAAGTTTTTTGATGTAGACAAGTTTTTATCAATTCGTTGAACCTTATTTTATTGAACCAAACTTTAAACTTATGTTATGGGAGCCTTCTTAAATTTTGACTATGTCTACATTAGCTCATAATTAAGCAAGGCAAGTCAAAAATACCAGATGTCTAAGCATGTTGTTATCGTATGACCACCGAAATATTTACAAAACACGTAAGATCTATTTCCGATACATATGATTTGTACCTAAGTGCGGAAACACTATAAATTAGTCCATTATCATAATTAGTCATGCAGCTGGTCCGTGGCTTGTGCCACCGAGCTAACCGCACCGATGCTAATTTCACAATGAATTCACATATTTGTTTCGAAACACTGATATTTTGTAGAGTATTATTTGATTTAATAGATGTATTACTAGGTAGTTAGTTTAGTAATTATAATAATAAAAGTATTGATTTAACGCAATTACGAAGGTTAGACGGAGCGAAAGGGTTGTAAAAGTAATATTCGTGGATGATTTAGCATATTGCATGATTGTATGTTCGAAAATTTTATTGTTTCCAGTAGTGGTCATTCTTACCTATGTTATTCACATTTACCACACTGAGCAGTAAATTGGTAAAGTTAAGAAAATATTTTTCTTCATCGTCACACATGGAATTAACATGGGTCATTTTGGAACAGGTATATCTAATTAAAGGGTAACTATTTCATCCTTAGAGTATTCATAAGGAACTAGAGTGAGCCTATCAGATTTTGATCGTAAGCACTAGTGTGAAATTCCGTATTAAAAATCTATCTAAAACACTAATATTATCCTAACAATGTCAAAACCATCGATATTTTCGTATATAAGTTTCTCGTTGCGCGAAAATTAACTTAAATGAAAAACGAAATGTACTAGGTTCAGACTAAAAACTGCTCTCGCTTGGCACGAGGAGAAACTAGTGATAGTAGCAGTCTATGTATATAGTACGTCAATGATTTCATCGTTACAAATCGACAGTAAGTATTTATTAAATTTTTATTAAAGCCAAGGTTTTTTCAAAGCCCTTCCCATTTACAAGAGGTTTTCCTCAAAAATGTTTTATTTAATCCTTAAAACAGTTAATATTTTGTTTAATAATAACTTCAGTATAATATAGGAGAGTGGAGTGTCGGATGAACTCCGCCGGCGGATCTCTGGAGAGGTTGAGGAGTTTGAAGGACTTCCCTCTCGGACCAACTCGCCTGCGTCACGAACTTTGTAGCAACACTGTAATGAAGATCTTTCGGCTATATAAATAGTACCATAGTATTTAATTATAAACTTTCTTATACACTTTTTAGTAACAACATGTAAATCTTATCGTCACTAATAAACATCACACATTACAAATGTTTTTGTCCGTATGGATGATAGTGATTGGTGATCATTTTGTATAGATTTATTTCATTTAAGATTACTTAACTGAAGTACCTTCCAAATTGTTAGTCACTAATATATTAAAACATTTTGTTACATCAACTGACATCAAGGATAACACAAAGAGAAAATGTACAGCGAATTCAGCAACAGAAAAAAAAGCCTAATAAAATAAATCGACCAGTTGTATCAGTTAGAAGTAAATCAATTTTAATGTCGAAAAAAAAGTCTAAATTCCGCAAAAAACCGACCACTTCCGACCCTATAGTCACCCCATTGAACATCTGACGAGGTGAATGAATCCTTAGTGTTGGGGTGCACGGGTGCTTGGTGCTTGGTGCTCGGGTGCTCGGCTGCTCGGGTGCTCTCCCAAATGATATAAAATGTACACCGCTTGTAAAGTTACGGACAAACAATTACATTCCGGCACACATCTGTCGGCGTTTAGACAATCACGATACGTCACGCGATTTTAAATAAGATCGTATAGTTTTGATACTTTAGTAATTTGATATTGAAAGAGATTTTATGACGTAGGTTAAAAAATATTTACTTAGATATTCAAATTGTATTAGTTGTGTGGCGAAACCCATTGTTAAATAGACTAAAAAATTTGGTAATACATAAATGAAAGAATGGCTTATGAAACAATTTAATACTTCTATTTTAATTGGGACGGTGTTCTTTGAAAAGCAAACTTTAATATATACTGTATGTAAAGTACCTCGACCTCACAAAGTTATACATCACAACAAAACATAAAAATACATTTCTAATTAAAATTATTTTTATTTATTTGTAGATTAAATTATTTGTCATTTACTGTGATTTATGTACTACGTATACTTGAATCACAAGAAAGACCAGAAAAAAGTCTATTTAATCACAATATATTTCTGTGTAACCCACAGTAGGCCAATTCCCTTAAAGTATCAAGTCATGTCCGTCGTATTATAGCAAAGGCGACAGCTGCGGCTCGCGGCACGCACCCGCCGCACGGTAATGCGCCGCCTTTTAATTACGATACTGATAAATCTGCGCGCGCGTGCCGTGTCGCTCGTGTACACACCGCCTAATAATAATACTAATACGACCCTTAAATTTTGGACTCTGGATAACAATGTAAAGGTTATAATTTAAATAATAGTATGTAACTGTTTTATATTCAGATAGAAAGTTTTTTTTTTGTAAAAAATCTGCCTCTATAATAATATGGATTGTAGATACTATTGTAGTGTAGCAGATGTGACTAGACGACTTAATAACTTGGTTATTTATCACGTATTTTGAACCATTTTATTTCAGAGTCATTTCGAGCTATTGGTAAGCATTTTGTCTAAGGAATCCTGTCAAAATCTATGCAACAAGTGTGTTTATATGATTCAGATCTTGTATTAAGTAAACAGTAGTCAATTACTTTCCTTCTACTTATGTTTTAGCCTCTACGGAGACAGGCGAAAATCACAGAAAACTCCACGGTTTCACTTTATCATGGCAAATAATAAGTTATTAAAGAGACATCTATATACATATACGTATTTTGACTTATCACAGTATGTATGTAACGCAGTAAGAACATAAAAGTTGGAGTTTGGTTAAAAATGTTAAAATGTTGAAAAACGTAACTCAAACACTACAACTAGAGTCAGTAAAATTAACGTTTTAAAAGAGCTTGAAAAGGCCTACTAAAATAAAAATATTTTGTTTTTGATTTTTTTGACAAAAACTTTCGGAAGAAAGAGTGGGGTGATCCTTCGTGGCAAGGTTATTGTCTTTCGTCTACGGCCGGGTGACGTCTAGAGGAGACGTCGGTCGTCGCTCGGCCGTCTTTGCTTTTTTGGACAACCTGTATAAGAGAAAGACAAATTTTTGCTAAGCATCAGAAAACTGTAGACCTAAACACATAGTAAACAAAAAATACATTGCATCACCCATATAAATCTGTAAAAAAGTAGCTATTACTATTACAAGGGCTGTTAATGTCACAAAAATACACAATTTAATAACAACCACTGGGAGGTCTGCATAACAAAGTTATAATTACGTCACACGGTTTTGGAGCGAGTGAAATTGTTGGAGATAATTGTTGGCTGTATGGCATTTAGGGGAGTCGCCATTTTGCCCACACGTGTGCTAATGACCTGTGACATTCCACTCATTATTAGCCAACATTGTCACTGGCGATGGAATATTTGCCTCCGATAGCCAGATTTCATGTCCATTTATTTCGATATATATTTTATTGGTAACTAATTTCCAATTGCTGTACCTTGATACGCAATATATATTGCTCTTTTCATATTTTGATTGCATTTTGTTGTACGGGTTTCGACAGCATTTCCATTGCAATTTATATTGCAATTGACATGCTGTCGAAACCCAAAAAATGTGAAGTCGAAAAATGTTTGTTCTATATTAAAGACATATTTTTTATACTTGAAACAGCACATCGCATAGATTAAACACAATAATTCCCTTGAATAGTAAAGTACCTACTTAATTTAGTTTAAGATCACTTCACACTTGACTGTTTTACTTTTGTATTTCTTTTAGGTCACAACCATAGTACCATAGTACCATTAGTGTAATTTACGAGGCAATCGTTTAAGCCATATGGTCTAAACCCCAGTTCTCAAAACCGAACATTTAATTCCTCCAATACTTTCTAATCAAAAGTTTAATCAAATTATTATAAATGTCGATGCATTTTTTGTGGCTTTTAATATCTATAAACACAAAACCTTCCGTAAATTTATGCGTCGATTAATAGTGAACATCTGTTTCTAATGGAACTATCAAAAATATTAGATGCAATCAGAGGGGTGTGTATTGAGATCTCGTTCCATTGATCTTTTTATGTTTTGATCGCAAACCTATAAATGACCCGTATAAACGGCAATTCGAAAAAATAATTTATTCGATCTGTGTTGGTATATATTATTGTAGATATTACATATGAAATAAAAAGCTAAGTTAGAATAGTATCTATAGTAACCAGCCAATCCCATTGCTTACAAGTTCAGCAAATTATGTAATTATTAATAGTTTTGTAAATAAAAAAGTTAATTATTTACAGTCTATAAAACCGTAGGTATTTTCCGGATTTTTAGCTTATGTTTACAAATTGGTTTAATAAAACTGAAATCCAAGTGTGAATAGACTTCTCATATAAATGGCTTGTCGCTAAATATTAAAAAGATTTGTCTAGTTATTGTTCAAGAGTGGGTAATAATATGATACGTTTAAAAACAGATTGAAAATATTCTATTTCCTGAAAGAAAACTTTATCAAAGAGCTTTAACAAATATTAAGATATCAAAGGTAAAACGAAATGCCAAAAGCAAATGGCCGCTGAAGGGGACATCGGGAGACATTTTAGTTTTAAACCAAAGTTGAGGACGTCTAAACAATGTCTCAATAAATCTGTGCTGCACTGGTCAGAAGCTATTAGCTGCCAATCCCCTGCGACTTGCGGTTAGGGTGACCAAAAACAATGATAATCTATGATATAATGGAAAAAAACAAGGTTAAAATGCTATGCAGTACTAACATAGGCAGTTTATGGACAAACCAAACGAAAAAGGTGAAATTTTTTATTTAATTCCTAGTTAGCCTTAATTTGACGGCTATTTCATATTGAATAACTAATTTCTAACAAAGGAATAACTAGTCATTCGCCCAACCTTGATTTGTTAAGAATCTTTAGCACTACACATTACATGCTTGAAGTTACAAAATTACCATACTACAAAAATATAGATAAAATTTGAACCTCATTTTATACTAACATCATGGACACCGTACAATGTGTGTTCTGATAAAAGTAAGATTGTATACACTAGCGGAAGTAGCGTCCGCAATACCCGCCCGTCAATGTGTACCTTGCTTTATACACACTTACATGCATCTTACTGATATTGAATGGATGTGATCTTTTTATATTCGTTTGACAATGACCACATTTCAATTTGCTTACCTTTCTTGTTATATTTAAATTAATAGTTTTATGAGCTCCTGCTTAATGATACAATGATTGAAAATAACCTTTATTATGTCTCATCAATATTAACTGCCTCGTTGGCCTAGTGGTGCTAAGCGCGACTGCTACGCTAGAGGTCTTGGGTTCGATTCCCAAGTCGAACAAGCTGTTATTGGGTTTTTCTATGAAATTCTCAGTAGCAGGTCGGAGTTTGGATTTGTGCCTGGTTAGTGGCAATAGGCTCGCCCCCTATTACATGGGACCTAAAGATACCGGCGATCTGTGGGTGTACATTGGTACACCTCTGCCTAACCCTTCGGGGATACAGGCGTGATGATTTGTTATGTAATGTTTTCAACATTAACACTTTCATGTTAACTTCCTCCTCAAATTACCCACACATAGCTTAAAACATTCTCACTTCATTCCAATTTTACAGTTCATATGTAATAGGCCTCACAGCCCATAAACCTTATTGATCTACAACTTCACAGAGGCTATTGCTTCCGACATGAATCCGATATGATATGATTACAGCCTATTGCTCGTGACATTTACCCCCGACTATAACGGAACGACAATCATCGTAGCATTGATTCACGGAACTCGAAAATTGCCGGCTATTTCAACCACAAACCTATTTCTTTAAAGGTCTTACTATAGTCTGAATTACGTGCAATTGGAGGTAGTTGAGTGATTGAGTTGTTTATCAGGTAAGTATTTTATATTCATTTTATTATACTAGAATTTAAGGTGACAAGCGTTTTGATGTCTATTACGCAATACTTACTTACGCCATTCATGTAATAGTTATATCCCACCAGAACCAAAACATCTAGTTAAGAAAATGAATATGATTAGAATCTGTTTATACTCTTTTAGACATTAAAAATACTTTAAAAATCATCTTAAATAAAGATTTAGCTACTCATTTTTGAACAAAGAAATCGCTTTATTACATGGCCTACACTTCATAATAAGTGTAAGTATGTGAAAAGCGTTAAAAGCAACCGAAGTATTTCATCAATTTTACCCCATCAATAGATTTGCTCACGCAGGCAGATGTACGTATAATTGCGTGTAATCGTTAAAACGTAGCATGAAGTCCGTTGATCACCATAGTAACTGAGGCAAGGTGACATTGTTCACACACTCCGGAAACAGCAAGCTGCAGTGTGCCCTCCATAACATAGACAGAAAATTCTAACAAAAATACATTTGCAATCACCACAATCAAATTACAACTTTATGGTCTTCAATTTAGAGTCGTTTGTCAATCATTTTGTTGGATATCTAAGGGTGGGTGGTTGTATTTGTGACGTCAGCACGTTGAGTAAAGTTCCGCCGGCGTTCGGTTACAAAATGGTTAGTTTGCATGCATGATTGCTTCCTGAAAACTGTCGGACTGTGATAGTAGACCTTTTTGTTAGTCGTGTAAAGGATGATATGTGTCTGTCTATTGATATAAGTAAAAGCGACGACGTATTTTTGGGGTGATGGAAAGAATTGACGAGATAGTTTATTTAATAATACTTACACTTACATAGCAAAGATACAATTTATCCGTTTTGTGCTGAACAAACGTATCTTCGTTAACATTTCTTTGAACACGATATTCAACTGTTTACGTCCTGTTTTTACAAGCTAAATCATCTCTCTAACTATTTTGACAACATTTCACGAGCTTTTTTCTCCGACTCTCCGGTGGCGTACGAAAAACAAGATGCTGTGTGGAAGCGTCTATACGTTGTTATTGTAGCTATCTGTATATTTATCAACCTTCACATTCCTAGTCTTCACGCTAGACCTAAGGTAAGAACAAAATACCAAACGTTACTATTATAACACTGACTAAGAAACGTCAAAACACCAAATCTATTGGAAACATACAGCTAGAAAACCAATAATCAGCACTATATAATTATGAAATTGAATATAATAGTAAATCCAGCTTTATCCACAGCATAGAAGGGGCGTTGACGCTCGAGGCGCACATTATAGTGTTATGTTACGTTATTAGTTGCACTCTGATTCAGCGCCCGCAGCAACGGCGATGCGCAACGTGATATGCAACACGTTATACATGGGGTTTGGTAAGAGAGAGACCTTATGTTAGAGTCTACGGAAAACAAATTAATTTATAAGAATGTGTTTTAAAATTTTATGTATTTCATATTTTAAAAATTTGATAAGTACACCAAAAATCTTCAACTATACTAAATTAAAACTTAACATAACATATCATCACGCCTGTATCCCCGAAGGGTTAGGCAGAGGTGTACCAATGTTCACCCACAGTTCGCCAATATGTTTAGGTCCCATGTAATAGGGGGCGAGCCTATTGTCACTAACCGGGCACAAATCCAAACTCCGACCTGCTACTGAGAATTGCATAGAAAAACCCAATAATACCTTGGTCGACTTGGGAATCGAACCCATGACCTCTAGCGTAGCAGTCCCGCTTAGCACCACTAGGCCAACGAGGCAATTAAAACTTATAATACAAATAATACCAAAATCTGTCAAAAAAAACATCATTATCTTTGTCAATGAAGGGAAACGTGAAGGCTAGCAGATACTCAGTATTTCCTAATTGGTTCATAATATATCATGGACAAACTCAATTGCAAAGCATCAGAATCAGAGAATACATACTGTTCAACCATTTTTTATTTATTATGTCATCTGAAACTAGTAAACAATAGTAACGCTTTAGAGAAAGTCCCTTTTCTTAATAGGTCCAAACTAGCATATTTCATACGAGGTGCTGAAACCACCACTACAATACCATAAGTTCTAAAAACAATATTGAAAATGCATAGTAGCTTAATTAACTACACACTACTCAACAACTAAACATATAATAATAATAATAACAGGCCTGTTGGTCTAGTGGTTAGTGACCCTGACTGCTATACCGGAGGTCGTGGGTTCGATTCCCACTCAGGACAAATGTCTGTGTGATGAGCACGATCATTTGTTCTGGTCTGGGTGTAATTTATCTATAATATGTATGTATTTAGAAATATATCTTTATCAGTTGTCTGGTTACCATAACACAAGTTCTCTTAGAGCTTAGCTTGGGATCAGATTACCGTGTGTGAATTGTCCAGGAATATTATTATATTATTATTATATTATATACTCCTAAACTTCCGACGCTATTTTCTCCAAAACATCTTGCTAAATAAGTCAAAGAGAAAGCACAACAGCCTTCAAAACATACAACATTTTAATAAACAGCGCCCGAAAGATTTCTTAACAACTAATTGTTATTTAGCCCTCGAAGCACAGTTTATTAAATGGTGAAGATAATTAAATTAACCGTTCGTCTTTGACGCCGGCCCGTCTAATATTTTTATTAAGGGTTTCATACTAGTGAATCAGTCAGTAGGGATGCAGGTGAGTTACGTTTCAAAAGTATCGATACATTTCATTTATACTTGCATTTCTAAACAAGATTAAATTATGAACACGTACACATAGCATGAGCCTGTGACGTAGCATGTGCCTTACATATTACGTCATTAGGTGCTTTACTTAACACCTAAAGATCATCTGTTTTAATTAAGCAGTATTATACGGTTAACCTGTGGGGTGAAGGCAATCAAAGGTGTGAAACGATTTTCAGTGGCATTTTCTTTCTTAACTGTCTGTGTGCAGTTTATTTAGCTATAAAACACATACCATTAATTAACAAATCGATAAAGTTTCTAAATAATACGTAGTTTAAAAAAAACACGTTCAACAAATATTACGCATACGACATACGGTTCGAGTTTTATCGACATCAACATTTTCCACCCCTAGATATTTTTCCCCAGCAAGGTGATAATGTCGGAGTTTGAAGTCGGCTGTAATTACGGACACGAGCCTCCTAGGGCCGGTACTCGGCACTCGGCTCATAATCGAGCCAATTATACGGAACCAATAAACAAGACACAATTAATTTTATAACTTTCATATTTATTACAATTATTAGATACTTTTTTGTTAAACATAGACAGGGGAGTTTTTTGTTTGAAGATTTCGTAGCATTTTTAATAAAGACTGATTTGTAGATTTTAATAAAACATTGGTTTTTGGAATCTTTTTTGATTACCTTTTTCGCAAAATTAGCTAGTGCGACTGACACACCTTGAGGAAAACACTATTGCCGTGGAAACTTCACATAAACATTTGCATTTTTTGGTTGAGATTTTTGCAGTTAGCCTGAGCGCAGGCTTTGACTGCTTCTCCGAAATTTTGACGAGGACCTTAACCCCTCCAGCCAGAGTATAGCCATTTGCAAATGTTGCCCCATACTTGGGGACTTACGTTTTATCATTGCGATTAACAAATCTCTCATTGGTGGACGGATGGATTACTGGCCTAACTAGCGGATTATTAGAATCACTTAGCGGATTCATTGCAAGGAGGTTAGTTGCAAGTTTTTTATATTACTTACATGTATAAATCACTGTAAACCGTAATTCGCTTGTACTCGAATAAAGCAAGTGTAAATAATGAGTCCAGTGATCAGAGTTTTCCATTCTGCGACACTCACGCCATCTACCGCTTACTGTTGTACTTATAATTAATAAATGAATATAATTTTGCTCATATTAACTTCATTTTACATGTAAATGCAAACGAATCATGTGGTGTTTGAGATTGTTTTTAAATACTTAAGAAGTAAATGTACCTAATTACCTTAACATCAAGGAACAAATAATATTGTGAATAAAACAAATCAGGGTTAATTTTTTTCCATCGAATCATCATCATCATCATCATCATCATCAGCCGGAAGACGTCCACTGCTGAACAAAGGCCTCCCCCCTAGAACGCCACAATGAACGACAACTCGCCAATTGCATCCACCGGGTGACCGCCACTTTGACGATATCGTCAGTCCACCTGGTGGGAGGCCTGCCGACGCTGCGTCTTCCGGTTCGTGGTCGCCACTCGAGAACCTTTCTTCCCCAACGGTTATCGGTTCTTCGAGCGATATGGCCTGCCCATTGCCACTTCAACTTGCATATTCTTCGAGCTATGTCGGTGACTTTAGTTCTTTGGCGAATTTCCGTATTCCGGATCCTG
Source organism: Autographa gamma (assembly GCA_905146925.1). Taxonomy (NCBI): domain Eukaryota; kingdom Metazoa; phylum Arthropoda; class Insecta; order Lepidoptera; family Noctuidae; genus Autographa; species Autographa gamma. Next base: position 5,558,139 of record LR989868.1, on the reverse strand, counting down.
TCGCGCAAAGAAACCCCGAGCATAGCTCTCTCCATAGCTCGTTGAGTGACTCTGAGCTTCTCCAAAAGGCCAACCGTTAGCGACCACGTTTCAGCGCCATATGTCATCACTAGCAACACACACTGGTCAAAGACCTGCGTCTTCAGACACTGCGGAATTTTGGACGAAAAGATGTCGCGTAGTTTCCCGAACGCTGCCCATCCGAGTTGGATTCTTCGGGCGACCTCTTTGTCGAAGTTGGACCGGCCTAACTGAACTATCTGTCCAAGATAGACGTAGTGGTCGACAACTTTGAGAGTATCATTCCCAACAATAACCGGTACAGGTGCGACATGGACATTGTACATGATCTTGGTCTTGTCCATGTTCATTTTAAGACCCACCTGTTGGGAAACGATACTGAGGTTGCTGAGCATGGTATTAAGCTCCTCCAGCGACTCTGCCATGATCACTATATCATCGGCAAAACGAAGGTGAGTGATGTATTCGCCATTGATATTGATGCCGAACCCGTTCCAGTCCAAGAGCTTGAAGACGTCCTCCAACGCACTTGTGAACAGTTTCGGAGAAATAACGTCTCCCTGTCTCACACCACGCTGCAGTTGGATTGGCTTCGTGCTCTCGTCCTGTAACCGAATTGACATTGTGGCTTTACTGTACAAACACTTCAACACCTCGATATACCTATAGTCGATATGACATCGCTGAAGGGACTGCAATACAGCCCAGGTTTCGATTGAATCGAAGGCTTTTTCATAGTCCACAAACGCTAAACACAGTGGCCGATTATACTCTTCGGTCTTCTGTATAACCTGGCGGAGCGTGTGAATGTGGTCCATGGTGCTAAAGCCTTTTCGGAAACCAGCTTGTTCGGGAGGCTGGAAGTCATCGAGCCTGCGTTCGAGACGGTTCGTAATGACCCTCGAAAACAACTTATACACATGGCTCAGGAGCGAGATGGGTCTATAATTCTTCAACAAGGTGTTGTCGCCTTTTTTGAAGAAGAGCACCACCACACTCCTGTGCCATGATTCTGGCGTAGTACCCTCGAGTATGACGGAATTGAATAGCCTCTGGAGGACTAAAAGTACCGGTTTTCCACCCGCTCTCAGAAGCTCCGTTGTAATTCCGTCATCACCCGGCGCCTTGTTGTTTTTAAGTTGTTTCAGAGCCACTCTAATCTCGTACAGGCTGATGTCTGGGACATCCTCAGTATAGTGCCGGGTCAGTTTGGCTCTAGCGTCCTGAGCCACACTGACAACGGGTTTACGTGTCGAAGTGTACAGCTGTCCGTAAAACCTCTCGAGCTCCCTCAATATCTCCGGTTTCGATGAGATGATACTGCCATTGTCGATCTTCAGCTTCGTCATTTGGCTTTTCCCAACAGAGGAATTTCTCGCGAACACTTTGGAGCCCTGGTTCCGCTCAATTGCGTCCTTTATACGGGCAGTATTAAAGGAGCGCAGGTCGTGACGCGTGGAGTTAGAAATTCGCCTATTGAGATGACCGTATTCCGACATATCAGCTGAAGATTGCAATCTCATCTCATTCCGGGCTTCCATTAGTTTAATGGTTTTATTGGAGAGCTTCTGAGGTTTTCTTCGGCGTGGGGTCCTAAAGAACTGGGAACCCACTGCTTGGACAGCTTCCACCAACCCGCTGTTTATCTCGTCCGCAGTTTCGCATTCGGCTAGGCACTGGAAGCGATTACGCAGTTCGAGTTGAAAGGTTTCGGGATTCTGGATTTGGGCAGGACCTGGACGGAGCGTGGACTTAATCAGACGAGATCGTTCAAGCTTTACATTGATATTCAGTGTGCCTCTGACAATGCGATGATCGCTGCCGGTTTTCACCTTCCCGATCACAGAGACATCACTGAATATACGCTTCTTGGTCGTCATGATGAAGTCGATCTCATTTTTGGTTGAACCATCGGGGCCAATCCACGTCCACTTCCTGGATGGTCGCTTCTGGAAGAAGGAGTTCATCAAATAGAGTTCCTCCTTCTCCATAAAGTCGACCAGCCGCTGGCCCCTCTGGTTCCGCTGCCCATATCCAAACGACCCTACTCTCAACTCATCGCCATTCTGAGTGCCCACCTTAGCGTTGAAGTCTCCCATAACAACGGTGAAGTAAGATTCGGAGGCATGTATGGCTTCGGAGATCTCCTCATACATAGCCTCTACTTCATCGTCAGGGTGTGTCGAGGTCGGCGCATATACCTGGATGACCTTCAACGAATACCGATCGGTGATTCTGAGTATCAGGTACGCTACCCTGCTTGACACACTATCGACTTTTATCACGTTGTTAATGAGAGACTTACGGACGAGGAACCCGACACCACCCTGGGATTTTCGGTCTCCTTCCCGGAAGAAGAGCATGTTGCCGGAATCTAGGATTATCGTATCCTGCCCCTCTCGTCGGATTTCAGATTATCCCATGATGTCCCAACGCAACCTGCTCAATTCTTTCTCCAGCTCGACAATCTTCTCGTCAGTCCGCAGCGTGCGGACGTTGTGCGTTGCCAGGGCCAAAGTCCGGTGGGGGCGGTAGCGCGAAATCCACCGAGGATTCTTAGCACCCCCTGCTCCTCCGTTACCTGACCCGCTACCATAGCCAGGGATAGAGGAGCTGCCGGGTACTGGGGGCCGTCGTGCCGTTTTGTCTGTCATTATGGGGGGGGGGGGGGTTGCCATAATCCCCACGCTTGGCAGGCGGCTTGGGGATCGCAGTATTGTTGTGATAGTAACAGAAGACGCTGCTGCCCATCTTCTAGATTTTTCCCTTAGTCGCCTCTTACGACACCCACGGGAGGAGTGGGGGTGGTCAATTCTAAACCGGATACCACACGGCAAAGCACCATCGAATCTATGGCTTACCAATTACTATTACGGCATAGTAATTAACTGACGAAATTACTGTTCTGACTAGGCAAGACCTCTTTAGGTATATAGATTTCTTAAGAAAAAGCGGCAAAATTATACATCATTGACAAACATGTTACATTTATTAAACTATTACTGTACATAAATTATGAAATAAATAAATAAATAGCCATAGCCACTACCTTATATGCTGATAAACTTTACAGATAGTTCAAATTGTCAAAGTATGTAATATGCACAATTAAAAAATAAATCTCTTCTATTTGTGTCACTTTTCATTGTTTCTAAGAAATTCAGATTCTTCTAGTATAGTATTTAGCTATGACTTAACAGTACAATTGAAATTAATTGAAGTATTACGCCTTTTAGAAATAGCTGCAAAGTCACGTCAGCGTGTAATGAAGGGCCGCGACTTTCCGCACGAATGATTCCGCTCATATTCTATGCTAATCGCTAACTCGGATATCATTTTATATTATTAAATTCTTGTTGCGTCAATTCATTTTCTTAATTGACTAAACAAATAATGAAGTACGCTGAGACCTAGTGTACCTTAGTCTATTGTATTATGTAAAGCAATTATGCAACGTGGTACCTTTTAAGGTATAATTCATTTGATACCTACAGATACTAAAAAAAATGTAAAACATTCATTTAATGAACCTTACAATTTTCGGTAAGGGTTAAATAATAGTATTATTTAGGTATTATTGGTTTGCTACAAACTGAAAGTCAAACATTGATGCCTAAACCAGGTGCACTACATTTTCTATAATTAGCTTGTTCTCCATAAAAAACATACATATGTTATTCAAAACAAAGTACTAGATAAATATATATTACAATCAATATATTGGTCATATTAACGTATGTGGATAAGAGTAAATGCTTGAGCCTTTACCAGTCTTGTTTCATGAAATGGGCGGTATACAGAACGGCGTGATTTCTTCCCTTTTCCAAACACTCGAGTCAAATTGGAAGCTAAATGCTGAATAAAGTTATTTGCTATGAATGCCTCCGGGCACAAATTTCAATTATTGTCACATCCGAATAGTTTCGTAGGGGCCCGGCCTGCATATGGTACAGTTATGAACATAACTGCTTACACACACGCAAGATTTTTATTTCTATATTTCTTCAGGTACTGATTTTTTTAATTAAATCTAAAAGTGCTTGAAATTTGTTAATTAAGCGTAAATTTGTGGCATTTGAAACATGATCAATGCTGAGTGAAAAAAATACTAGTTCTGTCCATAATCTTACATCGCTGCGTGTGTATTTTCTCTCATCCCTTTCACAATATTATCTTGGAGAAGAGCATGCTTCTTTTTGTGGATGCTTTACTTACATCAATTGAAGAAAATGTTCTTGAAAATGAGTACTACACTACTATACCCCAAGAATTCTTATGACGATACTTATTACGCCAAAGAATCAACGCTGGATCAAAACTTTTCACCTTATTTAAAACCGTTGACTTACCGACTGTACCTAACAGTGGGCGTATTCATCTCATAAAGGGGTCAAAATATTTTATTAGCCTTGCGATTTTAACGTCGTAGCGGGGGCGCCAACTAGATTAGAGGCCCGAGGCACTCGAGGCGTCGTGCGACAAATCGACACTGCGACAAATCGTCACTACCCTTTTATACATGCTAATTGTATTTCCCGACACACCAAATTCTAAGGTCCTTAAGTTTAGGGCATAAGGTTGAGAATTGCTTGGTAAATGGTTTTGCAAAAGCGTATGAAATGGCTTTTTCAATTTGTCCCACAGTGGTCAAGGATGCATGCGTCGCAGATTGGCCGCGTCACTAGCATATACAAGTTGTTATGATTACAATGACGGGTTAAAAATATGCGATTTAAAGTTAACTCTATAAATTAATTAACTTTTATTTAACATTTCATCATTACCATTTAATTAAAACATGACTAGTATGTAAGTAAATAGAGCACAGAATGATGCAACATTTTTATACAAAGCATATAAGTATGCAAGCAGTTACTGAATTAACAAAATTTGTTTATATTTTAGATAAATAAATAAAGCTAGCCTCACAGTCGGTACTCGCAAGGACGAATAAAACAAGCCCAAACACGATGGAGTTGTCTCATTTAGTTATCGAGTTCCTCAGCCACCCTCAAAGTACCAACAACCTAGAAAGTACCAGAGTCTATACCAATCTTAAATATAATTCTTAAACAGAATTTGATTACAATTGGATATCAAGAAATAGTTTTAACTTACCTTGCAAGATTTGACCTGAACAAGACCACATTTCAAGTAAAGAAAATATGTCGTAATAAACATGTTGCAGGCAGTAAATAAACAATACCTTAAAGAAGACCATTAAAGACTATTAATAAGTTCAGTCTGTCATACATAAACGAATAAGCGAATGTTAAAATATTCATGAACATCTCCCCTTCGTCTCAGATGAGCCCCTTCATATTATGGTTACTTGAGCCTAACTGTGTAGGCTATTTAATGACTAGGATATGCCTACATATAGTAGTATACTATAATAACCACACAATCTCTAGCTAGATTTTATAAAGACAGTCATGTCAGTGTGACAAGTAAAAAAGAACACAAATGGCATTGAAAAATAAAAAAATATTTATTTCACAAAGTATAAGTACAGAGTTACGGAGTAGAAATACTGAAATCTGTAGAACATTTTTTCCAATCTCTAGTATGAAAACCGATGCTGACATATGAATAATTAATTTCAGCTTTCCATGTCTCAAGTCTCTCTTATATGAGAAAAGGCCACATTACTCTCCCTACACAAAAAAAAAACACGTGAAAACTCATCATCTGTTAGTAGTATCGTACATCGTACGTTTAGATGTACAATGTACTATTGTCAGAATAGAGCACCTAGTTTTTCAAAGTTCATAATCTTCTTCTATTATCTGCTAAAGAAAATCACGTTTTCCTTATAGTAAACAACATGCGTTATAATGGAAGTCTTCGAATAAATTTACATAATGAACAATAACTGCAGATATAATTATTTAATTAGTCGCGTACTAAGACCTAGAAGCTCAATTGTTATTTCGCATCCATTAGACTTGCGTTTTACAAAGTATTATTCACCACACACCAATGTTTACAAAGTTAAGATTTACAGCGTCCTTATTTCAACTCTTTAAGGTTCATTTTAGTAATTATTTTTTACGGTTGTCGTGTGGTGCACTGTACAAATTAATTGTGCAAGAATTAGAGAAAATGAACGTTTTACAAAGTTAATTCTTCGCTAAGGGCTCGATCGCGTGGTTGAAGTTATTTGTAAGCATACCTCAGGAAAAACTGCATACAATTCGTGAAGAATGTTAGTTATGTAAACAACTTGAAAAACCTTCTGTAGATCGGTTATTAAAAAAAAAACAAAAACCTTTTAAATTCCATACCACATTAACCTTTTTCAAGTACCTAGACATATGCATACATTTTTCAAATAGTTTACGAATCTGTTTTTAGTACCTATGGGAATGAAAATATGCAAGGTATATCTTATACCAAGTAAAACTGAGAGAAACACCATAATATTTGAGTACTGAATAATATAAGGAACATAGTAGTAATAGTAATAGTAGTGTAAAGAGCTTATTTAACAGGTTTGCTCTCCATTTCTGCCTTCATCCCGTGTACTTTTAACGGACACTTATCTAAAAACTGCCTGTTCTAATCGTTATGATTTATGTTTAAACTAAAATAAAAACATGTAACAATTCAAAGTACTTTTTATTCCACACCGCTTTTAAAAAAACGAAAACAAATCGCGTCAATATTGTTACACGGAGCGGAAAAGGGAATATTAAATGTTGAGTCTAAATGTCATTCGCAAGGCAATAATTACAATGCCACAGACGATACAATGAAGCTAGGTGTGACGTCACTGGCAGCAGACGCTAATGATTGTACTCGTTACCCGCGAATTATACTTTGTGCTTTGACGGCTATCAGATACAGAATTATATTTATTTTATTTAAAACGCACTGTTGGGAAGATTATGTGGCCAGGATGATGCAAGTCGGGGTTTTTATAAATGAGTCTACAACTGATAGGCTTAGGGATATTTGTTGACTTTACGATTTGTACCTAAGTAGTATTTCCCTTGTAGGAGTAAAGCGACTTGTTTGTTTTACTCAATAACAGTTTTTTTCTGATATAGATAACAAGCAATTTGTGTAATGTATAAGGATGTTTGTATTGCGTCATTCCTGTATTAGTCTAAACTTTTAGACATCAACATATGTAGAAAGGGTCTACAGCAAAATATATCCTTATATGCATAAACTAGTATTTAAAATTGCAATTTACATAGTTTAGAAACTTAATCGTTCCAATAAAAGTATGAGTAAACTGCATGTTAGTTGGATAAACACCGCGATCGCTCAGTAGGCCGCAACCCTCGCATATTAGCATAACAAGCGCGCGTCAAGAACAGCTTTAAAATAAAAAAGCGTCCATAATGGCTTTATAAATAGATTTCGGAAAGTATTTTCTATTAAATAAACTTCCATTTGACGTGGTGCACAACGCCGAACGCCGCGCTCGTATGAATAAATCATATCAAATAACTATCAGGGGAGATCCGAAGAGCATTCTTTCCCGTTTACATCAAAACATTTTGTTTAGGGTTGAGATGGCCTATCTGTGTGATGCGAGCAGATTTTTTATTCATGATTTTTTAATGGACATCCGTTACTTCAGAACATCTGACTGTGATTACATTGATTTATTTTGCGACAGATTTCACATGTCTTGACGAACCTTCCTTTACTGTACACACTGTTATCGAAAACAAATGGAATTTTTCCGTTTCTGAACACTGGAATGGGAATAATGAGCTTTTTGGCGGCATTTTATAAGATATTTTCTCTTTATATCAGGGCTTTTCATTTTAACGTGGGGTGTTCGTCGCACATTGAATTTTTCAAGTAAGCGGAACGTGGAGCACGGCAGGAATCCCAGAGGATGCGTCGGAGCGTCGTGAACACCTACGGAGACTTAAGCCTCTCAGCGACACATTCGGTCACACTGATTGAATCGAGCCGACGGAGACTGGAGAAGCACTAGAGGCATGGAAGCAATGTTTACTCGCAAACTTACGTATTTTATTTGAATGTATGTACTCAGTTTTACTTAATGTAATCCTTTCGGTTAGTGTTACAGGACATAAGACAACCTTTTTTTGAGTCATGTAACAAACAGACAATGGAAAAACAAATATAGAGAATAAGGGTCTTTTTTTATACGAATAAAATACGAAAAAATTGAATATATTGTCTAGAGACCTAAATCTAGATCTTAGTTCTTAATGTACAAAAAATGTTAACGATATAGTTTTGGTCAATGGCAGATTTCTTCGGGAACATGTTCTATAAGTCCAGTGATATATTATTCTGACCTTTGCACCCACAGAGGAACAACAAAGGACAGATCCCGACTGATCAAGTATGCATAAAACGCCCACGCCATCCGACTGGAGGATTGTAGCCAGCCGCCCCGCCCATCACCACAAGCGGCTTACTCTACATACCTACAATACACATGTGAACCGAAATTAAAGCCATTAATTATGTATAAACGTTCCCATAATCCAATGCCACAAATGCCGCGAATTTTTGATTATCCGGGAAAAACTTATACAGAGTGTAAGTGTACTTACTATTGTATTATTTGGCCTGTAAAAGAGACTAAGACCCCTGAGTTTGTTTCGACATTTCTTCTCAGAGTAGTGAGTTAGGAAATGTCGACAACATCTACTTAAGAGCACATTGTAAAAGTGATTATAAAGTCCTACTCGTATTTGCAAAAAAAACTATATCAATTTCCTTTTAGATTTTGTAGTTCAATAGCATATAAAATCTAATATGTGAAGTCTTTGTTACAAATAATAATCATGGTCCACTATAGAGGTCTTCGTTCTTTATGCTCTTAACAATGAGCTGAAAAGCCTTGAAGTCTTGTTGGGAAGCTCAAAGAGAATTCAGCCGTCCGATAATGGTTTTAAAAGATAATGTTGTTGATGAAATATTGAGCGCAACATATTACAGAAAATGTATAATTGAAGTACATTTTGCCGCTTTTAAATAATATTTAATAGCTTATATGATGGTATACAAAAAGCGCTTTTAGCTGAAAACGAAAAGCGCTACAAAATCTGTCACAAAATTCTAAAGCAACACAAAATATTTGTTTAATCCCACAAAACGACATCATCCGCTGTTGCCTCACAAATTATAATACTCCTTCAGTTATAGGAGGGTCTGGGAGGGCCTGGGAGGGTCGGGGATGGTCTGGGAGCTGGTGCCGTGCGTGCGAGAGTGGGCATGCATATTTGATGCGCCTCTAATGCTCGCCGCGCTAAGCGGATTGCGACTGCCACTAAATGGTGCCACTCCCTTTGTCGCTTGTTTGCCAGACTTGCGGCTCGCCAATGTTACGGACTTTCATGTTACATAGTCTATTTACTGACGTCGGATTTTGTCGGTACATAGTTTTAAGCCCGGCGAGGATTTTACATGCGAGAATGTAGCGTGATTTTACTTTGCTGGGATGGAAAGTTAAAAGGTTTTTATGAAACTTTTATTACTACACTTTTACTTAAGTAGGTAAAATTGGTAACTTTTTATTAATACCTGTGCTAAAAATACCGAGTAGTTACTACAAAACACTGCATTATAGTTGGTCCTTTTGATTTTTTTTATTTATTTTGTTCGCCATTTCTCAGACTGTAATTGTAACCGAAGAACGGTAAGAGAATTTATAATGAAAAGAAAATATAATTTATACAGGAAATTATAAATACTGCATGGCAAACTTTTCCAATAAAACAAGGTGTGTTAATAAAGTTTTTTTTTTAGATATGTATTACGTACCTATTTGATGCAGAATAAATTCTATCTACAATAAAATAGTCCTTCTACTTGAACTCCAGTAACATACTTTTGAGAAAATATCAGCATTTATTTTTCTATCAACATTCGCAGAAACGAAATACGAGTACAGGGAAAGTTCAGTGAGCTCCTTATAAGTAGTAACGCGAAATTAGTCGAGTCGTGAGCTCGGCGAAGAATTCCACTTTATTAGATTCCATAAGCCCTATTCATCGTTTTTTCGCCCTCTCGTAGGGAACCTTTGAGGCGGCATTGCGTATTAGTGAATAATGCGATCGAATCATTCGATCTCTCGTATTAGACGCGGTCGGGTCGTCTGTAATGTGCCCAATCATAATAGACTGCCAGTATTAGGCGATTACACAAGATTATGTTTGCCAAACTTTTGTAGGTATAGTTCATCTCATTTTCGCCTGGCGAACGTTTCATAGGTTTCCAGAACAGTGCCAAAAATATTTGGTTTATCCAAAAATTCCACCAATTAAAATTATCTAGGCAAGGCGCTACATCCCAATGCGCACACTAAAAATAGGAACGTATATAACAGCAGAATTTCCAGTCCCTATCGATCGAGAGTTCATTTGCAGTTGCAAATTTTCCGAGAGGGCGATAATTAAGAAAGTATTCTAAAACAACGACAATGTCTTAATGAGAAACTATGAGAAATAGCAAACATTTTTCAAAGAGCTGTTCTCGATCGCTCGAGCGTTTGTCTGTCGTTCGGAACGTATATTAAAAAGTGCTTTAATTAATTTTGCTGGTATTGCTGACGTCAAGGAAACGCTTACACGTGTCTGGTGATATTCTAACTAAGTTTGTATGCAAAATGGTATATTGTGAAAAGCCTCGGCTACTAATGGCATATGACTACAGACAGAATCTCTAGCTGACCCTATCCGCATTCATTTCTTCTAAGTGTAATAGGCAGTAATATTTACTGTTCAACGAAGGAACATTTTTTACGAAATAAATAATTAAATAAGAAACAGTAATTGAGAAATAGTAAAAAAAGGTCGTACGCCTGACGGTAAACTAATAGCAACGAGTCACAAATCGGCGTGATGCAAATGTTGAGAATCATTGCTAACATCGGAAAATATCAAAAATATTTGTTGTCGATCACCTGTGTGATTCCATTAAGAATTACTGAGAATTAGTGTAAAGCCGGAGTACAATATACTTACAGAATTCAAGCATTTATTTGATGTCGCGTTTGCGTTCCATTTCCTTTTATGCTTATGTTATCTAGCTACTTACTCACCTATTAGGTATCAGCAACAGGGTTATTCGCATCGAACGGCATTCAGTTATAAAAATAGATTAATCAATATCAATGTGTTACGACCCAACTGTATCAAAACTGATATTAAAGTAAAACAAAAGATTGTGCTCAAGTGTCAAAACAACACGAAATTATGTTTATATGGCAATTTCCTTTCGAGAAAATTCGGGAAAACTTTCAAAGTGGGATCTGAGCCAAATTCTCGATAGTTTTAGTAGACCCAGCTTCTTGTACTATAATAAAATTCCCTAAAAACAACCGTCAAGATTCCTCAATAAACCGCTCTGTGATCTTTGAATCCGCATTGACAAGACGAAAGTTAGGCCTTAAATATCGTAGTTCTTCGAGAATAAGCTCTCCTTTGTGTGAGGTAATCTCATAAGGCTTGGGTTCATTCTGTCGGTCAACGGCGCGCCCCAGGTATTGCGAAGGCTTTGTATGGGCATCCGTAATTCTCGTATTGTCGTGGAAATACTCGGACAAGGATTTTCTAATCGATAAAGAATATTGTCGCGAGTGAAATTGTTCGTTGACATGTCTAAATCTCTTTAGGATGAACAAAGAATTTGTTGCTTGTTTAGGTAGGAGCACGTTATTTACCTAATAAAGAAATACGAGTTAAATGTTAAATTATGTAGCAATCAAATTTTTTTTTTATTGTAAATACAAATTAAATAAAATATATTTACAACTTTTAAAGGAATCGTAAAAAGTACGACTTGCTTATGGCAATAATTTATGACATTAATAATATCCTGAAGAAACGTTAAGTTTAACTTGACGAACACAGGTTAACTTACAGGGTTCATTGTAAAATTACAAGGCATTTAAAGACATATTTCTATAAAACTCCTGTCTATCCTGATTGTCGGGTGTGAGGCGAGGTGAGACAAAATCGCCTGTTCGCCGCCCGTTTTCCATGGAATTTTTCCATTACCCAGACAAATTGCACGCCCGCCTCTATAATATGGTAGTCCCGGACTGAACGCTTTATTATTTATTACTAAACATGAACTTGTTTTGCGATGACTTAATCAAATATTTTTATAAGAGAAATAGTTTATCTATAATATGTATGTATTTAGAAATATATAAGTATATTTATCAGTTGTCTGGTAACCATAACACAAGCTCTGCTTAGCTTGGGATCAGACAACCGTGTGTGAGTTGTCCCGGAATATTATATTATTATTATTAAGTTTTGTCTTTCTGATAGGTAGCCTCTTTGTATGACTAATTGCTTAATGGAGAGATGAAAAGACACATCAGGAGGACATATTATTGACTTTTATGAAAAAAAATAAAGAAGATACGAGTATGTGTGTAATTTTAAGTACATGGGTGATTTAATTGGCATGTAAAAACAGATGAAAAAGGTAATGTATTTTCCTTTTCGTTTCTTAGAAATCTTTAAGTGCTTCAAGTCCTACAGTACTTTAGATAGGTAACATAGAGGTAGATAGAGAGTAGGTAGATACATTGCAAACTTTACAAGCAGATTTTCATCTAAGATAATTTTTCTTACCTATGCATACTAAGATACTCACTTAGATACAGCACGCAGTTACATACATTCCAATTCGGATCAGCTATCGTAATCTACGTTTATCTAAATGCTAATACTTGAAGTACTATCGAAATAATACGCATCTGATAGAGAGATAACTGTTATCACCTCCAGAAACCTCCAGAAATTATAAACCTACTAGCTACAATGTAAACATTAATAATTTGGATTACTTATATTCACCTTTGATTTTTTTGATTTGATTGCTGCACCTATAAATAATGCCATCTTACTATTCTACTTGCCTTTAATTATAGTAGATAGTTAGATGCCTTTGTGATAGATTGTATAAGTTATAAGTAATGAGAAGAAATGTGTTGAAATCCGTAAAAAGTAGTTTTGTTTCAATGAGAAGTATGTATCGCGAAGATATTGCAAACATACAGATACAGGAACACCTTTTGAAGTCGGTTGAAAATGGACACCATTTTACCGATAACAATAAACGGTTTTCCGAGGGTGTATACCTTATTAAAATGGACATCTGCACAGTTTCAAACGGAACCTAACCGCAGTAAACTGTAGGTTTCTCAAACACTGAACATTTTCAAGCGGTCCAGTTGTTTGGTCACCTTTGTGCCGGACACACGATAACGATGTGGTGTACCTTATAGTTAACACGCATCGCTGGTATTATTTTAACGATTGTTTTAGAATAAAGCGGTTTTCTTTTGTTTTTAGTTATATTCCTTTTATAACTAGGGAGGTTTCAGTATAGTTAGATAGGTAGTAGATGTTAAGTTTAGTTTGTAATCTAATAATTCCATAATTTACTATTATTTCATCATATATTTACTCGTGATACACCTATTAACAGAGCTAACCCAAATAAATAATTTTGAGAATGTTATAAATGTTTCATGAAACTTAATTTATGTTGCACATAACAAAATTACTACTTATTTCGTCAGACATTTATGCTCCTAACACAACTGATAATTAGTGTACGTTGATATTACGATCACTAATGACTCATTAGATAAACTGTGGCAGAATGAAATGTCGTTATACATTGTAAATTATATTTACAGAGCCGTATAGATTCATTGTAAAATATTATACACAAATATACTGTGAAGGTTCCAAAATCTTTATTTTGTAAACCTAAAAAGGCGCAGAAATGTTACGTTGTAAACCAATAACTCTAGTTGCCCGGGTCCAAAGTGTCCTTCCTATGAAGAAGAGCCGGCAAGAAATCGAAGGGTTACTCTTTACTGCAAGGCAAATCAACCATATTTGTCGCTAATAGACTATAGAGACCTTTGTAGTGGCACAGTACCTGTTACCAAACCAATAACCGCACACCACCTTTACCACCGTACCAGTTACCATACCATGAACTATAAACCATTACCACCAAAACCAGTACCTTACCACGTTTTGACGTCTCCAAGAAACAAAGAAGCAACCGTCTTGAGAAAGACGAGTATATGACGTCTCCAAGAAACAGTAAAGCATCGCAAAAAAAACATTCGCTAGCAATAAGCATCTTAGGATAACTACTCGTAGATATGATATGTTATACCCCACGAACATAGATAATATAGATAGGTAATAATAATATAGATTACACATAACCTTTGCCACAGTCGAGCAGTCTTCTCTATTCAACAAGTCATGCTGAACCGACTTATCGTAATTAATGCGCAATAATTAGATAATTATAAGTAATTATAGATACCTAAATACATAGCTTAAAATCGTTCTGAATTTGTGTGGTAATTAATATCTGCATGGATTAAAAAGTATTTTCGTATAATAATTATAAATTGAATATGTGTGCTAAGTGACAAATATTTTTTTAAGTCAACAATAGATGTCCATGAAGCCATGTATTATTCTTGAAAGGTCTGAAGATGTCTGTAATTTCTGTCCTACTATGATGATTGAGGTAATTTGAGAATTGTAAAGAGGCCTCACTTTCGACAGTAATTATTAATAAGTCAGGTAAAGTTCATCAAGTAAATTTTTAGGAAAATTTCAGTTATTATATGCAAAAACCATGTATTGTTTGATGATGATGATTTGACTGTGTATTATTAAGTTATAAGCATGAAGAATATTTTCAAAAATTTCCGTTATCAGTCGTCAAAGCAATGGAGCTACACTGTAACATCAAATTATTCGGCATTCTACACTAATATAACTGACATGATTGTGACCACCCGGCCTTTGGTACACACCACCAAAACCAAACGCCAACTCATAACCAACTCTCTCCCACTTGAAATTGAGTTCAAATTGTGTTAAACCGTTTGTACGTGTATGAACATTCGATTACACACGCCAGTGGTCAAGTATTTATTAATTAATGGCACATTTAGTGGAGCAGGCTTCCCTGTAGACGTGTTAAGGACGCATTCCATGTTAATTAGCCACCTGAATGTGTCTGCCGATATTAAATGCCTACGTTTGGAGCCTCAGTGCGGCTTAATTGAGAACTGTAAAGTAACTCGCGATGTAAGGGTAATAAATAGGTCAATTAATTGTTTACTGTTGTCTAATAAACAATTTGCAAGTACTTTCGCTGCTGGCGAGATCGAGACTTGACAATCTGCTTCAAAATTAAGCGTAAAGCGATGTATTACTTTATTTCGTTTAAATCAATAAAAATGTCAAGAAAATAACAGTACATTGTTCTGTGAGACAAGAGAAAAAGAAAAGTCGTGTTCTACAAAGAGCTAGCGACATCTTGAAAACCGGTGTGTATATACGCCACTTGACCACGGAGTTCTGAAGTGCAATATTGTCTACAAAAGAAGATTGCCACCCTCTACATTGAAGATTAAGCATTTAATGAGCCATTGATCTTTTGGTATTACGGTATTATAACACTGTTGGTCTGATTGTTGGCATTTACATACTGCCGCTATCTTTATCGATGGTATATTGTAAATTAACCGATAACAGAACAAAACTTGATAACATGAAAACGGTAGAGATAGAATGGTGATAAACTGGTGATGCATTTAATAAGAAAGGCAAGGGATATATTATTAGACATGATATCGTATAAAATATTATCTTATTTTCTCAAGAGTAATTCGTCATTAAATGAACCGAAACAAAGTTCCAAAATGGGGCTCCTGAACTTTGATTCCCCTTATCTATTTAGTGTGTTTTTTTGCAAGCAAAAGTTATGTGTTTGACTGACTAGCTAGCTTTTGACATCTAGTCGTATTTCATTTTTTATACACTCATAATATTTTCTTCTAAAAATATTATATTATCTAACCTCCGAACAAAATATCTTTTAGCTTTTCATACCAAGTCAACTACCCTAGTGCATTGGTATCAGATACTTTTTGTAACAGTTACTAAGAACAACGATATTATCAGGTTGAATTAATAATATTTCGTATGGTTTTGATGCGAATACTAATATTACTCACGTTTGGATTGAGCGCAGTCAGAGGGCGTGATTCGAACAACCCTCTAAGTTCGTCTGGCTAATCTCGCGAAGGGTCCGATCAAATAGTCCGAAAATAACAGTACAAGCTAAATAAACAGATAATTTAAGGCACAAGGATAAGTCCATTAGGCCAGTGTACAAAAAAAAACGACGGGTTGCTCTCCGGGTGTGCCCGGCAGAAATGAAAACTTGAATATTAACGTTATGCATTCTTGATATTTTGGAATGGTTAGGGAATAATTTTGCACGAATTATTTTAATTATCAGTATTAAAGAACTATAATTTATGTGGTAGAATACAATATTGCGCTATCGTACACAAACATGACAATGTATTTACTCTCCATCCGTCTTACGAAATTTCGATCAGTCCGCGTGTCCTGACGCGAGTTTAACATCTTTTACCCATTTATAAAAGTGTATAACGCCGCTAAAGAAGTTTTCACTTCAAACATTGAGGGCACCACTGAAAATTTTGATTAGGTATGTATATGTATTATTATATATGTATCTTAACATAAATACACATTCATGACATGACATAAATTAATTGCTATAGTTGTCTATCGCTTAGAAACAATAGGTAAGTACATTTGTTAAAAATAAATAGTGGTAGCTAAACGATAACTATACGATACGTTGTTTATATCACGTTCATTTATTATATCACTATTATCAACCAAATAGATTTGGTTGTACATTATTATTTATTATATTGCTGTATTCTTATCATTATGAGTAATGACGATTGGTTTGAACACTGGAAGATTCCCGAAAAGTAACACAATTAATTATTTATTTATGTATACTACAAATACAAGTTCTAGGTTAATATTACAGAGATGTAATTAAAACTTAGTATCACTCATAAAAAATTAAAATGACACCGTGACGTAACTTTATCAGTGCTACGGATTGGCGTAGCACCAGCATAGGAGTTACCTATATGTTTTTTTTAATATTTATTATCAGCCTATGAAAAACACATGGAAAACTAAGACTAGGTACTATAATATGTACCACGAAAAATAATTTATAATAAAATATAACTAGCAAATACGCAGCCGTAGCAAAACCAAGCAACTCGAATCATTAACGTCTCATAAATGCCTGAAAGGCTTTCTTGAAATAAAAACATTTTGATTCGTTCTAATTCTAGATAACCAAGTAAATAGCCAATATATTTACCGTACTGCCTACATGTTTTATTTTATTACCTTCTGTAACTTTTACTCATACTGTACCAGTGAGCTCCACTCAAATTCTTTTTCATGGTCAATTTAAAATATAATACAGTTGTCGGCATCGAACAGGCCCTTGTGAATCTAATTTGCACCTCTATGGGTTCACTTATAGAGGGCGCCACTTCTCATCTTATCAACTTTACTATGAAATGAACTTTGACCTTACTTATAATGTAGAATATTTTTTATTTAAGCTTATACATATCTGGTTTGGAGTGACTTAAAATATGTGTGTAATAATAAAATCTTAATAGTTACATAATTAAACTTAAGCCTATTGAATAAACTCTACTCATAATCCTGATTCAGGTAGACAAAGAAATTTAAACGTCTGAAACATCGGTATTTTCCACTTTGTTATATATATCATGACAAACAATATCTTCGATTTTACAATCGTCTTCCAATTGATTAGGAATGTGTAAATCCAAAAATAGAAATCAGAATATCTTAATCTTAGAGATAAAAATTATCTCTCATTTCCATCTCACAAAGAATATCATAACAACGTATTTAACTCCAAAACTTGTCATAAAATTTGCATAAATTACCTCTAAGCTAAGTATGGTAGGCAATGCTTATTTTTTACTACCATGATTATTTTGTAGTATGATTAATAAGTCTGAAGAGATATTAATATGCTTCATCAGATACTTTCTTATTCTCTTCCCAGTCTGGGACCGGGATAGTTTTCAGATCTCCCTGCTTGGTCCCCAGAAGAGGATAAATGAAAAGCAGTCTATTCCCCAGGGCACATAAAGTACATGCGACCAAAGTGACAGAAAAAAAAGAATGCTCTTCTTACGATATCAGTAATATACTTAGTTATTTTAAATACCAGAATTAAGTATATAAGTAAAGTGCTATAGGGAAGATCAATATTGTTAGAAACTTGGGTGGTCTGAGATCAATAACTACTAAATATCCTAGTTAGATAAAATATTGATTTATCTGTATCAATGTCGTCAATACTGTTAACACTACATGCCTATTAGTTTATCAGTAATTTATCCTAGACCATACAAAAAACACAGTTTGGATATTCCCCAAGAAAAGGTTAATGTACCAAAGACGTTTCTTCTCAGAAAGACACAAGTAGGCACTGCATGTAGCAGAGTAGTTATAAATATGAAGCAGTTAATCAAATAAATGGTTTTTCCAAAAGAATCGTATTGTCTTATACAGTTGACTCATTCGACAAAATTCCTAATAACTTACTAAAATGTGAATAAATGTGTTTATTACTTATTTTTATAGGTACCTAGTGTACCACACACACAGTCACACACACACACACACATATTATAGGTTCATAATAAAATCTTGAACTCCTTGGTCTAAAAAAAAGTAAATCAAAATTTCTTTTCATCAATCACGCCAAAAAACGAATTTGAAAAAGGAATAAACATTATGACATATATTGAGATGACCTTTTTATTATCGTTCACTTGTCACATGTATGGACGTGTTTTGTTTATAGATTTTATTAAACGACATACATATTATTATAATAAATAATCTTTGTTTCTGTTTTAATCGACTACGGCAAGGATAAAAAGGGAGCTAATTTTATGCACTCATTAGCAATTAATCATAACATCCATAATCCCAAAGTATAATCCAGTTAAACTTTACATTAAAAATAGATTCTTTATTTCAAAATAGCTATAGTGATATTTCGATTTTGCATAAAATATGTAACATGTTATATCCTGCGGAACATCTTTACCTAGTCAGTGATCTGAACACTTTAACCTTTTAGAGAACAGTAGGTCTACTCCGAAATTACGAAAGCGAATGTTCGGACCGACAAAATCGCGACCGAAATACGCAACAGTGTCCTACTCTGAAAATTGTTCGGATTTATAAAGTTCGGCCGAAGCCATAGCCAATGTTCGGAAGATGGTTGGATTGAACGAAATGTAGTGCTAGAGTTGTAAATTTTATCGACACTTTGTTTATGGTCATTAGTAATAATTTCGATCCACTTTGGCTCGTGAATTACGGAGTAAAAAAAATCTTTATAAGAAGAACAGATACCTTTGCTTTTATTTTAATATTTATACTTACGAATATTGTAATATTTCTTGAAATAACAACAATAAATTTGTTACTGAAATTCAGACTCTTTTCTTCGATTGTCAAAATGTTTTTTTGACAATCGAAGAAAAACAAATTGAAAAATGTCAAAAGATAACATGTAAACAATCAAGCGATGATTGAATTTATTATTTCTGCAAAATCTATAAAAATAATGCTTAAACCAAGCTAAATCCAAAATTCATGCGTCGTAATCTTTACTGACTGAAGTTTAAGATGTTCAAGTCATGAAATTACAACGAAAAACAAGCTACCTATACGAAAAATGCAGTGAAGTACTGCTGCTGTTCAGATTGTTGAGATTTTGGAGTACTCCGAGCATGTTTGCACCTATAGATGGAATTCACGTCTTCATTCTAAGAAATACGATGTCCCTTTTTACTCAGAAGTATCAAGTCTAGGCACAATGATATAATTAGTTTTTGTGGATAGATGGGAAGAGTCCCATCAGTAGTGGAGAGCTACACTGCTTTGCCATTAATTATGCACAAACAGCGCATTGAAATATTTTTATCGTCTTTCTACTGCCTAAGTTTTTATTGCTTATAATATATTTTTGTATGTCGCTAATGGTTCGTGTTAATGTTGTTGTTTTTTTATTTTATTCTATATGAAATAAATAAATACTAAATACATGTTGTTAATATTATTTAAAAGCTCCTTGTTTTTTTTGTTTTCTTATGTTCCTGTCTTGGAAGTTTATAGACTGTAAATTTTTAAAAGGTTCGTAGAAACTTACAAGCCGAGGATGCGCAAAGCACAAGCCGAGCACGAATACGTGAAGTATGAACATACTAACGAACCTCGAAGGAGCACGCACCGATGTTCGGCTCCTGCTCTACTGTGCTTCCCTATAGATCACTTTTTGATAAAAACAAAGGCGGAAAGCAATGTTCGAGGACAGCGGTCATTGACGACGCCTTTACATCCACACTTGAAGCCGCAAACGACGACGAGCAGAACGGCTCTGCTCTGGCTTGGGTCCTATGCGTAGAGGCAGTTTTAAAGTCTACAAGATATTTACATTATTAGAATTTTGAGGAAACCTAATAAATGAAATATCTGCGTAATTCGAGGTTATTCATTGCTAATGATCAGTACTATACTCCATGATTCAGTCATGTGAAATAATGAACCTCATATAGCGCTTCTAGTTTCCATTCATTATATCACAATTAAGGATAAATGAAATCTAACAAACTCTTAAATAAGAGTTAGGAAATAGCGTCAAGTCGATAAATAGGAAGTAAAATATTGTAAAATAGGTGTAAAACTCAAGATAATGGTAATAATTCACCAAATTTAATATTTACGATACTCAATAAGTAGCTATTTTGGTGACGGAAATTTTGACATATTTTTCACGATGCAGCTCTTGTCAAAATCGAATTTTCGGTCGGATTTTGTGTTTCAGAGTAGGGTTTTTGATACAATAAACGTCAAAATAGAAGTTCGTTCGGACCAAAACCGACGGAACGAAAATAATGTTTTCGGAGTAGGAAACGACATATTATCGGCCGAAACTTCGGTTTTTACCACTTCGGAGTAGGCCTACTGAACCTCATAGATTTTTGGCATTAAAATTGTTAAAATCCGACATAGAGGACATTATTTGTATTTTTGACGTTTAATAAGTTACTAGCTACTTTGTAGCCTAAGTTAAATAAATGATTTTGAATTTTAATTTTACCTATAAATTAATTTCCGTTGGAGTTTCTCAACCAACAAAATGTTGAATGTTTTACAATATATTAAATTAGCTAACCGCGCGACGTCCAGACAATAATTATGACCAATTTATTGACGTATTTTAATCACATTACAGATAAAGTTATTGGTACTCGATACACACATGTTTGTTCTCATATAGAATTATATAACAGGGTTACGAGTTATGATACTTATTGAACTTGTGCGTCTCAGTTCCCGACAGCCAGTATTATAACTTATAATTAACGGGGACCGTCGCACTATTGTATTCTTAATTTAAGAATTTAAAATCAAAATGGTGCGGACACGTTCTATTGTTTTTGTTTTCTTGTTCCAAATATATTTTGGTTGTGTGTATAGTAAGACTTGTGTCAAGGTAAGATGTTATTTTTATCTTTATTCAATGACGTAGGTATTGATATTTTATCTTTTGTAAGATAGAGAATTTACTAATGATCTTTCTTTTACAAAAGATTTTTGAATAAGTTAATTTAAATGGATTGTAGACGAAAATCTTTGTATTTTAACCTTCGTTATTTACTGATATGAGCCTGTTATGGCGGGTCTTTTCCGTAAGACTTTTACTCTTTTTAATCTATATACCTGTTAACATCTTGTGTGTTCCTTTTTTACGTCTACTTAAATAAATGTATTACATATAATGTAAATGTAAAATGTAAACACCACTGGCTAGGTGTAATTATTTAATATTACTTATCATATAAGCCTTATTAGTGTTTTCCTCGAATGTATATTTATTCAGTTTGCTAGTAGACTGCTTTAGGCTAGGTCAAAAGTTATGACGCAGGACAGTAGAGTTCACAAAAATAAACCCGTCAATATAAATAAAAAGTTATCTACTTTGTATTATGATGTCTAAAGAAAATATATATTCTTCTGAATATATTAAAATACAGATTTAAAAACACTCTAGTAGTGAGATTTGATTTACGGAAGTTTTCAGAACTTCATAAATATTTAAGAATGCTTTTTCATCTAAAATTATTTCACGTTTCAACGCGGGGTGTTTAAGATAAACAATGATAATGTCTGTAGATAGTGTCAAAAGTAGCGTCGCGTTGTCAGCGTCAAGTAACCCAATAGGTACCTAGCCACCGCGGTCGGCCGCCCAATACCCACTCAATTGTTTTGATAAAAACTCGCGCGCTGCGACTTCATATAAGAGCATGTAACCTAACAAAAGATTATACACTTAAATTATGTTAAATTGTTGAAAACTGTGACTGTGCTCAGTGATCTGTTTAATTATAATAGATAATGATGGTAAGGTCAATGTTTTTTACGAAACTTTTGTATTGATTAAATAATCTTGCTTGTTTTTATACTGTTCTGTTAGCGCAAGTCATTATTTCTGATATTAAACAGATAATTCTTGGTGTAATATAAAGCCTATGGTAACATGTTAGACACATGTGTACAGTTAATATATATTTTTTTACATATAATTAACCACAAGACGAATCGGATAACCTTAACAACAGAATGATGAATGACATTAAAGTGTGCATTTACAAAGTTAGTCATTAGTAATACAATTATTACAGAAACTTGAAATAAACCGTTTTCAATTCATCGAATTCAATGCTATTTAAAATATTGTTTATTTTATTTTTTATATTTCGTCAATTATATTAAATGACTAGTGATACTCTCATACAAAGAGTCAATAATAATATCATTTATTAATAAGTTTTAATGTGTCTATTGTTGCCATTGTTTTCTTAAGTGTTATTGCATTTTCAGAACAAACGAGTTTGTGTGATTGGGGCCGGGATAGCTGGGCTGGCATCGGCAAGATACTTAAAGGAAGAAGAAGGAATTAGTTTCACGGTACTAGAAGCGACTCGATATGTTGGGGGCACCTGGAGGTATGACCCTAGAGTCGGTACCGACGAAAATGGACTACCTTTGCACACTAGTATGTACAAGCATTTAAGGTAAGCAAATAAAAATATTTAATACTAATTAAACAACCAACTTTCATTTACATTAACAAAATTAAAATCTTGGCTCTCACAAACAAAAATGCTTTTAATTTAAAGTAAAGAGTGAAATTTATTACCAATGAGCCTCAAAATACACAAAAGGCCGCTTTCTAAGAAGATAAGTTCTTTATGTGATTTTAAAAAACCCTTTAATAAAAAATCCTTTTAAGAATAAACACTTTTGTATTAATACTGCATGCTATAAAAAGGTATATAATCAAAGGTATTAAGTACTTCTAGAAGCATTTACGAAGTATGTTATAAATGGGAATAATAATATAGTATAATAAACTAAAACTGCAATCAAAAACCTTAGTAAATATGTTACTATGTTAACTAAACAATCGTTACATCAGCTATGTACAGATTATCAATTGTTTAAATGTTTAATTTATCTTATCACCGTTGTTCCGCTGTTTTAATTCTTACGAAAACAAATAGATGGCGTGATAATAAGTTTATTTTCAAAATTGTGTGATGAGACGTGATGATGTAAATTAGGTCCTAATTTGAAAATAAAAATATAAAAACCGGTTAAAATACCTTTGTATGTATTACTAGGTAACGGGAATTAGCGCGTATATGATTAAATACCTTCTCTAGAGCTTTGCTTTTCGACCGGGTAAGAGCTCGTTCCCACCATGTCGTCTGTCGGAACGATTTTTTATCGGGTGTGGAAGCGGCGGAACATTTTATATGAAGCTATTTACACTTGTCCGAAACTAATTTTGTGTCGGATCCTTAGAGAAACTAAAAGTGTGAACAGACCACCCGATTAAAATCGGAATCCGACAGACTACATAGTGGGCACGAGCTCTTACACCGGCCGTGGTCGCAAGCACGAAGTTATTATGTCTCATCGAACACAAAACACACATTATTATCAAAGTAAACAAACATGTTTACATTACCAACTATTTGTTATGTATATGTCAGACATCTAGAAGCTTTTATGTTTTGATCGTAATCTGATAAACGCCTTATCACATGCACGCCAAACTATACCATGTACGATAAGCAAAAAACAAACATATTATGTGGAAATATAGGGTGAATTTCATTCATGTACAAATATATTAGTTAAACCTAAAGTACCATTTTCGATTCCCATCAAAACTTAAATCATGAGCATGATCATTTGTTCCTTGTCTGGGAGTAATTTACCTACGCTGTTTTATTTTTCAAAAATAAAACTGTATGTTTATCAGTTTGTGTTCAAATGACCTTGTGTGAGTTGTCCCTGGATATATAATAATAATCCAGTCTATAAACGTCCCATTGCTAGGCACAGGCCTCTTCCCATATAAAAAAGGCTTGAGCATTGATCACCACGCTGGCTCACTGCTGATTGTGCCTGGATGTAACAATTATAAATTCATTGGTATTATTTTTGTAGAACAAATCTACCAAAAGCTACGATGGAGCTCAGAGGGTTCCCCTTACCGGAGTACCTTCCTTCATACCCGAGTAGGGAAGATTATTATCACTACTTACAAGCTTATGCTGAACATTTTGACGTATTAAAATATATACAGGTAAGTCAAACAGAATTTAGAGGAAATAAAAGTCCAACTAATGAATAAGCTACTAAAGTACCATTCAATACTTTACTGAAGTTCATTAAATTATGTATTAACGAAAAGTATGATCCGAATTAATAGATTGAAAATAGTAATGTTACATTACATTCAATAAAAGCGTTACATTGTGTCTTGCCTTCAAGATATGATTCTGTTGAAATATATTATATTATACGATTTTTGCACATAACAAGGATAAATAATAATAAATAAACAACAGAACATAGATTTATAGAATGATAATTGCAACAGGATCTTCATACCTTACATGTTAACCAGGCATGAGTCTATTCTTAGCTTTAAGCTATCGATACTCACAAAAACGCATTCTAGTTAGTAGTACATGAAACCATTATAATCCTATACAGTTCCTCCACAACGTGGTCCATGTGACAAGAGTAGGCGACGTGTGGAAGGTGAAACATGTCCATGTTCTGACGAACGAGACCTTCGAGGAAGACTACGATTTCGTCATCCTGGGTAACGGACACTTCAGCAAACCCTGTATGCCTGACTTCCCTGGAGAAGACATATTTAAAGGTAAAAATAACTGATTAAAGCCTATCCTTGTAATCATTCCCAATATTTATAATTAACTTTCGCCTACGGCTCCGCTCGCGTTGATGTTGTTTACAGATGTAAATGTATGTCTTTTATTTGGTTTCAAGCCTACTACTTACTAAGTTTAATAAAATCGGTTTCTTAAATTCGTTACAGACTGGGAAAATTACTTTCACATTTATTCATATCTACTTTAAATAGTAAGCAATATTCGTTCTGTAAAAAAATGTATGTTACGATACAAACTTATGTACAACAAAACAGTATTATTATATATTGATTTTTCCCGACGTATCGACACCTTTGCAGGTATCATGGTCACAGGGACACAACCTAAAATCTAAATAAACCGCGACAAATCCGTAAAAAGTAGTTTTAGTATATTTCAATGATCTCGTGAACTTGTAGGCACGATAATGCACAGCCACGACTACCGGGACCCCGAGCCGTTCAGGAACCGGCGCGTGCTGGTGGTGGGGGCCGGACCCTCGGGCATGGACATAGGCCTCGACGTGGCCGAAGTCAGCAGCGCCCTCATCCACAGCCACCACTCGAAGATCAACTTCACCACGCCCTTCCCCCCACACTATGTTAAGAAGCCGGATATCAAGGAGTTCAATGAAACTGGTGTTATATTTGAAGATGACACTTATGAAGACATTGATGATGTTCTTTATTGTACAGGTTGGTGTTCCTTTCCTATTTATAAACCTTAATAAGTTTCGACACTTCTCGATACAGTACAGGTCGTAGTGTTCTTTTTATCGTATCCGCTCTCCCTATCTAGCTTCAGTAAATTCCTCTTTTTCAAAATGGAGCGAAGTTTTTATACTTAATCCGGGAGAAAGAGGGATACCCCGGTGAGGGTCTTATACCCATTTATATGCAAATGCACATGCACAAACTGACAGTTCCTCTTCTTGTTTCTTTATCAAAATCAACATAGTTTATATTTTTCCCAAAAGCTCCCAAAATTTGATTCCACCATTTTCGTGTCTTAATAATTCATCTTTTCTTCCCAGGTTACCTGTACGACTACCCATTCCTAGACGAGACGTGTGGCTTAAACTTGAACCCGAAGAGCGTGACCCCGCTGTACCGGTACATGGTGAACGTCAACGAGCCCACCATGTTCGCCATGGGTCTGATGATCAGGGCCTGCCTAGCGGTGGCTTTAGATGCCCAGGTAATATCACAGACCAGTGCTCAGATTGTCGTGGATTAATCAGATTGGGTTGCAACGATGCTCGGCATACCCTTGTCTTTAAAAAATCCCATTTGCTCTTGTTCTGTCTTTGATCAGAATCCCAAATGGCGGTTGCGATTTTATCATCATCATCAACATCATCATCAGCCTGACTTCCACTGCTGAACAAAGGCCTCCCCCCTAGAACGCCACAATGAATGACAGCTCGTAATCGCCAATAGCGATTATTTTCATCAAGCTGGTTTTAATATTTCAACTACGGAGCAATTTGTATTTGCTCCGTGGTTTCAACCCTATTTTTCCAAAACTATTCACTTTTGGCAGTTATTTTCAGATTTAAATTAATTGACCCTTATTCCTAGGCTCGGTACGCTACAGCCATCATAAAGGGCAACTTCACTCTCCCTCCGCGCGACGAGATGATGAAGGAGTGGCAGAAGAGAGCCGACCCGATACGCTCCAAGGGACTGCCCATGTCTTACATACATATACTCGGTGAAAAAGAGGTTCGTTAGATTTCGCCTGGTTTTACATGAGATTTTAACGTAATTTGATCGAATTTAAACACTTATGTATTAAAAAAAAACTTGCGTGTCCTTAAAATGAAACTTTCGCTGGCAGAAAATACATTTCAATTTATTGCGGCCGATTTTTTGTTGTGCTCATTGTCATACAATGTTGGTTATCAGACTGTTTTATTAAGAGAATTTTAATCTTTCAGGATCAATACTACGGCCAGCTTTCAGAAGAGTCTGGTATCGACAGAGTACCACCAGTGATGTTCAAGATCCGAACCCTGGACACGGAAGCCAAGTTAGAGAACTTATACACGTACAGAAACTACGAGTACCACGTCATAGACAATTATACTTTTACTAGGAAGGTCGAAGACCCCGCTGTGAGACGCAGGAATCCCTAGCATTTCTATTCTTTTAAGCTTATAGAAGATATTGTACTATAGTTATGTAAATACTGATAAAATGTTGCTAGTTTTTTTTTGCATTTGGATTAAAGCAAGATTCGCGAAACGAAAAATGCGAAAACCACAAACAAATACGTAAAAGGAAATATTTCACAGAATTACTCTTTTAAGTATACTGCAATTTATTTTTTTACAAGTTTATGAATGTCAATATTTTTTTAAAATATCATATTTTAAGTTACCTAACAACGAAATGTACCTTATAGCAAATAGCATTTATCATTTTATATCTTAATTTAAATAATAATTTATTTTTACATAATAATTAACGGG
The DNA here is from genome assembly GCA_905146925.1 of Autographa gamma. NCBI lineage: Eukaryota > Metazoa > Arthropoda > Insecta > Lepidoptera > Noctuidae > Autographa > Autographa gamma. Next base: position 5,530,411 of record LR989868.1, on the reverse strand, counting down.
AAAACATGTACAAAAAACCAAAATAACTGGTGTAAGTAGTTTATTTGTACTTATTAATAATAATTCTTACATAATTGATTAATTGGTAACAGTCTAGTAAACGAATACAAACAAATACTGTATTAATAACTCATTTTATTTAAATAAATCCCTACCTAATATAAAACAATGTAGGCAAGAAATCTGTTTGATCACTCTAATTTTCATACAAATCGCTCTTCACTCATACGAATTTACGACTTATTTAATAATCTCATTAATTCGAATCTTCATAAAGATCAGTAAAATTGACCTTTTTCTTAAAGGTCAATATTACTTTCCTCTAAAATTATTTTCAAAATAGATTAACAAAATTTACAGGTCTACAGGGCAAGGTTGTTCTTTCTTAGGGCTGTATGTTCTCTCATAGTTTTGATCGTCAATTATCTTGTAGTCGTAGTCCCGGTAGTGGAGTAGGTCTTCCAGACGATTCCTGGCGTTGAAACGAGCTATCTTGGTCAGGACTGCCGGGGATGGTGTCACGTCAGCCTCATCGGTTAAGTTCCCGAAATATTCGTCCTGGAAATAAAAAATGTTATAAGTAGACATATAAAAAGTTTTGGGAAATAATATTGGATTGAAATGGGTTCGAATAAGATTTAGCGTTACCTAGACTTGGCAGTAAATCTACTTATAATAATAAAATAGGCAATAATGAAAGCTTTTCTTTAAGCAGCATCAAATTACCGTGAAATGTGAAGCCAAACAAAGTTTATTTTTTCTATTTATTCTGTTGGAAAATTGTTATTTATTCTATTGGAAAAACATTTAAAAGTTTCTAGCAGTAATTTGATATCAATCAAAAGAAACATACTTTTAGCTAGTCTACGAGAGAATTAGCCTATCAATCGTTTAGTCAAAATGGCATATGGTGGAGAAGCTAGTAAAGTATTATATTAACTATGGCCAACCAACTTCAAGCCAGGGAATACATACCATGCTATTAACAACATTAACATCAATGATCTTCATTCCCATGTTCTGGAGGTCGTAGACGTGGTCGAGCCATTTCTTCAGCATGCTCTCCTGGCTCGGCAGCTGGAACTTGCCCGAAGCTAACGCAGCAGCGTACTGACCCTGGACAAAAAGATTTCGAATAAAATGACGAAAACATGATGTTGGAGAATGTATCGATCAAAAATAAGTCAGACACAATAACATTTCAGGACCATATTTTTTGGCGAGGAAAGAAAAAAAAACATATTGGAACCTAAATAATAAACACTAACAAATATAAAATGTAAATAATTATAATTGATGACACATAAATGTATACCAAACCGATTGCAATCTGACATAAAAACGAAATTACTGAATTAGTTTTGTTGAATATGGGACTACCTATCTCTGAAGTATAAGAATACCCACAAAAAAAATGAAATCGATACGCAATTTCTGAAGATGTGGCGTAAGAAAAAGAGATCTTCTTTCTTTCCAAGTCTGTTACCCAACAATTAAAGGACCTAGCTATATAGTATAAGGTAAGCCATTTTCATTAGTAACAATATTCAAAACAATAAACAGTAAACTTACTTGAGCATCCATAACTCTGTTGATAACTTTCTTGGAGACGCCGACGAACATCATGCTGGGATGCTTTATGTTGACAGTTTGTTGGTACAGAGGTAGAACAAACTTCTTTGATGCTGTCACACCCGCAGTGGCGTCCAGGAATGGATGATTGTAGTTGTAACCTGGAAGGTAAAGCAATAAATTTTAATGTACGAGCTTTAAGAAATAGGTGGGGGAAAGATAGTAAAAGTATATATATTAGCAGTAGGCATCCTTTCAATCGATTTACGTAAGCCAACGTTCAGGAAATCTGAGAATTGTCTCTCTTATGTAGTAAAAACACCTCTAACAAACAATAAACGTCTCTCAGTACGTCAATTAAAGCTAGCTAAATAGTGCCATTGCAATTGTGGACAGCGCAATCGAAAGTAATAAGTACCTACTGCTCATTTGACTTCGTAAATGGCACTTCCCAAGTCAATGGGAACTTAATTCAGAAAGCGGAACGTCTGTTGACGATTCACTTTCTTTCGTTGTCCAGTTTGTTTGAAAGTGTTTAATGAATTTCCATGGTAAGAGGCACATAGGCATAGCTAATAGGCATATCTATATTGATAAGATGACAAAATTAATCTTACATAATTACGACCTCAACTTAGAGAATTCTTTATACATGCTTCCCCGCATTTTCCCCTACGATACTAATTTATGGATAAGGCAAAGGAACTGTTCTGCTTTGTTCAATGACTCTCAAGAACGCTTAACATAGTAATCTTGTAATAAAAACAAAATACCATTCTATATTTGAACATACCTGTACAGAAAATTACGTCATCAAACTCTTCAGTGCTGCCATCTACGAATATAGCACCCGTAGGAGTAAAGGAGTCGATGTCTGGTTTCTTCAGGTAAGTCTTGGAGAACTCCGGTTGGTTGTATCGGAGATGGTGGCTGTGTATCAGTGTTGCTGTCACGTTTGACAGCTGCATGGCAAGGTCGAGGCCTGATGCGCCTGCGCCGACGAGCAGGACTCGACGGTTCCTGAAGTCTTCCGGGTCCTTGTAGTCGTGGCTGTGCATTACTCTGCCTATAAAATAATTAAAAGGTTAATCTTTAACCTTTATAAAGAAAGATACGTAATTTCATACAGGATAACTGCCAAGTTTGCATTGTGTTTATTTTATGTTATTTGCTTCTGCATGTGAAAACTACACAAATTTTTTTAATGAGATTTGGCACATGATATATACAGTTCATAAAGATTAATGCCGTGGTTGTATGTTTTCATGTAAGCAAGGTAAGGTATCACAATTCGGTTTACACACTGACGAGGTCGTCGGAACAAGCTATTTAAAAATTCTAATGTTTAAAATGTCAAAAGGATCAAAACACAATAAAGACTTTGAGTTTGAGTTTGAAACAGTTAATAAACAAAATGTAGGAAGGTTTTTAATTGTAAAATACCGTATAATGGAACAAAGTTACCTTGGAACAACGACAAAACGTGACTGACAAACAATAACGATTTTTTTTTTCAATTTAATGAAACAAAATTACACATTCAACAAAAGATATGAAATAATTTTTAAATTATCTTTGTATTCATGTAAGGAAGGCAATTCTAACATTAACTTTGATTGCTAAAGTAATCACGATTTTTTGAGAATTAATTCTTTAGTTCGTCATATCAGAATTCAGACTTTGACCATTATAATTAATATATTGTGCTGGACATGTTAAAGGAATATTTTAAATATGATAATATAATTATTATAATGCTTTTATAACTTAGATTTGACGTTATAAACGCATTTCAAATATAACGTAAAAAAATCACGTTTTTTAACATAATTATGATTATCACAGCAATACTTGAAAACATACTTTACATAAACATTTCTAATATTAAACAGCAACTGAATGAACTTTGTATTTAGTACAATATTCTATTTATAGTTATTTATTTACGAAGCGGAAACCAAAGCTATAGAAGAACTTGTGAATGGAAAGTGAATGCAATTCTAAGCCCATATCGCTAAAGTATGCGATGACACACTAGTATCAAGAAATCTTCTATAAAATTATAAACCTAGTTGGACAAAACAGATTAATCGGTGAATTAAATTCGCGTAAAAAAAGTATCGTATTGTCATGATCATCGATTTGTTGATATTATTTTTTGACCTGAATAACTATAAAAACTTTTAAAGCACATCCTGGGTACATACGTTGATGGAAACGTGGGACAAAACTAGTAATAAATAAGTTATATTCTTAACTGGACCAAGATAACAACATAACATCAGTATTCAGAGCATAAAATAAACTGCCTCAAATAGACCATTTTCCTCTACTTCCTAGTACCAAATTTCCTAGTATTAATCGTACAAATAAACAGTTAAACATACAACAACGGATATATACCACAACAAACTCACATAGCTAGAACAAAAGGCGCATTGTATTCAAATCTCACCTTTATACGCGTCTAATCTATCGATGTCAGGAATGACGGGGCTGCTGAACTCGCCGCTGGCCACCACCATAAAGTCGCACAGCTCGGTGACGTTCTCCTTGCTGTCGGTCTTCATGTACGACACCTCCCATTGGTCGCCGTTGTAAGCGACGCGAGTCACTAGGCTTTGGAGCTGGAATGGTAAAGAAAGATATAAACATAACATAACATACCATCACGCCTGTATCCCCGAAGGGGTAGGAAGAGGTGTACCAATGTACACCCACAGTTCGCCGGTATGTTTAGGTCCCATATAAGAAAGATAATAATATGTAGATATGTATAAAGCAAAAGTATTAGAACAAATGTGTATTAATCTTATATGCTACCTAACTGCTGTATCAGTAGATATAGAACAACACTTAAAACGAAAAGCATAAGTGACAATAAGAAAAAATATGACAGCTTTTGAATAATAAATTATAAAACGTCCCCTTTCTCATGGGATACCAGTACTCAGTTAGTATTCATCTTGTACTCCAACATATCTATGAAAATTATTTAATGAATAATTCATTAACTCGGTGTTAACTACCGACGAATCATAAAGGAAACACGTTTCTCGTCACGACGTCAATTGGCAATGAACAAATTCATACATAGTTTACGATCATTCAGATTCCATTACTATTATAGGGCATGGTATTAAACCTTTGTCTTCCTTTTTATTATTGCTAAGAGACACGCAGATGAGTATAGTCATCGATTTTATTGCTGTTTTTATGATAAACTAGCAAACTCGGAGAACTCCGTTTCGCCACCAGGCTTCGTTTTTGTAACATTTCGTTTGGTGATAAAAGATGAAGATTTTTTCTTGTTTTCCTTAATTTTCTATGCTATAAACCTCACGGAGCCCGAGACCTTTCCAACGAATGCAAAACCGTGGAAATCGGTTCGTGCGTTCTGGAGTTATAGCGTCAGGAAGGAAAACCCGACTTATTTTTATATAGTAGATAATCGTAGATCACTAAGACACTCCAAAGGTAGTATATCGTCATATTTTAATGGGTTATACAGCGGTATGAGAATATTACTTTATTGCAAAGGAATTCTTGAAGAAACATTAACCGAACTTATTAAAAATGCTTTAATCTTTATAATTCAATTAATGCTTCGAAAATAATTATATTTGGTAGCGAGAATGAAAGAATATTTTGAAATATACTTGTGTGAAAGCATGTAGGAGTTATATAGTTTCAATAGTTCCTCATATTTAACTGACGTAAAGATAAATGCTGGTGAGATCAGATCACAGACGTATTTGTTCCGTGGTTCCGATGTATACTGATCAATACATAAAAATATATTCTCACGGAAATGATCGTTATCTTTTATGATAAATAAACAATTATGAATCACCATTAAAATATATTTACTCAGTACTATTAACATGGTTATGTCACATTAACTAATTATTTATAATCGAATGTAACCCAGTAAAAATGTAAAACGGATCAATTAATTTAACGTTATATAATACTAATATAGTAACCCGTTTGTAAAACTAGTAAATGGTTATGTACCACATTTAAACCATTAATTTGAACCAGCTAACTATTTCCAGATATATTCAAGATACAAAGATTTCCTTTTAGATTATTTTAGCCGGTGTTTGATCAATTACTTAAAAGTCAAGGCTTAAAAAAACGTTATTAACCGGATTATGACCTAAAAACTATGCTAGCAGAGATAATTTTAGTGTCCGTAGAAAATTGTTTAGTAAATCGTATCTACAGTCTGTGTTGCTTAGTATGATTGCTTATTATCCTACATGATCCTTAAGTCAGTCACTTTTTTATTTACGAAGATGTAGTTGTATTTAGTCTTCTTGGTAAATACGAACAAATCAAATGCTTTAACCAATTATAAAGAAATTTAGGACGGCATAATAAGCGCATAGCTCAAGAGTCAACCAAATTTTTATTTATGTAATATTTGTACATTTTCCTAACGAATACTATGAATTGGCTTCGTTAAGCAATATATAAGTATTAGTAGATAGTATTTCATAACACCATCTGAATGAGTATGCGAAACCTGTCTCGAGCCACCGTGCTAGTGCGCGTGACCCTAATGCCTGCTGAATGGAAATTAAATTCCCAATCTTACAACATTCTCTGACAAGTACCTGCATAATACTGAGACCAGAGGCACACTTTACTATAAGGTAGTTTAAAAGAAAAACGTTAATTTAAATTACCAATTCAACTAGAAGCACATATTACACAAATTAAGCTATATGTGACAGACATACAGCTTCATCAAATCCTACCATTTATCCCACTTACGTCAAGTCATCACTTGTAGTATCATCATACACATATATGGTATAGGTCAATTTATATAGGTTTAAATCTAAGAATTATTTACATGGAATCATATGATCTGCAAAACTCTGCATGACAGCGCATATTTATCCTTAGGTCACCTTCACTTTTTACGAACCAATAAAACATACATGAAGTAACAACTACCATGAAAAAATATAAACACTTAAATCTGTTGTTTTCACTTGTCGGTCATATTCTCCGAAAGATCCCACATTAATTGTGTAAAAGCTTTAAAGCCTTACTCTTGTTCGTACGCATGTAGGAACAACAGGACATACTATAAAACGTACCTACGCATGTAAGTAACATACTATCACATCACAACATAACTAACAAATGTCCTTTATTCGTAGCAAAAAAAATTAAGATACGTGCAAAGTCCGTTGAAGCGTTCAAATCCGCAGTTTAACAGCCGTATAACCTTAAAAAAAGTAAACGGCCGGATCAGTAGTGCTATTCTGTAACATTATTTTCAAATCTCGACGGCGGAATCCGCGGTGAGATGTCAAAAACGTATTCTCGAATTTGAATTCTAAATCAAGGCAAGGCATTGGGTTCACTTTTTAAATGACCTTTATTATCACTCAGGTGAAGTTCGATACCGAAATGATTAACAGAATAGACATACAGGACATAGAAACTTATTTGTTTCTTACCTGTATATTGTTCATGAGCTCGAAGTGTTTGGCGAAGGCCTGCAGGTACTTGTAGAAGCAAGGTCCCGTGGGGTAGGACGGCGTGCCCTCAGGGAACGGGAACCCGGCGTACTCCATCGTCTGCCGAGGAGTGTTTGTTCTGGAAAGACGGATGTTAAGGTAAATATTATTTTATTGTTTATGTACCTGTTTTGGTAGTGTTCTTGAGTGACTACAAAGGTGTTTTGTATTTCGTTATTTAATATTTTGTCTGATTTTGTGGTGGTAAAAAAATAAGGCCTAATATCTGAATTGAGTATGAACGGTTCTAATATACAGTACCATAGTTTGTACTATAATAATGTATCAAAAGATACTTCTACAATACTCTCTTACCTGAGTAGACACAGTTAAGGGAGTTTTCTATTAAATTAATTAATATTATTAAATTGATATTGTATTTATTACAAAACTGAACAATAACAGCCTTTCAAACTATTAATGATCTAATTTTATAAAAAAACATGTATTTATAATTGTTTTTTTACACACCTCTACTTATATATTTTGCATAGATATCTATCATACAAATCTATTTTTACAGGCGCTCTTAGTTACTTATGACGCTAAGCTTTTACCTCAATAAGAACGTAACTACCCATAAAGTTTAATTACTTTCAAATATATCTATACAATTCTCATTAATATTAAATTCATGTATTTGTGACAAAAGAGAACCTTGGATTTAAGTAGATATTAAGTTTCTATCGTCTTTAAATTACTGCTCAACCATTTGCATGCAAGTAATAAATTATGTTTTCCTGTTTTCAAGTGTACTTAAATATCATTATTATGCCTTATAATTTGCCCTTACACGAGTCTCTTGGCGGATAATTCACAATATTTGATTATTACTATTATAAGATGCTGTATATGATATGCTTCGGAAGTAAAAGGGTTGTATAAGAAAGTCAATATTTGCAATAAAATGCGGTCAGCCATCATTAAACTGAAAATGCAAATAAAAACCAATTTAAATATTTCCAACATGTGTGATTAACAACCTTCGTAATTCGTACTTAAAACTTGTATGGGTAACTGACAATAAGCAAATTCAGAGTTCTAATTTAATGAACCAATTTAGACCAAGTATGCAAAAACTTTCAATCATAAGAACAATAGAAGTACGTACACAACATCACGACGAGTTAAGCTTTTTTGTTCTGTAAACTGCCATTAATTTAATGTTTTTTGCACATTAACAATAGTTTCATAAAGTGCTAAAGGCATATTCCACTAATCAACCTTTTTACTTCAATTTACCTTGATTTTGTCATGGTGTCTTACTGGGACAATAAACAGATTCGTTAGTATAAGGTTGCAGGTTCGAACCCAGGCTAGAAATAAAAGTAACTATCTAATTTTTTCGTGGTCATATGAACATATTTTTTTTTACTTAACTAAATGACAGCAAGGAAATAGGCTCAAATTAATATCTGAGTTTCTCTATGAATAGTTACAGTCTGCAATTTGTAAGTTCCTAAATAATAAGTCGTTTAAAAACAAGTTTATATTTGGCACACATGCGTCATAGAGAAATAGGTTTAAAAGAGAAACCGAATAAAATATAACTGGTCGTCATGTCGGTCATTACTATGTCATTTCATAATGAACCGGTTCTCAAAAACAATTATCTAATATGTCCGCAGTTTCACTAGACAGCAAAACATAATGCAATCGTGTATTGTACCTACCATAGTATGTACAGTCGACCCTAATTCATTACTAACTATAAATTACAAAAACCAATCTTATACCATTGCAATAAGGGTGTTTTTTATTTCAAAGTGTGTCAGCATTGTGCTGTTGACTGTACACTGTGCATTCGTTGCAACACTTGTTAACTTAATGGTGAAAGATTTGGAATGCATATCTCGTATACTATCTGCAATGATCGCTTGTTTAGAATTTAAGATTTATTTAGAAATCCATTGATTCCGGGTAGAGTAATATCGAAAGCGCAAATCACAACACTAATGCATGGTAAAAACTATCTATTACACAGCGGTAAACTTGATTATATTTTGACCAAAGTCCGGTGAAGCAGTCAAAGCCTGCGCTCAGGCTGACTGCAAAGATCTCTACCAAAAAAAAAAGATTATGCTTTGGTGTATTTACTATGACAACCGATATCACTGAAACCTTGGCGTTTACCCAGATTATCTAACTAAATACAACTTAAATTGTAGGTCGAAGCTAACGTAAACTTTCTTATGTTATAACTAGAACCTTTGTACCTAGCTAAATAAAGTTTTAAAACCTTATAGTATTGTGTAGAAGGAAAATAGTATTTTTATTTGATCTTCATTCAATAATGATGTTTATGTCCTTAATCCAACGTAGGTTAAAAGGCCAATGCATTTTGTAAAGATGACCTATAGGTAGATATAGAATATATTTATAGATTTATCTATAACAATAAAAAGTATAATTTGTAAACATAAATGTTTTAGTATTATTTGTATTTTGTCCTACAACTAAGGACGCATATTTTTTCTGTATTTTTTCCTGTCTATAAAACTAATACAAAATTACCATCAAAATAAAAACCAGTGTGAAGGATGGAGCTCAAATAGGTACTTAGATACTATTAGGTAGACGCTATCAACCTTTATTAGTCGATGTTTATGTAGCAAGATTGAGCAAAATCTTTATAACATTTTTTTTTTCCATTTTGATAATAATTTATATCTTACCTCAAGTTTTTATACATGCTGGTAAACAGAGGAAGGCCATCCTCATCCACTCCTACATGAGGGTCGAACCTCCAGGTGCCTCCAATATGGCGGGTGGCCTCAAACACTGTGAAGTTGAGGCCATACTCCTTCATGTAGCGAGCTGTGCCGAGCCCAGAGTAGCCGGCGCCGATGATGCAGACGCGGGGTTGAGGGACAGACTGGAAAGAAGAAGTTACCTTTATTATTACTAACATAACATAACACACCATCACGCCTGTATCCCCGAAGGGAAAGGCAGTTGTATACCAATGAACACCCACAGTTCGCCGGTATGTTTAGGTCCCATGTAATAGGGGGCGAGCCTATTGCCACTAACCGGGTACAAATCCAAACTCCGACCTGCTACTGAGAATTTCATAGAAAAACCTAATAACACCTTGGTCGTCTAGGGAATCGAACCCAAGACCTTTAGCGTAGCAGTCGCGCTTAGAATCTCTAGGCCAACAAGGCAGTAGTTTTATTATAACTTTAAGGATGTATTCGTACTTCAATTTTCTACCTCAAAAAAAATTAAAGTCTGGTGAAGCAGTCTAAGTCGGCGCTCAGGCTAACTGCAAAGCTCTAAACAAAATAAGATGTATTTCAAGTCATGAAGGTCCTGTCATATGTGCAAGTTTTCCTTTGTAAGATTAAAGAAGAGCCTCGTGGAAAATGTTTGTATTTAAGTGCTTTTTAACCGACGAAAACAGAGGAGGTTCTCAATTCGACGCGTATATTTTTTTTTTTTTTATGTATGATCACGCATATCTTTTTACCGAGTAGTCCGATTTTGATAATTCTTTTTTTATTGGAAAGGGTATACTCCAAAGTTGGTCCCATATAAATTTGAAAAAAGAATTCCCACCCTAAGGGTGGAAAAACAGGGGTTAATTGATTGTTCACGCACTGATCGTAATGTATTACCACGCGTAACTTTTTACAGAGTAGTTCTATTTTGATGATTCTTTTTTTATTGAGTAGGCTATACCTAGAAGTTGGTCCCCTATAAATTTGGAAAGAATATTCCAATCCTAAGGGTAGAAAAACAGGGATATATTGATTGTTCACTAACTGATTTTAATATATGACCACGCGTAACTTATTACAGAACAGTCCGATTTTGATAAATCTTTTTTTATTAGATAGAGGGTTATACCTTGAAGCTGGTCCCATATAATTTTACTCTAAGGTTGGGAAAATAGGGGTGATTTATTGTTCACTCACAGATTTGAATACTAAAATAAGGTAGTAAGCTATTTTAAAAATAATAAATAATTCAGCATGTAGCAATTAGTATATAATAGCCACAAAAAAATATAAAATAAAAACTTTTTAACAAAAAAATTAAACCGCCGAAAACACTGAAAAGTAAAAAATAAGAAACCTTTTTTTATTTAATCTTAATTACTAAGTTCTTAAACGAATGTGAGTATACCTAAATAATTTTGAGGCGGCGCCAAACTATCAATTAACAAAGATCACAAAATTACCTTAAAAATAAATAAACAACCAAATCAAAAACGCTATATACTATAATTATATTCTTTACTTAGCACCTACTAATTCCATTGTGGAAAGCAAATAAAAGTTTTGAGTTTGAGTTTGAATCAACTTAACAATGCAATGAAATCTCCAGCGATAAACATTAAAATTTCTAAAAAAATTAAGTACCTATATATCGTAATTAATTAATTTGCCTGTTTGGCGCCGACTCGAAATTACTTAGGTATACTCGCATTCGTTTAAGAACTTAGTAATTAAGATTAAATAAAAAAAGGTTTCTTATTTTTTACTTTTCAGTGTTTTCGGCGGTTTAATTTTTTTGTTAAAAAGTTTTTTATTGTTTAGTTCCTTGATCATCTGTTGTCCAGAGACAACCTTATTAGATCAATGAAAACAAAATACTTATTGTAAGACGTTTGTAACAAAGCACTAATATGCACAGTTACAATTACACAAGAACAGGTTAATTTTAAACCCGATGGAACAAAGACATAATTGAAATATTCGAAACTTTAAGTTACTAATGTTCTTAGAAATATCAGTGTAGCGTAAATATTTACAATTTAATGCTTATTGGAAAACATAAACTTAGAACAAGGACAGACAAGGCAAGAAAAACCCAATAGATAATTGTAGTGGCCTTATTGATAAACAAAGTTATGACTACTTAGTTCTATGCATAACAAAAATAGATTATTTGAATACCTGGAATTTTATAAATAAGTTTTATTTAACGACTTGATAAATAATCACCGGAATAAATATTTTTTACAATATTTCATTGATAACAAATATAGTACTGCAAAAATTGTTTGCCTTTTTAAAGTATGATGAATCGATTTTATCCTACTTGCAGCTGATCATTTGATATTAAATTACACAAGTTTATTTTAAATACAATATATTCTAAATATAGATATAGTTAGAAAAAAAAACTGATTAGTACACAAAATAAAAAGTTTTTATTTCTTGTAAACCAAAAAAAAAGCGCTTAAGAAACGTTACGTTAAATACTATCCTATGGAGAAGAGCCGGCAAGAAGCGCAATAGGTTACTCTTTAAAAAAAGTTGTTACACTTTACAATCTATATCCTGAACGAATTTTCTTGAAAATTGGGCTATTGTTATGACTTAAGTGGAAGTAAGACTATCCTTTCTCATCGTCACATTTTGCCTTCAACTTTATTGAATAAAGCCTTAATGTATTATATTCCTATACATATAAATATTAATGAGCATAATTATGAGCTAATGACGCAAATCTGCAATAAAGATTCTATCGGAGAGCCGATGGCAATCGTTCGCAAGTAATTAAGTCTTAAGATAATTATTTTATTATCTGATTCACGTCTTGGACACTAATGAAGACCCGTTGTAGTTATATTATTAGATACAATACATATCTTAGTACCACCGGCGTAGACTATCTCATAATATTTGGAAATAATTAATAGATCTTATTATTATTTATTTTTATTATTTAAAGTCTGAACTGTCCCATTGCAGTGCAAAGGCCTCCCTTCCTTCCTTCCACAGGTCTGTTTTGTTTGCTGTTTGTTGCCACTCCTCTTTGTATGCGTCTAGTTCATCCCTCCATCTCCGATAATAGATCTTAACTGGTTTTATTAGTAACTGTGTTTTCATATAATAAGGGATCTAGGGGCACCCATAGCCTTTCGATAAGACACGTCCAATATCTTCACATAAGGTTAGTTTTTACGGACCCTGCTAGTTACAGATAAATAACAGCCTAGAATCACAGAAAAACCGTTTTTTACACCACACAAAGATTTTTCCTGGATGGAAATGGAACCTACGACCTCCAAAGTAATTACTGACAGGCTAGTTGAATATGTGATACATTTTCATCGTCGTTATAAGTCCTTAAGGTTTATTACGATTAACATTGGTTATAGTTTAATTTTCTTATTAACACGTTCGTTGCATTACGAGATCTATCAGATCTCTTGCAGGACTTTTGTATTGTGCGTTGAAGATAATCGTGTTGTTTCACTCCTTGCGGGAGGATCTAACGTGTAAAGTTCTTTAGGTATGAGTAGGACAAATATACATATTTGCTTCCTACTTAAAGCTGAATTCAAGGACATTAAAAAAGAAATTAGAGATGGATTAGGCCCCTAACGCACAGTACTGTAATTATTTCCATTCCTTGCGTTAGGAGATATGTCGGTACTCGGGGAATCGCACGCCTCGTAGACGCAAGAGAGGGAAGGTGGGCGGCGCGGGCGCTGCGTGACTCGTTTTAGTGTTGTCCTAGCATCGCTCATTCACATCACTCTCTGGTAAGTTTCTGGTAGCCTAAATTTCAGTTATTAAAACAAAAACGTTGTTATAGTAAACTTACAAGAGATCTGTGACATCCAGCTTTTATTTAATACCTCCGTATATTTTTTTAAAGCAACAACAGCCTTAGTACAAAAATATACATAAGACATTCGAATAACGAAACTAATAAAATTGGATTCCATCGCATTTACTTCACTGACATAGTTGCATGCTGTTTATTTATACAAAGCATTTTATTACAGAATTACCAGAAGGAAGATGTACTGATCATGTTTTCCAACGTGGCGATAATGACAATAGTGTGGGTTGTTACGAAAAATTACGACGCACATTAAACAGCACTGACGCTTCTAAAAAAACTAAACGTTATGTTTTAATGAAAAACACTTTGCATACTTAATAAAACTTTTTCAATCGACAACTGAGATATTATTTTGTTCCCATCACTACTTACTACACAAATTGAACTATCTTCGGTTGCGGTACGAGATACAATCGATATCATATTTTTTTTTGGTATTTGTAGTTTATTCAAATGTCATAACTGCGTGCGAACCTATCAAAATATAAAGCAATAGGCTATCTTTCACCCACAAAAACTTCAAAATATATTTGATGGTTTTTTTGGAAGATATAAATTATTTTCAAAACTGTATCTTTAGGAGACTGATTAGGTCTCAAACGCACCAAAAGGTAGGTTAGTTACGAGATCTTTTAGGTCTCCAAAGCAACAGCTGAAAGTTCTTTGAAAGTGATGGCGCAGGGAACGTGTTAAATCAAGATCTTACATCATAAATAACATATTCTTCCTCCACATCTCCTTGCTTCACGAAGTTCAGAATCCAAAACACAATCACTGTCACTGATAAATATTTGATCACACGCTTGTACTTTATCCTGATCATATTCAAAGTTCCGGTAGGACTATCATTGGTAATATTAATCTAAACACTATAAGGTAACAACCAAAGCATGGAACCTTGAATTTATTAAGAGAGCTGTTTGCAAGGTGAAAAATGTGCTAAATATTTTCCACCTAAATCACAATCAGCCCTTAAATTAAATACGGACTCCCACTATTAATTTCACATTTAAATCCACGAAAAATAATCATGTTGTATTACAAACCACAACCAAAACATGTCTGTTTTGGCAACTGAATGAAATCTGATAGAATATAAATGTCGAATTCTTGACGTAAAACAAAAAAGGTTGAATTAATCTCGAACGTACTTCCCAACACAATAAAAGCGAATTTTCGGTAATGAATTCACGAATATTTGGTTGTAGTTTTGTGTCTAATTTAATACCTGAATATGGAGCTATGCAGCTGTTTACACAATCACAACCTATTGTTAAATGCCTATGTGTGTAGGTACCCGGTAATCTTCTGAAGGACTAAAGTAAAACTATGTGACCACATTCTTTCCGTTAGACGGCTCATACATGGGTGGCTCGAGCAGTTAGTCAGTGATTCTTCACTGACTGCACGAGCAGTAGGCTGCCCACGAGCGTCACATGACCCTGCCGGGCGCTAGCTTTTTTTGTTGAACGCTTGAAGCAGTCAGTGCTCCGTATGTCTGTACATAGAGGTGGTAAGCAGTCAAGCAGTCCAAGTCTTAAAGTTTGGTGTATTTTATTAGGTTTGTTAATACGACACCAAGTTTCGCTATAAAAAAATAAGGATCTCCTGAGAAACAGGTCAAAACAGATCTATTGCTCAATCTTTTGCTTCAATGTTGCAATCAACCAGTTTTATGGGAAAGATGATAAAACCAGAATGTGTAAATTATTCAGAACTGCACGCAGGTATACGACGGCTATAAATATCAGTAATTAGCTATATTCTGAGAATCGAAGATTGAAAGCAAGAGTTATGTACTAATTGCACCACAATTAATTTAAGTTATTCAACAAATACGAGAAAGACTAAAACATATTTGAAACCACAATTTTTTATTCAATAGACCCCAAATGAAATTCTAAGGAAGATAGGAATTAATAAGCTGCAACCAACAAAGTTAAATACATGAAACGTGAAACCAAAAGACTAGCGTAATTTCTAAAGGAAGGTATTCGATATATCAATAATTGTTCCTATCTACATTGCCGTGACATGTTTGGCTACACCTAGATCATAAAATTAAGCTGTAATCCGAACTTATACCTAAGTGAGTGGCTAACCACAAAACCCTTCATTTATCCCTATTCAAAAGTGAGTAGAGTTCTCGTTAGACATAAAAATCCTAATATACCTTGTGTTATGTAGGCACCATTGTTTGTTAGAAACACTATGCCTAATCTCTTTCACCGGTGGGCCGTGGCCGTTAAGCCAGATTTACGTTGCATAATTCGCCTCTACCTGACCCGAGCATGCGCAAAACTACCTGTTAAACTTTACTCAAATGACGGACTAGGTATATAGCGATAGATTTGAAGACAACGTAAATAGTAAATAGATGTAGATGAATATATAAATAGAATATACAAATGTTTCATTAATTGTTTTCTTGACACTTTTTTATCTCTTCAGGAGTCTAATGTTATTGCTATGTTAAAAGCTCTATAGTAGGTAATTTTCATGTAATGCTTGTTCAAAAATATCATCATATTTACAGTTATATTTTCTTGTAAATAATAAAATCACCATAATTTTACATATGTTAATTTATGGCTTTCATAAATAGCACATCTTTGAAACATAATCACTATGGAAATAAAAGCTATTTATGCAAAAATCTACATAAACATGATGCTAAAAATATTAACAAAACGAATTAATAGCGGTATCAAAATAGATCACTAAATCGGAGAGTTTGACCTTATATTATTAGTTCTGGTAAGTTTTTATTTTCCATAAAAAAAGTAAATAAGAAAACTACACTAAAAACTTCTAATTATAGGTACTATAAGTTGAGTTTATCTATTTGATTTATGTGCATTTTCTTGAAAATGCCTCAAAAACAAATAAAACTTTTTTGATAACATTATTAGCATAATTAACGACTGCACATTATGTATGCTGCAATTTCTAGGTATGCTCGATTCAATGTATTTTGTAAAGACTAACCGATTTGTTATTGTTGAAATATAAACCTAATCTTAATGTAATTCAACTATCTAAGTTAGACAACTAAGGACGAATGTTAAACAGAAACTCAGGTTAAAATTATTAAGCCATCTATTTAAGTTACAAGATCTACACTTAACTTAGATTACACTTAACTTATTATGAAAAAATAGTATTGAAAATAATGATAATCGTGACAAATATAGGAGTATA
Source organism: Autographa gamma (assembly GCA_905146925.1). NCBI lineage: Eukaryota > Metazoa > Arthropoda > Insecta > Lepidoptera > Noctuidae > Autographa > Autographa gamma. The sequence continues at coordinate 5,513,510 of LR989868.1, read as the reverse complement.
GTAATCAAAATGAAAGACTTTTTGATTACCAGAAATTGTTTGTTAAAATTAAATAAACAAAAAAAATTGTAACGTAGTTTAATTTAGATTTTATATCGAAGATGTCTTTGCAGCCTGAAGGTTTAGTCTGAACTATTACGCTACTAAATAATTTGCAATTTACTTAATTATTCGTAAAAGGCTCGATGAGCCAATCTGTTGCACAGTTTAAAATTGTTTTATGTAGAGTACATACTTTTGCTGTCTAGAGCAGGTTACGACAAAAATATGTTTGTTTACAAACAACAAAAACCTCGTAATTTTAGGTGGTCAATAAGGATATGAATATTGGTATTTAGCATATATATGCAGTACTTAATTGGAGCGAGAGGATTAGCCTTGTAATTTGCACTAGCTGTGAATTATTTGACTTGTTGGTAGAACATAAGTTGTCAAGGACATAGCTGGGTTCTGTCCTGTTGATTATTTGTCGGTTACAACTACATTGCATATTAATAAATTCATATTTGTTGTTCCGTGAAGTGTTTCATTTTGGCGTGCTTTGAAGAAAAAACTACTTAGCTATCGATATTTATTTGAAAGAGTACTGTATACTAGCATTCAAGACACGATTAATTGAATCGATATTTACGCTATACGCGATATTGTAGCTAATGAAAACATGATTTTTTTTTAACAGGTTTGTTAAATTAAGTAATTTAATTGAAAAATGCGTAGAAAAACAGTTTAACTAATGAAACAGCACTGCAGAGAAAAATCCCTAACACAAAATATAAAGCAAGTGACATAATCTATTTCAAAACCGAAAAACAGTTAAAAAAATTAACTCAAATTTAAATTCGGTTTTCCTAATTCGAACTCTACATTTACAGGACATCGAAATGAACTAAATGTTAGTCCTGTAAGTCAAATTACTCAGAAATGTCCAAGTAGTAACAAGAAAGAAGGTATAAAAACGTAAGGCTTACGTTGGCCTTGGCCTGTTTTTGAGCCTGCACTGTTTTGCGTACAAATGTGGTCATTATAACCCAAGGCCAATGCTACTTTTTATGGATCACCTCATGAGCAAATAACGAATACTACTCATAAAATGACGTACGTACATCACTGTAGCTAACTTGCTTAGATAATTAACGTTTTTTGTTTGAAAACCATCTTATAATTGGATCGGGGAAATACCTGCCGATAAAATAATATCTAATGAATTTGATTTCAAGAATCAATCGACGCTTTTTTATCTTACATTTCAAGAACCTTTTGATTATTTAATCATGGGATTTGTTGTGTATATTTGCGGTTTGGGTAATTTTTACGGTTTTTCCGGATAATATAATTGTTAATAATAAATAGATAGGTGCTTAAATAATCAAAGCATACAGATGTCGGGTCAAAATTCACCACACACTCATTGTCAAAAACCGTTGATGACCACATATATTTTTCTATTGTAATTTACTGTGACGCGTAATTGTACTAATAATCATATTAGTCTACTTCGCATTACATAATTTTTGCTTTACAGCTAAATAAACAATACATTACAATAACATTCCTACTGTTTAAACTTAAAACTCTAACCGCTGAGAACTTTGTCTCTTCGACTTAAATTTTTTGACGCGGTCCCATGTATTTTTATTGCATATTCATTCTTGTTTTCTATATAAAAAGCGCACAGAACTGTCATCACCAAAAACACAGAGACACAAGTTTTACACACGAGACTAAAGGTACTATAAAGAAACGAACTAGAACTTAAAATCTTAATAGGTTTGGTCATTAGTAGGTTAATGACTGATAATGTAATACAGGTTGATAAGTACAAAAATTTGCTAATGATAGTTACTGTTTTGTAGACTTGCTTCGTAAAGTTTAAACTAAATAAATTAAATGAAGTATTTCCAATTCTATATTCACGCTAATTGTAAAGGTTAAGCAGCTCTATCTATTCCTTAAGGTTTAGTTTACCAGTGATATAGGGCCTAATTTTTCATCATCAGCATCAAAGAATAATAATTTTCAGTTGGACAGAAAATATCACATGTGTTTAGACTGTTTTTTTTTTGCTGCAGCATTTGCAAGACTGTAGCGTTCATTATAATTAGATATAGTTTCCTAGGTCATCATCCGCCTTTGACTTTATTCAAACTAGAATATTAAATACTACCTACACAACTTAGTTTTTACTTTGCCCCATCACGTCACACAATTCAAAGCAGAAATGTGACCTCTACAGTTTTCCTCGTTCAACTGTCAACATAACAAAGAAACTGCCCACACTTAGCAGACATAATAAATATGGTTTGGAAACTCAGTCAAGGAGCACCGGTGTATTCACCACTTCCATATCGGATGGTGACATTTTCCCATAAACATGGCTGGCTGTTGCATTCAGCTATAATTATTTTCGTCCATGACACGACTGCCCACCGGAGCTTCCGAACGGATCTCCATTGTTCGACGAGAAACGAGCCTGTCTCATAAATCATACGCGATAATGTTCTGGTTTCGAAAGCGGCTCTTAATATGTTTACTAAAACAAAAGTCCGACAAAAACTGTAAGCACAACTTTCGCGCAACGGTCCAAGATGTCACTTTCGTTAAAATCTCCCATATAAAACCATATTTATAACGCGTTTACTAATATTAACGCTAAATATTTATTTATTTAACAAACTATTATAAATATTCAACAAATTGAGTTATAATAACACTACAATTCCGTACCAATCAAAAACAGCAACACGTTTCAACATTCGTTTAAAATAAATAACTGTAGCATAAAACAAAACATGATTTCTTACTTTAAGATTTTACGGTTCAAATCAATGATTGGCCCTAGTCGCCCTGAGAATATTTAGAATTACATATATTTCTTATTACATAAGAAGTTTGTCGTGATATATTGCAGATGTGAGATGTATTGCATGATTGTTTGACGTGTTTTGTGTAATAGAGGGCACGCGCTCAGACAGCCTGCAAACATGGAGAGACATTATGCTGCCCGGCCGGTTACAAAACGCTTCCCGTTTTGCCTTCGACAGAATTTTCCGCACTCGTGTGCACGCACGAAATATGTCAGAACAATACTCTAACAGAGTGGGCGATAGAAATTTAATTACAGGAAAAGTTTTTAATTACTGGCATTATAAAGTTAATCTGATTTTAACTATTGTGTTAAAACAAAGCGGACTTTGATCGTATCGGACAGTTAACAATAACGTTGAAGTGGACCTTCATGGTTGATGTTAGCAAACTATCTAGATATTCTGCAGTTGTAAATAAAAATAACATGATAAAATACAAGTTACTTTAGAACTAGTAATAATTTAAAAGAGTTTAACGACCGGGCTTCCCAGGTAGTGACTTATTTAATGTTAAAATTGATTTTGAGAAATAAATACGAGGAGGAAAAGATTTGCAGTCCTAAAATCATTTTAGGCATTGGATGTTTATGTCTTTGACCTCGTCTGGCGTTAAGAAATACATGCGAAAATTATTTATTAATTATAAACTTATTTAGTAAGCAAGTGTTCTTTTTCAGAAACTACTTACTTGTGCAACTACTTATTTAGTGGACTGTCACTGATAATTATGCTAAATTTTTCTCTGTCAAACTCTATCTCGAGATAGATGAGGTACAAAATAGTGTCTTGTTGGTTTATTTATTTATACAGGTTTTGATAAGCAACTAAAATTCGTGAAAACATTAGAGTAGTTGTAGAGTCCTTTTCAAGTAAAAATTATGTGATTCAAATAGTTCTCAAAACCTTTTGCTTCCTGTCAATAATTTCAAAATTTTAAAAGCCTAACCTTACTTAACTTCACTTAAGGAACTTTCCATTTCGTTTTCGAAGATTTTATAAAGTAGATTGTATTAACTAAGTAGTCTACTATCATTCCTCTTTGCTTTTCAATTATTATTTTCCATTCAAATACAAAATACTATTAGAACAAAACAATAGGTTGGTAGTTACGATCACAAAACTAATCAGAACAAGTAACAAGAAGGTGTTTTTTTAATTATATCAAAATGTTTACTTCCTAATTAGTTGATATGTACATATGTTATAATTATATACAGAAAAGTTTAAAATATTAACCACTTATGATTTACAATTCTATTGTTTGTTAATAGCATAACCAAGTTTAAGAACAAACCTGTTAATCATAATTACGGAAATAAAAACTCTTTTGTTTGCTTTTTAGTAACGTAGAATGGTTCTAAGCACTAAATAAAGTATCATAATCACTGTTTTAGATAGATTTAAGTAGCTATAGTAAGATATAAATATTCTTAGTACATTGATAGCTGTGGCCGTTATTTTTGAAACAGTTCAGTTATACGAAGCCTTTGACTAGTCTTAAATTTTAGTAATTTGTAAATATATTTTAATTAAATTAATAATAAAAGGAATGAAACACCTACCAGTGTAAACACATCAGTCACTTCTAAGATCACATTCAATAAACATAATATAGTCACGCACGATCGATACGCCATTATAATCAGAGCAACACAAATCGAACACAATAAAAACTTTACACGCTTAATTTGATGATATAAAAAATATTTATAAATAATTGTGCGCGCGCAGATCAGTCGCGAGCCGCGAAGAGACAGCACTGGAGTGAGCTCAAGTTGTTGGTGCCTGCAGTAGGGGACCACTCGCCAACCTTGACCGTCGAGGCTCACTGACTCACATGCACAAATCCTGTCTTATTCCGATGAATCGATGGCAAAAACTTAATGACAATTATGAACGAGTGTGAAGTCATTTAATGATGGCGATTGCGCCCCGCTGCGCTTCGCATATTTTATACCTGTACGCGTATTATTGTTTTATTTTTTAGGGTTAGCTACGTTAATCTTTGTTTTATTGAAAGCTTAAAGCACACAGCATCAGTTTCTTGAACTCAAATTTGGTGTTGGCGGAGCTTTTTATGTAGCCTTTATTGTTACAAATTGTTACAAACAATTACAGCTTTTTTCTGTATTGTGAATCATTTTAAATGATCTCTTGTTTTTCATACCTTTGATACTTTGATAGTCCTCCTGTAATACATGTATAGATACCTACATTATGTTAAGATACACAGTCTTTCTGAGGACCTGTTTCTTAAAATTATATTTATCTACTAAAAAATCGGAAAAAAATACTGAGAGCAAGTAGGTATATGCATAGGTACCTTAATTTAATATCACGAGAAGTAGATAAACTGTTAATTTTTCATTAAAGACTGTATTTCAGCGAGATTTCACTGTAACTTATTACCTAATTAAGTCACACTTTCAGAATAAAACTAAATATGAAACTAATTTCGTATTTTTCACTTAACAATCGTATATAATTAATTAATTGCTGAACTTTTACCAGCTTTTACTATTGACGAGAAAATACAAATAAATAAAATGGTTTGCAACTCAACTTTTACAACTCTAACTTAGTTCGCGGCTTTGCTTTCGGGCAATATTTCGTACCGGCGCGGCGGTACCGGCTCCTATCTTATAAAACAGACAAACAAACAAATTAATCACACCTACGATGAAACAAACACCTACGCCTTACTGACATTCATAGATAAAACAACTCTAAATCTTTAACACATTAGAGTTATTCATTAGCCCAATAACTTAAAGGTATCGACTTCCCTTATCTATTCGGTTTATAAAAGTGTGTCACAGAACCTTGTACACCTAGAAACCTCATTTTCCACAGGTTTCTGGGTTCACTAAGTGGCAGTTACTTATTCATAATTACCTCAAATTAAGATGTTAATTATCATCTTAATAGCATCTATCGATAGCCTAAAGGTTTGTTAATGGACTTGTTAGTTTTAAGTAAATTGTTCAAACTAATAAATTGGACCAGAACATCGTAGAATTGATAGATTTCAGTACATAGCTATAGTACGGACAAAACAAACGCACACGTTTTCATAAGGGGACGCAAATGCAGAATGAAAAAGTTGTGTGGATTTTGGTAAGGTAAATCTGAAGTAATAGGTACCTACCTTGAATCTAAGGACCACTCAGTAACGAGTAATCAGAAAAAATATATGTAAAACTGCTACAACAATGTCTACAATACGGCTCCGATAGAACCTTACAGGGGTGGAGGTATTAAAAAGTTTCTGAATTCATATTTTTATGTAGAGTAGCTACATCATTATTGTTTTAGTAATCTCTAGCATTCTCTAAATCTTTGCGAAATATTCAGAACTATGTATATTTCTTCATAAAACATATTCGTAACTTGCATTACCAAGAGCACATTCTTTTACAATTTCATCGTACCTACGTTACAGTCATGTAACTTTGAATGTAGGCCAATTAAATAAAAATACTTAATGCAACAACTAAGTGTATTTACATGGACCTATGTTCCTATCCATGTATATATAATAGATGCTGCATTTTATTCAAATAATATAATTATCAAATAAAACTTAGTCATCAAATAAATATCTAGAAAAGCGTTGGACCTTAGCACAAGGGCCGTGTAACGCAGGGACTGCTATGAAGGAAAATGTTAGGAAAGTCAAAAGCTCACTTAAACGTATTTGAGAAAATAAAGAGTGTGTTGACTTATACTCTTCTTGTGTTTTTTTTTTTCGCATTTCGTCCTTCTTATGTATAGCGTAGTGGCACCAATGATCGACACTTTAAGGATCTTAATCGATCATTGTGGGTTTCTTTATTAAATTAAAGGTATATTAGTCACTTTTAAACAAAAAGTAACATTTGAGTATGGTAAGGTATATTCTTGAGATAAGAATAGAATGTATTATTTTTATTTGCTATAAACAGACAAGAAAAAAAATTGAAAAAATTGAAATGTGTAAGAATCTCCAGTAACCGACACCTAGTCATTTGACTGTTACCAGTAATCGACACCCCAGTTATCGACACCCCAGTCATCGACACCCCAGTCATCGACACCCCAGTTATCGACACTTACCAGTTATCGACACCCCAGTTATCGACTATTATCTATAATGAGTATTTGCCAAATAATCACACCATTTGACCACATTTGTCGGTCTATAAATAAAATTACCTGTTTAATAAGTATGCATATTTTGTTACAATAACCATATTTCTCTTACTAGTGGGTATTAATCATGTAAATACTCGTACAAGACAGAAGATATTGACAAGTTGACTAGCACTTGGTGAAGGGTGGGCGATTTGGGGTCGTTTCATATCTGACGGTGGTGGCGTGCTGTCAGTCGCGTGGCGCTGGGTCGGTCGGGCGCATGATGGAGGATTCGGCCTTTCACACTGACCCGACGACGCGTCAGGTGTGGGAGGTTGGATGTAAAGTTGTGTGCTTGTTTGTTCTGGGGTTGCGCGGCCGATGTTGCGCGCTGCCTTTTCCGCCGGATATGAACCGACCCCTAGGGTGCTGTCTTTTTTGTATTAAAATTTTGACGTTTGATAAGTGCTACTTTGTAGCTTAACTTAAATTAATGATTTTTTTATTTTGATTTTGGTTCTGATTTTGTCTGTGTTGATAATTTTAATTTTTGAATTGAACACTTCTTTAGCGGCTTTTCGTAATGGGTAAAAAAAATAAACTCGCGTCAGGTTAATAAACGTTCCAGTGCACTTTACACTTGTTATAGCCACTGGCAATCCTACAAGGTCAACATTGGCAAGTAGGTGTACCAAAATTTTTCATTAAACTAAAATTATCTGGATACGAAAATACCTGCCACTCACTGACTTAAAATAGAAACATCGGGCCCCGGGACACGTGACCTGATCGAAAATTCGTATGACGAAAACTTCTTTAGCGGTGCTGTACAGTTTTTTTTTTGTAATGAGTAAAAATGATAAACCCGCGTCAGGCCACGTGACCTGATCGAAAATTCGTAAGACGGATGTAATGTTTGTGTACGATAGCGCAATAAATTTATATTTTATTTCTACCACAGGTATGATAGTACTTTAATACTGATAATGAAAGCAAATCGTGCAAAATTATTACCTAACCGTATGGTAAAAAAAACTATATTTTTTTTTCTTTTTTTTTTTTGTTCGAGATCTTTGCAGTTAGCCTGAGCGCAGGCTTTGACTGCTTCACCGGACTTTTGGCGAGGACCTTAAGGCCTCCAGCCAGAGCAATAGGAAAAACTAACTACGTTAGCAACGTCTACTAAGGGCACCCCCTGCGGGGTTCGGACCTCGACTTAGTGCGTTGCTAACAATCTTAATAAAGCAAAACAACAAGGGATTGCTGGATCTAAGTTTTTATTATTTAGGGACATAAAAAAAAACTATAATTTTTATAAGTCCTGTAAAGGACTTAAAAATTATTATTTTTTTCGGAATCTTTCCGATTTTTTTCTTGTATTAGGTTGACCTTGTCTGTACCAACTATTTAAGTTTTAAAAAACATGGCCCCACGACGCACCGTTTTCGAGATATGAGCCTTTTACTTGAACGGCCTTTTAATGTAAACGGCCCATAAGCCGGAAACTGTGCGTCGTAGGGCCATACTTCTCAGATCATAAATGGTTTCTATAGATAAGCTTAATCAGATGCTGCAATAAAAATGCTCGAATTCTATATATAAAAAAAAAAACTAAAAAAGGACTCCCCAATTTTTTTTACTATTTTTTTTTTGTTTTCTTTGATGCTCAATATATATCATAGTGCCCAAGCGTATGCTCCAACTCCTACCCTCCGCCCCTAAGACGACCCACTGAACCTAACTGGTCGGGAGTATAGTTTTTTCTCAGAGCCATCTCTAAAACCAATCATTGACACCTATTATTTCCCAATAATCGTCACTTGTCGATTTCTGGTAGGTCAACTTTGATTAGTTTACTTCAAATATCTACCGAGAAGCAAAGTTAGAAGAGCTATGTATTCACTTATCAAATGAAAAATGTTTGTAATAATTACTATCGACACGTGTCGATAGCTGGAGAAAGTCAGTTTGTGAACACCAATGACCGACACCAACATTTTACTAATATTAAAATAATCTTGAACTTGTGTTATAACAAAATTCCACCCTTTAGTTCTTATAAAAACCCGTAAAACTCATAAATTTCAAATAACTTACAATACATTAGCATAATTAACAAAGAAATGTACTCCCTTCGTTAACGATTTCAGTAAGAAATGTTGTTTTTCTCGCCGGTACTCGAGCCACAATCAGTTGTCACACCGCTACTTTCAAATAAAACTGTAAATATCGCTCAAATGTCAATGGGAGCCAGTAATAAGTGTGCTTTCTATGTTACAGTGTCGTCAAATAAATAAATCGGTATCCTACTCTTTATTTTATTAAATAAAAAAATAAAGTGTCGATTACTGGTGCATGTCGATTACTGGTGCCACTACGCTATGTGTGTGTATTTTATGTTTAATGGTGCGCTTGTCCCTCTGTGTGTACATAAAAAATAAATAATGTTATAATCTTATAGGAGGCTTTTACAGTGTTTACCGCCCTAGAATGCTTTCTCGCAACTCCATCTGCTGTTTTATTTGCTAGGTCTCTCTTGTCACTTCGTCATCGACAGCCTAGATGTCGCTTGTTTCAATATGACCCAGCACTTAGGCCTACTACTTGATTTAAAAGTATTCATTTACAGAGCAATTTTTATTAAACACTGAAGTTAATAATTAGATATGAACGGCATACTGCAAATAATCGAAATAAGCATAATTTTATTCGACTGAAAAAAAATCATTACTTTTATCACTCTGTGGAAAATATTGACATTGCGGGAAAATTACATGACAGCCTCAGTCTCACACTGACATATTCTCTCAAAAGACAGCAATATTCGTTCGGAAAGTAAATTAATACATACCCTACAACAAACTTACTATGTAATTTTAAATTAAAAGAACATTGCCGACTAGCAAACAAAACAATAATCAGTTATTTTATTATTATTTTGATGTGTATCCACCATAGAAAATTGGTTTTCAACTAATAAAGTGTTTTTGCTTTACTCTTTTCATCGGGGAATAACAAGTTCGCGTGCTTCTGACATTTGATGTTATTGACATTTCTGTTGTCATTGTGCGACTTTTATCTTCATTCGTATTTCGTTGTGAAAAATATTCAAAATAAAATAACCTCATAAATTAAATAGAGCTCTTAATAAATACATAGATGTCTATCGATACTGAAAATGACTTTTCCGACTTCAAAGTAGGTGTACTTTTCTAGTAGGGATGAAAACAAAAAAAAATATTCTTAAAGTTTTTGCAATATGTTTTAGTTGCCACCGATCTTTGAAGAGCTAAGTGAACGGGTTAAAGAATACTTGCTGAAGCCGGAGAGACTGTCAATACATCAATGGGAGCGGTCTCAGACACACTGGCATCGAGAATCCAATGTAGATTCATTATTTATACACGACGTCGATGATTTCGGTCCAGACACCACATTAGAGGTAAATACTTGTACAATCTAAATGCAGACAGCAAATACAACGATTTATCATATTTACTTCGTTATTTAATAAAAGCCAATAATATAATATGATTTTCATGTCATTAAAAACAAATAAATTGTGTTCCTGGTTTCATAATTTTTTTCGTTGAATGTCACTTGTATTTTATTTTCAATTTACTTTCGGTACAACATATTGTTTGTTACTTTAATTAACAAAATAACTCAGATAAACCTATGCCATGAAAAATACACAATAATGTTTTGAAAATTCCTTTGATTAAAACTATGTAAAATAGGTAAATAATTCTGTTATATTTATGAAGTATAATCTACTCAAATTGGCAATAATTTTAAGGTGGTGAGGGACCCAATCACTGGTGAGATAACAGGTTTAGAAGAGATAAGCATACCAGTAGAAGATGATGAGGACAGTCTCTCCATGGCCAGGGCACCACTGCCCCCGAGCATGGCCACCCGAGGCACCACCACACAGAGTCCATTCCTCCCAGCTGGCTTTGAGGAGGAGCTGGAGAAGATGCTGGATGAAGCCGCTAATGGAGAAGTTGTTATAGATCTGGATAATTCTGAACCTGGAAAGTTCTTGGGTGAAGGTATGACAGCTGTTTATTGGTATAAACTGTGGGTGTACATTGGTACACCTCTGCCTACCCTTTGGGGGATACAGGTGTGATGATATGTTATGTGTTATGTTTATAAAATGTGCAAAATTGCCAGTAAATCAAGCAACACACATAATATATATTGCTATTACTTTCGTTTTTTTACTTTTATGTCTGGAAAAGGATGTTTCAGCCAGAAAAGTAAAAATTGAAACCTCATTCAATATGCTAAGAAAAATAGTAAAGGTTCCATAATATAAATAACTACATTTGTATATAAATATGTATATAAACATACATAATACCACTTAATTTTGCAGATATCCTGAACATACCCCCAGGATCAAAAGAGGCAGTATTGTTTGCTGAAGATGGCTTCACTCTCCTCAATGATGTCAAGGACACCAGTGAGAAGGCTGATGACAAGGAAAATGTTGATATCCATGTCAAAATAAACTTGGAAGAGGTTGTTGATAATAATGCACATTTAGTAGGTAAATATAAGTCATTTTGTGCGGTGTAGCATGGTGCGGGTGACAGTTGTCAGTATGACGTTGAAATCTATCAGTATCACATGGCTAAGGATGTAACGTTATGCAAGTCATTTTTATCGATGACGTTTTTCACAGCAAAAATCACATTTCCTTTATCATTATTATAAAAATAATTGTAACATTAAATTTAATTGGATCTATTAAACTACAAAAAAAATATATATTTCTACACACAAGGTATAGTGTGTCTCACAAAGTTATGTTTTCGAGGCTTGTGGCTGAGTGTAAGATGTATACATTATTATTACCATTCTGACACCCATACTTAATATTGGCTACTGTGCAAGAGGTCACACAGGCATTGGCTCCACATACAAATACACAAGAGTTAAAAAAAAAATTGGTGACAGAATGGTTGTATTTTTTGCACTGAGCATAAACTAGCTCTTTATTTTACACCAAGAATAGTAAACCTTACAACAAGTTATTTACAGATCTATGGAAAGATGAAGAGGAACCACAAAAGAAACCTCAAATCCCGGCCAGAAAACTTGAATTGGAATCAGATTTGGACAATGACAATTTCTTAGAAGCCACTATTATCAGACCGCCCATAGAACTACCAGATATACCAGTGTTAAACATCACTAGCTCAGCAATGAAGACCGGAGTGACTTCCACAGACTGGGCGGAGATGATTGATGTGTCGCAGCCCGTACCAGAGTTTACGGATAAGATCAAAGATATGGCACAGACATATCCATTTGAATTGGATAATTTCCAGAAGCAGGTATGTTTTTTTTATAATAAAGTAGCTTGAATCCTTCCCACCTAGGAAAATAATAAATACAGAGTTGTACTTGACCACACATTATCAACTCTTTGAAATTGATCATGTAAATTGACTCTTATTTCTAAGGTTTTTAAGGTTGATATTCCTAAATCATTAGACTTTTTAATGTAAAACTATTTGTATATAGCCATAATGCGTAATTTTGATGATAAAATTACTCTATTTTAGGCTATACTAAAACTGGAAGAAGGCCACCATGTTTTCGTAGCTGCACATACATCAGCTGGTAAAACTGTTGTTGCTGAATATGCTATTGCCATGTCAAGGAGGAATTGTACGAGGTATGTTCTTTTCTATGTCATTATAAACTGAATACACTATCTTGAATATTGGACCCTACTATCATGTAAGAAAAAAAATGAAGACCTTCATAAATACTTACCTAAAGTTCACACCTTGCCCTAATAGATTTTCACATGTTTAATTAAGTTAGTCAGATTCATTCATAAAATTATCTATGTGTAACACTTGTATCGCTCGCCTTCTTCACGATCGCGCATAAAATAGTTAAATATATTAATTTATATAAAATTTTATGATCCACAAAATTCTTCTATATAATGAGTATAATGCCAATACAACAATAAAATCATCACCTTTCTACCTTTAGAGCAATATACACATCCCCAATCAAAGCGCTCTCGAATCAGAAGTACAACGACTTCAACAAGATGTTTGGTGAGGTGGGGCTCCTGACCGGCGACCTACAGATCAACGCCACAGCCTCCTGCCTCGTCATGACCACGGAGATCCTGAGATCTATGCTGTATTGCGGCTCCGATGTTACTAGGGACCTGGAATTTGTTATATTCGATGAAGTTCATTATATTAATAATGCTGAGGTATGTTTATGTGTCTTAATTGTAATCTGTATCTGTGTAATGACGTATGTCGTTATGCATATGGTTTTCCTTTCTGACGCTATAACTCCAGAACGCAAGAACCGATTTCCACGGTTTTGCATTCGTTGGAAAGGTCTCGGGCTCCGTGAGGTTTATAGCAAATAAAATTCTGGAAAACAGAAAAAAATCTTCATCTTTTAATTACCAAACGAAATGTTACATAAAATGAAGCGATCTGGTGGCGAAACGGAGTTCGCCGGGTTTGCTAGTGCAATATAATATTGACAATTGTTTATTGTTCATTTTGGATGCTCGAAAATGCATCTTAGTAGAAAATTACACAGATAACTATTTAAAAGAAACGTCGTTGGCGGAATACTAGCGCCATCTGCAATAGATTGCGCTTAAACTTAACTGATTTTAAAAAAGGCCTGAAATATGTCTCCTAGGCTCCCTTTACGGAAGTAACTAATAAAAACATTTATTATTTCACAAGACTTTATTGCACATAAAAAAGTATAAACAGCTCTTTACTGTTATCAAGATTGGAGGATGAAACCGTTTTGCTACACTGAAGTAACTAATGAACACTGATTTAGTAGTCTCAAATTCATTGCATATTAACAAGTATGAGTACACTCTTTACTGTCAAGAATGGAATATGTAATCATTTACCTAAATACAGAACCACAATATCTTTAAACCTTTTACTATCTCTATTAACATTTCCAGCGCGGCTACGTCTGGGAAGAAGTACTAATTCTATTACCAGCACACGTCAGTATAGTGATGTTAAGTGCAACAGTACCCAACACGCTGCAATTCGCCGACTGGGTGGGCCGGACCAAGAAGAGGAAAGTGTATGTTGTGTCCACGCCGAAACGACCCGTGCCGCTCTGCCACTACCTTTATACAGGTAGGATTGTTGACTGTTATTTCTTTAAATATTCATGTACACTTCAAAAAGTGTAAATAAACATAACTTAATATAAATACAGAGTTACATACTGCTTACGTTTAAACTACTAGATTCAAACAAAATGAAAATATTCTCACAAAATCGTAGTGGCAAATCGTGTTTGCCGCTAAATATTTTGTAGATTTGTAATACGATGAGAAGTAATTAAATTGGCAACACCAAATAAAATGCTATTTTTACTATAAATGTTATAATTCATATCGATTAGTGTCTCATCAATGACTTATTCTGTATCTTATTATAATGTCGTAAAATTTCTAGGTACCGGCGGCAAGTCTAAGAATGAACGGTTCATGGTAGTGGACCAAGAAGGGAACTTCCAACTCCGAGGGTATAATGAGGCAGTGGCCGCTAAGAAAGCAAGGGAGAATGAATATAAGAAAAGTTTCGGTCCAAAAGGTGAGTCTTCCTTTGCTTATTCTAGTAAACACGTGCAAAAAATTTGAGATAGGAAAATGTACTGATATACCAAGACCAAACCTGTCGTAAAGAACAATCTAATCTGTAACGAAAAAAAAATATAGCATTTTTTTTCGTTATAGGTTAGATTGTTCTACTTGGAATTTGAGAAAATTTGACTGCTATGAAGCCTAGATCAGAATAACTCAAATTGGAACTGTTCTTTGATTTCTTAATAAAGTATCAAATTGTTTTATTCTCTCTTGTGTGTTAGATCTGAATTAAGTTATTTGTAACTTACAATGTTATGTTTTGTTCATCAGGTGGTAAAATGTATATGAATCCTAAAGCTGAGCAGACTATGTGGGTAGCATTTATCGACCACTTAAAACAAAAGGACAAACTGCCTGTAGTCGCTTTTACACTATCTCGTAACAGGTAAGAACATGGTATCAAATCATACGCTATACAAGATACCTACATAGTGAAAAAAGTTCCTTTTTGTTCACCTGCTGTTCGCCTGCTTAAGTCCATTAAATTAAATAACAATTATGTTATAGGTGTGACCAGAACGCCGAAAACTTAATGTCGGTGGATTTAACTACGGCTAAAGAAAAGGGCCACATTAGATCCTTCTTTCAAAAATGCCTGCAAAGGTTAAAGGAACCAGACAGAAGGTTACCACAGGTATGTAAATCATTATTATGTTCATATTAGTTTAAAACGCATTCAAAGCATTATTTTCTTGATGCTGGCTATATAAAATTTAGGTATCAAACGAAAAAGAATAGTTACTACTGTTTGATATAGGCCTCTCTCAAGTTGCACCAAGTAACTGGCGGCAGTGGTGTTGAAAAAGTACCAGGAATAAAGCAACATCAAGTGCAATTCTTGCTGTCAAATTGCTTATTCATAATGTTTATATGGATATAAATGATATGTTTGCTTTTTAGGTGATAAGATTACAGAGGGTACTAGAAAACGGGATAGGTGTCCATCACAGTGGTATATTGCCCTTGCTGAAGGAGATTGTTGAAATGTTGTTCCAATCAGGTTTCGTAAGTATAGTTTAATATTCAAGTTATTATTTTGATTGAATATTATAATATCCACAGTAATCTACATATTAGTGTATTAAGAGTCAATTATGTAATTAGTTGATTTCTTTGACCTCTCGTAACTCTTAATTTCGAAGGAATTGAACCAAACCTACTTTATTTTTTTAATTGTATTATATTAAATCTAAAATGCTGTATTCCTAAATAAAACCTATTTCCTTTAGGTAAAAATCCTGTTCGCGACAGAAACATTCGCGATGGGAGTGAACATGCCCGCTCGTACTGTAGTCTTTGACGAGATCACGAAGTATGATGGTCTGCAGCGACGGACTCTAGCTCCTGCTGAGTACATACAGATGGCGGGCAGAGCCGGGAGAAGAGGTCAGTTTGTTACGATACTTTGTTGAAGGTTTTTTTTCGCGTTGCTTTACTATGACGACCGCCGCTAATAAATAGTCGCGTACAAAACTGGATTTCATGGCGTCGTCAACTCTTTGGTCCCTGGCTCGATACCCGGAATGGTCAATGTAGAAAACCATATTTATTACATTCGTTATATCTGAGTGTTTGCGATATCTTCACTGTCTCTGATTCAAACAACACAACAACACTAGTGATTGAAACACTTAATTTGTAGTTCAGAACTATGTAGGTATGTGATGTTGTCCAAATATATTTACATGGGTTATTAAACATAAATACGGATAAAATTGATTTTAATAATAACGACTATAAATAATTGTGTATAATTGTTTTAAGGTCTGGATGACACGGGTACTGTGATAATACTATGTAAGGAAGGCGTGCCAGACCTGGTGACCCTCAAGGGCATGATGCTGGGCATACCACAGAAGTTGTCCTCGCAGTTCAGGCTCACATATGCTATGATACTCAGCTTGTTACGGTAAGTGTTCTGACACTATTTAGTGCTATATAGGGTGTTACTAAAAGGGGACGTCAATCTCAAAGGGGTGAAGAGTGTGATTTATGATTTTTGGTGTCAAATAATAGATATGAAAATTGGATATATTAATTAACTTATTTTGAGCTGTTTTGTAAACCGACTTTAAATTAGATGTGCACGTCACCCCTTTTGGATAGATATACCCTTTCGGTAATATTCTGCATGTTGCTTTAAAGACATACAAATGTTTTTCAAATGACCTTTATAATCAATCGTTCTTATTTAGTTCAAAATTTTATACAGTACATAATTCTTATTATATTTTAGAGCAGCAACAGTTTCAGTAGAAGGCATGATGCAACGTTCATTCCGGGAGTTCAACCAAATTTGCCAAGCGGACAACTATAGGAAACAACTCCAATTAGCAGAGAAGGAATATTCCGAAAAATGCAGTACACCGCTGGCTTCGCACTTGGCACCGTTAGCAACGTTCTATGATACAGCAGCAGCGTACATCGATGTTTTAAATGAAATCATGCCGATATTACTAACGACGGCTAAAGTTGGTAAAGAGTTAACGCCGGGAAAGATACTCATTGTGTCCGCTGGGCCGTATGTCAATCAACTTGGGATTTTGCTGAATAATAATGGTAAGGAACTTTATTCTTAGAAATATTAAGGTTTTATTCACCTTGTAATATAGGTCTGGATAACATTTTGAGAAGTAAGCAAAGCTTTTTAATCGGAAAAAAAAGTCCGTGGCTTCTCTTTTCGTCCAAATGTTTTGTTCCTTTTATCATGTACTTTGCATTATGGGAACTAGGTCGCGAAGCACACACTTCGCCTACCTTTTTTTATTAAATCCTGAACCCTATTACACCCTAGTTTAAATACATATGAGGTTTTTTTTGCATCAATTGACATAGTTTTATATTTACAGGTCCAAGACAGACTCCATATAAGGTGCTAGTGCTAAACACAAGTATAGAAGACAACACTAAATACAACTTTGAAGTGGATGAGAGCTGGTACAGGATGCTTAGCTTCTCAGCGATGTATGATACTATAGGTATAGGTTTAAGTTTTTTTATTAAATTGATTTTACTTTAAGTACCTGACAACCCATTTAAATGAAGTCTTTTATGAATTTTGACCTTCTAGCTGCTGTAGTATTCACAAATCTACTTTTATTGAAGAATATGTTTTTGTATTATCAATGTCTTTTGTGTATTTCCTAGACATTAAAGAAGATTATTTTAAAATACATACTTGTAACTTCTTTCTTCGTGTTTGTAAGTTCATGTATTTGTGGTATTTCAGGCACCGAAGAGACCACATTAGATCACACGATGCTATGTATCGCACCTAAAAACATTGTAGCTGTTACTAAAATGAACCTCAAAATAGACCCTAAAATCATTATCGACGATTGGGAGAGAAGGCAAATGCCCAGGTAATAATTCTTCTATTTAATATTGTCAGTAAAAATGTCCAGACTTTTATTACATATTGACGACCTCCGTGGTCGAGTGCAGTACAAACCTATTTTCTAATTGTCGCCAGATTTCATGTCTCGGTTTCGATCCTCGCGGGGATCTATGAAAAAAAAACACTTTTAGTGGTGCCTTTTTGACTCTGAATTCCATACCGCAAGTGTTTTGATGTTCTCTCCCTGTTTACTTATATTTACATCATAATAATTGTACCCCAGGTTCAAAGACGCTCCCGTAGGGTCAAGTTGCTCTAGCGCGGTACAGGAGCTATCCCGCATCTCGCACGCCGTGTGCTCCGGGGCCACAGTACTCGAACAAGTTAGCCTCACTCAGTCGCTGTCTGTAACGACCGGAGAAATACTCTCCTCGCTCGATAAGATGAACAAATGTATGGTAAGTTATTAATAATAATACATTTAGCCCAGTGTAATTCGTCCTATTATCACGTCTGCCACATGTCCAAAAACTGTTTGACCAAAGTGACGACAATTTGGACTCTATAAAATATCAAGACCACGTGGCGTGCCCAGAATTAGATGGCGGGACGACCAAGAACGGGAGAATCGGAAGCAGGAAAGAGAGGCCTTTGACCTACAGCGCTTTATTAAGTAAAAAATAATACTATTCTTCCAGGCTGAATTAAAAGAGCAAAAGAAATGTACAGACATAGCGAACTTCAAGTCTGAATTCGCGATAGTTTACGAGCGGAAATTGACTGAGAGGAAGCGAGACAAATACAAGCGTCTGCTATCATTTGAGAACCTGGCTCTGTACCCGGACTACCAGCGGCGGCTGATGGTGCTGCGGGAACTCAGCTACATCGATGAACACGACAGCGTCATACTTAAAGGTGAGTAGCTGACTTACCAGTAGCCTATGAGAGGAGAGAGGTAAATACAAGCGGCTGCTGTCGTTTGAGAACCTGGCTCTGTACCCGGACTACCAGCGGCGGCTGATGGTGCTGCGGGAACTCAGCTACATCGATGAACACGACAGCGTCATACTTAAAGGTGAGTAGCTGAGTTATCAGTAGCCTATGAGAGGAGAGAGGTAAATACAAGCGGCTGCTGTCGTTTGAGAACCTGGCTCTGTACCCGGACTACCAGCGGCGGCTGATGGTGCTGCGGGAACTCAGCTACATCGATGAACACGACAGCGTCATACTTAAAGGTGAGTAGCTGAGTTACCAGTAGCCTATGAGAGGAGAGAGGTAAATACAAGCGGCTGCTGTCGTTTGAGAACCTGGCTCTGTACCCGGACTACCAGCGGCGGCTGATGGTGCTGCGGGAACTCAGCTACATCGATGAACACGACAGCGTCATACTTAAAGGTGAGTAGCTGAGTTACCAGTAGCCTATGAGAGGAGAGAGGTAAATACAAGCGGCTGCTGTCGTTTGAGAACCTGGCTCTGTACCCGGACTACCAGCGGCGGCTGATGGTGCTGCGGGAACTCAGCTACATCGATGAACACGACAGCGTCATACTTAAAGGTGAGTAGCTGACTTACCAGGCGTCCATGAGAGGAGGGAGGTCAATACAAGCGGCTGCTGGGTCCACTCCTATTAAAAAATTAAACATGAATAGCTATTTGGCCTCCATCTCATATATAGGTACAGTGTTCTTTCAAGCTTGAAAAACTCTGACTGAAACTGATTCTGTTTTATTTTGGATGCTTTTTTCAATGTTGTACCAGGGATATTTTAAAATATACAACCAATATTCACTCTGTATAAATTATTAATTTTATCTTCGTTGTCGGGATCACTCTTGACAGAGTGATTGTGGTAATCACTTAAGGTGTTGGTGGCAAGCTTCACAACACTCCGCCACTCTTTTCTGATTCTAATTTTATAATTTTGTTTTTCCAGCCATGTTGACACTTCCGAAAAAGTACATCCCTGTAGCTCTTCCATACTCTTCTTCTTGATCTTTTTGAATGCTAAGTATAATGTTTTATAATCTACAGGTCGCGTAGCATGCGGTATGGGTACAAACGAACTGATAATTTCGGAGTTGGTCTTCAGAAACGTGTTCACTGACAAGACGCCGGCAGAAATAGCTGCGTTGCTCAGCTGTTTTGTGTTCCAAGCGCGGACGCAAGTTGAGAACCAACTGACGGACAAACTCGCTGAGGGGGTTAAGGCTATAGAACAAATCGATCAGGATTTGACGGCTATTGAGTCGAAATATTTGGTAATTATGTTATTAATATACAGGCTGACACGAAGGTAAATAATTATACCGAATGAAAAAACAACACTTTTGCATACCCGACTTTTAAATGTCTGGGCATTTATTTTCCCATTTATCTTCTCTTAGCAACATTATTCAATATGTTAACTTCCACAATCTATAATTAATTTTCCATGTTATAGGTTGGCCAGTTCGAAGGTCAGGCCGAAAGGCTAAACTTTGGACTTGTGAGGGTAGTCTACGAATGGGCGCTAGAAAAACCCTTCGCGGAGATAATGGATCTCACCGACGTACAAGAAGGAATTATTGTCAGGTGTATTCAACAGCTTCACGAGGTAAACAATACTTTACATTTTATTATTTCATTAAATACACTGATGTACATGATAAAGTTTTTCTGGAATAAATCGGAATTTCCAAAAGTATCTTAATGCGGTGTGAATTTGTTTCTTTTGAAAATGGGTGAATTCGATCACCTTCGAGAAAACAGAATGAAAAAATGTAGTACATACGTTATCTCAATTTATTCAATGACATTTCATGAGCTTTTTTAGTCTCGGATTTCACCAGCCACACGGAAAAAAATTCTTGTTTTAAAATTTTACTCACACCTTAAGATATAAAATAAAAATAACCGAAGAATTTAGGTTTTTTTTGGTTAAAATGTAAACTAACTTTCAACTCTCAAATGATTGTCCTGTACCCTGTCTCCAGTTACTAGTAGACGTGAAAGACGCAGCAGTAGCAGTAGGGGACCCTAAGCTGCAAGCCAAGATGATGGAAGCTTCGACCGCCATCAAGAGAGACATTGTCTTCGCCGCCAGTCTATACACCACGCAGAAAGAGACGGTCACTACATAACACCCTATACATATACTATAATACTACACCATGGTATAATAATAATATCAAATAATATTGGGAAACGTGGCACTTAGTTTGGAGGTGTTGTTGACGGCGATATCGACACTGATTTACGGCCAATTTCAATAACATATCCACGGATCGTATTTCCTATAAGACGAAGTAGCGCATGTGTCTATCTCTAATAGGAAAACTGCCTACGGATATGTTATAGAAATTGGCTTTTACCCAGTAAAAGGCTGCCTAGTGAGCAGACTGTGCATGTAATATTCAGCTCAATGGGGTAAAACAGAAAAAGTATTGCTGGAGATATAACAAAAGTTTTATTATAGCTAAAATTGAATTATTATACCATGATGTTCACGATTTCAATCCTCACAGTACCTTTAGAAGAAACATAAGTAGGTATTATTGCTTGTATCAAATGGGAACCTGTTCACACATTTCATTTCCATTAATTAAACCAAAATACGGTGGGAGCACCATATGTGTCAATTCCGTTTCCGTATCCACAGCAGTTATATAACATTATACAACATTGTGTAACACGATAACAGCGTGTAACAATACTCTACAACATGTTAAGAAATGTTATATGTTATAAACACTCCCAAACATTTTGTTAAATGAAGTTGTATAACATCGATAACAATTTATAATTTTTGTTATAATTTGTTTAAAAACAAATGTTTTCTAACGTTATATAACTGCAGTGTGGGAGCACCAACAGATAAAAATAATGTGCCGATCGAGCTTTATTTCTTTTAAGTTCTATAGTTATCCCAATATATTCCCAATTGATACATGCTTCTGTAGCTACTCAAGATATAAAGCTTTATATTATCTAAGAATGCCAATAGTTACTTATTTATAGTATTCTAGAATACGCTGTTTTTTTTTCTATATAGCAAGTTGCATGCTTGAGCAACTTCATACCATGTTTATTTTTCTTTTATGTTTTTTATTTATGTGCAGATCTTACCTTATAAACACAGTGATGCTTTGAATTGATTACCGTGCAATGATAGAGAATACTTCGTCTTATAAGTGATAAATGTGTTGTTTATTTGGCATTCTTATAATAATGTTATTTCTACATGAACAATGCGATCTCTAATATCCATGAATTAAATAATTAATAGTTTTATCCTTTAACTGATTTCATTTATTTATTCCGAAGATTTTATGATTTTCTCATCTCTTAAGAATAAATTGTTTTATTTTATTTATTTGTTTTATTTTATGATTTCTTATTGCTAATGATGTTTTATTTGCGGGCGTAGTTTTTGCAATTCTGTTTGATTAAAATAAGTGTTTCAGTTGTGAAAGAGTTGTAAGCAATCCTGATGCACCTGGCTTTTTTATTAATTAGTGTATATTTAGTAGGTAAGTATTGTTTTTTTTTTTGCTAATTATTGTATTGGTTTTTGCAAACCATTCTAAGAAGCATGATTTTTTGCAGAAGTTTAATTTTGTAAAATTATTATTATATACTTAACTGATTGGAGGTAAAAAAATACTTGAAGAGACATGGTTTCCGAGCCAAAAATACTTTTTAATGTCTCATTTGGCACACAAAACTTAAGGCGTCGAAAACAGAATATTCCTAACCGAAGTTAGGTATCTTTGCTATGTGCTTAATGACAGGAGCCATTTCCACTTGCCTGCTTATGTACCGAAGGCTGAAGGTACTCTTTACAACTTATTTCGCTATCGCATGTTTAATACGCTCGCTTTATTGCAATTTGAATTAATTTTGCGCAAATGATATATTTGTATATATTTTATCTGTGAGCGTACCTACTAACTACGCATGTATCTAATGAATATTCTAATGTACAGATGAAACTTCTGAAATTAAACGATCGTGCAGCACGTTCGAGGGCCCATCAGCGGAATCAAGCATCGGTCTACAGAGACATAGTTATTTCCACCAACTGGAAGAACAATCAAACAGTAACACACATCGAACAAACAGACAAGGAAGTAAAACAAATACCAGTTAAAGAAACGAAAAAAGCCGAACCAAAATCGAAACCGAAATGGAACGAAAGAGATTTTACTGAAAAATCTGAGAGCGAAACAAGCGAGAAGCAATGTAACAATGGATATTCTAAAACTGACTTTGAGCCAGAAAAGGTTAAGAAAGTAAGAAAGCCGAGGGCAAAGAACAATATAGACACTTGCGAAGATATCAGCAAGAAATTAATACCGGAATGTGACAATTGGATGGAACATCTTTAATAAAATAAAATGTCCGGAAAATACGTCACAGCCTGCCCTCGGGCAGAGCTAAAACTTTTGCAGAAATAAGCTTTGTTCCTTCCAATATTTATAGCATAGTTATAAGACAAAATAAACCCAGACTTCTAATCCATTACTCCGATATAGAAATGCTAGAATCCTTGTTAAACTGTACCTAAAATATTAGTCTTATGGACCTTGTAAGCAATTTGTAACAATGTATCTTTATTTATTTACGGGTACTGCCAGAAGGAGCCTTATTCAAAATGTGTCTGTTTCTATAGTATACACTTATCATCTACTTTAAAGTGGGCAATTAAGTTTCATTAACCAAATGTTCAAATAAATATGTAATCGTTCTATTTTTTTACATCGTTCCCCCGACTTGTCTACTTATTTATTGACCTACCATAACAACCACCAAATTAATTAAATAAGTAGGTACCTAACTAATCTAATTTATGTATGTACTTATCTGTTTGCGGGTTCGATTCCCGATTCGTCATCTACAAAAATGAAAATAAGTAGGTACTTAGGTAAGTACCTATACTTTTATACTAAAGAAGGAATATAAGTTTCGGGTGCCATAATAAGAATCTGTCTAAAATTTAAACAAGTCAAATTATTATATAAAGTTTTAACATTTCTCGCATCCAAGTGACAAACAGCAACATTAAAATCTAATCTACAAAAAAAACTTTGTCCTCTCTCATAATGAAAAAAAATATAACAAGTAAGCGAGTTTTTCTAAAAAATCAATGAGTTTCCTAGAGGGAATCCGTAACGGATAGGTAATACTTTCAACAGGTAATTAGTGTACTAGGTACTTAGGTTCAATCGATGCATTGCGGTACTTAAAAATCAAAATGGCGTCAGCTTTTCCATGAACGGAAAGGGGTTGAAATTTTTTAACTTAGTTGGTACCTACCAACTACCTTGTATCGATGTATGTTGTACATGTTTTGGTATAGGCAACCCCTTCCGGAAATAATAGCGTCGCGTCCCAGCCATGCAATGGAGAGCTACCATTAGTTTGAATCATTTAAATTCTCAACTCGATTCATTTTGGTTGAACCCCGTAAAATCAAAGCTAGCATTAATATTATCTTGCTCATAAGAGGAGGAAGCAAAAAATCGGTACTTTTGAAAAGTTGGTAAACTTTTAACTCAGCCCCTCGTACAAAACAAATACTTAATTATTGATCCAGATAATTCACTTGATTTATCACTCTCACCAATATTTTTTAGTCGTTAAAGACCTGTGGTACTAAATAAAAGAGATAGAAATAGGTTGCGTGGAATGAAATGTACTACTCTAACATCGTGGGTTGCCGCCGGCCGAGTCGTCATTAAAATGACGCATGTCAAATTTTTGTGAAAAGGAACGTATATCTCTGACTGACTTGGCGATTCGATTCAGATTTTCTTTCAGTGCTATCTTGATGACTTGTGTAAATTCAATGTTAATTTGATTTGTTAATGACAGTATTTTATTAGTGAATCGGGATCGTGCGTCAAATAAACTTATAGCCGTGCTCATGTGGCCGCCGGGTATAAGGGATATATCGTAGGAATCGCTATATTTTTTGTAACAATAAATAACGTTTAATAACATTCAATATGATTCAAGACGATGAGTTTGAGTTTTTGGTGACAACCTCGGAGCGCGTAAAGGCTCTGGGGTTCAAGCCTCAGAAGGAGATATTGACGAATCACATCTTGCCATATGCCGCCGAGCTGGATGGCGAGTCCACTCGGTTCCTGGAGCAAGTCAAGCTCAACCTGGCCAAGGCGGTGATGCTGCGGGAGATGAAGCCGGCCTGCGGGGTCTGGTCCTCCCGTCTCATGAAGTAATTATCACTTTTATTATTATAATGACAAAGGGCCACAATTTATTTGCAGTTTAGGTGAAATCAAACAATTGGATAGCTTCCAATATACAACATATGCCTACAATTATTTCTTAACATATAAAACTTATTAGAATCTTTACTGTTGATATATCAAACCTTATTAAATGACAAAAATCATCATCATCGTACAAATGACAGCAGAAATTCGATAAAGTAATTGAAATTTAAACTAGTAGTAGATGAGCATAATACAAAACATGGATAACTATGTTTTTTATTGATCTTATTGTTATTTATGTACACAAGTTACCCAAACAATAAACAAGAAGAGCAGCAGCTAGACATGTTATTCAAACTTAGTCAACTTACAATCAACACTAAACAAAAGCTGAAGAGTTTGTTTAAAATGGTTTTATCTACAAAAGTACCTCTAACAAATGGAAAAGGTTTTATGATGTTTAACATCATGGGGAAAAGAGAGGCGAGTGAAACTGGGCACAATCAGTCTATAAAATTATAAAAGCCAGTATAGATTTAAGTGGAACATATTGTGTTATAATTCGCAAATAAATATATAACTTAAAATAAAAAAATAATTTTACAAGAGAAAAAAAAATAAGTTTACATCACATGTTAATGTTTTTTTTACCAATTGAGTTTCTTATAAGAATTGGCTGACTAATGTGAAAGTTAAAGTTTCTTTGTTATTGAATTTGACAACAAAATACTAAAATAAACTATTTGTGGTTTTCAATTTATAAACTGAGTGTTACTAAAATCATAGATAATATAGACAAAGGGGTTGAAGAGTATCTAGTGTAAAGTTATTTTAAGATATAGTTTTTATTTAGTAATACTATTAGTTATGCTAATAAGAAATAAATTAAGTACTGTTAAACCAGCTATTATCCAAAAACCCCTTTAATTAGGGAAATTTATTTTTTTTATCTTCCTAACCCTAGAGAGCTATGAGCATTTTGCCTTCCTCGCCAAAAACATAAATAAATTCTTGAAACAATTGTTCAATAAGAATCTAAAAATCAATTCAACCTATCAATAAAATCAGACAAATGTCTCTCAATTACAATAATTAAACATATTAATTGTAATACCAAATAATTATCACTAATAAACTTTTGAATTCAGCACATGTAAAAAATTTTAAATGGTATAATTCTGTATGGTGATTGTTTTGGTAACTCTTTGTACTTTGTACAGACTGTACATAAAAAAACCATATTTTTTTATTCTTAATGATTATGCATAAATGAATATGAATTGATTAATTCATAATCATTAAGTTTTTATTCATGAACTTGTAGTACCACAAGTGAATGAATCAGCGGCTCAACCAAAAATAATAGACTGCTGGACTTTGCGCCTTCTGTTTTAAGACACTTAGGTTAACGGGTAAAGTTAATGGATTATATGATTAATATATCCTTGTCATTAAGGTAAAAGTGTGGAAAAGAGATATAAAAATGCGATTGTAAATAATAAAAAAAGCGTATTTTTTTTTGATGCAGCTTAATGTTTTATTTATAGGTAAAAATTTGGCCTCTGCGGTTTCAATATACTGATTCCCAAGCATGACTTTATTTTTGCCACCGCCCGATTTACGCCACGTCTATTCATTAATTAAAAAAAAACTTTATTAGAGACATATCAATGGAAAAAAAAGCTGTACTAAACTAATAATTGGATAATAAAACTTTTGTATAGTGCTTCAAAGAAAACAAAGAAAGTTTTTGTTAATAAAAACAAAAAGCCTTTTATTGGTCAGAAAAACGACTTATAGTCCAAAGCAAACACTTTATTATTTACCTGGTGTTGCAGTTAGTAAATAATTAAATAATCTGCAGGTCACGGAAGGTCAGTCTTTTCTTCGATCGATTTTTATCAATTATTTAGCAATTTGAACAACGGGTCGCGGAAAATCAATTGTTTGAGGGAAAACAGTTGAGTGACATGGTATAAAAAGAAAAGGCGCAAAATGAAAAGAGAAAAAATTAATGGTTTCTGGTTTTTTTTATTAATTCTATTTATCGATACTATAAATTTCGATAACTTCTGTACAGACACATTTCTAAAAACAATTAATTGATTTCGAAGACTCAAATTAAATTCATTTTCATATCAATATCAACCCTCAGTTTCGATAGAATAGGAATATTAAATATCAGTTTGCGAAACAACGGCGTAGACCTCCGTTCAAACCTCCGCCGTTTTAGGGGAAAAAATACGAAAATATTGCCGGCACTATTTGTAACCAACTATGATAATTATTATTATAACGCTTCTCTTAGCAAAATATTTGTTATTTAATTTGTTACAATTTTGGTTTAGTGTTAACCTTTGGCAAGTATTACTGAAGTTTCAAATGCGCTGGCTATCACCCAGGGCTTCCTGTTAAATGCACCTGGCCTCAACACTAACGGATTGTAATATTACTTCACAAATTATTGTTACGCATTATCTATTGTATTTTAGAATAATCAATAGAGAAACGTAATATTATACGTTCTTATAAGAATATCGTCGCTACTTCACACCGTAAAATGACAAAGACAGCATGAGATTAACGGCGATTTCATACTACTTGATGTTTATATTATTCAGTAATTAATTACTTATGAACACATGGAATTACTGTACATAAACCGCAAAAAATATACCTCAGGAAAGGGAAACTTTTGCAATAACGAAAACCTATAAGTAATAAAAATAAATAGTAATTAGTTAGTTGGAAGTTTGTTCTATAATTAAATGAACTCTTGCATAAACACCCTTTCGCCCTTCAAGTCTGTGAAACTCTTAGGGGGCGGCTAAGAGGAAAACTTTTTTAAATGTCGTAGGTTTATGCGAATAAAAATAGACTTTGTAGGCGTAACCCTATGATATTTTATGAATGTATACAGAACTCACGTAATGCCTTAGCAAGCAATAAAATAGGTGTATTTTATAGTAACTACAGGTATTCTTCTCATGGAATTCTATCTCAGACTTCAGTATGTGGGCTTAAGGAAACACGGAAAAAGAATAAAATGTTCCAAATAATGTATTTTCCATATTCTTGCTAATCAATAGGTACCTTCAAGAATTCTGTATGCAAAGATTCCGTAAGAAAATCTTCGCAAAATAAATTTGATTAAAAAGTGGATTTGTTTCTCACACCTTTAAAATTGCTTTTTACTTGAAATACTAAGCCATCTACAGTTGTCCCTTAAATCATGGAACGCAAGCCACAATTGACATCAATTAAGTCCATTCCATTTTACCTCCGTCAGATTAAATGAAAACTCACGTGTGTTTTTTTTCAGGTACATTCGGATCTATGGCTTGAAGTTCGGAAAAGAGGACCATATAACATTGATTAAGCTGGCTTATGAACTGGTGCTCATTCCCGATCTCGAACCATGCAAGGTTCACAAGTTTGCTACTATGTTTCTAATGCTCACTAAGTAAGTATATGTGTATTTTTTTTTTATACAGATGAAAATTGTAAATATTCGATTTGATTCGTAAAAAAATCAAAGGTAACGGAAGATCTTAATTTATCTCAACGGCCAGTGATTCTAAAAGAAGCGATTGACATATTTATTAGAAAGTTCAGTATTCTGCTACAACTTTAATTGTTCTAAAAAAAGTCTCGACCTATTTTTGATAGAAACTTAAAAAAATATATTTATATTCTTGGCAGTCAATAGTTCGAATAATTGGCACGGCCGTTCTTGATAATTGCTAATAATTTAATCAATTTCTACAGGAAAAGACAATTGATTTCACCCGATGAATTGACGCTGCCGTGGCGTCCGCTCTATGATATGGGTAGGAAAATATTTGATAAGAGCTCAACTCACATTGGAATGTACCACTATCTCAAGTAAGTATTACAAATATTCTTCAAAAAAATAATTACAAAATATACATCCAACATGTAATCGTAACAATATAGTTACAACTGTATCTACAACAGTATTAAGAGCCAACTTTTGTCTCGACACTTCCGACACGTGACGCAGTAACTACGTAAGCTGAAGCAATCATATTTACCTATGTTTTAATTATGCTCATAGACCAGAACATGATTTTACAATTTTTACAATACGCAGGTAACTGTAAATCTACGTATGCATGAGTTTATGATGTCATTACTGTATCGAATTCATCGATAGATCTTGACGCAAATTTGCAATCAATTTATTTAATACTAAATTCATTGTTTTATTTATGAAACTATTTTATTATTGCCAATTACAGCCATTCTTGCCGGTTTTTCAACATAGGTATAATGAAAAAACCTTGTGGAACTGTTCAACTAAACCCATATTTGCGTAATAGTTCATCGTTTTTATAGCGCCTTTAAAAGGATTATTAGAAAGAACGCATGTAGGACTTGTATAAAAGTAAATGAGAGCGTATTTCACTACAAATCATGATGTGTGTTTAGGGCAAACCGTACTTCCAAACCAGGAGGTGATAAGCTTGATATGATTCGCAAATTCCTGTCAGGCGACGGGCTGGGCGACGCCTTAGAGTTGTTCGGGCTCGCGGGCGCCGACGAGAATGAACTGCCCACGTAATATATGCCCAAACTATATCAGTTTTCGGGACACGCTTCTTGTTCGCACATAGGTGGCTGTGGGTTGGGCTCATGGATCCATCGGCAATACCCATGTCACATTCTATCCTTGGTATTATGGACCCTCAAATAATTTATTTTATATAAGTTATTTTCGATCAAACATCTTTTTGTTATCTGTAGTGTCTGTCATGGTGGCAGTATGTGCATGTTTTGGTGCAAGTCTACAATAGATATATTTTTAACATTTTTATTAATTTCAGCTCCATTGAAGGATCTTATATCTCGATGGTCAAATGCGCAAGACCGTGAGTACTTACTTTATTTTCTAAAACTATAAATCTTCGAAAAATCCATATGTCTGTTATTTCTACATTGTATATTTTTTTAGGTACTTCGAATTAAGTGCTACAAAGGAAATCCTAGCGGAGTTCCTGCCTCAGATCAATCCATGGGCGGCCGACACGCACGTAGTGTGTCAGATGGCCGTGTTCCTCCCGGTGGCGCTGCCGCCGCAGCACGCCGAGCACGGCCATCTGCTGTGGTTCGACGAGCTCATGAGGCTCTGGGATACCTGCTATAACTCACAATGCGGGGTTTCGGTAAGTTACAATGCCAAAGTATTTGATTATTTCTTACGCTCATACGATATTATATGTTCTTGCAACCTCAAACAGTTGGCTAAATATCCGAAAAACGAGCTGGTTACTTTGGAAACTTTTGTAAACCGCAATCCAGTCGTCAGAACTTGTGAAAATTTGCTAGTTCAAATTGGCGAATAAATAATACATTTTGTTATATTTCCACGCAGGATCTAATGATGCTTTTCGCGGGACTTGCAAAACGCTGCCCGGGTGCCATCGACTGGGCGCCCTATGTGCCAAAGATGTTCATGCGGTTCCTGCACGCTCTGAACCTACCAGTCAGCTACAAAGACATGCAGATCACCAGGTGCCATTCTCTTGGTACGTACACTAAGTAAACAATTATATACACCCATATATTACTCGATTTATAAGCAGTGACTGAACAAAACTGATGTACTGGTTAATTGACATACACAAAAATCTGTAGTGGTCTGTTTGGTCTAGATATGAAACACGTGGCTTCTTGGATCGTGTGGAGTATTTGCCCCGATGGCCTGGTGCTGAAGCAACTCCGCAGCTTTCTGATTGGAGTAGAGAGCTATTTACACAGCGCCAACGCTGGCCGCTGGTCCTACAAGCTAAGGGATCTCCTAAGGAAACTTGCCAGAGAGTTTCTGAACAGGTACATGCTAAAACAATAAATAATCACTCACACTATATTTCTAAAAGAAACTGTCCCTTATATTTCGATGTTTGTTTTTTCTCAGAGTACGTCGTGAAAGCGAAAAACGTTTCACTGAAGGATGGGAGAATCAAACTCCCCCGCATTACTGTCTCAGAGAAGACGACATTTGTGACTTCGTGAACATCGTTCTCGAACCAACTCTGCAAGCTGTGTACAGCCGGAGTGGCGCTCTCGACATCTCCATCGCTCTACAAAACTTAGCGACATTACGCCCCTCTATAGTAGTGCCGCCTTTGCTAGAAAGACTTAGGAGCTCGCTGACGTCACTCACTGAACCCCATAGAGTAACTGCAGCCATGTCGGCTGTCGCCGCAGTCGCCCGGCCCATGCTGCGGGGAGGAGACTCCGACTACACAGAAGGACCGACACACGTCGTGCCCTTCCTAATAGCCGTGTTGCCCGGCCTTGATCCAAATGACATTAAAAAGACACTAGTTACTTTACATTTCATCCTAATCTTCAGTTGGATGGTGCCATTCATAGATTGTAGTAACGCTCACGAGTTCTACGAGGATCTCTCGGAAGATGAGCTCATGACCTGTGAATCTACTGCTCAAATGGAAGACTTCGTGCTGGTCTTCTTAGATAGACTGTTTGTTATTATCGAGTCCAGTGTACTCGAACATGTAAGACTGGATACCAAGGAATCCGACTGGGTTCGCAGCAAGACTGACGCCGTGATGGAAACCTCGATATCGTCCGCGGCCACGGCTGTGCTGATGCAGTGCTCGCCGAAGATATTCAACGAGGCTCTGAGGAAGTTCAAAGCTTTCGCCACAGAGTCTACTTTTGAGACAAATGTGTCGGGAAGTATGGTCGGTGTGATGTTACGCGTTTTTGCTAGAATTAACTCTGAAGCAACTTTAGCTGCTTTTCTGCCAAAACTGTGCGAGGAACTGAAAGAGTTGCTATCGACGGAAGAGGCGCTACACGAGGAGAATCCTCCTCGCGATCTTATGTACAGACTGGTTTTGCTCATGCATGTAGTAGAATGTGACGGCACGGTCCTGCTCAAATACATAGACGACATCATTCCAATATTGGACAGGGCGTTGAAGCTACACGCTAACTATGCGCTGTCAAGAGCGTGTGAGGTTCTGAGTCATATTCTCACATCTCTATGTTATATCGATTTGAAAGAATGGAGGAGTTCACCGAAAGACTATGGTAATGCTCCTAGGGATTGGTTGCCTATTCGTGAGTGGGGATACGGATGTTTGCTTAAGGATGCTAACTTCAAGTGGCACGTGCCGAACGAGGATGAAGCGAAGTGTGCTCAGATGCTGCTGGACCGGTACCTGACGGTGGAGGCGGACCGGCTGCAACAGTGGCTGAGCGGCGAGCGCCCGATGTGCCGCGAGCGACGGCTGCGCAGCTTCTACATCATCAACGCTGTGCTGGCCTGCAGCACCTTCCTGCCGCCGCCGGATGAACAACCTGTAGTGCTGTAAGTACTATCAACTCTACCTTTAATATTTTTTCATGCAACCAATATGGCTGTTTAAAAAGGGGTAGATAGTCATTCTTTATTTTTTGCTTTGATTTTGCCTTGATAGACTTTTACGCCAAATCTATAGCCGGAAAACTTGAGTAAATATTCCAACACTCCCTGATTCTTCCAAAATACCCCACATTTCACAAAAAGCATAGTCTAAAATGTCCATCCTCTTCCAGCATGGACTCGCAGGTCCCCGCCACGAGTCTGCCCTTCACGTGCGGCGTGACCCACAAGGTGACGTTCCGCGGCGAGAACGTGCGCGTGGCGCTCACCCGCCTGCTGCTGCTCGTGCAGGCGCGACTGCTCGATGACAAGACCGACGACACCAGGGGGCTGGAGATGCTCATACAGGTGATGTTATGTTACAAGCTGGTTACCTGTCAACAAAGGTGCTTGCTACTGTAACTTGACTGTTTTATTGTTGTATAGGTAAATTACTTAATGCATACATTAGTTATTAACCGAGTGACACAAAAAGCATTCAAAGAAGCATATAAATATATTGTATATAAGAATTATTTTGTGGAAACTTAAAAAAAAATATGTGAAGAAAATACTGACAGCTTATTTAAGTTGAAAAATAAATGAGACACCCAAGTATGAAATAATCACAAATATAAGTAAATAACGTCCACTAAAACTCTGTATTATATGACATACATCAGGTGTGGGAGCGCGTAGTCGTCATGAAGGGTTTACGTGGCGGACCTGGTCTGGAGGCCCGCCTGCGGTCATACGGAGCCCTAGAGCGGGCGCTGGACGGTCGCGGAGGCCCGCCGGACTTCGACGGCGGCACCCGCGGCGCCGGCGCTGCGAGGCTCAGGATGTTAGCCGCGGATGCTGCGCGGTTACATGATGACTCCCGCTACGATCTCGTCTGTGAAGCGGGGATCACACCGTCAGCGCTTAAAGCGCTGCATGCGCTCGCTGATCTCTCCGTCAATACCTACAGCTCGGTAAGTAATTAATAATCGTCTTTCTTGTATTTAATTTAGGTTCGCATTTAAGACTCTTGGTCAGATGTTGCTGCTTAATCAGAGGATTTCTTCAATATTCGCTTTGACATTATATAAAATTCTTTTTGAATGTGTTTTTAGAGAAATTTATGCTCACCCTCAGTTTCTGAAATGCAGTTAAATACTATTTGATGTAATGATCACATTGATCACATGTGTTAACTTTGACAGATGATGAACATTTACATAGATGATCTTTTGATCGAAACAAAAAACGATTTCAATACGAAAAATCAGTCAACAATAACACAAAACTTTCCTATCACTCAGGTCCGAATCCTCGCTCAAATCCGGCTATACTGGATGCTGAGTCACTACCCGTACTCGTACCGGTCGCTAGTGCCCAAGCTGGCGGGCATCCTGGCCGCGGGGGGCGAGGGGGACGAGTGGCACGCGCGCCACAAGGGCGTGCTGTTCATGATGCTGGGCCCCCGCACCGGCCCACTGGTGGCCAAGCAGGACTGGGACGTGGTCCGCACGCTGTGGCCCGCTATACTCAATGCGCCGCTCAGTGAGAAGCCGAGCATGGTCCGGTAAGATATTATATCAGTGATTACATTTTTTACTCTCAAGATCTGTCTAAGTTAGCTTTTTAAAACAAATATACTTATTTCTGGGTTCCTCTTCTGACGAACACCTAGGAATGGTCATGGTTTATTTTCTTTTGTTTTCTGACTATTTCTGTAGGTAAATTAATTGTTCAGTAATAAACTTTATATTCTTTACACATGTACAATTCAACTCATGTGTAAAAGCAGATAAAGCTTGTTATTCGCATTTAGTAATTTTGAAACTAATATGAAAAAAGTTATTTTCTCACTCACTATCAGAAGACTTAATATTTTACATAGCAAAAGGGCATAATATGAACCAAGAAAGAAGCTGCTACATATGCTAATACCATTTATTTATTCCAGCCTGGAGCAAGCCTTCAGTGACACTCTCCACCGCAACTTCCCGACCGTGAACACTCGGCTGGTGATGTCGCAGCGAGCAGTCGACGTCGCTTCCTTCTTGCTCACTGAAGCACAGTTCACTGACCTCAAGTTCACGGAGCAGTTCAACAACGCTATAGACAGAGAGACAGCCTCTTCTGATAGGTCGGAAAAGCTGTATAATGATCTCATTGCTGAGCTCATCAAAGTTGTGGAGACGCCTAATGTGTAAGTTTTACTTGTAAAACATGGGTATTTAAATACTGTGCAGAAATTGAGAACGCTTCATTTTTCCGTGAATGCGTTCAAATGTTAACGTTGGCATGCAGAATGTTAAAACAACTGACTAATTTTTTTGTTGTTATATTAAAAAAATATATTTACAGTACAAAATGGCAATATTAAGGAGCTTTCAATCCGATATTCATTAATTTTTGAAGTCATTAAACATAAATATTTAATTGAATATTAAATCCATAGGAGATATGATAATTCTCTATCCATACTACTATACGAACCAGGAATGGGTTGGATACACAATGGAAACAGCTATTAATCATATGAATGGTTTTAAAGATTATAAAATATATAGATATAAGAACACCACAAGTTCGAATCACTAACTTCTAACAACTCCAACAGCCAATGGCGTCGCTTAGAACTAGCCATGCAGATGCTCACTTTCTGCCCCTCGCTGCAAACCCCGTACCCCGGGTCTGCCATCCCCGCCATGATACAATCACTCCTACACGACGATATCGCCGTACGCCGCACCGCTCAGCGACTCACACACTACGTGCTGAAACAACGGAAGCATAAGCTGGTTAAAGTTAAGATGGACCCCTATGAGATAGCTGGAGTGCCGAAGCCAGAGAAACATATTCCAGGTTAGTTTAGAAAAACACACATAACATACCATCACGCCTGTATTCCCCGAGTGATTAGGCAGAGAGAGTAGTAGTGTACCAATGTACACCCACAGTTCCCTGGTAGAAAAAAAAAATAACTATGAAATACATACAAGTTAAAAAATGTAAAATACATAATAATATACTTAACATATAACATAACATATCATCACGCCTGTATCCCCGAAGGGGTAGGCAGAGGTGTACCAATGTACACCCACAGTTCGCTGTTATGTTTTGGTCGCATGTAATAGGGGGCGAGCCTATTGCCACTAGTCTATTGCCACATATACTTAAACTGCAAATTATTCTAATTCACAATTGCTTAGTCATTATTTCATAGGGAATATAAAAAACTTTTTGTTCAGTAATATTAAACAATTTGAAGGGAAACTTGAGTTTAACTCTTAGTAAAAGATACTGTACTAACATAAATTTCCTTGTATAGGGTACAGAAAGGATTTGGAATGGGCAATATGGTCAGAACACAGAGTTCCTCAAACCGATGAGGAGTGGGAGAAGCCGTTCCTGAGAAATCCAACATTTGGATTCTATTGCTGGCCGGATAAACTAGAGGTAAGGTTACTTGTAGACACATTAGACTTTAAATTATTTTTAAAACTGACAAATACTAAATGGATCCTATATTTTCGTCTTGAAGTACAGAACCAACCAGAATTTAAATATTTAATAAAGGCCCAACTTTTGCTAATACATTGACGCGATTCCGAACCTTAACTCATTTCAATACAGTCCAAAATCGAACACGTAACAACAAACGGTTCCTTACGCAGGTGGCAGCGCCATCTAGCGAGCAGATGACGTCATCGGACCTCCGTCCGGAAGACATGGAGGAGGGCGAGCGTCACCTGTACGAGTTCTTCACGGATGACGCGAATGTGGACCGCCTGGTCGCCTTCCTCACTGTGGAGGAGAAGAAGGGGAAGGACAAGTTCAATGGGATACGGTTCTCCATGTTTAGGGTGAGTTTTATATTAAAGTTACATCTGAACAATAAAATACATCTGATGTGGGTATATTTTGCTATATGGCAAAATTTTGAGCTACATCAGAAACTTTATTATTTCTTATTGATTTGGCAGCGTTTTGATGGAGTGTGGTTATCGTTTATTTCTGCAGCCTTGAGGCATTTTTGAACGTGTGTTAATGACTCTAGTTGCATGGTTTCAAAAAACCATTCATACTTGAAGAGCCATCATGAAACTTAAACCTGTACTTAATTGAACGTTCGTTTATAGATTCTTTTTAGTCAGTTCGGCGAGCAAGTATCGGAGAAGTTCATAAAGCACGCGCTGCGGTGCGCGGGCGACTCGCAGGAGGCCCCGCAGCGGTTCGCGGCCGAGGTGGCCGCCGCCGCGCTCAGGGCCCCGCGCTACTGGAGCAGGGCCCGGGCCACACACATGTACAACACTGCGCTGCAGATAGTTGAGGCTGGTCAGTACTGTTTATAGGTCTACCATCGTGATGAAAAGGAATAAGACTACGTTACCGAGTGCTGCGATTGACGTTAGCATTGGAAATTATTTATCTGACATTGTTACTATTTGGGCCCCATTTCATACAATATATCATATCCTCGAAAAAAAGGAGCAGTATTCATTTGAAACTAGCTGTGCCTCGCGTAAGAGCCCACTTACGTTTTTTTTTTTCTTGCGTCCTTTTTATAGTTTTCTGCTTTACGAGAAAAAGGTGAACTCAACAATCATGAAAATCGATCCACCCATTCTTGTGTTGTAAAAACCCGACTTTGTTCTATGTATTGAAAGATTCCCATAACCTTGTTTGATATTAAAGTTCCATACTGGTCTCAGGTCTAACATCCGTAACGGCTGAGACCCTCGAGGACTGGGGCACGTGTGTGGCCACCGGCGTGGAGAAACTGGAGCCCACGCGTGGGCATCAGGTGCTGTCCACGCTGCTGCAGCTGTGCGCGCCGCAGCCGCGTAACCATGACAACGAACCCGATAACGACACCTCGTTCAGCGTCTGTGCTAGGCTTTATGCCCTTCAGGTAAGAAGACAAATACGGGAAAATATAAAAAACTATAATAGCAATCAGCTCTTTTCTCCGACCTGGTTTGTGTGAACGGATCCTAATGTCCTGTATACTCTAAACTTATTGTACTAAGCTTTTTCATATATTTACTAAAGATTGTGTTCCACCTAGTATATATTATATGCCTTGCATTGTGCAAGATTTACAGTGTGGACTATATAACGAAAATTTAGTTTTCTAATACTTCGGAGTTTAATATTACGATGCCAATGTCTGGTCCATCCTGTACACCGTGCATTATGTACTTAGTAATGTTTAATATCGCATATGCCTGGTAGTTATCGAGTATCATATCTAACAATAATGTGTTTTATCCTAGGGGGCGTTAGGATCGCTGCGTTGGCGAGCGGCGCCGCTAGCTTCTCTGCTGCTAAAACGGCTAGAAGAAGCCAACTTCATACAGCACCCCTACCAAAATGTTAGAGAAACTGTTGGCAGGTACGTAATGTATATCAATTTAATTTATAATTCAAGAAAACAAAAAGCTGTCGGTTTTAAAAACTTCTAGTACTTTCTCTACTTAATTTAAATAGAACAAGTTTGTGCATTATATGGAACTTATTACTACACAGGTGTCTCAGTAAAAGTAGATAAAAAAAAATATATCTTTAAAATACTCTTCACTTTTTCATTGGATTTTAGACTCTGAGAAGAAGTCAAGTAAATAAAGATTTAGTTTTATATTTTTTTATTCGTACATTAAGATTAAGTTGAGGCACTTCTGATCTTGTGTTATATCCTATTGCAATAGCAGGATGAGGGACGCGCAAGAAAGACAAAAGACAGAAAAAAGGAGTAAATGATCCTATTGTATACTTAGTTATTCATGCGACTGTTATTTTGCAGCCTGTTGATGACGATCTTCGACACGGAGCTGGTGTTCCCGGGCGGGGAGACGGGCGGCGCGCCGTGTCTCGCGGACTTCCTGGCCTCCGTCAAGCCCCGCCTCGCCGCCTTGTACGACGAGAATGGGGATATAGGTAACATCAATATTTATAATTGCTAACCTTAGAGTATACATCTGAAACTATAGAGTGAGCCTATCAGAGTTTAAACCGTAAGCACTAGTGTGAACAAGTGTTGTCATGAATTATGTATGAAGATGGAGCTTGCCGTTTTTAAAAATCTATCTAAAACACTAATATTATCCGAACAACGTCAAAACCATCGATATTTTCTTATATAAGTTTCTGGTTGCGCGAAAATTAACTTAAATGAAAAACGAAATGTACTAGGATAAGACTAAAAACTGCTCTCGCTTGGCACAAGGGCAACCTAGCGATAGTAGCAGTCTATGCATATCATACGTCGATGTTACTAACCAACTAGTTACTTCAAAAAGACAAGCTTATCAGTTCGACTGTATGTTATTTTTTGTATATTTCTTACATGATATTTTCGGTATTAAGGGATGTTATTCCTTTAAATATGTATAAAAAATCTCATGATAATATTTATTATGTTCAATAATTTTGTGCGTGAACGTGGCAATATCAGTCTGCGCTCCTAAACTTTGATTCACTTCACCTGTTCATTTATTTCTTGTTGTGAATATGCTAAACAAATGGGTCCTATATTTTAGCTTTGACGGACTAAATAGATTTATCTCTTTTCATACCCATTTATGCAATACCATTTTTAATTTTGATTCTTCTGTCTAGTGATAAAGACAACAGCATCGATCTCAGCGCTGCAGTGCAGCACGCGCTCGGAGGGCGCGGAGTGCGCGGCGGCGGAGCGTGCGCTGCGCTCGCTGGCCGTGGCCGACGTGGACGTGGCCGCGCCCGAGCCCGCGCTCGCCGACCTCTCCCGCCTCACCTCCGACCATCCGCCGCCCGGCGCTGATGATGCGCCACAGGTATACTACTGCTACTATATGACCATACTACATTGCCTTTGTTCTTCCTACACTTTTTCCAAGCTATTTTAAGTTGGATTGTGGTCTCATCGAACGTGGGACGGCTGTTCATATAACTCAATTTGTGTACCTTGGTAACCAGTTCGTTGTAATAGTTTGACGCGGGTGTTTTTGTCCATGGTTCTAAACTACAAGTTTCCAAACTGAAGGGATTAATTTTGATGGGATTTATTTTAAAATATTTTGTAATGTTGTGTAGTCAGCGGAAGGCGGCGGTGCAGCGGAGGGCGGTGCGGGCCAGCGCGGGTCCCGCGTGGAGCGGCAACTGGTGGCGCGCCTCACGTCCGCGCTGCGCCTCGCCGGCGACGCCGCGCCGCCCGCGCCGCGAGACCACGCGCGAGCGCTCAACCTGCTCACCACCGGTACACACCACACATGTTACTACTATATGCATGAAACCTGAACTAAGATGTGTGTGCTGCAAAAACTAAAAGCTATGGCTCAATTGGCCATTCTGCCATTGCTACCATTTGCGTTTGCAAACTGTATTTTATAATCATGTCACATACCTTATCACTTAGCAGTGATATACTATTTTAAATATTCTCTTTGTGGTACTTATAAAAAAAAATTGAAACCCAAACATGAAAAACATCAAAATTACCAGACTTATAACATACGCGAAAGACACAAATCTCCAGAAAACAATAACACATCGCATTCTACTATCGTTTTCTTTCGTGCTACCTACCTACCCGCTATGAAGCGCAGTTATTTATATATATGTTACGGTAAATGTGATTAATTGAAGATTATTAATAATTATCGATTATTATTAATAATTACCGAAAGTCGAGATAAAAGTGATAAATTAATCACATTTGTCGGTTTTTATTAATAATTTAACCCTAGTAGTGATAAATGTAATAAGTGGCCAAGGGTTGCGGGGCTGATTATTTAGTATGCTTGATTAGGTTCGACTTTGTGACGGAGATCAATAGGTTAGGTTAGGTTAGATATTGTGACCTTGCAACAGAGCGAGCGAAGCGAGCGACGACGTATGTACCCATCACATATATTTTTATAAATTAAAGAAACATTAACCAAGTTTATATGTATAAGTCAGTGTATATGTCAGGGTAAGAGTGAATAATATAAATAAATACCTGCTGGTCAAAAAACATTGGGTTTTTATTTATTTTATCACTTTTACCAATATGTGTCGAGAATTATTAATAATTACCAAAACATGTGATTATTATTAATAATTTTGTAAAATTATTAATAATTTTCAATTAATCACATTTACCGTAACATATACATTGTTTGTCAGTGCTACGCGGCTGCATGGGCGTGATCGTGCGCGGCGTGAACGGCAACACGGAGACGCAGTACGTGCTGGTGAGCACGGCGTGCGCGCTGGCCGCGCGGGGCCCGCCGCAGCCGCACGACGAGTTGCCGCGCGCCGCCGCCGGCCTGCTGGCGTCGCTCGCGCTCGCCGTGCACTCCTGCGAGGCCTTCGACACCGCGCTCGAACATCTAGAGACGCTCGCCGAAGGTACATTCATTCCTGACATTACCTACATACTTATGTTATTTACAATTTTTAATATCTATTAAAAAATTAATCGCTGAATGTGTTGCTAAGCGCAAATATCGAGAGCAGCTGAACCAATTTGGCTAATTCTTTTTTTTATATTCCTTAAAGTCGGAGGATAATTCCTACGGAATAAAATTTTGATTTAAATAGAGTCAAAATTAAATCTTAAAATTGACTATTTTGTATGGTCAATTGTTATAAAATAATATGTATGACATACATTTATACATTTAAAGCAGTTTTTTTTATATTATCGTGCGGATATTTATATCATGTCGTCTTCTTTTCGTCAGGTCGATCCTGGTGGGCTCGCCTCGCCTGCCTGGACTTCGCACAGCCATTGCTGTTTTATGGCTTACCGATGCTATGCGACAAGGTTGACCGCGCCGTCGCGGTCGAGAATTTTGCAATCAAGCTAATGCGTGATCCTCGGCTCGAGGTAAGTGTTGGAATGCTATTATATTTTAGTATGACGTTTCATCTTGTCCAAAATATTATATGGTATTGGTGGAATGTTTGCAGGTCCGCAAGTCGGCGTCGAAGCTGCTGACGGGGCTGATGCACTGCCACGCGCTGCCGGACGAGGAGCGCACGCTGCAGCGGCTGATGCGCAGCTGCCGCTCGGGCGAGCTGCTGGAGCGGCACTGCGGCGTGCTGGGGCTGTGCGCGTACCTGGCGTCGCGGCCCTACAGCCTGGGCGCGCGCCTGGGCGCCGTGCTGGCCGAGCTGGCGCGCCACACGTCGGCGCCCGACCCCGTGCCCGCCACCATCCGCGCCGCGCTGGCCGACTTCCGGCGCACGCACCAGGACGACTGGCCGCGCCACCGCGAGAACCTCACCGAGGAGGAGCTGGACCTGCTCGCCGACCTCACCTCGCCGCCCTCCTACTGCGCCTAGATCCACCATCCATCTCTCTGTTCCCTCTTACTTTAAGCGATTTATTTGTGATACTGAACGATAGCTTTACCTATGACTCAAATTTTAGTTGCATAATTACTTAGTCAAAGATGGTTTCGTTCGATAGACCCGATCATGAAACAGTAGATGATTCTACCGTGGAAGGTATACTATGAACCACCGGTAAATCAGTGTATTAGAGGCGCCATAAATGTTGTAGTGTTAGTCATGTAAGTTACTACGATGACGCGTGTAAGTCATCGCACCTCTTGCGTACGTTTGTACTACAATTTCATATTTAGATCGAATCCGTCATGGTGGTGGAACACAACTCATATTCTGTGCCCACATACTAGACACCGGTGATGGATTTAACTTTTAAGGTGGATAATTAGTAATATTTAATACTGCTGCTAAAACTCCTTTATATTTTAATTGGTTTTGTAATTTTATTGAATTGTTTTGGTGAGGTTCAAAGTTTCATTTATCATTGTTGGGCATAGTTTTAACCTTGTGTTATGTTCTATTGTGTTGAACTTATACACCACTTATTTGTTCCATATTATAGATCTGTTTATGGGGTTAGGGATTTGTAAATAAATGTATAAATCTTTTTTTTTAGGATGCTATATTAAATTAATTA
Organism: Autographa gamma; assembly: GCA_905146925.1. NCBI lineage: Eukaryota > Metazoa > Arthropoda > Insecta > Lepidoptera > Noctuidae > Autographa > Autographa gamma. The sequence goes on along the minus strand of LR989868.1, from coordinate 5,470,947 downwards.
TTAATTAAGTTTGTTCTACTCTACCAATGTAACGAAAGTAAAAATAAAAACGTAATTACCACTTTATAATTTATTTATGTTACCCAACTTACATCCAAAAAAGTGCATGGAAATGAACAAGCCATTCTCAGCATCTGGTACAGTAGATTAAATGTATTTTAATTAAACCTAATATTTTTGCAGCAGACGGTTATCTTCTGTCGTCAACATCTGAAATACAAAAAATAAATAAATATCTTTACACGCATATGCACATAAATTAGATTTAACCTAAAATAAAACGGCAAGAAATCTGGAATAAATATTAATAGTTTGCAAGCATGGTGTTCAATGCTTTGCCCAGTTACATTTCTAGAATAAATATCTGATTAGCACATTGTAACATTACATCATGGAGCAAATACAAAGAGGAGACTGCTTAAGCAACCAAGCACTATACTTCTCAACCATGTGGGCGTGGCCTAACTCAGTGTATCGTTGACGTTGGTACTGTGCACACCGGTGGAAAAGTTATAATTTTACTGATATATTGGGCTAGAGAACGGAAACAAAATAGTTTGATATTTTAAACTGTAATAACTACTCGAATAGACATTCTGATGTTATGAATTGCAACTCATTTGATTAGTAAGTAATTTTATAAAATTATTCTCGAAACTTCTCTTAGTTTAGCGTTTACAAACATAATACTATCCAACACTAGATGGCGACCGAGTTTACTGCTAACATATTTTAATAATCGTATGTACTGAAATTTTTAAAGGACCTTTAATGTCAAAAATATTAGATTTGTAGTTTTTATTAAATTTTATAAACAAGCTGCCATCTATGAACGACAAGCATAAACAACAAAATACAGGGCCGTAATTAGAATCAAATTATTTCACCGAAGCTACTGCGGCGATATCATATAAATGGAAAAACTGAAAAATAAACAACGCCGGACAAAAAAAATCCTAGAAATTAAAAAAATATCTACAAAAATGAATGCAAAGTACTTTCCCTGCGTAGGACAACTATTATGGTAGTTGTTATTATTTTGTGCTGTTCTGTAATAATTTTTCTGTTAAAAGAACTCGCTTTGCTACCTATTTTCATACGTATTTTTAGGAACCAAAATTAATTTAAACAGTATAGGAAATATAATAATCTTTATTCATCAAAAACCTTTTTTGCATTCAAATTCTAGCATGTTTAATTTTGTAAAATTGTTATACTATTTAAAATCAATACCCATTAAGATTGTTCAAAAATTAATAAAAAAACATTTTTTATAAGAAAATTCTGAGTACGACCATGTTGCATGTGCACTTCGTGACATGTAGTGGGAGATAGTTACGTTATTTCAAAGTAAAATTGACAGAACGAGCGAATACTTTTGTTATTGACCTGTAGACGGAAAATTAAAAATTGGGCGGGATCTAATACCCCTCACCGCGCAAATTGTCACGCGTTGTTTCATAGGAAAATCCTATTACGACATCTCTTTGTATTTGCTCCGTGCATTACATATACAACTACAAATCTTAATAATGAAAATTTCTTGCAAGTTGTAGCCTCTGAGCAATGTATAGACAAATGAATCACACAGTAGGTACTACAGAATTAGATTATATACTATTTTTCCTTTTGGAAATCCTACTCTTACACTGGAGAACTTTATACCTGCGATGCAGAGGATCTACACAATGGAGTGAAAAGCCCACTGCTTGCCACCCAGTTGGCATTCTAACTTAGTTAGCACTAAGCTAGCATGAATGTAGTCAAAACCATAATTCTATCAATTTTTATTATTATAGATTGTTAAAGTTTAACATTTCAAGTAAATTAAAAATAAGATAGCCTGCTAATTATTTCAGACTGTTAGAAAAGAAATTAGTATCAGCTTGTGCAATCAATTGCAACTGCTGAACCTGTTATTGAGCAGTTCATACTTGCTGCAGGTCAGTCATCATCACTAATAATAATATTAATAAATAAATTCGAACAACATCACATACATTACTCTAAACCCAAAGTAACTAGCTATTAAGCACTCGTGTTATGGAATTCAGAAACAATGAAGGTACCACATACACCCAGACCTGGGACAATGTAGAAAAGTGAGTTTCTACATTGACCCGTCCAGGGATCGAACCCGGGACCTCAGAGCTAGCAACACCTTGAAAACCAGTGCATATGCCACTCATCCACTCTATTCACCACTAAACTGCACCCTGGCATTTATTGTGATGCCAGTGAAAAGTCAAACTGCACTGGCAGGTCTATAGATGCCAAGACTATACATAGATTCTATGCATGTATGTGGCCATTAACATAGATACGACGTTTCTTTTTTATAATAACTTTGCAACAAATAGAGGAGTTATAAAGAAGAAAAAGTAGGCCTTTGCCTAGCATAATTAAAAAAACATTGTTTTTATTTTGATCATCGTGGAATTAATATTAGCTATGATGTTAGTTCATAACATCATTAGCAACAACAGCAGCTTAGAGTATAAAAAATTTTCGAGATAGAGTATGCATGACAGGACATAAACTGTAAGCACCAATGATCCACATAGTTGAGAAACTAGTGTCAAAACAAAGTGCACCAGTTTGTTTAAAGTTATCTCAAATCTTAATTTAATAATATTGAAAGTTAATAAATGATTTTGTAATTTTTTTGCATACACATTGAATGGAAAATCATCAACAAATTGCTTACAACAGGCACACCCACCGTGTGCTCACCTGAATACTGTGACTTAGTTTGTATGATGACTGATGCCCAGATGCTCAAATGTTAAATATAGTCTGTCTCCTGGCTCTCCTGCCTCAAGAAGCCTAGGATACACTACGGGACTAAATTTTTCTTAAGATTCAACTCTCAAAACTATGTGTTACATAGTGTCCACAACATTTAACATTATGCAGTATTTAACAGTTTTAAATCTTGTCGGTTGCTTGAACAAGCATGTGTCAGGACATTCTACATATTGCTGAGAGACAAGAATATATTATAGTTAATTTGCAGTTGAATAATAACTAAGGGTGAGTGTCCCATTAGGTCTATTCTTTATAACCAAGTTAATGTGCAACATAACTATCATAGCTAGCTCCCAGTATTATTACAGTAGGTACGTTACGGAACGAACAGATCAGAACATATGATTGTGTTTAAAAATGAAATAAAGTACGATACTCACTTTTTCCATCACAAGCAACAATTTTCACTTTGTCAACTTTTGCAACTTCTTGTACTTCACGAAACTCCACATCATTCAACATAAATGTCCATACATTATCACAAAACCTGTAATAAATCTCAAATTGAAATTACATTCATATTACAATAGATATTCTAAATCTGTTTATTTTACCCACCTATAAGTATTTAATTTTCCTGCTTTGAAGGTTAATCTTGATTTTACCCTGTTCGATAGTGCCTGATTTATAGATTTGTCAAATTGTAATAATACTTTTACAGCCAGTGCCGGTGTTATCTGTCCATACTGAAAAATAATAAACAATGAATAATCAAAGCACGCAAGACGTAAAGAAAATAATCAATGTATGTGGGTAAACAACACAAACTTGTATTAATTCATCCAGGCTTTCTTGTAAGGTATTCCCGATCGTAGTGTTTCTATATAATTGATATGACATAACTAATGATTATTTATGTATAATTTATAATCAATGAATGAACTAGGTAATAAAATTACGAATATTTTTTAAGAAATTAAACCTATTTCGCTCACGTTCACTGGTTTTTGTTAGTGTTGTGCCTGCCTTGGCCTGATGTCAGAACTGTGATACCAACCTCCAGAAGACAATTAGTTCAATATTTTAATTAGTCGATTTTAAAGATGTAGGTACATTAAAATTTGTTTATTTATTTATAACTAGCTGTGCCCTGCGGTTTCACCCGCATGAATGCCTATGTCCCGTTCCCGGTCTCTTTATGTTATTCAGGGCGCAGATGAATCACTATCGTAGCAAAGGTCAGGATTCATTTTTATATATAAGAAGATTATTAAGTACAAAAAATATTAGACTTATGTTAATACATTGGTCCACAAAACTGTTTTGAACAGTTTAACTGTGGACGCAAGTTTAATAAAGTAATCTAAAAAAAAGGCTTAATATTTATAGTTAAGGCATAATATACAGTGATTAAACTAAAATAAGGGATAAAAGTGATAATTTTAAAATCCGACTATCATTATAATCTTTTTTTTTGTGTTTGTAAAATTAACTAAATAATACGTAAAGAAATAATCGACTCGTATATTCTAGTCACATCATGTGAAGTCAAGTAAAAAGCTTTTTTATTATGCTTATATGCAGAAGCCGATGGAGGGTTGGAAGCTGCCTACTAAGCCTGATATTATACGCTGTTTCCCAAATAATGTCGTGAAATATTTGCCTAATACTAAAGTAAGTAAAAGAAAGAGTTTTTTTTTTATCAATAATGATGATTTTCTTTGTATGGAATGAGAAGAGTAAGACTGGTAAAGAGCTGATTTTGTTATTTTCGTTTGGAATTTTATGTTAGTTTTTAATTGATTAAGATTTGCTAACTTAGTTTTGTTAGTAATTAACAATTATATAAAATATTATATAAAGACTTTTCAGACTAATTAGATCTTAATATGTTCAAAAACCCGTCTCCTATTAAAAACTAGTGATTTCCCTAACTGGGCACTTAACTTTAACATAACATTTGCGCCGGCCTTTAAAGTTAAATAACTTTAAAGCTATCGGATAGACAGGATCGATCGGAAGATTTCTTCCTGTTTCAGGAACGCATTTACTCAGGCAAAATTGTAAATGTAATGTGGCTAGTATAGTTTGATAGATAGGCATAATTGCCGGTCCTCCTTTAGACCACAGATAACTATATATATGTCAGAGACTTTAGACAGTGGTCCGACTTAGAGCGAGGTGGCGCTAAATAGGCGAGTTTTTTGTTTGCGACGCAGCTGCTATCCTACATATTATTTTGTTTTGTAGTAGCTGCGCGGCAAGACTACATGACACCAAGACCCACACACCGAGTACAGGCACGAGAAAAAATATGCATAAGAATAGAGGAGTAACCGATATTTAACTAATTTTCTCTTTAATTCTAGATTAGTATTGTAAAGTGTTAAAGTAATTGTTGAATACAGTACGTTAGTCATGTATAAAGGACATCATCCACTCTCTATACATTTTTGTCCCAAATTCGAAAGGCCAACAAAAAGAAAATGTTTTATTCTGACAGAGCTTGTCCTCCTAAGCATTTCATAATATTACTTTTCTCTAAGATTTAATAATTAAAAATTTTGAATTTTCATTGGTTTTTCGATCACAAACCACAGTACCTATTATCGATAAAATGAATTTCTAAGAGGGCCGAGCTTGTCACACTAAGCATTTTTTAACCCCTTCAATGCGGCGCACGCCGATCGGCGTATAATTTTTTCTTACTCAGATTCTGAAAACGCCGATCGGCGTATTCGGAATCTTACTGAATTGTTTTATATTTCATCCAAATTTGATGATTTAATAATAAAATATAGACCAATGTGCTTGTAATCTATAATTGAAATGCCTAGTACGAGTAGTTTTTGGATATTTCAGTAGCGTTCTAGAAAAGTTCAGTTTTCTTACTCAGGTGCTGATAACGCCAATCGGCGTATTCCAGGTATTAACAACTTAACTACTCATTTTACTTTTATTGGTATAAAAAATATACATACCTAACAAAACATAACATATTATCACGCCTGTATCCCCGAAGGGTTAGGCAGAGGTGTACCAAAGTACACCCACAGTTCGCCGATATGTTTAGGTCCCATGTAATAGGTGGCGAGCCTATTGCCACTTACCGGGCACAAATCCAAACTCCGACCTGCTACTGAGAATTTCATAGAAAAGCCCAATAACACCTTGGTCGACTCGGGAATCGAACCCAAGACCTCTAGCGTAGCAGTCGCGCTTAGCACCACTAAGCCAACGAGGCGAATTCGAAATGACTAATATGAAATTCATAACGAAGTGCTGAACACGCAGATTGGCGTGTTTTCTTTTGTTCGTTACCTAGGTGCGGTGCATGCCTATCGGCGTTCACGTTAAAACATATACCGCATCTGGGTAGCGAGAGCAAATTTTTTTGCCACATTGAATGGGTTTACATGGCACCACTTTCGAACTTTGGACCAGAATGGATGATGTCCTTTATTTTTTGATAAGAATCTCGTTGTGTTTACATATTTTTGCTGGTGACTGTACAGTGTCCTAGAAAAGTGATAAGTCTATTTTAGTCTATTAGAAACTTAACTTCCTTTTACGGGAATCGAACCCTGAAGACTGATGGTAGTTTAGTTTTTATTTAAAATTGTTAAAAAGGAGACTCAATTAAAACATATAAAACCTTTTTTTTTTTTCAAACATTGTATATATTGAAAACAAATGACAGGCAAACAGATTTCATAATATAAAAAAGTACTTTGTGCAGACAGACATTTTATTTACAAAATTTTCACGTTATCGAAGTTTTTTCTTTCATTTCTTGTTACGGGTCTTACTGCCATGATTTTTGATTAAAAGAGACTTCATGTAACTTCAAGCAGCAACTATAAAAGAAATACAATTGATTAGTATGCAAGAAGTCTTTCTACAGACTTCGTGAAACATTTAAAAAGCCTGAACGTATGTAAAAACAAAAAAAAAGATTGAATCGGTTCAAACTGATGTGTGCACAATAGTACAGTAAACAACATTTTGTGATCACTCCTAAATTCTTCTATCACAATTATTATCAATAACAAGAAATAAAAAAATATTAAGTTGTGATAAACGAACCTGCAATTTGTGTCGGTTTCTTGGTCTGATCTTCACCGCCTCGTCCGTGTCTTCACGATGAACTTCTCCGCGTCGTCAGTGTCTTCACGATGATCTTCTCCGCGTCGTCAGTGTCTTTACGATGATCTTCTCCGCGTCGTCAGTATCTTCACGATGATCTTCACTGCCACGTCCGTGTCTTCACGATGATCTTCTCCGCGTCGTCAGTGTCTTCACGATGATCTTCACCGCCACGTCCGTGTCTTCACGATGATCTTCACCGCCACGTCCGTGTCTTCACGATGATCTTCTCCGCGTCGTCAGTGTCTTCACGATGATCTTCTCCGCGTCGTCAGTGTCTTCACGATGATCTCCGCGTCGTCAGTGTCTTCACGATGATCTTCTCCGCGTCGTCAGTATCTTCACGATGATCTTCACCGCCACGTCCGTGTCTTGACGATGATCTTCTCCGCGTCGTCAGTGTCTTCACGATGATCTTCTCCGCGTCGTCAGTGTCTTCACGATGATCTTCTCCGCGTCGTCAGTGTCTTCACGATGATCTTCACCGCCACGTCCGTGTCTTCACGATGATCTTCTCCGCGTCGTCCGTGTCTTCACGATGATCTTCTCCGCGTCGTTAGTGTCTTCACGATGATCTTCTCCGCGTCGTTAGTGTCTTCACGATGATCTTCTCCGCGTCGTCCGTGTCTTCACGATGATCTTCTCCGCGTCGTTAGTGTCTTCACGATTATCTTCTCCGCGTCGTTAGTGTCTTCACGATGATCTTCTCCGCGTCGTCAGTGTCTTCTTGATGATATTCTTTACCTCGTCTGTGTCGTCTTCGTGATGATCTTCTTCGCCTCGTCTGTGTAGTCTTCGTGATGATCTTCTTCGCCTCGTCTGTGTCGTCTTCGTGATGATCTTCTTCGCCTCGTCTGAGTCGTCATCGTGATGATCTTCTTCGCCTCGTCTGTGTCGTCTTCGTGATGATCTTCTTCGCCTCGTCTGTGTCGTCTTCGTGATGATCTTCTTCGCCTCGTCTGTGTCGTCTTCGTGATGATCTTCTTCGCCTCGTCTGTGTCGTCTTGGTGATTATCTTCTTCGCCTCGTCTGTGTAGTCTTCGTGATGATCTTCTTCGCCTCGTCTGTGTCGTCTTGGTGATTATCTTCTTCGCCTCGTCTGTGTCGTCTTCGTGTTGACCTTCTTCGCCTCGTCTGAGTCGTCATCGTGATGATCTTCTTCGCCTCGTCTGTGTCGTCATCGTGATGATCTTCTTCGCCTCGTCTGTGTCGTCTTCGTGATGATCTTCTTCGCCTCGTCTGTGTCGTCTTGGTGATTATCTTCTTCGCCTCGTCTGTGTAGTCTTCGTGATGATCTTCTTCGCCTCGTCTGTGTCGTCATCGTGATGATCTTCTTCGCCTCGTCTGTGTCGTCTTCGTGATTATCTTCTTCGCCTCGTCTGTGTCGTCATCGTGATGATCTTCTCCTCCTCGTCCATCACGTCACCTCTGCTACGATTTTGTCTTCAGCGCCCTAGCTTGTGATGGTATCTGTTGTTTATATTATTTGTATATTTAATTACCTAATTTACTGTATGTTGCTGATCTTGCTCGCTCGTTGGTCGTCAACTCCTCGTCCGAGTGTCTTCTTTCTTTCGCTCCTCGTCTGAGTCGCCATTGCAGCTTCTTAGTCTCGATACAATGTCTGTTTCCGATCTTCAGCTTCAACATTCCACAGCTTTTTGCACCGATCTAAAACAAATCAAATCATTATTAATTTTTGATCTTGAAAATATGTATAATTTCTTGTTGCAGTGTCATAATAATTTTAGTAAGCTATTACCTTGAGTATGTTAAGAAATCTATTTCGCCTCTGATGTGTAGTCTGCACGATGATGTTCTTTGCTTCGTCCGTGTATGTTTTATGATGATCTTCTTCGCCTCGTCCGTGTCTTCACAATGATTTTCTCCGCCTCGTCCGTGTCTTCACGATGATCTTCTCCGCCTCGTCCGTGTCTTCACGATGATCTTCTCCGCCTCGTCCGTGTCTTCACGATGATCTTCTCCGCCTCGTCCGTGTCTTCACGATGATCTTCTCCGCCTCGTCCGTGTCTTCACGATGATCTTCTCCGCCTCGTCCGTGTCTTCACGATGATCTTCTCCGCCTCGTCCGTGTCTTCACGATGATCTTCTCCGCCTCGTCCGTGTCTTCACGATGATCTTCTCCGCCTCGTCCGTGTCTTCACGATGATCTTCTCCGCCTCGTCCGTGTCTTCACGATGATCTTCTCCGCCTCGTCCGTGTCTTCACGAAGATCTTCTCCGCCTCGTCCGTGTCTTCACGATGATCTTCTCCGCCTCGTCCGCGATGTCTTCTTAATGATATTCTTCATCTCGTCCGTGACTTGATGACGACCTTCTTTGCTTCGTTCGTATAGTTTTTATAATTATCTTCTCCGCTGCGTAGCTTCTTTATGATGATGTTCATCACGTCCCCGTATTTAAGTTATGTTCTTCGCCTGCCCATCGTCTAATCCGTTGTTGTCATGATGATTTTCTTTGCTTCTATTGTCTTTATTTTGCTATATTCTTTGCTGTCTTGTTAGTTTGATTTTCGCCAGCTCGTCTATGTTTTCATGATGTCCTTCTGCGCCTCGTCAGTGTCTTCATGATGATCTTCTCCACCACGTCTGCATCTTCATGATTATTTTCTCCACCTCGTCTGTGTAGTCTTCATCTTCATAAAGATGTCTTCCATCGCCTCGTCTGTGTAGTCTTCATAATGACTTCTTTCGTCGTATTCACAAGTGTTGTCAGGTGTCGATCTTTAGGACCTCAACCCGTGTATTTAGGATAGTTTTTTATTTATTTGTTTTGTAGTCCTTCGTGTTGATATAGAGAACTACATCTTAGGTGCTTTATTATCATCCAAGTTTTCTCTCCCACGTAGCACATTATTCTTCTCGTGATTGTAGGTGATTATAATTGGTTTTTGTTTCCCTGTTCTGCAGTTTTCACTTTGATCGTGGTGTTTAAATATAACGTTTTCCGCTATTTCGTTTTCTAATATTGTTATAATTTGCTTCATCTTGGTTGTTTATTATTTAATTTATCAATTTTTAAATTTTTTTGGTTGTATTTGGTCCTGCTAAAATTCAAGATGCGGCCGCAACTAGTTGTACCTGTCAACCATACTGATTACCTATCCACACACATCTAAGTTAACGAGTAGTTATAGCAAACTACCATATTAAATTAATACAACATGTCATCCATGAAGTACAAATCGGGGATTATAATAAATCTTTCCTGTAAAAAATCTCGCTGCACTTCTTTCCAAGCAAATTTATAGCATTCGCCGATTCACGTCCAATGTACGTCGCTCAAAACACATCCAAAGATCATGCTCGTGATTGTTGTTGCGCGTTGCGTTGTTCATTAACAATATGTACTCATAATGGACCTATCGAAGCAATGGTATTCTCTACAGCAATAGGATACTATAAATTATAGTGGTAAAAATATCTCACAAAAATCAGATACCTCAGAAAAGGAAATGTTACTAGAGATGGGTCGAGAAGTGTCCATTCCAAATCTATTAATTTTAGTTATAGCATTTCGTAGCTGGTACTGGAACTTGTAGGGTACATACATTTCACACAATCAGCGTAATTGTCTTAGCATTCGTGCAAGTTTTGATGACTTTTGATATCTGTCAACAATAGTTATTATGATCCTATTCTAACGTAAATTAAAAAAATAATTACCTTGGAAATTCTTTCTGAAATTGGTGTTTAGTTCCTCGGCAAAAACGTCTTGAACAAAAAAGCAGTACCTTTTCATGTGTAACCATGTAGGACACAACAAATATTTGTTACCATTAGGTTTTCAGGAACCAAGCTGTGGCCTCTGTACGCATATTTCTATAATTTAGCAACATATACGAATTTCCATGTATAACATTTACCATGAGAGCTTTCGTTTCGAATAAAACTGCTGCTGGTTTTCGAATTCTTACTTGTAGTTTTCTATAATCATTGTCTTACTTTCAACAGGTACTGTTGATATATTTGGAGCAATAGTTTTCACGGCCTTTTACATGTGTAGCTACGTCGCGCGTCGCTCATATCAGATCTGTCAACAACACTGTTAGGCTGCTTACCTTATAGACAGAAACCAGATTTATCTCTGTCCATGGAAACGCATTTTTCTTGTGATATAAAATATCTGGGTAAGTTAATCTGTCTACCATAAAAGCCACCTTTGCAATGGGAAAATTAAGAAATTGTAACTTGTACATACATTGCTTACACCATCAGCATAACTGTCTTAGCATTATTCGTGCACGTTTCGCATCTTCAATTGTGACTTATTTCGATATCTGTCAACAATAGTTATTACGATCCTATTCTAAAGTAAATAAAAAACAAATTACCTTGGTAATTTAAGTAAAATTGGTGTTTAGTTCCTTGCGATAATAACATTCAGGAACCATTAGACTAGGTGGAGCCTCTGCACGAGTGTTTCTTTGATTTTGCCATATATACCAATTTCCAGGCATAACATTTACCATGAGAGCTTACGTTTCGAAGAAAACTGCTGCTGGTTTTCGGATTCTGACTTGAGGTTTTCTATAATCATTGTCTTACTTTCATTAACAGGTACTGTTGACATATTTGGAGCAATAGTTTTGACGACCTTTTACATGTGTAGCTACGTCGCGCGTCGCTCATATCAGATCTGTCAACAACACTGTTAGGTTGCTTACCTTTTAGATAGGTACAAGATTTATCTGTCCATGGAAACGTATTTTTCTTGCCTTAATATTTGTATCGGTTAATCTGCCAACAATTGTTGTTATGGTACTATTCTTTTAATAGAGCATTTCATTCTGATGTTACCTCATGAAATGGCGCGTAGGAACACAGAGACAGTTGTTTTTGTGCAGGTGTACTATGCAGTTCAGTTATCAAATTCACCATTTGATCCTGTCAACAATATTCGGTTACGAACTTATCTTAGATAGGTAGACTTGACTATCGATTACCATCACTTTGGAAAGAAGTTCGTGATTGATCACAGCCACATGAACTGTCGTTGATAAACCTGTTAACAATATCTCATTATGCACCCTACGTATCTACAGCATACAAATAAAGTGATAATTACAATAAAAACAAAACAGCGTACACACTTCATTAAAGGATAAAAAATACAGTTCATACCTTCTATTGTAATAGATACCATTTCAAGCACATCGTGACCGGCTTGCCATTCCATAGCTAAGTGTTCTTAAAGTGAAGCTCAGTGCAATCGATGGTTAATTGCTGCTACATATTTTGAAATTGTGTTATTTTAACAAACTGACAATCCCGTCTCTGCATAGGTAACGTTTCAAACACAGACATTTATGATGCTCCTATAACACTGATTACCTCGCATGCTGACACACAATCTATTAGTTTTACCTTAGCTTCTAAAGCGTTTGATACCGACCTTACAGGCGGAATACATGTTTATGGTCTTGCATTATTACTGTGCATGTTGTGCTGGCTCCAGAAATAAACGAAGTTAATTTATTAGGAGGATAACATCATCGCCTGTTAACAATATAAGATTACGCACATACGAAATATATATAATCGTGCAGTTATGAAAAGTACTATTCAGAATGTCGTACCTTGCATTCCTCAGTAGACCCTGTCAACAATACTTTATTAAGTGCCTATGGTACCTAGTTAGTAAACTGCAAGAATGCTTTACCTAGAATTCGTTCCATGCCCCAAACTATTTGACAGTGTATTTGCCGTGTTCCCTCCATGAGCTGTATGCGGCAAAGCTCAGTAGATACGTGCAACCTGTCGACAATACTTTGTTACGTGCCTACCCAGTTAGTAAGTTGAGATTCTTTACCTAGAATTCTCTGCACGCCCTCGGTGCCGTATGAAGTCGGCAAACTCAGTGGAAAGGTACAAGTGTACAACCTGTCAACAATACTTTATTAAGTGCCTACCTAGTTAGAAAAACGAGATGTTTTTACCTAGAATTCGTTGCACGCCCACAATTTCTATACGACACCGTATTGTGCCGTATTCCCGCTATGAGCGATAGACAGCAAAGCTCAGTAGATAGATACAAGCGTACAACCTGTCAACAATACTTTATTACGTGCCTACCTAGTTAGGAAAACGAGATTCTTTACCTAGAATTCGTTGCATGCCCTCAATCTCTATACGACATTGACTGTGCCGTATTTCCGCTATGAGCTGTAGACGGCAAAGTTCAGTAGATAGGTACAACCTGTCAACAATAGTTTATTATGTGCCTGCCTGGTTAGTAAATTGAGATTACGTTACCTAGAATTCATTCCACGCGCTCAAACAGCGTACTGTGCCGTTTTTCGTTATGAGATGAGCTGAATACGGCGAAGCTCAGTAGTAAGGTACAACCTGTCAACAACTTTATTATGTTCCCAGGTTTCGCGTTTTCCAATAGTGATAACCAATCAGGCCATTTTTCACAATGGCTTTAATTTTCCAATTTAATTTGTTAATTTTCTGCTTTACTCTTAACCTTTAATCGAGAAAATTACGTACCTGATACAATATTGGATGTATTAGGTGCTAAGTAAGCAAAACCAGGTATGATACATAGGTAGGCACCTTTTGAGCAAGTGTAACCTGTCAACAATACTCGTTATGCACGAAAAAAATCCAGCAAATTTAACAAAGGCGCCATAGTTTTACTTTGTAAGTTAGGTAGCTGTACATGGCACTTTACCTCAAGATTCTCTCCTTGAAAATAGATGTGGCACTAAAATCTCAGTCTATCTGTCGACAATATTTATTAGGCAACTGATCCTATCAGCTAATTATAAAGAGTGTGTTACCTTACTGGGTAAATGAACATTTTTTTATGAATGTTGCTCCATTATAAAACTCGATGAAATCATGGTAGGTGTATCTATGATCGTGTATCTGTCAACAATCATAATTACGATTCTATCCTAAGGTAAGAAATTGTATAAGTATCTATAGACTTTTACCTTATAAATATTACTACTGTGCATCACCATCACTAAAATAAGGCTTCTCAAGTCTTGAATATTTTTCCATGGCACTCGTTTGAAAAGCCCGAATGCTCAAATTCTGGTCTCGCAATATCTGTTAACAATATGGATTACCTACCTACGATTGTATTCTAGTTTTACCGGCTAATTATTACTATTAGTTACATCTGTTTAAATCGATAGCATATTCACCATATTAAATCCAATAATGCAAGCTGTAAGTTTACAATTTCACGCTTGAACATTCGTAACAAGAACAGCATAACAAAAATATAATTTTATGCACCCAAAAGTAGTCTAAATTTTTAAACTAAGTTAATTGCGAAACTATCCCCAAGCTACAAATTAGCTATTGTAAGGTAAAAATACAGTGCAAAACGGTACCTTATTATTTTTCGAAGACAGTTAAAAAGATAGGAATGAAATACATCACAATCTGTTTGGCGAATTACACGGTAAAAGCTCAGTTTCCAACCAAATACATTTTTCGAGGTTATGGTTTCTCCCAAATGCATTTCTTACGTGCTCCAGAAATAGGTAGGTACTGTGATAGTGGTGCAATCCTTCTATTAACATCGAGCTTTGCTTTCAACTACAAGCACTAGTGAGTTTCTGTCAACAAAACGTGTTATGCACATACCAAAAGCTCGAAACATTTAGTTAAGATCAAAACATCAACAATGTAAGAAAAGGAACGGACATATTTAGTTTACCTGAAGCACATGATGCTTGTGACCTTTTCATATTTTATTTAGCCATGCAGTAGCTAGTACTATTCTCCAGACACAAACAAGGCGCAGAGGTGAAAGCACCAATCCTATCTGTTAACATACATAATACGCACCAATCCCAAGCTACTGCAAAGTCAATGCACATCGGTTTATGACAAATCCAAAACAGATACAGTGCAAACGCTTTCCATGCATAATTTTTATCATACAAAAGTCGTATAGATTTAGTACAAAACAAATTGCTTGAAGAAAAATCTACAAAACATTTTAAGTACGTATTATACAGAATTCGACTCATTTCAATTATTCACAAACAAACTTATAACATCTCCTGAGTCGTTAGTGCATCCATTTCACTAGGTTATCAAAATTCTTGCTGACACTTGCTTTTTAATTTTCGATGTTATTATGTTGTTTGGTATTTAGTATGTTGTCGGAACCTAAGGAATGAATCTGTCAAAAAAACTTTGATTACCCTACCTTATTTCTAGAAGTATTTTAATTCTGATAAAACATGCAGCTTTGTGAAATTAGCAATGAAATCTAAAACTTACCTAATTATTTTTTATTCACATTCAACATAATCTCTTATTGCCATTCAACATCGAAGTAAATTAATATTGATTTTTGTGGGTGGTCATGAGTTGTATAAATATTGGCAGTTTCTGTAATTGTGATTTCGATATTTTCCAAGACATGAAATGGTTACTTTTATTCGCTCTATAAACCTGTAAACGTAGGTTAGTAACTTAACCTACCGGTACACTTAGATGAATATATTTTTAGTTTCATTATTTTTACTTTAATGCACAGTTTGTAAGTTTGAAAGTATTTGCTTCTAAATCATGTTCCGATTTTTTTTTTGTGCAATCACCCCAGTACCTAAGTCTGTAAGGTAAATATCTAGTAAACGTCATGGTAGATTGGCTGCAATGCAATTTCATATGGAAAATTATAGTCAATCTGAAAATAGGTTATTTTTAAAGCTATATGAAATATCATACCACACTTAATGCGGGCCAGGTATTACGCTGCCAGCATACTCAGTAGTCAAGCGCCACACCGGTAGCTGAGTGGTCCCCGCGGTTAGAAAAACATTACCATTACACTGCTGTCAAGCACACAAGATTTTGGTCGGCAACCTACGCAGAATTAACATGCGGCTCGCTAGTGCTGCGCGGAAAGGCTTAGGTTCGTACGCGCAGATTGCATTGATAACACAAAAATATATGAAAGTCAACGTTAACACACACCAACAGTAACAGTTATTCAGGATAATCTTCTGGTATACTAATAGTTTTATAGTGCACTTACTTTCGAGTCATGTGTCGGACTAAAAATCGTCAGCTTACCGAAAGGTTCTCGCGAGGACCAGTGCGGTGTCAGTATGCAAACTGACGGCTGCGTCAGGAACCCTTTCTTTTGCGGCATGCGCATGTGATGTAACAAGCATCTGAGGTGAGCAGGCCGAGACAAAGCGTATACATTGATGCCTAGCCGGTTTGATCTTCTGGCGACTAGGTAGCATCTTCTGGTCTTGAATTCTGGACTGCATTGCTCTGGCAGGGTTCACCGACACGTTGTCCGCATACCATCCGAGCACCCGCTTTTGACTGTTTTACAAACGCATACTAACAGGCGAAGTGAAGTCAGCATACCAGATGAAATGAAGGGCGAAGAGTGACTGCCATATGGCACGAGCACCCGCTGTGGAGTCGGGCTGTCGCGGTGTCACCAGTGACGCGAACACTACGGCTCGCATGCAAGTTCTACACGCCCCGTTGCGTGCAGGCGGGACCGACGCGGGGTCAGCATACCGGAGGCGCGGACGCGCAGACCAGTGGCCCGCAGAAAGGTGCTCCAAGCGCCTGCTGTGAGTAGTTGGGACCGATGCGGGGGACGTCGCGAACGCGAAGGCAGACTGCCCGTGGAGGTGCTTCGAGCACCCGCTTCAAGCAGGCGGGGCACCGCGAGGTCAGCATACCGGATGACGTGGACGCGAAGACAGCGGCTGTCGAGACGGTGCTTCGGGCATCCGCTGTGCGCTGGCGGAGCACCGCGGGTCAGCATACCGGATGACGTGGACGCGAAGATAGCGGCTGGTGAGACGGTGCTTTGAGCACCCGCTGTGCGCAGGCGGCGGTGTCACGGCTTCCCCAGTGACACGAAGACCACTGGCTCAAGGAGAGGTGCTACGAGCACCCGCTGTGTGCAGGCGGCACCGCGAGGTCAGCATACCGGGTGACCTGGACGCGAAGACAGCGGCTGGCGAGACGGTGCGCAGGCGGGGCTGTCACGGCGTCACCAGTGTCACAAAGACCACTGGCTCAAGGAGAGGTGCTACGAGCACCCGCTGTGTGCAGGCGGGGCCGTCTCGGGGTCAGCATACCGGATGACGTGGACGCGAAGACGGCTGGCGAGACGGTGCTTCGAGCACCCGCTGTGCGCAGGCGGCGATATCACGGCTTCACTAGTGACACGCAGACCACTGGCTCAAAGGGAGGTGGCTACGAGCAGCCACTGCGTGCTTGCAGGGCACCGCGGGTCAGCATACCGGATGACGTGGACGCGAAGATAGCGGCTGGTGAGACGGTGCTTTGAGCACCCGCTGTGCGCAGGCGGCGGTGTCACGGCTTCCCCAGTGACACGAAGACCACTGGCTCAAGGAGAGGTGCTACGAGCACCCGCTGTGTGCAGGCGGCACCGCGAGGTCAGCATACCGGGTGACCTGGACGCGAAGACAGCGGCTGGCGAGACGGTGCGCAGGCGGGGCTGTCACGGCGTCACCAGTGACACAAAGACCACTGGCTCAAGGAGAGGTGCTACGAGCACCCGCTGTGTGCAGGCGGGGCCGTCTCGGGGTCAGCATACCGGATGACGTGGACGCGAAGACGGCTGGCGAGACGGTGCTTCGAGCACCCGCTGTGCGCAGGCGGCGATATCACGGCTTCACCAGTGACACGCAGACCACTGGCTCAAAGGGAGGTGGCTACGAGCAGCCACTGCGTGCTTGCAGGGCACCGCGAAGTCAGCATACCGGATGACGTGGACGCGAAGATAGCGGCTGGTGAGACGATGCTCCGAGCACCCGCTGTGCTCAGGCGGCGATGTCACGGCTTCCCCAGTGACACGAGGACCACTGGCTCAAGGAGAGGTGCTACGAGCACCCGCTGTGTGCAGGCGGCGCGGCGAGGTCAGCATACCGGGTGACCTGGACGCGAAGACGGCTGGCGAGACGGTGCTTCGAGCACCCGCTGTGCGCAGGCGGCGATATCACGGCTTCACCAGTGACACGCAGACCACTGGCTCAAAGGGAGGTGGCTACGAGCAGCCACTGCGTGCTTGCAGGGCACCGCGAAGTCAGCATACCGGATGACGTGGACGCGAAGATAGCGGCTGGTGAGACGGTGCTCCGAGCACCCGCTGTGCTCAGGCGGCGATGTCACGGCTTCCCCAGTGACACGA
Organism: Autographa gamma; assembly: GCA_905146925.1. Classification (NCBI taxonomy): domain Eukaryota; kingdom Metazoa; phylum Arthropoda; class Insecta; order Lepidoptera; family Noctuidae; genus Autographa; species Autographa gamma. The sequence continues at coordinate 5,452,870 of LR989868.1, read as the reverse complement.
GGACCACTGGCTCAAGGAGAGGTGCTACGAGCACCCGCTGTGTGCAGGCGGCGCGGCGAGGTCAGCATACCGGGTGACCTGGACGCGAAGACAGCGGCTGGCGAGACGGTGCTTCGAGCACCCGCTGTGCTCAGGCGGCGATGTCACGGCTTCCCCAGTGACACGAGGACCACTGGCTCAAGGAGAGGTGCTACGAGCACCCACTGTGTGCAGGCGGCGCGGCGAGGTCAGCATACCGGGTGACCTGGACGCGAAGACAGCGGCTGGCGAGACGGTGCTTCGAGCACCCGCTGTGCGCAGGCGGCGATGTCACGGCTTGCCCAGTGACACGAAGACCACTGGCTCAAGGAGAGGTGCTACGAGCACCTCCTGTGTGCAGGCGGGGCACCGCGAAGTCAGCATACCGGATGACCTGGACGCGAAGACAGCGGCTGGCGAGACGGTGCTTCGAGCACCCGCTGTGCGCAGGCGGGGCTGTCACCGGTGTCACGGCATCACCAGTGACACGAAGACCACTGGCTCAAGGAGAGGTGCTACGAGCACCCGCTGTGTGCAGGCGGGGCCGACTCGGGGTCAGCATACCGGATGACGCGGACGCGAAGACGGCTGGCGAGACGGTGCTTCTAGCACCTGCTCTGCGCAGGCGGCGATATCACGGCTTCCCCAGTGACACGAAGACCACTGGCTCAAGGAGAGGTGCTACGAGCACCCGCTGTGTGCAGGCGGCGCGGCTGGCGAGACGGTAATTCGAGCACCCGCTGTGCGCAGGCGGCGATGTCACGGCTTCCCCAGTGACACGAAGACCACTGGCTCAAGGAGAGGTGCTACGAGCACCCACTGTGTGCAGGCGGCACCGCGAGGGCAGCATACCGGGTGACCTGGACGCGAAGACCGCGGCTGGCGAGACGGTGCTTCGTTCGAGCACCCGCTGTGCGCAGGCGGGGCTGTCACGGCGTCACCAGTGACTCAAAGACCACTGGCTCAAGGAGAGGTGCTACGAGCACCTCCTGTGTGCAGGCGGGGCACCGCGAGGTCAGCATACCGGATGACCTGGACGCGAAGACAGCGGCTGGCGAGACGGTGCTTCGAGCACCCGCTGTGCGCAGGCGGGGCTGTCACCGGTGTCACGCAGTCACCAGTGACACGAAGACCACTGGCTCAAGGAGAGGTGCTACGAGCACCCGCTGTGAGCAGGCGGGGCACCGCAAAGTCAGCATACCGGATGACCTGGACGCGAAGACAGCGGCTGGCGAGACGGTGCTTCGAGCACCCGCTGTGCGCAGGCGGGGCTGTCACCGGTGTCACGGCGTCACCAGTGACACGAAGACCACTGGCTCAAGGAGAGGTGCTACGAGCACCCGCTGTGTGCAGGCGGGGCCGACTCGGGGTCAGCATACCGGATGACGCAGACGCGAAGACGGCTGGCGAGACGGTGCTTCGAGCACCCGCTCTGCGCAGGCGGCGACATCACAGCTTCACCAGTGACACGCAGACCACTGGCTCAAGGAGAGGTGCTACGAGCACCCGCTGTGTGCAGGCGGGGCACCGCGAGGTCAGCATACCGGATGACCTGGACGCGAAGACAGCGGCTGGCGAGACGGTGCTTCGAGCACCCGCTGTGTGCAGGCGGGGCCGACGCGGGGTCAGCATACCGCATGACGTGGCCGCGAAGACGACTGGCGAGACGGTGCTTCGAGCACCGCCGTGCGCAGGCGGGGCTGTCACGGCCTCACCAGTGACACGAAGACAACTAGCTCAAGGAGAGGTGCTACGAGCACCTGGCTGTGTGCAGGCGGGGGACCGACGCATGTCAGCGGCCACGACGGGCCGAACGCAAGGGCTGACTGTCCCACGGAGTTCGCTTAGAGCACCTGCTGAGCGCAGGAGGAGCTAACACTGACACAGCAGAGACACGAAGACCATTGGCCTGTACAGAGGTGCTACAAGCAAATGGTGTTTGCAGTATAGGGACGAGATGCTTACACAATTATCTGTTGAAAGATCACGCATTAGGGCATGTAATTTCGGCAGAGGCGAATTACATACCGTGAACGGGCCTGGATTGGATTTCCTGTAGTATTTCATTTTGGTTTTACGCACGCCCGTGATAGAAGTCATCTGAAGAATTTTGGTATCTATTGACGTGACTGAAGGTACCGTGTTATCTATGCAACAGAGCAGAGTTAGGACACAAAAAGTGACAGTTTCACTGAAGAAATGCCAGCAAGTACTATATGCCCACAAACACCGCATCTGACTGCAAATGCTAGTGAGCGAGGAAGGAAGAGATGGCATGGCCGCCAACGGCAGTCTGGCAGCTTCTAAATGCCCAATTGAAAGTTAGGGACGTAACGGGCAATGGTCAAATGTTTTTTTGATAAAATGTTAATACGTAGCATACGTAACCTGTGAGGCTGAGGACTCAGTAAGCATGTGTAAGCCTAGTAGACCACGAAGTCAGCGAGCATTGACGACGCACGTAGACCTCGAAGTCAGCGAGCATTGACGACGCACGTAGACCACGAAGTCAGCGAGCATTGACGACGCACGTAGACCACGAAGTCAGCGAGCATTGACGACGCACGAAGACCATGAAGTCAGCGAGCATTGACGACGCACGTAGACCACGAAGTCAGCGAGCATTGACGACGCACGAAGACCACGAAGTCAGCGAGCATTGACGACGCACGTAGACCACGAAGTCAGCGAGCATTGACGACGCACGTAGACCACGAAGTCAGCGAGCATTGACGACTCACGAAGACCACGAAGTCAGCGAGCATTGACGAATACAGTAACTACTGCCCGATCATTTATGGATCGTAGTGGCTATAAACAACTGCGAGCATTGACGCTACGTAGAGGCTACGAAGCCAACGAGCATTGTTGGCATACGCGGTTACGCGTATCTATAAACTGCTGTTGGGTTAAGAAGTCGAAGTCAGCGATCATTGAAGACTTGTGGATGCCACGAAGTCAGCGAGCACTGACGAGTCACGAAGAACGCGCCGTCAGGAACACTGACGATTCACGAAGAACTCGCAGTCAGCGATCACTGACGATTAGTTGCGGTCACGTTGTCTACGAACATTGACGATTCTTGTACTGAGCTACTTAGATGACAAGCTTGGCAAAGTTAACCCATAGGTCACGGTTGCTTCTTGTAGAGAATTGCGAGCTGTCAACTAAAGGAAAGTAGTTAACATGAAACCGGCGACTAGTTCGCACGGTTAGTTGATAAAGTAAAATAGATTTTTATATACCTGCTTGACCGATGCCGCTATCGCGTGATAGAGGTCTAAGGCGTCCATTCTTATCGTATCTTAGTAATGTCAATGCATATGACGCACTGCCTTAAAATTATTTAACTCTCGCTAGCAATTTGTCGGGCCGATTACTGAGTCGGTGATAATTTATATATTGACTTATTGTAGCGGCTGTAAGACCTTAAACCCATTGTCAGTCCTGAAAAATTATCATCCAATATACATCATGGCACTGATTGAGCCAAGTGAAAATGGGTTTATATTTTAAATATTCTCTTCAATGCCATTCATTTATACGAAATACAAATAGACTTGTTTGCTTTTCTCCATATTTTGTAGATATTTTCCATGAGTCATTTATAATTTAAACCTAATATAGTACGGTTTTAAAGCTGAAAATTTGAGAAATTTAGATTAACGTTTCTAAAGTCGGTAATTTTGTAAATGGTTATGTTTGCTTTAAATTGTTGTTTTTTTTATATCTTGTTGCTTAGTATTCTACTTCATTTCATAACTCCATTATGAATAAATACAACAATCACGATGATGTCCGATATAGTGTTTAGTTGTCATCTGTTGTATAGCAGGAATTTCGAACATTTTGATGTTTAAACAAAATCCCATGAAGTTCAGGCATTTCATAACTGAAGTAATGTTCCTCAAGTATAAGATAATTCAAAATTTAACTGGATTCCGCAGGTCATGCAATTAGAGATCTGCTTTTAATTACATCCAAAATGCCTGCTCCTAGACATAAAGAAAACAAAGGATTACAAAGCTGTCTTCAGTGTGTAGATTAATCTTGAATAGTTAACTTGCCAAGTTATAAAAATAAGGAACAAGATAAAGAATAACCATTAAAAATGATGTATAAAATAAAATTACAGTGTGTAGGCTAAAGTAAGAAAATTTCGTACCATGCAGCAAGTTAAAAAATATCAAAGGCTCACTATGAACTTCATTTCAGAGTTTTGATAAATCCAAGTGATATTTTTAGCAGCATTATTTTAGGTTTTTAAAATGCATATTACACAGAGTTCGCTTTCAAGACAGAAATAAACAGGTAAGTAATAATTTTACTTCAATAATAATTGAAGCTAAGTACCTACTTTACAACACACCAAACAATGCCATAACATACCTTTCTTGAAGATAGCATTTGTAAATTAAAATCTTTGTGTGTAGTAACCTTTGTCTCTAGTTTCTGCTTCGCCTTGGAATATAGAACATCCATTGGGTGGCCGATTTATATTAGAGCTAGTTGTACTGGTTGTACATACTTCAATGTTCACATTTGTATGATATTTAAGATTTCGCCTCATACGATGATGAGTTTGTGTTTACAATTAGAAATTTTTGTGTTTGATCCATGCTCAAAGTTTATCTTCGAAACTGTTAGATGATGGTGTAAATTTGTGGGCAAGAACTTCCTGTCAATAAAAAATCGGAACACATGGTTTCTTGAACTCAAACATTTAGGTCCATACATACCAGTTTCTAGTTTTCAGTAGAATTATTGTATAGTACTTGATAAGTAAGAAAACTTCCAAACAATTGACTTATTAAAATAATGTTTCTATTATTAGAGCTTTGGTGATTTATAGCCTGCTTATCTCGTAAAACTTGTAGATATCTAGTGTAGTAGTGTATATTTCCAGCAATAAATATGCTTGATATTAATTTAAAGTTCTCTTAATAGAAAAGCGATTTAAATCGCAGCTAGTAATATATCGCTAGAGTATACTTTGATCTGAAATCAAAAGTTTTGATTGGTTATTAGGCCCTACCGCTGTTATGACTAAATTGATTAGCAGAAATACATCAACACCAGAATATACTGTAAGTAAACCTACCTCTAAACGAAATATTTCTCAAAACCTTAAACTCCATCACATATTTCGTTTCGTATATATAAAAGTTTTAAGTCCTATCTAGTAGCACATAGCGATCATCGTTTATAGAGAATAATGCGTAGGTAATATTATAGTTCAACTTCTACAGTTTATAAGAGTATAGCCAGGACTTATCTGGGGATGGGGTGAGAAGATCCACTCGCTAATATCAACTGGAGCCGGGTTAGCCTTCTTCACAAGGAAGGACATCACCATGCTTTTCATGATGATATGATAGTCATAGAATGCGTGACTCTTGTTCACGTCAGCCTTTCCCCAGTCCAGTCGTTAGCTGTGAAGTTGCACATAATCAGTAAATGATAGAACTCATACATAATAAAAGTCAGTTACTAAAATCAGCTGAAATAACTACCAAATTATGTTGCAGATCATAGAGGACAGTAAGTTTTGACAACTCACCGTTAAATCTTTCCATTCACGCTTTTGCCCTGTCTCTTTTGTATTCAGCATTTTTATTTAGGATTTGTTCAGGTTTCACAAGATGATTTTGTCCCGTCATCAGCCCACGAGTTCTTTCTTGATTTCGAAAGTATAAAGTCTTACCAAAACAGCTTTTCATTTTTGTAGCCTATCTGTATGTAATCTCCTTTTAATTACAGCACTTTGCTGGATGTTAATTTCGATTTTAAACACACTATAAAACAGCATGCCAGTTATTTTCACTTGTAAATAAACATTGTACCAGTAGTAATCGTTACCTAAAAGTGAAAGGCGCCGCGACGGCGGCAGTAGCCGAAGTATATCAAGGCAATTTGTGTGTTCACAAACATTAGTATTGTCGGCCTCTTCTAACCTTAATAGTCTTCCATCCGCACGTTTGTCTGTTCAGTTTTGTAGGAAATTCCTGTTCATTCAATGATTACAGCACAAAAAATCCTAACGTTGGTTATTTATAAGTTTATAGGTACATACAATTCAAAAACATCTGATTTAAGGTACCAAAAAAACATAATGACCACCATTGTTTTGAATACAAGCGACTCACCAATGTTCATTACTTCTGTGCTAGTAGACTATTTCAAAAATCCATAAGAATTTGTGTGGCTAGACGATGTGACCAAATGCCGTGTCGTCAGAGGTTTAGGTCGTAGCCTTTCCTCGTCGCTGGTGGCAGCTGCTGGCCACTGTTGGCAGGGCTCTGAGAGACTAAACACAATGTTACACGCAATAGGCCGCATACGGGCCAAACAATAACAGATACTAGCTAATATTGTGTAAACCTTTACGCCAACATCCTAACGGTTACCTAGTGGGCTGACAACCGGGACCGATTCGTTTGAGCGCGTCGTATAGCAGGGAGGTAGCACTGCAGTGCGTATGGTAGGCAGATTGCAGCCAAGTGAGCAGCGCCGTGGACAGGTGACTCATAAACTCGTTCACAGCGACCCGAACACGCCAACGCTCTCGCAACTCTGCCTCGTTCTCCGCGAAGAGACGATGATGACTCATGGAATAATACATTGTATGTGTGGTGAAATTGTAATAAGAAAAATAAAATGAAAATTGATTAATACGACAACTCTTTTTAAAAACTGTTTATTTCCATACTTAAACATATGTACAATTTTAATATTCAATATGAATAAAAATCAAATTTCCAATTTAATCGTTAGGCAATAGAATAAATTGAAACACTTAACAATAAACTAAATAAATGCATGATACCGTTACAAACCCATTTTGTAGAACAGCGACCACGCCCCAGCGGCAACCAAGATGGCGGCCGACGGATGCAGGCCCACGCGAAACGCAATGGGACTGTAATTTAGAAAAACATCCTACATAATATCACAGATACAAATACATTTTACTTTACCTAAAATGTTCTACTTTATGGCTGGCTTGACATTGTCTAATTCTCTAAAAAAACTATCTAAGCCGCTGAGATCATTCTTCCAGAAATTATCGATTTTCTTCTGTTGTTGCTTGGCGACCTCTTCTTCTTTATTGCACAATCCAAGATCAGCTTGCATCTGAGCCCACCTCCTGGCGCGTTCTCTTTGTTTCGAAATCAGTTCACTCTCCGCACGTGATAGAGAGTTACTCAAAATGGCGATTATTCTTAAGTCACGCTTTCTCTTTGTCTTGGCGTTAAGGGATTTGGTTTTAACTTGGCGAACCCAGTTAGATAAGGATTCAGTTTTACTTTCACAGAAATCAACGATAGACTTTTTTTCATTTGAACTGTAGCCCATATTGAAAAGGATGGACCAGAAAGTACTGTTGGTTGAGACAATACTACACACCTGAATCCGACCAGGCACAAAATATCACTTCTTCAGATCTTCAACACTTCACACAACGAAACGAACAACGTCTGCACTTCACCACGCCGAATAAAGAATGTGGGCGCCGTGACGTCATGGCCGACTTATATAGTCGACCTGAGGTGGGGGGCCGCACTGCGCAGTTGGCCGCAAAATAGCGTCACTCAATACATTCCAAAGTCACGTCTATACACGAAGCCACTGACTTAGAAACCTAAATGGACTTGCCATACCTACGAAATGAACGTGCATACCTACAAAAATTGGGCAATTAAGATGGCTGCCTTTCTTAGGGTTGTAACTGCCTGAAACGCGCTAGATATCGATATTTAACTTTGAGTGTTATTTAAGCTATTACCCAAAATTGTCATCTGCCACAAAGTAACAAAAAAAAAACTACTAAATCAAGTGGAATTATCTGAATATAACCCACCTGTTACACGGGCTAGTTTATTTGTTATTTTTATGTACCTACCCACTTTTTAAACAACAAATTATGTAAAATAAAACAATTTCTAGTGTAAAAAAGGCATTTATTCGTTTCTAAACAAAATTAACTTATTAAAATAGTTAGCATGGTACCGAAACCTTATGTATATGAAGGCATTATAGATTTCACAAGCAACAGCCTATGGTTGATGTTATGCTCTATGTTGTGCGGCGAGTATAATATTTTTTCGCTGTCATAATTAAATAGTCCGTCAGAAACTTGAAAATATATTGTATTGAAGGCCACCTCGAGTCTTCTGAGTAAAGATCACTATGGTCACTATAATTATTCAAAGTGCATGGAGCAGACATGCCATATTTTATGTCTTGGGTTTATATTTTCGGAACCAATAGCTTCCATCCATTTCTTATTTGAAATTTCGTTTGCAGGAAATCTGTGGATTAAAATATAATTTCAATGTATTTTACACACTTCATTAATTTTATCGATACTTACGGTATGCGAACATCGCACATCACTAGCCGTACTTGACAATTATTATTGTTTGTAAACAATACAAAGAAATGAAAAAAGAAATGAAATAATAACGATATGAGCCATATAAACATGACACAGGTTTCAATAATATTCAAAAAGATTATCTTATAACAATACATTCTACAACATTCGAATGAACTAGTGAAAATTAGTTACTTACTTGTGCAATGTCAAGTTAGGCTGATTTTTGCTTTTCCTCGCACCACACTGTTTTATGCAACACGAGGGCATGATTTTCCTACTATTGTCCAAACTCAAAACACCAAAATAACTAATTACAATACGTATTTCTCTTTAAATCCACAAAAATATTTTGAGCGAGCAACTGTTTGACAGCACAACTACCACAAACAACACAAGTACTTTTGTAACTTAAAATGGCGACCGGCACGCAATGACATGAAGGTGACATTCCACAACAGTGTTGCCAAATTTGGTCCCTGTCAGACATTTAGTTCTCTCTCTTTACAAATTCATTTCTTGTTTAGTTAAAAAGAGACAAAAAGCTTTTTGACATGTGCGCGTCGATACGATGGATACTTGTATAACTATTATTCATATAGTAGAATATGCTCACTCCATGTGTATCAAGGAACTTATATACTAACTGGAATGAGTACGAACAAAATACTAAAAAAAAAAAAAAACCCTATCTCAAAAGCTTAGAGTTTGAATTTGTATAATGGATTCAATAGACAAAATCTTTATTTAGGACCGTATATATATAACAAGATTAATAAAATTATTAAAATTAACAGTCTCAACAAAAATGAGATGAAGAAAAGAACAAAAAGTTGGTTACTTTCACTAGACTACACAAAAACAGAAAGCATACTTAAATAACTGAGAGTTAATATGACTGATTAAAACGAACATAATATATGTACCTACATGTACGCACCCCACACACACATAGCAAAACTAATCTCCATCCTTACATACATAACACAACACACTCATACACCCCCTCTCTCTCTCTCTCACATACACACACACACACACACACACACATACACACACACCCACACGCACGCACGCACACAAAACGCGTTTAATTTATTTATAAGCAAGAGCAGTACTTGTGAAAAGAAAAAAAAAAAAAAAATATTATCCTAATTTAATGAAATATTTATTTATTCTCATCAATAATTAATTTCTATTTTGCAATGTAATATAAGTGGCGAAGACACTGATTCCCGTAACACAGGTATTTAACCTAGCACGGGAATCAGGGCTTCAAAAAGTCTGTAAAATAATGTTTTTTATCAATAAAGATTATTATTATTATTATTATTATTAATAGAAAAAAAATACTCCGAGCGAGAAACCGACATTGGTGGATGGTGTCTCTGTCTTCCCTTGTCACCGATGTAAACAATATGGCCGATACACTTTCGCGTTGAAGTCATATTTTTGCGTTTTCAAGTTCTTTTTAATGTATTTAGGTGAATTCACCAGCTTTCATAATGGTAAAATTGTGTTGTGTGAAGGGGTGTAGTAGTGAGGGGTATGCTGGATGTGGAATTTCGTTCTTCAGGTAAGTTTTATAACTTTGTTTGTTTATTACGACTAGGGTTACCAATGTTTCAGATTGATAAACGGGAATTATCCAAATAAATTATTAAAACAGCTCAGTTCGAAGTTTCGAACATCGTTGTCCTACATAGTAATCAAAAGTATATTTTCATTTTATAAATTAGAAACATCGGACTAGTTTGCTTTCTATAAATATTGTTTTGTCTCCAAACAGATTCCCTAATAAAGAAAATCTGCAGCAACGGTGGCTTGAAGTTGTTCCTTTAAAGAAGAAATATTCAAGCTATAGCGTAGTTTGCAGCCGTCATTTCCTGTCAGAGGACATAATCATTCATACAAGAAAATCAATACTCAAACATGATGCCATTCCGTCTATTTTCCCTATTGTAAGAGTTTTAGTTTATTTCAAGTTATACCTAATTTAATAACATTTAAAAATCGTTCGTTCCTTGTCATTACATTTATCGCCTAAATTCAAAATGTACTTACATAATTAAATGCATTTCTTTAAGTACACATGGTCATACAATATATTATAACAGAAATCTTCAAGCGTCAAATTGCTTATATGTATTATGTATTGGTTATATAATTATTTATTAATGTAATGTGTCTTCATTTTCAGGAGATTTCAACAAATAAACAAATTAATGTTTTAAGTAACATCACTTTAAGATCAGCTCGAGAAAAGGTTGAAGCCGGCTTTGATAAGGTAAAATTTAAATCTTTTATCTGTTGATGATATAGTACCAACCTTAGTATTAATCTTGATTTATTATTTCTTCAAGAATCACATTTCTTAATAGCAATAGTTATTATTGTAACATTCACAATGCTGTTCAATTATGTATTTTCTGACTGTTTTATTATTTTTCAATTGCAGATACAAGAAAAACAAATAGAATTGATTTCGGCTCTTCCTGAAATGAAAGAAAATTTAGAACCAACTCCGGGCACATCCATGGAACCTCCATTGAAGAAAGCTCGACAGGAGGATGCCATTAAAAACCTCGTTGTAGAGAAGGACAAGTTAAAATATAAAGTAAAATTATTGTCACAGCGCCTGAGAAGACGGGATATGAAAATTAATAATCTTAAGTGTGCTTTAAATTTGATAAAGAAGAAGTGTACAAACTTTGAAGAAGTAGAAAGTGTATTAGTTAATAATTTTAGTAACATACATACGCATATGAATACAAGAAAATCAGATAAAACTGTACGGTATAGTGATGAGCTCAAATCTTTTGCGTTAACTTTATACTTTTATTCACCAAAAGCTTATATTTTCTTAAGAAATCACATCAGTTTACCTCATCCGTCAACATTAAGACTACTTCTGTCAACACATAATTGTAATACTGGTTTTATGAAAGAAGTTTTTGAATTTTTAAAGAGATCTGTGGAGAAAAATGATTATTTAAAAAATGTTAGCATAGTTTTTGATGCTATGTCTATTCGGTCAGAACTGACATATGATAAAAAAATGGATAAATTTTGGGGTTATGTGGACTATGGTGGAATTGTAAATAATGACTCAGAAATACTCGCTACTGAAGTACTTGTTATTATGATTGTTTCATACACAAGGAAATTCAAATGTCCCATTGGGTATTTTTTTATTAATAAAATATCGGCCAATATACAAGCACAGCTGATATTAACAACCTTAAGGCTATTGGCTGATGCTAATATTACTGTTAGATCATTAACATGTGATGGTACTATTACTAACATTAAAACATACGAGCTCCTGGGTTGTAATTTTAACGTCGATGACTTAAAAACTAATTTTAAACATCCCACAAAAGACTGTAAGGTGCACTGTCTATTGGATCCACCACACATGATTAAGCTAGCACGGAATGTTTTTGCTGAATGTAAACTGTCTTCTGACAAAGGAAACATTGATTTTAATTATGTCAGAAATTTACATACATTACAAGAACAGGAAGGGATTAAATTAAAAAATAAGATTTCCGCTGTTCATATAAATTTTTATGGAAAAAAAATGAATGTTAAATTGGCGGCACAAGTACTAAGCAGTTCTGTGGCTGATGCTATTGAATTTCTGGCTAAAAGTGGTCATAAAAATTTTGTTGGGAGCGAGGCCACCATCGAATTCATTAGGTATATCGATAGGATCTTCGATATATTTAATGCCAAAAATCCTTTTGGCGTGGGTTATAAGGCACCTTTACGCCTTACAAATAAAAACTTTTGGATGAACGTTATCTCCGAAACCAAAAATTACTTGGCCAATTTAATAATTGATGAAGAAAATATATTGTCGCACAGACGTAAAACGCCTGCTCTCGGCTTAATAATAGATTGTGTAAGTTTTAAAAATTTAATTGACGAATTATTATCTGACGACGGGATCAATATGAAGTACTTCCTACCCTACAAATGTTCGCAAGACCACGTGGAAATATTTTTTTCATGTGTTAGAGCGAGAGGTGGTTTTAACGATAACCCGAGCGCGCTACAGTTTCGTTATATAATGAGAAAACTATTATTTAGAAATAGCGTGCAGCCTACTGTAAGTGCGAATATAATCGCCGATGAGGGTAGCATACAAACTACACCCGTATTAGAATTTAAGTATCCGAAAAGATCAAATAGTTCGCAAGCAAACCTTGAAGTTGATGAAAACATTGACCAATTAATGGACCAAATAAGCAGAACATCAATTTCTGATTTTAAAGATAATATTTTATATTATATTGCAGGGTATATAACAAACAAATTATCAAAAAAAAATTCATGTGCGTATTGCATTGCTGCTTTATTTAAATTAAAGGAGCAATGCGACCATAACTATGCAGTAGATATTTGTAAGTTTTCCTCTTTCACAACCTTTATAGACAGAGGAAAACTTAAATATGTCACCAAGTTCGCTTTCAATATTGTGAAATATTGCGAAAAAGTATTTCTAACAATGTGCCACACAAATGGGTTAAAAAACTTAAATAAAAATAGATTAATGTTGCTGGTAGTACAACATTTTTATATGTCAGGAAATATGCATTTTGACCCACCTCACCCAATCGAATCTTTTAACTGCGAAGATTCACACGAGATCGTGATATTGAAAAGCATTGCATCTTCTTACCTAAACTTAAGATTATTTAGTCATACAAAAACCCATAATTTAAAAATAGTTGGGCAACGCTCAACCTTACGCCAACGTTTACATAAAACGATACTTTTTAATAATGTGTAATAAATGTATTAATTAAAATTATGTGTTGTTTTATTATAGACAAACTCATGCTTGGTCTATGTGAATTGCATCCCTGTACCTATGCTTTGAAAACTCTTAAAAATATGAAGGATGTAACTTTACATAAGTATCTTGAAGAGCTTTAATGAATACGAGTGCCACGTACTTCACATCACATAAAAATCTGTACCTAATGGGTAAAGACCAAATACAGGTTTTTTTTTTAATGGGCACGCTTGTATCTAGTATGTGAAGATAAGTATCAGCATACATAAGTTGCAAAATGGATAGTTTGCAACTGGACGGTACAGACATACATTTAAGTTAAAGGTAACTAGCGGACGTCACGCAGTTTCACCCACGTAGTTCCCGTTCCCGTGGGAGTACGGGAATAAAATATAGCCTATGTTACTCGCTGATAATGTAGCTATCCATTGCTGAAAGAATTTTTCAAATCGGTCCAGTAGTTTTTACGTTTATTCGTTACATACAAAAATACAAATCTTTCCTCTATAAAATATTAGTATAGATATAGATAAGTTAACATAAAAAGTTTTAACATAAATGCTATTAAGTTGCAGGTCATCATCATTAAATAATAAAATATCAGTAGTCCGTAACTGTCTCAAGAGTTGTATGATTATTGGACACCCTATTAGAAAGAGACAACGTCCACTCTCGAAGCTTTCTCGCTCGGAGTGTTTTTGGATTGCCCGTCCTCATTCCAGTTAGTATATAAGTTCCTTGATGTGTATATATATCTCTATGCACGAAGCTTGCCGATGAATACCGAGGCCATACGACAACCGCGGATTCTCGGAAATTTACTACAGCACAAAAGTTTCCAGTATTTTCTGCATGTTTCTGAAACTGTAATTTGTTTAAATAATTTTATGTGTTCATTGCGACATCCAAAAGCGAACCCATAACATAAAAAAATTATGCGATTCCAATTAGTTAGGTACGCACATAAAGGAAAGTATACATAACAAGAATCATAACGATGAGCCACGTGTCTACAAAAGAAATGTTATTTTTTTCATTGGTACTTATTATACGACTAAAATTAATTCAAAGGTGAAACTGCTAAGGATTTCTAACAAACATAAAATTTCTGGTCACCGAGCTAGAAAAAAAACAACTTTAAAGTAACACGATTCCGAGCATTCCCCACTGCGCAATAAAAAGAGACGAACAACATACGATCGAGGAGCTGAGAGCATGAGGATATTGATCCAGATGCTGGCAGCTTGGGGCCTCATTTAGGGCAAACTCAAACTTGCAAATATGATATTTTCTAATTTCTTACCCAATATGAAATAAATTGTTATCTACTTGTGTAGTTGGAAATAGATTGAATACTTACAAAACCTACCTAGCCTACATGATAAAAATAGCTGGTAACAATCATCATGCTTTATAGACATATCATCTACGTAGCTACGTAAAATCAATTTAAACCAGTTACAACCTAGGATGGTTCCTAACCTAACATCCAGCAAATTCTGATACCTATGTAAGTAAGTTGGTAAACATAAAGAACGGAATAGAAGCGCCAGTAACCTATATCCTATATAAGCCTATACATATAGTACGTTTCCTATCTAAAATTTGCTTACTAGCTTGCTACTAGGTTGTAGGTATTTTTAAAATCTACCTGCATTTACGTTATGGATATAAACTGAAACCCTAGTTTTTACACGCTTGGGAAGGTGTGTATGAAATACCTACTGTATTATTAACATACAATAACATATCATCACGCCTGTATAGCCGAAGGGTTAGTAAAGGCAGAGGTGTACCAATGTACACCCACAGTTCGCCGATATGTTTAGGTCCCATGGAATACTGTATTATTAATATTACTAATACTGTTTGCGTTAGTCACACGCAGTTGATATCAAATCATTATTCTTGTTTACCGTTTCAAGCGCTTCTACTCGTCATTTACAATCAAAATCGTGATTCATAATATTATTTGTTCGTTAAGTCATGCGAACTGCATTGTCTTCTACTGTTTTCATAATAACCCTTTTGTTCATTATAATGAGGTTGATTTTCCATGTGTATAGATAAAAGTAATAATAGTTGGAAGTCCGCCATTTTGTGACGTCACCCCTTTGGTCTCACGGACATTCTCGAACGCTGCTTAGGGTCGCGGCACATGTACAAAGTGGAAGCAGAAAATCCACATACGTACTACCTATGTATTAAAATTTATATAAAATGAAACAATAATTATACCATTGATTTATTCAACTAAGTTTTGTAAGTATTCAAATCCTAATTTCGTTGAGGCATAACCTAAGCTACGCTTCTATCTTGTGACTCTAGGTGAGTGAACCTTCTGGTGATGATAATGATGGTATGGCGCGGTATCGCGTTCGATAAACAGGGGACTGCCAACTGCAGCTGCTTGCAACGGACTTTAGTAACCGACCTTGTTTAGCACTATTATTATTGAAATAAGAAGGAAGTTACATTGTTTTTTTTTCCCATGAACGAAGCTACCTGGGAACCTGTTACTTTGCAAGAGGGTCCTTTCTTGGGTTTATACAATAAAATTCAAACTTCGGGTTTCGCAAGAATGTAGATGTTAAAGCTGATGAGGCATTTTAGAACCTATGTAGCTAGGTCTTTTCGTTACCTACTAAACCAGAGTATTTTTTGGTGAAATCACCACGTTCACATTTTATGTTTAGCCTTCCTTAGCTGTTTAATTGACTATTGTTTTGGTAGTAAGGTACCTAGCTAATTACGTATCAAGTCTTGTAACAGCGCTGGTATAAAACCTAAATTCTTACTATGTGTAGCGAACTGCTTATTTATAAGGAACATTAAGTTGTATTATACCTTGTATTTGTCTGTAATGTTTGTCTCTAAATACAGTCATTATCAACCAACCGCATTGCGTCTCCCGCAGCGATGCAAGTTAGAATTTTGTACGTTTATGGTCTAAAAAAAACTTTTATAAGTTAACATCGATTCGTTAAAATAAGGTTCAAATCACTATAATAATATTCAATTATCTATGTATATTTCAAAATCAAAGGAGTTTGTAAATTGATTATCAATTCTAGAAAGCAGACGCCCGAAGAATAAAATTTTATCGTATGAAGGTATCATTGTCTGATAAGCACACAACGGATACAAATAAATGCGCAGCATAATTACATATTCGTTCTTTATTATTTATTTAGGTAAGTAGTTCGTCATTTTCTCCGAAGTTGAGTCACTATCTATCAAACACGACGCATTAAATGGTAAAAACACAAGCTGGCCAAGTACCTATGTAGATATAGAAGCCATAGAACACGGCTAACTACGGATTTACATGGAAATATACTTAGCTACTTATTTTATCACACGATATTAGTACCTAGCTTCTTTACTGAACCTGTAGCTATTTATAGATAGGTAGAGGTTTTAATATTTTATGTGCTGCATTGTTTGGCCGTCCCAATGGCCAATTTTAAAGTGAAAATGACGCTTTGACTTTTAGTAGAATGCCAATTATCCTAAAGCCTGCAATACATGTTGGCCAAGCTTAGACCAACGCGAGCCTAGACAAATGGACACAAGGCAAGCGGTACTGTCTAGACGTTCGGCAAGTTTGAAAGAAGCCAATGCAAATGGCCAACGTAGACGAGTTTTGAGGAGACTGTCAGTTTTTATTGTGCATTGAAACAATATGTTAATATTCATTCTGGTAAAACTCCAAAAACTTAAATACATTTTCATTCGTAGAAAGCGACATTTTGTACGGAAAAGTAACAACTAATGTACCCACAACAAACGTCAACCCGTGATACCCTAGAGAAACTATAGACAAACATGTGAACACCATTGGGCGAGCGCGCGCGAGCGCCTTTGATTTGTGCAAAAAAACCGACAGCGCTCCGAAGTGAAGCAAGTGATCACGAGCCACTGCAAGTTGTGACAAGCGACGTCAAATGAGGTCTATACACGTTGGCGCTTGTCATACTCAACCAACTTAGGCCAGTGACACCGAGCGATGGCAAGACAAGGCAAATATACCGTGTACATGTTTGTATTAGCCTTCACTCGACAACACTCGGCCAACGTGTATTGCAGGCTTAAAATGGACCTACTGACACCACCCACTCGGACGATTGAAGCAATTGTACATAGCAGACTCGGGCCCCTAATCGCGTAAGTGCCCCAAATCTATGTGATCCCCCATGTCATCACTATGTTGCAAAATACTAACTTGAACGCTGAGCATAATGATATATCACTTCAAGTTCAAACCTTTCGTCTTAGATGAATAATTGGTCATTCATCAAAGCCGCTAAAAGTTAAAACCCATTGAGTTTTTGCAAAAAACTTTATTGACAGTTTGAAACTGTTAATAAAACTGAATTAGCTAGGTATTTTTTTTTCTTATCATACTATTTTTAATTTTCATATAGATTAAAAACGTGTGCTTCAAAATCTTTACCATGACACTACCTATAAATCCCCCCATCCCTAGAAGCTGGCCCGAGCTATTGAGTATTGACGTCCATTGACATCGAGCATCTTGACAGGGGCCCAAGTCTGCTATTTACACTCGGTTCAATGTCTTCATAGTGTCGTGCCAGCAGAGCGATTTTCGGAAAATTGGTATTCTACTAAACGTCAAAACGTCAAAATTGCGCATTGGAACGATTCGGTTCAATGTTCAACGACTGTGACCAATAATTCATACATTTGGTACAAATTGTAGTGCGCAATTTTGACGTTTTGACGTTTAGTAGAATACCAATTTTCCGAAAATGGCTCTGCTGGCACGACACTATGAAGACATTGAACCGAGTGTAAATAGCAGACTTGGGCCTCTGCTAGCGTTCTTTTTACGTGACGCGACCTATACCCTTTTTGCAATTTGCCGGTCATTGTAAGGCTGTACATTAACCCAAAAATGATTCGCGGTTGTAATAGGTACCTATTTAGGTGCAGAATTATAACCATTAATACATATAATCAATACAACCCTCACAGTGCATACAATTCGATGTATTATCTATTTCATGAAAAAGTAATTGAAGTTTTGCTGAAACTATTTGCCGAAAATAAGAATAATAATTTCGTTGTTTATCATGTTCACAACAAAATAAATATGGTTTGTAGAGGTCAGATAGCTAGTAGCTACCTTTTTCGATCTATCGTATTGAATATCGTATTTTGTCGTCGAAAATACGATATATTACTAGACTATTATTATTACTTATAAGTAAATGTTAATCTGCAAATGTTATTGAACTTAAAGTAATGTTCTGCGAATTTTAATACTTTTGTTAGTCGAAGTAAATAAAACCTGCTCCAGCAATAAGAGGATTAATGAATTTCGCTGTATTAGTGTGGCTTCCACTTCAATCCTTGGTTAAGTATCTACCTGCCTAAAAAGGTTTAGTTATGTAGGGACTTCTGGAGTTTAATGCTAATTAGGATTAGGCTATTACTTTTAAAACCAACCAGTATTAGAGAACTGCCGACATACAGATTTAAAATTATTTTATTACTCGTTGTTTTTTAATCCATACCAATAAGAATTAGTTTTAGGAAATTATCGAAATTAGTCCTGCCAGATTTAAAAGGAAAAATTGGGCACTAGTAACGTTTTATATCGGTCTTATTAATGATAGTCCTATTATAAATGGCCATATCATAGCTGACCAGAACTATGGTGTTGGACAAAGATTATTTCAATGATTTAAGGAATGCCCCAGACAGATCGTCTATTAATCATTATATAAAAATAATGACTGTAATACAGTTCAAGGATCAATAAGATAAAATGAAAAAAAAAAAACTTTTTCTAAACCAACTTTTCCAGTCTTAATTTGCTAGAAGAAACGAAATAAATAATATCTACCTTTAAAAGAATACCACCAGATTCATATAAATTATTTTTAATTAACTAATTATAACAATAACTTTCTTTGTCTTGGCTTAGTCGCAGGTAAGCCTACCTTAAAAACTTAAACCCGTCCACATTTATCTTTAATACTTGAGTTCGCTTACGTTGTTGCTTGAGACATTATCATTTTCTGTAAGAAATAGACACATAATTAGCATGAATAATTGTTTTTAATGACTATCACTAATTAACTAATGACGTACTTAACAAATAGATAGATTTCTTTTAAATCGTACAATAAATTAATGAATCGTTAGTGTAAGGGTTTAAATTAGTTATTACTTATTACCGACCAGTTTAGTAATTTATATCAAAACTAAAGAAATGATGAACCCATAATGGGAACACGTAAACTTAGATAATGAAACAGTTTCTTAATTAAACAATGTTTTTAGAAATATCAATATGGCAACCCGATTGTGTTACTCCAAACTGTTACTCATTTGACGAGATATTGTGTAAATTATACACGCATATTATACTCATATCATAATAATACGAGTAAGTCAGTATTACCCACACTGGCATCAATTTACTGTTTGTTGAAAAACGATCTTTCAGTATTTCATAAAATAAAAACGTCCATTCAATAATAATATGTTAAAAGAGGCCATTTTACAAGATACCATAGTAATGTGTAACCCCATGCAAAAGTAACTACTAAACTTATTCTTAACCATTTCCCTGTCCCGTGAGTCACATACCAACATTTCCATTGTTTAACTATTGTGTCTACTGGCGGAACAGTTAAGTTGTTAAATAGTTTTTAAATACCACGTAACAATAGTCGCCTAAACCTTTCTTAAAATTTAAAACAATAAACTTTTCTACTCATTTACTTAATGGCTGTTTCGACGAAATACAGTTATAAGCTGCCTTTCTTCTAATCACGGGCTTTTTAAAATGTTCTATGAACTGGCGTAAATTAATTTCCAAGATATTTTATTTATCTACTTATACGAAAATATGATTATTTTTGTTTAAGTAAGTAGATATAGCAATACGGTTGTAAAAAGGTTGGTTAGATATAGATGATAGCTTTAACAGAAAATAAACATTCGAGCCAGAATTTTCAGATCTGCTTCAGAATCGATAATAGTTTCGATATAATAAAAATAATAAACATTTGTTTTAATACTTCTCGTTTCTGTCCACCTAAATAGGCAGTAATAAACACACATAAAAGTGGGGGTGCGCGCACGCACACAAGTACACTCATTCACAAATTCACAATAGGTTCAACGAGCTGGGCTGTCGCATGTTCGAGGTCATTGCACTTATCAAGTGTTTTTGATTCAGTTATTATTTTACTTAATTTCATTCGACAATAATATTCAAAATCTACCTTCGGTTCGATGTTTAGATACTCATTTTAAATTTAGGCTGGTAATTTACCCTGTATACTATATATGTGTGAATGATATAGACTTTCTAGTAAGTAAACATCATATTTACCTTCACGGGTTGTAAAGCATTAGCGATTTGCAAGCCAATACTGCGCGCTAGGACCACCGGCATGAAGTCCACAGTGTAGAGCCGATGTAACATCTCAATCATAACTTGTGTGGGAACGTTGTGCCTTTGACGTATGCTTTCGTATTTCTCCATCCAATCCGAGTGATCTGAAAGCAAAATTAGAGATTTAGTTAGTACAAAAAAAAAAACATATACAAACAAGAAAAGTTTAACATAAAATAAAGTCAATCATCAGTAGCAAAAGGAGATGGCTCAGCTCATGTTGCTCCGAAAACGTTGCAATGCTGATTTTCAGACATTCCTACTCCCTGAGCTATTGTGCGGAAGTGAGCGTACTTATGGGGTAGCAGCCACCTATCGCGTGCAACAAAAACACTTCGAATATTCAATATAGTTTTTGTTTCCTTAGGCATTAATTACAAAAAAAAAAAACATTACAAGATAACAAGGTATTTATAATTTGTGTGTTGATAGTAATCCATTTTATGACGAGGCAGGTAGAGAAGTACTTAAATATTTAATTC
This sequence comes from Autographa gamma, assembly GCA_905146925.1. Classification (NCBI taxonomy): domain Eukaryota; kingdom Metazoa; phylum Arthropoda; class Insecta; order Lepidoptera; family Noctuidae; genus Autographa; species Autographa gamma. The sequence continues at coordinate 5,431,754 of LR989868.1, read as the reverse complement.
TTCTTGTCTTTCTTGTAGACATGAAAAGACAAAGGGATTCTTAAAATACCGCGTGAAAGTCACGTGTTGTTTATTTTTACAACGTGTTAATTTGTTTCTGCATTAGAAGAATAGGGTAGGTAGATATAGATACTATATTTTTATGAAACGGGAGCATATCTTGGCAAAGATTTACTTTAGAGTAAAAGATACATATGAATTGTGGTAAGCCGAAAGCTGCCAAGTCTTCAAACTTACAAGACATTTATAATGAATTAGGTGGTTAGTTTACTATTATTTTTTTTAGATAGTATGAAGTTATACCACGGTATATACTCACTAATATCTAAGCCACTGTACATGGCTTCAGATAGCAACTGCGTTAAATCCTTCACGTCGCCAAAGCCAAGATTGACGCCTTGACCGGCCAATGGATGAACTCGGTGAGCTGCGTCTCTGTAAGCAATCAACAATAATTACATAAAATATGGTTATTTATATTTTATCATAAGTGATGGTATTCAGAGATTCCGTATACTAATCATTTAATACAAATATTATGGGGTAAATCTTTTTCGGGCTCATCCATTCGGGGGCTCCAGAGGCTACTACGTCAGGAAAGTTTTTTTGTCCTTTGCGATTTCTGGCCACGTGCGAAAGGAAATTTTAATGGCGCAAAAAAAAATATTCCCGTCTTAATAGAGTAGTATTGGGTAGTATGATCTGTGAGTTAATTACTCCTACTTCAGTCTGTTGATGATGTTGATTTGATTCTAGATAGAAAAGTGTAAAACATTATCATTTAAATACTAAAACACAGTGCATTTTTGACATTAAAGGCTTAAAGGTTTTAGTCCTCTCTATTAATTTCAGGTCAAAATTTGTATTTTGAACTCAAAAGATAACAAGAAGGCATGTGTTATCAATTCAGGATAAGATCTACAAAGAAGATCTGGTCTCTATGACCATAGAACAAATACCTGGGATACTACATAAATGGCTAAATACGTACATATTATAAATAAATTTCACTCAGACACAAATGATCGTGATCATCACACAATAGGGCCATGAAAATGTAATAGACATGTTCCAACATGTAGCAGTCGGGGTCACTAACCACCAGACCAACAAGGCTAGGTCCATGGAAATGTAATAGATCTGTTCGAATATAAAGCATTCGCGGTGACTAACCACCAGACCAACAAGGCTAGGTCCATGGAAATGTAATAGATCTGTTCGAATATAAAGCAGTCGCGGTCACTAACCACCAGACCAACAAGGCTAGGTCCATGGAAATGTAATAGATCTGTTCGAATATAAAGCATTCGCGGTCACTAACCACCAGACCAACAGGCTAGGTCCATGGAAATGTAATAGATCTGTTCGAACATGTAGCAGTCAGGGTCACTAACCACCAGACCAACAGCTCCAACTCACCCAATGAGCGCGACTCCCGGCGCGACGTATCTCGTGCTGTGTCCGAAGCCGAGCGGGAAGGCGGCGCGCGAGGCGGGCGCCACGCCGCTCACGGACGGCGGCAGCTGGCGGGCCGCGCCGTCCGGCAGCCCCGCCTGCTTCAGCATCGAGCCCAGCCACGACGTACACGCTTCCACGCCGCTGCTGCGGGGGTACTGCTTCCACTGCAACACAAATGATCTAACTATCAGTATAAGACCTTAGACGCGTCTGCACATTTTTGTGTTGCACGGCGAATAGGTATATGAGAGAACAGGAAAAACAATCTAAGTAAATATCCTTATACTCAATAGGTACTAATACTGTTCAGTTTTTACCACCTTTTAAGTCACCGGTTGCTTTTCTAGCGTTATTAAACGGGATAATTATTAAAATAGGTAAATGCGTGCGTGCTACTGTCACAAATTTCTCTAACGTGCAAAAGAAGGAATAGTGAAAAAATTGGACATAATAATACCCACGCCTATTGGGTCGACATCGGATAGTTCACATAAGATAAATGCTCCCATCAGATATCAGGAAGTCTACACTCCTAGAAAAGAGGATCACCAGATCACGTCAGACTATATCTAAATAAGAGATCTGTATTCTAACCAGTGCATCATTCAACGCGTCGACGAACTGGTCTTCGGGCAGCTGCAGCAGTTGCTTGGCGTTATCTTGCCAAGTGGACCACACCAGCGAGCTTCGCTTGGAGTCCAGCGGCAGAAGAGCGATAGGGCCAGTCGGTAACCAACGCTGCCAAGCAGTGTTGTTTGTGCATTCCTGTAATTTTTAAGAAAAAACCGTTTGAAGACCGAAATTATAATACATGTTTAAGACAACCTTGTATGTTTAATTACAGTGCTGTATGAGATAGTTATGTTCACACGAAATATTCTAAAAATAACCATGTTTATAAATAAAAGGTTAATTAGACAGATTCGTACAAATATTTTATTGATGAATATTATCTATTACTGAGAGACGGTTAGTGTTGTTGCTGTTGAGGGCCATAAATAAACTATCTCTGCTAGGTTCTATGAGTATATACTTATATAGTATATTAGGCTTCAAAGAAAATCTTGAAAATCACAATAAAATCGACAATTATTAATTTATGAATAGAGTAAACGCTCAAAGCAGCAAACGCAAAAGTTTTTAAAATAGATCTATGCTATGTTTTATGATTGTTTGTGAGTAGATTTTAGTTACTCTTTTAACTGGTTTTGCGTCGTATCCATTAAACTACCCCTTTCATCGTCATTACAAGTCAGATATAACATTTTTATGATGTGCTGGACTGGTACTTTGTATTTAAACGCATGCGCAAGAGATTTGGCGCGAGTTTTTTTTTATCAAAAAGTTACTATAGCATAAAGGTAATACACATGACTAAAAAAGCATTGCTGCAGGTTAGCTTTTCAAAATTACTGAGGAAAAGAGAAGGATTCTAGTTGCTGAATCTCTAAATTATCAATAAGCATTAACATAGCCACAACTCACAAGCCGGAAACCGGAACAAAATATATATTTATAAAATAGAAAGGGCTAGAGTGGAATAAATGGCATAACTTTTATATATGATAGAAGGTCAAATGTCATGAATTGCGAATATCAACCTTACGGCTTTGTAATAAGGACACAGTCAATGTCAAAGCTTACACGTCGTTTGTAAGCTTAAACATATGTTATGTTTTTTTTTGGGAAATTCTATTCATGAAATAACGTGTAACGTAATATACAAATATCTACCAATAAAACACCAATTAACACATTAAAATGGTGTTGTAAAGCTTTGGATTTCGCCAACAATTTCGATACAGGAAGAAAGATAAAGTGTTATGATACAAGTAATTGGTATCTGCGGCCGACACGCTATAGCTATTTATAGGTAAAATTCTACTAACTCGACAGCCTTGGTTAAACGTGTATCTATTTATTATGTTATTGGTAAGCTTGTTAGTTTGTCTAAATACCCACTTTTTTGTAACAGGCAATTTAAAGGAAAAAATGACGGGAATCCTTTATCCAACAGTGGGACGTAGGCTATTAATAATAATAATCTGAGGGAGCAAGTTTCAACAATACAGGAACTTACAACGCTGACTAGTTTACATTTTATGGTGAAAATTTTGGGACATGACCCACCGTTTTCAAGGAAACCGATACGGTTCATTTCCGGTTTCACGCGTATCGTATGTTGGATGGTATTCCGAAAATCAGATGATGCATAATTCCTGGATTTGTGGTGGATTTGTCTAACAATTATACTGGTACCAGTATTTATAATATATTTTTGGTCAAACGGCGAGGACATCGTTGTTTTTTGTAACAGTACTGGCAAAAAGTGCAAGTAGAGCTACTTTTTCAGTGGGATTAATTTATATGTAAGTCGTTAAGATGTATGTATATTTACCTCAGCTAAGTTTAATGTGGCTACAACCCCCATTTGGTCGTAGCTCCATGATAGATACTGTACTCCCATCGCCTTTCGCACAGCTGAATTTGCGCCGTCAGCACCGATCTGAAATAGAAATAGGACTATTTTAAAAGGTTTTTAAAATTATAATTATAATAATCATTTATTCACAAGAAATGTGGTTACATAGTGGTGGTATGTTAATATTGTTGTACAAGCACATTCTACCATGACAATGGTGCGTGAAATATGTCAGCTTTACTTATATATTAGTTATTAATTTGATATAGTCGATTTGTAATTTTATTTAAGTCATCAATTATGGATAGAATCAATGGGTAATTTTTAAGATATAAGTAATCGGCAAGATAAATAATATAATCAGTGGTTTGCAATGTCAATAGTTAGATTAAATAATTTCAATATTAAATAGTTACATAATTTCTTTAAATGCCATAAATTCTTTTAAAGTATAAAAACATTTTTCTGCTAGCCACGCTGTAAGTTTTTTCTTAAACATATTAATATTTAATTCTTTAAATTTATCTGGTAGTTTATTATACACATCAATCGCCTTCACATAGACATTCCTCTCGTAGATATCCAAACGGCACCTAGGCCGAAGAAGTTTAAATTTATATTTAGAATTTCTACCCAGCTTTTCAGAAAATTTGTGAAAATGTTGTGGATGCAGTTTGACAAAAACACATAGTTCTCTAATATACATGCAAACCAGTGGTAGGATATGGAATTTTGTAAATAGTGGCTTACAACTATCTGTAGACCATGCTCCGCATATCGCTCTCACACATTTCTTTTGAACTCGAAATGTTTTTCCAATCTCAACCGAACTACCCCACAACAAGAGGCCATACGAGAGCGAATTGTTGATGAACATAATATAAAATTGTTCATTTGAAGATAGTCTAAATTTATTATTCGTTTTTGATGTTACTATATTATAATGTTGCGAGAATGTTATTTATTTTTAAGTAATCCCGTCTAAATTTATTTTATAATCAAAAAGGCGGGGTTATTGAATTAAGTGAGCCTTCGGCACTGGTGTAGCGTTTTATGATTACTTTATTTCATTCTTATGCAAAGGATCAAGTAGTTGACGTAATTACATATATTAAACAACGCTACAATCAACAACTTGTTTAATACACTAGCGAGCAAAAACTAAGAGCACATCTGAAATTATTTATTGTAGAGATATTTCGAATGCGATGGCATTCGATTAGAAATTTTACGTTTTACAATGTAGTCTACAGAGCCACTTCGTCCTGAAATTCAAGTTGGAAACGGTTGCAGGTTTTCGCAATGAATCTGATGTCTTAAATGTGTTTAAATTGAGCTTGAGTTGACCTACATAAAGAATGTTTACCTTTGTTCTTTGTATATGTTTCTTTAAAAGTTACTCAAAGAGTTTCGTATTGTAACACAAAGAAAGAGCTTCAGAAGTCTGAAACTTCGCATAACTGTGTTAAAAAAAAATTACCTTATTTTAAGCTACTTAAAAGTGAAAATATTTTAAGAATAGCATGTTTTCTATAAAGCTTCAAAGTAAACAGATGTGAGGATTGCGGTGTATTCATTAGTTGTGGTGGTTTATTTGTGTATGGCGTGTAAGCAGCCGGCGGTCGGTGCAGTATAACAGTGGTGTGCGCAACACGCTCAACCGATAATTGCCTGAGCGCCCAAGTTTACGTGATCGCGGAAAGTGCCCAGTGAGTGCTTTATAGTGCAGTGAAAGTGAACGGGACTAGGGACTTAGGGACTGATCCCCAATACTCTTTGATGTCTGTGCAATTAACACATTTTATAAGATAATGATGGGATCCAAAACATGAAAAAAGTATAATACAATTTCAAAAAGGATATTTTGTATTGCATTAGTCGTTTTTATTATTGGAGTAATTAATATTAAAAAATCCCACAAATATTTATTAAAATACCATGAGCGATATACATGGTATATAGTTAAGAGCATGGTGCAGTTAATAACACCACGTTGAATGATTTTCTCCTATCTCCCAAGTGTTCAAGGAATGAGATATAGTTTTTTTGTAGAGCCTTCGAAGGTTATGAATTAGTTATTGTTTAATCTTAGAGTAATACTGTTTTCTCTTACGTTATATTTGTTCATGAAAAAGTAAGATGACGCAACCAGCCTAGAATTTAAGGTTACTGTTGGTACTAGAAAAACAGGTAGATTATAAATCGGGAAACGTACGTTTGTCATGATTTTTGCACAAGGAAATTCAAGGTATTTATCTACTCAAAGAAGAAACAAGTTTGTTTTTTAAATACAAAATCAGAGCCAATAAGTATTTTATGCTTGTTCCAGAATATATGGAGTTCTAATACTACAGTTCTAGTTTAGATAGTAAGACAATAGTTAAGCTTTGAAGTCCTAAAATACGGGTGTTCTTAATGTATATGTAAATGAAGAAAGCTTTGAAAGTTTTAAATCATAATAATAATGTTTGAAGTTTAAATGTCAACAAAAGTAAACATGCTAATTAGATTGTTTTCACAACAGGTCCATTTTCGAGATTGTTCACCCACATAGAATCATCTCACTTATCTTAAGTTGCGACTAAAGAAATATACCGTGTGCTTAAATAATATCTAGTCGTTAAAAAATAATGAGTTCCTATTAAGATTTAGGAAATACTATAATGAGAGCAGAATTCGCACAAAGTCACGTTCAGTGTGTACGTTACAGATTTGTTAGGAATTTCATTTTCGGTTAGTCTAGGAATTATGTCTATTTATTAGGAAGGTTTTTTGGGGAAACGATGTATTTCCATTTTTGGATTATTTTTGAGTTATCGCTTAAACCATTAAATGCGCATGTTTGTAAAGTCAATAGCGGATAGCTTGGTAATTGTGTTTTTTCCAACTATAATCAATCTAAGGGCCTGCAGATTTGTTTAAATTAATAATAACACTGGATTAATAATAACCTTTATGATTTAACAATAGAAAAAATAACTTGGCTAGGTAACTTCAACAGGAACTAATCGGATAAGCAGTTATAGACAATTAATATAGTTACACGATGCATTTTCCTCATCCCATTAGTATGCGTACAAGATATCTGGATTTCCTTGAGATGTTTTCCGACTAGGTACTGCAGCTCTTAGGTTTTCCCACATAAAATACCTTTGATTTTTATTCATGGCAAGAAGTCGGTCATTAGTGTACAATTTATAATAATAATAATATCCTGGGAAAACTCACACACGGTAATCTGATCCCAAGCTAAGCAGAGCTTGTGTTATGGTAACCAGACAATTGATTAAAATAGTTATATATTTTTAATACATTCATATTGTAGATAAATTACACCCAGACACATAATAAATGATTATGCTCGTCACACAACATTTGTCCTGAGTGGGAATCGAACCCACGACTTCCGGTATAGTAGTTAGGGTCACTAACCACTAGACTAACGACAATGATGCTATGATATCTTCATCGCATAGCTTTAAAATATAAGAGTTCCACAGTAGTTCATTATATTATGTATTGTTCAGGCATTACAGATTGAAAATAAAACTTTCGACAAAACATTTACAAAGAATACATTCCATTTCGCGGAGAACATCAAATAAATGTTTATAGTGCCAAATTAAGACAGTTTAGATACTTCTCGGAAAAAATACCAAGAAGATCTCAAATAATAACACGAACTATATACAGAAAGCGGGACGAGGGGATATATTAATTAGGTCGGTGAGATCGATATAGAATTAAAAAAGCAAAACTTTTAATGAAGAAATAATGTCAAGAACTGGCAATTCGTCACCTGGAGTAATTTGGAGATAGCTGACTGTGTGCAACTATGAAAGACAATAATAGCCAGGTAAGTTTTTAATAATATTTGGTAGATCTATAATGTGTGCTTACCGTAAAGAACAAAAGGATCAAAACAAACCTGATAACGTGGATGTTCATACATGTTTGTCGATCGTCTATTTTTGTCGTCTTCAGCCTGGCCTTATTCCTTACATGTTAGGCTTCCAGTATTTTGCACGTGGTAAATACGATTAACTAGATAATACGTTATACCTTGATTATCTATATTGCCAGATCTTATAGTAAAACACGCTATCCGCTCACGTGTATTAAATAAATTGATAATAATTAGGCAATACAGTGCGTACGGGCGGTTATTTATTACGTTGTAAATATCTGCAAGATTCCAGAAACAGCGAGCTCCGTGATTGCTTATTTTCTGACATTATATACAACAAATTAACGTCGAAACTGACTTGAATAAATAAGACATCATCAGTCCAGTTTATCAAGGTAACTAAACAAAGACTAGGGTCGAGTATACTAAGAATCTACGATTACATGTTACATGCGTCTCAATTAGACCACCTAGCATTAGCTTAGTACTACGTGACAATAGAATCATTTTAAATTAAAAAACTCGTATTTTTATAATAAAATTTAAGAGGCTAGGAATAATCGTATAACTGACTATGATCTCGCATAAATAAGCAGACGCTTTCAATCCTATTTTATGGATTAAACTTAATGCTTTTCTAAGAACCTTGGCCTAACCATTGTTTACAAAAGATGCATTCCAAAAACAATGTAAAGCAACCAAAATTTGATGTTGTTTCCAGTTTTAATATGATAGAAACACAAAACGCCAGTAGCTCGCGGTTATGACGCTCTAATATTGGCTGTTTGATTTCATTGTTTGCATGCTTCACTCGCATAGCAGGTGGTTTCACTCACTTTATGACACGATGAATATAGAAACGGCTAATCGAAAATTATAGTTTCCTCAGCTATTTGCAGGATCTCCACATTAACAAACTGTAACGTTTAGTTATTTAAATTGATTTACTAGGAACCAGTGAAATATCGGTTACGGAACATTTTGAGTGGCGATTTCAGTTGTATTTTTACCTAGATCTTCTCACAGAAAATAAATAAAAGATACACGTGACTTTGAAACTTGTTAGAGCGTGTGCTATGAAAACAAAGTATGCGCGTGTGCGTAATAGTTTACACTATCCACTCTGAATTTGGATCAGATTATAAGTTTTGCTAAGATTCTTCTAATATGAAGGAGGAGCTGCCATCATTGTTAAATAGAAGAAATATACGGAAACGGAGACATATCTAAACTAGTTCCTAAAATAATTGCGTGGGCCGAGTTTGTCACGCACGAGTGACGGTCTTTGATGGCGCTATCAAGAACTGTGAATAAGCATTCTTAGCATATGTCTTAACTGTTTTCTTTAGATATATAGTGATATTTTATCATTGCGGTCAAATCAATATAAATGTCCCTAACAAGATTTATATCTTGAATAGTTTGAATCAATATTTTTTAATCACAAATAGGGCAATGACGAAATCTTAGTCGTTATAACTTATATATTTTTGTTGCTCTGATTTGATCCACCGGCGGGGATGTCATGAGCGGTATTTGAGTAGCTTTCAGTTTTCAGTGTTGCGCGGGCACGGGCGCTATGATCCCCACACAAGAGCGGCGCCCGCGCACCGCGGCCACTAACGCCACTAACGCTAACAGAAATAATAACAAAAAGAGGAAAAAGGTTTAGGTTTATATTCATTAGTGCGTGTTGTGTTTGAAAATGAATGCATAGAATACATAGTACATCAAGGAATGCGCTCTTTGTAAGCCATAATAAATTGGAATGGTCGTGCCACACAGTGTGGTTATGTTTTGTAGTTAAGTCCTGGAACGAATTAGTTTAACGGGGTGTTTAGTTGAGATCAAAGGTTTGGTGGTGATAAATGTGTTGTTTGTTAGTGTAATAACTCAGAGCGTGTGTGGTTGCGACAGGTGTACCGCGAGGGCAGCGCGCGATGGTGCGGCGGCATGAGCCAGGTGCCCGAGGACACTGACGACGACCTGGAGGCCGGCTACATATCTAGCGACGAGTCCGCGCACGGCGTCGACCTTGCTGAGCGGCTTAGGGTTAAGCCATCACCAGATATTTGGGAGCTAGGTATGTTAAATTCTTATTACGTTTAAAAAACGGTAGGCACATCATGCGTCAGTCATATTATCCCCTACGGCCCTACCTACAGAATATTGATATTTAAACAAATATTTTTTCTGCAAGTTAAGGTCGTAAGACCTTTGCAAAACTGCTTTGTTCTTAGTTATAATTTACATAAATACTAGTACATTATGTAATATCAAATATATTGTATATTTCAGATGAAATCCGATATAATTTGCGACATCTTTCACTCGGCGAAGAAATATCTACATCGATTGAGAATGGGGAATACGAGGAAGCCATAAGAATCGCTTCACAAACGGAGAATGGCACGTTAACAGCAGCTTTATGGGCGTGTTGGCTCGGAAGAAGTTCCTTACTAAACAGGTTGTTAAAGTTAGGGTTAGATCCCAATAGGACTGACGAAGCAGGAAGGTAAGTAGTAAGACGTTAGTCATATAAAAAGTATTTTATACGTTTTACCTTGTCAATAACAATAACATACTTTCAGGACGTGTCTTCATTTAAGTTGTTTAGTAGGTAGCGAAGAATGTGCCAAACTGTTGCTAGAGTATGGGGCAAACCCTAACATGTGGGACTCAGCAACTGATAAAAAAGCCACGCCGCTGCACTGTGCTGCGAGCGCGAAGAGTTTAGCATGCGTTAAGGTAAACAGGATATATTAAGAGATGAAAGCTGACCTAAAACTTTTTGTTAATGTTTTTTATTTACATTAACAGGTGCTAATTGCCCGCGGAGCTGACGTCAACGCTGGTCTGAGTGAGCGCTCTCCTTTACATTATGCGGTACTCAGCGACGCGCCGGAAGTCGTGAAGGAGTTGTTAGAATCGGGAGCGTGTCCTGATACTCCACAGGTGCGATCTGTTTTCGATATATTGGATACAAACCAGACGATTAATCATTATTCAATTATAAACATGGTAACGGAAATATCCATAGCAGAACAATGTTACTGAGGCACAAATCTGTTTAGGTGTTCACAGAAACCCCTCTACATGTGGCAGCATCTCTAGGCTCTGCGTCATGTACGAAGCTATTATTGGACGCAGGGGCTGATGTGCGAGCCGCGGTAGGGGTGGGTCGGGCGACGGCGCTACACCTCGCCGCTGAAGATGGCCACGCGGAATGCGCTCGACTACTTCTCGAGCACGGAGCGCGTATTGATTGGCCGAATAGTAGAGGACAAACTCCACTACATTTAGGTAAAGTACCAGAAAATGCTGATTTATCTAATCTGAACAGATTATATTATTTTCGGCTACATAATTGTTATGGTTTGGTACTCTTACAGCCACGTTGGCACAATCACTTGAAGTGGTTGAGCTGCTAGTGAGCAAGAGAGCAGACGTTCGCGCTCGTGACTGTGACGGGCGGACACCTCTGCACGGAGCTATTGTGAGGGGAGCCAGAGCATGCGACGTCGCACGACTGCTACTGTCGGCTGGAGCTGATCCCAATGCACCAGACAGCTTCGGATACACGCCACTACACATAGCGGCTCTCAATGAATTTTCAGCCTGCGTATTGCTATTGTTAGGTAAATATCGCCCAATCCAAAAAATATTACAATATCCTGTTGATAGTACCTAATATATTGCTGAATAAAGTGTTGCAATTTTGGTCAATGATTCACACGTCATCGTAGCACTTAAGTTGTAACGATGAATTTATGTTGTTTACAAAAATGTAAATTTTCAAAAGCAATCTTCTCTGTACTTTTGCTATTAAAATATTTTCTAAAGATACAACATATTGTTTTCAGATTATGGCGGTGACGTGACTCTGCGTACGAATGGTGGGGTTTCGGCGCTTTCGTTTATAGTGCGGCGAGTGCCCGATGTTGTGCCCCGGTACTTGGGCAAGTTGGACGAAGCTGTTCACATCAGCGAGCATGAACTGGGAGACGTTGACTGTGAACTAGTCATTGATTTCAGACCCTTAGTGCCCAGTTTGTCTAGAGGCGAAGCCGAACTGTTACTAGCTTTCATCGAGGTATAAATACAAAATATCATATAAATGTTTGATAACGCAAATAGGAAGCCTACAATATTGTTTTATTTTCAGGTGGGTCGAAAGGACGTTCTGAAGCATCCAGTTGCAGAAACATTCTTATTCTTAAAATGGCGCAGGATACGAAAGTTTTTCGTTTTGAGTTTTATTTACCATGCTTTATTTATCAGTCTTTATAGCCTATACATACTTCGTAAGTATAACATAAGCACATACATATACAACAGTACCATTGATTTTTATATTTCGATTGAAACTTAATTCTTTCTTTTTCAGAGATATTTTTATGTGAAGCGGTGACTTGTGACGTACCGACATATCTCCGGCCTGTGCAATACCTCATACTTTTATTAAATATCTGTTTCTTGTCCAAAGAAATATTTCAAGCATGCCTAGACTGGTCTGCCTATATTAGACAATGGGAAAATTGGTTGCAATGGTTAATTATAGTCGGAGTATTTTTGTGTACGGTAAGATACCTCCTACCAATATACGTATGTAAAAAGATTAATCTACTATAAGTCGGGTTTTCCTTCCTGACGCTATAACTCCAGAACGCACGAACAGATTTCCACGGTTTTGTTGAAAAGGTCGAGGCTCCGTGAGGTTTATAGCAAAGAAAATTAGGAAACAAAAAAAAGTCTTCATCTTTTAATCACCAAACAAAATGTTACATAAAACGAAGGCATCTGGTGGCGAAACGAAGTTCGCCGGGTTTGCTAGTAACTAATATAATGTTAATGTTTCTTCATATTTTTGTAGATACCAAGTTGGGATAATGGTGAGATTAGACATAACACAACAAATTGGCAGCACGATATCGCAGCTATAACGATATTCTTTTGTTGGTTAGAACTTATGATGATTATTGGAAGATTTCCAACGTTTGGGCTATATGTACAAATGTTCACTACAGGTATACCAAAAAATACTCCTACATCAAGTCATTGACACCTTATTGTGTCCCCATGTTAGAATAAATATTGAGATGTGATATTTCCTTTCAGTGACAGTTAATTTTGCGACTTTCTTACTGGCATACAGTTGCCTGCTCATAGCTTTTGGTCTGGCGTTCAGCGTTCTCTTCAGCAACTATGCTGCGTTCAAGCTTCCCGCCAGTTTGGTCAAGACAGTGATGATGATGTCAGGGGAACTGGAGTACGAGGACATATTCTACAATAATAAGAACAACACGCACTATCCTGTGACGGCGCATGGCATGTTCCTGATATTTGTGTTGTTGGTTACTGTTATATTGACTAATCTACTAGTCGGTTTAGCTGTTAGCGATATTCAGGCGAGTAAACCTACTACACATACTTCAATTATAGCGCGTGGCTTTAAGCCCATTTAACCATAAATAACTGATAATTATTTTATGTTTTGAAAGTTTATTAACATCATATCTGTGACCTTTTCAGGCGTTACAAGAGAGTGCTGGTTTGGACAGGCTGGTACGTCAGACGCAGCTGGTGGCTCACCTAGAGAGCATGCTGTTCAGCTCGCTCCTGACTTGCGCACCGAAGCAACTGCTCTCAGTTCTGCGCTGGGGGGCGCTTCTCACTGCTTCGCATATGCGGACACTTACTATACGACCCAACGACCCCAGGGAAAGTAGGGTAAGACGCGCATTTAATGTCTTTTTTAACAAGAAATAAACGACATTCTTTGGTGCCCCGGTAAATCTATACAGTATCTGTTGACTTACATTTAATTTTGTATGTGTATTCATTCATTATTCTTTTGTTTGATTCCAGATACCTAAAGATCTAATAGCATCAGTTTTCAAAATGGTAGCCAGTCGCAAAGACATAAGAAAAACTGCGAACACAAACAACAACTACGAGTTTAAAATAAAGAAATGTAGAGGGGAAGACGATAAACCGAAACCAGAACTTGTTAAAAGAAGGAGCAATCTGTTCGACAGATATTCTGTCGAAAGTCAACATGTGGAGCGAAGGAAAAGGACCACTTCGGCGTCCAATGCTGACAAAACGAGACCGTCATCACTCAACATCAATGCAATACAAGAAATATGTATGGTCGACATAAAAACACAACTCATGGAGTTAACAAAGAGGATAAACAAACTAATAGAAAACACAGAATCTAGATTAAATCATATTGAAAGCAAGTTGCAGCCACCGTAAACATTTATATAATTTATGATATAAATATTTATAATCAGGGATCAATTTCTAAGTTTTTAATGTTCTGCCTAGTATTTTTATATTAAACAATATATAACTATTGTGTATAAATAATGTAGAGAGAGAATTATGAAGGTGATAATATAATGTTTGCTTGATCATAGTACTGTTTGAGGGTTACAATTATAAGGTTTACTGTTGTTATATTGATTTGTTATGTGTACATTTACAATGATTATAAAATGAATATCCAAAAGTGTTTGAATTTGATTAACATAAAAAGCTGTACTAAAAAGATGTCTAGCTAAAAATATTATTGAGAAGATAACACAAATAGCTGGTATCACTATCATTTTAGGTCATTTTAAAAAACCTTTTGTGTTATTATTACCATATAAGGTGGACACAATGGATTTTTAGGCTACTTATTTCACCCCGGTATTTATTCAGACACAAGATTTTCATAATTATTTCACTATTAAATTCTTAATACATATACAGGTATAAAAAATAGAAAAAAGGTTTTACTTACCAACAGTTGACAAGTATATGTATCTCCATTGGCCATCTTCACAATACTGTTTGGGTTTGACACACCTTCTTTTGGTAACTGGTAGCTATCAATCTTAGAATTATAGACTACATTTATATTCTGATTATTAGTGGAGAATAGCTCCGTGTTGATTGCATGTAGCATCACATCATTTTCTACAATATACGCTACATCATCATCAAGCATGTCTGCACTGCTGAATGCTATCATCACATCTGAACTTGCATCCCAAACCTAAACATAGAAAAATAAACTTGATAAGCAAATTATTATTTTACCTATTTATGTAATGACTAGCTGACTTTTAATTGATGTGTTTTATTTCAATGAAAATAGGTCTTTATTTATTTAGCGTATATTTCTTGGTTTTCTACTCTACATTCCAAATTTATAGAAACTTTATGATGTGGTTAAGCCATAACAGTATAACAGGCAGATAGACAGGCTTAATTTCAGTAAGCGCAAGTATGTGCTTTCTCTTTGCAAGCTGAAAATAGCCTTTGCCTTCTAAGTATAATTATTATAAGATCTTTTTACCTGCATATACCTGACTGGTTGCAACCTCATGCTTTCGACATGCCTCCACACATCGAGTGAAGTCATTAAGGACTTTGTGTTCTGATTGAGAGCCACAACTCTATTGCTGTATTGGGTCTTCAGTTGAAAATCTGATTTTGGACTACCTTCAAGTAGAAGTACTTTCAGACTTGATAGCAATGGGTTTTTTGCTGAAAGAGAACATAATTATGTTGAAGAGTAATAAAATATATTTTTTATGTATAGTGTAATATTACTAGTGAAAGGATTAACCTACTTTATCAATATTTATCAGCATATTTATCGTCTAGGTCACAAACATAGACATATTTTATTCAATCAAGATACTAACTAGGTTTTACGAATTATAGAAACCGGCTGACGGCTCAAAAATAAGAAGCATAACATATTTTTTTTTTAAATGAATTTATAACATACCCATAGCACAGGCAAGGGAACAGCCAACCATTCCTCCACCGGCAATAATAACATCGTAGTTTCCTTTAAAATTGTCCTTGAAGTGGGCTGAGTTGATATCTTCTGAACTCAATAAGCGGACACTGGTCCTCTGAATACAAAATTTCAGTTGCCTATTCAGAAGGCGCTTTACATTGTTTACTAACATTTTGGCGGCCTCTATCAATACTAGTCGGTATAAAGTATGATATTAAGTACTTATTAAAAAATCATAAGGTATTTTATAGGTAAGCACTTGTTGTTCGTATTTGTATCAGAAATATGCCGCTATATTAGGTTATTTTGTTTGCCATTGACAGTAAGATAAAAATTGACGTTTACTGTCAAAATAAACGTGTGTTCCTTTTTACGATAAGAATTCAAGTTGTATACTTTCTAAAACTCCTTTCCCGTAAAAATGTATTATTACTAATATCTGTAACATTTATCACTCTAGATTTATTGCAATAACTTAATATTTATCTATTGAAATAACATACAGACATAATGCAACCGAGTAAAATAAATAAAGTTAATTGACCTGTTAGTAAAATATAGAATCCTCTTATTAATTTAGTTCATCTATGATTGCTGTAATTATAATTGATCTAGTGCAATAAATGTCTTGCACATTGTTTCTGTTCCGTGGTTAACATAATAATAAGTCCAACCAAGTCCAACGATCAACTAAAAGTAACTAGGGGAGAAAAGCTTCCATGGAGACCGCAATGACAACAATACAATAGGAAAGGTATGTGGAATTAAAAATGTGTTCTATTATGAATTTAGCAATACCTAACGTAATACTTAACTTAAATCGGAATGACACATCTGAATAGTGTATTTAAGAACTCTTGTCTTAGAGTTCCAGTAGATCCAGTCAGCAAAATGCCGAAATCAGCTTATGAACGAAATGAAAAACTTTCTAATCAGCAGTGTTCTATTGATTCGTCTTCTACATGTTCTGTGGCTGCTGCAGATTTGGATGCAGATAAATTGAAAGAATTTTATCGTAGCATACCAGATTATAATGATATCAACCACTTACCAACTGAAGAATTTTATTCTACTCTGAAATCATTAAGAGACAAGAAAAAAGTTATGTTGGGTTTGGCTATTGAGTTCATAGACGATTGTAATGGACCAAGTGACAAAGTTTCAGAAAACACCTTAGACAAATCGGAGGAAACCCACAGATTACCCTCCGTATCAAGTAAGAGTATTAAATCTAAAGCCCATTGTACTTCTCATAGAAAACTAAGTGCAGGTTCGAAAATCAAAATCAATCAAGACCTTCCGAATTCTGTTGCACGTTCTAATCCACAACCTACAAAAAGTTCAGGGCCATGTCTCAAACGATCGATAAGACAGAATGCAGGCAGTAAGACAAATGGCCACGAAGAGTTGAAAATAGCTCCGATGAAGAGTAATCTAGAGAAATCCAGAAACGAACGACCAAAAAGGAATCACTCAGCTTGTTCCATATCATGGAACGATGCTAAACTTGAAAGTAAAACCGAGATTGATCAGAAGTTTGAAGACTTTTTTGTTGGCAAGAAGTACGACAGTCCGATGAGTAAAGTAGGAATGGACGATGGGGATGAATTTAGGACGCGCAGCATGCCTTCAAGTCCACTTAGAATGAAGCGAACTGGATCACCTACTCGACGCCGGAAAAGCATCACAATCCCTAAGCCATTCAAAATGACTGAGAGGTAAGCAAATAGTAGCTAGCTACATAGATAAATTAATGCGTAGTTTCAATTCGATATCCGAATATGTTTGATGCTTTCTGGTAAATAATCAACAGAGAAACTTAACCTTATGCTTGAATACTTTTTCAGGGACGAAGAAGATCGTGCAGTCAGTGAACTTCGGTGTCTTCAGAAATCGTTTTCTGACGATATGCTCCATCAAAAACGAGAGCGGAAGAAGTTTAGAGCAAAACCGGTGCCGATGGAATCCCGCATTCCTCTCTACGATAAGATCCTTGAGGACCAAGCAATGAGGTTTCCATCAGACCTGACAGTTATACCTGTATGCTTCTTTAGATTGCACTATTTATTTTTAACACTTTTTTATATTTTATGAGCATTTTGTCGAGAATCTGTTCTTGTGACGTGCTGAAATTATCATTTAGAGAAAGAAAATTAATACGACAACAAGGGCTGCTGTCTTATTTATTTTCTCTTATCGTATCTCCTATCAATTGACCTCAGAGTTCTAGTGATTTCAAAGTGATTATAATATCTACTTTGTTTTCCTTTTAGAATCGGGATATAGGATTAAACACGTTATCTAGATTTTTAAACATCAAGTTTGAAAAAACTTGTTTAACACATTTCGTTTTTAATTTTAAATTATTGGACCACTATTCACATTCTATTCTTTTTTTTATATTATTAGGCTTTGTAGCGCATATTTGTATAATGCGTCACAGCATCTTAGTCTTTTATAAGGAAATCGAGCGGTTTGTACATAAAATATTCATGCTTATTAGTGTCACATTCATTTTTCAGACGAGCAATAACAAAAATAAATAGTGAGGCAGAGTTAAGAGCACAAATGAAACCTTTTAGTTTCACTAAAAGAGAAGAAAAGGGGATGGGTGGAATGTGCGAACGAGCTATTCATGTCTTACCTAAAACTAAAAAGAAGAAACGATTTAGGGCTCGGCCAGTGCCGAAAAACTTGTTTTCCAATTATTTTTACGATAAAATGAAAGAGGACGAATTTTTCAGGTAAAATCAATGTTGTACCTACCAATTAACTGAATATTGTACATAGTGCTAAAGAGTAAGTTATTTAAATAGTTAATAAAATATCAATACCTTTACTTACGTTGTAAACGGCCTTATTTACAACGTATGTAAAGATATAGCTTATTTCTGCATGGTTAAATGGTTCCGTTATTTTTAGATCTATGAATAAACGTATCAGGGCGGAGGAAATGTTGCGAAGCGCGAACTATCCCGGGAGCATGGCGGCTCGCGACCGAAGCCGTCTCTCCACGCCAGCGGCTCACAGCGACCTGCCGATAGATCCCTCGCCATGTGCTCCCTCTGTGTCGTCATCCGACAGACAGAGGTGCTCAAGCCCTACGAAAGATCGGAAGAAACGAGACAAGTATCAGAAAGAAGATTTCATCACTACGAGTCCACAACCGTTCCGTTTCAATACTGCTGACAGAGCAGCCAAGAAAGTGAGTTTATATAAATCAAACAAATCCACTAAGCTTGTACAAATATCCTACTATAAAAAATCGTTTGTTTGATCATTTACAGATGCACGATGCGGCAATGAAAATGTACTCGGAGAATAAAAGCACGGAAAGTGGTACTAGTGGTATTGGGAATGGGCCAGGGGCCAGGGCCTACTCTGCTTTAGACCTCCGGGCCTCTGCCTCCGGGAGGTCCAACTTAGCTGCTTTACTAAGGGCTGAAGCTGTCAGAAGAAGGTTTGAAATGGAGGCAGCCAGACATTTGGCGGAGCAACGTCGACGGAATGAAATGAGGCAAAGAGATCGCCAGCTCCGATCCAAACCTGCTTGGCACCTTGTTAAAAACAAGTTAGTTCACAACATTAAAACGTAGAAATGCAAGCACGCTGTCACCTGATGCAAAACTAATTTCAATACCCGTATTATTACATTCTGTTATTTAAATTATTTGTTTGTTAACAACTTGGAACCACATATGGAAACCATAACATACCGAGAATCCGCCATATCCTACGCCTACGTACACAACACACACATACTCATACGGACTTTACAGTCACGTCTACAATTAAAGGTATTTTGTGAACGACTATTACGCCATATTATATTCACTCAATTAACTATCATAATTGGTTCAAAGCACTAACTCTCTAAAAATAAAATACTTTTCGTAACTCAACAATACTGCAGTTTTAATGTCTACTCTAAACTAAAAGATATATAACATTGGTAAATAGGTTTATAAATTGACACGTATGTTCTTCCAGCCACGAAGAGGACATTGCAATGAGGCTTCAAACCCGTAGGGATGAGGAAAGAATGAGACGGGAAGAGTTTCTACATGAGATGGAGCTAATGTACGGAAGAGTCCAGCAGCAGCCGATGCTCTTCGAAAGGTACTACGCCCCGCGTCTTCTGTCAACACCATTAGACACTCTTCAGCTATCACCTAGGAAGACAACCAAGAAACGAAGCAGTTCCAGGAACAAGGCTTACCACTATAACAGTCCTACTCGATCCCGGAAAGTATCAATTAACGACACTGCGGAGACTTACACCGGTGACGTCACAGAATTCCTGAACAGAATTGACATTGATGACAAATACTCGGACTCGGAAATTGTGACCGACAGAGACACAGGAAATAGATAGAGAAAAATGTATTTATTTCTTTATATTTTCTTTTCTCTTCAGCACTCTATTTTTGTCTGTTTAGAAACGTGAATGTTGTAATTAAATGTTTAAATAAATCAAAGCTAGCATATTTAATTTCGTTTAATTAATAACCAATCAAAAATAAATATACCTAAAAATATATGTTGAATAAATTATATTATTGTTAGAGTATATACATATTCTATTCTAAACTAATAGCGTGGTACTATTACTGCGCCAATAGGAGAGAGAAAAACGTCAATTCAAAAGATTTGAATTAATTCACACGATCCAATATCCATTTGAGGAAGTGTGCGACTGACGTGTAGACCCCTGGCTTCTTAATGCCGCAGATAGTTGGGCCAAACGAGACAACACCAACCAAGTAGTTTTTAGGCCCCTCTGGTGTATCAAATACCTGCAAAATAACACTTAATTTATGTAAATTATTATATACGTTTACAAGCTCGTTTATCCTTATATTAGGAAGTAATTGGTGGATATGACTCACAGGTAATTTTTAGCATACAAATGTTTAATTTCTTTTCTCACATTTCGACAAACGTTACTTCGCACTCAATCCTTTCAGTCAAGTTATCTTTCGGTTTATAGATTTTTTATTCTCAATAAAGAAATACAAATTCACTTACTTGAGAACAACATAATATTATCTTAATTAATTATTACAATTCGTCGTTTCTTTTATTCACATCTAATGTATTCATGTATGAGGAGACTTATTGTTTGCAATTACAAATTGAGCTAATTGAGTTTTGAATACATTAAATGAGTTTACATTTTTTATGCGTGAGGGTATTTTGTTATAAAGTTTTGCCCCTTCGAATGCAAGCATCCTTTTACCATAATTAGTTCTAATCCTTGGTAAAACTAAGAAACTAGCGCGGCGGGAACTACGTTGCGTAGTATGTTTTATTTTCGTAAATGTTAAGTCTGTTTGAATGTTTTTGTCGAGAACTTTACGTATAATGCACGTGTTATAAATATACAATTGTTTTAAATGCATAAGTTTGGTTTCACTATAAATTTGATTTGTTGGTGTAAGACGTGGATAGTTGAAAATCATCTTTATTAGTTTATTTTGCAAAATTTGTAACTCATTCAATTTAGTTTTTGCGGTACTACCCCAGATTTCAATTAAGTATTGCAAGTGCGGTTTAACTAATGCATTATATATATTGTATCGTAAATAAATATATATCTTTCAAATAAATAATTGAATATCTAAATCATAATTAAGCTGTTCTAATTCTTGGTGGTAATTTATTATATTGCAATTCACAGAATCAGGTGTGTACTTAGCTATGTGAAATATTGCGGTTTTAAGTACCGTATATAATGTAGTTATCAATTCAAATGGTTGAATTCACCTCATTTCATTGAAAAAATAACCGTTTCGACATGAAAAATCAGTACCATATCAATATTAAATAATATTATTACCGATTTGAGACAAACTACATGTGTGTGTAATCAGGTAATAAGCAATTTATTATAGCTAATTGATCCTCATTTCACGCAAATAATCATATAATTATTTGCGTGAAACGAGGATCAATTAGGGTTAGTCGAGGAGATTTGTAGCCCTTGAGACCTAAGTGTGGAATCGATCGTGACTTTGTGCTTTTAAGATAAATGCACTTATGTGTACAGTTTATGATAATTATAATCAACTACACGAGTATGCATTTACTGAGAATTGAAACGGTTCACAAAGCAAAGGAATTCCCAGATAAGTAACAAATTACCAACTCGACTTTCTGAATTTGATGGTGACTAAATATCCGTTTATATGTACATCCTTTACAATCAAGATATAACCGCATGCTTATCATATATCTTGGGACAGTTTGCGTGGGTTATTCTAGTTAAGCCATTCCATTACCTTCATGAGGGGTCCTCCTGAGTCACCGCCGCACGAGTCCTTGTTCAGTTCCGTACCAGCGCAAATCTCAGACTCAGCCAACTTGTACCCTTTGCCGAATGAATCACATAACACAGGATCCACTACTGGAACCTGAAATGTTTTATTTTAAATATATCATCTATAATAATTATAGATATATGGTGACTCCATATTTCTATAATTAGGTTGATTTTTTTACAGTGTTTTCTAACACACAAACGCCCTAGCTCCGCTTGATGTTTTTGCGTTTTGTTGAATAGAAAACCAAGATTTTTTTTTCCCTTAAAAAGTAAGTATGATTTGTAACTACTTACAGAGACAACTTGCAGTATCTGCCCTCGTTCCTCTGTAGTCATGTTCGTCTTACCCCAGCCAGCTACCGTCAACTTCTCGCCAATTTTAATATTAGCCATTTGTTCTGCAGTTTTTGGTAAGCAGATGGGCGCCACGTAATCTTGAAACATAATTACAGAACTCTTCATTAGGTACGCGACTTATTCTGAGGTGATCAAGGGCTCAAACAAAGTAGGTATGGAATGGTAGAGCAGGTAGCAACCATAGTCGAATTATTTATTCTAATTTGACGAAGATCTGTCGGGCTTTACCTTCTTTTATTCTACTATTATATCTCAACAAAAAGTAAACGTCGCGTCGGTAACTTAATACATACGATCTGTAACATTATTTTGTGTCATAATCTAATGATTATTAGGTAAAATCTGTTCTAAGTCTAGCTGCTCTTCTTGTTCTGATTTGGAAGGTGAGTTAATGTGAGTGTTCAAAATGGATCCCAAGTTAAAGGCATCTTACATATTCTTACCATTTAATGTAACTGGCTTCTCCAGTTCGATGATGGCGACATCGTTGTGGAAGGCAGGCTTGTCGTACGAAGGATGGCTGGTGATGTTCTTGACGGGCCGGTCCTGAACTTTGGGCGCGCACACTTTCATCTCGCAGTCAGGATCTGTTCGCACGTCGTACTCGCCAACACGAACTGTGGTCCTGGTAGTCACAAGTAATTAAATAATATTTAAAATCTGTACCAAAATTGTTGCTGTTGCGAATGCCGAAGACTGTTGTTCAGGTACAGCACCTGTATATGTCTACAGGATGGGTTAAAGTCTCCACAGTAGGTAAACGTATATCATATTTGTCTTCCTTAAAAATATCTACAACCCAGTCATTTAACTTAATGAATAGTAGAAAACAAAAGAGGTAAATAATGCTTAATCCATATACCAGGTACAAGAAAAGGCGGTTACCCTTGAAAACCTAACCTTTAAATTTTTATAACAAATTTTTGTAACGAGATTTTGATTTTTACTAAGAATAATACTTACAAATCATATCCATATTCTGACTTTTGGACGCAGTGTCCAGCAGTGATCACATGACGATCTGTCAGGAGAGTGCCCCCACACAACCAGACCAATTCATCATCCTCTAAAACAGAAATAAATTACATCACATATACCTACGTACCGCATTTAAGATACATGACTACCAAATTACTACAGGAACTATGTATTCGTTTTAAATACGAGCTGAAAAACTAATGTTCTTCGACGAGTCTGTTTGCGACCACGGCCTGTGTAACCCGGTCGAAACGTCGAAACCTAAAGGTATTTAGGCATGTACCAGCTAATTCCCGATATGTAATATTGCTATAAACATGCAGCTCGATAGTTTAAAAGTTAGGAACTAATTGACTTCGACCTTTGTCGAGAGATGTGTCGGGTTTTCATCAACTGAAAACACCCCAGTTACTCCACTTTGTAGCTTTGTAAGAGTACCTACAATGGTTCTATGAATAAATTAAATTAATTATCTTTAGGGTTTTATTTATTACTTCGCTGAATTTGGGTAATGTTTGAGTGTTTGTTTTTGTAAACATTTCATGCTATTAATATGAATCACTCTTTCATATTAATAGGTCGATGTAAGTGGTTGCAAGTATTTACTTATTGAACTTGACCTCTGGCTGCAATAATGATATTGTAATATCAATGATGTAATGTTGATAGTGATGTCAGGTCTTAAGAAGTCATTTCCGCGATATCATTCATTTTAGACTATGTAACAGAGCCTGCTTAGGTAATAGAGAAGATACTTTTACTGACAAGTAATAAAAAAATATTGTTACACCCTTTTTCCTTGAAGCAAGGAAATCAAAAGAAAACCTATGACGCTTTGATATTTTAGTTTGTTTTAATATTAAAGCTTCTTATCTTTATGGACGCTTTTGGATTTTTTTCCACCATATATTTAGGTAATTTCACTGTGAAGAGTGCAATTATTTCACTGCATCGCTCAGGTATTTTTCCTATACGCATTCCACTAGCAGTATTAATTGCAATAAATTATAACATATATAATTCTAACCCATGTATCCGAGCCGTACGATCCAGGGGAACTCTCCGAGGGCAGCATTGGCGCCTCCGATGATGCGGTCGCGGGCATTGTCTCCGCAATCCACTGCGTCCAGCTTGGCCCACGCTGGGTGCTTCGCTATCTCTTCAGGAGATAACTTTGTATCTGTTTTATATAAGAAGCGTAAGATACAACATTCAGGAAATAGGAAAAAATGGTCAAGTACAAGTCGGACTCGAGCAATACTAAGTCTTAGTAACAGAGACCTATTCTTTTTTACTTTTAGCTTATGTTTTTCTTTATATAAGTTTTGCGTCTAGTGTTGGGAAATTGCAGTTACTTCTAAACAATTTTTATAACTGGCTGATTATTTCTGTATAATCCTTTCTTATGTAGTCTGTTTTTTAAGGTAAAATTTAATTGTGATTTTTGTACTAAAGTGTAAATAAATATAAAGCCGTAGTTAATTTAATTCAAATTTTTTGACTTAACATAAGCAATGAACCCTAAAAATAATTATAAAGATCAAAATATAAGTCACGATTGATTATTTCCGCTAAGATATGTAGAAAAAAATGTTGATTAACCAAACAATAGTTAATTAAAATCGATCGAAAATGAGATCGTGATTGGAATTCCTGTTTAGACTTTGACTAATTGTAAGTTCGATTGACTTTTAGTGAAATAACTTTTCTAAATTCGTGTAAGAAAGGCAACTAATTAGAACCAGAACTTTTTTATTTCCATACTTATATATTTTTTTAGGTTGTTAATCATCACCATTGCCTCTGTTGCAAATGTAAATATGATGTTTATAATATTGAACTGTACTGTAACAACTCTAAGTTCTAAATTATTGTGCATATTGTGGTCTTCTCTAATTGAGGGAGTACACATTCTTTGTACTGATGTTTAGCGATATTATGTTCTGTGTATATCCCTTGTTGGTGACCCTTAAATAAATAAATAAATAAATATGTATGATGTTATAGATGTGGCCAATGATGATAGGTTCTAGTCATTTGTTTATTCTATGCGGAAAAATAAATTTGCGAGTTCTTAGTAGTATGGCCTCCGTTTTCAGTAAGTTTTGTTAGAATTATTGATTATACTTTTGCTTTTAAATCGATGTTTTAGGAGGCCATAATACTAATTACTTTGGTAGGTAAATGAAGGGGTACCATAGAGCTTCAGGTAGCGACTCTGATAGTGTTATTGATAGGGTATAAATCTGATTAAATGTTTATAAGATCACTGTATAAACCAAATTTGTGTAATTTAAAAAAAATATATTGTATAGGCCTTTATTATGTATTTTTTTTTCATCCGATACTTCATCGGTATCGGACTCCGATATGTATCGGAGTCATCAAATCGGGGCAAGTAAAATATATGAAACGTGTACAACCTGTCTTTTATACTATCCGATCCGATGTCGGATTCGTAATTCATACATTTTTTGTATCGGTGTCCGATTCCGATACCGTATCGGATAATGTGAAAACCCTCTTAAGGCTTGCATATTTTATTGCATGTTGAAGTGTAGTGTACCATTTTTTTTTTATAGCGAAATAAAAAGTACAGAGTCGCTACGAAGCTCTATCAGGTTGTGTTCTAAAACCCAAAATAATTAGGTCCAGTTGTATACCCAAATACGATATCTAAGTACTTCAGTACGTAGATAGATATTTGAATATTTTGGGTTATAAAACACACCCTGTTTACCCACCTCTTATTCTAAGACACGAAACTCCATATAATTGGCATCTAATATTGTGCCAATGAGTCAGCCATGAACCTGCGGATATCATGACTCAATTGAAAAAAACAATTACAAAATACGTAGATATCTAGTAATAAAGGGATTTCCTCATAATGTCACTATAGACGAATAAAACAAACAATAAAAAAGACAACACGTTTATAACATAAATATCTTTAAATACTTATTGTTTTTTCAAAGTGCTGGTGTAATAAGCACTTATTATACGGTTACCTTAATTAGCAAACAAATTAACGTGTTACGTAGAATACATAATTATAGATATGTTAATTAAGAAGTTGACGTGACTAACAAAGGGGATATACCTGATTCCAAAGATAGAAAATGTCCACGAAATGTGTCATTAAATGAATCAGACAATATTTTATAATTGTATCAAGTAAATTACAAGGTTTATACTATACAAAAGTAAGTTTAAACCTAAGCCACGTAACTCAGCGTTAGCTGCTAGTTAAGTAACATAACGGAAAGCGGAATATTTGTACGTTTTTATTAATAAAGAAGATTGAAACCATTTTTTTATTTACTTCTATGTTTCTAACGTCTATAATTAGCCCACCGTAAAAGTTCAAAAACAATAACAGTATATTAATTTCCGATGTAAACGAAGTGCTGACAACATTAATGAATTAGAAATAAATCGATTAGCTTACCCGTAACAGCGTAATGTAGCAGTATTGTAAATGCTAAGGTGTACTGCCATTCGATCAAAAACATAATTGGTGTTATCCGTTTATTATTTTCGGACTAATATATTTGTGAAGTTTGTTGTTTGAACAAACGTTCATGACTGCTTGCTTTGCCTTTTCAGTTTACGGCGCAAACGTGCAAGGAGCGCGAGCCAGCGTACAAACGCTATTAGTTACGCGCGTGTTCTACACTGTTCTCACCTAGGCTTAGGGTAGCAACCAAACCTTACGGTACCGCAGGTATATTTATCTAATTCACAAACATCCCATAAAAACCATAAATTCACTATCCCAAAATCGCAATCGCCAATTCAATCCCGTCAAAAATCATCATAGTTGAAGTAAAAAAGCATAAAACTCGTATTTCTGCTGAAAATTATGTTACATTATTATATTTGTTATTTATAACCATATAAATACATCCAAGTAAAACGTACATTATTTAGCATTATCGTTTATTTTCCATAAAACCATCTTATTATGTGACAGAAAATCTTTACTTTGTGAAGCGATATGGTACATTATAATATTTGATAAGGATTGTATTGGCTAACCTAGCTGTTGATCAGTCTTATAAATAAATAGTTTTACATTCAATCACTTAAGCGCGGAAAAAATCAAGATCGCAATTTAAAATACCATAACTAATTGAAATAATCAGTAATTAAGGCAAAAATCTGTTTAAAAGCAGATTTAACAGGTTCCAATCAACAGGCTAACAATGAGAAAATTTAAAAACAAATGTGTTACTTTGTCTGCTACTTGGGAAGTGCCGGGATCAGTAATACCATTTCATCATTCCCTATGGAAAACCAGTGACATTTGAAGTTGGTCCACCTAAAATCTTGCTTGCGTGTGTCTTTGTCCAACATTCCTAATTTATTCATTCCAATCAGGACGCACACAACCTTTTTCCTCTTTCTCCGAGTGTTGAAATACAAATAAATATTTTAAGTATAACGTCATCAAAACTAAAATTATTTATAACCGTCGGTCAGAGGAAAATAAACAGTATTAGGATAAAGTCATTGCATTGTTAATGAGTGAGAGGATAGACTGAATGTCAGATGATTCACTTATTGTTTGGCTAATTAGGCTTCCCAATTACTAATAATTTGGTAGCTGTATGCACATACTCAGTATTTATTGCACTACATATGTTACATCAAGGTTGTGGTTTCATTAAAGGGTATGTACAAAATGGACCCTGTAGGGCACGGATACATACAATAATTTTTTTCTAAACTTAAACTATGAATATACTCAACTAAACTTACAACTATTTTACTTTTAAAATTATTTAACTAAACATTAAATGTTCTTATTATTTTATTATCGTTCCACTGCAGGCCGAAGGCCTCTTCCTTCTTCCAATTCTTCGGGTCCCTTGCTAATACTTAAATTTTCTTACACATATAGGATACATACTCTTTATAAACATACCGGTTTACAACTTACTTCTATTCCTACGAAAGAGATAATCGTAACACATGACCGAATCTGTCTTCTGATTTACATTAAATACATCAAATGTTTATTTTTCCTAGTTATAATAACATAGATTGATATAACATAAAACAGCTTATTTCGAGGTTTACTGGTTTTGTTAATTTGGGAAATAATTTCTATCAAATTTAACTTCCTTCCTCAAATGATCTTCCTTAATTACAATCAATTAAAATTGTGATCAATACAAGTTCCATAATTTTTGATATTTTTATTATTTATTTATTTTTTGTTATTTAATGCCATCTGAATTTTAGTGTTTTTGTCAGTTTTAACTTATAGTGGTACGTATTTATACTAGCAGTATAAATACGTACCACTATAAGTTAAAACCTTTTTATTTATCCATTGTTTTTAATCTTACAGAGAATTATATAACCATAGATCTAGATGGTAGGTAAATATATAGATAGCCTACACTTCCTTAGAAATTGAATCGAGAATGATTCATGAGTTAATGTAGTCAGGGGTCATGAACTCTTCCACTTCCTTAAGTCTCTGAAATCTTTCACTGATACTAATCGCTATTAGGCTCAAATATCGTATTCTGAAGACTGTAAAACATAATTAGCTACGTGTAGAATGAGATGGCACTATCTTTCTGTATAATTATCTTCGTCTCTCTTTGTCATTAGAACAGTAATGATTCTAAATTGAATTGATGGATTAATAAGCAAGAATTGTTTTCTAGCCTGTATTAAGAAAATATTATTAATATTGTAATATAAATATATTCGAGCAGTAGCCATGTTACTTTATATCTGTTTATCGTTAAAGCTGTGTCAAATTGAATTAGTTAAACTTGTAGCTTGAAAATTGATTACAAATTCACTATACTAACATACACGATACAAATTACAATATTTATTGCAGTTTATTATTAGGTGACCAAATAACTCCATAAACATTGTAAGTATTAAACTAAATGTTGGATAGCTGTTCCTAGCCTACAAGCTTAGTACACTTCTTTGACATCTTGCAATATCTAATTCTCGTAAAAATACTTGGCAGAACCTTGGCTCAGTGAAAGAGCATTTAATTTTATTCTAAGAGCAACCTAAATATAAGGTTTAGAAAGGAGAGGAACTCGTTAAGACTTCTGCCAATTTACTAACGGTTCATCTGTCGCAGAATTTTCTAAACATGTCATTGAAATAGGTATACAAAGTACGTACTACATGCTCCGATACTTACCCAATTCAAGTATTGAGATCGCTATAGTTTGCAGTTCAATTCAATACGATGACCCCTTGCACCACATCGCTATCCATTCAGTCTTAGATTCATTCTAGTCAGGTCCGATTTATCAATCGGCAGCTCACTTTTATTAAAGAGATAAAATTCACGTCAGACGTTGAGACAATTTGCTCTAAGAGTCACTACGGTTAGTCATCGTATTGTTCTAAGTTTCTCCAGTTTTTTCACTTCCCCATCTATAAATAAATGATTAACTTGAGGGTCAGAAGTAACAGGTTTTTAAGCCACAACATGAATCACATAATTCGTTTTATTACTCAGAATTAATAACTACCATCGCTCAAAAGTAATGTTTAAGTATAAACGTTCCAATTATCTACTAAATAAACCTTTTAAGGCCGTGAACTTACTTGGAACTGTGTTGGGCAAAAACCGGCATCGCCTCAATTTTAAGAGTAAAACTGTTATCAAGTTTAAATGGTCTATGCCAAGAATTCGAAAAGTTTTATCTTCAATTAGTCATAGTATCCGTGAATGTGATGCTGATGAAATGGATCATTATGGATCCACGTCAGCTGCTAGGCGCCACGATCTGATCCGATCATGGCCTTGTCATACAGTAATAAGTCATTATGCTCAGTTCCGTTTTGTCATAAAGGATGTCTGGAGCCATGTTAACCTTTCTTTGTTTAGGTATGTTCCTTTGTACCTATTGGTGACACAATAAAAACGTTTTAGTAAAGCCTCTTTCTTTCCTGATGCATGCAAAAAATGCAAAATTTTGTCATACAAACGTTCTGTGGAAAACCCCGGATTAAATATTCACTAACACTTATATTTCACGACACATTATTACCATAATCTTCCTTTTCTGAAATGCGGAAAATTCAGATAAATGTAACAAATCGTGATACATGAAGCTGTAACTTATTTAAATATATTGGAACGCGTTATGGTGAAACGATTTGATGCACCTGTCATTACTTCGTCCATATTTTTTAAACTTTGCTTGGTATAGTAGATTTATAATGCTTGTGACAACTGACAAGTATTCCTTCTTTCTTTTGCTTGGACTAAGGAAATATGTTGGAATTGAAGCGTCTTTGAAGAATGCTTTAGTGGTACACATCTAGGAGTTTGGATGTTAGCAGTTACTACGTTAAGATATTACATACATATTTTACAAGACATGTTTAATGTACAAGGAAAGCATATTCATTCTAATAGAGAAATGTTCTTCAACAAAAAGACAGGAAGTGATTATACTACTATTCTCCATGTTCCGCATTTTAGGGATGAAAACCATTTCAAATCCTTGATACACAACAGTCAGATAATTTTTATTTACGTTTTTTAAACTTGGTAAACTAGTTGTGGTCGGGGCGGGTAAGTAACTGCATTTTTGTTTTCATTATGCTTATCATACTACAGGTTTTAAGACCTGTCGGGCAAACCGCCACCGCGCCCGTGTAAGCGCACGTAACAAATGTTCCACAAAAAGTAGGTATAAGAAGATCACAGTGCCATCGAACAGACTCAGTGTGTTTTCCCGCGGAACTAGTATGGTAATAGCTGTCTCGTTAATCTAGTCGACGATGACCCACTACGTCACCGATCATCTTCTCAATCGAGCGGTATCGCTTAGACCTCTCTAAACTACAAGTTTGAAAACATAAAAAACAACAACACAAGGAAAATAACAGACGTGTGAACGGCGATCGCACAGTCGTATAAAACCAAGCGACGCATTGCTTGACCCGCGCTTTATCTGCGAATAACCCATCTACTCACATAATTAATTTTATAGGTTCAAGATAATTTGAGGGAAAAAAAGATCATAAGTGCTTCCGACCGATGTCTATTAAATAGTTCATTTATTGGTGGATAGTGTGCGGGTTAGTTTGTTGCGACCGAGCGCTCGGTGGGAGCAGTGTGTTCCGTATTTGTTATTGACAGTGATGAAAACAATTAATAATGCTCAAGTTCGTAATAACCGTGACTGTGCTCCTGCAATTATTGCTGCTCACGGAATGCTGTAAGTGCAATTTGATTTTACACCTGACACTAAACTTAAAACGCCGACGGATCGGAACGTAAATAATTAATTAATGTGTTTTATACCCATGTCAAAACGCGCGATGTTTGAATCCAATTAGATATTTACAAACACTGATTAGACGGACAGAATTAAGTGAGTGTACATCGTTTGCATCGGAGGTACATAAACAAAAAATAATTGACACTTGTATACATATATGAATCATGTTTTGCGGGATGAGATGTTTGCGAAACTGCTGTAAATGTAAACAGTGCTAAGTGAAGAGAAACACAAGTCAAGAGTTCATTGGATACCTTACGCACATGCCACTGTCTGTATAAATATACTAAAAAGGATTTCTCAGAATTACCTGGGGAGCAGTTACCAATTTGTTAAATTTATTTCATAACAATAACTTCCCAGAATTTGTTAAATGTAATGTCAATAAGCAATGTAACAACAGATTCAAATTAATTACGTACATATTTTTAAATAACATAATTGAAATAAATAACTTTTTTTAATACACCCTTTAATTTGCTCTGTGGTTTAATATAATATATAATTAATTCAATAATTATATTGTGATCTGAGAAAATCTTTCATGTATTTCAATTGATAAAATAAAATAAAAAGGTATGGTGTAATTAGATTACTTAACAAAATATGTTAAACACTAACATCTTGTACCAAGGGGAAGGTATAAGATGTGGATTATGCTGAGTTACACTTCAAGCTTATCCCACAGCAAGTTGCATATTAATAATTTATGGCACGTGGCCAGAAATCGCAATGGATAGACAGGTTTGGAGGACGGAGGAGGAGGCCTTTGCCCAGCAGTGGGATCCCAGGTAGGCTAATAAAAAAAAAATATTAAAAAAAAAAGTGTAAATACATGTTCATGAAAATAGCTTCATTAGTTAAGCCGAGAAACTGTAACAAACAGAGATTTTCCACATCTAAGTATAAGTTGGTACAGATGTGAAAGTTTTTTATAATGATTAGATGATTGGTACTTTTTTCATGTAAAAAAACATATTATTATTTAGAGGTTTGGCACATAAATAGTTTATCATCTGGATTAACCCCACATCCAATTTTATTAATTTCCTACCCAATATGGTCATTCCTGTTTGTTTAATTTTCCTGGCTCCACATAATTAGCTAAGTATTACATAATTTAATGTAAGGATAATTTTATTGGAAATCAAACATAAAGCCCGTTTGTAATATCAACAACAATAGCTAAATACAATAATGTACACAAATAAATTGTTATCTACCAATAGTGTATTAGGTATTTCTATTTTTAGCTTTACACGAAAATTGTAAACAATAATTATAAGACCACCATTTTTTAACAGTTTTTTTTCAATGTGTTTTACATTTCAGTCATTTAGAAAACTACTAGCCGTGCCCCACGGATTCACGCGTGAATAGCTAGTTCCCATTTCCGATGTTGTTACAGTTATACCCCCCCTTCTCCATCCCTAGCTAATACTGGCCCGAGGTGGTTAAACTAGATTCCAAACAGTGCCCAAATAATCAATCATTGATCCAGCCTTCCCTTGTTGTTATTTGTAATGATCGTGGGCAACGAACTACATCGAGGTTCAAACACCACAGAAGGTGTCCTTAGCTTTCGTTGCCACAACCCTTATGTTTTGTAGCTTCTGGCTGGAGGCGTATTAAATTAGTGTCTTGCCAACTAAGTCCGGTAAAGCAGTGAAAGTCTCCATGAGCCTCACTCCGGAAATTCCATTCAAAAAAGTCACATTTATTACCGAATAAGTAATAATATTCCGGTAGAAGACGAATCTAACAAATTAAAGATCACCAAAATCGGTCCGCTAGTTCTTTAATTGTAAATGGTGTAACAAACCTGACTGATCTATATTATGTAGATGTTCGTTTTTGACTGCCTCATTGGCCTAGTTGCGCTAAGCGCGACTGCTACGCTAGAGGTCTTGGGTTCGATTCCCAAGTCGACCAAAGTGTTTGAAAACTTCTGAAATTCTCAGTAGCACGTCGGAGTTTGGATTTGTGCCCGGTTGGTGGCAATTGGCTCGCCCCCTATTACATGGGGCATAAACATATCGGCGAACTGTGGGCGTACATTGGTACACCTCTGCCTACCCCTTCGGGGACACAGGCGTGATGATATGTTATGTTCGTTTGTTACAACCATAACAACAATCCTTGAAGTTTTTTAATTTATATTAATTAACTAGAACCTTCCATTTTGTTGGAACAAAGTCTACATTCATCATTAGTCTATCTATCATCGATTGATTGATTGCTAAATGTTATTGAGACACGAGTAATTAGCTATGTGATAAACTCCAAACGTGTTTAAATACATAAAGAACAAAATTAATTGGTTATTTCATTTTAAAATACCTATTGCCGTTGCCCGTGTAAATGTCGATTATTTAAGCAAAAAGTAGACGATATCACGATTTTTCATTTTAGTGATCCAAGTTTATCCCATACCAAATTCCATCAAAATTGCTTTAGCTGTTTATTTGTAAATGCGTAATACAGGAAGACAGGCAGACAGAGTTACTTCCGTATTGATTATATTAGTATGGATGTGGAGCTGCAAAAATAACCACTGAGTTACCGACCATTTGAAAACCACAAAACATGCAAATATCATTTTCTGGTAATTTTGTTTATTAATGATCCGGTTTTAATAAACCGAATGTGATGTCATGCTTGTTGTTCCATTAATCGAACTCGTTCTAAACACACATATTCTAAAGTTCAACACTTAAAATAGATAGAATATAGATTTTGCTAGAAGCTTTAACAGAGGAAAAAAGCTTACCCACGACTGTGAAAACACAGGACAAATATTCTATTAATTGCTAGAAAAAAGCATGGTCATTTGTCCAAAGTACAGAACAGCATTCTTCAAGACTAATTATTCAACAAATCCTTCGTCTTACAGTACACAATAATCATCAGGTAATCGAAATAAGAAAAAAATATATTTAAACAACAATGTAAATCTGTAATTGTTTTTTAAATTCGCAATGACTATACTATACTGGCCTGTTGGTCTAGTGGTTAGTGATCCTGACTGCTATACCGGAGGTCGTGGGTTCGATTCCCACTCTGAACAAATGTTGTGTGATGAGCATTATCATTAGTTCTGTGTCTGGGTGTAATTTATGTATAATATGTATGTATTTAGAAATATATAAGTATGTTTATCAGTTCAGGCATCAGATTACCGTGTGTGAGATGTCCCGGAATATTATTATTATTACTATGTATGGTACCTATATGAAGACTTCACGTCTCACTTTTAACTCTTATGTAGAAAAGTGACAATATAATTTTCCTCTTACAGTATATTCCGGAGACCACTGCATGGTAGACGATAGTTCAGGCACGTGTATCCCCCTGATGGAATGCTCACCAATACTCAGCGAGATCAAAGCGGCAGGCAGCCCCATGCCCCTGGCTATGAGGAAGAAACTGCAGAGGCTGACATGCGGCTTTGAGTCACATGATCCTATGGTAATTATATCTTGTATAGTCTTAGTATCGGTTTTGGGAAGGTTGAGGTATATCTCGGAATCTTTACCATTGGAACCCCCACTGAATATTACCTTTATTTAAAGAACTGCCAGTTCCTAATCAATTATGCTGGCTAGTGACGGTAAATGAGTAAGCATAATAAGCAACCTACTGTTTAAAAAAAACGTAAAGATTAGAAAACACAGAACAGAAATATTTCTTGCAGGTATTTAAAACACATTGGTTTTGGCAACGGCGGAATCGTTTCCCTCTACCTAAATTAAAATGAAACTATGATTTGTTTGGTAAATTATTATTTTTACATTTATCCTTGTCGTAGATACAACAGTTGTAAATAAGGATAATCAATTCTACAATAAGTTTTGAATAATATTGCTCATTATTCACAAATTAATCAGGGATTTAAGAAATCGTCATTTCACGTGGGACTTTCCAGACACTTAGTTTAATACGGATATGACTTCGAATAACAAAACTTTATGCAAATGACTCAGGATATTAGAATATTAAGACGGTTAGAAGATACAATGTCATATGATAACGGTAGACAAGTAACTTGTCTTAAAGATTTATTAATAATATTGTAATATCTGTAAAATCTTTCCTTCGCTAATTGGGTAATATAAAAAACTTTGTTAATTTACAGGTTTGTTGCTTGTCGTCGTCACCAACGCTTGGCACGGACCCTTCAGACCCGAATCGTGGCGGAAAGCCCGACGATCCGATCATCAATGCTGTCACTGAAGACAATCTGGAACCCTTCACAAGAGCCACGACGGATACCCAAGGTCCAAAGATAGTGGAAAATCACCCGAACATCGGCCTCCTACCAATAAAGTGTGGGAACATCGAGAGTGACAGAATTTGGGGAGGAAATAGGACACGGCTGTATGAAATGCCGTGGATGGTGCTCTTGTCATATGATTCAGGTACGTTTCAACTTTCTATAGCTCATCAGATACACCCATAGCTGCGACTCGTGTTCATATCTCTACTCTACAACGGTAACTAAAGATTTTTAATAAGATTTAATGAAATAAAAAATATTTAGATCTTTGTGTATCAACGACTATTGGCTTCCTAACTGCAACAAATTATGACAGAGAAATGGCTTGAACTAAGATTTTAACTTCATATTTTTTAGGACTGTTTGTTTGTACAATTTACAGGTGGTCGCGGGACAAAGTTGAGTTGCGGTGGGTCACTTATCAACGAATGGTATGTGCTGACTGCCGCTCACTGCGTCGCCTTCATGGGCAGCAGACTCCGTCTGAACGGGGT
The DNA here is from genome assembly GCA_905146925.1 of Autographa gamma. Lineage (NCBI taxonomy): Eukaryota > Metazoa > Arthropoda > Insecta > Lepidoptera > Noctuidae > Autographa > Autographa gamma. The sequence goes on along the minus strand of LR989868.1, from coordinate 5,395,448 downwards.
CATTCTTGGCGAGTATGACATCAGACAAGACCCTGACTGCGAGATGTCTGATGGTAGAAAGTACTGCGCTCCTAAAGTTATGGTGAGATTGTCCTCCAGTAAAATAATAATGAAAAATATGTAACAACCGATTATTATCTATTAATTTCAATTTCTGGGTCCGATATAAGTGATATTGCATTGGTTTATTACTTAAAATTTTGAAAGCGTTTGTTGACCTTTATTTACTTACTGTAGATTGCGATAGTACATTTAACGTATCATGTATCCAGGATGTTAATTGTTTGCAACTACATTCACACGACAAATTCTATATGTTAAACCTATTTTCTTTTTACAGAACATGACAATAGATACCGTAATAGCTCACCCAGGATACACACCTCAGTCGCTGGTGGATGACGTAGCTTTAATACGACTCAAAGATCCCGCTGATTTTAACCTCAGTAAGTGTAAATTAGAACTTCCTTCCTCTTAGGATTCTGATTTAACGAATTATTTACATCATCAAAAGCCCATGTTACTTTTATAAGTGGGTATATCGTTTGGAAAGTATATTTGGTTATGTATTTATGAATAAGTTTCTGTTTACAGACAGTATGAAGCCTTTATGCTTGCCACTCACCCCCGAGCTGCAGAGGGAGTCGCTGGTGGGGCTCAACGGCGTGGTGGCGGGCTGGGGCGTGACGGAGGATGGGCTGCAGTCGCCCATACTCCTGAGTGTTGAACTTCCTATCATCACGAAGGACGAATGTCAAGCGGCTTACCGAGGGTTAGTACAGATGCTCGACCTTTTCATATTGTTGGTTTTAATAGGCTTTCATGGTATGAGGCACTCGGTCTTCTTCCGACTCGATAACGTACGATCGGAAACAAATCTTGGTTTTTGGACAGCCGGATCTTACATTATTGATTACAAGTTACATTACATAGTTAGGTAAAAATAAAAACTCGAGCCTCCTATAATCTTTTAGGTATAACTCTTTTTTTTCCATTCGGTGCCTATTCTTTAGCAATTTTATAATCCGATTTACAGGTCACCTCGAGTGAGGGACACTCAAATTTGTGCCGGTGGAATCAAAGACAAAGACTCCTGTGGGGGTGACTCCGGGGGTCCACTGATGTACCCCGGCAAGTTTGGAACCCATGGGGTGCGGTACATCCAACGGGGGCTCGTCTCCTACGGCCCCAAGCGCTGCGGCATCGGAGGCCTACCCGGGGTCTACACTAACGTCGCTTACTATATGGACTGGATCCTTGACAATATGCACAGCTGATGATGCTCAATAGAATGAAGACGAATATTTATATGAATGTGCCATGTTTAAAACAGGTCCACGATTCAGCTATTTCATATGCATGTCAGTTGTCGGTCAGTGTCCCTGTGATTATGCCTAATTTTCGTATTGAGATAAGCCTACAATAAAATCTCATTGAACTCTCGAAGAGAATGGTCGTAATGACAGTTAGCAGAATGCCAATTATTATAATAATTACCACATGAAGCAGGTCATTCGGTCAATTCAAGCAACTCTTAAATAGCTGAATCGAGGCCCTGAGTCTTTTGGCTCTGATACTCGTTTATTATAAGCTTGGTTAAACCATATCGATCAGCAAACTCATTAGTATTACAAATTAATATGTCGGACTATGCAGACATTTAATAACACGAGTGCCTTCGTTTTTATACGTGTCGCATTTATTTCGCTAATTAGTCCCAAGAATGTGATTGTAACTGTATTTAACTGCCTAGTTATTTTATGTTCTACGTCATAATTTGTCTAACTGACTAGTCTTATAGGTATTTTAATTTTAAATCACGGATACAGTGCGTTATTAGGTAAATGATATTGTTACACGATGTACTTATTAAGATTTCGTAATTCGAATGATAATTAAACTATCTGACTTATAATAAAGTTGTTTTATTTGTTTGTAAGATGTTTTGTATATAGCAGTAGACTAATAGTGAACAATTACCACGAAATAATTAATAGTATCAACGGTCTACTGCTGATACTTTGTTAGGAGGTAACTATGTTATAAAAAACTAAGAATATAGAATATAAAATACTTCGGCCATATCGGTAGATTTATGTCAGGCACCATACTTCATATACTGACCGTTTATATTAGAGATCTTCAGAAAGAAGGATCTTCTTTAATTCATAGATTACCAGGGGGCCGAGTCTGCTATTTACAATGGCTCCAATCGTCTGAGTGGGTGGCGTTAGTAAGTCCATTTTAGGATAATTGGCATTCTACTAAACACCAAAACGTCAACATTGGCCGCCCCAATGCCCAATTTTGACGTTAAAATGATGTTTTACCTGCGTAATTATCCTAAAATAGACCTACTAACGCCACTCACTCAGACGATTGGAGCCATCGTAAATAGCAGACTCGGCCACCAGTTGGACATCTTATTTCAAGTTGCCTTATCTACTAATAACGAAACTGCTGACATCTGTGTATAAATTACATCAACCACTACCTAAGTTAGTTTACCAGAACATTAGTCCAAGGCTAGCACTTACCTAGTGTACTTACTAAATAAACGTTACTCCACCGCTTTAACAGATGTCGCCACTGACGATCTTATGTGGAAATTGCTGCCGTAAATTCAGCAATTTCCTATAATTCACGATTTCGATAAAATTCATTGCTCATTCTATGTATAATTATTTAAAAAAAAATCATTTATTTCAATTAATTAAATGTATATTTGGATGTTTTACCTGTTTAGTGTATGAGTTTGATCAAAGATGACTAAGGCTGTGTGGACACTAGAATATTTTTTTCAGTTAATCTCGATGGTTGAGGTTTAGGTGCATCCTTACGTAACAAGTATTTTTGATAAACATCAATATTTTTATCCAAAAGACAGCCCGTTAAACATGGAAATCCATACATTAGCGTCAATAAATGCAAAGCGAAGCAAGCTTACCATGTAAGTATCTTGTTATATGCCTGTAATCCGCACTAGAGAAATTTCTAATCCCATATATCTCGTTAATCAATCTGAACAGTGTATGAAAGCTGTTCGTCAATTTCCAATAAGACGTATATAATAATTTTTATCACCCGACAGAAGCAATAATTTTAAAACCAGTCATTTCTCATTTGGCACGAGCGTTTTCTAGTTTTGGCTTTGTATTTACGAAAAAATTACCATCTTTTTTCCGAATCTATGAACATTTTACCATCATCAGCAGTGATCACCTTTATCAAATAAACACGAAGAAATATAACAAAAAGTTCTTCAACCATACCAGACACCTACATAAGGAACTCATCCTTTTTGCTCCATAATTGTTTAGAACACTGACAACAACATTTGACATCAAAAACGTCATCACAGGTCAGTATGATCATAGAGAAATATAATAAGTAGGGTAGTATGATTCTCCTAGGATGTGCATCAGGCACGTCCAAAATGTAACTTAAATAAACCTAATGAATAAATAAACAAGACACAAACCACAATAAATAAAAATCGAAGGCAATGTGTGCATGTTCTCGTCCCACTTGCCACAGATATGACGATGACGAAGATGAAGATGAGGACCAGGTACAGACTGGGAGGGCAGGAAGCGTGTCTTTCGGGAGGACATCTGTCGAGAGGCACTCTGAGGAACGGCGCTCATCAGGCCGCCAGGGAACCAGGACCTCGGCGGACAGGAGCCACGACGAGAGACCTGGACGCCGATACCACAATCCCAGCATTTTCAACCCACCACCATCTGTTAGTTACTTGCATTTTCTTTGCCAATATGCAAACAGTGAAGAGACTCAAATTAGATACAGCAAAGTACGAGGCTATAACCAGCAATTTTTATTTTAAGCCTGGATATAATAATATACATACTCTAAATTGTACATATCTATACGGGGAATATAAATCCAAAACCTAAATATGCCAGAAACCTAGACCATCGACATCTTTAGTAACAATCTGCAACCTGACCACAAAAATATATTTTTTGTGTTCTGCGATGCTCAATAAACTTCAGCCAATTGGTAAAAAATCTAAAGGGATATAGTGCTTATATAAGTATTTAGTGGTCTCTGCCTACCCCTACGGGAAACAGGCGTGATTATATGTATGTATGTATGTATAAGTATTAAGAGTTGCAATGCCAATAATAAATTGTTGCAATGTTAAGAGGTTATTTTCTGACTGTGTAACTATCTCAATCAAGTGCTGAATTAACATTGTATCAATTGAACTGTTGTGTAAAAAAAATATAGAACAAAGATTTTTTTTCTTATATTTCTTTGTGTCCATAAATTTTTTGAAGACATGTTTTTTTTTATTGAATCTAAAGTGTGCGACGCTGCGGTACTGACGTATATTTCGAAAAGCGTGTTTCGTGTCGTAGTAAATGTTTATGTAGTAACTACACAAAAAATAGTAAGAATTAAGAGAGGCATATAATTAGGTGTTGTATCGATACTTTGAACACTGATTGCATTGAACCTAACCATCGCGAATGTGATTTTACATAATTATACACGTTCGATTGCCTTGCCTGATTAAACATAGTCAATTGGTACTTTTCATTTGATTTTGGTCAACTATATCCAATATAAAATGATTGTGCTGTAGTTTGTGTAATAGCATAAGCTGTTATGCCCATAAGGAAGGGGTTTTTGCTATTAGACACCGTAGTAAGACAAAGTATGAGGCATACTAAAATGTATGACGAGTATGATGATGCTAATAAGCTTTTCAGGTTTTTTAATAAATGATAAAATTATTCCCACATATAAACTTGCCGTTTTTAGCCATTCTGTAAAATAGCCTAATATATTACTTATTTTTGTACTTTTGCAGTGTTGCGACTACTTAAGAATGGTTCAAGGATTAATTTTCAAGTCCTGTTGTGATGCATGTACGTATTGGCATAAACTTCGAGGAGATCGCTTCAGATGGGAGCTATTCAAAAGTGTCCTATTCTTCACGATGGGACTGAAGCTTTTTAACGATATATGTCGGCATATGAACAAACCAGCAATAGCAACAAGCAATTCAAAGCGATGCCGAAAGAGATATTAAATTGGATGTGGAATTTGGATGCACTGTCTTTTGGAGAATTATACGTATTTAAATATATAAGCGCCTGTTTATTATTTTGTATTTATTGAGCAGTTTAGTGTGTAAATTGTATCGTAGGGGCTTGATACCTGTTCTTCAGTAATACGAATTTTGTTTATTGTGGCTTCATTAGGATGATTCTGCCAATATCAAAGATGAGACAGCAGGTCCTTAGGGCAATGTTTAATTTTTAACTTACAGTGTCTTATCTTATTTATTGGTAGGTTAATATCATATAACATATCAGGCATATGAGATACAGATGAGATTAAACGATTTTAGATTATGCAAAGTCTTACTTTTTTGGAGCTCTTCTCCAAAGACCTTTAGGACTACCAAAGTCGATAACTTACTGCCACAAAATTATGCCATTTTATATGCCATTGTTATCTATTTACAAATTATGATTTAGTGTGAAATAAATGATCTATTTATCCTGCGACTAATGATGTTTACTGCATAATTAACATTGTACCTGAATAATAATACGAGACCATCTGGATAACGGAACTGTTTGTCATGAAAATTCTGTTAGTCTGAAGAACTTTGCTTTTTTTGCGCAATAAATAAAGAAGAAAATATCGAAGAGTGACAAATTATTATTAATATCCAGAAGCCAGTATCTACTCTACATATTTATGACTACTGACTACAATAAAATTAATGTGTTTCCCAATCAATAAAACAATACAGAACAATTATTTATTGTGCTCGATTTATAGTTTATATGTGAAGGAAAACTAGTTTCAATTGTAAGCTTACACCGCCTTTGTCGGTCTGAACAGGGGATTCCCTTTATAAATACATACATACAGCTGTTTTTGTTGGTATTAAATAAATTTAGCGAGTATATACGATGATCTTGCATAAAGAATTTTATAGTAGGATGAATCGTAGATTATGGATTTATAAATAATTGTAACTTTTTAAATACATCCTGAAAAAGCACTCTGTTTTGTCCATTTCGTTGCTTTTTTTTATCTGAAATCTTATATGAGCCATTACAAATGGGTCAATTATAAACATATGAGCTGTGGCCCACTAGGTATGTGATGGTGCATAGCCTTCCAAAGAATGGAATGATAAACTAAGTACCTACCATGTAAGTACTATAATAATGTACCCTCGAGATATATACCACAGGATAACGAGAAAATAGAATATAATACATTTAAATACTTTACTGACATGTACAGTCTGTTTATACTCGAATTATAGGACTATTGTAAAATTACCTCATTTCAATAGTCCCATTATTTATATATTATTTACGCATAACAATTTGAAATAAATAACATATTAACAATAAATCATTTAAATTAATTTAAACATTAAATTGACAAAATAAGGAAAATCTATTTACATATTTAAGGTTAAATGTTATTTTAAGATATGACCTTAAATAAGTATGTGTCTCCGTGACGTCTGAAGTTTAAACAACCATCGTAACTGGTTGCCCGGTCACTGTCTGAAACCGAACCCGGGACGATGAGTCACCACAATCAACCAGCCTATTGTCGATTAAAATTACATTTTGCTATAAAACTTTACACAAGTTAGCGGCTAATTGTATATAATGAAGTAGTAAGGTAAACGCTTTTAGTCGCACGTCAGTAGCATCGGACCCTACAGGTAAGCATCTCACGTTGAGACACGTGTCAACACAAAATACTCACATCACACTATATATCCCAAACCTTCAAGTTACCAATAAATACTAAAATAATTCAGTACAATGTTACAAATCTAGTTTTTAGTCAGATAATCGTATAGACCAGGAAAATCTCGATTTAAGTCGCATATTATAATTAGTTAGCGTCATCAGCATTCGCATTTTCAAAAAATATGTATTGTTGATAACCTTACGCGTAGCGGCGACCACTCAGCTAGTCAGGGCCGGTTAAGTGACTATCAGTCGCGCACCGGCCGTCCTCTGAACAACAATATAAGTAAACCGACTTGTTTTTATTTTAATGTTTATTTTGTTGTAATAAGTGCCATGATGAGGAGCCTGTGCGAGAACACGGTTGTCATCGTATGCGTTCTCGTCGCCACACTGTCAAACGCTGGGGCACGTGAGTTTATTTAAACAATTAATTTTTAAGGTTTACGTATGTGAAGAAAATATACAAACTCGGATGACCTCAGTGCAAGTTAACCTCTGTAATCTGTTTTGTTTACTAGTCCTCTTAATATACCATATAATTGTATAGACTTATTATTGTTCCTATATTCTACAGTCGGATTGGTTTTCTTGTGTTTTGTGTGGTGACAAAGTTTAGGAAACTTTTGAGCAAGCCGTGTTGATTACTAACACGAATACGTAACGAGTGACCTTTTGACGCACACTTGTAAACTGTAATATCCACAGACATGTTCCGTGAGACGTTACTATAATAATAATGTATGGAAAATATAAAGCAATAGATGATAACTTACTATATATAGGTCTTTCAACTTCATCCATAAAAATAATGAAAGTGAACTTCCTCGCCTGTACATGTCCTGTTTTGCAACCTTTGGAATCCCTTTTTTATTTGTAGCAATACAAACATTTAAAATTGTAGGTATACCAACACTCTTCGATAGTGTAAAATACCTACTTTTCTAACATTCGTAATAGGACTCATCTTCGCACTATCCAGTTTTTAATTAGCATCAATAACATGGCGTGATTTATTCAATATTCAAAGGCTTACATTTATCGTTTATTTATTAATAGGCCTTAAATAAATCCACACTTCTAAAATTATATATACAAATGCGAAAGTTACCCTGTCTGTTAGCCTTTACAGCTAAACCGCTGAACCGATTTTTATGAAACATTGCAAAGGGTATAAGCTTGGATCCCGAGAAAGGACACAGGATTTTTCCCGTATTGGGCACAGGCCAGCGGAGATGATATAAACTTCAAACATAGTTGCCCATTGCTAAGATGATTCAAAATGAATAGTATTTACTGCTATAAAACTATTTGAATCGTATTGAAGATAATGAGTTTACAATGCTACAGCTGCAGTGCAAGCAAGCCGTTGCCTCTGTTATTACCACCAAAGGTATCATTATAACATGGTATCTACTAGACATCTGAGAACTACGTAACGGTACACAATAAAAACTACTCAGACCCAATTTTCTATCTATCAAATTATCCATACTTCCATACATACATATATTATGAGTGTAGCTCTGTCGGTTTATAACTCTTTCACGATTATTTATTTATTTATTTCGGGATTACAAACAGTAGCATAATCTTAAGTGTAACAATTCCTATTGTCTAAATAAAATTTGCTGAAACCTGGTATGGGGACACGGGCTAAGCTTGGATCTCGCGGAACGCCATGGACGTTTATGAAGCGACTATACACATCGACGCAGACAAAGTCGCGAACAACAGCTAGTTGTAAATATATTGTCTTTCTCTTCTGTTGCCTAAATATAATTATGCATGTAACATCTTGACGCATCTAATAACACATAGACTATTCGAAAATGGTGGTTTTATCAAGAATTTGATTGCCCAGTTTGCATCGAGCCTATTTATTTATTATGGGAAGGTTATACGTTATCAACAAATAATAAATTATTTTGATACGGTTGTTTATTTGAATAAACATATTAGTATGTTATGAATTTTGGTTAGATTTAGTGGCAGCTAAAGTTTTTAATGTAGGCTCATGCAGGATTATTATTTAACCTAGAAAGCGATTTCATATAACACCTAGTAGTAGAATACCAACGTTATATAAATACAAATAGAAATCACATCGAGTATCTACCTTATTTCATATGTTCAAATAATAACATCGTAAGATCAAAATGGAATCCGGTTATTTTCAAATGCAATTTGGTTTTAGAATCGTTAATAAAACCACAAATTTTATTAATTGTCGATGATATTATAAAAAGCTATTAAAAACCAGTTTGTCGAGTCTTTAGTCGAAGGAATATCAATAATTAGAAAAAATATTATATTCAAGAGTATTTAAATTAATGTCTCTTTCTGTACATCGATAAATAAACTCTTGAAAGTTTTAAGTGTTTTGATCTGGGCCTCGATTCAGCAATTTTAATGCATGTCAGTGGTCTGTCAGTGTACTTGTCATTGTGCCTAATTTTCTTATTCAGATAAGCTAACAACGAAATCTCATTAAACTCTCGAAGAGAATGATCGTAATGACCAATTAATGATCTTAATGACAGTTAGCAGAATGGCAACTATCGTAAAAATGACCACATAGATCAGTTCATTCGGTCAATTCAGGCAACTCTTAAATAACTGAATCGAGGCTCTGACGCTATGTGGTCGCTAAAGATGGATATTTATAAAGTGTGAGGGAAAACCCGAGATCAATTTACAACTTATTAAGAACTCTTTAAACTGTCCATCAAAGCTTCTATATTAGGCAACATTTAGAATCGACGCAGTCATGCTTTTACATTACCTCTACGGGTTTATTTATTTAGTTGAATAGGAATGTTGACTGGAAATGAACAGGAAAAACTATAAAAACGAAATTCAGAATAAAAAAAAATATAAGTCATGTTTTTTTTTTATATTTGAAAAACTAAGGAGAATTAGCGAGTCAAGTGAGACAAGATGGCAGGGCAGGAGTGGGGCTAATGATGTCACGATACTGCACAAAACGAACGACATTGTGACGTCATCATCATATCAGCCTGTTGCAGTCCACTGCTGGACCTAGGCCTCCCCCAAGACCCATTGTGACGTCATGCGTCATTTTAAATCGTTTGATCGTCGTGGTACCTTTGGGTTTTGGTTCTCTGTTGCAAAATATGACTAAATCGTTTAGTAAGCATCCCTATTCTAATAAATATAGTCAACAATAGCAGAGTATATGCGTAGTATTTGTTTAATATAATTTTCCTCATGAGATAGCATTACTTACTCATCAATCATGAGATCTGCTGGGTTCATACTAAGGGCACATAATATTATTTATTCAAATAAACATAGTATTTTTTTGGTGTCTTTCGGTACGGTTCTTTTTTTGTGTTGTACCTGTGTTTAATAGAAATACAAGCAGGAGATACAATCTGTGCTAGGACTTGACGAACAAACCAAAACCATTTTTTAATAAATTAGGTATACTTACCTACCTATTTAAAATGGTAAAAACATTGCCCTTTGGACTGATAAACAGTCTAAGAAAATCGGTGGAAAAAAATTGTATTTAAAGCGATTTGTTTAATTGTTTGTATGAATCATGTACCGACAGACTATTATTATAATAGCGACTTGATTTATTAGTTTGATTACAAACAACTGCTAATAAATAATCAATATTTGTGGAGTCTATGAAAATATATACCTAAGTAGTACGGGTCATCTCGTGTCTCTATCTTAAAACCAATATTGTAGCAAGGACATTAAGTATAAAATAGCCAGTTTGTGAGATATGTCCAACACTTGCTAGGAAGGTCAAAACTAATCGTAATAAAAAAAACTAAAAAAATCAAGTTTATTGAAAACAAGACGAACATCTTGTGTATAAAGTTTTGCACGTAAATATAAACTAGCAACAAAAATCCTTAAATGAAGTAAATAGTACTGACGAGGAGTATATTATTGAAGGTATTAATCATAAATATCATATTACAATTGCTAATACTTTACTATATCACTGCACTTGAATTCCTGACTGATACTATCCTGTTGCATGGCATGTTGGGATATTGACAGCCAGGCAATATGATTACCCTACTTATTATATTTCTCTATGAATATGATCACCAGTCTGTCACTATCCCACGCAGCACAACTGTCACAGAAGGATAGGACCAACGAGGTTGCATTTGAAACTATAGAGTGAGCCTATCAGAGTTTAAACCGTAAGCACTAGTGTGAACAAGTGTCGTCGTGAATTATGTATGAAGATGGAGCTTGCCGTTTTAAAAAATCTATCTAAAACACTAATATTATCCTAACAATGTCAAAACCATCGATATTTTCTTATATAAGTTTCTCGTTGCGCCAAAATTAACTTAAATGAAAAACGAAATGTACTAGGATCAGACTAAAAACTGCTCTCGCTTGGCACAAGGGGAACCTAGCGATAGTAGCAGTCTATGAATATCATACGTCGATGGATAGGACATTGATCATCTTTTTTTTGCGGGGTGAAAATCTAATGAGTTCGACCCATGTCGATGGCACGACGTGGGGATATGTCGGACTTGCACCGACCAAAAACACCCCGGACCCTTCGCCTTTTTCGCCTTTGCTGGAACAGCGGGATCGCTAAGCATTCTGCAAACTCCTGACCGACGCTTATTGTAGGAGTTGGTTGAGAAGAATTTTTTATATTAATTATATCATCAAAGTCCATGTCTTATTCCAAATTTTCTAAAACAGCATAGCTTAAAATATAAATATTAAAAGGGCAGTTATGTATGGCCAAACCAATATTAGATTCTTAATATTTTATATTACTACGAGTACCTATATTTAATATACTCAAGATCAGGCCAAGGAAAGATGTGTAATGCCTTCTATGATGATAAAAAATCACCTAATGACACTTTGTATATCGGTTGGTCTTTGTTAAAAAGCATTGACATCACTTTGGATAGAGGTCGAATGCTTATACGTGGCAGAGTTAAATAAATGATCAATATTATTATTAAAGCGTTGAACTATGTAATCTTCAAGCGTAACCTAATTTGAGTTATCTCAATGAAATATGTATGGGGGAACCCGAGAAATTTCCAACTTGTCACGACGAACATAATTTATTCATACAATTTAATTTAATGATAAAACATATGTATACCTTCTAAATGTATGTAGGCCTTATTTCTATTTCCTATCTCGTTAGAAACAACAGTTCAACTCTTGCGATTTTTTTTCAATCTACATCTTCGCAACTCTGTCCCAGTTTCCTGCAAGATTCTACAAAATGACTTTCAAAACCACAACAAACACAAGAGAAATGGGTTCAGTCCATATAGCCCCAAATATAATAAACCATTATGATAAAAATATAATCACAAAAATCCCACACAAAATGAGTAACTGAAGTCTCCCATTTCGTCAAAGAAATTAATAATCAGCAGGACACAAAACAATCATTGTATAACAGACATGACTTTATTTCAGAGCGATGCAACGGGGGCGCGAGCTGCATCGGTCTGCCGGCGTGCACGGGGCTGTACGCGCAGCTGCAGCGCGGCAACACGCCGCAACTCACGCGACTCCTGCGCAGCCTGCACTGCGGCTTCGAGGACGCTGACTCGCCTATGGTAACGCCCCTTTTATTCATCAAAGAAAAGAACGATTAGAAATTATGTGCAAGGTAAAAATTGTGTGAAGACTGAGAGTGTTAGAGTGTTAGTTTCTTTACAACATATGAAGGGAATAATGAAATTGCATAAAGCGAAACAAGTGTGTAAGGATCGTAGCAAGTGGAACGAAGTGGTCTCTACCCACCCCTACAATGGAAAGAGGCGTGATAAGAATATTTACAACAGAAGCTCAAAGGTTGATCAGACGATCAGGATACAACAAAACCTGTATTTCTAAAACAAATTTTTCAATTCTCGGTTCACTCCTTCAAGCCTCTTTTCCTAGAGCAACATAGCAAAGCGAAAAAGCTATGATGTGTACGATCATATATTTTTAAATGAGAGCGAAGTGTAAATTATGACATGTAAGCAAAAACAATTTATAAACATAGAGGACCTATAACCTATAAACAAAGTTAAAGGCTACCGAATTACATTTATATATCTCAATGCCTCAGAACCCAGTAGAATATCTGTATTCTCAGTCATCTGTATGATCAGATAGGGAGTCGCTCTATGTAAAATGTAATCAAACAATACTATTATGCTATAGGTATGCTGTCCTCCAGAGTTCTTAAGCTCCAACCTGGGCAGTAGCGTTCAGTCCAGGGTGGCCGACCCCTTAAGTCTGCTGCCCAACAACAGGATCTGCGGTATCCAAAACCACGACAGGATAGTGGGAGGCACTCAGGCCGAGATCGACGAACACCCCTGGATGGCGCTGCTCAGATATGACAAACGTAAGTCCAAATCTGATAAGTCTATACAAAAACCTGTCCGATAGGCTTTCGAGAATCTTAGCCACCGCTTTTTATCTATCCCATTAAAAAATAAATGAGAAAGTTAAGGAGGATTTTCCTCGTTCAAGAAGCCATCAAGCGAATTTATTCATAACAGAATATCTATTTTTTTTTCTAAAAACCCGCCAGCAGATAACTTTATGGGTGTGGTAATTTCTTTGATAGAACAACTGGCCAAAAGTCTAAACTCAAGCTATACCTTTATAGCCTCAGCTTAATGCTCTCGGACTGAATATAATGCTATTACAGCTGCCGGCTGGGGCTTCTACTGCGGGGGAGTGCTCATCTCATCAAGATACGTGCTGACTGCAGCTCACTGCGTCAAGGGATCAGACCTGCCACCCAACTGGAGATTGTAAGTACTACAATAATACTTACATCATTCAATTCAGTGTTCATATCAATTATGTTCTTTAGTCGTTTTAGTCATATTTGTCGTAAAAGCATGTCAAATGTCGGATAATTTTAGTCATTTTGGCTTACTTTGTTGTGTAGGTTGATCTTAGTACTAGTTTTTAGTCATTTAGTTCATCATGTTCAAATAGTTTACCGCAGACTTTCTCATAATGTAGGTATTATTACTAGAACCATGGAGTTTCTATTTTATATTTGTGAGGAAAACCATGACGAGTTCTAGTAAAAGAAATCTTTCATATGCCGCATTGTTCACACATAATGTTTCCTATAAAACACTAATATATAAACACGGCTTGAAACAAAGTTCGGTAATAAAAACATTACATTTATGCACAACATGTAGGTATACTTGCACACGTGCCCATACATTGTTCACTTACGCTATTTATATAATTAATATTCCTAATATTATACAACGTACCTAATTAAATGATCTCCATATCATTATATGAGTATAAACTCAGAATAACAGTGCAGATGAATTTTCATCTCTTGCCTATCATTAAGTATGCTTTTTCAACCTATTCCAAAATAAAGGTTTCTTTCTCTTTCAACAACATTCAACATTACGAAGTCCTCTATCCATCTAGGCCTAAGGGGGTAATCTTCCCAGTAGTAGTAATCCATGGGTATCGAGCACTCAGACGATATGTATGAAACAGATTGCTAAGGAATCATTTGGCTCTTCATGGCGAAACCAAATTACTATAATTATGTACCTAATACTCTTTTCGATGTACAGGCAGTTTTTTTACCTGCTGTTATTCATTCGAAAATCATGTCGTTGCACTTTAATTCAATACTTGACAAAACTATATTTTGCCTGGCATGTTTTTCTTATCGCTATTTTAAAATAGCAGCTAACGTAATTACAACCCATCGAAAAATACACGAGGTCTTGTGTTGATCGTAGAGCAATAATTATTCTTTGGTTAGCAAACTGAGACTAATATGATTATATTTCGGTTCTTGTTAGATTAATTTTGTAATGATTAAATAGGCGGCACGACACGACTGGTTTCAATTGATACGAAACTCATTTTATGCTTAAATCGTCGGGAAATCTTTATACACACTACATAATGTAGTAACTTTGATGCTTGCTAAATTATGATGTAAACCGACTATGTAGTAAACAAATAGGTTACTACACAAAAAATGTATATATCTACCGTTTAAGTCGAGTCAAAAGAACCTTCGTGGCCTAAAATTTTACTATAAACATCATGACAATAAAAAATAACCTTTCATAAAGGAATTATGCCCATGGCATCCAAAAACATTATGATATAAGAAAATCATGCTTTTCCAGATGTTACAATAGCACTATAACGACTAAGAGCTAAGATTATGGTATGCAATAAAGAATTGAATTGAATTGATCGAATTCGGATCGGACGTAGTGCGAAACCGTTGTTAGTATATTAAGTGTATCTAAGTATGTATTTAGTGTAAAATTGATTTTGAATAAATCTTGTAAATGGTGGAAACAAAGCTACTTAAAAGTATAGCATATTAAAATTAATGAGGGTGCGAGGTGTAAGTAATAAGCTCATTACATAGATTATTAAATCGGTTACATTTATTGGAATTACACGCAGTAATTGTATACATCGTCTAGCTAGATTTTACCCTGGTTACACCTTTTGTACCTATGTAGGACTAAAGGTATTTTTTTATCAAATATTTTTATTGCCCAATCGTTGTATTTTGAATATTTAGAATGATAAGTAGGCATCTAATAGGTACTAAAATAAGGTAGATATTTTTATTTTATAATAATTGTCATATTTGAAATCGCTTAAATATCAATTTGCGTCATCGATAACAAAATACCTACGTAACTTAATGTGTGCCTAATGAATATGCCTACATAATAGTAGTTACTGCCTATCTACATTTACTTAAAAATGACTTTAATGCCCATCCGTATCATTATTTTTCCTGGAGACTCTCGTTAATTTGTATTTTGCCTACTAATCCTTCTCATATCAACTATAGATAGGCACCAACATAAATAAGTTAACGTTTCATCTCCATCCATTTGAAAAATGGCCGAAAAATTAATCAAACCTAATTAATTTCAGATCTCAAGTGCGTCTCGGAGAATGGAACACGTCGAGCGAGGTGGACTGCTTCGGGGACGACTGCAGTGGCCCCGTCCAGGACATTCCCGTGGAACAGATCATGCCGCAGGAGAACTACATTCCCGAAGACTCCAACCAGCACCACGATATAGCCTTGTTGAGGCTGGCGCATAACGCGCAGTTCAATGGTGAGTTAGTTCGCTTACTTAGTGACGTGCTGCTATCCAGATATTATTCGCAAGGAATGATAGATAGATGAATTAACTCATATGCTCAACTACTCGAACTATAAAAAAATATTAAGGAATTATTTTTTCATAAAAGAAATAATAAATAGGCGCAGATGCCTGGAGACCAATGATATTTTAATAAACAGATATGTTATACGCATACAAAACAATCGAAAAAAGTGTTCCGCGCAGCAGCGGCAGAGCAAAAGAGATAGCGCGATAAAACCCATAAGAAAAAAAGAGACAAATAGTGTTGTTGTTAATGGCAATACGTCCCAATTAGGACGTTTTCGAGTCTTCACGATTGCACGCTTATAACATATCTGTTTATTAGAATATCATTGCTGGAGACATTGTATTATGTCATGTGACCTTTAGGTGCCTTTAGGTAATACAAAAACATGAACATGGCAGATGCCCTGAGTATTATTGTGATAGTTTGAAGTAACGTATATTTCAAATAACCCCACATACAATATAATATGGATAAGTATTTATGGTAGGTATGTGGATATGATAAAATGTAGTTGAGTGTATTATATTTTTTACACACAGGTCATACACGTGTACGGATCATAATATGTAGTAGTACAAAAAAAATATACGCGTCGAATTGAGAACCTCCTCTGTTTTCGTCGATTAAAAATATAGATAGGTCTATACCTATACACTAAGTAGGTAGGTATATACACTTATAATACTAGAGTAAGATAGGCATCCGGATAGGCATCTATTCGAATAATGATTGACTGGGTACCCGTCCATATTCATAAATGTGAAAAAGAATGGGCTCCTCTGAAATTGATACAAGAAGACCTTAGGAACCGAATTCTGGATATATTAGGGTTGTTCTATATCCGATAATTTAATTAAAAAAACATTGGTGTTTGTTCCAGACTTCGTGAAACCAATTTGTCTGCCATTGACGAACGATCTGAAACACAGCTCGTTCGAGGGTACCGATATGGAAGTAGCCGGATGGGGCAAGACTGAAACCCGTAAGTACCAACCTAACAACAATAACCTAAATAATCATGATTGGACTAACCTCGCACAGAGCACACTAGCATATTACCAGCACCTCATCCCGTAGTTCAGCTAACAACCGTTGCTTTCAGCCGAGGGCGCCACTAGTGATGCCAGCCAGGTAGATACTGGACCCAACTTGTCAGGTGGGCCACCGATTCCATTGCAAATAGCTAATGCTGCATGCAGTGCGCCTAAAAATTAAACAAATTCAATTTATACAAATAGAAATTTCAGGTTTTTTTTTTATAAAATCATTTAGAATTACGGCATTGTACAAACTATGTAGTGTAGTACATCATGTATAAACCATCAATGCATCACATTATTAAAATTTTTCAAAATTCATTGTAAATAAAAAACTTATTACTTACTTTTAACATTGTATTAGTTAAGTATGTTTTATGCTTATTGGACCAGTTTTGTAAACTACAGATTTTATGTAGGTAGTGAGATTCCGAAAAATGACTAAAACAACGGGGTTGCCAACAAATCTAACAACAACTGAGGGTAGATAGGTAAAAAGGTCGTCAATAAAGTAAACTTACAAACTGGACCGATATCTAATTAAAGCTTGCTGCTGCTTGCTTGCGGATCAGGTAAACACAGCATGAAGGCGAGATATTGAAATTATCATTTTATTATAGGCACAGAATCAGACGTGAAGCTCAAAGTCCGCGTACCAGTGGTGAACATCAACCGCTGCGCGAGCGTGTACGAGCGCGTCAGCCGGGAGATCGACGACACGCAGATCTGCGCGGGCGGCGTCGCGGGGCAGGACTCGTGTCGCGGCGACTCCGGAGGCCCGCTCATGGGCATAGCCCCCGCCGCCAACAACTGGATGGTCCTCGGCGTGGTCTCCTACGGCCCTTCCCCCTGCGGCACCCAGGGCTGGCCCGGCGTCTACACCCGCGTCGGCGCTTACGTCGACTGGATACTCTCAAAGATACGCCCCTAGGTAACTCGTACCACTTGTTTTGACTGAGATATATAAGATTAAATAACACTTATATTACGTATTGTTTATTACAGGCATTTACAACGCGGTAACCAACCCTCTTTATATTAATAAGTTACGTTAATCTAATATCTTTGTGAATGCCTGTAGTACTTATATAGTTGTGAAATAAAGTACATTTCGGATGACATTGTTTTACATTGTAAGGTTTAGTCACAATAAGTGCCATCCATGACATTGCATTCTTGCCACTGTATTCTGTATGTATACTAAGTTGTATATCAAGACTGCGCAATAAATGAGTGGGTTGACGTCATAATTAAATCAAACAATGTTACATTTATAATAAAATTTGTATTAAGTAAATAATTTATTTATAATTAGATGTATAAATGGCCTCCTTCTAGTCACGCCCCGGTCCCCGCCAGCACCTTCTATCACTCACACTTCAGACCATCACAAAAGAATACAACTACAGAAATATATTACTTTTTGTGAACATAGGGGAATATACTTCTATAAACAATGAAATATACCTACTCATTCAATCTTGGCACGTATTATTATGTTTGTACTTCCTCCCTATCCTCGTTTCCTCGACGTAGGAGCGCTCCGAGGATCATTCAATATTTGGCTTTTGTTTCAATTTGTTAGTGCTTCTAATGAGACTGTTCACTACACTCTTTCTATGTGAACACCCATATTAATACTTATCAATAACAATACCTAATCAGATATACAGGCAGAGAGTAAATGACAGAGTAAGTATACAAAGTTACAGTAGGTACAATGCAACAGTTTTGTAAACTATGCCAATAGTTATGTTAAATAGTAATTTTAGCAACTCGGTGGAATTACACACAATATTAAAGATATTACATAGAACGGGTGATATACAATGCAAAAATAATTTAATACATGATATACTTATGACACTTTTATACTTCCTTACATCTAATAATAAAGTTTAAAAAATATAATTAAAATACGAGATTTCAAAATATACGGAAAGTAAGATGAAATATAGAAAAGACAAATGAGATTCAATCATAAAGACATTCTTTATGAAGCAAAATATAGAGCAATTTATGTTCTATAGTTATAATAGTCAACATAATAAATTGTTTTTCATGGAATGAATAAAATGGAATGTTTTCAATATTATTACAGTCATAATATCTTACATTTTACAATACCATTCCAAATATGGCAAGAACAAAATCCATTCCACCTCACTGAAAATAATACTTCTAAATATAATTATTTGGGGACATATTGCAATTTTGTTCAATAATACGTGTAAATAATAAAATACAATTTGCAAATAATGCAATGTGTAAAACTATACTATTTTAGACACAATAATGCTAAAAAAACTTTTCTTTTTGTAAAATAATACTAAAAACAGATACGAAAAGTATTTTTTAAGATGCAGCTGCAATTTCAACAGGAATGTTGTCTTGGACAACTTGTTCGGTATTTTCTTCAGCTGGTTCTCCATTTTCTCCGTTCCAAGTCTCAGCTTCTTCAGTCTTACTCTCTTCCTCTGGGACTGGAGAATGTAATTCACTGGTCCCATTCTGCTCTCCATTCAACTGGGGACCGTTTGTCAGTAAGTTCTGAAGTTTGGTCCCGAATTCGGCGTCTATTTCGGAGACACCTTTGATCACTCTGTCTTGTTCTTCCTCTGCCCATGTCGGGAACCACTCATTAAACAGCTTAATCTGAAAATACAAAAATAAAATATTGTTATAGAAATAAATCTAGTATGTTTAGTTTTCCTGGTGGATTACAAAATAGTTTATTTCAGGTGTTTGTTTGTTATGTGACATACAAAGAGAGCTAAACAGAATCTATACATACAATGATTTGGCTTTATTGTATTGTTGATTACAAGGTTACACAATTATTAGCATAATAAGGACTCCTAACAGAGAGTAGCACATTTTCTAGTGTGCAATCCTTTACTGATATTACTTTCATATCATGCTATTAGGTATTTAATAAAAAACTACATCAGAGATTCAACAACTTGAATCAAACGATAAATATCTTAAATGTGAAAGTTTATAAGGAAATATTGACAAATTCATGTTTGTCATACTTTCAATCATATACTACAAAACGGATTTGGATGAATTTGTCGCATAGATATAAGGTACTTATGGGATTACCATATAGGATACCTTATATTTTGATATATCCACAAGAAGACGAAATATGTATAAAAAAACGCAAGTCACTTAATATAAATGTTATTCTATACAAATTAAAATGACGGTTTAATTAAGGAACCTATTTAGTTAATAAATAATAAATAAAATACAGAAAACTAAATGACAGAAGATAACTTAGTAAATACTAATCATGTCCATGTATTTGTAAACAACATAAAAGGTCTAAGGAAGAATAGATGCAGCCTCATGGGAACTAAAGTGCTGTTATATTGTGTAAGTATAGTAAGTACACATGAGTCATCTGACTCATACTGTTTGGAATTTCAAAGGTAATTATCAGTACCTACATACTTTTTGTTTAAGTGTCTTGCATTTGAATGTAGTCTTTAAAGAAAATGTACCAAATGCTACTAATAAATATGAATTGTAAAAAATATGTGAAAGTTAGTTAAGTTGGATGATGAATTTTTGTTACAATTTAATGCTAAAAGTAAGAAATAAATTAGGAAAAAGAATTGGCACATGGACAGATAATAACCTGAATTTTCTAGGTACCTGAAAAGGAAACCATGCAGTTGAAACCGTGTCTCAGACAGCAAATGAGTATATTTATTAGAAAGTATATAATGTTACTAAAGTGTATGCAAATGTTCACTCACCCGACATTGGAATAAGCTGACTGGTTTATCATGGCAGGCAATGGTAGCTAGGGAGGCTGCTAACTGGTCAGGTTTGTCTCCTCGTGCCGCAGCCAGCACCGGCAGGAAGTCCTCACGCTGCAGCTCACTGAACTCCCCAAACCACTGCAAGATGTACCGCAGCTGGGCTTCCGAGGTCAATCCAGGGCCTGACATCCTTCTGGCTACTGGTCTATACTCACCTATAGAAAAAATAACAATATAAGACATAAAATTGATTGTTCAATAACTTACAGAAGTGAAAGTCTTAGCATTAGAGAAACGTCTGAGAATGTTTTTTTTTATAACCTGTACTGCAGTCAATGAACTCGTAAAATAACTGATAAACACACCACATGAGCACATAGTACACGAAACACCATTATTAATGCAATAAAAGACAAATTAAACACTTACATTCAGCCACCACAGATAAACAAACAGTAGAGCCTAATAATAAAGCCATTGCGATACACTTACGAGAAACGTAACAACGGTAACAAAAACAATTAGTGTAGAAAAACTTTACGTTTTAGTGGGAACGAGACTTCAACAACTTGTACACTTTCTTTAGACACCTACTGGAGTGCAACTGAGCCGCACGCAACACCAACCACAACACCACATAACAATTTCACCTTTCAACTTGTTATATCATAAGTTACATTTCACTTTCTATTAAATTTGCATTTATAAAAAATATGATTTACATATTTTATGTATTTAGTCAAGTTAATTTACTGGTTGTATTAAGGAAATTGATTAATTACCTGATTATCTAACAGATCCCAACAATTTCGTAGACCTTAATAAAGTGCTGTTTTCCGTTTTAGAGTCCTGATTTATAAGAATTACTCGGTTAATAAATGTTAGGTTTTAGAAAACTAGAAACTGTAACTACAAGTGACGGTAAATTAATGTCAAAGTTGACCTTGCTTGACTTGGCTTGTCAGTTGGGCGTTGACAGACAACAGGAAAAACCTAATTTATAGCATTAGCTAACAGGTGCGAAAGAGATAAACAGTATCTATGACTCAGTTAGAGCAAGGAGTCATTGCTCTGAGGACTCGATATACAGAACTCTGCAAAAGGTTGCTTCGCCAGTTGCCTTATTAATTTTATTATTTCTTGCTGTACATATTTGTTTATTTACTCAACCACGTAATCACAAAATAAGCTAAATTGGTAAAAAACCTATCCCTACCGGTACCGAAAGGTCTACAAAACGTAAAAATATACGCTAAGTCTTTTCATAGTTATCTATCTTGCACAACATTAAACTAGCCCTTGCAGTATGACTGTAGGCCAACCTTCCTCCTCGTCCTGGGCCTTTCTCAGCCGCGACGAAATGATTAATCATCCTCCTTTAAGTTTAGGCAAAAGAAACACGCATTTTCATTATATAATTTATTCAATCCACAATGAGTAAGCGTGGAGATCAATCGTCATTCCTTCTCAAAAATACTATTAGTAGGAAGAGCCCTGTATCACGCAGTGGGGCGTTTATTGGCCAGTACTATTATTAATTTACACGAAGTCTTTTAGGAACCTGGCAAATAATAATTAAGTAATAAGTAAGCAAGTAAGCACATAATTGCCACGATTAAGTATTTTACATCGCTAGAATATTTAGGTACTAATGTTACTATTCTAGTCTATTAACGTGAAGGTATGGTATGAATGGGTGGGCAAATGAAAAATAAATCAGGTTATATTATAAAATAATTCAAAGTTTATTTACATACAAATAATTACAAAATTGCATTATTAATAACTTTTATTTAAAATAATTTAAGTACACATCTTCGTCTCTTGCGCCTGGATCATGGCGTTCTCTTGGTTACCAACTCTTTAAGAATCCAAAAACAGTATATTCAAAATATAAGTATTTTACGCAAAATTGTGAAAAAATCACTGTAAATAAATTCCAGGAATGTTTATACGAGCTTGATTCATTTCGTATTAATAGTATTTTAATTTGTTAATAGGTTAACCACATATTTCAATGAAGTTTGTACTTCGATAGCGTTAATTACTTAATTAAGTATTTATATCTAATAGCTATTAGCTTTGCAATGTATGGCTTATCCGATCCAACTCCATCTTCCTGCGTCAATATCACAGACAGACAATAGTCCAAACAGACAATTATATTTACTTAAGTAAGAAATTACACTTGTACTTAAAATTAAAATATAATGATGCGGTTGTCTAGAAATATTTAGTTACTTTATAGATACTTTTACGAGTTCCAAGGATATAAAATATTTGGAACGAAATAAATACAGAACAAAGAAAAGAAAATGGAAATAATTGCAGCACATGCAGTCTATTTATGGTAATTGTAATTGCTATATATATTAAATTATTTTATTTTATTAGTCTCATATTTAAATATCTAGCCGAAATGCAGGCTAGACATAAAGAAAACAGTCGTGTTTGATTGCATAGCAGCATTAGGAATTGATAATCAAACACAAATTAATATTATGCAGCTGATGACTAGAAAGTATTTTATTTCGGATTCTCACTTTTGCTGTATTTATACATAAATACGATAAAATAAACTCCCTTGCTATAGGGTACAGTGACAGTAACTAATGGCAACACTCATTACCCTAAAAAGTGAGTTTGTTCCGAAATTAATAACATAATTATATTTTACTGAGCTCTCCTAACCTGCATCTCATAATAACAAAAGTTTTTACTAAAACTTAGGTCCTTAAACTTAATTAATCTAGGTTATTCTAAAGTTAAAATTACACTTCACATAATTTATCACATACTTACAAAAATATTGTCATTTGGTCAACACTTTACATAATTTACAGGAGTAAGTAGTTAGGACGTTGTTGAAGTTAGGTTATTTGTCCTGTTAGTCGTGTTCTGATTCATATGTGAGTAGCCAATTACTTGTCGTGGGAATGACCGTGGTCATGGCTGTGGTCGTGCCCGCCATGCGAGTGGCTGTGTGAGTGTCCAGCTGAAAATAGAATGATAAATATTAATTACCCGTATTCATAGCAACTATTATCTAAGTTATTAATATAATAAGGAAAAAACTTATAGGTTTGCATGTTACAGAGATTAGTCATTTTACTACTAGGAACGCAAACAGATGGTAGGTGCAATCCCCTACTAAAACACCAAATTGGTCTACTTCTTGGTATATTTATACGAGAAATAAGTATTTGAAGGATGCAAATAATTAATGTTCCTATATTAAAAGGAGGAGATTCTAAATTATATAGCCAAAGTCCGGTGAAGCAGTCAAAACCTGCGCTCAGGCTAATTGCAAAGATCTCTACCAAAAAAAAAAAACTAAATTATATAGTTCATTTGGTATTGTTTACTTACTTAACAACTGCAAGCCGAACATGAGGAAGAATCCAATAACGGAAGCGAAGTATTGAAGGATACCAGTTCTGTCGCCCTTCCAGATTTCAAAGAAGATGACGTAGAGCAGAGTTCCTGAGGCCAGACCTTGAAGTACCACTGATGAGAGACCAGCAGCCGCAGCTCCTTGTCCGCCCACCAGCAAGAGACCAATACCAATTCCCAAGGGTGAGACAATGGCGAAGGTAGTAATGTAAATTATTGTCAGAAGAGTCTTGGTACGTGTAGCGATAAGTTCTACTCCGATACAGAAAGCAATTACAAGCTTGTGTGCTGAAACCGCTCCTAACATGTACCTGAAAAAGTAATAAATATAAGTTATGATATTCATTTGGAACCGGGCAGAGCTCGGCGGGTCAATAATTAAATTCCTTAAGACAGCGCCATCTATGATCAACTAGATTAAATACAATAATAAAATTACTGAGGACAGCGCCATCTATGATCAACTAGATTAAATACAAGTAAATAGTCAAGTATACTGCTATTCGACAGCAGAGGGCGGCAGTAAATGTTGAGTTAAAACTATCAATAGATGGCACCAGCCGTAACTGATTTATTGTTATCAAGTTTGAATTAACTTACCATACGTGAGATGTGCTGGATTCCAAACCTACAGCTAAGCCTTCGAACAACTCGTGAATGGACAGAGCAAGCACAATGAGCAGTCCTCTTAGGGCAGAAGTGACGTCATCGCCTACGTTCATTGGCATGTGGCTGTGGTGGTGCGAATGGCCGTTGTGCTGGTGGCTCTCAAGATCCTGGAAAAAATAAGTTAAGAATTAACCTTCTCTACCTCTATATTGTTATCCATATATCGATTTACGCAAGAACAACAAAGTAAGCAGTGAAATCATGTGTTATAAAAAGTTCTTTCTAATAAACGTATTGCATACAAAGTCCGATGAAGCAAAGCCAGCTCAACCTAGGTAAAGAAATCTTAAAAAAAAAAACTAAGAAAACTATGGAGATCATACCTTTTTAGATTCAACAAGATCAGCGGTAGAGTTGGTGGCGCTCTTGTCTCCATTGGTGACACCACTGCGGCTCTGACGGACGCTGAGGTTCCTGACCAGAGGAGCCACTTGACCGTTCTTCCTCTCCCTGTAGTGGATGTACATGTGCACCAACTCCTCAACCAGGTACATGATGAAGAAGCCGCAGCATGTCAGCAGGGGAGTCAGGGAGAAGTCGAACTCGTTTATGGAACCGATGCCTGTAACAAGGAGGTTTATTCTTAGTACATAATGTAGTGTAGTGATTAAACTAAGCCTTATTAGAGCAACGATTAATAGTCAAAATTGAAGAGAACTAGTAATACAATCGACATAACATAAATTTATAAAGTTACATGTAGATATAACAACTAGACTGCGGGTGGACCGACTTTCAATTCTGCGATAGTTTGGACTAGTTCCATCCCGAAAAGCAAAAACAAAAAAAACTACGGACTTTTTTTATCAAACAACAAGTGCATCATATAGCATCATATAGCACCAATACTTGAGACGTTATTAACAATACATACTTATAAATGAAAGCAGCCTTTTTAGTTTTAATGCAAAAATAGATTGATGTCGTTTTCGTGACTCTAAGATGTTCGTGTCTGATGCAAATATTGCTTGTACGCTTGATGTTTGTAAACAAAGGCTGCTACAGTACTTAACCAAGTAATTATATGTAATTGGAATATTAAAAGGTAAACCGCTAACAGTAGTTCATTGAAATCTTTGTTTGTTTTCAGCATATAAGCTAGGTATTCTTTGCATTGTAGAGAATTAACAAACACCTCCATTGTTGTACATACTGTTTGCCTATCTGAATAATGGTAATTATTATTAATGACTTAATCAGCAATTTTAAATCTCAGGTCACTCTGAAAATACGGTAACAATGAAGTATGCTGACGAAATTTCCTTTTGTTAAAATGTTTGTGGACAGACAAAAATAGGGCAAATATTTTTAGGATCCATATTTACTGGAACGCTCGCCTATCTGAATGTATTTGTGCAATACAATTTAGTTGCGAATATTAATATTTTCCCGACTATTCAGAAATCATGTGATGACATAAATAATTGAGAGTTTCAGAATCCATAATGCAAGAATATTAAAGTCGGTGCAAATAAAAGATGTCCGACCATTGTGTGGGCAATAGGTCAACATAAATGATGTGTGTCGTTACATTATACGCAGTATTTACATAAACTTATTACGTATAGAGGCGTCCATTACAGTCTACAGATATCTTGGATACCGGCTTCGTCATCTTATGAAATGCGTTTTATCTGATGTGTTTATGATATTTGAGTATGTTGCACTGTTGCAACTAGTATGAGCAGGAAAATCAACTGGTTAGTTTATTTACAGACGCGAAGAAATTGTCACATAAATGCTACTTGTACGCAGGTGTATAGTCACTCTCATGTAAGTTTATTTTTAACAGGTTTCGGTGGTTAACCCACGTTGAAAAGAAGGAAGTTCTCTACTCGAGGGTATTGTGTTTTTTTGTATGTCTCTTACGTGATTTCTAAGACAATTTTAGATAGATTTATAAACAAACATTTTGGCATCCATAGAGTATACCAAAGAGGTGATCCTATTATTAATATGCATTACATGAATATAAATAGATATAAGAAGTTTATGAGTAACATTACCATCACGCTAAATAATTATGAAACCTTTTGCTACGAGCTGATGAAAATTACAACGTATTTTTTGTCATTTTACATCTTTGTAGCAAGGTCCTCACAATACTCAAGTATTAGCGACAATGTTGCAAGCAATCCTCGTGC
Organism: Autographa gamma; assembly: GCA_905146925.1. Classification (NCBI taxonomy): domain Eukaryota; kingdom Metazoa; phylum Arthropoda; class Insecta; order Lepidoptera; family Noctuidae; genus Autographa; species Autographa gamma. The sequence continues at coordinate 5,368,476 of LR989868.1, read as the reverse complement.
ACATTAAATGTTTTTACCGATAATGTTGCAAGACGTTGCAATGAACTAATTAAAACCTTGCCCCAATTGAAGGTTGTCTATAAACGACGATATGAATTCATGCCACGGGATTTTAATTGCCTGGCGACACCGTGAAACGATTAATTGGTGTATTCATAAACTGACAAGTAATAGTGTCGTCACATGAATATAATATAAAACATGTAGAATGAATGTCATAATAGAGGTCTGCTGAAAGAAATTTCTCAAGAATTAAACTGCATTTTTTTCATGTCTCTATAATTTTGTTGCTATAAAATGTCGTGTGGGTACATAAATAATAAAAAAATAGTATCTCACTGTTAGAAAGTAGTAGTTACAGAATTAAATTGTTTGCACATAATATAGAGATTGGTGTCTTAAGTAGTTGAATCCTGAGTTACCATTTTATTTTCATAATAGTCCCATCACCCAGTAAAAGGTTCAGTTAGTCATATAGTCAAAAAGGTCCATTCTGACTTTATTTCCCAAGAATGATAAACTGTGTATGTATTACTGTTATTTATGTACATACAATGTGTTTCTTAACCAAAAGATAAAACCTTCATTAAAATGTGTGAAAAATAAACTTGTAGTTTTTGCAGTCATCAGCATGAGTCATCGGAGCCGGTCTGTCGGTCTGTCGGTCTGTCCTGAATGTGTTTTTCGTTTTAAGTGTCGATTAGTTAAGGTGAAGTTGATGCGTTGCAAAGTGCAGCCATGTAACCATACAAAGTGCCTTCATTGTAATAATTACAATGACTTACAACACAAAAGGAACATTACTTGCATAATATGTGCATTTGAAATAAAAGTGTCATATAGAGCTATTGTTTAAAGTGTTTTTCTAGGTATTTAAGCGATGAAATGAATTTTAATATGTGCGAACACTTATGAGCTGTTAAAACATACTTTGTTTATATTAACATGCTAAGTGATGGAAGGATTTTAACGATGTAGTGCTGCGTCTAATGGAAGGACATAATTTAAGGTAAGACGAATGACGTCCTTTCTAATACCTAATTGATGATTATTGACAGTTTATTACCACACACTTACTTAGCACAAGAATGCTCTCATTACTGATGTACTTTTAGTTAACTATGAAATGCAAATAATTATTTGAATTACATGCAAATTAGAGATGGTAATTAACCTTCGAGTAACAGCCCATTTTGCATTTTTATTGTTCTTGTATTACACAATAAGTTTGGTATAAACCACATAATGCCCTATATAAAGCTGAGAAAAACTTGGCCTTAATAGTTCTCGTAAGAAAGAGTCAATAGTGGGTGACCTCGGCATGTGTTTTGCGCAGCCCCGGAGAGCGCTTTCCATCGATCCACTGCTCTTAGACCAACAGATTTTTGCTACAAACTCATCAATCAAGATTAGTAAGTTTTTATTGTTATTACATGACTTCGGATAGGAACGTTACGTTAAGTATAATGTAAAAAGAGTAGCTGATAGCTTTGTGATAAATAAAGAAAAATCCTAAAATAGTAAATGTTGCATGTGTCCTTGCTTGCGGTTCAAGTTCAAATCGGTTCAATGCTTCGTTCGTGAAAGTTTACTAGACAAACACGATGTTTATGCGTTTATAATATGAGTAAATTATTACCTAGCTTTTATTGTTGTAGCAACTTCATGAGAGCTGAAGATCAAGCGCATTGGCTGCGAACTGCAAGGGCACTGACTTGCCATGGAAGGGCTTATGTCCAGCAGTAGATTTTTTTTTTGGTAGAGATCTTTGCAGTTAGCCTGAGCGCAGGCTTTGACTGCTTCACCGGACTTCTGATATGAACTGATTATGTATAGGTATGTATAAATTCTAGTGTCGATGTGTTTAGTTTAGTAAATATTTAGTCTTGATAAGCTACTCAAGATTGTGTGAAAGAATTAATATTTTAGTGGATGAATATTAATGTAGTGTCGAAGAAGATATTGTTTTGATACAGTTATTATGTACAAAGCTTTGTTAGTTCCTTTCTGTAAGCCTTAACTGATACCTAAAACATTCAAAGGGATGTGACTGTTTTGTTTCCTCATATCATGTTATCGCTGCTTTTAACAAATCTGCCTCTGAATTCTTAATACCTTTGTCCGACATAAACAAAGAATGTTTTTTATTATCTCAAAATGAGTAATAAATGAAAACTTGTTATTTATAATTTTAAGTATTTTAATGTCAATTTTGTAGAGACAGTAAAAGCATTATCTTCTTATATATAAAAATGAATCGCTAAATGTGTTGGTAAGCGCATAACTCAATGACGCCTAGACCGATTTCGCTGATTCTTTGTTTGATGTATTTGTTATTATCAAGAGAAGGATCTTATGAAAAGAAAAAAAAATATGGAAAATTATAAAATTTTAGTATATTTAATCACCATATTAAGTAATCCTGTCTATTGTTATTTGATAGTGATTTGTTGGATTCATCTTCGCCCCCAAAAATATAAAGGCACCGGGAACGGGACATATTCACGCGGGTGAAACCGCGGGGCACAGCTAGTTTAATATAGAAACAATTAAACTGCACCAATTTTTTTATTTATTATTCTATCCTCTTCTACTATTCTAATTCCTACAAAACCGAAAAGGTTTTACTTTTACTGTAAAATAAATAAATGAGGTAAGGTAAGGCTATATTTATTTATTTTCCAGGAAACAAAACCGAAAGTTTTACGATTAAGTCATTGTACATTGGCTATGAGCTTACTCAGAACACAAATCGTTACGGATCTGCGCGTACGCAGCCGGCAAGTTGTGTTCGTGCACGAATTGCGCCACCTCCGGCCGAGATGCAACCTTGAGACGTATGAATGTATACTAAGCTATTCCGCGTAGCTTATAATGACCTTCAAATTATGTGGTTATACGCAGTGATTCACGAAAATGAACCTTAAGGGGTAAGCTATAGAGTCGCTGTTAAAAAGTGCTGGTATTTTTAATGTTTCTGATTCCTGACTCCTGTTATGAAAGTCCTAAGCTATTCCGTGTAGCTTATATTGACCTTCAAATTATGTGGTTATATGCAGTGATTCACGAAAATGAACCTTAAGGGGCAAGCTATAGAGTCGCTATTAAAAACTGCTGGTACTTTTAATGTTTCTGATTCCTGACTCCTGTTATGGAAGTTCATAAAAGACAGTCTGGGATATAATTTTGCATCAGCAATAATATGTCAATAAAGATTTTTAAGTATTGTATTATGCGATATATTTGAATCGTTAAACTCGTGGTTAAACTGCTTTAAAACAAAGTCGATGAGGTCTCATTCAGGTTTAGATACGTGTGCTATATTCAAGTTTATTATGTCATTATGAATTTATATTAACTACTAGGGATATAAGAATATAAGTAATGAGTTCTTAAAAAAAATGTTTGGTACCTACTTGCAGGTTTTTCTCTACATTGTGCACCTATTAGGTACAGGCAGATACTTTATTCTTATGGAACAGTCATGGTAGTAAAAAATATAAGTGTAGAACAATTAGTTACATCCACGTGCAGAAGTACTTTAAGTCTTAAACCAACACTTGTGCAAAACTATAAAAAATATTAAGAACCATTTTAATGTAGAGCTCATTGCATAGCATAGGGAAATAATAACTAAAGTTGCATTTATTTATATATCAATTTATGATTTATGATAAAAATCTGTATTTTGTAGTGATATTGTTGAGAATTAGCTGCACTTGTATGCGTTGCAATGCCATGGTAAATAAATGTTTATCTATTTGGCTATTAATTTTTCATTATTTAATTAATTAAAGTTTTGGTGTGAAAGTTATAATATTGTATCGAAACTCAAAATCTCAGTGAAGGAGACATAGTCTATATCACTGTATGCTATGCGCACTGCATAAGTCTTTTATTTAATATTTTTCGTGCCAAATACCTTCATTTGCTAACAGTGGCCTTAAAATGACTATAGACAGCAATTTTATAGGGTAGATAGAAAGCTTTTACGATAGCTAGGCTGTCGTTACACGGGCCTAACTCGCCTAACATACGTAATGATGATCACCGGCTTAGTGAGTCAGACCACGTCTGCTTTTACCTAGCATATCACATCAGACTGTCGTAATAGTCTTTCTTCCATGCCATTAACACGAATTTCTGTTGCCCCGGAAAAAAGTAGACAAGTGACATGTGACGTGATATAATGCTGGCCAGTCATTTTGTAAGTGTTCTATTTTTGAATTTCGAAAATAGATAGATGAACAAAAAAAGTAAATGTAAAAATTGATTTTTAAATCATAGATAATAATTATTAACTGAATGGAGTTTGGAAATAGCCATAGACAAATATGTATTTTTGTGTGAATATAAAATTGTAAATCTTTAGATTATTCTTGTTATCGAGATTTTGTATCAAACAAATACTCTATTACGTTAGTTACGTTTTCTTACGAAATGTGTATCACAATAACCTTTTGATGTTGTTTTATTTAGTTAGCCGGGCTCGAAGAGGCGAGTCGGAACCAGGCCAGTTATCTAATCGGAAATGAAACAACTAAATATTGATCAAAGCGGAGCCAAATTAATTTATAACCTTGTCTGCGATCATTCGTGGAACATTCCACCAATTTTACAGATTTTTGATAAGTAACGTTTAAATGAAGACATCTAAATGAGGTTATATATTTGCGTTTAGATAACTGCTGCATGCTGTTATTACGGAAAATAATGTTGTAAAGAACCGAGCATTCTTTTTAAAATAAAATCTGCTTTCAAAAATTTACTACTTAAAAAAAGATTCCCTATGAATGATTGGATTTGATGACCTCAAAGATATGGTAACAAAACACAGATTATTATCATAATGATAATGTATCAAATCAATCTGTTTTCAATGGAAATGGAAGACCAATTGGTGACTATTATAAACTGTCCTTACGGCTCCATTTTCAATCGTGTCAATGTCATATATATTAAGATATGTGAAAAATCAACTATCAATAATGATACATTATTATTGCTCTACTGAGTGTCTGTAGTGATTTCTATGAATGTAACGAACAAATTGTTTAAAATCACATTTCAGGCACATCTTGGCATTTGTGAATTTTCTGACATAAAAAAATTACTTGGTTCTTTATTATCTTGTCGGTATAGATAAAACAAAGTAACACAAAATTACAAATAAATATACTAGAAAATTGTTTTTTTGGTAGAGATCTTTGCAGTTAGCCTGAGCGCAGGCTTTGACTGTTTCACCGGACTTTAATATATACTAGAGCAGTACTCATTCATTAAGTTGCATTGATCAAGTGCCTAAACAAAAATATTGTAGTAAGAAAACACAAAATAACTACGTTAAAAAAAAACTTTTTTTATTTATTAACGAATTAGTATACCGCTTTATTTTACAATAGCCTTAATTAAGCCAGATACCGAAGCTCAAAAGCCTCTGACTCAATCTGTGTAGTGCCATATTAAGCAACAATCTTAAAAAGGAAAGTAGCTAGGTGTGTCCCTTACGCGTGTCACATTGTTACAATGTAATGCCACCTTAAACTGAAACAATCTGATAATGACTAATCGTACACTGGACCACACAGATTTTGTAACTAAAAATTACAAAAATAGACCTTACAGTTATGAAAATAAAGGTGTTTTCAAAAATTACAGTTTTGTGGTGCGCTGTACAAATGCGTACTTCATACGCTATTGACAATCTCCTAATACGATTTGTTTCGAGCTGTTATGTTTATGATAACAATAAGAAAACATTACACGAACATTAGTTAAGTAATAGTTTTATATAACAATTATATTTAAGAACGCAATAAATAGAGCGTTGAAGAAATTGTTTGAGATTGAATCAGATTTAAAAGTCACGATTTTAATGCGACATTTATGTCTTCTACTAGGTAGGTACCTACTAATAAAATAACGCTGAAAAGTATATTTTCTACATTAAGCTTACGTAGTAACTATTTAGTAATCTGTGATTTTGTTGTGTATTAATTAGTTAGATAAAAATAATCTATTATTAACGGTAGCGCCGCTTCAAACTATAAGATGACACTACCGTACGCATTCAAATAAAAATGCGAGTAAAACCGCAGGGCACAGCTAGTCTACACTTGGATAATGATTCAGAAACCATAATCTTACAGGTAGGTAAATAAGTAAACAGTTATTGCGTTATTTACTTACTATGTATCTTCTTATAAATGAGTTATGATATTAATAGATAACAAATAACATTGACAATGACTTTAATCCAATCAAGTACAGACAATCAAACAACAATTAAAAATCTAATACATTAAACTATAGACAGCCATAGATTATTAGATTTTTAAACAATGAAAATTGTATTTGGTGATTAGCTGTAAAAGCTCGTGTTGTAGACATAATAAAACAGGGATTATGTTACCAACACTTATTTACGTGCCTAATTTGTATTATTAATCTCCACTTAAATGAACTCTCTCTTATTCAACTCTCTCTGAAAGCACAGGCACAAGCTATTCAGTATTCGCTTTCGATATTACTGAGAGCCACTTATTGCGTAACGCAAAAATAACTGCTATTGTTAACTTTTAAAAAAAGGGAGGCTTCCGTTTTTAAAAACAATGACTCTTTGGCTCGAAGATGGTTCGAAGAATCTTGATTTGACAATTGCTTAATGTCAGGTACATTCAAATTTCAAAGTTGGAATGCATTGGAATAAAAGAACAAAAAAAAGAAAAAACATGAGATGTAAAACAATATTCTTTTGACTCGATTGGCGAATCGATAAAATAATATATGCAATACGGAATCTAATTATCGAGATAAATAGATTCAGTTCTTTGTGCGAATCTGCCGAAAATGACGTAATTATGTATGAGGCACTTTAGTGGTATGCTTACATACATATACATGTGTACATTACCTACGTGAAGATACAAGTTAATACGATCGATTGTATTATAATTATTTATAATGTACGTAGGTGACTATTTGCCGTATTTTGCAATTGGGACTATGACATTTATAACGACAGCTGTAAAAATATATTAAATATATAAATATTATAATGCATTATACTTTACTGGATTATTAAGCAAACATGGTTCGAAATTTGAATTAATAAATTCCCTGTGTTTAAATAATTAATATTGATATTTGTACAGACATTCTAAAGTAACAGTTAATGACTCAGATTCATAATATATTTTGTTTTAATTTTGTCTACCATACATTTATTTCCTATTGATATTGTTCCTTAATCGATAACGTATCTGTTTTCAGACAACGTCCTGAAATAATCTATTCTTATTTAAATTAGTGATAGTAATAAACTTGAGCACCGATTTGTAACAAGTTGTGCAAGTGGTTTATTTTACTATTTATAGCATAATATTCATATATTTTGAAGTCAATATTAATTTATTTAAATTTTTAAATAAACATCTTATGCAAATATTTGCTGAATTCAAGTTGAAATGGATGGCTGGTTGCTAACCTATTAACCTAACAAATAACACTAAGGTTTAATTAGGGAAATATTTCAATTTAATCTTGGATAATTGTACCTCCTATATCTTTCGGTATTACGAATGGCGATGCAACATAATTTGAGTACTAGATAAGATAAAGCACTTAACATTTGATTCCTGTAGTATTTTTATCTTTTGAGGATACGTGTGCCATCTCTAGACTCATTAAACGATATTTAATACAAAACACATCAGAACCAGAAAAATATTATATGTATAAAAATAAGGCAACGAAAACTAAATATGAAAACTTTTTTTAAATGTCATAATTTTACTGTCCGTCAGTGTATAATAAAAAAAAATGATTTGAAAATAGAATGTATAAATCAATCATGTATGTGCGTTTTCATACAGGGTTTATTCTGATTACGAGGTTTTTCATTTCCATGTCAAATGAATTAAAATAAATAAGAAGTCATGAGTCTTGCCTATCTGTTGAGTAATTGTCATTTCACTGCAAACATTGTGTAGATAGTATAAACAATGATAATAAAAGCATTAAGAAATGTATGGTTTTATCAGTCAATATGGTAAATAAATGCTTTGAGTACATGTTAAGTGTGACAAAGCAAGTAAATAATACAAAACATAAGTCTTTCTGAGTGCTAGTCTATGTCATTGATCGTATAATGCACTTTTATAGGAAACGAAAGTTATTGTTACCATTGTGAAATTGCAATAATTACCATTTACTTTTAATGATGTTACTTTATTATTATTATTGTTATAAGTATTACACATCATATCAGCTTTATTTTTTTCTTTACAGAAAATACAAACCAAGGAATAATGGGTGGTATTGAAAAACAGTAAGTTCAATTAGGAGGCCTTAAATTGCACATGGATATATTTTCAGGCAACTATTAACCTAGTAGAATCTAGAATAACATAAAAAATGTTAACGTTTGTTTTAAACATAAAATAAAGCTGTAAAATTGTTTGAATTAATTTTAATATAAATCGTGATTTTACTCTAAACAGTTTAGAACTAAATTAGTTCCGTAATTTCCATTTCTAATCCTAAGTCATGACCTCAGTTTACCGTATCCTACCGTGACTGGCGGCACGAAAGCTTTTTGTCTCAATTTCTATCTGGCTAGACATAATTAAAGTATGTTGTCATAGCAACGCAGCCTTGGATGAAGTTTCACCGCAGCGTGATCGTTTCTTTGAAGCGCGATGACGGAGGCCTCTCAGTTATCGAAACTATCGGATATCCGAGAGCATACTTATCCGATTTTAAAGTTTATTAGTGAGACGATACAAATAAAGTGTATAAGGCGAGTGTGAATGAAAAAAGGCCAGGTCAAGAGTTATTTGAAGAGCATAGGTATATGAAGGGAATATGGAAAGTGGACGAAGCGAAACAAGTGTGTAAGGATCGTAGCAAGTGGAAAAGAAGTGGTCTCTGCCTATCTACCTAATACTACATGTGTGTACGATACAAAATGCGACACATAAGAAAGAACTATACTGATGGATAATACAAGTATAGCAAACAAATTATCTTTAGATCATTTTATTTCAATCTGCACTTTTACAATATCAACTGAGTCGATGCGTAATAATAACAACAAATAAATTTTATATGCGCAACGATGTCCTCGTAAGATAAATTGCAATAAGTATATATTTAAAAATTTAAAGTAAGAAACGGGGAATTACTTTAAGTTTTTATGATTATAAGCTGACATGTACAGTTGGATTTTTTGGTAGATATGTTTTTAAACATACTTTTGATAAAGGCGTCAGGCACAGTACATATTGTGAAAAAACTACATGTAAATGTTATGTCTTGTATGTACGGGTCGGTAAGGTAAAGCCTTTTAGAAATTTGCAACACAGTTATAATATATGACATTATAGTTATGCATATGCAGCCTTAAAAGAAATTCGAAATAATTGTGATAACTGTACCTCGCAGTGAAAACCAGTTGCAAGAAAATGACATCAGCTTTTTAATATTTTTATGATATTGCGAACTGAAGGTAAAAGCTGGTAATAACGAATATTAAAAAAAACAAGAACCAGTTGACCTTTATATTATTGTTATTCCGTTATATTGTTATTTGGAATGTGTACTTTTCCATTAAAAACACGTTCCACATTGATAGATTAGATATTAGATACATACAATTCATATAACATCAGTCATCGTAGTGCATTTTTAAAACAACGTAGAAGCACAAAAACATGTCCTATTAAAAATTATTTATATTTAATTTAGTTATTTTTAAAAGTATTTATTGGGTACTTACTTGTTAGAGGTTGTGTAATAAATATCTCTTATAATAGTAAAGTATCTCTTACTCTACCACTTATCAAAAGGAAAAAATAAAGTTGAAAGAAAAACAAAATAAAATTGATACTGCTTGGAAGTTCCAATACCAGCTTTTCTACTTACGTAGGGTAAGTAGTTAAGTCGAGGAAGCTTCGTTGAAAACTGGACTTATCAATTAAAACTTTAGCTCGATAAACTTTTAATTTACATTCCTATAGAAAGACACTAGACATGCATACTTAAATAGATACATTTTAATAGAAAAGCAGCAACTATTTTTTTAAATGATACCTATTTAAAATTTGTAAATTATTGTTTTTTTATGTCTCTGATTTGCCTGAGTTCATATTGCAAAATAAACAGCTCTCAATAAATAGCTTTCTTATTGGATATTAAACGATCAAAAAGTTCAATATGAAATATTAAGATAGATATAATTGCACCTTTGGCATTTTTGGCACCTATTTACAAATATGTAACAATTATTAAATAAATAAATGAGATACATGTTTATTTAGACATGCAGTACTTCCTAAGATCGTAGTGTAAAAAACATAAAAGCCGTGTCACTGTTTCCCACAGCTAAACAATTGACAGACAGTATGAAAGTTGTGTATTGTCAAGTAATCTCTGTTTGAAGAATCATTCATGCATAAAGTTAAAGAAAATAATTATGGTGGTTAAGTAAACCCACTAAAAATTCTCTAATTCATGATTAAAGACCAGTGAGGTGTATTTATCTAAAATGGTGATGTCGAAACTAATTCTCATCTAATCGTTACATTATTTATTTGCTTTAATGAAGATATACTGTAATGTCCGTACTTTGTTCAACAATTTTAAAATATAGCTCTATTTATTATCCGTTTATGTTCATAATTTGGTAAATTCAACACAATAATTTTTGATTTATACACCATTGTTTGAATTAATTGACTTGTAAAATATGATTGTATTTAGTCATATTTTTTTCCAATTACATAGCAATTTTATTGTTTATTAATGTTTGACATTAGAATCAGGCAGTAAATAATAATTAATGAAAAATAGGAAGATTAATTTCTAATAAAATACAACCATTTGCAGTTAATTAGTATCATAAAATACCTAATCTATTATTTACCTGTTATTTTAACATTAAATCTTAATTAGTAATTGTGATTGTTAACGTTTATAAAGACAAGTTTAACGATTAGGTAAATCGGTTTATTTCTATCTACATACTATTATTTGTTGCTACTAGAATAAAGCAAGTTATAGCTAAAGCTTAAATAAAATACATCCAAACCTAATAACCTTCTTGTTTTTGTAAAGTGTTGACAATTTGTAGAGATATGTTCTTTTTCCTTTTCGATGTTAGTTTGTCCGCAAGAAAGTGCAGTGCCGTTAAGCGTCCCAATAAATGCGTGTGACATATATCGTCTAAAATAAACGCGTGTGTCGTGCATAATAACTATGTGTGACAAGTGAGTCAGTCGGCTACCAGCTGCCGCCCCCGATTATACGACATTCTGGCAACGAATACCTCACCGCACTCAACGGATATCAATGTCCACCCAAGTTTGGCTAATGCCGCCAAGGAATGTAATTTACCACTCCACACTCCGTTTTAGTAAACACCAGTATTTTAGTATCTAAAAACAAGCAATCACAAGGCTATACCGCCAAAATTGTCCTCCCAGAAACCGTTTACCATTTTAAGAAAGCAAAAATCTTTAATGATGTTTAAAAGCAGATATTTCGGGAAATTTTAAAACTTTTTCTGCTGAAAATACTTGCGCAGCGGGAAATATCGCTCGCTGAGATAAATAAGTATCGTGCGTTAACCAAATCGGGCTTGTACGGAAATGGACAGCATTAAATATTCAGTATTTTTTTTCTTTAAATATGGCAAGGTATGGCCAAGATATTCGCATCAGGTTTACAAATGCGTATTTGTTATACAACCATGATTCCTCTTCTGATCAAAAGACAAGCTAATAAAGCTTTGATTTACGTAAACGGTCTCTATCTATGAACCTGACATTGAATACAACCTTAAATTCTTATTAAAGATTTTTTTCCAAAGCCTGGAAACACGTATTAAATCATCGTAGGCGGAGGAAATGGCAGCAAAAAACACTGTTACCAACATTGAAAATAACTAGAACTCTCATTTGTTTTGTAGAGAGTAGGTTATAATAAACATTCAGTACCACCCTTGGGGTCATCTAGGAATTTTCAATATTCATAACAAACATTTTCAAGCAAACACGAACTATATTGCGAAATATTTCCCTGCCATAAAGTCTTAAGCTGCATCATAGTGAACGATATTAGCATACCGCAGTGATCCCATATGCACTGATAGAGTTAATTTGCATGAGCAGCACATAACCAGTCCTCTTCATCCTCCCACTTTACTATGTTTTGGTCTAGTTGCAACATAAACTAATGCACTTATAGAGCCAGTTCATTGGACGTGGTTTAAACGAATATGCATAATAATGTGCAAGCGTAGAACGCTACATTGAAAGAAGGACATGATTTTGATATAACAATTTTTATTAAATAATTTCCTATTGTTTTATAATAAAATTATCTACTAATTGTATAATGAAAAAAAAAACATCCTTATCATAATTATTAAAGCCCTCTTTCTTGACAGTAATTAGGATTTTTCTATGAGAGTTTTCAGCCAAAAAAATGTAGGTAGTACAGAAAAAAAACAGTAAATAGTATTATGCAGTATTTAAGGAAAATCCTAAGCAGTTAAACAACACTTGGTTAACATCCTAGAAAAAAACTTAAGTGCATTTTTACCGCATCATAAACGTTAAACTAATTATGCCATTACCAGCGCATAAACAAATGCAGTAGTAGTACTACAACTGCATCGGTAACACTAATTATGCAGTTTTACTTGCACAAAATTATTCGCATGATTTTCCTCAAATTTTAAAATTTAAAAATTGCAATTATATTTAACAGTATCCGCATGTTAACCGATTACCAGGAAAAACCCGGGTTCACGAATACTCTTGTAAAATTTTGCATATTTTCCTTATAGGTGTAGAGTTTTATGTGTTTGACCGTTACTTAGATAGTTACGTATTATTAGCAGGTTTCTAGGGTTCCGTACCCAAAGGGGGCCGAAGAAGCTATTTAAAAGGATATGTTGTCCGTCCGTCTGTCCATCTTACACCGTAATAAGGACACTTAAATATTTTAATACATTATTGGAATCACTAACACATTGGGTTTTGTTATCTGAATAAAGAAAATGTAATATATTATTATTTAATAGTTGAAAGTTTCACTGAGTGTATTTCTGTTCCTTGTTATCTTGTGCGAGGGTACGGAATCCTTCATATGCGAGTCCAGCCCACACTTGACCGGTTTTTATCTAAATATATGCAAGCAATCCAGTTTTGCGTCAGTTTTATTAGCCGTAAGATCGGGTTAAGGTGCTTTCACATAATAAAATTTAAAAGGATACATTCATATTTGATACAAACTACAGTTTATTGAGATATTTGCTAAACTTGTTTTGTTTATGATTATTTTATATGTTTAAGCTTTCATGGCAAGATTTAATTAATATGTCCCTAAGTTTCAATTTATTTTCTCCCGTTATGAAAGATAATATATTTAGTTAACAAAAACAACTTACTAACATTTTAAAATAGTTTCAGCATTTAACAAGTTTCAGCATTAACAGGTTTGGAAAGTAGTATACATATAAGGTAAATAGGTTTTATGTATATCCGCATAATTTTTTCCTTAAAATAAATGCTAAAATACTTCGATAGATATTAAATATCGTAGAGCTTATAAAACGTGACTCTATGTTAATGATATAATCGTCTATCGTCTATATCCTTGCGATACTTGACCGTGACTGCTTTTGAACTTTGCGAGGATAGACGAACATAAGGAAAATAGTTATGACGTCATACATATCTATTTTATTGAGTTAATAACCTTAAATGGTGTCGCTATAAAACGATGTTGAATTTTTTGACAAGGTCTCAATAGTTATATTTGATTTAAATTGTTATTGAAAAATATTAGGTTTTTGAGAAAAAAATGAATTATTTTAAATAATAATAATTGCATATTTTAGAGAAAATATAATTATGCTATTGAGTCAAATTGTTAAGTGTTTATTGTTGTCAAATCCACACCCTTCACAGATTTGTTTTTTTCACATAGCCTTAGGGGACAACCTTTAAGGTTTACTATAATTAATTATTTTAAATGCGTGTTTAATGACAAGTCTCATATTAACTTTAAGACATTTTCTCACATTTATCGTCTACTGATTTTACCTAATTTCCGCTGTAGTAGCTGTCATTGTTTATAAACAATGAAACATAAACATACTTAGTACAGCGGAAACAGCAACTGTATTTAATGACCTCTAAGCTTATTACAAATAAAAATATGCCTAAGAACCCATGGTATCGAGATCTCTACATTATTGCAATAAAGATTTTATCCCAATTACATAAAGTTTATTTTAAAATTTCCCATGTCTCCTTCGCCAAATTTATCTCGCTACACGTCAATATAAACTTTACGTAATGATCATAGAACTGAAATTCCAATAACATTTGCGGTAACATTCTCGACGACAGAAATCGTCATATAAACGCGGTCTTATGCGAATCATTGGTTACGACAGAGCTTCCGAGTTCCGTTTGATAAACGTGTTCAGGTTAACCACAGAGTATATACCTCACAGAGGTAAACCGCAATGGATCATACTACCGCACAACTGCGAACGTCAGCAGTGAGTGCGTGACCTGTCATTGAAGAATAAATGTCTCCCGATGGCACAATTGGCTAGATCAATTGACAACTCGGGAACTTGACCGAATATAAAAAATCGCTGTGGTGTCTCATGAGGCCTTTATCATTTTAAAGTGAACAGTTGCAAACATAAGATTCTTAAGAACTTCTTAAGGTTAAGTTAAGTTTTGATTATTCGGCAGTACTTATTTAATTCGGATGTATGAAGCTACTCTGTGGGGTATTTACTCCGTGGCTTAACACTGAACATTACGTATTACACGTAACACACGAAAGCTAGTGAGCTAAAACAATTCCTTGTTTTCACTGTTTATGGTAATAGTTAATGGTTCAGTGGAAACCTCTTTACGATGCGGTCGCAGTATAAAACGCTAACAACTGACAATTTGTGAAACGATTTTGATACGGCACGTGTTGATGACACTTTCTCTGTGCGTGAACAATCGTAGAACTGTCTATTGTATTTTGCACTCGAACATCAAAATAAAAATATATTTTATTCAAAGACAAGCAAACTTTATTTTTCATAATATAATGTGTAAATTGAGTAATTTAGAGGCATATAATAATTATATGCAACAAATTTAATTTCAAAATGTAGAGTCAATTTTCAATTGGAACTGTTAATTTGCATAACCAAGTAAAAATCAATATAAGCTAAATCAAAATAAGATTGTTTAATATGTTGTTTTTAATTTAATGACTGATTACTGAGCTTCTACTAAGAGTTGCGAATTACCTTAAAAATATTGTAAGAAATATCACGCATGTCTAAATTACGCACATGTATGTCATTTACTTGTGTAATATTTTTAAAAAGACACGTGTTATATCCACTTACGATCACGACACTTTCTCTGATCGTGCACAATCGCTTAAAATCATTTCCGAGTAACGTACGATCTATAAGTTTATACGAAACGGTGTTATTCCCACGGTTGTCATTCATTTCCTCATTTGTAGTCTTGTTATGATACTAAGTGCTAACAAGGATATTTCACAATTACTAGACAAAACGTTAATTTCCCGCATTGTTTGTAAATATGGAATGTATTGCTTTTAAGTTTACGCGAATGTTAGACATTGGAATAAAACTACTTGTTTACGGATTTTGACGCGGTTTTTTTTAATTTTAGGTCTCGACGTTACTGCACCTTTGCAGGCATCATGGTCACGGACAGCCTGCCTGCTATTTCGGTATGAAATGTGTTGTAGTTGTAGCTGATTTTATTTTGATTCTCATAACTTTGTGAGTATTACAATGAGCCCGATGTGAGTCAATGAGTTTGCTACCTTTCTATAATTGTTTAAAGAGTTCAAGGTTGAGTTTAATTGTTGACATAGCTGTTTTATTTTGCTTTAAATTATCTACATATGTCATTGGCCGGTAACTATGTTAATAATTGTCATCATGCACGCCTATATTTTATGTAGAAATTAAATTCAAATGCTGTGAGAACACTAAGAAACAAAAAAACTTACCTATGATGAGAATAATTACATTATTGTAGTTAAACCTTGATAATTGATTATAATTATTATTTATAACTCATAGATCTATGACAGCATACATCATAAATTAATATAAATCCGTAGCAACAGAACAATATCGAAGCCAGTACATAAATATGCAATAAATTACGAATAACGTAATCAAAGAAACATTACACAAGAATACATACATAATAATATGAAAATATTCAATGCCTACTAAATATATTCATAATATGTCTCCTAACTATCGATTGTTCAAATTATAATTGCAAAAAGTACATTTATTTAGTGACTACATTTTTCTCTTTGCATAATTCAAAAACAATAGTGAATCTGTATACTAATGTCTGGGGAATACTGTTATGTTGTGATGCGATGCGCGTGCTCAGTTCTGGTTCTGTTTCCCTTCATTGAATTGGTAATAAGTTAATTGTTTAGCTGACGTCCGGTGCAGGTACTGTGATGACGTCACAAGTATAGTAACTTATTTACTTTAAGTTTAAGATATGTCTTGTATGTATTGCGTTATAAGGGCACCCGGAAAGATATCAGTATGTTGATGTAGCGTCGATAAAAGGAGAAAGTCTTACTACAGGTTTATGTAAAATCTGGACAATTCATAGTAAATTGTCGGAGACGTAGAAAACATAATGTTCCAGCTACTCAAAACGATTTTCCGTTAACAGAACCACATTAAAATCCCCAACCTGTTTTAATAATTGCCGAGCCTATTAAACTAAAGTACCGTCGAATATATAAAATATTGTCATTTGACATCAATTTAGTAAAGCCCTAAGACGAGCGGTTAGGCTTGCAGTGGCACACATATCGGCTGTGCTTGCGCAAGCATTAGATAATGTCCTCTCGCCTTCGCACATTCTAAAGAGAGCTAAGTAAAAACAATTGAACCTTGAAACTAGAGACTAGACAAAAAGTTATGTAGACGAAAGGTTGCAAGAGAAAAGCTAAAAAACGTGTAGCTAAAAAAAGTTTTATTAACTATCTCTATTTATTAAATTTTACCAATTATATTATGTGAGTATAGCACCTGACCTGATCCATTGAAAAAAAAAGAATTATCAAAATCCGACTACTCTATAAAAAGTTGTGAGTGATCATACATAAGAAAATACGCATCGAATTGAGAACCTCCTCCGTTTTTTTCGGTTAAAAAAGAAACTTAATTTTAGGTTTTATTAATTAGATTTCTGGTTCCCTTAAATATGTGTAGGTAAGTAGGTTACAATGATTTTTAAATAGAATTGTAGTTAGATACTGATATATAAATCATTTCTGTAATTACATAAAAGAATATAGAAATAGAACAGACTCGTGATCAACAAATTGAAACCTTACGTTGTAGAGTTATGCAATTCTATGTCACTACTGCGTGGGTATAGTAAACAAATACTTATGTTTATTTATTTGACACAATTTCAGTCCCAAATCAAGAAGGTAAACATTACATAACGACCACGTGTGGAGGTGAAATAAAGATATAAATAGGACTAAAAAATAAACAAAGTTTAGCTATATTTAGTTACAAGCAACCTTGTCTTTATTTTTTTTTGTCATTTGTAGAGTCTAATTTTATTAAATACTAATTTTGTGTTAAAAGTGGGAATTATTCTCTTTTACTTTTTATTTATAATGCCAAACGAAAATTAGATTCGGTAAGTTACTTTAAGAGCTTTTTGTGTTATGTAGAGAGCAATCTGTAGTTAAGAATGATAGAAATCCATTATTTTCCAGTAAAGAAGCAGTGATTTATAAAATAATAAGTAAAGGTGGACATTCCTCTGAACCCAAAGTAATTTGCTTAGTAAATAATTATTGTGCGTATTACGATAAACATAGAATTAGCTCTACAAAGCACGCAAACTTTTCAAATACCGTATTTAATTGCTTCCGACTAACAGGACAATTTCAAGGCTTTATTATAATTAAATTGTAACACAAAGTACCTACAGTAATAAGTTCCATTACAGTGTATATTGTATAATTATAAAACTGTTTTTATTATGTAACCCACAAAATGTTAATGTAGAGACGATAAGAATTAGAGTTTTGTTATTATGGAAAGAAACCATAATAACAAATATAACCGAAATTTAAAATAACATTAAACATCGTCAGAACCAATATTTGTTAAGCATATGTTTTAATTCTAGACCAATAACAAAAGCTCTACCTATTTTAAAAGAGTCCTCTAAAATACGCCATTATTTTACATTTCCGTTTATTTTGGGATTTAATTAAATGATTAAGGCTACATAGTAGTTGGCCTTGTTGCTGCTAATTAGGTCAAATTGCTCAAAATAGTGTGTATTGATTCTTAACATTTAACGGTCCGAAATAAACCAATCATTTGTCGTTTTAATAAATATAAAAAGAAAAATCTTCACTCAAATAGGCATGTGCCTACACGTATTGTCTACTTTTACACTAAGTTCAATAGACCGGTTAAATAAACAAACAACAAAACAAATGCCGCTCTTAATCGCTATTCTTTCTTTTGAACTTTTACGAAAACCGATCATATGTAACTCTACATTTTAATGTGCAAGTTATTCATGACATACATTACACTAATTCCTGTTTATATTACCCAGTAATTGTAAGTCATTAATATTTCTTTGAAAACTTGTCCCCAAATGACCATTCACCATTAAATAAATTGGAGTAATAAATAAATTGCAAGTGTTGCAAAACTTGCAGCATTATCACTTTGGCTCAAACAGAATGTTGAATAAACAGGTACTTACTCTGTAGGTACTCCACATTTTCTTGTACTTCTGGCACCAAATGCATGAAGGTCGTGGAAAGCAGGACACCGCCTCCAAACGATAGCAGGGTCATCACCACCCTGTTGGTGGTCTTCAGGTTCCCAGCATCTTCCGCCGACAGCCAGTGGAATTTCCTCGCGAGCAGGAGCGGTGCCAGACCACATATCATGGAGGCACAGAACAGCACGATCATGGACACCCCCTTGGCCAGGACGACCCCCTCGGTGTCGGTGTCATCCTCAGCGTGGCGTAACATCACTTGCACGTGTTCCGCGGACATTGTCACTTAAAGTAACTGATGCGAAGGTGCTTCTACTTGAAGAAGAGACGCGAGAGTGTGTTGCGCGAAGGGCGGGGATGCTTTTATAGTGCGGTGCGGTATCGGTGCGCGTGCGCCGTCGGAGAGCGACGCGCGGACTGTGGGTCGCGCCGGCGAGCGCGCGGCCGCAGCCTGCCGTGCGTTCCACTCCCGCGCCGGCTCCCGCGCCCGTCGCACAGCCTTAAAACTCATGCGCACCATTCATGTGTAACTATGCTTATGTGAAATACGTGATTTTATGTTTTTTTTTAATAATAGTGGCGGTTAACGCATTCCGGTTGTGTTTTTATTACGTGTTTTGGTTATATGTTTAGCATAATTAGTATAAAAAGTTGAACTATTAGAAGAAACAATTAAGAACCAAATCACAAAATCAAGTCAAAATAATCGCTGTTGAAAACATACAGAAGACAAATCAGGTTTTCAACACTGTTCATCATCATCTTCCTGCCCTGTTCCCATTTATTTGTGATCAGCGCAATGCGTAATCAGCTTCCATTCATGTCTACTACTCGTCATCTCAGCATTCACTCCTTTCTTTCTCATATCAACACTGCTAATTCATGAACCTAAGAATATAATTATATTTTTTTTTTGACAAAAATAATTTATCCTTATATTCAAGGTTATGACTAATATCTAAATTCTTAGTAAACATCGGAAATTGGAATTAAATTATAATATTAAATTAAGTATACCTAAAACCTACTTATCAAAATGCCAAAAATTATTACATTAAAAATTGTTCCACTCAAAATTCAACCTCAAAAAGTCAATCGAATGCAGTAGTAGGTTGATGGTAAAATTTTTGCTGCCGTAAAATCATAAAATATATCTGATTTGCAAGAAAATAACAGAAATCTTGTCCAATAAAAAATGTAACATAGGTATATCTAATTACATTATCCAGTCCTTAAAAATCATTTAACGTCTTTGACTCTACGAAATACATAAAATGACGTAGGAAATCAACATGGCGGTAATCATAATAAATACGGTGATTAGAAATAAATTAACATAAAATAATAACGATAACAGTTATCGCTAACGCCTAATTTATATCAATCATGCCAATACGTCACGAGAGCGTTAATAAAACGAATGTTTTATGTAATATTTTATAACGATAACGAAAATGGCAGATAAAGGTGTATCAGGTGCCTAAGAAATTAAAAAATAGTATTTTTATAGTTTATTGTGTAGTCTATCATCTATGGTAATAAATAAAACATTTTAATTAATCGGGATGATGACAAATTAGGAAAAGCAAAAAATAATTATGTTCTATATATACCAAGAACTTTCACCTGGAACCCTGAACTTGCAAACTCCAACTGTTTGTTCAGCGTGAAAGTAAGATTTCCTTTAATTTAAGATAATATTGTATTATAATTAAATGTAGAGCCACAAAATCAGCTTCATTTGAATTATCAGAACACACGCGGAAATGTACATCAAGTTTGATAATGTAATAATTGGACACAATAGTTATTACCTGCCGTTATAATCATTATCATTAATATTGATTATTTAATTTCAATGTCGCCATAGAGTTAATCCACTTAAACACTGCATTGCGTTCTTTTTTCAAACAATGAACAGTTTTTACACCAGTTGTTCATGAAGTTTTTGGTTCATTCTGCTTTTAAATTAAATAAAGTGTTTGTTATATAAATAAACAAGTTTTTAAAAACATTGCTTTTAATTTTATTTTGTCAACTTAGTTCTAATTACTTTTTTATGCAGAGCACGTAATGTTTATTATGTCACTGAAGTGGCCAGTGTTTTGTTGCACTCGCTTGCTTATTTATTTCTTTTGTGCTTACTTTGAAAATAGAACAGTTTAAACGCGGAAGAGTGAAGGTCGTGCAGTAAATAGTTTGTATTTCTTGTTAAGTTTGACAAGCGTTTTACTGGATGACCGACTTTGTAAAACCATTAAGTGTGTTGCAACTGTAAATATACTTGGTAAATACGAATGTTTAAATTATACTATAGATTTAAAGCCTTAAATAGCTAAATAGCCCAAGTAGATGTGCATTAGTAGTATGCTAAACATATCTTAAAGTCAGAAAAGATTCTTGATCCATTTGAGATCAACTTCTTCTACTGCCTCTATTAGTAATTTAAAAAAGAACGAGAGCAAAAACACTGAAAAATTATGGCACGTTACTCACTAGACTATCGACAAATATTTGCAAAGAAATAGATAAATATTCTATGAGTGCACAACATAATCCACTCATACAGTAGTACGTTGTAATCAAAGTAAATAAGCTAAACACATACTTGACACACTTTTGTTCCAGGTAATGTCAATAAACGTATTCAGTCTATTTCCTCTTTAGTACAGTCGACGACAGCGATCAGACCGACTTCAGCGATGAGAGTGTAAATATTAATTCTGAGTTTTAATGTTACAGCTAGCTGGACACATTTAAATTTTAAAACGGTATTATATGTTTGAGTCTAGCCATTAATGAAAATGGTAATTAAAAATGCTTAGCTTGATATTTTAGTATTTGTTTTGTTAGTACCCATTCTTTGAAATATTGTCTCCATTAGAAAGCCTTAAGAATGACTAGTTTCTATATCCAATATTAAAGTAATAAAGACGGTATATAATTGTAATGCAAAGAATTTTCTTCTTTTGACTTAGAACTCTAAGGTCCAGAAGCTAAAACGTTTCTTAAATATAGGAACTGGCCATAAGAACTACAGAGAATTAAATAAACAAAGAATGTCTTAATTTGTTCTTCCTTTTATTTCTATGTCGTAGAACAAAGCTTTTTATTTCGGTCAATAACCTTACAATTAAAACAACGTTAGGTTTAAGATAAATTGATTGCGTAATCTTCAAACTCGTTTGTGTATGTACGTGTGAATCAAGTTAATCAACGGGAATTCCCAGAAAACTTAATTCTATGAAATAAACAAAACGATTAATCTATTGGCCGTATACAGGGTGCTACGTAACCCCTGTCCCATCCATTAAGGGGTTGTTAGATATCGATATCTTATTACAAAAAGTAAAAAAATAATGGAAAAAAGAAATTATAACCTAAATTTTTTTTTTTCTCCAAATTGCTGTTGAGAGTAACGGCATTCTCTCAAGTTCTGCCAAATGATCGTACAAAAGGCCACCATAATCTTCATATTTAGGGATTTTGGAGGCCATTTCAAAGTTCATTATTATTGTTACTATCATGAATATTCCAAATTTAATATTTTATTTAGGCATGTGATTATGAACCCTATATTACCCTTTCGGGTCGGACAGGGGTTTCGTAACACCCTGTATACCAACTTAATTACCACCAAACAGTGGTTATGTGTTACTCTTCAAAAAATCTCAATGATGACATTAATAATATACCATCGTGTAAATTATACCTAAACCTAAATTGAGTTCTAAATATTTTGCAAAACAATCTTACGGGGTTTTTTAATTATTCTTCTTAGAAATATTTTATTTATTCAATTCGCGCACTAGCGCTCTAACAAATGCGTCATATTTCTAGCCACACCAATATTAAAGATCAAAAAGTATCTCTGTGTGTGCAAAGCTGCTAAACGGATATATATTGATAAAATATCCTGTTTTTGGTCCCGGGGGAAACCTTCATGGACTATCTCCGCCCTGGGGAAGATGGGGGAGACGGACTCCTACCGGCTAAAACTACCGGAGTGCTTCACCGTTCCCTATTGCTGGGGACCAGGCGGGAACGCATTTCGCAAACTACCGCAGCTTAAGTTTAAGAAAGGACATTTTGGCCTGTTAGCCGACAATCAAGATGGCGAAACCGCAGGCAAATGTAGTTATGCCAGGAAATATAAAATCTCCGGATTTCCGACGTCTAGAAGTGAAATCAAAGCTATAGCAAACATACAGACAAATCTACTTTCGTTCTGCATAACAGCCGGGATTATCAACAAACTATGACTAATCTTAGGGCGAACGCAGTTTGAGTCATCAACTTGCAATCACGATTTAAGTACCTATAAATACACATCATGATTATTGATGTTCTATTCCTAGCATATTGGCTAGCTTGCACCTGGTCATGGTACACAGCTACATAACTAACTATACATATAATATACCCTATAAGTAATTCATGGCACGTAAATAAAGCTATATAATATGCCTGACAAATAATAATATAACCAGCCTATAAATGTCTTAGACTGCTGGACCTCGATTTGTGGCTAATTTTCGTATTTATATAAGCCTCCAATTTCGTTGAACTCTTGAAGAGAATGGTCTAAATGACTAATTAATGATCGTAATGACAGTTAGCAGACTGCCAACTATCGTAAAACGAAATGAAGCGGATCATTCAGTCAATTCTAGCAACTTTTAAATAGCTTAATCAAGGCCCTCGCCTCTTCCCATATACATAAATTCTCAATTCTCTACACGACTATTAAACTCAGTGAGTGCATTACACTGAAATAGGAATTCCCGATAATTACTTAGGCAACAATTAGCAGATTAACTAGATATCCCTAAATTCCCGTTCTAAGTCTAAAAAGCCAAGCAATCTCGTGACTCGGGTAAGTTTATTATTTAAAAAAGTCTTTGAAAGAGGCCTGCCGCAGTTAGCCTAAGCGCAGGCTTTGACTGCTTTACTAGAGTATTGTCAATTCAGGGATTGGACGGGCTATTTGTTGAACATTCAGATTCTTTTATGTAGGCACCTTTGTAAAGTTAAAAAGTAGAATTAGTATAGCATCCTGCGAAAGTTATTGCAAATTAATAATCAAGTTGCTGTTGCATATGACTCTGCATGGGTATGTGGTTATCGCAATAAAAAGTAGTCTTGTATCTTCTTGGGATAACAGCTCATCCCATGCCATTTCATTAAAACTTTACAACGTCACGTAGCCGTCAAAGACAGACATACAAACGAAGTTACGTTCCAATTTAAAATATTAGTATAAATATTATCTACTCGTACTTTACCGATTTTAAGAGAAAATTTAACGCAGATATTCCCAAGGTTTTCTCGTAATGAAAATGTAGTACCAATAAAACAAAAGCAAAAACTAATTGTTGAATTTCTATTTCTACGCAGATAAAAAATATAAATTTCAGCAATTTATTCGAAGTAGACGCATTACCCAAGACATAGCAGTCAAGGTCACTTAGATTTGAGAGTGTGGTAGATTGCCGAGGTTATAAATGTCAGTGCTATGATGGCCCTAAATTATTCTGCGATTAAAAACCCTTTAGTAGAACAAAATAGCCTTAAAAAAATGCGTCACCTTCGACAAAAAATAATTTTTATGTCATCAATGTGCCGGCCGTGTCTTTAATTTCTAAATTAAATTCTATATCTACAAAATGCAAACATCTTTTCAATAGTGCATCCTGAAAATAAAAGTAGAAAATACTTTTGAAATATACTTTTATTTCTACGTTACCGAACGCTGTAGTAAAGTGACATTCCTACAAGCGTTATGAAAGGAATCGAAAAAAAATAACTTTAGTATGACATGTATGGATATTATATTTTATAAATATAGATAGACCCGCGACTGAGACCAGACACTTAAGTATATATTTTTTTAAATTACTTATTCTTCTTTCTCTGATCATCCCGATTTACAAATAAAATATGTTTTAATCAATAATTTTCACTTAATAAAGGTCTGATAATAATATTAAATTCGTCACAAATCTTCAATTTTCTATACTGACATAATACAAGCCTTTAGCTCTATTTAAAACCAGACGAAACCAGACGGCTCGGATCAAGGTTAGGCTGTTTTAAGGTTATTTTTGAATCCTCGCTCCGACGCTAGCCTGTTCTTTTTTATGAAAGTTTTATCACGCACTTGGCATCGTTCCAATTGGGTCACGGATTTAAAGCTGCTAGCTTTTGAGGCTTCTTTTAAATAAAAGTTTCTTTCGCATTATTTAAGAAAGTGAACCAGACCGGGCTGATAATAAAATAATTGTTTGATTATCTAAAAATGAATGGACTGTCTACGGGCGGTAGGTAGAGACGCTAATTCAATTGTTTTATCAAAATTATATTACTACCAGACCTAAATAGGTCGTCATACTATATTATTGATCTATACCGAGTACATGTTATTTCAAAAATATTTTCACTGTAAAAAGAAATTACTTTTTATTCATTAACATAAGAAAGAGGCGACATTCTTAATTATGCATAAATTACCTATATCTAGAAAACAGTATTATATGAAAGTAGTTAAATACAACGAAAATATATCGTATATAAATTGAATTGTATATATGTGTATAATACGTTGTAACGAAATAACGACGTCTGTAGATAACAGGTTATTCTTATCAGCGTTATATTTAGCATATTTTATTGATACGAGGCGACTGTCGTTACCTTATTGGTTTCTTTGTCGCTATAATATTTATTTCAAGGTTATATATTGGCTAATGCGCACGTAAGTACACTACTTGTAAGTTGGGGTGAACGAATTGGGGGTAGAACTAGAGGTAGTATTTTGAAATCACTGTATGAATGTCCTTGGACATGGAATTTTCTCCTATCTTCTATGTAGGAAAAAATAAGAAAAACGCAGTTTTTTTAGCCGAATAATTTAGAATCAATTGCAACAGATTTTCAAGCAGCCGCTGAAACTCATTCTGTGTGTCACTTTAAGGTTAAAATAGCAACCGGTAAACATCAAAAAATGTCTTCAATTTCAGTTTCGTATTGGGGGCAAGAAACGTTTTCAACAACAACTTTACTATGCCAAAGTTTTCCTCTCGAAATTCAAGGTGATAGCAATAAAACTAAGTAGGTACCTAGTAGTACATACATATACAATGTTGCATTATTGTGTACGGCGGTAACTCCCCGTATGTGAGAGTACTTTTTATCTAAAACTATGTAACTGATAGTAAGAAATTGACTTCATCTCTTGTGTGTGTTCGTTTAAATCTTTCATCTCAATATTTTATTACAATTCTCTTGAAATTTAAAAATTCTCTTAAAATTTAAAAATTCTCTTAAAAGGAAAATTTTGTAATGGTACATGGAATGGGCTGAGAAATGATAAAGCTACTATGAGTCGGTAAACTTTACGTTTTTGTGTGTCTGTGTCACCTGAAAATTTCATCATTGCAAGGAAAAACGCACATTAATCATCACGAAACTTTCAGTTTCCCTGTGTTTTCCGCCATTAGATGACGTCCGAAGTCGACCCCAACATAACTTCTAAAAAGGCAGGAAAAGATAGGCTTGGTGCAAAAAATGGGAAATTACCAATAGTGTTTTTTATTAGCATAATATTTGAATAGGCTTAAAACAATAGAGCTTAAGGAGATTACTTCGCTATCATAAACATATAATCTTTAACGATACCGAAATAGGATTACGAGATATTCAAACGATATCTCGGACGTTATTCTTACTTATTTAAAACAAGCAACTTGAAATGACATCAAACTTTTCTTTTATCCGTTATTCCGTTCTAGTATACAGCTATCTTTTATTAACCTAACTAACATTCTATTACATAGATCTTATATTGAGTTAATCAACGAATAGAAGGGAGTTGTCCGCGCTCCCTTTATTTGCATTACTGTAGCTTATGAGTTCATAGGTAGGGAACAGCTGATCTTATTCATTTTTTTATCTTTTTATATATTTTTTCACTGAAACTTCAAACATATTCTCCTAACTTCCACCATCTACGATTCAAATTTCTACTGCTCTACAAATTTACGTGTACATTGAGCGTTAAAGACACGTGTCCTTGGCAAGTTCATTAATAGAACTTATGTTATATTTTTAATTTTCGCAGCATTGCGTACGGCCAGTACGGTAGACATAATGAAAGCAGTCAAGGTCAGTGAAGACATTACATAAACTTTTCTCAATTTGCGACACGTGTACACCAGGCGGGGCGGTAATTGTGTCTGGTTAGTGGTAAAGTCTGGTTATAAGGGAAAAATTTTGTATTTATAGTATGAAATGAGGTTGCTTATATAATATTTTCTCTACCATTATCTAATGTCAAAAAGTGGCCAATTGGAATTGGATGTGAAGGCGGAGTACCGGGTGCGGTGGGCGGTGGCACAACCTGAGAGAAGCTTGTGTTCGTTCGTTCGTTTTCTTGTGTTTACAAAAGGAATTTTTAGATAGTTGAATGCTTATGTGGTTCAGTTGTAGAGTTAATTGTAAAAATATTGACTATATGGTGAAGAAAATACTATTAACAATTGTCTTTCTCATCTAAAAAAATGTTTGTACCATCTCTATTTGTGGTTGATGTGTCTTAACTAAGTTCTAATAATACTATCAGAATATATTGCAAGTTGGTTATTTAATATGTTACCAAAGAGGTTTGCCTTGAATGTCGTGTAAGTAGGTATGAATAATATTACCGCATGAACGCATATTCTACATGCAGTAACTATGGCTCATTGATTCAATTCATCGAGTTGCATAACTTTATTAAATAATACAGAAGAAATACTATAATATAATGCTTATTTTATCACGTAGAGCACTTGCTTTAACAACAACTTGTTTTTCCAGTTTATTCTAAAGTAGAAAATAAGTAAATGTAATTCACAACATTCAGAAATTTCCATATTTCGATAATAGTGACATAAATAAAAAATACCAGAAAAAAACGGGTTAAAGTAAAAATTACATATTTAATTGACTCAATGCTCGAATGTCCTTAAAATACTATAAACTAATAAATATATCACTATAATATATTATAATTATATTCATTTTCGTTTTATATGAAGTCCTTGTGAATGGGCGACGACCCCGACTTGGCTAGAAAAAAGATTTCAGAAAACCCAGAAGTGGATTATTTTTGTATTGCACAATAAATAATATAATCAAATACGTACCTAATTCCTAATATCAAATAAGTATGTATTGAATGACCATAAAATTAAGTCATAAACCATAATTTGCTAATTATCAGAAACATTTGACGAGCTGCAATAAACGCCTGCATATCTACGATAAGTTATTATGGGGCAAATAAAATTGAATACATAAAACTTTATGTGGTTGTCCTTACTTGGGCAGATGTAATCAAAGACTTGTAATGGCTGGTAATTATAGATCGTAGATTTTAATTTCTGGAATGTGATTAAATGTAACGGATTACCATGGGTTGTGGAGGCTGCACTTGTAAGGGGGGTCATATCGGGCCCGCCACTAAGCGGGCAGTCACCGGGGGCGTTATGGACTTCGGTCGGTCCTGTAACGCCGCTTCTAAGGCGAAAGATGGCACCAGGTGTTTTTCCGGAGTAGTCAGAGCCTTTTTCAAGGTTCTGGAAGCCCGGACTCTTGCATCTTCACCCCCCATGGAGGTGCAAAGATGGCTCATAAATGAGGATCACATGAATAAAAAAAAAAAAAAAGGCTGTACTTGTACCTCGAGAGCTCGAACTGTGTCTGTGAGTTGCCTGTGAAGTTCGAAGCCTTTTTCTTTACCCTCGTGACTTACAAAATTGGTTGTACATCAATATTTTGCATAATTGCAGTTTGAAGATGTCAAAATGACCTTTTTTTTAAATGCAGTATTCAGCTGAATCCAGTACGATTGAAGGCCGACCCAACAAAGCTTGGAGAAAGACTAGGCATAACAGGAAAGTTCTGCTAAAAAAGTGATTTTCAGCTTAAAAAAATCATGTCGAAATAAGGCATTGGTAAGTAGGCATTGATTACAGTAAACAAATTAATTGCGCATTAATCCTCGATATGTGCGATAGTGTGATCGTTATCTAAGGAATGAAGCCTTCAAGTTGAAGGCTTTTTAAATCCGCTTTACTTGCGTAAGTACCTTGTTAAGTACCTGATTTAAATGTTGATACCTAAGGTACCTATCTTGATTCTTGTAAACCCTACTGTTACCTATAAGGTGTTCAATGAATGTATGTAAAGTACAAAATCAATTACTTATTAAGGAAATTCTGAAAAACTAAATGAAACTGTACAAGAAGACATATGACAAGATTCTTATTCTGCGATGGACCGACTACGTACCTGCCCTATCTTTTGTTCTACTGAATTACACCTTTAGATGACCTATTTTAAGGGATGAAATTAATCTCTTATCAACAACAACAACTTTACTATATTCAACTATTGCAAACCCATGCAAATTAACACATAGTTGTCAATCTAAAGATTCCGAGGTAACCGCATCCTGACATCAATTCAGTCCAGTCGCGGTTAAAACCCGGTACCCCAGTTCTTATTACAACAGCTTATCAGCTATCTAACACGGTTTCAGAAAGAACGAGGTTTTCAACTTTATCCTATGTCCACAGATAAGTAACATGACGGGCCTGTTGGAATAGCGGTTAGTGACTCTGACTGCTATACCAGAGGTCGTGGGTTCGATTCCCACTCAGGACAAATGTTTGTGTGATGAGCACGATCATTTGTTCTGGTCTGGGTGTAATTTATCTATAATATGTATGTATTTAGAAATATATAAGTATGTTTATCAGTTGTCTGGTTACCATAAGACAAGCTCTCTTAGAGCTTAGCTTGGGGTCAGATTACCGTGTGTGAATTGTCCAGGAATATTATTATTATTATATTACATACAGATCAAAAACATAACCTTCCGTTTTTGACTTTCTGCATTCGGGAAAATATAATACTCAGCAAAATCCGGAGAGACCTCAAGATAACCCCAAAACAGCCTCGACAAGTGCTTAGTGCTTGAGGAAAGTGTGAAAAATATTACTAAGCGATTAGCACTAATGACATACTAAGCTTGTGTAAACTTAGCATTAAGAGAACTAGGTTCTTCCCTAAACGAAACATTCGGCGAAAACCTGAGACAGCACGTAGTACGTGTAACAAATAGAAAAATCCGCGTGGCAACTTTAGTATCACGAGGATAAAGTATGGCTACACCGATGTACGATAACGTTATCAGTCGTTACGTAAACAGCGTGAAGGTAACGGCCGCTACATGCTCGTTACCTGTTAACGACGTTATCGCAATCCGTTAATCGTAATTGATCTCGAATTCGTTATCGTAAAGCCTGTCTTATTGATATGAAGTACTTATGGCCTTATCTTGCCGAAATAAAGATTACAGTGCGAAAATAAAATGATAATGATTTGCGTGTGCGTGTTTGGCAGGATGTTGCTACATGAGATTGTCGGATTATTTTCTAGTTCTAGGTATTTTTCCTTTCTATCCGTTCAACAAAAGGTGTTAATCTCTTTTTATACAGAAAACAAAATAGCATAACCTGATAACCACCATATTAACCCATAAATAGTATAGAGTTTGAAAAAAAAATGTATTTCTATTTATAATATTTATCACTGGGCACTCTTTGAGCAACTAAATCTTCTATCATGAATATCGTTATCAATGAACACGTGTCTTCCTGTTTTATTCCGATAAAGTACAGTCGAACGCACATCAGTGGTATCATATTGACCTTGAATAGCGCCTTTATTTAATTTTCTTAGATAAGTAAGTAAAATAGAAATTTGTTATTGGAGGCGGTTTTTATTATACAATAAAAAAGGAAACTCAGTGTGATATTAGCTATTGTTTTTTAGTTATTTGAAGTCACTTTCTCGAATCAATGTAAAAAATAATAAAGTCCTAATATCAGCCACTGGGGCTCTGGCTGGAGGCCTTAAGGTCCTCGCCAAAAGTCCGGTGAATCAGTCAAAGCCTGCGCTCAGGCTAAGTGCAAAGATCCCTACCAAAAAAACAGCCACTAGAGTCAGGGAACAATCATATGCGTTATCTATCATCTAAGGATATTCTGATCCCATATTTTCACGCAAATTATGAGGTTCTTAAGCTTTTAATGCCTACCATTCATTAGTACCTATTTGAATGATGGTATCTTGTAAAAGGCAGGCGAACCGGAACACTTTGTGTTGTAATGCTCGAACCATTAAAACTAACGCCAGGTCACGTCCTCCCCCAAGGTCAAGGTACGTTGGTTTCGCCGAGGGGATCGTTAGTACTCTTTAGTACTACAGATAATTTTACAGACCCTAATTTAGTCTTGCGTACCTACTTAGGGATTCCTTGTCTTGCTTTCTCCGGTCAAGGTTGGGTTGAACATTTTTGAGGCATATTTACAGCAATTACAGCCTATGTAAAGCCGGAACCCCACCGCTGCGCAGGCTGTGCACGGATGCGTGGCTCACCTCTGCTGCGTGGGCTCATTAGTTCGGCGGCGTCGGCCTCTGTTTCCACTGCGGCGCACGGACACGGATGTGTCGCCCACACAGCTCATAGCTATGCGTGGGGTACAGTCACGAGCAAAAATATGTATACATAATAATATGCGAAATTGTAAGGAAATAGGTGGATTTTTTGACGAATCTCTTCTGCCATCTAGCAATCAATGCATACTGACAGATGACACTTGAAAATAAAATGGTTCAAATATTTTTTTTTTATAAAAAAAATATTTTACTTAAAGTCAATATATTATTTTTATAATATAGACGGATAGCTCTTCCAAGTAACAATATAATTTAGCTATTGTGTAATAACATCTGTTTTACTTATTTGTATTATAAATACTTAGTTCTTACATAAATTATACTTATCACAACTTAAATGTATGTATGTGTACTAGGAACATTAATTGTACCTCCTATTTATAGTTGCTTATTCTTATAATAATTTCTTAACAATATTATGTGTGTATATATTTTTGCTCGAGACTGTACATAGTCGTGGGTCGCCGAGAAATGGCCGACCCACGCAGCTGGTATGCGTCGCAAGGCCGTGGGTTGAGCTACGTTCCGCCTATTCGGGCTAGCTACGCGTGTGTTTATGACGTCAATTGCTGCGTAGCATGTCCGTGCGCTGCAGTGGAAACGCTCTCATACATTTTGTACTAAAGCGAAGCTGAACACACGTGCACAGCCTCTCCGTGCGCCGCTGTGGGTTTCCGGCTTAACACTTAAAGGCACATTTCTTTTAGGGTTTTTCTATGGTTTGTCAAACCAGTCGAAACTCTTTTTCATTTCAAGATGTCAGGCTTTCTTTACCAGATTACACGTTTTACATTTTGATCAGGGATCATAGAGAGCTTAAGCCCGTTCACGAGGCGACGAAAGTCTTTGATTCCCAACGAATTTGGCATCCAAGCAATTATTACCATACAAACCATATAGCTTCGTACATAGGCAAGCATCATTGGACACTACAGTCGGGTAACAGAAACTTTCATCGCCTCGCGTAAGAAGAGGCTTAGGAACTCTTTTCAGTGAGTCATCATTTACGTCATTTGTTTTAATACAGTCTGACATTACCTAAACAATCAATGAAATGGTTACGTTCATGATTCGTGACGAACCGTTTTGTAGCGACACCATTCATGTTTTTACCTGTTACTTGTTCATTTACACTTTAAGTACAGTCTCGACTCGACAGATATTTTTTTAAGTTTTTAATATTAGCATTTTTAATGATCGATGGTTATATTACCAAAATAAACAATAGTTGTGTTATGTAAAATTGTTTTTAAGGCTGCTTCCTTAACCATTTTTTTAATAGGTATATTTTATTATATACGAATGTGAAACATGTATCCTTATAGCCAAATTCTGGCGCGGTACCTAGTGATGAATACCTAGCATAACTTCGACATTTGAAATCAGATTTCCTGTTTCAGTTGCTACAAATCTTCCTAATATACCATATTTTTTCTGAACAGAGTTTTGAAAAGAAATACCTATTTCAAAATTATCGAGTTTTTAATATTATGATTGAAAAGAAGTTCGATTATTTTTTTGCATAATATTTGATAGTGGGATGATGATTCTGCGAATTGATAATGATCTTATAATTTTTTACACGTGTTCATTCTGACGTAGGTCAATGTCATACTTACCTTTGTACTTGCATTTGATAGGTACACACCTGTAAGGTATTTATATTTTATATACGAAGTAAAAGCATATTGAGCTAAATCTTGCCTATAACATTGGTGTTTGGCGTAAGACGTAGGTAATAGACATTTGACTAATTGTGTAAGGAGTTAAATTTATCAAGTATTTCCATAATTTTCTGATTCTTACTGTACTATGGGAAATACTGAGTCAAATGTGCGCCAGAGCACAATGTGAATCTTCTATTGTTTTAATTTAATGACTATTCAAATCAACCTCAAGTAACTGATTCATGATGAGGTAAATACCTGAATCCTAAGATTTTATTTCCTTGAGTAAATTAAGTACAAAGTCCACAGCAAACCATATTCACTAACCACTCTAAGCTGAGTCTTTACTAGTTAGTTCACATGATTAATTTTTTTTCGCTCCAAAATAATTAGTCCCAAAAAATTAGAACTCGATAAAATCTAACCATCTAATGTTTCCAACAGATCTACTTATAAAATAATAGGTTCTAGATATTTACTATTTAAAACTAATCCTGAATTAGAAAACACCAAAATACTCGTAACACAACAGTTACAAAAATCCGACACTAATATCATTTATTCAAATCACTGATCACAAACATTATCCGTTATCCTCAACATACGTGACATGGAAACTGCATCAGCCTACGTGTCGGCATTATGATGCACCCTCGGTACGTCACAGAAGTAGCTTGCAACGCACTGGGTATTCCCCAGTCGAGCGTGTGAAACTCGCCAAGACGATCTCCCTAAGCAGACAACATTAACTGCGCATTTTAACATACCATACCATCACGCCTGTATCCCCGAAGGGTTAGGCAGAGATCTACCAATGTACTCCCACAGTTCGCCGGTATGTTTAGGTCCCATGTAATAGGGGGCGAGCCTATTGCCACTAACCGGGCACAAATCCAAACTCCGACCTGCTACTGAGAATTTCTTAAAAAAAACCCAATAACACCTTGGTCGACTAGGGAATCGAACCCAAGACCTCTAGGGTAGCAGTCACGCTTAGAACCACTAGGCCAATCTTAATACCCCTATTATGACGCATGTGTTTTTCTATAAATATAGCTACTAATTTATGGAAAGAGAACCTTGAGAATATCAAGGAAAACCGGTCAGAAGCTTGAGTGGGGAAAGTGGGGTTTCCCAAATTCCCCTGCATTCAGACTTTAAGTTGTTGTGAAGTTATTAAATGTAGAAAGTTAATAACTGTAGAGGAAGATATAACAGTTTCGATATTTATCATGTGGTCATTTAAAAAACATTGATTATGTTTATTTCTTGACATATGCAAAGACCTTTTAATCATAATAGAAACAGAAGCGTTAATATATAGATAATGGACATAGATAATGGACTTTCCACTTACATAGAACCTCCTCATATTTGGAAGTCGGTTAGAATTTTACGACTTATCTACTAGAGGGTACAATATATTTTATCTAACAATAATATACCCTAAGGTACTTTGCATGTACGTCAGAGAGACCGACTCGTCTATATAAGTTAGTATAATTCATAATTGACGCGAGTAATCATCACAAACAATTAAAATGTAAATCAGGTTTTTATTGCTCACTCTACTTATTGCTTGTCGTACAGTTTAAGGACTTGGCTTTTACTAAAACTTATAAACAGAGCTCTATCCCGGGATACTTGCAGCTTTTCATATAACATATTATAGTTTGATAAATAAATAAGTATATTTTCCTTGAAAATAGAATACCTATCTTAAACAATGTCGCTTATAAAAGTTTATACAGCGATATTTCATTGAGTATAACAATAAAATTGTGTTTTGTTATTTAGCTTTGCCCATTTACTTCCCTACATAAAGTTCCTAATCCAAGCTGAGAAGGAAACATTTACTAGCTAGCTATTAGCTCGTCAAAATAAGTTAACTATACAGTTGTCTCTAAAGTTACTGTCACTATATAGTTGTCTTCAAATGCACCGCATTCATTCCAAGTTTAAAAGATGTCCTTGCAAAGTAACAAGTTGATGATTCATCTGTTACCCTTGAACTTGAAATCATATGTTAAATGTCATTTATATCTCACAAGTAGGCAACAAGTCTCACCTGACATATATGGCTTAACTGTCATATTATTTTATGATCTCTACAATGTATTCATATCACAAATATAATCTTACTTGATGTCTACCAGTACAAATTCCACGGTATCGTTACGATAACGACGTTATCGTTAAAACGATGTCTCGTTGCGAATTATTTCGTTAACACAAACATTTTCGTTACAATAGAGCCTTGTTTCGTTTGTCAAAGTGAATTGATATCGATTTAATAATATTGATGACGGTCGCAAAACATTCTTAGATGTTATCGTAACAATGTTGCATTTGGAAACTTTTCTTTAGATAAACAATTGAATAAATTATTTGATTATAAGAGGTATTTATTTTCTGTATATTGTTGTATTATGTACTTTCTTTGTCTTGACTGGTAACGGAAAACTTATGACAGAATCTGGAATTTATAGATGTAAAGATCAGAAATATTGCAAGCGTGGTAGTTAGTGCTTGTTCTATTTATCTAAAAAGAGGTTTTAGTCTTGCTGCAGCTCAGCTAAAGCCTGCTTTTTTGTGGCCTACTAGCCAGAAACCTAAAATGCAGTCAGTGCAATGTCTTTTAACAAAGAGGTTGTGATGTAATTCTAGTTTAAGACATCATGACAACTCATTTCGAGACAAAGGTGTACATTTAACATTATTTATATAAGGGTTATAAAAAATATCTTAAGATAACTTTTGATAGCATGAATA
The DNA here is from genome assembly GCA_905146925.1 of Autographa gamma. Lineage (NCBI taxonomy): Eukaryota > Metazoa > Arthropoda > Insecta > Lepidoptera > Noctuidae > Autographa > Autographa gamma. The sequence continues at coordinate 5,332,595 of LR989868.1, read as the reverse complement.
AAGTATAAAACAAACATTGACACTGTATCCAGAAGTAGGCTTTATGTATATATGTATAATGAAAATAAGATGTGTTAATATTGTTTTCTTTGGTTAGCTGTCCTAATTTGAGCCGCAGTCATATACCGATCTGTACAGATCTTCCCCTATTTTACAAATATACCAGGAAAAGCCATTTCTAATTTAAATCACGTATCAGTCCTTAATTACAACATTATACACCTGTATCTCGGTAACAAGTACATCATTCATAGTTTATTACCGCCGTAGGCTGACTATGGGCACGCGGACATGTCCCCACAAATCTTATTAAAACAGCAAATAAATATCTGTAAGTGGAGTAATACATTAGTTTGGCTCGGTTAGACGATATATCGCCGGATTTAGAACTAGCACGTTTGCAGTATTATATCTATACCGCAACATTCTTGCCAACATTTATCTTAACTTGCCAACTTTGGTGTCGTATTTAAAAATCGAAAAATCTCTCTAAATGTAGAGAGGATTCTAGGAATGATAAGTTTGGTTTTTGTGATGTAATAAAGCATTAAACAAACAAGGCCTCGGCCGTCGCCCGTCAGCTATTTAAGAGTTGCTTGAATTGACTGAATGACCTGCTTCACTTGGTCACTTTTACGATCGTTGGTATTCTGATAACTGTCATTACGATCTGTAATGTAACATTACGATCATTCTCTTTGAGAGTTCGATGAGATTTTACTGTAGGCTTAACTGATACGAAATTTTGGCACAATGACAGACCACTGACATGCATTTAAAATTGCCGAATCGAGGCACAGTTTTCTTGTCAATATTACCGAACATACAATGGTCAGATACTCAGCAAGTAGAGAAAAAAAGAGCGGCTTTCCTTTTATGCTTAGAAGACACTTCCAGCAGAGTCTAGCAGTTAGCCTCAAGAGAGCTTTTACTGCATCACCGGTCACAGGTGTGCAGCCGAGTCTACGATACTTATTTAACCGATGCACATAGCTTCTTGGCCTTTTAGTCAATGGGTCCCAAACCGTATGAGCAGATTGAATAAAATTGGCCTAAGTGTAACAATTATTTTTTGCTTTATTTTCGCAGGAAACTCTTGTAATTGATAAGTGAGTATATACTCGTAATGTTGGATAAGAGTTTAAGTAGTTTGTATTACATACTTAACAACAAAGCAAGCCGCGAGACTTATCTCACGATTTAGCAGACGTGTATGTTTACGTCAGTGGAATACAAACTGATTGCACTTTTTTCAGTAGATATTTTTATATCATTCGAATTCTTAAAGGCAAAATTCCCACCAAATTTAGAAACAGTTGAATGACAGACTGGTGTATAAGAACAACGTAATTTTTTTATCATTAAAGCAACATTTTCCAAAACTGGCTGGACATAATTACCTATTCATAAACATTCATTTTACCAATATCCATATCCGTATCCGGATCCGAAATGATATATGATCCATTACATCCCTGAACCAACAACATAAACAGTCTTTCATACTTTCATTTAAACTTTGATTGCGGTAGGTCGTTATTACCGAAATTATACATTTTCATGAACTAAAGTATTTATGTATGTCATGAGCATACCTAATAATTATATTTCACTTATATTGGACAGAACCCAAGAAACTGGCCGACAGTCGCGGGCAAGTAAATCTTATTACAGTAACGAGGGCCCTTGGGTGACAGTTTAATGTTTACGATTGTCTATGTTCGTCTACAGTTGTCTATAGCTGTAGCTTCTGTGAACCGACCTCTAGTTAGTATTCCACCGCGGTTCGGAGTTTCTGGAACATGATTTAACTTGTGTTAAAGTATAAGTAATAAGGCTGAAAGTTTTTTGTTTTGCATACACTTTTAGGCTTTTCGGCTGGGAATGACAGACAACATGTTTTGATAAAGTAGCTATCTACATAATCGTTTATTCTGGCAAAAAATTAGGCACTATTATGTATAGCATTTTATGCTATAAGGTTCACGAGAGTTTACTAAATATAACTTCTTGTCAACAATTTACATAATGAAATCAGGACAATCCACTGTAAAATGTAACTATGATCTAGCTAGCCTATCCTCCTCATTTAGGTAAAGCTCAAGCCTCGTGTAAGTTCAAGCAGGAGTCCGGTATATCCCTTATCCAAACGGATTTACATCATCAAAAACACACCAACTACCTATGTAAAGTCTTACCACAAGTAGGTACTCTTGTGGTCTAACCGTTCCAGCCAGGACTTCTGGGGCCCGAGTCTGCTATTGACAATTGCTTCAATCGTCTAAGTTGGTGGCGTCAGAAGGTCCATTTTAGGATAATTGGCATTCAACTAAATGTCAAAACGTCATTTTAAGGTCAAAAATGGCCATTGGAACGGCCAATTTTGACAATTATCCTAAAATCCGACGCCACCCACTCAGACAATGGAAGCAATTGTCAATAGCAGACTCGGGCCCCTGAATGCCAGCTAACGTCATAAGGAAGAAGACGAAGAGTTATGAGTCATAGGCCCAAACGTAATACATGATACATTTAGATCAAAGCATCACACTTGGCGATGTCATTCATTCAGACAGATTGATAAGCTTCTCAAGTGCTGCGTTACTATCGATATACCAAATAGTTTTCCGCGTGTTATATAAGAATACTAAAGTGTAATTATGTACGGTAGGTATCCGTGAATGTTATTTATTGCAGTGGTGTAGTCATTCGAGGAAAACCAGTACCCGGATGCATTGTGATGCCGTTTGACGCTCTAAGGAGCTTTATTTCTTAAGAGGTTTCGTTAAAGAAGTGTAAAATTGAATTCAGCGAATTAAGTTAAATTTATTTGTTACGTGTACTTTGTACTTACTCCTGCCGTACTCAGAAAAGTTATGGTTACTTAGGTGCCTCCTTATTATTATCTATTAAAGTAAGCCCTCAGCAGCATCCTCAGCAGCCTTCTAAAAAGTTACTCATAGTAGCTAAGTACTCTAATGTGATAATAATAAATTCCTTAATTAACCATTGATGTACTCGTATCTGGGAAAAGCTGTTACATTAAGGTAGATTGCAGTTACTTAGAATAAAATTCGACTACATATAGGTGTATGTTATGATTACTAGTTTTTCTTTTCTTTATACGCTATTTTAGTATTTAATTTGTGAGTTTCTTTCTCGAATCTCTATTTTACACCCTTCAAGATACTTATCTATTGATACTTTACCTATAATTATAGAATTATGTTAAGTCTAAACACATACCCTAATCTATATTATTATCCTCCTTAATAATGTTATATTAAGTACCTTCTTATATCAGAGTAATGCTTACAGCGCAATGTATTATAGCAAGATATGTAAATGAATACATGCTGAGCATAACATCTTGTGTTCTGTTTGTCTAGACAAGCCGGCTCCGCTTCAATCATGTATTCTCATTCATGATGTTATTTTCATTCGTAGCTATATTCAGTATTTTTCGTATTTACCCAATTTAATTGCGTGCACATAACAAACATAAATATCCTCATTTTCAATTCTGAGGATAGATAGATTCTTCTCCTGTATTCACTAAAAAAAAAAGCTACTTATTTACTAAGTTACTAAAGGCTTTAAGGTTTTACCTACGTGATGAAGTAAATTATTGTGTATTGCTAAAAACAAAATGTTGTGTATATTGGCTTCGGACCAGAGCGAATCTCAATAATTGACCGCCAACGCCAACGGGGAGAGACAGACAAGCTTTTTGCCGTAAACAAAGCGAAATGCTTTTGTTTGGGCCACTAAAATACTGCTGATTAAGAACTAAGCGCATATTATTCTGGAGTATGTTAATTTTTTTTCTACATCTCTCAAATCAATCGATAAAAGTCTGCCAGATATAACTATAGGAAAATATTAATAAATTTGGTGATATCAGTTGCGCTTTCGTAAATACTCGGAATTGATATGAGTGTAAATTATATTTTATATAGCTAGCTTATTAATTTATACAATTTTTACCTTAGGTAGCTTTTTTTCTTACTTATCTGGACTGGCTGGTTTTATTAAGACATTTTATTTTTCACCTAGCTTTAACTCTATTTGTGTTTTCATACCTAGTTTCCTAAGAAATTTCAAGTTTATTAGTACCTATTAAGTACAATAAGTTACTTTACTTAATACATTATCGAGAAAGTTATGTTTTAGCGTTCTTCTCTCAGCCGGTTGTGGTCATCAGGATAGATTGGAAGACCGGTTTCTCCTACAAGTACTTATTTGTGTTTTTATTATCAATCACACGAAACAAAATTACTTATTTCGAATAGATACTTTGACGGTGAAAATATAATTGGAGAGTTTACAACTTTAAACTTGTCATGAATTTTCTCGATGAAAAAACGAGTGGCAGAGCTTCATCAAGATTTTAATCGTTAATTATCCTGAAAGGACACACTGAAAGTACACTCTTATTATGAGGAGGTTACTATAAGACTATCCAATGCTCAACCATGAAAACTTCAAAGTACAGGCAAAGAAGAATTTCTAAAAAAAAAACCATTCATACAATATATTAAACAAATACAAAATATATTAAATAAACAAATACCTATGCATAATAATCTTACAAATATTGTTTTCAAAGTAAATTCATATTAAAATTAAAAGTAAACTTTAATTACAAATCGAGATTTTCTAAATCAAGCTTTGTAATTAGTCGAGTACCATCTAGCGGATTTTTTATATACTAAGAGCTAGGTTGACTTTACCACTACAGCTACTCCATAATAGATGGCGCTTACCTGAACCTGTGTCATCTATACATTTTCAAAGCAGATGGCGCTGTTTAAAGACAATAAAAGAATTGTTTATTTATAATTTTGCCATTTTCTAATCACGGCCTTTGATATATCGAAAAGGGATTTATTTATTGACATTTATTATCCTCATTCCTAAACGCGCATGACATTTTAGTGTGGGGGTCAATGCGCATAGTCAAAGCATTGCGCATTTCGTGGCTAACCTAACCGAGTCGATCGACCAGCAGCAGGGAACGAGCTGTCAGTGCGAAACCTATTCATTTCGTCTTTGTGCTGTATTTTGGTGCCTAGTGTATTCAAGCGTGTGCTAAGTGTATTCGAAGGCGTATCGTATAATTTAGGTGCTAGTAAACAATAAACTTACAGGTAAGTACTTAATTTTTTTGTACAAATTATATTTCTGTCTTTGCGTCTCCACTTTTGGTCAGATCTACTTGATAAATTAATCAGTCGGCATACTTTCGGTTAAATCCTGTTAAACCTGCTAATAAGTTATTGAATTGGGGCTACTATTAAAGAAGACATTTATATATCATGCCGGAGTGGCTACATTCCCAGGCAAGATAACAGGAGCCCTATTTTTGCTGGCTTATTTGATGATGTCATGGGCGGATATCTCTGACGTTTACATACACTAAATTGTTAATTTATCAATTGTGTACAGTTATTAAACTGAATGCCTCAGATAAACAAGAAATACCTGCTAAATCATTCAAATGATTTGTAGAAACAATTTGTTTCATCTTTGGTTAGCATATTATAATTCTAGGATTTATTATCTATCAGAACTGTATATTTAAACTCTAGGTAATGCATATCTCTGTAGGTATATAAACTAAATTATCATCATTAGTGTGGGGTTTTTGCACTGTGTGAAATCAATTCAATACTGCTCTCTCCTCCCATTCATTACAAATTGCATCAAGGAGAAAATTACTTTCTAAATTATACAAAGACAAAGTGAAGATGCACAAAACCAGTTTCTTTGCCATAAACGCATTAGACATTATAAATTACTTTTAATACTGATTAAAATGCATAATCAAATAACACTCCTGTTTTAGCAGTGATGTAAAATTGTATTAATTTATTTAAACAAATGCAACAATTTATAAACATGAATTTTTATTCAGTTCTGGATATCAATTTCATGATTTTTTTGTATATTTGTTTCCATTCCAATTCATTTATACCTAATTATTAATATGTAAAAATTAACCAATCAATGCCCAATGTAAATATCTTTTAAAGATTACCACAAATCACTCGGGGAAATTAAATTTATGTGAAATTAAATATCTATACTTATACATTCTGGTATTTACAGTATCATTTCTTGGAAAACAATTATTTTATTTTTACCAGGAAAATTTAATGTTACATTGGGATAAACTTTCCACTGACGGGTTTGGAGTAGGAGGTTCATTTTTTTTTTGTAGATAGCACTCATAATCAGAAGGCTTTTCACAAAATTTTAAGTTGCGGAGGCTCACAGTTTTCGAGATATAAAATTCTAAAGTTTCCTTAGGAATTGATAATATATCGCCATGGTTGATGTCAAATTTGACGTTTTACGTTCCTATTGACGGTGTCGGTATGTTTATTAAATTTCATCATGTTATTTCTTGAAATAAAATAATATTTACGCATAGTAAATTAGACACTAAATAAAAAATCAAAAATTTAACTTAGTTCGTAATTAATGCGCACTATAAACGCGCAATTACATTGACTTTTTAAATTAAAATAACGAATATTCTTTTCGACATTGTGGAACGGAACGCGGAGCGACGCCATTCTGTTTTATATAATGACAGATTTATTCAACAATCTATCCACTGATACTCATTAGTGATAAGATTAGCCTTCCTTGGTCCAGGAGCGAGCGAAGCGAGCTCGAAATTTTTGCGCACCCCGACACGGATAGGTTAGGTTAGAAGGAGGTGGCAGGATCTATGTTCGCGAGCGAAGCGAGCGAACGTAGATCCCGCCATCTCCTTCGTTGTTTTGTTTTTTTTAAACCACCCAGAAGTAGGAGCCCCGCGAAGCGGGGCTCCGTCGACTTGTATTGACAGGCTAGCCTTCCTTGGTCCAGGAGCGAGCGAAGCGAGCTCGGAATTTTTGCGCACCCCGACTCGGGTAGGTTAGGTTAGAAGGAGGTGGCGGGGACTATGTTCGCGAGCGAAGCGAGCGAACGTAGACCCCGCCACCTCCTTCGTGGTTGTTTTTTTTTTAAACCACCCAGAAGTAATTTTTAATTAAAAACATTTTTGTCGTCATTAGTGTTTTTACCGATCCTAACCTCAAAGCTTTAACCATGGATTTCTCTTTAACCATGGGGCTCCGGGGGGTGGGGATGGTACAGGGGGGTAGCCCCCCTCCCCCCCTCCCTTATAGCCATTGTAAATACCCTAACTTTACCTCAAAAATGTAATCATGAATATCTCCATAACCATGGGGCGCCGCGGGGTGGGGGTGGTACAGGGGGGTAGCCCCCCTCCCTCCCCCTCCCCCCTCACCCCCCCTCCCGTATATTCATTGTACTTAAAGGAAAGTTTAACCTTACATTGTCATAATAGGTATTTAACATTTATAAAAAAAATATTTTTCCTTGCAAATTAGAAGCATATCCCTAGATTATTTATTTTTCATTGCCGTTGAAGCAAAATAAATATTCTCTGCTGAGATGAAGAGCTTTTTGAGCCAGCATATTTATCTATTTATTTATTACCTATTGAGATGTTTCACTTAGTCCTTGACATGCCCATGATTATTTTAATATGGGAATTTTATTTAAATGTAAAAGAGGTTTTCTAAAATATTATGAAAATCCATTTTTTTTGAGGCAAAGCTTCTAGTATGTCATTGTTTAATTACGTATTATATCTTATGTGTCATCAAAGATAATAATAAATAGATAATAGGAAATACTATCTAGAAAATAATTATTGTTATCTTGTTAAATCTAGTGCTACCACAATATTGTGTCTACCATTTCGTATTTATAATTCTCCGTATTTTTATCTTTGACCTGACTTTTAACAAAGGGCGCATTAAGATCCAATGGGTGTGACGGTCAAACAATTGACCTTTTGTGTTAAGGGGTCCTTAAGGGTGAAGGTGTCTCTTTGCACCGATTCTGTGTACCCGTGTTCTGTATCAAAGGACCAATCTGTTTCGCATGACGTGACGAGAAATGAACGACGTAACACATATTTGTATAATCACGCCTCTTTCCCTTATAGTGGTAGGCAGAGACCAATTCTTTTCAATTGCTACGATCCGTACACACTTGTTTCGCTTTGTCTACTGTCATTATTCCCTTCATTCATGCTGTTTGGTTTATGGTACTCTTGACCTGGCCTCTTTTCATTCACACTTGCCTTATACACTTTTTTCGTCAATCGTTCTTCATTCATTTTTTCGAAATAGCCAAACCATCTCAACATACCTTTCTTATTTTTTTTCTCATCATCCATCATCTGACATACTTCATCCACTTTACCATACATTCCTCGTCTTACAGTCAACGTAGCGAAGCGGCTCTCGGTGGGCCAGTTTTCGCTACGTTGGACAAAGTTATTTTTTTGAAAATTAGGTTGATTATACTTTTTACTGTTGACCTTTTTTGTGACTTGTGTTATGTCATAAAAACTTCGTCGAGCACATCCTAACCAGATAGGAGATGATCTGGAAGGCAGCCAGGTCCCCTTGACCTGGCTGTTCTCCAGAACAACTACTTAAACCAACCGCGTATCATGAATGCGGTGAGAACTAATAAAACAAGACATAATTAGGATTTAGCTAATCGTCACACAACTTTATTGATATAGCCCTAAGACAGTTAAACCGTTAAGCGTTTTACGTGTAATATACAAATACGACAACTTTTTAACTGAAATTCTAAATAAACTTATGGCCATTGTCCGCGAATGTTGGGAACCGCTTCACAAAAAAAAAATGGTTAAGCATCAATTAAATATGAGGTAATCGACACCTTTTTTCCATAGGAACATTTTTATTAATTTAATTACATCATGTCTATATTGGAACTCTATAGTGTAGACTACCTACTTCTTTAATTATTGTTAATCAAACCCATTGGACGATTTACCCTTTTAATTATCAATCATCTAACATCACAAACTCTCAGATATAACCTACCAAATGGTACATTAAGTTAAATTATACTCAAATAGTAGACCCTAATATTGTAGACATATTGGTACCGGGAATGATAGGAACTAAGTTCTAATGGAACACGGAAGGGACCGGGATACGGAACCTACCCATTCAAGTGTAAGCTTTGAATAATCAACATAATATTACCTATATTAATATAGTAAAGATCGGCTCGTGGCTAAGAGTAAGCCGTACGGTTCGACCGATATTACAGGTTAAGCCGCACTCGCCGCGGTTGGTCCGTAGATGGGTGACCATTCCTAAACATACTGAGAGTCCTACGTTAATCTTTGGCAGTTGATAAGTCAATTTTGAGAATCAGTCTTATTATGGGATACTGTTCCACAGTAAAATGGGCTGTGGAGGTCAGATAGGCAGTCGTCTTCATGTAAAATACTGTATACAGCTGAATCCGGTATGGCTGGTAGCCGACTCCAACATAATTTGGAAAAGGCTCGGGAGATGATGATGATCACTTTAATACCTGCATCAATATGCAACTGTAACTTAATTGCCTGTAAGATCAGGTTTAGGTATGTATGTATATGTCACTTATGTTGCTATAAGTGACATATACATGAGTCCAAAAAACACAATCATGACTGTATTTTGATTTCGTTGATAACAATATTTTAGTTACGTCAACGTATAGTGAAATGGATTGTAATTCAGATAATGAAAGAATTCCTGCAAGATACTTAGAATTAATTAAATTATAATTGTAACCGTGATTTTCCTTATTAAGCTTTCAAAATCCTTTGCTAATTATTTTAATAAAATTATGTTGATCCTGTTAAATACGGTTCGGAACAATATCCTATGTTCCGTGTTACGGTACCTATTTATATATATTTAAAATATTCTGTAGTACTTTATTATCATCATCATTCACAGCCCTTGTCCTCCCACTGCTGGGCATAGGCCTCCCCTTTTCCGTGCCATTTTCTACGGCCCCGTGCCAGCAACAACCAGACTCGACACGAGACTTTCACTATGTCTTCGACCCATCTTGCTCCAGTACCTTATACTCAAACGTAATAATGTACTTAATTTTTTGTGTTCTTAAAATAGATAAAAAATGTATAATTACCGATGTATATGGTAGGGTATGTGACAAATGTACAGAAGGACGGCATTAGACTCCTTCCTCTATTAGACGCCTGAACTTCAATTTAATTTATCTAGGTAGGTACTTAGTTTATGTCTATACTTTTAAAAGGCAAATATTTTTTATTATACCTACCGTACCCAGTAACTAACCCATTTACCTTTTACCCTATGTTAAATTAATGTACCCACCTCATTCACGCTACAAACGCCAAACTGTCCACTCAGCCGCTACGCGATTGATATCATTCATCTGTCATGTATACCACCGTCCATCTAACACCGGCCGGGCAGCCGGACAGCCGCTAGCCGGACTGAGCTAAATGGATTTGTGTGGGATTACCCGCTCCAACCATTTCCGATCGCTCGTGCTTCCTGAATTCACTTGAATGCTAGTTACGTGACTGTTACTGCTGTTTTTAGATCAATAAATAACTGGTAGGGACATTACTTAAAACTTATTATTACTCGAAGTATTTTAAATGGATTGTAATGTATGACTAATTTGACATACATAAAGAAGCCATTAAATAAATGTTTTAATTTTCATGCCGAAATAATACAATAAATAGCTACATTTAAATTATAATATATGAATGTAAATCCCTTAAATCTGCGTTAAAAACCCTCAAAATCTCACACCATTTCTTTTTTTGAGTATTTCACTTAATTTAAATTGAACTGCAAGGTTTTTGCTTTACCTGAAAAAATATGAAAGATTTAATTAATTATTTTGGGGATTTCAATCACCAAAATAATTAATTAAATCTCGCTCATTATTTTTGCAAGGTGTGAAATGGCCTGTGGCTAGTACCGACGTATTCAGAATTGATACTGCCCTACTTCCGCTGAATCTCGGCCTGCTATCTATTTTTAAATATGAACTATGATATTTAAACCTATATTAAACACCAAAAATATGGCCATCTCAAGCGTCAGCCTTGTTGGAAAACGAGAAAGAGTTTTATTACACATACAGTCGAAAATTTTAGAAGAAAATACTGAGATACCAACATCACCTTTATGTCGAAGCACTAGGGTTGTTTTTCACATATATTTTTGTTACCATTGGCTTGAGGTTCTTCGTTCTCAAAGTGTACGGTATATGATGCCCACAGCTTTGTGATATAGGAAAATTAAAACCCGTCAAACCATGAAATTGTTATTTTAGGTTTGTTATGTTGGGATCTGGTATTATGAACCGACGCTGGTTATACGTTGAGGAACAAGGAAATCAAAACACAGCTTGATTTTTTAAAATAGTTTTTTTTTGCGTTGTAAAAGATGATGAAAAGTGTTTCTTTTTATTGAAAGTGTTTAGTACAAAAATGTCTGGAAGAAAGGAAAATATACTCGCTTCCAGACAATACCGGCCGCGGGTGCTGTAAAGATATAAACGGGTGGTACATTATCTACTGATAATCATTTACACAACATTTTACAAGAATTACATTTTTACTGCACTGTCCGTCGGACAGTATGCAGTACCGTGAGTTTTTACAATGTGCTGAACATAATGTATTTATTACTTCGTGTAATTGGCGTGAGAACTAGTGTGGTTATTCAACAGGCATATCCGAGACTTATCCTTCGTTTAGACCATATTCTTAGCTATACATGTATCATACCGACTGTACGCGTGTGAAATAAGTGTTTCAGCGTGGAACACTTTACGAAAGAAAGGCAATTTATGTAACCTTTTTAGTGTCGCACTGCTATGTAAAAGTTTCCTTCCCGCAACAGCGGGGACAGGACCGGGGTTTTATTGGTCGGTCCACGTCCAACATATTTCCATGTCGTGTTCTCGACGTTGGTTGAAGTCATTTATTGACAACGTCCAAAAATAGTGAAACTCCTTCTGATTTTTTATGTTGTCATCTTGAACCACTACACACTCTCCCTTAAGGTCTGATCAACGTCATTCCACCACCATCACACACTAACCAGACAAAAAGGTTCGAAATACCGCGGGGCTTACTAATTATTAAGTTCCACAGTGTAAACGAGACTTAAGCTACATCTAGGTACAGTATTTCTTTCTGTAATGGGCTGTGGCCTCAGTTATTATTGAGGATGAGAATAGCGTCAGCATTACAATAAATATTTAATAGTGTAATTGACACACTTTTTTATGGTCTGAGGCCGTATTACAAGCCAATAATTGTTGCAGTGAGAGCCAGTAATGCACTATTGTACACTTTACAGTTGAGATTTGAGCCTTTTTCACGATTTTATATTTTTAGATGTATGTCGTGCCAAACTACTCTTCCTACCTTTTTTTATCAATAAACAACAGTAAAGGGTTGTGTCTAAAAATTTTACAGTCTAGACCAAAATATACATACATATATTATAATCACGCCTCTTTCCCTTGTAGGGGTAGGCAGAGACCACTTCTTTCCACTTGCTACGATCCTTACTCACTTGTTTCGCTTCGTCCGTCTTCGTTATTTCCATCATACACGCTTTTTGGTTTAGTTCAGGGTATTCTTGACCTGGCCTTTTTCATTTACATTCGTCTTATACACTTTTTTCGTCAATCGATCTTCATTCCAAACATTCAGCATACCTTTCTTAATGTTTTGTCACTACATCCATTATCTGACATATTTCATCCACCTTACCGTACATTCTTCCTTTTACATTCAAAGTAGCGAAGCTCGCTTATGCTAACAGCGTACATAAAAGTATTTGCGTCAGCACTTAGTAAAGGATGCTGTACATTCGCTCGTGCGTCAATGTTGACAACTAATTAGGTACCAATACACCCTTACAGCTGAGACAATAAGTACACATACTGTGTAACGTAACAAAGTACATAGTATCATGTTACTAAGTACGTACAGTCAACCACAGATCTTTAGAAAGACTGTAGCCGTTGACGGCGTCTTAAGATCAGGGTATCAAAATTCATTTTCGTTATTCCTTCTTGCTACTTTTTTGTGATAGACTGTACTTAAAGGGTGCGTATTTATCTGACGCTGAAACCATCTTGTGTGATAAGGGTTAATATTTTTGTAATTAATACAAGCTCGCCCCGGGCGCGGCCGTGTTCACTGAAACGTTCACGGATACACGTGCTACCTGTAATTATTAAGGTCAATGGTTACTCATGTATTTGTAGGAAATTAGAAAATTAACCCAGTCAAGTTGGAATGGACGTCTGATATTTTAACATGTAAATTTATTTCGCTTTATTTATGTAGCTTTCTTTATTACTGTGTTCTCGGGGGTATGGTTGATTTAATTTTATTGCATTTGCAGCATTCTCTGTAGACTAATATTTGTTGGGATATTTATCTCGTAAAACTGACAAAATGAATAAAGTAGGTACCTAGGTGTTAAAGTTACTAATTGTTTCATTAACTAAAATAAAGGGTCTAATTGTCTGAAGGTTTCGTAATTTAATATTGTCCCACACGTTCTTTATGCAGCCGTAATAATCTCGTTAGCTAGAATACCACGTACCCAATTAAGAATTTATCGCTCACCAAACCATTTCTATTTAAGTTGAAAATTACTCAAATAGTTAGAAGTCAGGATTAAATTAAAATACATATTTCATTTAATAAACTTAAGTTGTAAATTCATTAAATTCTAAAGAGTTTATCTCCCAAGAAACTGCTATAAAACAGCTGCATCGCCAGAGAAAATATAGTCTGAAAAATAACAAAAAGTTTTAATTTATTTTGTACTAAGCGATGGCAGCTTGGCATTTACCGTTCGCCATTGTTATTCTTCTTATAAGTTGCATTTAATGAATTGATGCGTATATAAGTATATAACTTTAAGGTGGAATTGTTTAATAACATTCTTAATAAAGAGCTACAACATTTTGGCAACGCCTACTTCTTCGACAGCAATCGTGACCTATCACTTGAAATGTTCTCTTACATAACTGGCAAAATCAATAAATACGGAATGAGAAACATATACGACAGAATAATGGCTAACATTTTAATTGATTTTAGCCTATTTGACCAAACCACTATTGAGGATAGTAACAGTAGTAAGATAGAATGTGACTCTGACTCTGATCAAAAAGCAACCAACAGGGAAGAACTTCGTTTTTTTCGTCTTTAATAACTTACACATCCTACATCAAAATATCGCTGGCATAATTAATAAATCAGATGCATTATCAATATGTTTAGAAGAACTTCATGATAGAAACATATATGTAGATGTGTTATGTATAACTGAGCACTTCATGATGGTTGGCTATGAAACTTACCTGAGAATACCAAACTATTCACTAGCTGCGTGTTATAGTAGAAGCCATAGCAAACGAGGAGGCGCATGCATTCTTCTGAAAAACGGACACCAGTGGAGGGAACTACTAGAAATTAAGAAACTTTCGATTTCAGGTCTTTGTGAATGCTGCGCAATTGAGCTTATTAATTTTAGGATTGTTATAGTATGTGTTTATAGAGTACCTAGAGCAGAAAATTTAAACACGTTTCTGAATAAATTGGAAACGATATTACAAATTTTAAACAAAAGATGTTATAAAAATGTAATTATTGCCGGAGATTTTAATATAGACTTATTAAAACAAAATAGTGTAACTTTAGATTTTGAAAGTTTAATGTTAAGTTATAACATGATATTAGCTCTAAAACAACCGACAAGGCTAGCAAGTAAATCCTGCATTGATAATTTTGCCCACAATTTCTCAAAACCATGTAAGACGGAAGTGTTAGAGTTGGCCCTGTCAGATCATACTGCACAGCTGATGAAAGTTCCCATCAAAATACCTATTATCAAAATGTGGCGTAAACGAACTCGTGACATGTGTTTGGAAAATATCCTGAAATTCAAAGAGTGCATCAGTAATTATACTTTTTCTGATATGTATAAAGAAACGGATCCCAATACAGCATATAGCTATTTTATAGGGCATTTTAAACTATTTTACGATCTCTGTTTCCCTTATAAAACTATAAAAGTACATGTTATTACAAAACCTAAATGGATATCGCGTGGCTTAAAGAAATGTAGTGCAAAAAAAAAGCAGCTTCTTTGGAACTATCGTCTAAAACCAACAATTAAAACTAAAAATATTTACATGACCTACTCAAAACTGTTAAAAAAACTTATTAGGCTAACGCAACGTGCGCAAAATAATTACAAAATTAAAAATTCAAATAATAAATCGAAAACAACGTGGGACATTATAAATATGTCAAGGTTGAACATCCCCCGTGATACCATTAATAGAATTAAGGTAAATGATAATGTAATCACTGATCCAAATGAAATAGCGAATGTTTTTAACAATTACTTTATTGATAAAGTACAACCAATACCCGGATGTGGAAATAATGTGACCTCTAAAATTGAAAGCAGGACAAACTCCATTTTTATGTATCCTAGTATACCAAATGACATTCAAAAAATCATATGCGGACTAAAAAACACAAATAGTGTAGGATTCGATGACATATCTACGAAAATAATAAAAAGTGTTAATCAATCTATTTGCAGTCATTTAAGTTACATATTAAATCTATGCATTAGTAGTGGCATATTTCCAGACCTCTTAAAAACAACAATTATTAAACCACTGTTCAAAAAAGAGGATAAAGAACTAGTAGAATTTTATAGGCCAATTGCTTTAGTCCCTATCATTTCAAAAGTCTTTGAAAAATTTATACATAATAAAATATATGCCTATTTGGAACATAATAAACTGCTTTGCCAGGAACAAAAAGGATTTAGGCAGAAAAAGAGTATCAATTTAGCTATTTATGATTTTTATAAAACTATTATTACCAATGTCGATAAGAGGGTCCCCATTTGCACTATATTTTGCGATATGACGCAAGCGTTTGATTATGTCGATCATTGCATATTATTAAACAAATTAGAGTCATATGGTATAAGGGGTAACATTCTAAATTTAATAAAATCTTATCTTTCAAATAGATCCCAAGTGACTAGCATCTCAAGAATAAACACACGTACCAAACAGGAGGAATCGTACCTTTCTAAATCAAGAAATACTTATTACGGCGTACCGCAGGGCAGTGTACTAGGCCCACTATTGTTTATAATCTACATTAATGATTTGCCTCGGTTTACGAATCATCCGATGTCATTGTTCGCAGATGACAGTGCCGTATCAATCCAATGTAGAACGACAGAACTATATCAAGATAGTATAAATGATTGTTTGGCTTCAATTATTGGCTGGCTTGATAACAATAATTTGAAAATAAATTTAACTAAAACTCAAATCATGCACTTCAGTCAACGACCAAAGCAATGTAGTCTTAATATAATTTATAATAACCATCACATACAAGAAGCTGAATCCGCAAAATTTTTAGGATTAATCACTGACAAACAACTTAATTGGAAAAGACACATAGCGGAACTTTGCAAAAAGGTGAGCAGTTCTGCATACGCTCTCTATAAAATAACCCCGATTGTAAATTTAGACGCGGTGCTTACTGCATATCACGGTTGTACAGCCTCACTACTACGGTATGGAATTATTTTCTGGGGGAATTCGACAGACAACGGGATGATTTTCAAAGCTCAGAAACGCTGTATACGGGCCATGTTTGGTCTGCAAGCAACAGACAGCTGTAAACCGTACTTTGTCAGGTACAATATCCTGACGCTTCCGTCTCTGTATATACTCGAGGTAGCATTATTTGTACATAAAAATCCCGAATTGTTTCAACGCATATCTGACGTTGTGAAGCGAAGTAGACGAAATAATAATAGATTATGTCTTAACAGTGCCAAAACAAGTCTGATGGGTAAAAGTTTACTGTGTATGGCCCCAAAAATTTACAATAAAATCCCAGATGACATAAAGCTTCTGAACTCACAAATGTTTAGTAACAAAATGAAAAATCTCTTGGCAGAAAAATGTTACTATTGTATTGATGATTTTTTAAAATGATAATACTTGTGTTTTTTGTTTTGAATGAATTTACATTGACATAATATTTTAATATTTTGATAATTGAAATTGGTGTTTGTTTATTTTTTATTTTTTTTAAATGATAATAATTGTGTTTTTTGTTTTAAATGAATTTACATTGACATAATATTTTAATATTTTGATAATTGAAATTGGTGTTTATTTATTTTAATTGAGTTGAGAGAGTTTCCTTTGTGACTTCAATTTAATGGTTCTTTATTTTATTTTTTCACAATAATTGTTATGTATGTGTAATTTTGTTTATTATAATTTAATTATTTTGCAATTTTAATGTTATAAAATTCATACGCCTTTTCAGGCAGATTTTGGTGAAACAAATTATTATAAACACTTGTGATCATATGTAATACCCAAAATGTAATGAATGAATAAATGAATATGAATGAATATGAATGAATATGAATAAGTTCTTGCATTTAGCGAGCTAGCGGCAGGCCCGTGCGGAGTCGGCGCGGGGCTTGCGCGCGTCTATTGATTTTCAACGCGAACCCGCGAACGTGCGCCCGTCGACGGCTCCCGTATCTCCGCAAACACTAAGATTACGACTAACCGCAGTTTTTGGAACCAACAATGACCGTCAAAACTTCCAAATAAAAAAAGAAAATGCAAACAAATTGAACTCGGTTCCTAAAACAAAAGACAGTCCTCTGAAACAAATTCGTCAGCTTATGTAGCTAGTTTTACATTATTTGTAAACGTAATTTCGTACGATCGTCTAGTCTTCGATGACACCAAAGGGGTGGGGTTAGCACACAGATAACTTGTAATGACGTCAGCGGGATGCGAAGATTGAATCACGTATCACTGTCTCCGACCTTCGCTTCAAGGACGAATCTCGACAAGACAAAGAAAATTACAGTTAATTATATTTCATTATGCTTTCCCCTTTCCACTTTTTTTCGTAGATGAAGTCATCGTAGCGGCTGCGTAGACATTCTACTACGCATTTGGCTACGAATCAAAATACTCGTAGACGGTAACTGACAAGAAAATTTATTGTAATTAATTAAATGAGGAAGCATCATTATGTATCGATATGCAGACGTGTCTGTCATGTTGTATAAATACCACATTACTTCAACATAAACTGAGATCGTTTCCTACAAAAATACCTGTGAAGTTACCTCATAATGGTGTTTAAACAAGCAATGATTCATCTAAGTGAATTTGCATAATTATACCTACAGTAGCATGATGACTAAACGAACACTAAACTTTGGATTCTAGTTAACCATTTCGCATGTTAAACCGTAATTAATGCCAACGAATTCTAGTTTACGTTACATTAATTGATTTAAACTATTTCAATGATCTTTATCAAGGTCAACTATCAAATTAATTAGAGTACGTAACATACAGTTTTTTCGGTATTGTGATAATTTTCGTTGTCGTTTTAGCTTCCTCGTGTCGGATGATTCCGGGGCTATTGTTCTAGTTGTTCAAACAAAGCCTCGGTTGTTTGGCCGCGGGAGTTCCGATTTGGAACATGCGGGGAAAGTTAATACCCAGATGGGCAGCAAAAGTTTTCAGGAACATGTTTTACCTACATGAAAATAATGGAAAATTATTTTTATGTCTATATATTGGAATGAAAATCTCATTTTCAATTTAGCTATATTGTGGTGACCCAGAATATAAAAAAAATGTGATGTCATGTTTGAATGAACCAATTTATTCGTTTTAGTTCTCATATTATTATATTTTCTAGGGCAATGGCAAATTATGTTAAGCCTTCAATTTCTTCTGAGCTTTAAAATTCACTTTTTACCACTTAAATTACTGTAAAAAATATCAAACAGCTTAACCCTGAAAACATGACAAACATACTGAAAAGCGAAAAGCCCTTACGTAAAGCACAGAAACGAACAACCCTAAAATGTGTTGGCGGTATATGATTATGGAAATATGGACATTAAGATAAGAATATGTCGCGGCTACGTACCAGGCGGAGACAGTTTAATGAATAAAGCTGGATACAGACTACTAACTACAATATAATATAGCGAATATAACAACAAGAGTGTTAAACAAACATTTTTAATTGGCACATCCTCATTATGCTAAAGTATATTACATGTCCTTTTACTACCTATGGTATTTTGTTTTTCTCTATTATTAAATAAATTCTATTAAATAAATATAATTTATATAATCGCATATTAATAATATTTAACCGCCGGGCCGTGGTCATCCACTCCTCATCAAAGGTTTCCTATGGTATTACATGATGTTTATGTCCATATAATATAGAGAGATCAATTAAACACGGTTAAGAGGCATTTGCTTGGTTATTCTGGATTATTCTGGAAAGGTTAGCTTTTCTTTGCTCCAGAAACCAAAAGCCTTTGGGTTTGAGCTTATCTCTCTGGTAGTGTCGGCTTACTGTCGTATCGGCATCGAAAAGAAAATAAGGAATAGAGTGAAACTGTCTTCGTATAAATGTGTACTGCATATATCCTGTAAAGGCTAATTTCTGCTGAAAAAAGCCGCTATAACTGGCATAATTATAATTATTTTTCTGCCTAATTATTTCTAAGGTATATTGGGGTCGACTTCCAGTAGGTATTACAGGATTCAACTTTTTTTAGATGGCTAGACTACCTAAAATATCATATTGTTCTGAATTGTTGTGTCATACTACATATTATTTACGCAGTCTGATTTAACCTTTATCCAACAAAAGCCACAGTCGACCTGCGAAGTTAACTGTGACCTAACATTAAAATTCAGCGCTCGGTACAGTTGGTACCGCTCGGCACAAAACGTAAACGTTTACCGTAGTGCCAGCACTCGGTACTCCATTGTTCACGTGTATTTAATTATAAAACCTTGTTGTTTAGTTTTATTTGAAAACCTCGCTTTGTTTCTGTTAATTGGTCTTGCTTATTTAACTTAAATAGATGGAAAATGATTGGTGTAATTAGAATTTTATTCCTGTTTTGAGAGATTTTAAGCTCTTTACTCGTCTATTGAATAAATAAAAGTCTGCTAAAACAAATCCACCTGAGGGCAACACAACATTATTTTTATTTGTGATGTAAGCAAACAAGTCCTTCTAGCTACAGGTTTTCTTTCTTCATTATTTCAAATGTATTTTTCATCAACATTTTCTGTAGCCGTGAACGGTAAAGGTTAATTTTCTTTGCTTTCTTAACTAAAATAACTCCTAATTGTACCCGTTTAAGAGGCCAGCTTTATTTAAAGGGCCCGTTTTGGTTGCGGGTTTAAGGTTTACATACAAACGGCCTAACAAGTGACCGCAGTAATTATAACTAACAACTTCGCAAGTTTGAGGCGAAACTAAACTAACGATCCTCTATTCATATTTACATTAATTTTGGAGATGTATTCAAAAGATATGATAGTTTGCAGGCCTGTCCCAGATATTGCGGTCAAACGTTTCATGTTTATAAGTATTAACGGATGTTTTAGAACCCAAAAAAATAAGCTTACGGCCTAGTCACATAAAAAGAGCTAAAAATAAAAGCTGCTCCTAATATTGTGAGTAATTGGACTAAATTGTCACAGGTACAAAAAAGGTATATCATCGACGGGCCTGTTGGTCTAGTGGTTAGTGACCCTGACTGCTATACCGGAGGTCGTGGGTTCGATTCCCACTCAGGACAAATGTTTGTGTGATGAGCACGATCATTTGTTCTGGTCTGGGTGTAATTTATCTATAACATGTATGTATTTAGAAATATATATGTATGTTTATCAGTTGTCTGGTTACCATAACACAAGTTCTCTTAGAGCTTAGCTTGGGATCAGATTACCGTGTGTGAATTGTCCAGGAATATTATTATTATTATATTATTATTATTATTTTAAGTATCTTTACATTTCTCGGCGAACCGGAATAACTGATGGCACGGGCCTAGGCCAAGTGTCCATCAGTGGTACTAAGCAGTAGAAAAATTTGTTAGTGTGTTAGTGGGTTGTGAGGTTTCAGGCTCACATTGCAGGAATTTCCTAACTATCCTACATGTATTTAGAATTACTGCTTTTTGCAGTAGGTGAAAAGTATTCGGAGCTAGATTCAACGTACAAAAGGATTGGTGTAGTTGACAGGGTATTACTCCCGTTGTGGACAATACTATTGGTACTATTATAACCTTTTGCAGATGCCAAATGCGGGTGATTTCATCCCTTAGTTCAGTGTACTTAGACAGCTTCTCAGCTATGGTGGTCTGCAAATTATGTGTGTTTGGCACTGCGATGTCAATAAGGTATCCTGTTTTGTTTGTTTTATTAATAAGGGTTATATCTGGTCTATTGAAGTGAATAGTTCGGTCAGTGAGGATGGCTCGATCAAAATATAATTTTGTCGTGTGGTTCTCTAAAACCGTCTCTGGGCTATATTTATAATACGGAACTATAGAATCTACAAGTTTATATTGATATGCTAATTTTTGATGTATAATATTGGCCACTTGGTCGTGTCTGTGTTTATAATCTGTCTGGGCTATTGACTTACACGCACCTGTTATATGTTGTATCGTCTCCGGAGCACTGTTACATTTTCTGCATCTATCATTGGCTAAGTTCTTTATAATGTACTTCCTATAATTTCTAGTTTCTATAACTTGATCCTGTATTGCTACCATAAAGCCTTCAGTCTCCGGGAAGAGTTCGCCTCGACTCAGCCATGCGTTCGACGCGTCCTTGTCGACATTAATTTGGTATAAGTCTTGGCGGTGTCTACCATGTAGAGATTTCTGGCTCCATATTCTAAAATCTTAGTTTTATCATCTGTTTGATTCTCATTCTTCTGCTCTAACGGATCGTTCAGGTTTAATGGTGTAAGCTGTCTATCATTATATACTACTAATTTGTGGAGAGTAGAAGACTCTGCTTTAGCGAAAAAGTACTGTCTGAGTGTCGTAACCTGTCTACTATGCAAATTTGATATATCAATAACTCCTCTGCCTCCTTCTTTTCGCGGAAGAGTTAGTCTCTGCAAACAGGATCTAGGGTGGTGCTTACGGAACTTAGTCAAGGTTGTGTTTATTTTGCGTGTTATATCTTTCAGATCCGATTTAGTCCAGTTTATTACTCCGAAAGAATAAGTCAGTACGGGAATAGCAAAGGTGTTGATTGCTTTAATTATGTTTCGGGCGTACAAATTTGTTCTTAGAATTACGTTTAATCTATGCTGGAACTGTTGTTTTAGTTTGTACTTAGTTTCCTTGTACTGTATCTGCGACGCCTGACTGTATCCTAGATATTTGTATGTTTCATGTTCACCTAACGGTTCTATGTGGTCTAATGTTGCTAATGTGTATTGGTGTTGGTGGTTTCGTCCTACTTTAATAGAATTAATTTTACACTTATCTATGCCGAATTCCATTTTTATATCACTTGTGAACTGTTCTGTAACTTTAGCTAATTTGTATAGTTCACTTTCACTTTGTGCATACAGCTTAATATCATCCATATATAGCAAATGACTTAATATATTTTTCTCGGTGTGTGACTCTATTATTATTATTATTAGTTTTCTTTTCGAAGAAGGGTTACGAACGATTTTTACCTACGTGATTTTATAAAGAATGACTACACACACAAAGAAAAAAAAACAAATTCGAGAAACATATAACACCATAACGCTGAGCTTCAATATTCAGCAGATGTCTCGCTCGCGGAATCACATGCATAATCGGAATGGAACAGACAATGTATATTATATACCATATATCTAGCATATACATATGTATAGGTAGTTTCCAATAGTAAGCGCGACAGAAGTAGGTCATTCCGATGCCTCCGGGCATTGCCAACTTACTGCAACTTGAACGTGGCCCAAGTTCAGCCGGTCTCGTTATTTACGGTCTACCAAATTTAAGTTTTGTAATACATTTCTAGCACTTTGTTCTGGAAATTCTAGGTAGTGTGTTTTTGAATTGGCTTTACTATAAATCTCTGGAACGAAACTAGGAGATATATTTTTACGATAACCGTCTTGGAAGGCTACTTCTCATGTTTTAAGGTTGAATGAACAGGCTTTATCTAAGGTAATACATATTAAGAGAATCAAGGGCCCTTTGATTACATTTTCTGGAGGACCAGTAGGTCTTAAAGTCTTACCCAACTGACCTCGGAGAAAAGCGCTGGCCTACAGAATAGATTAACCTGTGAGCACATAATTAATAACGCCAAGCAAAATGAACGATATTAATGATCTCCTAATTTCCTCCTAATTCGCAAATTAGTATGAACAATTAACTGTTATCCTCTGCGCTAGGTATACTTACCTAAAAGCAAGATATTTGTATTGCATTAGATCTATATTTTTATTTGTAAGAAAAAAATACAAAACCTTTATGCCATTCATAAATCGTTTTTCATACTACCTTCATAATATCACCACATTCCCTTTAGACTCTTTCAATGCGGGTCCACTCGAGCCAAGCTTTGTTCGCTTAACCAAACATAATAGCAGTGATCTAGTTTTAATGAAACCAATTACGTGACAACTATTATACCTCAGTACAACTTTGTTGTTGTATAGCATCCGGCTTCAAAGCAAAACTCTAATGGCTTAGTATACTATGTTTGAAAGTGCATTCGGTGGCTTTCAAAACATTTATCAGGATGGCAAACTGGTAAAGAGGTCATCATACTAACTTGCCCTGCTTTCGGTTCAGGACAAAAATTAGTGTGATGGTCAATTATTTGTTCCGATTCGCATGTTTTCCTTTTATTTCTGTGAAACAACCAAACAGTCTTACTATGGGATACTGCGCTACCCAGTAAATTGGGTTCTGGTTAAATAGGCATTCGTTCTTTAAACAGTATACAGCTAAATCCGGTAAGACTGGAAGCTGACTCTAACATGTTTGGAAAAGGCTAGGCAGATGACATGTGAAACACCCGAAATGTAGATGACGAATATGGATGATTTCCTGTAAAAACCCTATCCAATGAATAATGTTTAAAAAATCTTGTCGTCTTTTTTTCCGGTTTTCAATTTAAGTTCAGAAGGCCAGGCGTATATCAAAGCTGTTACGTGTTTGTCAGCTCAGTATATGGCATGTGATAAATTTACGGTTTCTCCGTCGGAAGGTTGGAAATAAACCAAGTTACATTTTTTGCAAGGATGAAAAATCAGAAATGAGATTTATAGGATGAAGAATCTGCGCGTTATTTTTATTTCTCGTGCAGTACTGTTAGAAAAGTATATATTCTACCATAACATTTTTTAGTTTTTGAATCTAAGCGACAAACATAAAGGAAAATCTTAAAAAAAAACTCATTTCTTTGTAAATCTAAGTAAAAAAAATTCCTAAACATAAAGCAAAAATTTCGTACCTACCCAATTAAAATCTACTTTGACAAAAAAACCTTATTACAAATTCTTTCTGCTGAAATTCTACATGAATAACAAGTGTGTTTTCCGACTGAATGCTAATCCGAGTCCCAGTCCAAACAAGCCGGCTTAGGTGCCGCACGTATGAGATTGCCCCCGCCCTTTGTTCGCGTCAAGGCCGACCCACCGGCCCACCCACAGGGTGTCCTGCCTTTGTATATTTGATACGACATTTGCAAGCCTGTAAAGCCTGTCTAAAAATAAACATAACTTCAGCTTCATGAATTTATAATAAACGCATAATTTACAGCAATAGAAATTTGAATAGCTGATAAAAGCTCAGGATGTTTCAGTAAAGTTAAACAAAATTGCTCGTGAAATTTCAAAATTATAATTTTATCTCCCTTCGTAATTACAAAAGTTTGTAGGCCTCGTGTTTCGATAAACGCAATTAGGAGCAACTGATACATGATCTCGCGTACCAAGGCCGAGACGAAATGGATCTATTATATACACAAAAGGGAAAGCATTTTAAAACCCTAATTTTCCGACAAAGACGGAGAAATAATATAAATATTTTTCTTTTACACTACAAAGAAAGGTTAAGTAAAATATTTCCCTTGTAGAATTAAAGTTCGCACTAAAGATAATCTATATGAAAATAAAAGTACCTCCTACTCGTTTCCGAAACAAGTAATGGCCATAAAATAAATTCGGTATTAGCAATTTAAAATGCTAAGGCAATTACTTTCGTTTGTTCTTTGTTACGGTTTCCGTTTCCGCTTTGCCGTTTTCCTCAAAAAAATACAAATTCAATATTCACACAAAATCGAGAAGTTGTCTTTACCTTTAAGAAATTTAGTATTTTTCTTTTGGGATGAAAGTAATCTATGGTTCCTTCGCCTTTGAAAGTGTTAACCCAGGAACTTTTCTGGCTCGGAGCCAAATCGTGTTCAGATCCGTTTATTTCAATTTGCCATTATTGCGCAGGCTACCACCTTTCACCATCCATCATAAGTTTCATGTAATGAACACATTTTCACGTTGGAAATATACTGGTTAAAATTAAGCCCAAAAAAAGATTTTTCTACCTTAGAATCAGTAAATACAAAGATATAATTGGGACAAAAATATCAATAGCATTCTCAGACGTACATAAAAGCACTTCATACTCCCAAACAAACAGTTTTACAACATGTATTTTACTTGAAGTGTTTATTTAATTAACGTTTTGACCTCAAAAGTGGTAAAGTGAGGTAGATTATGAGAGGTTCCCCGTAGACCGACGTTATTAAACATTTTCATGGAAAGGTCGGCGCCGGATGAGCGACTCACCGCTGTTTTTATGTTACGATAAAATGCCTGCCCAAAATAAACGGTCTAATCTGCCCTAATTAAGGTGCCTTAGGTGGTAACTTGGGAAGTGACACCTAAGTATCCTCTTATATAGAAATTTGTATTTCTTGTCCTTTAATCTGGTAAGAGCATCAAGCTATGATTTAAGTTACCGAAATAATATTTTTATGTGTTAAAGATGTATTGAAAATTTTCGCTGTTTCCTAACTATAATTAAACTGACGTCCATTAAAAAGAAAACTTTCATAACCACTTATTCTTTTCCTTCGCCGAACTTTGACACCGCACCGTACGTGATTTTTCTACGGTTAGTCGCTCGTTTCGACCATGAGAAAAGTCCTTGGTAACTCTGACTTTCGTTTTTGCTAAGTTTTTCAGGTGGCCTTTGGGATTAACTGTCACACTGGTCGTTAGGAAAACTGAGCTTTTTAGCTGGGCTGACTCGTCAGCCCTACCTATATGCTGACCGAATAACTTAATGATAATAATTGAATTATCCAAATAAGTCACGCACTTTCAAAATAATTGGAGCATATTATATTTCATTACGACAAAATTATAAATACTTTTTTTTATTTTATACAAAGT
This sequence comes from Autographa gamma, assembly GCA_905146925.1. Lineage (NCBI taxonomy): Eukaryota > Metazoa > Arthropoda > Insecta > Lepidoptera > Noctuidae > Autographa > Autographa gamma. Next base: position 5,306,311 of record LR989868.1, on the reverse strand, counting down.
GATGTAGGTGGGCACTATTCTATTATAATAACTACTCTATTTACATTTCAAACAAGCTTTGCAAAATATCCGTCCATGCATTTCCGAGTTTAAACAACCCACATGGTGCACGAGTCTACAAATAAATTTAACTGCGTGGGCATAAAGGTCGGGACGTAACCTTTACTTACACGTGTACAAGCCCTGTATGCACACTCTCAATTAAAATTATTTTAACAATATATGGTACACTTTCGATCACTTAATTGTACCACTGCCAAAGTGCTGGCGTTATCGCGGCATCGGACACGCAAACAGTATTGAAATAAAAATAGTTTACAAAGATACAAAACGAACTCAGTTTTTATTTGGAGCAATAAAATACACAAATACTTTTAGTCCTTTGATATAATTATTAATAGTATTCTAATTACTGATCAATAATTGTGGATTTTATTACAAGTTACTTTGTATTTTCTCAGTATGTGTTTACAAAATACCTAGTTCTGCCTTTATTTAACAAATAATAGCTGTTATATGTACATATAATTAAAATATTTCACCCAGTGTAGAGTAAAGCAAAACATAAAAAAATACTCTTTTATATACAGAACTGATTTCTCATTCGTGTATCGTGTAAGGGGTGTTAATTTATACCAGATCATCGTAGTGAGTTAGCTAACACAGGATGGTTAACTACTAACATAAGGTTACGTGTAAGGTTAGCACAAGGCCAGACGTTGCTGCCACTATTATTGTTAACTACTTGTTTATCTATTGTGTAAACCGTCACCGTAAACAGCGTGTGATTGAACAAAAAGAACGGTGTTTTACTAAACAATATGGGGTAAATAGTAGGAGCGAATTGATGTTAATTCATATCAAGCAACTTATCAATCAATAGACAATTACTGCCCATAGCTTACTATCTAAAATATTTGTCAGTTTAAATAAATGAACTACCTATACAACAATTCATATCCTTAAGAAGGAAAATAACAGTCGGTATCTAACCATCGAGGGGCGAGCAACGTACACTGTCTAGACATCCACTTCAGTCTACCCAACAAAGTACTTTTGAGAGGAGTAAAGTTATCAAACGTTAGATATAAATTTCAACTAGACACCGCGTTTGACTTTGCACAAAATCGACTTGAAAAACACAAACCCTAGATTGCAGAGAACATTTGTTTTAAAGTCTATATTAAATTGTATCATAGCTTCACAGAGCGATGTTATTATAGTAAGAGCAAAAGCGAAGCTCCAAAAGTAATATTGTTTTTAAATATAGGAACAGTTTAAATAATTAAGTCTAAGGCTTAATAAGTATATTGTATTGTTTCAGGATGCCAGCTGCAGTGCCACCCGCCGAAAATGGCGCTCCCCGCAGCGAGCTGGAGCAGCTACAGATGCGCTCCGGTCAAGTCACCGACGAGGTCCGTATATTTATATTATAGTTAAATATAAATATATAAATACAAAATTAAAATTATGCTTTATAGTGCCGTTTCTTCCAAAACAGAGCACTCCGGATGAAGTGCACATGTGTGAAGCTACAGACGAATTTAGGTGTTAGTTATATTTTTGACTTTCAGCAAGTTCTACCTTGTAGCTTCTTCTAATAAAATCCAGTGATATTGTATTTTAAAATCTTCAAGCTGATAACTGAAAACCGACCTCAACATAGAAAAGATTAAGCTGACGAAGAATGCTTATAGCAGCATTACTTTGCAAACTCAAACACTCGCTGAAGACGATATTAAATTTTCATTCAGCGCTGTAACTGTCAAGTAAATTGCAATTCATTTTGCTGCCTAACTTTATATGTATTCTTGAGTTTCCAGACGAGAAGCAATAACTGTTCAAAGTTTATGTACTTTACGTTAACACTTGGAACGCGTCATTCATTTACACTTTTACGACTTCTAAGAAAACTCGGAAAGGAAAATGAAAGTTCGATAAACTTTGATTATAGTGTACGTAGAAACTTTTATTTGGTATCCCAGGGTCGTTGTTTAGTTTGAAGGAAAATAAGAGTATGGAACTTTCCAAATTGTTGGAATGAATAAATAATAGAGTTTGTTGTACGATTTCAGTCGCTGGAGTCGACGCGGCGCATGATGATGCTATGTGAAGAGGTGAGCTCACACAATGCTTCTATATCATTAGATTAAGATTTAAATATAAGGAACATTATAAAGGAAGGTTGAGTTGTACAATACTAACCTCTAATATTCTGTCCAGTAAAGTTTAAGATAAACGTGAGAACGGTTAGAAGGTCAACTGTAATTACATTTTCAATGAGTTTTCAGTCTATTATCTTTGTGAAGTTCTGATTCCATATTTAGAATTTAAACGATTATTTTATAATGATTTTAGTATGTCCAACTCAGCCTTAATGAATTATAATTATCAATAAATACAGCACTTTGCTGTAATTTAGTACATAATTAATATTAAATAATCTAAATCATGATAATTAATTTGTATTGGGAGTAACAGATGTGTGGAATTTCGAGAATACCTCCCAAATGTACTAATTATCTTATTTATCGTTATTCCCCTTTGATGCCAGTCAAAATTAAATAGAATTTGATATGAAAACGTGAACATATCCATTTGATCGTATTAACTGTGAAGCTGTGTGTTTTGTTTTTATATCAACTTCATCCTAACAGCCTGATGATGTGGTCTTGTAATAATTGTGTGATTAATAATAAACTGACTATTAATTTTCCAAGCGTGCGACAATACTGGAAGCTCCTATCTATTGCATAATGCTAATAGAAAGAAATAAAACGATATAACTGTGCGGTCTTGTTATCCGTAGACGCGTTTCAGTTAAAATTAAACATTTGTTTCCCCACATAGTTTAATTATGTTGAGTTATTTTGTCGATTATGTGTTATATTGTAATGATCTGTGAGAGAGGTGTTCTCGATGCGAGGGAGTGAGGGGTATAGCGGAAGTGTCTGGATAGCCCCAAGCTCGGTTTGGTCTCTGACGTCCCACCCCCTAGGGCGCAGCCTCTGCTATCCCTGGCTGTTGTGTTTCGATGTCGCTAAATATTATTTTTGTTTTACCTTTTTTTCTAAATGTGTGTATGTATATTTATTGTAGTACTCCGGTCATATAATCCTTATTTATTTATTTTGAATCCTACATTCAAGTATGATATATAATATGTTATCAGCATTATATGTTATTATAACCATACATATATGGGTGTTGCATGATCCGTGCCTTACTGTGTCCGAAAATGTTAGACTTCTATAGCCCTTTGTGTTGTTCGTAGTGAACTGTACATTTATGTGATTATATTTACCTCCCTGGCCGCACCGGCCCTCGGGCTGACAGTTAATTAACGAATTAGTTATTCTAGAACATTGCCTCCTTAGTGTTTGTCAAAGAAACAAGATATTAACTCGAAATCGAGTGTTTAACCGTCAGCTCCTGTAATTATTCCCGAATGCTGTTTTAGGTTTCAAAGCATGAAGCCCATTTATCGTCCACAATAGAATCCGAGTCCCATATTTAGTTTATATACTTCTCTAATGTTAGTACCCCTGTTAGTACGTGATTTGAAAAAAATACGTGCGCTTTTGATATTGAAAAAAAAAAAAAAACTAGTCAATCCATTGTGCTTGGGCTTGCTTCTAATGAGACCCTTGTCTACAACTCGGATTCAAAGTAAAGTAACCTGCGTCCGAGGCTGAGTCACTGTTTCAACGCACTTTCTATTACTGTTTTAATTTCCTGTCTGGTAACGATACTTCTACTCTTCATAGATGACATTATTGTTCTATGTGTTTATGATTTCCTGTACAACGTTCCGGCACTAACTGATGTAGCGCGCCCGGCCCAGCCTGCCACGCGATCAGTGTGCTGATGTTCGTTCTATCCTGTTTTAGTTCAATCTGTATCTTAGGTCTCTGTTGTAGTGGCTGCTCTCTGTTGTTGACTGTACATCTATTATGTTGTATGATTTTCATGCCTTCTTGAACATTCACATTACTGTCAATATGTGGGCGTGTACACACCCCCATACCTGCCACTGGACTCCAACAAATATATCGAGCTACACCTAATTCTAACTCTCACACAATATACATGAACCTAATCAAAATTATATCAGTGTTACCCACATTACTGGTTTCTTATTGTTTCTTACATTTGGTTTTACAAAGTATACTTCGTTATTTAATTTAATAGTCTTTATTGTACTCGATTAAGTTTATATTTTTGAGAACATTAATTTGACATTATGATTTCCTTGTCTATATATTATGCCGGTATGTCTGCGCCAAGTATCACATGGTATGACGACACGATACAGACTCAGCATTACTCTAAACAACACAGTCAGACACAAGGGAGGACGCGTCCTCGCCGCCGCCGTGTGTACAGCACCTGTGTGCCTGCTGCAGCCGCCCCAGCCGCTGCAGCCGGGCGCGGCGGGGCGCCTCCTCCCGCGTGACATACAGCCGGCGCGCACCATCCACTCACTCTACTGTACCCCTCACAACTAACATGCTCTGTGACTTTTTGTTTCTGCGGCGTAGAGCAAGGAGGCCGGCATTCGTACTCTGGTCGCTCTAGACGACCAGGGAGGTGAGTGATCTGCAAAATTTGCAACACTACATTATTTACAATTTTATCTATTTTATCCTTTTTCGCTAACTTTGTTGAGCATCGTAGGGTTTTCAGCCGACCCGAAGATGGGCTCACCGAAATAGAAGATATTAAAGGGGGTATCGCATTGATTATGTATTTAAAATTACGTCACTGCTATTACAATGCAAAGGTGCGGGCATCCTCTGAGAAATGACCGTTAGCATTGTATAACTCACACACGGAGATGATCACGGAAAACCCACATCTTTGTATATTTATTCGTTATGTAGATAATATACACCACTTTGCACAACTTAACAACGAGCTCTATGTTCTACGACGTCAGGCAGGCCGACGATTCGACATAACAACCCGTATATATATTCGGCCGTACCGATACTTATACATTCTGCATTTCAGATGTTTGTACTCGACTCTAAATTAACAACTTTACTGAATTCACATATAAACGAATCTAAATGAACGAGCAAAGTAAATTCGAAACGCTTCTCCTCAACGCACGACTCTTAACATCACACAATAAATCATGAATCATATGAAACTGAGCACAGATGAAACTAAATCTGGTTTTACTTGCAAGCTTCACTGCATGCATGTCGTTGTGATCGAGTAGTGTGTGTTAGCGGCGAGCGGCGCGGGCGTCGCGCGTGTGGGTCGCTCGCGTCGCCCGCGCCGAGCGCAGCGGTCGCACCGCGCCGGCCGCGCCGCTCGCCGGCACGCCGCACGCGCCCGTCGCCTCCGCCACGCCCTAAGCGTCACGCGTCACGCTGGCCGCCGCTGCACCGCCCGCGCTCGCGCCGCACCGCGCCGCACTCGCGCCGCACTCGCGCAGCACGCACCGCGCGTCCCGTGCGCCCGTCCGACGGCGCACCGCACCCACCCACCCACACACCCCGATACTCTCTCCTACGATATATTATTTTGATTTGTATTTTATGTATAGAGCGAGGACGCCGGGGGGCAAGCGCTTCATATGTTGAGTCACCAGGGCGGTAAGAGTTAAACTGACACATGGGTAGTCGAAACGTGAGAACGTCTGTGTTTGAATGTGCAGTTACTAACATTAATCTCTTTGTTTTTCTTTGACGTTTCTCTTAAATAACGACTTATCTGAGATCGATGTTGCGTGTGTATCTATGTTTCGATGGGGATGACCTTGACATATAGTGTAAATAGAAAGCCCGATGGCCGTTCGTTGCTAATTGTCGCAAAAGACTGTTTCTATCTTTTGCTGAAGATTTAATTTGAATGAGCTGCGCAATCTGTTTAGTTCTTCCGTTGATATTTGATCGATACGCTTTTTATAGGTATATTTATTTATCTTTCCGATCTACTGTTCTCTTCCGTAATATACTGCGGTACTGACATGAATGCGCGTGTTACCGATGTCTGTTCGACGTATAGTAACTGGTATCCGCCTTCATCTCCATGGCTGGCAGCGTACTGTTAATGTTAGCTCGTAGGTCTGTAACTATTAGCTCGATGCGTCTGTGTCTGTCGGCGAGGCCGCCCCTCGCCGCACTACATATTAGTTTGTTCATTTTTCTTCTTCAATAAATCAATACTTTGCTATATCACGTTCATTTAGGAATGGCTTAATGGAAACGCTCATTTGCTAAGTTGATTTATTTTGTCCCATGATCAGGGGCGGGCCTGCCGGTGTGCCGGCGGGCCCGCTCATGTCCATGTTCTGTTCTGTTTAGTTATCAGTTTGTTTGTGTTGTATGAGTTGCGACGCCCGCGCGGCGCTGCGCCTGCGCGCGCGCCGCCTCCGACTCCTCACCGCATTCGTTTGGCGAGCTATAGTGACATCATTATTGTGTTGTAGAGTCACGAGGTGGGCATGAAAACCCTGGTCATGCTGGATGAACAGGGCGGTAAGCATCCAGTAGTACATACTATTTTGCATCACTCATAATTTAGTAAAGCTTTTGTCTGAAATGCCAGTTCAGATAATTTATAAAAGTTCGTTGAATGGCAATGACTTTATAACTATAAAAATGTTACCGATTGAAAATCTGCTAACAGTATATTTATAATGGATAAAAACTGAAGGTAAAACTTGTTTGTCATGATCATAAATAAAGCTAGTCATAATGAAAGTGCATCAAAGGATCTCGCTCCCGCAGTCGCACAGTCGCACGCTCGCTTGTTGTGGACTGCGGCGAAGAGATTATCTGATTCTGTTAAACTGTATGGATTATTTTCTTTAGTTATTTCTCACGCATCCAGCTATGCACGTCTTCTTCGATATTGCTGTTTATTGCATGATTAGTTTTTATAACGTGATATATAGATAATGTTTTCTAATTGTTGTCACTACGAGTACGGTAATGTAATCACTTAGTGTCAGCACATACATCATTTTTATTCAAAGGTAAATGATAATTTTTGAATTAGTTTTAACCAGATCGAGTGTAAGACATAACACGAGCACCACAAGATACTGTTTCAGATAAACGTTAGATGCTTAAATATTAGCGAAGACGTATGACATGAATAGAATTGCTGTAGGGCAGTAAAGCTTGCATGGACATAAATAGTTGATTAATACTCAGCTACCGTTACCGAATACATGTCTTACACTCAGCGCTGGTTATTGTCGAGAGCGTTGAGAATTTACAATTGAGTTTAAATAAAAAAAAATAACAAGAGTTAACAAAAGAGTTTTGAATAATCGCGAGAGTTTTAAATTTGGAAATAGAGTTAGGAGCTTGAACACATAACTGCAGGTGGTTTGACAGGGGCGGATCTAAAGCGTTTGTTGATGTGTGTGAACAGAGCAATTGGACAGAATCGAGGAGGGCATGGACCAGATCAACGCGGACATGCGCGAGGCCGAGAAGAATCTGTCGGGGATGGAGAAGTGCTGCGGCATCTGTGCCCTGCCCTGCAACAAGTGCGTACTACGCTCTTTGTCATGTCTTTCAACCTACTAACTTGAGCTCGCGGCTTAAACTAACCCTCGTTACTCAAACGACTAGCGACTAATTTAAAACTATAGAAACTTTTCTGTACTAGAGAGAGGACTTTCACGTTAATTCTTTAGCGTAAAAGTTATATGTCTATCTCTAGTAAGAAGTTATTTGTTTGGCGTTTAAGTTATATTTCTATCTCTAGGAAGCTCTACGGTTTAATGTTATTGAAGTTGTTTTGACTATTTACCACCAGGTTGGATTGCTTTTTTTATAAGAAATAAAATAATTGTATGCTTATGCACGAATTTCCTGAAAGAAACATTAAAGTATTTAAAAAAAAAACGAATAACCCAAAATGTGAGTTTGAGCCATGTTGGTCTTCTATAGGCTCTATTGTCAGAACTGTCGATGCTTGGTACATATTGATCGGAAAAACAATATTTTTTCTCCTACCTTAACTTCTTATCCTTTTTATCCTTCTTCCTTATACCTTCCAAATTACTATTAAACGGTATCTAAGACTTATAACATCGTGTTTCCAGGGGAGCATCGTTCAAGGAAGACGACGGCACGTGGAAGGGCAACGACGACGGCAAGGTGGTCAACAACCAGCCACAGCGGGTCATGGACGAGCGCAACGGCATAGGACCACAAGCCGGATACATAGGAAGGTAGGTCCTACACATAGTCACTTTAACATTAAACTTTATGATAGGGCATATAGAGTTCATTTTGGAATGGCTAGAATGTACATATCCTAGCAATTCCAAAATGATTTTATATGCATTAATTAATTAAAAATATAAATGATTTAAAATAGCTTAAAGATCATGCCATTTATCATTTTTTATATTCCATAATTTTCCACTTTGTTTCCTCACCTCACCTGGGTGATATAACCAATTATTCCCAATAGTCCCCTCTAGTCCTGTCCTCCGGGGTGACAGCTGGGAATTGTCTTCCTATTAGAGCCAATGTTAGATTCCACTGCTGGACAAAGGTCTTCCCTTTCTTCTTCCAAACTGCAACTAACAAAAACAAGAATCTAATAAAAAATCTGTAATCCAGGATAACAAACGACGCCCGCGAGGATGAGATGGAGGAGAACATGGGCCAGGTGAACACGATGATCGGCAACCTGCGCAACATGGCGCTCGACATGGGCTCCGAGCTGGAGAACCAGAACCGCCAGATCGACCGCATCAACCGCAAGGTAACCGTCAACCTGGTGTTAAGGCAACATCCTTTATGCAACACCCTGTGCAAGCGAGCTCGTATGATAGTAAGATCTAGGGACTTTAGGCGAAGTCCCCATAATTTGGGACGCAAATCGTTTATCAATGCGATTTATAGTAAGTTTATTTATCCTGAATGGAAATATTATAAGAAAATAAAAGGTGAATGTTTACACCTGTACTCATGAAATATATCTACGAAACTATCGCAGGTGTCAGGCCTTCCGTATGTGAAAGTAAAAATGGTCTTTTTTAATTCAGGTTGTTTTATGATCTGGAACTACCGTGATCAGAGAAATTGTAGCCTGAAATCCAGAATTCTTTTCTGAAGCGCTCTGTATAGTCGTACATTTAAATGAGGGATACGGTCAGAGTAATAATAAAAAAAATAAACTATACCTTTAATGGCTGATCCTGATCATTTAGAATTTCTATTCCAGAGCTCAGTGGCTCCATATACTGAGGAAAAAAAGAGACAAAACCATAATCATAAAATACCCAGATAGCTATACTAATAGATAAATAAGATCTTAATGCATTGTATCAAAGAGTAATCAAATAAAAAATGAATATGTAAAAGTATAAAATTAAAGTAATTAGCGAATAAATAAATATAATTCTGGCATAGTATGTGACAGTGCGATGTAGTCCTTCTCCCAGTAAGATAATCTTCTTCTATCATAAAATAAAGATATTTTCTATCCTTTTCTTATTTCAACATTAGATCAATTTCTTCTCAGTTCGCCCAACATCTCAATAAATCTCTCTCTTCTACTCAACAATTTTTCTATAATACATTGTCACATACTCTTATTGCTTAGGGCATACGAGTTCGCTTACACTTTATTAGATTCTTTCCCATAAAAAATATTAAAACTTCTTCTTTTCAAAAAGATAAAAAGAATTACATTTTCTTAAAAAATTTGATAAACTAATATTTTTTCAATATTAATATATTGATGTTGTCGTTATTACCTACTTTTAAATAAGTGTGGAATTTGACCCAAAAATTTAATCGTTAAATATTTCCTCAATACATATCGAATTATATCAAAAAAAGTATTTAACACTTGGCTAACAAAATATATACAACTTACCTAAATGTAATTCAAATGTGAAATCCCAAAAACAAACGATTTTGCAGAGTTGTCAAGAATAAAAAAAATTACAACTAATTGGAAACATTTACTAAAGAATACTTGGGTCAGATTGAACACTGAGACGCGGTAGATCATTGTGGGAACAATATCTGCCGCGCCTCGCCGTATCATCAACATTTCACCATCGTGTTTGTGCCTGTCACATTAGCAGAGGAAGTGCGACTTGTGATCTTTTGTACCTCTATGACCTCTTCTAGCTTATTGGCATCAAAAATTTCGTTTCACTCGCTTATCTGGCAATAAAATCATTTCCTTCTGTCCTCACTCGACGCATGTCTATCTCTTGTAGAAGAATGTCATTAGATTGGTGGTTGTGAAATTTTTGTATGTCTTACGAGTGACGTTCAGGACCTACTGATACTCCAGAACACATCTCCACACCATTGTGTAATGTTGGCTAGTTGTCACATCCATCTGACTAACATACCGTACCTTCAGAGTTCGACTCCATGACTAACACTCATTCACATCAATGTTACTTACAGTACTTTTGTTTCAAAAGACAGCGACTGATGGCCAGTACACTCTTTACTATGTTTCACTGTACCTTATCTAACTTTTATTTTTTTCGATGTGAGGAAAAATGGGATAAATGAACACTTAGAATTTTAAATATTGACATTCAAAATTAAAAAAATAGATTGAAAGCGTGCTAATTTAAATGAGAGTCCCATTCATTTTCCATCGAAAAATTTCAAGAGGGCCAAGTAACACAAACAGTAAAAGTCGCTGTGAATTGAACAACAAGCAAAAACAAACGCGTGTTCTAATCATAGGGCGAATCGAACGAAACGAGGATAACTCTGGCGAACCAGCGCGCGCACGAGCTACTCAAGTAGACGTCGGCGGCACACACACACGCACCACACACACACACGTCTCGTGGTCGACACGCGCCGGTTGCAGATACACACACAGAAATTATTTATCCAGATATATCAGTTATCAAATTCGAGTATTATTATCCTAATTTTTATCTAACATTAGTTAATTTCCATTAATTATGTAAACTGCGTCCTATTTTTTTAAGGTTAATTTATATTTTTTAATTAGTATTTGTAAGAATCTGCAACCGGTATATTAACATAAAAAAAAATATTTTGCTTAGTGTCTCTCTTCTATCTCGAGATACATTTATCCAACTGTAATTTAAATACTTATGTAATCGTATTCATGGTACTGTATAAAGTGAACACCTTTTTTAACTTGACCCTGACATTCTGCTTACCTCTACCTTGAAGCTCAAGTTTTAAGTAAATGTTTAAAGGTATAAGTACATGTAGTTTTGTAGCGGGTTATTTGTGCGGAGTTAGTACTCTTTCCATCGTTCTTGGTTCGTACCGGTGCTAATCAACAAAGGTGCATTCAATGGTAGCTAAACTTCAGACGCAGCTAGATTTATGGCGTCACTGCGCAGTAACAAATATAATAACCAAGAAAAGTGTGTAATTCTGCGAAATGTGTTAAGAAACTTGATAGGGTCCATAATATCCGGATCTTTAAGCGAAACCTATACCAAGATATATGCTATGAGAACTACGCAACCTAACAGCGCTTAGCTTTTTGACGGTGACTTACAAATACTAGGTCACAAAACTATCGAGGCTGAACTTCGATAGTTTTCTTAGTCCGATTAGCTTTAGTCTTGGTGTAGCCTTTGTATTATAACCAGTCACTAAAATTCCACAAACACCCGTTACAAAAAAACAATATTTTACAATAGTTTTTGGTGCTCATTTCATGCAGTAGGTCATGTTAAAGTTAAAGTATATAATCGTATTTACGCCGTCGTATATACTTAAATTATTATAGAACCCTAATACACAATAACAGTAAAGAAGTTGAAGCGTGACATTTATTTTGAGAAATTGCATTTACCCCTTGTTGATATGTAGAGTTACTGTTATCGCTAGTTGAAATATTGCTTCTCGCAAACATAAATATAATACTGTTTGTTTTATACACAACATATTCACTTATATTGTGTATAAAACATATAAATATGTTATGTACTCCAATAGTGGGATCAAATCTCATAAGATCTTGTTTATTGGCTATCCTATAGTTCCAAAACATTATTCCCTGATAACACATTCAAATATAATTTATTATTATAATTATTGCATATTAGTCAAATGCATTAAGAGCGGAACATGTGCTGTTCTCTTGAATAGGCTATTTAGTAAGAGGGGATGAATAAATGGAGTACTATGAATGATAGGGATGAGTGGATATGTGATAATAGTTTGAATTTAAGTGATTAGTGTTAGCCAGTCACATGTCTTCGAAAACTTAACTATCTGAAGCATCAGATCTCAGCATTAATTTCCAATGTTCATAGGAGCGCGTATGTAAGTATTTGCGTACAAATATTCTAATTAATAACATAGAAATGTTTCCTAAAGGCTCAAATATTTAGAGAGTTATTTAAATCGAAAGTTGTAACCATTTCGCCTCATTATTTGTAAATGATAACCTAACAATACAATAACATAGCTTTTACATATCTCGGCAATTACATACATATCTGCTTCTATGAAATGTATATTATCGAAAGACGCTAAATAATGTAACTTAGTGTAACAGTGTAGCTATCTAACTAGCGTTAAACTATCATAATTTATGAATTAGTATTTTTATTTATTTTATGAGAAAATAAATCATTTCATTTACAAGATGATTTTAAGTTGTTTATTTTCCCTTATTATTTATTTAAGTATGAAGATGATTTAAATACGGTTAGTTTTTGTAACTTTATTAGATATTGTATCTTAACTACGTAGTACGTATTCGATATACCGTTGACACCATAAATACATATGAAAATAATATAAAAGGACTATGTATAGGCGAGCAATAAGAGAGGGATTAAAGAGTGTCGCAATATATTGTAAGTAATAATAATGAAACAAATTAACTATAATTATTATAACTAACATAAAACAGACATCGTACTTAAATACGAGGAGCCGTATTATAAAAACGTTTAAAACCGTAACTCCCTTTTGGGAAAGAGATGGCGCTATCTGTCTGTATACTTCCATCTCTGTCACTAGAACAATCATGGTTCTAAAAATTCTTGATTACAAGAGGAATTGGTACGATCACATCTACTCTTCAAAAGTAACCATATATAAAGTTTAAACGTATGAAAATTACTCCAAGTTTTGAAATAGTCATGAAAGATACACACATGAAAGATATTACCTTTTTGGTCATCCAATTGCAAAATGCATTTCAAATTTAAATATAAATAAACTTGAACAGCGTTTTGACAACTGGTAAACAATGTGATCGCATTAATATACCTCTTTATTTAAATACCGCCATAATTAATTCCTCACAACTTCGTAATACGGCCCCCTATCATAATAAACTAGTCACAGTATGTACCCACGAGACTACACACACAAACAAACTGAACACAAAACGTCGCTGGAGACTTGTGAGTATATTTTAATATTATAAGCACTTATTAAAACGAGCACCGCTTGTATTTAAAGCGATATGAGCACATCGGCTTGTCATTCTGACATTTTGAAGACGTGGTAAGCTGCGATCACACTACGACAGTTCTGCCGTACTCAGAAAGGTTAAGAGTTACTTAAGAGATTAATTAGTATCGATTTAAGTAAGCTAACTCACAGAGTTCTGTGTGTTGCTTCTCTTAAATTGATTTAAGGTATTTCTTAGAATCGATTTAAGTAACTTTTAGGGAGCGTCAACATCTGACAAACGAGCATTACACGAACAGCTCGCGAACCACACCTCGCGGCTTTTTCGCGAGTGGTTCGCGAACTGCTCGCGAACGGCTCGCGTGCTGCTCGTGTAATGCTCATTCGTCACATGGGGACGCACCCTTAGAAGAGATGTTGCTTATTTAAATCGATAATAAAGAATGCCTTAATTTACTATTTACGTCTTTGAGTACAGTAGATATTAAGTCTTGACGTCAAACGATTCTTTCTTATACCTGACATTCGGATACTCACGTACACTGAGTGTATGCTGTAAAATGTCTTAATGTGAACGTAGCATTACGCTTGATGCCGAAATCGCTAAAGAAATGGAAGCTTATAGGGATTGTATTCGCATGTAGCAGCACATTTAGACAAAAACACATGAAGTTCGATATGCTTTACTTTGGTCGTAAAATAATCGAATTATTCATTGAAAAATAGTCCTTAAAAACTGCGTCTTAAGGTATATAATTGCTTTAAATGTGTGGTTACATGTGAACAAGGGTTTGTGCTGATCGTAAAATTAACAGTTAGCAAATGGTTTCCCTGTGTAAGTTTATTTTATCCAATTCATTTTTGTTTGTTTTCCTCCGGTTGTTACCAATATCATTTCGGTGTTGTTTGTGTTGATTTTTTGTCTTCATTTATTTATCTCCTCAATTTTTATATGGTTTCGTTTTTACCCTATTTCCCCTATTTATTTTTGTTAATTTATTTTCGACCTTATTTCTATTACAGTAAGGTATATTTTGTGTTACGATGTAATTTCTATACGTGTAAGAGTACAATGGGGTCTGTTTATAGGGCGAAAGCAACGAGACACGCATAGCGGTGGCCAACCAGCGCGCAAACAAACTCCTCAAGTCCTAAGCACCTCGCACTTGCTGTTACTGAGATGACGCTTGCAATACATGCATAGTTATTCATACTTAATAATACCCATAGAAAATTCTAATATACCATCATGTACACTGATATTTCTTCTCATCAGAGAATGAACGAGCACTAAACACCACGCTTGCTCACTACAAGTTATAAATATTGATGTATGTATTTACATATAATATATATATGTTGATAAAATGTATGTCCTTTTAAAGGGTTTATATATGAATTGCCAATAAATTCATGAAAACGATAAATTAAATAACAATGTTGCCATATTAATAAATATATTTATGTAGAATAAAAATAATATATGTAGCAATGTTAGCAAGCGTCATTGTAATGTTTCTATAAGAGTTATTTATGTGGTAAGTACAGTTATATAATTCGCGTTTAATAAACAATGCAATAATTTGATTTATGTCGCTATTGTACTAGGCTTGCGGACAATCTGACTGACTCGCGTTCCTAGTCATTTGTCAATAAAAAACCTTATAAATTAATTATTAACTGTATTACTAACAGTACTTACCTGGCTATTAAAAACAACAGCATTTTATTATGAAATTATTCTTGCCATATCATTTTAAGCGGTACAAATATTGTCTTTACATATAGCATTTCTCGAAAATAGTAGAATTTATTCCTAATAAATAAAGTTAACTATTACTTAATAAACGTCAGTTATTCATCGAATTTTCCAATTAAAACTCGATTAAATAATGCTATATGTATGTACAATAATATTGGATAAATAATTTGCAAGAGTCCATATATTTTGAGCGATGTGCCAAAATTTTGTTTTTAAGTCTCACATTTTTATTGTCTGAAGTTATTATGCATACTGTTTTAATACTGATTCAAACCTTACACCTCGCTTGTAGTAATTTAAACTAGAGCTCAGTTTATTCGTCAATTTGTATCGAATATTATGCTATTGGGATCATGACCAAAGTTACCGATGGATGAAAACTACTTTTACATGTTCAAGTATTAATTTTCCTCTTTAAAAATTCGATAAATTCGAAAAATTCTCTTGGAAAATTCGATCTTTCGTCTGTTATGGACACGACAATTAGAGATTTAAGGCATGGCAGGCTGAAGAAAATTAGTAATTAATCAAACCTCAAGTCCAGTGATAGCTTTTTGCTCAATCAACCACTTTAACAAATTGTTTGATCAAAAAGCTGTAATTTTGGTGACTTGAATCACTATCAAATTTAATAGTCATTAATATCGAGGTTAAATTAAAAACATGTCTTCCAACATGTTGCAATCCATTGGTAATTACACCTGAAGGCTCCCAATATGTGATCCTGTGTAAATTCTCTAATAATGCACATAGTACATAATTTACAACAAATAGTTGATTTCAAAGTCTGCCATGTTAATTCATGGTCATCCTCACACAATAACACTGCACTGCTCTGAAGCACCCAAAATCTTACTATAAAAGAGGTTTTTATATTCATTTGCACTTAATATTAGGAGCGTGCTATATAAAGTTTGTGACGTAAGAGGCTCAAGTTACTTTGCCGCCGATAGATGGCGTTGTTACGTGAAATACTTCGAAGGATTTCAGAATGGTTAACATCAAAACATGATAACTATCAGCAAGTCTTCGACTTAATTAAACATTAGTGAGATTTTAAAATTAAATATTATTATAGTATTATAACGTTTGTTGAGATTATGGTATATCTTGTGTGAGGCATTCATTCAAACGGTTTCTTATTGAATGTACTATATCTTGCTTCTATTAATTTATTAGATTAAGATAACGGTGCCTGAATTCGTAGTTTATTTTCTTTTTGATTCCATTATTTTGTATTCACGAGTTGCATTTAATATTTGATAAGTTACAGATGTTAATTAACGGTTAGCTTCGGTATTTTTGTTTTACGTTATGTAGATACATATAAATTAAGCCAATTAATATGTAAGCGCTTTGACGGTACGGAGGCTTACGGAGCTCCCGTGTCGTGATTGGTTAGACATGGGAAGAGTAGCTAGCGACAGATTGACGTGTTACTACACATATACAGGGGGGATTTTAAATGAGAGAACGTAACATAATAAAACTTAAACGTGTCTCATTCAAAAGTCAACCTGTATATAAACATTATAATTTAATAGCGTTGTAATGTAATTACAGAATATAATGCAATAGTCTATGAAAACTATATCGTATAGTTGAATATTTAAAACTTTATTATTACTTAAAGTGTATTGTTGTAAGTATGACGAAATAAAATGTACCGGCCTTAGGAGTAATGTGTAGGAATGTTAAAGGCAGAGGCTTGACAAATTATTATGCTCGTCTACCAGTTAGTGTTAAGAGTTTTCGAAATTTTCTCTATGTCTTTTTCTCTCAATCGTATTAGTTTCTAAGGATATACTCTGACCGATGGTTCGCGGTCATTATCTAAGTGCATCATATTTTAATAATGAAATATTTAACAGTGTTGTCTCGAAACTTTGCGCTGAGCGGCTCGCCTCGCGCCATCGACAACGACTCTCTGTGCTACTTATCAATTCAACGTCCCATAGAGATAAACTCAGTCGGTGACGCAAGGTGCGCACGCGCAGCCCAGTAGATTGTTTTGTAACAGCTATTCAAATTAACCAATAGATGTGTAAATTTACCGCCTGCATAATCTGTATAATGATTTTAATCAGCCTAAAAATATTAACTATTTAGGATAAAATAATTATATCTATTTTCTTTAAGAATAGATAAAAGTATAGTATAAAATGTTAATTTCTAATTACATTATTTATTTGTTAAATTACAAGAACTTGTTTTATTTAAACTCCCTAAAACCAACGCTCAAAAATAAAACCACACAGTATGATAATTAATATTTATTTATAAACAACATATTTACATTAACGTTATCATCAAGGAACAAACTGGATTGTAATAATTCAAACAACGCATCTCTCAGTCAAAAGACCGATAGATAAATACTTGTATTGACTAGGTATCACCTTACATAGGTATAATGCGACGTCTAACATACAGAGGGATAATCAAAATTAAATACTCCAAAAGTCCATGGGACCAGCACAATAACTATCGAAAAAAACTAGACCAGATTCTCAAAATTTCGTTCCGCGTGAAAGAGAGATGAGACTATTTGTCTGTATAGCGCTATCCCTTTCTGTCACGTTCAGTCATGGTCCTCAAACTGAAATCTTGACTACTACTGCTTCACGACTTTTCGGTGGGTCGTAAGAAAATTTCAATGAATTTTAAGTTGAAAAGTACTCCAACAAAAACAAATATATTTTTATTTGTAATACTGTATTTACCTATGCCTTTTTATACCTGTTTTGACTAAATACCAAAAAACATCTGGTCTAGTCTAAAACTGTCCTCTGAATAGTTAACCTAGTTTATGTATTAGACGTAACATTCCCCAGTAGAAGATAATATATTGCTGCATTGTATTGTACTTGACAATCACAAATTAGGTTTTCCATTTCGTTCCAGTCACTTGGTATATCCACTTCACACCGCTGAAACAATAAAAAAATAGATATAAGTATTTTTTAATTACATAATTATTATTGGATTTTGAAAATAATAATTAGGACTTATTAAATCACGTACAAAATAATCTGTTTTAATTGAGATAAAAATATAGCAATTAAAAACAGATTCATTATTTAATCATCTCTTTCTTCAATTGAAAAACAATTAAAAACAGATTCATCATTGTTTTATTGAACAGGAAAACATTCTATTTTTCTCAGATTAGAAACAGATTACAGATTGACAAGATATTTTTATTTATCTGCAGTATGATCGATGAATGCGCTATCAGATTCATACATTGCATTTTAGTGTTAAAAGGTACAATAATTGTATCATGTCCTAACTGAGCTCTGTGTTACCTTCTGGGCATAGGCTCCACTTTGTTTAGGCCAGTTACCCCTGCCTCTTGGCTGTCGCAAAAAATAAAAAATAAAGTAAATCAGAAACATTGATAAATGGAGTTCCCTCTAATACAAGCACTAAAGACCTCTTTTCTGGTGAGTATTGTATATTATACCTTTTGACTACCCTAAAAGTTTATGACTAGAAGAAGTTATTCAGTACGTACTTTTAGCCGGTATTACTCGGCTCTTGCCAACTAAGAACACCGCGGTGCTTTTCCTTACCATTTAGATACAAAGCCCTAAATGAAATCTCAAAATTTTATAAGTAAACTCACCAATCTCAACGATGAATTCAAGCGTCACCATGATGGCAAAGCCGAGCAGCGAACACACGAACTGCAGCAGACCACTGCTTCGCTTCCACACCTCGAAGAACACCACATACACCAGCGTACCACACGCTAGACCCTGGGGAATAAAAAAAAAGATTAAGTAAGTAGGTAATTGGAAAAGGTGATTTGGCGGTCCGGAGAGTTTTTGGAAGGCAAATGATCATTCTGGCAAAATAGCATTTTACATAAGCATGAGCGTTTCTTCAACTAGCACATCTCATTCAGTAGATAATACGGCGTCTCTTAGTAAGACTGGCTGCTAAATGTCTTGCCCAAGACTCGTTTAAGCCCTCGGGTAAGCGTGGAGCATATGAATGTAAGAAATAAGGTTCTTTTTGTGATTGTTAACAAGCTAATACATCGTAGGAATGCGATAGGAAATTACTGTGTCGTAAATGGATTGTAAGTATATAGGTAACAGAAAATAGACTATAACGCGTTTTATCGTTGTCCTCTTCATGTCTAGGTAGATAACAAGTCAAAGGAAATCGTTTTTTTTAACGAAACTTATGTATTGGATAAACCTGTTTTATCAATTTGCTGTTTCCTCCGTCTAAGTATGTCTGTTCTTTTTATATCTATTCTTAGAGCTAAGGAAATCCAACAAGCAGTTAACCTTTAATTTCTAGTTCATGCCCTTATAATTATAGTCGCCGATTTGACCTCAGGCACTTAATGAGTTTAATTCTCAGCGCTGCATTGTTTTGTCTTAATCGCAGTGTTTATCACGCCATTTCGATGTAGATCTCCATTAAACAGCACGAATTAACCTTAAAAACTGTGATTTATGGTTTAACACCTAAATAAGTAACTTTAGTTTCAGTTTATAAGTATGTTTATATTTATTTTCTAATGTATTTGGATGTACCTACATAATATGTGTAAAATTTACACAAGGCCTCTGCAATCATATTGTCAAATCGGTAGATAGGTTTACCTTCATTTTTTCCTAATAATACCGAATTTCTTCATTTATATTCGCCAGTGAATGTGTCTATTTAAAAACAGAACTTAATTTACTCTGGTTGTTTTTTTTTTTCGGACCAGGTATTTGAAGAACGTTTGAATAGTGAGAGAATCTACTTCGGAACTCAGTAAAGAAATTGAAGGTGGTGTTTATAAAAAAAACCTCGTAAACTGACCTGTAATATCACAGAATACAGCCCCGCATCAGCGGCGCCGGCGCCCCCGACCAGCAGGATACCGACTCCAATACCGAGCGCTGACATGAACGAGAAGGTGAAGATGTAGACGATTGACAGCCATCTCTTGGTGCCTGACGCCAGCAGCTCCACGCCGATACAGAACGCTATGATGTACTTATGAGCTGAGACGGCTCCGAACATGTACCTGGGGAAAAATGGAAACGTTGAAATAAGGTGGGTACGGTTTAAAATTGCTTAGTATTCGTAGACTTTTAAAACATTTTTGTGTTTGCCATATTGCATATTAGATACAACAGTAATTATTCATCTAAAAATTAAAGCGTTGGGGAATCGTGGAGCTCATAGATATAAAAAATAATGCTAAATTTTTTATGGTGAAGGCAGAATACCTATGCCTATATAAATGTATTACTATTACAAAAAAAATGTTTTAGTATACGTATAATCCGAATAAAACTTAGTGCAAAAATGCATTAAATAAACTAGGTTAGGACTGCACACTTATTTAAAAAGTACGTAGCTAGGTAATATCTGTGTGACACCCCAACAAATTTTTGTCACGCGCGGAGATCGAACCCGCATCCTACAGCCCAAAAAAACAATCTTTTTGCCTATGCTGATTTTCTTAAGCCGTAGATACCTATGCCTTGTCTATAATTTACTACATAGTTTTATTTGAACTCGTAAATATTTATCAGTAGAAGCGAAATATTTCAGTAACCATATCACTAAAGATTAAAATAAGTATGTTGTTTACAATCTAATACAAAGAATTAGGCAATACAACGTTTATTAATGAACCGACCTATCTATCGTTAGACATTTACTTGATAAGATAAAATCTATTGTGTGCACATTTTTATTTTATAGTATTTTCGGTAGGTAACCACTATTCTTACCAAAGGGGTATCTTCTATACTCTATCATAAATGGGGTCCGTGTATTTCGGACTTAAATCCTGAGCTGGTTGAGACCTTTATATTCAAAATCCACAATGACTGCTTTCTAACAAAAATAAAACCCAACACAATCGGTCTATTCGTTTTTTAGCTACGTTGTAATAGATATACCAACCGACATGTAAATAAAACTTATAATAACCCTTCTTTTTGCGTCAAGGTTTATCAAAACTTTTAATAAATAATTCCCTTTGAAGTCTGATACCAAAACTGTGAAATAAAAACAAACAAATCAGACAATAAATCTATCAGATCTTATCAGTTTGCGTGACAAATTAAAAACAATACAGCCAAATAAGGGGCAATGGCTTTAATCCACAAATTATCAATCATTCGTCATGATTACTCATAAACTTTAAACTATATCGGCGTCGCGTGTCTTTAGATATCTTTCAGTTTAAAAAGTAGTCCAATATAGTGGACTTAGGTTATAAATAATCACAATCTCTGCTGATTAGAGGACGTATTGTAATCGGCAATAACTTTAATTGAGCAATACAAAAGTCGCGAAGTCTCTTGCCGATAAGAATTGGGAATATTGTTTGTTTTTTATTACAATTTATTACATCACTTAGATATCTTTATGTTAGCTATTGGATATTGGTTATAAAGGGTAATATTAGCTTTAGCAAGGCAAGTAATAGACTACATAATTCCCCAATTCTTTCTACTAAAGATAAGCATAAACTACTTTATTCTTTTCGTATTTAACAACTTGTAAATTTGGTTGATACTTCAGTACCTATGTAAATAGTTTTTTGCATAATAATCTATGTATCAAAAAACTAATGTTTCAATTAAAAGCAAGCGCGATCCGAGTCATACAATTAAGTGGTTTAAAACCTAACTAAGATATGTTTTTTTCTAGTTTTTATTGCTGCAAACGTACGCACTTTAATACACGTGTAAAAAAACAATTACATAATCTATTCGCCAAAAAACACACAAACTATGAATAAATTCGCAAAAAGATACTTATTACCAACCAAAAATCCCCACTTTTTAACCAAACTAAGTAATAAGTATTTTTTGTTATTGCTCTATCAAAGAAGCCCGTCAAAAACAAAACATTTTATTTGCCCATGGCTTGGCTTTACAAACATATTTGCAATTTAAAATCCTAAGTCATCATCATGAGCAGGCATCTTCCATTAAGCCCAATCGTCCTACTCATAGCTTTTTGACAGCTAACTACAAGTATCTAAGAGCAATTATATACCTACGTAGTCTATCAACCATTAGCTCAACAGACAACGATTTATTTAGATTTCTTGCACAGTTAGCCAGGCTACGATTGCTTTACTGGACTTTTTAAACCATAGGTAAGGGCCCCAAAACAAAAGAAAAACGAACTAGCCAACTATGTTTACTAAGCCACCTTTTGCTGGGTACAGACCTCGACTTTGTGCGTTGCTAACTATCCTAATAGCGAAATAGCAATAGAGCTGGATCTAAGTTTTTGTAATTTTATATACTTAGGGATATAGTTTTGTTGCTAGTTTGCCAGCTCGATCCAGCTTGATAGCTAGGGACGGGGGGTCTTATCTAACGTTAGTCAATGAATTTCTTAACTCCGTAGGATTTTTCTAATAATACCCAAAGATACTTGAGATTAAGCTTCCAATCCGACAGTATTATCGTTGATTCGACAGCTGTCGTAATTGGCTTCAGATAAACTGTACGTGACTGCGAGCATACGAGATATGAAGGATTCGTCAGAAATGTGGATCGTACTCGTAATAACGAGATCTTCGTTACTATGACAATGAGATCGATGACGGAAATATCCGATATTGGAAGATGTAGATACTTTAAAAGAAAAGTTATCGAGAAAAGCGAGTCAAGGTTGATCTTTTAAGCTGATAATACGTCTGAGTATGTAGGTAACACTTTCCTTGTACAATGTATTTCCCACATGGTTTTTTTTTTACTCTATGAATTTATCCTACGTAGGCATATGGATTAAATGATTGCAAATGCATGTTTTAAAGACGAATTTTAGTCGTGTTCTCGACATTTTGGGCGCCATTTTCCATCTTACATCGCAAATATCTGATTTCTTTGTAATGGGCTTACTGGCTTCTTCTAAGCACGAAACTCAAAAGTCTTTGTACTGTAATGTTTTTCTAAAACACTGCTAGACGGCTAATGTACGTCACAAGCAACGGATGTCTCGACAAAATAAAAATAATCTAATCAGTCATTCGCCCGGAACCGAGCTTGTTTATTTATCCAAAACTAGATTCTAGAGCAGGCAATTTGGAAGAATGTCGTTTTAATGCATCTTATCAATTACTTTAACGTATACCGTATATTTATGTCAATAGAACACATACTTTAACCATAAAGATAACAGGTTCACAAATAACTATAATCTTTGGAAAGAAAAGAAACAAGTAAACATAATAAAAATATGTAAATCTGGAGCTCCTGTTCTAAGTCTTCCTAAATAATGAAACATCAAACAGCTAATGCCGAACATGATTAAATAAGAGCTTCGTATAGCTAGGCTAACTTATATAACTGTGTATTATTAAATAGAGATACATACCACACATTTCCTACGGAAGACTCCAATCCAACCGCAAGACCTTCAAACAGCTCATGGATGGACAACGCCAGCACGATGAGCAGCCCTCTCAAAGCTGACACTACAGAGTCATCTCCATCTAAGACCAGGTGGCTGTGTCCTGCATGCTCATCCTTCTCCACCTCCTTAACTTGTGTAGTCTCTGGTGCAGCTTCGACGGTAGTCACGGACGCAGACTCCTTCCTTAGAGTAAAAGGTTTAGCGAATTCGTTATCAGTCTTCTTGGTCTCTCGGCTGTGGATGTAGAGGTGCACCAGCTCTTCTATTAAGTACATCATGAAGAATCCCCCGCACATGATCAGGCCGGCGAGAAAAAGAGGGATCTCCGGGAGTTCGCCCGCCTCTGGAAATAGAGAAAAAAAATATATAGCTACTACACAAATTATGGCAAAAACTTATGGCTTTTTGGACTACATAAAAAATCTTAGAGCAAGCGGATGCGGTTATTAAATTTACAATCGTCTTTTTACAAATAGACACGATATTTCTTCGTGTAAGATTTTTTACCGAGGTCAATTAATAACCCCATTATATTCAAAGAAAAGCCTACAAAAACTAAACTACAAAAACTTTTCTTAGAGAAAACCCAATTAATCATAGACCGTACTTTGTATTATGCGTTTTTACTCCATGTTTAAAAAACCCTGCAGCGAGAATAAATATTGTCGGCGACATCAGATCCCCAATAATAGAGTTTCCTCTGTACGTGGGCCGTGTGGGTGGTTCATAATAATAACGACGTGTTTACAGATACATTACCTGCAATATACACGGATTTACTCTGCAAACAGAATAACGCGTAATATTTACTGTTTTATCTTTCGTTCAGTCTTTCTTACATCTTTGTATGTCAATGCGTGAATTTGTCTAGACTGTCTTAGGTAGCCAACAAAAAGAGCTGTGGAGGTCAGATAGGCAGTCACTCCATGTAAAGAACAGTTTTCAGCTGAATCTGAAAGTCTGGGAGTGGACCCCAACATCGAATTAAGGCTGTGGAGAAATTTGAATTCTCTAGACATGAATAATAAGGACAAGGTATTTAAAGACATTTTTTATTATTCATCTTATCTATTTTCTGGAAAATTATCCTTATTTTGATTTTCAATAAAAGTGACTATCTCAATTTTTTTATCGTTTATCAATTCGTGACATCGCATTTCAGTGCAATTTTATCTATCTCGAGTTGCAGGCCGATCACGGTTGCGTTG
The DNA here is from genome assembly GCA_905146925.1 of Autographa gamma. Classification (NCBI taxonomy): domain Eukaryota; kingdom Metazoa; phylum Arthropoda; class Insecta; order Lepidoptera; family Noctuidae; genus Autographa; species Autographa gamma. The sequence continues at coordinate 5,281,559 of LR989868.1, read as the reverse complement.
ATCTTATTGAAATAAGTATGTTTGGCCCTTTAAAAAGTAGCCTACTTCAGATACCTACATCGTGCAGAAAGAATGTATAATTCTCATACAAACAGTATTTCATATAGTATAGATATTATGCTATACGTCACAAGACACATATTTACGTTAGTGTTCTACAACTAAATGTTAGACTGATACGTCACAACAGCTGTGTAAATCAGAACGAATGTATTATTTACACGAAATTTATATTTTCGAAGGGCACCACTCTTGTGTGCTGGTAGATAAAAACAAAAGAAATATTTTACGGTTTAAATAACAACTCTTGATGTCAACATAATTAAGGTTCTTACCATTTTTTTATTTTTACGTTTTTTTCCCAGCCATTTCCGTCCCACTGCAGGACATAGGCTTTTCTACCCTCCTCCTATTCTCTCTGGTTAAGGTTGTGGTCAATCACTCCTTACCAAAGGAGTCCAGTTCAACCCGCTATCTCCGTCTGGGCCTACCGCGATGTCTCTTGCCATTTAGAGGGACCCATGGGGTCGTTCGTTAATCCCATCGTTTGAGACATCTATATTCAGCAATAAATTTTATCACCTAGGTGTACCTACATAGAGTTTACATTGTAACAGCAGTCTATATAAAACATTAAGTAAAGATCAATAGAAAAGGGCCAAATATTTAACCTCTGACTTGAAATACAGGTTTCCTAAAGATCTTGTTGTCCTTAGATATGAACGGTATGTAAACTATGGAGACGCAAACGTAGGCATTTAATAGTAAGTGCCTAGGTACTATATCATAATTAGGTGTAAATAAAATACTATACTTGTATCAGTTGTAGGCATTACGCTATGTGTAGTACCTATCTTAGCTTCTTACTTCGTATTTACATTTGATTGGGATTTGTTTGACCTAGTGACTATAATGTTATCCGCTATTTTTTTTTTAATTAGTGTATGAAATTACAATAAATTCTTTTGTAATTCGGCCACTAATTAATTATTTCTTTCTTTCATTTTCAATACATTCCTACAGACTCGGTATGTGTACCAATCGGAAATCAATTACTAATCGGTACCTAAGTAGACAAAATATGTCTCAATGTGTGAGTCTCAATAAATTCAATAGCCTCAATATCTCATTGTAAAAACTTAGTAATGATATTGCATAAACGTACCTATAAATCTTTAAAACCATAAAGTTATTCGGTAATCATAATATGTCCTTCAAAGCTTTGATAACTAGGCACGTAGTCATGGCGCCAATAAAACTTTAAACTTTATCTTGTACGTGCAAAAAACCACAAACTTATAGATGCAATATAAATACTTAAAACGGATTAAGGTTCCCTTAAGATAATCGACAAGGTTTGTCTGACTTTCTATCATAGTAGTATAAGTACAAGTAGTAGTAAGTACAAGTACAGATAACAATCAAAATTTAAAATAGCTTTCCGTTAAGGAAGTTAAAGGATTACTTTTTCTGTCTCTTGTCACATTTATCTAGAAAGTATTAAAATTATTTATCAATGAATACGTGCTTCGAACCACAAACTTTTATCTTGTCACATGTAGGAAGGGATTAATCTATTTGTATATCTATGTATCATCTAGTATGGCTTAAGCTCTGATAACTTGGCAATAAACTTTTAAATATTATCTTAATCGATCGATACGTGCATCAAAATTTTATATCCCATCTAAAATTTATCAGCCAAATACGTGCAATCAATTCACAAACTTTTATATCCTATATAAAAACCTAGGAAAGGATTTACCCACTCATATGTTGGTACCATTTTGTAGCTCGCCTTATAACTAGTCACGTAGGTTCGGCACTAATAAAGCATAAAACGTTATCTTAATCGACCAATACGTGCATCAAACCACAAATTTTATATCCCACATATATAGAAAAGGATTTACCCACTTATGTATATGAATCATTTTGAAAGGTCGCCTGTCTAAAGTTCCTGAAAACTAGGCATTATCTTTGATGATACGTGCATCAATCTACAAACTAATAGCTCTCATATACTTAGATACATAAAAAGGATTTACCCACACAAATATATCATCTCGTAAGTCGTCGTCAGTCTGAAGCTTCTGGTAACCTGACAGCTGGGCACGTAGTTATGGCACCAATAAACCCATAAACGTTATCTTAATCGATCAATACGTGCATCAATCCACAAACTTATATATTATAGATCTCTTATAAATACATAAAAAAGGATTTATCTTTTCGTAGGTCGTCTGAAAGCTAGGCACGTATTTAATATACCAAAAAACCCTTGAGAATGTCTTAATCGATAATACAAGCATTTTGATGCCACAAACTTATAGCTCTTATATAAATACATAAAAAGTGTTACCCCACTTATGTAGATATATGTATCATCATCTCTTTCGTATAACGCTCGTAAAATAATCACAAGGGTTATCACAAAATCGCTAAGATACGGACAGATAACATTGGTAAATTCTTCTTAGAGTATCGAAGATCAATTCGATCGTAAGTTTTATGATATAGTTTGGTACCTGTGACCTATATTTAACGTCTTGAATTAATTTTGAAGAAATCTAAATTGAACTTGAACAAAGTACCATAGTTTTAGCTAACTAGCTAAGTACATTTTGAACTTAGTCATATTTTCGGCTCCTAAGAAAATAAAAACAAAATAAAGTCTCGGTGTTTCGATTATCCAGTCATTCAACTATAGATAACCGATTTCATTGACTTAGATATACGTAGGTAAGTAAGATTACGAATTATAATGATTTCTTTATTTAATACAACAACAACACGACAGAAACGTGAATGTAAATAATTAGGTGCCAAATGACATACAAGTTTAGAATGAGTCCATTTGGACGTGGTCATAACACCTTATTACCGCTTACGTTACTTAAGTTACAAACCTATGGTATGTAAATATACGAGCACTTTATAGTATGCGCGTATCTACCAGTTTCTTGATTTACTTGAATGACCCTTTGACCAGCCTTCACAGTGTTATAATCAGAAATACCTGCTAAAATACTAACCTATCCTAGTCATTCCTAGTTACTAGAGAGCCACGATTCTCCATATTCTTGGGGTAAATAGGGAGACCACAAGGTTGCAGGTTCGAACCCAGACAAGTACCAATGTAGCTTTTTCAAGTAATTTGTACTTTCTTAATTATTCTAAGACACTTCTGACAAACGGTGGAGGAAAACATCGTGAAGAAACCGAACAAGCGTGGTGATCAATGCTCGTGGCATCTCTATCTGGGAAAAGGCCTATGCCCAGCAGTGGGACGTTTATAGGTTGGATTTTATATTTATTTTATTTTTAAATAGGGAAAACACAAAAATACAAAAGTCACATATCTGCTTTTAAACTTTTCTAACACCATTTTCCATTGGCCCTAACTGCATCTACTTGATAGCGTCGATTTTCTCACGGTGCAGCCATAATTGACCTTATACGCACTTACAAATACAAACACTCGTATATGACGTAAGGTACAAATGTATGACCACCGTGACCTTTATGTCGCTCATGGCTGGCACCTGTCAAAAGCCCATCACTCTCACATGGAGGGTCATAAATTACCATTGATTATAATAGTACGTATAGTACATAGAGGAGAAACAGGCTGACTGCCAAGGACATATTGTATCATTTGATTGGCTACTAGATCGGAAATACTTCTACCTTAACATTTAAAGTAGTACAAATTTTCAAGACTGCGCTTAGATATTCTGGCTATTTACGATATTTTCAACATAAGACTACTACTACTTTTCGTATTGAACCTATTAATAGACGAACTTTTGCTACCCATTTACACTTAGATACCAAATTTTCGCAATATACTGCATTGCACTAAAATCCTTTTCTTATCGCCATTTAAAGAGGAGCAAATGATTGCCTATCATATCAAAATCTTTCTAGACATCTTCGATCAAAACATTTAAATAAGTATCCGATTAATCGGCTAGCTATTATTGGTTTCCGGTTAATGCTTTTATTATTACTAACCTTCTATGAAAAAACATAAGTACAAACGTTTACTTATTCACGGCTTGTTAGAATTCCGATTAAATATGGCAAACCCATTGTTTATTATGCTGGACTCTAAACTATATTTTATTGCTGTTTTTATTTTATTATTTAGATTATTTAATCCTATCTAAATATAAATCTAAATCTATGAGAACGATAATCAGATGGGTAAAACTGCTGAGTGCATAAAGTACTTCACATATATTTATTTTACTAAAAGGTCGGTCAAGAACCGCCTAACTCAGATCGTTATGTCGTTACCTCAGATAATGTAACACTCGTATGACCATGACTAACATTCTGACAATGTATCTACGAGTATCTCTACAACTAAACACGACCTTTCACCAGTAAGATCCATTAAGTTCTTCATTCGAACTTTTATATCTGGCACCGTAACTTTAGAAAGTTATGCACGTTATTTAAAAGGCCAATTATGCGTGCGACTGCATTATCTAATAGAATTGCGTAATTCAAAACAAAACTATCTATCTAATTATAGATAATTAAGTTTTGTATTCTCTCTTAATTATAAATAAATATGACCTTGTTATTAAGTGTAAAGCTTTTTGGCCACTGTATAATTTTTGGGGTGTGATGAAAAGAGGTGTTAATGGGTATTGATTAAACTTTAAAAGTAGATTAAATAGTAGACAAGATATATTGTTCATAAATTCTTTCATTTTGAACCCGGAAAATCCTCATGTATGCCTCAACCCTGAGTAAGGCGAAGGGGAATGCCGGACCATTACCGACTAATAAGTGGAGTGCTTCCTTTCCTTATACACTAGTATCATGCGGGAAATCAGATGGAATCACTCAATTTAGAACTTACGTAGAGGGTGGCTAGGGCTAGTAGTGCACAATAACTTCATGTAAGTGTTTCATAAATTGGGCAATAATTTCATCAGGCAATACCTACGTCAAAACATGAAAATGATCTTTTCCAGTTGAGATCCATCACATTAAAATGGAATATACCTGACCAAATAAGTAAGTTAACATCCTAGTTATGGTAAATAATATGGCGAAGTTAAACCTAATAAAGGCGCATTAGCACATAAGTGTGAAATCGACACTATCAACTTGTTAGTACTACCTATTACCTGCATTAGTTTTATTATAACTTAAATCGACTTCGAGACTTAACTGGAAAATATCAATGGGGGCTACCAGGGATCAAAACTTAGAAGCAATTCATGTTGGTAACCCATACTACTAATATTAAAATTTATAAATGCGAAAGTAACTCTCATCTGTCTGTCTGACGCTTTCACTGCTAAACTATTGCACCGATTTCGATGAAATTTAGTATAGGGAAAGCTTGCATCATAAGAAAGAACTTACGCTACTTTTAACCGCGATAACCGAAACCCACGCGGGCGCAGCCGCGAGCAACAGCTAGTTAGTAATATGTGTCATTTAAAGACGCCTACATTTATGATGCCCACGTTAATGCAACACAAAAGTGTCACTTGCTTTCTAACATATTTATGACACCTGCACAATTTGAATAAACTCCAAACATAATGAAAAATGATAAATTATTACTAACAAATTTTGAGACCTAAGAAAATTTATTTATGCAGAAACGATTCGAGTTTTCGTTTAATTAAAAAATGGTAGGAACCTACTAATAATATATTTGTTTATATTTTTAGGAGTATTTCTTAGCTTCTGTATGAGAAGAGGCATTTCCTTACAGTGAGAAGCTGTATTTTCATTATACAATACTCGTTTGTTCCCACAAACATGTCAACATGTATGTGAATTGTAGAGATTATTTTACAAACGAATTGTACGCCACAAATCTTTATTGCGACGATAATATTTATTTAAGACTGTCATTAATATCTAGAGAGGTCGAGGGTCCACGACTTCTTTCAGAGGGCAGACTACAATATGACGGAAGTAGATCAAACTTAACAATTATAAAAATATTAAGAAGATATTGTACAATATAACAAAAAGTGAAAAAAATATTCTTCACAATTCAATGATCCAGCTGACTCAATATGAATAAACGAAACACATGCATTCATATTTAAAGAAAGAATACTTATTTTTTAACGCACCTACACAAATAAAATTCAACAACACATCAACAACTAAGCATAGGAAATTAAACCGTGCAATAGCCATTTTACAATTTCATACCTGCAATAAACATAATAATCAATTATGTAAACTAACCTTGCAGTAGTTCAATGTTGTCGTCAACTTCTGGCAGTAAGTGCATGAAGGTGGTGGCGAAGAGAACTCCTCCTCCGAAGGCCAGCAGCCCCATCACCAGCTGGTTCGAGGACCGGAGGTTGGAGTCACTCGGCTTGAACCAGTCGTACTTTAAGGATATCACCAGCGGCATGCATCCCACCAACATCGATATCGCGAAGAGGCACACCATCGTTACAATTTTAGCCGTCAGCGCTTCGGCTGCAATCTCCGCTGCATTCATTATTAAACTCATTTTAAGTTAATTTAAAATAATTTATTTCTGTCCTGTTATGTTACGATCGGTTGTCGCACGGTATGTTGCGCACGCGACGCTGTCTGATCAACGATCAGTCGACTGAGCTTCCTGCGCTCCTGCGCTTGTAGGCGGGCTCTTGATAACAACTCATAATTAATGATAAAAATGACAGTAGGTAGTTTGTTCGCTGTCTCACAATGCCGCTGAGTATTATAATCATCTGTAGTATCAGAAATCTAAACGGCACGACTGTTTAACAGTTTTTGTTAGAACTATGCCATTTAAAAAAGTCATACCCATATACTTAAGTACTACATTAGATATGATCCACACTGAATGTTTTAAAATATTTTTACAGCAGGGATAAAGTAGATTTTCACATTAAATTAGTGATTCAATTAGTTTCGCAGTTTAAAATTGTCTTGTGTATTTTCATAAATAGGCCGCCAAGTAAGCACGATGATCTATAATAAAGTATATTTTAATAAATAATTTTATCCCTCTGGATAAAAATTATAAACCCTTACGGATTTAATTTACTTTTGACTATATTTTATATCAATTATTTATCACCCGTCTTTATCGCTCCGTCTTATTTAAAATTATTTTTAAAGAAATTGGTTAAATATAGGCAAGGTAGATCCATAACAATAGTGACATTATCCATAATTCTATTAACAACCTTACGCATTACTACGTTATCAGTTCTATTTATCGAAGAAAGAGCGAATAAATTTATTTATTAAAACTGAAAAAATCTTCAATAAGTAGGTAGCTACTTACCAAGTATTTATTGAAACGATTCACGTAAATAGGCCAAAATAAGATCGAAATTGAATCCTTCTCCATATTATGTTTTTTTATCATACTTATGCACTTTGAATGAGTTAAAACGATAAGTTCCTAATAAATAAGGTCATTAAGATTTTAAATGATCTTAATTTCAGTGATCGTAGGTACTTACATTTCTAAATATAAAAAAAAAAACGATATAGCTAGAAGCTATGAAATTGTGATTTATTAGTGAAAATTATTGAAAAATTAGACCAGTAAAATACCGATAGGTAGGTACTTCGATATTTGTGAAAAATGAATTTATATGTTTTATTACTTGTTTGGTGCTTATGAATAATGTACATCTGTACAGAGGCTGTACAGTTTGCTAGAGTATTTGTGTTTTGTATTGTAGGCACGCACATGTTATATTCTCTGCCAAGTCAGACCAATTCAGGCACCGACCTAAAAAACTCTAAACTGAACCTAGAACAGAACACAGACGTTACCTTGACAACAAGATTGTTTATCTGTAGATAACAAATCACAATCCAAAAATTTCGATGGCAAATCAAAACAGATGACTGTCAGTGTCACTGACGTCACTGTCATTTACTCGAAAAAGTTAATCGAAACGAAACTCGATAAACTTTGTTTGTTGAAAGTGTTTTAATACAAGTTATATTTATTTTTCAAGTCGTAGACAACAATGTAGTAGTTTTACAATTAAAAACACCTGTACTGTATGAAGAGAATATCAGAAATACTTATAATAATTCAAAATGCGAAGAAAGTTTGTTTACTTGGCTTTACTGATTGGAATAGCACTAACCAGTTGGATTTATTGGAAATCTAATGACGAATTTAATAACACACTTGTTTTTCTAAAGAGGAAAAATTACATAATTAAGGATGTCCAGATTAAACCATCCAACTTCACATGTAAAAGTAAATATAGTTTTGAGCCTAAGATAAGAAGTTCTTTTATAATTATTAAATTATGTTTTACAAACTTTTTATTTCCCATTGAATTACCTAAGTATATTTAATTTTGATATTTACATTTTTCAAACAGTAATATAGAAAAAAACTAGTAGATACCTGAAACTATCCCACAAACTACCTGTGATTATTAAGAATCATTATTTTCTTATGAATTTATCTTATTTCAGGTCATCCAATTATAGTTATAATAGTGACATCATATGTGGGTCATGTGGAGTTAAGAAGTGCTCACAGAAGGGCCATGCCCTCTGATATGCTGAGGCAAATGAATGCCACTAGAGTGTTCCTACTAGCCCAAGTACCTGAGACAGAAAAGTAAGTTATATAAATAATGAACTTCTTTTCTTAGTTATTTAATATTGTTCAATCAGCTTGCATCCTTTTTCTCAGTTTCAAGGATCTTTACCCATCTAGAAGCTGGGTAGATCATACCCAGCTTCTAGATGGGATGGATGAATCATACCACTTATCACACCTAGAAAGTTCTAACTAAATTGTTAATTTTCCAGGTATATTACACAATCAGCAATTAAAGATGAAAGCAATGAGTTTGGTGATATTTTACAAGGAATGTTTACAGAAAACTACAGAAATCTAACTTATAAACACCTTATGGGCTTGCAATGGGCCTCAATAAACTGTGATACAAGCAAATTCATACTAAAAGTAGATGATGACATAGTATTCAACTTGGAAAAAACATATGAGTTACTCAAAACATTGGACCACTCAAGTGACTTTTTTATGGGTTACATGTTGAATAACACACAGCCAAAAAGGAATAGAGAAAACAAGTGGTATGTAACTTGGGATGAGTACACTAGAACTGAATACCCACCTTATTTATCTGGCTGGTACTACATCACAACACCTAGGGTAGCAGCAATGGTGTCTGATGAAGCTATTTACCACCCATACTTCTGGATTGACGACATTTTCGTGACTGGCATACTCACTGAAGCACTTGGCATCAAGTTGAGGCAGTTACCAGATAATTACTGGCTAGAATACTATGAACTACTTGAATGTTGCCTAAATGACATGATAAAGAAATCAATCAAATGTGACTATGTGTTAGGACCAAATGGTGGTAGGAATAATTTAATTGTGGAATTTAATAGTGCTCTAAGAAACTGTGAAGTTAAGAACTGCACAACTAGGACTGAGGATCAAAGTCTGAACAAAGTGTGTGTTGCTTACAAACAGCGGACTATATTTAGTGATGGTGGTAAAGCTGAAGTTCATTCCATCAAATTATAGTAGTAATATGTAAAAAATACTATTTATTATTGAATGAAATATAGAAAAATCTATTAAAACGTGCTTTGTATAGCTAGGAAAAATAACACAACAAATTGAAAATTGAGAATCAATATTGTCTAATGAACAAACCTAGTCAGGTCCCAAAATGGCAGTTACCATTTTTACAATAATTTAAGGAAATAAATTAAGGCCAAATGAATACGAAAATACTTTTACAACATATTTATTGTCAAATTGTATGAGATGACATAATGAAAATTAATATAATTATTTAAATCAAAGATGAAGTCATTGTATGGCACAATCGAAATAATTGAATCAATGTCTGAGGACATTCAAAATAAAAATGATTATTATTAAGTACTATGTAATATAAAATATATTTAACTAATTTATTCTTACATTCTACAGTTCATATTGTAAACAGAAATCAACTTATTAAAAATACTCATAACATCTTATTATGTCAGTCATTCAACAGTGCAATGTCGCAAACAAAATTAGTTCTATAACAAAAAAATGTGTAAATTGAGCTATGTCATGTCATTCATTCAAGAATTGAGCCATAAGTTCGTAATAGAACTTCCATTGACGATGCAGTCTTTAAATCCTTTCATGATGTATGAGGATTGGTACCAACCAATGTCATCAGTAGACTCTATCTCATTGTACTTGTCTGTGCTTTCACTAGATTCTTCTAAAGACAAGTTTTGTAGATTCTGATTGATAACTTCCCCAAATATAGTAAAATCATTGCAACAAGCAATATTGTCTAATGTTTTTGTTCTTAAGTCTATAACAATGATTTTGCAACTGCTAGGTATCCTGCAACCACTTGAAAACACAAAACTATCATTATCCAGTATATTGTCTTGGTTATTCAACAGCTTTTTCTTTAGGAAAACATATAAATTTGTTGGTGATAGTTGGTTGAAAAATACTTGGCTCAATTTTTCTGATGTCACTAGTGTTCTGAAAAGAAATCATATAAATTAACATTTATGCATTTAGAACAAAAATATAAATAGTTATATAAAGATACTTGTGAATGTTCAATATAACAGCCTGTAAGGTTACAAAATATAAAATAAATATTACCTAAATACATTTCTCTGTATTTTCTGGTCATTAGCTATGAGAGTAGAATGGCATTGTGGTTTATGGCACACAACGGGTAGGAGCACCCTGTAGACCTCCTTGCAAGTCACTGGAGTAGCTCCGAGAGCTATACACACTTCTTCAGGGATAGAAGGCCCACTGATCTCTTTTTGAACACTCTGTGAAAATAAAAGGATAACTTTAAACTACATTTCAGTCATTCTTATTATAACTGATTATTGGTATACACTGGAAACAAGGCCAATTAAAGTATATCTATTTCAAAAAATATTTGTAAGTAAATAACATAATATTATGTAAAAACAATACACAACACAATGTTTAATGAGGTTTGTTATATCATTTATTAAAATACCTTTTATACAACTAAGAAGAGGCCTTTGTTTTTGAAACTTTATAACATACACACAACACAACAACACTGACTAACACTACACTGTTGCAAAAAGTGGCAGTATTCAGTTGACAATAAATTTAATATCATACCTTCAAAATGAAATCTAAATTCTCCAAGGCAGTTGAAGCAGCACGAAAGTGTCTTTCAGATTGAAAACTCTCTTTCACTGATTCATCTTCACACATTTTTTTCTTGTTAACCACTTGTTTTAACCACTGATATGAGTAAGGTATTTGCAATCTTTGATAAGCAATAAACTTAATCAATTCCACCATAACATGACCACACGAAATAGAAGTCAATTGGTCGCCAATTTCTAGTTTTACCATTATAGGGTTATTTGATGAATTCATGTTTTCTATTTATATTTTTCATACAAGAACGAAATTAAATAACATTCCGCTGTTAATCGTTAAATTTAAAACCACTTTGACAAGTTAACAATAAACAATGTTGCTACTTATTAATTTTCTGCCACATTCATAGAGTAAAAATATTACTGTACTCTGTGTTAAAAGACTATACCACAAAGTTGTACCACAACCGACGCCATGACGAAAGAACAATTTAATTCCATAAACCGCGGAATCGTCCGCTTATGTACCCTTTGCAACTAAATAAACTTTTTAAAACCTAAGTTCATAATAAAAGTTGCCTGAATTACTCCTTACAACACTAGCTGTCTGCGGATGAAAGTCCCGTCAAATTCGGACAAGCCAGTTCCAAAGACTCGTAGGAGCAAAAAGACAAAAAATAAGAATTACTTTTTGATGACAGTACTTCTCTACATTTATAGGCATTTATTGAAAAGCTGTTAATTTAAAATTACAAACAGACAACATAACTTATAATTATATTATACCAACGATCAAAAAGCAATATGCATTTAGTTTTTGCAGAACGTCATTTCCAATATTTGACCCTGTGGTAGTGAAACTCATGACGATAAACATGTGGCTTTTCATGCTATTTGCGTCTAACATTATTCAGTCGACAAAATAACACAAAAAAAAACATAATCAGTCACATAGCCGCATAAAGAGGCTATATTGATAACGACATGGATAGAAAAGCTTAATAAGAAAAAAAAACATTCATATTTCAATTTTATTCCAAATTTAAACGTTTCGCGCAATATCACTCGCTCATATTTTATTTCTGTATTGTTCATGTCACTTTGAGATACGTATATTAGAGAAAAATAAAATAAATAAAAAATGCATCGCTTACCGCAAATTTTACGAAATAACTTCAAATATATGAAGACAACTTTACATTCATATCGTTTCTATGCAAAAGAAGTGCGATTCGGCCCAGATGTGAGGTCTTTAATGTTACAAGGAGTTGATATCCTAGCCGACGCGGTCGCAGTCACTATGGGTCCCAAAGGACGAAACGTTATTTTAGAACAAACATTAGGGCCACCTAAAATAACGAAAGACGGCGTAACTGTAGCTAAAGGAATAGAGCTTAAAGACAAGTTCCAGAACATTGGTGCTAAACTGGTACAAAATGTCGCAAACAAAACGAATGAAGAAGCTGGCGACGGAACAACTACGGCAACCGTTTTAGCCAGAGCTATTGCAAAAGAAGGCTTTGAAAATATGTCTAAAGGCGCAAATCCTATTGAAATAAGGAAAGGAGTTATGTTGGCTGTCGATACAGTTAAGCAAAAACTTAGGGATATGTCCAAAGCCGTTAGCACGTCTGATGAAATTGAGCAAGTAGCTACAATATCTGCCAATGGTGATAAGTCGATTGGCAAATTAATCGCTGCTGCAATGAATAGAGTAGGCAAAAATGGGGTTATAACAGTTAAGGATGGTAAAACATTGAATGACGAGCTAGAGATTATAGAAGGTATGAAGTTTGATCGCGGTTATGTTTCTCCATATTTTATTAACTCTACCAAAGGGCCAAAAGTTGAGTACAATGATGCTTTAATCCTTTATTCCGAAAAAAAGATATTTCATGCCTCTCAAGTGGTACCAGCGATGGAGATAGCAAACTCACAGAAAAAACCTTTAGTTATAATCGCCGAAGACTTTGATGGTGAACCTTTATCAGTGCTGGTAGTAAATAAATTGAAAATTGGACTACCAGTAGTTGCTGTTAAAGCTCCTGGGTTTGGTGATTATAGGAAAAATGCTTTGCTTGATATGGCTGCTGCCACCGGAGGAGTAGTGTTTGAAGATGACAATAATTTGGTACGACTAGAAGATTGCCAACCAGAAAGTTTTGGGCACGTCGGTGAGGTAATAATTACAAAAGATTCAACTTTGTTACTTAAAGGAAAAGGCGACCCCTTAGACATAGAACAACGCATTGAACAAATAAAAGAAGATTTAGAAGAATGTACCAGCAATTTTGATCGCGAGAGACTAATTGATCGCTTGGGTAGATTGCAATCTGGTGTTGCGGTATTGCTTATTGGAGGCTGTAGTGAGGTTGAGGTGAATGAGAAAAAAGATAGAGTGAATGATGCACTTAACGCTACTCGAGCTGCAGTTGAAGAAGGTATTGTACCCGGAGGAGGAGCTGCTCTTCTTCGATGTATACCAGCCTTAGAAAAACTGCTGACAGCAAACTCTGATCAAGCGATTGGTGTTTCTATTGTGAAGAAAGCTCTTCGTACTCCTTGTATTACAATTGCTTCTAATGCTGGATACGACGGTTCTGTTGTCGTTTCAAGGGTAGAAGATATGGGTCCGGAGTTTGGCTATGACGCTTTAAATAATGAATACGTTAACATGATTGAAAGAGGTATCATAGACCCTACTAAAGTCGTTCGAAGGGCTTTAACTGACGCAAGCGGAGTAGCATCACTACTAACTACGGCAGAAGCAGTAATTTGCGATTTACCAAAACCAAAAAATCCGATTCCTGAATATACACCTATGGGAGGAGGAGACTTGTGAAAGTAGTTTGATTTTGAGTATTTAATATAATGTTTATTTAAATAATATTTTACTTGTTGTGTGTCTAAAAACACTGAAGCCTATAATTGTTAAATTGTGAACTTATTAGATATGAAGCACTGCGTGTATTTTTTTAAATAAAGTTAGAAAAGTTTTCAATAATTGTTTTAACTGTAGTCCTTTAGTTTTCATAATAAGTGGTGATAGAATTAAGAACAAAATGGTTAAAATGTTTTAGAAAATTTGATCCCTGTACAACAACGACGCTTTTCTTGAATCTTTGTAAATTCGTTCATACAAATGTTAAGTTTCAACACATTCATTTCAGTTATCTGTGGCTTCACTGGATGTTATCACTGTCAGTGTCAAAAAAAAATCAACGTCAAATATAGGGCAATTTTGGCGCGAATCAATGCACTTGTTGGGTGACGAGATATTTACTTTTCTAATCAATCCATATTTTTTATTATAGAGAAAGATATAGACAAAATGAGTGTGAATATATTGAAAAAGATTGTTTATCTCAAATCGTGACGTAAAAACATACAAGTAACCAAGTGTTATACGCTTCAAAACAATCACAATAACGTTGTTAATAATATACAGTGTTAAACAAAATGTTAGCAGACCCTGTTTCTAACAGCATGCTTTCTGAAGGTGATCTGAGTAAGTTCCCTAGTGACGACTCCAGCGACGAAAACAGTACCCCTGCTCAAGTAACCAAAAAACGAGTTCACCGTTTTTCTGACAGTGAAAATGAGAAAGAAAATGAACAAAATAATGGGAATAACGCTCAAGACAATAACTCATCAGACAGCAGCAGTAGTGGGACAGAACGGAACACCATCCCATCGAAAAGTCTTCAGCAAAAGTCAAGAATTCGCTTTCGTGGAAGTAGTTCTGAATCTGACGTCAATGAGGGTGTTAAAAATGAAGAGCAACAAATGAGGATGAAGAATAAAAAAAGCAAAATGAAAGATAAGTTTAAAGGCCTCCTGAATTCAAGAGACAAAACAACACAAAAGGATGTTGAGAAACAGTCATCAGGAGATAGTCCCAGTGATGCTGCGGATGAGTCTGATAGTGAAATGTCATCCATAGCCAAAATCAAACAGGTAATGTTCTGCTATTTATAAAAAAAAAAACCTTATTTAACCTAACCTTACCTGCTATGTTGTGTGATGAGCATGATCATTTGATCTGGGTGTAATTTATGTATAATATGTATGTATTTAGAACTTTATAAGTATGTTTATCAGTTGTCTGGTTACCATAACACAAGCTCTGCTTAGCTTGGGATCAGATAACCATGTGTGAGTTGTCCCAGGATATATATTATATTACTATATATTATATTAATTCTATGTATAACTAAGAAGTATAAACAGATGTTATTTAAAAATATATTTGTGTGAATGAAGTTTAATTTAGGTAAAGCAACTAAAACAAATTATGTTTTCAGAAAATAAAGAAGAGCATGGCCTCAGTGTCTTCTTTATGTGACCCTGATACTTCTGATGAAGAAGATGGTATGAATAAAAAGCAAAAAGCTAAACAGAAGCCAAGGAAACAAAAGGGTACAAAATTGATTGAAGCCAAACCTCAAAGAGTAAGTACTCAGAAAAACTCTTTATTGTGATTTATTAAGATTTTTATTACTCCTATTATTATTTACTCCCCTATCTAGGAAAAAAGGTATGTAATGTAACTCATAGAAAACACGTCAACTTAAAATAAATAGAAGGATTTAGTGCCCTCTGCTTATTTCACAGTTAAGACAAAACCATCTTACCATGCCACTTGAAAAACATAACCCTCCTACCACAGTTGGGTATAAATTTGTCAAGACTTATTATTAATTTATTTACAGCCCAACTGTCCCACTGCAGGGCAAAGGCATCTCTTCCACAGTTTTGTTTTTTCCAAAAAAAAAAATGCTTCTAGTTTATCCCTGCTTCTAGTATATCTCCACCTGGGTCTTCCATGCGGCCTTTGTTTATTAGGAACCCAATTTATAGAGGCTTTTGCCTACCATCCTTCTGACATTCAGCACACATGTCTGGCCCAGTCCCATTTCAATCTGGCAGTCTTCAGGGCCACATTTGCTATTTGAGTCTTGGAGCCCATTAGGTCAAGACTGTATAATTTTTTTTTGTTAATGTAATTATTATTTTCCTTTCAGATGTCAGCAAAACAGGCCATGGAAAACATGCAGTTGATTAAAAGTGAATCTAATCGCATGTTGAGGGAGAAGTCCGTGTCGTTGCCGTATCATAGACCAAAAGCATTGTCTCTTAAAGACATTATGGCTAGAAGGAAGCCTGCCTTAACGTCAGATGGAAAGGCATTCCCTATTAAAATGAATGAAGATCAACTGAAGCAATATGCGTAAATGTCCTTTTATTATTTACTTATAAAGTGCCATTGTTGATGTGTTTCTTGTTTAACTATGTTACATTTTATAATGTTATACATTCACTGGTTTTGACTCAAATTACATAAGCTCACCATAGTTTTTAAACTATTCGTTCTCATAACTTGACTGCCTTGCTACAATGATCAGTTAAATGATACATAAATGCAACTTTTTTATATTTAGTTAGAAATACTTATTATAATGACATTTTAATATTGACTGCATGGCATTTAATTTATGAAATGTAGACATAGATAATATTAAAATCTTGATAACTTGGTTAAATTGAATGATTGAAGTATAAATAGAATGTTGTTTTCTTGATTTTACAGACAACTGTTAGAACAAAGGCAGAAAGAAATGATGGAGCTATGTAAAAGTGAATCTGATGAAGAAACTCCTGATAATGATGAAAAATGTGATGAAGCCCAACTAGAAACTGAAAGTAACAATATTGAGAGTAACATAGAACAAACAAGCAATACTACTGAATGTTTAGAAGACGAAACAGTACAAAAAAACACTGATACCACTGCTAATGAGACTAACAAATCTACTGAAGTTAATGATGAAAATCCAAACAATGACCTTGTAACAGTTTTACCAGAAACTGAAGTCACTAAAAACAATGATATTAGTGAAACTATAGTCGAAGCTTCTATGATAGACCCTGAAAATCAAACAGAAGAACAGGAAAAGGATGACTCAAACACTGATTTTAAATTAGTGTATAATGATTCTATAGAGGAAGATGTGACAAAGGAACAAACTGTGGAATCGAAAGAGAAAGAAAAAGAACAAGTTATGCCTGAAAGTACTGAACAAACAGACAGCAATCTAGAAAAGAATCCTAAAGTAAATTCTGAGCCAGAAAGTCAATTGATATCATTACATTTTACTGAAAATAATACTGAAGAATTTACAACAGAAAAACCTGTTGATGCTGTTAGTGAAAGTTCAGAAAAGATGGATGTTGATGAAGCAGACAATCAAGAGGATTTGTTTTCAGATGACGAAATCAATATGGAGGATATAGATAAAATAATTGAAACTGCAGAAATAATGAAAGGTACATTGAAAATTAAAACTCATTTAACTCTTTTTTGACCTATTTTACTTAAATAATTTGTACTAACTTAAATAATTTGTTATTACAGATGAGGAAAACACTCATTCTATAGGTCTGAATGCTAACCCTAAAATCAAGGGTGCCCCTGGCATGGTCATTGACTTGGATGGCGGAGCAATGCTGCCTAAAAAGTTATCAGGTGTAGAGCTACTAAAAGAAAGATTCACATACTTTTCAAGACTGAAAACACCTGAAGAACTTGAAAGAGATAAGGAGAAGAGGTAAGACTAATTTACTAATACAAAAATGGACACAATATGATTTAAGTTTCTTATTTCTAAAACTAATTTAATTGATAATCATTTTCAGACTGAAGCCAGGTACACTACATTTGAAATTGAAACAAGATTTAGAAGAACAGATAGCAGAACAGCGATCCCTGGAGTGGGCTAAACGTCTTGAAGAAGAAAAACAACAACATAAAGAAATGGAGTCAATACTAGACGATGCTGACGAAAGCTTTGAAAAGCCTGAGAAAATTGAAGATGTAAACGAGGAAAAAGAAGAATTAAGCAGTTCAGAGAGCGAAGAAGAAGAATTGGAAGAAAATGATATAGAACTGAAAGATAAACCAAGAAAACATAATCCTATGCTAGATGAGGAGGCTGATGAATCCGACTGTGATGATGAGGGAACAGCCGACAATGAAGCAGTCAAAGAAGATGATGATGATGGTAATGACGAACTCGATGATGAAAATGATGATGAAGATTCGAGTGATGATGAATCATCGGAGTCGGAGGAAGAAACTGCTAAGCCTAAGAAGGGCAGGATACTTAAAGCTTTTGAAGATTCTGATGATGAAGATATTAAAGAAGGTGAAAGTGAAAAGGCTGATAATGATGTAGACAAAGATAGTATTGTAGATGCTGCTGTAGTTAATAATGAAATTCCAACTGCTTCACAAGGTATGTCATATTTACTTTATTCCCATACTTTATTCTCAAGAAAATATATCTAAAAGAATTAAAAAGCTGATAAGTAATTTCAAACACAATTTATTTTATTTATTGTCATTTGTGTCAACTTATGATTTGTTCAAGGTCTAGAGAGTAGGCTCGTTTTTGTTTACTGATTAACCCAAAATGTCTGAAAGAACTTACTTTATTAATAGTAAACAATTACAAATTAAATGCCTTTTTATTATTAATTTAACTATACAAAAGTATCTTATATTTTTCAGATGAGGTGTTACCATTAGCTCAGAGACACATGTCGGCATCCGATGATCTATTCACAAGCCAGGAAAGCTCGTCCCTTAATGATAAAAACAAAGAAAACAACAGTGCTGATGATGCTCTTGGCACGCAAACATTTTCCATACTAGATTCTACAGCTGGACTTAATATCGATTTGGAAATGAAATCTCAGAGTAAACTAAACGATTTGTGTATCGCGGAGCCGTATCATGACGTGAGTTATAAAAGATTTCTAATTATTAGGTACCTCAAAATTTATTTCTCATTCTTACTTATTAATTGTTTTTTCTTTTGTCGAATAATGGTGCTATTTCTTTTACACATAGATAACTTGCAGATTAATTAATTATTAGTGCTCTTTATATATATGTATTTTAACCTAAAGTATTGCTTTCTGAAGTTTGCGGGAATGTTAGACAGTGCAATAAAACTGCTATTTATATGTATAAGTATTAGTCTCATAACATACTTATAAGATCAGGAAGAAATAGTCATTAAGCTAACATGTATTCATGTTTGCCTTTGCTCGTTTTCTAGCCAACTCTGAACGGCATAGTGGACGGTTCACAACTGCCCATAACCCAGTCATCGCAATCCCAACCCATTGGAGAAGACATACTAGCTCTGTGTACTGGCAAGTTTTATGACAACGAGTTCGTATCACCAACACACGAAAGCCAAATTGTAAACACTCCTTCTCAAGAACCTGTGGTAGACAATTTTATTGATAGTCAAGAAGAAACAGCAACAATCAATTTAGATAGTAAAGATGATAATTCTCAACCAAAAGACACTAATTTAGATGATGTTGAAGTTAAAATCCCTGAAAATGATAAGAATAAAGTAAATGAGGATGGAGTTCTACTTAAATCTATTCTTGATGAGTTACATGACCCTGAGTTCGACAAACCAAAGCAGAATAAGTTCTTTACTGGAGGTCAGAAGAAAAGTGAAGAGCTTCCTCAAAGTAGTCAAATGAAAAAGAGGTTGGTTATTGACTCTGATGACGATGCCAATGAAAATAATACGGAAAGTGAAGGGAAGAAGAAGAAAAAACTAAAAAAGAAAAAGGCTGAGAAGAGGGCATTGCAGATTTCAGGTAAACATCTATAACCTTAACATATTAAGTGCATGAACAAGTAATAATCTTTATTGTATGCTTCTCTCTTATTGTACTTTATTATTTTAACTATCTAACTTTAATGGTAAAGAGTAAGAATTTTCCATCTATCTAATCATATTTTTTTACGTTTTATTTGGTCTATTTTAAATAGTTTAATCCCAAAACTATACATATTTAGAAAGTGATTTGGAACAACATGTATATATTATGTTCGAATTCAAAATGTATTATAATGTTTGTAATTGTATTTTCAGATGATGAAGAAGAGGAAGAATTTGATCAAGATGATGATGAGTACATGTCTGACGCAGAAGAAGATGGTGAAAGGTTGGTGGAGTATGACTCTGAAGAAAATGAGGTTTGTTCACTTAATGTAGCACATTATTTTACATTTAGAAAATATTTATAAGTCTCGGAGCCAAGTTACATGCAAATAAGAACACCATACTCAAGCAATACTTTAGCATCTACAAAAAGACACACGTATTTTAATTTTTCGTCCTTACGCCATACCAATCACACATGCATTTTTTTTTTATCTCCTTATACGAGTCTTCGCTTATAATGTTAGGATTCTTCCTAAAATTATAAGCAAAGACTCGTTTTGTATGAATGCAAATAAACATCGACGCATTTTAACCAGCAAGTCGAAAATAAGAGTTGGGACAGGCACAGGGACACTGTAGGTACAGTCTTTATCGAAAACTTTCTTGAGTCATTGTCCTGCATTTAACCCAGAAGTCAAAATACGAGACGACGAAAAATAAGAGTTGCTACAGGCGATAAGGACTGTACCAAACAGTGTCCCTGTACCTTATCGAAAACTCTGTCAAGTTGTTGCTCATATTATTATCAACATAAAACTACCAGCATTCCAAAAAGTATTTAACCATTTTCAGATTGAAGTTCAGCCCGACAAAGTGAAGAAGAAGCGCAAGGTGAACGATTTCTTCGAGCAAGAGGCGGAGCTCACCAGTGAGGACGAGTGGGTGGGGTCGGGTGATGAAGACGAGAAGGATCTGGATAAGATGGAGCGCGAGGCTGGTGATGACGAGGTGTTCCATCAGGGGAAACTTAGGAGGGAGCTGGGACAGATTCATATGTGAGTGGAAGACTTGTTTTTATATGTGTGGGCTGATTATGTGTTTGACATGCTAAATTCGATGTCCTAGGTGAGACAGAGATTGCATTTCGGTCAGAAATACATTAAACAGGTTTGTTTGTATTTTTTGTATTGTCTGGTTTAGGTACCTTATTTTTATTCTATTGTGAAACTTGATGGAGAAACTACATTTTAACATATATTCTATAACTCCAAACTTTAAAATTACAGTATAATTAATTATTACTGTTCCAAAAATATCTGTATGAATAAAGGATGTTGTCGCTATATTATAGCGTTATTCTATGATCTTTTTAAATATATACTTTTATTATATTCAAGGCGTGACGTGCTGGATCAGGATAAGCGTGAAGTCAGAATAATACAGGAGTTGTTGTTCGAAGACGGTGATCTTGGCGACGGTCACCGTCAGCGAAAATTCCGTTGGAGGAATGCAGGTATATTAAAGATTTGTCATTAAGTAAATAAGATGTGTTGTGAATAGTTGATTTTATTTGTATTGGCACTGAACAGTATAAGGTCACACTTTGCAAGTTAAAACAAGTCATAAGTTTCTATTTGTGAATTATAAAGAAATAAATAATGATTAAACCTGCAGCAACTGTAAGAGGGTAATGCTGTACTTACCTATATACTATTTTGCATTATTGTTGTAGAAATAGTCATGAAAATACAATTTCCTTCCTTTTATAGGTGATGAGGATGGTACTGGCACGATGGTTGATGAGCTCGCTGATACACAGGAAGAAGAATTTGAGTCTGAAGAACAATGGAGAAAGCAGAGACACGAGCGTGAAGTGTTTTTGAAACAATTGGTACATATTTCATACCATTATTACATCCTCCTCTTATCTATTTAAATATATACCTATAGTCCTATGATTTATTGGAGTATAAGATGAACTGAATGCCACTAGGCATTATCACCAATCCAGATAATCACACATCCATAATTCTTGAACAGAATAAAATTTAACTTCACAACAGCTGAAAAGTCATTCTTCAGCTGCTGTGCTGTAACCATTGTAGTTTCTTATACAATTATCAAATCTTTCTTTATTCATTATTTATAATGTTTTCAGCAAGAAAAAGATGAGGCGGAAACCAGCCTGAATGTCAGCGTAAACAGAACAACAATAATAAAAGCAAATCTCCTATCGAAGTCCATGTCAACGCTACTTGAAGAAGTAAATCAAACGAATGTAGATAAAGCCGAGAGCCCAGTTGTTCAGGAGAAGAAGACTACTAAAGATATTCCTAGCCCTAAGAAGTCGTTTACTATCTTCCAGGTAATTTATCAGGTTTATTATATAAATCTAAACTAATAAATTAACTCTTGTATCCTAATATGTGTAAAACAATGGCAAACAATTATATATATATATATAACTGTTCTCCGCGATTTCGTTTGTGTAAAAATGAAGTTGATCAATCGTGCTTTACGTTCTTTATCCATAGAATAAAGGCATTACAGCTTTTTACTTACTCATATGGTATAGATTATTTTATAATTAAGATGGGTCTGGATTTACCCAGACCGAATTTCATACATATTCACATCTTTAGATATGCATATGACATACAGCCTAAAATCTTCATATGTCAGTTTAGGTATTGCCTATCCTTCTTTTCCTACCTTCATATAAAAAATAACTTTTACATTATTCCAGCAAAACTACCACGGGTCATTACTAACGCGCGGTCGCGGAGCTCTAGCGCGGCTGGCGGCGCTGGCCACACCGCTGGCTGCTGATGACGACTCTCCCAAAACTACCAACTTGGCGCCACATAAGGGCAACTTCGTCTTTGCTGCTTTGACGCCTAAAGAGAAGGAACCAAAGGTAATTGTTTGAAAGCTATTTAATCTCGAGTCAAAAAGGATATACTACAAAATAAATTTAATGAATCTTCAGCAATCAGTATATAAAATATCACGCCATTTATATTTGTTATATGTATCTAATTTTGTTAATATTCATTTAAATTGCTTATTTTCAGGTGACGATAAAACGAAAGGCTGAAGTAAACCAAGGAACCCCGAAACTAGTAAAGAAAATGAAAATTGAAGAGAAGCAAATACGCCTTAAAAGTAGTCTTCTAGATCATATAAATTTATAGGATTATCGTCTTTTTATTTAAACGATCTAAATGTATTACTCTTAGGATAAATTTGAAATTATGGTGTATTTGTTAAAATAGAGAGTGTATGAAGTACAACATAATTTTATGACTGAAGACTGTTTGGTGCCTAGATCAACACCTTTATCTCCATATTTAAAATCTTGGGTATCCTATAAAGCGTACTGATTTCGTGTTATTTTAAGCATTTACTGTTGTTGAGCCCAAGTTTGTAAATAAAAAGTTTTTATAGAGTAGACCCTAAGTGCACTTAAATAAACACATATTATTATTACATTGTGACATGTTTGTTATTAAGCATATTGTGGTATAAGATTAAATATTTAGATTGTAGTAAACATTATTTAAAGTACCAGGTTCTTTTATTTTGATCCTACTGCTGCAATAAAGACATTTTATGGCGATAGAAACGCGCGAATGTTTCACGATACTCGTGATGCTGTCTTCGTTTGCGAAGTTTCATTCCGGCGAAAGAGAGTATACCCTGAATCTCAAAGAATTCGCCCACTATAGAGTGCTCAATATTGGCTCTGAAAGTTAAAATCGTCAATACTGGCTGTCAGAAACGCAATTCATGAATGGGCAATACAAATTGACACATTTTCACACCTCACCACTACTCTACCACATGGCTGTGTCACACGGTGACCTACGCTTGCGGTCACAGGTTCGTTCCCGCATGGGACCACATAACCTTGACCTGTCTATCTAGGTGAGGCAACCGGTACCAGACAGAAGTAATGGTCAGCATATCAGCTGACGCTTTATTTACTTACTATGTCAAATGTGGGTAAGAAAAAAGTTATGAGCTTTCTATTATTTCAGAATTATTTACAACATTTTTTATTTAAAAGCCCTTCCTAACTATTTCTGCGATTAAAAGGTTCGTAGCATTATGACTGCTACGTGCTTTACTAAACAGCTGTTCAATTTCCATTGATAAAAGTTTTATTCATGCTTTCTTTCAAATAAACTTATGTTTTATGGGAATCTATTTACCCATGATATTGTGACAATATATTACGTACTTAGTTTATTGTTATAATTATTATTTGCAATAGTTACTATCTACTTAACCAACTATCGTAAACTAATTTGTCCGAAGAAACATTTTTTAACTCGTCGTGCAAAATCAAATTTGCGAAACTCTGGTAATCTTTGCAGTTTTTTAATGTTGGACGCATTGAAATAAGACATATCCTTCCGTTTGTCATCTTCTTCTCTCACACAGTTTCAGAGTTTGTCCTTGTTACTCGTCAACCAATCAGCAACCTCAGTCCGCCGCTATCTCTGTCAGCTGGTCGCGTTTTCTCCGTGTTCTGTGCGGCGTTCCGTTCGCTCTTCCCTCGTTCAATCGATGCTTTTTTCTGTGGCGGTGTGGGGTAGTGTGTAGCGTGGAAGAATTTCTAGTCAAATAAATCAGAAAAATATAAAAGTGCTCCATATAAAGATAAAAACACCGTTTTGAAATGGCGAATGAAACTAATGATATCAGCGACATTGTAAAGAAATGCAAAATTCTTCTATTGGATATTGAAGGAACAACAACATCGATCAGCTTTGTTAAGGTAGGTCTAACGATTGACCGGCCGGTGTTTTGTCTCAACATGTGTTTATGTAAACTCGTTATTTTTTCTATATTATTTTAATGCATCTTATTCCTATCCTCAAGAAAATATTTTAGGTCCGACATGCAAAATGGTCGCGTTTTCAGATTCGCAACATGGAGGACGAAATCAAAATGGTACCTCTTTTCATGTTCCTTTCATTGTCTGATTTATCCACGTGTTACATTTCGTAAAGGTTCTTGGATGAACCCAATGGTTGTCATTTATCATAATTCAAGTTATTACATATATATTTTAGATGATACTTGTCATGAAACTTAATTGTATTTGTGCAGATTTCGGCTTTCACATTTATCGATAAATACCAGACGAAAATCAATATTGGTGTCTTATGTCTACGGGATTAATCGTATGTGTAAAACGTGAAATTCTGTATCAAAAAACATGGTAATTTTTGTGCATGTACGCGTTGTAGTTGCGTGCTATCACACCTACCGGCGTGAACAGCTGTTCCGAGCAGCTGGCTGGTAAAAAAATGTGGAACAATTAACTGTCCTCTTTCAATAGCGACGAGTTCATATAGGCTGGCCTTGTCGCACTCATGTCAAGGATATTAAATTAAGATGTAGATAAAAACGTACTTTTGGGTAACGGATGCCGCGATTATTGTTTATTCTTCGATTTTATAAAGTTACTTGAGAATGTTATAATGACAGCCCTGCTTTAAATATTCGCTCAGTCACTTTAATATTGGTTTAGGTTCCACTTATTGAGACTAATTAATTATGCATTGTTTTAATTATTGAGCTATGGTTGATACTAACAAATATATATAATCATTTCTATACAAGTTATTATAGCGCGAGTAATTTCAGACAGCATAAGGCTCAACGTTTACTTTTTATTCACTTTTAAAATAAGAATACATCGCGAATAGTGATGTTTAATGTAGGGTTGCACACTGATCTGAACTCGGCCTGCTCTAAACGTGTCTTCCAAGAGTATTGTTATTTCTAAGTATAATTATTATGCTTAGTTAAAACTGTAACATGCCTATTTAGCTCGCAATCCATTCATTCACAATAATAGATGCTTGGTTTGACAATCAGCTGATCGAAACTACGGTATCATGACGTGAGCGAGTGATACACGTATACATTAGCATTTTTTCTATTAACCTTCGCGTGTCTGTATTAGAATTCGTTTTTGGGCTTCAATCGGGTGTTCTACATCGAATTTACCGTTTTAAGGTCCTCACTTTACTCTTTATCAAAAAATTACGCGGCTAAACGTCAGTTTTTTAATCGTGCAGTCTGGCTAGTAGGAACTTATTTTAGAGCCAAATATCCAAACTCCTCTTAATGTAAATAAGTATCTAAGGTCATATAAAATAGGTTTTAGACTTCTAGTTTGCACCTTTCAATTAAAAATGTCTGGGGTAGGGTATAACTACTAGGTACAATTTACAAATTGGTCGAATACAGTACAAAATTTCCGAAGGTTAGGTTAGGTTAGCTTAGCTAGAAACATTACATTGCTCAGGTACTTTTTGCAATAATAATAAGATAACCTGTCTGTTTAATGCCTAGTACCTGAAGCACCTTTCTGAGAACGATTAGGCGGCGCCTTTGCTGCCTCTCCATTCATAAGTCCGTCGTTATGTTAGCAGTGGAATAATTAGAGCATGTATTTTACAACAATGTTGGGTATTATCTGAGGGGCGTCCCTACCGCGGGCTGGGTCGCTCGGCTAGGTAGGCTCGCTATCCGGTTTGGACAAGTCGCACAGTTCGTTCACCTACCGTCTTGCCGCATCGTAGACGATGCAGTTTCACCAGGGCATCATGTTATGCTAAATTTAAAGCCATACTTGTTACTTTTTAATGGCCAGACATGAGTTTTAAATTAAGATGAAGACTTGCCAGCAAGAGTATTGCAAAATGTATTGCTTGTGCTTGTGAAAGTATCCTTTGTATTTTTTGCTTTGAATTTAGAGAAACCATTGTTGTAAAGTTAAACTATAGCAGGATTACTCGTAGGTACACAAAGAGAACAATATCCTTACAATCCTCTGAAGTATTTATTATTCATTTATAAAATCATCCTTTTTTCCTAGAATCTCTTTGAAGCCTTAATTAACAACCTTGTTACAAAGGTTTTCCTTATTGCACGTTCTTCCCTGTAAAGCTTTTTTTAAGTCTGTCCAAAATCCGGTTAGGCGTTGACAATCCTCTTAATTACAATGGCTATTAATAGTAACATAACATGGGTAGGCTCTTAAATTCCACTGGTTTTATGTAACCTTGATCTTTTTGCGCTTACGAAGTCAAAAGATCTTTATACCTATGTGTCGGATAACTTTCTCTGGCTGTATTCTATGACAGTAATTCCGCACGTGAAAAAATGCTAAACTTATTTGCGTTAAAGTAGGGAAATATAATAATATCCTATGGGGCTCTATCATAAAGAAAATACGATGCTTTTTACCTTCACAGCGCCGACAACACGAAAATAGTGCCGTAATGTTAAATTAAGGAATACAAAGACCTTTTAAACTTAGGGTTTGCGACGCACTTACAAGGAGATATATTTAGGTACCTATATGGGGATTTTCAGCAACAAACGTTCTAAGCGTTTGCATTTACTTGGCAACGGTTTAGTGTTGATTTAGTACGCATTTGAAGATGAAATGTAAGTCAAAATAAATGGAGGTTTAATGGTTACTCAAACGACTTTATTTTAGAGTTATCCTCACCCCCATGGCCCCAGGTGATTGATTGATTTGATTATAATAAATCTTTCAGTACAAATATAAACCTTAATATGATGGTATTTCTGTGTACAAACTTCAGGAAATGCTAGTAGACTCGTCTGATCTCGTAAACTGAGCTAAAAGTATAATTATTGGCTATAAGTATCCAATTCCAATCTATCGGACCGCGTCGAACCTTTAGGAGTGAGCAATGGATAAGGGAATGCGCACCAGGTAGTTGACACAGAAACAAGTGTCCTGTCTATACTATGTACGCCTATACACTGATTCAGACCTAACCAGTAACTATGCGGCTCCGTTACCCTGATCGAGGCGATCTACATGCTTTATTTGCTCCATTTTCATACGTATTGTCTCCAAGATATTTCACGTATAAGCAGTCAGTTCTAGAGCTAAAATAGACATTTGTAAGCATTTCCTCAGCATAGAAGAGGTTCCGTCAGAGGCTGAATTGCGATAACTTATGATTGTAATCGATCGATGTTAATGTAAAACGATATAACTTGAGTTTAACGTTTCATAGTTTGGAACTTTGGAATTGAATTCGTCAATATTTTGTTGTCTTAAGTGTCATAGCAGACTAACGAAAGAACTAACAATAGATTTATCATACATTTCTCGAAACAAGTTTCTTGTAGTAAGCATCTTAGCGTCACAAAGAGCCTGCTTGTGTAGTTCGCAGAATATGTAACGGAGGCCAGGCTTTTGTACCTTTGTTCTCATTTAAAACCCAGCTTGAACAAAACTTTTAAAATCTTGTTATTGTATCTCAGGTAAATCCTAATTAAGGTTTTCGTTATTTAAATCTTCACAAAGAAGTGTGTCCGCACTGTTTCTTTTCATACGTTTTTTTTCTGAATGGTACTAAGAAAACAACAAGATCTACTTGTTTAAAAATCGGCATAATGGAGTCATTTCAACGACACATAAAAAACAAACCCACAGTAAGTCAGATTACCTGGGGCCCAAGTCTGCTATTTACACTCGGTTCAATGTCTTCATAGTGGCGTGCCAGCAGAGCCATTTTCGGAAAATTGGTATTCTACTAAACGTCAAAACGTCAAAATTGCGCATTGGAACGATTCGGTTCAATGTTAAACGACTGTGACCAATAGTTCATACATTTGGTACAAATTGTAATGCGCAATTTTGACGTTTTGACGTTTAGTGGAATACCAATTTTCCGAAAATGGCTCTGCTGGCACGCCACTATGAAGACATTGAACCGAGTGTAAATAGCAGACTTGGGCCCCTGTTATGTGTAATTGTTCCAATTGGCAAGAGACGAAAGCATCTGACAAAAGATACATATTTATGATTAGAGGAAAGTCCAATTATTTCTGTATGCCTTTCAACAATTGATGTCAAGCTTTGGGCTAGAGATAAGAAGAATTAAGATGACTGCTTATGATGACGTATGGGACTGAATTATAGGGAGCGCCGTCCCAAAGTAATAAGAATAAGGGCCGGATAATGATGATGATGGTTGACATTACACAGTTGGTAAAATCTGTACAATACGACCATCGGCCATAATGTACCATCTCGAAATAGGTAACCACTCCACTTTAGAGAGGATTTTCTGTCTGCGTGTAATAATAAAGTATTTGCATATTTAAACAGTGTTGTGTTATGATTATGGATTTCAGCGAACACCGACGCTTTAAAAGTATTTTGATGTAAAATAATACTTACTCGTATCTATTTATGTGCTGAAAGATAGGGTTTAGACATAAACCAAATATAAACTCAGCTTTTAACGAGTTCATTTGACGGGAGTAAAAAACATGATGGCGGTGACATCAGGGGACATATTAGCCAGATCATCTATTGCATAATTTTTGGAACTAAGTTCCTTATGTTAGAAGATCCACGTACCAAAGACTTAAGTTGGATCTCCTAAGTTGCTTTATTTGATTCATGAAGACAAATTGGCCTCGTTACGAATTACTTCGTTTTAAAGCCGTTGCAACCATATTTTTCGTCATCTGTATATTAATATCTTATAAAGAAAACTACGTATAGTAGAATAAAACCTGCAAAAATTGCCAGATTTATATAATCATATCTTAAAAAAACATAGTTTATACTTTAAATAAATTAACTCGTTTCCGCGGCAAACACCCGAACTAAAAAGCTATCAGTGAACGTCCTATTTTGAAATGATCCAGTCTGTCTACTGAAATATTGATTTATTTAAACTAGGCGTTGCCCGTGCAACATGCGTCGTGCATTCTAGGTACCTATCTATCTATGCATTAGTACAATGATGATGTTATCCGGACATTTCGGGATTCACCTGACGATTTTTTCATTTATTCGACTGTATGTACCCATTGATGTTTTTTGTTAAGACTAATGTAATTATAATGAATGTACTAAGAGTAATGTTTGTACTTTATAGGGAAATATAAATGTAAACACACAATATCAATATCACAGTATAATAATATGTTCACAATCTCATTTTTATATATGAGCGTCATTTCATAATGCTGAAGTTCAACGCTCATTGCGTTGAACAGCGTTTGGTTAGGCAGTTACTTCACTGCATTCGTCTATTTATCGATTCGTCTTCATGTTAAATATTAGACAAACACATGAAAATTTTGCATTTTTTGCAATCTAAATTAATTAAAAAAAAATCAATGTTATAACTTATTTTATGTTTAATTGTTATAGGACAAGTTGTTTCCTTACGCTGAAGAAAATGTGAAGAGTTTCCTAGACAACCAGTGGGAGTCGGAGGACGTCAAGAATGTGGTGTCCGCGCTCCGCAAACTGGCGCTCGAAGACAAGGAGAACAGCGTCGATGGAGTCGTCGCCATTCCCGGAGAGGTATGTACTTACCTTCAATACTTGTAACAAAACAAGAAAAAAGAAAGTAAAAGGAGAGAAAAACCCCAAAACAAAGCCAAAAGTTAACATTTATTTAATTATTATATACTAGCTGTGCCCCGCGGTTTCACGCGCTTCAATACATAGGTCCCGTAGCCTCTATATTATTGGGGGCGGAGATCAATCTAACAAATCACTATCAAATAACAATAGACAGGATTACTTAATATGGTGATTTAATATGCTTTTTTTTTCTTTCATAAGAACTTTCTCCTCATAATAATTAACGCAACAAAAAAAGAATTAGCGAAATCGGTCCAGGCGTTATTCAGTTATGCGCTTACCAACACATTTAGCGATTCATTTTTATATATACAAGGTATAACAGAAATAACGCAAGTTGAGCAAATAGTATGTTCAGAATGGGCTTCTAAATCGAATTCTCAAATAAAAAATACATGTTAATTTTTCAGGAAAACTTCCTTCACAAGTGTTGAATTAGAAACATAACAAATCAATTTAATCTTTAGTTTAAAGTAATTTGAACCTTAAGTCAAAGGGATAAAGTCCAATTTGTATTTCTCGTACGTCGCTAGTCTTCTTACGCACACATAAACCATAAAACATTTTAAATATTTAAGTTGTTAGAACGCGAATAATAAATATTCAAAGAAATTTGGAACTTACTGCAACGAAATAAAGCTTATCTTAATTTACTTCCGATTTTGTAGTCGGCATTTTACATTGTTGTGTCAAAAAGAAGCGAAATCCCTAAAAAATATTGCACGTCATTTGCTAATGTAAACATAATGCATGCGAGTGAGACACAAACATTTCCCGCCACCCTCTGACCAATGAGCGCCGCACGCGCCGCGGCCGCTCGCGCTGCAGCAGCGCCAAGAGCGGCAACCGCCCGCCTAACATCAGAGACGATTAGTCATCCGCCGACAGCGTGCTATGAATGTTTTGTTATTTATGTTGTGACTTGTGACCTTGACGTGAAGTATTGCACCTGATGGATAGGTAGCTGGGGACCCGTGCATTGGTCTCTCTGATAAGGCGAGTGGACGCCAGAGGATTTTTATTTGTGCCTGTTATAAAATCGCTAGTACAATTAGGTGACAACTGTCGATGACCTCAAAAGTAAAATAAAACTCGCGTTTGTGACAGTGAACAGTGATACTCGAGTACTAAACTAGCTAAAACACCTTGAAAAAGCCGGTAATACCTAAAGTGAATCGAAAAATACGGCAGATTATTGAACCATTGTTGTGAATGTGACGAAGAAACAAAGAAAGTTAGTGTTTCTACATAATGTTCAGTTTTGTAAGTACCTACAACTTTGTTCTAATTCCTTCTATGCCGCCTTTTATTACCTACGATTGTAATACGGCGACTCGGGCGCAACCCCTACACGTTACGTTATTGACGATAGGTACCTACATCTCAAAAGATTGAAAGTCGCACACCGATTAAAATAACCTACCGTTATTATGTCCTATTTATTAAGTTTGATTTACTATTAAACACAATTACTGTGAAATGAACAAAACACCAACACGCGAGTCCCGTTGCCGTTGTGATAGAAATACAGAATCTTAATTAGGTACCTACGTATTTTACTATTTGGTAAAGTATCTACCTATTTCACTATCAATAACTTATACCAAGATAATATCCAGCTAAGTGTGAACAGTAGTTTTTAGAAATAATTTGGAGTAGAATAAACTTGTAGATGAGAATGTTCGATCATTGAACTAGTGCCCACCTAAACAGCTGACGAACAATTGAACTTGCGTGCAAATACCTACGCACACACGCAGAGCACAGTCGCCTACTGTGCTTTACGTGTGTGCGTATTTAATACGACCATACGTTTAACGTAAAGTTAGGGTATTTATTTCACGAAAAATGGCCGGGTTTGGTTTGACTAAATTAAATTATAGTCCTAATTTTGATATTATAATTTAATAAACTAATTGGGGTGTCTGAGGGCCAGAATTTTTTTTTTTACACCTTGTATAGATAGGACAAGGATAAATAATACAGTTTTCGACTCCCTCGTTTGGGCGTGTGAGTTTAGTGCTCAACTTACATTTTTTTCTGTTTTAATCTAATATTGTTCCTTAGCTTTTAATAGCAACGTACGTCGTACATTCGAATCCATTCCTTATGTCAAGTTTCTTAATATATTTTAATTTATATATTTTTGTGAATGGATATCCTATTTAGTTATGCTGCATAGGCGAAATAAAGGTGTTCTTATTCAAGAATATGAATAGGGTTTAATATGTACGTCTTTCGGCACTCTGTGATAGATTCATCATTCGTAGCTTTGTTTAAATGTTATTAAAAGCAAGTTAGTAACTAGAACTACATAATTACCTTCTTCAAGAAACATTTCATAATTTAGCTCACACACATCCTATGAGCTGCATTTAAGTCTCCTCTATCTGTTGTACATTAATAGTTGTTTCGGGAATTATTTAGCATTTTTAAGTCAACCAACTCTCATAAGTCTGAAAGGTTGCTTACCTAAATTGATACTAAAGTAACCATTTAAAATCAAAAGTAACCATTCAGATTTGGGCAGAATCTCACGAAAATGTCGTTCGTCTTTTGTTATGTAATTCTCAGCTGGTACAACCTGGGGGGTTACACGTGCTTATTCAGTTTGAAGGGGTGAGCTTGAGCAGAACAAAAGTATAAACTTGCATTTAACAATGATATGAAAACGGGTATCTGATGAATGGTAGGTATCCGTTGCTGACGAGATATAAAATCTCGCTACGTTAAAATAAAACATTCAAAAATAAATTACAACTTTGTATTTGATGGTTTATCAATGTTTACTACTCGGATCGATGTTATTTAAAGTGGCCTTGACATTATTAATAGCTTATCAGCACCGGGTCAAGAAACTGTACGATCTTATCTTTCCATGCACAAAGTATTTCGTTGAGTAAATACTTAAATTGAATTGTATACTTTTATCTTTTTGTTTGATAAATGGATGTATCTCCCGTCACTGTCAATTGAGTAATCATGTTTGCTAGTCCTAGGAAAGTAAATAGTTATGGGATTTCTATATCACAAGTCTCATAAGTAGAATTCGAAGTAAGAAAATTTGCTTACATTCCATCATACATACGTAGGTTCATATTGAATGATATTATCAAGTTGTATTTATTAATACAATAGTAACCAGTTTAAGAATTATATTTTAACTAATGATATATGAAAAAAATCGACGTTTAAATAGATCTTTATTCTAATACCTCATTGTGATAAAATAACATACATAGTAGAATAATATGTCAACACTAAAATCTACGCGATTTTGCCCTCGTCAATTTACGATATTAATTCTTCAAAATGTTAAAGATTTTCTGATGTGTACTGGTACTTAACATCCATCAGCCGTCCACTCTCTGAAATGAGTTTCGTGTTTATAATAAAAGGAGCAGGAAGCAGGATAATCATAAAATAATTGCATAAAACAGGAACTAATTTGCGAATACTTTGCCCTTACCTTTCAGGGCGTGGCAACTGATTTTACTTTCTTTCGCTTTAACGCTGTAGTGTTGACGTTTCTTGTAGTAATAAATTAGAGTAACCAACACGGGTTCACAAAGCAAAAGATAACGATTTTTTTATTTTGGAGACTCAGCTTAAACGTTTCTCTTCTATTCTTGTGTTGTTGATCCTTATATTCTTTACTGTAACTGTAATTTCAGGACGCATCTAAAGAGGACCAGATCGAAGGGCTCGTGAAGAGCGTCAAGTGGCAGATGTCATCGGACCGCAAGGTCGGACCACTTAAGGAGCTGCAGGGGCTCATCTGGAAGCAGGGTTATGACAAGGGCGACATCAAGGGACAGTAAGTTATACATTCAATTTTATATATTTGTTATTTTTTAATTACATTCCTAGTGCCAGATAAAACTATGTCGTCCAGTTGCCAATATAATTAATAAAATAGATCAAGATATGCCTTCCGGTTAGGAAAAGTCGATGTAATGAAAACCTGGTGTGATCGGAATTTGTCTTTAACATATAGTTTTTTAGTTATCGAAGCATGACGAATTTTTGGAACATGGAAGTTGATTTGTTGAAGATATTTTTCTGTATTTCTAAATATAATGGTTTAACATTACAGTGTGTATGATGACGTGTCGCCCGCCCTCGAGTCGTGGCGCTCCGGCGAGGGTCAGAAGGTGTACATCTACTCGTCGGGCTCCGTCCAGGCGCAGAAGCTCCTGTTCGGCCAGTCCTCCGCCGGGGATCTGCTCAAGTACATCGACGGCCATTTTGACACGGCCGTCGGTCCTAAACAAGAGAAGGCTAGCTATGCTGCCATCGCTGAGAAAATTGGGTGCAAACCCGAGGAAGTACTGTTCCTGACTGATATTGTCAAAGGTAAGCAACAGTTATTTATAATTTAGTGTGTATTACTAGATAATTGCAGGTTGAACCTATATTAATAAATTGTATTCCATTGAAAAGAAGTCGACATTTTCGTAATTCAGGCTTGGACTAGAAGATGTCGAACCTTGTATTTTGTGTCAAAAAAATCTTTGGTGTCGACATGTATTGGTACTATTCGTAAATCCTCCCTTTCTTATAAACTTGTTCGTGTAAATAACACAGCTATACAATATGTCACCAGAGGCGGAAGCGGCTCAGGCATCGGGCGTGCAGACGGCGCTGGTGAGCCGCGAGGGCAACGCGCCGCTGCCGGCGCCCGCCGCCTTCCCCGTGCTGTACTCGCTGGCGCAGCTCGCCAACCCCAACAAGCGCAAGCCGGACGACCAGGTGCACTCCCACCCTAGTCTAGCCTAGCACTGCATGTTTCTAGCCTACTTATATACTCTGTACTCTCGCTCTAGCTGTATGTAGGCAGTGGCGGATCCAGGGTCAAGCCTCTAAAATCCTTCCCAAATTAAGTAAACCTTGCACAATATAAGTTTCAATCTTCTTTCGTAGAAATATTTTAACTTATGTAAATAATATTTTAATATTTTTAGTATATGTGTTTTAAGTCTGTTAAATGTTTAGTGGGTTTTAATGGTAAAATCGGCTCTCAAAGGGTCAAGCCCTAAAAATGACTACTGGATCCGCCTCTGTATGTAGATAGATGAGTATGTGCTCGCTGATGGTTACTGGTTATTGTCATGGTTCCTATATACAATAGACAGAAGTTTTTAGGTAGCTTTATTTGTTAGTTATTATTTATTTCAATTCACATTTTTTTTACTACTATGTATGTTTGTGTTAACCTTCCTTTTTGGTATTGTTGTAACTAACTTTTCTAAGCTGCATTGCATTTTGCAAATTATCATTAAAGATTAAAAAAAACTATTTCTATAGAGATTATTGGATATAGGAACCATTATGCTTTTGTATGCTGGTAAAGGTTGTTATTGTTAAGTAGAATTGTTAATGTATATAAAATATATATTTTACTAATAATAAGTTAAGTTTTTATCTGAAATATTATGTAGACCAATCTATAAAATAAAGTAATAAGAAGTATTACATCTTGTTTAACTGACAAACATTTACAGGCAATATAATATCAAAACAGCCCTTGAAAATATTCATATTATAATACTCCTCGCAAAAAAAGCCATTGCATATCACATACAGATGCATTCAGAAGTAGCTTTTGAGATCAACTTATCCTGAGGCATTAATAGACTTTTGTGAATACCCATTGTTGTTTTAAGTAACTCTTGAATTATTTAAATCCATAAGGAATCCCTTATGTAATTTTTAACGTCTTTGAGTATGGAAGTTAAAGAGCTCGAAATAAGTAGCTCGAGCTCTTATTGTAGTTTTGAGTTCTCTATATAACTACTCTGGTTGAGGTCTTACACTTAACTTTTTTGCATCCTCAAAAGTTTGTAGTACTAAAGATATGGTAATGGTGCAAAGGAAATGCTTACAAAACATGTTATACATTTTATATTTATTTAAATAATTTTAAGATGTGTAAAAGTGTGCTTTGGTGTTGTAAATATAACTCTTGTAAATGTATTTTATGTGTGCAGAAGTTAGTATTTTATTTTTTCAGTAGTTTTTGGGGTGGATTGCTATTCTGCCCAATTTCTTTAAAAAAAAAACAATATGATTTTATATCCTGTAATTGATTTATTTTAAAATTAAAGAACATTATATTTGTTCTTGTTGTATAACGATGTGAAATGCTTGTTCTCGTATTGAAATAAGAGAAATAAAATACATTCCCATATCACTATAAATATCAATTTGAACAAATAATAATGAAAGTGGCCACTTTAATATGAAACTGCATTTTAAATATTATGTATTTTACGAACAAGTCATTTCGTTTCAGGATGAGCAGCCCGCCAAAGTATTAAAGACTGACGTGGATGGCGATGTTAAGAATGGTGTGGAAAAAGAAGTTACTCCTGCCACAGAGAAGCCATCAGCTGCTGAAGAACCCAAGAAAGAGGAACCCGCTACAAAAGAGGCTGAGCCGTCTCCTAAAGCGGAATCTGCCCCAGTAGCAGAAGTCAAAGAAGTTCCTGAAACTAAACCCGCCGACGAAACTGAGAAAATGGAGGTAGATGAAGCTGCCCCAGCTGCTAAAGAAAATAATGTTGCCCCAGCTGAGAACGAGAAGCCAATCGAAAAGGTCGCGACTAAAGTGGAAGAAGTTACTGACGCTAACGAAATAGCAGACACTCCTGTATGCGACATCGAACCAATAATAGAAGAGAGTAGCGATAAGACTGAAAAACCTGAGACTGAAAATATGGAAACCGAGTCTTCCGCATCCATTACTGAGCCTAAAGAGAGTGCTGAACTCAAGAATGGTGACAAAGACGCTCCTATTCCAGAAGAAACTCCACCTACTACAATTATTACGGAGATCAAGGATGTTACCAACGACAAAGAAGAAATAACTGAAGAAATGATTGACAACGTCGAACCGATAGTCGAGGAACCTGCACAAGACATGGAGGAATTACAAAATGTGGGAGAGGTCCTTGAAAAAGAATGCGACGAAATCTTGTCGAAAGTGCAAGATGTTACTAATTTGGATAATATTCCAGTCAAGCCATTGCTTAATACCATTGCTGAAGAATCAATGGACACCGAAAACATGGACACAAATGATATAGTCGAGGGAATATTAGATTCAGAAATGGAGATGGAAATGAAGCAGACTGCGGACAAAGAAGCTGCAGAAAAAGTAACTAAAGATGCGGAAACAGAAGCTAAAGCGGCCGAAAAAGTGGCCGAGACTGAAAAAGCTACTGAAACTAAAGCCGTCACTGAAGAAGCAAAACCGGAACCTAAATCCGAAAAGCAAGAAGCTGCTAGTACTGAATCAAAAACTGTCCCACCGGAAGAACCTAAAGAGAAAGTAGCAGAAAAGAAAGTAAGCGAGGAGAAAGTAGAAGAAAGTAATGCTAAGGAAACCAAGGCAGAAGACAGCAAACCAGCAGTTGAAAACGCCACAAAACCTGCAGAAGCAAAAGCTGAAAACAAAGTAGAAACCGAAGTCAGTAGCACACCTAAAGCTGATGACAGCAAAACAAAAGAGGTAGAAACAAAAGTAGAAGTTAAAACAGCTGAAAAAAATGAAACGGAAGATAAGAAAGTCGAGGCCGCAAAGCCAGAAACGGAGAAGAAAGAGGTAGCTGTCGAACAAATTAAAAAGGATGCAGAGCCTGCTCCAGTAGACACTAAGGAAAAGGAAAAGGTTTCTGAGGAGGCTAAGCCTGAAGAATCAAAAGAAACGAAGGAAGCACAAGTAAATGGCAAAGCGACCAATGGCGACGCGGCGATCCCGAATCTAAACGGTGATGCCAGCAAAGAAGACGAATTAAGTGCTCGACTCTCAATGGAGAACGGGAAAGAGCCAGTGAATGGTGCGAACGGGGACTCAAACAAAGTAGAGCAGGGTAAGAAGGAAAGTGCGGAGGTGGAGGTAGCCGATATCAAAGTGAAGACCGTCGCTGTGGACGAGCCCCGCAATGATCCGATAGAGCAACCCACGGAAGCATAAGATATTACGGTGAGTTCTATTAACCTTATGTTTTGAAATATATATTTCTAAATAATATATCAACTTCAACAAGTAGTTTTTCAATTTAATAACAGCTGCGCGAAAAGCCACATATGATATTTTTGTACATTTGGAGAAGGTTCATAGAAGGGATGTGGAAGTGGAGTAAATTACTTATTAGTTATTATAGACTTAGTGTTTCCGTCTGTTAGATAGATAGTAAAAAATGAGGGACACATATTTTTTTTCTTTTTCACGTAACCATAACTTATGAAATTAAATTGATTGGAAATGTCGTCTTATGCTTTTGTACGTTAGCGCGAAAGCATGATGTAATTAATCCCTACATCCTAACGTGCATTCAATTTATCTACTTAGGTGTTCAATATTTTTTATTAGCTAACTGACGGACTAAATAGATCTTATCCTTCATACCCATTCATCTACATCACCCTAATTTTCCTTAGAAAAAAATCATATCAATCCCCTTAAGTCAGTAGTTTTTCAATTTAATTATTGATAATAAATACAGCTGCGAAAAACTCCACAAATTATGTTGTTAACATTTTGAGAGGGTTATACAAGGGATGAGATTATGAACCACTAGTTTCTGAAAGTTTGTTTAAAACTATATTAGTTTATCATCTTTATTTGTACTTCTAACTGGTCACATATAGACATTAAAATTAAAAACAGTATAAATTGAACGCCTTTTTAGAAACTAGGGCTTGATTTCTGTCCAATTACAAAATATTATGTGAAGTAAATTTAGTGTGACAACTATAAATATGTCCCCATCAATCCTTTTCCTATTTAAGTACTAACGAAATTAGAGAAAAAAAACGTAGCAATATAATTTGTGGGTTTGTGTCCACCACTATGAGTGTAATTATCTCATCTTAATCTGTGAATATATTTAATTTAAACTTTTAGGTATATTGAATCGTGATTGTGAACTATAATAGAAAGCATGATCAGTAATATAGTGCATGAACGGTTGTTTCCAGTGTCGGACGAGTGGAACTGCAGGGCGTCGTAGCGTTGTTGGTTCACATCAGAAGATTGACAAGACTGAGGTTGCTGCCACGCTAAATGACATCACTTTCTAGTTTATACGTGTATTGAAATTTCACCGTGTACCGCGTCGTGGCGGACTGTGTGCACTGCTGACGCGAAGCAATACCTACTTATACTACTGTAACCGTAAACACGACTTGTCAGAACGCATTTTATTCAACGTATTACCTTTACTTGTACTTAGATAACTTTAGTACTATTAATAAACAAAGCCCCAAGGTACGTACCGGTACTTACCTACTATACAATAATGTTCTTGACAAGTCTTTAATGTGTAGATTTTTATTACAATACCGTTACCATTGCATTTCACTGTATCAGGTGTGTACTAAGCATGAGAATATTAGGTCTTTTGATATATTGATTTACTCCTACACCATTCCAGGTTAAACCTGCTGAAGTGAGATGCCATGAGTAGTGGCAATTTCGACTTAAGATTAATTTTGCTATAAGTAAAGTTATTGGATGTAAGTCACGTAGATGTAAGATCGAAACTTTTATTATTAGACATTCCTGTAAGCGTACAACAAAATGTGGGTGTAGTATTTTTATTGAACTTCTTGCATAATTTCTTATGTTTTGTAAAATAAGGCCAAATCATGGTGCTTTATACGAGTTGCCTGTTTGTAGGCGTTATGCTGTTCCACTATTTCTGTATTACCCCAATCGATGTCACGATACTCAGCTTTTTCGAGGTGTTGTCGATTTAGCGCTTCTGTATACGCTCCGCGCACAAGTTTGATACATTTCTCGTCGGAGGTAGTTAGGTGTAAACACTAAGACATAGGTAGCTACGCCGCGCCTGGCTGCAGCGTCAGTGTGCGAGCGCGACACTCGGCCTAGCAGTGCGCACTGTCTGTCGGCGCTTATCGTATTTGACCTAAGTAAGATCTATTCATAAGTATTAACTGTATTGTGATTCTTAATTATCGTATATGTATTACTCAATTTTTCTTGAACCCACTGCCAAACCTGTGCAGTTGTGTTTGACGTTGGTCTATGGGCTACCGGTGTTATTGTGATATGCATGACGCGGACAGTGGCGATTGTTCGATAGGCTGTGTTAAGTATTTATTGGGTCGGGTGCATAATGATCGCTTATGTACAGTTGGTTCTATTATTTATTTAGGCATCATAAAACTTGCTATGTATAAAGTTTTATATAAATTTAATGTATCTTTCTATTTTTTATGATTTGGACTTCGTTTAATGTTTGTGATGTGAGGAGCTTATTTTTTTGCTGTATGCCTTATAAGAAAGGCGTTTTGAACAAAGCATGTGCGCTTCTTTTAGAAACTGTGTGGTGTTGGTTGGTGCGGATATCTTTAAGGTTGTGTTTGTTCGCTTTACTGCAACAATCTTATCATTTCGAATAAGCTTTAATTGCAAGATAGGGATATGCCAAACGAAATTGACTGAGAATTAAACAGAACTAGTCTTATCTTATTTGGAATCTCGGTGTAGATATGTTTGGTTTATTATTCAAATTTGACTGAATTTACAAAACATCGGTAGGGTATTGTTCTTTATTATTTATAAGTTATTTTTGTTCCTGTGTTAGTATATAAGGCCGAAACTGATAGTACAGTATTGAAGTAGTCTGTGGACCAACGACAAATGATTGCTCAGGCATCTTCGTTTAGACTGATTTTTTACTACTCTGACTGCTATGTTCAAACATTATCTAAGAGTTAAAGCTGAACGTATAAATATTACAGTTTCATATTCCTAGGTAATGGATGAGCATAGTTCTACTTAACAAATAAGAAAATCAAACATTTAAGTTCGTACATTTTATTGTAAAAAAAATAAACAAGAAATCTTAAACCAATTGAATGTATTAATTTTAATTGTCACCACTAATGACGTTAAAATATAATGGATGTAGATTTTTTCATTGGTTTTTTATTTTATTATGCGTGTGCCTACCGACTATAGCTTCCAAATGAATACCTCGCCAATAGTACAGCACGGGTGGCAATAATATTTTCTAGATTATCATATGTGACTATTTGTCTAAAGATCAATAGACTTAGCGACACCGGTATACTAATATTAGTCTCCTTCCCCCAATTACTTGAAGCTTCTGCGAGACATTCTGCTATTTAGTTAACTATGTTATCTTTATTGCTAAATTAAAGAATTACACAATGTAGCTCTGCCAAACTGTACGTACATACATATTTAGAAAATGATAATGAATTGCTTTCATTCAATTTACTTTTTGAAATTTTCTAACCATGTCTGAGTAGTTGCCAGTATTTCACCATTGGCTTGGGATACTTTTTCGTGGACTTCCAATGTGAGTATTGCCGTTCAACTGCCTTTTCCTTTTTTCTTTATTGTGTTATAAGGTCGTTCCTGAGTTTAGGCCTGTGCAAGTGAATAAAGTTTTGAAATAAACAGCGCCACTATTTCAAATTATCTAAAGTTGTTTTCGTCCTTCATTGTACATACATTATACCATAGTAAACCTTGTCGCCAAGTTTAAATAGCCTTTATAATAAAACTGCAAAAATATTCGACGTAGTTAGAAGGTCATACTCAGTGAAGCAAATTCGGCGCAAGCGGGCAGGAGGCGCGCCGAGCGAGGTGATGTGGAGGTTATGAATACAAAAGGTATAGAAACGTAGAATTGCGGCCGAGGAACGGAACGCAACGGACACGAACTGCCGCTCGAAAGGCGGGGAACTATTCTGTAAGCGTTAGCCATGTTTGAGTGTGACTATATTTTGCTTTTTAAATATGTTGGGGACGAATTCCCAATGTGGTCCCCCAGTTTCCACGCACATGTTCTTTTTTATCCTCTACTATGTTGTAGATTCCAAAAATAAATTTTATCTTTATTTAAATATTTCTTTTTGTTGTCGCGGCCCCCAATAATTTTCTGAAATTATGTAATATTTTTATGTCTTTTATTCAGGCTGTATGGATGTCACAAACTTTTGTTTTCTATGGGGGGATTGAACCCGCATTCGTCGCGCAGTGGTGAACTCTTACGAGTACGACTTCGTCTTTTGTGCAGTCATGCGACAGAATAACAAAGTCTAAAACCAACCATTTCTGTTTTTACATACACTGTCACATTATAATTTATTAACGCCTGCATACTTTTTCAGCCCAAAACACTGAAACATGTATGACACTTCAACTGAAGCAGAAAACACGACATTTATTTAATAAATTTGTCTCGTACGAACAACTACTATATTGTGAGATATTTTTCCTCGTAGTGTTGATAATACCCGCCGGACGCACGCTGACGTCAGGGATTCTTGTGCACGCGCACGGCGCAGGCCAGTGGCTGTGAATCACGCGGCGATGTGTCACCGCCGACGCCGACGCCCGCCACGCTGCCACTGCGCCCAACATACCTAACACAGTAGGAATGTTTTTCAAACTTGCGCGAAGGACTTGGGACAGTTCCGCTATCGAACTTCAGCAAATGCGGGTACACTAAAAAAGATAGCCAGCATATTGTTGCGTCCAATATTTAGCAATCATACAATGGATAGTCTCTGTGTAATACTGGTTTCACCAATTTATTATTGTCCTGTATTTGCTTCGTTTTAGCCAAATTAGACTAGACACGTGACTCCCAATCTTACGAAATATCTTGTTTTGATTATACGCTGCGAATAGTTAGCAAAAAAATCTAACCTCAAGGAAACCGACTGGTTTGACTTGCTTTTGGCAAGAGACAGTCTACGTTGTTTATGTAGCTTATACATAATTTCTTATAATCATACTTCTAACCAAGGGTAATTTACTTTGGACTCTTGTATCGTATGATCGTACATGCCACGACGCAATGGAATTTACTATGAATATAAAGTTCTGTAAATTATAAAACGTCTTGCATCGTGAATAAAAATGAGTGGACAGTAAGTAGTGTGTCAGTGTGGAGCAACCGGTACGTACCGTGGTCTGCCTGGTTGCCTGGTCGCCGGCCGCGGCTGACTTGTATTTTTATGTAACTTGTTGTTAGGTAGCAAGCGCTGGTCGTTGCGCCACGGCCGCTCGCCGCTCGGATCGAATCCGTGCCGAGCCGTGAGCCGCTGCTGTGGCGAATGAATTGAGGAAAACTGGGCTGCGTTATGTGCACAGACCTGCCGACATGCCTGGGTACCGATGCTCGTTAGTCTTCAATATAAGGCCGATTACTCAGGTACGGGCCTGTAAACGATTGTTGTTATGTTCTGAGGATATTATGAAAGAAGAGGAATTGTACGGACGCGCTTTTCGGTTTGATCCGCTCAATAATTTCTAGTTCCCATATTTTTATCTGTATAAAACAGTATTCGAATTGTTAGTTACAATCTGTTTGCAAAATTCTTACTTTGTCTTGTAATTTTTGTCTCGATGAGTACCTATCAAATCTATCCTCACAAACTGACATTATGTAATAATATTAATTGGACTAGTAGGATTCAAAATGGAATGAACCAGATACTTATTTACAGTTAAAAATACTCGGTGACCAATAAATTTAAAATACTCAATATTTAGTTATTTAAACAAAACCATAATATTTCTGATTGGGTGGTTAGGAATCAAATCCCGTCGACTGGTGAACTGCGCTGCGGTGCCGCGACGCGCGTAAACATGTTTATGAGCCGACTGTCCACTCTTTGACATCCTCTGGACCGTTTATTGATATAATCTATTTATATTCGCGAATGTATATTTGTGTACTACAACAAACAGCCAAAGGCAATGCAATGTGAATGCTGGAAATATTTTCAATCATATTATGCAACGCAACTATTGATCGTAACATAAGGATTTTAGTAGCTATTAGGAAAAACGAAATATTACCTTTAGTAACTTATTATTAATTTACTCTTACATTTGGATAAATATTGAATAAGGAAACTAATAATAATACTATGGTAATTCAGAATTATCTCTATTTTATCAGATTTGTATTAAGATA
This sequence comes from Autographa gamma, assembly GCA_905146925.1. Taxonomy (NCBI): domain Eukaryota; kingdom Metazoa; phylum Arthropoda; class Insecta; order Lepidoptera; family Noctuidae; genus Autographa; species Autographa gamma. The sequence continues at coordinate 5,237,211 of LR989868.1, read as the reverse complement.
CAATTTAAATTAAATACACTGCAAGACATTTTATAAGACATACGTAAATGAAATCACCCCACCGGCACAATGGTGGAGCGCTCGGCTTTTGAGCGCAAGACTTCCTTTATCTGAGGCCATTGACCTGGTTTTCCTCCAATATTTTTGCATCTGTAATTTAGTCAAGGTTGGAAGTGCTATAAACACCTCAACAACTTGTATACCTATCCATATATGAACACATGTTATTATATATATGCTTTAGTAGTATATTTATCATCTTAACAACTTTACAACAACAGATTACGGACTGTATATTAAGGATCAACTAAAACACAAGTAGCTACTCTACATTTTCCCACGACTTATTCACACTTCAGTTATCTACTCACTATTATTTTCAACAAGTTTTCAATCCAAATACTTTATCACACCTATATATTTACATACTACCAGAACTACACCATTTATAACACACAGAAACATTAAGAAGAAAAAAGTACATCACTAATAACTAAATACAAAGTTCAGTTTAAAACTCATAACGGGGGTACCATAATAAGCAGTACGAATGCATCGGCTGAGGGCTGAGGGCTGTGTCCCCCGTACCCTTGGCCGGGAGTGCCCTGCCGCCCTCGGCGCGACCCGAGCGCCCTCTCGTGCCCTGCCGACCTTGCAAAGGGTGCTATGCGTTCATCCCGCTATTGTGACTCTAACGCTCACTATTACTCTAAGCATTACAAAATCTAACGTTCTTTTAGCAAAAAGACACCCGTCTGTTTTTGAATAAGTTAGCTAAAGATAGCTTTTTCTGCCAGGGGTGGGAATTCGACATAATGATTTGTAGTGGTCTTAATAATATGTCAAATTTTGTTTCTAATGGGGAAATGCATTTTCAAATACATTTATTAATAATATTGGCTGTTATTGAAAACTACTCAAATTTTAAGTTTTTATTAACTGTTTAATCGTATATCTGTCTTGCTTTCAGGTTGAAAGAAAAGCAGTTTGAGAACTTCTTAGAGTTTGACTATTCAGTTCTTAACTCATCCAAAATTTTCTTTTATTACGTAAAACGTATTTTAGACACCTCCTAATTTATGTGCACTAACAGAAGTTGAATAATAGCCGTGTTTGTAGGCTCACGAAAACTATTAGAGTTACTTTACGATGTAGGTAAAAGACATTTCAGACAATTTTAGTGTTTGCTCTTAAATTAAAACAACAACTTTAGAGGAAGGTTATGGAATTAATTTAGTTTGTCTGTGCACTCTGCCCTGGCTTGTCTTAATTGTACTGTGTACAATTTAATTATTGTTTTGACTGTGTTTTTTTCGTAACCAATAACTTTGCAAGAAGTGGCCTCATAAGCTTATCAGCGGATTGACGATTTCTGACGTGATAATTTTTTGATGCTTTAAAAATCGTAGCAATGCATTTAATACCTAAGTAGTAATTGTTTGAAATACGTATACGTGTTATGTAATTTCGTTAACGATAAATAGCAGTACGTTAGGGCTTACCTACTACTTACATAGGTACATTGAACTTTACGCTCCTTGCGCGTTGATTGTTAGTACTTAAATTGTAACCTAACTCATTAATTTGCTCGAATTTATGTTTGCAGAATATGTAGGTTTACTGTTCTATTGATTTATATAACAAGCACGAATTATAAGAATCCGTATTCGATATATAAGAAACGATGATTATTTATTTGTATTTATTTCTTAAGACTTTAGATAAAGTCGTGTTGTGATCTGATATTCCTACAATACATGTGCTGGGAAATCATGGGAAATGGGATGGGATGTCATGGAAAAGCCATGATGTTTAATGGTGCCTACTTACATTTCTATCAAGCAGGATTGTAGCAAGTGGTCTCTGCCTGCCCCAACGGGAAACAGGCGTGATTATATGTACGTATGTAATATGAATGAACTTTCTTTTCTCTTCTTGTGGTAGAAAGAAGAATGAATGCTAATACCCATCCTACAAGAGGATTTCACGCCTTGCATATTTTGAAAAAGGAATGTAGCGCCGCTGTCATTCTCAAGTGCACCGACGATGACGTCACAACATGGCGACGTCTACGCGGCGACTCGGTGCAATATACTACCAAAACTAGTGTAGTAGCTGTGATAGCGTGGATTTCGTAGCTTGAAAGAAATTACGGGACACGATTTCAGTAATTAAAAATATGTATATGTAGAAAAACTTTGTTATTGCTCTTGACGAACTATTCTCGGACAATAAGACACGTTATTTTTACGTGCGATTGCAACTTTTTTTGTCAGCTAACCTTTTTCTATAAATTTTTGGGTTACATATATAAAACGGAGGTTTCAGACAAATATCAAGTTTTTACATGCAGTGATTAAACTCTTTAATCTATTGACTGAAAAAGAACAATTGTTAATGTACAAAAAAATTGTTTAAACATTAGTTTACAAAAGTATCTTTTTTAAGGGAAAGTAGACGACAACATATGCTATAGGATAGTCAATGTTAAGAATGCACTAATGCAACAGAATAGCTACACACCCTGCTACAGTAAGGCGCTATACGTTGCTCGTCAATACATCACTAATTACCAATCTATTTGTAATTATCATTGTGAAGCTACAAGCTATACAATAAGTACTATATCTACATATTGTATAAACATGTGTATCTCTCGTATTCCCTGAAGGCTTACGCAGAAGTTTGATGCTGTAAATAGATACAAATATTGTGTTTATCAGTTTTAAATACAGTCATTATGTAAAGTCAAAACAATATACAAAGTATGATGATAGAAAAATTGCAATAGTTTTTGGTTTCTGGGATTTGAACCCGGGACTAACGCCGTATAGGGTCACAAAACAGCCTTGCTATTTTCTAAGCAATGAATGCATCTAGATTCATGAAAGCCTTTCAGAGAGATTTCAGCTTCACCTTAATCTCATTTTTCATTTTTTTTTATGATAAATATACATAACAGTAAGGGTTCGTCCATATCTGACCAACGAGAATTACATAAAAAGGTATTGAATATCGATTAAACGAATAGTTTGTGTTATGTTTTCATAAATGTGTAAACTTTAAAAGTTGCGTACTACACCCACGGTTTTTTTCTATGGAAGATTTTTGTTTTCAAATCAGCCTGAAGTTCCCATCATTGTGTTATTTTAGAACGAAGCTCTTTTTTTTTGAAACACCAAACACACAAACATATTATCTTGGCATAGTATAAAATATTTTGAATAAGCTGTCTTAGCGTACCTATAAGAACACACTTTTTTACTAGGTAACAATTTAATATTGGGAATTATTGAATTGTGCTTTTATTCCGAAGCAATATGGTTGACGTTCGAAATTATTACCAATGCTGTGCGGTCCAGCGTATTATCTACTACCCTAGAAATAGCCCATTACATTGTGTTCGTAGAAAAGGCTGGCCGAGCTATTAGTTCGACTATACAACCCAAAATTCTAACAGTAATTGGCATTTCCCTTTCGGGAAAATACATTTAGTAAATACTCTACTATCAGTATTAAACAATATTGTCTTACACAAGTCTATTAACAGGCCGTTATTTTAACTATAAAAACTTAATAACAATTTGCCGGACCGGGGAATTGAATATGGGACGTCACGGTTGACAGCCGCTGCTGCGAATAGCGAGCCGTAATTCTTAATATTCTTTAACACTGTGGCACCGACATTTTCCCACGCAGTTTTTCTATTTTTAACCGCCTTAAAAGAGGTCCGTTTGACCCGTGCATTATGTTGCATATAAGGCCTATTTCCGTATTTTCTTCGTTACCTTTGACTCGATTTAAATAAATCTTTTTTGTAGGAAGGGTTGGTCATTGAACTATTTTATTTGGGACATGTTTTGTGCAGGTAAAGTTCGATAATACTGTATGTTTTGTAATCTTTTAATACGTGGACTATATATAAAATTGTCACATTCTTCTAATCGTAAGACATTCGCAGAATTGGAGTTTGTATAAAAGGAACTTAACACTAAACACACATATACCATCACGCCTGTATCCCCGAAGGGTTAGGCAGAGGTGTACAAATGTACACCCACATCACTTAACGCTAAAGATCATTTAAAAAGCAAGTTTGAAAATTGCAAAGAAAATAAACTGCTTGATTACCTCAGTAAGGTGGATCTTGACCGCTGAAGTCTTCTAGATCTGGCAATCTTTGTTCTGCTGACGTCAACTATCTGTTTAAACTTACAGATAATCTGGAGAAACTTAAGCGGATCTTAACTTGACTACATTAATATTTGGTTTACGCAAATATGATCGTGTATCAGAATTTCTCGTGGAACTCACCTGGCTTCTAATACGCTTTTCCCGGAATTCTCATATTCCTGCCCTGATTCAGTGTCCTGTTTATTTAAACGCCCTCTCAGTTAAGAAAATTGAGACACACTAACTATCTCTAACATATTAAAGATATAATGACTGAAATACCTATGTATGAAGGATAAATTATGTAAGAAACCAAATAATATACTTTGTACTGCATAATAAACTTACTATCTATATAATATGGTAAAAAAAATGGGATGTCTATGTGTGAAAGCCTATGAAAAACACTAATCAGTCGTATAAGTCCGTCCTTAAATTAGGTAGCTTTTCAGGATAGCTTTATTGTTGATATTAAGCGCCAGCGGCCTCGGAGGCTTGAGTGAAAGGCGATGGGTGTGGTGCAGCTCTGCGCAGCCGATTGGCGGTAAGGCGTACACTTCGCAGTACAACATATCAAACAAAAGAGACCTCCCCATTTGACGTTCACTTTTAAAAGAATTAATTGCACTATGACATTGATCTGAGCAATTTATTCTCGGAAGGATGTAGTTTTTCCGCATGATCTGAACCAACTTTGTTCACAACTTGTAACTTTAAGAAAAAAATATTTTGTAATACATACTGATTCGTTTGCGAGAAAATATCCCACAAGAATTCGGCCTCTACCATTCTCTATAGCTTAGAAATTATTAGCAAAATATTAATGAAGTCATGCTAACCATTCCTTGGTGGCGAAAACAGCAAAATGAAGACAAGCTTGTAACAGGCCCACAGCTGGGCCAAATGCTGAAGAGGCATATGCCTTGCAGTCAGCTCTTTTCAGACAAGGAAAGGACATTCAGGCCTGCAATGAGGGATGTGAGACTAATGGTTAAATAAATAAGCAACACCAGCCAAATTCTAATACTAAGTTCCGTTTGCGCTTGATATAAACTAACCTTGAATAAATAAACATTTAAATATAGCCTTACAACTAGATATGACCACAAAGTTTGGGAATTAACATAGGTAACGTTTATGTGGAAGTTTATCTATGTATGAGTCATTTAAAGATTGATTCCATAGTTCAGTCCTATCAGTAAAAGAGAAAATAAAGGTAAATTTAAAATTCGAAATGATTTATTCTGACTAAAGACAATAGCATAATTTAAAAAATGGGATGATTTTTTTTTAATAAGACAATATTTCAATTAAAAAAATATTACATAGGTACACCATACTTAACATAGTAGGACTAATACCTGTAAAACTTTATATCAATCTCTTATACTACTAAATACAGCCTGCACTTGTGACAGCTCTCAAAGCACCCTTATTCCGAAGCAATAAGGTTGACTTTACCGTTGCAATCGCAGTCCTAGTTCTGAAGCCACCCTTCAATAATGCCCCTTTAATAATTAAAACCAGTTCCATCCGGATCTCCCTCACTGTGTCTCCCTCGGCTGAGATCTAAGGCCCACTGTAGGGCGCCCTTACTAGGGATGCTTAGGAAACCTAATTTCTTCAAACAGACTAAATAGTCGTGTTAAAATACATTTTTCAACCACATACTAGTAGTTATAATGTAGTTGAGGTCCGTGTACCGCAGGGGTGGCCTTAGTGGACATTGCTGACGTAGTTAGTTTTTCCTATTGCTCTGGCTGGAGGCCTTAAGGTCTTCACCAAAAGTCCGGTGAAGCAGTCAAGGTCTGCGCTCAGGTGAAGTCGAGACATATCACCAGGAAATATAGAGGCGTCTACTAATCAACCAATCATGATAATTTCAACCTTATATTAGTTGGTAGAGTTTGGATTTGTTTTTCTTATAACATGTTTTAGGTTAGTGGAAAGTTTTACCTGCGTATTTTAAGTTGCAAAAATTATTCAATTGTGAAGGATGAGTGTACTAACAAATGTTTTCTATCTAAAGCGATACTGATAGCTTATATTAGATCTTAGGTAAGCTAACAATAGTAACATTAACAACATTATTGGAATAAATTGTTATGCTGAAACAACTCGAAAGTTATTTGTCATTTAGAATTTTTTTTTAATATGCTGTAGTGACTTAGTGGTTAATTTGTCTAAACATAGCAGGGCGCGAAAAAAAATTTTCACCTTTGTAATTTTTCTAACTTCAGTAGGTACGTAAATAGGTCCTATGAAAGTGTTGCAATATGCGTATCTTGACAGAATGTTTTATTTTACTACTTACCAAACTATGGCTTTACAATACATTCTTCTGTAACGCCTAAAATATTGGTAAAATCATATCGAAATTACTTGATATAAATACATACAAATTACATTTTCTGTCCTGGTTTTAATTCCGGGGAGCAGCCGAGTATCATTCTAACATCGATTGGACCCAGAAGTTTACCGGCTGCGACAACTAGATACGCAAAGGGTATGATCTCATATCATTGCCCTTTTCCCCATTCGCATGTATAATTAATACGATATTTACCAAGCTCTGTTGATTTTATAACATATAGACAAGAATTATATGCTAGAAAAATTATATAACTCAAGTAAAGAATAACGTTACAAACAGGGTAATAAATCTGTTAAAATCTTACTTTGTGTTTGTACAAGTAACTAATTACATAAGGATAGTTATTATACATAGAGCATTTACGCAGAATAATTAAAAGGAAGGCTCTTGAATCTAAAAATTTGTCGAACCGTAAATTTGAACAACGAAAACGTCGAATTTGGTACACGCAACTTCTTTTTGAACGATGATTCGAATACGTCATTATATTTAATGCAATACTTTCATTTAGTGTTACGGAACCCCAAAGAAGCATAGCTAAGTACTGTCAGCTCGCTGTGGTATACTGTCGCACCTTCCATCCAGTTTTAAATTCGCAGCGTTATATAAATTTTTGACACCGAATCTGTGCTCTCCACAATATCGGCCACCCTGTACCACGAAACTTGGTGGAGCTTATCATCGTATTCATTTCAATCGAAACCGGTCGACAGCTGCGTGGTGTCGCAGCTCGGTGGGATTTCGTGGTAGTGGGGTAGCTGTTTTTCTGATGCGATCAGAAACCGGTTGACCATCGGCGTAATGACGAGCGCGCGGCCGTGGTCGAGCAACTAACAGAATCGGTGTAGGTAAATATCGAATACCTACTTTGCATTATTAGAAATAGTTTTATTGAGGCAAAAGAAATTTGTATTTACAGGTTTGTTGGTTCCTGAGCACAGCTTGAACGAAGTTTCACCAACGCTTCCTAAGTATGGTCGAAGAGATTTCTAAGTGGTTTCAAATCGTAAAGCATGAACTAGAATTAATTGTTATAACTGCAAATCGCTGGACGCGTTGATATTGTGCGAGTTTCTACTTACAATTCCTTCGATTATGAGATACAGATAGGACCTTAGTAGGTCTAGAATATGTATCTATTTTAATCTGCAATATCATCTGGTAAGCACTTGCTGTATCAGTGACATTTAGGGTGTAAACCAACATTATATCAATTCGTATTGTAATCGATAACCACGCCTAGTTTTTGGCTCTATAAAATAAGGATTATAGTTTGTCGTATAATCTTGATAGAACCTACCTCTTGATGGTAGTTGAGGTATCATGACATAAGAATAGAATTTTAGGGACAACGTTGAAGAGTGAGTGGCGTAGTGGTTAAGAGATTTGGTTATTGGAGAAAGGGTTTGATTCGCGCCGTAAGATAGTGTGCCTTAATTTTATTTTCGACTGCGCCAGAAGCAAAGTTATGTGTGTATGTACATTTCTTTGAAACACTCTGTAGCCTAAACGGCCTGATGATGATGATTTTAGCATGAGAAGTGCCGCCAGAAAGGTAGCAATTGTGAGATAAAAAAAGGTTGCCTGGTTTTGGTACTATTTAAATATCCCCAAGTATATCGAGTTTGGTATCTTCTTCACATATCAAGATTAGTTTGGAACTCTTTGGAATGTTCTTTGTCAATTATTGAGTTGAAGAGATTTTCTGTCAATGATGGTCACTACCTAGTACGGTAGGATAGGTTGGTTTCCATACATACAAACATACATATAATCTCGCCTCTTTCCCTTGTAGGGGTAGGCAGAGACCACTTCTTTCCACTTGCTACGATCCTTACACACTTCCCAACAAACATTTACGACGTTGAGTAGACGTGATGGTGGCAACTATATATTATTTAGTATCATCGTATAAATGTCATAAGGACGTTTACTCGACGGTATTAGGGCCCATTTTATTCAACTTAAGGCGCTAAGAGTTTCGTGTAACAGTCATATAAATACCTACTTAGTCGCATAGTAGTCATATAGACGTCGGCGATTTGCACTACATGCCATGTAATGATACCTGTCGCGTCGTGTATTCGACTTCGTGTCACATAATATGATGTAATCGTTGTGTTATTGTTACTTAAAGATGATATATTGAACGAATTACTTTAAAAGATTTATTTCATTTAGTGTTTTTGACAGCTGAGTTAATATTGCATTTTTATGTTAAGTTTTTGATGAGGTGATAAAATCATTGCATCAGTTGTAAACCATTGTGCAATCAAGTTTACTGATTAATGTGAGGTAAGTTTATAACAATTTTTTTATGCGCTTTCAATATGTTACTGTTTTCACATTATCTTTATAAATAATTTGTTACGTGACTGCGTTATATGAAAACTATATAACTTCCCGACCTATAAATTGCCAGTTCCATTGTAAATGTGTACGCCATGAAAGTTAATTTAGGGATCAATAATAAATAAAACTTTTCTTTTAGGTAAACCCCACAATGATCTATAATTATCTGGATGTTGATAAGTTTTTATCAAAGATGGACTTTATCAAAATGATAAGCGCAGATTTGAAATGGCCGTGGTCATTAACTCATTTTATCTTTAGTTCCCGTTGTTATGGATGTGGTTTCCAGATAGTCCGTGGAAAAAGGTTTGTCCGTTTTCATTATTCCCTTCATACATGTTGTTCGGTTTATGGTATTCTTGACCTGGCCTTTTTCCATTTACACTCGCCATACACTTTTATCGTCAATCATTCTTAATATACTCTCGACATAGCCAAACTATCTCAGCATACCTTTCTTAATTTTTGTTGGTTTCCAGGTTAACTGAAAGTATCAAAGCATCCTTCAGTCTATTTACAAACATCGCCATGTATCTTCGTTCTATACTTTTAATAACACATAGTAATTTCCGTAGTTACCTATATTAACAGTTCTAACGTTAATGCAAGTCGTCTTCACTCGTTTGAAGTACATCCATGCGACGGGAGAAATTCTAGGAAAAGCAACGAGGTTTTAATATTAAATTGGTAATAGTTGGAAGCAATCATATTATGTCCTTGCCAGATTATATAAACATATTAGATGTACAGTAAAGTACTTACTTAATTAATATTACAAATAGCATATTATATGAAAAACTGATAAGTACTGGACATGCTTACGGTGGTAAGAAAAAATGACTCTTCTTCTTTGCAAAATTCATTATATTTCAGATATAATTGTTATGCCTCACAAAGTACTATGTCTTAAACACTAAACAAAAGATTATACTGAAATGTAACATTTTATACACTTTATAAGTATTTACACAGTTTACACATTAGTCCAACACATAGTGGATATTAGGTACTATATAAGGCTATATTACGCGTACATACATTTATATTTCATGATTAACCTTCTATAGAACCTATTTATTAGGGATATGTAATAAATCCAATGTGAAATTATATTATTATGAATATATTGGCAAGAATTAAAACCTAAAAATGAGCTGTTAATCTTATGGTGACTCACAGTCATCAAAGTAAATAGACCTGAACTAGGAATTGGACAACCAGAGCCTAGGACATAACCTTTGAAAATAAATATTATAATACATAATATAAAGGGCTATCATAATATGAGCGTAAATAATTAAAAATGTTTCTGTAACATAGAGCAAGCAAAGCGCATTTATTATTCCAAGTTAAGAGTCTAAAACCATCAAGGTTGTATAGATTTTAATAAATCAAGTGAAAAGTAAGACTGTTTTACTTTTAATTAAAATTATAATGTTGGCTGTTACGTCAACATAATAAACGTCAGTGAAAAGAGCGGGAAAGTTCCCCAGCGGCGGCCATATTGGATGTGAATTGCGTTCCATTGTGCGCAGCGTTCGGCCGCCGGTCGGCCACGTGCAGCGCACATCTGCCGCGCGGGTGACACAGGCACCCTCCTGCCTACATCCCAACCATTGCTCGCTCGACCATCTTATACACTCTATAATTTATCGAAAATAATATGCACGCCATAGGAAATACATTAAAACTTCATCCAATCGCGCTGAAGTGGCCTCGTATTCCTTTGTTCTCGGCCGAAATACAGATTCCAAAAATACTTTATTGAAAATATCTTCGAATTTAGTTTCCAGCGTATTTATTTAGTAAAACGATTAAGATTCTTGTTTCTTATGAACAACAAATCATACACTCACCTATAAACTTTACAATTAATTTGGCGAAATAAAATTAACACGAGAAGAACAACAAAACCGTTGTAATAAAACCGATATTAGTGCGGTAGCAGTGTGCGCGCATGCGCGGGCCGAGGGTCGCTCCAGGCCTCCCCTTCCTATTACGCACTCTATTTAGGGGCTGCTACAAAGAACAACTCCGGCCTATCTATTTTGGTCTCACTCCGGAATATTGTCATAGACAAAGTTATTGGATTCTGAACGTTTCTGTTATGCCGTGCCGTGATGAATATGGCAGCGTTGTGGGTAGGGAAATAAAATCAGGATAATAGGGAAACAATGACTTGAGTTTTTAAGACGTATGTTTGAGTGTCACTTTATGTTTTTTATGGTATTTGAACTTGCGGCTATGGGGTTACATATGGCTGCAAGTTAGATAAGTTGATTACATAGCTAGAACATAAGTAGTTCGTTCATTACACCCGTTCCTATACCCTTCCCTCTTCGTATCTGGTATGGTTGGTCTAGATACTCTTCATTTTCGTCGACAATTTATGCTTTTGATCCACTACTACCTCCTAATGAACAATAAAATTGATAATCCATCAGTACGAGAAAAGATATCCTTTTATATCCCTGACCATTACATGCGTGGTACTGGTCGTCGTCACCATAGACTCCTTTGTTACCCGCCAGCTTGGCAGTCACCTCAAGCTAATAACTGTCCCACTGCAAAAGCTGTCCAATTGCTTAATAGTTTTGTGAATGCTAAACCTGATGCAGACATATTTTATGATTCTTTTACCAGAACCAGAATAAATGTCAGATTGTATTTAGACCATTTGTACTCAAACCAGACCAAAGCTTAAGTAATTTTTTTTAAGTTCACATTATATTTTTTAATTGTTGTGTGTTATGTTTTTTATTTATATTGTTTTATTATTTACTTCAAATTCGTTAGTGTTAATTTTTTTAGTTAGTTTTAATTTGTGTACTGTGTATTCATTAGTGTTGTTTTCTTTTTAAATTAGTATAGCATATAAGCGTTTTGGTATTTTTAATGTACTGTAAGCTTGTTATGTTTCTTATAAATAAATAAATAAATTACATATAGGTACCTAACTACAGAAACTTTCAGTCTAATTAAAAAATAACGTATTTATCATGATAACAATTAAGGAGTTTTGTCAAGTCCTCTAAAAGCAAAACACTCACAAACGTCATAGGTAAGATATTTAATTTATTTCGTATCAATAATGATTTGGCTAGCCGAAGTCGGGCGGAAGCGGGCAGGCCGGTCCGTTGCCGGTCCGGTGGCGATACGGCGGCGATCCGGCGGCCGGCTCGCAGCGGCTGCGGAAGCGGCAGCCTCCGGTCCGGGAACCCTCAGAAAGGTCACATTGCTGATGGACCAAATCTTAAATTAAATAGGATGAAAGCTTGACGCAACACTGACTTTCTGGATATTGTGAGAGAGGTTGTTTGATTACAATGTGGAATATTCCAGATCAATATTCTGAAGTAAGTTATAAGTCAAAATGAGTCTTTATCAATTCTTTTTGGTTTATTAAGTGTTATTTTATTAATTATTGATATCAAAAATGATCTGGGTACAGATTTAGAAGTAATCGATAAGTCGCTCTGCGGGGTTAGAACCCGTTACAATTTTGAAAGAAAACAACAACTACTCTGCACTAAAACTGTAAACGGTAAAGATTAATTCATTTTGAACTCTGTGTTAAGATCACATAAGGTTGATTTTATCTGCGCAGTGTTCTAAAGGTCAAGCTCAGTGTTTGGATCTCACATAAATCAAGGTGTCTGAAAAACTCTTGTAATTGTGTACATAACAAAATGTCTGGAATTGCATGGACGAGGCATCTATCCTTAAATATGACAGTATATTTTTATACATCTTATAGGAATATTTAGGAAATTACATATTAAATGGTAAAAGTGAAAATAAGTTGTTAGATAAAAAACACAAATATATAATTATTTCACGTTATTTATTAATATTTCATAGTTAAAGCTTTTGCTGGTCCTCTGTTCTTAGGAGCTGGTGGTGGACTTTATTATTTATCAAACAACACAAGGCCCTGTACCATTGAAATCTAAATTCTATGCCGTACGAAATAAGATTCGTTTTCCATTACTCTAATTTAGTACTGGTTGGATGTAGACTGTATCGAACGATTTTGGGGTAGAATTTGGTATGCTCGTGTTCGCAGTTACAGAATGTGATCTATGAACACCCTGAAGGGTGGAAAGGTTAGACATATGACACTGGTGTGGTTCATACCCCATACAGTGTGAAAAACCTTTTTGATAGACCCTTTTTAAAGAGTTGACTTGTAGTAGGTAAGTATCTACTTTTTTGGTGTATTGTAATGAAGCTTGCCTTTTAGTTCAAAGGTATATTAGTATAGACGGCTTCTATACCTAGGTACTATCAGTATTTTTTATTTAGCAACAGTTTTTTTATATACGCCTTTTTTTGGTACTTACTACTCAGGTATTACACATTAATCCGCTTGACGTTTAAGCTAAGTTATTCTGGTCATACTCAAAACCTATCAAAATTATTCAACGTAATATTTATTTACAGCTTTTCAATTTACTCTTTTGTCAGATCTAGTAGTTAGTCATGTAATTAGTCAACCAAAGGGGTAACAAGCAATCTCATCACTAAAAACATTTTTGCCAGTTAGCGAATACTTTTTAAGCCATTTGTTTTAGTTACGAGTATCAGATTTCGTTTCATTATTACTTCTTCAGCACGCGTCGTATTGTCTGAATCTCGGTTCTAGACTGCTAGGTTCCATTCTAGCTCTGACACATCAAGTGGTCTGGACAATGTCACCTGTCAGAACCTTAGTCACTTGCACCGCTTACCTGCGTTCGTATCTGACTGAGACACTAAAGTGTTTGTATGTGTTGTACCTGATAGGGCATTTCCAGAAGATCCACTATGAAGTGGCAACGGCAGGTGAATCCATTGTGTCTTTTGTTGGCCTTCAAACAGCACTACTGTAAAAATAGTAGTATTTGTTAGAATATTTTTTTCTTTAGAAGCATATTTATGAAAAAAAAAAATACGAACAGCACTAGTGATTTTACCAACTAGATAGATTTTATTTTAGAACTAGACGATGATTTCATGCTAATCAAACAAGTATTCTGATGCTTCAATCAGAAAAAAGTTTTGTAAACAGCAGTATTCTTGCTATTTAGCATCATAGACGATATTTTGGGTACTTAATGATTCCCCATGCTATTTTTTGTAAAGTATATTAACTTTGCATTGATTAAAAAAATAGCAAAACGATAATTACCTAAAATACTAGCGGATGCCTCATTACCGCCTTATCCTTGCACTAATAAATAAACATATCCAAACTTATGAAAACATGATTCAAAAAGGTAAATTATTTCCCTAGTCATTTCCGGTGAGTAACATCTTTAAATGATAATCTATCAAACATTTTACAAGATTTCAGCTATCAGTTTGAAGATATCATAATCACAAATGTCCATTAAATAGGCTTAGATAAGCAACAGTTTGATATAATTGATGAATCATCATCATTTACTCAGGTTAGTATTTTAAGAGTATTTCGAAATGAAAGCTGATAATTGGACCATATTGACTTGAATAGACCGCTTACTGGTACGACAGTGTTCATTGATAATGCTTTCTAACAAGAACACTTTTTGTCCATGAAAATCTCTGTCCAGAAAATTGTCCATGGAAATCCGGAGGTCTTGGCTTGTGCCGACCTTTAAAATAAGTTTATGCCTGTAATATTGCTTTTACTTAAATATATATACGTGGGAAAACCTATCGAATTAAAAGCGAAACGGAAAGATAGCTAATTACACAATATTATGCAAAATATAAGCCGATAAAAGAGAGATAAGACCTATTTTTTTTTTATTTACCTTTATTTATTTCGTAGTCAAATTTCGAGTAAATACTTAATATTGTTCGCGGTTTATTTTAAGTTAGTTAAAATAATACCACTCCGTTTCTTTTCTCACTGCTGGGCAAATCCTTCTTAGCATAAAAAAGAAAGAACGGGCATTAGCTACCGCGCATGCGCTTTGCGAATTTCCGTTCAAAGACTTATAAAACCCAGATTTCATAGATTTTCTTATTTAAATGAAAATAATATACACAAAATAGTTTATGAAACTATGAGTCAATGACATCTGAAGTAACATAGAATATAGCATTCCTCTCATGACGAGCTTATTTCTTAGAATTCAGAATACAACATTCACATAGAAAATAATATTCAGGTTTGGTTCCCAGTTTATACACTCGTAGTAGTAGTTAGGATGCCTGTGGTTAGATTCTACTACTTCCTAGTATAATTAGTAAACCGATTTGTATGAGTATTTTTACGTTATTTGTAATACATAATTTAATGAACAGAGTAGCCAAGGCTGCTTGAAAAACTTGGTAATACTAGAAATGGCGAATTTTATAACCACTGTGTCATTTTTGGTATCAAATAATTTATTCAATTTTTTTAGATCCATTATTATATATTATATGTATATATGAACGAATTTTGAGCCAAAATTTCGTAAACTGACTCTATACCAGATGTACTTCTCCTCCCTTTTGGATAGATATACCCTTTCGGTAACACCTTGAATGAAAAGAAATATTATACAAATCAAACTAAGCTAAACAAACCAAAGTGAATACCAACTGCATAATAATTTTGTCAAAATAGTAAAAGTAAAGTAGCTAGTACATTAAAAATTTAAAATTCTTTATTGTTTCATACAATAACACATAAGTCTAAGGTTTCCATAACATCTTCACAACGTCTAATCAATATCGGGTTCAGAGTTATTTTTTAATTACAGTCATTATTGATGCTCAATCGACCGCCCACACTGTGACATTAGCCATTGATGTACAGAGAAGTACACTGGCGTCCCAGTTGCATATCAAATGCAAGTCGGGTTGCGACAGTGACCTTACCTCTGTGAAGTATAGTACATGTTGGTTATGGGTAATTACAGAATATATAAAAATCGATGTTACGAGTATAATGGTCATAAGAAGTATTTCATGTTTGGAGAAACTTATGATGATGTTGAAAATATTTGTAAAATTGAGTAGTATCAGAGGTTCGATTTTTAACCGACTTCAAAAAAGGAGGAGGTTCTCAATTCGGCTGTTTTTTATGTTTGTTAACTCAGCGTGATATGAATCGTGATGTCACAAGTTTATGGAAATATGACGTCAGAGCATTTTGATGTTAGGTAAATATTTTCTCAAGCTATGTCTACCTAATTCATACCTTTTTTCATACATTATTTATATTATATTATTCTACTGACTTAAATAAACTTAAAACGGTAGTGAAGACTGAATGAACAGTAAAAGTACGCGCACGCGCACACGAACTGCTTGAAGCAGTCGGTACTGACTCCGAATCCTTATTCCTTCTCTATACATATAAGAAAATACCTTTTTCCCATCCAGGGACAGTTAGAGGTCCATATTTTAGTGTAAGTTAGTGTGACACGGTACCTCAGGCGACGCATGGTGACACAGTTTGGCTCTCTGCTCATTGTGCGAGCGAATAGGAGCGTGAAGTTTAAATTTCAATCATTACACCGAAATTATTGATGTCGGAACACGACTTGTACTGTAAAATGTAATTGAATAATTGATTACACATTTAAATGTAAAAAATTAATCTTTAATCCAAAATACGAGAAAAAGAAGCTTATTTGGCACCACCTCCAAGTTGTTCTCTTATTTATCACAAAGCTATCTGTGATACTACAATAATTCTTGTCCGCGACTCCATCTGCGTTTGCTTCGGTAGTCGAGGCCAGAAGTAGCTTTTGCCTCCTAATGATTAAGCTTGCCCCAAACAAAGTTTCATGTAAATCTGTTCAGCGTTTTAGCCGTGAAGGCGTAACATACAGAAACAGAGAGAATTACTTTCGCATTTACCCTATAACAGTATGAAAGTTGGAATGGACAGTATGCATTGACTAGAATACTGTCCACAATGGACAATTTAATTTGTACGATAATTATGGCAAAGAATTGTGAAACCTATATTTTTATTTTTTTTCCGTCCACTTTTACATTTCCATGTATAATGTCACATATTTTTATACAAATAAATATATCTTTATCTAAGAACCCGCTTCTCAGCTTAGCAAAAGCTAGAAGCATTTAACAACTGTCCCATTCTCCAACACATTTGATGTCAGTATGCAAGTGTTATATCTCCTAAAATCATTACAAGTTTAAATCTAATCTGTTTATTTATTACAACTGAGCAGATATTGTCTCTGGCAACCATGAGTATTGATTTCCTTACCGACTTCCAAAAATAGGGTAGTCGTCGGAAAGTACTCGCATTTTATATAAGTCTATACTACATAACTTGTTTCTATACCAACTAAAAGAATACTAGATGATAATAATTCAATTTTGTGGCACAACATACACGACTTATCATTGTAATTTTGTAACTAGAAAACACAGCTGCACCACTTTTCTTTTAAAGCCTAAGTACCAATTGATTTAATATCTGCATAAACTTACTCTTAGGAGACTATAAGCATCATCAAATCTGTACCTATATTTTTTACTATTGTTAAATTCAGGAATTTTAGGGTTTAAATAACTTCTGAAGTATATGATTCGTTTTTAAACCTTTTATTATCTTATATTAATATATTATCTATCTATCCCTGTGGATAATATGCAATCAAAAAGTATCTTCATTTCAAAACAAAAAAGTTGCCGCGTTGTTGTCCGCGTTGTCGATGACCTGCTGCCGAACATACTTAGCATATAATACATTTAATTATTAAATTAATTAGCTTATTGATAGATTATCTAATTGAATACCGATTGCAATTACATCTATAGATAATGATTTTAGTGCAAAGCATTTCCTAGAAGTAGTTGATGCCTAGATGCCTAGATCTAGCTATCTTGACTATAAATTACAGGTTATATAATGATATGTAAGCCAAATATAACCGCAAATATTACTCCTTACAAGTAAAATGCACTGTTTATCATTACAAAGTGTTTTCTTTAAAATAGCAAATGAGATTTTCCATTTCAACATCGTATTTCGACGGTTTGAATTGGGAGGTATCGTATTCGAACCTGCAACCTTGTGCATACAGATCCGGTCACTGAGCACCGAAGTTGAAACAAAGTACATGAGTAAGTTCGCGCATTAAGCAAGACTTTCAGCCGACCTTGACGGCAAGCGGGGTAATAAATCTAGGGACTATTAGCCTACAACTTGTATATATTTTTAGGCTTCCATATGTTTAGACGCTTTCAGGAACCGAATTGCTAAAACTTCCCCGTTTTAAATCTTAATCTAAAATGATGATCTAAATTGAAGGTAAACGAATGAGGATCTCTCGATATAAGAAAAAAATATAATATCCGATAATGCTAAACATACTATGATATTTGGCCAAAAATGGCGGATCTGCATTTGCTCATAAAAAGTTGACATTTAATACTACAGCGACAAGTGTCCTGGCTCTAAGTACCGAACATGCCTAGATCAAAGTAAAAAGGTACAAGAAATCACAATTTCTCTGATTAATCTATGTAATATCTCATTTAAACATGTAAACAAGTTAATAAACAAATGTTCGCGTATAGGCAGGGCAACCCTGGCGGCAGACGGGGCTAATCACTCCAGACAGCATTAGCGTACAGCCCACCCTTTTCTCTATATACTTATAACACTATAGGACCACCTAATATTACCACATCCGTTAAATCAATGAGGGAAAACTTTTGGTGTTTCATTAGAGATTTATAATGAGCCACTGTATTTTAATATGTCAAATTTGTTGACTTATCATTTATATTTGTTGTACCACTGATGAGACTAGATGGAAGTGTAGGGCTGCTGATTTGGAGAAATGAAAATAGGCAATACTTATTGCCACAGAATGATATAAAAATTCAAACCGTTACTAGGGTCGGTCTTATCCTAAAACTAATTGCCAGTTCGGAAAAAGTTGAACAAACGGATTAAATGTTTAGCTTGTCAAAAGTGTCTAATTCTGACTGGTATAGTCAATCAGTTAATAAGCCTGTAAGTTTTCTACATGTAAATAAATAAACTGAGCAACTTATGCTATGGTCATGTGGTCATGTATATTACACATATTGAACAGCGCCAGCTCCCCGTCTATGAGTCATGAATGAAGAAGGAAAACGCCAAGTAGGTAGCACAAACACTTAGTCATACGCAGAACTATCTAGATAATATACACGCTATTGTAATCTCTAAAACTTAGTCAATAAGAGCTATTTTGTTATGTTGGCGATGGGCCTTGCCCATGTTTCGGCTACACTTAAATTTGATCAGGATTTGATTATTTTCAGTTCGAAAGAAGTACGAATAACCATTACGACCAAAACTTTTGTAAATATTGATTGATATGATTTGTTTACCTTTTGTTTATAAACAAATGCAATGAGACTTTTGAATGAAGAGCTTAATTTTCCTATTCATTTTGTCGTTCAGTATAACTCGACAGATTAATGAAAAATTATATTTATTACTAAAATGTACGCATATAAAAATGTATAGATTACTAAAATACTCTTTCTTTCTAACCCTTCTATTTATGATATTGTAGACTTAATTGATATAGCTTTTAAATGCCTTTCTTGAAGTGTGCAGAACATGTATTATGTCACATATGTTTATACAAATAAATATATCTTTATCTTTATCAGAGTCTGCAGGCTTTGCCATCACGCCACTGCAGATGGCTGATGCGGCAAAATGAATAAAGCTGCCTTGAGGATCCATTCCTTCACCCATGACTTACTTGGTTGTCGAAATAAACTATAGATAGAAACTCCAGAATTTACAAAATACGGGATTTTGGTCCCGTCATCTAACCAAACCTAACTTTTCCTAAACTATCTTCCTACATATAATCTAACCATTCAGGTTTATTTACTAGGACTCATTTATACAAATGATATGTATTTGTGTGATCCAACTATATCTAAAACCTATAAAATTGAATAAATTCTGGAAATCTTTTCTCTAAAGTGTCCAAGATATCAATATGAATGAATACAGTGTTAAGATTAAGCAATTTATTCAATAATTATCCTTAATTAATCTTAAGGAAATAATCTAATTACTAAAAGCGTATCACTGCTATCAAAACATCCGAATTCACTCAAATCAGCTTAGATTAAATTCCTTGAATGAAAATACGAGGTACATTGGTGGTTAACACTTTTATATTATAAAATCTCACCTTTTTACAAAGGTAACATAACATGACATACCTTCACGCCTGTATCCCCGAAGGGTAAGCGTAGCAGTCGCGCTTAGAACCACTAGGCCAACGAGGCAGTTTAACTAGCAACAAAGGTATATTGTTTTAAAATAATAATAATCTATAAATATCTATAAATAGATACATAATATTTTCATTTCACGGAATTTCACTACTGTCAGATGTTTTTAATTGGAGCCTTGCAACAGGGTTCCCTGATTCCGGGAATAAATATCATGGACGAGAAATCCACTTGTTACTCGGACACGGATTATAGAAATAAAATAACGTTATTTCTGTTTTATGCTCTATTAATAAAAACATTTTAGTTTAAAATTAAATATTTAATTTACTATTATTACTGTTCATTCATTTTCAAAAATATAGCGATAAAACCATACTGAATGTTTACAAACATGCACATTTCAATAAAAAATAAGATGAAATGTACAATTATTTGTGATTTTTACGTTAATTTGTATATTTCAAAGAGGGTACAACCTATTTTTAGTAATTTATGTGTTTGTAATTTAATGCCATCTATATACAACCCTATTAATAACCCTATTCATGCGATGTGATCAATACTTCTTTGACAAATAGCAAGGATTGAAATCTTTCGAGTAATGTGTACAAAGTAAAATATTAAGTAGAAGACATGTTAATTAGTAAAGAGCTGTAGCTTCAATTAATGAATTAAGCTTGTGGTGAAGATTAAGATGTCAGAAAGCGAAATGGCACTCCATAAGAAATTTACATGAGAATAAGAAAATGGCATGTTCTTAATGTTTCTACATTAGTTCTGTAATTCGTAGTACATTCTCTGTCACATTCTATACCTTACTTAAATTATAAATGCGAAAGCTCTGTCTGTCTGTTACGCTTTGGCGGCTAAACCAATGAACCGATTTTAGTGAAATTTGTACAGAGTAAGAATAGTAAAGAATGAAATTATATTATCAAATCGTTAATGCTTTTACGGGGACGTAGCTACTGGCTGGCCAAATCACGGTATACAGAAACAGTAAAACAAAATGATATCTTCTTAATGTTATAATGATAATTTCCACTTAAATAGAAAAGGTCACGTCTCTACTCAAAGTTCATAACGGCAGTTTATCGATAAAAATAAAACATAAATAAAACGTTGCTTGAATGAAATCACTCAGTACGTATTTGTCGGAAAACCTTAATTAGGTACAAAATATTACTCGAGCATTTTAAAATGTTTGTGAAGCAAAATGGCAGAAATAAGATGGAAAATTGACCTTTAACTGGAAGCTCTAATTAAATACACAAATTACTTATTACGGTACAGAAATGCACATTTAATGTACAATGCTCATAGTATTTTTGTTTGATATATGTTGTACATTTCTAAGGTAAAGTTATTTCAATCCAATATCCTTAATTTTCCAATAGTATTTCTATATAGTCTGCCGGCATCGCGGAAATAGACGTGATGGTCTATTCTGGTTCGTCTGCGACTCCATTCTACACTTACAGTTGGTCCCATCACTCTGTCTTCGAAAACACACAATAATAGATTCAAGAAATGTCTATAAACCTCGTAAACATTACTTTCCTACGTTGGAAGTCCAATTGGTCCGTGATGAGTGGAATTATCATCAAATTTTCAATAGCGCAGTGTTTTCCACGGCTATTCACGTGCTGGGAAATTGTATTAATCCGTCGATAAACTAGGACACGCAAAATGGCGCTCGATGCTATCTCAAAATAGACGAGAGCTTTTTCAGTTCGTCTTATTTATTTTATATTAGGCAGTGCTTTCGACGTCTTTCTACGAAAAGCTGAAATGTTAACAGAGTTATGCAGTGTTGTAAAAAGTAATGAAGCTATTTGTTTCATTTTAATACTTTTGTTAAAATCATAGACAATAAAATTGGCGTCGTTTGTTTGATATTGGACTAATTTGTCGGAGAATCTCTTCGTTTTCTAGGTGAAGACAGATTTCCGGGATAGAGAAAGAATTTTTTACTTTCATTAGCTCCGGGACGCTTGGAAGTCATTATTATAAAATTCTTTACATATTAGAGTTAATTATGAAAGTTCAGTTTTAAAAGGCGTAATATGTTATGTGGTGTTTATAAACAGGACTAATTATGTTTGTTGTGTTACAAAACGCAGCATAGTTTGTCATTGTTTTATAAGCCACACAATCAATTAAAATAGATTGATGCCTCGAGCATTGCTGCCCGTTTTGTCGTCATTAACATTATAGATTTTGGAAACCTGCATATAGTTCAATGGTATTCGGAAGCTACAAATTATTTTTATTTGAATCTAATAAGGATTTGAAAATTAATGGGTGAAATAAAATGGAAAGCAGTGATGTTTTATCTTTGGAGAGTGGTGCCGGCTACGGCGACGCCATCGACCCGACAACGAGCTTACGTCTAAATAATTCCAGCCTTATACTTCTACTATTCAACCGGTATTTTTAACTAATTCTCTAAGAAATTTTTATTCTGTTTGAGCTCTAACATTATGAAACGAACAAAAGAAGACTGAAAATGGCGCATTGCAAGTTGCATCCAGCTCCAGAAATATCTGAAAAATTACCTTTGTGATGACCACTAAAACAATACGTTTGGTAGAGCGAGACAAAGCGATGGATAAAGGGGGGTTGGAAAGAGAGCGAGCATCAAGCGGTTGGCTGTCATTAGTACCGTAGCTAAATCTACCTGTATCAAATTTATGCCAAATTTCGTTTTAAGAGGGGTTTCCACACTTATTGCGACTGCTTAATCCGAATGATATTTAAGTATCTGTAGGAATAGGTTTATATATAGAACGTCTATCTACTTTGCCATTGTTTTTGCTTTAAATTTGATTGTTTTAGAAAATGTTGCTGACTAAGTTAGAAGTTTTAGTTAACTTTTTATATATGTATGCGTATGTACGAGTATGCCTGGGTACTACACTAATAGAAGTGCGTCAAAAATTCAAGAGTTTCTTTGTCTTTTTGCCATATTTATGTTCTTAGAATAAAAAATTCATTCGTATTCATATGAAAGCAATAGGTACATGCACTTAGAATTAAATTTTCAAAAAAAATCTGTCACATTTCATTGTTCGCTCCAAAACGGCCATCGTATATGTGCTATATACATTCAGAAGTTCATTAACATATAATACATATATAGCTTTTATTTTATTTATTTTTCAGTACCCTATCTGTGGTCCTGTACAAGCAGTGGGCGGTCGTCGGCTGACGTCATCACCGTCACGCGGTAACAGCGCGCACGTCACCGTTGTTGTTCAATGACGGCTTGTATAACAGTCCTTGTTTCTTTAAAGAGGTAAAGCCGGGATTTCATTAAGCAATCGTTGCCAAATTGTGTGTTCTTAAGAACGGGTGGAAAACTGATGTTGATGATTTGATGCGCTCTGTTGTTAGATGTTTGAAACTGCCATTGAATAGATAAATAAAACCGACTTCAAAATATGTCTTTTTAATACTAGCTGTGTCCCGCGGATTCACCCGCGTGAATGACAATTCATACACTATCTTTATAAATTATAGCCTATGTGTTATTCCGATGTATAAGCTACATTATTGTAAAGTTTCATTAAAATACATTCAGTAGTTTTTGCGTGAAAGAGTAAAAAGCATCCACACATCCATTCTCACAAACTTTCACATTTATAATATTAGTAAGGATGTATTACTTATGGATTAAACTGCTAAAACTGGACCAAAATGAAGTGGGACCACGAGGCTTTGAAGGAAAAGAAGAATCATCAAAACAGTACATTCAAGTAGGCAAAAATCATGTGGCTAATTAACGAGAAATTGACAAGAATATACGCGTCCAGAGCCTTTTGGAAGCACAAAGTAAAGAGCTCTTGTTACACTTGCTTCGGTAGCCGAGACAAAAGAGTTCATTGGTAAATATAAGGTACATAGGTAAAATTATTATTGTAAATAGTTTTTTATAGAATAAGAATCACTAGGATTTATGTTCAGCTTCACACACATATACTACACACATGAAAGTTAGAAAACATAGAAAACATCATCCAAATAAAATTCGTCTTAATTTTCAGCGGTATAATGTAGATTGTTGCATAATATGATGTAAAAACGTATATAATTTAGTGATAATGAAGCACAAAATAGCAGCCAACAATGACTGAAAGCTAGAAAAAATATTGTTCGACGGAAATTCTTCAGATCAGCATCATGATGTTTGCAAAAACAATATCTCCCGTACTAAATCCCCATTTGTTTCACTAATACATAATTATGTACCTTTTACATTACCGCTTTAAGACCAGGCATGCCATCGACAAGGGGCACAAAACGCGCAATGTATAATGTGTTTCGCGATAGTGTAGAAACTAGTGTCGACAATTTCCATCGCATCGTGTGTCGTCGTTATCAGTCTGATAGCCTGATAACGTCTGTTTTTTCATTACTTTTAAGTCTTTCGGCGAACATGATATGATTTTAATTACATCTATTATGCGGCTATTATATAGTGTTGAAATGTTACGAGTAACTGGAACCTGGTATTACTGTGAAAAGGTCAACGCTTCCCTTATTTTTTAATTCCCTGACACTTGTTACGCTATACATCATATTAGTTGACTTTAATTTATTTGTGAATTGTATATTCATTAAATAGCTCATTATCGTTTTCTTAATGAATAAAATAATTATTTTATATTAAAAAGAAAGGTGAATCTACTACAGGTGCGGGTTTTTACAGAAATATATATTTAAATTGGAAAAATAGAAAAGGACCTTAAATTTTCCTATTTAAAAATATTTAAAAAGTTTTCGCTCTTTTAGTCTATAATTTTCCATTATTAACTGGATTTAAGGCTAGCTATTAATATCAAATAAAGATTAGTTGACTAACATCATCATAAAAACTTGGTTACAGTAAATTGAGAGATGATATTTTTCCATACATAACGCGGTTAGGCCACCATAATGATATTATGTGGGGTTAATATCATTCTAGATTACTCGCATCACAGAACCTTACGCCCACACGTTTTTGTATAATTTTTAACTAGGTCTTTTCTAAATAATTAATTTACTTTCATATTTATTTTTACGAACTCCCTGGTCGAGTGGCCCACATAACTATTTTTAAGGTGTCGATTTTGAGGTCCCGGGTTCAATCTTTGGATGGGTCTATTTCGAAAACCACTCTTGGGCATTGTTTCAGTCGGGGTTTTGATAGTTTCTTCGGTACTTCTAATTCTGTGACACAAATGCTTCAGTAACTTACTCTGGGTTCTTTGCATATGTTGTGTTGTCCAGGTATTTTACTTCACTGCTTTGAATAAGTATAAAATAAGTTAAATATCGTTGTACCCACTTACAAATTAAATCGAAAACCCACATACATAATGTGTAGTTAATGCTCGTTTCTGTTCCGTAAAAGAAGATAATTTTGCCCTCCAACCACGAACAGGTGTTAGAAAAATCCCTTCTGTAGTAGAAAAGAACAGTATTTACAAGCTATTTACAAATATTTGAGTATCTAACAGTTAGAAATTATGTTTATACATATAATAGCGTGCTTCTCTACTCAGTGGGAGCGAGCAGACGGACGGCGCCGCCGAGGCCGGCCCAGGAAGAGGTGGCGGGTAAGGATTTATTTTGGGACATGGGGAAATCCTTTGCCCAGTAGTGGGACAATAATAATATTGACTAAAAAGAGAGTAACCTCGCAGTACCCACATTAGTTTCGCGCTGGTTATATTCTATAAAATCATTTTTAGATCCGAGAAAGTAGTCATCATAAATATTATCGAAGGCGTATAATTGTTAGTTAGTACATAAAAATATGTAGTTAATTAATGTTACGTACATATGTACCTATCAACAAAAGCTGTTTTCTTTCACTAATTCAAAATGTTGAAATGCATTTGCGACTAAAACTGAGTTCTCGAAGGCAGGTGGGAATAACGCAGAACCAGTATTTTAGTCGGAAGGCTGAAGCGACACGTTTTATGCCTTTATTCATTACTTCCAACGTTATTTTTTATATTAATCCAATGTACATGGGTTATTCTCGAAAGGTGTAACTTTATACGATGTTTTGAAAAGTTTTGTCAAATAAATTAATCTGATTAATAATAAAAAGTACAAATAAGGAAATGCATTTTCGAGGGCTGGATGGAAAGGGAGAAATAAAATGATTTTTGAAACAACAGTTACAAAGCCAATGATAAACGAGAAATAAATAAGTAAATAAGTAGTGGTAAGTAACAATATAATAAGTACATAAATTAAAATAGTGTTTTGCATGCTATTTTAAACTAATCATCCTATTTCAGTTTCTTCTTAGGAGCCCTCGCATAATTTCTCTCGTCTGTTGATCTTTAATTTTTAATCTACTTTAAAAGGGGGAAATTTAATTTTTTGGGGATTTTTACATATTTGTCATCAATTGTAATACAGCCAGGTATTCAAACCATCAGTTAATACATACATTACTTGTACCACCCGTTGCTGCTGGTGGGGCCGACCACAGACACAGCCGTGTGCTGGCGACCCTGATAAGAGAGGGTTTAGGGTTGAAAGCTTCAGAGAATTACAAGTAAATACATTTATTTTTATCTAATTATTATGCTAGTCAAATACAAAAACTGTATGAACTATCAAATTAGTATTTTTATTTAATTTAGACTAACATTAGAAAGAACAAAGGATTTATAATGAACAATCAATTCATTTTATTTACATTTGTTCATTTATATACCTACCTAGATGGTAAATATGATAGGTAACTACTTAAAATAATTACTCCTACAAAATCATAAGTTAGAAATGATTTTTGTCTAAGTAAGCCAATATAAGTGACAATACATATAATAATCTGAACTCTAAGGAGAGTATATAAGTATCCATGTATTTAACAAATAACAGTGTATGTAATGAAACTATTTCTAAATACATGTACCTAAATACATGTAATACTAGTCACTTTGTGTAGTAAGTAGTAGAGGGCGCTACTGTGCACCAAAGCTTCGTTACACTACGAGCGGTGCACTACTTTCCTTTTTAAGCCGAATTATATTTCTTCTTTATATTTCTGTTTTCTTGCAAAGAATTTGTCAACCGAGCCGTGCTTAATTACTTGAATACTTTTGTTTTCTTTTATGATTTAATCTTAAAACATGTATTATGATTTTTAAATTCTTATAAGAAATGAAGAATAGTTTTAGTGATTAAAATTTTGAGGTCAACTATTTTGTTTCAAGGATAAAGTTACCTAACTTGTCTAAATATGACAATTATTATATGTAAACACAGATAGAGATAAACAAATAAAAATTACGGTATAGTGCAGTTTTAGTAGATTTTTTTATATATTTTGCTAGATTACCTACACACACAACCTAAAGACACTCAAATATTTAGATCATTAAGCCCTTAATAAAGCTTTGCATATTTACCTATGTATGACCAGCTTAAAGTTTGTTTTTATAAGTTTGACAGCTAAACATAAGAAAAATCACACAAATTACGAGCAACGTTCGTAGGCGGCCGACTCTCACTTACCAAGTATTAACGCATTTTTAAAAGTAACTAATAGTTATAGGTCGAAGACCATTAAAATATAATAAAAAGCTGAATAAGTGTGACAAAAATTTGATCGCCGAATTGAGCCCTTTTAATATTTTACCAATTTATTTTTAAATTAATCTGAATTATAATTTTGCGTTTTTTTTTAATAGACTTTCTCTCTGCTCGTATCTTTATGGCATAAGCATTTTGATTTGCGTAACCGTATGCACTTGAACCCTTAACACTTAACCCTTTTTTCTAGTCTTTCTATTAGCGCCTTCGTAGTTTGTTATACAGTAAATATACTGGAGTATCATAATGTACATAATACTTAAGGCCTAAGAACTCTTCTGTTCCAGGCATACTCCCATTTCCAATAGCATAGATTACTTACTTACTTGACTTATTTGAGTCGATCTAAAGTGGAAAATTTTTGTCATGTCAGTAGACATTCCGTGCTACCAAACTCGCGACCCCTGCAACAAAAATAAAGCGTCAACAGTTAATTGACCCATTACAGTATTAAAACGGTACATCTACAACATATATATATACTGCTATATACACATACAGTTCACTATGTTTCCTGAGTATCGACATCCGAACTGCCTAGATCTAGGCGATGACATCATCTCGTCTATTACTCTGCGCGAGCGCAAACATTGAAAACTCGAGTTTTATTGTATTTCATAGAATTGTGATGTTTCTATGAAATGTTTGTGGACTCTTTACATTAATTATTTACTACTTACGATTTTTATGATTGTTTAAGAGCCTTTGAACTATATTCTTAAGCATTTTAGTCTTGGTATAACGACAGGCCAGAGTAGGTGCCTTTAAATGTTTTTTTTTTACGAATATAAGTGATTTGTTTACAACGGTTGTTCTGCTGGTAGAACAAAAGGGCGTAAGATATCAAAACTTTTCAAAACCAAATTTACTGTTTGGAATTTGAAGCATTGACAATGTCCAATTATAAGGCCTTACTGCATATACTCGTACGTAGTAACATTTGGACTGTACTGTAGATTCTAAAATGCTGTCACTTTAGACATTCTCAATCAACAATGATTGAGAATGATGATGATGTCTAAAGTGATCCGAGTCCTCAAATATTGTGGTGGATGAGGTTACCGAATAAGAATGGTATCCTCGCCTCTCCCGTGGATGACGTAATAGGTGACTAAGTGTTGGAGTCGGATAGACAGCAGTAGCATTCACTTTAGTGTGACGTCATTATAGTAATATCACCAGTATATGTGAAGAGTGGCGAATATTTCATGTATTGCTTACAAAGACCAGTAATTCCTTATTTATTCATCGGTAATATTTAGTTAATAGAAATTAATCTATAAACAATCCTATGTACTAAAGCTTCTTCTTCATTTAGATAATTGCATCATAGTATTTAAACAACGAACTACTTTTTCCGGTAATTCAATTATGTAATCAATATGTCTAATTTGATTGTATCATTGAAGTACATTAAATATTACTTGATCTTATCTTTGTAGCGTATGAGCTTTATAGATAACAAAGGGCCCATCGCAACAAACAATAAAACCAGAATGACTTGACCATTCACGTCCAATCGACTATATCTCGAAATGCATTCAAACACTAAAGCTAAACCTAAGGCCTAGATCCGCACCTCACAATGCGTCCTGTTTAGATCTAATCTGAGATTTGAGCTGAACCCCTAGCTTAGTTATCTGCGATCAGACCCTTTGTCAGGACATAGGCGTCTGTCAACAACAATTAGGCCACGTGTAATGTATTAAGGTAGCCTATAAACGTCTTGGTTGAGAATCTGTCCAAAATCGATAGTGGCGCCATCACGCCATGGGGTGTCAAGATTCGAGAACTTGGTCCAAAATTGTGTACAGTACAATTAAAGAAAATCGAAGAAAAACAAATTAGTTTTATGTGTGATTAATTCTTATTTAATAATATTCTATAATGTCAGTTTTAACTATGTATTGATTTTAAGCTTTTTCGGGAACCAAAGAGTCCGGGCGTTTTCGGGCATGCTGGACTTTGTACAATGTTGATCATAAATTAGTATCATGGTCAATCCGAGTTGAAAGCACATTAATTGATATGTCTTATTTAAGTTTCTATGAAGAGTCTTTACTCATTTTTTGTATGACAAAATACAATTACAGATACAGATTATTCTCAAACCAAGCTTTAGTTCAGCGACTGGTATCACAGCACATACCATTGCTGATCATTCATTTACGGTACAGAACACATCCAGTGACTCTGTGTTATCCTCAAAGTAGCAGAAACTGCGTTAAAGGGATGTCTCGTCCCAAACATTGAGTTGATTCCTCATTTGTATGTATGTAATGACTTCTACGGAGGCTGATTGTACGAAGGCACCAATGGACTATAATTGGATGAATGTCTTCTTGTTCTTGATGTTGAGGGCGCTCTATTGCTCCTGTAGTCAAAAATATTGTAAGTTACAATGTTTTATACGCACATAGCCTTATTTCGATATGTACAGTTTCTCAATAAGTATTGACCTATCTTTTTTAACCTCTCAATGTTCCTGACTCCTAACTGTCCAAAAAATAATTACACAATCTGTAATCTCATAAATCGTAACGAAAAATCTATGCAAACTCCTCTTGGAAATAAGGATTGATTGCCGAACTCAGGGATGTTAATGGAGCTTTCTTATAATAGATTGAAGTAAGCCAATTTTTATCCTTTTTAAGTTCAATTAAATCAGTTAGATCTACATATAAACAAATAAAACAATTGAAGCACATCATAAACAAGTGACTGCCAATGAACATTAGGCAATGTTCATTTCATATCTATAGATGTCGACCAACTTTAAATAATATTACATCTATGTTACATATCACAGGGGCGTCAAGCTGTCTAAGACAATCTGAGCGCTATGACGCACCACCGGCCATTATCTAATTAGCAGACGTAATCTACCTCTGAAGCATAAACCACTTACATGTAACCATGAATTGGGTTAAATTTTGCGAGATCTCGAAAACGTTTGCGACAGTTCTCAATTTTTTCGGTTAAGTTTCCAGAAAGTAAGTCAATATAAATAACAAGGCAAGGTAATCGCCATACAGGTGGAGCTTGCGTCGTTTAGTACTGAATTTATTGGCATGGTGAGACAGTCTGGCTGTAAAGAGATACCGTTAGATAAAAAAGGTATTAAAAAAGATAAGAAGTGCAATAGGCTAGAAGTCGTGTGTTTTCACAGACATTCAATCGTCAGAGGTTTACAGTTCAAATAATAAATAAAAAACCTTCAGGAGCAATGATTTCACAATTTATGGATAAACAATTAATTATAATGTGTGACAGATTTTAATTTCACAAAACGATTAGGTAATCACTTCACTCCGACACAAAACTTTTTGGATATTGCTACAAGTATTGCTAACACTCAAAAACATAATAAGCGTGAAACTAATTAAAACCTCATTCGAAGTTCTTTTCATGATATCTTTCAACATGTCTTGTGTCGAAAGAACGATGAACGAAAGACCGAACGAAACAGTTATGCAAACGCAAGTGAAGGGCCGTGGGAGACCGAGTAAGTGAATGCTAGTTAGTTCACTCCGAGGAAACAGGAGGACTGGTTATTGAAGAGGTAATATAATCTCTAATATTAAATAATAGTTGTTATTTAAAATGTAGGTCATTTCTAATGAGTTCAACGTTAAAATCTAAAAGTTAAAACTAAAGTTCAACATACATGGATGTGTATTGATGGCAGTCGCTTGTGCGTGAGAATGTAAGCTTTTATTGAAATATATGTGTCATTTTATTTACTATATAACATATTAAACATAATAAAAAGACGAAAATCAATAATTTTCTCTTTTTGTGTGTTTTTAAAGCGCTCAGTCTGGATGTTTTTATCCATCCTAGGAGCATCCATATTTTGTTTGTTTTTAAATAAATTACAATAGTGTTGTGATAGGCATAACTACACAAAGATTTGTAATTATCATTATCGTCCACCAAAATACATAGATAATTAATATTTTGGAGTCACAGTATTTAATTATATGTATCCCATCGATCACGCCTAAACTTTCCGTGGGTGGTAGAGGTGTAAGACACCACTCCCACATTGCAGGTTTATTTCCCACGTCCTTCAAGATTTTTTGGACTTTTCCACTTCCAACCTTGATTTGACTCTACAGTACAAAAAAAGGGAGTATTGTTTTTTGAAAACCCCTTTTGGACCCCTAAACAAAGACGCTGCAAATGTAAAAAAAAACTGTTGAGTATTTTTGAAGATCCTCATGCAATATTTATAAAATATTACATTTCAAAAAATATTTGGATTGATAAAGGTAGTTGAAACCGTAAAGAAACAAAAAGAAAGGCTAATGCCCAGGAGTGGGATGATAAGAGCTAAATAATATGATAATGCCTCTGCCTATTACCGAATTGAATCATTACACAATTTTATGTAATCATTTAGTACGCTGACTTTGTACTCATTAGTGCAGTCTTGATAAGGCAGTATATTGTCACGTGAATATAAACTATCGGAAATTGGCAAGAAGATCTTTTCTTTCTTTAAAATTCTATATATCCCTATCCATAAAATAATAATAGATTCCATGGGCAAAAAATGAGTTCTACTACATAGCAAAATCGGTTCAGTGGTTTATCCGTCATTTCGTACAGACAGAATTTATTGCGAATTTAGTGCATAAAAAAGTAGTGTGTATAAAAAGATATAGAACAAGGTCTTAACTAAGTTCCTATATCAGTTCTATAAGTCAGGTCAAATAAGGATGTTCTTAGTACTAAATTATTACGCAATTCTTAGTATTGGAAACGTGCCCAATAGTGAGTGACACGCCCTAATACATTGGTACCTAATGCCATTTGCATTTATACACCATTAAACTTATCTGCCTTCCCTCCAGGATTATCGTCATAACGATATATATGGTAAAGTTGTTAATAAAGTCATACCGGATCACTGGTTTTTGGGACAAATACAAGTTTACAAGTTTTCTGGTTGAAGTCAAGATATCCATTTGGACTTTGAACGTCATAGTATGTTCTTTCTAAGATGATAAATTTGCACTGAATAATGATGAAGCACTTACTTGCACTGGTGAAGATGAATTAGCTGTTATCGTAAACCATCTTTATGAAAAAGTAGAGGTTAACGCATCTCAAATGCAGTATATGTCTTGAACAACTTGGACAGTTCATCTTGCTATGTTCATCATAAGGAGTCGCGAACTATGTCTATTATTCTTCTCGCCTTTTATAAACGTCTTCTCAGCCCAGTCAGTTCTCAATGTCATATTTCTCATTTCATCACATCTGTTGAAGCATTTGAATCGTAAGTAGATTGTGGAGGTCAGATAGACAGACGCTAGGTCTAAAATACTGATATTCACCTGAATCCCTAGTCACTTGAAGCCGATACCAACAGGTAGGAAGAAAGAGAATGAATTTACTAATAGACCCAGAAGATATTATTTATGTTATGTGCTACTATGCACGCATCCAGATTGGTAACCAGTATGCTAAAATTGAATGAGTCATAACTGTTTACTTGTCCTGTTTTGAAATCGACCTCGCAGAGCTTAGGTCAATTTCGATGAGCAACCGTTGATAAATAAAGTACTTGGAAAACAAAACATTGTTTTGACATTAATGCATATCATCATACCAATGATTCCAGAAAGGTTTACATACGTGGCTTAGCCAGTATTCATAATCATCATCGACAGCGTGTCTTTGCCCACTGATGGGCATTGGGCATGAAACCATAGGCCTCTTCAAAGAACCAATCTCTCCGAACCTTTCCAGTCGTACTCAGTAATTGGACTGTAGCGTTTTCCTATTTCCTTTCCCTAAAAGTTTTCCTTGTGCTCCTGTTTTTTTCGTCCAATGTGTTGCATTTATAAATATGACCTAAAAAGTTAGAATTATTATATTTCTTAAATAAATATTTATTTAGAGTTTCGCGTTTCTATATTAAAGCACTAAGGTTAGTTTCAGTTTATTACCAAGAGTAAAATCTAGTAATTTTTGGTTTATCCAGTAAATATATTTTAATCAGAGATTTTTCGCTCATTAATAAAAGCAATATAGCACCTTAAACATAAGTTTATATCACAGTAACTTGATTCATTCAGCAGGTTATAGCCTACGTCAATAATACTGAAGAAACCGGTGAGGGATGGGTGAGCAACAAGTGGGATGCTTGACGTCTTAAAGACAGAGCGATTTGTCGCTTGACGATAACTCCGGAACGCGCTGACAAACACATTTTCTACGTCATAAAATCGGTACTCTCTTGTTTTGAAATCTAGAGTTTTTATACCGGCTCGTATTGTCACTTTTAATAGAAAATATATGTTGTTTTTGTGTTAAATTTTAATGTTTTGTGGTGTGCAATTTTATATATTTCTTTTTTTATTTGATATTAAGTTTTTATAAATGACCATCAGATACCTGCTTTGGACAATAAGTATTTGAAACACACTTTATTCGATATAAACACACATTACAGGATTGGATTGTAATTTATTGGAGTAATCAAATAAATTAATAAAAATTAAAATTACAAAAAAAACTCCCATATTATATACTCGTATGTAATATTTTGTAACTATCCCACTGTGTAACTAGTGTCTACAGAGAAAGAACGAACATTGATCATCAGTCATCACGCATGCGCACTGCGTGTTGCCAATTTCACACAATTAAGCCTGAGATCCATTATGTTTTCCTTTGCTCTTTGTTTTAGATAAACTTGTAACTCACTGATAAATAAGACTTTTTTTAAGTTAAGTTAGACGTTTTTTTTATTTTAAATTAGTATTTTTTGTAAAGGATGATCACTAAGGAGAATTTTCACATCATCATCATCACTACATAGTATAAAACAAAGTCGCTTTCCGCTGTCTGTCCCTATGTATGCTTAAATCTTTAAAACTACGCAACGGATTTTCATGCGGTTTTTTTTAATAGATAGAGTGATTCAAGAGGAAGGTTTATATGTATAATACATGCATAATATAGTAGAGAAACATGGATAATCTTAGAGATTTTTGACGTCAAGTCGTAAATCAACACATTTTTTGCGCTTTCATTGCAAACGCTGGCTGAACCCTACGAGATAGATCAAAATAATGTACTACAGTATTGTGCACCTCAAAAAGATCTACAAAAAAGTCCGCGACGGTATATGTCCATCTCTTGAGGGTAACCCACAATAACCATTTTTTATCCTTTATTTATTACTTATTCACGAAAAGACGATTTTAAGCAATACAGCATTAATCCTTATCCAATTAAGTACCTTCAAAAAATTGTGCATGTAATATTGATCAATATTGCCTTTAACAGCATGTAATTTAAATGAATATTTTCGAAGATATTACAGATTTAAAATGCAGGGACATAGCGGTTGCGGCGGTACTGGCCGGGGGGCCGCGCGGGGGCCGGGGGGCGCGTGCCTATACCAAAAAATGATTCTAAGGTTGTGCTTCGCCCTACAGAACTTTATGATTGTGTTATATTTGGTATCAGCGTTGCACCCGAGCAAAGCCGGGGCGGGCCGCTAGTATTTGATAAATAATAGAACTACTTGTTTGCTTACAATATTAAAGAGAGTATACCTAATCATTTGTGTTCCAGTATTTTTTGAGCTTATACTTTCCATTCCCGTTCTGCTAATCGGATTGAGGAATACGCAATTTTTTTTAATAAACAGATTTTGATCATCATCCATCAGTATGTAGTTTTTTTTTTCTCACAACTTCTATCCTGTAACTAAAAACTGTCTCTAAATTTAATGCATCACACTCCGAAGAATAAAAAAATGGTACTAATATTGTTTTTCACTAACTAAACAATGAACCTACACATTAATTACATCACAGACAGACTGACAGGGTCTAGCGAGGAATTTCCCATGTACACCATATCAATGACGTCACGAGAATGACAGCTCTAGACAAAGGGATAGGCTCAGACGGGTACTAAGAAACGCAAGACTGCTTTCAGACCATTTGAGTATACACCTACGTAATATAATATAGTAAGGGTGCGTCCAGATCTGGCAAACGCACACCGAATGAGCATTACACGAGATCTGGACAAACCCTTATATTGTCGCTACCCAAAGTGGTATCAAAGAAGTTTAGTGGGAAAATACTTAAGGGACACTTATTTTAAGATATCCTTAAATCTCATGTTATCTGTCACTTTAACAAATATAAAAATGTACACATTCAAAACAACATATACAATATATTGCCTTACATAATAAAATCATAGACTAGATTTTGCTTATAGGTAGTCTAGGTCGACAAAAAGTTGTATTCAAATGTTCGGGAGTCACACTACATAGTTTAGCAGAAAAAAGCTTATCATTAGAACTGGCAGTATTAGATTAAAAAAATATTACTACATCTAGAGCTTCTTAGTCTTGAATTATAATATTAGTTTTGTATAAAATAATTACTTGTATGTTTTAGATCTCTCGTTGCGTATCCGCTCTCCTCTGTTCCTTACGATTGGCATCCATTCTGTTAGATTTCAGTTATAACTCACTCTACCTGTTCAATACATTTCAGCATCTCTCCTGATACTGCCTATACAACTCATGAAAAACAGACAAGTCCGTGCTATTGTCACAAAGATAGGCTAACCGAAGGACCAGGTACCTGCTCACTTGTAGCTTTACTTCCTTTGTTAACAACAAAGAATCGAACCTGTACCAACCTGTCACTGCACGCAGGGTTTTTTCGAGAACCAAGAATTTTGGTCAAATGTAAAAAAAAAATCGACGGGATAAAGTTTTGTGCCTGGTTTTATGTTTTCTATGACTAAACAAAGTTGATATGAGGTTAGGGTAAATGAAAAGGCGAGGCACATTTATTGTTTTTCTTTCTTAATCGATATATTTAATCACATTTTAATTTTTTCTACATTATTTTATCCTGACCTTTTTTCCAGTTTCCTTTATCCATATCGAACCTGTGACATATTATAACCAATTAAACATATTTTATCATCACAATCGGGAAATAATATAGCACAGATGGATACAAATAAACACACGATCAACTTATATGAACCCCCTTTTTAGGCTGGGGTTAAACACAACTAAGTTTCAGTGTTTCCGATAACATTCTAAAATATTTTCCTTTCTATTCTAAAATCTAGGTACATTACCGCAACTAGTCTAGTTCTAGGACCTTCAATAGACCTGAAACTTCAGCGGTGATAACGAAGCTGCCTGAGACTACAACCCGGGTTTAATGACTTACACTCGTTAGGGAACCCGGCTCCACTCGTACCCCGGAGAAACGTATTATTAGAACGAGGGAATGTCACTCAAATCAATGGAGGAATTTTTAATGTACATTTTAAAGGAGGTTTAGTTTAATCTCGCTTGCTGGCTGAATCATTTTGTTCCTTGGTCCGGGATTTTCGAGTAAAAAGATAGCTGTCAAATATTCTAGTGTCATGGCGCGCGCCTAAATCCTGACTTGCGTGTCCTAATTATACAAAATAAATACCTATGCAATGATATTTTAATAAACAGATATGTTATCCACATACAAAACAATCGAAAAAAGTGTTCCGCGCAGCGCGGCAGCTAGCGAAAGAGATAGCGCGATAAAACCCATAAGCAAAAAAAGAGACAAATAGTGTTGTTGTTAATGGCAATACGTCCCAATTAGGACGTTTTCGAGTCTTCACGATTGCTCGCTTATAACATATCTGTTTATTAGAATATCATTGTACCTATGTAATACTTACTGCACATATGTTATAGTCTATATTTTGAATCCTCAGACAAAAAAAAAACTAGGAAAGACGCAGGGCTCTTAGAAAGAAGCATGAAAAACGGAACAAAAAGTAGAATTTGAAAACTGATTACTGATAGGTAAGTACGTCATTTTTGAACATCGAATTCAACAACCAGCTTTACTATAATGAACGCCTTTGTTTACGTTCGCTCTACCTTCTACATCAGGTCGATTATTTTCTATAAGAATTATGTAGATTCTTACTTATTCATTAAAAATATAATAATAATTTAAATCTAATATAAGAACAAACTCTAACTACACCATACATATAATTCTAATAAATTACAAACAAATTAATATATATTTTGTATTTGGAGTATTGATGATTTACCGAATAAAGTTTTGTTCAGACAAAAGGTAGAAATTCTGTTACTTGCTTCTGAGCCAAAGGCAGGCTAACATGAGTAGCGTAAATAACAAAACGTCTGAAATTTAAGGCTGACTTATTCTGTTGATATTTGGCAAAACATTTGCCAAATATAAGCAAGATATTTGGAAGTATGCAGTGCGTCGTACGGCGCGACTCGTGTCACAGTTTCTACGAGTAACGTGTGAAAGTTACCGCGTTTGCCGCGCTCCGCGTGTTTTGGCGGGAATAATCCTATTCCCGGCATAAAGCCGGCCACTCACGGGACGTGACGCATCGCGACGCCGGCGCCACCTCGCGACTACACATATAACTAATATTTGTTACAAACTTATCGCGTATCATACAGTCATATTTGAGGGCTACAAATAACTTTGAACTTTGGTTTAGAATGTGATTAGAGACGTTTGAAGCTGTTTGCAATCGAAAAATAGAGCCAAGATTAAAATGCTGTAAATGTTTCTTTGTTTTAAGTAATGTGGAAAATAACTTAGGTATTTGATAAACATTAAAGTTTCCTCGTACTGCTAGTAAACTAGTAAAAGTGGAGTTCGGCGTACCGAGTGCTCTTTATTCATTAGATAAGCTTCTCACATCACGTCGTTATGATCGCGTCACATTAAGTCGAACGCGGAAAACTTAATTCGCAGTAAGCTACAAGCCGGTAGGAAGCGCGACATCTATGAGCGACGAGGCAAACTTCAGCGAACTGAAATGCGTTTACGATCTTTATTATCGGCAGCCGTAATACTACAAATTTAGTTCTTGCCCTACAAAAAGCGTTTCTCCTTTCATAATAATAAGAATACGTCGAGTCGGTCGGTTGGCGCGCTCGCTCGTTCGATACACACGGACGCGGCGCGGTGCGCGTGTGTGCGAGCGCGCGTCAGTGTGCGGCGGCCGCTGCCGGCCCCCGCGCCCGCGCCCCCGCGCCCCCGTGCCGCCCGCGCGCCCACCGAACCTAGCTTTCTGTTCACTTATATAACGACATACATATATAAATGCGGTAAATAATATACGCTGTGAATAGCGAGCTATGTGCTGCCACCTAGCGGCCCGGACCGACTACGCGCCGCCACAGAGTATATTGCTTTGTTTTCAGATTTTCTTTTCGTTTGACACCATGTTCCTAAGCCACTAATGTTATATTGTTTTTTAATCTGATATGTTTATGATTTTGGAAGAAGGTAGATTCTGGATGGTGATAAGGTTTTTGGGAGTATGTATATTTTTGCGTGGGTTCGAGTATATTTTTATGCGACAGTTTAGTTCTGAAGTTGCGTCGACTTTTCAATTACCATTCAAATGGCCTAGGATTCGTAGCGCGCGGCGTAGCAGCCCAGGCAGTCGTTGATGTCTTTTGCAAAATAAGACCAATTAAGACATTGGGATTGCGTAGCCAGAGTTCATAACCCGCGTTGTTCGTAGGTACGGCCGACACTGTCAATATGTTTACAGTTACTTCAAGATAACTTCGTAATATAATAATAAACGGTAATAGTTCTATTTTGAAATATATTTTCATTTCTTTTGAGAAGAATCTCGAATGTATTACCGTGATAATTTCTCAAAGTATTTTTTTGTACGAATGAGTCAGCCAAAAAATGGTTGTCAGATGTAGTTTATGTTAGTGAGTTTCCGTACATTTTCGTTGGTTGGAAAGTGGTTGTTCTTCGTGACCCGAGCCGGTTGCGAGCGGCTCGAGCCTCGATACATCTCGAGCAGCCATCCATGACATGCGGCCACGTGACGACGAGCCAAACAATATAATCATACACTTTTAAACGCGACATACAACTTTTAATATATTCTCATAACATGTAACATAATATATAATCTCACAACATTGTTTGGTTTTCGGACAAGGATTTTGCGGATTCTCTTGATGTTTTTAGTATTTGGTAGATTTGTGTTTTTGGTAGGATTTGGTAGATTATTGTTTAGATTTTAGAAGAATTGTCGGGATTGTTAAATGAGTTTATTGATATATTGTATGTTTCGTTACTAATGTTTTATTTAAAATACTTATCTTTTGTTTTGTTGGACTTTCTAATCAAACATGAAATGTTAATGATTTTCGATTTGTTAATTATATTGATTTTAAAATATTTAGTTACATAATTATGTTCGAGGATATCGTATAATCTTTTTCTCATGTGCTGATATTGTTAAATAACATATACCACTTTGTTTCCATGCAAGATTTTGGTTAGAAGTTCAGAACATTATAAATTAACAATACACATACGAGTGTATTTTTAATGAGCGCTCAATTAGTTTCGCCGTATATCAGCTCTGTTCAGTTTTTCAGACAACCTAACCTTCCCATTAACACGAGATCTCGATCCGTTTTCGCTCTCCGTGAGTCTCCGTGACTTAGCGACAGCATAACTCACGGAGGTCCAAAACTTCTCACACTTTCGGTCACTATAGTTGACATATTAAAGAAACAACTATGAACTGTGTAAACTAAAAACTCTACAATCGTCTTTTGTTATTTTCTAGTAGAGTTTTAGGAGAACTTAGTAACTAAGGTCCTCAATCTCGAACGATTTTCGTTTTGAACGAAGTCGTTTGACATTGTCTCTACCATTGGTGTCGATGAGTGAGTTTGTACGCGAGCTATTGTACATTAGTAGTTTTGTTTTGTTCGAGTGTACGAATAGAGGCCGCCAGAGCGTCGACTTTGAATGATAGTCGAAGACGGACCGAATGAAGGGGAATGACATCTTTTTCGGACTGCGCCGCATGTTGCTGCCAGATGGCCGGCGAAAAAACTATTTACATGTACACCGCTCGCGACGTACTGACATTACAGTGCCGCTGTTGCTGAACACGCAATGTATCATGTTATAAACTGTGTTTAGTCAGAGCTGTTGCCGTGCTGGAAGTATTTTCGACCTGTAGCTCTGACTGTACGAGCTCCTGTTAGATTAACTCTTGCTATGTTTTATCCAATCATGTAGCGAATTACGAACAAAGTGTTTGTGAAATTATACCTAATCCCCGTAAATAACATTTCCAATTTGTCCAGCAGTAAAATTTTGTTTCGTTCCAAACGAGGTTCAGAAATTTAGAGAAATATTTATTAAAATTCCTAGTAATCCTTTAACAGGCCTTTGATAGAG
Source organism: Autographa gamma (assembly GCA_905146925.1). NCBI lineage: Eukaryota > Metazoa > Arthropoda > Insecta > Lepidoptera > Noctuidae > Autographa > Autographa gamma. Next base: position 5,196,240 of record LR989868.1, on the reverse strand, counting down.
TCCTCTTCTCAACATTTGTTTCAAATGGAACGCTTTTATAAAACATTCGTATTGTTGTAGCTGAGCATTCAATTTTCTTTTTTATGCTACTCTATCTCATTGTAGCGAGTCATCAGCACCATTGCCGTGACCTGGAGACCCCTTCGTGGTCAGCAATTCGCTAACCATGGACTTGTTTCGCGATTGGCAATACGTCGCGACGTCGAACACAATCAATTCTAAACTGTAAGCGCGGGCCGCAAGGCCGCATTTACATCGTTATCACGCTCAGTGATAACACGCCGCGGCGACGTACACTCATAAATGAAAACATATGTTTACAATCACAAGAGCCGCGCTCGATCGCAGAACGCATCGGGACGACGCTTCGAGATCAACTCATGCAAAATAGGTTAACAACAACACTAGCGAACTCGTCGCGTGGTAGAGTCGCAGCGAGTTGACGAAAAAGAGGCGTTATTTCAAAATACCTATTTCGGAATTTCAGGACCGAAATCAACTTCATAACAATTAACGATACGACCCCCGCCTCTAAATTCCTCGCCCCGAGCGTGCCCGCTATACGTGGCGGTACGACGCCTTCGCATAGATAGAATAGAGAGCGGTTTCGGAACGCACCCGTACAGGCGCGCGCGTGTGTGCGGCGCGCGGCTGTGTGCGCGTGTCCGCACGCTCGCACACAGGCGCGCCGCCGGTGAGCGCTGTTCACCGCACTCTGTGAGCGCAAACAACCATCTATAAGGCCACGCTATAGCTGACGGAGGGACGCGCCGCGCCACACGCCGGTTGCATAGTTGGGTTTTTCTTTGTTCATATTTATATCTAGGTGTCAGCTGTGCTTAGGAAATTAATGCACCCGTTTGTCACGATTAAGGTTTTGTTTTCATATAGTGTATTACAGCTTATTGTACATTTGCCTGATATGCCAATAGTGCGAAAAAAAACTGTTATTTAAATAAAACTGTGAAATCTATTAAATGCTAAATTAAAATATTTGATTTCATAGAAATTATAATGAAACTAACATACAAATTATGTTTCATGTGTAGATTTTACTAATATGAAAGACACTTTTTAAGTTCACATAATTTCTTTAATTATATTTATGAACTTTTATTAACTGATAAAACGATAATATTTTATTATTAAAATACACACCAAAAACACGAGATGACTAGTCGATAAGAGTAGAAACTTTTTTCAAAAAATGTAGAGTCGGTATTGAGTTGGCTACGTTTGTAAGTTTTGGGGAGATTTTATGAAACTTTGTTTTATAGATTGCTACTAAACTACAATTATCTTAAATTATTAAACTTACATTTCTATTGAAAATGAACGATTTGCATCATACCTAGGGATATTGCCAGGCAAAGAGTTACATATTAAATCTAGATATAAGTTAAGTACTGTATTTTTTATTTTTGAAGGTATCAATTTATAATCTCAAACCAAATCGACGAGAGAAATAATATTGAAGTTAAAATAAAAACTTGTAATATTTTCAAATTAGTTTCTATCATAGTTTAGTATAATTTCGTATTTTAAAGACTTCTGACTTCGTTATTTTATAGGGGACTTTGTACATTATGAATATTATTTATTTATATTTTATTTTATCATACTGAGAGGATGAAATAAAAGCCGTTCCTTACTGATTTTAATTTTAATTAATATTTTTATGTATGATTTAGAGTTCTGGCAGTAGTCTTGAGTAAATAAAAATAATTTAAGTTCATTTTTTTATGGTACTTTTTTGTGAGTAAAAATATTAAAATATAATACTATGTCTATTATGTTTTATGCATAGTTTTAATGTTTTTACATATCTAAGCGGATATCAAATTTTTGCACTTTATAAAATTTTCTAAAAAACTTGAGCCACTTGACATACCCCATATAGCTTCAAGGAAAGCTTACCCTATACTTTATATTTTAACAAAAGAACCGAATCCATAACTCTTTCTACAACTTAAAAAAATCGAAAATAAGCTTCCCATACAAACTAAATAGCAAAAGCGTATACCGGCTTGAGGCGCGGCGCGGCCGGTATATTTCCGACATAATACCGCTGCGTCGAGCGATTACTACTATATATTCTATATACATTTAATAGCTATACAGGCGCGCATAGAACTGGCCGTACTTATGTGAGCGCTACGTGGCGCACACTTACAGCGCTGTGGCGCTGCGCAACTCGGGGCCGTCTAACCGTACATGACGGGTAAGCGCTGCAGCGGAATGCTTTCTAGGTAGCCGGCTTATTATTATCGTAGATTGGCGTCGGCGCAACTACACGGCGTTAGAAGGACGTTCCGTTTTAAATATCAGGTTTTATTATTATGAAGAGCGGCGCAGCGGAGTGCGGACGGCGCGGTGGACGGTTGCGTGCGATAACATTTGACATTCGTAATTACTCGAGCGCGGACGGCGGAGCGGCGCAGGCGAGGCCGGCTCCGCGGACATTCCGCCGGAGTCCGTGGGGCCGGACAAAGAGGTCGCGCGTTGCGTCAGCGCCCGGCGGCCGGCGACCGGCGACCGGGCCTCGCACCAACCAGCGGTTTGACAATCGCGACGCGATGACGACGCCGCGCCGCCGACTCCGCCGCCGTCGACTCGCGCATTTCACATACACTGCCGAAATATACACTAGCCTTGACAAACATTGAGTATTTCTAAACTGACAGCGCTAGTCATGTTTCCGTATTTTGTAGCAAATGCTGATGTCGTCAGCACAGCTCTATAGCAGATCCAACTTAAAGAAATTCATTTTAGTAGAGCGCTAATTAAATACAATAAAGAAGTAATGCTTTACTTTGATCGATATAATCAGGATGAAATTAAACCTTGTTTTGTGTTTCTCATTTGTTTCGTTCTCTAAAATGCTGTTTACTAAATCCAAAATTTCCGAATGACGCTTAATGAGTCTGAAAATTCAAGAAAGGACGTTCGGGGGAATTTATGTTTTATTCGTTGAAAATAAGGTCGATAATGAAAGTATTCAGAGTTGTATACGTCAGCCAATGTCAAAGAGCAGAGAGGCAGAGAGAGATAAAGCGTTGGAGGAAAACATTGCGAGCGCTACGACGACACCAGGGCTCGTCTCGACTCGATAAAAACACGAAATTATAACGAGAAAACGGCGTCTTCGGCATCGTCGTAGGGGGCTATTTTCGACGATGCTGTAGCTTGCTCGTTCTTTGTTTACGAATGCCGCGTCGCTCCTTCGAGCGGAGCAATGAATTAGGCTTTGTTTGTGCCAAAAAAAGGGTACCAATCTTCTTTGTATCGTTTCGTAATGTTGTAGAGGGTTCGCTTTCCACTAATTCGTGCCCAATTGCTTGATCTTGAATGGAAGAGGATGCTCGCTGTGTAGTGCTCTCGTGCTATGCCGAATCCTCTAGTTTTGATCTTCAGTAGGTACCATATTTAACTCTTACAGTGAGCATTACTGTAACCACGGCTGCGACTCTACATTACTTCATACATTTCTTTGTGTCCTGTCTCTGACATTCGGGACCAGCTTGTTTATTAATTCATGAGACAGAAGTGCGGTGTTATTTTACAAAGAAGTAATTGATTATTTGAGGTATATGTTGTATACAGTAAGTATGTGGGTTGTATTAGTTCTGTTTCGTGAAAAAATAACGATATTTTATTTCATTTTGGAATACGGTGGAATCGAGATCTGTTATTTGGGAGTTGACTGATTAATAAAAGATATATTTTAGGTAAAAGTTGGTATTTTAGAAAGGCAATAACATGTCCTAATTTCAGGTATATATCTCAGGATCTAGATCCTAGAATGGGGACGTTTGCTGGTTATTTCGGTGGGTACTCCCGTTACTTGACGCTGTTGCCAACCGGTGTTCAGATCAGTCGGCCTACGGGTCGAGTGTTTTGTTGGGACACCGCATCGCGGTATTACTGTTTTGGGGTGGACAGAAGTGTTACCCTAACCTCTTGTAGAGCAATGGCCGAATTAGAAATAGGAACATTTTATTTATACCGCGATCTGTTTTTGCTAGCGACTGAATTAATTATTTGAGTACCTATTCTTGTTTATATAGTAAAGCGTATATTATGTGGTTTGGTTTATATTTTTACTATATCAATACGGGAATAAAAACATTGAAGCATTAACTAAACTTTTCAGGCAAAATTTTAATGTTTATTTAATGCTAATTACCAATTCGGAATTCGTTAAATATGCCATACAAAAATCAGTTATCTGGTATATTCATGTTATTCCAATTGATGTTTGCTAAAAACGGCCGAAAACCTTACATTAACATTGATTTATGACGAGAATAGTAAAATAAATGTAACTATATGTATTTAACAAATATTACGACGAAAGTAAAATGTGGAACTCTTTCCTTCTTTTTTCATACTGTAATAGCTTATAAAAGGGCAAAGGTTCTACCTCTCTATATATTTATAGAAGAAGAAAAAATTACATCACAAAATAAAAAAATGTATATCTTTCTTTTCATACATAGCAGGTAGTCTCTAATATTACTTTCAGCTAAAATATAACAAAAGTCGAAACATTCGCCTAGTCAAGGATGTATGTGGCGCAACGAGAATCGAAGCTAGAACCTCGGCAGAGGCACCTCACACCACTAGACGAACGAGGCGTTCCAAACCTGTTTATTCTACCTAAATCTACCATCGTTGGCCAGGCGGTAACTGTCAAAATTACCACCACAAATGAAACTCAACTCTATAGTGAACAAGATAAAGTTGATTTTGTGTTGTGTGGTTTGTCATTAGCATATAGTCAAAAATGTGATAGTCGTCGCGTTACCCACGATAGAAGTATTATTTAGATGCCAATGGACGGATGAATTAAAGAAGGTTTTAACTTCTAGGCTATATCTTCTATGAAAGTTTCCTCAGCTGTTGATGAGCTAATTACGGAGGTATTCAATCAATAGGATCGATGAACTGAGGTGAGAGGTGAAATGATGACATCATAATGAAATATCGGTATTACTGCGGATCCGCTTGCTTGGATCTTATTTTTCTGACTGAATGTGCTTGGGCTGTAGAGAAAATACAAGAAGAATATGGTATTAAAAATTACATAAATTCAGCGTCAATATTATGCACGTAATTATTTTTTTTACCATTTTCAAATGTCATCATAACCATCAGTAATCACTAGACTACTTGACTCTACAAAAAGAAAATCATAAATATTTTGTTCTAATTATTTATAAAACTAACTAAATTACATAACTAATAAACTAAACTAAACATTTCATCCGTCTCTACCTTTCTCACACAACCTAAGATGTCACAAAACCAATCAAACGTTTATGAACAAAAACCTGGTTTTGGTAAAGATACAAAAGTAAAAATAGAACAGTACGCTGTTGCCGTCTCGCTCTCCATGAGAACCGAAGAACAATCTCTTACGGACGACGAACGTAACCAACTAATGAATTATATTTTTACATAATATTAGCGAGACGCGTTTAATTTCTATGGGGTCACAACAAGAAACAGGCTCTATTTAGTTTAGAATTTATGTAAAACCTTTGTCTTAAAAAAAAACTTTATTAGATTTTCGGTATTTTTTTTTTATTTTTGTAGAGTCAGTTAATATACGACATGTAAAACACAGTTTAAAAAAATATTTAGTATGTTTCGAAAACTCTCTGTGTGAACCATAAACTTAGCTTCGACTTGTTTTTATTCCACATATAATAGGTGAGCCTACTTTGCCGGTCATAGTTCCAATTTTGTTTTAACCGTGATTTCTTTGAAGCCGATATTTTGTATACTAACAATTTAAAACTAACTAACAAACTAACATTTCGTCCAAACTCAGGTCTCGAACTTAGTAATAAAAGCAAAACGTCCTGAAAACATGGTGTTAATTTCAATCCTTTGACTTAAAACACAAAACACACCTAGGTCAGCGCATAAGCATTGCCATAAAACGTGGCAATGCTGCCAGCCTTTTGGGCACACTCCCAGTCGACAGCGACGTGGGTGAATTTTTTGACGCCTTATTTAAGTTCTTAGTTTTATTTAGTATATATTTTGACTTAAAAGAAAAATACTATTTCCTTAGAGTTTTAAAATTAGTTCTACGAGTAACGAAAATCCTTGAAAACTAAAACTACTAAGCAGTCGATTCAGCCAATAACCGCAGTAATCAGTTTACAATAGTTTAACTCGCTTTCGAGTTATCATTAACTCCTTGATAGATTTAAACTCTTTAATTAATTAAACTTACCCTATAGCTACCAAAAAATATAATGTTTCGTAATTTTTTATCTGAATTGCTTACATATGACTTTAGACTCTTATCTTACCAAATCTTCAAATACTTAACTGTTTTTACACTCTTGAAAGTTTCAAGAGAAAGATTGTTGAAAGATCATTTAAGTATCACCGGATATTTTGACAACTTTTTTCGACGTATTCATTTAGTTCTCTACAAAAAAGACTCTTATCACTAGTTGTTTGGAAATATAGTTAATTTATTTCAAAGGTAAGTGGGAGTAGACAGTTTGACTAGTTGAAGAATTAAGAAATAAAAATAACTTCTATCTCCAACTCATGTGTACTAAACAAGAATAGCGATCAAGGCTCGTTCTTTCTTTCTTGAGAAGAGACTTTAGCCATGTATTGGTATATTTTTTTACTAATATAAGGTTATATAATATTATCTAGTAAGAGAATACAGAGACACATCGTTTGCGCTAATAACGAAGCAACTATCAACCCGATATGTTGGCCTATCGCGTTTATTCTATTGATTAATTTTGTCCCGACCATCCAATGTTTTTTAGTCCTACTACAACTTTTCGCCTACAATTTAATGATGATGTTCTTATGATAAGTCTTCTTCATCATGAGGTTTTTCATAGTTAAAGGTTGAAATGATTCACTTGAATTTATAAACGATGCGCGCTCGCCCGCAGAAGGATTCTTTGTAATATTAATTAGCGTTGTTCGTACGAACTACATCTATATAATGTATCTCGGAACATTGTATGTATTGGTAGTTTACACATTTATTTGTATGAAAAAATGTGTATTTTACAGTTGAAAAGAATCATACATAGGTACTTGTTGGATAGTCTAGACACGGCAAATATTTGTGGATAACATTCACAAAAAAAAATATGGGTATCGTATCCATCCTTAGCTCTTATGACTAACACTAACCTCCAAATACTTTAACCCTAGTTAACATTAAGTCGCTCTTAAATTTTTTCGGATGCCACTTTATACCTTAAAATTACAAAGACAGCAAGGGACATAGATGCAACGTAAGTTACTAATTGGTCCTTTTCGTCGCATAACACCAACGAAATACCTACACATCGCGCAAAAGCAGATCAACATAACTTATTCATTAAATTAATACTTTATAAAAAAGATCACAGTTTTCTTTAAAAAAATAGGTTGGTATTTCGTAGCCAGAACAGCAGATTTCGCATTCAGGTCAGGGACGAGCTCAGATCGGAGCCAAGGAGGGATTTATCAGCCGCGGATGCTCCCGGGGACATTTTCCCGCCATTACTGGTTGTCTAGACCTGGACCAGCCTCGCTAGATGTTGCCGAAGATACTTGGTGTCATTTATCATGAGTATGTTGGTCGTTAATGTGTTTAGATGTAGTAAGGACATGTATAAGTAAGTACGTAAAAGAATATCATATAAAAGAAATGCATTTCATGATTTTTCTAATTTTAGATATAACATTTTGTTTAATTATCCTTCCTCATATTTAATCTTTAGGTAAAATTAGCGTTTGCAGTGTAGATCAGGAGCACATGTAATGAAAAAGATTTATTTACAGAGATAGTTCTAACTTTGGTAAAAGTGATGGTCAGGACATTGATTGATAACTGCATCTTAATCATATAAGCGATTTGAAATTATTTACATTTTATTTCAATTTAAATACCAACAGTATTCGCCATTAATGGAAAAAAATAGTCATGCTTATTTGGTTTTCATAAAGTTAGATTTGAAAAGTGAATATTAAAGTTTATCAAAGCCAAAGAATCCAATACGCAACACAGTAGTGTGAAATCGTAATTTTCTAACTTACAACAATATTTACCGATTGCCAGCAGAGTCGTAGCACGAGGCTAGTATATATACGTATTTTTGTATACTGGCAACAAATTGTTCTTGTACGGTACACGTAGTGGAAATTGAAACTAAGTGTGTGTTGTAGATAAGAGCGGCAGAGCTGTGTAGAGACTAATCAACACTAATAAACGTTGATGGTGACGACTGACGAGAATTAACCTTCACAGAATTACACACACTTGACGGCTTGCTCTAGTCAAGTGGTGGCTCAATGTACAGTGTCTGGTGTCCGCGGTGCCACCATGGCGCGATGGCGCGATGGCGCGGGCGGTCTGCGCGCTCAGCACTCGCGAACGAACGCACGCCATTACTATTAGCAATAATGAATAAAGATTACATACACTCGCGAATAAATTAGCAATAAGTTTGACTAGCAACTGTACTGCGTTTTCCCTCCTTTATCCTCATTTCTGTGGTTTAAGCTGCTTAAATTAGACTAAAATACTCATTATCGGCACCTAACCTTAGTCACAGGAAAGTATAGGAAAAAGTGACGTACCGAAGTGTATATTTTAAACTTGACACAAGGTAAAGGTTACTCATTCATGTTATAAGCGGTCAATAATGAAGTTATTTTAAGCAGGTTTACGTCACAGTTATATCACGACTACGTCATAACAGCTGATAAGCAAGCTCCCAAATTATTACGTTGTTTCTTATAGCTTGTGTCGAACTCATTACGATGTACCTAGTTGAGATGTATGGTCGCGTGCGCTACATAATTAGATAGTTCTTGCAAACCTATTGAACTGTGATCAGAAAGTTGACATGATAGTGTTTTCTTTTAACATTGTTATTTTATATAGTCATTGAAATACTCTTAAAAATTCACTAAAAAATATTTTTTTTTTTTTTTTTTTTTTATGAAGAGAACTGCCGCAGTTAGCCTCATGGAGGCTTTCACTTAAATTATCTTAAATATTGATATAGGAAAGCAACATGACCAAATTCAGATGGTCGTAAAATTTTACAAGTTTCGCATTATTTCTGTATGTCTCTCAACTTTACTGTAGAGCGTATAGTACCGTTTTCCACCGCAGTACGGCGACGTCAATGCGGCTTCTAACCGTGAGATCTTGGGTACGGTTCCCAGGTCGCTGTTATTGCATTATTCTATTAGAAAATAATTGCTCTACACTTTTACGGTCCGTTACTTAATATTGCGAGATTATTTTTGAACAAAACCAAAATGCTTTTGTTTTTAAATAAACTTTATTGATTACTATTTTCATAGCCTGAATGACTAAACAAATAACAGTAAAAACATGTTCGGATATTTATTCGCATCATGCAGAAATCCCCTATTACAAAGATGTATTTCGTACAAATTACTTAAGTATGATTTATATCCTATCATCGTAAGGAACATAACATTAGAAATAATTTGTTATATAGGTAGTATAAAACATTTTGGGACAACTCACACGCCATCTGATCCCAAACTACGCAGACCCTGTACATAGCAACCAGACAGATAAAAATAATTCCTCCTAAATACATATTATATTGTAGATGTTATTGTAACTTGATCAACGTTTATAGGCTGTGAACAAATTATTGGCGTCAGGTATCAAACCTTTAGAGGGAGCCTGTCAATGTCCTGACCAATTTAGAAAACAAGTCAACGTAGAACTACGAATAACAACTCAAATATGTTTAATAAATTATAATGACTAAAAAAATAGAGCAGATCCAAAACTACTAATTCTTCTTCTTGAGCTTGAACTTGTCTGAATTGTCTCTATGTATAGCTTTAAAGAAGAATGAATGTTTGTTTGTTTGCTCCATATGTGTATATCCTAAACAAAAGACCAAATTATGATGAAACTTTGGTAGCGACTTCGAACAGCGTGCAATGTAGCGCGGTTGCAGAAAGACTTAAATAAAAATCAGTGTTTATTTGAAACGTTGTCATAAGCTGATTTGTCCAAGATAGACAACGCAATGGAGCCTTAATTGTTACTTAGAGTCATTATATAAAAATACGATGAATCTAAAAAATTAAACTTTAAAAAATGTCTAACATCACTTAAATGAAAAATCATACACAAAATCTTAACCCCCATAATTTTGTTAAACCAAAGAATTCTAAATATGACTGTCATATTTAGTTCAATCAAAACACTACAGTAAATAATATTACAGAAGTTTTCATAAATACATTTTTCGTAAATAACACTCAAATTGCACCAAATACAATATTATATCAAACACTCGCGAATAAATAATATTTATAACATTCCTCTTATTTTCCTTTTGAAGTTATTTATTTACATAGGTTCATTTATATACTACTTACAGATTTACTCAATGATTCCAACAAATTGATTAATTTTTGTTAAAGCAAGCTACATTTTATCCCATAAGTTTCGAACCAAATAAACATACCGCACAGTTTGTACAGATGTTTTGTTGACCATCATTTGACATAAAATAAGTCATACTACTATTGAGTAACTGGAAGAAACACAGAAATAACTAGAAAGAAAAACAACAACAACAGCTTGGGAAAAGGCTAAGCAGAAGAGAGAGGGAAAATAACGCATTTTAGCATCGGTCCCTTAGTAATTAAATAAAAGTGCAATAAACCAGCCTAATAAGCTAGCCTAGACTCTATCAAACCTCAATGACATTTTTCTTTTACGAATTACCGTAATTTGTATTTTATTATTTGTGCGCCGGAATGAATATTATAGGCACAATATTATGGACTTTCATGAAAAAAAATAAGATATTCTGACAAATAAATGGATTATTATTACATAAATCACTATCACTACATAGTATAAAACAAAGTCGCTTTCCGCTGTCTGTCCCTATGTATGCTTAAATCTTTAAAACTACGCAACGGATTTTCATGCGGTTTTTTTTAATATATAGAGTGATTCAAGAGGAAGGTTTATATGTATAATACATGCATAATATAGTAGAGAAACACGGATAATCTTGGAGAATTTTAATGCAAGGTCGTAAATAAACACATTTTTTGCGCTTTCATTGCAAACGCTGGCTAAACCCTACTAGATGGAACAAAATAATGTACTACAGTATTGTGCACCTTAAAAAGGTCTACAAAAAAGTCCGGGATGGCATATGTCTATCTCTTGAGGATAACCTACAATATCCATTTTTTATCGTTTATTTATTACTTATTTACGAAAAAGTGATTTTAAGCAATACAGTATTAATCCTTATCCAATTAAGTACCTTTAATAAATTGTGCATGTAACATAGATCAATATTGCCCTTTACAGCATATAATTTAAATGAATATTTTCGAAGATATTACAGTTTTAAAATGCAGGGACATAGCGGTTGCGGCGATACCGGCCGGAGGGCCGCGCGGGGGCCGGGGGTCGTGCCTATACCAAATAGTGCGTCCAAGGCTGTGCTTCGCCCTACAGAACTTTGTGTAGTATATTAGGTATCAGCGTTGCACCCGAGCAAAGCCGGGGCGGGCCGCTAGTTATATATAATTCCGATTATATGTAGGTATTATAATAATATGCATCAAACATAGGTCAATCTGAAACTTTAATCTGAACGTTAATAAAGTATATGCTTTCCCTATTGAAAACATATAAAAAGTTACAGGAATTGAATTTCAAAACCCAGCTTACAATAGGTTGTATAATTAATTGTTGATTAATAAATATACCAGGAAAAGCCTTACATACAATTTGTAATGAAAATTTTAAATGTTGCATACCATCATACATAACCGGTATTGTTCAGTATTGTCATGCATATAGGTTATAGGTTAACAATTTATCTGCACAACGTTAAATACTTTATTTTTTTTATCATCAATTTACATGTTTTACAAAAGTTTATAAGGTATTAAAGGCTAGCAATCATAACAAAACCAATCCGAAAAAAAAAATGTTCTGTTTTATTATTATGATACAATATTAAAAAAAAGTATTTGTAAGACATTCTCGAACGTCCAAATTGTATGCTGCTACTCTTATTTATTTTTTGTTTTAATTCATTAGCGTCTTAAACGAGTCCGAAGTGTTCATGTTATAATGAATTTGAAGCCATAGAAAATTGCTTAGTGTTCAAGAAAACTATAAGGATTACAAGTCACCTCAATAGGATTACACATTTTTACATGTAAACAGAGACTTGTACGAAAATATTGTCAAGACTTACAAACATGACGAGCAAAAACATCAACTAATGAAACGCATATTTATATTATGTACGAAATACTACGAATAGCTACCTTCTAAAGAATTATAACTGTCATACTCATCACAGCACTTTAACCCAACTCAAAAGAACCTGATTAGTTATGTTCTAAAATATTAAAATGAACCAGTCTGACTCATCTCTTTATCCACAATTGTATGATTTCAAATCTAGAACCACTTACTACCTATAAACATACAGTCCTTTTATACGTATACAACAATAAATGTATATTAAGTTTGCTACTTAATCTTTCAAACAACTCATTTACTACCACTCTTTATATACCTTACTTTATTTACCAAAACAACACAAGAATCACGCAAAAAATGACGAAAAATAATTAAGAATTTCATATTACCAAACACAAGCGCTATATTTTTGTGCGATCTGATATCATTATCAGACTTTATCTACGCCTGACTCAGGTCGACAACCTACCAACTGATTTGGCAGTTTGCAACTCACCTTCACAGTTCTATCGTGCGGATATTATGAACCCTTTTCATCCTGTTATTTACTTTGCGGCTAAGATCTGGACCTCTTCCCTTTTGGAGGACATATATTGACTTATTTTGAGGACTTTTCAGATGTTTGGTCTCAAGATAAAGGCTGAAAAAAACAATATCGCATCGATTTTGTAGCTGTAGTTTTAATTCGTCGTCGATCCAATTTTTACACCAGTTTGCGATCTATGTGCTAAAGATTTGATTCTCGGCGAGAATATTTATGAAAATTTTCATCAGAATGTGTTTTTTCGAGAAATTTAATATGAAATAAACATGTAAGTAAGATACAAAATAATATTACATAAGTAGAAGCAAAGAAAAGCAATAAAGTTATATTTTCTAAATCGTATTGATTGATGAGCGATTTTAGTACAGCATAGCAACTATGTCCTCCTAAACATTAGGTTAGTTTATATTAAACTATTAAGTTGCTAATCATAACAGGACCTTTGAAGTAAAATAAATAAACTACTCTTTATATAGCATCAATGTTTTAATGACTACCTCTAGCATTTTTAATCGAGTAAACCATCTACTAGATTCTGATAGAAAACATCGGAAAGCAAAAATACTACTAATAGGAATTCAAAATCATTTAAAGGCATCTAAAAATAGTATGCACTGGCATCATATGAACTTAAATTGATACGAAGACTGAAAAATGTCGGTAATTGGGATTTTAAGTAAAACCCCAGTCATTTGACTACGTCACTTACGATTACGATACGAATTTTCGCGACTTTTGAAAGATAAAGAACATCATTGCTGAAAAACGTTTTCTTCGTTAGTTGTTTGTAGACTGCGTTTCGTTGCCTCTTATTATTATTATTTGTTTATTTTGAGCCTAGACTTTTCCACTGCAAGGCAAAGGCCACCTCCTCTTTTCTCACTTTCCTCTTTCCACAGGATTTTTTTTACGTCTATTTCGATGTCTGTTAGACACATTTGTAAAGTGGTTTTAGAAAATTAAAAAACAAAAAAGAAGCCTTTTTTTTCTATTTATTCATAGAGCTAGAAATATTGTCGGATTAAATAGTATCAGATTAAAACAACTGCATCTTATTCAAGTCTCAAAATTTTCAAAGTCCAATTCAACCGAAAACTAAAAGCAATAGCATACCTCACGATGAGCTCACCTCCTCAAAAATACGCTTGAAGATACAAGACATTCAGTCAATCCCACCACCTCTGCCGTAATAAAGCAGCATTGATCATCGCTGCGATAGTGAGTATTTACAAACCAGCGAATCAAAACAAACAAGCTGACTCAAAGGCGTCCTAAAGGTGACTTTAAAATAATTATTCCGAGCTAGATGCAAAGGATTCGAGGATTTCATTCAGACATATTTCTGCTTGTAATTTTGTGCTGTTCACGCATTTTGTATACAGGTACCTACAGTTGTGGAGCTGTTTAATTTGTAGGATCTGTTGTTTATTGGGTGGGTAGCTGTGGCTAGGAATATGCGCTTATATTTATACCAAGACTTGGACAGGCAATTTAATGACAGTTCGGAAAATGAGTCATCTTTACTACTCTTCAATTTTACCTCTTTCAAGGGCTATCATGTTGTATAGATTGAGCTTTGTCAACATTTTCGTATAATCAATGTAGTATCCGAAAAAAAACGTCTGGTTTAATGTAAACAAATGCGCTTGAATAATGATGTTTCACGCTCACCTTAGGTTCAGTTCATAAACCATAAAAATAACGGTTGTAAGGCCATATTGCCAAATTAATCACGCCTGGCTAGCGTCCGCCTGATGATTTCTATAATCATCATTATCATCATCTATGCCTATTCATTTAGATTTTCAGTGCACAAAAAACATTTGGTTTTATTTATGCCAAAATTATTTCTGGAGTATGTGATAGATTGTCTTAACGAAACTTTGGTGAGAAATCCTCGTATTGCTATCGATGGAAATTGTCTAATGTGATCTACGCACCTTGTGGATAAAACTAATACATTTAATCTAAAAACACGACTAAGTTGACCAAGGATTCTTCCTCCTATAATTATTATTATGGTCTGTAAAGCATTGAAGAGTGGATAATTTTACAGTTTTTTTTAAGGTTGTTTAATGAACGCTTATATCGTATGTTCAAAGTGTAGTTTTACTACTGTGGCACATTCGACGAACTTCAGACTCTGTAACACTGCGACATGAAAATCAACTTTATTCCTATTCATCTAAGGTTTGTTTTCGTATGTAGCTGTTAAACTGGCGTATGGTCTATGGTACCAGTGGCAGTCAATAGAAATCCAGGCTTTCAGACAACTCAGTACACCGTAAATGCCGTACAAGAATTATAAAACTTATGTTGAGGCTTGAAACACAGATTTATAGCTCCGCCGGCTTTGTTTTTAGTTTTCAAATAAAAAAACCATGTTATTTTATTTGATTTCTTAGAAATGCAAGGGAAGTAAGTTTAGAGATTGTTGTTTGGTAGTCTGCCATGTTTGTGAGCTTTACCTTCTATAATGTTCATATACGGTCTGTCAGACAGTCTTACGTTTTTACTTTTTAACATTTATTTTACGTGACCTGTCTATTTATCTACCAATAGAGAATAATTCCGATAAATTCGATTTCATGATCATCAACGTATATTTTTAGTGACTGGCCTGTTGTAGCTAGACTTGCCATAGTGGTTAGGGACCTTGTTTGCTAAACTGGAGGTCGAGGGTTTGATTCCCACCCAAATGGACTGGACAAATATTTCTGTGCATGAGCTTGATAATTTCTTTTGTCTTCTTGATTTTTTTCTCTTTATGTATATATTTAGAAATATATAAGTATGTATGTTGTCTGGTTGCCATGGCTCTGCCTAGTCCGGGATCAGGTGACCGTGTGTAATTTGTCCCAAGATATTATTATTAGATATTATTTTTATTTTACGTGTTAATCATCCCAACAGTCGGAAAAAGGAAATCGACATCCTTTTTACACAGATCAGCGCGTTTTTCTTCGAACAAATATAGAAATAAAGCTAGTTACTTTTACAACATATAATGCCAATGTTTAACAGAGACGTCGTTAAATAACTAATTCACTATACGCTGCCCCGCTGGTTCCCTCGCACAAGCACTTTTTATTGCGTCTCTCATTTACATAGTAATTCAAAGACGCATATCTTTGTTATTAGTTGTGAACCTATTTTTAAAGGAAATAAAAAATATTTAGAAACCTTTTGTGCCTTTCAAATGTATTTAAATCTACACTAATATAATATGGGGTTTACAGATACCTAGGTGTTCTTCTGAATTTCGGTGGAGGAGGTAATTATCGAAAGTATTTATCCAATTCAGTAACAAATATCCTCTTTCTCAAAACAGCAAATTTTCTTTCGTACCCGCTTTTCTGATAACAGTATCATCAGGCCTCTATTTAACAAATAAGTAATAAGTAGAGGTAAATAAACAAATCTTCATTTCGGACTGAGTGCTTAGATTGCTCTACAGGTAAGCAAGTTCAATCCTCGTTCGAAAAACTTAATAGTTAGAACACGAGTTTGAGTAAACTGAGTACTGCCTATCAAAGATCTTACTTGGTACTTCAACAGTTTGATTCCGTAAACACTTTAAAGATTTATTATTTGAGAACAATACGAAAACTTTACTTAACCACTACTTGAAAGCATCCCTGTGGCCTTAAATACCCCATAATCAAGCCATAAGTGTTGTGAAGTCACTGCTGACTACTACTCCGCCGCCATTACCCTTGAAGTACTGAAAACACAGAATTCCTATAACAATGGCGATGACGCACCATGCGCTCGCGCCGACAGGAAAACGACGCTTATTATAAAGTGCTGTAGTGATTAAAACTCTTTGGAATGACAAATATAGTTATAATGACTCGGCTACCGCGAAACTAAAGGAAAGGCTGGTTGTCGCGAGTGGCGTATTTATGCTGCTGTTGGATATTGTTGGCCAGTATCTGCTAGAAGAAGCATATAGCAACTGGGTGGACTTCGTTTCATGATCAGGGTAGCATGTTGATGGTACTTGCTCGTGTTGGACGTTGGTGTATTATGTATTCTGCTGTTGGACATCACTGAGTTTTTCTGCTAGAATAAGAAGCATTATAGCAACTGGGTGGAATTCGTTTCATTATCAGGGTAGCAGGATAATGGTACCTTCTTGGAACAGTACGCTGATTATATCTTACCACTTACAGTGGCACAGTATTTTCCTGCTACTGTCGCAAGACTTGAGGAACAAGTAAAGGTAAAAAATAATAAGAGAACATCGCACTCCATAAAATGAACTCCAGATCTCTTTGGGCTCTGATGCACAAGTTGACTGTAGCAGTTCACTAGATAAGGAAGATTATTTAAGAGAATCATGTATAGGTAATATCGAAGATAGAAATGGCGTGCAATTGGAGAAGCACAGCAGTGGAGGGATCATCATCATCATGCCTGCACAAGGCATGATGATGATGATGATGGCACTATTATTTAAGAATTCATGTATATACGAGTATTTACTGTATTTAGTAACCGACTTATGCTACTTTAAAATAGGAGCATTGCTAAGGTTATGATAGCAAGTTTACGTATTTTTTAGATCATGACAATAATTAACCTTTGACCATTATAATTTATCAGAGCTAAGGTATCAATATTCCTTTTTAAGGCTAAAGAAAGCTGTCAAATATCCAAGCAATAAACTAACGGCGACAAAAGTTCAATTTTGAGATTATTTTTTCAGGGAGCAACGAAAGACCATACATCGAAAAGACTTTCAATAGATTACTCTTATTGATGAAATCCGTTCTCTCAGCCACTCCGCCATCGGGTAATAGGTGTGTCTCATTATATAAAACACACGTTCTCTATGATAATGAGGCAAACATTGGTTTTGCGCTGTTTGCTGGACGAGGGCCGATAATACATAGCTTAATTTTTACACCGATTACAGTACCCTACAGAATAAATTGACCTTAATGGCTCTATTATTGATGTATTGTATTAAAAAAGAAATTCAGGTTTCAGAGTCCTTTAGTTTTGTAGAAGAATGAATGGTTCTTGATTTTCGAAGTTCAGACTTCAATTTCGCAACCAATCATAATTTTTACCCGACTGCGCAAAATAAGGAGAGTAATGTTATTATTTTTGATGCCTTAGTTTAACATATTTCATGTACTTATTTTGTAGAATAATTTTCATATTGCTATATATTCTAATGGCAGTAGATGAGTAAATACTTACTGTACAGTGAAGTAATCGATATTTATTAATAATGATTATTACGGTTTCTATATATTCTGACGACACCTTATCACACCTTTATAAAGGTAAAGCTAGGCAAAGGTAAAATAATTCGTCAAAATTCAAAATTAACGAAAAATTTAAAATTAATATGAGTAATGATATACTTAAATACATACACACAATGCAAGCAAACTATACGTATATATATATATATAATAGTAGCAAAAAATAACCTTTAACTCATAACAATATTTCGTATAGATACAGATAGGTACAAGGATTCATAACAATCGATTTTTAGTTGCTAGGGGCTTAAACCATAGTCACGGAGAAAAGACAAGCGTGTCAAAAATAATGTATATTGTTTCTAAGTTATATTCGATTATTTTTGGTAGTCGTGTTTGTTTTTTAAGACTTAGGCTGATTTCTCGTGATCGTCGATAAACCGAATGCTGAATGCAAATTCATCATATCCAAAAATACATAAATTGCTTCTCAGTTTTTCAGTATTATTACATGTAGTATATTACTTTATAAAAATTATATTTATAATGTCATCTTCTACCACGCATTATTGGCGCTAGCTATTTCTACTTGCATTTATAAAAAAATGAAAAAAAAATACATCTAAATAAAATACTTAAAATACCAATTTAAATGCCATAACAGACGCAATATTCTATTAAAACTGCATTAATTTTAGCATAGTGTTGTTAACTATAATATCAATTCCCAGCATTCCCAATAAGTTGGGAATTTATATATTTTAATCGTATTAAGTTTTGGCAAATCTCTATGCAGGTCTTATTGAGTAATCTTTTTTATTCCTGCCCATGAAATAGATTTATTTCCCTTAGACAAATATTACATAACACAATATAAAACTAAATATATTAATGCCACTTAGTTACAAGTTACAAGTAGTACCTACAAAACATTTTTCAAGTACAGCAGTAAAACGATACTTGCAAGGAGTCAGCTTCGCGAAATTGCGGGGTTGCAAGAATGGCCGCTCGCACGGTGCGCGCGCGCATATCACCGGCAGGTTGACGCATGCGCCCTGCGACTTGCACACCTTGCGTTTACGTTTAACGCATACTATAGTGAATAGTCTGTACGCTTTCTTGCTGTGTGCTTGAAATCGAATCTATTAATATTTTTTTGTATTTTTATGTATGTGTTTGGTATTTTTGTAGTTTCTTTTTTAATTATATTTTTGAAGTTTTCTTTTCTTTGTATTCCAATGTCACTAAAGTCATTTCTATTCAGATTTGATGATTAAATGTTAAAAATCTAGAATATTTAGGCATATAATTGATCATGTTGTATGTACTGTGTTGGCAAGAAAAAAATGTTTAGCTTTGTTTAAAAATACATAATATATTCAAACTTATATGTCTCAAAACACAGTAAAAGGTTAAGGTAAGCCACATGTATTATTACGTATGTAACCTAAAGTTGTCTTATATCGATATTCTGTTCAAAATCTACACACTCACAATTTCGCAAATACCAAACATTTTTTGTTTATGAAGTGACGGCTTTTACTTTAGAAAGCCAAGAGGGTAACCACTGCGCTTGTAGGACCCTTAAGACAGAGATATAATAACTAAGTATTACAATTATTTTACATTTTTACAACATACATCTAATTATTTAATAGTTTGTGTTCATTAAAATCTAATTTTAAATTGCAATTTATTTTTTATACTTAACTCTTGCCCGATTTTGTGTTAGATATTGATTTTGACATTATATACTTTTACAAGAAAATCAAATAATCAAAAGTTCCACAAATGGTAAGAATTATTTGTTAACTATACAGAACGAAGTATAAAACTTGATAAAAAAGTGCATACGCACTTGAAACTTTATTTTATTTCGCCACAAACTCGTTCACTGGCCGCGCACAGAAATGCCCGGTCATCATGACGAACCAGCTTATACTCGGTGCGCGATTTTACTTATTTATTTATTTATTCGCACTCTATGTAATAATATCGGCCATACTTTAATAATATCGCACGACCCAAATATTTATAATAGTAACGAGTACTCGAAATTACCGCCGAATGA
Source organism: Autographa gamma (assembly GCA_905146925.1). Taxonomy (NCBI): domain Eukaryota; kingdom Metazoa; phylum Arthropoda; class Insecta; order Lepidoptera; family Noctuidae; genus Autographa; species Autographa gamma. The sequence goes on along the minus strand of LR989868.1, from coordinate 5,176,120 downwards.
TTCGAGTCTTCGGCGCGGTATCTGTAGCAACAATATCGATCGGCACACGCCCCATTGCCGGCGAGCCAGCCGTACCGCGGCGCGCTACCTTAACTGCACGCGGAATGGAACGCGACAAACTGAAGGTTCTTTTGTCATGCGGTGATTTGCAAAACGTACCTAAACACGGTAAGGGCGTAGTCGCTCGACAGCCAAGTGGCGCACTCTCGTGAGAGATGAACGAACAGATAAATCTGAGAGAAATGTTTTGCTGCGGCGACATTCTATACGGCACATACATCGCTGCATTCAACCGGTGCCAACAGCCGGTGTACAGTGAGTTCGCGGCAATGAAGCGCGCGCACAACTGTTCGCTCAGTAGTGCGTTGCTCGCCGCGGTTAGGTGGTAAGGGGCGCAGGGTCGCAGAGCTAGTGCGGCCTCGCGGCCCTCTTCGCCGCAACGCAAATCGTTGAAATCAAAACTTTCACGCTACGAGAGCGCTACGAAGTTTTACTGCTACGAACTTCCTGCTACGCCGGCCGTAGCGCGGCGCACTCAAAACTTTGTTCAGAAAGCTTTTTTATTTGTCACTTTCTGTTATCAGTTAGCTGAAAACTTGAGCTCTTTATGATCGCGCATTAGGATTCACATTTCAATACTCTGAGTGGTTATCAAGCGCTTGAATAAGATATCGTGTCTCAGCTATCCATGGTTATACACCAGTAATATACTGAGGTCTATTAGGTTTTCTTAAAGGTAACAGTCGACTAGCTGAATTAGTAAAGAAATAAAATAAAACTACATTCAAAATATTTATTGGTTAAAGGATATTGAGCAAGGGGAAAATATATTACGAAATAATTTCTGTACGAATATTGCATACAGTCAGAGTATATTTAGTAACAAGTCGGGTATTTCCAGGGTAAGTCAGACATAGTGGTGTCCAGGCAGCAAGCAGCACTCGGCAGCAGGCAGGGCCGGCAGCTCTCGTTCAGTTTTGTTGTTCGTGGAAGCGAGTCGCAGGTGGGCCGGAGCCGAGCCCCGCCGAGCGCGCCCGACCGCTCCGCGCTAGAACGGCGTATGTGACCGACGGCGGCCCGCGCTAGCTTCAGTCTGCGCTCGGCCACCACCCTGTTCGCTTGTGTCAGTGACGCCGTGCTGTGACATATTTGACAGTTGTTATCGTGATTCGTGTGATGTTTTCGTTACGGAACTATGGTGTATCCCAATGAAAATGTGGAGTGATTTCCAGGTAAGTGATAGTAGTATGACGTTATATATCAGTTCTGTGAAACGTTTGTGGAGAAATCATAGTTATTTCAAATTCAACTTGTGTTCCCAGTTATACTTTTTGTGTAGTCTGCAGTTTGTTACCAACTTTGAAATGATGAAACTCGAAATCTAGTCAATGCAAGGATCCTTTATATATTATTATAATAACGCGTTGTAAGCTTTTGTTTACATCCAGTTAAGTTATAGACTTAGCGACTTCATAAGGTGTTTTAACAAGTGGGTAGAATCGTTGAAATCTATACAAGGATAATAGTGGGGTATAGAGGAAATTGTGATTTACTTTTCTCGTCTGTTGTCTAGTTTGTTGAGTTAAAATTAGTAGATATAAAGTTGATATAAGTATAGTAATTTTAGGATAATATTTTATATATAAATGTGAGACGGCATTCTCATATTCTCTTTGTGTTTCTCCATTCTAACGTAACTATGTCATTGTTATTTCGTCTGCTGTTACTAGTTCTAACTAACGTTAAACTGTTGATAACATTGTGAAACAATAATTAAATGTTGCCTTCATCTCATATCAGTTATTGTCTAGCTTTGTACTAATTACACTTTTCCAAAATTATGATAGGAAATTCATAAAAACATGCGCGCCTTTTTTTCGAATCTGACAGCTCGGCGCGTTTCCGGCGACCTGTCAAACGCCATGTGATAGATAGAAGGGCGCATTCGGTGGAGTTTTAAATCAAAGCGCGGTATTCGGCTCGAATCTCGATAACTGCGCGACGCTCGAGGCGAGCGAGAACTCGTCACAGAAATACGTAGTGATCGGCGTCCCGCTCTATCGCATAGCGCGGTCTCGCTCTGGCGACGGGTGTTTTTGTGTCGGAGCGGGTTTTTTGTGTGCTTGGCGAGGCTGGCGCGCGGCGCCCGCTCGCTCGACTCGACTGACTCCACATTAATTATCGCCGAGTTGGCTCGCCAGCGCCAGCCAGCGCTAACGCACTTTACTTTCTATATTGCTGCGATATTACTGGACTCTTTTACAATGCGTCGTAGTTTTTTCTTGAAGATAATGAATAAATTCATGTCCACTGCGATTTGATGAAATTAAATAATACAGAATTGTCATTAGTTATGAATTCGAGAACTTCTTAACTATAAAACAAGCATTAAAATGCAAGAGAACTAAGTTTTAGTCTTGTTTTGAAAAACAGTAAACGAGTAGGGCTGTATGTGAAGTTGGTGGGTTTTCCTGCTGGCGTGGCTAGGGGCGCGTTGCCATGGCGACGGCTGGGGCGCCCCGCCCAGCCCCGGCCTAGAGCACCTCCTCCACTCCTCTTATTGAGATTTACTCCTCAACTGGAGTCGCCATTGGCGAGTCTACTGCTCGCTTTCATACCTTTGATTTTCTTTCTTTATGCACTAATGAACGGAATACACTGTATGCGAGAAATACGTGGATATCCTGATTTTCCTTTGTATTCCATCAACTGCGATAGTCGCTGAGAGTTGTTGAAGTTTATATGTTTATCCGTATCAGTCATTGCGCATTCCGTATCACAATAAAATGACACCAAAGTTCTTGTGTCCTTCACAACTCTTGGAAACTTTTGTTTCGTTGCTCCAATCTTTTCAAAATACATTATTCATATGAGTATTTCAGTACCGAATAATACCTTTTTGGGTCTTTCGACTACATTATGTCAACTTTGTTAAACTGAAGTCCACATACCAACACACAACTACACATACATTCGTACATAGGTAGTTGTGCGTCATCTAAATAGAAAAGATGTTTTATTTTTACCGATGATGTCTTTTAGGGTTAAATAATGTCATGTAAGTTTGGCCCATCTGTTCCGTGAATTTGGCTCGCAGTACACAGCAACAATATTCTACTTTAAATATAGTAACCCTTCATCTAAAAATAGGCTCTTAAAAATAACTGTATCACAAATAAGTTATTTAAATTCCCAACTATTTTTGTTATTCATTTTCTGAGTAGGTATTAATTAATTATGTTGATTGTTGAGTGAATGTCAACTTGTACCTACCTATTGGATAGGTACTATAAGTTGTGTGGCTATCAATGTTGGCAGTAGACCTAAAGAGGGTGGGGGTGCGTGGAATGCGACTTGTTGCAGTCACGTGCGCCAAGAAACTATGCACAAACTACCCTTATGCACTACTACTTATATTTATCCATCTCAAACGATTTGAAACTTTGAGTCTAAAGTTGTAGAGTCTAAAATCGTTTGTATGCTTCATTTACGGTAACTAGTTTGGCTACCCAATGTAATAAACTAGATGCGATACCCGGTTTCGTCCGTCCGCCGCGCGCCTCTGATTGCCGTCTTTGCCGCCGCGACTATCTATATTTTTAATGAGAAATGCTATAATGAAACATGTTTCAACATTTGTTTTAAATCAACCGTTATTGGTACAATTAATACCCTACATCGACTACAACTAATACACCTATACATTTACACCTATTTAGTGGGATAGAAAAAGCGATATTGTCAACATTTGGCACAATGAAAATACACAAATTAAAATCCGTTGTACCAAAAATACATTTTAGTATACATATATCAATCTGTTCTTTACAAAAAATCAAAACATGAGAGACGTAATAATGTACAAATTACATAACTTTAATTTGAGTGAATCTAAACATCGTTGCCATAGCACAGATGATAAAAAATTAGACGTCAGAACACAAAACATTACCAAAAATAGATTGTTTCGCATTCCGTGTTAATAACCTTTAGTATGTGAATGATCTTGGCTAGTTAACTGTTTAATAAAAACTATTGATTATTAAGAGCCACGAAAATGCTGGTCACCATGACTTTACTAACGATAGTGAAAAAGGGTTGCGGAGACCGTGGTCAAATGTCCAAGTTATCAAAGACAGCTGATGTATTTTGCTCATATAAAAAAAAATACGACAGACTATACATAGATAGGTCCTATGAACCGTACATACCAACTGTATTTTTCATGACGTTGGTCTTTGGTAGAATGCACTGAAAATTATAAATGTCCAGTATATTATATATATACCTAGCTTTGATTATATAATGTCTAGATGGAGCGTGGCCCTACATTCATACCAAAGAAAACTAGGACGCCATTTGTGTATGTGTGCGTGCAGGCGTCGTTTTACACTATACGTCAATGTCTCTGTGTGCGTAAATAGTGATACCAGCTATTACAAATTCTCCCATAAATTACATTAAATAAAGACGAATTAATTATAATAAAATATTTACTTATTTTAGTTATATGTTGGTACTTATGTGGTATTATTCAGTTTAAGTGTATTTTAATAATAATAAAAAATATTTTTATTAAGTATTTACTTTTTAAATCAATAAAAAAAAGAAATTTGGAGTTGTGTGTTTGAATCGAGTATTAAATCAACTAAGTTAGTATTTGGTACAATATTAAAACATAATGAGGTATAGGTACTTTAACATTGAGTTATTTATTTTTTTACTTTTTATTTATTTTTTTATTTGAAAAAGTACATCAGCACTATTTTATAAACGTAACGATAAACCAACAAAATTACCCACAAAAATGGGAGAATGAAAAACAGAAACTGGCAACACTGATAAAATATGGCGTGATTTTAATAATCATAAAAATAAAATTAATTATAAAGTTTCTTTAAATAGTGTGTAGTAGTTTTAGTGATAGGTGATGTGTGTTGGTATTTTTTAGCCTTCCTTTTTAATTCCAGCACACTTTAGAAGCACATACTATCATTTCATCGCTGTTATGTTGTTATTCCTTAGAGCGCGTAAAACGTAGTGTCACGAAAGCGGCACGATCTGTACTGGTGGCGGGAAAGTACTTAACAACCACTTTTGGTTGTTATTTTTTGACACGTCTGCGCGCACTTGACAGTCCATCTAGACATTATATAATCAAAGATACCTAGGTATAATGAGGGAAAATTAAAAGTTCTAGGTGCTAGTTGTTATATTCTCATGCTATTTCGCGCAATGCACCTACATATAGTTCACGGCAAGCAATTTGGCTTGGTTTGGGCTTAAAGATAGCGATATACAGTTTTATTGTTCATCCTTAGTTAGCTTAAACATCTGTTTAGAATATCATTAAAAAGGAGAATAACTCTAAAAGACTGATAAAGTTACCTGCCGAACAGAATACCTTATACAATTTGATATCAGTCTTTGTTGAGATTTTCCTAATATTGCTTGTACCTAAACGCGTCTTTCAAATCATTCTCCAACCACATCATTTCAGTTTATTTATATATAACAATTTAATAACGTTACAAATATATTTATTTGGTTACACAAAGAAAGCCATGAAAGAAAATATTTGGAACTAAGCATTTTAAAACGACATCTGACCATCTTAGATAAGTCATGGAACTCAGGTCAGGGTGTCTTCGATTTCTTTAGAAGAGTTAAAAGAATTATACCCGTGATTGGTAATTGAGTAGATTATTACGGAGACAATACTAGGAGTGTGATCGTGTCAGTTTCTTGCCGGCGGTTACTACACCGTAATGATCGTAACAATGCAAATAGTTCCCATTTACGGCACAGATTCTAACCTCACTCCACGCACGTTAAATAAACATGTATGTAAACAAACGGTCTATCACGCCGCATTATGAATCAACGTCACAATGAGCCGCTCCTCCTTAAGCACACCGCGTAATAATAACAACTTTTATTACACATTTGCCGTTAAATTCACGCTCGCATTGTAAACAATCGACCACGTGGAGTAAAAGTAATAGTAAACTCATAAACAAATGAATGAATTAGCCATAGCGGTGCCGACGTCATCGGCGAAGACACGCATAATAATCGCTTATGCAAACGAGCCTAATTATGTAAAGCATTATGAGCCGCGCCGACGTGTTTTGACATACGCTAATGACCAATTATATGGCTATTGTGTGACTCAATGAACTTGAAAGACACAATAATATAGGGCATCGACACGCGCGGTGAATGACGCCGCCATCCATCGCTCGACACCTGTTTAGAAAAAATATATGCGAATGTCAGGTGCACCCAATTCAATGCTCGCTACTCGTATGTATTTATATTAGGACCGGGCCGCGGTTACCAACTTTGTTTACCATTTTTTTACGATAGACTGTGTCATGTCAGAATTGCATTTACAAATTCTATTTGTGTAACGAAGGTTTCGTTATTCTCACGTAGTATTTTGGAAAAACCCTGATAATTACTTATAAAATCTATCAGATTATTCCACAGCGGATATGAGCAGCAGTAGAAGTATCGCTATCTAATCTTTGCTAAATGTTTCAGCATGATATGAAAATTATTCTGTGCGAAGGTGGCATGATATTGTTTTCGTACGTTGATAGGGCTTTTCTAATATTTTGATTTGTTCTCCATCGGACTTCGTGAACGATGCGGACAGAGAATCGAGAACGGAGGATAATAATATCTTTGGCATTCGCGGAGTGTCTCTTCCACGCTCTAAATATATTTCCCATGGCCTCAATGTCGCACCGCGACCCAATTACGTCTGGCAATAAAACAATATATGAGTCGTTGAACCCTCCATTCGGAGTGATGGCTATGTAAACATTGCATCTGGGTAAACACGGGCGGGGTGCCGCATGCCCCCGCGCCCGCGCCGCGCCGAGCCGGACTCGAGACGCGCCGCCGCCAATAATTTATGTAAATTCACGTCATTGTATAAGAGTGATGTTTTTATTGCAATCTTGTTTTGACGGTCAAGTTCGGCACGCGGCGAAAGTTAAACAAGTACAATAACTCTTAAAGTTTGCACCTCGCATCTTAACGCTCGCCACGTGTTGTGCGGAGGCTGCGAGCGAGTGCCGTGTACATAGCTGTACATACCGATGTCGGGCTCACGATACCGGGAATTTATTTTTATTTTAAGATCAAGAGGAATTTTGCATTCAGGTGCCTTTACTAAGAACTGGGTAACGGGCAATCTAGGTGATCGCTATTGAGAGAAATCAATTGATTAAGGGAGAATGGATATAATAAATAGTTTCAAAATATAACTATGTTATAGAGTATATTGTATCGCATAAAAATGATTATATTCGGAATGCAAGGTGCATCAATAGTTTAAATATAACATTGAAAATGTCGGAAATCCCAGCAAAAAATCTTCACGCTCCAATGAAAACGTAAAAGTGGTAATTTTGATTTAGCATCGAATGTTTGTAAATAATGTCTTACTACAGCCGGCAAGTAGCGTAAAATCTTGTTTATAATTATGATAATAGCTTTATTATATACTACTACAAATCTATTTCGTAGGTAGTAACCATTAATCACTTATGAATGAATGAATGTTATTATTATACGGCAACCGGTCAACGATATCATAATGTTGTAAACGTCATTTTATAATCATAAGCTCATAAATAAACATGATGACGTATCGCGGGTGATCACCGATCGGCCGGACTCGGAAGCGGGCAGCGGGCTCTGCAGCCCTCGGCGCGCGCGCATGGCGCACACCTCACGCATACGCCGATAATTATGTAACAATGTTTTGACATTCAACAACGACACATTTAGCGCGGACATTAAGTGGATCAATGAACTTGAGCCGTTTGTTGTGCTCGCGGTTACGCAACGATCGGCGTTTGAGTGAGATTAATGCGCGCGGATTATGGCACGCGATACATTTCAATTTACGTTCCGTTTCATTCATGACTCGAGATAATGACGACGCACTCGTTCCGCTCGTTTGTTTGCTTTTGCTTGTCGCCGCCGGTGTCCGCTCGCGGCTCGCGGCGCACGTACACTTTACATACTCGATCCGTCGCTGATCTGCCGACCGCGATTTATGTGCTCCTGTCGTGCACCGCATTCGTCACACCTAGGTGACCGACCGTAAGACACACCGCTTACAACGTCCTTAATTTATTAAACATTGCCGTTCGGTTGTGACTCGTATGGCCTAGCCTAGGAGCCACTTTGTTTATGTGAGGGCAACATGTGTTCGCTGCGACCGCCACAGGGTAGATCGTACTATTAGCTACAAGTTTGAGCACAAGACGGCGGGGCGAAGGGAGTAAGTCTTCACCCATTGACGGTTGAAGCGCCCCGCGACACTTTCACTGCTCCGTTATTGCAGTTACTACGCGCCTACTGTGCACCCGGGGGTAACGAGCCGAGGGGGCCCCGCCACCCTATTGCATTCACCCCTCGTTCTCACCCCGCATAGGGCACGACTTACAACAAGGGTGCATGCTTTCTAAATTTAAGAATACGTTTTCTAGGATGATGTAGTATCTCACCGTTGTTTACCTTATACTGTAAGGCGCTTAATAATGGACCGATAGAGCATTGTGATCGCACCGAGACAAAAGAATGTAAAATGTTAGCAACGAGCGTATCGACGACGATCGTATCTCAAGTCTAGACGGGCGGGCAGTCGCTCAAAGTGGGACAATGTCAACTGTGAGGGCTCGCTATTATTTGCGTAGACACGTGTGCGTCGGCCGAGGAACGGCAGCGCGAGTGACAAGTGCTCGTGAGTCGTGACGGAAGTTTGTAAACAGCTCCGGCCTTGCTCCCGGACGCGGGCCGCTGCACTGCACCACCGCCGCATCGCCGCCGCACCGCGCCGCACTCCACGCCCGGTCACGCACAATCTATATCGACGTGTTCCGATATCCAATTACACACTTCTATCAATCCATGAATGAAAATGATAATGTACCACCCGACCGACCGTGACAATCGATTCGATTCATATCTCGAATCGAAGACAGGTGGATTACTATTACTTACTACGGATACAACAACAAACTATTATCACGTGTGTAATGTGCGCGATGTTATCGTGGCATCGAGAGTGCTGTAATCAGAAGGCATCTTTTCGCAGCGATGTATGGGGGGTGTAGTGGCGTAGGACGGAGCGAGTTCGAGTCGAGTCGGCCGAGGAGAGGTGTAGATCGCGGCCGCGTCCTTTGGTAGCGGGTCCCGGGCGGCGAGCGGCGAGCGCCGGGTGATTGATGGGCGATAGATAGTCGCGACTCGACATTGAACCCGGCCCGCTGCGGCTGCACGCCTACAGTAAATATATCTAGTGCGGACTTCCGCTTGTGACGTCGCCCGTGACGTGCGCATTCCCTCGCTGACGTAGCCACCGCCACCGCCGCCGACGTAACACATTTATTATACTTTTTGTTTACACTATAAAACTGTATTTACATTGTTATTGTTTCGTGGGGTCGTCGTCTTATCACTTTATTGCTTTATGGCTCGTTTGCCTTTATTGGCTACCTGTCTCTCGATTTCGTAACACTCAGATGAACTAACAATTACGTGAATGAGGGTTTCCATTTCGTTACCGTATATTAATTATGCCGCACACTTGAAGCAGTTTTCACAATGTCGATTCTAGCATACCATCTTCGTTTGAGTTATAAGTCTAGTAGCTGGGTAGAGTCAGTTCGAGTCTATCTTCTGAAACAATTACGATTGAACTACATGTTAGTTAGAGTGGAAAGTATTTATTTGTTCAAGTGTAGATATTATTTCGAGCGGGTGTACTGTTGGTTGTTAGCAAGTTAACTGGAACGCTCTCGGGAGTAATCTCCTAAGTGCGTACTGTTCGGAAGAGGCAGACAAGGGGAGGGGCTCATTAAAAATTCATTCTTATTTGGAAGCTCGCCTCGTAATCAGCCGCAAAGGGGAGGATCCTCTCCACGTTCTGCGTATTCTTCTCTATCTACTGATTTATTAGTTTTGATCTTAGTAGGGAACTCTGCTGAAGCAATACTTCCACGATTTTCAGTTAGTCTGAGAATTGGCGTGTTTGATGCTTTAAGATTCACTTTATATAAACTAAAAGTAGTAGTGACTTACTAAACATTATGAATAAATAATGAATCATTTTAATATCTTAGTTAAGAAATAAAAAAAGGAAAATACATATTTTCGCTAAAAACATAAAGGACTTCTGATATAAAACCAAACATAAACGAATCCCAAATAAAAGATATTACCAGTTCACTCTGCACAATAACGGATTTACTTCAATCTCTACCCATCTCGAGAACTTATTCAAAACTGACTTAACTTATTAAATTCCTTTTCCATTTGCACTTGCTTACATAACAGGCATAATAGCTCTATCTCGTAAGTGTCACTAACCCAATGCCATTCGTAATTAAATGCATAGTCATACATTTTTTAATAATTGGATAATTACAGTAATGTAGTCGCTAGTGTATGTGTTTCGCCATATTCCCGAGTGGGGGCGCCGGGGGGCAACCCCCGACCCACCCTAGCCGTCTCTTTGATCTGCCGTACCATTTGTTCCCTAACTCGAACGTTTCTCGTTTCAAAACACACATTTTCTGAAAATTTTGACTAACATTTACAGTTTTTGTAGTACTTTTCGTGATTATTAGGTGAGTTTTTAATAAACAATAATTCAGTTTTAAACTGAATGTTTATATTGTAATATTTTGGTGTATGTTATAAAGCTGGCCGAATAGCAGTACTATTTATCTATGTTGCTGATTTAAAAATGAAAAATGTACTTTCAATAAGTTTCTTTGTACATAATGCGATCGAGTAGAGTTCAGCTGGTAGGGCGGCGCGAGGGTTCGCCCCCGCAACACCCTCCACCCCGTCCTAATCTCCTCCAGCCCTCCCAACCAGTGACGTCACCACTTACAGCTCTTTTTTGGCAATGAAAAAAGTGATGAAGTTATATTTATTACAAATTTCTTTCACTTTTTAGTCTCCGAGGTCGTTGCTTTGTTTATTTGCTGTTCTATTAATCGACTGCGTACTGTTTTTTATTGTAAGTAAGTAGAGGCGGCATCGTTTTTATAAGTCGTGCCCTTTAACTGCAAACAAGTAAAAAGTGTCTGTGGGAAGATACGCCGGCCAGTGAGCAGGCTCGCGACATGTTAATTGACATACGATATTATCGCCGTCGAATCGTAAATAAACAAGGTATTTTAATAATAACGGTCCTAAACCGGTTTTGGTGTAAGTTGCGTGCAACCGAGTGATGATGTACGCATCAATCACAGATCAGCTGATCGGCGGCGGCCGTTTTCCTTTTCATCTTGCTCTTTATTTAATTAATTGTTCGCCGCGGGCGGCGCGCTCTCTGGGCCACGGTTAAGCCGACTAACCGCTGAACTAAAGCCTCTACAAACTTACTACGTTTACCGCCGTTGTGATCAGATTATGAATGAACCACGTTTGATCTCTATTCAATCTAGTTCCTAGTACACGTCGTCGATGGCTCGCGTCGCGTGCGACACTTTATGTTTAGCGTTTCTTCTGTATCGATGATCATTACTCTTTCTTTATTTGTTTTCACACTATTATGCTTTGAGATGTTGTGATCGCGTGGGCACGAGCCGAGTTATGTCATGTACCGCTAACAATGGCGATTTTCGCTCGTAACCAATCGACAATGACAACTGCAATGGACCGCTATAAAGAATCGTGTTTGTGAGACGACCGGTCCTTTGTTCAGTTATCCACGCACTTCTACCGAAACAGGTGCCCCGTTTACCGTCTATTATTTTGCATTCCCTGCAAGTGTCAGTCAAACACTCGTCCGACTTGCACACGAAGAGATAGTAGCCCGCATACAGTAATGAAATGCCCCTATAGGAACCAATTATCACAAGATTGGGGAACGCCCATTATCCTTCGACTTGGTCTGGTGAGGCGATTACGTAGTGAGCCGATATGAGTTGAACACAGACGTATATTTTAAAGTAACTTTAGTTGAGCAAGTGAACGTGTCGGGAGGGGGCACTGCGTATCGGCGGTGCCAGCGCCGTATTTCTCATACAGAGCGGTGTTGCAACGTCGGCGTGTAGCAAGACGTCGCTGGTATCGAGCACAGAGAGCGGCTGTCACGTTGTCTTGAGCCGCGCGAGCGTATGGCACGCGTGTGTTGCGCGTGTGTGAGTGACGTCAACGCGCCACTTTCTCCATACTTTCGTCGTTGCTGGTGCGCTAAAAAACGAAGCTCGCCTAGACGACGACTATTAATACATACGATGCGACGTCGCACGCTCTGTCGCGCGAAACGATACGGAATTATTGTTTTCTGCGTGCGACAGGCGTGCGTGTCAGGTATACAGCGGCGGCCGACTCTCCCTGATGCACCGCGCACCTGCTGGCGCGGTTCGGCGATGAGCTATAACATTGCACTTTTTCCAGCTGAGAATATTATTAGAGTCGGTCTGTTGCTTGGCGAGCAGACTTGTTGACAAATGACCACATTTGTCAGTCGCGAGTTCGCGACTACGAGCTCTCGCTAATATAATATATCGTGCAAACACAAACTGAACTGTACGCTCACGTTCGCGCCGAAGGCTGCCTCTTTTCAGTTCACCGGTCCACTAATTTTAAGTACTTTAATTCAGTCACAACAATTTGTGCTTTAATTCGCGCTGAAATAACGAACAAGTAAAATCCATTCGTTGCCATCGCACGCCTGTCTAATTAAGCTCTGTCATAGACTCTTCGAAGGCTCTATTACGAGCCGCCTCCAAACTTAGAGCGGACTATAACGCATTTGGTATTCAATCAGTAATTCTTGCCGGTGGAGAGTGGGTTTTATGCGGGGGTAGTAAGGTCGATAACGCGAGGGTGGAGTGAAATTCAGCTCGCTCAGTGTGACAATTACGGCGATGCGGCCCGCCCCGCGCCGCCGCAATCGATAGGCCTACGGGGGAGAGGCGGGGCGCGGGACGGCGGCGGCGGCGGTGGTCATTACTTATGCAAAACAGCATCGGCGCTGGCGAGCAGCTTGCTGTGGCTGCCGGGCAGCACGCACGCCGCCGTGCCCGCCTGTGACCCTGCTGGGCCCATCAATAATGACCTTACATTTATATCGATTTATCGACCCGCCGAACCAAATGAACTGTCGCAGCTCTTATATTCTGACTGTTTCATTTACCTGATGACGCAAAATAAAGTCCCTTTGTTAGGGATCGCGCCGAGCAAAGTTCCCCGGGCCCCTAATCTGTGAGTTGGCGATGGGCAAACGGACCCGGGGCTCGTTACTGAATTCGAGAGACGGTCTTTGTGCTCTCCCTCGGCGCGGGCGTGCACGAGGGTCGCCCTGACTTTTGTTTCCTGCCTCAACTGTTTTGATGCAGTGTGTTTACAGTAAGACATTAAAATAGTTTTAATTAAAATAAAAGTGTTGTTAACAGGTTCAATAAAATAATTATTAATTCCGATCAATTTAATGTAATCTAAAACCAATGTGGAAGATATCTACATAATTTGTTAAAATAAAAAGTTCAATTGTAGAGTTAATCCTAAGCGCCGATGTCGTCGAACTAGGCTAAGCTCGTGAAAAAGCTTCGCTCAGTCAGCGCTCGAGCTTTCGCGATAAAGTTTGCGCGCGAAAACTCATTCCCGCGCTTTATAACCTGTGAGTTTCCAAGCCTTGGAGGGGGAGGGTTTTATATAAGTCTCCCTCTCGGCCCGCCTCGTTGTACATAATGTAATTGGCAACAGCGAGATCTTGGAGCGAGCATTGTGGGCGCTCGCTCGAGCGGGGCCGCATGAGCCGAGCGGGAGCCGAGCGCTCGGCGCCTCTCAACTTACGTAGCGGGAAACTTTACTGCTTTTCAAAAACTTATTTTTTTTACTCGTGCCGATGAGTTGTTGTATGCTTTAGTCTGAAATATAGGCACTAATTTTAATTTGGTATTTTACGCATTTCTTATGAAAATCAAAGTGGTTTTACGAATATCTTTATTTCACACTGCAAAATTGGCGATTTCCCTTATACTTACTCGTCAAAACAATTTTATTCGGCTAGGTGCTATAATAGTGATAACAGATATAGAATGTTTTGAATTGTTATCTGGACAATTTCATAATTTGTATGTAAATAAATTATATTCACAATAATTTCGTTTATAACGTGATTATTGACAAATGTAAAAATAATATCTTTAAATAAGATTGCGAGCTGGTCGGGTCGGCGGTATCGTCTTATCACACCGCTCGCTACGTTATCAGCGTCAAGGTGACGCGGCGATGTAACGCAGCCGATTGCACGACTGAAGATACGGCTCACTATTATATTTCGTCCTATCCAGCATTTCACAATTATAACGATAACAAGGGCAATTGCAATCAAAGGATGCAAATAAACGTTAAAGCATACCCAATACGCCCCCGTCTCACATACTCTCGAATGGTTTCAAGCAAACTTGCGTGTCAAGAATATAATTATAAAAAGCACATTATTATCGCGGATCAGTAGATATCGATGCATGTACGATCTAACACAAGTTCAATAACACGGATCCAATACGGTAACACACGTAATGACTCACGATAATCAAACGCACTTTAAACTTTAACTCCGCTGTGTTCACATAATTCACCTTGCTCATAACTCACCTGGTCCTGCACTTTTGTAAATCAACAGCGTTGGATCGTTTACTTTTTATCAAAACTAAGTGTGAAAGTAAGTTGTCGCCAAGTTGTCACATGTTGAGCGGGAACTCGCGCGGCAATTATGTATAATATCGGCAAGGCCACGTGCTCCGTTGACGTTAACAAAGTTTCCCGATGCGGGGAAAACTTTGTGACATGTGAGTGGTAGATACTTACAATATGTTCGGTAGGCACGCACCCCGCGCCCCGCGCCCGCCGACGCCGGCACCGCCGCCGCCGTGACTCAGCGGCGCCCTCGCGCGACGTCGCCCCGTCTGCCCCCATGGAAAATTTATACCCACCCTCTTCCCAAGATCATTACGAAAAGGCTCCACTAAATTCAACCTTCCCTTCATAGAAATACAGAACATTTTTGATCGCTTCGATGTAGCAAGACAAAGGAGCACCAGCAATTTCGTCGAAAACAAACCTTAACTCCTGTGGGATATAGTTTGTAATTTATGTGACGAAGTGGCTCACGTGCTTTGAAAACGCACCAGTGACGTCACCGAACTTGTAGGTGAGCTATAGAGCGGCGGCGCATCCTTCTATGTTGTTTTGCTATACGCTAACCAGTCTAAATAAAGAATAGTTATCCTGCTCTAGATAATCAATAATCCTGTACATTTACAAATTCCACGAATCCAATCTTGCGAGTGCTATTTAAGCTAGAGCTAGAATGCAAGCATAAAAAAAGAATATGTAAGAGTAGTGTCGCACTGGCAGCGGAGACATGGTCGCTGTGCGCGCTCCCTTAATTCCCTGCTGGTGCGAGGTGGCGCGTCTAGAGAGCGTGTGCTCTCTCATCTCCTTAATTCGTCCTTCGCCGCAGCCCCCTTAATTCTCCCTTCTAGCATTGCTGGGAGGGTGGGCACTCACTCTCTTGTTAACCCGAGTTCGCCTCCCTTATTTATGCCCGGCGCGTGGGGGCGGGCGGGCCGGGGGCGGCGCAGGGTGGCTCTATCGACGTCCGTACGCTGTGTCTATGTGCTGGTGAATTAAGAGCGAGTCGGCTTTCATTTTGCTAAAGCTTCCACGCTCGTGTGCTCGCCTTTCAGGCGCTGCTTGCTGGTGTGCACACGGGTGGCTCTGGCAACTCTCGACTCTCAGACAAGGGGATAAGATTGAATGCCCCGTGCTCCGCCTGGCTCGCCTTCAGCGTTTTATAACTTCAGAGGGCGAGGAGGCAGCAGAGTTTTTGTGAGTGGAAGGACTTTTTTGACTAACGTTTTTTATGTTTTACTCGGTTAGGGTTCGCTAAGATAACGACATCTCACAGAGGGTGGAAAGCATTTTCATAGGAGATACATGTTTGGTAGCAGTAGTTGCTGTTTAATAAATATAGGATGCAACGACTAATGGGAAACAAATATAGGCTTCAGTGAAAAATTATGTGTCTATGCAAGGAATAACTCGAGAAATGACAGTCTTGTAACTTTGAAGGATAAAGGTATACTTAGTTGTGTCAAAACTATTTTGTAAAGTTTGCAAGGGCCGGGGACGTGGTGGGTGGCTAAGTCTACGCACAACGTCTTCAGAGAAAGTGAAATTTAGCACAAGTTCGGAGAAATACAACTGTTCGGCGCCCCCTCCCTCTCAGGAGCTGTGGGGTGGCAGTCGGCAAACGCGGCTTATAACAATTAAGTTTATTAGCTCCCAGGTTTTTCTATTCAACTCCACAAAAAACATTGGAAGTTTAGAGTTGAAGAAAATAAAATGATGTATTTAGTTAGTTCGGTGGTGTCGTGGCGGTCGGCCACACTACAACTTATAATTTTATAATTTCTACTATTCGAGTGTGGGTAATGAAGTTACAATGTGGCTGAAGACTGAATTATAGAGTAGATAGATCATACGGGTCCGATATTGCAGTAGAGTACTGTGCTGTGTAGGTCATTTTGCTACATGGAATGATCAATAAATTACCTCCGCTCCTGAAAATCATGTACATAGTTAATTATCGATTTTCTAGAAAACCAGTGATTCTATTTGTGAGTTAGAGACAGCGACCGTGATGCATGTACGTCAGGTTAAAAATCGCGAGAGCAACTGCCTCTGTGACGGTTGAACGACCTCTGCTAAGGTGTCGGTTTCGGGCAGGTTATTTAGTGCGGGGGCGGGGGTGGCAGGTGGGGCGGCGCAGCCCCGGGTCGCCAGGCAACGGCAACTGGGTCACTCCGGGCCTGCCCCGGCCGCCCACCAATTATGTACACGCTCGTTACCGGACACGCGTTTTTCAATCACATCCATATTTAATTGGGCATCACGAAGCTGGAAAATGTGTTTGAACCGCCATGTTTTACGAGAACTTTATTTGAATTGCGTTACATATAATGATGCTGGTTTTAATGTTTTGTACTGATTAACGATTTATATTCGAACCTCGGTCTTTGGATGTCCTGTTTAGTAATTTCTATGGAGTTGTAATCAAGTACATAAATTAGGAGCTAGCTTTCTTATTCGAGAACACTAAATATAAAGAATAAGAGTAATTACTAACTACTGTAGGTGTTATGTAAGTAGGGAACAGCTATGCAAAAGGTAATCAAAGCAGACCATCGCAAGAACAGGATTATCATGGTCGTGCGTGCGGCACATTAGTGGAGCGTAGCGTCGCGTCGGGTTCGCGTCCGCGAGGCGACTCGTCTTCCGGGCTCCTTACAAGACAAACCTGTGCCCTAACTTGTTGCATGGATGCACCGCGGAGGGTGCGGGTGGCGCGGGCGCGGGCGCGGGAGGGCGCGGAGGGCCGCGGGGGCGTCTTCATAGTGAATGGGCGCGAGATGTCGTGGCCGGCCGCCACGTGCGCGTATGGAGATGTCTCCATTGATAACCGTGACCTCGCCCTTATCGCCGCTCGTCGATGACGCCCGCTTACCTGAGCACCGAACACCCGATCCTTGGCACGGCTAGCCACAGACCACTGCTCCTTGGGTACGAAACCTATAGTCCAACAAAACACAAAATCATTAAAAACTAAAATAAGTATCGCCCCAACCTATTCGGTTTAATTTGTGAATCAATGTATGTAGGTATAGGTAGATTACATAGGTAGTAGGTATATTAAATACAAAATTGCGTTCGCATAGTTTTCCGATCTATGATAAATTCAAATAAAATGCCTTTCATCGTTTTAATTAGTAGCGAACAAATCGTATTCAAATTATATTGGTAATTTGTGGGCTGCATTTATTTTGTGCTATGTAGAGTTCGAACTGAATAGCTCTACAGATTTTACATTATTTTATGTATTGTGACCACAGTTAAATTCTTGTTCAGTCAATGCACAATAATAATTCGCACACGAAATATTGTTAGTAAACGAATAATCAATACAATGTGCTCAGTGGTTGTATCTATAGACCCACTTACAACTATTCAGTTCTGTAAATTGGCATAACGGGGTCGAGTCAACTCGTAGACAATTAGCATTGAGTACGGCCGGGCGAGCGGGCGCATAGCAAGTGCAGCCTTGACATTGGCCGTCGCCCTAATGTCGTCGCATCGATTGTCGGAATGCGAACAAAACCATCTCCGGCCGGCAAATAATAATAGTGTCGAACCGATGAATGAGCATATTAGCGAGCGGCGCGGGCGCGGGCGGCGCGAGCCCGGCGCCGAGTCATTACGCGCCCCCATTAATCACTGCAACAATCGGCCGATATCTCGCTATTTACAAACGCGGGAGCACGTGTTCGCCGCTCGTACTACGCAGAGTGTATTGACCCATTTAGATAGCTCGACCTTCGCGCGGCCATTGTGAGCGAAAAACATAAAAATAAGTTTTATTGCGGCGTCGTTATGCGTATCGCTGCGGCGCGGCCCGCCACCGCCGCCGTCACGCTCGCGCCGCACCGCCCAACAGCTGATTGCTACGTGACATTTTTATTTTATTCGCTCTCTTCCGGGGATTCTCCGAGATACGTGCCAGTGACGTCATTATCAGCCTGCGTACGCTGCCACCTGATTTATTATCTCACACACTGTGATATTAACTCACCCCTATGGATCGACGTGATTTATGTTCACATTGTATTGTGTGCACTGCACTGGCTTTCAGTGATGAATGTGTCTCCAAGTTCAAAGTTTTTATTTCACACGTTAAAAGGGTAAGTTAGGTATGTAGCTACAATATGCATAAGTATTTACAATAATGTTAAGGATAGTGATACCCGTTGCCATCTTACCGTCTTCTTCTTTCTGAGCTTTATTAAGCTAGGTTTTTAGCCCAAGATCAGTTCATATGAGTCTGTTGCCGATCTCGATCCAGTCGAAAATTACACTTAGTAACTGTTATCTTATCTCGGAACCCAATTACTGGGGAATTCCGATTTCCTGATATTGGTGCGGTTGTCATTAGTTTATATTCATATAACAGCGTCGCGCTTTTTGAGAGGTATATTATGTGTAGCAAAATGTCACCCACCTAATCCGAGCAACAGTAACAGTGGCTTAAACTTGCAGACCGACTGATCCGGGTAACAGCATTTAGCTCCGAGCCACCCAAATGATTCACTCATTGCTAATGACACCGCGCTAATCCCATCCACTATGATCCGTTTTATCCCATAACGAAAATGGAATCCGACGAAAGGGTAGATTTCGGATTTAGGCTATCAGAGTTTAATGAAACAGAGCGAATGCAATGTCCAATGCTATTAACTTAAGCCAGTTGAAAAATGTGCTAGCGATAGTGATGTAAAGCAGCTTCGTTACGTGGAAGCTTCGGCGGTCAGCGGTCGCGTGGACGAGTGCTAATGGGTTGCATGGAACAGTTAGGTTCGGAAGTGCGCGTGAAGCCTCGAGTGGCGCAAAAGGCAACGCGGCGGAGGAGCCGGCCGAGTGCCGACATTCCGATCATTCGCCGAGTGGCGGCGGCTGTGTTCGGGGAAGCGTGCGTCATCTCGCGCTCTACCGACAAAAACTACAAATTTTCCCTTTCATTGCATCGAGTGGTCGCAGCTCGCTCATCATAATAAACGCATAACGCGTTGGCTCGCACGCGCTCACTGTAAACAATGCGTTTCGGGAATTCCCTCTCTTTTTATGCGGGATCACATTCCTGAGGGATTCCTTTTGTTTGCTTCCCAACTGTTGTTCATTTTTTTCTTATTCTCACCTTGAAGTCATTTGACTCTATTGACACTTGCATAACGGTACGCGCATAGATTACGAGCTTTTTGTGATACCCATTGAAGACATCCATCATCGTACGAAGCGCCTTTATGTTGTCCACCTAGCTGTTAATGTTTTTATTACTCTACAGATTTGATTGATTTTTATGTGGTTTGAAGCATCTTTAGGGTTATCATTATTGTTAACAATATCAGTTTTGTATAGCAAAGATATTCCTGTTTAATAATTTTATAACGTAGTAACTAGTAAGCGTTTTATCATATTGTTGTTTGTTTTATCATGTTGTTGCTTGACTTTCATCTTACCTACGTGCACTAACATCTCGAAATAACAAATCTTTGCGAAAATACTGTATAGTTATGCTGTCATCGCAATCCTAAGTGTTACTTGCAAGTTGCAAATAAAAGGCCATTTGTTACGGTTAGGTGTTGGCAAAAAAATTAGATTACCCAACTACTGTTCAAATTAATCGTGTACGGGTGAGCAGTAGCCGGAGGCGTGAAATAAAAAGCTCGACAGAAGCACGGCGAAGCTGCGCGAGCGCCGGCCCACGAAACAGGATGTGGGACTGGTTGGCGCACGCACACAGGCGCGGCGCGTGTGCGCACGCGGCGACGAGTGCACACTCGCGCGCGCGGCCTCGCCGCTTGCCGCTCTCCGCTCACGGAAATGTGCGTGCCAGGGCTGCGCTACCACGACCATGCTCAAACATCATTTATTTTTATCAATCCTTCCAGCCATACTGTTCAAAATTTGCAAGTTTATAGAGTCAGAAAAAACCTTCATTATTGTATTGACTCTCCTTCTGACAATATCAGAGAGCAAGAAATTGAGAGCAATAAAAAATGTGTGAGTTATTTTGAGTTGGTTGGGAATGTGTTTCCGCCAACTGTGTCGGGCAGCCCTGGTCGGCTGGCGAGGCTGGCTCCGCGCCGCACTGTCGAGACCCGCCCGACACTGCCGCGATAGCCTCCGACTTTTTCGACAATTCATTGTCTTCAAGCAGGTCGCTTGACAATGTTACACTGCTCTACATCTAGTAATCAGGTCGAAATTCTTTCATTTTACTTGCTCTACAACAGATGACCTTATAAAAAAAACTCACTCGTAAAGAATTCAGTAACCTGTCAAATCATTTACGTCAAAGGAATCCTATCGTTTACAAAAGCTCGTAGAATTCGCGAACATCAACAATACCGTAGGTCAGGTGTTTACAATCTAATCTGAGTGCAACAAACGGGTCCACAACAAGCCCTTCTGAGATGAATGAGTTTACCACCGCCGGTCACGTGCTCTATTGTACTAAAAAGGAGCGTTAATGGTTTAATCGGTCATTCAATCGGCTCGTTCCGATACTGCAATAGCGCAGCCTCTTCGCACCGTTGTTTCATGAATGGACGACAAAAAATGAAATAAAATTCTACTACGATGTTATGACCGTGGCGTCGTAAACAATCGTTATTTATACAGGCATCGATGTATTCCACACACAAACATGAAAGTTGTGTTCACGTGGGAGTCTAAACTGTCACAGGGCGCTACTCGCGACTCTACTGTCATGACTCTACCAAACGAAATACTTACCTCTGAAATTTTATTTTTCGTATGGGTTTTCTAATTTACATGGATTTAATATTTGGATTTAATAAGGATTTCATATTTAGAGAAAAAAAATATATAAATTACAAGGACTAAAGCCGTTTTAACTTTCTCACACAAACAACACAGCACTCGATGGGTACGTTGGGTATTTTCTCATGTGTATAGGGCGACCCCAAAACGTGATGCTCAGCACCCTACGCTATCTACCCCGCTTTATAGCTGGCTATATAATACAACATTCGTGGAGCGACGCCGCGCGACGAGCGTAGGTAGCTGTAGCGCTAGATACAGGCGGCCGCTACGCGATGTTATTATGTGCGCGCCTGTGTGCTGCACGTGCACGCCGCGCGCACACAGGCGCGCCCGCCCCGCGCGCCCCCGCCCCGCACCCCGCACCCTTCGCCCCTGCCCGCTCGCCGCTCGCTCGACATGGCTGTGGCGCTGTGAGGCAATGCCGTTGCCGTGCCGCCGTCTATTTGGTCTCCACAATGCCATAGAAAGTCTCCGTTCGACTCGCCTCGCCGACCGAACTTTTCCTACCTCCTCGAGCGAGAGGCGCTATAACAACACCGCTCCGACGAGTCGTCGCCGACTAAGACTTCTTAACGCATATAGTAGAATTCTTTATGGTTGTTATTTTGAATAAGCACTAACTCCTCGCCTCGGTGCTATAGCGAGCGGTACGGTTATAAAATGCCGCATATCCGAGACTAGCGATAAAATAAACGTCTGACGTTTCCAAGTTTCGAACGGAGAGAACGAGCGACGCGCTGCGCATCAGAAAAAGAACTTTACGACAAGATTAGAAAGAGCGAGCGGAGCGGCAACGGCGCGCAGCCGCGTTCCAGAGGCACTGAACGGCAACGCCGAGCGCCAACGTCATTTACTAAATTTATTTTCATGAGCGCCAGCGCTGGCGACGACACTGCTATGCTACATACATAATAATATAGCGCTCGCGGGCGCCGCGTGATACAACCTCACGCTAGATATTATCTAGCTATTTCTGCATATTGAAAACTCGTCGCGTTTACTTATAATTTTCCTTTAATGAACACTAGGTGTAGACTGTAGAGTAGTGTAGAGCCGTGCAATAATCGCCCGGTACAATGAGGCGGCACGTTTGCGCGAAGCGATAAAGGGGTGACGCAAAGTGATTATTTGCAGCGTTGCGATGAGTGGCCGCTGAGTCAACGCAGCGGGCCGGCGCGATGGCGGACCACTCGCAACCATCGCAACACTGCCAGCCGCGGCTACCTAACCTACTCGCAGATCATGCAGCAGCTTTTGAGTGTTAAGCGTCCTAAACTCTACCATAGAGCTAACATTTTTTTTATTAACCTGTATTTACCACCTATGTTGTCTATCTATGTACGTAGATAGGTAGTTCAAGCATTATTCACAATAAAAAAAATACTAGTTACAAAGATTAATAAAACATCTGAGGTTAAACTATTCTTAGCTTCAACAATAAAATAGATCAATGCTAAGTTTACTAGTAAATATAGGTAGCCTAGTAATTTTCGTTTAATGTTACCATTGCTGTATAATAATAGGTGGTATAAGGAGTAGAATATCTAGGCAGGTTCTTGGTAAGGCGTGTGCCTCCTAATTGCAGCGGCAGGTGTGGAGGCATCTGCCGCCGCTGCTTGCCGCTTACTAGTTTATTTTTTCCACAATGTGTACATGGCCACGCACGGTGTCCACTGGCTCAACATATTGCAAAATTTCGAGTTGACCGCTAATGAAAGTATTGGTGCGTCCATAATTCGATAAATATGCGTTACTGCGGTAAAAGTCAACGCGCTCGTCGCCTGCACGTCCGTCATTTTGTAGATCGGAGCCGACTGCAGCTGCTAACATGATAGCTTGTTATTCAAGTTTAAAAATAAAGATAAAGCAATTTATACTAAGTGAGCCTCAGTCTTCTATTAGTTAGTGATAGCCTATCTATCCTGGGAGTTTTTAACTGTGTCATCTGTGGGTGCATGGGTATGTAGGGGCAAAAGAATGCGTTCTATTACAAGGGTCCCGTACCCCGGTGGGTGCGTGGTGCGTCCCTCTACCTGAGCGGCCCAGGGGCTGCGCTCAGGGCGCATTGTCGCTAAAAAAACTGAGTAGGGTCGGCGCACACAATAGGGCTCCGACCACCCTACCAGGTACCATTGTACGCCACCCGTATGTTACTCTAGCGAGCTGAACACATTGAGTAGAGCTTGAGTGAAAAATAGAGTTTACATATTTAAAGAGTGTCGAATTAGATTCAAGCTAATTAGTCAATCATGTTTAAAATTATGATGATATGATTTGATTGATTATGGGATACTTTGGAAAAATGAATGCATATTATTTATATTACATACTTACCTGTTATTAGGCAGTTATCTCAATAGGTGACAAAAAATGCAAATGCCTCAACTCAAGAGTAAACTAAGTATGTAGGTGTAAATGATCTACCATGTTGAATAGATCTATCTGATATTTACCCGTATTATTTATTATAGAAATGAACCGTACAAACTTATAATATAAAGTATTCCATTCGTTGTCCATGGAGTGCATAACGTCTCAGCTTACGGTACTTGTGGTAGTTAGAGAGCGGCGCCGCGCGGCTCCGCCTGTCCGCGCCGACGCG
Source organism: Autographa gamma (assembly GCA_905146925.1). Lineage (NCBI taxonomy): Eukaryota > Metazoa > Arthropoda > Insecta > Lepidoptera > Noctuidae > Autographa > Autographa gamma. Next base: position 5,152,065 of record LR989868.1, on the reverse strand, counting down.
CCCACGCACCATTGTGCGCGGCTCTCCACCGGTACGCGGCCAGCGGCCACACATCCGCATCCAGACCTTAGCTACCTCGCAGAGTCACTATGCATTGCATTTTGGCTACATTTCGAGATATATTCCATAATTTTGCTTACAGAACATAAGAACTTATACTAATGTCGTTTTTATTTAAAAGTAGACGAAATAAAAAGTGTCACTGTCATTACGAACGATTCGAATGATGTTGGTGATGGTATATAAAATATTTTTTTGACTTTTAATTATGTTTACCACAAACGTCACAGTCAGAGTTTTCAGTGAACGCGTCAATCTTTGGATCGCAGTGAGTGATAACGTGTGTTTTGTGTATTTGCAGGGCTCGGGCGGCGGGTGCGGCGCCAAGCGGCGCGCCGGCTCCCCGTGTGAGGGCGGCGGCAAAGTCGCGCGCTGGGAAGACTCGATCGCTCGGCTTGAGGCCGTGGCCGCCGGCGCTGGCGGCGGAGACTGCTGGCGCTCCGAGGAGGAGGAGCGGCGCGCGTGCCGCCGGCGCTGGTGCGGCGGCTGGTGCGGCGCGCACGACACCATCCGCGCCGAGAACGGCAAGTCCTACCTGGAGCTGGGCGGAGCCGCCGCTCGCGCCTGCTGCGACGGTCGCGCTGCCGGCCGCTGCGCCTCGCGCCGTTGCTACCGCGAGAGGCGGTTCAAGATGATGAACTTATGTGCGCTCAAGCTAGCGCGCCTCCGCCAGACGGCGGACCCGTCCCTCCGACGGTCGGTGCTCGTGTGCAACACGCTGCGCGGCATCGAGCGCGAGATGGAGCGCGAGAGCGCCGAGGAGGCGCCCTTCGAGCCCGCTTGCGTGGCGGGCGGCGTGGCTCGCTGCGAGCTGCTGAGCGCGCGCGACCCGGCGGCCGGGCGTGCCACACCCTTCCCCGCGCCGCCGCCGCCGGACCGCGACTCCGGCTACGGCGACGAGGAGCAGCGCACCATCGACTGGGGCTCGGTGCTGAGCCTGTCGTCGAGGTCGGCGCTCGACCCCCCCGAGGACGCGTGGCCCGACGACTGGGGCTGGAGCGAGGACAGCTTCGTGCGGCTGCTGGTGCCGACGAGTTAGTGCACGGCGCGCGGGCAGGACTCGCCCGCGCCGCTGTGAGCGCCTGTGATAGCGCGCGGTGAGGCGGGCCGCGCGGCCGGCTCGCGCCTGCGGCCGCGCTCACCTCTAGTCGGACGCGCCGCGCCGCCCACGCGACGCGACGCATACACGCAGTCAGTAGTTAGTATTATGTAATTGCTAAAGGGAAGGTGCTAGCTTCGGACGTGACGCAGGACTTAAATGCGAGCCGAGTTATTTTTGATAGTTTTATTTTCTTTAAGTGAATTCCAAACCGAAAGAAGTGACTTAGCTAATGACGTTATTATCGTTTAAATTAAAACTCAGGTGTTTGAAATTTTGTTGAAATTATTATGTAATTAATTAGGTAAAATAACTATATTTATTTCGTTGACCAGAAGAAGAAGAAAGTGACAATTTGAAATTATTTCTGTCTTGATATTTTCATTGTAATGTATCTGAACAACGAGCACGACTTTAATTTGTTTGGGTTATGTTGACCGGATTGAAGTCTCTTCAGTGAAGCGTGCCCGGCCGCCGAGCTGGTGCGAGCGAGCGGGGCTCGGGGGTGCGGGTGCAGCTCTGACTAAAGAGATTTTTCTACGTTGTCGTATTATTAATGTAATGTGTGGACATGTGCCGTGTCGACAAGCGCATAGATGTTGTGTAAAGCTACTGCAGCACGATGGTTGATGCGAACAATGACGAACAAATTGTAATGACGAGTACCTCAGTACTTAACGTAACTGGTGAACTTTCATTAGTTTCACATCCACCACTCGCGTGTGCCAGCACTCGGTAACTGGATGTCAATTAAATAAGCCTTACCAGCTGTGACAATGAAAGTTTCATGATTACAGGAATCGTGCATTTGAATAATTGGAATTTGTAATACATGACTGAACCGTGGCTGTAGGTACTTAAATCCCTCATATTTCGGAATTGAGAGTTCTGTCCATTGATTCGGATGCCTTCTAACGATCAATTTTAACTTTAAATAGACGTTAAGATCCTTATTTAGACATAAAACAAAATAACTTTAAAAACTCTCATCGAATAGTTTATTTACTACACTAACAGTGAACTGCAGTTCCTAATACGTAATTAAAAACTAATTAGAACAATCTTTAATTTATTCGACACATTTCCTTCTAGTTTTGTACTGCGATATTTTTGTTAGGGGGCATCCGAACATATCAGATTAGGTTTTCGATAGTCAAAAGATAGTTCGTTGATGGACTCTGTAAATGCATTGAGATTTGAAAAGTGTAATAAACCAATAATTGTATCAATAGTTTGATTGTGTACCAACCCGTCGTTCCTAAACAGAGACAGGTAACGAACAATGTCGAAAACAAAACCTGGACAAGACTTACCATGATGATACGTTCTCTCATTAGTAACATCGGGTTGTGTGGCGCGGGGCTCCCGAGCACCGCCAGGGCGCGTGGCCGGCTCAGCCAGACTGGGCCCTCTATACTACGTTCGTACTTAACATGTTCAGTTCAGGCCGGCCACCCTCCCTCGGCTCGCGGTGAGCGCCGCGCGAACCACGGAATTGTGACTGCATGGACCAAACCTACCTAGCACGACTTTTAATAGAGCAAAGTACAAATTTCAATAATAAGATGCATTCGTGCTCCGGCGCAAGTTTGTCCACCGTTGTCAATTACTCAAATACTTGAATTGTGATTCGGTAGCTAATGAGAGAAAACTCTATGTTCTTAAATTTAGTGTACATATTAGATACGGAGATGGGCATTATGGCGTGGTGATTCGCGCCCGTTGTAAATATATTATGTAAAGTAATAATTTTATTGATATCGATGTCGATTGTCGGGTAGCTCATCACACCGCTCGCGAGCCGCCGAGCGACCGCGCGTCTGCGCGCCGCCCTGTTGTATATTACGACCTCTATTCTGTCCAATACACTCCACAAGTACAGATTTACAAGTTACATATTAATGCATTATTAATATAATAAGATGTCACAAAATTTTATCGCCAGTACAGACCAATAATATACATGAACAACGTTTAGTTATAATTTTGGGTTCTAAACTCATAAGTGATGCACTGAGTAACTGAATGATCAGCTCAATCTATTTAATTTTATGAGTTATTTCGCGTTAGATATTTTGTTGATGATGTCCGTATGGTTGGTTGTGATGGTTTACTTAAGTAAGTTAGCGACTCTCCGGCAAATTGCCCTATTTGTCTTGTACCTACCTATTACATTTTACTATATATTTGTATTAACATTTTTGAGTCAAAGTTTTGTATTCCTGGCGCATAAAGTATACGAATTCCATTTCTTGAAAGTACTTAAAACTAATTAGTCGATCCTTTCAGTCAAACTTCCTTAATCAAGTAGTGTTATGTTTGTCGACACTTTTGCCTCATGAATACAAGACGGTTAATGCTTGCAATATAATGTATTTAGGTACAGAAACTTCTTATCCTGTCATTTTCATAAAATAGCCGACTGATGTCTAAGTCGGATTGCCTGTGAATTAAATGTATGTACTTTATTTACTTTGATGTAAAATTTTGTACAAATTGTAAGTGGTGAGCTCTCCTTTGAATTGTATTTAATACTCCTAACTGTTAGTTTGTGTTGTGAGCACGCCCCGCTCCGGCGCGGCGCGCACACGAGGAGTCGCGAGCGCGGCGCGGACGCGCGTCTGCTCGGTGGGCGCGCGACTGCGGCCGCGCATTGCAATGTGTTGTGACCTCCAGCAATAATTATGATGACAGGTAGACTCCTTGTCGCATCCGTCTTTACCCTGTTGCGAACGTTTCAAAGAAATTTTCGCAATGTTTTCATACGTAACTTTACGACTACAGTGTATAAGTGTATTTCCTTAGTGTTTTTCATTGCCATTGGTTACCAAAAATGACAGGATTTTTATTAAAACTATTGTGAATATATTTTAGAAAGAATACTCTCGTTAGAAAATTGAGAAATCCATTTTGAAGGGGCTCGTATTGCACATCGAATTGTTAAATCGTTCCTCAAGGGGAGTTTCTCAAAATCGTTTCTCGATTTGTCTGATGTAAGATATATAATTGTAATATATTATTGTTTAAGCCGTTGTATCGAAAATAACAAGAACAGGAATAATTTTGTGAAACAATGGCACAAAGAATGAACATAAATATTATATATATTATAGAAACAGAAATGTGGCTATAAAAGCAATTTTTATAATAAATATTTACTGTTGAAGAATCTTTGACTTTTCTTTTATTACACAAAGTTTGACCCTGAACCCTGCACTACACATATATATTACATACATTAAATTAATAACATAAATAATTATAACTCTCACTGCAAAATGTAGAGTTAAACACAAACAACATAACATCAAATCTTGCAGTTAAAGCTTTTCTATTGTACTAATAATAAAGCCTGCTCAGGCTAACGGCCAAGATCTATATAAAAAAAATACATCGCAACACAAAAATAAAAAAGGACCTCATAGTATGTAATTAAGTACGGTCCAATATACATAGGGAAAAGTCATTTACTGAAATCATCACGAATTCAAAAATATGACTTCGCGCTTTCAGTTACTGCCCTTTAAACATCCGTTTTAACATTGACGCTGTAGTCTTCTACAGGGTGTTACAAAACCCCTGTCCGACCCGAAAGGGGGATACAGGGTTCACCATCACATGCCTTAATAAAATGTTAAATATGGAATATTCATGATAATAACAATAATAATGAACTTTGAAGTAGCCGCCAATTTCCCTAAATTTGAAGATAAATCAAAAACTACTCCACCGTTTTCGTCGGTGTTAATGGTGGCCCTTTGTATGATTTGGCACAGCCTGTGACGATGCCGTCACTCTCACTATCCATTTGAAGAAAAAACTTTTTTTAGTTTATTATTATTTTTTTCATTTATTTTCTACATTAATGTAATCAGACATCGATACCTAACAACCCCTTAACGGATCAGACAGGGGTTTTGTAACACCCTGTATACTAGAAAATTTAACTTATTATGTAGAAGTCCAAAATCTCATAAATTTAGCGTTGTATATCCTTATAAGGGCTATAAACTTCAACGTGGATAATAGACATAAACAGTTACAAGATTGTAAATGTAATCACCCCGCACATAGGCTGGTGATTGCCGTACAGCTATTTACGGGTCTATTTATGTTTATATAGGTATAATAGGTACTGATAATCCTGCTAAAGAAAAAGTATGAATATACAAAGATAAATAATACATATGTAATAGAAAAACCAAGTTCTTAATCAACAACTCTTTCAACAGCCATCTGAAAACTGATTAAGACGGGAAAATCTACAATTATTAAGAAAGTAAAGTACAAAATTGTAACATATTAGCAAAGAGTAAAGGAGCATCTCTGTTTACACCCTTTATCAGGTGTTCAAGGGATATGATATATGAAATGTCGTTATCCTGAAGTCTTTATATTGTAAGTATCGGATATAGACATAAGATAACGTAACATACCATCACGCCTGTATCCCCGAAAGGTTAGGCAGAGGTGTACCAATGTACACCCGCAGTTCGCCGGTATGTTTTGGTTCCATGTTATACGGGGCGAGCCTATTGCCGCTAACCGGGTACAAATCCAAACTCCGATCTGCTACTGAGAATTTCATAGAGAAACCCAATAACACTTTGGTCGACTTGGGAATCGAACCTAGGACCTCAAGCGTAGCAGTCCCGTTTAGAACCACTAGGCCAACGAGGCAGTATTAGATATAGCTAGGATATAACTCTGTTTGATAGAAGCTGAATCAGCAGAGGCGAGAACGGCACCGTAGTGTTTTTGGATGGTGCAAGTCCGACATTATCCCACGTCGTGGGTCGTCATATTGCACTACGCAAATTAAAGTACACATATTTTCTAGTTATCGAATACTAGCTGTGCCCCGCGGTTTCATATATTCCATTCCCGATGTCTTTATAGTTACTTTGCTATACAGGGCGCGAAAAAGTAACCTATATGTTAATCCAGGGCATAACCTATCTACATACCAAATTTCAACCAAATCGGTCCAGCCATTTTTGCTTGAAAGAGTAACAAACATCAACACATCCATTCTCACAAACTTTCACATTTATAATATTATTATTAGTAGGATAGAAAAAGGATTTTAAATATCTCAGATCACATTTGATGTGATCTGAGTTAAATATCCTAGTCTCAAGATAACTAAGGGCTTTTAAATTAGCTTTTCCATGTAGGTATTTTATGTAGGCTGATGGCCGACCGGAACTCAAAAAAGAAGTACATTCCAATAATTATACAGGCCAGCGAGTTTGCTATTCAATTACATAGAAAAACCCCATAATGCTTCATAAACAAATGTGAAATTGTTTTGCCTGAATTTATAGTTCGCAGTAAAACCATATTCATAATCAAAAATCATTGCCAGACCGACAAAATGAGACCAAAGCTTTTAATTATTTTGCTGGCCTGATGTAGGTATGCGTTTTACATTACCTATTTATATAAAAACGAGTATTAATGTGAATAAATACCCAGTTTACTAAAAAGAGGTCGAATATCAGTCGTGAATTTTACCGGGATTGATTGAATTTTGTTTTCTAAAAACGTGATTTTTGGTATTATGTAAATTATTTATTGCAGTTGTAAGTTTTGATATATGACATACAAGATAATTAAAGAAATATATATATACAGGCAGTAAAAGTTTATTATAGTAACGATTCTATTCTTCTCCTGCCTAGCTTTTCCCAAGCCATGTTACACGGCTTGAAAATTACAGGATTCAATTTGATATTTTACATAGAGCGACTGTCCATCTGAATTCCTCAAATAATTTTAAATGAAAAATTACATTAGATAATTAAAATAAAATGGGAGATACAGAGGAATGTATGGCACAGGAAAAAATGGTAGAAACAGCAGTGAGTGACCACGAAACGTCCTTGGGGTGTCACATACTTTCTAAAAATTGACCCACAGAAGACCAATGCTTTCGTTGCTAAAGCTACATTTAAGATCGCGAAGGAATTCTCACAAAATTATGGTCTTTTGATTATATTGTTACAAATAAATAAAGGATAAGATATATACTTAGATCGCTTTTCAAAAAGAAAATAGTTTTTTCTCACATTATTAATTGATTATGTCTGACAGAAAATGGAAAACATATTTTGCAGTTTTTACAAGGTACTTAAATATATTGATTTACAAATATTATTGTTATTGATAATATTGATACCCTGAGTATTTGACTTATTTTTACGGTAGGATCCAAGTTCATTCAAAGCTATAACAGCTTCAGCTGACTTAGCATAAATGATTGTGAATTTCACAGCATATTCGAGACTTTTCGATAACAATTATCATTTTTAATTCAAGTGTAACTTCCTTGTATATATTTGGCAAGCAACAGATAAAGATACAGACTGTTACGAAATATGTATCTAACTATATACCAATAACGACCGTGCTTTGTGCACGTCTGATTAGATGTAAAAGTCAATATTTTTAAAGATATCTCAGACAAAAAACAAAGTCATACTGTATATTTTTATTATTTACTGTTTGAAAACTAAGGAGGTTGGCACTGCGCATGGCAGAACTCTTTGATGTATGTAGCGACATCTAGTGGCAAGATTTGTAAGCTCAAAGTTTCTTTCTCAGGTCATTTCTTCAATTCTGTTTCGATGGTAACTGCTTGGACACCGTGAAGAGTTCTTTTGTGTTTCCACATGTCTCCAGAACGCCTGCAAAATGTAATTAATAACAGGTTCACAATTAGTCGTCATATACGTTTTTTTAACAAACAGTTATGTCGTATTAGAGTTAATTGAAAAATTACATTTGTCGGTTAACGATAAGAATAAGTTAAGTTTGATTAAATTCAATAACTTATCCTGAACGATATTCCGGATTTAGGCTATGTACTCTGACTTCTGAATGGAAACTATATTAAAATTACTGTGTTGAATTTAAGACAATCATAAAAAAACATAACATATCATTACGCCTGTATCCCCGAAGTCGTAGGCAGAGGCGTACAAATGTACACCCACAGTTCACCGATATGTTTGGGTCCCATGTAATAGGGGGCGAGCCTATTTCCACTAACCGGGCACAAATCCAAACTCCGACCTGCTTTAAGACAATCATATCGGATAATATTAGGACCTGTGAAAGACTGAAGGCATAAGGACCAATAAGGACCAAGCCTTTTCAAACCACTTTGCTAACTAGCTAACTAATAACAGGAACAAAAACCCAACTTACTGGAAAATACCCATTGTCTGATAAAAATTATGTGACAAAAGTATTGAAATATTGTGACATTGAAAAAAATAAACCCTGAATAGTCTACAACAACACCAAAATCTTCCAGACACGCGTTTAACATACGAGACTTTTTGTTAGATTCGTCCTTGATTTCATTGAAATATTTGGTAGAAAAATGACGCATCAACGAAAATACTCACTAAAGTACAGTAAAAATCAAGATACATGTTTTGTCAAACACTTTTACATAAGTTATATTTATTTTAGTTAGGCTCCTCTGCCCGGCTGCCCGTGACCATGATACCGTCAAAGGTGTCGAACGTTAAACCTAAAATCTAAAATAAACCGCGACAATCCGAAATAAGTAGTTTTATTTCAATGTCTAACATTCGCGTCAAGGTAAGTTACCAATAGTTATATTTCTTTACACAGATGTCGTAAGGAGCGCAGGTAAAGGAGCAGAATAAAGCGGCGACTGTGGGAAGGTAAAGGTATGGTAAAGGTAGGGGCTATGGGTAAGCGCGAACACCGGGTACGGTCGTGCCTTTTTTGCTCACCCCGCAAAAGCCCCGGCGTGATGTGCAGATAGGACTGCTACTTTATTTAAATATTTTTATACAGGTAGGAGATGTTAATATGAGTTAGACTGGATTAGTATCTATAGTAGTTTTGGACGGGACTGGCAGTAGAACTTAAAAGTCTCTTGATCTTGAAAAGCTTTTTTGTTTCTTAGGAAACTATCGATTGGTTTCGTCGATTGGTACTTTAATGAAACAGGAAGTAGTTAAATATGAAGGCATCTTTGGAAGGTTACATAAACAATCGTATTTATCTATGTGAACTATTGCGATTACTATTAAGAACAGGAGTCACCTAAAAATACCAAAAATATTTTATATAACAGAAACGATCCTGGTAAGACTGGCTATTATTTCATGCCTATACTACTTACTTATGTACTTAGTAATTAAACTTAATGCGACCTACGATGTCATAAAACCTCAACATAGCTACAGCACTAGGTACAATCATACCAATGTGTATATATGTTACGGTAAATGTGATTAATTGAAAATCTTATATATAAAAATGAATCGCTAAATGTGTTGGTAAGCGCATAACTCAAGAACGCCTGGACCGATTTCGATAATTCTTTTTTTGTTGTGTTAGTTATTATCAGGAGAAGGTTCTTATGAAAGAAAAAAATTGGAAAATTGCGCGGAAATAAAAGTAATCACCGGCCAAACATAAAGGCACCGGGAACGGGTCCTGGGTATTCACGCGGGTGAAACCGCGGGGCACAGCTAGTTATTAATAATTTTACAAAATTATTAATAATAATCACATGTTTTGGTAATTATTAATAATTCTCGACACATATTGGTAAAAGTGATAAAATAAATAAAAACCCAATGTTTTTTGACCAGCAGGTATTTATTTATATTATTCACTCTTACCCTGACATATTCACTGACTTATACATATAAACTTGGTTAATGTTTCTTTAATTTATAAAAATATATGTGATGGGTACATACGTCGTCGCTCGCTTCGCTCGCTCTGTTGCAAGGTCACAATATCTAACCTAACCTAACCTATTGATCTCCGTCACAAAGTCGAACCTAATCAAGCATACTAAATAATCAGCCCCGCAACCCTTGGCCACTTATTACATTTATCACTACTAGGGTTAAATTATTAATAAAAACCGACAAATGTGATTAATTTATCACTTTTACCTCGACTTTCGGTAATTATTAATAATAATCGATAATTATTAATAATCTTCAATTAATCACATTTACCGTAACATATATAATATCATATCTGATCCCAAACTAAGCAGAGCTTGTGCTATACATATTATAGATAAATAACACCCACACAGAGAACAAATGATCGTGCTCATCACACAAAGATTTGTCCTGGGTGATAACCCACGTCCTCTGGTATAGCAGTCAGGTCACTAACCACTAGACCAACAGACCAGTTTTGACTCTTGGTGATTGGAAGGTGGAAGGTTACCTGAAGGCAGTTCCGCAGATATCACACTCGTGCGGCTTCTCTCCAGTGTGGATGAGGGTATGCACGGTGCGGGCATACGGCCTCCTGAATGCTGCTCCACAAATATCGCAGCGGTATGGCCTAAGACACGCAAAATTTATTAAATTACGAATTTAATACTAGGAAAAATCAAAATTGGTACAGCTATTTAGAAGCTACGATGACACAGACAGAAACAGGTACGTTAAACTAACACCAGCTCGCTTTGAGTCGAGCTTTATTTTCTATCTATAATGAATCGTTAAATAAGTAAATACATAACATGTTTAATCACTACAAAACAGATAGGGATAAAATTACAATTATTCGGAATAAAATTTTAGCCTGAAACCAAACAAATATGCATGAAATATTTTTGTAATGGCAGAATGAAATATGAAATGCACCTATTATTTTGTTTACCAAAATAGCCAGCAGTATATTTCGCTATTGATACCGACTGATTACAGCATATACTCGCTTCGGTTTCGCGAAATTTATCCCGACCAAATGAACGCCCGATGTAGTTATCAACACAAAAGAATTAATATTGGTCAGCAAAATGAGTGCGAAATACTTTTCAGCAAATATTGAAAGCCTACACAACGCATAATACACATAGATTATATTATTATCGTTTATGTAGTACATAAATAATGTAATTGGAAAAAAAAAAATGATTAATTAAGTAGCGTGCGATATTTAATGAAAATAATATAAAGTGGAATTTACACTACATTTTTTTCTAGAGCTAAAGCACAGTACTTATTATGAGAAGGGAAAGTAAAATCCTCAATGCTGGCACAAGGTTTATAAAAGTTTCATTCCGAATTTGAGAACGCTAGCGCCATCTCTGTGACCAAGCGACAGTTGTCACATATCGCTAGCTGCACAAGAGGCGACAGCAGAGAGCGTAGTTACTCCAAAAATTACAATTATTCGTATCAAATCACTTAAAAATTAAACCGTGGTGAATCAAATTAGATTTGAGTGTTCGAATGTGAAACAAAAGGATTGTATGATAACCTTTGGTCTGTGTGAATGCGTGCGTGTTCACGCAAGCGTGCCGCGGCAGTAAACGTCTTGGGGCAGGCAGTGCACGCGAAGGGTTTCTCGCCTGTGTGAGTCCTACGATGATCGTCGCGCTCCACCTGCCACCGACACCATTCCACATACATTATCATACGGAAAAAATACTGGGAACTATCTGCGTCCATCCTATAGTAAATAGCGCGTGCAATGAGCGTTTTTGCAATTTCTGAGTAGCTTTACCAACTTTACTACCTTAGTTCGCCTGATATCAAAGCTTTTTAAGTGGGTATTGTGTAATGTAATCAACTTTTTTAGGCTTTAAATTCTATTATCAGAAGTTTACGATCTTACATGGTTTATTCATTGATAAGGACTAGGTAAGTATGGTCCAGTAAAAGCGTGCACAGACAAAGAAAAGAAAATGGTCCTTGAGTACTCCCAACAGTCTTACTTTCCTGTAAGTCTAGTATTTGAGAGGTCTTATTTACCTTATATCCAAAGGTAAATACAATAAATTTGATTGGGGCGATATCTATAGTTAGTTCCCGCTGTTCCAATATGTAAAACGATGTATAAACAAGCATGGGGAATTACCTTGACTTTGAACGCCTTGGGGCAAAGGTCACAGGGGTAGGGTCGCTCTCCCGTGTGCATACGCATGTGGATGGCCAGGTGACCTGATTGGTTGAACCGACGCCCACACACCCGGCAGGGGTAACCCTGGGAACAGATACACAGCTTAGATCTAAATGTGGCTATAAGACGACAATCTTCACAATAATAGTTTCACAACGATAGTACTGTAAAATAAAATTCGTAATTGATAGCCGTAAATGACTGTAGCAGCATAGGTAGTAGCTAACAGACTAGGTTAATGTCTCGAAACTATCTCAGAATTTTAAAATGAATAAGGAAAAGGTTAGTTTCTTATAATTTAGGAATTAAATACTAGAAAAATAATGTACTATCTACTTATGTATTGAAAGCAGACAGAGAAGAAGAGATAAATAGGTGCCTGAGTTTTAGGCATGAATTTTCATATTACCGAAAATTATTTTCACCATTTATTTAGGAGAGATGATGTTTTATATATAATATATCTACATAGTCTTGGGTCCTTTAAAAATTTAATTATTCACAAGCATTCAACCCATTACAGGCCAGTAACTCAAAAATTTCAATCAGTTGACTTTTACCAGTGCGTGGGCATTCAGATTGAATACTATTGATCTATTCTTAACTTTTGATTCTAAACCAATTTTGTTTGCTGGCTACGTCAGTACTTTTGAATGCAGGATACATTCTTTGAGCATTTTTAGTTTTATTTTGTGGTTCTTGCTAGATAGAAACTAAGGGTCAGCCTGGTGACAATTTATGTTGACGCTTTCAATTAATAAAAAAAGAAACATTAAACAGGATCGCAGTTATTATGGTACGCAAATCGTTTATACAATTTGCACAACAAAGTATTGTAACTAAAACGATCAGGTTAGTTTTATAACGTACTGGCTTAGTAACTTTATGCATTTTCTTGTGCGTGTGTAAAGCACACATGCTGCCCAGAACTTTGTCGCATTCTTCACACACGTAGGCCATCAGCGGAGCCCCCGGAGGCCGATCCTCGCCACGTTTGTGACGATAAAGCTCCCTGGAAATAAAGAGTTGGAAACAATTGAATATCGGAAATGGTGTTCGTTATTAAATTTATGACAGCGACATCTATGAGTGAAATCTTGTACTTTGCGCGTATGTGTTGTGTTGCACACAAGCGTAAGGTACACTGTGTATACGTCGGCTAAAAATCAATTTACTACCTTGGGCTATTTGGTATACGCAAAGTTAAGAGTTCGAGTCCCAGTTCTAATTTCCAGGTTTCGAGTGTTGTTTGGTGTCGATCTAAGTGTTAACCTTATACTTGGAACTATTCTACATAGTGAACTTCACTGAAATTATATTTCGCATGATGATTATTTAGCTGTGTAAGTTTTTATTGTTCACCGAAGTGAAATTACCAATGAAGCATTTAAATTCGATCGATTTGGAGTATGTTTAATTTATAATACTGTTTTCGTAACACTAGTACCGCCATCTATGAGCAGGCTAAAAATAGACTTTAGTTCCTTTTAATGTCGAATCTTTCTAACGGTAAACCTATGGACGAAGTATAAGTTAATAGTTTAAAATATATACGTTTTCTCACGATCTTTTTACCTTGCTGTAGCGAACAGTTGATTGCACGACCCACAGTTCCACATTTTACTATTCCCGCTGTTCGTGTAAGTCCGCCGTGTGGGCCTAGGGGGCGGAGGCCTGTGACACTCCAGTGAGTGGATCTTCAACTCCTCAGTGGAAGCGTACTGCTTACCGCAGATGTCACAGGAGTAACAGATTTCAGGGCCGCGTGTTACATTCGTATCTAAGCTGCAACTATCCTGCAATTATAAATTGCTAAGCTTTATGGCGCACATGGTTTTAGAAAATATTCCTACAAAGTATCCAGTGTATTCCTGCAAATTAAATTATGAAATGGCTTAATTACGACATTATATAAGAGGAATAGAATATTGCTACTCTTTATTTTCGTATGTATCTATGGCCTTATAGTTCCTACCGTCTGGTCTTCGTAATAATTATTCTGGTCTTCAATATAGCACGTCAGCCGATGCTTGTCCAGAGCATCGCCGTCAGCGAACAGGCCGCTGCAGAAGTCGCAAACGTACATGGTGTACAGTTTGCGAGAGATCACGCTGCTTTTACCGTCGGAGGCGATGCAGCATAGTTGTTCTGAGAAGAGCAAACATATGTCAAAGTATAGCTACCCACCTCCAGTGACGGATTAACCCTTAAACAAATTAAGCAATTGCCTAGGGCACCACGACTGAGGGGGCACCAGAAGAAGAAGCAAAAGAAAATCCCTCCTTAGGGTATCAGGTCACACTCTCACGTCCCCTAAAACTACACCGAAAAAATGATTGTGTGTTAGTGTTTGATGATTGGCCGGTCAGTAAGTAAGTCACTGGCAAAATGAACTAACTTTAACAAGTTCAAATTCTTAAACTTTGAATGAAATTTGAAGTATACCGTATTTAAGTAACATTAATGCCTGTTTGGTTAATGCAAGTTTAGGCAAATTTGATCCACAACGAAGTTATAGGGGCTCAAATATGGCCTGAATTGCTTCGAGAAATTGATGGTAGGCCCAATCTAGGGGCACAATAGTGCCCCCGTAAAGTCGAGCAAAAACAAGCGGCACAGCAGACACAATTTATACGAAGAATAAATATTTGGTACATATTTTATTTATTTTTCGTTATAAATCGTGTGCCCTGTAAAAGTGGCGATTAGTGTATAAAAAACCTACCCCCTGGGTTAGGTCCACGAACTACGTAGCTTATTAAATTTGTTAAACGCGATCTACACTTGTCTATAGGGGGCGAAAAGGACAGCAGCTGGAGCTTGACAATAAAAATCGCAATGCGCGGCCAAAATTATGGTCCAAAAGGAAATTAGCTATGGGCTCATTTGCTAACAGCCGGTTCCTACCTAACTTGGGAGGACCGAGGCCCGGGGGCATGCTGTCACCGGGTTTTCATAAGGCATAGTGCTTTATGGGGCTCCCGTGTATGCTGAGAGGGTGACGGTTCGCGGTTTGGCTCTTTTGAGCCGATCGCAGAGGCCAACGAAATTCGAGTCTTACGCGATATCTCTTATATAGCGATATATCTTAGATTGCCACATGCTGGCATAGACCTAGCCAAAGGACTCTTCAGCACTTACAAGTTTTCATATCTAATAATATATCGATGCAACTACTTAAGTCTAATATTCGATTTTTTAGATAGTGGAGTCAATGAAGCATTTCACCAGTAAAATGTCAGAAGCAGCACCGATTTGGACAATATTACGTTGACTTAATTTTTTTAAACCCATGAAAAACCAGGTTGCAGGAAGACCTCTCCATGAATGGCAAATGTCTTGCGAATTTTTAATATAGGTTTAAAAATATTTTACGGAACTAAAAATTTCTTTCCTCTTCCGGATATTTCTGATTTTAAATAGTATTAAAATATAAACCAAATCAAAGGAAAAACATCAAAATCAGTGCTGTTTCTGAGAATTTAAAAATGTTGACTGTTTTATGGGTATATTGACTTTACAATTTGTTAAAAATGGGGAGACCTTTGACAACAAAAGTTTAAAAATAATTTTGTTAGGATCAAATGGTATAAAAAAATTTTTACACCCCCTCCTAGACCAGAGCTGGGTACGTCGCTGCTCTTTGAAATTTTACCACGACTATGTGACCACCCCCTGGCACCAAAGCTATATCCGCCCTTGCCTGCTAGGTTATTGAAAGTTCAGGCTTCTAGTTTTATGCACAACTAAGTTCGAAAAAATCTTCGAGAAAAAGATGGTACAGTGGTTTTTGCTCGACTGGGTGGGAGGACTGCTGCCCGCTGATTAGGTCTACTTGAGTATCACAAGCAAAACGCGCAACTTACTCCATCTCATAGTAGTAGGGAAATTAGGTATTTGGCCAAAACCGTGTAGGAGTGGACTTTGTGGCGCTCATAGGCTAAAACTATTGATTCCACAAAAGAACTTCAATACATATTGTATATTGTAGGATATTTTTGTTGTTTAATTTATTACATAACTAATTATCTTGTAAAATTAATCTGGAAAGGAATTGTTGTCAAAAAACTGTTTTTAAGCGCAATTTTCCCCATGTAAGTAGCAAAGATACCAGGTGACAAAGTGAAAACTCGAAAAGAACACGTCGTATTCCTTTTCGAGCACCAAATGTTTCATAATATAAAAAAGTACTCTGTGACCAAATGTCTGTAGGACCTAATAGTTGACAAACGGATAGAGGGGCACCACAGACGTGGATTGCTTAGGGCATCAAGTAGTCTTAATCCGTCACTGCCCACCTCCGATCAATTCAACAGTTAAACAATCATAAAACTGGCGAAGGTCACGATATATCGAACAGAGAGTGAAAAATGGGAGAGAGGCTTTAGCTGATGTAACGTTTTTGGGCTTTGTGTAAATAAATAAATTAACTTGGTAAATACGTTAATATCTGGAATAGTTATTTCTTAGATAGCTTCTTACCCGTCGGTTCAACTTCCAAAGCAGTTGATAGCACACGTTCACACATACGGCAGACAAGCCATTCTGTTTCAAAATTCTCGTTACTATGAGCTGGTTCTGAAAAGTTCGAGAAAATTACGTTACTTACTTGCCCAATATTTGTTTTGTATGAAGGTTTTGTATTTTAATATCGATAAATATCATACCATTTCGGATAGGAACTTTTTCATTTTCAGGAGGTAGCAACGTGTTTGGTTGGTCTAAAGAGTTATCGGAAGTATGAAGCGATATAGTATGGTCTAACAGATCGGCTTCGGTCGTAAATATTTCATGACATATTACACAGGAATGCAGAGCGAGTAAGTCTGGGCCGGCGCTTTCACTTGTCTGGAATTGAAAATTTTGTAATGTAATAAGATGAAATGGCCTACGGAACTTGGTTTGAAAAATTTACAAAAGAATTTCAAACATGTAAGTAAGTAGCTAGCTAGATATCATTCGAAAATAGTAGTTTAAAAGTTTAACCTTTGACTTTCCGGATGAATCTTGCAGCGGTAATAGGAACTGATTTACAGTATTTTCATCGAGCAAAGTTGGCTCATAATTAAATAAATTATCTGACTGTACAATGTACAGTTCAGTGTTTTGATGAATGTTTGTATTATTTTCTTGAAAGAAGTTAGTATTTTCAACATTAAAAAATCTTCCGGAATCATTTGAATGAAAGGATAGTTGGTTATCTACGGTATTCAATATTGTTGTAACGTCGGATGGGCTCTTATGAACATTGGATAAGGTTTCATTAGTAACCGCATCGTTGGTAAAGAGTAAGTCATCCGGATCATAGGTTTCTGATAGTTCTTTGTATGGGTAATCAGGTGGATCAAACATCATGGTTTTGGCTGAAACACTGTTGAAAAAAATTAGAATAATGTTATTGACGAAACTTTTAAAAGGTATTTTTCTATTTTTATTTATCTACTAACTATGGTGGCACATTGACGTGGAAAATTAAATATGTGTGTGGTATAACAACACTACTAGCGAACCCGAAAAGTAAAGTAAATTTTTGTGTAAAAAACATACATATTTTCACTCACGTGCAAAATGCGAGATTTCAATATTTTTGTTATAATTTTACTGTTTGCAACCCTATTATGACAGCTGTCCTGAATCAAGTGTCATCGTCGCTGTCTTTCATTTGCCGTCATTCGTGATTCGACAGTTGATTTTGTTTACTGTCGTGTTTTGATTATTCGAGTGTGTACAATATTTGTTTATTGTATTAAGCGAATGCCAATTGCACAGCGGTCAAGATGAAAGTAGAAGCCGCTGCACCTTCTGATAAACCTAAAATACCATTGCCGACCCTATCTCAGATAAATTCTGATCGAATAACTCAAGTAAGTGAGGTTATAAATTTCATAACATTGATTAATTCAATGATTAAAACACCCATTTAGTAACTATTGGTGGTATTCAATTACTATTTATGCAAACCCCTTTCATATGGCTTGAAAGTAACTGCACTTTATGACCGAATATATTAAAGAAAACAAGCATTAAACTTAAGCATTCTGTGTAGATTGTGGTCCTGTTGATACAAGTTTTATAACCAATACCAAAAATCACTCTTTCAATTGTTAATTCATTATAAACATCGATAATGTTGGATTTAACATTTTAAAGTGAACAAGTCAATGTAAGGTTATATTTTGCTTTACTCTAAACATTTATGAGGGTTTTTTAATTTTATCTCTTTTGCCCTGACAGACAGTTTAGCCAGGCAAGATATTATACTTCCTATAAATTGCTTCTCTGCTGTCTATAGATATTTATTAGACATGACATATAAAATCAGTCAGACAGTAATTGCAAGGAACTATATAGGCAAATAAAAAAACACCACAGAGTGTGGCATGTGGCAGTAAAGTTAGCATTCAAATTGTTCTGGTAGTTTGAAATAATACATTGAGAATGGGATAGAAACAATTTTTTTTTTTGTCTTATCTAAACTAATATTTTTTTGTGAATATATTTGGTCAGTTGGCAGTTACGTATTTTATTATACTTGAATTCTCATAACTAGTATGTAAAGGGTCTGGGCCTAAGCAAATTACGAAGTTCAACAGATTGATAATTTTGTTCCATTCTTAACATACATATTACTGAGTTCTGTAATATGTAAGTCAACTGAGATAAACATATATTCCTAGTCATATAATGTGATACTATTCATACAAGCAACATACACAAAATAAACTTTTCCTTAAGTTCCTACAACATCTAGAGAGTCATGTTCAAATTAAATTATAATTAACAATAAGCCTACTGGTATTCCATTATCTACAAAAGCTAATAAACAAATCTATACAACTATCCACATTGAATTGTTTAACAAATCAACATGGTTGCATTGTTCACAGCTAGCGAATCAGTACTGGTCACCACAAACTAAAGATAGCCACCTACCTTACGATGCTTCTATTGTGGAATCAATATATCAAGCAGAAATACTTGGATCCAAGTAAGTTATCAAAAATGTTAACTAATTTATAATCATAAAACATCACACAACTGCATATACAAGCACTTTTGGTCTAAGCCTAACTGATTTAAACAAATGAACAATTTGAGGTCAACAGCCTAATAGAGTGAGTGCGATGACCTATTTATTTTTTCAAAATTCACCAGTTATTTTTTTGGGAATGCAGTGTTTCCATATTTTATTCTAAATTGTTATATTATTTTTATAAACACAAAATTTTTTAAATGCATGTTTCTTACACTAAATAAAAAGAGTAAAAAATATTTATTAATTTACTTAGATTTATTTAAAGAATATTAGTAGAGGGTATTAAACTATGGTTAGTGCAGGCTCTGCAAGTAGTTTGAGACAGAATGATTTTAATATGAAAAAGTTTATGCTTTCCAAAACTTTATTCCTACAAATATATTATTCTAGTCTTTTTTTATTTTATTTTATTAAATTTATATTGATATCACTTTCTAAGTCCCTAAATTACTTAAAAAGGGTTTGAAAACTTTAAAATGCATTGTTATTTACACTTTCAACATATTAAATATATGCACATTTACTTTTGTGTACATAAATTGTTAAATAAACATATGGCCATGTTTCCAGTTTCTCAGTCCGTCGGATCATGATGCTGGAGTTCTCGCAGTACCTGGAGAACTACCTGTGGCCGCACTACGCCGCGGGGGAGGCGTCGCACTCGCACATGATGTCCATCATCGTCATGATCAACGAGAAATTCAGGGAACGGGTGCCGGCTTGGCAGGTAAGGAGTCTTTCTTTATTAGCTGCTGGGATGTTGGGTTTGATTCCTGCTTGTTGAGAGTAGGAATAAATATAAGACGAAAAACGCAGTTTCTGTTGGTATTTATTGACAAAATCCATTAGAATACGAGGAAACAGTATAGATGGAATATCACCTAGTATGGACAGAATTTGCGTACAAAACAATTTCCGAGAGAATATGCCCGTTTCAGTTTGATGCTTCGCAAATAAGTCTTTCGTCAAAGGGTTTTTATTGCACATACGTATAAATATGATACGGTATTCTACTCCTGTACTAATTGATGTTATTCCCACGTAAACTTTATGTCAGTTAGAATTACTATTTATTCTTTTGTTTTACATAATTTTCTACCATTGCTGGCGAACAAATCAATTGCGCAGCTTGTGGTCAAAAATGGACTATTATTATCTTTACTAAGTTATTAATGTTATTATTTACTAGTCTAATATCAGTACTAATTTAACATATTATTTCCAGGCGTTCCTAAAGAAGCCAGACCACTTCCCAGCGTTCTTCGAGCAGGTGCTCCACGCGAGCGTGGCGGACGACCAGGTCAGCAGCAACATGCGCGAGCAGACGGCACTGCTGCTGTTCCTCAACCACTGCTTCGGCAGCATGGAGGTGCAGCTGTGCCGCGACCAGGTCAAGCGGCTCGTCTCGCTCAGCATGTGGATCAGCTTGCAAGAAGGTGGGTTCATGACCTAATATATTTGTATGAAATATGTTACAAAAGATGAGGGAAACACAGTACCAGTCATTGAGGAAATTCGTGGAGGAGGCATTTGAGACACAGCAGTAGACGACTTTCCGTTGAGAAGATGATGATAACCGTTTCTTGAAAGTGAAGTACATCCTTCGATTTATTTGAATGTTTTTGCAACTCCGGTTAATCAGGAATATCACTTTTGCAGGGGAGACAATTAAAGAATTAAAAATTTTTACGATGTCGACACACGAAGTTGTTAAATCTATCACTCAACTAAACTGAACCTTTTAAGAAAAGTAATATTTATTTAACTCAAACAAAATTACTTGTCACTAGGTCGTCGCAACCAAGAGTTCAAAGCCGTTCCAAAATGGCGGA
This sequence comes from Autographa gamma, assembly GCA_905146925.1. Taxonomy (NCBI): domain Eukaryota; kingdom Metazoa; phylum Arthropoda; class Insecta; order Lepidoptera; family Noctuidae; genus Autographa; species Autographa gamma. Next base: position 5,131,112 of record LR989868.1, on the reverse strand, counting down.
AGTACTGGCGGGCCATCCAGAAGAAGGACAAGCCGGAACTGCTGGAGAAGCTGAGCTGGGAGCGGCGCTACCTGCAGCGGCTCATGATCAAGTTCATGCGGATCCTCGAGAGCATTCCCGAGGAAGGGGATGTAGATGCTTATGCTGTCAGGTAAGGATATTGTCTTACTTAAGCACTATATATGGGGATAGATGATAGTATGCGATGACCAGGGCAATTGTAAAAAAATCTGTAATTCTGGCCATGTGCCCGTTATTTTCAGGCAACGGAAGAAATAAACAACGTATTTTTATGCATAAATATTAATTGAGTAAATAAGAGAATGTTTCGTATAATGTCACACGCACCAATATTTATTATGAGTGTACGTCGAAGTTGAACAAGGTTTGCTGAATTACCGAGTAAAATGGGTTGTAGCGATCATGTAGGTATTCGCTCCATGGAATAGGTTCAGCTGAATCCAGTTAGACTAGAAGCCAATCCTAACACAGATTAGGAAACGGCTAAACAAAACTTGTATATAATGAAGCAAAATAATCATTTACAGGATCTGCTGACCTCTTTACAGAGCCATTATGATTCTACTGGTATACTTATAATATCTTTATTGTCTCAGATACTGCGAGCGGTTCTTGGAGCTGATGATAGACCTGGAGGCTCTGCTGCCGACGCGGCGGTTCTTCAACACGGTGATGGATGACTGCCACCTGGTCGTGCGCAGCCAGATGGCAGCACTCACGCAGAGGCCAGAGGGACAGCTGTTTTGTCAGGTCAGTGGTTCTGCTGTTGCTATGCAAATAAGCTTTTTAAATATAGGAACGGGTTGTTTTTTCAGCTGCATGAAATTAGGAGTAGTATAAAGAGTATTCGTTCTTGGTTTTCGTGAACATAGTACAATAATTGGGACATGAGATAAATGCAATCCAAAGTAGGCCTTATCCGCGTTATGATTACTGCCTATTAGCAATTACGATAAATACCTATAGTTAATTTTACCAATATTGGATATAATGGCGTATAAAAATTACCAATCAAGTATACTTAGTTATATTGTTTAGGTATATAGGAAATAATAAATAACACTACAATTTACTTCAGCTGTGTTTATTACAGTTTCAAAATAATTAAAAAAGAACAATAAATGCGTTTTTGTCAGTATACAGTTCAGTTACATCTACAATACAGAAAATCAGAGTAAAACAGTCAAATACAAAACATATGATATGACAGTTATCCTTATATTTATTAGTGCAAGAGAGCAGTACATATTATATATTTTAGTAAAATCACTAACCGCTAATGCTGCCATATATTAAAAAGGACGGATATAATGTTCTGCTAAATATTAAATATATATAGCATTGTTAAAGCCTCGCAAAGAGAAAGATCTTTGTTTTATAACCCCTGGTTTGAGTAACTACAATAATATGAGTTATTAAAGTTAGTATATTTCGTTACATTAATTTAGTATGTGTTAATTTCTAAAATAATTTTAAGTATCTTTTATGAGCAATTAATTTCTAATGAGATTTCCTTAATTTAGGTTAGGAACAAAAGGTTACAATAATCAAATTCCTAACATCTTGATACATTTTTGTCATGGTATATAATTCGTTATTTTTGAGGCTTGAAAGTATTTTACCGTCCCAATGCACTTTGGAAAATACTGATATTTATAATTTCTTTTACCTTATAAGACACTCCGTTTAATACATATCAAGAGAATAAAATCACAGTTAGGCAAACCACCTTAACACATGAAATAAGGCTTAGAAATTGAAGAATATCCTTACACACTATATTGGTGTTCCTAGTTCATATTCGAGGCACATTTACAAGGCACAAACTTACACAGAATACCTGCGAAACTGAGTATAATATTTAATAACAATAGTTATTACTATATCTACTTAGAGTGTAATATAAATTAATTTTGTATCTTTACTACTCGCATAGCACATATTTGTCCTTATCACATACTACAAGGTGCCTAACTATCGAAGCTTGTGTAGTTGTGTACCGGCTTTACTAATTTACATGAGATTTGAATATTCGATATGTCAGTAATTCCCTCCGTTCATGTGAGTCATCTCGTCTCCCCACTCGCCCGTAGGCACTGGTTCAGCATAACAACAACTCTTGCGCAATAGAAACGTTACATGCGATTGTCGTAAAACACACACATAGAATATTAAAATTGCCTGGAATAGATTAACGAATATGTGTGCGTAGAGTAGCTCGTCGATGTTCAGCCATGATAACAATAGGAATAGCCACGCTGTCGTCATTATCAGAAACAGTTGAAGGAACAAATTAAAGCTGAAAAATAATAAATATTTTAAATAAATATTGTCGCACATAAATAATAATCTTATGGTTTATATTATAGTATTACATACCAGCCTTTCAGTTTATGGTGAATCCTCCCATATATATTTATTCTCTTTATGATTTTCAATGTTGTTACATAGAAGAAGACATTGAATATTATCGTGAACGCAACTGGAGTGAAGAATATTGCAATGCCAAGTAACCCTGAAAACGGAATTAACAATTTAATGTCTTCTATCTTTAAATAATTACCTATTTAGTTCCTTACTTATTCACAAATGTTAAAGCGCATTTTCTGATTTTACTTAACGTGGACAATGACGTCAGACACGACCGTTAATTTGAGTTATGTATACTAAAATATCTTACCAATGGTTTCCTGTTCAACATCATCAACTATGATTGACGATGAGAACTGGATCCTCGACTTTCTGTTGGGGTTGGTGCCGGTATCCAAGAGGAAATGGGCGCAAATGGCCATGGTGGCCATGACAAACACACTGATCCACACCACGCTTGAGTAATAGCAGTATTTACGGACGTCCGTTACACGTAGGAACACGTTACGCGATCTGAAATTATTTGAAAAATCATAATCAATAAGCCTTAATTTTATTAAAAGTTACGTTTAAAATTACTGAATCTAGGTGCTCGGTTCCAAAGTGACCTTTCTATGGAGAAGACTCGTCAAGAAGCATAAAGGCTTGGTTAGCGTAAAGTGTCATATTTTGAAGTAAACATTGTATTATGAATTATATACATAGATTATGTGACGAAAAGACAGAGAAGAGACGGGAGGGTGATAATTATCAACTTTAATTTTATCCTTCAATTTTAATCTCACTTAAAAAGTATTAGACGAAGGTCCAAGGTTGTTAGCTTAGGCTTCTACTTAAAAGGTTTCATGTTAATATTGTAATCAGCATGACGCATTTCATGTTTTAAACATGGACTAGTTTAAAAATATACATACTTGAAAGTCTTCCATACATAAAATCCAAAACTGTTTAACCAGAAGAAAGCTGCTAGTAGACTGATATACAGAATTATATCTGAAAGGGTACAATTACCAAATTAGATTAAAATAATTTACTAAAAATATATTAATTTATTTTATTTGGAATACTGACCAGTTACCATAAAGCTCACATGATTACTAAACTCCGTAAATATTCTAACGAGGTCCGCTGCCTGACTTACGATCAAACACATGTTTATTGTCGTTATAATGTTCCCAGCTAAGTCTCGCAGGGTCGGCAGCACAAAATATATAACAGCCACCAATAAAAACAAGATCATCGCTACAGCATGGAATATAGGGTTCAGAATTTTCCTCATAAGAAAGTTCATGTCTCTCCAGTTAATTTTTACTTCAGGCACACACACTAATGCGTATGAGCCGGTTGTGTTACTTTTTTGCGTGTCTTTTTGTGTTACTAATATCTGAAAGTAAATAATACACAGAACGTAAATAATTGTAACAAATAATACATAATTTAGCATGCATGTTTCATAACTTTTTAGTTATATTCAACTTTTTTTTTACAATATAATAATTTCATTTCTTGATGTTCAGAAACAAAAATAATGGGCCTATTATTATGGCACTACATGGCATCATTATGTTCTTATGCATGGAAGGAACAAGCATTGAATAAATTGCATCGCATTAAAGCTTATTTAGATGGTAGGCGAAATATCGTGCGAGTTCCGGTACATTGCCGTCCAAGATCTATCGCTTATGACACCATAACTAAGCCGCCAATCAATGTACAAGTCACACAATTTTGGCGTCGAGTAAATCCGGCCTTAATGTACTTATTGCGTTAGTACAATACTAAATTACATTCAAAGCTTTTTTACACTAAGTTTGAGTCACCTAATGACTCACAACCAAGTTGGTCCAAAGTGGAATGTGAAAGTTTTTTTAATGTGATGATAATGGATGAATAGCTGATAGTTTATCTTAGACTGGGTCAATATGTCAGGATAATATTCGAAGATAGTTTTTTGTAGTTTTGTCAAAACTTGTTCTGAATTTCTTAAGGAAAATGTTAGAGCTGGTTTTACTAGTCTAGACAAAATTCATTTGAGATAAATATTTTGCATTTTTGTTGCATATAATAATAATATTCCGGGACAATTCACACACGGTTATCTGATCTCAAGCTAAGCAGAGCTTGTGATATGGTATATAAAAATAGCTTTTAATTTATTTTTTATAGACAAGACTTTCCTTGTAAAAACATGAATCTTACAGATAAGTTAAGGGCACCTTAAACAATACAGAGTTAAATATTCCCTTTATCAACTTCACAGATAACAGCTTCTTAAAGTACTTTAAATATACAACCAGACATCTCGGACATAGTGTCATTACACTGTCTGAAATTTATTAATTTATTTATACAAGAGAAATCATCTTAAATTGAGACTAAACTTTATTATTTATATTGATATAAAAAATCAAAATATATTTATGATTATAGCACTTTAAATCGTAGGTAATCAATTGTTTTAATAAAAAAATTGTGCCTATTTTTCTTTAACTGTGGAAGTGTGGTGCTTTTGGTTCTAGGTGAATTAATACCTAACATGATCTACCAGCTACATATTTTATACATAACTAGCTGTGCCCCGCGGTTTCACCCGCGTTAATACTTATACCCTATTGATCCCTAAATTTTTGGAAAATTTAATATAGCCTATGTTAACCGCAGATAGTGTAGCTTCCCAACAGTGAAAGAATTTTTCAAATCGGTCAAGTTGTTTCAGAGCCTATTCAATTCAAACAAACAATCAAATCTTTCCTCTTTATAATATTAGTATAGAAGTATAGATGGATAATTATTACATAAATATCTAGTACCCACCTTATCCATACAATATTTAGCCTGGTTGTGTATATAAGACGAAGGTTCTTTCTCGTCCGGTATTGCTATGCTATCATGTAAACTGAATGTACTTATCACTGGTTCCTCTTTTACATCTGAGCCCGGTAGATGATTTATTATGTGGCGTAGCCGGCCATCGGTTAATAAATTAAGCCTGGAAATAAGATTTAGTTTCTTAGTATGTAAGATAATTTATTATTAAATATGCTGAGGTCTTTCTTTCTGTATTAATATAACTTGCCTCATAAGTAGTTTCCTTTTGTGTCTACTGGGAGGACAAGGAATTCTTTTTTATTTGACATAAAGGTTTGTGTTGATATGCTAGATTATTATCTTTGCAATGAAGTAAGTTCTTAAGTTCTTGAAAACAACCGTACCAAAGCACTTATACTATCTCTACAGTAACAATATCCTTTTGTATTCTGAGTATACTTACTTATCTTCAGACTTGTTTAAATCAAATATAGCTCTTTGTTGCATAGTAGCACAGTCAGGTACTCCAAATACATAGCTAAAGTATTTCACTTTGGCATCATTGCCGTCCTCAGTCTTAAATTGAGGTGTCCATAAACCTGGAAACAGAAATAGCTAAAACTATGCAGCCTTTGTTATATAAAAAAAAACATAACAATGTAAACTGTATTGTGAATCATGACAAAAGGTTCAGTTTTTGTTAGAAATTGCAAATACTATCTGTATAGAACAGTCATGTTGGGTTGTGAAGGCATTTCCTGTATAAAAAATACTGGTTTTACTAGATCAAGCTACCTGAATCCATTAGTTGGTGCAATACTGTAGAAAACTTAACTGTTGATTTAGATATTACTGAACTTATCAAGATGTAATTGGTATACGGTAGGCACGTAGTTATAGATGTTTTATAAACAAAACAATCTCGCATCTTATAAAACACTTCGAGCCCGAAAAGAGGACTCCTTTTAGTAAGGACTACAAACTTCAATCATACATAATTAAGCATTTTCTAAAGGTATACTCACTTTGATTGTATGCTTCGGCTAATCTACATATCCCGTCGACTACAATCTCGTTATGTTCACAACATTTATTTATTTTAACCGCATTCTGCTTCTCCGATATTTCATTGAGATCCGTGTCCCCGACTTCGGCGTGCAGTAAGTGCGTTGCACACAACAATGACAATGTTAACAGTACCACATACATCTTGTTATTGAACCTTTATTACTTTTCATCACAATGTACTTGTCGTTATTTACCTACCGATTCACACAATAACGACACTTATTATTTAATTGACATAACTCTTTAGTCGCTTACTTATAGCATCTACACTATATATTTTATATTAACTTTGTATAATATCAATAACGATTGTTATGTTTTTCAAATAAAACTTTTTTAATCTTTGGATTTTTTCGGAGATGCTGAAGTCAGTTCGTTTGCGTTTCCGCTCGCTTCTCGCGGTGTTTGACGTTTGAATGTTAACTTTTTCTTTACGCTAAGTTGTTGCATGGCTTGGAAACTAGTCTTTTTAGCTCCTTCGCAACGAGTGCAAAAACTTTGACTTCAGAAAAAGATAATAGTATAGAATATTAATGTTATACATAATATTTGTTTATAATAATGTTTTAATATTTTTTTTGTGATATTTTATTCATAGAATCAGTATTTCAGGATTTCCGTTACAGTAAAACTGATACTTAGAGTATCAGGATGATTAAAAAATATGGGTAGTTGTAAAAAAGATGTTTAAAGGAATCCGATTAAATAACGATGCTAACGTATGTAGTTTTAATAAATGTGTACTAGTTTTTATTTATTATAAGTACATAATTTGTTTGGCATCTTTTAAAACTGAGGTTAACAGACATAATATTTTTATAGGTATGAGAATGACCGTTTTTTATTGTTACTGTAAAGGTTTTTACAATCTTTATTTAACTTTTATATTTTGGATATGATATGGATGAATAACAGACCGTTGATGATTATCGTATTTTGGCATCTTAACCTAACGATTTAAATTACGGGAATTTAAATTGAGTTAAATATACACCTATACTAGCTTAAAAAGGTTGATCATAAAGTAAAAATAAAACCAATCATTATTAAAATATATTTATTAGTATTATATACCAACATGCATTCATAGAAAAACAAATAACTATCTATAGGAACTTATTATTATTAAAATCTTAATTCTTATGTAGTATTTACATCGAGTAAATAATATAAAAACTTATAAAATTGAGTTTCTTTTAAATTCATTTTAGCTATGGCACAAAACTGTTGGCACTAAAAGTACCCACTACGAGAATGTAAATCAGATCAACATAATGGAGCACTTGAGAAACAGCATATTTTAAATTTTTATATACTTAATACATCATAGAGATTGCTTATTTGTGATTAAACATTTACATTAAAATACCTAATTAATTAAAATTTAAATAAATTTTCCTTAAAAAATTAACATTAAAATCTTATTCTTTATATCAAACTGGAAAGGATTTATATTCAAAATATTAATAGAATAATTTTCGACGATCGCACTATTCAAATTGTCGTTCCTAAGGAATTTCATATAAAAACAAACAAAATATATAATTATTGGAAATTGAATAGAAATATGAGTTCTGTGGTTCATGACTAGTTATCATTAAATTAACCTCTTTACGTATGTAACTTAGAATTTGAATATATTTTTTTGTAATAAAACCTTTTTCAATTTAATCTGACCTCGACGGTATCGTCAGCCAGTATGTGCTGGTCATCGGAGTCGTCGTGGGGACTCAGTTTCTCGGCTAGAGGGTGACTGCACCACTTACAGATGTTCTCGCTGGCCAGACCACGCATTGCTCGCCTTCTTAAGATCACCAGCAGTAGAAAGATGATGACTCCTTGGAGACAGTTGAATGTGTCCATGATTTTCCTAGAAAAATGAAGAGGAATGTTAATATTGTACTAGAGGACATAGTATTTTAGTAGTATAAGTAATTCCAATGAAAAAAAAGGCAGTCTGTTAGGAAGACTACGGATATGTCCCGTCTGGTCGAAAAGAGAGGAAGTGTCAAAAAGAGAGACAGAGGAAGACAGGAAAGATCTTCTTCCCTAGGACTAAGGATGTGGATATTCCCGGTTATAATATACTTTTTACTGCTATCGAGCGAAAAAATAGAGAAATAATTAGGTTTCCTTACCAGACAATGTGAGCTTCACCGTGCGCGAAACTGGCGATCTCGAATATCCAAGACATACCCATGACCAGGAACAGTTTCAGTGATAGCAAAAACCTGCAAAAAGAGGGTAAAAATCAGTAAGTAATATAATATACTAGCCTAGAGAGTTGGTGTCTCATCAAATAATTTTGAACCGGTTTTTTTACTTCATCTTTAATAACACTAAATTGCCATCCAAGTAGGTTTATGTTAAGTCTATTATTAGATGGACATCAAGTTGAGCGTTTTACAATCATGTTTTGAATTGCAAATCATTTTTGTTAAACACTTTATGCTTGTTTCAAGTTTTATTATGTGTTGATTCCATTGAAGTTTTCAATGCGAAAATGCTCCGTGAAGACATCAAAAATTGAAAATTATAAAGAAACCTTGTAAAGGAAACTTTCTTACTTGTGTTTAAGGAAGTTTAAGGTGTTCACTTCGTATTTTCTGGTGTGACGAAGTAAAGTAAACGAGGATAGAGCAAACAGGATCACATTAGCCGTAATCAGAACTGCGATCGGACCGTAGAAGAAAATCCAAGTTTCGGTACGACCTGAAACGAAAGACCAAAATTAGTAAAGATTTTAACTATTTTAAATAAATGAATAAAACTTGATAAAAATATATTTTACCGTTGAACCAGCAACTGTTATTTCCGAAACCTGGTTTCCAGTGGTCACCTTCAGCGAAGTTTGTAATAAGAGTGACAGTTAAGAATAAAATTGTGCTTCCCCATGCGTAGCAACTATAGTAGAAATATTGTTTCCTTTCAGTCTTCTTCAAATAAGTAGCATCTCTGAAATAAATAAAATCATAATTAAGTACCCTGTAGAATTAATGAAATTTAAATGCAATGGGTGGAATTTTGGAACTTACAATACTGTGCGGTATACGTTGATGCAAATAACATTCATCCAAAAGAATGTGGCCATCATCCAGGTGTAGACAAGGAATCCTGTTACAAAAACCATTCATATGAGAAACTTGCCATTGAACGCAAAACTTTATGCACAATTAAAATACATTTTTCAATGACAATACTCTTCATCTAGCTCTTTATCTTACCTGTAACAGTGCATATCTCGCCTCTGAAACCGGGGCTCAGTTGTAGCACTCCAAGCGATAGGAATCCTAAAGCCATGCTGATGCACATGCACATGTAACATAGCCCTTGTAGATCCCTGAAACAAAACAATAATTTAGATAGGATATTCTTTCTGGTTTACGTCGAAAATTACAGTATTTTAGGATAATATCACGCAATCACTTAGCGATATCTTTGAGTAAATTTTTGACTGGACAGGTTATATGGCATCTTTAGGTAGATAAGTAACTTGGTAATAAGTATACTTATGTAATGTGTGTTTTTTTTGTACCGTTTGTGGTTTATGTTACTAGAGTTTTTTTTCGTTATATTGTGGTCTATTTTAATTGGCTGCCATGATGTTGCAAATTTTTTCTAATTTGAATTTGACACCATAACAAAAAAGACAAGGAAAAATACCTCCAAAACTATAATGATAATAATTAAAGTGGAAAAACTAAACTTGTTCTCCAAAGAGACCTTTAGGGTATTTCGTAGCTGGTTTAAATATTAAAGTGGCTTACCTTAATTGAGGTAGATAAGTATAAACAGCGATGGTAGCGACGAGGAAGAACACGGATATGAGTGTTAGAATCCCACTGGTTTCTATATCATTAGTCTTGGAGATCTCCTCGAAGCACACCACGGCTACCGGTACCTTGCCGAGCGATTGGTCACTGTTGTTCCGGTACATTTCGGCCACACAATACCTGGAAAATGAATTGTCTTATATAAGTACTATTATGGACAGGAAAAGTCACAAATGAAGAAATATTAAGGAGGGTAAATGAGAAAAAGCAAATTTTAGATCATATAGAGAAAAGAAAGGGAATTATGATTCTTCATTTGATATGGCACGATAAATTTGTTAATAATATAATAGAAGGGAAAATAGAGGCTAAAAGAAAACGTGGAAGGCCAAGAAGAAAATACACAGACCAATTGAAGGCAAAAGCAGGAGTGGAAACCTAAAGGCAGCTAAAGGAGTTGGCACTGGACAGAGAAAGATGGATATTGCGACACCGACAATGGCCTAGCACTTAAATGATGGATGGAAGTATTATGTCAAACGAGCAGACAATGTGTTGTCGAGGTGGTAAACATTGAAATGTCATATTACTAATTAACAGTTGCAATAAAGTACTTAACAGATATGTGTTGCATCAGACTATTTGCGGTAAGATAAAGAACATACTTTATTCATCTATTCAAAATAAGGATTGCAATGCACTATGGGATTAATTTGTCTAGTTTGGATGAAGTTAGTACTTACTGGTTAGGATCCTCAACAAATACGAAGTTGGGTGAATCTTGTGTGGAGACTTTGGTACCATCAAGGATGATATCCCTTAAGACCATGCGGCCATGCGTGCAGTTCATTGTGGTCATCTTCTCGGTGCCGCAGAAGCCTTTCGGCAGCAATGTCTCCTTGTTCGGACAGCATGGCACCGCAGACAATGCTGCACCGCAACACGCAAGCACTAGGAATAAAATCCCCTGTAAAAGGAAATATAGTCGTCACAATATGCTTGCAACAAGCGAGATTGGTGATCGATGCTCGTTTGTTTCCGATATGGGGAATAGAAAAGTTGCACATGTGGTGTTTTACAATAGCGAAAATTGTAACGGCTATTATATTCAATAATTAAAATAATGTTGTTTTCCTAATAATTCGTATTAGGTTAATTACATACAAACATAAACTGATAGTCATCTTGCGGCGTTGTCACGACAAATTTGAATCATCGTTTTAATGTCACTGTTTTCATGTTCTTTACATAAACGTACGCTAACCCGAATAGCAGAATTATCGAATTCTTTATCGCTGAACTATGAACTTTTACAATCACTACAAAATAACTAGTGATTTAAATTTGTAACGCTACATGTAAATGTTGAATGATTAAGATGTTCTAATTTTCCATAATCAACTGTTTGGGTCAGTTATATCTTTATGTACTTTCATCTATGTGTGTTTTATTAAGAGCGTTTGTCGGTTTTATTTGATCACTATATAATTGCATACGAATTACGACTGAATAATTTAATTGATAAAAGCATGCGTAAACAACTTGGCGGCACATCTAATGCAACGATTAGGTATATTATGTCTGAGCTAAGATATCAATAACAGCTATCTATTTGCATAGATATGGGTAATGTAGAGCAAATATCATCTATCTGCAGTTCGCTCGGATAATAGAGTAATTTTAGTCTGGATGCATTTGTGACAACAACTTGATAACATTCTCATATTTGACATCGAGGGACAACGACTGTTTACTGCGGCGTTCTCTCGGACAACGCTGACAGTTTGTTGACCCCATCTTAATACTATCGTAATGCGCACTATGATTATTATTGTTGTTTGCATAATATATTATTGACAAAACACAGTTGACCTCCATCGAAAACGTCAGTAGGTTTAACAACAATTTTGGGATAATTGGATGCTTAAAAATCGTGATTTTCCTCTTGTCACTCGTTTCTCGAAAGGTGTTGTTTTTTATATGTTACAATATCAAGTATCATATGGAGATAATTGTATAATAGCAGTATCATACATAAGTATATTCAGACATGTAATATAACTATTATTCGCGACACAGGTAATTGTTAGCCCCGTGAACTTGATAGATCACTGCCATGTTTAAATCGATCAAAGAAATAGGTCGATTGACAATCAGTGAGGTGTAATATATGTAAGGAGGGTAATTTAGTTAGCGCTTGAGGCTAAGGTCAGTCACACCCACGTGAGGACCTATATGCGTATGCAACCAACGGGAAGAGAACCCCTACTTATATTAATAATATAGTTGATTGCACATTAATGTAAATTAAGCCGACTTTCATTCTAAAAAGGACAAAACTCCTTAACGGTTTTTATAAAATTTATTTGGGGCTACGTCTGAAGTACTTATATCGTATCAATGAAGAAGAAGAATTTATATAATCTAGATATCGCGCTACACACATGTAAAAATTTGAGAAATTTTAAAGCATCTTTTTCGTAGTCCGTTGAAAAGAATATGGTAGATATTTCTGCTACAGTCAAAACTTGAACAGACTCAGGGTTTATAACTCAGTTATTTATTTATACCAATAAGTCGTTGAAAACTGTAACTAAGCGGGCAAGTAGCGTGTTCAGTTAGTCATTTTCACTATTTTCTAATCGCGTCATTAATCTTGTGAGACACTTAATTGTATTTTTTGTCATCACGTGTTGTGTAAACTTATAATTAATGTTGTCATATAAAAGGTAAATAAGAATTTCAGCCGTTGTATTTAATTGTTGATTAGATTAAAAGAAATAAACATATCGGCGAACTGTGGGTGTACATTGGTACACCTCTGCCTACCCCTTCAGGGATACAGGCGAGATGATATGTTATGTTAATAAAAGAAAAGGGTCTAGTCGTAGTAATAGTATCTACCTACTTTAATCTGAATACTTGAATTTACATCATTACAAGCCAAAGATACACGTGTTGATGACTAATCAATTTATCTTCATAGAAAATATGATCTTGGATATTAATATAGGAATTCATAAGATAATATTCCTTGTAATTTATTTATTGATTGTTGTCCTACTGCAAGTCATTCGTATATATAAAAGAGTCGTATTGTTTTCAACGTACAATTAAATAGCATTTATGAAGTTATATAAAATTGAGGAGTATTGGTTTCTTCGGTTTACGCGAATGTTAGACATTGAAATAGAACTACTGTTTACGGATTTTCTTTTTGGAATCTAAATTGAGAAGTGTTTTTTTTATTTAAAGTATTGTATCAACCGTAGATGCTTACAATTACATCTCATAACGACTGTGCATATGTATTGATTCAAACCTAGTTTTAGCTTCAGTCTAGATCAATTTGAATACAATGGGTGATAATAATATTTGTAGTCGTTCATTCACGCTTTTAAAGTCAGGTAATAAATTTTGATAGTATTAAGCATTTTATTGATTGATTACATTACATAAGACAAACAAATCAATCACTTAGTTTCATAAAAAATATGCAATGTTTTTATTGCCATTCACTGATGGATCATCCAAAATTTTCGACTCTTTTTTAGTTACGACAAATATTTTATAGAGAATAATAAGTAAACAGCTAACAAACCAGTTATCAGTAAACTAGACGAACGATGACAAATTAAGGACGTAAATGAGAATATGAAAACAATTCTATGAATTTGTGCGTATGTTTGTCTATCACGGGGAAGTACGCCTAACGTTATGATTGTACAAGATCATCCGATTCTTAGGTATAGTGCCAATAAAATGGCAATGAATGGAATATGTTTATTTTAATATTTTATTGCTCTAGACATGTAAATAATTTAATGTAATATTTTGTTAATTCAAATATGTCGTCAATGACCGTAATCAAGTATTTGCTGTATACTAATATTTTTTATTTTATTCTACAGTTTTAACATAACATATCATCACGCCTGTATCTCCGAAGGGGTAGGCAGAGGTGTACCAATGTACACCCACAGTTCACCGATATGTTTAGGTCTCATGTAATAGGGGGCGAGGCTACTGTTTTATACTGTTTTAATTGTTTAAGTTGTCAATGGTAACTAATGCTACATTTACACTACTACACAAACTTATTATAGCGTTCAGAAATACAAGTATCCATAATTTATTGCTTATATAAGCATTTTTTAATTGTCAATGCAAAAGAAATTAACATTGATTTGCACGTAAAATATTTACATTTTAAATTAGAAAAGATCTCGTTTCTTATAATTTGTTATTCGTTATTTATCACTGACATAAAAACTTAAAAGTATATTGCACTTATTGACTTTTTATATGAACCCAATTTGAACTCAGATAAAAGCATTTGTTTTTTATGTGACATTCATTTTCTGTTTTTTGAGGAGGGTAATGTGTTTGCCTATTTATTGTAAATTTCTCTTTTTTATTTGATTATTAACTAATATTACAATGTCTTTCAGAAGAATATGTTTCTCTATTTATTTTATGGAAAATTAATCTTCAGATCAGTCCTAAGGCTTTTTTTGTGAATTGTATTAATCCAAGTAGACCACAAAATATCCAATTAGAGTAAGTATAATAAAATAAATAGATAGATGGGATAATAATTAGACCTGTGACATAAACAAAATCGGTCTTATGGCGAAAGTAACAGTTTTGACAGTTTAAAAACACATTCAAATATAATGAAAGATAAATTAGCAAATTACAATAAAAGGGTAATTAACGCGAGATGAGGTCACGTGTTATCAGCGTGGAAAACAGACGCCTCGGTGTTAACTACGAGCTATTACCTAGATATAATATCAATAATTATATATTACATTATTTATGTTACGAAACTTTTTAGGTTGCTTCACAATTTCTATATAATTAGACTCCCTACGTTTCCCGATTTAGGGAAAGTAACGTTTCCCACTTTTAATCGGAATAAGCAGGAGTTTGAGAAGCTAGCGAGTTTCGCCTTGGGCTGAAAGATCATTAGGTTTTTCCCAAGTAAATGGAATGAGATAATGATATTGATATTAACTAAATGAGTTTAAAATTATAATTGCTTGAGCATATTTTTATTATGAAATTATTTATTGTTAACAGATTTTATGGGTGTGAAAATAAATAAGTTCAATCTGTAAAGTTACTCGTACACCTAATTAACACGTGTAAAAAAGAAGACAAACCGAAGATATACTCACTAAAAAGTCATTTAGTTTAAAAGACGAAAGGTAAACAAAAAATTAACGTCTTTTCAAACAACAAAATTTTCGGACAAACGAAAAAAATACAATAGTGATTATTGAACAAAAAATAATTGTTTACTGCTTGCTTAAATATGATGTAACCAACAAGTAACTCAGTAGGTTACCACTTCAAAGAAACTAATCGCGATGATAAAACGTTTTTGCACCAAAAACACTTTCTTCAAGTACATCTAAATGATACTTGCTACTTCACAATTTTAAGAGTACCTTTCTAGCTAAAACATTTCTATAATTCATAAACATAACATAACATATCATCACGCCTGTATCCCCGAAGGGTTCGGCAGAGGTGTACCAATGTACACCCACAGTTCGCCGATATGTTTTAGGTCCCATGTAATAGGGGGCGAGTCTATTGCCACTAACCGGGCACAAATCCAAACTTTGACCTGCTACTGAGAATTTCATAGAAAAACCCAATAACACCTTGGTCGACCTGGGAATCGAACCCAAGACCTCTAGCGTAGCAGTCGCGCTTAGCGCCACTAGGCCAACGAGGCAGTCTACAATTCATGATAGGAACAAAATCAAATTAGTTACAATCATGATTCTGCAGAACAAGTAATATGATTCCCATGTCCTATTTATTTAAATTCCTAATGTATTGAGCTGCGGTCAATATTGACATCTATAATTACATTGTGATAATACGTTATCAAACTGAAAGAGGAAGTGGGCCGCTTTCTATCAGTCGACTAGCTAATGCTTGTGGCTTTGCTCGTGACACGATGTCTGTGGGTGTCACATACATGAGTCATCACTATCACTCTAATAAAGTACGACCAATTACTCCTCAATAAAACTTTAAGACGATATTTTGTCTTTTTTTATTGAGATTAACTAAAAAGTTACAGTTAAAAAAAAACATATTAGAACTAGCCAGGGTTTGAACCTACAACTTTTTAATCAATATCAGGCCTCAACGGGCTGTATGGTCGTTGTCCGGCCTATAAGCGTCCCACTGCTGGGCACAGGCCTCTTCCAATATAGAGAAGGCACGAGCATTGATCACCACGCTTGCTCACTGCGGATTGGCGATTTGAGATTCCAAACTTTGGAATCCAGGTTTCCTCACGATGTTTTCCTTCACCATTTCCCAGAAGCGTCTTAGAATAATTAAGTTATATAACTTTAAAAAACACATTGGTATTAGCCAGGGTTTGAACCTACATCTACTTACATACAAATCAGGTCAATGAACCTCTAGGCAACAAAATAATTATAAATTTTCAGTATCATTTGCAAACATCGTCCCACACTACCACCACCATACTAGTGAATATGAGTGTTGTGGTGACCAGCATTAGTTACACACTAATACTACTATCTACTACCAGTTGGTGATTTCCTTAAAACTAGAATCGGAAGTGGTGCTTCACTACATCCTATTTGATAAAATTAAATTGTAATTGGATTTAGGCAAACCTCAGACTAAAATAGGAAAAGAATATCCGTCTGCGGCAAAGTAAATGCTTTTTCTCATTTAAAAGATTATTGAAACATGTTATACAGCAAATACGCAAATGAGTAAATACGTTTTCTCATTTAAGAAAAAAAACTGAAGTTAGTTTTCATCAGTGTGCATTTAATGATCTACTTCAAAGTTGCTTTCGTTGTCGGTTCATTTAACTGTAGTGGTTGCAATATTAATTATTTTAATTTAACTATTATTAATATTACTAGAAATATAATTGCTAATTGGTCCATTTCTGATATAATTAATAAGTAAACGCAAAGTCTTCTTATTATTTACTAAAACAAAGTTGTACAACGATAATCTTAGGATAACAAACTTGTATATTGTATACTAACTAAGATCATAACAAATTCTTGTCGTAACGATTTAATGAGTTAATGATACAAACATACCTACATAACAAATTGCGAATATAAGAAGTATCTTACAGACAGGTATCTAAACTGGAAACTATTAATGTTACAATACATTTAAACACAGTATCGACTAGCTTTTGGCTGTGTCTTCGCCTGCTTACAGTATGGCCGCTGAAAAATGCGTTCATGACAGGTCGTGGTTAATAAAAAGATTTAACTTTAATGTGGCAAAGAATATATTAAAAATTAAATAAAATCTATTGTAGTATGTTTATCTTTTAATCGAATAATATCATTATGCCAGGTTACAATGAATTATATAACACTGTTTTACTATCACATTCAAATCAAAACCAACTGACATGTGTCATTAATATATTCGTATTACTCAAAACGTCCGAATAATAGTAAAATAATTTAGTAAACACTATTAGGATGTGAAAGAGATCTACGTTTTAGAGTGTTGTTAACAAGCCTAAGTTTTATGAAATACATAATTATTATATTCACATCTTTGTTTAGTTTATTCGAATTTAGCTATAAATGTAGACAGCATAATCAGTTAGGTTTAGAACTAGGTTTATCTATTAAAGTTATCAGTATCAAGGGTCAGAGTATAGGCTGTTTATAGAAGCTAATTTTATGCATTTGAAGAGACACAAATACTTCGTGAATTATTTTTGAACTGCGATGTGCATTTGTTTTTTTGTTCATCAATAATAGGTTCTACTAATATAGATTTTATCATACTCTTGTCCCTATATTTATTTAAAATTGTTATTGATAGTATCTATGCATCGATGTAGTATGCCAATATTGTATTGTTACGTTAGTAAAATGTGGGTGTACGATAAAACCACTATGTACCATTTCGAGATAAAGCTTGTAATTGATACAATACACTCAACTTTGTATAGTTAAAAGTACCTATAGTATACGTATGTATATGGCCCAATACAATAGTTTTTCGAATACGTGGCTCTATTACGTAGTATACGAAATAGAGGACCTGTTGTCTTTTCTGTTAAAAAAAAAACTTTTGAAAACTATTGCTTCTTTAATATATAATATACAAAATCCTTATTACAACTATTCGGAAAGTGTAACATTGTGTATGCAAAATAAAATCCAGTACCTAATTTCAGTTGACAGATAAAGGTCAATGACTCCTTTTTAGTTGAAGCGATTTCTGCGTAAAACGGCATTTTAATTATTTTCATAAATAAACATATACTTTTATATTTTTCTTTCGAGTCACGATTGTTTGGTTCGCACAGGGCAAGTTATTTTTGTTACAAGTACCGACTTATATTTAGTTTACAAGTGCATCGGCTTGAAGATTCTTACGTCTATCTAATAATTGCGTTCATCAAAATTATATTTTCATTACAAAACATGTTTACTTTGAAAATTTGTTTTAATGTCTAGTTATCTGTATATGTAATTACTAATTATGTACTCAACGTTCGTGGCAGATAAAAGTTCACGAGGCAGGTACCCTACACACAAACAGTTTAGTGAAATGAGGTTTAATATGCCTGTAACTATACCCAAGTCTCATACATGATTATACATACTCGTACATAACCTATGGCCTATCGTACCAATTAAACACATAGGTCGCACACACATGACGCTATTTCTAATTGCATCTGTTTTAAATTAAATGCGGGTAGAAAACGTTTATTAGTCTCCAAATTAAATATTGCACTTGCAGTATTAATATTCTAATAGCATAGAATAATAATAAAGTTTAGTAATGAACAACGAAAGCTATTTATAATGAAACAATTATTATATTGATAAATACAATTTTACACTAGTTTGTCACACATCGGTCTCAGTCTAACATTAGTTAAGAAAAAATATTAATTTTGTATTTTAAAATCTATTTGAAGACGTATAAGACAATAATATAAAAGCCGCTAATGAAAATACTTAAACGTGCGAAACACTAACTTTGCAATTCAAAATACCTCCACGTGAAATTATGAGACAAAGGAAAATTTCTCATTTGCATTTAAAATAACACTTAAAACAATCATATAGAAAACCTTTAGTCCACTCACCTTCATATTTATATTTTCCTTATATTAATATAATATTTATCACTCTCACTACATACACTTGTTTCTCTAGGCCGCGTGCGATTGTCGAATGAATGCTGTTAATTGCTAGTCCCGAGCACTCGTAATCGGTACTCGATTTAAAATATTCCTTTTTTATATCGATATTTTATGCGGACGCTTGCGCTGGACGACACTACCCTCACTGACGAGAGAGAGGACTGCTCGACTTGTTAATTAGTCACTGACTTTTGTTTTGTTTCGATAAATGTAATTTATAGGCTCGCTGTTATCGATATACGTTGTAGATCTGCGATTTTGACCAGTTAAACTTGTTTCGTCCAATAAGCTAGATATTAATAACTTTTTTGTTTTTAATGTAGGATATTTTTAAATAAATATACAGACAGGTGTCGAGGAAGTGTTAGGTTCGAAATTATTAAGTTTGTTTTAAACAATTATTGTAATTTTTTTAAGATTTTTTACAGTTATTGTATTATTGAACAACTTGTGTTGAAATGACTTATACATAGAAGTAAAGTGGAAATAATATTAGCTATTATAAGAATATAAATTGACCTTTGTCACAACGGTGAGTAACAATAGGCAGTAAACTCTTAAAAGTGGTAACTCTTAACAGTTTTATCTTGAACATAAATACTTATTTATGACATTATAAGATCTTCATAAATTTTTACCAATTACCTAGGTAGGTGTGTATAAATAATTAAACTGCCATTATTATTCTGACGGGCCTGTTGGTCTAGTGGTTAGTGACCCTGACTGCTATACCGGAGGTCGTGGGTTCGATTCCCACTCAGGACAAATGTTTGTGTGATGAGCACGATCATTTGTTCTGGTCTGAGTGTCATTTATCTATAATATGTATGTATTTAGAAATATATAAGTATGTATATCAGTTGTCTGGTTACCATAACACAAGCTCTCTTAGAGCTTAGCTTGGGATCAGATTACCGTGTGTGAATTGTCCATTAATATTTATTATTATTATTATCAAAATAATTTTATATTTTGTATCTTTCAAGTAATTACGTTATTCCTTATTTTGGAATAGACAGTCCTATTTTTTATGCGGTTTCCGCCAGTAGATACAATTTTGTGGTCCTTTAGAATACAACCTTTAATTAACTGATATTTAATTAATTTAACCTTTAATATCAGTAAAAATCAAATCAAATTCCTATCAAGACCCTATATGTATAACGAGTTTATGGACTATTTACTAATATGATCTTCCTAAATATCAGCTATATCAGTACCAACTTAAAAATAAAGAAACAGTAACCCGACATTGTAAAATAGTTGTCTAAAAGAAAATAATTTGAATAATAATCCTGAAATGCATAGCTATAAAAAAGATTTATGGACTCCTGTTAAAGATAAAATAGCAATTAGACTTAGGGAAACAAAGCTATTATTATTTTGCTAGGCGCTGGATATCGTGTAGGCTGAGTATACGCTATGCAGCTTCGCCAAGCGCTCTGCCTAAGTTTTGGGGAGTAATTTCTATATTAATATTTTATACTTAATATTTTTATTTATTATAGAATGGATATATATCCGTTCTATAATATATACTTTTCGTTTATGGGGAGGTTGATTTCTAATAGCAATTGACAATTTGATATGAAGTTAAGAGTTTTAGATGTGCTGATTGCTCAAGAGTTTTCATAGATAATACTATCATTTTTCTCACGATTTACGATTAAACTACGTATTGTTATGAATTATCATCTGCGTCATATACACATTCATTGATCTTTGTGTTATAGATTATGTGAGTCACAATACTGATAATTAATTTGATGTATTGCAATAGTAAACAATATTATGAAAACAGTACGTGTGCAAACATAGCTGCTGAATCATGATCATTCTTAAATTAATAAGAACATGACTGATTTGATACTAATAATAAATAGTTTGAGTCATAGTTATTAGAAGTGGGCTATACTGGGAGCAGTTGTCGTAATAACTAATAAGGATTTTTAAATTTTGAGAGGAATTTATTTAATGATTACAAATGATCTCGTGAAACACTTATTATCTTAAAAGGATAGCGATTAGCGATAAGTATATCGGTGAAACGATATATATAAATTATATATTTATCTGCAGTTATGATTTTTCTATTTGATTTAATTAGATTAAAAATAATGTTTTCAATAGCGGCCTTTGGTGCTGCCATCTAGTAGCGAGAACTTGCTAAGTATATGATTTAATACCGAAACAGAAGATGTCGCTAGTGGTTTGAATAAAACTTGTAGTTACAAAAATAATTTATTTTAGTAGTAAGAATTATAAAATAAGTTATACGTCAAAAATTTCTTTGACAACTAGACACTTCTATAAATAAAGAACGTTTAAAAATTAAGTAGAAAAATATTTAAAATATGTAGTCATTAAATTAACTACTACATAAAACTATTTACACAGTATACCATAAACATTTTAAAAATATAAGCTCATTAACTCCTTTGGAGTATAATTACAATTAAGCATGCCCACTTTTACACAATCAGCTATAAAGACACTCTTTTAGGTTCATTAAAATACATAAACAACAAAACTACAATAATTTTTACCGTTCGTATGCCAGTAAGGCACAATAAAATAATGCAGTTTGAATATTCTGTTACATACATCCTCACTGGCTAATGTAAAACTTTTCTCGATTTTTTTTTACAAGCCTTTTAAAGTTTTTTTACCGAATTAATGTTTTTCATATTCATATAATGTTAATACAATTTTCTCTCTTAGCAACAATATCGCGCTAAATAATAGCTTCAGGTTTTCTACATACTAAAAGACCTACTGTTCACAGAATCTATGTGAATATTTAAATCTTTGCAATATTTATTTCCATACTTACAAAACCACTGAAAGTCTCTCTGACTCTTAACTCTGACTATACCTACCTAAGAACATTAAAAAAAGCTAATCGATTCATCCATTGTCAAGTAATATTTTACTAAAACACAGTACATGTAATCTATATTAGTTGAATTATAGCATAGTTATGGAAAGACTTAATAAACATAGTCATATCATTAAAATTATTCTTATTTTCTGATTAGTCTAGAAACGATAATATTAAAAGCAACATGAATACCTTTGAGGTTTATTACATTAGACTAGATTATTTTTTCATAGCTCAAGTACTTATTTTATGTATAGAGATCTATAGATTAAGGATTTGATAATATTTTAACGAACAATTATTGCCTAAAGTTTGGCATAAATGCTTGATATAAATAAATGCGTAAATGTGCGTTGAATAATTCAAGAAAACTGGCTTTGAAATTAGTTTGTTAACATCTTGTTATGCTTATAAGGCTTAATTAACACACAGTTTTCATATTTTATATACATAATACTGGTGTCGGCGATCCACTGTTGTATAAAATCAGGAGTGGTATTCGATTATCACAAAGCAAACATTCTAATCGAGTGGAAGATCAATACAACATTATCGATTTGACGTCATATCGATTCTAAGTACCGATACTGTAAATCGATTATTACAAGATAGTCCTATCGTTCATTGGTACGTCGGTGTGCTGTACCACATTTTCCTCGTCATCTTCGATCGCCAGATGTTTCTCGACGAAACCTGAGATGCAGTTCAGCCATCCATGCTTATACATCATCTTTATAACTCTCTTCCGGAACACCACAAGTAGTAGGAATATTAGAATCCCTTGCAGTGTGTTGAATACATCGAGGATTGACCTGCAAGAAAAATAAATATGTTTACTCGTTACTTTTTAAACTCTTGATTATGCCAATGTACACGGCTTCAGCACAAGTAAGTAATCAACGCATTGTTTTTAGGCGCCACTAGCATCGACCCTCGCTTTTTGAAAAGTAAATTCAAAACAGTTGAACTGCATAAAGCAGTCCGTGTACTCGCTGCCTAATGATATCGATTTTTTTCTTATCAGACGGTTACATAAGTTATAGTAGCAATAATATTACAGTAACACCTGCAATGTGTTTTCACAACTGTAGAATGAAGATAAAAACTTGTTTTGCATGTACATAGTAAAGCAAACATTTAAATAACATATTTAAAATTCAGTGGTAAATTATGCTGTATACCTGACATTGCAGCACTGTTATCTGTAATATTTCGCTTTTTTCCTTATTACTATCATTAAGTAAACTAATTATTTAACGTGTTGGCATTTTATCAAGCAAGCAAACAAGCGATAATGTGAAAAATCTATAAAGCGGCTACTTCACGAAAAAAATGCTGAAAATTTCGCCAAATCCAGGCCAAATTTTGCCAAAAAAGATAGTCAGTGTTGATGCTATAAGAGGAATCTAAAAAATACCCTGTAGAACAAAATCTGATCAGGAATTTAGAATGTATGGCGGAACAAAGACTCATTCATCAACTCTCAATCATTACATTAATTTTTTGAACAGTTGCTTTAAATTATTACACGTGGTTGTTGTATGTATGTGTGTTGCATACATCCGTTACTCGGGACTTGCTAATTTGTTACACTCATCGACGTATGATATGCATAGACTGCTACTATCGCTAGGTTCCCCTTGTGCCAAGCGAGAGCAGTTTTTAGTCTGATCCTAGTACATTTCGTTTTTCATTTAAGTTAATATTCGCGCAATGAGAAACTGATATAAGAAAATATCGATGGTTTTGACATTGTTAGGATAATATTAGTGTTTTAGAAAGATATTTTAAAACGGCAAGCTCCATCTTCATACATAATTCACGACAACACTTGTTCACACTAGTGCTTACGGTTTAAACTCTGATAGGCTCACTCTATAGTTTCAAATGCAACCTCGTTGGTTACACTCATCTTATAAGCGAGACGAAGTTTACTTTGTTACATTACTCATAGTCTCGCAAAATAACGCGAAAATTCTAACTTCTTTTAGAATAGAAACCACTTGGAGTAATAGCTTGTTAGTTATATTGAAAATGATAATTAGAATATGTCGTTTTATTTAGAAATAATAAATAATTGAAGTGCCTATTTTTAGTAGCCTTTGAACTCAAACATCTAGATTAAATTTACTTGGCACTAGCACTAGTAATTCAAAATTAATTAACATGTTTTCTTATCATATTAGCGAATATTGGGAACATTTAAAATAATACGTTAATCATGAATTTATTTATAATATAGATTATGAATATAATTAATGGTCAGCCTTGACCAGTTATTATGGGCACGTTGCCAACCATAAAAAGAATAATAATTTGCTTGAATAACGTTTATAAAGATAAAATTACCTGAGGTATTTATGTTATTGAATTTAGGTGCGAATAGACTATTTTTTTTAGCATTATTAATTAGTTTTAGTATAAAAATCATTAATAATTAATACGAACCAGATAATATGCTCCTTTGCTAGCGATCCGATCATCTCAAACACCCACGGTAGTCCCATCAATACTATTAGACGCACGGTCATCACAAATCTGAAATAAATAATGATTGAAACATGAATATTAAATAATAATATACATATAGGTAACATAGTAGAGAAAACTATTAATGTTTAATCCAAAAATACCAGGACTCAACCCTGAAATAGTCTTGAAATACAGCATGCAGAAGACGTTTCAGATTCGCGCTAGCTGCTAGCAAATACTGGATAAAAAAATTCAAGGATGAAATTCTTGGGCAAGTAATTAATTAGCTTACTTACTTATATTTAACTGCCTTTATATGACTTGACGAGAAGGACAGCCTCCAAATTAATAGAGACGTGTATATAAATATGCAAATGTTGGCTGCTAGAAGTATTGATAATACACTATACATGTAATACCACTGTTGATGCTTATCTGAAAAATACAGCAAATAACAAAATAAATAAAGGAAAGACAAACACAATTTCAAGTATCTTAGAAATAAATATAAACTACATTAGATCAGAAATCCTTAAAACTATCTATTTTTCTTTTTGAACCTAGACCTTCCTTCGTTACTTTTCTCAACATTCACAATTATTTTAATGGCATGTAACTTCGTATTTATAAACAAAAATAAAGTTAAAAATTAGAAAAGATAACTCACTGAAAAACCAGCAGTGATTGAGTCCTATACCCGGCTTGGGATGCGAACCCGGGTGAAAGTTGACGATCGCCATGCATATGGTGAGCACGGCAGGGGATCCCCACGCGTATATTGCGTACCACTTGAATTCATGCCAACTGTAGTCTAAGGTAGATGGTCGCCTGAAAAAATATAGAAAAGATTATAAAAAACACCTTTAAGAAAAGATATGTCAGTCAAAAATACCGACTTAAAAGTTTATAGAAGGCCTTTTTATGGCTTACTTCTCCAATTCCATTTTATAAATCTAAGAAATGGTTTTATTAAAATGCGATAATTAAGAAACTTGTGTAAACCCAAATTTAATAAAAATGTGCGTGAAAGAAGATTTAACTAAAATAAACAGCCTTCTTATTAGATCCTTACAGACTTATCTCGTATTCAAAATTCATCCTTGTGGAAGTTGGTTATAAATTATAAATAAAATAAAAATGATTCTAACCTTGTGTTCAAAAGAACTTGTATTGATATTGCGTTTGACCAGAAAAAGGCAGCAGTAGTAAAGAAATAAGCTAAAAAACCTGAAAATAATATGAAAACAAATTATAAAAAAAATAAAAAAATCCTATCCAAATAAAAAAAATGTGGGAATGCTTTTAAAAGATAGCATGTTTCTTGTGTCACACCGTTTAAAAATTGTATTTTTTTGTTCTGCAGTGGACAGATACCTATATAATAAATATATTTTAGAATTTTATATTACCTCTCGTCGCACATAGATTCATATCGCTGTACGACATAAGCTTCATGATGACCAGTATTCCGAGTCCAATAGCCAAAGATGCACAGAAATTAATAATGCTCTTGCCTTGAACGTCCCTGAAAACGAACAATTATTTCATTATTATATGATGCTTTCTAGATTAAACAAAGAAATCTCGTTTAGGTACTAGTCCAACTGTAAACAATTCAAACGTTTAAATATCTTACTGATAATATTACTATGCAAAGTATCGAACCGATACTAAAAATATAAGTGAATTAAAATAGGCTTTCCGTTTTAATTTCCGTAGAAACAAGTTATATTAATAACAAGAATATAAATATATTTAAATCTAAGACAATAATTTACATAATTTCGTCGTTCGTAGATTATAAATATATAGTTAAAAATAGTTCTGTGACCTTGAGTCGAAACTATTTATAATGTATAGGAATGGAAGGGTGATAAAAAACTAACCTCAGTTCAGGTAAAAAGGTGTATATAAGAGCTGTGGCCGTAAGGAATATAACTGATAGGATCATGGTGTATCCCAGTATTCTGTCATCGATGAGTTCCTCCTCCTCATCAGCGCAGACTACGACAGCCAGCCTGGTTTTGTTGAGGGTAACATCCTTTATTGTCGTAACGTTGCCTAAACAATACCTGGAAGTAATGTAACAGAAGTTTAGACAAGTTATTAAGACATCGCGACCTGTCAGGAAAGCATTCTGCTAGCGACCGAAACACTTTCTGATCCGACTATAAAATATAGTACATTCTCTTTTAGCGGGCATATTTTCGGTTTACGCTAAATCATAACCCTTCTAAACTTAATTTCAAAGAATCTTTTTATAATGTTTTAGGTAGAACGAAAATGTAATTTATTGTAAGTTCCCCAACTTACAGTAAATTCAATACTTTCAACTGATAATGGTATTTAGCAAATACAATCAAATGAACAAGCAATTGCATCATATATCAACTAACACAAATAATATACGTTATTATTTCCGTTTTCACCCAATTTATACTAATTTACGCGTGTTATTTACGTCAAACGTGTTTAAATAACAATAATTATTTATATATTTAAAATATGAATGGGAAACAGAATACGCAGATATATAATATCCTTATGAATTAGAATTAGTGCCTATATTTTAATCTGCCGAATAATATGCAGGGATTTGGGACCACACTTAGTTTTAAGTAGTCGCTGTCACTATAATGTACAAAGACATATAAGCTACACATAGTCATTTAAGTTCGTCTCAAAGTTAAGGTGCGCTTTTGTATACGTTTATCGCCACGCAAACGATATATAAATTATATTTTTGGTAGTTAACCTTCTTTCAAAAACTTCTAAAACAACAAACGATTGATAGAGTATCGTCTGGTATAAAACAATACTAGCATTATTGCAATTGCTTTTACGCAATAACGTCATAAAATAAATAGTTTGAATTATGAAATATCTACGTATTTAAGTGCGTGAGTTACGGGAATTTATTCGTTTTTTATGATTTACTGCGTTACTATAAATACTTGCTAAATATAAGTGCAGCAGGTTTCTTTATTCTATGTCATGGTACAAAACTAGTTTGAATTTATAAATAGCGGATAATAAATAGAGTAGATATGACTTATGATGCATATTATTATATCATAACATATCATCACGCCTGTATCACCGAAGGGTTAGGCAGAGGTGTACCAATGTCCACCCACAGTTCGCCGAAATGTTTAGGTCCCATGTAATAGGCGGCGAGCCTATTACCACTAACCGGGCACAAATCCAAACTCCGACCTGCTACTGAGAATTTCATAAAAAAACCCAATAACATCTTGGTCGACTTGGGAATCGAACCTAAGACCTCTAGCGTAGCAGTCGCTCTTAGCACCACTAGGCCAACGAAGCAGTTAACTTAAATTATATCATAAGTCATATTTAAGTATGCGTACATACAGATGTTGACAGATAGATATAATGATTATTTTGATCTATTACCTATCAAAGTAATGTAAAAAAAAATAGAAAAAATCTTTTATAATTTGATAAACATCTGTTAACCATTATATCGGGACGATAACGAATGACATTGCTTCTATTTTTGAGTCGTAAATGATTAGATACATAATTATTGCTATTATCCCATTAAAATAATTACATAATGTACAGAGACAAGTTCGGAATTAATAATATTAATAACTTGTGTATTGTTTCGTCTATTATCTAACATTCTACCAGCCATAATATAAAGCGTTTTATAAGGAAAGGATCTAATAAGGAACTTTAGAAATTGTTTATCTTATGATCCATTTTAATTTTAATTCCAATAAGTGTACATAAACACTTTTGAATGCTTGTTTTTTTAGTATTTTTATAGATTGTCAACTTATTCGAGATGTAATCTAGTTAATATTATTTTGTACGACGAAGACATACTGGGAAAGGATGTCACCTTTACTTCATTTAAGAAAGTTTAATTGTCCTAGGAGTTTCTGAAAAAAAAAACTACTAAATCATAGCCATTCAACGTGGCAATGCAGCCAGCCTTCTGGGCACGTTCCCCGCCATTGACAAGGATGACGATGAGTTCTTTGACGCCATTTAGTTTTTATTTATGTAAGTTTTAATTTTAGTATAGTTAGAGTTTGTTCTTATATTAGATTTAATTGTGTATTATTTATTGGCTGCAGACGGCGTCAACATGGTTCAGTGCCTAGATTTGGCAGACCTAGTTTTCATGGGACTGACAAAGGTAGACCTACTGAAAGTTCAATACCCCTATAGATTGTTATTTTGGTAGGCTGACTGTTAAATTGATTCAGGCCGCGTACCATACGTATAATAGATAAAAAAAGCAAGCCTTTACTTTTTTATATAGGTACTATTTTTTTTTTCTCTTTTTGAGAAGAGTTCTGTGACCTGGGGTGGGTCTTTTTAAGGCTGATATAATGTTTATTATAAAGTTCTATTCATCATCGATCATTCTAAATAGTTTTCATAACAAATCTCACTATCAAAACTACACCAACTGTATAACTCTACACTTAATAGCCTATTTGATATCCCGAGGCTATTAAATTGAAGTTTTATTGCAAAATAGTATTACTGCTGACATAAGTTATTAATTTATACAAGTCATATAAATCATCAGAATTATTTGTTCAAGGTTCAAAGAGTAACTCCTTTGGACCGGAAAGCATCACAACAGACTATAACAAATATGACGTTGTATACGAAGTCTCTCTATTTTCTATTAACAAGAATTATTGCATTTTATATTAATAATTAATACACTGTAAGTAGTATTAGTACTTAAACTGAAACTTGTCCGTTTTTTAAACTATATTTCCGTTCTAAAAAGCCGTCAGGTATTTAGAATCTCATTGTTTATTAGCGTATATGTGCTTCCTATTTTCTGTTTTAAATATATAAACGTTTCTGATTTTTTAATGGGTAAAAGTGCTTTTCTCGATACTTACGTGCCAGGGTCGAACGTCTCATCAAACTCGCCTCCCAAGTCAAGTAATAACTGTTTGGCTTCATTGACGCTAAATTTGTTTTTTGTAAACTTAATAGGTTCCTTACAGGTTAGTATAATGTTCTTAGTAACGTTTGTTTGCGGATGCCAACAAACAGTTTTTCTGGCCAGAAGTACTTGTCCATCTGGACAGCAATTATTGTCGCCAATCACTTGCACAAAAAGTATTGGTAACACAACTATCCATTGACTTAAACCCATTTTAACTATCATCGTAAACACTTGTTTAGTAAAGTTTTCGCGCCTTTTTTTCACTTCACTTGTTCACTGAAAATTCTTTTATAAACTTTGTAGCTTTCGATCATAATTCTTCAAATTGTGATGTAAACGTAACTTTTATTCAGATAATTTAGTTTAGAGCAACATATGATTTTAACACAACTCGAACGATGTTATGAATGGAAAATGAATTCACGTTACGCGACCGTGCGTCGTGAGGTTTAGTAGAACACTGATATGAATCAGCAAAGTTTTGCTTTATACGGCGCCGCTGGTCCGCACTGGTCCTTCTTACAGCGCTTTTTTTACAGACCTATATATTTCACCCCAATTTATTCTCTGAAATAGGAAGGCTAAATGTCAAAGCTTTTGATTATTCTTCATTTAGGAAGACAGGAATATATATTCCCAAATTCAGGATACATTTCATCTAAGTTCAGGTTGTGCATAACTTAAAGCATGTAAACTCAACAAACTGTACTTATACAGATATCCCGCAATATTTTACTCAAGAGGAATAACAAAATAATCTTGTGTAAAAATTAAATATGTTTTTTTTTTATCTTATTTTGGCTCATCTATTCTTGTCTACACTAGAGCAATGTTAGAATCTCATGTTAAATAGTATAGGAACACGAAAATGATGTACCGTGCGAAATTCGTTTTACTTATTAAGAGGTTGTATTGTAGTGTAAAAATGTATAAATGAAATTTGTACGAGCCGCATCTGCATTCGCCAGAGCCAGTTATTTTACCCTTCCTTTTGTAACGACATCTGCTTTCTTCGTTGAGACCGAGTTCGTTATTTTATTTTGTTTTTCGGCCCATGCTTGGCCCGGTGCATGGCAAGGCGTACGAAACGCAAGGCCTTTTTAAGTTAACATGTTTCTGTCGGTATTATGTTACTCTATGAAATACAAACATACAATGTTAAGAAACAGATATAAAAAATCAAAAGTAACATTAATGTTAGAAATTCATACGTACGTCATATTAATATTAAATGGAAATAGTAAGCGTAATCTTAATTATCGATGAATTAATTAAATACACAATAGCTCAAGACCGGGAGAATTGGAAGAAAGAAAGGGAGGCCTTGGCCCTGCACTGGGACGACAATGGCTGATAATAAATAATAATTAAATGTGGGCCTAGAATTGAACCCTAAGGGATGCCCTACCCACTTACGTTTCCTCTTTGTTGTGCGATGATAAATATCTAAATATGCTTAATTTTTGGAGATGGTCCTCGTAATAGTCAGTAATAGTTTGAGAGTTATGACAGACACAATCAAGGTCCTTATAAAGACTCAAAGACTTTTATGGAATCCAGTAAGACGACCCACGCTTGGAACTGCGAAACGCTTTTTGAGTTATTTACAATACTAGGATAATGAGTATAAATACGTTTAAAACAACATTTACAATAAAACTTATATTGAAGCTAATGATATATTATTTCTTTGTTACAGCTCCTGAATATGCTAAAATTTTACGCAAGATTTGAAATAAGTGATGAGACAGGGGACCCGATGACAGACCGTGATATGACCCTATCACATTATTCTAGAATAACATCGTTGCAGGTAAGTTTACATTAAAAACATTACATTCAAAAATTATAAAATCTCAACTAAAAAAAGAAGCGTAAGCCCTTACCTTACCCGTACCTTCCCTAGTAAGAGCCCAATTTTAATTTATTTAACTAATATTAAGTATACAGGGTGACTGGTAATTAGTAGCCGATGGCTAAACACTTGATTGTACTCATGATTACAAACAACTTTCCCAAAGATACTTTTTTTGTGTACTCATTAGTTTTCTTTTTATCGTTATAACAAAACTACTGGCGCGCGAGCAAAGTTCAAACTTCGCGCGTGCGCCGTCGCCCGATCAGCTGTTAGCGCCGACGCCCCGCTCCCGCACACGATAATAATATTATTAAATTGTGACTGTGCCCTATCCCTCTTTTCTAATGTTGCTGTGTCCGACAGGACTGTTATTGAACTTTTATTTACTTCTTATGTATTAGATAAGGAATGCAATAAATACGTATGTATCGATAAAATCATATCCGAGACTAGTATTTCGGTACTTACGCGCGCGCTACTACAATAAATTCATAATCTTTCTAACTTACACTCCACTTACAAACTAACTACGTCTCATAAACTGACTTTAGTCGTTGGTTTTTATTACCTTTACAAAGGATGTTAAAAGATACCACTTTATTATTATTTGACTTGATACATACTCGACACTGGGCATGATTAAATTTATTCCAAATTTCCCATCACACTTATCTAGGCTTTGAACTAGTAACACGTAGATACTTTATAATTAGTCTCGTTGCTAAAACTACGCATCTGACTGGCGTGTTTAAAAATTGGAATCAACTTAACTATTTACAACGATAAATTAATACTAAATCAGATACCTACTTATTATGATTTGAATCAACAAAATTTTACCTTACATTAATTGTTGGATGTGTCCATCTTGCACCTCAACACACTTATTTGCACGTTTTATAATGTGAGCCTGCACTCGCCGCAGAGTGTTAGTTTCAATTTGCACTATTTCGAAACAGTTTTCGAGCCTAGTTTTTAGTTAATCGGAAATATTGACTGGCCGATCATGATACACTAGGTTTTATACGTGCTGCTTCACCATTACCCCTTTCGGCATAGTAGCACATCACCATATCACTGTACTCACTCGCGGTGTACTTTTAAGGCAATTAGGGCGCGGTCGGGGCGGCGTTTCGCCAAAAAAAAAAACAAATAATGCGCACGCGACACGCTTCCCGGAGCAACTGTTTTTTATACCTACGTCACTTCTGCATGCAGTGTTGCCACCCTGCAGAAAACTTTGTCACTAGAATTGGATTGAAATTTCACCAAATTTAGGGAATTTTTACAAAAAAAAAACACCAGAATACACTAATTGATTTAAAATGAAATCACAAAATAAGTCAAAAATAATATTATTATAATTGTGAATAAAGCGAATCAACAAATCAACATAAACATAAAAAAAAACTAAAATAAACTTCAAATAGGTACTTCTTGAATGAATCAACTAATAAAAAATTTTAAAAAAATTTAATTATTAATTTTTAGTTTTTTTTTATGTACAATTGTACATAAAAAAACTAAAAATTAACGTCAAATACTTTTTCTGGTATTTCTTCTTCTTCTTCTTCATTAGAGGTACACGGCTGAGATGGATCATCATTTTTTGTTTTAAAAGAGTATTTAGAATTGCTTTCAATAGCATTGATTACATCGGCCGGAAGCTCGTAACTGTAGCAGCTCTTCTTAATTATTTTTAACTGATTTCTTATTAAAAGTTTACTATTTAGAGTATGTACAGCCATTTTGTTTCTCAGTTTGTTTCAAACACGGATCAAAACCTAATATTCGATAAATATCACTAAAAGTCGTCTAAAAAACATTCAGTGACTTTTTTTTGGAATATCACTGTCCACCTCGCAAAATTCGCTAGATCTAGTGACAAAATCACTAAAGTGGCAACATTTTCTGCATGGCAAGGGGTGCGGTACGGGCGGGGGGAAATGTCTCATACATTGCGGCATAGACAAAGCGGGCGCGGGGTCCTCGCCGCTAACAGCTAATCGCAAACATGCGCGCGTGCAAAGTTTAAACTTCGCGCGCGCGCCGTCGCATGGTTAGCTTTTAGCGGCGAGGCCCCCGCGCCCGCTTTGTCGATGCCGCAAGCATTGTGGTAGCCATTTTCCCCCGCCCGCACCGCATCCCTTGCCATGCAGAAGTGACGTAGGTATAAAAAACAGTTGCTCCGGGAAGCGTGTCGCGTGCGCATTATTTGTTTTTTTTTTTGGCGAAACGCCGCCCCGACCGCGCCCTAATTGCCTTAAAAGTACACCGCGAGTGAGTACAGTGATATGGTGATGTGCTACTATGCCGAAAGGGGTAATGGTGAAGCAGCACGTATAAAACCTAGTGTATCATGATCGGCCAGTCAATATTTCCGATTAACTAAAAACTAGGCTCGAAAACTGTTTCGAAATAGTGCAAATTGAAACTAACACTCTGCGGCGAGTGCAGGCTCACATTATAAAACGTGCAAATAAGTGTGTTGAGGTGCAAGATGGACACATCCAACAATTAATGTAAGGTAAAATTTTGTTGATTCAAATCATAATAAGTAGGTATCTGATTTAGTATTAATTTATCGTTGTAAATAGTTAAGTTGATTCCAATTTTTAAACACGCCAGTCAGATGCGTAGTTTTAGCAACGAGACTAATTATAAAGTATCTACGTGTTACTAGTTCAAAGCCTAGATAAGTGTGATGGGAAATTTGGAATAAATTTAATCATGCCCAGTGTCGAGTATGTATCAAGTCAAATAATAATAAAGTGGTATCTTTTAACATCCTTTGTAAAGGTAATAAAAACCAACGACTAAAGTCAGTTTATGAGACGTAGTTAGTTTGTAAGTGGAGTGTAAGTTAGAAAGATTATGAATTTATTGTAGTAGCGCGCGCGTAAGTACCGAAATACTAGTCTCGGATATGATTTTATCGATACATACGTATTTATTGCATTCCTTATCTAATACATAAGAAGTAAATAAAAGTTCAATAACAGTCCTGTCGGACACAGCAACATTAGAAAAGAGGGATAGGGCACAGTCACAATTTAATAATATTATTATCGTGTGCGGGAGCGGGGCGTCGGCGCTAACAGCTGATCGGGCGACGGCGCACGCGCGAAGTTTGAACTTTGCTCGCGCGCCAGTAGTTTTGTTATAACGATAAAAAGAAAACTAATGAGTACACAAAAAAAGTATCTTTGGGAAAGTTGTTTGTAATCATGAGTACAATCAAGTGTTTAGCCATCGGCTACTAATTACCAGTCACCCTGTATAAATACCACGGTTGCGACAGCGTTTTAAGTTAAAAAAAAAATAATATGGTTGTAAATGTTTATTTCAGTCTTACATATTGTTTTTATTTCTTTTCATGTAGAAAGCTGCTTTTTCGAAATTCCCCGATCTTCGTTTGTTTGCATTGGCTAACGTTGCGAGTGTGGATACGAGGGAATCGTTACAAAAACATTTTGGAAATCTGAGGTAAGTGTAATTATTGTATTTTTAAGCCACACAGTTTAACCAAAGCGTGCTTTATTTGCGACACTTGTAAAACATACCTTAGCTTGTCTGGTTGTAGCGTCGATACCGCGTAAAGAAGCTGTCGCTGTATAATAATTTATTAGTTCTTAAATCTTTCGGGATTTCGGTATTAATGGTAGATTTTGTTTTAGTGAAAATGCTCTCCGTGCAATTGCTACATACTTGAATCTCGTACCGCATGAGGGCAAAGAAGACGAAGCACCATGGCATCGCGTGGATAAAGAGTTTTTGAAAGAATTGCTGGTAAGCATGAATATGTATTAAATAAACGTTTAAATAGCTATCTGCTATAGTTTGGTACCTGGGGAGTTTGTACTAGATATTAACCTTGCGAGTATACTCCCATTTAAACTTTCATTCCATCACATGTCATTCGGTCACTGATTAACATTACTTTAAGAATGTTAGCACTTTTAAATTCTGAGGCCGTATACTTATTCCAAGGATCACATTTCATGGTATTACTATCTGGGTAAAATTCCAAGTTTGTGGCTTAGGCTGTAAGATTAATGGGCTGAATTTACAACCACAAGTCGACAGGATCCTTAAAGGTTTTTCCTTTAAGTAGTTATTGGATTTACTAAAAGATAATTATTGACTCGTTTTCTATCAACTGCCCAAATACGGGCGCCACCTGGCCTATAAAAGTTTCTTATTGTCCTGTAGATGTATTGTGCAATGATTAATTTTGATGCATTTGTGATTTTTCTCATTTAACAGATTTCTCGTCATGAACGTCGTATATCACAGCTGGAAGAGCTGAACTCCATGCCCTTATATCCGACAGAAGAAGTGATTTGGGATGAAAATGTTGTCCCCACGGAAATCTACAGCGGCGAGAATTGCTTAGCCTTACCCAAGCTAAACCTACAGTTTCTGACGCTACACGACTATTTATTGAGAAATTTTAATCTTTTCCGCTTAGAAAGCACATGTAAGTAATTCTGTAACTAACATAAAAAAGGTATATGTTCTATCCTGTTTCCCTGATCGTTGTCTTTACCCAAATTACAAAACTGAAAATTTATGGTTTCGTTCTTTTGATTTCATTACATTCAATCGCAATTTACCTACTCTTTAGATAGGACAAAAAGTCAATTACACAAATTTTACAAAACATAAAAAATAAATTCGAAAAACATCTCAACCAGGGTTGAAACTTAGAACGTTATTATTATTCAGGTATCTGATGAAGCATTCACATTTAAACATAGGCACAGTAGCAACCAACCAGCTGTATTTGTTTTAAATAGTCGTTCATTTGTATTGCATTTGCACAAATTAGTGAAGGGGACAGGCCAGATGCACTTAAATGTGCATTCAATAAAGTTAAGAGAATTGACTTTGTGGTCGCCTGTATGCTATCAATTTATTAACTAAATTGAATTTTATGTATGTTATCATGTTACAGACGAAATACGACAAGACATTGAAGATGCCGTTTATCGACTAGCTCCGTGGTAAGTTTTCTAATCTTTCACATTAGTAATGGTAAAATTACACTAGCTACAGTGTAATTTTTCCCAAATGCATTCAAATCGAAAGTTTCAAGAGCCAAATGCCAGTCATAAAATGTATTGTCTTTGTCGCTTTTTAATTCGCTAGTATTACACGCCCTGTTGACAATTAGATTTAACTTTTCGACCGACTTTCTACGATTATGTGCTGATTGAATATAATATATTCACAGGCGTGCGGAAGATGGGAGTGTATATTTCGGAGGCTGGGCCAGGATGGCACATCCCATAACCAGTTTCGCTGTGGTTGAGGTCGCGAAGCCCAACATAGGAGAGAAAGCACCCTCTTGTGTCCGTGCCGACGTCACTGTCACACTTAGTGTTAGGAACGAAATAAAACACGAGTGGGAGAGCTTGAGGAAGCATGACGTCTGCTTCTTGATCACCGTAAGACCAACACAAGGCATTGGTAAGTAACTAATCATCAAAAAAAAATTTGCAATCATCAGTAAGACATTGAACGTGACTAAGTCCCGAAAATTTCCTTTACCAGGTACTAAATACGATTATAGAAAGAGTATGGTGGAACAAGCTGGTATCGTGTTTGTCAGGGGTTGCGAAGTTGAAGGTATGCTTGACGCATCTGGTAGAGTCATAGAGGAGGGCCCTGAACCGAGGCCAGAGTTAGAGGGAGACGCAAGAACCTTCCGTCTCCTTCTCGACCCTAATCAGTACAGACTTGATTTGGATAACGCTAGCAAAGGAAACGAGGTAAGGTCACACAATTATGTTACATTTTCCTGTATTCTTTTAACGAAATTCCGAGTACGTAACTATTTACTAAAACTAAAATAGAAGCTGTGTTTAAAACTCTGGTAATCGTCAAAATACACCTGCTCAATTAATTCTGCAATAAATATTTACAGAATAGAAAACATTTTATCAGGAAATGCTTTTATACCGGCACGTGCTTTGATTTTAATATTATTTTCATGTTTGAGAATAACTCTTGTTTTCAATAATCCCAAATCTGAAGGATACCTGGCGGGTCTTTGAAATTTAATTGCCTGGTATACATGTTTTTAAAGTACGTGGCAAATAATGCTCAAAATTGTATATACGTGGGAAACGTCTTTTATAAGATTTAGTTGGTCATTGATTACACGTTTGTGCATATCTGGTTTCATTCCTTTGTATCCTACAGGACGTATACGAAACTCTGAACATAGTGATGCGACGCAAACCGAAGGAGAACAACTTCAAGGCTGTGCTGGAGACGATACGCGAGCTGATGAACACGGAGTGCGTGGTGCCGGAGTGGCTGCACGATATCGTGCTGGGGTACGGGGACCCGGGCCAGGCGCATTACACCAGGTAAGGCTGTGCTGGAGACGATACGCGAGCTGATGAACACGGAGTGCGTGGTGCCGGAGTGGCTGCACGATATCGTGCTGGGGTACGGGGACCCGGGCCAGGCGCATTACACCAGGAAAGGCTGTGCTGGAGACGATACGCGAGCTGATGAACACGGAGTGCGTGGTGCCGGAGTGGCTGCAGGACATCGTGCTGGGGTACGGGGACCCGGGCCAGGCGCATTACACCAGGTAAGGCTGTGCTGGAGACGATACGCGAGCTGATGAACACGGAGTGCGTGGTGCCGAAGTGGCTGCAGGACATCGTGCTGGGTTACGGGGACCCGGGCCAGGCGCATTACACCAGGTAAGGCTGTGCTGGAGACGATACGCGAGCTGATGAACACGGAGTGCGTGGTGCCGGAGTGGCTGCAGGACATCGTGCTGGGGTACGGGGACCCGGGCCAGGCGCATTACACCAGGTAAGGCTGTGCTGGAGACGATACGCGAGCTGATGAACACGGAGTGCGGGGTGCCGGAGTAGCTGCACAACATCCTGCTGGGGTACGGGGACCCGGGCCAGGCGCATTACACCAGGTAAGGCTGTGCTGGAGACGATACGCGAGCTGATGAACACGGAGTGCGTGGTGCCGGAGTGGCTGCAGGACATCGTGCTGGGGTACGGGGACCCGGGCCAGGCGCATTACACCAGGTAAGGCTGTGCTGGAGACGATACGCGAGCTGATGAACACGGAGTGCGGGGTGCCGGAGTAGCTGCACGACATCCTGCTGGGGTACGGGGACCCGGACCAGGCGCATTACACCAGGTAAGGATCTAGGTAGAAATGTTACAGGATTATAGTGTGGATAGGTACCGCATATCGCATATGGAGAGCTACATAGAAGTATCAGTATTATTGTGAAAATAAGTTCCTGCTGCATATCGCTCATTTTTTATTTGAACACATTTAAAGGTAGTCAAATGGTGAGTATTTTGCTGATATTCTGCAAAGCACTTAAACGTTAATTGAAGTTATTAACTTGACACAATTTCAAGTTTGTTAGCAGTATCAATTTTTTACACATTTTTTAATAAACATAACATTTAGGAAGTCTAATTGGGCAGAGAACCTTGCCTAGCAGTGTGACAACTACAGGTGGATATTGCGAAAATACCCCTCTTTTTCTTCTACGTATGGCCCATAACGAATACTTGACATATACGATCAAAACTTCAATCTTAACGTTGAATCAATACCCCTCTTTTTCTTCTACGTATGGCCCATAACGAATACTTGACATATACGATCAAAACTTCAATCTTAACGTTGAATCACTTAAGAATTATATTTTGATAGTATCGAAAAGGATATTCTTAACTCAATAAGCCACCTGTTGATTCGATAACAGTTTTTGCGGTAGCATTTAACCTTAACATAATTATTTACACCCACCTACTAACACTTGCATTTAAACATTTATTAAGCAATACATTACAAAAAATGATTGTATTATTATTATTTTAGAATGCCGAACGAAATTCCGACATTAGATTTCAACGATACGTTTTTGGATATGGAGCACTTAAGAAACAGTTTCCCTGGATACGAAATCAAGGTGCAGACGGACGACCCCAGGAAGCTTGTCAGACCTTTCAAGTAAGAACATTTTATTTTTAATCATGTTTTGTTTTAGTTTGTAGAAAATATATTTATATGACACCATTTGATTTTTTACATATTGTTTCACCCAAGAGTTTAAAGAATATCATGTCCGTGCATGTCCCATCAAACTTAAAAAAATATTTTTAGGTAAAAACATCGCATGGTTAATCTAATTGGGGCTGTTAACCTGAGCTATGCAGATAGTAAATTCTAAGAATGATTTTCGCGTAGCTCAGATAATGAATCATTAAATACTTTTAAGGCTCTCGCCTTATGGGGGAAATTGATATCTTTATATGGTAAACCTGAATGTGTGTCAGATGTTTTACAAACTGCTACCAAGTTTGTATCATTCAATTAAGAAAAGAAGTTAGTCGGATAGTTACAAGAAAAGCCGTCGCGAGTCATCGTGAAAGCTTGCTTGCATCCATTTATGAGTAGCTTTTTTTCTCTTTCATGAACATTTTTCCTAAACAAACTTTACCATTTACTAATAACTGTAAACTTATTTTAAAACCAAGCATTGCATATTGTATTCTTTTCTCTTATTTAGAATTCTCTGCGCAACTTACCGTTTTAAGTAACACATACAGCATCCAAATCAATTTTGGTAAAGCTTTTTAGGTTGTCTGAGAACTAGACTGGACTAAAATAGCAACATGAACATTTAACGAATACATTACCAAGAACTATAATTATAGTCGTTTAATCTAAAACTGTTATGAAATATGGCAACCAGATGGATAAGATTTTTTGTCTCTAAATGTCCAGATTACTGTGCCAGTCCAAACTTGTCATAATACACGTTGTTATATTTTATAACTGGATATAGTAATGCATAAGTTGTTAATTCATCATCACTTGAATCTAAAATAATCGCCTTTCCTCTGTGGAGTAGTGTACCTATCAAATTTCTGTTCCTTCACCATACAAGGATAGGTCTTTGCACTATACAATTAGAACCTTTACATCTAAACCCCATGTCTAAGGGTGCGTCCACATCTGACGAACGAGCATTACACGAATAGCTTGCGAGCTGCTTGCAAGCCGCTCGCGAGCATGCCACGAACGGACTAGTGTCAATAACGCCGTCCGCCATACATGCGCGCGCCGCTCGTGTAATGCTTGTTCGTCAGATTTAGACCCACCCTAAGAAGATTAAGGTATATTAATTTAAAATTAGAAGTCATAGGTACTATAAAAATATAGTATATAATCCTCTTAAAATATTTCCGAGAAGACCAATGTCTAGGACGACAATAGAACCATCAAATCCTTAATAAATTATATCATAAAGTGATACATCATGTTA
This sequence comes from Autographa gamma, assembly GCA_905146925.1. NCBI lineage: Eukaryota > Metazoa > Arthropoda > Insecta > Lepidoptera > Noctuidae > Autographa > Autographa gamma. The sequence continues at coordinate 5,090,374 of LR989868.1, read as the reverse complement.
CAATACAGTTATTGTGGGTTACTAAAAGACGTCAAAAGTAAAGAGATATGCTCTAATATTGCAGATATGAGATATTAATAACCACTTTATAATTGATATATAAATGTTCGTTATTATTGCTGGGGAAATTTCTAATTGTCAAGTATCATAATGATTGTTATTGCTGTCTTGTCATGTTAACTACATATTTCATCGCGTTAGTTAGGTGTATAATTCAAATATATTATTAAGATATAACTTTCTTCTGGATGTCTTTTCAGGCCTAGAATTTTGTTTTTGTACCTTTTCCTATTTATTTTTTTATTTTTTTTGGCTTCGAGTCCTTAAAAGACCATCTTTAAGAGACCCCGGGCTAAATAGTATATAGTTGGAATTATAATATGCTTTAATCCAGAAATAAGTGTACTTTTCAACTAACCTAGTATGCTAAAGTTTAAACTTAACATAAAGTCACTAACAAACTTCAGCTCTTTGCCTCTCCCTCCCCCACATAACAAATAAGTTGACCAGGAATTAAACCACCCCCTTCATAACAGAGTGACCTTCGAGAATGTCCTTCGAAAGCAGAAGCAAGGCGACGATGCTATGGATGAGGACGAGCCACGGAAGGTCATCCTCGTGGAGCCGCACGTCCAGCCCAAGAGGGGACCCTACTTGTGTAACGAGCCTAAGAAGTAAGTCTAGCCCTTACATCTAGAACGGATTAAATGATTTCTTTCTTCATATTCTGCTAAGAAACTCTTGATTTTGGTTGCTTTAGTCATGTTAGAAAACTAACATTATTAGAACTCTATTAATTTCTTTTAGCAGGTGTTATCGTGAGTCGTATGAGCCCTTTAACGTATCATTAAATTTTTGATTTACTTATTTAACTAAAGTTAAGCCTTTGTTTTGTCGGCCGCTTCTCTGGTTTTATTTTTGAAAATCATTGAATACTATCACATTGACTTGTCCATTATTTTTAAACGTTCCTATTTCAATATTGAAATATGTTTACTTCTTATAAAACTCATTGTTATTTTTTGCGATCTTCCCATAAATGTCAAACAACGAAACTTGATGAGTTTTGAATGTACAATTTCAAGTATTATTGGGCTTTTATGTATTCGCGATGTGTTTGACAGATTAACGCGCCATAAATATATTGATACAGTCGAATTTATTTTAATTAGTATTCATTCAACGATTGGAGCTCATCACCATTAAGTTTGTTTGCAATTGTCATTTGAATATATTAATTTCTTTTCTATAAGTTGATCAACTTGTCAAGGAACGAGCACAGCTGGTCAAGCTTTTGTTTTGTTGTCACAAGTTTAGTGTAGTATTATAAAATATTTTTCATTGCCTCTACATAAACATTTGCCGGCTAAACACATGCATGGAGAACATGCATGTGTTTAGCCGGCCTTTTATGTGATTTTCTTTATTGCAAAAAATCATATTTTCTGTTATTGTCTCGCTCCTTTTTGGCCTAAAATTAACCACCACCCCTATAATTATAATGACCTTAAGAGTCTCTTTCAATTAATCTTCGTCTGATGACAGCAAATAATATTTTACTTAGGCCGAGCAACGTCTGTCTTCGTCTGTCGTAATCTTTACTTCAGTCATTATAAATTATGTGTCGGCGTTCTTTGATAAACCCTGCCGCTTTGTGTGTGTCCGATGCACGTTGCAATTATTATACCATTATTTGATAAGTATATATTTATGCACCTCTTGGTAATAGTTATAATGAAAATGGAAGCTGATACACCGACAAAATTTTAATTTTAAAGAAGATAAAAAGACACCTGATAAAATAGTAAATTTCTTTGAGTGACTCGAGGAATTTGAACGTAAGATGAATTATCACTTCAAATCTAGATCTAGATAATTTTAATAAGGTAAAGTACAAGTAAAAAGTGAGGTAAACAATTCCGTTCGTGGTGGTTATTACCCATTCTTTAGTTGGTTCCGTAGCTAAACTTGGATTCTTGACCTTACTCAATAATTGGTTGTTTCCTTAATATGTTTTGAGACCACATGACTCAGAGGTTATATACCTTTGTGAATTCCAGACAGTCATGAGTCAATTTAGCGATCACTTTTTGTTTGTCTGAACTAGGTTTTACCATTTCTTGCAGATACACGTAAAGTATACGGTTTAGTATTTAAGTAAAGCAGCAGATAATTTTCATTGTTATTATTTTAAGATTCTGCAAACATGATCAAAATAACGGTTTCAGAAAATCCCAGACGTTATTGCTTCATAAAAATCCTTAGCAATTGAATAAACGATCCTCAATTGTAAGCTACATACAAAGATACAGTTTCTGTGTATAGCGAACATGCATAAAGGCACGTATCCAATATTTTTATAATGTCAACACAGTAGGGCCATTCACAAGTTCCATAGTAAGTAGTATTATCTGAGATATGAATGAGCTTTTAAACTGTTTCTCAGAATAAAGTATGTAATTTTTAATAATATAGCTCTTTGGGTAAACAAGTCACATTAAAGAAAGATATTATTAATTTGCTGTTATGATGTTTTCAAATAAGGTCTTTTTTTTAACTGTTTATAGAAGAATTCTGTTATTTGTCATTACCATCAACTTTCAATCTCGTGTAAACTGTCGTCCCAAAGGTCGTACATTATAATCAGCATTAAATTTTGTATCTCACAATACCTCTCTCGCCTCACTTATTATTCTATATTTTTTACAGCATTAGTATAAATTTTAACAATTAAATATGTTATAGGAACTCAATCCCCTTCACTCCAACGCAAGTGGAAGCGATCCGGTCCGGGATGCAGCCGGGATTGACTCTAGTCGTCGGTCCTCCGGGAACAGGTTTGTAGAATGCACCGCAGACTGCACAATGCATCATTGAATTACAAAATACCAACATCCGTTCCTGTTTTTAAATTCCCGTTATCAGATTCCAGAGTTTTTAAGACGACATCTTTAGATCTTACAGTTATATCAGCGATGATTTTAAAACCGTTGATAAATGTTTTTCAAGCCTTCGTTACGTTTTTCTAAGAAGCTAATATAAGATGATAATGTACTAGTTGGTACATAATGAATTGCACGAATTGGCGTTTGCACGATCTAAACAAGACGCAATTGGAAACTCCCAACTCTTTGATTTGTAGTAATTTAAATGGGGGTTTCTAATAGGAAAAAAACGATGACTCAATTGTCAAAAACTTTCACCTCTCCATTTTGTTTGTAATTTGCTCTATATTTCTTAATCATCGACGCGACCGTAACTCAGACCGTAGATCCTGTTCACATCAAAAATTAGTACCAGTACAATCCATGTCAGTTGCCCCTATATTCTTTTTGCATACTCTGGGTATCCAGCTCTTGATATTAAATTCTCTTATCGATGTTGGTTTTACAAACATTTAAATCTCATGCATTTATACATAAACGTTTATGACATGCGGGCATTGAACCTAAAACACGTTGTGGACAATGCTACCGTAGTGTGGTGACCAAAGTCGCAATACTTACATAAAGTATAACCACAGGTAAAACGGACGTCGCAGTGCAGATAATATCGAACCTGTACCACAACTTCCCGTGGCAGCGCAACCTTGTGGTGACGCACAGCAACCAGGCGCTCAACCAGCTGTTCGAGAAGGTGGCCGAGCTGGACGTGGATGAGCGGCATCTGCTGCGTCTGGGACACGGCGAGGAGGCGCTGCAGACTGATAAAGATTTCTCCAGGTTCGTGACAAATATATTAATGAAAAATTTTACTTGAAGTTAATGGGTTCGACTGACCTGTTGCTCCAGAGGTTAGTGACCCTGACTGCTAAACTAGAGGCGGCTGTTTGGTGCCCACCCTGGCAAAATCTTTGTGTAATGAGCATGATCATTTGTTCTATGTCTGAGTGTTATATTTGTTCTATGCTGATCTTTGTGCTATGTTGCCACAGTACAGACTCTTTCTAGTTTTTGATCAGTGGCTCCTAAGGTGAGGTAGCCTGCCGTTTCGTTCTCTTTGTCAGAAGAGGCTTTTGCGCAGCTGTAGGACAGTTACAGGACGGTGGATCTTTGACCATTGTTTAATTATGCTGTCTAGGTTGCAGAGACACTAGATTACTCCTTACACTCATTAACGAGTAAATAAAAAGTATATGCATATTGCACACGGAAATATTGGATAAGGTGGAAAGATACAAATTGTTTGAAATGTAGTGCAATAGACCGTTACTAAGACTCCTTGTTTCCTGTCGTCGATGTTTATCTTTTGTCTTTATGTAAAGAGGCTTTCGTGGTGTATGCAAAAGGAAACAACATAATTGCGTGATTACCACAAAATATCTTGACTGAATCATTGTTTGAAAGAAAGAAAGAATGTCTCCTTGTGAAATTCTTAACATGCTGGTCGTTATTTGTCTGATGTTACAAAGAAAATATTTGATTAACATGTAAGACGAGTTTTAAATCCATACTAAGCAATCACTTAAATGGATTAAAGTAAGCCATTTCTCTCACTTCTCGATAGTTTACTTAAACCTATAATAAGAAATCCTCCAAGAAATCATTGACGTCTTTGAATGCAGTAGGTACTGCTACTGTATTTCTACAACTTATGACTCTGCAAACATTATGTAACTATAATAAACATTACCATGTTGTTATTTTACCTGAATAGCAAAAGTATTCAGTTGAGTCAACAGCATATTCCGCCGATGCGATAATAGTGGTGACCATTGACGTACTATATACATAGACTGCTACTATCGCTAGGTTCCCCTTGTGCCAAGCGAGAGCAGTTTTTAGTCTGAACTTAGTACATTTAGTTTTTCATTTAAGTTAATTTTCGCGCAACGAGAATCTTATATAAGAAAATATGGATGGTCTTGACATTGTTAGGATAATATTAGTGTTTTAGATAGATTTTTTTAAAACGGCAAGCTCCATCTTCATGCATAATTCACGACAACATTTGTTCACACTAGTGCTTACGGTTTAAACTCTGATAGGCTCACTCTATAGTTTCATACGAGTATGTATACTCTAAGGTGGTGACCCAAATTCTCGATTACGGCAGGAGTTTGAAATTCGCTGTGACTATGATTTAAGAGTGCTTACAACGCCACAGATTTATGGTTATACGCACCAAAACCCATGCTAAAGACTATAAATATTATAGGCATGTGAACATAACTGCCTCCTTTGTTCAATGGAGTGAAGCGAGCAGTGAATAATGTTGCTATTGTATGGCACTGATTAGGTATTCAGGTTAACATATAAAATTTTCTACGTACGTGTTTCTGTTGCAATTCCTTGTAACTGAGTGTAGACTTACTTTCGTTGTGGAAAAGGGATGGCAAAATCTACCACTTGAACATTTTTTCCAAAGAGTCTAAATACGACCTGACTGTTTTTTTCTTATTTAAACTTCGTTTTATTCCCATTTAACATGTACCTTTCTTGACTCCTCATTCATCTCAAATAACATGCGCATTGTTAATGTAGTCTTTTGTTTTACAAATCGTTTCGACCTCAGTCAGGTTATTGACTTCCAGTGACATAAAGTCCTGTACCTGTACCATAAACTCTCAAAACAGAATTGTACCTGTTGTTAAAGCGAGCGCGCACTACACGGGGAGTAGCGGCATCTCGCTTGCACAATTGCCTAAGTCCTGCTTTAAGAGTTCATAGTAAGCGGCCCTATTGGAAACTGTCTGGAGCCAGTATTTCTCAATATACCTACTTGCGCTAGCGATAGAACTGGCGTCTACAATATGTACCGTTAGACATACAATAAACTACAGTATTTAATCTCTCTTAGTTCTTTTAAACAGTCATGAAATATGGTGTAATATTTGTTTAAGCAGCACACTAATAAAGTAAACGCGGCGATCAAACAACACTGGCCATTGAGAGTCATGACCCAACCACTTGAGTTTAAGTGTTTCTTATCAAAGCCATATGCAAATACCGCGAATTATTATATTGCAATCTATATTTTATATGTACTTATAAGGTTCAAAGCCAAATTATACAACGCCGCTTTCACATGGCAGAAAAAGAACCACTGAAGTATGGGTTTAAAGTCATATAAGGTTAAGGCTCAGTTAAGGTTAAGACTGCCTCGTTAGCCTAGTGGTGCTAAGCGCGCCTGCTACGCTAGAGGTCTTGGGTTCGATTCCCAAGTCGACCAAGGTGTTATTGGGGTGTTCTATGAAATTTTCAGTAGCAGGTCGGAGTTTAGATTTGTACCCGGTTAGTGGCAATAGACTCACCCCCTATTACATGGGACCTAAACATATCGGCGATCTGTTTGTGTACATTGGTACACCTCTGCCTAACCCTTCGGAGATACGGGCGTGATGATATGTTATGTTTATGTTAAGGTTAAGGCTACATTGTTAATACGTTCAAAACTTTTTCCACAATGTATAGAACTAAAAACGCAACATATTACCGGTATGTTTAAAATAGTCAATGTTATTTTTACCTGGCATTGAGTGTTTCGAGTAGGCGATATTCGTTCTTCTCAGAAACTATACTACCGGCAATTCGTGACTGTTATATAAACTATTTCAAGATATTAATGAAGGCTTATATATATAGCATACTGTGTGTTATAAATTTCTCCCATTTATAATTTTGTGTATCCGTGCTACCGTTGTGCGCATGTTAAAGGCCTCCTTGTCTCTAAATTAACTGATTAAAAAACAGGGGAAAACACTAATTAAATAGACATTAATTAGACGACCCCATAAAAGTGGAAATACTTGTATTTTTATTTAAAATCAGTTACAAGCGGCATGTGCAAAAAACAAATGCCCTGAAATGATAATGTTTGAAATTTTAAACGAGTCAAATTATCGGTCACTTTACAAGGTTGTAAATGTTTTGGCCATGAACTGAAACCGAATTGATTCGAGACAAGCTTTTAACCAATCTCGTTTGTCATCTAATGGAACGAATGGCAATACATCACGACTTTGATTAAAGGCTAGCCGCTTACATTATGTCTCTATGGACTTAAATAATAATTAAAACAACAAACTAAGTAACACGCGAAAACTCGCTCTGATTTGCCGGGAACCAAACGGGAACGCATTTACAAAATACTGCTGTACCAGTCACTTAAATTTTGAGATTACGCAGACATATGTTTTACGCATGCGTATTATGCATATCGGCCCCAATTATAAATCATTTCATACCCATATAAATTTGACCTGTAGAGTCCATAAACAAACCGATGTTGTTAACATAAATATCTAAATTGCATGCATCCTTAAGTCGAGTTTTAAACATTGCTTTAAACTCTCTTACCTTGGTCTATGTTACTGGTCTCAAAATTAAAACTTTATATCATGTAAATAAGATCGCAGAAGAAAAATATATCAAAGAATCTTATTATATCCAGATTAGAGCAAGCATTTGTCCACTTTATCTTAATTGGTTGGAAATAGCACATGTGGTATTCCGTAATTAGGAACATAACCCACTTCAAAAGTAATGACTATTTTTACTGAACCTTTTCGTAGCTGCAATCAATCAACTTTAAAGTCAACAAAAACTTGCAATGATGGACTGTGGGAACAAGGATAAAATAACGATTACATTATTGTTTTGTATAAACCGCTTTACGCCAGATGTCTCCTTAATTTCTAGAACAAGGTCGTAAGATTTTTAATGACGAAACCGGCTTGAAATCGACGACCATTTACGCATCTCTGAAAAAAATATCTGCCTTATTAATCAGAATAGCAGAAGCCTATTTATATAATAGACCGGACGTTCAAATATTTAGCTTTAAACTGAACTGTTATTGTATATACTTTAAGTCCCAGAAAAAGTTTAAGTTAACGGTCAATTTGTCCGTGCGCGCCTAAATCAGGCGAACTGTTTTCGAACTGCACATCCGATGCGCAATTCGTCGAAATTTTGTATACAGTACTGCTCCATGTTAATACGATATTCAGCTGAATCCGGTAAGATTGGAAGCCGTCCCCAACATAGTTGGGAAAAGGCTAGGCAGATGATGAAGTGTTACAGAACTGGCTAAAATCTTTGAAGAAATGAAAGAAGAAGTGCATATATTTACCAATGTATCATTCCACCAGGTACGGGCGCGTGAACTACGTGCTAGCCAAGCGGCTGGAGCTGTTGGAGCTGGTGGGGCGGCTGCAGAGCACCCTGGACGCGGGTGAGGACGCCGGAGCCACCTGCGAGCTTGCGCACCACTTCCACGTCTACCACGTGCGCCCGCGCTGGGAGACCTTCCTCAGCAAGTGTGCGCAGGAACAGGTATAGAAATAACAATTCCTTGCTGTTTGCTCTTTTTCCAAACTATGTTGGACTTGATTGTCAGTCTTAGAATCTAGTTGAAGTCGGAATACGACTACATGAAGTAAGTGTCAATTTTGGGTAGAGTGCCTTGCTGAGACTGAAAAGCTTAGCTTTTTCAACTTAATCTTGAAGACAAAATGATAATCAAGACATATAATTAGTCCAAACCTGTTTTTTTGCGGTTTTTCATCCTATATAATTTCTATTTTTTTATGCTACAGTATTTTTGAAAACTATTTTCTTTACTGTAATTATTGGAAACAGGGTGATACAAATAAATTGTTACTTTTCAGACGAAGTCCATAGAAACAGTGAGCAAAGAGTTTCCGTTCCACGAGTTCTTTGACGACGCTCCTAAACCCCTGTTCCCCGGCAAGTCTTATGAAGAGGATATGGAAGTGGCCAGAAGCTGCTATAGGTAAGGATTAAGGACAGATTCGAAAAAGTATTAGTCTTATTCCGGGAATAAGATCACCATCAGGGATGTTATGGATATGTTATTTCGGATCCGGATACGGATATGGATATTGGTAAAACATAATATCGGTTTCGGTTACGGTTATGGATATTAAATTGTTTCGGATTATCCGATAGTTTCGGTTACGGATATGGACATCCTAACAACACTTCTGTGCACCTCGCGCTGTGACGTCATTAGGTAGCGGGAGAGGTGTCGCATTCCAGCGAAGTGCACAGTTAACTCGTACGAGTGTACTATTTAATTAGACTCCGCCCTATCCGAAACTATCCAAAACTTTTATTTCGGATTCAATTACGGTTACGGTAGTTTCGGTTACGGATATGGATATCCATAACAACACTGCTAATTACTTTAGGATAGAGAACTTTTCGTTTTACCTAATCTTATCACGGATTAACTGTCTATCCTATATTAGATAGATGGCTATACCGCCAAAATGCACTGTGTAAACAATTAAGAAATTCACTATACTGACAGTAGATATGTACTTCCGGACAACCAAATAAAGCAGTCTAAAAGTTATCGAAAGTTTGCTAAGTTAAAAATATAGTCAACTGCAGCCCTGATACGACAGATATATATAAAAAAGAATATGAAAAAAAGAAATGCCGGGAATTCCGAATCATAGATAGTATAACGTAAAAACACAATTGGTGATATCTGATATTAATTATGGTAATAAACATAATGATTTGCTGATAAGTAATGCATTAAGTTAGGCATCATAACATTCGCAATAACAGTGGGCGTATGGCAATATATCGAAACAGAACTGTTACTCACGCCAGATACAGATTTTATTAGGTTTATGTAATTAAAATAAAAAAATACAGATACTGTACTAATATGGTATTATAATTAAATAACTACGTCCCATCAATGTCTCACTAGGAACACGCCTTTTCTTATGTAGAGAAGGAACGAGCTTTGCTCATAACGAAATGGTGTTTTTTTTTTCTAAAAAATAAAATAATAATAATTATTAAATTAATTAAAAATTACAACTGTCCGAATATCCTTATAAATTGTTAAATACTTGTTTGTTCTGTTATAGTCGTAGCTTATAAATTGATTTCGTAGTTTTGATATCGATTAGTGAGCTCTAAATGCAAAAAAAAAATACGAGGAAGATCAGTCTAAGTAAGATTGATTCATAAACTCTTACTTCCGCGTAACAGTAAATGATTGATCACGGGTCAATAACCTTTAGTCAATCCGCGCGTTGTGTAGAACCTACTCGAAATGCTTCAAGCCTTAGTAATGGTAAATGTTTGATTGTCAAGGCCAAGATCAAGGGCAGGCTCCGTTATCCTTGAGTCGGTCACAAACTGCCACCTACGTCATTTAAAAGCATTTGGTTTGCTTTTTTTGGTCTTAAATGACTGATTTGCTTTTTTTGGTCTAAACTGACTGGGTATTTTTGTACGAAGAAGTCCAATATTTAATGATCCATACGGGATAGATGGCTAACTTAAGTATACCTTCGTGATTTTTTGCCTTTTTTAACATGACTAAGGTCTATTTTAATGCATTTTTTTCTTCTCAGGTACATTGACCACATATTCGAAGAACTAGAAGAATTCCGCGCTTTCGAGCTTCTTCGATCAGGATTAGATAGATCGAAATATCTGTTGGTGAAAGAGGCTAAAATCATAGCAATGACATGTACTCACGCCGCCTTGAAAAGATCGGAACTCGTTCAAATGGGTATGACGTCATCACTTTCATTCAATTATATTCCAGTAATTTTAATTGGTCTCACAAGAATTCTTATTGATGACAACGGCACGAGTATCGTAGTTTTCTTAGAATCGTTCATTCATCAATGAAATAAGAATGAATGAATCAAAGTGGAACAGGAAAGCTTGGGGCAGTCCACTATGAAGATGCCGATGATAAGTTGCAATGACTCAACTTTTGATAATTACACCATGATTTCTATATACGTCATGAGTCAAAAGCTGAACCTCCGAGAGCATTAGACAAAAAGCTTTTAAAGTAATGGTAATCTAAAATGAAGTCTTAATTTTCTACATAATAGGTATAGGTAGACTCAGTTTATATTACTTTAGCTCTTATTCCGTCTACTTTTTGCCAGGAAGAAATTGCCTAGCGCAATAATTCCTTGTACCACACCTCTGCGCATACTTTTTTCTTTGTTTTCTTGTTTCTGCATATATAAATATAAAACAATAAATTCTAGTAACCAAACAAATACATAAAACTAAACCTGTCTAACTTTCCACAGGTTTTAAATACGACAACATCCTTATGGAAGAGTCAGCTCAAATCCTTGAAATTGAGACGTTCATTCCTTTACTCCTGCAAAACCCTCAAGACGGTCGTTCCCGGCTGAAGAGATGGATCATGATCGGAGACCACCACCAGCTGCCGCCGGTCGTGAAGAACATGGCCTTCCAGAAGTACTGCAACATGGAACAGAGCCTGTTCACCAGGATGGTGCGTCTTGGAGTGCCGTACGTGGAGTTAGATGCTCAAGGACGAGCGAGGCCAAGGTATGTCTTATTGGTTTTTAACCGACTTCAAAAAGTGGAAGTTTTTAATTCGTGTATGTTTATTACGCTATACATACAGTGATTGTGGATCTATTTCCAAAAATACATTTAAAAATTGTCTTCGTTATTATGCTACACGTCAGAGATAGTCGCAAAAAAATCGCATTAATACCAATCCAGTATTTTTTTTTAAGTCGAAGTTTTTAACCTTCTTCGAACAATCCAGATGCTCTCAGGAATTTGATTCTTTTAAATTTTATGCCTTTTTTATTCCTTCCTCAAATTCCTTTGAAAATAAGACTAGCACGAACGTAATGAATTTGGTTTCTCGGAAGAATGAAAATAGTTTTGTTGGCGTTCCATCATCTTATCATAATAACGTCTGGTAAAACAAAACGATCGTGTCGTATATAATAGTAGATAGGTATTCTTTTGTAATGTATTTATTCACTCGCTATTTGTCTTTGAAGTCAAAATAATGTTGAATTTATTTGAGTAGACGTTGATGTCATGAGCAATGTTCCACTGCATAGTTCTGTTTATGTATTGTAAGGCTAAGTTTAAACCGACGGACGTGCGATATCGTCTGTTTACACTGTTTAAGCAACCTGGTTTGCTTATAATGATTAAGCGTCTGATACTTTGAGACGATAACACGATTTTGGAAAGGAAAATGTTTTCGGATTATGGAAATTCCTATTTTGTTACACCAGTCTTCCGTTCCTCATAATAACTGAGAAGAAAGTAAGTCCTCGGCCTATCATACGAAAATACTTGATTCTGCTAATTACTTGAACAAAAAACGCTTTTAAAGCTACCAAAATAAATATTTTTCCTCACAAACCTGGTTGTTCGGAATAGTTTATTTACGAGTTTCTCCTGAATTTTCCACGCGGTTGTAAACAAACGTTTACACGTGGCGATTGTCACGCAGCCTCATCAGCTGATGCGATTCACTGTTTCCTTATATATATATTTACCATTATTTTACGAAGATGGTTCATGTGACTCTTATGACGCACACATAAAATTCAAATTGCCACAATGACACACCTTCGTGAAATATATTTTTAAACAAGTGATACGTGTATTGTAGACTAAGGCTGAATAGACTACGGGCCCATGAACAAAATCGATGGGTCATATGAACCACCAGGTGACGTATATAGGACGATAGAAGAGCATAAAATAATAAGATTCAGCACTATGCCGTCACTTGTGATCAGTCCAACTGGGTGCTGGTGAGCATTCAAAAGTGCAGCTAGAGTAAGTACATTTTGGTCATTTATTTCTGTACGGCATTGTTACCATCGAATAGATCCATGAAAAATAATAAGAAAGCGCGCAGTGCCGTATAAAAATGGTGGTCCAAAAAGTTGGTATTTTAGTTTTACTTTCTGTCAATTTCCAGGGTAAACTTGGTCATTTGATTCTGTACGGCGTCAGTTTCATACTGTTTCAATACAGCTTCTAATCCATTATCTAAAAAATATTATCTATGCATGAAATACTTTCAAAATAAATAATTTGATGGTGTTCAAATCACCCCTCGGACCACGGAATGAAGGCGGGTTGCAACGCTCGATTTTTTCCCCTTGTTCAAAGATTTTTGTTCGTTTGTACGGCGTTGCGGAATAATGGATTAGAAGCTGTATTGAAACAGTATGAAACTGACGCCGTACAGAATCAAATGACCAAATTTACCCTGGAAATTGACAGAAAGTAAAACTAAAATACCAACTTTTTGGACCACCTTTTTTATACGGCACTGCGCGCTTTCTTATTATTTTTCATGGATCTATTCGATGGTAACAATGCCGTACAGAAATAAATGACCAAAATGTACTTACTCTAGCTGCACTTTTGAATGCTCACCAGCACCCAGTTGGACTGATCACAAGTGACGGCATAGTGCTGAATCTTATTATTTTATGCTCTTCTATCGTCCTATATACGTCACCTGGTGGTTCATATGACCCATCGATTTTGTTCATGGGCCCGTAGTCTAGAAAAGATCATTCATATTTAACCTTCGCTCTCAGCATCTCATTTGTCTGACTGCAAATCGATTTTTGTGATTTACATACATTTGTCTCGGGAGTCATACATTATGTAACGGTACTTTTAAATTCGTCGAAAACATATTCTTTAAAATATTTTTATATTGCATAGTAAGAATAAGCATTTTGCTCATACTTTCTTTCCTACAATTGATGGACAGTAACTTTTCGTATAAAAATCACTAAGGTCATGATGATATTCTTAAAAATGAAAATTTACTATACCTTCAATCTTTTCTTATCAATCACCTTAAATGTTAATAAAACCTGATTATAGGTTAAAGCTAATTCTACTAATAAGTTCTCCGCAAACTCGTAAATTCAAATGGTTTTACCTTTATAAGAAACTATTATGCGACCATAAAAAATCTGTAACATTTTATTATTAGATAGTCGTATTTAGTAGTAGTATTTTAGCATATTGTTTGTTTTTCACTGGTACCGACAGCAAGAAGAACGTCAAAAAATGTGATTTAAACTTAACAATAGAAATTTTAGGGCTATATTAACACCAAAAGAACATTTTCAATTGCCTTATAATTTAAACACACTTATTAGTAGGCGCTTCGGATCAAATATATTCAAAAACATTCTGGGCCGATAAAAAGCAAAATCTTATTTATTATCTTTCAATCTGTGAATGGTACATACATTTCTGTCCGTCTATATAGATGGTCAAAAGGTAGGTATAGTCTTCAGGCAAGAGTGAAAAGGATGCGCGTAGGAGGGGTAAATCTTCGCCATGGTTCTTCCAAAGAGATTCTTAGATTTCCATAACATTGTTCTGTTTCCACGAAGCGCTGTCGTCATTCAAACAATCATTAGGTTCTGATGACTTATGGCTATTTATTGTGATGCCGCCACTGATTGTAGCTGAATTGATTAATGTTCGCATGCAATACTGTTTGTATGTCTGTATAGCTCATTAACACTACTGCTAATTGCTGTCTCAGATTGAACTGAAGCTTCTTTGCTACTTGCTAAAAGTAGCACATACGATTTAGATATCATCGCTAAATTCCATTATAAGCAATAAAAGTAGGTAGTGGCTTAACAAAGCCTTAAATTCTTGTTAAATAGAATGAGAAACAAAGGGTAAGCTGGGCGTACCAACTTTCCCTTCTTCTTAAATTTTAGACCAACCTTCCAAAAAAAGGATATTGGCATATATATACTCATAATATGATCTTCCACTCATTAAAGAAACGACCGACAACAAACTACATTTTCCCAAGCCTTCACTGTCATAGTTCTTGGCAAAGGCTTCCCCCAAAAGCTTACTACATTGAACCCCCTTGTACCCACAGCATCTGCAACCTATACCGGTGGAGGTACCTGGCGCTGGGCGACCTCGGCCACGTCACGCGGCTCCCGGAGTACCGCGCCGCCAACGCCGGCCTGCGCTATGACTTCCAACTCGTCAACGTCGATGACTTCAACGGGGCCGGCGAGACAGAACCCAGCCCGTACTTCTATCAGGTAAATTTTAGTTTTTTTTTTCTGATTATTTAAGATTTTGGATTTTTTATGTAAACTGTTCATGTAAATTCCATCATATCCTAACTTTTCAGATATTTTCTTCTTCGTAAAATGAAATAGTATCAAATTCTATGTATAGAGGCATATGCTTTTTTTGTTAACGGTTATATGGGTCGCAATAGCGAAAATGAAAAGTGATCACAGGGACGGTTTTTAACTTATATATGTGTGTTGTAGGCTGAATAACCATAAAAGTAATGTCTTCCGTACGTAATTTTTTAATATGGTTTAAAATGAATCTCCTTTTATATCTTTTTTTGTAGTTCTATTATAAATTTTCTACGTAAAATTATTTTATGCATTAAGGCATTTCTATATCCGTGTTTTTAAAAACCGAGACCCTATTCGCGTTTTACGGTATATGCTGTAAAATTTACATAGAATTGTGAATTAAAATTTATCATCAATTAATAACTTCTCACTTAACGCTAGACGCGAATTCATTGTTACTAGCATATAGTTGTTAATTATACTTAGGATTAAGAATGCTGTTCTCAAATGTTTTTTGTACGTAGCACACATTATGGTATGCAGCCGAAATCGAGGACCTTTTTTTGTACCTTTTTTATGTAACTTAACCCGAATGCTACGTCATCAGCTTTAAGGAGGCATGATCGAAATCACGCGGTCATTCCAAATGACGCAATCATTTGGTGACGTAAAAAACGAATGGTGTTCAGAGCATTACCGATTCCTTTCTGCAATTTTTTTGTTGCTATGAGGAAGTACAAGATTGACGAAATTGTTTACATCTTAAACTACAACTTAAACCCCTCTGCGGGTCTAGATACAACTATTTTTTTTAGCTTAATAATGTCACGTTAAAATAAATATGACACAACTTAAACTTTAAATAATCTAGTCTAGTGTTATTTTATTTCATCAATTTTCACATGTAAATTATGTTTTAAATTCCATATTTTTTTTATTGATTATTTTAAATCTTGATATATTGACAGTTTGACATAATTATCTAGTTAGTCATGCAGGGTGTAACAGATGTCTCATGGGACACCTCATAATCTTACTCAAAGATCCTTTTAAATCTATGATCAGTCGTGATCTCAGTATTTAAGTATATGCTACAAAGTCAGTTAAATAGTGGTTCATTTGGTATCACAAATATCCACTAATAGCTCGCTTACTCAACCATGAAACAATGCTTTAATTTATTCATACTGTTCAGATATAATCTAGGTATTCATGCAAATCGTAATGCGGTCCTAAGACAGGTAGACAAACAGAAACACAAGACATTTTCATCCATCAAAGAATTTAATATAAAAACCCGAAGGGTAATCTGGCGTAGGATTGACAGAAATGTTTCTCTGTTCTTTTTACAGGAAAACAATAAGAAAGCGCGCAGTGCCGTACAAAAATGGTGGTCCAAAAAGTTGGTATTTTAGTTTTACTTTCTGTCAATTTCCAGGGTAAATTTGGTCATTTGATTCTGTACGCCGTCAGTTTCATACTGTTTCAATACAGCTTCTAATCCATTATTCCGCAACGCTGTACAAACGAACAAAAATCTTTGAACAAGGGGAAAAAATCGAGTGTTGCAACCCGCCTTCATTCCGTGGTCCGAGGGGTGATTTGAACAACATCAAATTATTTATTTTGAAAGTATATCATGCATAGATAATATTTTTTAGATAATGGATTAGAAGCTGTATTGAAACAGTATGAAACTGACGCCGTACAGAATCAAATGACCAAATTTACCCTGGAAATTGACAGAAAGTAAAACTAAAATACCAACTTTTTGGACCACCATTTTTGTACGGCACTGCGCGCTTTCTTATTATTTTTCATGGATCTATTCGATGGTAACAATGCCGTACAGAAATAATGTAATAATAATGTAATAATGTTCCAGGACAATTCACACACGGTAATCTGGTCCCAAGCTAAGCTCTAAGAGAGCTTGTGTTATGGTAACCAGACAACTGATAAACATACTTATATATTTTTAAATACATACATATTATAGATAAATTACACCCAGACCAGAACAAATAATCGTGCTCATCACACAAATATTTGTCCTGAGTGGGAATCGAACCCACGACCTCCGGTATAGCAGTCAGGGTCACTAACTGCTAGACCACCAGGCCCGTCATGAAATGACCAAAATGTACTTACTCTAGCTGCACTTTTGAATGCTCACCAGCACCCAGTTGGACTGATCACAAGTGACGGCATAGTGCTGAATCTTATTATTTTATGCTCTTCTATCGTCCTATATACGTCACCTGGTGGTTCATATGACCCATCGATTTTGTTCATGGGCCCGTAGTCTAGTATAGACTTATAGAGATTTCTTAATTAATTTAAGTTTATGTGACTTCTGTTACCTGTTTATACCTGTCTCCTGCCTAGTTCATGACATCATGATAACGTTCAACGACTGATTTTAGATTAGTTACACTATGGTCTTGATCCTAAGTCTGTTATTACTGGGACTGAATTAATCATCTAATCAATACTTAGGACACAATAATAATAAATCCACGGGGGATTTCAATGGGATTGTTTTTCTTGATAAATACAATGAATGATTACGTTTTTTAAATTAATTATGCATGATGTAGCGACTTTACAAAAGTCACATTTTTACACATTGCTCTGCATGAGATCAACATGCGCCTATAATCATTGTAATACTGACTGATAACTTTATCCTTTGAAAATCACGGAGCGATATAAGATATTTTTATCACAATAACCCAAATAGACTATACCCCTAAACAAATAGCTATCACACCCCTCTTTTTAAACGGGGGTTTAAACGTTCTTTTTGTCATGAATATTCTTGAGATGCAAACTCATAACTAATATTCTCTGAGAAGGACAATTAATACATTTATTATTATAAAATGTTGCATTTGACGCTAACAGAAGGAGCATTTAAACAACTATTTACCTACATACGACTAACTTCTCTAGTTACACAACATTGCAAATATCACGTCGGTTTATTTGGTGTCATATGAATGTAATCACTGGTATGCACATAAGGTATATTTATTTAAAATTAGCATTCAATTATGAAGGTATGTTAAAAGCCTCCTAAATACCGTAGCCAACTTATTAGTTAATCGTTCTGCATTGTTTAAGAATATACTGCTCGGCTGTGTGCCAATTTCAAATGTAATAACTATTACATAGTGCATGCATTTGCGCACGTAAATTATATTTCAAAAGAATTCATAATTTCTAAAGTAATTTATGAAATAAAGGACCAGTTCCAAAATTTAGTTTAGGAGGAGATTGTTTTTCTTTAAATTGTTTTATTTTTATTTTCGAGCAATATTTTTTTAAGAAGTTTGCTTTCTTATATAAGCCTTTGCGTCGGCTTGGCTTTTGACTTAATTTTATATAATAATAATAATAATGTTCAATTATATTCCACATATATTAAGTTCTGACTGCCAATTTTTACTAATTGGACAGGTGCTAATTCTTGTTAATTTATTTTACCTGTCATATAACATTTTTTTTGGGCTCTGACACATAACACTCGTAAATCTAGATAGATATATCTATATTGTTACTAACTGTCATCCTTGAACCGACTTCGCCTTGACAGTACGACAATAAAAGTTCACATTTACGTGTATTTCCGGGTTTATGTGGTACGTTTTATTTAACTTACATACAAAAGAGGCAATGGACTGCGAAATTTCGTCACAATAGGCAATGAATGACGTAATATGGCTATATGGAGATGTTACATGTTTGGGTGTGTAGCGTCATACTGTTGTCAAAATGTAAATGTCGAGATAAGAATTTATGCGCCTAATGAAGTCGTGTTTTAGTTTTAACAAACGTTTTTGGTAAAAGGTTTTTTTTTGTAACTAGTAAATGGACAAGAACTTGGCCTTTTTGTAAAGGTTTATTTAAAAGCAACATAATATAAACCACTGAAAAGCGTTACGTTACGTCTTGGAAGTACAAGACTGAGCTTTGAGCCACATGTTGCTCCAAATTAAAAGCCGATGCTTATTACGCATCGTCGATTGCAAAGATTTTGGCCAACTGGGCAGTGTGAATTTGCGTCGTGACGCGATGTTGATATTCTGCACCAAGGCAGCGTCGATGCATCGTCACTGCGTTGATGCGCCAAAGACGACACGCATCGGCTATCGCATCAACAGACGCACTACTTAATGTTATTAGAAAAGTTATTACTTAGCGTAGGAGTAATTAATAAAAAAAATGCTTATTAAAATTTGTTGATGCAATATCTGGTTAAGATCTAATCCATTTAATTTCTCTAGGACTTTGGCAGCCAGAACCCGAATTCGACCATCACTTTAAACCTTGCTAAATAGGTATTTTCATCTGACATAATTACTGAATGAGGAATAAGGCAATATCAATCATATACCGGGATTAATCATAATGTACCAGTTTCATTTGATCGCTTCAAAGACAAAATGCGTTCTGCCCATACTTTACTTTCTGGTCATACGGCCATGGTCATATAATGTAAACTTTTATTTAATTCCTTTTATTCATTTGTCAACAGAACCTCGCCGAAGCGGAGTACGTGGTAGCTGTGTTCATGTTCATGCGCCTGGTGGGATGGCCGGCTGAACGCATCTCGATACTCACCACGTACAACGGTCAGAAACATCTCATTCGCGATGTTATCGACAAAAGATGTGCTGAGAACCCGCTGATTGGACGTCCTCATAAGGTAAGGAATATAAGAGTGTCTTTTATTAAGCTTATGTATGTACATTAAAAACCAAGACATCATTTACCTCAAGCACTAAAATTTTGTTCACCGTTCCGCGGCGTATCCCTTACTACAAATGAAAACGCAAGTCTCCAATACTAATTTCGGGAAATTAATTCGCAAGTGTACGAACCACTATGATTTGATATTGCGGAATCACCAAGTATAGAAGATTTGCTTATCTACATGTACCAAGGGCCTTGGTTAAGCTCACTCAGTAGATTCTTTGGATACAAAAACAAAAGCGTTTTCTGGAGCAGCAATTCCCAACCACTTATATTGTCAGTCATGGTTAATCGTCTCTTCAATGTGTCATAACCACTCAAGTGTCCATTTATGCAAGTAAGGCGACGCAATTTACTACTTTAATCTCAGATGCGAGGACGACAACCGATAACGTTCACTACTCATAACAAAGTCATCTCCTATTAAAGTTAAAAGGACAAAGATATAAGAAATCATTATATGATTTGACCTTGATTATTATATAGTGTTACCGAAAGGGTTTATTGACCTCGAAAAGGGGTAGCAATTATTTATTTAACTTATTTTCATCTGGAATTTTGCTAACTATACCAGAAGTACTCTTCGACCCTGTTTTATTGACATACCCTTCAGTAACACTCTTTATACACAGGTCTTATACTGTTTACATTTTGCATACTTTAATTATGTTTTTTTCACCTGCACTGCCTAAACTGCCTCGTTGGTGCTAAGCGCGACTGCTACGCTATAGGTCTTGGGTTCGATTCCCGAGTCGACCAAGGTGTTATGGGGTTTTTCTATGAAATTCTCAGTAGCAGGTCGGAGTTTGGATTTGAGCCCGGTTAGTGGCAATAGGCTCGCCCCCTATTAAATGGGACCTAAACATATCGGCGAACTGTGGGTGTACATTGGTAAACCTCTGCCTACCCCTTCGGGGATACAGGCGTGATGATATGTTATGTTTTTTTTACCCTCAAGTTGATAAACAAAATAGTATGATGTAACGGCTTTTCCCATAAATCATCGTTATAAATGTGAATAAAAATGTTTTGAATCTTCAAACTGGTTTTTACCATCGTATTCTTTAAACGACTTTTATTAGGACTGGCAGCCGTTACTGCTCCGCGAATTATTTACAAATATAACGAACCTCTTACGCGCTGTGTGCAAACGCACGTTTCTGGGTGGTCGGTAATTTTAGCAACACACAAGGCTGTTCGTTGAGACCATTTTAAATGACATTTTTATTTTGTCCCAGTTTTGTTACACACTCATCCGTCATTCAGACCAGTTACTTCATAAACTAGTGTTATTCATATATATTCTTTGATGAAACATAACAAATAAATTTATTATCATACAGCATACAAACATTTATCCTCAGTGAGATAGGAACCCAAGGCCTCCGGTTCAGTAGCCAGGGTCTCTCACCACTAGACCAACAAGCCAGTCAGTCTAAAACTGGAAAAAGGGAATTTTTATTTGGATGCAGATAACAACTTATTCAGATTATCATTTCCATACGCCATACGGGTCAGGGATAACCACCGATTATCTTAATCAACAACGAATGACTCATCTCCGGAACACTTAGGCCACTATATAATAACCGGAATTCAGCATTAAACCGTCAAGCATCAGCTAATTGACTTAACATGAATGAACCAGTTACTCAGCCGAAAAACCTGTTTGTTCATCTTTACGGTTTTACCTCTTGAATAGGTCTTTATACGTTTGGTTTTTTTTTAATCACTTCCGCAGTCTTTCTTAGTATGTCTTGTTCCGATTCTCGCTAAACATTAAACATGCGACAAAAATGTTTGTGTCTAGACTATTAAATATTTGCAAACACTGCGTTATGGGAACTTTAGTGGAAGTAAATATTGGCATACCAAATTTTGGGATTTGTGACAGTCATATTTTTTCTTTGCTAGTGACATATTTTTGTCATTATGAATTAGATGTATAGATTCGCAAAAGCTTGTAGTGAATAAATCTGTAGTTTAGAGCTGTAGCCTGTTTGTCTGGGCTCATATTAAAATAAACTTTTAGACGAGATAAAAGTTGTTAGTATGAATAAATAGTCAGAAGCGAAAAAATATATTTATTTTATTACACTACACTTTTCGTATACATCTGTTATTGTCCACTATAGTGATCAGCGTGGTTAAATAAAAATGAAATGCCTTCATATTTCACTAAGAAGATAAATATTTTCATTTGTAAATGCCAAGATACTTAGTTATGAATAGCGCAATGTGCCAATATTTACACTCGAATTTGTCAGGAATTTCAAGAAGTGTCGTCAGTTATTTATTTCACACATACGTAAATGACAGGTGACATTTCTATGTTTGTAAGGAAGATTTTTGACTCATTGTAGAAAGTCATTCTCAAATGCACTGAACAAGCATCCTGTAGTTCGTACGATTTAGTATTGGGACATAATATACTTTACACCATATATGTGTAACAAACAAAATACACATAAAATAAGTTATATCATTTTTTTTTCTGGGCTTTGATAATTTCCTGGGGTTCGAAAAAAATCAAATCTATTATATTTTATACGGAGTAGGGGACAGCAAAATAGACAAGTTACGTCACTTTTGATTGCGTTTATTATTTTTAATATAAATTCCATTAACATTATTGATTAGATATTGTTAAATTATTTAGATAGAATGTCGTCTGTATGACAATAGCCACTGAGATCACTACAACACTGAAAATAGCTATGATTTGATCCAGAGGAGTGCCTGTTGACTATTTATTAGCATTATATATAGCTGACATCATAGCAGAATAAAAATACACGTGCCTTGCAAATTCTCTATTTTTGATCCACGTCAAGGACGAAAACATAAATGAAATTGACGCACTGCTGAAATTTTAATAAATGATGATGTAGAGTGTTTTCCTGGTGCCTGTTATAGAAAAAAGAGAAAGGACTCTGCCGTCTAAACCTGTAACAGCCTAGCAGACATTACCAGGAATGAGAAATTCTATAAGTTTTCCCACCAAAACAAAAAAATAATTACAATGCTAACTGACATTAGCTAAACGTGTTCTAACTTTTTTCTTCCATACCTACCATTTTATAGTTTGTTATTGAAGAGCCTCCTAGCACAGCTATTGCTTTTACCCAAAAGAAGTTCCTTCTGTAAGATTTACTGTACACATTTCAAACGTTTTTGAAATAAACATTTTAATTTTCTAATTCCTTCCAGGTGACAACAGTAGACAAGTACCAAGGACAGCAGAACGACATAGCTTTAGTCTCGCTGGTCCGGACCCGCGCGGTGGGACACGTGCGGGACCTGCGCCGGCTCATCGTGGCCGCGTCCAGGGCCCGACTGGGACTCTACATCTTCGCTAGAGCCAACTTGTTTAGGAACTGCTTTGAACTGCAACCTACTTTTAATCAGGTATGTGAAGCTATAGTGTTATTAATTTATTTGATTTAAGATAATTGGGAAGTAAGTAGAAAAGAGTGGGTGATTCAGAAGATGTATGAAATAAAACAAAAGTGTTTTCTGAAAATGTAAATATACTGAATCAGACCCTAATGGCATTTAGGAAGGAGGATTGTGTCCAACAATAATAGGATACATAATTCTGGTGATTAAATAACAACATCCAGAAATGCTTTGACCAAGAATGAAGGACATGTAAATAATTTGACCCACTACTTCCGAAAATATATTTTTTTTTTATTTAGATATCTTCTTCCTCATATATTCAGGACATTCGTTGTTAACTTCTGGTAACACAACTTTTTAATATTTCAACAATTTTTTTTAGCCCACTCCAAGGCTGCTTCTCTCTCTCTACTACTACTCTACTCTACTCTGTACAGTGATTCTAACGTACCATAACCCTTCACAGTTGGTAGAACGTCCCCTGGAGTTGGAGCTAGTGCCGGGCGAGCGCTGGCCAGCGCAGCGCGGCGCATGCGCAGTGGTGCCCGACGCCATGACACTGCGGGTGCGAGACATGCCCCACATGGCACAGTACGTCTACGACATGTACCTTGACAGGGTCCGCCAGTGCAAGGACCAGTATGAGGTTAGTTAACAAACCCTTTACCTACAGAAGTCTTTTAGTACCTACAGAAATATAGTGATGTAACTGTACCTCTCCTCAGTCTTATCGAAAAGCGCGGAAAATCAGCCAATCGCAGCGCGACAAATTTTCGTATCCGACCGCTTTTCGTTTTTGTTAAATTGACTGCTCCGGGTAGTCGGCCACGGCTGATTGGCTGCTGGTATATAAGGACTGCTCGAGCTGTCGTGCGGTCTAGCGCAGCTTTAGACTTAGGCAATCGATTTCGAAGACTCAATTGTAGCTTCAAGCAGTTGAGATTGATTGCTCCAGCTATCCGTGTGGGCATACACGGACAGCTCCAGCAATCACTAGTATTTTGACCAGCCTTATATTTTCAGTAAAAAAAAAACATAAAAGTATCATACATAATTGACTAAAGTTATCGTGCATAATATGGACATACGCATATGCCATCAGGTCATAAATTAAGACATACATACAAGGAAGCAACACTAACAAAACAATATCTATAAATTAATCAGTTTATGTAGTAATGCTCACAACTTAGCACGCGCTACAAATTACTACAGCACTGATTTATTAACGCTAAATTATTTACGAGGCGGTGCGAATACTATGAACGTTTAGACAATAATATATGGCTGACACTTTGACGACGAAATAAAATAACTGTGCTTCAATTTCCATAGAATGAATCGTATGGAGTTACAATAATTGATTGGGGTCTTGATTTCTTCAATATATATAGTGCGTAACAGACGTACGTGAAGACTTTTTTTAATGTGCATCGTTCATATAATTGTATAAAAAATTACACGTATTATTTATTTTTATACATTTAACTACAACTCACGACGATACATTGTTCCGAAATAGGTATTGCCTTTCGTCAGGATGTTTACATTTTCGTGCGAAAGCAATGTCATTAGCGACTCTTGAACTTTGGTTCGCATTATCACCTTAAGATTTCTTATATTATATAAGATTCTTATTCTTTATTTACAATAACAGTTGTAGTTATATATTAAAAAAACATATATGAATGATGTACCTAATAAATGTATATGAAATACTATTAATACCTATATTTACTACGCGCACGGAACGAGAATTGCTGAATTTATCAACTACAATCAAATTTTATAACAATTTGTCTGTTAAAAAAACCTAAATAAATATTACACGAACAGCTCTTGAGTGTGTAATGCTCGTTACACCAAACTTACTAGTAGCCAATCAATGAAATGTTTTACTAAAACATCTACATCACGCCATTCTAGCGTTCCCAAGGCACTTGGTCAGCGCCCGGCTCAGCCCGCGCGTCGCGCCCCGCGCACGCCCCGCCCGCGCAGCACGCGCACCCCGGCGCCAACGACAGCGACGACGACGAGCCCACGGACACGGCGCCCAGCTTCCAGCCCACTGAGATCGTCAACGAAATCGATGAGGCGAGCGCAGAAACTTAAGTGTTAAGGAAACAGTGAAATAAATAAGATTTTTGTAAGTTCCATTTTATTTTTATTTTCCATGTACTTTTTTGTGTCCTTAGTCCAATTTTCTGAGGGTTGGTTTATGAGTATTTTACAATTTACGTTTTTCTTGAACGTTGAGTACCTAATGCAGCATATATTTTTATATAAGGAGTAATAAGGCTCCCTTGATTTTTTATTAGTTTTTTTTTTGTTTTAAGTATATCGTAAGTGATGTAACAATATAGTTGAACGTACGTTAATATATAGGTATGTACTATCAAACGATGCATCACTATTTTTAATATGTATCATGGCGGCGCCTCACACACTGTTGTATAACATAAATATTTCCTAATTGCTAGGCAACGGCCAAACATTATACGTGATATTCCTAACTGAGCGTAGCGAGTCTACAGACGTTAATTTCGAAGTACTAGACCCACCTAGAAAACTAACTGTATAACCACTTAATTTTCCTACTAGCTTCTTTGAAGTCCGATAAAAATACTCGATCTATTTAAAGTTGAAACCACACAACGACTTGTAAACAAAATGCACGGAAGGCATACAAAGTAGGAGCAAAGATCTATAGAACTGATAGGTAGGTACAGTCCTGTTCATATATTAGGTACACTGTACTCACATATTTTCTTTTATTTATTTGTAAAACGGTGAAGGAAAATATCGTGGGGAAACCTGCATTCAAAATCGCCAATCCGCAAATAAGCAAGCGTGGTGAGCAATTAAGCCTTCTCTATATTGGAAGATTCCTGTGCCCAGCAGTGGGACGTTTATAGGCTGGTACTATGATTATATTTGTTTAGCTGTACCCTTCATAGAATTTGGTACGATTGGTGGTTGATTAGAAGTCTGGCACGTCCTTGTGTAATAACAACATACTAAAAATAATTTAAAACAAACTGTGAAGTTTTTGTCATCGTTTGTTGTTCAGCAAACTGCCCTAACTAACCAACAGTAAAAGTTACAACAAAGTAACACATGAAAAAAATATGCTTGAATTATGACGATGCACACAATTGTTGCATTTTACTATACCTACGCGTGGCGCACGAAAACATAATGCTAAATCGATATCTGGACAAAATATCAAAATTCAGAGCATGTCTGTTTTAAATAATTTATGTAGTACCCACGACTGCCAAATTGTTTATCTTGAATACTAAGTTGTTCCTAGTTTTTTGGTCGGCTGCTCGATGCTGTAGCACAAAATTATAATAGTGTTTTCAAATTCAGCTGAATTACTATTAAAATATAGATTATATAGAGGACGCTGAGCGCACAGCGTGGGGATATCTCGGTCTTTCACCGACTAAAAACACCCCGGTCCCGTCTTAGCCCTAGTCACAGCCACGGGGTCGCTGACGCAATCTATGCGCGGGCCTACCTATTACTTGTACTGCCTTACTATACGGTACTGATCTTATCCATACGGTATACCTATATGGGATTCAGTGTGGATCACAAGATCAACCTTACTTAGTTTAGGTGATAGATACTCGATCAGTTAAATAACACATCTAATTATAATAAACAAACATATTTATTAACATTGATTATAAAACATAAATCTTAACAATTACACAGCGTCAGTTAGAACAGTCCCTCGATCTCTCCGGTCTTGGTGTTCAGGTCTAGATCGTAGATGCTGGGTCTGGTGGGCAACCCTGGCATGCGGGAGATCTCGCCAACCATGGGCACCACGAACCCGGCGCCGACCGACGCGAAGATGTCGTTGATACGGAGGGTGAAGCCGGTGGGAGCGCCCTTCACTGATGGGTCGCCAGTTAAAGAGTTCGATGTTTTCGCCATGCAAATCGGGAATTTGTCGTAACCCTGTAAAGTGAAACAGATTTTATATTGTTATTGTGGCTGATTAAGAGGCTCTTTTTTAATAAACTAGTATTCAAAAGATAGATAGCAAAAGGACGATAAAATTTTGGATTGTTATTATAACAAGACGGTATGCTATAACCGGTATACACGGTACATTATTTTGTTTGAACATATGCCTCTCTAATATAAAACGCAGCTTGAAAAAGGACTAACTTTTTATCAAAAAATATAGCGAAAAGCAAGAAGCAGTCTATTTTGCGATTAATGAACTTATATCCGGCCTAAATTCACAGACGCACTTATGCGCTTATTTAGAGCCATGTGGTTACTCTATCTTAAAAATACTGACGTCATTAAACCTATGTACACATTTAATTGATATAGCATTTACATTATATATTCTGTACGCACTTCTAACAAGCCGGCATTTGCTTGATCAACCTTTATGTGACATTCTTAATACAAGCAAAAACTTAAACTGCACGGGAAAAGTTTTCAATAAAATACATGTTTATGCTGGCTGAGTTACGTTAACGTGAAAACTAAAAACATAGCATATTACAGAGTTGTTAAGAGGTGTGAAATTTTCTTGAAACTGCTATCAGACTGTAAACATACATTTTTCCTGATGAATTCCGAGTAGATTGTAAAAAAACATTCAAGGTCAATATTTGGGATTTTTCAGACGCGATGAGCTCATTGGTTTTCCCAGTCTACCAGTAATAGATTACACGATAATTCTAGGCGCCTGAGCTTTTTATGTGCGGCGATAGACTAGATTGGCTTGGGCTATTTTTACGTGCATGTGAAACTAAATATGTATGTACCTGTAAATAAGCGACCAGCTATCGTAAATTGGTACAAGTTAGCAAGAGACGGATTTGACACCCAAATTTTTAAATTTAACTCTAAAACTTAAATTTAACGTTATTTTCTATCCCTTAAGGCTCTCTTTGTTGATCAGGGTGAATTTGAATGCGGAAGGTACCTATATAGAAAAACACCGGGGTGCTTCTTTATTCCCTTTGCCGTTGACCATGCAGGGAAATATTTTGTAACTCTTCTAGCTTAAGGACGGTCTAAACTAGAAACAAGTACGAACCTTGCTGGTAAATATCTTGATCTTATTGAGCACCTCCTCGGTGTACTCCACCTCTCCGGCGCCATACATCTCAGTCGCGATGATCTTAATCTTATCCTGGATGGACAGGCCCAGCGGGTACAGGTAGTCGAACTTGGAGCCCGCCTCGCAGGCCTCGATGACGGCGTCTGCCAGCTCCAGGGCTCCGAGCCCGCCCTTGGCCCAGTGGTCGCACAGCTCGGCCCTGAACGCGCCGTTCTTGAGAGCGTACTCTTTCACCATGTTGATTTCTGCTGGGGTGTCGTTTCTGGAAAATTGTGATTTTTAAATAATAGACAAAAAGTTATATAGTGTGTGCTATGTAAACTTGTACCACATACAAATGCAATAAAGGTCATTTTGGATTAACTTAAGTACTTTTAGAATTACAAGTACTTTGGGGGAGGGAGGAATGTTACATACCCATGTTTGTTGATGGCCACAACGACTGGAACACCAAACTTCTTGCCGTTGCTGATGTGTTTTCCCAAGTTGCACAGTCCCTTGCTCAGCAGCTCCAAATTTTCCTGGAAATCATAAAATACCTAATGAACCTGTTTTTCAAATGGCGCCGTTGGCTCGTAAAAGCCTAATAAAGTAATGCGGTCGGTCTGAATATAAATAACAAAACAACATTACTGGATTTATAGATTAATAAAATCGCATTACACATCTGGACTGCCAAGGACGAAGTTAAAATAGCACGATCAAAATGTATGCGTCAATTAAGCGCTCTGCTGTGCTGAGATTTTTCATTTTATCTGACCTAGAATAAAAAGTCCTTTTTGTGCGAAGGGCGCTGGCAAGGGGCTACTGCACAAAAGCGGCAACTGGAGCAGTCCATTTATATATTATTATGTTGATCACTGGCTAACTGCTCGAGCTGACCTAAGAGCAAGGTCAATGTATACACGGCCTAAGAGCAAGGGTCAGCCTTACCTGTACATATACATCGTGGAGGGGCAGTCCAGGGGATACAGGTGGGCCACCTCCGTGCATCTTAAGGGCGCGGATAGTGGACACGATGACGGCGCAATGCGGCCGGTCGCCACTGGCGCGACACTTGATGTCGAAGAACTTCTCCATACCTGAGACAAACACATGTTATAATATAAGTAAATAATTTAAGTAGTAAAACTCATATACAAACTGATAAATAAACAAATTATATAAATAAATAAAATCATTTAATTTAAGTAAAAAAACTCATATGCAAACGAAAAAAAACGAACGAAACTCATATAAAAAAGTTTCTACTTATTATATATAATTTCTTTTAGCTATCCCAAGACAGTTTCAAGTTTTAGACAGGTAATAATAATAAATAAATAATAAATGCGGACCAACTTCACATACATTGTTCTGCACCCAAAGTAAGCTGCTAGCACTTGTGTTATGGAATTCAGGTACAACGAAGATACCACAATTTTCTACATTGACCCGTCCGGGGATCGCACCGGGACCTCAAGATCTAACGACATCTTTAAACCGGTGCGTACGCCACTCAATCACGGAGGTCGTCAAATATGTGAAAGCATATTAATAGGTGAAATATCATATCATATAATGACTTGAAAATAGGTAAGGAAGACATCCATCACATGAAATATTGGCCCTGAAAATATTGGTTGGAATTGGCTTTTCCATGTGGATATTGTGTAATTAGCAATTCTAAATAACCCGACTAGACATTGAGGGCAATTAGTACATGGAGCTCAATTATTCTGTGTATCGTGACTTGTCGAAAATACACAATTGTTGGTCAATTAAACACTTTATGTACCTTGATGAATAGTGACATCCGTAGTTACCTACTATGATACAAATATAGCATTCGCCCCATTCTGTTTAATAGTAGCACGATGAATCTTGTTTGCATTTTTAAAATAATATTTAGGTTAAGTATCGATAAACGTCAGGTAAGTGTAAGCTTCCGATTTATTCTTATATTATCGATTGATCTATTATCTATTCTTTAAGCATACGCTCCATAGGCAACGCTGCTACAGCGACAATCGCATTTCAGCTTCGCCATTCCATGTCAAATCGCGGTATACCTGTATCTTTCAAAGATATGTACGAGATACGGCGTTCATTTTCACTAAAATTAGCTCATTAGTTTTTTTACATGGAGCTAGATATTTACTAGGTTTACCAACTGTAATAAGAGCAGGTAACTTGCAATTTTTTTTGCTTATTCTTTTCCCTAGGGAAGGAGAGCTCTGTTTACATTCTAGCCGCAATCAGCAGAAAAATCAAATAACTTACCAATATCAGATCCGAAGCCAGCCTCAGTGGCGACGTATCCGTTCTCCCCGGCGAGCTTCATGGCGATCTTGTCAGCCAGGATGGAGGAGCAGCCGTGCGCGATGTTGGCGAAGGGCCCCGTGTGCACGAGCACCGGCGTGCCCTCCAGCGACTGCATGAGGGTCGGCTCGAACGCGTCGCGGAGTAGCACTAGGAGAGCTCCTGTCATACCCTGCAAAATAAAATATATTTATAGGTAAATGGGCAATGATCAGACCAGAATTGCTATTAACAGTTTTAATAAAATAAAAAATGGAATAGACTACTTTATATATTAGAGCAGTATTTGAAGTGTTGAACTACGTATACAGCGTGTTATCGAAAGGGTATATCTATACAAAAGGGGAGCAGAATACATCTGGCATGGGAACCAGACCTCTAAAGCGATGTATCATAACTTTTTATTTGACTGACGTTTTAACATATTGACCCTCGCAGTGCAGTCAAGTTTGTTATCATCAGTCATTAGGAAATGCGTAAAATTGGATATCAATTATTTTATTACTAAATTTAGGCTGAAATTTGGAAAATTATAAAGCTAGTTTTGGTATAGACCAGAGGTACAGGCACCTCTATTGGATAGCTATACCCTTTCGATAGCACCCTAGATGTGATGATATATGAGCTTACTTTTGAAATACGAGAGTAATTACCAGATCGTCAGCAGTAACAGGGTTGCCGCTCTTGTCTAAGGCGACCACCATGTTAGCGAGCCTGTCCTTGATGTTATCCACGTCCTTGCCGAGCGCCAGGATGGCCATGATCTCCGACGCCACGGAGATGTCGAAGGCCGTCTCGCGCGTGAAGCCCTTCTCGGTCGGTGACTGGCCGATCGTGATCTTACGGAGGTATCTGTCGTTTAAGTCCACCACTGAAAGAAACGAATAATATGTTTTTATCAGTTTCTATCGATAGGTAAGGAGACTTACCAATAATTGGTAAAATAATTTTATGAACCACTTATTTTTTTAACATTTAGAAAATATTGTCCGAAATGTATGCTTTCGATAATTTTGATATTATGGTAAATAAATATTGATAGGAGTTTAATTTAGTTATTGTGTAAAAGTTGAAGATGTAGACCTTTTTTTAATAGCACGCATCGGACCCTTCTTTAATAAATAATTAATGTTATTAAGTAAGTTGGTAAGGAAATATCTATATTCCAGTTAATATGCTCACCTCTGTTCCACATAATTTTCGTGGTATCAATGTTAAGTCTAGCAAACTTGGTCTTCTCCTCATCAGTGAGGGTGTCAGGGTCTGTCTTCTTGATGCCCAGTCGCTGGAGTCTCCTCAGCTGGATGGGAGAGAACTTCCTGACTCCTTTGATCTTCGGGACCAGCCTGTCGAAGAGCGGTCCATCTTTCTGGGTGAGCTCGTGGAAGATCCTGGCATCCATTTGGGCAGCGAGCAGGTTGTTGGCTGCTGTCACCGCGTGGATGTCGCCCGTCAAGTGGAGGTTGAACTCTTCCATCGGTATAACCTGTAATAGTGTAAATTTAAATATTTTAGAAAGAGGAAGACATTTGTTTTATACGTTTTACAAAGATACACATTGTAAAACAATGCTTTTACAGATTCAATCGCGGTTTAATATTTGTTTAGATTCGGCTTTTCGAAGCGAATAAAACGCGACGTAATAAGTGGATATTTGTTAAAAAATATTAGGTACAAAACATACTATAATGACAAAGTATACCTATATGTTTTGAACACTGCGTACAAAATAAAATAAATTCTTTTAATCAAAGGTACCTGTGAGTATCCACCACCAGCGGCACCCCCCTTGACTCCGAAGGTGGGACCCTGGCTGGGCTGGCGCATGCAGGCGAAGGAGTTGCGGCCGCGGTGCGCCGACAACGCCTGCACCAGCCCCAGCAGCGTGGTGCTCTTGCCCTCGCCCAGTGGGGTTGGGGTTATGCTGGAATATACCACACACATCTTCAGACAATTTAAGATTTTTGTATTCGAAATTGGCTCTTTAAAAACCTTTCTGATTGTTTGTTAAAAAATTATAATAGTAGGATATTGAAAGGAAGTGAGCGTGAAAGGGAATGTATTTATGTATTAAATATTACTTTTTTTATTTTAATTGCTAGAATATAACTTTGGATAATATAAACATGTCACTTAGCCCGAGAACTACCTACACAAGTAACTGCAATTTTGTAAAAGTAATAAAAATACAATCGATAACAATAAGTGGCAATAGTGATAACTTTTTGGAATGGGAGTGATAATTTTAGGAAATATTTGATAAAATAAAGAACAGAAAGAAACTACACACACATCAATTGAAACTCATTTCTTCGAAAAAATATATTTTCCTTCAAACTCTCATGTTTGTCACTCACCGGTGATACGCGGCGCGGCGCTTAAAGGCTATTTGTAACTCTCAAAGCTTGTTTTATTTAACCTACTCACCCAGCAACGACGATGTACTTCCCGCTGTGCTGGTTGCGCATCCGGTCGAGCACGGCCAGCGAGATCTTGGCCTTGGTGCGGCCGTACTGCGACACCTCGTTCGAGAACAGCCCGATCTCGTGCGCCAGCTCGCTGATGTCCTTAGGCTTCTGCGACCGAGCGATCACTATGTCGCTGGAAAGGACAACATTGATTTTTTATCGATTGAAAATAAAATCCTAGACCTAAAGCTATTGGTCATACACCTGTTTATGCCAAATAAACATTACTTCTTCGGTCTTCCTCTCTCTATTTGAAATGGTAAAGGAGTGTTAAAATATGCATTTACTACTATTTTAAAGCAGTTTTTTATTGCCGAACAACTTCTGTGAGGTATTGATTTGGTTTAACGAACATAGGCTAAAAAAGGCCTTACGTGCAGTTTTCAATCTTGAGGTAGTTTTACATTAATCTACCTATTTATTCTGATGTATATACCTACTTGCAGTACTTGATAAAAACAAAACTTTATTAAGCTAGTACCCTATAAGAGTTACAAGATTACGTAACTTAAATGTAAACTGACCTGGGTGGCGGAGTAAGCGGTGTGATCCTGAGCGGTCTGAGCGGCCAGGTGGGCGCGAGCAAGCGGTCGAGCTGTCTGCGTGCGGCCAGCACGGTGTTCTTCATGAGCATCGCCACGGTCATGGGGCCCACGCCGCCCGGCACCGGCGTCACGTGCGACGCCACAAGCACCGCCTCACCATACGCTACGTCGCCCACCAGACGCTGACCACTCTTCTTCGTGGGATCTACGTTGATTGGACTATCAGTTAACACGGCTAATGCAGGTAGCCAATTGTTGATACCACGCCATTAGTATACCCGACCACATTCATATCTTCCTCAAATACACAAAATGCAGTTATGAACCTGCTTCCAGATCAGAAATAAACCTATCACCTCCGAAATCACTCCGGAAATTGTAATTCTTATCAGCAATAACCAATTTAACGGCAATAAATTATGTTCGTATTGGGCATTTCGCTGCACTACGTGTGTTTTCTCAGTCCTTATCTCCGTGCAGCGCTGGTGCGGCCGCGCTAGTACTGCGCCGGTCAGGCTCCGTTACCGGATTGTTTTGTTTCAATAGCCTGTTCCGTCTATTGTCACTGCATTACTCATTATGCCAACAATCAATATTTTTGGTATGTTTTGACTGTTAACTTAGCTTGCTTTGACACACTTCAGTCATTGTTCTTGTCCTATAATGCCATATTTATAGTATCGAGGTTAGTGAAACTTACCGGCAATGGGGTTGATGCCGCAGTCGATGACGACCGCGCCAGGTTTGATCCATGATCCGCGGACCATTTCTCCTCTACCGATAGCCACCACAAGGATATCAGCCGTTTTTGTCTGTAAAATTACATCAAGACTTTAGTTATAAAAGTGGCTAGTTACCCAGAGAAAAGAACATAGTCAATTTAGTGACATACGATTTCACTCAAGTTCTTGGTCTTGGAGTGGCAGACGGTAACGGTGGCGTTCTCCCACTTAAGGAGCTCGGAGACGGGGGTGCCGACGATGCGGCTGCGGCCCAGCACGACCACGTTCTTGCCGGCGATGTCGACGCCCGCGCGTTTGATCAGCTCCACGCAGCCCGCCGGCGTGCACGGCACGAACCCGGAGAAGTCGTTCACGGCCACGCGACCCTCGTTGATGGTGTTTAAACTGGAGAACAGTATAATAGGTGATATATTAATCTATTTTTGCTATTTATAAATTCTTTGACGTGTCTCGGAATTATTGGCAATTTTAACATAGTAGGTAATAGAGTTCACAGAGATAAAGAAAGTGGTCAATTGAGAAAAAAATATTAGAAGAAAAAGATAGGAAGGTGAGTAGGTCACAGGCTCCAAAGGCTTTATATTGCTTAGGGAAAATCATAGAAAAAAAATATACAAGTTAACTGTGTTGTGAGCTAAGAAAGACAGCCGCTCCAAGAAAACAGTATTCAGCTGTAGGTCATACTGGAAGCCGACCCCATAACATAACATGGGAAAGTGTTCGAGAATTGGGTTCCAGCCGTTCCAGGGTAGGCAGAAGTAACAGTATAGATTACCCATCAACATCCTTGTCTGGAGACACGGCATCGGTGATCCGGTGCGAGTCGATGGGGTGCGCGGAGTCCAGCGGCATCTGCACGATGATGCCGTGCACCTCCGGAGACTCGTTCAGGCTCGTGATCCTGGCCAGCAACTGGAGAACAAGATGATTAAATTAATAATGATATGTATACTATAGTAATAGTATAAAGAGAACAAGTATTTTTATAATTATGTGTGTATCGAATAAACTGAAAAAGTAAAAGGCCGATTTAAAAAAAAACCACTGTTAGAAGGCTGCATTATCCCTGAGTTAAATAGGCTATATTTTTGGTAGTAGATAATAAATATGTAGTATAAAAAATGTATATGATGATGAAAATGTAATGAAGTGTTTTAATCAAAGTTTTCGTTTCAAGATATTTGTTAATTGATTGGTCAGCTATTTATTCGCAATTTTCCTATGGATTTTTTTCTTGACGTTTATTTTTTTTATGTAATAATAATAGTATTGGAATAAGTCCTAGTATTCGGGTACGAGTTTCACTGAAAAATGGCTTATATTCCTAGAATAATAATGGTCAGGTACATAAAAGGATATCTTTTCTCGCACTGATGGATTATCAATTTTATTGTTCATTAGGAGGTAGTAGTGGATCAAAAGCATAAATTGTCGACGAAAATGAAGAGTATCTAGACCAACCATACCAGATACGAAGAGAGAAGGGTATAGGAACGGGTAATATCCATATTGGCGTTTAAATAAAAAACGTGCGAATTTACGTTGAACTTTTTCAACCATAAGGGCATACAAGTTTTCATGTGGATTCCAAATGATTGAGTTGTACTCTAACTTACTACGTACGTATGCATAATATAATAGCTTAACAATATGTGTATTTCTAAATTCAAAAGAAGTTCTTATTATAAATCCTAATGCTCTATTAGCCTCTTTACATATTTTTATCACATGTTCGTGAAACGTAAGCTTACTATCTAGTGTTAGACCTAAATCTCTAATTGTTGTCACTCTTTCGAGGGGTTCTCCCCCTAACAAATATGTATTATCGATTGGATATCGTGATCTAGAGAAAGTTATTGTTTTACACTTTGAATTATTAAACGATAATTTATTTCTAATACTCCATTCCAATACAGCATCTATATCACACTGCAGCTTAAGACAATCATCAGCCTTTGTAATGGAAAAAAATAATTTCAAGTCATCAGCAAACATTAAACATTCAGCATTTAAAACCACGTTTGGCAAATCATTGACCATGAGTAGGAATTGGGTAGGTCCTAGGGTACTGCCTTGACTTACTCCTGAGCGAGTGAAATATTCAGGAGACCTATAATTAGCTAAATTAACATACTGCTTGCGATCTTTAAGATAATCAGCCATGAAACTTAAAAGAGATTTACTGAATCCGAGCGCAGAAAATTTAGCAAGAAGAACATCATTGTCTACAAGATCAAAAGCTTTCTTAAAGTCAAAATAGGCCACATCGACCTGACAGCCTGGCTTAACATGTGTTCTTACATAGTCTACAAGGTTTATGTGATTTGTTAAAGTAGAACGGGCTGGACGGAATCCATGTTGAGAATTGCTTAAACTGTTTTTAACTTGGTTAACTATAGAGTTGTTGAGCACTGATTCAAAAACTTTTCCGAAAACTGAAAGAACGGCTATTGGTCTGAAGTTGGAAATATCTGTTGATGAGCCACCTTTAGGTACTGGTACTACCCTTGAGACTTTCCATTTCACGGGATAAATATTTTGCTGTAGAGAAAGATTTAACAAGTGTAATAGGGGATCCTCTAGTGCGGATATACAATCTTTAACTAACATAGGCGGTATATTATCAGGACCACTAGCAGAAGTTGCTCTAAGACGTCGGACAGCTTGTCTCAGTTCTGTTACTGTGACACTATCAATATTAATGTTAATGTGATTATTTACAATATCCAGTGCTTCTCGTTCTGCAGCCTCTGGGTCTAACCGTGGGGGATTCTTGTGAAAAACAGAACTAAAGTATTGTGCGAACGCATCAGCAGCTGCCTGGCCTTCTACTGTTTTATTTTGGTAAACAAATTCTTTATTCTGATATCTATGCTTTTTCTTATCTTTAACATGTTTCCAAAATTTCGAAGGATCGGTAGTAATATTTTTTTCAGTAGTAATAATATACTCTCTAAAAGATTTATTTATAAGATTTTTTACTTTAGTTCTGTAATATTTAAACAATTCTCTATTAAATTCAGATCCATTTGCCTTATACTTTTTTAAATTAAAATACTTAAGTTTTATAGTCCGAATAATTTCAACAGTATACCATACAGGGTAATTATATTTACATTGACGTAAGATATTTTTAGTTGGAACTCGCTTACTAATAGTTATATTTAATTTGTCGTAAAAAAGATCTACAGCTGCATTAATATCCTGCTGACTTAGTATTTCAGTCCACTCTAAGTTCCTTATATCAGAGTATAGACCATGGAAATCTGCTTTTCTAAAATTCCATTGGGGATGGGTATCTTGTATTATTTCTAGAGATGGTGGTTGGTTAGGCGAGATATGGTTTATCTTACTTCTAGGTAAAGCTAAAAGTATTTCGAGAGCAGGATGATACGCATCCAACGGTACCAATGGATCGTCACTGGCTGTAACATTAATAGTCTGTGGTTCAAGATTCGTTAATACCAAATCCAAGATGCATTCATACTTGTTTTTAATCTTATTACATTGCAATAACCTACAATAATCTAAGAAAATATCAAATTGAACTTTAACATTACTATTAAATGATTTTAAATTAAAATCGCCAACTATTAAAAGCTGACACTCAGAATAGGTATTTCTTACATTCTCAATACATTTTAAAACATCCAGATATTGTTTCTCGCTATATCTAGGTGGTAAATATACTACACATAGCAACAATTTAACATTTTTCCAGGTAAGCATGGCAAAGAGTAGTTCTTTATCATCTGTTAAGTCGTCGATGTCTATGATTCTCTTAACATTGTAGCAATTTTTTATTGCCAGGAGAACCCCGCCCCATCCAACATCGCCGGCTCTATCCTTGCGCAATACAATATAGTTAGAAGGGAATAATTCACCGTCATTAACAGAACTATTAAGAAAAGTTTCAGTAAGAGCAATTACATCAGACGATGAGGAACAAATATTATTATTAAAAGTACACATTTTTGAGCGAAGACCTCTTACATTTTGATAATACACTAAAATCTTTTTAGTTGTTTTTCTATTTTTTGAAGTTTTGTGTATTTTAGTTTTATTATTCTGTACATTCAAGAAAAAGCTGATTATTGAGTTGTGTAGAAGAGGTATTATGGCCATAAAAAATAATTATACGTTTTAAACTTTGATACAAACATAAAAACCCTCTTCTATTCAGTCTACCGGTTTTATATGAAAACATGTCAAGAGCAACAGGGAGATTTGAATCAAAGAAATATGCGTATGTACAATTCTTAAGTTCTAAATATAGTAATTGATTGAATAGTTCAACCTTATAGTTATATATGGGAGCTCCACATACATATGTAGGTGTACATATGACTATGTTAGTATGTGTGACATGCTCAAGACTTTCTCTTAACGTGCTAATAATTGTTGTATAATCACCTGATGACTCTAAGTCTTTTTTCCCTAACATAATAATACAAACGTCACTCATCTTATAACCTAGTAATTTGGTATCAATGTCCTTTAGTAAGTTCTTAATATCACAATTAGGCCGCCTATATCTAATGTATTCAAAATCGCCAAATGTATCTTCTACTGCTTGTAATGACCCACATGAGTCACTATTAGTAAGGATACATAGTTTTCTTCGCTTGTTTGAAGTCTGACGGGCTATGTCTCTATGTGTAGTAAGTTGCTGGTCCGGAAAGATATAGTAACCAGAAAAATAAATACACAATTATTTGATCGCATAGGGATTGTGTTTGAGCGTTATCTTAATTATTTAATTAAACCCAGACGCAAAAAGAAGGATGTTTGTTGCATTTTAGCTCCTAAAAGAGTAAACCGATTTCAATGCATGTTTGTTTGATTTTATTATTTTAAAATAGACAAAGCATTTGACAACTTTAAAATTATGTAAGTAATTCGTTAAGTTGTTTTAAAATTAACATTATTTCGTAATATAGGTATAGGTAAATTTTATTTGGTCCTCTTTCTGTATATTGCTTATACTTTATAAATTTGTTTACTCGAGAAAGTATCTCAACTTCTAAAGTTCAGCAAGGTCATCCATTTAAATAAAAGATATCATCACTTGTGTTTACTGAAAATGTAAGTGGAATACGTAATCTGTGATGTATGTAATATGTTAGTTACATCATTCGAAGAAAACAGTAAACACTTATTGTAAACTATTTTGATACGCTATCAGTGTCAAGAGTTCAAGGTGTGATGGATATCTTGTTTATGGTTCTCATACGATATTTTTATGATTAACAGATCGGTAAAACTTACAATGGGATGAAAGTCAGGGCCAAAAATACGATCATAATATTTTTTAAATTATGAAATAGGGGACTTAACTAGATTTAAAGAAACTTAATAATTATTACTCGTAATACGTTTTAGAAACATGATGTTCCTATGCCATGCCATTTCCTTACTTTTGTACGGGCATTAAAAAACATTCTGAACATTGCATTTAACGACTATGTAACTTGTAAATACATATACCACCTACAATTATTAATATTAGCTTTCAAATTTTAATACTAAAGACAGGTAAAAATAAATAATATAATCAATTCGCCCTAATGGGATAGGTCTTGCATAACCCAATAGATGGTATGTTGCCATGTTCTTTTTATAAGGCGCGAATAAATTTATTCGTTGCGAATGACATTTTAATTTCTGTGTTTTGCCTGGATGCCATTTGTTGCAAAAAGGCTGGTAAACAATAAAGGCACGCCAACCGTTAGCTCCACAAAATAAAAGGACGACAAAAAGGCTCGGCCAATTCTGGGTAAGTAAAATAACAATAGCACAGGTAACACCAAAACTTGCAACTGTATTCAATAGACAATCGGTTCGAACAACGAATTGCTTAAAATATTGTGTTTACCAAAAGGACTGGCCTATCCTAGCTCAAGGAAAAAATGCGTGGGAGAGGAAGGTTTTAGCCCTGCAGTGGGTCAACAATGACTTACTAGATATACAGGTAGATTGTGTTTACCTCAGTCTCAGTGATGTCCCGGGGCAGCTTGACGTGTTCGGCGACGATGCCGATGTTCTCGGCCGCCTTGAGCTTCATCCTGATGTAGACGTTGGAGTCCTCGCGGCCGCCGACCTGCACGATGGCCAGGCGCGGCTGGAAGCTGGACCAGCGCGAGCGGCCCTCCGACACTTGCTGGCGGAGGTCATTCTCTATAGACCTGGAAAGTTACAATAAGAACTTGGTTAACTTGTCGGTTATTAAATCTACGGGTAGGAACAATCTTTTTCTCTGTGCAACCCCTGCATAGCGGTGAGATGTATAACCTGTTACAAAAATAATCGCCTGCCGTAGTTACCCTCTGTGGCGAGTTTTCTACCCTAGTTTTTTATACAGTAGTAAACTTAATCTTTTGAAGAGGATTTTCAATTTAAGAATTAAAATCTGTGGCTTATCTGGTAGATGTGGATTCCAGGTCTGTGGCGACTTCAAAGTAAAAAGAAGTGAAAGTTGTAGGTATGTTTTAACAATGACTGGAATGCAATGAAAATAAAAGCGAAACATTTAAAGTATAAAACAGAAATGTTTTTTTTTGCGACAAACACAAAGTTATCTGCCAAAAATAAACTTCACCGAAAAATAATTTATAAATAGAATAGCACCATTTTCGCAAGGCCCTACAATAAAACAAAAATATTTACTTAGCCACTTGAGTTCCGGAAATAGGTTGTGCGACCATGTTTACAGTACCGTTACCCTTTTTTTTTTTTTTTTTTTTTTTTTTTCGGGGGGAAATCCTCATGGACTTCCTCCGCCTGGGGAGAGGCGGAGGGGCATGCCGGACTCTTACCGGCTAAAACCCCCCGGTGTCTCCTCCTCGCACGTGCACGTGGGGCCGCGGGAATCCAAATTCTTCCGCAGCCCCACGCTGGTGCTGGCCCGGTTGTCCGGGCCTCCTCTCGTGCACGGGGTAGTGAGGTGTAAGACTACCCCGTGCTCCGCCTCGGAGGCGCGCGCCGACACCCGCGCGCGCCTACGCCTCGGGTCCAGCGGTTAGGGGGCGGGGACTTCCCCAAGTCCCTCGCCCCTGGACCCATTCATGGGGGGCGGAAAAGGGCGTTGTCCGCCCTTCTCCTGCGCCCGGTGCGCCTTCTGCGGCCGGGGAAGAGAGACGAAATCTCCCTCTCCCGTTCCGCAGTCTCCTTCTGCGACATCACGTCCTCGCAGAAGGACACCACCGCGTCCCACGACTCTGCGCTACCGACCATACTCTGCACTACGGCCGGCAGCGACAGATCGCCTCCTACTTCACTTGTGAGGACACGGCGCTGCTCCTCCCAAGCTACACACTCAGCGAGCGTGTGTTGCGCCGTGTCCTCCCCGCAATGGACGCAGTGGTGGCACCGAGCGTCCGGCTCCCTGCCCATGCGACACAGGTACTTGCCGAAGCACCCATGCCCCGACAGCACCTGCGTCACCCTAAACGACAGGGAACCGTGCCTTCTCCCGAGCCAGTCGTTGAGTACCGGCCGGATCGCCTCGACGGTAGCGAGGCCGGCGGCAGGGCGCAGAAGCCTTTGCCGCCATTCCGCCACCAGGACCTGACGGAGCTCTCCTCGGCGCAGCTCGATCTGCCGCTGCACCGGCGTCGAGCCCCGCGCCCGCTCTTCCTCGCGCCATCGGTACAATGACGCGAGTACTTTCGCCTCCAGGTCCCAGGGCGGGGATCCGGCCAGGACACAAGCCGCCTCGTAGGAAATCGTGCGGTACCCGCGGGCGACTCTGACGGCCATCGCCCTCTGCGGCTTTCGCAGAATGGCGAGAGTGCTGGCCGTCAGGTCTAGCGCCCAAACGGGAGCCCCGTAAAGGGCTATAGACCGCACGATTCCCACGTACAACCGCCTACAGGCGGCGCTCGGGCCCCCCATGTTGGGAAGCAACGTTGAAAGCGCGCCCGCCGCGCCCATCAGCTTGGGCGCTAGCCGCCGGAAGTGAGGCCCGAATTCCCACCGGCTGTCGAGCACCAATCCCAGGTACTTCATGGTGTACCCGACAGCTATCCGAGCCCCACCGACCACAATGTGTGATCCCGGCGCCGGCGC
This sequence comes from Autographa gamma, assembly GCA_905146925.1. Classification (NCBI taxonomy): domain Eukaryota; kingdom Metazoa; phylum Arthropoda; class Insecta; order Lepidoptera; family Noctuidae; genus Autographa; species Autographa gamma. The sequence continues at coordinate 5,048,087 of LR989868.1, read as the reverse complement.
CCGTCGGGGGCCATGAAACACTATGGCCTCCGACTTGTTTAGGGCCACCTCCAGGCCCAGGCGCCGGATGCGGTTCACCACCTGTGACACCGCAGCCGTGGCCATCAACGTCGCTTCCCTGAGCGAGCTCCCCCGGGCAGTGACAAGCGTGTCGTCCGCATAACACGTCAAGTCTGCGCCCGACGGGAGCTCACCTCTCAGCACCCAGTCGTAGCCGATGTTCCACAGGAGCGGTCCTAAGACCGATCCCTGCGGGACACCGCACGACATGAAGTGCCGACGAGCACCGTCACGTCCCCGATAGGTGACGCATCTGTCCTCCAGATAAGCCCCTACTGTACGGCGGAGGTAGGGAGGCACGCGATGGTGTTTCAGCGCCTCCCGAATACAGCTCCAGGGTAGGGTGTTGAATGCGTTGGAGATGTCTAAAGACACCGCCAACACCACCCCACCCCGGGACACCGTCTCCTCCGCCAGGGCCCTCACGCGCATGATTGCGTCTATGGTGGAGCGCCCCCGACGAAAACCAAACTGGTTCTCGTCCAGGTCCGGCCCCTCTCTGCACAAGTGGCCGACGAGGCGATCTGCGATGACACGCTCAAACAGTTTGCCCGCCTCGTCGAGCAGCACTATGGGCCGATACGCGGACGGCGAGTCCGCAGGGCGCCCCTCCTTTCTGAGCAGGACCAGCCTCCCCTCCTTCCATACGCTGGGAAACTGACCCCGCTCGAGACATGCCGTGAAGAGCCCCCTCAGCTGGGGCTCTAGCTCCTTCAGAGCCAAGACGAGAGCTCGGCCAGGAACTCCGTCGGGTCCGGGCGCTGTGTTCTTAGCCCGGAGTCGCGACACGGCCGCTCTCGTCTCCTCTTGCGTCACCTCGGGGACATCGGTGCTCTCCTCTTCCGGAGAGTCTGTGGCTGAGGGCGATGCCATCGGCGGGGGAACATGTCCCACTCGCATAGGGAAGAGGGTCTTCACCACCACCTCCAGCAGCTGGGGCTGCATGGTCTGCATCAGTGGGGGCGCCCAGGGACGCAACTTGCCCCTTACCCAGCGGTAGGGACGCCCCCACGGGTCCCGATCTAGGGACCCCAGCAGCTCCTCCCTGGCACGCGACTTTGAGTCGCCGATGGCCAGCCACAGAGTCTCCTTGGACGCGCGGTACACCTCATACAGCGCGTCCTCCTCGGCGGAATCCCGTCGACGCCGTCTGCGGTATCGGGTGTACCGGCGGCGGGCCGCAACGCACGCCACGCGCAATTGCGCGATCTCAGCGGTCCACCAGTACACCCGGCGCCTTGCGGACTGTTGGCGGACACGGGGCATGGACGCGTCGCAGATCTGCGTCATCGCCCCGCGAAACCGCAGCGCCACCGCCTCGACGTCGACGGGGCCGTCCGTCGCCGACTCCCAGGTCCAGGACTGGACTAAGGCTGCTTCCTCGAGTAGTTCCCTGTCGATGCGCTTAAGCGCCCAACGCGGGCCGTCGTTGATCGGGGTTGTTGGATGGCGGCCGCCGGTGGTCTGGGCAGAGACGTCGAACCGGACATACCGGTGGTCCGATAGCGTCTCCACCTCCACAGCGACACGCCAGTCGCGGACCCGGCCGGCGACAGAGGGGCTAGCGAACGAAACGTCCACTATCGACCCGCCCCGCTGTCGCACGCACGTAAATTCCGAACCCCGATTCAGGACGACCAGGCCTGTCACAACCGCCCACTCCTCCAGCACCTCGCCCCGAAGGTCAGTGACCGGAGATCCCCACGCCGATGACTTGGCGTTGAGATCCCCGAGCACAAGAACGGGACGAGGGTGGTAGCGGCCTACGACGGCGCCCAACTCGACAAGGAAACCCTCAAAGTCGGCGAGACTCTTGTTGGGGGAGAAGTACGCCCCCACAATGACGATGCCGCCCGAGACCGCAGCAACCCAGCCACGGCCCCTAGACGGGTCGATCAGAGTCTCGCCAATAATGGCCACCAAACCGTCAGCGCACCCCAGCCAGTTTTCACGGGCGGGGATGAGGTACGGCTCGGCGACCACAGCCACGTCAATCGACCACTCTGCCATGCTCTGGAGCAAAAGATCCTGAGCTCTGGCACAGTGGTTGATGTTGCCCTGGAGGAAATGTTTTCGTGCCATTATTGACACTCCATTCCCTCGGCAACGGTCCTGGGCCGGGAGTCGGCCGCGGAGCTTCTAGCCTGCGGGGGTGGCGAGGTTTCCCCGGCAGGTTTCGAGCTCCCCTTCTTTTTCTTTTTGGCCTTCGCCTTGCTGGCAGGCGCGCCACAGGCCCCTCCGCCCGCTAGGTGTCCCGCTGGCTTCCCCGCAACTGAACACAAGATGCAGTTGGGGGCCGCGGAACACTGGGCCGCCTTGTGGCCGGGCTGACCGCAGCGAAAGCATAAATCGCTACGGTCGACCTCGGCGGTGCACTTGGCCCGGACGTGCCCCTTTTCCAGGCACCGGAAGCACCGCAAAGCCCGGGGCTGCAGGAGTTTTACACCCGCTGCAACCCAGCCCACCAGCAATTCGCCGCTGTCGGCGATCCTCTTCGCCGACGCCACAGGGCACCGAACCCAGACCACGCCGAGTCCAGTGGCATCGGCGCGTATTTCGCCGACCCGCACGCTGTCTGGCGGACACTCACCCCTTCGGGCAACGGCCGCCACCACCTCCTCAGAGGTCACCGAATCGTCCAGATCGGTGACCCGCACCATTGCGGTTTTCACCGGCCTGGAGACCCGGACGTCCTCAGGGTTGAGGACTTCCCTCATCTTGGCGGCCAGAGCGTCCGCCTTTTCAACGCTGCCGGTCGCAGCACCAGCCACCTCAAACAGCCGCGCACCCGTGGCAGCCTGCCTGACGGTGACGGACTGAAGACCAAGATCTGATAATTTGATCTTGGCCTTGGCCTCAGCAATGACCGACCGGTACGTCACACCGCGCTCCGCAGCTCCGGGCTGTAGCGTGAGCGTCACAGCCTCGGAGCGCGGGGCATGCACGGCCGGCCCTTTGCGACCGCCTTTCTCAGTCCGCCTCGCAGGCCGCGCAACCGTATTGGCGGTTCGGCTGGAGGCGCGTGCCGCGGCCGCGGCCTTCTTGGCGGCTTTGCGGGCCTTCTTACGGCCCACGACTTTCGCCCAGGTCTCACCCTTAGACCCGGCAGTCGTGGGCTCGCTCGAGGGGGCTCCCTTCGCGGGCCTTTTTTCACCCTCCGCGGGTTTCCTCTTCTGAGGCGGGAGTCTCGGCGGCTCCCCGGTCCTCCGAATGTCGGCCGCTAGGGGCGGACGTAGGACTTCCGGTGGGAGACGCCGAGAGATGGCCTCCAGCCGGGCATTCATCATGCTCCCGCACTGGAGCATGCAGATCCGGACAATGCGCTCGACCTCATCGTCGGTACGAGCGATTGCCGGACCCTGTGCGGGAGTAGGGGCCACCACTGGCGCGGCGGACGAGCGTCGCTGCTGCTGCTCGCTCAGCGCAGCGACTTGCCGCTGGAGGTCCTCCATGTCACGCCGGAGCCGGCTGTTCTCCTCCTGCAGCTTCGCGACCTCGTCAGAGGCCGTCCTGCTGAGGAGGATGCCAACCGCCTCCCGGATGTCCGCGGCAGCCTCCTTTAGGCCGCGGGTGAACGTGCCCTTCAGGCTGCCAGACTTAGTGGCAACCTTCAGGACTAAGTCCACCCCGTCGAGAGCCAGCTGGCTCAAGGCCACCGCCGAAGGCTCTCCCCCCTCCGCCGCCAGAGTAGCACGTCGCTCGCGTGCGCGTCGGGCCATTTCCGACACTTCGTCGGCCGCGACGGCTTTGCGCTGCTCCCTCTTGGCGGCGTTGAGCTCCGCCTTTGAGCTCCCTAGCGAGGCACAGCTGTCGCCGCCATCGCCAGGGTCCTCCGTGGTGACCCCCACGTCACTCTCTGCCTCGCTAGCCGCCGAGGCACTGGCGCGCACAAAACGCCCGCGCCCATCCCTCCGCGGCTGCGAAGCATTCGCTCCTCTAGATGCCGGCCGACCCCTCCTGGAAGTAGGCAACTTGGGGGCCGGCAATCCTTCCTCTTCTGAAGACTGGCAAACTGGACGTTTCCTTACGGAAGACGTCCCTTGCGACCGTTTGCCAGCACTTCCAGTATCCATGACCGCTACAGGGGCCTGGTCGCCTACCCCTGCGCGTCCGTCGGTAACAGATTTGACACTCGCAGGCCCGGATACCTGCGAGCGCCGGTTGTCAACCGGGTCGCATGACGTAGCAATGTTTCCAGTAATCACATCCGCTACAGGGGCCTGGTCACCTACCCCTGTGCTTCCATCGGTCGTCAACTTAACACTCGCAGGCCCGGATACCTGCGAGCGCCGGGCGTCAGCCGGAGCGCATGACAAAACATACTCATTTTCGGACATTTTCATTTTTACTATTGGGTAGTACGCACACCGCTTCCCCAAGGCGATGCGGCCACTCTTTTTGGGAGGGTATTTAGGCCTCCCGAGGCCCGCAGATGCCTCCGGTGCGAGTTAAACCGCCCGCTGCTCGGTGTCTACTAACCTAACGTAACACTAATTAATATTTTTTTTTTTTTTTTTTTTTTTTTTTTTTTTTTTTTTTTTTTTTTTTTTTTTTTTTTTTTTTTTTTTTTTTTTTTTTTTTTTTTTTTTTTTACCCCCACTAACCTAACCTAAGCCTACCCACCACCCGGCACCCTGGCTCCAACACCTCGCCACGGATGCCCTTTAACCGCAGGTTGAGGAGCAACCCGCGGTCTTTTCCACCTCGGTCACCGCGACGTACACGCCGCGGAAACCCCTCGACCTCGCTCCCTGGTCGTGCACTCCGCTGCAGCAGAGCGCAGATAGGGAGCCCTCGGGAGCGACTCCTCCGCTCCGGCAGAAATTAGCTACGGACAACAATCTCCCCCTCTCCACCCCTCGCGAGGAGACTGCTGTCCGCACCCAGGGTGCACCGGCCCAGTACCTGCTCGTCCCCAAGAAACCAAGCGGACAAGCAGCCACCGAGCACACGTGGAGGTTTTCTGCCAGGCACCCCAGTACCGTTACCCTGGTCGGTCCCTGGTCGACTGTGGTCGCAGCCGCGAGACCCCGAGACTTGGAGCCGACCTCAAGATAACCCCGGCGAGTCCCAACTAAATATACCTCAAATATCTAGTTTAAATGTTTTGGAGAAAATCTGGTAATTTCCTGTAGCTTTCTGGTTATTTGTTTCGTAGAAATGTGGATGTGATTTTGCTGATAAAGCAGGTAGGTGGATAAATTGAAACAGACCTAAGCATTGGTCTTATTATCATTTTACGCGGTGAAAATGTGAAATTACAAATTTCATTCGTACTGGTAAATGTATCCAAAATCGATATATATATTATTTTCATTAAAATAATGTAGGTGACTTGCATTGTTATCTGTTGCATTCTTAATTTAGAAACACAATTTATTCCAAAAAAAATACTTGCAACGTGCACGTAAACAATACTTACGTGTGAAGGTATCGGGTAAGTAAATTAATACAACTTAGTTGCAGGTACCTTTTTTTTGTCAGGTGGAACTAATTTATGTGTCTGCCTTGCATCCCCAGGGGGTTGAGGATGCAAGAGTCCGGGCTTCCAGAGCCTTGAGAAAGGCTCCGACCACTCCGGCAAAACACCTGGTGCCATCCTTCGCCTTAGTAGCGGCGTTATGGGTCCAACCGAAGTTTTAGCACCATAACGCCCCCAGCGACTGCCCGCTTAGCGGCGGGCCCGACATTTCCTCCGTCCTACGTAGGAAGGAGGACAGCGGGGCAGTGCAGGGCACTACACCACCCCCGCCCAGCAAGGATAGTTACAGGTACCTAAACCTACCTCGTGAATCTATGTGGTTAGAGGTTCTAATTATTACCTATCCTTAACTGAATAATTACCTGCGAATTCAGTGTTGAGTTTAGTTTAACTTAAAATATTAGCGAAGTTGAATTAAGTAGGTACTTAATATCGCTAAGAATAAGCATTTTTATTTACCAAAAAAAAACTTAATTATTATGTTTACTTAACTTTTATACGCAAATTATGATGCGATGAACCCTTGTCGTAAGATCATGAGATACTTAGACTTTCGTTTGTAAACAACACAGGATAGCTATTTCACAATATTACAACGTTTTGATAAGGTGCCTAATATGGGGCTTGAACACTAATTTATAAAATAAACACTTTCAATTAATAATCAAAAGAAACCCCCTACCTTACACAGTCATTAGAAAATAGTCTCACAATTCGTCTTAACGGCGAACTTTTGAATAAAAACATGATAATTAATTAACTAAAATAAAGGTATCGATATAGCGACCTCCAACGAAGAACTCAATGATAGTAATATTAGGATAATTAAAACACAGCGACAGTTATACTAAACCATTTGAAAAATAAATTTAAGATAATACGAACTGTATCTAATTATGTAAATTGTTTACGCCTGTTCTTCGTACAAACATATTATTTTCGTATTGTATAGATAGGTCAACAAATGATGAATACTGACGTACTTACATTATGATAAGAAATATGGCGATCTTAAGACAACAGTAGATTGTTGTGTAGTATGACCGTTGCAAGGGCAAAACTGCTAACTGCTTACAATTAGTTTAAAATATGAAAAATATCTGAAGTGGTCGTGGTTAGGATTGATGTTCATAAATAGATCTAGAACCATCACTGTCACTGTCACATCCAGGAAATACCGCATCAAAATCGGTCTATTCGTTTAAAAGATACCACAAACAGACACAATTAGGTACACAAACAAACACTCATACTTTGAACTTAACGTTTGAAAAAATTACTAAATCGAAAGTTAAATAAAATATATAGCAACATCAGCTGCCGAGCTGAATATCATTAATAAGTACATACTTAGTAGACCATTAAAACTCACGAGGGAAAACTAGTCTTATTGTATACGTAAATAAACTTGGTATCAGTAGATAATTGCTAGAAGTAGGCATATGTTGAAAATATAGTATAAAATAAAACATTTTACAACATAATACATGACTACAGTTTATTTATTATTATTAAATTATTGCCCGGTTAGTGGCAATAGGCTCGCCCCCTATTACATGGGACCTAAACATATCGGCGAACTGTGGGTGTACATTGGTATACCTCTGCCTCCCCTTTCGGGGATACCGGCGTGATGATATGTTATTATTATTTAATAATAATAATAACATATCATCACGCCTATATTAATATATGATGTAAATATATAGGAATATTATCTATATAGTGGCACTAATTATTATATTTTTTTGTTAATTTACGGGTTATGTAGTGGGAAGCAAAATAGTTTATATTTTGTATTATCTTCTTTCTATTCCTATACATATTGTAGCTGTTTATTGTCCCTGAATAAATAAATTAAAACACAGTGGAAAATAGAAACTCCTCCTTTTTGAAATTGGTACAAAACAATTGAAATCCAGATGACGAGATATGCAAAGTAAAATCTTATTAAAGGTAACTAGTGGTATTACAAAAATTGCTTCTTATTAGGAGAAGTAACTGACAAAACAGATTGCGTGTGTGGGTATGATTACAGTAAGTATGTAACTACGTACCGTAGACGTAGTTACTTTACTTAGATAAGGCAACCGAGTTTTAAAGACATTTAGATTAAAACACGAAAAACTGGTGTGTGTACAATGCAGCTAAACTAAAGTTGTGGGTTCGATTCCCGTTAAACTGCGGCAAGCATATTAAGTGTAAATGATATCGGTAGTACCTATCTAAAATTCTTACTGCCAAAAACATACTATTAGTTAGTTAAGAGGATTTTTTAGTATCTTAAGAAGTCTGAAGTTTGCAAAAATTCATGATTTGTTCATAAGCATAATTATTATAATTACACGCTAAACCTGAGTATATATTTAAGTTACCCGAGCTACAGCCTCACGTAAATACTAAAATAGTAGTAACGAATTGCAAAAATCAACTTTAATGCATTGATATACAGACTCTTTTGAATAAAATAATCTTATTGTGCAGTACATTGTACCTAAGTACGTATATATAAGTCTTGTTTGATTTACTGTTTGTCACCTAAGAACAAATGCATGTGGTAAATTAATACCACATGCATTTCTATCTCGCTGAACAAGCGACGACGGCGAAATATAATCTATTAGCTTCCTCATACGATTTGACACATTAGATATGAATACTGGGGCCAGAGTCTGCTATTGACAATTGCTTCAATCGTCTGAGTGAGTAGGTCAAACGTCATTTTAACATGAAAATTAAATTGGCCATTGTGACGGCCAATTTTAACGTTTTGACATTTAGTAGAATGGCAATTATCCTAAAATGGACCTACTGACTATGCTTACGTTGGAAAGTTACAATATAGATCTATTAATTGCGATACAAAGACGAAAGTTTATTTCGTATTAAATAAATTTATTTATAGTAGACTAATGTGTTTATTTGTGTTACTTAAATAAAAATACATTTGAAGTTACAAAACTACTAGTTAAATAGGTAGTACATAACATAACATATCATCACGCCTGTATCCCTGAAAGGGGTAGGCAGAGGGGTACCAATGTACACCCACAGTTTGCCGATATGTTTAAGTCCCATGTAATAGGGGGCGAGCCTATTATTGCCAGTTACCGGGCCAAATCCAAACTCCGACCTGCTACTGAGAATTTCATAGAAAAACCCAATAACACCTTGGTCGACTCGGGAATCGAACCCAAGACCTCCAGAATAGCAGTCGCGCTTAGCGCCACTAGGCCAACGAGGCAGTATTAATTTTCAAAACTATTTTGCTGCATTAAATATTTTACGGTTACCCGACTGAAAAGAGATTGTATAATTTATTACGATAACCAATATTCACTGCTCTTCATAGCAAAATATATAGCAATATCACACAAATAGGCAACAAAAAATATGAGTTTCCGCGTATTTCGATAATATATGCATATGTGTAAACTGTTTAACTCAATTTTATAAGGAAGAACTCAAAACAGAATAATAGGTGTTTTAAAGTATGGTTTTGACATGGGTACAGGCGTAAATCTATATCTATCTATATCTATTCTATACATTTAATAAAAATGTAGAAAAGTGGTGTCTGTACAATGGAAATATATATAAAAAAAGTAGCAGGGCTTGTTTCTATATCGATGCCGAACCCGAAATTGTAATCATTATTTTTTTTGTCTGTTTGTCTGTGTGTTTGTGCACGCTAATATAAAAAACAGCTCATTCGATTTAGATGCGGTTTTCACTAATATTTGTAGTAAGCTTCACTTAACATTTAGTGTTTATTTCATGTCAATCGGTTCATAAATAAAAAAGTTATGTTATATAACGTTCTACACAAAAAACTTATTGATAAGTTTCGTCATCCACGCGAACAAAGTCGCGGCCACAGCTAGTAAATAAATATAAAACATAGTAATAGGTAGGTACAGTAACGAAAAAAATAAAGATACAGGCAAAGAGTACAAGTGCCAACCATGGCTCATTTATCCCCTGTTTTTATACCTGTTATTTTAGCACATAACATAGTTTTTTTTTTCTGAAATATTACAATAAATATTTACGTAATAGCAATACAACCAATAACAATGGCAGAGTCATTGTTGTATGAACCTAGTTTACAGCTGTACATTTCAATCTGATAAGAGTTATCACTTCATTTACTTCCCACATTACAAGGTTTTAAGGTCATTTACACTAGTTCATGAATAAATCAAAATACCTAAATTACTGCATACATTTTCTATCGCTGTTATAACTTGTTCTTTTTTATTTTATTTAAAATCTATGAAACAAAAACTACTTCTACAATCAGAACTACCTAGAAACCAACTCATTTACCAACAAAAAGCAGATTTTTCACTTTTAAATACTAAAAAGAATCTTATTTACTAGATGCTTTATCACTCAACTATCATGCTATCTATCAGTCATATAGTCATATAGTACATATCAGTCAGCTGTGCAAACATTCATCACAAATTATAGACTAAAACATTATTCAATTCTTTACAAAACTATATTACTCACTCTAGTACTGGGTCCAAACTTCCCTGTGGCTCCCACATAATATCACAAATTAAATAACTATTGTATTTATGTAAATAGTTCTATGAACACCTATAACCGCTGACACCGGCGTCTGACCATTAACTATTGGTAAGAGCGATGTGCGTGACTCGAGTAGCTAACCTGTTTAGCAGGTCCCCATGTCCAATCCGCCGGTATTGTTTTTATACTTATTTGTATATTATACCACTTAGATGTGTGTAGGAAATAGCATTTTTTGCGACCTTGAGTTGTCACGTGTAAGTTTGTAAACATGCGATGTTTTAGTGTACATTTGAAGAGTATAACAGTTCTGGCAAATAGGTGATTTTAAAAAGTATTGGTGTGTAATTAAACTTAATTAATCTGTTCTGCTTTAATTGTGTTTATTTCTAATATTTTACGATAAGATGGTTTTTATCCGATTGCGGCGGAGCCCAAAAGGGGGTAAATGTTTAATGTGTATGTATGTACGTTCGTAACTACCCTTAACCTATTGTTTTTATTCTGTAAAAAGGGTAATATTGCAAAAATAAAACCAAAAGATGGATATACATTTGTATATTTTTACATATTTTATTTTAATAATCAGAAGTCATGTCTTAACATTATATTTTTTTAACAAAAGAAAAAAGAATTTAACACAGTTTATGTTATCACAAAAGAGTAATCAATTCTACAAAAGTTGCTTACAGTAATAAACTGTGTTTGATTTGTTTTATAAACTTTTATACATATGTATTCACCTACCCTAACATTTTTAGCTGGCACCATTCTTTGTCAAAAATGTAGTGATTAATACTAAATATTACTTGAGGTAATTTAATAAGATCACAATCAGATCGTCTTTCGTACATTATACTTCTAGACAGTTCTAGATGCACAAATAATTAGTTGCTATGACAACGCGCCTACATTGTGTAGGCAAGGCAGACCACCTAAACCAACAATATTACTCTAAATATATAAAAAATATGTAACAAACTTATAATCTATCTAAATATAGTATAAGAGCTTATCCAGATTACAAGTACTGCAACTATTAATTACTTGAAAAAATGTCATCTTCAGACTGACTTTGAGAAAATATTTATTTAAAAGAACACTGGATTTCCTCTGGAAAATAATATAAGTTTAATGATAATAAATTTATTATTAAACTTTTATTAATATGCAACAATAAACTAATCAACTTATTAATAAAATAAACAAAGTCATAACGGCAAATTTTCCTTAAGGCGCTTAAAACAACTAAGCGATGGACGCATTGGATAAAAAATCGTATCAAATAGTAGGTATAAGCTAAACATAAAAAAACTCTAAACACTTATCTTATTACAAAGAGGATAACTATATTTTTACTCTATTATACTATCAAATAAAGTTGGTACAACTGACAACGTTGGTATTTTTCTTTTTTTTTTTAACGGATACAAATCACTGAGTGATAGTTTAGTAAAGTAAAATAGTAATGTTAGGCTTTTCAAAGGTTTGGCTTCTATAATGTTTTACGCTTTTTATTGAATGAGCTCGGCACTCAGTTCTACTCGGCCTTAGGATAAAAATTAAGTTTAGCTAGAAAACTATAACATTGTAAGATATATAACACTCCTAGATATATAATACCCTTAGACTTTACCAAAGTCTCTTCAAATGCAGAAAATAAATTTTAGAAAAAAGGCAAACAAGAAATACGTAATTTAATTACGAAAAGTCGATAAATGTTTTTCAGTCATTGATAACGAATACTATCATAAATCTATGCTTGTCTGTGTTAATACTATTTGTTGAATGTAAATGTAACTATTTATAACTATTATAATTAAAACCGTTCAAAGCATGGCTATGAATATTTAAACCAATGTAAACTTAGTATGTGAGACGTGGATGCACAACTGCATGTACATAATGATTGATTTACTGTCTAATTAATAAGATTACGCAATCTAATATAATGAAACTAACCTGCAGCTTACAAACATATGTTGTAATAAAAGAACAAATGGTTTTAAATGAACAAAATCACATCAATATAAAGTAGGCCGTCATTTTTATCTTTAAATGAAAATAAAACTTAATAACATTCCAAAAATTTAAATAAAACTACTCTTACGGATTTTATCGCGGTCGCTTTACACCATTAGACAGCCAACACGAGACCCAAAATTGTGTTTGTTAGGTGCCCTTAATTTTGTAATAATATTTAAATGTCGATGTTTGTGAACTTGAAATTTTATTACGATGACGCATGAAGCCATAAAATATTAATTGATAATTATAAGATCTATTTACTTTTCAACAAATTGTATTAACACTGACTATGTAGTTGTCTATGTCTGAAGCGATTTGAAGTCCTCTTCCTTCTGCCTGTGAGCGTTGGAGTAGAGGTGTATACGCATCGCGTGCAGCGGCATCTGCTCCGTGCCACACAACTTGCATTTAAACTCCAAGCTTGCTGATAGCGGTGACCTGTGTACAGAAAATATAGTTTTTATTACTACTTATTTATTCGTGTATTTTTTTTTATAAATTATGTAAGAACGTAATATAACGAATATACAAAGGCAGTCCTTATTTCTAAAGAAATGTCTGACCAACGATAGAAGCAGGGGTATATAATAACAGTGAACTTATATACAGGAGCCATATTGTGGGGTTTAAATAACTATGCTTTGGCAAATGGTAACATTTCTCGTTTACAACCTATCATACTAGCAGAGTAAAAAAAATACTTAAAATTGGATCAAATGCTATGTCGGACGGATTTCAATAAAAATATCCCGATTATATTTACCAGAAGAACGTATACATCATATAAATTTACAGCACTGTATTGTCATATAGTTCGAATTTGCCAATTAGGGTAAATAAGTGGTGTCATTACCAAATGATATGATAGGACCTCTTGTAATGATAGGTTATTAGTTATTATCTCCAAATTGCTTGTAATTAGGTAATTACAAGCACTTCGAATGTTTATAATTATGACGTTCTGATATGACATGGTAACTAATGGCCTTGAGTTGCGATTCCTATGAGCGGAGCGGTTGAGCATCGCATGCTCAGCGTTAAATATTATGTTATTATTTCTAAATTATACCGACATTACCTAATATGCGTATATTTTAAACTTTTTTCGCAATAAAGTTAAAAATTATTCCAATTGTACATGGCACGTTGTTACTGGTTCCTAGGTAGGGATCCATACATTTCTGCGTGTTCTCCTTTATATGACGTTATGGCGATAGATTACACGAATTATAAATTTGTCAGGATCTTAAATTAGGCAATACAGCTACCTGGACCCTCATATATAGTTATAGTATATAGTTTTTCATGTGTACCTGGTAACATTCATCTTAAGCTGATCGTTGTCCTGCTTGAGCTTGAGCAGGTGTTCCCTGGAGAGCGGCAGTAGCTCCATGGGCACGTGCAGCGGGTACAGCACGGCGCGCTCGGCCATGTCGGGCACGGAGATCTCCAGCAGCTCGTGCTCGTCCACCGAGCACCAGTCCCACGCGCGAGGGACCAGCTCTGCCGTGCGGTGCGTGCGCCGCTTCATAAGCAGTCTGGTGGATGGTGGAGTTATACTATCATTAATATGACGGGGGGAGGCCTTTGTTCAGCAGTGAACATCTTCCGGCAGATGATGATTATAAATATCAATCGATAAATAGTATAGAATCAGGGTGCTTTCCGCATCTATATCTTTTGCCACTACCTGCTATGTGGACTACGGCTTGGTAGGGTAGGTACAGAGAGAGCGTAATATGAGGGAGGTTTATGTAAGTATATAACTTCTTACATGGTTAATATGGTGGGATAATATAATTCATAAAAAACAACTAAGAAAATTGGGCAATTATACTGGGATACTATAGGCCACTTTACAGCAATTTAATAGCGTCAGTTAGGTCATTTATATCTTTTTCTAGCCTATGTTAGATCTCACTAATGGGCAATGATCTCTCTTTTCTCAAAGCTCATATAAAATGTATAAAAATTTAATTTACGAAAGTTATTTAGGAACATTGCTTCTTGCTTTGCGGCCAGTGCGATCCATGGATATGTACATACGTCCTTCTAGTACTAATATATACGTACTCCATGAGATCCTTGCGCAACAGCTTGGGCACCTGCGGCCGGAGCTCGTCGTCGGCGTTGGGCGTGTCCTGGCCCTCCTCGCAGAACATCATGTAGTCGGTCAGGTAGCGGATGTGGTTGATCTACAGGCATATACAATATACGTTAATTTTGTGATCGAGTGTTCAAGTTATGTAGTAGAAGTTTATTTGATTGTATACTTAAGTACTCACGAATTAAGTAGGTGGTTTTTTTTTTCAACTATAAATTCTCAGCTTGCAGAAGTTATTTATTTATTTATTTATTTATATATAGGAAGACTAACAGCTAGTACAATAGGTAAAAATACATGAATTTGCAACATACAGCCAATTACAAGTCTTCACTGATACACTGCACAATAAAATTAACAGATGAAAATAGCACTGCCTCTTCTAACAATACATGTTACATTCAAATAAAACATATAAAAAATCTTTAACTACCCTAATAGTCAACGAAAAAATCTCGGCTTAGCAACCTTCTCACTAATATTAAGTTTGCGTTAAAAATATCAATGTCGTGTGTTTTGCAAATCAAATTTAGGGTCTTACTTGCTCGCCATAAGAAAGTGTTTTGACGATAATTTGACGAAACTAGTGGTAGGTGAAGTGGTGCATAATGTCGCATAGCTTTGGTGGGAGTGTTAAAACCAATTTTAGACAGAAGTTCGGGGCAACTTATACGGCCAGATATAATTTTTAGCATAAAAATAACGTCTGCAATTTTCCGTCGATCGCATAAAGGAAGTAAGTGAAATTTAGCACATATATTTAAATAATTATTAGACTTATAATAATAACCTGTGCGATAACAAAGATATTTAATGAATTTTCTTTGGATGTTTTCTAACCTGTTTATATACTTGTCATACCTGGGATTCCAAATCTGTGACCCATATTCCAATATACTTCGAACAAATGAACAGTATAAAATCTTTAACGTCTTAGCTTCCTTAAAGCCAGAAGAAACTCTCATCACGAACCCAAGAGCCTGCGAAGCTTTCTTTACTATGCTGTCAATGTGTTCGTCAAAAAGAAGCTTTGAGTCATACACAACGCCAAGGTCCCGTATTTTATTAGATTTCACGAGTGTTTGACCTTTCAATATATACTTAGAGGGAATAACACGGTTACTCCTAGAGTAAGTGACAACAGAGCATTTAGAAGGGTTCAGATCTAACTTATTCCTCAGACAGTAGTCATCAAGACGTTCTAAATCACTTTGCAATGCTAGAACATCTGCTTGTGATGAAATAGATGCATATATTTTCATGTCATCTGCAAAGCAAAGGAGCCTGGAGTGATGGAAACATTTATCGATATCGTTCACAAAGATCACAAAAAGCAATGGACCCAAAAGGGAGCCCTGAGGGACACCACTCGGCACTGTTACCCAGCTAGATATGTAATTTTGTATAACTACTGCCTGAGATCTGTTGGAAATATATGATGTAATCCAACGTAATAAAAAATAAATAAATAAATGCGGACAACATCACATACATTGCTCTGAACCCAAAGTAAGTAGCTATTAAGCACTTGTGTTATGGAATTCAGAAACAACGAAGGTACCACAAACACCCAGACCCGAGACAATGTAGAAAAGTGACTTTCTACATTGACCCGTCCGGGGATCGAACCCGGGACCTCAGAGCTAGCGACACCTTGAAAACCGGTGCGTACGCCACTCGACCACGGAGGTCGTCAATAGGTCTCCCCTAATCCCCATTGACCCTAATTTTAGTATAAGGGTGGAGTGATCTATTCTGTCAAAACACTTGCTGTAATCAGTGTAAACGACATCGACCTGCTTACCATCACCCATACTACTAGTGATAAAATCATCTAAAATGATAAGATTTGACACTGTCGATTTTCCCTTAACAAAGCCGTGTTGAGATTCGATAAAATTATTATTCAATGCGGCGTATAGTTGCGTATGAATAATCTTTTCAAACAATTTTGCTATTATACACAACTTAGAAACGGGTCTAGAGTTCGTCACCTCGGTTCTAGGTCCCTTTTTATGAACTGGTGTAACAAAGGCTGACTTCCAAATACTAGGCACTACACCCTCTGACAGTGACTTCTTAAATAATAATGTAATAGGTACAGAAATGGATTCGGCACAATTAACCAAAAATACTGGAGGTATTTGGTCTGGGCCTGCTGACTTATTAAGGTCCAAGTTTTTTATCAGTTTTATTAGCACCTCTTGATTGATAACCACACTCGAGATATCAGACACCGATTGACCATTTTCGTGGTCGTATGTAGGAGAGTACTGAGAGGGTTGCAAAAATGTAGAAAAGAAATAGTCAGAAAATAGCTCGCATATATCACCACCACCAGTGGCCATATTTGTACCGTAATTCATAGTACTAGGAATATTTCTGAAGTTAGACCTCGACTTAACAAACTTCCAAAAGTGCTTAGGATTGGTTTTTATTGACTGCTCCACTGAATTTATATAATTTGAATAGCACTCACTTTCTAACTTTTTTACTCTATTTCTCAGTAAATGATAACTAGACCTATCCGAAATATTGCCATACTTCTTGAACTTTATAAAATATTTATACTTTTCCTTAATAACTTTTTTTAATGCTGCAGTATACCAAATAGGGTAGCGGTCGTTCCTATGCAGTTTAGACGGTACGTGTTTGTTAATTATATCATTTAAGATTGAATAAAAGAGATTAACCGCGATTTCAAGCGGTTTATCCCTAAATTCACTAATCCATTCTATCTGTGCAATCGCTGTATTGATTTTATCGTAATCACCCTTATAAAACATAAGTTTTCTGCGTGCAGCTGGTTTCAAATACGAGAATTGGAAGAACTTTACTTCAATACAGAGCGCTTTATGATGAGGATCAATAACAACTAACGGTTCCTCACACTCGAAAACTGTGACTATATCATCCGACAGTATAAGGTCCAGTATCCTACCATATTGATTTTCGATGCCATTATATTGGTTAAGATTGAGGGTATGCAACATATCTACTAAGGAATCGTCACTGTTATTAGAATAAATTGGTGTCAAGAATGATTCACTAGAATTGGACCTCCACGATATGCCACTCATATTAAAATCCCCAATTATTAAATATTTATCATTTGGTTTACTTATAATGATCTCCTCCAGTTTTTAAAGAAAATTATTTAATTGATTAGGAAAGGATAAACCTAAATTTTGCCGGCACAAATACACAACACAAACATTTAAATTGAATTTGTTAGAAGATCTAATGCTGCATTGTTTAATCGGCAAAGTCAACCACAAGTCCTCTGCAGTACTTGCATAAGAGGGTTGAGGTATGGCACATAATTCCTTTCGGACTGCAATGAGCACTCCACCTCCGCGGGTTTGTCCAGTAAGATCGTAATCCCTATCCCGACGGCACACTATATAACGATCATCAAACAACTCCGTGTCACTCACACCAGGCAATAACCATGTTTCCGTAAGTACTATAACGTCGTAAGAAGTAACACTTAAGTTCCGAAAGAATCGCATAGTTTTGGATCGCAATCCCCGAACATTCTGGTAGTACACCTTTAAATCACAGAATGAATTCATTTTTGTAAATTAAAAATAACAACAAATTAATCGAAAGTCTAAAGTAATCAATACTCCCTAAATCATACAAGCAGCTAACCATCAAGCACGTTAACAACCAACTAAACGCCACCTCACAGGTATAAAATAATACGTAAAAGCAAGACAAAAATGCATCATACATCTTCCAATAATATGAATAAGATAGATTAATGACAAAACACGGCAGAGCAAGTGAGACAAATATAAATTTATCATTATTAACTTTAAAATGAACAACACCATAATGCATAGAACTAAACTCATTAGGAGAACAAAAGCGAGGTGACGACGCGTGCAGTAAGTCAGGGGTGCCAAACCTAATGCTATTAATACAACTATGACTTATTACTATTAAAATAAGCAGATTAGAAAAAAATTGAGAACCATAGTAAATTATTCTATCCTGATTGATAATGATTAAATAATTTTGTTTAAATCTAAAATATTATTAATAATGAAAGATCGAGCTGTGTCATTTTTCCGTATATGGATTTTACCGAACTTCACCCAAACGTAGCTGTAGTTTTTATCCTTGGCAAGTTCTCTGACTTTATTAAGTAAAAGTTTAGATTCCGTCGTCAAGTGATCATTAACAAAGATCCTATTATCAGAATCCTTGAAACCGATATCTTCAGCTTTTATTATCTTCTTCACACGAGCAGAAGCTATAAATTCTTCCTTAATGTATCTATTAATAAAGCCAATTATTATTGCTTTATCCTTTGAGTTGAAGGTGGGTACCCTGGAAATATAATTTATTTGTGTTTTCGGAAGATTGTATCCAATTATTGTGCTTAGGTTATTCACCATTTCAAATAAATTCTCGTCCTTTTTCTGTGGCACCCCTCTAATCTCAATATTATTAAGACGCGCCCTTTGTTCGCTGGTATAAGTTTGCTTTTGGATTTTCATTAAGGTTGCTTCCAACTGTTCTTGCCTCTGTTCCAGCTCACTAACCTTACCTTCCACAGCGACCAATTTACTAGTAAATTCCTCTAGTCTTCTGGTAGAAGATTCCGATGAAGCCCTAAGTTCTATTATCTCATCTTTTATACTCTTGATGTCCACCACCAGTGCTGGAAGATCAGTTAATTTAAGTTTTACCTCTTGAATCTCCCTTAAAAGGCTTTCCAAAGATACCTTTTCCTTGGTAGCTGTGGGGGCGGGTGAGCACGATCTGCACGTAGAACACTTCCAAGCTGCTCTTCGATCTACTCCTAGTTTTCTCCACCCAGACTCAGAAATACCTGCGCAGCTAAAGTCCAGCTGGTTTCCACAGGTGGAACACTGAACACCATCGGTGAAGCTTGATTTACAAATTACGCAAGTATTCATGATGACGATTACGACAAACAGGAAAAGGTTGACGATCACTGCTAGAGAATTATACCGATAACTTGTAGGTAGTAGTAAAAACTTAGAAGTAAAATGAGCGAATAGATGATACTGGGGCAACTGCCGTCCGCGAAGTGATTAGTTATGTTATTTGTACCTTTGTTGTTTCTGATTTAATTACATTAGTTCTTTAGTTCTTTGCTTGGAGTTCAAAGCAATGTATGTAATATTGTTTTCCACGTTTATTTATGCTAAAATGATTTATAATACATACCAGACCAATATCGTTGACGTCGAGGTCGGCGTCGATGTTGACGAGCAGGTCGTGCTCGGGCAGGTAGGGCACGCCGGCGTCCGTGCTGCCCAGCCCGCACAGCGCGCTCGCGTACCGGGACCGCGACGAGTTGCGACGTAACTCCGCACTAAACAAGAAGGTATATTATATGCTACGAAATATGTCAAGTGAAGACAAATAAAACAAGCAGAAACACGACGGGATTACGTCGTTTCTATGGACATCTTCTAGCTACATCAGACCAGCTTGAAATAATCATAATTCATATAGTCTAGATGTATTCTCGGTAAACTTATGTAACTATGCAAATTTTCATCTCAATCGTCTTTAAAGGTGTCGTTCAGCTTGCATGTTTTGACATAGGCATACTTAAAGTATATTGAAAATAGGAAAAAATAGTCTGGTAACTAAATGCATGAAAATGATAAAAAGTATGTTCATCATGATTCGTAGAGATCTCCAGTCAGTGGCCGCAACAACATTTTACACTTCACATATATATTATAGTTACTTGTTAGGTTAATCTACCTGGCAGAATTATTAGAATTGGTTAAAAACAATTTTCATTATTTTATATGATGTAATCTTGTCTGAAAAGTATACTAAAATACTTACACGGGACAGAAGAGCAGAGCGATGATGGCAGGCAAGCCGGGAATGTTCGGCATTAGTGTCGTGTGCCGTAACGTTAACGTCGTGCCCTCTTGGTTGCAGCCCACTGTAGCCGCTACCAACAACCTGGCGAGAATTTTCAAGTTATACTTATACAGGTTAAAGTAAAACCTTGGATGATTAAGTATGATTTAACATACTATTTAATCGTAATCGGTGATAAATTGACATGTCTATAATCAATAAACAAGTACCCAGTATGTTGCCTCTATTTAGATTCTATTTATATAAATTATTGAGTTGTCCCGCAAAACAAACAAAAATTAAATAATAAAACTTCCTAAATATCTTTGACGAGAAATATTTGGCTAGCTAATAAACTACAACGACACACCCCTATTTTTTTTTTTAAACCAGGAATAATTTCTTACTATGCTTAGCTGTACACCTTAAGGTCGTTTTTCCTTTGCACACTTAGATCCAAATTCGTACAATAATAGGACATATAGCGTTAAGTGCTCATAGGATTATATTTTTCTGCACTTTTTCCTGATATACTTCATGGATTGTTAAGTACCTATACAAGTTGTTTTTACCTTTCATATCTCTCCTGTGGTTCCGTATCAAGGAGCACGGAGTTGACAGAGTTCCACTCGATATGAACCTTCTTGTCGCGGCTCGAGTACATCAAATTATGTACAGACGTTTCTAGCGGACTGTGAGAAAATACAATTAAATAAATTATTAAATGAATTTTATTACACGTTATTAATTAATGGCGTAGATTTGTGGCAATTTATTCATATGTATCCCTATCATGTTTTGGTGTTTACTTTATGTATTTTTTTGTTAGTAAAATGTACTTATCTTTAAGTTATGAATTACAGCTGATAGAAGATATTATTACACAAAAAAGTATATAACAATTTGCTGTTAACTTTTTTTTCTGTCTGTTTATGTGTGTGGGTTTTTATGAAGGGGGAACATATTCTAATATATACTTTTTTTTTGTTTAAATTATAATAAAGTGTGTGCTATAGTGCTGATTGTTGCTTCATTAGTAGTTAGGCAAACGTTACTTGGTCACTCGTTCCCGAAATCGTGCTATTTACTTGTTTTCCGTGTAATTACATTATTTCATGGTATTTACCTGCATGGTCCTTTGAGACAGACATCGGAGCTGCACTCCTTGGCACTAGGCGGTTCGATCTCATGCATCTGATAGTACGCCATTTCCAACTGTTCGCGATTGTAAGCCCGCTTCTGCGCCATGTTTAAATCTGTGGCGGTCTGTCTTATGTCGTGGTTCAACTGTGGAAATTATGTAAATATTAATAAGAGGTAATTATTTTAGTAGTAGACTGATGACCTGAAAAAGGTCGCTGGAGGGGCCTGGATGCGGAGGGTGGAGGACCGGGTGTTGTGGCGCAAATTGGGAGAGGCCTATGTCCAGCAGTGGACTATGATTGGCTGAATGATGATGATGATTTTAGTAGTTGGTAGTATTAGTGTTACTGAATAATAGTCTTTTTAGTTTGATGATACATAATAGAGTTAGATTTAAATGTATTCATTTCAAAATCATTATTATCCAAAAACATTATTGAGTTATCTAATTTTTTTAGAGATTTAAAAGAGAAATACTTTTATAATCGTAATGTTTTGCCATATGACTCGACATGCGCGTACGCACCTTAGACTCGTAGCTCTCTTCGCAAGGTATTGCGTACCCTCGCTTGATGAGCTCTTCATTAACGTTTAGCTTCCCGCCCTCAGCCAGCAGGTCCATAGCCACCACACCGTGAACAACGGAGTACACCTGGTTCGATGAACGTCAGAAATTTAATGTTAATATAATCGAAGCACTTGCATAGGTCCTTGAAAGCCTGAAGCTCATCGCACATTACATAAGCACAGCAGCGGTAAGACAACGGCACTATGTTTTTTATTTATGTGAAAGCATTATAAATTGTGTGGTATACACGCAATGAAAAAAAAAAAAAGGTCGCGCGTCGCTCTTGTGCTGAGAACGACCTATTGTGTCGGCGAGCAATAGAGGTGGCACCGTACTTTTGCCGTGCCGTTGGCTCTCTTAGGTATTATAGGGTGACCACAGCAACCTTTATTTGCCTCACGGCCTTCGAAAAGTCACGATTATTTTTATTATTCCATGTTATAGTTTCCGTTATACCTTAGCGAGCAATCGTCCGCGTCCAGCGAGCTGTTGGAAGCAGTGCGTGGCGGCGGCGGTGTAGTGCTCGTGCGGGTCCAGCAGCGGCGACGGCGCCAGCGACGCCAGCCGCGCGCGCATGGCTAGCGGCGACACTCCCCGTGCGCCCGCCGGCAACTCGCGCAGGTTGCACACGTGCACGCGACCCACGCTGCCGTAGTCTATGTACAGCACCTAAGAACATATAAAATTAAATATTAAGAATAATACCTAATACACTGAGTTGTTTTGAATGACAAACAATGACGTGAACGGAAAATTTTGTTGGCGCCATCAACGACAAAAATTGTATAGTATAAAAACCATCTTCCTTCCACCAAACATCTCACTGCTGGCAAGTTGAAACATTTTTATTTTTATTACTTATCGGGCAATACCATGTCTGCATAGTGCACCTGCTGTATGGCAGCCAGCTCACCTCCAGCATGTCCTTAGGCAGCAGAGCCACGACCCGCACGCGGTACATCTCGGTGCGGCCGGCGTGCGAGTACGGCGCGGCGAGCACGTCGCCGGCGGCCAGCGCGCCCGTGTGCGCGAGTAGCGGCGACTTGTTTAACGCCTGCTGTATGCCAGCCAACTCGGCCGCTGTACTCTCGTCGCCGTATTGCACCCAGAACTTGTTAATGCTTGTTAGCTAGATTAAAATAAAATTTTGTTAACCACAAAAAATATTTTCTGTTAGGGTTCGTCTAGATCGGGCGAACGCGCACCGAACCACGCAGCCCGCACGGTGTCAATATGAATAACGCCGTCCAAGATAAAAACTTAAATGACAGCAGTAGAATTACTACATAGCAGCCTATACTGTCCCACTGCTGAGCAAAGGCTCCCAAGGTCCTTCCATACAACATACCCCTCGCTGTATTCCTCTAAGTCATCTCGACACCTTTCCCTAGGCTGGCCGGATATAAAAGTTTTATAGTGTAAACAAAATATTTTTTAAAATCTGTTATAAAACCCCTTATTGTCCCACTGCAGCAAAAGGCTCCACTAAAAACGCAAAAATAGTAGATAGATAGTATGCACAAAAGAAGTTATTCTAGTCCAAAAAGCATGATTTACCTGTGATATTACAATAGGTAAATGTGTATCATCAATCTCGGGCAGCCGGGGCACCAATGTTTCTAAGTTCAGGGAGAGCTTGTCCATAGCCATTGTGGCAGCTAATGCATGCGCCTTCTCGGGACTGCAGAGAATTAAATTACATCAAAAATAAAGACAAGAATACACTAGAGACGATTTTGTCAACTAAAAAGACGCTCAAGTCCCATTGTTTTAAGCGGACGTTATGTCTCATGCTGGCACTTTAACTTTACGGTGTAAAGAAGGGCATAAAAAAAGGTTCTGTTTTTGATGGTCAGAAACTTTTACTTAGTTATTCAAGGAAATGTTGCTTTATTTGACTTCTAGCGAATCAAAGGATCAATCCAACTTAAAGTAAATAAATCATATGATGCAAAAATATTAACAATGATATTGAATTTATATGGAGGTAGACAAAAAATACCCATGTATAAGTTTCAAATCAAAAGGCATAATAAATTACTATAATAACTACATGTTTTCTATACTTACGGCAATAAAGGTATTCTTATATCGATACGTAGTTGTCGAGCTTTCACAGCCTTGTACACAGGTAGCACTACTTGACCAGGAATGGAGGGGTCCTAGAAACAAACACTTTGTTTAATTATTTGTAATCATAACTTGAATTCGGTCGTGAAATATGACTTATATAGTAAATTTCATGATTAAACAACTGAGCTGATTAGGATCAAATTTTGTATGGGGTAAGCTCTCAAGGATGAACATAGACTAATTTTGTCGAAATAGCCAAAAACCACACAGGAAAAGCCGCAGGCAAAAGTTATCTATATAAATGAAAATGATGTTTGAATTTTTGTTAAATCACAATGCATGATCGATGAAAAAATGATGACGAAACTGCATTTCTTGCATTTCTTAATAAAATGACAATGTTGCTTACCCCTCTGTTTTGCGCTCCATTCTTATCATCTACCCCATCGCTAAAAGTCAAATAGATTTTCCTGAAAAAAAAAACGTTATGTTAACTGTCATATTGTTTTAAAAGAAAAAATATATTCAATGAAAACCCTTCATCTTTCGCATGTTTTATTATGACAAAAATTTAAATCTAATTTAACTACCATTTTATGATTTTATATAAAAGGCGGAAGAGTAAATGGGGGTAAGTTGAGGGATGGCCTATATCTACTATTTAAGCTGCTTTGACAAGCCCTTGTTAAATGCATATGTATTTATACACACATGAGAATGCCAGCAGTAATATCGAAATATAATATTATGAAAAATAAGTATCTTCCTCGTGCATTGTTATTTTAAGTTGTGTTATTTTGTGTGTACATAAATAATAAAACAAAATATAATTACTTGCTATTCTTGTCAAACGAGACGCGAGGTTCGTCAGATATGTGCTTGATGACTGCTTTTTTAATCGCCGTCGCATACACTTCGGCCGGCTGGTTGTCTGGGAAGTTTCTGAGGTATACCTAATAAAAGTAACATTTCAAAGTTTAGGTAACTTTAATACTACCGATTTAATTAATAAAGATCGTGTCTAAAGTATCGAGCATTTTTTCCAATTATTCATTGGATTTTCTATTCCTTATTTATCCTTCCTTTCCTTTACTTGTACCAATTCTGTTATATGGGATCTAAAACAGTATATTATTGAGTAAATGAGTAGTACTCACTGTGTTTCTTGGGTCGAGCCCTCCAAGTGTGCGAACTGCGTCCCTCTCCCGCGACTCGTCTTCCGACACTTGCACGAAGTACTGCGGGTAGAACGCTCCCGCCAGTATTATCTGTTACAAATACATAAATGTGTTCAATTTTATGGATGATCAGAAAGTCACAGAGGCCCAGTGTCATTGTCATGTCCTCGAGTGTTACCGAAGGTGTATGCCACTGTAGTCCAATGTCCCGACATTCAAAGCCACCAAAGTAAAATGTCTCTGAAATCCAGAGTCATCGAAGTCCACTTTTGCTGAAGTCTAGTGTTTCATATATCCAACGTAACTGAATTCCAGTTTCACTGAGGTACATTTAGGACAGTAAGGTGTAGTGTCACTGACCTTGTAGAGTAGGGCCAGCTCGTGCTTGTTCCAGGGCGACTTGGCATCGACGGGGTCTATCCCGAGCGCGGCGAGGCGGTGGCGCAGGTCTCGCGCCAGCTCGTGCAGCTCCCGCAGCGCGCGCGCCTGCACGTAGAAGCGCCGGGCCCACGCCGCTTCGGGCTGCGTGCTGCGGAAGTACTGCTGCTGACGGAGGTGGCTCCACACCTATACATCATACAACCCCGGTTAATACAGTACGGGTACACACCGCAATTTTTGTGGCAATATGCTTTAGGGAAACGCATGATAATATATTTTTTTACCACATAATAAGGTGCGCAATAAACAAACAAGTATAAAAGCCGTACACTATTTTACGGCTACGTTCAGATGACAAGCGCTCGACGAGCGTTTTAATAACGCACGTTTACAACTACATACATTTTATTCAGACCGTACACATGGCATGTACGGTCTGAATAAAAAGCGCGTTTTAACAAGCGCGCGTCAGCGCGCGTCAACGTACACTTTGAGATCATTGGGTTTTCTATGTTTCCGTTCAGATGAGCGCGCGCTTTCGACGCGGATAGAAATATTTTAGGGTTCATTAAGTTCGTCCGCAAATGACTTTATGGACATTCTAACATTCTGAAGTAATTTGGGCCCAATTTGCCTTAACTTAGGATACGAAATAATGTAATAGCTTTCTGTCAGCCTGTGTGACAAAATTGGGTGGACCCAATATCTCCGTCTTCGGTCACGTAGATTCTGCGTCGGTATGAAATCACCGTTAAAACTGTTTCTACGTCCATCTTCGACAAAAGTAGAACTCAAACTGAGATAGGCGAACAAAAACGCGCGTATAACGACGACTAATAGTGAGAATTTCCTACAAAAACCCAATAACACCTTGGTCGCCTTGGGAATCGAACCTGGGTATAGGTTCGATTCCCAAGGCTCTAGCATTGCAGTCGCGCTTAGCACCACTAGATCAACGAAGCAGTCGGGAACGGGAGAATATTCATGATCCCTTATTACTTGAATGGAATTCTTATAAAAAAAATAGATGTATTACGGGACTGGAAAGAAACAACATACACAGCTAACACCACAATGCACAGATAGTAAGTAATTGATGAGACGTCAAAAACCTGAACTGGAAGTCGGGACTACCGTTTCATTTCCTCTATGAAGTAAATATACTTTGCTGTTTTTATTTATTTTATTTATTTATTTAACAGTTTATGTACACAAACAGGAAACAACAATAGAACAGGACATAGAATAAAAGATGTACAAAGGTACTGCTTATTTCTAAAAGAAATCTCTTCCAGCAGACCTGCGAGAGGAGAAGAACATGAAATTTGTAGACTATGTGTACAATAGTTAAAAGGAAAAAAAAAAGAAAAAGGTTATCAAAATAATTTAAACATAAATTAGAATATATATATAAATACTTATATAAATAAATATACACTTAAATCATAAGGAAAGGTAGTGCTCTTTCACTTTTTTCTTAAAAAGAGAGATAGTTGGTAAGTTTCGTATGTTAGGCGGCAGTGAATTCCACAGTCTGACAGCGTGCACGGAAAAGGAATAGGAGTAGAAGTCCGTGCTATGAGGTTGGAACTTTAGGAGGGTTTTGAGGTGGGATCTGCATGGAGCGTTAGGAGGCTTTACAAAGGAAAAACGCTCTCGCAGATAGGATGGATATTGTGGATTATGCAGGATGTTGAAGAGGAGACATAATATCCGAGTGTTCCGGCGAAGGCGGATAGGGAGCCACTTGAGATCCTTGCGGAAGTTTGAGATGTGATCGTACTTTCGTAGACCAAAGACGAACCGAATACACAAGTTTTGCAAGCGCTCAAGTTTATCTAATAGCTCCTCAGTAGCGTCTAAAAAGCAGGCGTCAGCGTAATCAATAATGGGCTGAATCAAAGATTGTGCTAGGGAAATTTTGGTTTTGAGGGGAAGGAAATATTGTAGGCTTTTGAGAGAATGGAAAGAATAATGCACTTTACGGCTGACCTCATTGATGTGTGCTCGCCAGGAAAGGTTATTATCAAATATGACACCCAGGTTTTTAACGGAATCAGAGAAAGGGATGTGAACACCATCAAGATATAGTTTTCCGCAGCAGTTCAGGTCAAGTGAGTTGCGGTAGTACCGACTGCCAATTATTATAGCCTGAGATTTAGCTGGGTTCAATTTTAGGCCGTAGGACTTAGCCCACAAACTAATGCGAGCCAAGTCAACGTTCATTGCTGAAATGGCAGCATCAACGTCGGCCAGTAAGAAATGCCTATACACCTGCAAATCGTCTGCGTAAAGATGGAAGTTTGAAGTTATAACAGTAGTGACTGAGTTAATGAAAATGGAGAATAATAGAGGGGAGAGGACGCCACCCTGAGGCACCCCCGCAGAGAGCTCACACCATTCAGAAGTAGAATCTTCATGACGGACGCACTGCGAACGGCCCCGAAGATAGGAAGAGAACCAAGCTAACGAAGATGAAGAAAAATTTATTGATTGCAGTATTCCCAGCAGTACGTCAAAGTCCACTGAATTAAATGCACTACTAAAGTCAAGCAGAACAAGTACCGTAAGGCGCTTGTTCTCCAAGGCCAAACGGATGTCATCAGTGACATTAATCAGGGCTGTGACAGTACTGTGGCCCGGGCGAAACCCAGATTGAAAAGGCGAGAGGAGAGAATTGGAAGTTAAAAAAGAGGAAACTTGACGGTGTACGATGTGCTCGAGGACTTTAGAAAGGAAAGGGAGAATCGAAATAGGCCTAAATTGAGATGCAATAGTGGGATTTGGTGATTTGGGCAAAGGGATTATGAATGCTTGTTTCCAAAGAGATGGAAAAGTGCAACAGGAAAAGGATAAATTGAATATGTAGGTTAGGATGGGAAGTAGTTGCGGTAAGATAGGGATAATCATCCTCGAGCTAAGATTATCTTTGCCAACCGCCGAGGAAGATATAGCCAACACAGATTTTTCTACTTCGGAGTGAGTCACAGTGTGAAATTCAAAGGGAGGGCAGCTCGGTACCGGCATACTCGACAGTTCTAATAAGGTACAGGTTTTGGCAGATGAATCTAAAGAAGCCGGTGAGAGGGAGAAGTGAAGGTTAAGGTCATTTAAGTTTACATCTTTGCAGATGTCAACTTTAGGAGATTTACCGATACCGACTGATTTGAGAAATTTCCACGTATCAGAAGGATTAAGTTTGTCGAGAGAATCGTGAAAGTAGCGCCTCCTAGCATCCTGACACAGACGATTGCAACGGTTTCTCAGATCTTTGAAAAGCAGCAAGTTAGCCTCAGATGGTCTCCGCTGATACCTACTTTTGGCTCTGTCCCTTCTAGCCATAAGCTCCTTAATGGAGGATGTAATCCAGGGTGCAGGCTCATGCTTCATTTTTATTCGACGGTTAGGAGCATGCTTGTCAAATATTTCCATAACCTTAGCATTAAATAAAGATAAAGCATCATTAACGTTCTGTGCTGCAAGCAGCGTCGACCAATCAACAGCCTCAACATCGCACCTCAACGCTTGAAGGTCCATACAGCGATAATTTCTCAATAGGAGATATTGAGGTTTAATTTTGGGGCGGCGGATCCGATAGGACATAAATACAAGATCGTGATAGGAGAAGGGAGCTGTAAATTGGCCGTGAGTAGAGACGTTAGTAGGAGACGAAACAATCATGAGGTCAAGTAGAGTAGGAGTGCAATTAGGAGCAAAGTGGGTAGCAGAAGATGGTAGAATGTGAAGGTTGAAGGAAGATAAAAGAGATGATAGCTTGAGAGAACGGGAGTCACGCTTCAACAAGCAAGTGTTTAAGTCCCCCATTGCAATGATGTGGCTGTAAAGAGGGCAATATTCCTGCAATATAGATTCGAGGGAGTCAAAATAGTTTATGTAAAGGTTCGGGCAGTAAATTACAAGTAGCAATACTTTGGTGTGGTGAACTATAACCTCAATGAGGAGATATTCAGCTGATTCGGAATAAAGATTGGGAGAAGTGTAAATGATCTTAAAAGATATGTCAGCACGAAGGTAAATAGCCACACCGCCACCACCTTTGCCAGTCCGGTCATTGCGGATCAGGACAAAGCCAGGGAGAGCATAATGTGTAGAGGGAAGAGAAGGTTTAAGAAATGACTCAGATATCAACAGAGCGTCGATATGTTCACTGCTAATAGACGCCAGAAGGTCATTGTAGTGGCCGGGAACACTCTGGGCATTAATGTGGACTAAATGGAGGTGCTTGGGAGTAGTAGAAAACGCAGAGGCGATTTTACCACGTAGTGTGATAGGAGGAGAAGTATCACTGCCGGCACTAACAAAACTATCAGTGGAAGAAGAGCATGAGACGAAACTATCGTTAAGATTTAAGTCTTCAAACATTAAATGTATGGAATAAATATATAACACGAATAAATAATAAAAGTAAAAGGCAAAACAATACGCAGTTGACAGTTAAACGTATCACTATACAAAGAACTGTCAGCCACCCACTAACTCACGCAGTGCTGTAAAATAAACCGTCACCAAAATTAAAGCTAGATAATAAATCTCCAATAAAACACTGACAAAATAAGAACCAAATAAAATTACTTAAACAAAATGTGCAAAACAAAAACTAACATGAGTGAAATGGAACGTCATGACAAGGAAATACAATGTGGTTGACAGTGACAGATGACAATTAAAAATATTGTGGGTGATGAAAATTGTCACCCTCACTAAATTTAAGAAGATAAGTTTATATGACGGTGTAAGAAGAATGAAGAAACAATTTAGAAGAGATATACGTACATTAATAGCAATAGATGGATACATACAATAAAATAGTTGCTCAAGCATGTAAAAAATCAGCCTGAAAGTAATCAGTTGCGCCGCCGAGCCTTCCTCGTACCCTTGGTAGGGACAGCAGGCAACTCTTTAGGTGATCCAGGATCGTCCGATGGTGCTGAGTCCTCTGCATCGCCGGCAATAGGCATAGGAAAACGGGCAAACAATCGACGCAGTTCATCCATGCCTTCAAGTTTGTGGCGAGACTTGTCCGGCGTGATAACAACAATCTTGCCCTCGACGGTCCAGCAATAATTTTAATTAATAATAACAAATAATTTTACTATGTGTTACAGGAATTTTTGTTTTATGAAATAATAGTATTTAGAAACTGTACCTTATAAACGTTGAGGAAAGCAATGCAGTCGCTGGTAGAGCCGTCCGCCCACGTCAACTTGGAGTTGTACGCGTTCAACCGCTCACGGAAGGGACTGCTGAATAGATTCTTTACAGACATGGCAGCCGCTGTAGATCAACAAATATATATTTTTATTCAAATTCAAATATTCTTCGTTCAATATTTGTCTACACAGTAGCACTTATCGATAGTTAAACACAAAATACAAAAAACAGACATCACCATAAGGGTCGGTTCATATCTGGCGGAAACGGACCGCGCACCATCGGCCGCGCAACGCCAGAATAAACAAACACGCAATGAAACATCCAACCCCCACACCAGACGCGCTAACGCAACATCAGTTGAGTGTGAAGGGCCGAAACGAAGGGCCGAACGTGGTGGGGACCACTCATCCGTCCTCCCCGGCGCCAAGCAACTGACAAGACGCGACGCGGCCCCCGCCAGAGATGAACCGACCTTTAATCCCCTACCTTTCACCGCTTCCGAAGTGCTTTGGCTGAGGAGAAGAAACGGCGCAACAAACTCCAGCCCCCTTATTATTTTATTACACGTTTGCGAAGCAAATATCTACTATAATGAACAATAGAATTACATGCATACAATAGCATGGTGGAACCAGGGACAACAAATAATAAATAAACGTCTAATAGTTTTTATCTTTGAAATAGACTATGGACGACAGATACAGGGTATCTATTTATAACTCAAGAATATCTCGATGTCTTTGATTTGTTGGATTCCTTTTTTACCCCGAATAACTACATTAATATCTGAAAAGGAGACTAAGCGGCAAGCGGGTTTACTATTTATAGTCAATACAACTAGGGCGTCTAAAAAGAGATGAAACATTATTTAATGAGATGCAATACACATAGACTGTGTATGAGACAGAGACGGCGAAATTTTGTAGGCCTTTCTAGAGGTGACAAGTTACATCGGCCATACCATACAGCTAGTTTGAAGTAAATCTCACCCATAACAACAGCTTCCTCCAAGCATCCGTAGATGTAGCCCAACATTATCAGCTTGGACAGTTTGACATCGACCGGCAGCTTGGCGCAGACGCGGCCTAAATACGTGACGTCACCGTCGTCGCTCACCCACTCCTCGTCAACCGTCTTCTTTAGGGCACCGATCTGTAGGAATAAATAATAGATAAATATACCTGCACTTTTCATATTTTATTGAATAGTTTTAAATGCTAGATTTCAACCTAGTTTGGATCACATTTTGCCATTTTATATATTTATCAGACAAAATATATATATTGGTTCTTTTTATTTCTATTTAAGGTGGTCCAGGTCTACTAAAATTGGGAATTCGGTAATAATGGACTTTGCTAAAATTTAGAGCTTTACGCAAGTACGAGTATATAATATAGTCTCTGTAAACCTAAAATTGATCTTCTGGTACATAATATTAGTGTCCAGTCGATTTGACAGTATTTATTATTTCTACTCAAACATTTCCAAATTATTAACGTGAATACAGTAAATACCTCTTTAAGCACGAGCACAGTACGTTGTATATTAGTGAGGTCGGGAGGGTCCATGGCCAACGCTAGCACATCAGAGGGAGGGCCCATGTCCAGCATCTTTGAGAGGAGCACCAATCTCTCCAGTGGGCACCGAGTTATCTCAGGGGCGCATTCGTCGTTAAACGACTCCTGTATTCAAGAAATCATCAACAGTTTTATATTTTATTCCAGTTGGCTTTAATATATTTTTCTACATGAAATTATTCTTCTTAATTATCTTTTTCTGCCCTATTCAGAATTTATTCGGAGTCAGTTACTTCTTATAGCCCTGTTTAACCAAACTTTAAGACGTATATCGGTTTTTTTATCGTGATGTGCAAACAAATAGACAGAAAAAAGTTGCAACTCTTAGGCCGCGCGTACATGAACCGCTATACTCCTTGTGCTCGATAGACGCTCTGCTTCACACAGTCCTTATAGTAGCCTTATTATTTTTTCTTGAACATTATCTATGTACAGATATCAATCTTACAAAAATAGACATCTTACATAAAACTTCTCATTGACGAGTCTGTAGACCCGTCCGTCCCTCACTCGACCAGCGCGACCGGCTCTCTGCTGGCAGTTGGTCTTGGTGGCCCAGTCTAGTCGCAGCGAGGTGAAGCTCGTGTCCGGGTCAGCCACCATAATCTTCATGAGGCAGTAGTCGATCACTGTACAACAGAAATTAAGCTTTATGTTTGCTCAGGTAAGTAAACAATTGAAATAGGTCAAGGAAATAGGTATTTGGTTCGATTCCTTTGTCCGTTCGGAGTTTTTGACAGAATACTTCTGTAAATAGATTTTAGTTGAGTTTTCTTATATGTCCTGTTCTGATTGTTTGTAAATGCGCATGTACTTCTCACCAGAATGCACTTGTTCAAGTTATTTACCAATAACTCTATAATAATGCTATAGATTTCTTATCCTTATACATTTATTTCTTGCAAATAAATATGATGGGTAATAAAAACAAATTAAGGGAAACGAAGAGATAAAGAAAATATAGGAACGTCAATGCTTATTTCTTAAGATATTTTGCCACAACAGATATTAAATGCTCCATATATTAAATCACTTACCATACTTAATATCAGGCACGGTAATAGAACTCTCAGCAATATTAGTGGCTAATATAATCTTCCTGTGTCCGGGAGGCGCGCGCCGGAACACGCGCACTTGTTCTTCCGACGTTATGGTCGAGTGCAGCGGTAGGACGAACCATTTGTATGATGCACATTCCGCGTCCACTATCTTTGTGCTAAAATATGAGGGAACAAATTAAAAGGAGGAATAGAAAAGATATGTAATGACGGGCCTGTTGGTCTAATGGTTAGCTCCCCTTACTAAAGGGGGAAAGTTCGATTCCCACCCAGGACAAATCTTTGTGTGATGACCAAAATCATTTGTTCTGTGTCTGGGTGTAATTTATCTAAAATACGTTTGAAAATTAAGAAATTCTTGTATAGAAAAATTAAATTAACATACATACATCCTTACTAATGTTATAAATGTGAAAGTTTGTGAGAATGGATGTGTAGATGTTTGTTTCACACATTCACGCAAAAACTACTGAACGAATTTTAATGCAACTTTACAATAATGTAGCTTATGCATCAGAATAACATATAGGCTATAATTTATATAGTGTATGAATTGTCATTCATGCGGGTGAAACCGCGGGACAGAGCTGGTGTTTAATAAAATGTAATAAATAAAAATGTAGAATTATGCTATTTTTTTAATCAATTTGAACATGAATCAACATAGAAATCTCTACGTTTGAGTGTATAGTGTAAGCATCAAATTGAGATAGCCGACATCCTGTGGAGCTAGATCTCTTATCGCCAATACTGCGATAAGGACTAGTTTTGCATATCAAGTGAACGAACTACCAACACGACAATGTAACATTAATTCTGTATGTAACCTAATGTGGTTTGTTGTTAATACATTTGAAATTAGTTTTTTGTTCCACACTAAGAGTATGTATAAATAGCTATGTAACACATGATACGAAAATTATATGCCCTGGATGAATTATAATCTGATCTGATAAACTTATATTGATGCTTTAATTATATTTTAACAGGAATAATGCATCAAATACAAACTAATATGATACCTGTATCTTATAACTTTTTTTATTTAATATTTTCTTTCTTTATAAAAAACCCACAATAATGTTTCATATTATATATCAGTAGTTATATGAAGCATCTTACCGCAATGCTGAGTCTGTAAGAGAGGCATACAAGTCTTCAATCTCGTTAATACCGGGCAAGAATATAAGCACTGACGGCAGATCTGCTTGATCCCTATCTGTGATTTTGTCTTCTTGTCTGTCAATCTGCTCAAATGCATTCAGCAGCTTAATAACCAAGTGATGCATTTCAGGAGCTATAGCAGGCTCGTTACTCGGCGTTGACTGATTCAAAATCTAAAAACAAAGGAATTTAAATTGGAAAACTGAATGGAATACTGGTTCAATCCTAGGGCCTCATTCCGCTATGTTAAATGCATGGTCGGTCAGTGTACTTGCCATTGTGCCAAATTTTCGTATTCAGATAAGCATACAATAAAATCTCATTGAACTCTCAAGGAGAATGATTGTAATGATGTTAATGACCAAATCATGTTCGTAATGACAGTTAGCAGAATGCAAACTATCGTAAAAATTACCAAATGAAGCAAGTCATTCATTCAATTCAGGCAACTCTTAAATAGCTGAAGCGGGAAAAAAATGAACAGGACCTCTTTATTATGTTTTCTTTTTATCTCTCCTCTTAAAGACCTCCTGGCAGAAACTGCTTATAAAACAAGGAGTACATTTCTAATCAGATGATTTATTGTACTTATTGTATTTATTGTACCAACATGGTTGTACATAAACTATTAAATAGATAAAACTTCTATCTAATAAATAAAACAAAAACTACTTACAGATCCAAACTTAGTCAAATGGTTTAAATAAAAGACTTTCACTGAGAACATTGTTTCTTTCCTTTCAACCTTGATGCATGAGGACCTGCAGGGGCCTCGGCTTGTTGGTACCAAGAAGTAGTCAGAGAAAGCTTTACTGTTGAATGTGGCTGACATAAGTACCACTTTAACGTTCGGTGAGACGGTGTATAAAAGCCTTTTTACTACTAGCAGTAGAAAATCCATCTCCTGACCTCTCTCGTGAACCTCATCGAGGATTATGTGAGTATATTCATTCATTGATTTTGCACCCACTGAAATGATAATAAAAGATTTAGGTTTGCTTCTCTTTTCTTGTTTGAAGTACATAAACTAATTGTTTAAATAATTAACATAAACTTCCTGTTTTATTTATCGAAATGCAAGTTTTAACTTATTTTTTTTAAACAGACCACATAATAATATTTAAGTTCAAAGAAAATAAATACGAATAAGCTTTGTAGTGAGAATAATATTGTGATATGAGAAGTACATTGATTTTCAGAATATACATGGGAATTTTGATAGGGATTATATGTAAATTGAGATGCTACTGTGCTTACCCAATTTTTGTAATAGGATGCCTGTAGTAACATAGTGAATGCGTGTATCTGATGACACTTTAGCATCTAATCCAACCTGTAATGTAGTAAATAATATTAAAGCTTATTGTAAATACTTTAAAACCTTTCATTATTTTCTCTTGATTAATTGGTTACATTTTGCTATCAATTTATTAGACCCATTAACTCACCTTTTTAGTGTTACGTTAAGATTCAGACCTGATTGATTTAAAAATATATATATTAGCAGCAAAAGTTCACCTGATATCCAACAAGTCCTCCAACATCCCAACCTCTTTCTTGAGCAACTCTTGTAGCAATAGATATAGCAGCAATTCTCCTAGGCTGTGTCACTATTATCTTGCAAGGTCTGCGAGCCTGGTAGCAGTCGTCAAGGATCCACTGCGGTACTTGAGTGGTTTTACCGCAACCAGTGGGGCCTTCAATTATGACAACTGGATATCCTTGGATGCGGTCCAAAATCTTAAAGTAATTTGCATTTCATCAATCAATTATTTATTTCTGTTTAATCTAAGCTTAATATACTTGTATACTGCAGCTTTCATACTTCCCTTACTTTATAGATTGTTCAGTTACATTTCGTTTTTATTTATGGCTAACATTATCTTGTTAGACAAACTTGTAATATATAACAAAAACTCAGTATATAAATAAACAAAGTTTGAAAAACAATAAAAATACTAAACCTATTAATAATGCATTAGAACCAACCTGTTCCTTATAATCATTGATTGCTAGATTTTTGGTATCTTCTTTAGTTTGGAAAGAGTATTTACTGTACACTTCGGTCATAGCTTCCTCTGACAGCTTTGTCATGTCCTGAAGTGATGTTCCCCATGATGATAGTTGTTCCAGAGACTCCAAGCCAGTTGACATACTTTCACACTGCAGTGCTCGGTCTGTTAAACTCTACAGTAACAAATTACCATTTGTTATTGAATATTTGGTCATGATATACAAAGAATTAGCACAGGACAGACATACATGGAAAGAGCTGCACTAACAAGAGCATGGCTCTTTAATTGATGATGATGATGA
This sequence comes from Autographa gamma, assembly GCA_905146925.1. Lineage (NCBI taxonomy): Eukaryota > Metazoa > Arthropoda > Insecta > Lepidoptera > Noctuidae > Autographa > Autographa gamma. The sequence continues at coordinate 5,011,379 of LR989868.1, read as the reverse complement.
TTGACAATTTATTTAGATATATCTGATTATCTTATAACAAACAGAAAGATTGGATAAATGTTAGTAGGTATTTGTAATTTAAGAACATTAAAACTTTAAAAGTAAAGATGGCATTTTTTTAACTTCATGAGTAATCAGCGAATAATTCGGTTAAGGTGAATAAAAAATATTCATACCCGCATATACATTTGTGTTTCCTTCTCCTTGACTCTGAGGGCATAATCGGTGCCGCTGCCAGACAACACTGAATGACGATGTTCTATTTTCCTGTCTAGCTGATCTATCGGGTCATCTTTAACAATTCGATGGCCTCCAGTAAGTGGACCCCGAAGTCTGGTAATTTGAGAACTAGATGGAAGTGGATCTAAAAGAAATCCTCGCAATTCATCCATAGCTAAAACTTTACTTTTAACTACTTCAGCTAAACTTCATATGGCTACAAACACAATGAAGTTGTCTAAGTGCTTGTATGGCCAAGCAATATCGTCTAACAGAACAATTGATATTTTATAATGCAAAATCTGCAATATTTTCAAATCAAAGCAATGCTTTGGTTTTTTCGACTTGAATAAAACTTCCGTCAAGTAAAGTCAAGTTCCGTCGGAATTGACCACAGACTACCACAGAAAAACATTGGTTCACAGAATGCAAAGTTCATGTTTTGCAAGTTTTTTTTAATATACCTACCTATTTTAGAATCAATGTTTTTGAAGATGTAAAAACGTTTCCGATTTAAATAAATAACTTATTTCTTATTTACTTATCGTGTGGGTGGAACCATCGAGCAAACTTATAGGGTACCTTATAACTCTAGCATTAATACTGAACTATGTAAATAAAAAAATAATTTAAAAGGTTTGGCGAACAGAGCAATTCTTGTGAGCACGTAGCTAATTTAAATATTTAATTAATAAAATATTTTTCGTATTGTATTTGTTAGGTTCGTTTTCCATTCAGATGTGATTATATTTTATTCACTACTGGTCTATGGAAGGGTGAACTTCCCTTATCCCTTATAAAGAAGCTCATGCCTCATGAAAGTTCCCATACTCCCTCTCTTTACATATTATGGTGCTCTGATGGTCATTGACTGGTCAACAGAGGTCCGCACTCGCGGTTTGCCAAAGCACTAAGGAACGGAGTATTCTAAACATTAAATTAACCGAAAAAATGAGAAACACCATAATCCGTTCCACTAAAATTATCGAAGTCACACAAAAAGCTGCTACGTTGAAGTGGGATAGGGCTGGAAACACGGAACAGAAAAAACAAGTGGAAGTGCAATACGACAAAATTACTATGGGAACCGCTGTCGCCAAACTCACACAAATAATCCGATAATAACATATTCACTACAACGAAATAATCCCTATGATTGGTAGTTTTAAATTCAGACAAAATTAGCCTACATCACAGAAAAAAAATAAACCCTGACTTTCTAAAAATAAGGTTCATTTTGCATTAGCAACAATACGTATTTACGGTCTACAGTCGCACTAAATTCGATTACGAGTTAGTTTTGCTACTTGACCATAGATGGCGATATATAATCAATATAAGCAATTATCAACATAATTGCTTTAGACATACGGTTGACAATGGCGTGACTCTAATGCTACTCGGCCAAGGACACACCACGTATAACATTTAAATTCTTTATCGATATCAATAGATACCCGATTTTTGTTCAAATACGATAAATAAGAGTCGTTGGGAATACATTTAAAAAAAATATATATATTTTATACGATAAATGAGACTCGTTGGGAATACATTTATTACACAAACCGCTGTACATTTTTACAAACAAAAAAAAAACAAACATCCGAATTGAGAACCTTCTCTTTTTATAAATTCGGTTACTATTTAAAACATTGATAATATTTCTGCTTCATACCACTTTTGCAACCATAAATTTACTTAAAATAAATTTCGGGTATGAATTAAGGCGACCTACCTATATTGTAATGAAAAATTAAACAAATAATGAATTTAAATAAACTAAATTGTATAGGTTAATTAATTATTCCTCGTATCGACATCAATCGACAAATTGAATTTTCGACTTGACCACATCACTACATTGAGTAGCGAAGGTCTTTCTAGAATGTTCTATGAAAAAAGACAATCGAAAATAAACTTTGTCTTTACTGCATAAGGTTTATTTTGACTAACCGTTCTATTTAATTTTTGTAAATTGGAAGAAAATAAGATTTTTATTAGAAAACAATAAAAATCGTACTTACCGATGATACGAAATACCTCCATTTGTAACATTTCTTCTCCTACTATCATTTTTGCACTCTAGAACTTAACAATACGGCATAGCTAGGTAAATATTAATTTTTCACGAGACGAGCAACTCTACGCGATGACAGACGCCACTGGGATCGGTTCAGCGCAAGTTAAGCGTAACAACGCATAATTATGACACGCGTGCCACGCCTACTTAGCACTTCCACCTGTTTTTTCTGTTCCGTGGCTGGAAATGTTTCTTGTATGCCAATGAATCAATGGGCTAAAATTATCACCGAATGATTATCAACACACATTAGGCGTCAGCGCGTCAGACCCAGGCGGAGATGGCGGGATGACCTACATTCGTTCGTACCAAACTAAAGATATCCAAAAGATACATATCAGTGACTATTGTTTTAAAGAGTGAAAAAGGGGAAAAAAATAAAAACCACAGATAATTAATGATATATTATGTATTTCATACCACATTTTGGCATAACAAAAATATTCAGATCATTTCATAGAAGATATTTAACAACTGTTAACTTTATAATTACACCATTATTAATAATACTCATAATATTATGCATATTGATTTTTGTTGAATACAGACATCACAAAATACAATAATAATATTACATACACGAAAGATATTAATGATAAATTATAAGAAGTGCACTATTCGACTAGAAGTAAGCTACAAAATCTAAATAAAAATATAATTATGTTTTCTATTCATCCATATGGCCTATACCTCAAAGGTGTGAGTGAGGGTTTTGGCACAACCAGTAACAGATACCTACCTATATAATATTTATACATACACAAAACAAAAACATGGACATTTTTTACTACAGTCTAAAACTGGAAAAATAATGTTCTATTTACATTTTGGGCCATTCACAAGAGCAAAGGAGTCGTGATTTTAAGTGGACTGTTCTATAGTTCGTGAATGGGATACTGTTCATCTCTATGTCACTAGAATTACATTTTATTCTTATTTATAGGTTGACACATTCTAGGTTTTAGACTACTTGAATATTTCAAACAGAAGTTATGTTTGCAGAGAACCAACCTTTATTTAACTGACAATGATAGGTAACTTGAAACATAAACTAGTGATAACAAAGTTAAAATAATTTTCTAATACATACTTTTTAGCAACATTATTTGATCATTTTTTTGATATGTTGATTGTTTAAGTACAAACATTTTGTTTTATATCCTAACTAGCGCACTCAGAGACATCAATGATCCCTTAATGCTAAGGCGGCACTACGGTTAAACTGCCGCGGATTTTAACCACCTGATTTTGTGATTAAAGGAAACTAATGAAAGCGGCCGCACTGGCGGCTATTTTCCGCATAGTGTGTGCATCTTGGACAGTTCTGCGGTTTAATGGTTTAGCGCTAGCGGAAAAAACCGTAGTGCGGGTTAGCGTCAGCTTCTGAAAGTTGGCTTTGTTATGAGAATAAGAAATTCATTAAGTAACCATTTAAGTCTGAGTGCGGAAGTTAGATATGCATTTTAACATATACTGAGTTTTCAAATAGTTTATTTTTTTATTTGTCCGAAGTAGTTTGTGCTTAGTTAGTCTGTCAATCTTTGGTTTACCGTGTTATAAGTTGACTAGCAGAGTGCTGTTATTTAAACTTTACCATACCTAAAGATATGTCATTCATCATTTACATTTAAATCAAATAATGTTTAAGGACAAGGATCAATTATTTCGGGGAAATTAACTTCAATGTTTATGTTATTGTTTACAGTACCTACTTATTAAGAACAATTGGTTAATTTACTTGTCGTTATTTTAAGTTTCAATCCCCTTTACCATAATGATTATTTATAAATTTACATAAGTCTACACTGCCGTTATTTTATGTGTCACTTTTCATCTTTAAGATTATACTTAAAGTTTAAATACATACAATAGATTTTTTTGTGCTACATAATTTTAAAACGTTATAACATTAAAAATAAGTAAAAATCCGAAAATGCTTTTTGAAATCAAGTGTTTAGAATAGATATTTATATAAAGGTATCGTTGACTTTTTTAAGAAATATTGATTTAATTACAAGCCAAAGACAGTTTGCGACTGGAATATTAACTTGTAACTTCTAAATTGATTAAGGTATTCTAGAAAAACGAGCTTAACAAATCAGTTAAATTGTAATAAATAAGCCATGATTAGTATAATTAACTGAAGCCTATGTAGCAAGTATAATTTTGTATTAATTAATCAATGTATAAAGCTTGTTAAAACAAGGGGACATCCAGAACCCACCATTATCCACATAAAATTAATACAACAACCTAATTCCTTATCACCCAAATTTACTTAAACTATAATGGTAAGGACACCAACAACCCACAATAAATAAATAAACATTGCTGGACAAATAAATTATTCTAATCAATTAGTTAAAAGGTTGAGGAACAGCTATGTGTAGAATTCGTGATAAATACAAAATTACGATACAATTGAATACTGTACTATAATGATATAATTTTAATGTATAGTGCAAAAAAATGTCTCACTCCGTAATAACAAGTTTAACATATCCTTTTGCTCATATCTGTATATTAATAAAATATTATATTCTAATCAAAGTTTGTGCTTTCGTAATATATATTAAAAATTCATAAGGATACACAGCAAACTGACACCAAAAAGCTTCTTTATAAATATTAACAAGACAACCTTGTACTGTTGAAAGTCATTATATTAAAATTGAGAGCGAATATTTTCTACCTATTGTTATATGCAAATTTCACAAATTTCACAAATTTCACCACGAAGAAATGCCAATGGAATTATATATCGCCTTAAAAATAAACATCAAATAAGTCATTATCCTAATCATAATTACAATTGTTTGCAACATTTAATAAAAATAATAATCACACTTAGGAAGTGGACATCAATACCATAAGCAACATTTTTTACAGGAAACATTTAGTATGTACAGACAAGACACTCAGTTCTACTAAAATAGAGGCTACCGGGACTCAAAAATCCGCTAGGGTCGCTAGTCTCGCTTCACGTCTATCTGTTAATTTGCACCAATCACAGGCCAGTGGCTCGACTCGTATTAGTGGAGCATGACAGATAAAAATAATGCGACTCTTCACCCTAGCAATCTAACGGATTTTTGATACGCGTTATGCATTGGGGTTGACACCCCATTTTATAATTATGAATTGAATAGAGCACAACATGTAAAGGTTAAAAAAACAAATGAACATCCGGGGTAGTCTTCTTTACAGGCATGATAAATAAATGCTGGGGTATAAAACGAAGGCCATATTACAGCTTTTGAGAACTATTTTTATTTGTGACAGTGATATAAAGTTATAGAGATAGATATAATTATATTTTTGTCTCAACATATTCAGTTCTCACACTTCATAACATGACCCCTGTCATTGGATACGGTTATAGCATACAATATAAATCAACTACAATTACTATATTTTTATTTTTAAACTGAAGCAAAACTGGGTCTTAGGTCGTCAATAGAGTAATCCTCTCGATGATCTTTTTTTAAATAGGAGTATTCGCGATTCAACATTCCGCTAGGTAATGGGAATTTATAAAAAGACCACATGACTAGCGAAGCCATGTGGTCTTTTTGTTTGTCGATTTCCGCCAATCACGAAACATTAGCTTGTCTCCCATTGGTGGAAATTGACAATTAACCATGTCAAACTATGGAACCGAGCGGATAGTTAAATCGCTAAAACCACCATGAATTAAAGACCATAACAAAGTGTAGATTACATCTGTACTATGATATATCAATTTGATATAACAGTTAAAATAGTAAACAACTAAGTTGAACGGACATATACCTGTAAAGTCTTAGTATTTAGTTCTCCTTGGAGGGCTGGATGGACCAGCCCAGGATGCGTCTGTCGAAGCCGCAGCTGAAGAAGTTGATGTTCGGAGACACCTCGTCAGCCCACGCTACTGAAGTTACCATGCGACGATGACCCTGATAACAAACAATATATAATTAAAACTAGCAATTTACACAAACTAATCACCATGGGATTATGTACTTTGATTTGTTACACAGTTCACATGGCCATCTTTAGAAGTTCTGGCTCCATTGTCTGACCATTTTATTTTACTGTGTCACAACTTAGATAAATATGCAAAAATATCATATCGAATGTCAGAAGTACATAGAACATATTAGCAAGATTTGACTTTAAAAAAATACATACATTGCAAGTTAAAAACAAGCTACCGTTTTGATTAACATGACACATTAATTCTTCGAGCTAAGTCCAGCAGTGCACTGCTATAGGCTGATGATGAAGATATAATTGAATAAAACTTGTACTAATGTGTAGGAGTGTTAGAAAGTGTGATGTATATTACCTGTCGACTAGACCTCGGTAGTCTAGCGAGCCTCTGTCCCTGAAGGTCGAAGATGCGGACCTGGCGGTTGTCGTGCGGGATCGCTATCAGGCCGTTGCCGCTGACGCCGACGCGGTTCACGGACGAGTCCGACCTGATCGTGGCTAGAGCTGAGCGCATGTTGCGGACGTCCCATACCTAAGCAATTATAAATGTTAATAGCAATTAACGATCGGTGTTAAGTTGCTCAGGACAGGAAGGACTGGATTCCAACGGACAGACCATTGCCTAGTGTTGGGTCACTAAATAGATCAACAATTCGTTGTTGTAACAAAAATACTTCTTTACTTGCATGCAACATAAATCCAATGCTTCGATCACATTTATTGCTTATAGTAATATTACATAACGGGAATTAGCACGTCCATGCGTAAATACCTTCGGGGCTTGACGTTTTGACCGGGTTACGGCCATGGTCGCAAGTAGACTGAACTAAATGTATTTAAGAATTTACGCGCTGAAAAGGGGAGGGGGGGACGAGTAGTTACTTAAAAAATATAGTATCATTTACCTTGACGGAACGGTCGTCAGACCCGGAAACAACCTTGTCTTCTCGTGTAAATACGGCTGATGTTACACTCCTGTAAACAATAAGAGACTATAAGTAAAAGTGGTACGTTACTTAGAAAGCTTATTATGTAATAGAATAGAAATTTTATTTTCGCGAATATGGGTTAATAGTTCATAATATCTCAACAACCAAATAGATACCATTCTTAATCAACTATGTAGTTCAAATCAGCAGGTTATGTTTGTACTATATTACAATGCTCTCGTTTATTTTCGGATAACTAGTTCCTTAAGGTTGGTATCCCTTACTCGGTATGTCCTTGGAAGACGGAGACGGAGTGTATCGGTTCGCGGAAATCCCACAGGCGGAAGGTGGTGTCCCGCGACGCCGTCACCACAAGCCGCGACGCGTGGTGCGCTGATGCGTGGGTCAGCTCATGGTCGTGACCTGGACAGTGCAATACAGCGGTTAATAACTAATATATTTGTGGAACAGGGCAAGGGCTGTACTTTATATACTCTTTTTGATATGTAATAGGAAAATCGGATCACATTTCAGCTGTACTCAATTGCAAAGAAAGTTTAAAGATTTACTGATTGAAATATCAACATTATACAGGGTTGCACTGACTGTGGTGACCTTCATCCCTCCTCATAACATGTCCATGCTACGAGAAACGGTGACCTCTCATCTTTTCATTCACGGGTGCTTTTTTCGAGCTTCCTCTAATATACTCATTTACAGGGAAAGAAATGAGTACATTACATAACTTACGCATAGATCATCATAATTACCTGTCAACACCTGCAAGCAGTCTCCAGTCTCCACATCATAGAGGTTAGCGGTCCTGTCCCAGGAGGCGGTGATGACGTGGTCTCCGCCGGTGAGCCAGTCGGCGGCCACCACCACGCCCTGGTGCCCGCCCAGCTCCGTCAGCGGCGTACGGAGGACCTCGGGCCTGTCGCCGCCCTCGCCGAGACTCTCCTCGCCTCCGCCTTCTAATTCCTCCTCGGATGATTGTCCACGCTAAGCATAATTAGAATATATATGTGAAATATTATATTACGGCTTAAATAGTTACAACAGCCATTCGGAAAGATACAGAAAATGCGAGTCATTAATGTTGAATGATTTCTTGAAGGCATTCGTAACAGGCAAAGAATTTCCTAAAATTAATTACTATCACTTATTAGTCCTATAAAAGAATAATATCATTCAAAAGTTCAAAACGACAACGAAAATTACAATGAATAATATAACACGGCTTTTTAATTCCCCTAGCAAATTAACACCACCTGACATGTATCAAGAACGCATTCGCTCAGCGGCCGGACTATAATGACGAAAAGAAGCGACGGACGACACAAAATTGAAAAAATATAGTAGGTAGCATGTATTATATTCATAATATTATGATAATAATAATCTAGTTACCGGCAGGTCCCAATTGACGGCAGCTTGCCAGACATGCGCAGTGTTGTCTCCGCTGCTTGTAAGAGCGATATCTCTACTGGGATGGAACCGGATAGAATTCACAGAGCCAGAGTGCCCCGTGTACTGCAGGAGACACTTTCCCCACTCTACGCTCCATACGCAAGCTGTGTGGTCTAAAAATAATAAACTCCAGTTAATGTTAAAAAACAAAAAAGATTTATCTACTAACTAGAATCGAATCTGTGAAAAAAAAACGTCTCGGTAAATAACGGATCAGTTGATGACAGACTGCCTATGTCAATATCGTCAAATGGTAGTAAAATAATTATTGCAATCTTTGACGATTTGTGACTTTATTACTGTATTATTTATAATTGTTCTCAGTTCATTGGTAACCAAATGTAATTATTGTATATTCAAGAGGACATTAGCTTTGATTTTCTTTGAGACCTAATGTCTAGTTGTTGAAATGATGAAATGAAATAGTTTATTCTTGCAAGTAGGACTATATCACTTTTACAATGGTCTTCTTAAGCTAGATGAAGTCCACATTTCCTAACTGACTACCCTGAGAAAAAATGTCGAAACAAACTCAGTCTTAGTCTCTTTTATAGTCCAAATATTACAATTATAAATTTGTGTAAACAAATGCAGAGTATTTACTAGACTGGTCTTTGGAAGAAAGAACCAGAACAATCTGAGCAAGCCTGTGCATCAGTAGGTAGTGCCCAAATGAATGCCAAAAATATAAAGTACACACGTAACAATAAAATGATACATCTGCTTGTAATTGGACATTACTCTGTTATCTTAACAAAGGTGGCTAGTTTAAAAATCTTACCAGCTGACGCAGTGCCTATGAGTGCTTGTCCGGGGCGAGCTGACGACACATCCCAGATGCCATCCTTATGTCCTGTGAACTCCCTCACCAACTGGCAGTTGTAGGTCGGAGCTTTGAAACTCGACACTATCTTACTCGTTTGAACCCTCAATTTGTGACTAGCTTTCACTTTCTGAGAGTTACTCTGTGTCACTGTGAATGAAAACACATCAAAATAATTTATTTCTATAGGGCATTGATCCCCTGCATGTCAGTTTCACAGTAAATGGAAACAATTTAATATGGAACTGCATAATTTGTCTCTACAACTCATTTTCTATTTGCTACATAATACAAGTTAAGATGGTGAATATAGAGCAATATCTGTATTACTCTATATTCATAGTCTTCTGTAGCAAACTTAAAAAGAACATACATACATGAGTAAGATTTTTTATTACATCCCAATGAAGTCATTTTTAATGCAAGTAGATTGAGAACAAATCTTATATTTTAACAGCCTTCTATCAACTATATTGCTGAGTAAACAACTAATATTCAGTCTAACAATAAGTGATAGATCATTTTATGATGGGTAATTAAATAGTCATTAATTTACAATCATCATAAGAAATGATATTTATTGTTATTAGAACTGTGTTGGCTTAGTGCCCAGAACTTTTTAAAACAGTCAAATCTTCCTATCTTCATTTTACACATACAAAGGTAAAAAGTGTTTTGTTTTATTCATAATGAGTAGGTATTTTTAATCAGGTTTCAAATGAAAATAAAGTCCCAAGATACACTAGGAGAGAAATGGAGCAACATGTTGGCAGAACATGTTTCGGCAACCATGTGGAATGCCCTTAGACATGCGTTTGCTTACAGAGCTTGGAGCACTAGCCAGCAACATGTTCTTTATAAATAAAATATTGCAGTTCAAAAGGCAACCAATAAATTTGAGCATTGTTCATCATGTTGTCGTGACATTCTGTCTCCTAGTGTATTGTTGACTGAAATGAAATAAAAAAGGCAATACTAACATTTTACTTTTGAGTTTTTTCCAGTCACATCAAACTCTATGTAGTCTAAATTCTGTTTGTCTCCCACATAGCTCTCGCGCTCCAATTTTTCACTAAGGATATCAATTTTTTCTTGTACTAAAACAAATACAGTAGAGACCATTAATGCCATATTAGGTTTAGTCATATCCATTGTAACATATTATTGTTATTTAAAAACTAAAATGAAACGTAAATTTTGTCTATCAGTACCAAAAACAATTTCCATATGACAAAAAAATAATAAATTGTCATTCATAACATATACTTGATGCATGCATACATGAGCATACGTGAGATTTTATTTATTGTTTTCTAATACTGCAGTTTTTCTAGACAGGATAAATAGGTACAGTAATCGATTACTGTTAGAATTTCTTATTTACTTACGGTTCAAATTTTCAGTGTACAGAAGGTCAAATTCTTTTTCTATTTGAGAAAATAAGTCATGTAAGCGAGACCTAAATACTGGGGGGATTGATGTCTCTGAATCTTCCATTTTTAGATAATTTGGTAGTCCATCAGAACCTTCAGTGAGCGCCTGGAGCCTTCTTTTACTGGATTTCATGGTCGAAATCGAAATACAAACCAATGTTGTTCACATCACTTAACACTACACAGCATAGGTCCTAAATTCATACAGTAGATATACTCAAGGTTTCTCACACTTTAACCCAGTACACTGAACGCATGAAACTCAAAATTATCAGTACGAAACCGTAATTTTGAGAAGAAACGCAATCATAATAATTACAATCAAAGTAATGAAGTAGAATAGAATTCGTTCGAATGACGTTTTCCTGTATTTCCTTTCGCAATACTCTTCTGACTTCTCTTTGGTTAAAATGTGACGTTAGGAACTTTATACCATAGACTCTATTTTGAACACCTTTGATTAGAACAATTGGAGCACCAACCAACCACAGAGTACTTTTTCATATTGCAATCAACCGAAAGAACGGCGAAGACTATGCTTAATTTAGCTAAATTCTTACAAAAAAGTGCACCAACCGTGTTCCATGCTAGTGGAACTATGACTGGTCTGGGTAGCCGTTACATTATTATACTCTTTGGGTCTGGGTGTAAAAGCAGCTAGCCTTCTTTTTTACATACTATAAAATAGCTTCCGCTGTCTGTTCGCTTAGATCTTTTAAACCACTCAACAGATTATAATGCAACTTTTAAGCAATAGATAGTTTTCAATTCAAGGGGAAGGTTTCTCAGGTATATACTATGTAGCTACCTATAATAGGAACGTAAAATGTCTGATACCGTACAAAGCCGGGGCGGTTCGCTAGTGTTATATTAATCAATGATTATCAATGTGTTTTTGCCACAGACAGACTGTCACTTTTATACACATACATCACATACACACTCGCTTCTGCTTAACATCCGTGATTCCAAATCTCTCCCTATTTTTAAGAAACGCATAAAAGAGCACTATCTCTCCTTGTAATTGAATTATTATATATGTAATTTTATAGCTATATTATTATAAGTAGCTATATAAATTTGTATTAGTTATAATATTATTATGTAGTATTTTTGTATATTTATATATGTACGTAGCTTTATGTATTATGTTATGTTTTATAAAATTATTGTTTTTGTGATATAATAGTTTGTAATTCTTGTAAATTATGTCGCGCACATTGACTGCCAATATTGACGACTTCTCCTTTCGCGGGTCCGCTGGCAGAAATTTCTTAAGAAATAAGCGGCACCTTTGTACATATTTTATCAATATGTTAATCTTTAACAAATGTTTGTGTGTGTACATAAATTATTAGCTAAATAAAATAAATACAATATAATAATAATTCTTTCGACTTAAACCGAGGGACGGTTTAAGTCGGAAGAAGTTCAAAGAAGATAGCTAATCATAAAATATAAATAAAGCAACCAAAAAGTGGGATCAAATAATAATAAATATGATACGTGGATCGGTCCTGCATGGTCGAAAATGCAGTTACGCAGTACTTAGACTTACGTCGCATATGCCTACTTAATAATACCGTAAGTACCTAGAAATTTCATTTTTGCAAAAAGATCTGCACAGCAATTTCTATCTGTGCTGGCTATTTTACTAACCAGATCGAATTCATCACTAAACCGCTCTGATGATAAAAAATAAACAAATATACATTAAGTTACCCTACTTATTATATTTCTCTATGCATTTAATTATCCCGTGTGCCCATACGCAACCGTGACGTCTTCACTAAGCTAAGACACAGAAGTAAATGAATGACGATCAATAACCGAATTCCGCTCCGCTCCCCATGAACTGCGTTCACGTCTCAGTTCACGTGCACACGACGTGTGACACAGTGAGAGTCTGAGAGAGTATCATTGTTACTCTTCAGAGTGCCAATAAACAGTCGGAGTGCGAAGTTGTTGGCGTTCATCTAGCTTTGTGATGATCTAGGCATAGTGGGAACATTGCATTCAACTGGCAATGAAAACTTTAATTGCGAGATCCAGGACAGCGTATGACGTCATCTGAGTGAGTAAGTATGTAGAGAATGAGCGCTGAAAAAAAAAATAATAATTATGTTCTGCATATCCTGTAGGACTCAGATACCTAATGTTTTTATAGCGCTTTATTTAAGCAGTGTATGCAGAATAAAAACCAGTTAAGCAGTGTAGTTAAGTATGTTTCATAGTCGCTCTCAGTCGCTCTTCATGGAAGACAGATGGACTTGATACTTTATTTTAAAGTGAAATTTTATCGAGCATAATTATCTTAGAAATCTTAAAGTAAAGTTCACAACGCCAGGTTTTAATAGTCTCATACAAACAATAAAAATATAAACCGACGAGATTAAAAATATTTCTGCTGAAACCCGGATTTGAGAGTGGGTGAGTGGACTAAGTAGTCGAAAGAACTCCCTCAATTAAATTTTTATACAATTTTTAACTCAGTCGGTCCGGTTTAAGTTGGGCAGACATGAGACACATACTAAAGGGTGTTCATTATAAGGGTTCCTTTTTTCTTAATGTGATACAGAACTTATTCTAATAGAAATAAACTATACATCATTCATCAGGTTTTTAGACTTATAAGACTAGAATATAAGTTAGGTACCTACAGCAAAATGATTTGCACAGCTACTTTTCCTTTATAAACTTTTAGTTTATAAAGAAATTAAATTACTGTAACTGTGCTGGCTAGCTACTAACCGGATTTAATCGTACACGAACCATTGTGACGATATATTATGTGATACATAATTACTTAATCTCTGTGTCCTTATTTAATGTACGCGATTTCATCACGACATTAGGATACAGGAATAAGTAACGATCAACTATAGAATTCCGCACTCGGCGAACTGTGTTCACCTCTAAGTGAGAGTCTACAAGAGTATCATTACTACTCTTCAGAGTGCCAATAAACAATCGGAGTGCGAAGCTATTGGCGTTCATCTAGCTTTTCCGAAGGTCACGGGGAATAAATTTATATCCACAAGGCCACGAAAACTTTGATTGCGAGTTTTAGGATTTGGTGACGTCATATGAGTAAGTATGTAGGGAATGTGCGTTGTGTTACAAATGGATATTGTTATCCTGTAGGCACCGATGCAAAGGTATTTTTTTTTTGTCCGGCGACCTGTTTAATAACTGGCTTGGGTTAGTTGTACACTGAATTTTGATGGCATGGCATCAAGAATTTCATCCATGGAACGTCAAAATGAGACTGTACAATATGGGTACATAGTAGAGGGAGCCTACTAACCCTACTTATTTGGATAGGATGTGTTCTTACTTGATTAATTTGAACAGTAGGTAAAAGAAAAGAGACTAATCTTCTATCATGATTTAGAGTCAGGTATTCTAGCCACCTAAACCTATTTCTTGTCGCGGAAGTATTAAAAAAGCGTTCCGGCCGGCAAAAGGGAACGGAGAAGCACTCCGATGTATTTAGCTGGTAGCTTAGGAGTCCGGCACGCCCTTCTGTCTTCTCCAGGGCGGAGATAGTTCATGGAGAGCTTCAACCGGATCAAAAAAACAAAATACCTACTTTACGTATTCTTTCATTGGATTGATTTTCTGTTTCCCAAAACCCAACTTTCTGAATGTTTGGGTGTTCTCGTACTTCAGATGTGAATACTATACTATTGCGCATTTTATAGATTCTAACATGAACACGATCATTTAAAACTTAAAATCCCGGTTGACCGTTGAACTGAATGCCGTTTTGTGCATTACCACAGTAAAATAACAATAACTTAGGATTCACCCACCCCATGTTATAGTTTGAAACTGTGGTTTGAAATGTTAAATTAAATTGAATCCCGATTTTCTTGATTCCAAATGATATGAGTTCAAATCAACGCGGTTTTAATAAAGTGTTTATTGATTATTATGATATTTTTTTTTACCACCATAGTAGCTGCCTTACCTTTTTATTAATTATCTTTAACTCAGGCAACCTTCCCAAAACTGACCGAAAATTACCGGTTTTTTAGTTTTCAAATATAGCTTAGATTTATTTCTTTTTTTACTACTTATAACATGATTTAGTTTGATTCGACTATTCGTCAAACCCCTTGCTTGAGTTCAAATATTTAATGTAAAATAATGTTTTGTGTAGGTACCTATTTAACTGTCTTAATAATATTACAAAAAAGCAAAGTATTTTTTTTTCATCATTCCTTTTCGAACTATCAAATACTTTGGTTTTTATAAAATAATTCATATCAAATTTGGATGTTGCCAATGCTAAAAGTTGTTTATTTACAACTTGAAGTTCGTACGGTTAATTATACATACTGGCAACATTTGTAACATTGGCTATAAAAAAAAATGGCTGGTGAGTAGCTAATGATCACTGCCAACGTTTAACTTTAGTTGTTTGTTTATTGTATTTAAAATCATGTCATTTTCAGATTTGTACGCAAAATATAATTGTACATATTGTCAAGAAGAAATTAATGGAGTTCGAGTAAAATGTGCGGAATGTATCGACTTTGATATTTGTTTGCAGGTAAAGTAGCTATGCTGCCATTTTTGTTTATAGTTTTGGCGCAAAATTTTAAATTGTCTTGATATCATTTTGAGATTTTATATGTTTCAGTGTTTTTCCCTGGGTGCCGAAATAGGATCACATAAAAATGACCACTCTTATCAATATATGGTTAGTAATATTGATACGTAATATCCTTAGATCAGTTGCCACAGTAAATATTATTTTCATAATCCAAATAATATTTTTTAGGACTCCGGAGCGTTTGGGATATTTTTGGGTCGAAGTAGTTGGTCTGCAAACGAAGAAGTTAGATTACTGGATGCTATAGAACAATTTGGCTTTGGAAACTGGGAAGATATAGCAAAACACATTGAAACACGGACACCTGAAGGTGCGGAATATATTTTATCACTTAATTAATATACAAAGTTGAGGGTTCAGTTAGAACATTTTTATTACTGTAACTGTGCTACATAAGTATATACTGTGTTTTGTCTTTAAAAAATCATTGAAATATCTTTATTGTATTATAAATCAATTTTGAAACATTCTTGTAAAACTTTGTTAATGTTTGAAATTAAATTATATATTTGTCAGTAATTTATAAATATAATTTTCAGAATACATTTGACCTAGTTTCATCCCAAAATATCTTTCTATTTTAGAGGCAAAAGATGAATACATCACAAGGTATTTGGAAGGTAGCATTGGGCGAGCAACATGGGGCAACATGGAGAGTACAAGCCGCCCAACATTAAACTCAGCAGACAAAGATGAGGGACCTTTGGGCCCCAGCGCTGTGTCCCGATTGCCACATCTTGCTGTCACAACAGATGAAGCTGCACAGCTGGGATACATGCCAAATAGAGATGACTTTGAAAGGGTATGTGCAATACTAGCTTTTAAAGCGAACTGCATGGTTACATTTTTGGTCTTGAAGTTTGAGCGAAACATCAAGCCCCAAAAAAGGTGTTTATGCATTTTTGCGCACATTCCCATTGAACTATATTAAGCATTTTGTCTAAAGTGTGTTCTATAGATTCTTTTTCTATTTTCACGCAGAACTTGTTGAAGAAATTTAAGTTTGTTAAATAGGATTTTCAACAATTTTCGTGGTAGATTACGTTTCATAGTATTGTATTGAGTCTACTATGATTATTCCAATTATTCTTCTAATTAGCATTCGAAAAGCTTTATGACTTTAGGCAATAATGGTCAGTTTGTGTGTCAGAAAACTATGCATATTGCTGCCATTTCTTTTGGCATTGCTTCTCGGGTATATGGCTCAAGCAGCAGTTCCTTCAGCCACCTGTAGCATTATCTCCTTGACACCTATCTAGTATACCATAAATTGTTTTGAATATACATAGAAAACTTAGTAGGACTAAGACAACAACTTGGTTGGCTGGCTCACCAAAAGTGAAACATGGCATTTTCTGTGACAGACATTAATCCTATGTTTACACAGGGCCTTAATCGTTCTTTGAGCTATTTGCATTGGTTTATCCATCATAAATGTATATTGTTTCAGGAACATGACCACGAAGCAGAGCAGTTAATATCAACACTATCATTAAACCCTGAAGATGATGAATTGGATGTTGGTTAGTACATTACATAAATATTTTTGTAGTATTTATTATTTATATGTTAACCTATTATTTCATATGTTCTATGTTCATTATATGTATCATGTAAAGTTGTACCTCTTCTTGAGGGTTTGCCGGTAAAACATGCACACACAAATAATGTGTATAATGTTTCAATCAAACCCTTTGTAAAGGTCAGTGACCTGTCAACTGGCCAGTCTATATAGGCCACAATAAGGATAAATAATAAAAATAACATGTGTATATTGTTATTTTTTAATTATTTCAGCCCTCAAACTATCACAAGTGGATATCTACACGCGAAGGCTTCGCGAGAGGACAAGAAGAAAGAGACTAGTGCGGGATTACCAACTTGTGTCTGTGTTCTTCAACAATCAGAGAAATAAACAAAAAACACTCGGGAAACTTGCCAAAGAGAAAAAGTGAGTGCCATCTATGTACTTTTGTTATTATCTTGATAGTTTTGTTTTTACTGAGTTTTTTAATAGTTATATGTATACTACTGTATATAATAATGAAATACAAAAAATACCTTTAGGGAAGATTTTAAGTTACGGATACCTGTTTAGTGGTTATATTGTTTCAAGATGAAATTAAGAATTTTGGTTGCTTAGTGTGAGTTATTGGGGTACATTGTCAGGTGCTATAGGTTACATACAAGTTGTGTGGATTAAGAGACCAACAAAATGAAGTCGCACTTCTAGCAGTTGGTCTTTAGATTGGTGATTAATGGTGATATGTAGAAAGTCACAGATATTGTGTTATTGTGCCTCGGAACTGTGTCGGATAAAGTCGTGGGACCTGCTTCCAATTTTGGCGGTCGTGTCGGTAATAGTCTTTTTGGACTATAACGCACACACTAGTAAACTGAAACCGCCTGCGCTGAGTAGTCTGTTGCAAAAGACCACTTTATTCCGAAATTCGGTATGGGGCAAATTCTTAATGTAATACTATGATCAGGGAGTTCACGGAGCGCCTGCGCTGGACGGCGCAGTTCTACGGGCGCGGCGAGCAGCTGGGCGTGGTTGCGGGGCTGTGGCGCGAGCGCGAGCTACGCGTGCGGTTGGCCGAGCTGCACCGCTACCGGCTGGCCGGCGTCACGCGCCCCGAGGAGTGCGCGCACTACGAGCAGCACGCCGCGCGCCGCCGCCACCCCGCCGCGCCGCAGGACCTGCCCGACCGCCTCCTGGTACTGCACAGTATATATACACCGCTAGCACGCGCCCGAGGAGTGCGCGCACTACGAGCAGCACGCCGCGCGCCGCCGCCACCCCGCCGCGCCGCAGGACCTGCCCGACCGCCTCCTGGTACTGCACAGTATATATACACCGCTAGCACGCGCCCGAGGAGTGCGCGCACTACGAGCAGCACGCCGCGCGCCGCCGCCACCCCGCCGCGCCGCAGGACCTGCCCGACCGCCTCCTGGTACTGCACAGTATATATACACCGCTAGCACGCGCCCGAGGAGTGCGCGCACTACGAGCAGCACGCCGCGCGCCGCCGCCACCCCGCCGCGCCGCAGGACCTGCCCGACCGCCTCCTGGTACTGCACAGTATATATACACCGCTAGCACGCGCCCCGAGGAGTGCGCGCACTACGAGCAGCACGCCGCGCGCCGCCGCCACCCCGCCGCGCCGCAGGACCTGCCCGACCGCCTCCTGGTACTGCACAGTATATATACACCGCTAGCACGCGCCCGAGGAGTGCGCGCACTACGAGCAGCACGCCGCGCGCCGCCGCCACCCCGCCGCGCCGCAGGACCTGCCCGACCGCCTCCTGGTACTGCACAGTATATATACACCGCTAGCACGCGCCCGAGGAGTGCGCGCACTACGAGCAGCACGCCGCGCGCCGCCGCCACCCCGCCGCGCCGCAGGACCTGCCCGACCGCCTCCTGGTACTGCACAGTATATATACACCGCTAGCACGCGCCCGAGGAGTGCGCGCACTACGAGCAGCACGCCGCGCGCCGCCGCCACCCCGCCGCGCCGCAGGACCTGCCCGACCGCCTCCTGGTACTGCACAGTATATATACACCGCTAGCACGCGCCCCGAGGAGTGCGCGCACTACGAGCAGCACGCCGCGCGCCGCCGCCACCCCGCCGCGCCGCAGGACCTGCCCGACCGCCTCCTGGTACTGCACAGTATATATACACCGCTAGCACGCGCCCGAGGAGTGCGCGCACTACGAGCAGCACGCCGCGCGCCGCCGCCACCCCGCCGCGCCGCAGGACCTGCCCGACCGCCTCCTGGTACTGCACAGTATATATACACCGCTAGCACGCGCCCGAGGAGTGCGCGCACTACGAGCAGCACGCCGCGCGCCGCCGCCACCCCGCCGCGCCGCAGGACCTGCCCGACCGCCTCCTGGTACTGCACAGTATATATACACCGCTAGCACGCGCCCGAGGAGTGCGCGCACTACGAGCAGCACGCCGCGCGCCGCCGCCACCCCGCCGCGCCGCAGGACCTGCCCGACCGCCTCCTGGTACTGCACAGTATATATACACCGCTAGCACGCGCCCGAGGAGTGCGCGCACTACGAGCAGCACGCCGCGCGCCGCCGCCACCCCGCCGCGCCGCAGGACCTGCCCGACCGCCTCCTGGTACTGCACAGTATATATACACCGCTAGCACGCGCCCGAGGAGTGCGCGCACTACGAGCAGCACGCCGCGCGCCGCCGCCACCCCGCCGCGCCGCAGGACCTGCCCGACCGCCTCCTGGTACTGCACAGTATATATACACCGCTAGCACGCGCCCGAGGAGTGCGCGCACTACGAGCAGCACGCCGCGCGCCGCCGCCACCCCGCCGCGCCGCAGGACCTGCCCGACCGCCTCCTGGTACTGCACAGTATATATACACCGCTAGCACGCGCCCGAGGAGTGCGCGCACTACGAGCAGCACGCCGCGCGCCGCCGCCACCCCGCCGCGCCGCAGGACCTGCCCGACCGCCTCCTGGTACTGCACAGTATATATACACCGCTAGCACGCGCCCGAGGAGTGCGCGCACTACGAGCAGCACGCCGCGCGCCGCCGCCACCCCGCCGCGCCGCAGGACCTGCCCGACCGCCTCCTGGTACTGCACAGTATATATACACCGCTAGCACGCGCCCGAGGAGTGCGCGCACTACGAGCAGCACGCCGCGCGCCGCCGCCACCCCGCCGCGCCGCAGGACCTGCCCGACCGCCTCCTGGTACTGCACAGTATATATACACCGCTAGCACGCGCCCGAGGAGTGCGCGCACTACGAGCAGCACGCCGCGCGCCGCCGCCACCCCGCCGCGCCGCAGGACCTGCCCGACCGCCTCCTGGTACTGCACAGTATATATACACCGCTAGCACGCGCCCGAGGAGTGCGCGCACTACGAGCAGCACGCCGCGCGCCGCCGCCACCCCGCCGCGCCGCAGGACCTGCCCGACCGCCTCCTGGTACTGCACAGTATATATACACCGCTAGCACGCGCCCGAGGAGTGCGCGCACTACGAGCAGCACGCCGCGCGCCGCCGCCACCCCGCCGCGCCGCAGGACCTGCCCGACCGCCTCCTGGTACTGCACAGTATATATACACCGCTAGCACGCGCCCGAGGAGTGCGCGCACTACGAGCAGCACGCCGCGCGCCGCCGCCACCCCGCCGCGCCGCAGGACCTGCCCGACCGCCTCCTGGTACTGCACAGTATATATACACCGCTAGCACGCGCCCGAGGAGTGCGCGCACTACGAGCAGCACGCCGCGCGCCGCCGCCACCCCGCCGCGCCGCAGGACCTGCCCGACCGCCTCCTGGTACTGCACAGTATATATACACCGCTAGCACGCGCCCGAGGAGTGCGCGCACTACGAGCAGCACGCCGCGCGCCGCCGCCACCCCGCCGCGCCGCAGGACCTGCCCGACCGCCTCCTGGTACTGCACAGTATATATACACCGCTAGCACGCGCCCGAGGAGTGCGCGCACTACGAGCAGCACGCCGCGCGCCGCCGCCACCCCGCCGCGCCGCAGGACCTGCCCGACCGCCTCCTGGTACTGCACAGTATATATACACCGCTAGCACGCGCCCGAGGAGTGCGCGCACTACGAGCAGCACGCCGCGCGCCGCCGCCACCCCGCCGCGCCGCAGGACCTGCCCGACCGCCTCCTGGTACTGCACAGTATATATACACCGCTAGCACGCGCCCGAGGAGTGCGCGCACTACGAGCAGCACGCCGCGCGCCGCCGCCACCCCGCCGCGCCGCAGGACCTGCCCGACCGCCTCCTGGTACTGCACAGTATATATACACCGCTAGCACGCGCCCGAGGAGTGCGCGCACTACGAGCAGCACGCCGCGCGCCGCCGCCACCCCGCCGCGCCGCAGGACCTGCCCGACCGCCTCCTGGTACTGCACAGTATATATACACCGCTAGCACGCGCCCGAGGAGTGCGCGCACTACGAGCAGCACGCCGCGCGCCGCCGCCACCCCGCCGCGCCGCAGGACCTGCCCGACCGCCTCCTGGTACTGCACAGTATATATACACCGCTAGCACGCGCCCGAGGAGTGCGCGCACTACGAGCAGCACGCCGCGCGCCGCCGCCACCCCGCCGCGCCGCAGGACCTGCCCGACCGCCTCCTGGTACTGCACAGTATATATACACCGCTAGCACGCGCCCGAGGAGTGCGCGCACTACGAGCAGCACGCCGCGCGCCGCCGCCACCCCGCCGCGCCGCAGGACCTGCCCGACCGCCTCCTGGTACTGCACAGTATATATACACCGCTAGCACGCGCCCGAGGAGTGCGCGCACTACGAGCAGCACGCCGCGCGCCGCCGCCACCCCGCCGCGCCGCAGGACCTGCCCGACCGCCTCCTGGTACTGCACAGTATATATACACCGCTAGCACGCGCCCGAGGAGTGCGCGCACTACGAGCAGCACGCCGCGCGCCGCCGCCACCCCGCCGCGCCGCAGGACCTGCCCGACCGCCTCCTGGTACTGCACAGTATATATACACCGCTAGCACGCGCCCGAGGAGTGCGCGCACTACGAGCAGCACGCCGCGCGCCGCCGCCACCCCGCCGCGCCGCAGGACCTGCCCGACCGCCTCCTGGTACTGCACAGTATATATACACCGCTAGCACGCGCCCGAGGAGTGCGCGCACTACGAGCAGCACGCCGCGCGCCGCCGCCACCCCGCCGCGCCGCAGGACCTGCCCGACCGCCTCCTGGTACTGCACAGTATATATACACCGCTAGCACGCGCCCGAGGAGTGCGCGCACTACGAGCAGCACGCCGCGCGCCGCCGCCACCCCGCCGCGCCGCAGGACCTGCCCGACCGCCTCCTGGTACTGCACAGTATATATACACCGCTAGCACGCGCCCGAGGAGTGCGCGCACTACGAGCAGCACGCCGCGCGCCGCCGCCACCCCGCCGCGCCGCAGGACCTGCCCGACCGCCTCCTGGTACTGCACAGTATATATACACCGCTAGCACGCGCCCGAGGAGTGCGCGCACTACGAGCAGCACGCCGCGCGCCGCCGCCACCCCGCCGCGCCGCAGGACCTGCCCGACCGCCTCCTGGTACTGCACAGTATATATACACCGCTAGCACGCGCCCGAGGAGTGCGCGCACTACGAGCAGCACGCCGCGCGCCGCCGCCACCCCGCCGCGCCGCAGGACCTGCCCGACCGCCTCCTGGTACTGCACAGTATATATACACCGCTAGCACGCGCCCGAGGAGTGCGCGCACTACGAGCAGCACGCCGCGCGCCGCCGCCACCCCGCCGCGCCGCAGGACCTGCCCGACCGCCTCCTGGTACTGCACAGTATACAGGGTGTCCGGTAAATAATCCGACAAACTGTGGTGGCTGATACCTTAAGTCAGGCCCTATCAAATGAACGCAACATATGTTCCCCGAAAAGTTACAGGTTTCGAGTTACAATAGATTTTCGAAAATTTTAGAATTTTCTACCTTGCATCAGACTTTTCCATTTTTCTTGCTGATACATAGCTTTCGTTATACTTTTTGTGCATCAAATTAATCTTGAATAGTTACTCTATCCTTTGATAAGTCTCATATTTATCTAAAAGAAGAATATAGTGGCGATAACGCCATTTGTTTTTCAATTTTCACTTTCGGATTTTCTTAGTGCTCAACTTTGAACTGCAGTGGTAAAAAATAAATGTATGTAGGATTTTTGTACAACAATCCTAAAAACTTGCTTGAATATTGGTGATTTTAGGAAGGTACAATACTTGCATATTTTCTTTACAAAATTTGACAAAATAAGCTGCTGAAGTACAACCGGGCCTATTTTTTGAAATATTACTAATGTAAATCTGAGTAAAAATGCGACGTTACTTAAAGCGGATCGTTATGGTCCAGTGAAATAAGTTATTTTTTTCTAGCGATTAACTAGTGACACGAAATAATTGTGGTCAATTTCAATTTGGAAAATATAAAAAAAAAAAATGCTTGTTTAAAATTTTACAATGATACGGAACCCGTTAAGTGCAGATGAATTGGGCGTCTAAAACCAACTATTTCAGTGTTGTTGAATGAAAAATAAGGTGTTATAAAATCAATTTATGTAGTAAGAAAATACTGAAGGTTCAGGTAACTTTACACTAAAACATGTTTTAATCTGGCATAGAGAGTTAATGCCGAGAAGAAAATACCTCATTTAATTGTACAATGACGATCAGCGTTAAGTTACGTATCATTTTTACTCTGATTTACATTAGTAATACTTCAAAAAATAGGCCCGGGTGTACTTCAGCAGCTTATTTTGTCAAATTTTGTAAAGAAAATATGCAAGTATTGTACCTTCCCAAAATCACCAATATTCAAGCAAGTTTTTAGGATTGTTGTACAAAAATCCTACATACATTTATTTTTCACCACTGCAGTTCAAAGTTGAGCACTAAGAAAAACCGAAAGTGAAAATTGTAAAACAAATGGCGTTATCGCCACTATATTCTTCTTTTAGATAAATATGAGACTTATCAAAGGATAGAGTAACTATTCAAAATTAATTTGATGCACAAAAAGTATAACGAAAGCTATGTATCAGCAAGAAAAATGGAAAAGTCTGATGCAAGGTAGGAAATTCTAAAATTTTCGAAAATCGATTGTAACTCGAAACCTGTAAATTTTCGGCGAACATATGTTGCGTTCATTTTATAGGGCCTGACCTAAGGTATCAGCCACCACAGTTTGTCGGATTATTTACCGGACACCCTGTATATACAACGCTGCATAATACAGGGTCATTTTTTATGACAGTCCAATTTCATACCTTAGCGAGGTTCAAAGTCGATAAAAAATTCAATATAACGGGAAAAAATCGTTCCTTCACCACCTAAAATGGAACGCCTGCCGTGGTTATTTATTACGTTTAACAACCTAAATACGTACTAATAAACAAAACATACGTCCGTGCGCGCCCGCCTCATGGAGGGCGCGCACGCACACAAGTACGTACATTGATTCACAATAGGCACGTCGCGCCAGGCTATCGCCTGTGGGCGAGGTCGTGAACTTATCGAGTGTTTATAATTTAAAATTTTTAGACTATTCCAAATAATTTCCCTTGATATCATTCGACATTAATATTCAAAATGCACCTTTGGCTCGATATTTAAATCCTCACTTAACATTTTGACTGTTCATTGAAAACTAACCCTGTTTTATATACAACGTTGCACGCACGGGTGCGACGGTTCCCGGTTGTCCACTCTTCTGTGCGTACCTTTCTACCTTTTGTTGAAATCGTAATAGAAACTAATGGATACTAGAAGTTTCACTGTAAAAAGAAACACCAGAGCATTTTAGTTTGGAAGAATATTAATGTCGAACTCAACGCGCATCGGCTCGCTAACAGTTCATGAGCTGCGCTTTCGGTGCGAGTTCGGCAGATCTGAACACACCCTTATATCCAACATTTAATTTGTATAAATGCTAAATAGTCTGGTAAATAGTGCTCTTACCTTCTCTAATGAGAAGAGGCCTTTACCGACTTCTAATATTGTAGAACAATTATATGATGATATTATTTCATGTTGGTAGTATCATAATGTTATGTAGGGAGTGATGATGACCGTGTGGTTTTGGGTTTGATCCCGTATAACTATTGTATTCGCCAGGGCAGCAGTGGGTGTCTGGAAACCAACCAGACAAAAGAACCAACGCAGAACAGCATGCAGCCGCTAAGAAAAAGGTTAGTTATATTTTTAGATCATACCTCAAATTGGCGTTATAATAACGTTACTTACATAGTTGGCGTAGCAGATAGCAAATGGCTATTAGTGATATAAATGTGACGCGGCATGACTAGGAAAAAAAATGTATAATATAAGTGCGAAGCCATGTTTACACAACTTTAGATAGCGATTAAATCAAACTATATGGGTTACTTAACTGAAAATTGTTCGTTCGTAAGTTGGAAATATGTACAAAAATGGGCAAATTAATGAAATTTTCATACAAAAAATTATAGAGCTAAGAAATAAACATGTTAATGTTTTGTGTAACAGAGACGGCGAAAGCGGCTCAAGTTCCACCAGCCCAAGGTGCACACGGGACGGAAGTACCGCATGTGGATGCTCCAAAAAGAGCTCATGCAGCAACAGCAGCGGCGGATGCTCGAGGCATCTGCTGACCAATAACGAGATACAGGTATACCACAATACTATTATTTATTACTAGCTGTGCCAGCGACTTCGTTCGCTTGGATGACAAACCTTATCAATTTCCCAACATTTCCTTTAACTGCTCTGCTCCTATTGATTGTATCGTGATGAAAAGTATACTATAACCTGCCCATCAGTATGAAAAATAATTGTACTAAGTTTCGTTAAAATCCGTCGAGTAGTTTTTGTTTGAACATACAGAAAGACAGACAGACAAAAAAATTACTGATTGCATTTTTGGCATCACTCGATCACTAATCACCCCCTGATAGTTATTTTGAAAATATATTTCATGTACAGTATTTACCTCTCTACAGATTTATTAGAAGTATAGATATAGATTATTATTGTTAGCAACGCACTAAGTCTAGGTCCGAACCCCGCAGGACGTTGCTGCCGTAGTTAGTTTTTCCTATAGCTCTGGCTGGAGGCCTTAACGTCCTTGTCAAAAGTCCGGTGAAGCTGACAATGTTCAGGCTAATTCCAAGATCTCTTGAAAATTAATGGATGTTTGTTGCTTTTCCACGCAAAAACCACTGAATTTATTTTCATGTAACTTTTCAATAATTATCAGTTCATTATGTAGGATAATATTAGTGTCAACCCTTTTTTCAAATCTATTTAGTGTTCATGTATAGTTTTACTTCAAATGTTTTGCAAATAAGCATTAGATAAAATTAAATAATCAGCAAAATGCGTTAGCAAAGTTATTTCTGTAACACTGATCTAAATAAGTCGGATTATTTTGCCTACGTAATACATACTATATATACAATATGTACCTATTTAAACAGCATTCGTCATGTGTGATGTAATTTCATACAAAAGCAGAATAGCATGTGGTATTTGCATGATATATTTTACGCATGCGACCTTTGGTTGTCTTATTGTTTGACACGACTTGATGTTTTCGCTTTGTTTACAAAGAAATGAGCTTGTTATAGATTCAATTTTAAACAATAATTTGTGCCAGTTAAAATGAAATGTTTTTAAATACTTTTTTTTAATCAATTCTGTAAATCCTAATGGCAATTACAGAATTGATTTAGAAATAAATGTGATCGATCAGTATTCTGTTAAAATGTTGGCACCCTAGATTCGGATTAATTCCGAGAGCCTATACATTTTTATTGTATTCTGTACATTGCAACATCACAGAAATAGGTCGGTAGGATAACAATATCATTATATTGCTATTGTTTGTGCAATTACTGTTTACATATAATGAATGAGTCATTATCAATGAATATGTAACGTGGTATTATTTGTCCAGTTGTGTTCGGCGCTGAGCCTGCCGCCGGCGCAGTACGTGACGATGAAGGGCGTGCTGCTGCGGCGGCCCGCGGCGCCCGACTGCGAGCTGGACCTGGCCGTGCGCCACTACCTCACCTCCGCCGGCTGGGTGCCCAACTAGACCACCAGCCTGTTTCCAAGCCGAACGGCACCGACCACTCCCGAACAGTGCCGAGCGATGCCGAATACTGCCGAATGCTACCGATCAGCACCGAACGAACAAGAGCGCGCGCTGGCAAACCCATTTGGTGTTCCACACGAGTTGAGCTTACGTGTATTTATAAGGTATGAACGTAATTTAAATTTTTAAATGAATGCTTCTTGGGTTAACGACGATTTTAATGTTAGAGTTAAATATAATCTTATTCGGGTTTCGTCAATGTCATGTGATGCACTGATTGTAGATCGCTAGCTTTGTATTTATTGTAGACTTTTAACTTAGGGATGTCACGGTAAACTTGGTAATAAATTATTGGTTGGGTGTATATAAGAGTTCTGTAATGTCAGCTCGTGGAACACACCATTTGGAGTTTGGCAGCGCGAACACAGCGATGTCGCGGCGGTACACGGCTCATGTTGCCAGTTGGTTGTCCGACGGTTGTGAAACAGGTCTTTCCTTAGAATACATAAAGATATATTGTT
This sequence comes from Autographa gamma, assembly GCA_905146925.1. Lineage (NCBI taxonomy): Eukaryota > Metazoa > Arthropoda > Insecta > Lepidoptera > Noctuidae > Autographa > Autographa gamma. Next base: position 4,983,695 of record LR989868.1, on the reverse strand, counting down.
TCAAACTTACAGATATAAGTACTTGTTAAAAGTTTCATAGAAGAATCTTAGTAAAGACGCAAATGTTCCAAGTTATGCAAGTCTTTAGGTGCTTGTTATGTTTTCTTAGAACAGTGATCCTTCTTTAGTTAAATTAATTGACAATCTTAAGTCAATGTACGATTTTACACGAAGGTAACCTCATGTTGTAAAACTGCTCTTATAGAGCATTGTAAATATTGTACGTCAATGTATATACGGTTTTATTTTATTTCTCGACTGCGCTTGACTTAGAGAGATGAGAAGTATTTTGTCAAGTTGCAATATTTGCGAATTCCAATACCAACTTGTTGCGTGTAGCTGTTTATAAAATTGTGAGAAAGCAGATTATCTAATAAATTAACAAACAAGCACTTATCTGTGTTTGTCCTCTGCATGCGGTTACCAATCCCGCAAAACATATTATGAAACACAAGTTAAACAGAATCATAATAATTTAATTGTTACATATTTAGTTCATACACTGTATTGATTTCGATTTTGACTACCATTGAGTGCTATACTTTCTTGTAATAGAATCTGTAAATATTGCTTCAGCAAAACTTTTATTCTCTCAAAATATTTTGTAATAAAATCGCACATTTGCACAGTCGGGAATCTTTTTAAAGAATGTTACTTTAAACGCTCGATGCCATGTATTACAGCAATAAAGAGCATCTAGCTATTTTGATAGCCAAAATTATATTTAATAGGCTTAGTCAATGGAGTAACGTACAAATTATGCTGGAAGTATATTAAGCAATCTCTAGGGCTATTTTTAAAGATATAAATTGGGTAAAGATTTCGTGTTTTGTAGATATGACGGTTAACATGTTTTGCTTATTACATATTCAAATTTTGAGATCCTATTTATAAATTCAGTACTGGCTTAAATATCCTTATTGGTGGTAAAATTAATGTTTATTTTGCAAGCGTTTAAGAAAGTATCATATCTAAAAAATACGTCATCTTTGATGTGTTATGTAATAAAGCAGATGGCGCTTCCATCGCAGCATGTATACGCGTTTTAGATTACGTTGCGCCCGCTAATGTTGGACGTTCGTATGGATCCGAAGGCTCCATACTGTTAGCTAATTTCTAGTGTAGTAGCTAAATGACTAAACAATAAAACATAATTATTGAATACCTAGAAAAGTTACTTCTCCGTTCTGAAAGGCCAGTCTAGTAAAAATATCTTCTGTCGAACCTGAACTGCTGTGATTGGTTGTTAGTGTTTGCGTCAAGCATTCACATCAGCCGACATTAGGTCTGATAAGAGATGAAAGTGAACAGCTTTTCAGAAATTGAGGGTAGCTAAGTATTCCGTTATGGTACAGATGTAAACCAGACTGAGGTACAGTGGCGGATTCGGAAAAAGGAGGGGTAATCTAAGGGGTATTTAAGCCCCAAGTTTTTAACTAATATTCTTTGCCTATAGTAATTTTGTAAAATTATACCTTTGTGGTCAAGCCTCCAAAATAAGCCCTTGATCCGCCACTGCTGAAGTACTACCCTCTTTCCTCTGAACCAAAGTAGTAATAAGGTTGAAATAGCAAAATCCTAAAACCAACACTTTTCATATAGGGCCAAAGCACGCAAAATAGTGTCCTAACTTAGACCAATGTTAATTACATTATGTATATATTGTATGCTTTTGAAAGTATGTAACTTTTAATGTATAATGTTAATTCGAGTAATTTACATTTTTAATTTTGTTTGTTTTGACTTACAATGAGTGCGCCTCGAATTGTTACATAATTTCCTAAGCCTTATTGTTTCCTATAAATGTCACTGATAACTGTTACAAGATTCACATAATTTGATAAAAAAAACGAAAGTTTTCATTTAGCTTTCATAATTGTTATGGATGAGGGTGAACCAAGGTGCTAATATTTTATTATTTGTGTCATACTATTCTTGGCGCACTTACAAATTCAAGAAAAGTGTTATTTATAAGTTAAAAGTCTTATAAAGTTATATACATCGAAGTCCAATGTTACTTAACTCTTATTATGTAACAATGGCTGTGGTAGACTTTACTGAAATAATCTTATTTTATACTGTGGTATAAGGTAATAGATTTTCCTCATTAATTATGGTAATAAAGACAAAATTTTAAAGGTAAGTATTATAGAATCAACGTTTTTAATGTTGAATGGCTCGAACGGGTTAAATGATAGATGTGAATTTAACAAAAATGGATGGAACGGTATAATTTGATCTCTCTTAATGTAAATGTTTATCTGCATTTTATTTTATTATTTAAAATAGAGTTTATTTATTAACGGAACTAGGTTTCTCCGAATGATTCCAAAAAGTAAAGTAGTTTTAAATATAAACAATTCCGATTTTAGGGCGTTTGAAAGTCAGCTAACTTACGTCACTGAGTAAAGAATAAAAAAAAGAAGTTAAAGTATTTTACTGATTAAGTCTTAAGAAATATTGCAATAACAATTTCCAGATTAGGTGAATGCGGACGATTTGACCATTATGACATGTTTTTGGGTAGTTTTAGTATATTTATGTGTGTGGTTATAATTCCTGAGAAATTGAAAAAAAAAGGTGTTGTGATCGATATCTTATTATCTTCCTATCGCCTTCTGTAGGATATTATTTTAGCTGTTATATTTTAGGGTATTTCTGTGCATTCACTGTTTTGGCTCAAATGTACATAAGATTTAAAGTACAACTTGATATTGTAATTATAACTGATTTATAATTTAATTACTTAAATTGAATAAAATACATTTTGAAATGTGTGTATAATTTACTATTCCCGAACAGTATTTATTTAAGCTTATTCATCATTGGTTTTGGCATATCTTCCAGAGATGCGGGCGCGGGTCTGTTGTAAAACCATTGATGTTTTAATGCCTGAAAATGTAAATGTTATAGGTTAAACATGATGAAAAGTAGTGTGGGGCTCAGAATATTCTGTCATTTCTAGTCCTGGAAGCCGACCACTAAACAGCTTGAAAAAAGGTTGGCAGACCTGTGGAGGGTGTGTTACGGTTCTAATGGGCGAAAACTTAAACTTTTAAAGTTGCTGTAAAGCATCATGCTGTCTCTTTCATTTTGTGGTCGAGTGGCGTACGCACCGGTTTTCAAGGTGTCGCTAGCTCTGAGGTCCCGGGTTCGATCCCCGGACGGGTCAATGTAGAAAGTCACTTTTCTACATTGTCTCGGGTCTGGGTGTTTGTGGTACCTTCGTTGTTTCTGAATTCCATAACACAAGTGCTTAATAGCTACTTACTTTGGGTTCAGAGCAATGTATGTGATGTTGTCCGCATTTATTATTAAGGTGCAAAGAAGCGACAGATATACATTCTAGAACGTTTTAGTCAATTGTTTTATTATTTGTTGGTTAGTTACCTCTTTAGCTGATATCCTTTTATCAGCATCATACATGATGAAAGACTTGACGAGGTTCAGAGCATCAGGTTCGACCCCTGGCAGCAGTTCCGGCCATGGCGTGGGCGAAGACTCGGGGAACGTGATCTTATGGAAGTCTGGCAACTCTGAGTGACCGGGCCACGTCTCCTCAGTGGGCGTGCCTAAGTGTTGCAACACTATTGCCAGCTGTTCAATGTCGGATTCACCCTTGAAATGATAGATAAGTTATTTGTAAGACAAAATGTCACCTTATACCATATAGTATCTAACTGAAGGCTTTTCTTCTCTGAAGTATAGTAGGTATAGATTTATACTAACGGCAAAAAGTGCTTGCTTTGTTATCAGTTCAGCCAAAATGCATCCGACGGCCCATAAATCAACTTTCTCAGTGTAATATCTTGCACCATACAGCAACTCAGGGGCTCGATACCATCTTAAAAATAAAGTCGATCTTAAAGTATAAGCAGTAAGGCTCAATTTGATAGACTAAAAATAGTTTATTTATATAATAATACTGTACCTTGTAGCTACTTGATGCGAATATGGCCTACCTCCATCGGGCCAATACAGTCTGGCTAGACCTAGGTCTGCGATCTTCAATATACCTTCGTGGTTGATAAGTAGGTTTGCAGGTTTCAAGTCCTGGTTTTTAATAAAATCTTATCTACAGGTTGTACATTTTACATGATATCTAATTATTTGCTGTTTGTAAGACAAAAGGCGTCGCAGATTCGTTACAGTTACTATACTATATGTACCTAAAGGTTCGAAAGGTCTTTCCGCCTGATCGCCGGCAAAAGGCAACAGTGAAGCATTCAGCACGCCTCGGTGATATTATCTCTCCTCGGTGATCATAGAAGATTTTGTTCAGGTTAAAAAAACCTAAAGGTTTCGTCAATATTATGAATATGTGAGATAATTTAACTTACTCTATGCATAACATAATGTGCGTGCATATACCGAGTGCCTTTCAGCAGCATCTGCGCGTAAGTCTTGACCCTCGGCAGGGTCAGCTCCTGCTGCGTGTGATGCAGCATGTCCCACAACCCTGAGCACATGTACTCCAGCACCAGCACCAAGCTCATGCCGCGAGGAAACATGTCGTATAGTTTTATTATCTGTGGAGAACACATAGGTACAGTCGCCATCAGATATATCGTAGTGGACAAGGTGACCAAATACTTCTGAACAATTTAAAATGTCAATAAGTTCTATTCGCTACAAGTTACCATTAATATCTGAACATTTATTACCTCTTTAATATCTGAGCAGATGCTTGTCAATAATTTCTATACAAACTACAAACCAAAAATATCTGAACACTAACAACGTCAAGTGTATCTACGCAGCAAACGCTGAGCTCACCTAGTTCGTTATTGCGTGATATAAAGGAGGAATAAAAAAAAATAGATTATGGTTTGTAATAAAATGAAAAATTATTGAAATATTTTTTTGTTAAGGACAACATAAGTAGTATACAGGGTGTTGCAAAACCACTGTCCAACCCGAAAGGGGGATAAAGGGTTTACCATCACATGCCCAAATAAAATGCTAAATTTGGAATATTGATGATACTCGTAATAACAATAATAATGAATTGTGAAGTAGCCGCCAAATTCCCTAAATTTGAAAATAAATAAAAAACTACACCACCGTTTTCGTCGGTGTTAATAGTGGCCTTTTGTATGATCATTTGGCACAACCTGTGACGATGCAGTAACTCTCACTATACAATTAGAGAAAAAAAAAAAATAGGTTATATATTTTTTTTCATTTATTTTTTACATTATTGTAATCAGACATCGATACCTAACAACCCCTTAACGGATCGGACAGGGGTTTTGTAACACCCTGTATAATATAAAATATACGTCTCGTAACCGTTTCCGCATGGAACCAACAACGTTTTCAAAAAAATAGAGGTTGACGTTGTTAGTGTTCAGATATTTTTGGTTTGTAGTTTGTACAGAAATTATTGACAAGCATCTGCTCAGATATTAACGAGGTAATAAATGTTCAGATATTAATGGTAACTTGTAGCGAATAGAACTTATTGACATTTTAAATTGTTCAGAAGTATTTGGTCACCTTGTCCGCTACGATATATCTGATGGCGACTGTACATAAGAAAGCGTATGAAGAAACAACATTTTACTTAAATAAAATAACGTCGGAAATTTAAATTAGTTCAAAGATTTTTTGCAGGTTTTAGGGTTGCCACAAGTACCTACTTAATACGGATTCAAAATATCAAATAAAAAGCTAAATATCTACCTACTCAAGCAAGAATATGCAAATTACTAACCTTTGCTTAAGTTATGTTGTATTTTTTTCATATGACAATCTCTAAAACCAGTATTTTCTGATACGAGGTAAGGTACATTTTTGTGTAAGTAAATTTCGTTATAAGCTTAATTTTAAGTGCTTCTGAGATTGGAAATTGTAAAGGTAAGTATGTATCGTGCCCTTAATACGAGAAATATTTAATATCTCTTACAACTACATAAGGAACAGTATAATAATATAAATAAATGATCTATATTCAGTCGTCAAGAAGCTTTCAAAACTTACATATTTACACCGAAGCAACTGCAACGCTTTTATCTCCCTCATCACGTTCACTGGGATACCATCCTCGAGGTTTTTGATGAGGATCTTCTTCAAAGCCACCTCTCGTCCCGTAGGAATGTGCCTCGCCTTGAAGACTAGCCCATGGGCACCCTCCCCAATGCGACCAATCACCGAGTAGTTAGCCACGTCGTTATCCATTATCATTATTAAGAATAACGCGAACGGTACATTTCTCGGGGCAGGTGCTAGATGATGAACCTAAAAAGAAAAATCGTTAAATCCTATTCTATCAAAACAACATAAACAGAGGTGTTTTGTCCAAGGATTTCTGATGTGTTGTGACGTGTACGGTTGCTATGGTAACAGAATCGTGACATCGCTGACAACTTTGTGCTAGTAAGGTAAATTTTACATAGGGTTAATAAAAAGTTTGTATGTAGCTAGGTAGAATAAGAAACTTAATTTAGTATGTATTTGAGGTCTCTGTTTATTTTTTGTCTATCTATTAAGCCTGTGTTTTCCCACTGCAGGGCAAAGGCTTCACTTTTTTTTTACTTTAATTTAATACCTAGGTAGCTAGCTACTTACTTTTTTACTGGTAAGACTTACATTTACGTTACAACTAAAAGAAGTTTCAATAGAAACGAGAGTCATGGGATTCTTACAACTGCTGCTAAAGATCAAATCACAAATCATAAAATTTATATAAAAATGTAGTAGGGTAGGGTAGGTAAATATTTCAAATACCTAGGTACCTCTGTCAAATAAATGCATAATTATGTAGGTACCTGATTAACGTCGAACTACGGCTTATCATAATTTATGTAGTAGGTACTTGCTCACATCCCAGGCAAACAAACGGTTTTTATTTATTCAACTAGACACACGACCTAAGCGTTACTCGTAGTATGTTCGTTTATTATAATAATATAATGAGAAAGTACTAAGGTACTCTAGTACTAATCTCTTTCGCCTGCCAAGTCCACATTACTAATTTTTTTCTCAATTGAGTCTTACAACTTGCATGCATCTTTGGCAATCGGTAGAACGACAAGTGCAGTTTATAATTTCGCGTCACAGCTGCAGTGTTTATTCGGGAGCTTTAGCAAACAAAGTGAGTGTTCATGTATAATAATAAGTTTGCAAATCTATGTATGCCTGCGCTGTGTTTCCTCATAATTTATCGGTTAGGTCGATGAAACAATGTCGTCTATAATTTCAAATAACATCGACAGAATGTTTGCACAGCTGTTAATTTACTGTATTATGTCAGTATTTACTTACCTACGATTGTGTTTTCTTTGAAGTTCTGTCTTTTATTAATATACGTTATCAGTGGACGGACATATTTATAGTGCTTATCTCTGTAATCCAGGTTCTGGCATGGCGCTGAAGATGTTTTGTGTTGTCTTGGTGCTGGCATATCTTAGCCATGCAGTGGAAGGTGCATCGATTCTGGCTCTCTTCTCTTCATTGTCATACGCGGATCACTTAGTGTTTAGAGGATATGTCTCGTTACTCGCTCAAAAAGGCCATTCAGTGGTGGTTATGACAGCCTACCCAGGTCATTTCCAATATCCAGAGTCCGAGAACATAATTGAAATTGATGTCGGCGAAGAATCGTCGATGTACTGGGAAGAATATAGAAAGTTAATGACGAATAGCGATGATTTATATCAAAGATTGAAAGCTATAAACGAATTTTCGGTTAAACTGGCGATAGTGCAATTGAAGTCGAAGCAGATGACGGCTCTGTTCATCAACCCGAACGTAAGATTTGACCTGGTTATCACGGAAGCTGACGTACCGTTGCTTTATGCAGCAGCTGAAAAATACGAGGCTCCGCACATCTCTATTGCTACGTCCAGTGGCAAGATCCATCAACACGAATCAAAGGGGAACCCAATACATCCTTTATTGTATCCAGATGTGAACTCCCTAAGCTTCAGGAACAACAGCATCTGGGAGAAGGTTGTTGAGTTCTATCGCAACGTTCAGACGAGAGCCGAATATTACAATAACTACCTTCCGCTTTGTGAACTGGCTGCTACTAAGATATTGGGTTTGAAGCGTAGTCTTCAACAGGTGGAGTATGACATAGACTTGCTGTTTGTAGCCAGTAACCCTGTCATGACTGGAAGTAGACCGAGTGGACCAGCTGCTATTTACGTCGATCGCATGCATATCAAACCGGGTTTAGGTTTGCCGCAGGTAAGACGTCTGTTATAAAGTTAATAGGTTTAAAAACAAGCGGCTTCTCTTAACCATATGTAACATTTTTGCAGGATCTGAAGAATGTGCTGGACTCTTCAACTAAAGGCGTCGTGTACTTCAGTGTGGGAGCAATGCAGGAGTCTGAACAGCTGTCACCATCAATCCTGCAAACCTTGGCGGATAGTTTCCGAGAGCTACCGTTCACAGTGCTGTGGAAGATTGGCAATACAACCATGTTTAACAAACCCGACAATGTCATTACTCAGACGTGGTTCCCTCAGCAACAAATATTGGGTAAGTTCAAGATAGCTATTTGTTTGATGTTCTGTACCTAATTTACCTACATTTATGCATTGACCATGGTAACTTTTATGTATTTTTTAGCTCATCCTAACTTGAAAGCCTTTATAACACATGGTGGGTCCCGGTCCTTGGAAGAAGCAGTGTTTTATGAAGTTCCGATTGTTGGATTCCCTATTGTTAAGTCAAGGAAAGTATTCATTCAGGAGCTGACGGTGCAAGGAGTTGGTGAGATTATCGACCCCTATAATTTGGACAAGGAAGCTTTTAAGGCAGCTGTCACTGCAGTCGCGACTAACGAAAAGTAAGTGCACATTATTTTAGTGCAGCTTTTTTTTTGTGGCCTGTACCGTCCCAATGCTGGGCAAAGGCCTCCCCCAAGTCCTTCCATTGGTCCGGTCCTTGTCTCACACCACCTTCTCCTGGGAGGGCCTCGGCGGCGCTGTCCATCTGCTGGCTCCCAATGTGTAGTAACCTTTGTCCAGCGGTCGCCGTGCATGCGGTGGACGTGACTTTTTATTTAAAAATCAATAAATTGTTATGCTTATAAATGCCTATAAATTGTTAAAATACTAAATATGTTTTTTTTTACAGTTACCTTAAAGCCATGGCAATTTTGAGAACTACCGTAGTTGACCCTATAATTTCTGGTCCTGAAAACGCGGTGTGGTGGACCGAGTATGTTTTGCGCCACGGTGAAGCTCGCCACCTACATTCTCCTGCGGCTGGAGCTAGTTTCTTCAAGTATTACATGCTGGATACATTGACTTATATAATAATTATAGTAGTCACCGCCCTTGTTCTCACATATTTAATGATACGTTCTATAGTGCGACGTTTGCGCAAACGATTCTCAGGTACTCGTGCTGTCGATGAAAGGGGCAAGTTTAAAGCTTTGTAAATTATTTCATTTTTTGTTGTATTTCATGTAATAGAAGTAGTTAATAAAGTTCATGTAATCATTTAAATCATTCCTCCACCAATCTTTTTAATTTTGTACGAATACTTTAATGAAATAACCAATAAAACTTTTTAAAGTAAAATTACTGTGTGTTTTATTTAATTACATTCCTCATTTTTATGTAATATTACTGCATCGTAAAAGCACTGAGTTAATCAAATATATACAAAATCTTGACTAAATGTATTTTAGGTATAATTTCCGAACTGCAACCACGTTATAGTCTGTAACATGTTACGTCACACACAAATGATATACGTCAAAACCATCGACGTAGGATTCAGATAGACTGCTACTATCGCTACTTTTCTATTGGTACAAACGAAAGCACTTTTTAATCTGTGCGTTCCCGCTCGCTTAGGGATGTCCGTGCGACAACAGACGTTCATAGTAAATTATCGATAGGTGTGAATATTAACAAAGTCATTTAAAGGATGGAGATAATTAAAAAAAAAAAACAAATTAACTAAAAATTCAACTTTATGAATTAGTGTAGGCTACATTAATTCATAAAGTTTAATTTTTAGTTACCAGCATCAAATTAATTAATTATAAGTTACCTAAAAAGTCCATTCAAGCATACTTACCAATCAGAAACATAAAACTTATTAATTCCAAAAGCTCTTTGTAGAATTCTAAAAACTTTTGAACAATATTGTTTGTCAATCAGATTTAGTTCTTATTATTCTAATTTTACTCATATTTAAATTATCCTGTTATCACATTTTTTGTTAATGCTGGTTAACCCGTAATTCGCAAAAGTATATCTTATTTATTTATCTTACTTATGATGTCATGAATATACAGAATCTGTTGGTAAACAATTTTTTATTAAATAAATAAATCAATTCAAGGAACACAAACTTAATTTTAATTAAAATACTTGAGACAAAAAGCTGCCTCGTTGGCCTAGTGGCGCTAAGCGCGACTGCTACGCTGGAGGTCTTGGGTTCGATTCCCGAGTCGACCAAGGTGTTATTGGGTTTTTCTATGAAATTCTCAGTAGCAGGTCGGAGTTTGGATTTGTGCCCGGTAAGTGGCAATAGGCTCGCCCCCTATTACATGGGACTTAAACATATCGGCGAACTGTGGGTGTACATTGGTACGCCTCTGCCTACCCCTTCGGGGATACAGGCGTGATGATATGATATGAGACAAAAAGTAACTATCGAAAAATCTAACGGAACTGCCTCGCACTAGCCGGTCGCGGAGAATTTTTGAGGGGGGGGACCGAAGCGGACTCCCCCCCTCGCGAACCCCCGCACCCCCTGGTTCGCCCTACTAAATAATTACAAAAAAAGGTTAATTTCTATAAACATACTACTAACCGATGAATAGAAATGTCACTGTTTTGTTTATTGTTTCTTCTTTAATCGTTTATTACAGCTGAGCACCACGCAATTCACCATTTTTGATTTAAATGTTTGTCACTTATACCGGGAGATTCAAACGCGGCGCGCTCAGTTTTGACACTAATTGGACGTGACATTGAAATTGGCGGGTGATCACAGACGTGCTCTCGGATCAAAGAACGTTAGACTGGCTCTAGTCAATCCAACCTCGTTGGTCAAAACTGATACAACAATTTTACGTCAAATTGATTTGTTTTGGTTTTAATTTCAATAATAAATGAACAATACTCGTTCCATAGGTCTCATTACTATATTATTTTAAAGGACAAAAGTCTGTTACAAGTATTAATTAACCAAATTATGTAAAAGTATTTCAACTTACGATGTCGGCTTTGGCTGTACGATCTTGTCCTGGTCTGTACTGTGGCCGAACAGAGCTTGAGGATGGCTCCTGGAGTGAGTGCGGGGCCTGTCCGCGCGGGTTCCGCACGAACTCCTCCAGCTACTGCGTGCCGTGTACCGATGAGCCCATGCTGTACGATGGCTTGTATCTTGGCTTCATGGTGATGTTACCCATGGTTCTACATTGGTTTTTCATCGATATGGTAGCTGTTGGGAAAGCGTAAGTTTATTTCTTTTCGTTTGTAATAATTTGTTTCGTGATTACATATGAAATGGACGATAAATTCCAAGTTTAACATTATAATTTCCTTATACGAATGAAATAATTATAACTAGGCTCGAAAAGTAATAGCAATCAATATTTTAATATGCTAAAAGTCATCTAATTTAATATGTCTGTGATAGCAAACTTCAGTGTTCTTGGTACTGTCTCTTACTAGCATACACTTCTGTTCCATGTATGTAAACCAGTATGGTATTATCTGACCCTATAATGAGTCTGTTCAATATGTGCTATATAACCACAATATGTCACCCTATTATTTCCAGGACTAAGAACATTCTAGTGCAACACATATGTGCATTTGTGGAGGTTGCGTCAGGGACATTGGCTGCTCTGCTGGTGCTGCCACCTACTGGCAGTATTGCTCTGCATGTTTGTTCCCCGAAGGCTTTGTCAGACTGGTACACATTACTGCACAACCCACAGCCGGACTATAAGGAGACCCTGCATTGTACGCAGGAGGCTGTGTACCCATTGTAAGTAAGACAGAAGACCTGTATGTAGTAACCCATACAATTAGCTTTGTATTGTCACACTGCAGGTTAAATATTGTAATTGCCATTGTTAAAGTTGTACCTTGACTAATGACAACAAGTTTTGGCCATTTACTTCTTTATGTATGTTTATGTGTACCTCTAATTTGACTGTTTTGCATAATGCATTAAACCGTAACAGAGGTTTGATTAGGTCTAGTAAGTGAGTTGCAGTAACATATAGATACAAGAACATATTATAAATAAAAATAAAATAAAAAGACATTTATTGCTACTAAACAAACAGACAAGAAAAATTTTACATAAAATGTTAACAATCAGTAGCAAAAGGAGATAGCTCAGCTAAAGTTGCTTCGACAACGTCGCAACGCTGATTTTCGGCTATTCCTACTCCCTGAGCTATTGTGCGGGAGTTAGCGTGCTTATGGGGTAGCAGCCACCTATCGCGAGAAAACATAAGTACAAAAGAAAAAAATATAAATCTTTCAAAACAAAACAAACAAAATTTGAAATAAACATTAAAAAAGTAAACTGAACTTTAAACTATTTCCTTCTCTTCTCTTGCCTTATTATTATTATGTGTATGCATGAGTGTGTATGAGTGTGTATGAGTGTGTATGAGTGTGTGTAAGTCTGTATGTGTATTGTGCAAGTGTATGTGTGATAGTAAACGTGTTTTTTTATTATATAATACTATTTACCATCAAAATATATCTTGTAATTAAGAGCATGTATAATATTAATATGCCATGCAAAGCTGCCAGAAACTGAAAAAAAAAACGAATATACAAAAACTAGTATGTTCTCATAGTCAAAGAATTCTCCAAACAAATTACATTTACTTATTTTTCCAGATACACAGTTGTTCTCCTGATATATGCATTCAGCCTGCTAATGACAATAACTCTAAGGCCCTGGTTATTGACTTGGGACTCCTCCAACCCTGGCAGAAAGGCTATATACTGTGCACTGTACTTCTATCCTATACTTGTATTGATACATACTGTTGCTGCAGGTTTGATATGTAAGTATGTTGTTGATGATTTAATCTATAAAGGTAAATTTTGATTTATTGCGATTTTGAGTCATCCATTTCATTAGTTTTACGAATAAATTGAGTTTTGCAAAAAAATAATTATTATATGGCTTTTTGTATAAAAAAATATTAAAGAAAATACAGTTGAATTGAGAAGCTCCTTCTTTTTTGAAGTTGGTTAAAAACATATGGCTTATATCATGTGCAAACAGTTTTTGTCTATACACAGTGAAAAGCAAGTAATTGATCTTATACAGGTTTTTTTTATTTTATACAGCATTTAAATTTTATACAGGTTATTTGACTGAGTCAGTTGCTTTAAACATTCTCAATTATTTTTTCTGTTTCAGACTGTTCATTTCCATACATTATCATAATAATATCAATGATGACGTCAGCATCTCACTTCTCTATAAAGATCGAGCAATCAGCGCCAGCGCTCCTCATGTCTTCGCTAACCAATCCTAGAAACCTAATCATTCTGTTAGGTCATTGGCTGGTCCATGCTTACGGGATAATATCATTGACGGGGTTCAAGGAACTCTGGTACTTGTCGCTAGTCCCTGCCCCAGCTCTATTCTACATCCTGACTGCGCAGTTCACTGACCCCATGAAGATACATAGTGATTGACAGAAAACACAGACTGATGTGAAGTGAACTTATGACTTTAAACTCGAAAAGTGGTGTAGAGAAATGTAAATAGATTTAGATTTTAAGATGGAATTAATTGTAAGATTAATATAATTATGTTGAATAAATGCTATGTAGGTAGCTATATATTTATGTTCTGTTTAATTCATTCTCTAAGATGATTACATTGTCATTATTCTTTGAGAGCCCTCAGATAAAATAATTAAACTATAATGGTAATTAAATGATGCATTATAGCCATATGACTATACTTGCGCAAATATCGGTCGGTATTTTCGGATCACTATCGCTATTGCTCGATCTGTCTGGTATATAGGCTGTCAGACCCCTGCTTTATCCTATGAGATCTTTTAAGGAAATTTATAAAAAGATTAAAAGCGACTGCTTATAATTGCCATACGGCATACCTAACTAGTGAATTTTTGCCTTGTGGGGCACACTATTATCTATTAGGGTGCGTCCACATCTGACGAACTAGCCTATGGAACTAGCACCAAAGCATTACAGTAACAGCTCGCGAGCGGCGCGTGTAACTCTGACGAACAGCGTTATTGAAAATAGTGCGTCCGCAGAATGCTTGCGAGCGAGATGTTACTGTAATGCTCGCTGGGTGCTCGTCCGTCAGATGTTTTTTTTTTTTTTTTATGTGTGGAAGAAGCATTACCATACTATTATTCGTTAGTGGGTCCTGCCCACTTCAATAGCTTTCATGCATACACGAAATCCTAATGCAGAACGCGAAAGAAGCTACATAAATGTAAATGCAATGAACATCCACATAATATACCTTTTACTTTACCGAAATAAAATACTATCTTTTCTCCGACTATTTCCTTTTGTTAGTGGGTTAAAATAGACAAAGAGCTCGTATTGTATGTCGAGTGGACGTGGGTTAGATGATGCGTAAACACCCTTACGTTGCGCCACGCTACGCCACCAGATACGGCAACATATCGAGAAACTAATGATGCGCTTTACTGGTTAATTCCGGTTCAATATACTAGTCGTTTTATGTGGGAGAAAAGAAAATTTGTAGGAACTTATCTTCCTAGAATAAGTTTATGTGGGATATAACTACAAACAATTCGGAGTTTTTTAAGTACCGTGAATTATGATTTTGTCATTTTGTTAGTCTTAGAGTTTTCAACTGTAGTACCTTAGTAGTTGCCTAGATAGTATGTTAGTATAATAGGCAAAAATTAAATGAGCTAGAGGCAAGGTGGTAATAAATAGAGGAAGCATTTACTTGTATCTAGCCCACTTATTTACTTGTATCTAGTAATGATACCCAACATAATTTCGCAGACTTATCACTTTATTGCGTTCCGAATTGATTTATTAACGCCACACACTAAGTGCCGTTTAAAAAAATAGTTAATAGAGCCAAAACCGTCGTCAAACGACACTTGGCATCTGAACTGTAAATGCTAAGTGTTGCCAACTTTGTGTCAGATAAAGAGGTCATTTTATTTCCTGTCCCAAAACTGGTTCGCGAAACAAAGATATAAAAAGTAGGATTGTATCTACAAGAGATTGTGGAGGTAGGGGTCATGTTAAATGCAAAGAAAAGACAAAGGCCGCCGCAGAATAAAAAGGAACGGTTTCGTTTATAGGCGGTCTCATTATTAAACGCTTTCTTTCCTCGACTCGCGAAAAAACCGAACCTTCTCGAGCCGACCGCTGTTCTTATTTGTTTACTTATCTTTAACACGATTTTGTTACAACATAGATACCTACTACTGTCCTTTGCAAGCATTTTTCTCAGCCGTCTCAAATAAATGGAGTGATGGTTATCATTTTACAAATTCGGTTACATTTTCGGCATCGATAATTGGATTTTGTTTTGTAGGTGCCTAAATGGGAAATGTAGTCAATTGTAACTAATCTATTCTTATTTCAATGAGATTTAATTTTATCTACGAAACCTAATACTCGATAAATTGGATGAATTTAACGACAGTAGGCAACTGCCTATTTGTTTGATAGGCCTTTGGTTGCGAGCGTGAAATTATGAAACTTAAACCCTTGTATTTATGTACTTATGTTCTATACATACATACTTAAGGTACTGTATTTGCTACTGCTATTTCTACTTATATGGGATAGTAAACACCTGAATTTCAATGTATGTTGTAAGAGTGCAAGAGCCATCTATTTATTTTTTCACGCCACTTCTGTAAATAATTTCTATATCGAGCTTCTGAGTGACAATAAAGCTTATTTCAACAATTAACCAAATTGGCCTTTATTTAGAATTCAAATTTGAGAATACGTTTTTGACATCTCACCGCGGATTCCGCTGTCGAGATACCAAAATAATGTTACAGAATAGCACTACTGTTCTGATGATGTGACCTCTACCTATATTTAGGGCTAAATAAATCTATTTAAAGGTAAACTTAGTCAAAACATTCTGTCTTTAAGATATAAAGTGTGAATACCTGAATATTTCAGGTTATTGACTCTATCTCCTCACATCACACGATTCTCGAGAGTCGAGTCACAATATGAACAAATACAGTCTGTAAATTATATACGAGGTGTATTCCCGGGAGAGGCTGCGACAGAACAGTCACAGATAAATAATTCTTCTAGCTTCATTCACATACGGGCACAATATACAATGTACATACTATAATACGTCGCGTCATTTTGCTATACAACTCGTATTTAAATGAATTAATAATATGTTTTGTTTAGGTAAATACATACGGATAAAATACATAAAAAGAAAGACCTGCTTATGTCTGAAATTCGTATTCATAATATGATGACCTCCGTGGTCGACTGGCGTACGCACCGGTTTCAAGGTGACACCAGCTCTGAGGTCCCGGGTTCGATCCCCGGACGAGTCAATGTAGAAACCAACATTTCTAGATTGTCCCGGGTCTGGGTGTTTATGGTACCTTCGTTGTTTCCAAATTCCATACACAAGTGCTTCAGCTACTTACTTTGGGTTCAGAGCAATGTATGTGATGTTGTCCGCATTTATTTATTTTATGATGATTTTGTCAATTGGACCGACGGTCTTGGTCCTTATTCATAAGGACCGGCCAATATTAACACCGCCCGGTTAATCTAAAATAACATGTATTCGTTTTCGTTCGTTGTATCTTCTAGTAAATAATAATTTATGTTCCATAAACATTATAAAGTATAAATACATGAATATAGTGGTGATGTTCTCCCATTGATTATGCTTGCGAGCTTGGTAATGGTACTCGGAATGAACGGAAAATAAATAATAATATCCTCTACGAGATGCATAAGAGGCTATCGAGACGGTGAGGGATTCGTTTTATTAATTTGTATCTTTTTTTTTCGTGTTGGGAAAGGAGTTGTATGCATTGCGAGTTTATGTGAGTTTTTTGATTGCCATGAATGCTGGTAAATGATAAATCGCGAAAAGATTGGCTAAAGCGCTTTTTAGCTTATCTAATTATTCGTCGATTGGAATCGTATATTGAACTTAAGCGGAATCTGAGATTAAATATTCTGTTTTCGAAATGAATGTCTCAAAAATAAATATAGCGTTCTATCGGATAGGTACCAACAAAAACAAGAAAAAATCGTTAAATATTTATATCTTTAAGTTAGTGTTACGAGCACTAATTTTCAAATTGAATTCCATATTGAGTTACAATAATAATCCAATCAATATCCGACACAATAATCTCTATGACAATAATATCCAGATGCTGGCCACCATTAAAACATAACCGTCGGTACATTGCGTTCGAATTTCGAATGTCGAATATATTTTATAGTGCTGCTAGCAGCTAGTTACTCGTCAACAAACTCGTTGCGAATATTTGGGGTGTGTCGCTTGCGGCAGAAAATGAGAGCCTCGTTCGTTTGCGGTCGGGATGAGGCACAGACAATGAGCCGTCCAGCCTTTGTGCCCACCTGTTATTAAAACTCCTGCGAAGCGTCCTGCTGTGTGAAATATCTCCTCCTTTACATATGTTTTACATACATGATTTATCTCATTTATAACAGCTCCTTTCTAATTAGATATTAATTATTAACTTCTAATGCTAATCTTTGTTCTAGTACCAGGTATCTGCTAAGTTATTAATATTAAATTATTTACAGCAGCTCCGCTGAGATGAAAGTCCTTTGTGTTTATGACTTGATAATAAATGCTTATCCAGAATATATTTCACATTTGTATCTAATTTCATCTGAAAACGTCTTACCCTTTACTTTGTTATCATACTTAAATGTGCAAAGTTTCACTTACTAAAAGTGAGTATGATTAATGAGATAAAAGTTCTTACTTAGTTTAATATTTGTTGAAAGATGTACCTATTTGGAAATACTGCATAAATAGGAATATTGTGTAAACATACGTGTGTATTTAGGCGTGATACAAATAGAATTGAGGCTGTAATATCAAATATCACAAAGCCTTTACCCGTCAAACGGACTCACGTTTCTCATTGCACACAGTAATAGACTGTTCCGTTCCACCCTATATTCTATAAAGTATCACAAAACGATGTAAATATTTCTAGAAATAGTCTCCAGCATTAGGGAAACTGCGAATTTGAAATATACGTGGGAATAGATACATACGCATAAAACAGTTTCAAAATTTCCGAAAGCCTTTCCTGTAACAGGTGTATCGAAATATTTCCAACATAAAAATGTTTCGTTCGCATTCCGTGAAAACCTTGCATAAAATGAGACGATGCAGTGCATTGAAAGCAAAATCGTGAACTGGAAAGCTGTGAACATTCTGAAACTATTGAATAGGAGAAATAACGAGAGAGGGCGCTGGTTGCCGATGAGCCATGAGCGAGCATCTATGTAGCTTCTATTACCTACACGCTTTGCTGCACTCCACATGTAATTCTGGCTTCGTTTACAATTTGTATTTCAAAGGGACTTGATGGGTTTTTGTTTTTGTTAAACATATTTGTATTGAAAATAAACCCAGATGTTTATGACGCATGTCTAAAACTATTTGGGAACAAATGTGAGCATACTGATCTGGTGCCGAATTCAATAAGTAACACATGAAAATTTATTTATTTACTTGTATTAAACAGGTGGATATACAATCTCGCCTTTTTGTGACTATATAAAATAGATATAGCATTGTTAATCAGATCAGCCTGCAAGTTTAAATATGAATATTTCCAATATTTTGGAGTTTCGGCGAAATCCATGTGCACAACGTGCTTTCCGAACAGCAAAGAGAATAAAGAATCTATAAGCCGAGAGAACTTTGAGCTGCACTATAAATGGATTAAACTCCTTTGACAGAATAAGCCCCGCGTGATGTAGTGCTAGAAAACAAGAATGATTAATGTTTGGCTGTGTGGGTTTATGAGAAAAACTATAAACTAGTAGACTAGTTCACTCACATTCCTCCTGTATTTATGTAGTCGGCAGAATCGAAATGAAAGGCAGAATGTTTTTTTACAAACCCAAATCTAAGTCCAATTGATACCCAACTTCTGGGCCTCGAAGGTATAGGAAGTCCCATATCTTAACAGCTTACTACACACACATGTAGGTAATGCAATGTTCACAACATGTTACACTATAAAAACTTAGCAGAACGAGTGTAAAACCATGTTCTTTATACTTTTCTGTTCCCAAAAGATTCCTGAAGTTCTCCGTCACTTGGCGACTAAGCAAATGCGCTTACAATCGCGGGCGCGCGACGACTCGCATGTACGAGTCGCGCCGCGCCGTGCCGCGCCTTGCCGCGCCGCGTCGTTAGCTCCAAAGTTTTTCCAACGGCATACTAGATGCGATAGATATGCAAGTACACGAGTATTCCAAACTACTTGCGCTGCAAACCTGCCTGATTTTTAACCTACTTTTAAACTATTGAAGTTTTGACGCTGGAGTTGAATTTAAAAGAGGCATTGCGGTATGTTTACAATTTAAAGTGCAGCTCTGGCTCGCTGGAATACCAACTGAACCGAAACTTGTTTTACCGACTTATTTGTGTGTTTTCAATTAACGGCTAAAATTTGTTGAGTGGTACAGTTTCGTTTTTATTTTGATAGTTGTCTGCAGGTAATTCCTTAAGTTGTTTACATAAAACGAATTAAGTTGAGACTTAGTACTGTATCATTATAATACTTTTTGTTTGTCATTGGATTTATTTACGTAATCTATCGTATATTATCTATTCGTAACGTAATAGGCACTTATTAGTAATTAATTAGTTATAAGTACATAACAAACCATTAGATCCATTTTAAATGGCATTAGGTAACAATATATTAAGTCATTATTTCATATTCAATTTCTACATACATTTAAATTTTGATAAAAAAAACGAAAACATTTGTAAACAAAAATAGTATTCGCCAATTAAGTTAGTACAACATATTTTGCCATTTCAAGTGGAAAATATTTTTGAGTAACATTTTCCAGTTATAAATATCATGGTTAGTGATTTATATTACCTCGTTACAGTTTAATTGGACGTCCTGTTACGCCAAATTGATTGCGATGGGTAATTAGCTTCTCGAATAAATTAATTAAGGGCAACATTCAATTATTATGTTTAATATTGGTGTTTAATATCTAGCGTGTAAGTCGTAGTTGATAGGTTTTTAGTGGATCATTTTGCATTATTAGGGAAGAATCTATGGAATGTATTTAGAGTTGTCAGTAATAATTTTGGTAAATTTCTGGATCGGTAATCGGTTTATAATTATTATTGAAGATGCTCACTTTTACTGCTAGTATAAGTGTGTTCTCTAGTTAAATGATGGTGTTGTAATAATAATAATAACATTTATTCAGTAAAAAGTACACTCCGTTACATTTTAAATCTTACACTAAGCACAGTTACTCAAATATAGTTGAAACACTGGTGATAAGATTTAACTTGTGTTATGGGTACCAGAGCGCGCACTCAAAATATAAACACATAACCTAATATCTGTAACAGTACCGAAGAGGTCATTTTAACAATACTGATAGATATTCAAAAACATTTTTAGTTGGATTATTTAAAACACATAGCTATATCTCAAAGATATATCAATATTCAAGTGTTATTCTGTTTATTTCCTTTTCTGTGTAGTGTGCACCTTTTATGTACAGGTGATAATAATCTTTAAACACTGACGAAAATGGTCACTACATAATTATATCCGATAAAAATAGAAGGTGCATTTTGTTAAAAAAATATTTTTCTCACTCAAAATTTACTCAACAGGTAACCAAACTTGGATACTTACGCATTACAGTCTAAGGTGCTTAGTAGACTTAGTTCTCCTGACCACTGGTATAAGGTACCCACCTAAATGGGTGATATAACTACTCATGCGTGATAAGGGTTAATACATTATTCATATTTATTAACCCTACATTAGCTATTAATGGTCCTATTAGTTATTACGGCACGATTCTCTGACTATTTTTTATTATTTTCTTGATATATGAAGAGGTTAGTTCATTTCAATGGGCGATTTATCTAGCGAGTTATATTTAATACTAGGATAGGAAAGTTTTAATATTTTCTTGTATTAGAATGTAATCGGATATTGTATTGTCTGGAGATATTTATAAGATAATTATGAATCCAATCTAAAAATTAACAAAGATATCTGTTACGTAGTTATTTATAATTATACGAATATAATAATATACACAGTAAACTAAAATAGCTTTTTAATTTGTTATCAAGAGAGAGTCTTCATGTCAAAACTCAGTCTTTGTTTCTTTTAACTCAGACATGAGAAACATCCCACTATTTAGTTTTAAGTATTTATTAAGTATTAAGTATTGTGTAATGTTGTATATTTTTTGTTAAATTTTTGATTTTGTAATGTTTGCTATATTGATTAAGTGTTATGTTTTTTATATTCTAGTTTATAATGTAGTTCATAAGAATTTGTACTCATGGCATCGCTTTGGTGTAAACTGTCAAGATGTTATGTTGGTGAATAAATAAATAAATAAATAAATAAATAAAAATTATTTTAACACATTTCACCGTAGTAAAATCCTTTAAGTCTTTGCTTAGAGGATTTTCAGCAACCACATAAAGGTACCACGAAACTTCAACAGAATTTAAAGTAATTAAGAAATAAGGTTTTACTTAGAATTCTATTTCAAATCCCACGGAGATACACACACAGTTTATTTCACATACAAATCTTTTACATTTTCTAGAAAATGAATAGGACAACATTTTCAACTAGTAATATCTTATTTTGGACACTATCTCGTCAAAAGATTGGGTAAAACATCGACTAATTAATTAACGGACTATGGGAAGCTGCTCTACAGTACAGCAATCTTCGTAGCCCTTAAAATAAAACACAAGCACCCATATTACGTAATACCTTGGACCTGAAAGAAAGTGTTATTGTTGCGTTAGAAGGTTCCTCTATATTGCTCCAACGTTTATTTAACCGAGGCCTACCGACCCAACATTTAGGGTTGTTATACTCACAGAAAATCGCTAAAAACCCTGTCATGTGCACGTATTGGACGTGCTTGAAATGTTTGTCTATGCTTTAGTTGCGAGACTGTATTTATCTTTTTATGAGTGCTTTGTCATCAGCGATTGTTCGTTCCAGTCGTAAGTGATTCGAAATTCTTATTTTTTTGTTAGGAATGTCGATTTGCTTCAAAAGAAATGTTTGATTTGCTGAAAACCGTGAATTTAATGTCCTAGCAAAACTAATGTTTATGTTAATGATGTTGGCAAAGTTTAACATAAGCGACAAATACACACATATGCAAAGCAGGGTGGTTATAAACAGTCGTACATCACGGACCACTGATTAGTGGTTACCCGCGCAATGCCTAGCTTTAGTCCAGGGCAAAAATATTCAATATTCGCAGCCAATACAGTGGGCAGGCAGAGGGTTGGGTGGGGGCCTCCTCGCCGGTCCATTAACCCCCCCACCGCGTTTATTCGCCGGAATAGTGTGCAATAAAACGCTAGCGCCGACCGGCCACTGGCCACAGCAAAAAATACACTCCCTAAATATTATTCTTCTGAAGTGAAATAGCGGATAGATAGCGAGGCACGCGGACTGCATGTAGTGTACCACCACTGCGTTTCATACACAAATAAAAAACGTTGGAGAGTTTGAAGTTGAATTCCCAATTCATTTCTGAATTTAGCATGTGTTCATGACTCTCAATAGACCGCGCGCATTTGATAGCCCTCGTGCCTTCTATTAGTTGATGAAATAAAATAATTGGCGTCCGTTTGTGGAATACATGAGCAGCTCGAATTTCATTTCAGAGTAAAAACATCGAAACCTAATACGACTGAAATGCATATGTACGAGTAGTAGGT
Organism: Autographa gamma; assembly: GCA_905146925.1. Classification (NCBI taxonomy): domain Eukaryota; kingdom Metazoa; phylum Arthropoda; class Insecta; order Lepidoptera; family Noctuidae; genus Autographa; species Autographa gamma. The sequence continues at coordinate 4,960,727 of LR989868.1, read as the reverse complement.
ACTACAAAAAATAACGGCAACGAATTCGCAAAATTGTTTTTGTGGAACATAGTCCATCCTGTTTTATTTTGTTCTAAAACAGTTGCGTCAGTTTGTTTCAGCATTTTTCAGGAAAAAAGCGTTCGTTTGAGCGCTTTGCCTGGGCTTGTCACACAGACAGTTAATGTTAGGGCCGACATACGAGCGTCATACTCGTTTTACGTTAATATGACGTGGACCTAGACCAAAATAGATGTCATATATGTAATTATTTCTGTGCTCTCATGCATGGAATTACCTACGTTTATTATGTCATATGCTATGTCACGTTTGAACTGTATTTTTTCAATTATCATTGTCTTAACCTACGTCATTAAGTTTTTTAACCGACGAAAACAGAGGAGGTTCTCAATTCGACGCGTATATATTTTTTTTTTCATGTATGATCACGCATATCTTTTTACTGAGTAGTCCGATTTTGATAATTCTTTTTTTTTACTAGTACCAAATCAAATTTAAAGATTCAAAAAATATAGTATATTAATTAAGTAAAAAGTAACATAACATTTTATGTTCGAAATTAAACTTAAAATATTTACAGTATTGTAAAAACTAAGCCTACACATTAAATAAGAAAAATTATGTACTAAATAAAACTAAGAACTAAAATAAGGCGTCAAAAAATTCACCCACGTCGCTGTCGACTGGGAGTGTGCCCAAAAGGCTGGCAGCATTGCCACGTTGTATGGCAATGCTTATGCGCTGACCTAGGTACAAGCCAGCCTTTGGGTCACGCGAAGTGTCAATCAGGCGTCTGGATAAATCTTTAAAAAAACTGTGTGCACTCGGACCCCACGGACCAAGTGTCTCAACCCCAAACGGCTCGAATATATAACTTCCAACTAGGTTGGAATATTTCCGCCGCTTGAGGTTCTCAGCAGCCGCAGCAGCAGCGCCAGCACAGCACGACGTGCTAGGAAGATGGGAAGGCGCAAGAGTGTCGACGCAAGTAGCGTCCCACACTAAAGGCCTACCCACCTTCCACGGGAACAAAGACATACCGTCCGGTCTCTTGCCGTCGTCGCGTGCCAGGCCATTGGGTTCGAGTACAGCTGGAACGCCCACGGCGACAAGAGCTCGTCGGATAATATCGTTTATATTAGCATGCCGCGCCATGCGGCCCGCGCTACGGCTACATGATAGGCCGTGGTGTCCGAGGCTATTGACAACTTCGCCACAGTGACAGCGATGCGGGGTACAAGACGAAGCCCCAAGGCGTAGGGCAGCAGCAAGGCGGAAAGTAGTGTCGTCGAACAAGGTGCCTATGTTCGACGAAGGCAATGCTTGAAGCCAAAGGCCTGACTCCCACTCTCCCACAGCCAGTAAGCGCGCACGCTCAGCAGAAGTATTGGAAGAAGAGAGTAGATTTGCGAGGGTCCCGTCATCGAGATACCACACGTTTAATTTTGAATTTAACTGCCTAATGATTGGGAGGATGGCTAGGCTAAAAATCACCGGCCCGAGAGGATCACCTTGCTGACAACCAACTGCAGATTCTAATAGATTTTCCCGATACAGTAATTTTGATGGATGCCTGTAGCATTGCCAAAGGAAACTAAAAATTTTGGGTAATTCTTTTCTAGTTTCTGCCAGCAAGATATCCCTATTAACCGAGTTGAAGGCATTTTTGATGTCAACCTTCAGAATGACCTCTCCTTTGCCAGAATTTAGATAGGTCGACAACGCGTGTACGGCAGCCTCACAGCCCCCTTTGGAGCCATAGCCAAGTTGCAGGGGCCGAAATTTGTTCGAAACGTCCTCACCATAAAATTTACAACAGATCTTGGCTGCCATACGACGGTATGTGGTTCCCACGGCAATGGGACGAATGCCGCCATCCTTCTTGCGCAGGGCACACAGATTTGCTCCGTACAAGACATCGATGACGGCCTCGTTAACCTTGCCGGAGAGCATGAGGTTGATCAAAGCAGTTAGCTCCTTCAAAAGTAGCTCACCAGCTTCCCCGGCACCTGAGCAGACAAGGTCCTTTAAGTGCTGTGGGCTCAGGCCGTCGAGACCGCCAGCAGAGCCACTCCTGAAGGAACTAAGCGCTGCGATCACCTCTTGACCTGTAACGGTGAGGGAGTGAGTGTCTGAGTCAGGAGGGTCGGGAAAAGAGAGGTCATCAGCAGGGGCAGGGTGTTTGCTCTCCAGAGCTGCGAGAGTCTCTGGAGAACAAGGAGCCACCACATCGCTGCTAAAAAGAATTCTGGCTGCTCCACTTATGTCACCTTCCCCCAATTTTGATTCGACTACATGAGAAATACCTCTAGAGGAGGTAAACCTATGTGTCGATAATTTGGAGTCTAAATTATAGGCCGAAACATTACATTTTTCTTTAATTTGGCTAGTTAAAGTTTTTTGGTTTGCCGAATCTTTTTGAACATGTAATATTCTATAGGGAAAGGTGAGCAGATTTTCCCAGGCACTCAGCGAGTTCTCTCGGACAGCGAGGCGAACGCAGCTAGCGAGGTGTTGTGCCACTAGTGGTCTGGCGCCACGAGGAACTCGCTTTAAAACCGGTAAAGAATTTTTGAATTTAGAGAGGGTTTTCCAAAAAGGGACAAAACTGCTTGTTGTTGAAGGAGTAGTGACAGGGTCCGAAGAAGAAGCATGTTGGGGTTTGTGCACCCGCCCAATATGCACATTCAGACCCCGCTTACCTTTAAAAAATCGTGCCTGGGTGCACAGAGGGCACCTCTCCAGAACGTATGAAGGTTGACTGGCACTGTCTACTTCCACATCACTTCTGGCACTATCCATGTATTAAGTTATACTTAAAATTATTTATAAATTACAATATAAAATAAAACATAAACTGTAAATAAACAACACAAAAAAGTCACATTTGACACAACGACGTGACGTAGCACGGAGTAGTATATTAATACTTTATATGATTCGTTGTTCCGTAGAGCTGGCAGCACTTTTTGTTTAATCTGAACGCATTCAAGTGTCCGTCGGCATTTTATTTCGGCCATTTTAACCTTACTTTACAGTTTACGTCGCCGTTACGATGTTTTCACGTTTGCAGTAAAATGTATTAAATGAGTGTAAGCACTCGGACAAGAGTGTTTTTATTCATTTTTAAACCAAAGTCGCTTATTTCGGGAATATTTTTGAAGGTTTGTTTTGTTATTGTAACATTTTTGGTAATCAAATCTAAATGTGGAATCGTTTAGTGTTGGCTCTAAGAGTAACGCGTAAAAAAATTTGCTTAATGTCACTTTTTTAACCGACGAAAACAGAGGAGGTTCTCAATTCGACGCGTATATTTTTTTTTTTTTTATGTATGATCACGCATAACTTTTTACTGAGTAGTCCGATTTTGATAATAATTTTTTTATTGGAAAGGGTATACTCCAAAGTTGGTCCCATATAAATTTGGAAAAAGAATTCCCACCCTAAGGGTGGGAAAACAGGGGTTAATTGATTGTTTTCGCACTGATCGTAATGTATTACCACGCGTAACTTTTTACAGAGTAGTCCGATTTTGATAATTCTTTTTTTATTGGAAAGGGTATACTCCAAAGTTGATCCCATATAAATTTGGAAAAAATATTCCAATCCTTAGGGTAGAAAAACAGGGATATATTGTTTTTCACTAACTGATTGTAATATATGACCACGCGTAACTTATTACAGTATAGTCCGATTTTGATAATTCTTTTTTTATTAGATAGGGAATACCTAGAAGCTGGTCCCATACAATGTAACCCGAAGGGTGGGAAAATAGGGGTGATTTATTGTTCACTCACAGATTTCAATACTAAAATAAGGTAGTTAGCTATTTTAAAAATAATGCAAAATTCAGGATGTAGCAATTAGTAGACTATAGCCACAAAAAAATATAAAATAAAAACTTTTTAACAAAAAAATTGAACCGCCGAAAAAACTGAAAAGCAAAAAATAAGAAACATTTTTTTTATTTAATCTTAATAACTAAGTTCTTAAACGAATGTGAGTATACCTAAATAATTTTGAGGCGGCGCCAAACTATCAATGAACATGATCACAAAATTACCTTAAATTTTAAGAAACAACCAAATCAAAAACACTATATTCTATAATTATATTCCTTACTTACCACCTACTAATACCATTTATTTGTGGAAAGCAAATAAAAGTTTTGAGTGTCAGTTTGAGTTTGAATCGACTTAACAATGCAATGAAATCTACATCGAGAAACATTTAAATTTCTAAAAAAATTAAGTACCTATATATCGTAATTAATTAATTTGCCTGTTTGGCGCCGACTCGAAATTACTTAGGTATACTCACATTCGTTTAAGAACTTAGTTATTAAGATTAAATAAAAAAATGTTTCTTATTTTTTGCTTTTCAGTTTTTTCGGCGGTTCAATTTTTTTGTTAAAAAGTTTTTATCTTACAAGTTAAAAATGTGACAAAATATTACTATATAATATAGGTATGTATATCATGCTCTTTGGAGATTAAAACGTTGTCAAATTGTATCTTCAATCCATTTAAATACGAATATAATAACATTACAAACTTGGAGAGTCACGAGAGTAATATCATGTTATATAACATTTCTAGCAGCTTCATTGCTTTCACGTCAGGCACAATCTGACCAGACACCGTATTACTAGGATATTCAAAATAATGTCGCTTTGGACAGTCAAATTAAAGGTTACATAAACAATGTGAGATAACACCTATATTTCAAACTGAGACTCAATGAAAAATGGATACTTAGATAAAATAGATTTTACTAATTCAAAAAGTATTGAAATAAAACTACTTTTTACGGATTTTTTCGCGGTTTGTATTTAGATTCGACACCTTTGCAGGTATCATGGTCACGGGCAGACTTTCATATTATAAAAAAGTACTCTGTGGGGCAGACTGAGATGGCGTTCGTCTTGACAGTGGATGTTGCTCGTTCTACCTTCATATTTTAACTAATTATTTGAGTTCCGACCAACGCAATATGAGCTCACTGTGTCTTGATGTCTTGCAGCGCTGCTCTTGGGTTTGGCCTTGAGTTTTTGTATTATTGGGTCCCAAGTAGGTGTTATCTTCAAAAAGTATTATTTTCAAAAGTTTGTGCCAGGCTTTATGAAAGCTCCTAATATAATGTATAGTCTGCCTTCATATACTAGAACAATCAAACATACTTTGTATACTGAATAAACCAATACTGCATATGCAACAGTTCACAAAATGCATCAAACGAACTAAATTTATGCGGATGTTAAAATATCACGATTTGCTGACGTCACTGCCCTTATTATATTTCATCTCAATAGATTGCAAAACTAATTTATACGTACAATAGTTAGTAAAATACTTCAATTTTCTTGATTACATAATTTTGTATAAGTTTACTCGAGTAATCCAAAGACGCGTTTGTTCACCCAGGTGATATCCCTCAGATGAACAAGGTGGAATGCACCGTCTATAAATAAATAAATGCGGACAACATCACATACATTGCTCTGAACCCAAAGTACGAGTAAGTAGCTATTAAGTACTTGTGTTATGGAATTCAGAAACAACGAAGGTACCACAAACACCCAGACCCGAGACAATGTAGAAAAGTGACTTTCTACTTTGACCCGACCGGGTATCGAACACGGGACCTCAGAGCTAGCGACACCTTGAAAACCGGTGCGTACGCCACTCGACCACGGAGGTCGTCTCTTCTCTCGTCGTTTTTTCAACACAAGTTGGTACTAAATACTTATTAAGCTTCAGTTCAAAAAACAACCGGCTTTAATAGGTCTAAAGCTGGTTGCTTTCAAATAACAGCAAAACTTCAAGCACATAATAAATTACGAATTTTCAGCACAGACCACACAGGTACAAAACACAAACCACATTTAAAAATAATTTGTAAGCCATTATTCATCTTTTTACTTATTTCGCGGCTCGGTTTGAAATATGCGGTAGTAATTTCGCTGCGTTACCAAGTCAAATTAAAACAGTGAGGATTTAATTAAATGTGGTAATGGGTGCTCTTGTAAAAATCGCGGCAATGGCGGCCGGGCAACCGTCCTGGTTGGAGTGCCCACTGCGTCTGACTTAATCCCTTATAGACAGAATTAATGCCCAGTACATATAGATGTAAATTGCCTTAGAGAATTTTAAATGCGAACTCTTATTTACGTTTCCTCTTTGTTTGGGAGGACAAAGAACTGTCTGAGCCGTAAATTGAATGGTTTACCGAATTCGGTTTTCAATTCGAAACGAAGCTATTGAAAAGACATCAACAAACAAACTGGTGCATACTCCATCAGAAATAACAAAGCTAGGAGTTTTCAGGAAATTACTCTGGATCCGTATAGGGGAAATGAATTTTATTTAGATTAAGTAATTATCACTATTTGTATTATGTTTTGAATGCCACATATTGTGTAACATATTATAGTTTTTGGGGCTTTCTTGTTTAAACATATTTATTTTTAACACAGAACACTCTAGGGAAAAGAAATAAAAAATAAATCAAGTCCATCAAAAAGTCTCCCGTTGAAACCTTATCTTATTTTGTGAGATAAATAATTTCGTAAATTATTGACCGTAGGCTCTACAATTATTTTCTTACTAATACGTATAATATTTCTATTATTGATCTTCTATGTAGTTGAACCAGTTGTTTTAATCAAATAAATTAAACATCAAAGCAAAATCTAATCTAATTTTGTATTTATAAAACAAAATGTAGATAAACATACAAAAAAAAAAACATTTTCTTATGGCATTTATAGTGTCTTTTTATGTGTTTCAGTAATTGCCTTTAAAAAATTTTAAGTCTAGACAATCAGTAAGTGGCATTTTTATTCCGTTTCTTAAAATAAAAGATATCTAAACTGGTATTAAGACCTTCAGAAAGGAATTAATTATATTTTAATTAAAAATTGCTTCTTTTGACCTTTCTTTTCGTCCTTATCTTAGATAAATACGAATAAGTCAATGACCATAAAAATGCCTTGTTCTTACTTAAAATGTTACAGAAAAATACGTCATGATTTACTTGAACAATGGAATCATTTCACGCTTTCTTTGTTTGTAAGGAAACCAAAATTTTCTTTGTTTAATTAATTGAAATTGTTTTGGTATCCTTTTTGTTTGTGTTAATGAATGGCATTTCACAAGGACATAGGATCATGATGTCAAGAAAGTTTGTAGGTCTAAGTAATGTACATTGTAAATACAAACTTCGGAATACGTCTTTAGAAAATGGCGCGTGTCTACAACGAAATCGACACAGTAACATTATTATATATAATTTTTGGTTACACGTGCCGAAAATTAATAACGACAGATGTATTTTGCTTACGCGTGTTAAACAAGAACCCAGTCCCTTGAAAAACAAAATTATTACGAGACAAAAGGTGAAACATTTCCATTATTTCCCAAAATACCCTATTTGGTAACCACATGTGAAATAAAGCGTATTTTACGCTATTTTTAAACGTCATCGTTTATCGGTTGGACAGGCCGAAGATTATATAGCAGAAATATTAAAGTTGGTAAGAAATGTAAGAATAAGGTGTCGCATAAACCGTGTCTGGGTTCTCAGGGGAAATGAAATTGCAAAATATGTCCCCAGGATGGAACGTGTGTGCCTGCGACAGATACTCAGTTATACCGGCCTACTTGTGCTAGACTATCTCGTTATTATAATACAAGATACAAAATTACATTTCATATCGCAAGAGATTGCTGTTCATTTGTCAAGACTGAGTTTGTATTTACCTGGATGAATTTTGTGGGATTTAAGTTGGAAGTAAAATAATAGTTTTATTAATCATGGGGCTATACTTTATTTTGTTTTTAGTTTATTTCTTTGTATCTATAGGTTCGATAAATAAAAAAAATTACCCAAGTTTTTTTTAGATTATTTAAAAATACTTGCTACGGCGAGCAAAACATTTACTCCCCATATTTTTTTCAAGTGACAAGAACAATTTTGTATGTCCGCTATCCCCATATAGGAAGAGCCCATATATTACGAGTTAACACCATCAAACAGCCAATACTTTCATTACGTGACGGCGTCAAACACAAGCAAAGCCTTACTTACAGAGCTAGAGCCTTCAGAGGCTGTTGGGCGAGTATTTTTCCACGTGATACCTTTGATCCGTGGAGCCGGATCACGTACAGAATTTATTGGGCTCTCTAATAAAACAGAACACATTTTCTGCATTCTGACGTAACTCGGTAGTCGGTAGTGTCCCAAGGCACCCGTGATCACGAATGGCGGTGTTTACACAAACATTGATTCTTCTAATCAGTTAATACAGATTTAGATTAGGTTTTTGTAGACTTTCTTTCGTGTATTTTTTTTTCTTATTAGATATGTTGTATCTTACACATAATTTAATACGGAATAGATAAATATATAATTTCCTGCCTGTCTTCTATTTATGCGTTGTATTTTTTATTTACACCCTACATTAAAAAAAGTACATATTTTTTAAATTATAGGATAGAAGCTTGAGGGTTATTTAAAATTAAGAATCTTATAAAACAGGCTTTTAAATCTTTTTTCGGACTTGTATAACACAATATGTATTTATTATTAAAACCAACTTATACATATTAGCTATATTCGATTTATTTGCCGGTAGAATACTGATTTATGTATAACCTAACCATTCTTCAGATGTTGGCAGAAATTCGATTTCGAGTGTTCGGCACACGATTTATCTCAATAAGTCATTTCACTTACCTACCGCGCCGCTCACAGGATGTAGGCACGGATTATATTCCATTCAAAAGGTCTCTTCCTCCATTATTTTGGTAAGTTAAAGCTAATATTAATATTGTTGTATGTTATGGTATAATGCAGTTATGTTGTAGCTATTTATCATATCATCACGCCTGTACTCCCCGAAGGGGTAGGCAGAGATGTACCAATGTACACTCACAGTTCGCCGATATGTTTAGGTCCCATGTAATAGGGGGCGATGTAGCTATTTATTAAGCACAATTAAAGTAATTGCTTCTATTTATCTGCATAAAATATTGCTTTCCGGGATGATTAATTAATCGAGAATTTAAAGCGATTTTGACTTGCTAAACGCTCAAAATCCATGGCCATTTTTTCTTTACTTATATTGGTTATATAAAAGGTTATGTTTAATTAAAAAATACAGTAAACAATGATTATGTTTTTGTATAAATTTACATAAATGTTTCTTAATGATTTAAAAAAGTGTGTTCCTTAAAATAATTATATTTCCATCCAGGAAATCCTGCCGAGGTTTGTGTTGAAAGCACAATATTTTGTTGCAATCACGTTAATGGTCTTTGCCTTATCGTTCCTTCTGTCACGTCGGGAATGTTGAATTATTCAGATAAGAAAGGAATACGGAGTAAAGTAATGGAAATGTCTCGAAGGTTTTCCCAAAAAATGTAATAAAGCCAGATTTTGTTGTAATGTTACTGTTAATATATTTTGTGATGTATGTTCGTGAATGCGGCCACCAGATAGCGCCACTTGGCATAATGCCATACAATACGACGTATTTAAAAAGGTGACAGGATTGCCGGCGATCCCAAATATAAAATTTCCATATTGCGACGTAATTATTCCCTTGAATGAGAATTTAATGGAAGCACTTAAAATGATAGCGGTTTATCAATCGTTTAATGGGAAAAGCTTCTTATGAACTCTTATGGGATAATAATGTGGAATTAATAAAGAACTTTCTTTTGTTTCTGATGTAGAGTTAATAATAACATAAATAAGTAGTTAATACTCTTGTACAGCATACACTACTGGAATTAAGTTATTTTTGCACCAAGTCGACTTATAATCAGATTTATTTACCAAGGCACATTCATTTAATCTTAGGTACCTATATCTATAGAACAGTAAGATAATGAAGCTCTAAGAAATACAAAAAATACTAATAAGTTTTTGCTAGGTGGTATCATTACTATTATTCAGGGAACAGTTTGGTCACTTAACAATTAAGTTAGTATGTCAAAGTCCTATACAACAAACGAAACAACTAAAACTCTCCAAGTCTGCAAGACCTAACAACATATGGACCGCATGACACAATATTATTTTAGGAACGGAATCACATTACACTCCCATTCCGGTAAAGCTTTATGTTGATAAGTTCAACAAAGAAGGCGGTGAAATACGAATAAAATTTATTCAGCGTCGCGAAATTGAAATCTCAGGTGGTCGGCTGCCCGCCTGGTACCGCCAGCACCACTTGACCTCCCGCGACCCCCCATCTTAATGTTATTTGGAATACAAGAGGGTATTTTTAAAAGACACTAGAGCTCATGTTCCCCTGGTCCGGTATCACCTTGGATTTGTATTCTGGAGGAGCTTCCCGACCAGCGATCTAGTGAGATTTTGTTAAAATCTGCGCTGTGTATCAATGAATTTTATGTTTTTTTGAAGCGTAGGTTTATCGAATGAGTTTGTGTACTCAGCGTGATTGGGGATTAAAATGGATACGATGTATTGGCGCGATGGTTCATATCTCTATGTGCTGTTAACAAAATATAGGTAGGGGAGACCGGGTACAAAAGTAACACTTTGTACTTTTACCTTGATTTGTGGATGGATGTTACTGTTGCCATTAAAATAATATAACTATATGAAAATTCAGTTTACGTTCTTTACTCTAGTAACTCGATTTATTACATTTTTGTATGTTTTATATGAATTACAGAAATTTTAAAAAAAATCGTTACTTGTTACTTTCGACCACGTAGGCAGGTCGAAAGTAACACGTTGTGGGTCGAAAGTAACAAGACAAAGGGGTTGGTAATTAATACAATGTTATACATGATAAATCAACAAATTATTTATTAAAAATGTTTATACTAATAACACAAATTAACTTCTGTATTTTACTATAAATGTTAAGATAATAACAATTCAATAAAATTCTTAGTTTAAGTAATGAGATCAATTTAGTTTTATAATCAGACTTTTATAATTCAGTCATTAATCTAAATCAGAATCGCAATGATGGCACACATAACCCTTGTCATCATCCACACATTCCAAATGGGACCACATTTTGCATTCGATACATTGTATCCATTTTTCATTTGGTCGACTGTAATTTTCTAAACAGACAAGACAGAAGTAATCTTCATCGTCAGATTCATTTTCCTTTTCTTTTAGTGCCTTCTTTGTCTTTTTGCCTTTTCCCTTTCCTTTTGCAGACGATTTTTTCTCACTTTCTCTAGTATTTGCTTGCAGTACTATTTTCTTGACTTTATTTCGTTGTTGGTGTTCTTGTTCAATTAAGTTTTTTTCTGGAGTGTCCGTCAATATTGCAGTCTTACGTTTTTTACGACCTCTATTTGTTTCAGTTCTCGGACCTGCTTGTGGTAAAGGTCTAAGATCTTTAGGCGAGAAATTAAACGGCTTGGTAAAATTTACTTGTCGCAGGCCGCTAGGACCTGGCACTGGTGATTTGGATATTTGATCAAAGATTGAGTTACCTAACATAGGATCAGTGTCTGTAGAGATTGAGTCTGGTATATTTTGAACGTCCGATGGTTGGTCATTGTTGTTTGATTTGTTTGACAAATCATTGCTATCTTTATGATGAACAGTTTGGTCAATTGATGTTGGAAGATCACCTACTGGAGTTCCTGGATCAACTTGAACGGATGACGTTGTGTCAGAATTAGTCAACAAATCATTTGGTGGAATTTGTCTGCTGATTTGTAACGGCCGGTCAGTAACAGATGATGGCGCGTAGTCAATAGCAGTAAATATATTCCTATTAAATGGACTTATACCAGTGCAAGTAAATCCAGCAATTGCATTTCTATCAGTTACAGACAGGGGGAATGCTTCTCTAACAACCCCAGGAATGTAATGAATAGTCATAGTTTGACCAGGATGATTTCGCATCCAGTTGTCTGTAGCAGTGTTTATCATTTTCTTAAATGGCCCAAATACTGCTCTATCCAAAGGCTGAAGTTTGTGTGTGCAATGGGGTGGAAACGACAGCAGCACTATTCCATTTTCTTTACAAAAATCTAGAGCTTGGATAGATATATGCGATGCATGGTTGTCGAGCAGTAACAAGCATTTTTGATTAATTGTGGGTTTGACTTGGTTTTTAAAATGTTGTAGAAACATTAAAAATTCAGCTTCCTGCATCCATCCACTAGAATTGCCAGCACCAGCACATCCAACAGGACCCTCACGTATCATATGGTCTTGAAATCGTTTTAGTGGGAATACGAAAAAAGGCGGGATGTGTCCGCCTTGAGCATTGATGGCAACAGCAACAGTTACTAATCTTCCTCGCTCTGCCGATGTTACTGCACCTACTTGTTTAATTCCTTTTTGGGCTATAATTTTGCTAGGTTTTTGGACAGTGGTCACCCCTGTCTCGTCCATGTTCCAGATATCTTTTGGCTCAAATTGGTACCTATCCATAACATCAGCAAGGTTATCAAAAAAATTACTCACATTATGCTCGTTGAAACTTGATGCCCGCGACAGACTTGTTGCTTGGGGACATCTTAAAGACAGGGTCGGGTGTCGTTTTAAAAAACCAGTCAACCATTCCTTACCAGCCATTTGAGTATCGTGCCACTTTGTAGGAAATGTTTTTTTATTTTTAAGCGCTAACTCGTAAGCCAGTTTACGTACTTCAGTTGGGGATAACCCAAAATAAACTGCAGAGCACTCGATTAAATAGTCGCGTAGAATAATTTCTTCGGTGTTGGTAAAAACACGGTTGACGCAACGGTAGCCTACAACTGCGGTAGCATTTCCCGCTTTTATTTTTTTTATAAATCTGTTTAATGTTACATGGCAAACATTATATTTTTTTGCCAGGCCTCTAATTGTTGCAGCATCTTTAAAATGCTCCTCAGCTGCTTTTTGATACACTTCCGTGGCGGTAGTTCCTCGATCAGTTTTTCTAATGCGTTGTCGCGGCATTCTGTTAAAAAAAATACACATAAAAATATTATAAATAATTAAATCACCACGAGGACAAAAGTAACACGTTACTTTTGTACCCATAGGGCTATGTTACTTTTGTACCCGTCCACATTTTTGTCAAAACTTGCAATATAACCTTAAATCGGAACGTGCTACACAAAAATGAATTTACGCAATGTACAATCACTTTAATACAGAATAGATATGCAAATATTTATATTACTATCATGCTTTTAAGACTATCAAAACATTGAATAAGAAAACGTCAAAAAACTTACTTTTGGTTTGTAAATTCACGTAGCGTCCTGTCACACAGCCTAACAGCGCGTGGCGTACGCGGCGACTAAATGCGATTGAGCGGGGCGCTCCCGGCTATCGCCTGACAGCGGCAAAGCGGTGTTCGCCCATTGGTTAAATCTAGAAAGCATTTGTTACTTTCGACCCGCTGTTACTTTTGTACCCGGTCTCCCCTAATAAAAATTTCAATGGAAAAATAGGAGGTTGAATTTTATCGTTGTTTAACTAGGTATTGCGTAGTATTACGTAGAAATAATGTTTCAAATTTTTATTAATCTTTCCCAAAACGAAATATTGTTATTAAGTACATGTAAACACATTTAATTTGCGGTCATTACAATTTCATTACTTTTCAATTACAAATACATTACAATTTCAAAACTTGTGGTCATAAAAAAGAGTCTAATTCTCACTTTATATGCTACAAGTATAAGTGTCTGCTTGCTACATTTCTTTACTACTTTCTGAGCATTATCTATATAAAGCAAAAAATCTATTCAGATACCATTTTGGCCGACTCAACCATGTTCAAACATCGAAATGGAAATACCTAACCTATTTACACCTAGATTTAGGAGACGAACGAAGCCAGAAGCAACGTATTTCTGTTAAGCGTATACACAATCATGTATAGATATACTACAGATAGCGGGCAATAAAAGTAGCGATGGTGTTGCGAGACGAATTTCGTTCGGGAAGGCACAAATAAGATTTGTAAGTGCGAAGGTAGCTTCACATTTTCCTACATATGTTGTGTCGCTGAGATTTACGAAATGAAGGATTTTAATACGATGCGAAAGAGGGTCTAACTCGATTCCACGTTACATACTTGTACAGAATGCTGAAGAGATACGCTTTAATATTTTACCTGGGAATATTGCGTTTTAGTTTACGATGATAAGGGAAGTGGGTTTGAGGTGGAAGGTTAAAGGTCGATGGTGCTTGAGGTTGACCGGCGTCTTGACACAGATCATATGATACTAGAGAAAGGATCTACAACCGTAATAAAAAACGAAGTAGATATATATTTTTTTAAGAATAAGCCCGTTCGTACACGAAGCGACACAACTTTCCGGTATGGAGTGGATTATTTTCACTACATTTCCCATACATTTTCATGTAATGAACACGTCAGTAATTGTCTTAAGTCGTCTTCTAACGGAAACTTAAGTGGCCATGTATGAATAGACTAAATGTGTCGTTTCAATTAATTTGAATTGTTTATTTGCTTTTTAACCACCTTGCATTTTTATTTACCTATTTAATTGGCAACAATGCGTTTAACAATGACTATCTACTGAATTCTTCCTCACAAATTGTGGCTTAATTTAAAGTTAGAAGGTTCTAAGATTCTTGTTTACTAAACTTTTGAACATTATAGATTTTTCTAACCAACATAAACATTAAACTCATTCGAGTCGTCCCGAAACGACTCGTAAAAATATTAGTATCGTGCATAAATCGAAGCCGCGACATTTATACCGCAAATCGTGACGTCACTTCTTTTATTCATAAGGTCTTAGTCTGTGGATGTCAGCTATACTTTATGGCTGCAGTGGAAGACTGGAAAAATATATACTTAACACCGATTAGATATTAGTTCCTACGTTGAGCAACTAATTTAAAAAGTAAGCATAAACTAGGCTGCTGAAATTCCAGCCATATTATGTATCTTGCAAAAGTGAAGACCTTTCCTTTTTTTAAGCAACTATTGCTATCATATTGCAAATTTTAATTATGTTATATCGATACGTTATATCAGTTAGCAATATATAATCCAATATTACAATTGATAAATGTATTGTTTTTATATGTTTCCAAATTGTTTTTTTCTTCAAACATTAAAATTTTAATACGCATTAATTTTGTCACTTTTTTTTGTTACCTTATTTTATTTCGTCGCCACTTTGGTAATATTTCCCTTCTCTCACCTTTCTTTTTCGCGTTCTTACTTTCCTAACCTCTTCACTGAAGCTATGTTACATATAACATCTGAAACCATACTACATAAAGGTAATATATAGCTTCACTATATATCTAGTGTTGATGTACCCTGTCGAAGCGGATATTGGGATATTGGGAACTTGTGGATTTGCCGCCAGACACGCGGCACCGACCTGGTCGCAAGGGGTTCCGCCTTATAACGTTATACGGCTTTACCCAAGAAAGATTTCATCTATTTGCGACATTTTTTGTTGGTAAAGATATGTCTCATTTTATGAAGATTGCGTAAATCTTATACATACATATTGTTTAATGAAGAATCCCAAACTATCATACTACTTTGAGTTTAAATAAAATGCAGGTTTTTGTAGAATTTTTATGTTGATGAAACCAGATTACTGTTTTGCTCTTCTGTTCATTCTATAGGTATATCTTCCTTATATTCTCAATATTGAAAAGTATCTAAAGGTATTTTAAGTTTCAACTCCAAAACAAACTTTCCCACCAAAATATTCATCTGGCTGTCAAAATAGTCAGCCATCAATAATTTTCCGGCAAACTGCGTCATTCATTAAATATCGTTCAATTTATCAAATGAATGGTCAACCGTTCATGGTGTGCGCTGGAGATAACAGATGCATTAAAAACTTCAATTCTGCAGCTCTATAATAACTGAAAAGTACTTTCGAAATTTCTGCTCTGTATGTTCATGTAAATATTTTGCGATAGGTACATTTTACTTTTAGATGTAAGCAACATGAAATATATCGACGAAGTGTTTAAAAGTGTGTAATATGAAGACGCGAAAACAACATTGAATAAATACAGAGTTGATATGTAATTTATTTTGAAGTAAGGGCATTAAATTGCTTTAAATAAACAACTGTCTATCTATAAACATAACCCTGTTCCTGTTTTTTATTATAAAACATATTTATTTACTTGTTATCTTTTATATACCAAGTTCATAATATGTCCGCCGTTATTTTAAATTACATAGTTTTACACGGTTATATAACATGGGCAATTACGGGGCAAAAGCAGAAAACTACGAATGAAAATAAAAAATATTTTTGATATATTAATGCATGCGGTCGGAATGGCTTGGCAATATTGGAAAATACTCGTCCGTAAAGCAATATGGAGTACAGATAAAATGGACGTAACGGCCAATATATGCAGCTGAAGGCAGACTATCTAGAGTTCCAACTCTTTTTAAATCTTCTCCCATGCACTTAAGTTTGATCAGTTTTTGTGCTACATTTTAGGTACTGGTAATGTGATTGACTTGTCGAAATTCGGATGTATTAAAGGCAGGTATGCTGACTCTCAGAGCATAGATTTAAAAAACAATGTTACTTCTTTTAAATGCGTCGTGTGGTAAGTAAGCACTTATAAAAAATCTTGTCCAGGAAACAAAGTATATAAGTAGGTATATACAGCATAATATGATAAAGAAAAATATTAGTTTCATAACTGATGAACATAAACATCATATCGATTTAAGACTTCATTCTAGTTAAATCTTAGCATTTTAATATCTTGCATAGTTATTGCTTTTCACTGCCTTTTTTAATATCAACATAAACAGAAAGTCATAAAGGCTTCAGTCCTAGCGATGCAATGCGAATAGCGGTAGCGATCGCCAAAACTGCCAACAGCGTGCAGAATAATTTTCGTAAATACACAGTACAGGGAAACTAATTCATTTTCAGCAATTGGATGCCGCCGCATGAGGCCCGCCCGCAACGGGATAAAATTAACCGCTTACCGGCGAACAAACTATTCCATATTTAACTGCGGTTAGCTGAACTTTAACTAGCGTTATACGGTCTGTGACAGAGCGGAGGATGCGAGCCCGCCTGCGCCGGCCACCGACCGCTGCCTTAAATAAAATGATAATAATGGAAGTTTCCGTTTACCCACCGAGGGCAGTGAAAGATTTATTTACGCTTAGAAACTCATTTGCTGCGAACCCCCAAATAAAAAGCAACTCAACAGCTTGAAAAATATTATTTCGGTAAACGTGGCCGAGACGGGCGCGTCCCGCGTAATGTCCCCTAATGTGCGCGCATAAAAAATCCAGCGGCATCGCACTCCGCCGGCCGCGAATTCTCTTCGAATGGACTAAATTTTATGCAAATTTTCTTTATGATCTTTTGGCGTTTGACGGGGATTAACGCGACGTGGATATTCGACAGTTTTATCTTTATGTACACGACGTAAAAGGGTTGAGTTTATACCTCTTCTGAAAGATAACACTCGGAATGACGTTTATTCATATATAGAGGTTTTAACAAATTGTTAAATTAGGATTATAACATTGTTGCGGTGAATTTAAATAAGCATTTAAAAATTTTGGCTGATGAATATAAAGTACAAGGATTTATTATTTTTCTTGTAATCACAATACCGTAATCAATAAATAACGGTCCACTAATATTTCACACTTCATTTGCGTGAATCCTTTGCCTATTGGAGTTTCGCTCGGTTTCTCTTTGCGGTCGTCGATATCTAAGTTTTTACTTCGGATGAGTGGATTCCGATCGAACAGTTTCAATTTCCAAGAAGTGTCGGACAGTCTGGGCCTTACTACGTAACCGCAGAGTTTTTGCCCCGTACGGAACCCTAACGCCCGCTGAGCGAGGGATTTCTGTATTTTTATAATCCACGAATAAAATACCGCTCCTGCTCAATGTGCAAAGTGGAATTCATGTATGTATATCATAAAAAAGGAATGATAGATACGCTTACTCTCGAAATAAGAATATAATTTTCTATTCCTGACTTTTGATCTTGAACTGAATATAAAACGAATTTTATGTAAAGACCGTTTCTCAAGTGAAATGTTATTTTTAACGGAAATTTCAGAATTCCTTTGTCTGGTTTAATTACTGAATTTCAAACTGGAAAATAAGGTCCTCATTCTACTGTTGCTATCCGCTTTATATAATAGAGCACAATCTATTTGGGAATAAATAAATAAGATAGAGAAAAAAGTCTTTCACTAAGAATGTAAAGGTTACTTATTACAGCATATCATATTTTTGTTGACCTAGTAATTATTTTGACAATGTTGCATTAAGGTTACATCTAAACATTTTTTTAAAGATCAATTCTACCAGCATGTTGAAATTAAAATTATGTTTTCGTAATGTTGTCACTACTGTAACTATAGGCGGCTGAAATACTAGTGTTCTCATAATGTTGGCAGCATTGGGTAAATATGGCCGTCACAGTCACACTACGCGGCAGGAATCCATTCAGGAACTCATTTCTCAGAGTCACGTAAGTAACTTTATAAGCTGTCGATACTGCAGCGGGTGCAGTCTTAGTAAATAGAGCTTCTGTGTCATAGCTATACAATTGTAATTATTTTGCTTGTTTTTGTTTTTCTATGGACTTTTTGTTGAGGGTGTTTCAGGGTTGTGTCATTATTTAAATTAGGAAACGTTGATTTGTGGCATCATATTATTTGAGTTACTGTTTCTAATATTACAATATTAGAATAGTATTAACTACACCTACTGTGTATTTTCTTCATGTCACATTTGCTAATCATATACCTTATACATATTTTATCACTTTGGAAAATTCAATGTGCAAGGTAGCCATAAATAAAACCGTCAATTATCAAAACTGCCTTATTAATTTGTTATTTCAATTAATCTTATATATATCTTAAGTATATAATACTGTTTAAAAATGAAATAGTATCAAGTACTTACTAAAAAATAGCATAGATCCTTATAAAACTTGAAATTCAAGTATTTTAAGGCTAATAATATTAATGCCCTTTTCAGTACTGTAAAATGTTCTAGTGTTTTGCTAATACAAAGTCCATGAAAAGCATAGCTACAGTAAATTTATTACCAGTTCTCCTGAGTTGACGTATGCGGGCAAATATTCCCTGATATTCTTCTGAAGGCTTTATAAACACAGCCAGTAAAAACAAAATAAAATGTGCAACTTGCTTGTTTGCGGCTAAAATAGGAGTCATAAATCGGTGGGCGACACAGAATAATACATCAATGGAGAGCTCGTTTTATTTTTCTTGTGAATAAAGTCTATCACGAAGTTAACATTTAAATTTTATAATATTTATTTGAAAGTGTAGATAGGTATATCATGGCATGTATACAATTTGAAAAAGAGCGCCTAATTTTTAATTTGCTTATTGCCCTAGATTACCTAAACTTGTATTTCATTCATGAATATTTATACCCAATTTTTGCATCTGCTGGTATATTTACAATAATATTTCTTTTATAATCTTTTACTTTCGTGTGTTCAAGCTAGTAAAACCTACAAGATAACCCAATTTACCTAATTGGGTTAACTTGTAGTAACTCTCAATTATGAGTCACAGTTCTAAGTTATATGATTTTAGCAGAAACTATCTGAAAGTAATTTACTTTAATGTTGATCGGAACTTTGAACGTGCATGCTACCAACGAACACTCTATGTGCTCAATACTCTGTGTTTTACGAAGTAGCGAGAAGCTCACCTACTTTGTTTTGGAAGCACACTAACTTTGTACCTATTTCACGTATTACAACCTTAAACTTGGCCGCGTTAGCACTACCACGAATTATGTATTTAGTTGGCTGTTTCAGATAAATTGTATTTATTGCTGTTTACTTTGTTTGTCTGAAGGCTTTACGAAAATAAAATATATAGTGTAATAATGAGTAACTTTTTTATACTTTAATAGCTATTTATATGTAATTTTCTTTAGTTATAACTTTTTTGCAGCACATAAATAACATATTTTCAGAATTGCTTTTCAGGTCTAGGTATTTTTTATCTGTTTAGAAAATACCGAGAAGGGCTAAAACATGCTTTCTTTTACTATCTTCACAGCGAAGCAGACAACTAACGTCAAATTTCAATTTGGTTTGCAACAATGAATAAAAAAAAATATATTGTGATCAACGTAATATACGCTGATAGACACTAGGTATTTATTTCAAAATCTGAATATACCATGAATGTAGTTTCCAGTCAGTTCGATAGAGCAATTATAGTGGTTCCGTGTGCATCGCGGTGCAGTCTGTCAGTACGAAATGAGACGAGACTTGAAGGCGGAGTAATTTCCGCTGGGTTCCGCCAGGTGGCGCTCCTTCCGATGGAGGTGAAACCCCGCGTAATTAGGGAAAAGTGTTTAATAAAGCGATAAAACTTGATGGCGTTTAAGTGGAAGATATTGACACCTCAGAGGAAAGAAATTGATGAGATGAAGACGATGAAGGCTTGAGTAAAAAGATTACTTAAACCAAGACTTTTATAGAAATCTTTTGATGGTCTTAGTTTGTCTATTCTGAATACCCATCCACAGTTATATTCAAGTCTGTAATATAGAAAGGAAAAGAACTAGTAAAAAGTTCACATAAAAAAAACAGTTATTATATGCATTATGATAAGTGAACATACAAAATTGGCGCAATAACTTTCGATTACATAACTCTTGGAGCAGCGTCAAAAGCATTATAATTCAGAAGATTATCAACACATTGCTAAATTATGACCGGATTATCAGCAGCATAGTTTTATATTGAGCAGGGAGCCGTGCGAGTGTGCTGCATCACAAACCATCATTATGTCCATCGTCGAACTGGGATTATCGAGCTGTCAGTAAGTGGGAGTCATGGAGCTTTGAAACCGTATAGCACACACACGATCCGCGTAATCTCTCAACTTTAAACCTTATGTACACAGCATTAGAGTCTAGTATAGAGATAGTCGTTTTCAACAGCATAGGATCAGTGTAAGCCTGTTTAATCAACCGGCCGCTGGCCAACACAAAACAGCAAAAGTTCTGTGTCGATGTAAAAATTTGATGCCGTTAGTTTGCAGCTTCCAATTTCACTGATACTGAACACAAAAACTAGATTTTTAAAATAGAATAACGACGAACGTTTGTGAATATCGAGCTTTTTCATTAAAACGAATGGGTTTCAAAACTAATTTCATGTCGAAAGGGATGACTTTACGATCAGTTTCGGTTCTAATTAGGTCGTTAAATGAACTGCAAACTGGTGGAGTTTAGCTGACAATAGGCTTTTGACGGTGTAGCCTGTTTATCTGAGCACGTGTGCATACTCGATTGTCTTGCTCAGTCAGGTTCTGCGGGACGTCCTGCATTCATTCCGATGATTGTAATCCACAAACAAGCAACGAGGTCTGTTACAGAACGGAAATGAACAGATAAGCCTGTTTACGTGTTATGGCGCAAAAAAAGTAATGCCATTATGCCAGTTTACTCGTATGAGATGTCGGTTGCGGTTCGTGGCGTGTTTTGTTTTATGCTAGTTGTTCGCCGTGTTCATTTGTAGTTGGCTGTTTTTGCGTTTTTCTGAATGGTAATAATTTGAATAAAGAATGTGTGGTGTTTGCCATTCGTCTGACGTTTTGCGATATGTTCTATAGCTTATTCGTTTGCTCATTCAACATATTCTACATCATGACAAGCACTTGTTGTTCATTTTTAGATTAGGCAAAGAACTCATTTTATTTAAATTATATAAATTGATTCAGTGTTAATTTTTAATTCATTATCTTATTATCGATTAATGATGTACAATAAAATGCATATTTACATAAATATATTGACCTTGACGATCTTACGATAAAAGTTGGCACAACTAAGTAAACATTAAATATGTTTGAGGACTGTTAAGCTCAAAACTTGTGAAGGATACGCTGCGGCGGCAGACGGCGTCGTATCTACAAGTTATTTCCATATCCCAATATCCGACGGGACACTATACTACATATTGCAGCCATAAAATATACTGCCACCATTTTGAACCCGCAGACGTTTGATTCCGTTGTATAAATTGCGATATGCATGCACATAACAACATGGGAGGTAAACTTTAAAAATTTGGGCAATGGTTTAAACCTATTGACTGATGAAAATACACTCTGGAACTAGATCATCCCAAAAATACGTGTAAACTTTTATATTTATACCTACTTTTATTTGTTTCAAATAATTAAGTCGATATCCAACTCTTTAAAGCAATTACAATACCACTTAATTCGAAAAACAAAACGCAATCAATCGCGGTAGTATTGACAGTTAACGTAATTTATCCCGTTTGAAAATAGAACGGAAACAAAACACTATCGGTTGCGGGGTAACAGTGTTGCAATAGTTCACAGGCATGTTTTATCTTGTGCAGTCACAATGATTGTAATAGTACATGACGCTTCCCTTTGTGAGCTAATGGATGATTCCCATTACTAGCCGCAGATAAAAGGCCCCGGTACCAACGCCATGAATGTAATTGGTTTTTGTTTCATTAATTTTTGTGGCTTAAATGTGGTTTGGGCACTGGCACGTAATGCAATTCAATTTATTGCCGGTCGATTGAATAAAATAATAGTTTTTGGAAGGGATTAATTCTTTTATGATTTAAACCTTTTTATAACGTGACTGAAACCGGACTAACCAAAATTTTGTCTTGGCATGTAAAACCTTGAATGATCCTTACCTACCCTTAAGATAAACGTATATATCATAAATCAGTAAGTAGGTACTATTTATTAATGTTTTTGTTTTAATAAGCAGTATTCCAACAAAATATATCTATTCGTTAAAAAGACGAAACTCCAGTTAATAAAAACCGCACAACGTTACAAATACCATATTTATTTGAATTCAAACCGCTGCAGATATTCTATTCAATAAAACCTCTTTTTATATCAAGGAACTTAGTTTTAGAGTTATAGCATGGGCCCTTGATTCAGTAAAAATACACTTGAACTGGCTCGAGTTTAATTAAAACCGGGAAAGTGCAGTATTATAAAATACGCAGGCGGTTAAAGGAGTGGGCGAGACGGAGATTTCTTTAAAATGGCGACTGCTTGCCCGCTACTGGGTACTTATGTAGCTTTTGAATACATTGCCTGCTTGCCTACATATGTGTGTATAGTTCTGATATTAAAAGGTAATGTAATAAGTAACTTTAGAATTAACGGTTGAGAGGACAAAAATATATGCAGTTTATTTGTCTGTGTAGATTTTGAAGTTGAGAATAAAATGTATTACAATTTCGTTCTGTATGTTGGATATGTTCTATTCTTTTATTGGATAACTGGCTACCGGAAAATTGATTCTCCTGGTGGTAAGTAAACTTAGATACTGTCTACTTTATCAGGTTTGAAATTGCATTTTTTAAATTTGGTTGTTTGAATTGGAAAGAAAATAGTTGGAATGTTCATATCCGAATCACATTCTTTTTTATTTATTTATTTTATGAATTAAAGGTATGCCTACGTACTTCAGGTAATCTTATTTATTAACTCAATATAAATATTAACGAACTAACTACTTATATTTACAATTAAACCAAATAAAAATCTTAAAATTCACTATCTTATTTAGTTCAGTTCACCAAAGTATGTTTTAAAACAAATTAGAAATACCTATTTTCACTTACATGTGCCTTTAATTCCTCTAGAAATATAACTAAATTAAAAAACACGTACATCTCTTGCGGTCATATACCATGACAGATATGTATCTTTAGCTCGGTTTGCACAACCTTAATGTGAGACTTCTCGCACTTCTATATATATAATTAGGGTCTCAAAATAAGGCCTGAAGACGGAATTACTCTTTCAAGTAAATTCGTAACGTTGTGATTACAACCTTATTTTTTTTTGGTGTGTGGGTAATTATTTCAAGTTAAAATGTCGTTTATGTTAAATGTTTACTTTTGCTGTATAGTTTTTTTTTGGTATTTATAGATATTCATGATGTAATTTTATGTGTGTTAATGAAGTATTTCTATTAAAAATATAATATTTTAAGTTGTAAATGTTATTTATGTTTTGGTTATTCTCTGCGAGTGTTTAATTTTGAAAATTAAATATTTAATCTCTCTTTAGGTGTCGCAATGACTACATAATTTGTGTAGTTGTGTATGTTTTGAATGGGTCAGTGTTTTACGTGGGTCAAATATTTGTGGGAACCATAAATTTGAGTACGAAAACCAGAGCATGTCATATGACATAGACGAAATGTAACAGATGTTTCACAGTAACTTTTGAGTACTCAATAAGCAATTTTAGTAAACACAATTTAATTTAAAATACAATGAAGTATATAAACTACAAACAACAGGAAACTTCTTAACAGAAAAGCCAATTACACTCTTTGTACCGTTATTCCCTAGTTTCATAAAACGCATATATTTATCAAACTTTCAAACTCCAAGATCCGCATAAAAGATAAAGATAAGTTTACGATCTTTTTGCTTTAAAAGCTATACAAAGTAAGAGCTCCGAACTATTTACGTACCGGAAAGCAACTATGTTTTTAACAGCATTGTTCTTCGAAACAAAAACTGGATTTGCAGCTGAAAACAAAAGGTGTTTCTCTATTACTGTAACCGTCGAGAATTATGGGACAAATGGCCCAGGGCACTCCACTCGCTGTTCATGTAACCCTGTAATGGCCACAGAAAAATAGAAGACGCTGAATTATGGCTAAATAAGTAGGTATCGCCAACGTAGAAGAAATTTTTCGTCTGGCGAGGAACAAGGAGAGATATGCGGAGTTGACGGCCAACCTCCAGTAGTGGAGAGGCACCGCAAGAAGAAGAAGAAGAAGTAGGTATACTGTAATCTTTATAGTGAGGGTTTATCGAAGTGCACCGTTAGAACTGTTCTATACTGTCAAAATAGACAAAAAAACTTTTAAGTTTATAAAAAATCGCATAGAGACAAATATTGGCAGAAGTACACCATAATAAATGAAATATAAAAAAAACACTCATCCGACTTGTGAAAAAAAAAACAATGTAATTGTAATTTTTCTTGGTAAGATATGAACCAAAGCGTGTGACGGTTAATCTGATGGTAAGAAAAGACCTTTGCCCACGAATATTATATGCTGCCAGCCTAAGTTTACCATTTCATTTAATAAAATTAATAAAATATCTAAATGTTCATAAAAACAACGCATATATGACGTATAAAATATCAATACGATCCTTATGCTTCATAGTTATTTTATCCATACAATATTAAAAATACAAACAGGTACGAAGATTTCAGGCAAAACTAACGCGATAGACGTCGTTCACAGCAGACGCAGTTACGGTAATGACGCTCAATCCTAACCATGTTTTGAAAAGTCTAGACTCAAACAGATTGCTGTAAATGTTTTCAATTACACGTAGGGTATGAAATCATTGTGTATAGTTTTAGATATGTTATCGGAATGCTTGAGTGAACCTCAATTTAGGGAAAAATATACTTACCCCTGGTTTCTGAGCCGTTGATCAACACAATAAATTAGTTAATCATCTGTCAAATCTGTGACTTATATAAATTAATTTAAAGATGACAGATGTGTAATTGTAAGTTGTAAAATAACAAGTTTGCGAATAAATCAAATAAGTATTCTACAAAGGGTGTTAAAGGCGAATATATTGTAGAATACTTTTTCAATGCCTGATAGTCTTTTACATAGTAGCTAATATAACATTGCAAATGGCGGCAGTTGAGCGGAAACGCGGGGAGGAGCGAGGTTTGCGAATAATTACTTTCAGGTTTTCAGAACTCATTTCCTACGAGCACTATCTAGTTATGCCTCGTTGGCCAAGTGGTGCTAAGCGCGCCTGCTACGCTAGAGGTCTTGGGTTCGATTCCCGAGTCGACCAAGGTGTTATTGGGTTTTTCTATGAAATTCTCAGTAGCAGGTCGGAGTTTGGATTTGTGCCCGGTTAGTGGCAATAGGCTCGCCCCCTATCACATGGGACCTAAACATATCGGCGAACTGTGGGTTGTACATTGGTACGCCTCTGCCTACCCCTTCGGGGATACAGGCGTGATGATATGTATGTATGTACTATCTAGTTATAAACGCGATGGATTCGGGAGCTCAGACTTTAGTTATTTATTAACTTGCTTCTGTTTGATTCTGGCTTTGTTATAAAACTGAAACTTTTGTTTAATTAACATAGGATTTTATTTATTAGTTATGTGGTTCTAGTTGGTTGAGTGAGTATGTGTATTTTATTTTGAAATGGTTAATTAATTAAATTGGTTTGATTTGCCGTATTGTTTACAAGTGACTATTAACATTAAAAAGGTGCTGAAAATAATTAGATATCTGTTCGAAAATAATATGTATGTTTAATATATACCTATCAATAAAATAAATAGTTTTACTCATCACTCAACATGGCATAAGTGGCAGTTTAAAGTTAAAAATGACCGAGAATCTATAAAAAATATCTTCGTTTCACGTTGCATTAACAATTTTAAGTTATCACATTCACAAACCGATCCAAATAGAACTAACCAGGATCAAACTGAAAAAAATTACACATGATTCCAATTACTTTTTCGTCCCAATTCTCAAAATAGCAATCGAAGTATCGTATTAAACCTTAGTACATTTATTTTGTGGCTAGATTTCCTCGCCTTACTTCATTCTGGAGCACTATGGAGTCCTTTCAAGTTTTATAGCCAGTGGGTACAAGGATCTACGTTTTTATTGCCCCACTGTTTCAGATCGCAGTCGGCAACTTATCACCTTTAGTTAATTTGTCTAGTTCTTACAACTAATGGTCCACAGTTCGAGAACGTAGAATTTAAGTAGATGTTTATTAAGAGTGTTTGTTGTTATATCTTAGTTTATAGTCGAATATACATCGTATAACAGGATAAACGCAGTTAGTGAAAGTAGATGGTTCAGAATAGGCTTCTGTATAGATTTCTGGCATTAAAAGTAGGTGCTATTGTTTGACGGAAATATCTTCTGACCTGCCCGCGCCGCTCGCCCAAATGTTTAACGTTTAGTAAGGATAACGTATTTGGATAAAATCACAAGGCCAAATCTAATGATTTTAAATTAATTAAATTACGGATGTTGTTGTACGCACTACTACAACTACTTAGTACAAAATACTAATTGGGGTGTTGCCTTGGGATGCCTTGATGGATTGCCTTTTTTTGTTACAGCCTGTGTTAGTGTCGTGTGTTTTAAGGTGTAAATTCTTACGTAGGTACCTATCTATTAATAAGAATACAACTAAATAACTAAATAGCGTCGTCACATATGAGTAAAACATAATTGTGATTGTTCTTTTTTAATGTTGTATAAATAGCAATCAATATGGAAATACGATGAAAAACAACTGGGTTTATGCAACCTCAACATAATTGTGCTAACAATTCATTACTTTTCTCAGCTATTACCATAAACGTGTTATCAAATAAACCCATCTAGTTCTAATTCTGATTGCGCTAACAACTGGTTTACTGAATGTTATAATTACACAGTCGAGTTACCGCAGCGCACGTGTGACCTATTATATGACCTGGAGCAGACAATATGCGTCGGTATACAAGACCTCTGACCTCAAGATCCGAGCCTAAAATATTTGCAAAAGGTATTATTATACGTCTATAGCTGTAACAGCTTGCTGTTCATTTGTACCTTTGAGATACGAGTAGATGTATGTTAGTATGAATAAAAATAAAAATATTCCGGAACAACTCACCAACGGTTATCTGATTCCAAGCTAAGTAGAGCTTGTGTTATGTTAACCAGACAACTGATAAACATTCTTGTATATTTCTAAATACATAATATTACAGATAAATTACAACCAGACAACAAATAAATGATTGTGCTCATCACACAAACATTTGTCCTGTGTGGGAATCGAACTTAAGACCTCTGGTATAGCAGTCAGGGGCATTAACCACTGGACCAAGAGGCCCGTCTTATATGAGTATAAGATACCAGTATAACATTACAATACAAACAATATAAAACAATTAGCGGCCAGTGTTCACAGTAGGGTCAGCAACAAACACAATAAGCTCAACGTATGAGATCGTCGCCTTCCCGTGTCAACAGACCTTACTAGATTAGTGCGGCTCATAGAGTAAAAAGTTAATACTATAGAGTGCGAGTATCGCTAAAAGCCCATTGCGACGAGCGTGAGCCAATTTTTGGCTGTATGTAGTACATTCTTGTACTGATTTAAGTGGTTCTCCGTGCAATAAAAGACGTTTATACGAAAACATCGATGGTTAAGTTATTTTTAGGGCAATATTAAGTTTTGAGATGGTTTGATTAAAATGGCGAGCTCTGTTTTGATATTATTTTAGAAGAAACTAGTTCATACTCGCTTTCGGTTCCTACACTGATATGCACTCTGTAGTTTATTATCTATCCTCTAAGGTACGGACGCATTGAAAAATTCACTCCCTAGGAACCGACCGCAGGAAATTGCGAAAAATGCGCTCAACTCGCAACTAATGGACATGTTTGTGCTTCTACCTCGTGCCTTTACTGAAACTCCTGAAATATCTACCCCAACTTGAACACTGAACTTATTCTTACATTGCAAATAACAAAGAAACGATTTATGCAAGGTGCACGCGTTGTAAAACTGAGGGTAGGTGTTGAAAAAGAAATATGAGCATTTAATTTTTAACTACTTTAACTACTTTGGTAATGTAGGTAGGAAAGTGAGTATTTTCAATTAGTAAAAAATAAGAAGGCTTTATTTTTAGAATTAATTAAAAAAGAATCGAAATATTGGTAAATTTGTCTGCTTGTGTTATAAACATAATCATGATTATATACATTAAATAAGTAATTAACGACCAAATAAATATAAAAAACAGAAACAAAGAGCAGTCAGTTCAAAATCAAAACCTCTGAGTTCCAGAGTTGGCAACGCTGAACAAGTAAGAGGTTTCCTTTGCAAATTGGACGTATTGCAAGTTTGTAAGTTGCCTTCTGTTTTGCTCCCGACTTGGTTTATATCGGCTAATATCGAGATACGATTAATTTTGATTGCCTGCATATAAAGTTTAGTTTGGTAGTCTGTATGTCGGTTGTTGGTGACGATAGTTCTCTTGCTTTTTGGCGTGGCTAAGTGTATTTTTGACCGATATGTATTATAAAGTATGGTTTGCGATTATGCTTACATGCTTGCTTTCATGAATCTGTGTGTACGTGTCTTAATACGTATTTTTTTTCAACGTATCATTTACCCTAAACCATTTCATTCCACCCTTTATCCTTATACCGATGTTTACAATCGTTATAACGATCTACCGAAAATTAAAATGTAAAGATTAATTAATATAGCATTTTTGTTGGAAATTAAATTTTCCTATAATTTTCCGCGTCGTTTCGTTTGGATTATTCACTTCATTACTGTTTAATCCGGACCCTTTTAAGGTCGGACGCCATATATCTACATGAACAGGTAAGGGACACTAATTTTGCTTTTAATTACGTTCAGAAGGGTCTGTCGACAAGGTTGTGTCGTCAGTAAAGCGATCAATATTGTGTGATTAGCTGTCTCTGTTTTTAAATGTTGTATGTTAGACACCGCACCGCCACCGCGCCGCACCGTTGCTATACCGCCGCCGCACCACTGCCGCACCGCGCCGCACCACTGCTGCACCGCGCCGCACCGCCGCTGTGCCGTTACTGCCCCGCCGCCGCACCTACACCGCACCGCTGCTGCACCGTGCCGCACAGCTGCTGCACAACCGCACTGCGTCCTCTCCTCGCCTCGGCTCACGACCACTGAAGGAACTGACGGACTGTTACAGATTAAAGATATTTGAGAGAATCTGTTCACATGAGCCGAGGGACTGGGATAGATAGGACGACCTCCGTGGTTGAGTGGCGTACGCACCGGTTTCAAGGTGTCGCTATCTCAGAGGTCAATGAGGAGGATCAACGTTGAAACCAACTTTACTCCATTGACTCGGGTCTGGGTGTTTGTTGCACCTTCGTTGCATGTGAATTCCATAATACAAGTGTTTTAGCTATATACTTTGGGTAGCAATGTATGTTATGTTGTCCGCATTTATTTATATTGATAGATGCAAATCTTAAGGCCACTTTTACACGATGCTAGTGGTACCTAGTCACACGTCGTTGTCGACAGTCGTCGGGTTTCAGACACTTGTTTCGCCTCGTGTAAGCACGTCGAAAGACAAAGAACAATGCTACAACATCATTTTAGGTAATTTATATATCAAAAAAGTTTTTTTACATTTCTTAACAAAGATTTTTTTTTACATTTAATCTCAAAACTAAAAAATATATTCCCAACCCACCACCAGAACTCTCGTAAAATCAATTATTTGTACCGACTCATTTATCACAAGATAAATAAGTTACATCTAAACCTGAGCTGAAATAAAAGAAAATGAACGAATGCTCATCGGTTTGTAGGGTTGAATTGAGAAGAAACAAGTTGTCTGAAGCAGCGTGAGCAATGAGCCAACTGTCACTGCTAGTGCTCTGGCTATCTTTCAATCTGGATCGTTGGAACATCGCTTCGGAGTTCTTAATTTAATTACACATGATGTTTTTATTTCTTAGCTTCTGCTAATACAGTATGTTATAAGCGATTAAAACGGAGTTGTGATGCTGTGAAACAATTATTTGTATTTGTTTATTTATTTATCAGAATATGTCATAGTCAATTGCAATAGTGCTATGTGAGAGCGAAACGAATCTAATTATTATGTACTAAAAGACTTGGATAAAAATTTGGTAAATTGATAGTTTATAAAAACCTATATTACATTCTATTGCCATATAACAATATATAAATATTGATAATTATATTCAGACGTCTGTTCTTCTAGATGTAAGTCACGCCTCACATCAAAGGTGGCCTCTCCTGACCTCTCCCGGCCTCTCCCAGCCTCTCCCGCCTATAAACCCAGGTGAGTTTTATTTTTACAACCGTGATAAAGTTTCCCCTGGCTTACTTGCTCAACTAATAAATATCTACCGCAGGGACGGTCACTACTAAATCTTATTTTATTTCCATTATAACGAACATATGAAAATTTGTGATAAGCTACTTAACTTAATGAAGGTTTTATGTGTGATAGGTAACGATTATATTTACGAGGTTCTTGTCATTAAGTCGGTCATTGACTTACTTATACGAGCAGGTATGTACTACATAGTTGGTTTATTTTATATTTTAATATTTTGACCCAGAATGAGGCAACGAGATAAGCCTTTGGCCCTTTTTCCTAATAGGCCTCATGAGAAACAAATAGTCAAAGAAAATCTACGGTATTTGTGGTTTTACATGACCTCTTTTTCAATTAATTTATAATGTTTTTGTAAGCAAGGTAAGTAACCAACCTCATGTATGTGTGATCAATTCTATTATTGTAATCTTACGTCACAGGTGATACAATAATTTAATTTATTTACTTTGGTTTTTGATACTAATTCAGGCACTTGCCTTCTCTATATGAAAAGAGGTCTGTGCACAGAAGTGGAACGTTAAGCTGGTATTATTATTTATTTATTTAAAAATCAAAGAAAATCTATAAAAGAGAATACAGGTACAAAGGTCTTAACTACTTATTTCCAAAGACATTTTTTTCGCATCTTTATACTATGTAACTTAAAGTAGTGTACAGAAAGTAAATAAAGAAAACGCCAATAGTATAAAAACTAGCTCATTAATAAAAAGCGGTCTGATTCATTCAGGTCTGAAAATATCATTAAAGGAGGTCGGGGCTCTTTCGACTGATTTTATTCGGGAGCACTTTAGGTCAAATTGAAACCATTAGAGAAAAACGTGTTAGGAAAGGATAGAGTAAGGCTGATTGACTGATGGAGGCTTGCCTACTGCCTACAGCCTACTGCCTCCGCACCTAATTTATATTTGATCAAAGTTTATTTACGATGGGATTTACTTTTATGTGTGTTACATGTAATTTTTGTGGGTATTTAATATTATTTGGGATACAAGTGTGTAAGGATCGTAGTAGGTAGAATTGGTCTCTGCTTACCCCTACAAGATATTGCGTGATTATATGTATATATTTATTTAATATTACAAATAGTCGATTTTTTTACTGGACAGTATCGTAAAGTCAAGACGAATAGATCGTATTGTTATTTTGCTACTTTGTATTTTAGATTTTTTTTATAACAGAATAATACTCTTAATGAAAATTTTCCAGACCGTCTAACATATTTTAAGCAGTTTTTCCAAGTATAAGAATAATAATCAGTTGCCCTAAAACATATAAAAAGAAACTCCAAAGGATTAATTAAAAACTGTTGCTACCTTAATTCAATTTGTGCAAACTGTAAAGAAAAAGGTAAGGTTCATTCGAATGCGGTAACATTTTCACCCGCTGAAATGAAAAACTTACAGGAATCCGAAGGTAGGTAAATAAGGCTGCATTACATGGTCGTTTGTTTTTCTCCCGCTTTGTGGAAAACTAACTTCACTCTTCAAAGTTTGTATCTTAAGCGCTCAAGAGTTAGGTTGTTATAAAGGGGAGGGGGGGGGGGTCAAGTTGGTACATTCGACATTCAGGCATTTACAGCTGTATTTTTTCTGAAATGTGTGCGTATTATGTATATTGAAATAAACCGCGTCAAAATCCTTGAAAACTAGTTTAATTTTAACATTCGCAAACATACCTAACAAAACAATATGTATTATGTTTATTTATATTATTATAAGTAGGAAAACAATTAAATAAAGAACTTTCCAAACGTTTGGTAGAATCTACTCGTGATCAGAGGGCTGGTTTGTTCCTTGCACAGAGAATCGGCATAGCCATTCAACGTGGCAATGCTGCCAGCCTTCTGGGCACGTTCCCCGCCATTGACAAGGATGACGATGAGTTCTTTGACGCCGTTTAGTTTTTATTTATGTAAGTTTTAATTTTAGTATAGTTAGAGTTTGTTCTTATATTAGATTTAATTGTGTATTAATAAATAATGAGAGTTAATACAGAAATTAAATAAATAAATACAGTAACCATTCGATTCGAGTAAACAAACCGTAAGAATATTTTATATCAGTAGACAAGTGCATGAGGCGCAGAGCAGTTTCGAGTTCACTCAGCCGTAGCATGTTGTAGCTTCGTAGCCATTGTAGCACCCGTAGCACCGTAGCCGCGTAGCAATACTCGCTTCATAAAATGCAGTACATCATTTGAAATAAAAGTAAAAATATTTATTTGAGCGTAAAAACAAATATTATTATACTTTTTGAGATAGCACTTAGTTTGCAAGGGGCGAAACACTTGTTTGCACATAACAAAAGCACGTACAAGTTAAAGAAATTTACATAATAAAATCGAGCAAAATAAGATTTTGTGCTGTCTAAGGAAGTTCCACGGCGTTTCAACTTTCGGATAAGAAATCAACGGAAAGTTGTTTCTATGATATTTTTAACATATTCTTTTACAAACAACTTTGGTAATGATTACCAGGTTTGTATGCGAACGTGTGAGGTGGATGTTTGTTTGAACTTTTATATATTGGGAACATGGTAAACATTTATTCTAATGATGTTTTCCTTTTTGATACTTTATTTGTGTACGGAAAAATATGGCAAGCTGATTGATTAATATACATTTTTCTTTGACTTTATTATTTTACTGTATTTTTTTATGTTTGTTTTGTTAGTTTATTTTATCATTGACTTATAATCCAGTCAAAATAGACACAGACAATATTAAAGTGACTATTTAATTAAAATATCTAGACATAAGTTAAACTGGGTGAGCCGTCTAAAATACTGCTAAAGTTCTTGATTACTCCGAATAACTTAACAATCTTTTTGAGATAATTATTTTAATTGATTTTTACAGCTATCCTTTTAAACTACTTATAACATTATTACATAGCAATTCGAGTAGAAATCAACATTAAGCACTACTTAAACGGTATATTTCAGTTTGTTTGTCCGTCAATAAAATAAAAATATAGTTAAACATTAATTAACACTTTTCAAAGTTATATCTACTTTCTTAACTATTCTACACTTCTGACAAACGGTGAAGGAAAACATCGTGAGGAAACCTGGATTCCAAAATTTGGGTTCTGAAATCGCCAACCCGCAGAGAGCAAGCATGGTGATCAATGCTCATGCCTTCTTTATATGGGAAGAGGCCTGTGCCCAGCAGTGGGACGTTGATCAGCTGGATTATTATTGTTATTAATTTTGTATTATTTTGATAGATTTTGATAGAAATCGTGTTTATTCACCTGGTTGATACATTTCTAAGGTGAACAAAATACACAAAACAGTCTACTTTTCTTGTTTAAGTGTAATATACCACTTAACAGGAAGAGCTTCGAGCCAAACTTACAATGCAGCTATTTATAACACTAAAGTTCGCAGCAACACATATTTCTAAGTGTGGCTCGCAATAAATAACAAACGATACAGCTAAGGCTGGAAGAGGCAGAAGTAAGGTTTTCTTGCGTGCAACTAAAGGTGCTATCACACAACTCTAAAACTAATTATAAGAATATATCACTAAGTTTAGTGATAAGATTCTTTAACTATTTATAAAAAAGGATATAGATGTAAACAAAACTTTAGAAGAACATTTTTTTCTAATTCATATGCAGTATTTATAAATTTTTCTATTCACGCTTTTTTTAGAAGATAATTTCTGTAAATTTTTTTTTGAAAAAAATGTCTCGGACTTTCGGTATATAAAATAGTTTTAAGTTGCATATTAGAAGAAATACACATGCACAAAACTAGTAATGAGTAATGTAAAATATTATGTGAGACATTACAGAACTTTCTTGCTGCAATACTGCTTAGAACTTACGATATGTTTAGTCACATTAAGTTACATTTCTTTGCGTCTGGTTCGACCTTTATAAAGAGGCAAAGAGAGGCAGAGAGAGGCAGTTGCCAAAACCGCGACACTGCCGCTGCGTGTCCGGGGCTTAAACATTTGGACAGCCTCTTGTATTGTAAGCGCAGACTTTGTGTGTCGGCAAACTTCTGCTTTGTTTATTCCTTAATATAAACTTTATTTACAGTGTTACGCATTAAGAGTTTCAGTAAAGATTTTACAATTTCTCTTCTATCTAAGCATTACATATTTATATTCTGTAATTTCTTTAAAAATAAGCAGTAGATCTGTAAATTTGTGATATATTGTATTTTTTTTGTATGATCATTAGTTAAAACTTAGATCATTAGTTGACAATTAGTGAAATAAAATCTAAATGCAATTATTATCCTTTTAGATTTTTTTAGTAGCTACATATCCCAGCTTAACCTGACTTTACGGAGAGACTGAAAGGTTTCGAGTAAAAAGTAGTAAAAGGCAATGATGCAATAATCCTCTCTCACGATCGATCTCGCTTAAACGATGTGCCAATTACAGCAGTTCAGGGTAATATGTGACGCAGATAAACGTATTAAAAATGCATTCTATAAATGTGTGCTTCGAAACAGATCACCGTCCGACAGAACAAACAAAATAAAGTTCGCAGCAATAAATGGGAAATGTAAAATTAATAAAAAAAGAGCAACATGCAATCGATTACCGGCAGTATGTTGGAGGGCGACGGTGGATCGTAATAAAGAGTGATCGATGCGTTGGCCTGCAACGTGCACTCGTTCCGCACTCACTCTGCACTCACGCCGCACTCACGCCATACTCGCTCCAAACTCGCCCAGCATTCATACCGATATCGCTGCGCTTGCAACCGCCACCACAACTGTCGTAAATTTGAAATGACGCCGACGCCGACAGCGTAGGCTGCAGAGCGGACGCTAAACATAAATATCTTTACCAAATGCTCTATATCAGCGATAATATAGGTGTTCATTTTTCCACACGTAATATATTATTTCCTCTAGCCCTTGCTTTTGTTCGTTTTATCTTTGAAGGAAACGAAAGTTTCATTTTCGGTCATAAGCTCAACGAAATCGCAATAGAAATTGGCGAAACATTTCAACCGAAAAAAAAATATAACTCACAAAAATGAAACTCATAAATCGAAGCGAAATATTTCGTGGGTCGGCATTCAGAGCATTGCGCTCAACTACAGAGCGAAATAGTAGAAAGGAAAGGTATAAAAGCTTTACCCTTTCTAAAAACACGTAAATAGAAGCGCGGGGCGTTCGTTTGGTTCGGCTTCGGCGGCGCACACACGCGCAGCACCTACGCTGGCCGCGAGCCTTACATACGGGAATAAACGACGTGAAATGGGAAAAAAGTTAAATATGTATGAGTGCGGGTAAATATATAAATCGGTATATAAAGTCGTTTATATAAAATAGATGTGAGCGCGCGGGCTGCGCTGCGCTCGGCTCAGTCGCGCGCGAGCCTCGGAGCGGTCGCCGCGGCCTGCTCTCCCGCCACGCTCCCGATCTTATAACGTTTTCGCGCCACTTTCACACAACCTCTCCACTATGGAAAATAAACTTGTAATTATATACAAACTCCTTCCATGATTAAATTGTTACAAAGACAGTGTTTTTGTGTTACGACTTAAGTTTTTTCCATCACGTGGTTGCCGGCGGAACTTTTCCCAACTTGGTAAGTGTTTACAAAAGTTTAAAGAAGTTCCCTTGCTTATTATGAATAATAAGGCAGGCTCGTGTACTACGTTTTACAAGCTTTTTAATTTAGGAGAAGTGTTTGCCAGACACTTAAACTTGTTTGTAACAATTCAACATTCCTATTACCTACTTTCGAAGTTTAGGAAAAACAAAATTTTCGTATTACTGTAATTCATAAAGTTGTTTAGTCGTACATAACTAACGTTTTATATTTGTATTTATTTCTTTATTCCTGTTAATACTAACAGCTCTAGTTTGAAATATTGTTCCGATTTTATGAACTTTTTTGTTGATAATTGTTTAAGTACTGCTGTTTGAATGTAAAATAATTCGATATTGCAGTAAAAAAGGTACATATAAGTATGTTATTCTTTCAAGCTGTAAAATGTTTTAAATAATGACTTCAACTAGTTCTGAAAAAGTTAATGAAGTTTGATTTGCTTTAGATTTTTCACGTTTATTATTTTAAGTTAGTTTTGGCTACCAATTATCGTTATACTGTTGACTACATCTTGGAAAACTAATGATTGTTTAATTATAATTTTGTCCTTAATACTAGAAAAGGCCAAAACTATTCAAAGTAAGTAAAAAGAATATAAAACAAGCTTAAAAACCTTTGTAAATTATGGTAATAGGTCGAAAAGCCATTCATCAATCGAATTCAATTTTGACCTCTCGCTACACCAGCTGAATAATGAGTTCGAATATTAGGCAGAGATACTCGTACTATGGCAACAATTTGTTATTTTCGAACACAAACAAGTGACAGTCAAATTAGTCCGCGCTCCGCAAATAAATACCCGGGAAAACTTAAAACAAGCTTATTAAACATCGTAAGCCCTTCAAAATTAACAATAATTACATTTCCCCAAACATCATTAAACAGAGATTGAATAAACAAAATAACGCAATTTCAAAACTTTTTGGTATTTTTTTTACATTTCTCTTATATTTTTAATAACACTGGGGAAAGTTGTATCAGAATATTACTGATTTTTTTTAATTAAGCTTCCGACGGCACTTGGTATGTTATAATAAATATTTGACTTTGAAATTCTGTCTTTAAAATCACGCCGCTTCTCAGAAATGGTCTAGTCTAATTTAATAGGTAAAAGAAAGCAAACTTATATTTTATTAATATAAAAGTTTGAATATTTACGATGTTTGTTAGTCTTAAACGATAACTTGTAATGGATTTAGAGGAAATAGGGCACAGACAGTCTCTCAAATACATAGTTTAAAACTTGGGTTGGCATATAGGAAAATTTCCATCCCTATAAGTCAGTCGCAGGGATGACATGCGGGCAAAACCGCAGGAAGCAGCTAAGTAAACAATAAAATTGTACGTTATTATTATGATCACAAGTGTTAACGCTTTATTATAAAGCGGCCTTGTTTTACAAAAATCTTTAGTTAGATAATCTCTCATCTATTTTTCTTTAAATAAACGAGATTGAAATTCTTCAGGACGACGGTTTATTAATATTAAACGATCCCCTCTAAAGAATGCAATGTGCCGAACATTTTCTCTGAGTTTTTTTATAAAAGAGATCGACTTTGGACGCTTTTTGTAATTACGTTTTTAGTGGCTTGCGTTATTTTTAGATTGAAAAAACGTACTTGGATTGACCGACGTCCATTAGAGCGAACGAGCGACGAGCGGCGAAGTCTAAAACCTAATGTGTGTTTTATGTCCGAAATAGATAAAAGGTAAAAAAGATTAATGTTTGAGTACATTTTAAATTAGACCTACGACATTTTATCTAAAAACATTAAAATTATTATTTATGTAATCGTTTATATACATAATTAATAATAAAAACAAACATAAAATCGGAAATGTACAAAGACGAAAATGTGTGTTAGTAGAAAAAAAATCATAATATTTATTTTATCGCCCTTTCCAAAATTAATTTGAATTTTAACTTTGCATTCGCGGCGGTAAATTTTTCACTCCTGTGTCCACACGGAATGCTTAATTTAAATATTCTTTTAAACCGTGAGTGGTAAACAAGGGAAAAGAGAACAAAGAACCTTCATAGCCACTGATGACGTATTACGAAAGACATCACGATAAATATTCAATTTCATCTGAATAATGATCAAATATTCAGTATTCGAAATTACATTTTTGACAATGAATGATATTCAAATTGTCGACTTCAATTTGTGTTTAATAAGATGGATATGATGATCATCAATGTAGAGAATAATTTTCTCGAAGCGATAATAAACTATATTTTACGGTGTACTCGTAACAAAAAACACTTTGCAACTCCCAGGCACTTCGTCAATAATAATAATATTATTTTATAATATACAATACACTACGATCGTCATTATTTCTTACATTTAGCTATATGCTTTATTTAGTGTTGGAATGTAATTTATTATTCATAAATTGATTACAAAAATAACGGTCTTAATTATATAAAGCTTTTGTATACAAAAATAATATATAATTCCGTTTTTTTTTGCACAAAATATATTCAGTCTTATGTAACTACTACACATCAAATCTTGTATTTTATCACTAACACATAATTTATTTAATTAATTACAAAGATAATAATATTAGGCTCATATCTTGATATCTTATCACGAAGTAAGTTTGTGACGGTTTTCGTAGTTTGCACTAATTATGATTGCTTTGGCCTCCAGGGATTTAGCGTGGCCGACTTATTTACGAATTCTTTCGCTTCTTAACTCGTCTTGATTTATTTTCACATAAACTTCCTCTAACTTTGATTTAGTAGATACTACAGCTATATTATTTTCGGCTTCCTTTTATAATTTGGATTAATAAGATATTTGTTAGTTGTTTGGTAGTTTAGTAATAATTTATTAATATGTATAATTGTAAACACTATAAAGTCAGGGTATATTTCAGAGGTGCAGTAAATATCTATTTTATAGCTTTTTAATAATATTGAAGTCTATTTTTTATACATATCATTGTAATAAATTATCTAAAAGAAATATTTCCAATAAAAGCTATTTCGTCAATGTCATATGAGACTTCGCAATTTACCATCTATTTGTAATTAGTATTAAATAAGGCGACGCCTTTGTAATTTGACCTTTATTACAAGTATCGAATAAATATCATTGAAATTAATTAAGATAGTAATCGAATAAGAAATAACAAACGAATTGATACAGAATATTCGAGCGTTTGAAGTCAGATATCGAATTTAATTCAATCAAAAGTAAAACGGATTTCCGTTAAACCTATTTACAGTATTCGAGGCACGATTTCTTTGTTGAGTTCAGTTCTGTGCCTCTACTATGAGCTATTAAAGCAGTTTATCTGTCAATGTGGAAGCGAGACAGCGCGCGACACCGTGTATAGCGGCGTCTCGCTTTCACAAAGTAAACAGTTCTGCTTTAAGAGCTTTGTAGTAGGCGCGCCGATCTAAAATTTAAAAGAAAAATATCTATAATTTAACATTTGATTTAAAGATTCCACGGTTCAGTTAGTTGTAGATATTACTTGCCAAGAAATATTATAGAAGAAACTTAGTTAAACAACCGAATAAATACATTCTTAATCATTAATTAAATTATTCTTTATTTTCAAAAGCATAATTTAAGAGAACAATAGCATGTTATAAGTTGCAACCTTACCTTCGTTACGTAAGCCGTGTGTGCGACACTTTAACTGCACAGATTTGTCATCCTTACATGTGCAACTGCAAGGTACAACTGTTAATAACTATCCATTTATTTTGTGCCGTATATATTGTTTTGCACTCCATAAAAAATTTAATGTACAAAGGAAGACTGAAAAATAATATCCATTAATAAATGGATTGTGATAAGATTTATTTGGTTTGTTTTTTGTTGCTCGCCGCCTTGCTCTACTTCCAAGCTTACCCCATACTAAGTTTTATTCAAATCGGTTCAGCAGTTTAGTAGTGAAATCAGAAAAGATAGACTAAAGTTACTTTTGAATTTATACATAATATCAATGAGTTAACATTTTTACTTAGATATATGTTTTTCTTTTCAGATCTAACAAGATGATGCCAGTACTAGTCCTAGCTATACTCGGTAAGTAGTTTCTTAAAGATATTATTGATTAGCTATTTTATACTATTGTCTTGACATATTAATTTATTTATAAAGCGTATTTTCATACTAGGTATAATATATATTTTATTACACGTTTATGAATAAATTGAATTCGCGCAACAAAGTTTCTACTCCAATTAATTCTAGTACACATAGTTAAAGGTTTCACTTTGACAAAAAATAAACGAAGAATTCAACTCACATGATCAAAAGCGTTCGTTACAGCAACAGTTTATTAAAACGACACAGTTTTCTAGCTTTCCTAAATTCTGCTGACCTAATAACGTATGTTTTTAAATACGAGTATATTGCAGTAAAGTACGTTAGCTTACAAGTGGCAACAATGCACAGAACCGCATTTTCACGGAACGATGCGAAGTCACGTTCACGATTACCTTATGTTGCCTACATAATCATAAATAATGAAATGTGTGTAAATATTGAATAAAGAACTTAAAACAAAAAAAAAAAAAAACAGATTTTAAAAAGTTTATAACTGTTTTGTTTCTGCGAAAAGCAAATATTAAAAACATTCTAACATCGAAATTCTTAATTTGATCGGCGGGAACGTTATCAGACATAATCAACCTTTTTTACCTTCTTGACAAACAGACTTGATGAAAAAGTCGAGGCGTAGAGGTTCTCTAGTTAGTTTAACGAGACTGAGTAAACACCATGAGCAAAGGTTGAACGCCTTATACGATTCAATCAAAGCCTTATGGAGCCAGACTAGCGTTTATATTAAATCTACCCGCTAATGGAATTAGTAAAAATCCCCGTTTTTCTCGCAGGTGTAAATTGCGTTTGAATGACGAAATTTTAATTAGAAAACGGTCGTGTTACATTTAAAGTGGCCCAGAATTAATTTTCTGCTGTTTTAGTATAATTTTACATTTGTACCCTGAGAACCCGAGTTATGTTGTAAGCAAGTAAATGAGAACTCTGAAATTCATGATGAGTGTGTATTAACAAAGAGGATACGGGCTTGAGTTTTGAGTTCCATTTAGTCTGCCGCGAGACATCACATGTTGTGACGAAACTTTTGGGTTTTTTCTAGTTTGTTTCGGGTTTCAGACAGTCTTTTTTTTCTGACCTTTAAATACGAAAGCGTTTAAATTGAAAATTTCTTTAAATTACGTTCAGTAAAAGGCCGTTCTGTTATTGCTTTTTTTGTGAATTATTGGGTAATTTGTTTATAAAATAAAGCTACATATCAGTAGAGGCAAAAAATTTATAGAATGAGCTATTCTCAAATCGCACACTACGTCTCAGCGATTGACTTATAACTAGTCCTCCGGGAAATTGCAATAAATATTGCGCTGGCAGACAGATTGCTTACTGTAGTGTTCTTATTACTAGGTACACAGAAGATATTGCTTCCCACCTTTCGAACCCTTACTCACTTGATACGGTTCCCTCGGGAAGCGATACATCCTTTTCGGGAGCTTCAACCACTCAGGTTAAGTGCGTGTATCAAATACTAAATCGTTACTAAACTTTTCGTTTATGAGTTTAACAGGTAGTTTTGGCCTGTTCGCAATTAAACGATTAATTGAAACAGAGGGTTCTCAGCATCGCAGTCGAGTAGGGTAAGCACGAACGATCACTGGCGACAAATTGCCTCTCTACTGAGCGCCGTTTCATATTTCTGAACAAGGAAACAATTTAGCTACGGGAACGTTTTCACGTCGATTTTTTATCCTGAATGTCGGATAAGCGAGATTTTAATGAAAATTGACAGGTACGGAAATATACGAGCTTTAACCTATTTTTTAGGAAATGTGTTTTATGGTAATGTGTAAGTAGTAATCAGATGAAAATAACGATATTATACCAAGTGAATTTTACTTAGTCTGTCGATGATACCAAGCAGATTCAGTACCTCGTAGTTATATAAGGTTTTTGAAGAAACGAAGGATCCTTAAGAAAGAAACGGACGATACCTATCTAAAGAGATTCCTTTAAAGTATAAAAAGACACATGACAATCTTTTAATGTCCACAAAAGATAAGAATTATTGACACAATAGACATCACAGAAAAAGTTCCAAACGAAAATGAGTGTTGTTTCTTTGGGCGAGCCATTATTACCCTTTTACCGAAGGGATTTCATTCTATTTTACCCTTTTCATAACAAAGCTACATTCCTGTGATTGTTTAGACTAGGGAATTAAGTAATCTCATTTTCATTAGATTAGTATTTTGGTCGGTTGATTGTATTATTTAATCTTATCCAAATGTATTTTATTTAATAATATACCACAAAAGTACAAAATACAGACCACGTTTGAGTGCGTATATTCTTCAAGATATCAATATATTATTAAATAAATATTTCTACAATTCTGTCTTTATAAATTGATGACAAAAAATAGAATCATAGAACAACGAAATTCGTTAACGGTTTATATAAAAATAGTATAATTATTCAAAGTGGAAACAGCATAATATAACAAAGGTATACTTACATAGTAAAAGTATTAAATATATTAACTTGACCAAGTTCTTTGTTTTTCCTTTAGTTTTAAGTGAACTAAGTTATCTCCCTGCGGAGCCAAGCTTTGTTATAATTTGCCAGCCGCTCTAGATTGCGACATCAAAAAGTTTCAGCGGACACTACTAAAACTTCGCGTAAATCCCTCTTGCTAGAAATTATTAAGAAAACTTTCGAAAACATATTGTTGAACAAGTTTCTAAACAAAAAAAACCCTTAAAATACATTTACAATCCATCTACATCAAAAGTTTAATGGAACTTTGTTTTTACTGTAGCCATCTAAAGTACTAGGGCGACATGATGTAAGAGGATGTTACATTTGACAAACAACTAAAAGAGCTTTAACGTCCACATTTATCATGTGCAAAATTCCCCCCTTTTCTTCGCGGAAAGATTGTCTCTTTATTAGGTACGAGTTTTATTAGGATAACGACACACTTACGATAAAAGGAGACTTATTGAACTTGGATTTTTGGATTATTGGCTACAATGTATGTAAGATCCCTATAGCACAATTTTTTAAACAAAATCTATCTATGTAGAGCTAATTTAATTATATTTATTGATTTGATTACATAATTAAATCTAATATAAAAACAAACTCTAACTATACTAAAATTAAAACTTACATAAATAACAACTAACAGGCGTCAAAGAACTCATCGTCATCCTTGTCAATGGCGGGGAACGTGCCCAGAAGGCTGGCAGCATTGCCACGTTGAATGGCTATTCCGATTCTCTGTGCAAGGAACAAACCAGCCCTCTGATCACGGGTAGATTCTACCAAACGTTGGGAAAGTTCTTTGAATAGATTTCGTGCGCTCGGACCCCATGACCCGAGCGTATCAACCCCAAACGGCTCGAAAATATAATCACCCACAATGTTATTATACTTCCGCCGCTTAAGGGTCTCCGCAGCTCCAGCAGCAGCGCCAGGAGAGGCTGCTGAACTTAGAACGTGGGACGGCGCAAGGGTGTCGACGCACGT
Source organism: Autographa gamma (assembly GCA_905146925.1). Lineage (NCBI taxonomy): Eukaryota > Metazoa > Arthropoda > Insecta > Lepidoptera > Noctuidae > Autographa > Autographa gamma. Next base: position 4,916,597 of record LR989868.1, on the reverse strand, counting down.
TGCGTCCCACACCAAAGGCCGACCCAATTTCCAAGGCAGCAATGACATACCGTCAGGTCTCTTGCCATCGCCGCGCACCAAACCATTGGGTTCCAAAACAGCTGGTACACCGGCGGTGACAAGAGCACGACGAATTATGTCATTCAAATTTGAGTGGCGAGATATACGCCCTGCGCTCCTGCTGCAGGACAGGCCATGGTGACCGAGGTTGTCGACTGTCTCACCGCATTGACAACGATGACATGCGACACAGGGTATACCTAAACGTAAACTAAACGTAAATCTATCTATTAAGATTGAAACGAGAGATTCATGTTTATTTATATCTACCTATTCTATGTCATAATTTTGTAGTTTTGTAGGTTATTAATTATTTTTCCGTAGGTAACACTAACTCACTTCTTAAGTGACACAATATCATTATTCTTAGCTGATGACATATTTTCTTCTGTCCTCTGTGACGTCACATTCCACGAAATGGTCCGCCATGATGTATTTATCCATACGCTATAAGAGTACGTACCACCCGCTGTCTGGCTTATAACGAGTTACATAACAGCCAGGATTATGTTTCACGGTTCAATTTGTCAAGTATCTTGCCACCTCTTCGGAGGAACTCTGCCGTGAGATGTTAATCAAATCTAATTAGGGTTGTTCAACGTTAAGCGTTCGTTCGCAAGGATTTTGTTATCGAGATACCGTCGCCGCGTCGGTGATACGGTGAGCGTCGTTGTGTATTTTGCAATTCTTATTTTCTTTAAGGACGCTTTCCTTTACAAACTAGTGCGCTGTAAGTCATCGATTTCTTTTGCTTGTCGTCTCACTATCGTTTAATGGCTATTGTTAGCCAATGTAAAAGTAAACGGTAAAGCAAGCTGTTTATTTACAAAATGGATTTACCTAAAAAAATGATGTTTATATTAAGGTTTATCAAGTAAATTAATTGCTTTTGATTCGCTTAGCTCGTAAAATGTAGAAAATTAAAAAAAAGTCACCTACACCTTGCCCATACCTGTGACCTTTAAATAAATGAATAAGTGCGGCCAACATCACATACATTGCTCTGAACCCAAAGTAACTAGCTATTATAAGCACTTGTGTTATGGAATTCAGAAACAACGAAGGTACCACAAACACCCAGACCCGAGACAATATAGAAAAGTGACTTTCTACATTGACCCATCCGGGGATCGAACCCAGGACCACAAAGCTAGCGACACGTTGAAGACCGGTGCGTACGCCACTCGACCATGGAGGTCGTCAAGTCTATAAAACCAGATAAGGGAGGGAATGGAAATTTGATGTATATATAATATACAATATATGAGTCCTAAAGCATCATTATTTTGGAGCTTACTAAGTGATTATAACTACAGAAATAATATCTGAAGTAATACAAAAATATAGCTGGCACATAAAAAGAAAATAAAAAATATATTGTTTGCGGTTTGGCTGTAAAAAGTATTTATGTGACCTACAGATGTTTGTTCGGAGCCTGGAAGGTTTACTATAGGTATATTAAAACACTATATTTTAGGCCGTATATTAAAATTAACTGTTTACATTAACCTGGTATTGTCTACATTGTATACGTCCAATGTTAATGGTATTATTCAATAACATAACATAACATATCATCACGCCTGTATTCCTGAAGGGTTAGGCAGAGGTGTACCAATTTACACCCACGGTTCGCCGATATGTTTTAGGTCCCATGTAATAGGGGGCGAGCCTATTACCACTAACCGCGCACAAATCCAAACTTCGACCTGCTACTGAGAATTTCATAGAAAAACCCAACAACATCTTGGTCGACTTGGGAATCGAACCCAAGACCTCCAGCGTAGCAGTCGCGCTTAGCGCCACTATGCCAACGAGGCAGTCTTTATTTAATTGTTTTTGGAATCATAAACTGTACAGACAGATGTAGGGATGTAAATATCAGAGGGAAAATTAATAATATATTATTTCTCTTTTTAGTCCAGAGACGACTACCCTTTCGTGAAAACTGTCCACACGATGGACGTGCGATGACGTATAATTTTATAAACATCATCTGTAGTAATAAAGCTAAGGTTTACAAATAAAATGAAGAATTGTAACCTCGGACTTTGCAAAAAATGCCCAATTATTAGTATTTTTTATTAAATCTGTACTAGGGTTTGGGAAACCTGTTTCCTCCTTTAAAAGACTATTATTAACTATTACCAACAGGAAATATAAAATGTTATCCCTGCTTTTCCTGTAAACAAGACATCAAACTTTATCAGCATCACTTTTTCTTTTTACTTGACAATCTATGAGATGGTGGTGGGCGGGTGTCAAAGTATGGTACTAGTACAGACCAGACTAGTACATTTATTTTCTATGTAAAGGTTCTAGTAACTCTAGAACATAGTCATCATCATCATCATCATCAGCCGGAAGACGTCCACTGCTGAACAAAGGCCTTCCCCCTCCCTATAACATAGTACATTCTAATTAAACGAATTTCGAGGCAGTTTTTACTAAATATAAATACCATGCTTAAATAGCATGTAAAAAGCAAGTACCACATCAAAATATTAAACAAATATATTTTATGTGATTTAAAATGTGTGTCTACAATACCTGCGGGGATCAAAACATTGTGACAACTTGCGTAACTTCGTCATCAGTGTAGTCGCTGTCAGAAGATAAATTCAATTAATGAAACTCACTTAACTATAGTTATGAGTTAAATTATGAAATGAAATACGTTAATATTTATTATTATATTATTCTCTAACTGATTGAAAAATTGGATGAAATTGGACTGAGAAATTGGATGTGCCCTAATCGGGTCATCGTTTTTCTGTAAGAACGTTGTGGAAAACCAATAAAGAATATGGATATGAAACTTGAATTTGAGAAAGACAACTTTAACTTTATTAATACACAATTAAATCTAATATAAAAACAAACTCTAACTATACTAAAATTAAAACTTACATAAATAAAAACTAACAGGCGTCAAAGAACTCATCGTCATCCTTGTCAATGGCGGGGAACGTGCCCAGAAGGCTGGCAGCATTGCCACGTTGAATGGATATGCCGATTCTCTGTGCAAGGAACAAACCAGCCCTCTGATCACGAGTAGATTCTACCAAACGTTTGGAAAGTTCTTTGAATAGATTTCGTGCGCTCGGACCCCATGACCCGAGCGTTTCAACCCCAAACGGCTCGAAAATATAATCACCCACAATGTTATTATACTTCCGCCGCTTAAGGGTCTCCGCAGCTCCAGCAGCAGCGCCAGGAGAGGCTGCTGAACTTAGAACGTGGGACGGCGCAAGGGTGTCGACGCACGTTGCGTCCCACACCAAAGGCCGACCCAATTTCCAAGGCAGCAATGACATACCGTCAGGTCTCTTGCCATCGCCGCGCACCAAACCATTGGGTTCCAAAACAGCTGGTACACCGGCGGTGACAAGAGCACGACGAATTATGTCATTCAAATTTGAGTGGCGAGATATATCTCGCCACAGCAGCAGGAGCAGAACAGGAGCGCAGGGCGTATACGCCCTGCGCTCCTGCTGCAGGACAGGCCATGGTGACCGAGGTTGTCGACTGTCTCACCGCATTGACAACGATGACATGCGACACAGGGTATACCTAAACTTGAATAGTTTTTAATTTATTTATTTTAATACTATAAAGCTTGTTTCAAGTTTACAGTTCCTAACCTCTTTGAGGTAACATGACAACGGAGTTAGAATGGACTTCATTTCGTTCAGTTGATGGGCAGCTCTGAACTCGCTCCCTAATGGAAACTAAACAGCTGAATAGTGACTTCCTTACATTTCCGCCATTTAACGGGAAAAGGTTTTTTATGGAGGCTTTTTTTCATTAAAACTAATTTATGTACAAGAAAAGGAAGAATACATTTTTTACTAGTTACTAGCTAAAAAACTTACTACTTATATTGTACTGGGTTGCTTATTAAATATTCTATTTGAAATAGATTTTAATATTGATGGTAAAGTATTGGTTTTTACTTTACGTTATAACAAAGTGTTGCACAAAAACCAACCTTACTGCTTTGTAATAAGGGCTGTTAATGTAAGACCACTGTGTGTGATAGCATTATGCTTTCCAAAGGGTAAAAAAGGGTTGACAGGGAACGTTGCTCATACATTCACCAAGTCGCATGCTAAAGGCAGCCATCATTAATCACGAGCTTCTTGGGATTCTATTTAGATTATTTATATGGAATAAATACGGTATATATTTATAATACATCTATTTATCGTATGAGATCAAACCATGACCGAAGTTCCTAGTATATATTTGAAATATGTAGTTAAAGAAAATTATGCAGATATATGAATATTTTTTTATTCAATAATTTATGGAAGCACACAATAGTTAAAAAAAGATTATATTTTTATAAATAACGTAAAAAGGTGCCGCTTATTTCTTAAGATAACCCTATTTTATTTATAAGAAAAAAAAATCTAGGAGGTTTAAGGTTGTCTGTGTGCGAAGTGGTTTTGTAGTCTTTGCGGACTTTGGAAGTCAGGCCAATTTATCATATTTATGAAAAGTTAATTATTAATTTGGTATTACTATAAATCAAAGACCACGTCCATTTCATGCTAACTTTTCCCGACTTTACTCTTCTGCATGTCACTATGCGTTTATAAGTTCTCTAGACCCAGCAATGTAGCTCGCCGGAGTAGTAACTGCGAGTCGGTTATCCCCGAAATATGCAAGTGAGTTCGCAAACATAATAAACAAGAGCACATTATCTTGAACATTATTATTACTGACTGAAAATATGATGTATGTGTGCTTAACGCTACTATGTAATCCAGTTTATACAGTTGAAATTAGACTTTTGCATTCGGTTTTCTTCTCTCTATTGGCTACATTGACATATGGGTATACCGATGAGTGGCCGTATTAAACCTGACTCCTCACGCTAAGTTTCGTGCTGTCTATTCAAGGTGTAAAGTGACAAATAGACATTATAGCTTGTCATCTTTAAGTAAAGTTCCTTGGGTTTTTGGAGGAATAAGTTATGAAACTAAATATCCGTATATCGTATGTGTGCTATTTTAATAGGTAACACGAATTTCAAATAAGAAATCTGACAAACAATTACCATAGGTTATTATGCCAGAAGAAAATCAGTTTTCTTATATGTTTTATAGAAAATATAAACATTAATTTAGTTTTATTTATTTATTTTGCATTCTTAGGAAAACTTACAGCTGCATATAACAATCGTGGGAATTATAAGTAAAGTATGGCCAATTACAAGTTTTCACTACTAAGAAATACTTATATATCTCATTTCACTGAGTCTTCTATCAAAAAGATATCAAACAAGTTCTGCGAATATTTTTTTAGAAATGGTTACATAATTGGTTACAGAAGGAGCTATTAAGCAAAATTGATGGTAATTGTGCTGTCCCTGTTATCAAATTCACATAAGTCATTGTTAAAGATTAATTTATTTTATTGTTTAAATACAAAGAAATGTACAGTTCGTCGTCTTCTGTTTTACGTAAGAACATTTTTACCAAAAAATATAGCGTTGCCAGTGTAATTCTATCTTGGTTAAGTAAACGATATTTTACGCGTTTCTGTCTTGGGATAGAACAGGGTTCTGCTCTTAAGTAGTGTTTCTTACGTTTATTTATTTAGCTGGTATATTATTTCAAACGGAATATCCTACTAGCGAGAATTTGTCATTCCTAGTAGAAAAAGGAATTTCTTAAGGTAACTAGAGTCAAATAAATACGTAAGGAGAGATCAAACTTAATTTTCTTTTTATCGCAAAAGATTTTCAGAATGAATCTTATCTAGAAATGGATAAAAATATTCTTAGCACGACGTGTAATTTCAGTATCATAGTTATTCTATATTATTATTGTATCTTTAGTTTAAATACTTTAGTGCATAGAACAATAAATTAAAATGACCATAAAACAATATTGTTACATAAAGTTGCACCTTAAAAATTACTTTAATAATTCCGTTAACAAAATTGAGTGAAATATGAAATTCACTTGGTGGCCGGAATATGTATGGCGCTGCGAAAATCCAATTTAGGTGTGCAATAAAAGAACGGGCTGCAAGGGGAAATTCGCGTCGTTTATACCGGAGCCACACCACATCATTTCCAGAGAAACAATTTGATCTACCTACTTTACTTCGTCTGACAAGTAGTGTGTGAAAAGAATAATGGATCATAACCCGTTATGTCGTGTTTAGAATATGTTATTGGACTTTTTGAAGTGATTGTATTAACAATTAGCTAATTAAGCTAAATGATAATTTAATCCAAAAAATAATTAACAACAGTCAATAAAAAATTAAGTCCTCGTATACATAAGTCCTCCGTTAACGGTATATTTTTGTGAACGTATCTAATTTATTGTCACAACAAACAACGATTTTGATGGTAAATTAAATATGATATGACAATAACTGGTTTGTAGACTACGTAAGACAAAGTAACTAGTCGGCAAAGAAGGGAAAATAAAATGTAAATCCATTGATAATGCCTACCGTACTGCATTTCGCACTAGTGTCACTAACACGTTTGACCTGACACTATTTCGTTCTGTGACATGTTAATTTGTCTGTTCAGCTTTGAAGGCACAGTATATTGGTTTTGCTTCTAATTTGCCGTTTTTCCCCGTATTCACTACTCTCGTTTAGCCCCGCCAAAGGCTATAGAGGATTCTTGACCCATTTATTTGTTAGGTACTCTTCTAAAAGAACATGACCATAATATATACATTGCCGGTTTAAAAATGTTATAAATGTGACCATATTTATCACATTATTAAAGATATTCATCATTTCCTGAGCCTTTTTCCCAACTATGTTGGGGTCGGCTGCCAGTATTAAAGATTTAAAGATAAAGATAATTTATTTCTATAAAAAACGTGTACATCAATAGAACATAGTATGTATTGGAGGTGACATATTAATCGTTAATGTAGTTTAAGCGCGACAGAGTTATCATAACCATGTGACAAAAGTATAACACATCATTATAACATAAATGGTCATGAAATAAATAGATCGCATTGTTGAATTTAAATCCAAAAATTCTATGAGCATTTCTGAATAACGACAATACATTTTAAATTATCCGGTAGTGAGTGAGACAGGGAGATGTGAATAAATAAGACTTTCCGAAACGGTCGCTAGGGTTGGTCGAGTTATTTTTTCATATCTAAATGAGCGGACCGAGGAAAAAATATAATTTATTATTCGTCCTCCCTGAGTGAGTTGTAAGTACGTTACCTGTCGGGGACCAAACTTTTTATTCATTCCAAATTGTTACGCAGCGATGCCATGCTGCCATTACCCACTGTGTTATTTATTAATTGAATTGGACGAATTTTAAATTGCTTCAACCTTTTTTGAGCATCGAACCAGTTTAATATTTGCAACCGGTAAATGCAGCCCATATTGCTAATTGATTGACGACAGTTGTCGACACGTTTTAAAGTATTCAAAACGAATTTCCGATTTAAATTGATATTGCAGTAGGTATTCCGAATAATCGAACTCTACTGTAGCATATGAGAAGAGCTAGTAAATAACCCTTTTGCGTTTCGTTTGAATGTAGTTTCGTTTTCACATCGATAAAACATTTTCCGATGAAAACTCTTGCGTAAACCCGACTTCTCGCAAAACGCGATCGTCTATTTTCCGTTGCAGTGCCTACGTATAGTCTGCAGAACAAATAATCGGATGTCTTTTTTTCTATAGTTGGCGTGATGTAAACAGATGACCGCGGGTTCAAAGCTCTCGTTTCCGTGCGGGACGCGGGGTTGGAAACAAAAGATGCTCGTTTCCTCAGCGGTTCCGCGGCGGGCGCGCGGGGCGCCGGCGGGGCGCGGGCGGGCCGCAGCCCTACAATGGAGGCATTGTTTGTGCCCGGTGACAGGAAAAACTCCGACCTCCGTGTTTCTGTGCATTTTTTATTTCTTTCTTTCTTTCGTCGCTTTTTCTCGGTAAGCTCCTTTGACTATGCCGGGAGGAAATCAAAGTTGTTTTGAAAGCACTATCTCCTGGGATTTCGTCGGTTGCGAATTGATATCAAAATTTCGTTATTCGTACGTCTGTGGATCAAAAAGAAAAATTTATTCTAATTGCAGTGTTGATAAGATCTTCTTTTTTCCTTTCAAACTTTTGTAAATCAGCTTCGTTGAACAAATGTCTAAAGAAAACATTTCTTTAAACAATGGTACTTAAAATTGGCCAGTTTGTTCTCAATTCGCTTATAAGTGTTTGAAAAGAATTGAGTTGGCACAAAGTTCGTAGTTTCCAACTAAGAACTGCGTGGACTTGAACATAATGCCACAATTTGTGGCGTGCTTAGCAGCTAACATTGTTGACCTTTTTATTTTGTTACTTTTGTTGACCTTTTTATCGTAAACAAATTATGTCCATGTGAGTGCTCCAGAACGTAGTTATTGGCTTCAGTACAACGTCAATGTTTTATAAAAGTCTCGGCGACCTGCCCTCCGGCTGTGGAATACATCGGCGGTCCGGCGGCCGGCGGCCGGTTGCGGTGTATCCGCCGGATGAGCGCCTCCCCCCGCGTCCCCCCGCCTGACCCTTTCCGGTACCGGTGGCCTCTCACGATTCCTTATTTACCCGTTTTTCCTTATCAAGCCGTACCATTCGCAACACATTACCGCGGATCTTGTTGGTGAAATTGAGGTTATTTCATCCTTACTTATAGGTACATAGGATGTGTGCCGGATTAGGGTCTGTTTGGTAACTCCATTCCATCTTAGCAATTTGGGATTTCACGTGTCATTAGGGACTTTCATAAAAGTGCGGTTTGAGGCGGTTCTGTCGTCAGTCGTCCGTCGCAACACTCGCTCGTTGCTTCAGCTGAATATGAAATTGGAATATTACGTAATCGATTTATAGACGAGTGAACTGGTTCCGCTTTCAAATGATCTAATAGATTTCTTCCAGTATTTTTAAGGAATGGAGCTACCCAGGGAATTCAGTTGACCGGAGAAGAATAACGATAGGTAGGTATGTGAGTGAGTGAACTATCGATATTAGTTTGCGAACAAAGTGTTTTCGAGTGGGACACTAACTTAACATTTTGTAAGACAGTTTTAAGTTGCATGACAGTCTAAGCAACTCCAAGTTTTGATGGATATTGACTTCCTGGCTATTTAATATTTGAACCACTTGATATATAATTTTAAAGAACTGTTTTTAATATTTAGATGACATGTACTCTTTTGTATGGAATCTATTCTTGTTATTACTTCATTCTCTTTATGGACCGTGTCTTCATCTTTGTAAGTATAGGTGCTATGACCAATAACGTTACTTAAAGTAATTAATGTTGGTTTTCGACGACATTCGAGGGATAAGCTCCCGTTGACATGGCGTCTGAGGTTTCAATATAAAAGGAAAACACAATGTTAAAAACCTCGGGTTTTCTTTCAATGTACTCGTAATCAGGGTCGACTTTTTCAATACCCAGTGAGTTATCAAAATGTCGGACAAGTGTGAGGTTGACGAGGGTTTTTCGTCAATAAGTGAGAAAAAAAACTATTTTCTTTGGGTTTTCATTACAAAGGGCACTTCAGTTTTCTTGTAAAGCGTGGGTAGTTATAAAAATAACATATTTTGTATTACAGAGGCAGGTACTTCTAAAATAGAATTCATTTATTTTACCTATACCAAAGAATTGTAATTTAAACTTAAGAAGTATAAAAAATCAATTTGTTTAGTAAACGAGAAGCCAGGCGACAAACAAAATTATACTCCCATTTTCCTCCACCTAAAATGTTTACGGCGATAAAAATCGGATTAGGTACACAACTGGTTTTATATACATTGGCACTTCGATTACGGAAAATATACGTGGGTTTATTGCGACACGAAACGCTAAGAGAAACAATTTCAATATTCCGTGAGTGTGACTTGACATCAGAGCGACAAAAATGCGCCACTTGAGGGGACGTGGTGCGGGCACGCCGCGCCGGCAACCCATTGTTTCAGAACTCACCTACTGCGGAATGCTCACAAGTACCCCTTTTTTCCAACATAATGGTGTCGACTGAGTTCAATGAGTATTTGCTACAAATGACGGCGTTCAGCCATCAAAGCGAATAGAACGCGCCAAATGTTTAAGAAACGGAGACTGAAATAGCTAGAGTGTGAACGCGTAATTAAGTTAATATTTTAAATGAAGCGAAAGGTGATAATGACGCAAGATAATTGTGTTATGATATTATATTGCCATTTATAGATGTGACTAGCAGACAGAGAGTAATGAACGTATAACCAAAGTGGAACCATGTTGATACGAAATCGATGAAGAGAAATCAAAAAAGTATTTTGGTACATATTATGGTTAATTTAGAAAAGAAGGACATGATCCTAATATGAAAGCTATAAGTCGTGGGCGTTAATATAACAATACCAAAAATAACTAGGTATCCAATCGTACCCGAAACCGAACTCAAACCAAATTCGGAGCACCGTAGTAGTTTTAAAATAAGACAAAGTGAAATGTTGCGAAGTATATCTTTAGAATCTCTCACCCCACTCCAGGTTGAACTATTGACAGACAGAGCGAAGATACGCGAACACTGCAAGGCAAGGTTGTGCCAGTATTTGGCACGAGAACTCAAATCATGGAGGGATGTTATCAGATTTGGATGTCAAACGGGAATGGCAAGCGCAAAATTGTGAACAACGAAAAACATAACCGAGTTAGCAGACTACGATTCTCTCTAAATCGAAGATTTACGGCTATCAGTCTGAATTGTTTGCCCCGTTTTGATATTTACGAACAAAGGTTATAAATAATGGACGGGATATTGTATTTTTGCAAAGAGAAAAAGGTAACGCTTTTCGCTGAATGGTTTATTGGCTAGGAATCGATGTTTTGTTGTAGATTGAAATTATTGAATGGTCGGCGTTTTTTTACCACACTATGTTTTTTACTGATTTTCTTTGGACTTAACTAAGACTTTGTGGAATTTACCGCGAAAATTTCAAACATTAATCAAAGAATTATCGAACCAAACTTATAGTAACTAACTAATAATTATCTTTAAAACAATTCATTTACGTATCATTCACATGAATAAACCAGCCATAATATAAACTTCCAACTAGCGTTTCAGGATGTAAAAAATACTTTTCGTACGATGTTAGCTTGCAATATAAAACTGTTCTTTTTGTACGGGCAGTCGGAAATTAAAATTACCGGCGGCACCGACCTACATGTACCTTTGTATATAGGGTATATGAGGCAAGATAAAAGCATTTTTCACTCGCTTGTTGAACGAAACTAATCACGGCTTTATAACGAACTTGCTTTAAACAAATTGCTTGTTTTATGAAAGGCGTTAATAACATTTAGTGTTTATTGTTGTTGTATAACGTATTCTTAATTGCTTAATTTCAGAACTCTATCATGTTTTAGGTAAAGTGGTAGGCTGTAGGTTTTAAACCTTAACTAAAATATAACCTGTTTTTTAGTGTATACTTATGTAGCTTATGCCTAGCCTATAAGTTGGTAATATAATGATGCTTTCAACAAATTTAAGCCTATATACGCAGAAACTATGTGAAAAAAATATCACCTATCTCCTTTATAAGGTAGGATTACTTTCCATCAAACCAAACTTTAGAACCTTATTTAGGTAAACATGTAAGTTTCGATTAGCAAAGGATATTGAAGAATCAACATTTCATGGATCGCATCGCTGCTCGCTATGAAATGTGTTTAGCGGTCGGTATGTAGCAGGCAGACTGTATTTCCGGACCCCCCTCCCTTCCCACTACCTACCTTCACTCCCTACCCCCCCTTGATTTCCAATGGAGCCCGCTCGCTTTTTTGCCTCTTATCCCCACTCATGCGAAACACATTATATACGAGTGCGTATTTATTATACAATTTGTTTTATAAATAAGTTTACAGATCATTGAACTACGAAATTGGTAAATAATTACGAGTGCTTTGGATTTTCGATATGTTTTTCATAATATGTTATGATTAGAGTGTGTGGGAAGGTGCCTTGTTAAGTTTGAGTTAAATTTTCGTGTGTTATTTTATATAGTCCAGTTGTGACGTTATAGACATTCACAAATCTCCAGGTTCATCAAGTTCTATAGAGACAATTTCCGTTTTTCAATCAAAAGAAATAAAAACATCATTGGTAAGGCAAATAACTTTTTACCGAATAATATATACGAGTATGTAGTACTTTACATATAAGGATTCAAAATAAAATGATTCCAAAAACTAATTCTCTTAAGAAAGTTCAATTTAAAATATTTCACCGTCTTTATGGAGTTGTATTTGAGCGGAAGTATAATACAGGGAGCCTGCCGAAGGCTTCGACGCGTAATTGAATCACATGAGAGCCTTCAACAAAGCCTCTTATCGGGTAAGCGACATGGCTCGATTAAGATAGGCTTTTTATTGTTTTGGATACAACATTACGGAGTCAGATATCGAAGCCTGCCGTTTTAACTTGCTGAGATTATCTGCATGTATAATGTGTTAACTTGTTATATTTCAGGGTTGTCACTTTGGTAATTGACTAACAACTAGATAATTGATTTTAGAAATGTTAATGAGTATTTTCGAAGATTTAGTCTTGTATTTTGAGGGTCTTAGTAATAAATTATAACAAAATAAATATGTTTCTGTTGTATTCATAATGTAATAAATATAATATCTATAATTACTTCTGATAAAAAAATTAGCATGATACTAAAACATTGCTGTAGTATGCTGATTGTATGGTTTTTTTTCTCATTACATTAACAAAATATAAAGTGTAGCTTTATTGCTTTGGCCACTCTGCAGACAACCCTATGTTCTTTAACATATTGACATAAAATTGTCCGTCTACAAAGACAATGTCACCATCAAACTCTTTTGAGTGATATATGATGAACTGCTGACAGATTCTGGTCACCTGTGCTCCCGACATGACGTCACATCTTCAAACAATAACACAGACATTGACTGTCATCTCTCAATCAAAACCAGTCAGAAATGAATGAAGGTGAACAAATGTAACAGGTTTTATATGAAGGAAAGATTCTCATTTGAATATGATTCTTGATCTTTATACAGCTATACCTGTAGAGTATACAGAATACCTACTTTTTCCAGGTTGATTGAGAAGATGATTTCTTGAGCAAAAGGTGTCTAAATTTTATTTTTGTAAAGCTTCCTTGCAAAGATTTCGATGTCAGTTTATGCTGTCACTGACTGACGAATGCACAATGGTGACTTTGGTACAAAGACAAACTTAATATCCAAAATAAGCATGGTAATTAAAATACAAAAACTATTCATTATAAGGTGACTGTTAATGGGTGGATAAAATTAACGATTATGATTCAGTCACTCAGAAAACTACTTTAAAAGTTAATTTTAAAGCCGATTTTATCAGAGACAAGATATAAACTTGTCACACAGTATTGTATCACAAAGACACAATACTTTATGGTAATAATTCCCTGCAATATCTCGCAGAGACTTTGCATTTCCGCCGGAAATCGATTCGTGAGTTCCCATCCTCGTATTATCACGGAAGATTTCTCGCTGAATAACACTCTAACAAGATTTCTGTATTCAACAATTGGATACTAAGTCTTGGAGAGAAATCCTTTTTTATGATGTCAAGTGGGTGTATTATACTAGCTATGCTTCGCGGTTTCTCTCGCTTTGTTTTACTTTCAAGGCAAGATATGTAGTATTAAATAGACTTTTACTTATAGAGGATTAGACAATCATTTGCTAAAATAGTTTTTCAAATGTGACTTTTAGGGATAAGCAATTTCAAACAAAAATACTTTAAATTTTTCGTAGGAATACAATGAATAGATATTATGTATTTTCCGATTGGTGGGTTACAATATGGGTTTAGCTGAAAGGAATGAGGTCACTTGTCGAGCACTTACATTACATATTTTACTGACAATCTTTTTGGATGGATTATGAAAATTCTGTTAACTTCATGTACCACAAGTAACTAAAACCAAAACATAATAGATACACGAGGCTTAATAGGCATTCGAAGTAATAACAAAATTCTTTAATTGGTACGTAACAATTAATCGCTTGTGATCAAAACAAATCTTAGCAATTTCTTTAGGTTAGAAATAACGATGGTATAGAAAATAGTTAATTACGATTGGTTCGCGAGAGAAGCCTTAGTTCCGAGTACTTCAGAGGTGAGCAGTTCGCAATAATATTATTTATTTCTTTTATAATTTTCTAATTGAATATGACGGCAGCAAGTTGTTGTACCCAACAAATTGCTAACGTAATATTCCATTAAGTTTTTCAGGTTTCTTTACAAATAGCGTTTATTTATTTATTTTTTGATACAAAACATTGCGCAACTTTCGCACTTTTTATTTGTTAAATTTTACTGTTAGAGAAAATTTAGCTAATAACAGACAACTTTATAATTTAAGGCCACTATAAATGTCAAAAAAAAATACTATAACATATCATCACGCCTGTATCCCCAAAGGGGTTGGCAGAGGTGTACCAATGTACACCCACCGTTCGCCGATATGCTACCCCGACCTGCTACTGAGAATGTCATAGAAAAATCCAATAACACCTTGGTCGACTCGGGAATCGAACCCAAGACCTCCAGCGTAGCAGTCGCGCTTAGCGCCACTAGGCCAACGAGGCAGTAAAAAAATACTTAATCCCTTGATTAAACTATCTTTTATTAAAGCTTTGATGAGATATAAAAAAAAAAAAACCGTACGTGCCATATTATTCAAGAAAATAAGAATAAATAGTAAGGGATGAGAGCGTCTGATTCTAGGAAACTCCATTTCTTCGAAACTCTTAGCTTAATCTGAGGCAGAAATAATTCATATACTTACATTTATTCTACTATGTAACGTTGTATTCTTGATATGTAGGAAACAATGATTTTAGAGTTGCCAATAATGTAATAATAATGTTTCAGTATTTTTATTAGTAACATATTTGTCATGTGGTTTGACCTGTGGTTTCATTTAGTTTATATAATTATTATAAATGTGTATTTAAGCATCATGTAGTGGTTAAAGTAGTAAAGGTTTTAAATATTCATTGCTGTTTATATTAATGTGTTGATAATACAAACAATCCCGGACAAATTTTGCGTGCCCAATAGGGTCCACGATGTACTATATATTTTTTACTTACCACCTACTAATACCATTGTGGAAAGCAAATAAAAGTTTTGATTTTGAGATTATATATCAATTAGACTAGTAATATAGTTCTGTGGTCGAAATCCTAATATTCAATTGTGAAACTTTTTAAGCTAAGTTATTTTTATAAAAGAAAAGTACCGACTGACTGATTTCTGGATCATCGCTCAAACTAAATTGCTTTAAAAAGAAACTCTAAAATTTTAAGAAACGGGCTCCTTCATCTAAACATTACTTAAGGCACTCAAAGGGGTCTAGATATTTTCTGGAAGTAAAAAGAATAAATTAGTCTATGTTCGTAACTATCCTAATACACTATGGACTGGCTTATACTGTGCCCGACAGGGGCTATAATTGTGACTATTATTAACTTCTCTAACAACTATACATAATGGCACACAATAAATAATTGAGAATTGACTTACTTCACATTCTTAACCAGACAATCGAGTCGATGCAAAGCGAAATTAACCACTTCCCTGTCCAATGATTCACATATCAACATTCCTATTGTGCAAAGACTATAAACTATTGTGGATACTAGCGGGACAGTTAAGTTGCAAGTTGTTATTTCACATTGTAAAAAAAAAATATATAAAAGTAAAATTTTAAAGGTTAAATATCAAGGTAAAACATTGTAAAAATTCTGTTCGTAGTACTAGGTAAAGTATAACATATCTCTAAGTTAGTAAGTCAATCTTATATTATCTTATAGTAAGTGTTGACCGTGCACTGTTTGAGCGGGAAGGTGCACTGTGTTTGCCTGTAGATAAGTGCCGTCTGTTTTGAGAGCCTTATGTTTCACATATACAATAATATAACTTGGAATTATATTTAAATTGAATACACTTGAAAAATTCTGGATAGTTGTAATATAATGTGTTGCTCTATGTAAACGATGTCGACAGTTTTAAGTGACTTACATATTAATTTGATTAACTACATTTACGGATCTGGATCTGGATGGACTATTTGGAACAAATATATTTTTTTTAATTAATTTAAAGTTTGCATTACAGGAATACAGGTTGTCAAAAGGTTGCGTAAAGTACGCTATTCAGCTAATTCCGGTTGGAAGTATCTTGGTTGGTAGCTTGGGAAAGAGTACGCAAAAGTTGTTGTTTAACCAACGCATGATAGTAATTAAATTAAAATGTTAAGGCCAATTTGAAAATACTAAAAAAGTGCATTCTCTATTAAAAAGCAGGGGTTGTAAACTAATATTACCATATAAGTAATGAATGTATTGTTTAAATACTTTTCCATTAGCAACACTTGTCGTTGGCGCGGCTCCCATGGCTAATGGGCGCGGGTTGTTGATCCCTTACCTAGTTGGCACCACATCCAACCGCTTTGTGGAATGGAATCATGCAGCCCACTATTAATATATTAATTTAGCTAAATTACTCTTTTACACAATTGTCGTGGTGGCCTAGCGGTTCAATGAACGGATTTGTATGCACGAGGTTGCAGGTTCGAACCCGGGCAAGTACCAATGTAACTTTTCAAAGTTATATGTACTTTCTTAATTATTCTAAGACACTTCTGACAAACGGTGAAGGAAAACATCGTGAGGAAACCTGGATTCCAAAATTTGGGATCTGAAATCGCCAATCCGCAGTGAGCAAGCGTGGTGATCAATGCTCGTGCCTTCTCTATATGGGAACAGGCCTGTGCCCAGCAGTGGGACGTTTATAGGCTGGATTATTACTCTTTTACACTAAAATTATGTAGGGGTTATGGAATGTTAATGTTAGTTTTAGGTGACAAGTGAAATTTGAGTGGCTATCGTTTAATTTACTCACCTGAATTGGTAAAGTATTTTACTAATAGCTAGCTACACTATTTATGAAGTTCTGCGTAGAGGAAGTTTTTGTTTCAAAATAAAACCTTTTATCCACCGTGTTTTTCTGTGTTGTAAAACCATCTCACAATTTTAGTCTAAACTTTTGCAAGAGAATATATTTATATCGATAATTAAGTTAAGTTATTTTATGTTAGTTACATTTGATTATATATTTATTGCCCAACAATAACCACTTAATTTAGTGCTGATGATATATCTATATATATGATAGTGGCCGCCGTAAGAACGCCATGAGAAAATAATTAAAAACAATAAATCACATACAACGCAATTTACACCTCCCACCGGAAACGAAAGCTCACCGGACATAAACATTACAGTTAGTTTACAGTAATATTGTTAGCAAACACCATTCATTATTCAGTTCAATTGTAAAAGAGTTGCGCAACTGGGGTCTAACTGAACAATACGGAACACGTGAAAGTTGGGCATACGCGGCGCTGCCATCTCTTGCTCACGTCAATAATTGGAGCGGTTGTTCATATGTTTTTTTTTTCTGTGCAGCGGTGGTCTCGCTGGGCCCCCATTGTTCCTGCTCGCCCCCCGAGCCACCCCCCACCCCGCCCGACGTAAAACGGTTCGTATTTTTCATTGTTGCTTTAAAGCCTTATAGGTTTTGCTTTATTTATGCCCTTTATAACTCTCCGTAGAAGATAAATGCTCGACGATGTTCTGTTTTTGTCACTATTTAATGGTTTTGCGAGGTCTTCATAGACAGTTGCTATTAAGGGGATACAAAAGTATTGTTTTTCTGTGCTGCAATGACGATGTTTTTAATTTAGATGCGTTTTAGTTTTTATTTTCAACGAGCACTAGTGGCGATATGATTGCATGTTTGCATGTGCATGTTTTTTACACTCTGCATCTATTGTTTAGTCATTCTCGTTCCTGTATTATAGTTTCATTTTAAAGGGTTTTATTTCTGTATTTTTGTATGGAAAAAATAAGGGATTAATTAAATACAATATCGCTGCACTACAAAGTACTAGAGATCCGGGATAAAGCGTAGTGGAGTGATTCAAAGCGCGGCACATACATATTCCGGACGGACACATGTGTCCGGCTCGTGTACGGCACGGATACGGCACGTGTCCGGCTTATCTCGGCGCGCTCGATCGGACGATACGGACGATACGGACCGACGATACTAATGTGATTATGTCATGTATAAAATGTAGAATTAAATGAGGAGAGTATTTGCTGGGAATTATGTGCTGAAGAAATGATATCGTTGAATTAATCAGCTGTAGGTATATGATAGTGATTTGTTCTTTAGAGCAAATTATAAGGTTATTCCAAGCCTCGTTTTGATAGTCTGATGGCCTGTAAAGAGCTGTACAAAAAATATACAAAACATTGTCAAAATGTAAAAACCTGAAAAGTTTATAAGTTTAATTCAAGAAATTTAAAAGCATATTGTTTTGAAGTGTTTTACACTTCTATTATGTACTGAGATGATCTTAAAACAGTAAATTATTTATGCATTAGGTACAGGATTAAGATTACGTAAATTTCAAGCTTCGAAGCATGCCTTAATTTCGTTCGCCATATGTATGTAATACATATATGTCTTGCATACATATGTTATTTAAAAAATAAATCTAATTTCAGTAAAAAATCTTCTGAAAATCTTCACTTTTACATCTATAACATTATAGAAGGGATCATTGGCACAGCGGTTTTCTGTTTGGCCTTGTGCCCGGGTCGTGGATTCGAACTCGGCATAAATCAAACCGTCTGATACGATGATATCTTTTCCAGCCGGGGTTATGCATAATATGATAACAACCCACAAATCACAATAAACGAAAAAAATAATATGAGGTTATAAAAAAGAAAAATCAAAAGGGGTTGTTAGATTATGTATGTCCGTAATTCATTTATTTTCAGATAGAAATTAATATACCAACTATTATATACTAATACTATATATCGACTAATAGAAAAAAAAATGAAAACTCGTTTCCATGCTTAAATCTGAAAATGATAGCGTGTTTTAGCTTTACTCTGACAAGGTATCAGAAACCTATTTTTTTAAATCGATTTTCTTGTGGATAGAATAAAATATACTTAGTGGGCTTCTCACCCAATCTGTATTCCGCATAGCAATGAGATTCGAGGGATTTATGAGAATCCTTAGATTTACACAGAACCTATTTACGCGGGTAAATAAGTTTGCCAGTTTATGTACTGTCACGGATAAAAAGACGTTTAAAATCTTATTTATTTAATAAAATATTTTAAACCTCACATACATTAGAAAATGACCTGAAAACGGCAATATTTTCAAGTTTCAGATTAATCTGTAATTTATTGTTTTATAAGCTTAGAGCTTAGAGTTAGTTTAGACACTACTAGTCATTTACGAAAGAAAAATAAGGAATGTGTCTGAAGAAACTACGAAACTATAGCCCAAGTGATACATTACATTATTTGATTACGTAAATTATTCACCAAATGCACAGGTGTTAATAAACTAAAACAATTGAATGCGATTGGTTTCAAAGTGTAAATTGTGTTTCAATTGCTTCCGCAATTAGCAAGTACAAACACGGAACGAACATATTATATATTTGAACACGGTAGACTTCTGTAGGGTTAACATATATACTCAAATATATATTGCATTCCATGTGTTACAGTAAGGTGGTGGATACATTAAAAAATTGGTACAATATAGGGTCCATATTGTACCAATTTTTAAGGGCTCAAGAACATAAAATGAAATGAATATAAACTTAAATTAGTAAACTACATATCAACTATTATACAAAAAAAAAGGTTATTTTACATCTAAAACAAATGATATAATAAATGATTACATGAGATTGATTCAGCAAGTAGGATATAGAATCCCTTTTATGTCTTTTGTAAGGTCGATGGGGTCCCGAGAGATGTAATGTTGAGACACTCAGAGGTCATGCGCTCTTTTTGAAGGCAAGACAACTTTATTATTGAGGAGTAATATTGTGTAATCAAATGTAGGTTATTTTATTATTACATTTATCTTTAAACTTGGTTTTAGTTGACTCGTGTTTAACACTAAATATGTGGAGAATAATGGCGTCTCCTAATCAAATCATGGGCTTCCAAGACACAGGATTAAATAGCTAATAAAGAAAGGTATATGAACATCTCAAGGACAGAAAAATCATCACCTTAAGGCTTTCCATGAAATATATTGAAATACAAAAGAGTACAATGATGTGAAATGAAATCATTCGCTGAAAATACTCGTCTTTATTAACAGTTTTCGCAGAAAATTAATATTATAGTGTTGAGCCTGATAAAGCAAGCTTATGTTAAGCCATATAAGATAAATTCACAAAGCTGACACAAAAAGAAAGTCCATTTTAAATATCAATTACGTTCATACCGTTTGTGATGCTTAAGCTCGGATTAACCTTAAGGTTTATTTCTACCTAACGAATAACAGGTAAGAGGCAACATTCTTTTGATGCTCAGTCGCATTAATTAAATATTTAACTGAGAAAGAGGATAACGTCGGCATTCTTTGATGTTGGTTTGATTGAACGAGAATGCTCATTATTTCACTTATCCATTGAATAGCTCTCTTTTTATCTAAGCAGAGGATTTCTTTAATCATTCCTTTATATCAGATTCTTTAAGGCATTTGTGGTTTCACATACACAGATGCCTCGATTTATTTAAGTATAACGTTTAAATGCTTATCGGTTTTGTAAGCTTCGATTGATCTCTTTTGTGCTTATAAGATGGGCAATTATTATTGAACAAAGATTTTAATATATCTGTTAGCGAGAATAATGTATGATCTACTTAGATTATATTGCCTATATTTGAGAACGATTTTAGTTCAATGATTACAAAATGCTAATATAATCAATTACTTTAAAACTTAGAAATAAATTGGTTTATATTTAAACATCTAAGGACTGACAAACCTTCGAACGACGAACGAGTCCAGAAATAGCTACAGGTCGTGCCAGTTTACACCCAAAATCGCCAATCATTATAGGTATATATCCTAACATTCATTATACACTTTTCCTTTTTACAGGTAGGTAGGTTAATAATGGATAGTATAGTAATTGAATTGAATTACTCTTGTCAATGAATCCACTTTTTTATAAGTAACTATGAACAATATTATTTTACTTTGTAGGTTTCACAATACTGTTTTTTTTTTGTGTTGACACAGACAAACACAAAAAATATTACATTTACCTAACAAATGTTTCGGTGTTAGTACCTGTGTATTAAAAAAATACGTTGTTGATAGTTGGTGACCGAAACGGCAAGAAATATCAAAAATACTCTACCACATTGTCAATTCGTTTGAAACTGTTTTAGGCCACATAATCGAATATGCCTGACGTCCTAACAGCAGAATATTCATACATATTAGTTTGCTAAAGGTTATTACTAGCGTTGCTTTAGCGGCTATCGTGGTTCATCAGAGTATGCAAACTGCAAGGCTCGATGAACGTGTTCGCAGTAGCCTGCACGTTTTGGTTGTAAGCAGAATTGGAGGCTTGCGTTAAAAGATTAATTGACCACCTTCTGTAGGTATGATCGGTTTTGTCCTATTGCAAGAAAGCAAGTCAATGTTATGTACTTAATTTTCTACAAGTAGTATATGAAATGCAAGTGATTTCTTTGCAAAAGGCATGTAAAATGTTTGGTATTTATTACAGTTGTCGTTCGTAGAAGTTGCTTGAATGCGTTTTAAAGTGAAATCTTTGTAAGAATATATTGAAACAAGCTTAGCGTTTAACAGAAAGTACCTATATGATTCATGTAAAGGTATTTTTATACTACTTCCGGGATTTTATTATGATTTTCTGAGAAGGGTGTGGCCTGACTCGGATAATTTTAAGCGTATACTCAAATTATGGAATTCAAACTTATTTAAAAACTTGTGAACAATGTTAAATTAAAAATGTTCAATGTTCAAGGACAGTTTTAGGAAGAATCCTTTCCGTTTTAGTAATTTTACCTACACCTCAAAATTTTTACGTACAGTTGTTTAAAGCTAAGCTCGTAAGTCTGCTGAAACTGTAAAGGTTACATTTCCAATTATTTTTCTGTAATAAAGTTTAATAAAAACAGTTCACTTGCGTATTTAAAACAATAGTAAAAACTTCTTCGTGTTTTTTGCATGCGTAGGCATAGTTTACATTCATCCCATTACCGGGGAAGCTAGGGGTGGGCACCGACGCGAAACTTTCCATTTGTGAAAGAGTTCGGTTAATGCAATGTTAGTACCTGCTTTAAGTACCTGTCGGAGTATGCTGGTACTTTGGATTTATAGACGCTTATGCCTTTTTATGGAGATTACAGACCTTTTTTGTTTATTGTTTTGTTTGTAATGTAGGTATACAACATACGTAAAAGTACTTTCAGATTCACTTAAAGGAAATAAGTAGTTGTGTGTGAGTGGTACGATAAAGTGCCTTATAACTTATAATGTTGAATTTTATAAAATAAATTAATTTGCGCAATATAAATTATATTGATAGATAATTAATTAAGGTTTTCAGTATATTTACTTGAACATATTTATGTTCATTAAAGTAATAAAGTGTAGGGCTAACTAAGGAGCAATGGAGCAAAACAGCATTAGAATTGTCAAATTTTGCGAGACTGTTATATTCTAAACGGCTAAACACGTTATTTTTGAAGCCAAAATTATTGACGTAAATATTTGCAAAACGAGACCGCAACCGCACAATCATGGCGGCGATTGTTAAATAAGGTGCATGGCTTATTTCCAAATTTATGCAAATGATCGCGCTTGTAAACTAAAAGGGTTAGCAGTAGGGTATTTTTAGTATGTAGCTTAAACATGTTTCTATTATATCTATGTAATATAACAGACCTATCACTGGAAATTAAAATGACTGTTTAGGAATTTCAACGAAATTATGACTGGGACCTGTGGCACCATTGTATCTAAATCCTATAGATCGAAATTTTTGTTTCGTGTTAGTTAGTTATTTTGCTTTTGGGAATGGAGAAAATTCCAACAAATCAAAGACCATAAAAATCGGCCCTCCTCTTCTTGAGTTATAAGTAAGTCAACTTTGTTTTATATTATTTAAGTATAGTGTAGCTACTTAGGACCTGATGAATTGCGGGTTAGAACTATTCAATACGGATTACACTGGGCAACTGTTGACCATACGCCTTATTAGTTTTCCTCTATATGTGTATGTATTCGCACCTTTCTCATACGGTATGGGCGATGAATATGTGTGAATGCAGCATCTGTTTGTAATTCAAACCAGATTCCAAGAGGAAAGCGAGGGAAACGAATGTGGGGAGATTTGATACTTAGGCGCAGCTCGCGGCCTGTTTTATTATGTAGCTACTATATTTTATTACTATTTTCTGGATATAAATACACGTCGGTACATAATTGTTATGAAGTAACAAGCGATTAAATAAAAGATAACTAGAAAGGGCCTTTTTTATATTACAACGTTCGGAATGTAAACACACCTACTTAATTGTTATTTAAAAAGAACTTAATTACTGTAAAGAGGTTTGATAAAATTGTAAAATGTACGAGTATATTACCTATTAGCCACTTAAATTCATATTTCAATTTTCGAATGTTGCGTTTCAATATTTTAAAACTCAAGCATGGTGTGATTTACTGGCTGGTATTATTAATTAAATTATTTTCTTGATAAAAATAAGCAAAATTGATATTAAAATAGTTTGTCAGAAATTGCTTGCTTTACAAAATGCTTTTAGGCTCTTGGGTACTTTTATCATTCAGAGAACTATGTAAGTTCTCTAAATGATGATGAAATATAGCATCATCTTATTATTGTCTTTTTTTTCATATAAAATGTTTCAATTTAACTCATAGGTATAAAACAAGGAAAAAAAGCAACATATTTTCCCAATAGAATCCCCTTTTTACGCGAAACGTGCCTAAGTATTTGTGTATGTAAAAATCTTATTTACGGGGCACACATAAATATTAATGTGCGGTGTCGGTTCGTGATAAATTGGGAGAAGTTAGGCATTATTCTGAGATCCATCTATCATCGCCTTTGCCTATACAAAGCCAGCCGCGATACATTTTTACAAAGTAAAATAAATCTTACGTACAACGAAAATCAATTAAAATTCTTGCCTAATAGCCAATAAATCATGGAACCTGAAAGGAGTTTCGATGGTTCGATTATTTTATCAAAGTACCCTTTTTCGATTGGGAAATTAGAATTCGTTCAATTAAATCCACGGAACAGAAAAAACAGGTGGAAGTGCTAAGTAGGCGTGGCACGCGTGTCACAATTAAGCGTTGTTACGCTTAACTTGCGCTTAACCGATCCCAGTTGCGCCTGTCATCGCGTAGAGTTGCTCGTCTCGTGACAAATCAATATTTACCTAGCTATGCCGTATTGTTCCGTTTTAGCGTGCAAAAATGATAGTAGGAGAAGAAACCTTACAAATGGAGGTATTTCGTATCATCGGTAAGTACGATTTTTATTGTTTTCTAATAAAAATCTTATTTTCTTCCAATTTACAAAAATTTAATAGAACGGTTAGTCAAAATAAACCTTATGCAGTGAAGACAAAGTTTATTTTCGATTATTTTTTTCCATAGAACATTCTAGAAAGACGTTCGCTACTCAATGTAGTGATGTGGTCAAGTCGAAAATTGATTTTGTCGATTGATGTCGATACGAGGAATAACTATCTTAACCCAAACAGTTATTTTATTTATTTCGTTTTGCATTACAATATAGGTACGAGGGCGCCTTAATTCATACACAAAATTTATATTAAGTAAATTTATGGTCGTTTATGTGGTATAAAGTAAAAATATAATCAATCTTTTAAATAGTAACATAATTATTATAACTTATTAATGACTGAGACGTAACACACAGAGATTTTTTAACCTTCATTAAAAATTTGTTTCAGGTTTCCCAAAGTCACAAGCATGAAAGAGAAATGGATAGAGAGTGCATCCTTGCGTTATGGGAGGCCGGCCGGCAAACTAAATCCTGATTCATCCACCGGTGGATAGATGAAAACTCGTGAAATCGACACTGTACTTCCTTTCTTCAAGTTTCACGGCATAAAGTCCATTTAATTCACGAGAATCATGAGAATTTTAACATATGCGGAATATTAAAGACGATTTTTTACTATAAAACCCGAAGTTTTATTTATCTGAATCCTTCTTTAATTACATGTTGACAATCTGTATTAAATTTAAGACATCATATCATCAGTGTGCACTCTGGGCCAAACTCACTATGAAACTTGTGCATGGCCCTTTACCTATCTGTCTGTCAGTCTTGTGTGTCTATTAATTAATGGTTTAAAAGGTACAGCGGTTTGTGTAACAAATAAATAAATGTACTCCCAACGAGTCGTATTTATCGTATTTGAACAAAAATCGGGTATCTATCGATATCGATAAAGAATTTAAATGTAATACGTGGTGTGTCCTTGGCCGAATAGTTTTAGAGTCACGCCATTGTCAACCGTATGTCGAAAGCAATTATGTTGATAATTGCTTATATTGTTTATATATCGCCATCTTTGGTCGAGTAGCAAAACTAACTCGTCAATCGAATTAAGTGCGACTGTAGACCGTAAATACGTATTGTTGCTAAAGCAAAATGAACCTTATTTTAAGAAAGTCAGGGTTTATTTTTTTTCTGTGATGTAGGCTAATTTTGTCTGAATTTAAAACTACCAATCATAGGGATTATTTCGTTGTAGTGAATATGTTATTATCGGATTATTTGTGTGAGTTTGGCGACAGCGGTTCCCATAGTAATTTTGTCGTATTGCACTTCCACTTGTTTTTTCTGTTCCGTGATTAAATCATTTATTCTTAACACTTACAAATATTCTCTTTATATTTTTACAACTGCCATATGGTTCTTTTTCTGCCTAACCTTTTCCAATGCCTAGTAAGGGTAAGCTTCAAGTCTTAATACTGAATTATTTCAGCTCAATACTGTATAAGGGTGAATTTCAACAAATGCCATTTTTCTTATCATATCGGTGAACTTTTACAATTTTTATTTTTTTGTAGATTTTTCAGGTTTTATGTAATCTTTAGGATACAAAATGTCCCCAAATTTAATATCATCAACGTATCATTTAAGACTGACGAGAAAATTCAGTTTGAATTTTGGTTTCCACCGATGTTAAAAACCGGCACCGATAATTTTTTTGTACACCGATATGATAAGTGTATCCACCGACATGATGTACCTATCCAGCGATATGATAATCTATTCACCTTTGAACATCGAAAAGGAAATAGTTAGTAGGTACTTAAGGTAACTTAGAAATGAAGATCTGAACTTAGGGTAGATCACATCCAAGGAGAACTTGAGTTCTTAGATATAAAATAAAAATGTAAATTGAAATTATGTACCTATTTTTTACTTTTTCTAGAGGTACTTAAAATTAAAAAAAAAAATGATTATTTTTATTACCATTGTCTTTATTAAATGAAAGATGAAAAAAAAAAAAAAATCTCATATCTAAGTTTAGCTAAACGTTTTCTTAAATGCTCCTCTCTTAACACAGAATCGCTTTAATCTGATTTAAGCTTTGCTTATTCTTTCCAGTAACCTATTCCACCTGTTTTTCTCCTCATCTTTTAGTTTTGGCTTCGGTATTCTTAAACAAAATTAAGCTACTATTATGTTTTTAGCTATTAATTATTTTGTTATTTATTATTGTTACGTACTTATTTTTTTAACTTAATATTTTTTGTCATATAATCTTTTAATGCGTTCAATTGCTCCACCTCACCATAATCATCTCAGCCTATGGACGTATTACCGAATACAGACCTCCCTTAATGGTACATTTATTTATTCATCTTCTACTACCCAGTGGTATCGTGGTAATGATTTTGGCAGTCTATGTAGGTAAACTTACCTTGTATGTATGTATGTACGAATGTTTGTATGTAGGTATATATGTATGTGTCTGTATGTATGTTTGTATGTGCCATTGTTTCTTTGTATACTTAACGAAATGACACGGGATCTACCGATATGATATAACGACTCACCGAGATGATAAAATGGTCCACCGATATGATAAAGCAATCCACCGATGTGACAAAACTGTGCGTTGATCACGAATCAAAACACCGATATGAGATATATGCCACCGATTGATTTTTCTTATCATTTCGGTGTAAATTATCACATCGGTGGTAAAAAGACCACCGATTACAGCGATATGAGAACAGCGACATGAGAAAATACACACTATTTAGAAAATTATAAAAAATGCATAATATCTAGGATAAATTCAATAACAGACAATTAAGCTAATTCACTTAATGCCTGTGTTAGAACCAAACAACAATAAAAAAGCTACTCATTACACTAGAAAAATGCAACCACCGATTATATAAAATATTTGTCCGGGAGTAACTGAAATGGCGTTCTTACAGTTTTGGTGGGCATATGCAGCGATTTAACCCACTTCTATCCTGACTGCCCACTAGCACACACCAACGAGGGAAATACAATTGGGGTGGGGATGCTGTCCGACTCGTCGATGTAAAGTTATGTTTGAATTACTTTTGTCCAGCGATATGAGAATATTTTTCAGGACAAGTACGTTTGTGCCTCTCAGTTATAATAATCGTTAACTATGTTATAAAATATGCTATATATTAATAAAAAAACTAATATTCTATGAAATAGAATAAGTTATAAACCTAATTTATTTATTTTTATTAGTGTATAAGCTGTTTTGTTTGCAAAAAAAGTAGTGGGACAGCACCGATTTGCAAAAAATAGAGGTTTATGTATTTTATTTCTACCTTTGTAATAGTTCTAGGCAAATCATATTTTTGCCACAACCCAATAACTACCTATTGAATACTAAAAAAAATAATTCAGAACTATATTCCTTTTTTCAAATACTAATTTCAACGAAGACAAAAAAATAAGGCATTTGGGAAATTCACCCATAAACATAAAGCGAAAATGTATTGTCAACTGGGTAACACAGAGTCACTGGTTGTCAAAACTCAACTGACTTAACGGCAGCCAAAGATCTTCGCTTACCGTGAGGCTATTGATCTTTATTATTTAGTCAATGGTGGACTGGTGGTAGAACAGTAAACAATAGAAAATCACGAAATTCAGTTTTACTTTTGATAAGAAATGAAGTAAGATACCCAAGCAATAAATCATTCGTTTCCCTTTTTTGCTATCGAATATTTTTTCTCCACAATTTGATATCCATAATCAAATTGAAGATATCGAGCAGTATCTCAGAAGTGTCAGTCATTCGAGAACAGTAGATCTACAATATTAATAAAGGATCCGCTTGAACTAAGTTCGGTATCCAACTTTGACAAACAAGGAGGTCTTAACCGAGAAGTGAAAAGGCAAAAGTGTGAACTATAAAGCCGGAACCCCACCGCTGCGCAGGCTGTGCACGGATGCGTGGCTCACCTCTGCTGCGTGGGCTCATTAGTTCGGCAGCGTCGGCCTCCGTTTCCACTACCGCGTACGGACACGGATGTGTCGTCCACACAGCTCATAGCTACGCATGGGGTACAGTCACATGCAAAAATATGTATACATAATAATATGCGAAATTGTTAAACGAAATTAGTGAGATTTTTTGTCGAATCTCTTCTGCCATCTAGCAATCAATGCATACTGACAGATGACACTTGAAAATAAAATAGTTCAAACATTTTTTTTAATAAAAAAAAAGTATTTAACTTAAAGTCAATATATTATTTTTATAATATAGACAATAGAGTTTCCGAGTAACAATATAATTTAGCTATTGTGTAGTAACATCTGTTCTACTTATTTGTATTATAAATAACTTAGTTATTACATAAATTATACTTACCACAACTTTAATGTATTTATATATACTAGGAACATTAATTCTACCTCTTATTTATAGTAGCTTATTCTTATAATAATTTCTTAACAATATTATGTGTGTACATATTTTTGCTCGAGACTGTACATAGTTGTGGGTCGCAGAGAAATGGCCGACCCACGCAGCTGGGATGCGTCGCACGGCCGTGGGCTGAGCTACGTTCCGCCTATTCGAGTTAGCTACGCGTGTGTTTATGACGTCAATTGCTGCGTAGCATGTCCGTGCGCTGCAGTGGAAACGCTCTCATACATTTTGTACTAAAGCGAAGCTTAACACACGTGCACAGCCTCTCCGTGCGCCGCTGTGGGTTTCCGGCTTAAGAGTGGTAAATAAAAGGATGATGAAGTGGTAATAACTGGTCATAATTCAATTATTATTGTGTAAAGAGTTTAGATTTGAACTAAGCAAGGGTCAAACATATTTTTTTGTGTTTTGCGGACCACACATAATAAGAATTTGTTGTTGTGTTCCAATTTATACATCTGCATCAAAATATACCTACTGAAAAAAACGTTGTGTATTTGCAAATATGGAATACATAAAAGTGTATTGAATGTTTATAAAATAAACTGCACTATTCCACTTGAATTTATTTCAATTTTACATAGCTAATTGCTTATCAAAAAAATAAATCGGATATCCGATTTAAAAATAAATAAAACGTAAATAAAAACTTTAGGTACCTATCTAAATAAAACGAATTGCAAAAACATATCGGTTTCTATTGATTCTGGATTCAATAACTTCATGCTATCATTAATAACCGTATTCCAGGTATGATCATTATGTGTTCATACCTCGTATAGAAAGTGGAAAATGAATAGAATTAAGCTAACTGATTCAACGAGCATTAAAAGGAGAATTATTGGAAATGGGACATGAATACCCGACTACCCGGCTACCCGGCTACCCGCTACCCGCTACCCAGCTACCCATGGGTATTCCATGAAATAATTGCCTATAAAACTGATTTATGTTTTTAAATACCTTATACATGTTAAAGGTACCTTTAGCAGACATTTTGAAACTTTTGAAATTCGGTTCGAGTGTAAGGTCCTATAAGAAAAACTATTCTGAAGTTTTCTTTGAAATTTTATTGTTTTTAATTTATTCTTAAAAGTTGTTTCCCTTGGAAAAGCTCTTAGCTTTATTATACCTAGTTTATACAGACAGTAAAAAAATATTTTGAAGTAAATTCAACGTTGTGTAAAATCTTATCTGAGGACTTTGGTATAAAGCGTACAATTAATTCGTCGAACCATTTGCATTATTTACTAAAGAGTTACAGAAATCAACTTTTCTTCGTATCCACTCAGAAATAAAATCCTTGTCCGATGACTCTTCTAGACAAAAAACAGATTTCAAAAATGAGTCTTATTGCTTACACATAAGGTCGCTGTTGATATCAAAGAATATGACTGTACAATGGTGTTCGTATTGCAATGTCCACATTGTCCACTGCTCCATTCTAGTCAAAGAGTTTCATCAATCAACAGACATTGTGTGCATGAGAGATGAGGGGAATTGTTAAAAGTCCATCTCTCTAAAGAAATATGTAAAGATTTATGCAATCGAAAATAGAAATGTTGTTAAACGGCATTATACAGTGCAATGAGTTCTATAGCCGCTCGTTTTAATAAAAGATCGACTATAATATTCTTGTTAGTCATGTCTGTGTTTAATATTTAGCTTAAAAATAGGCTCGAGTAAAAGCAAATTTTTTGCAAAACATCGTTTACGATGTTTTGCAAAAAATTTGCTTACAACAAAAATTTATTTACAATATTTATATTGTAAATAAATTTCATCAAAAATAAATGAAACGCAGAGAATCGGATTAAGAAACCCTTTCAAGACAGTGTGGATCATCCTATCAAAGACCAGTCGACAGTCAACGTTACCATATTTCACAAACAATACTGCTATATTTCCTAAACGAAATATTTTCACCCAGTGAGCAGTTTCCAAATGCAAGATATCGAATAACTATTAAACCAACATTCTAGTCTGTTTACAAATGCTCGAAAATATCAATTACAGGCAAACAATAACTGCCGAATTGAAATCGGAAATAATCAGGCTGTGATAAATTGCTGTGTCGCCGCCATTAGATATTCAGGCTCTCCCCAGAGAGTCATCAATCAAATATGTCGATATGTGTGACGTGCACACAATAATGTGGAGCTTAAAATATATGGTAAATAACCATTTAAGGATTTTATTATTCCTTTAGAAATGTATTGAGATATGGTGAGTAAGTTTTAGCATGCAATTTTGAGAACAGAATCTATATAATTTAGAAAACCATTTAATGTATCGTTTATACTTATGCATAAACGAAATATATGTCTATAATAATATAATTTACGAGAATAAGCGCGTACATGCATAAATACCTTTTTGTACCCCATTTATGCATGCCTGCTTATTCCCGTGAATTATATTACTATAAACATGCAGCTCGATAGTTTTAAAGTTAATATAGAAATACATGTCTGTTATTTATAAGACTATTGCCTAAAACAATGGGTCAGGAAATTGTACTAATATACTTAACTTTACTATATCATAAAACGACAATCCATGGACAATAAATTATATTTTATCCTCACAGAAAAAGCTATGAAACAGTCTGCAGCAAATAAATTATTGGAACTATTGGCAACGTAAATAAATATGGACGGAAAATAATGCCAGTGCCAAGAAACAAATCATTAATTTTATACACATATGGCAATATCATGTATAAGGAATGTAATCATATTGGCATCTTAGTCATAATTAATGTTGATTACTTACTCAGCGCTTTTAGACATTAACATCACTTTACATCACTCTAATTTCCTCTCAGTAAATAAACTTAATAAAAGTCAGTATGTTTTGTAGATCTTCCAAAAGTTATTCAGCGTTTCTTGGCACTTGAAAACAAATTATTGAATACTGTGACGTCAATTTACACTTGCAGACAAATAATGATCATTTATATAACTTAATCATTATTTCAAATACTATTTTTAAATAAATATTCTTATTGTACCAATAATGAAATCTTAACAATTATTTAAACACATACATTACGAGGTACTTGCAACTACATAAGGCTTTGGTCAAAAGAGCTGAAAACTAAAACTCGTAAGTTTGAGTTTATTGAAACTTTCAACGACTTTCTACAGTTTCTACTACGTTATGGTAGTTTTAGCAACCTTGCGTGTGCTGTTGCCAATTTTAAATTTACAGAAGCTAAAGTCACAACTGTAGTAGTTACGGTTAAAAGCTCTTAAGAAGTAGTGCTGCATCGTAGCCATGTGATTTATCATCGGGTGATGTTGGTTCCTGGATGTGTTCTCGCACACACACACACACACACATTATAAAAATTCATATGTATAACGCTGTGTTCGCTTCATGTACTACAATCTCCTTTTTTATAAAATAAAAATTATTATTGTTATTATTTTAGAGCCCAGCCCTAAAATGAGTCTGGTACCAAATAATGTAGTGAGATCTCAAACTTGAATTTAATGTTGGACAGACATGAGAGTGGTTCTTCCTGGACGTGCATGTGAATATGACTTTTACATGAAAAACTTAAGACTTCAATTTTAGTAAAGTTGCAGTTGTGTGCATTGAAATGTTAACTTTAGAAAAAAGTGTTTAGTTGCACAAAGTGTGTTTTTTGGGTAAGAAACCCTCACATGCATCGTTAAAAGACTTATTAACACGGAAGACGATTGATAGACAGATATTATGGCTTTATCACTCTCAATTTTTTCCGTAAAACTTATAAATCTTCCCAGAATAAAAAAAAACAAAAGAGTAACCCCAAAATACAGCAGCTTCCCTGGTCAGCGTCCCATGCAGCGCTCTTGAGGAGCAGGTGACAAGAATTCCGAAAGTGCTTCTAACAACAATGTCTTTTTATGACGAGCCTGAACTTAGTGTGCGAGACTGAAGTACCTTGTAGCATGTTAAAGTACCCTCATTGTGACGAGGTGACACCGTATTGTGTTCGAAAGGCTTCTACTATTTCTTGATATATTCACCTTTAATAACGGATGCTTGGTTTGTAATACGATAAGGTAGGGTGTTGGTTTAGTTGTCTCGGAGAGTAATGGTTACTTGATTTCAAAAAGCAATTTATCACACTTCTGAGAATTGGCTTACTCAAATAGATAATAAGGAATCCCTTATTGATACACTGACTTTTTTAATAACATACAGTATTTGCACCTCTATGAAACCTTACTGAGTTAAGCAAATATTTGCTTAGGTTCCTAATTTTCCTTTTGGCACCCTTATTAAAAGATTATTGTTCACATAGATTTAAATAAACTATGATATGAATTCATTATTGTATTTCATACCAAAACAACACTTACATAGAATAAAACTACTTTTTACGGATTTTTTCGCGGTTTTAATTTTAGATTTAGGTCCCGACGTCCCGACGGCAGACTGAGTCTGCCCGTGGTCATGATACCTGCAAAGGTGTCAAAACGTCGGGAAATAAATCTAATATTAAAACCGCGAAAAAATCCGTAAAAAGTAGTTTTATTCAATGTCTAACATTCGCGTAAACCTATGAAACCAATATACACTTACATAACATTAGATTGAGGCAATCATAGATTTAAATTATCGTCCAAATTCTCCCGCAATCTTTTATTTATAGAGGAAATTAATAATTATAGTAATGAACATAAAAAAATAATGATCTGTTGAGCAATCAAGACATCTATGTATTGCGTGTTACAAACGATATCCCTTTTCTTTTGCTCATTTGCTATTTATTGAGCTGAATATTTATTTAATAGTAGCTTTTGCCATTATCTTTTGTTCATCCCTTTATATTCAAAGAAACGTTTAATTATCCGCTATACGACCACAGAACGGTACGTAATGGCTTCAGTCAATTAGACATTGTATAAACTTATTTATCAAAAGATGTTTAATATCGCTTATAATCCAGCCTATAAACGTCCCGCTGCTGGGCACAGGACTCTTCCCATATAGAGAAGGCATGAGCATTGATCACCACGCTTGCTTAATACGACCACAGATTCAGTCAATTAGACATTGTATAAACTAATTTATCAAAAGAAGTTTAATATCGCTCACTTTTCGGCATTATTTATAAGAATGAAGACATAACAATTCAATTTCGTTCATAAAACCAAGATAATAAAGTAAGCGAATGAATATTCGAATAATAGTTATCAATTCAAATCATAATATCTTTGTCGCAAGTTCATCAAACCTCTTTGTAATTAAATTCCAGTCGAGTCTTGAGTCGAGATAGTTAAAACTTAGCCATTTATTCCTTGTTTAAATAGTCATTGTTCTGTAAGATGGAGGGAGATTCATACTTATTATTTCCTGCAGATGTCGGCGAGTTGCGAGTGAGGCGGCCGACTTGCACGAAGCTGACTTACGTGAGTATTCAGTGATTTATTATAACTGTTAAAAAGAAAATAAGGATACAGAATCATAAATAATATCTGTGGGGATTTTTCTCTATGGCTGTTTAATGTTTTTTTTTTGTGGCATTCGAAGATGGTTTTTATGACAATTGTATTCAACTTGTAAATAGCTAGACACGTTTCGCAACTGGTCTATTTGAATATATAAACTAATGAATTTACTAATGAAAACATCTCAGGAATATAGAGACCGCAAAGAAATTTCATTTAAATTGCAAGTTTAGAGTCATGCAGTCGTGTTACGATGTCGGAGATATGCATTTACCTCAAATGGCGCCATAATTCGAGATTGACAGTTGACAGCGTCGCGAGAAAATGGCGTCAAAATAAAACGCGTAAAAACGTAATTTCCCGCGCAAATTGTGAATTCGTTTCTGTTAGGGGAGGTTTATAGTGAAGTGTCCTCAGCGATCGCTGTATTACGTCACAACATGAAAATTAAAGAGCGTTTTATTTGAACCGTATTCGTGGGTAAACGTATCTCATTATGTGCGATGGAAATAAATTGGAACAGACTATTTGTCGAACACTTGGTTGCCGCTCCCGATCCGCTTCGATTCAATTTGCCCCAAATTTAATTGCAATTGAAATGGTTGAGTGAAACGAAATCCGCTTGTGGAGATTATCCTTTACGTATAACGATGAAAAAGGTTAGGTAATTAATTTTAATAAGAGCGCTTAATGCCCTAGAGTAGCTGGAAATGCTTAGGATTATTTAGTTTTATATGATGAAAAGTTATTTTTAAGGGACTGGGGTAATCGTTTTGGATTAAGTATTTAACTTTGTAATAAAATAATTCTTCAACCTATTAACTGCGTGATAACTTATGTTATTATTTATAGAGTAAATGGATATACGTATAAGTCAATCACGTTATACGTTGATAATATTGTATGAGAGATGCTGCAATGAGAATATTCGATGACGTGGGATCTTATTTCCTTTCGCCGGCAGCAGTCTCGCCACATAAATGGGACTTAGTAACGTGGGCGTGTGAACCATCCTGCTTACGAAAATCAAATAGATTCACACTTTTAAAGTAAAATATGATTCAATATGTTCTAGTTTACAAAAGGTGCTAAAAATTTTACTTGCTATACACGTTAATGTACCTTTGTAGGATTTTGACTATTTGTGACGCTGTACGCTTTTACGGGTAAACCGCTGTCCGATATTAATAAAACTTGGAATGGGGTCAGCTTTGACCCCATAAAAGGATGGATGGAAGGACGGATGGAGCGGAGGAAATAAGCTACTACTTAATAACATGTTGCCAAAAAATCTATTAGGCATGAGCGTAGTTTATTATTTTGATTTTGTAGATTTATATATCATCACTTACATGATTTTCCATTGCTATATCTACCTATTGTCAAAAACGATTAAAAAGGCATGTAGATAAACTTCTTCAGTTTACATTGAAAAACTAAAAGTTGAGATAAGCTATGAAAGCGGTAGTCAATTTGAGTGCAGCTTCGAATCGATTAGAGCGCAGTCAAGGCCGGGGGTCAATTAACGTACCTTTGTCGCGATCCCCGCCCGTAATCTCCCTTCGACATCACTAGAGCTAAATTAAGGTGCTATAAGTTACTTTTATACACGATTTCTGTAGGTATGAGGTAAAAAATAGTTATTTTAGTCTTCTGAAAAATGTTGTATATTAGTAAATGTTGCAAATTAAATAAAAGTGTTTTAGAATCTAGGGAGGATTAGGTATAGCTACCAAAAATGATGTGAATAACATTGATGTAGTAAAACTGGCATGTAAATCTCAAACTCCATGCCAAACTTTTTTATTATGAACTTGGAGAGATTTTCAAATTCACTGGTAAGCTTTAGAAGTTATAAAGTAGTTATTTAAATCAGTAATTTAAATAAAGCATATTATAATATGACTTTGACCTATATAGGTGTTTGGAATATATTGTATGTTGTAAATTATAGCTACATAGGTACCGGTAGGTGCTCAGGTATAATTATGTTTGCGCTAAGTACGCTCTCAAAAGCACATGTAAACAAACTTTTACTCAAATAAATGTGTTTGAATTTCCTATTACTAGCGTTTAAGTAAATATAGTATTATTATCTTCTACGCAATATTTTTCACCAGACTTATATGTTTTAGATCAGTATACACAAAAAATAAACCTTAGCTCACCCCTGAGGGATCAATAACAAAATCTTTTCCATACGCTATTGTTAAACTGGTCGAGTCAATTCAGCGCCGAACAACCGGTAACGAATGTATTGTCATGGCAACGGGAACCAAAGTTCCGTCTTGGTGTGAAAAGAACTGTGACAAAGGGTCTGAAAGTTGATTTTCCCGTACAGTTTTCATATAAATTTGTGGTACAAATCTTACTGGACGGTGGCACGGCAACGCGCGATAATGGACTTAGTTATCAGATTAATAGATCTAATGGCCACTAGCCGCAAATATGAGAGGTTGTTATCTACGTGAACACATAATTCTTGGTATAATAACCATTGTAGTGATTTTATGTAACACTATTTTACCGAGCATAAAAATACCCCCCAACTTTCATAAGTCTTCTATTGTAAGTAACAAATAAAAAACAAAATATAATTCTAATTAATTATAAATATCTATAAAAATATTATTAGCGTCACCCGCCAATCGAATGCCAAAAATTCTCAGAGCATTTGTGTCACAGATATTCCGTAGCCCAATGACAGCGGCTGTCAGTTGTGACGAAGGTGCACGGAATATTGAGAGCCAAGTACCTACTATTGGAATAATAGGTCAAAGTTGTGCGCCACATTATCGACTCTTATAACCGTCTGGCCTGCCAGAAATGCCAGATGTGAAGAAGGTTGCGAAAGGGATACACCATTTATGTCAACGCACTGAATACGATTTGAAATCGAATGTCAGATGTTTTTATTCTTTTCAAAGTTTATATTTTGTTCGAATAACCTTTGAAATAGGAATTTATTTTCTTCTTTTATGTCAGATGAAAAAATGTAACATACATTTTGGGAAAACCTATTTTCGGTTCTATTTCCGTCAGTTGGGTTGGCTAAATAGATAAGACTTCTTTATTTTCTTAAAAAGTGGTAATGTATTTCAGGAAAAATAGATCAGTACATTTAAAAATAAAGAAAGGGGAAATTGTACTGTAGGAATCGTAACACGTATCTCACATCAAGACCCGTGTAGAATGGGAAGCAAAAAGGAAGCGAGTTAAACCTTTTTGCACAATTCCTCACATACGCACGCAAGCCCATTTGGAAGATACCTGACTTCATTTTACAAGTTCAATTTGATCGCATCGGTAGGTCATGGTAGAAATTGTGTTAAAATGATTAGGTGCCTACAACTCAAGGTCAAAAGCAACCGGCTTCTGTAAGATATTCGGGACCTACCTTGGATACCTTGTCGATGACAAAACCGAGTTATCACGTAGGAAATGTACAAAATAAATTATCGAATTAAGTAGCACGTCCTCCTTTTGAAGCGGTTTAAATACTTAACATTGCATCAATAACCTTCTCGTTTTTTATGGTTACATAAACAGATAATAAATAATGTTTTCTGTACAGGTTTGGATAACAAAGGAGTAACAAACACGTTGGTGACACTAAGCAGTCGCGAAAAACTTTTCGCTCGTTGTTCACACGTAGATACAAGAACGAAGACAAAACAAAACAGGTATGTAACTTGTCACTAAACTTTTCTTAATTTAATTATGAGCCTCAAATTCTCCAAACAGTTATACAGAATTTCTTCGAAATTTATTCAAGTAACGAAAATTATACGCAATAGCTTATTGTTGTTTCATTATTTTAGAGTTTATTGTAATGAAATATCTTAAGGAATCCTTAAAAGTAAATTGATTATGTTTCGTAGAATAAAATCTTTGTTAACTGTAGGCGAGCATCGCTGCTGAAAATAAATTTAGTAGACGGTTATAAATAGATGGGGTGGAAGATAGGTGCGACAGCCCTGTTTAAAATTACATCATATTTATCTTATCATATGATTTAAAATAGTTTCTATTAAAATTGAAGGCAGTTATGCTTAATTGAGTCAGATGATCAATTTTGGAAGTCGATACTTACATCAATGTTTTTCTTTTTAAACTTGATATTTATTGTTCACAGTTCAACTTTGGCCATTAACGTCACCAAAAATCTATCATCGGAGACGCAAAATATCGGTAAGTTAACGTCAAGATACCAAGTTTACTTAAGTATCGCTATATCATCATCTCGGGCAGGCTTCAGTAAGCATTTCAACGCCGAAAATATATTTTAACTTTATTTCTCTCAACAAAGTTTGTGTAAAGTGAAAATTTTGAATTAACGACTATCTGCTTGATCTGCGCTTTCGTTTGCGAGCTCGAAAATACAGAATAGCAATTTATTTATTGCGGGTGATTTAGTTTTTATGTAGAATAAATTTCAATTACTGCTGACTGGCGAAGTAATAAGCTTCGTCTGAGCCGGCAGCTTTTTCAATGCGGTCGGGTCCACAATACGATAAATTACCGGCCTAATTCGATTCGCTGGTCGTGGATGTGGATTCATCAAACATCTTGTTTGCGCGACATAAAGTACAATGGAGGGACAGCCCGACCCGCCCGTGGCATTAGCGACGTCCCCGCAATTTCGTTCTACTTTGTCTCCATTGCTTGCCGTCTCCACGGTCACGGAACAAATGAGAGATGAAAACGGTACGGCGACGTTTCTTTTCAGGACTTAGGTTGGTCGGCGGTATCATTAGTTATACGATACGATACAACAAGCCCGGGGAAAGGAAATCCTTATGGGGCGGAGAAATTGATGATAAACTGAGTTATTGCTCGTTCTATTGAACAAAAATTGCTGGAAGATCTACGAAGCGTTTAATAAGAGATTTGAACTACACGGAAAGCCTTGTTATACAGCAGTGTCGAGTTCCTTTGCTGCATTTTCAGAATAATTAAAACTGTTTGAAATTTTTGCTACTCATATGGCAAGTAAAAAGAAGAACGCAATCGTAACATTCAACCCGTATGTTTATGAGTTTCCCTGGTTTTCAAAGGGAAAGATATTGCACTCCGTGCTCGTATTTGAGGAACAAGAGTGTAATTCCCCGAGGTTTTGTCTTGCGGCAACACATCCTACAAATGAAAAGATGCCGACATTCAAAGCGAGCTGGTGCATTTTTAAATTCTTGCAGTGGTCGGTCCGCGGGAAAAACTCGTGGGTTTGCAACTAATGGACTTTTTAAACGTGTTTCGTATTTTCGTTCTGCCAGTTATGTTTGAGGGTGGAATGTGCTGGAGCATTCCGATCACGGAGTGCTACTTGCCGAGTGTTGCGTCGCCTGGATTCAGTTGCGATTAGTTTTAATTTCACTCCCGGGATACTGGAACTATTCCGTGCTCGACTGAGTCGCGTTGTTCTCTTCCGAGATTTATTGCTAAAGTTTTGCCACTGAGGAGCGTGTTTTAAAATGGTATTTACTTATTGCTATTACACGAACTTCCTCAAGCGCGTCTTGTTTACCGTCGATAACACTTATGTTAATTAAAACGGGTTACTATAAATTCGTAGCTAAGGTAATTATTTGGTATTTAAATAGATGCGGTAACAAAAGCCTGTATATTCAGGAGTAGCAGACACAGCGTAGTTTTCCACAACGAGCTCGTAAAGCTTTGAGGGGATGAGACATTGCGATTCATTCTCGCATTTAAAAGCAAGACTGTAATTTCGCAGGCCTTTGTCTCGGGCCCGCGCGGGACGTCGGCTTGCAGGAAAATATGCGCATTCAAAATGGATTTTTATCGCTTTTCAAGTGGTAGGCTTTAGCTGTGTTGTCTGTTCAGAATTATTTCACGACCTACACAATGTTATATTGTGTTGGACGTTATGTGTGTGTTTTAAAAAAGACTAGGACTTTGTAAAATTTACTTTTACAATAATATAAAAGAATATCGCCAACAAAGAAAATACAGGTCTGAGCCACCTTTTCATCGGTATATAGGTAGGTATATAAAATAAACATAAAATCAAACCTGTTGACTTCGCTAACAACCAAACTCAAACATTTAATTAGCTGAGTTCGCAGGGAACAACTCGTAAAGTTTCCAAATAATAAGGTCGACTGGCAGCCGAGTGCGATGGTCAGTGTGCCTACCTCCACACATCTAATCCCTTAGTTGTTAGCTTAGGACGTTTCACTTCCCTTTCAATTTATGTAGATGCGCAAAGTACTCCCAACGAAACCTTGTAAGACAGAGACTTGTTTAGAGTAATTACATTCGTGACGGGGGACTTATTTACCCATGTACCTGCGATATTCAAATGAGATGAGCTTAAATGGTGTCGACGACGTACAAACGCTTACCGGCACTAATTGGGCGATGTTCAACATGACACGGCTGTACATTATTTTACGTCACAAATACTTTATGCAACGTGTGGCCTTATTCAGATGGAGCGCATGACTAGGTCACTGTACTCTTGGAAAGTTCACAGTATTGATTTTATTGCGCACGCCCGAAAATATAAATGGAATCTGCCGGCGTGCAGAAGTGGCCATTGATTTAATAGCCGTGAATAGGTACGGGGTGGACACTTATCTACATCCGGACATCAATTATTCAGATGATGTGCACCGGAATACTGTGTACACAAGTAAAGTGATCCGGAGGGTGTAATGCGCCCTAACTAAATTGAATTAACTTAATGAAATCCCACGTTGTGTCAACACAGCGATGTTTGATCGTTTAAATGTAATTGATTCTCAATCCAACACGACTTCAAGTAATAAAGTTTTATTAAACATTCCCTTCCTTTTCACAGGTTTCGTCCGGTTACTTCAGGCGGAGAAAGGATTCCAGTGTGAAACTTTGTTGAAGTGTAGAACGATTTACTCGAGTCATCCGTAAGTGAAAATTACATTATTCAATTACAATTATCCTTTACCCATTATAATCCAGCTCTGGCTTTTGTGTAGAAAGAATGTAAAGTTCATTTTTCCATTCCGACTCTATATTTTCCGAGGAACTCGCAGACAGTAATGGCAGAGAATTTATCAAGACGTCGGTGGCACGTGGCGAGAAAGTTTGAACCTAATTCTGAGTGATGTAGACCACAGAATATTGTGGCTCGGTGTCGTCGTTACATAATTATTAGACGCTCGACGCCGCCGCGGGACGTCGACCCCGACTCGACTTTGACCCACTTCTTACTCTAATTTTCGCGTCTCAACCCGGCAGACAACTTTATCTATACCTGTATAACTTGTAATAACTACCGGGGCCACCCTTCAAGGAAAGGCGGGAGATATTAATATTCAGTAAGCGGCTCACTTTAATATATGAAATGTTTAGTCGTATAATTTGTATTATATCTTTATGAGTTCAAGTAGTCTTTAGTTAATTTAAAATGTATCGACACGTCTCCCAAAATTTAACGACTAGGTATACTGAGCATAAATATTTTCACACATCACCGTCTACTAAAAGTTTATGTACTGTGTAATGTTTTCTTTCCATTACGTATGATTCGGAAGGTTCCGCGGAAAGGCTGAATAAAACAACATTACGCGGTCGAGGGAAAGCTCCTATTTTCATATTTTCTTCAGAAAGGGATAGCTACGTTTTATCTTTTAAGTAGATACACGATTAATATTTGATTTGTACTTGTTTTGTATTCGAGCTTGTCCATAGGGAAAACATTATACATTAGACTAAAGACGAATGTTCAGTAAATATTGCACTGACATTAAATATTTAGTACGAGTACCGATATGTTTATTTTTTGTATATTTATTTGGTTTACAATTTACAACCATTATGTTTATTGTTCTATTAACTTTTCTTATAATCTTCAAATTAAAAAATATTTAAGTGATGTTAGGCATTTTTTTAGATAGCGACCCTTTTAATGAGTAGATACATAAATAACAAATAGATACGCCAAATAAAAGTCAAACAACAAAAGTTTTCGTACAACAAAATACTTCCACGTATTTGGAGCTAAACACGATTTTCTATAGCTTCTGATTCTTCCGTATAAAATCACAATAAAAGTTAGTCGCCAACTTACTCCGGGAAGCTTTCGAACTTAGCGTAGGTATTCAGATGTTCGTGTGCAAGTTGCCTTATTTACACATTCAACTTTACAACAACCTATTAAAGGGAACTAAGTTTGTTTCATGGAGAGTAATTTTCGGATAACAGGATTGGTTTTGATGTTCTCTGGCAAAGTGGCTGAGACGAGTTTCATATATGTGGCAGTATTGCCTGAAATACGTATGGAATGTTTTTCTATCGTAAGTATTGTGGACAAATAAGTGTCACATACTTATGAACTTATGAACTTATTAGTTTAAAAAAAGTGTTACTTTATCCACGAGTATCTGGTCTAAATACTATTTTTTTTTATTGAAATAAGATTCTTGTTGAAGTAAGATGCATAATCAATGATCTGATGAAAGTATTTCAAGAGTTCATTAAAACATCACCATACATATAACTACATGCCGGGCTCATATTTAAGTCTCCCAATATATTTAGGTATCGTTTATGGCTTTGATAAACGAGACTTTAATCCGGCAGATTCGCAGTCGATTACAGATCGGCATTCAAACAGATTGCCTCGTCATTCCGCACTCTAAAAAATTTGGGACGCATCGAAATTACATTTTGATTTACGATACAATGAAATACCTCTGTGTGTGATGTTTTTCGTTTAACTTTGAAATTGCTGGGATAAATCTAGGTTGCGAGTAATATTGGATTGCAACACGGGTTTTGTTTTTAGTTGTGAGTTGTAGATTGGATAACACGAACACAAAGAGATTACATGACATTGTATAGGTACTTTTGGAATAAGGGTTCTTAGGACAAAGGTTCCCATAATTATGCCGGCATCACAATCAATGTATGTTAGGACAGATAAAAGCTTAATGATCTTTGACCATACGAGATTACCAATTAATAAAAACATAAAACGAGTCCAAAATAAAAGCGACCAAAAAGCGATATCAATTTCACTAAGCAGCCCCTGATAACTAACTCGGACCCAAATGTACAGAAATTAATTAAGAATGTAGGAACATTTTTCTGTACGTTTTAACATACGTATGTAGGTAAGCAATTAGTAGAGGTTTCGAGTAAAAGGCGAGCTCGAGGAAAATAATTTCAGTTCGTTATTCAGCCCCCTGTGGGCGTAATTGGTAGGCTCTTGTGTCCCACCCGGTGGAGCAATGTGGTTGTACATCAAACAAAACGGCCCAAATTACAGCCTTTTAATTTTCGACAATTAATAAATTGAATGGGTTTCTTTGTGCGTGTGCCGACTGACTGTCGCCAGTGAACGCGTTTTATCTTTGCTGCCTGTGTGTGTGCGTGCGTGCGTGTGTGTTATATCCTTGGGATGAACTGTTACGTATGTCGTGTGTTGTTAATTGTTTTCGTTTAGCTGGGAATAGAATTTATGTTGTAGTATCAATTATTATGTGCCAAGAAAAGTTTTATAATTAATTAAGCACGGGACATTATGTGTATAAAATGCTTGTTGATACTTTTACGTCGAAACCATCGAAAAATTAGTCAATCATGGTGTTTGAGAGTTTTACTTCTGGAACTGACAGAAAGATATTATAAACAGTATA
This sequence comes from Autographa gamma, assembly GCA_905146925.1. Classification (NCBI taxonomy): domain Eukaryota; kingdom Metazoa; phylum Arthropoda; class Insecta; order Lepidoptera; family Noctuidae; genus Autographa; species Autographa gamma. The sequence continues at coordinate 4,872,501 of LR989868.1, read as the reverse complement.
CCTACAATACCGTACATAAATAATAATTTATGGCAAAATATTTAAAATTGCTAATTGTCCACAGGCATAACAGTAACTCTACCAAGTCTCGGATCAAACGGAGTCGCGCCAAGTTGTCGTGTTGCGTCGTGAAGTTTATTCCGAATATCAGTCAACACGATGGTAAGTAGTAATAACTATAATGGTTTGACTTAATAGCTGTAGAAACAATGCAATTTAAAGCTATCTAGATTTAAGGATTTTGGAATCAGAATGTTTGTAGAATCAGAATGGATGTAGGCAAAAAGGCTGCCAGGCTCAAATGGGATTGGGCGGGTCACATCAGCCGTATGTGTAGTGACCGCTGGGCAAGACTTACAACGGAATGGGTGCCAGAAAACGGACGACGCCGCCGAGGCCGGCCCAGGAAGAGATGGCAGGACGATCTACAGTCATACTGCAAGGGTTGGTTCGAGGTGGCACAAGATAGAGACATGTGGAAGGAATTGGGGGAGGCCTTTGCCCAGCAGTGGGACACTATAGGCTAAATAATAAAAAAAAAAAAATGTTTTAATTTTCGATGGCACCCAATCCAAATTGCCAACTTAAATTTAATGTGATGGTATTTTATATATTCCATTTAAAACTATAGCTGCATCATTTATTTCTAGAACAAATAAGAAAGAAGGATGCAAACTTACATACAGTCGACCTCACATCAGTGGTTCTACAAATAGCGGCTAAGTGTTAAGGTTATTTTCGTAATTCGGTTTACGTACCGCTGGCATGCGGCCGACCGTACCACGTCAATCAGGCCTTTCAAACAGGGTCGTAGTCATATATTTTTTCGGATATTTATGTTTGTAAATTATAGCAGTTTGGTCACGGTTCACTATCCAAAAATATCCGAAACAAATTCATTTCTGTAAAATAATGAAATATAGGTGTGACTACCATTAGGTATACCGTTAGGTATAACCATAAAAAATCCTACCTAACGGATATAAGTTTTTTTTTGGAATTTATCGATTTGACTGGCAGAAAATGTCGTCTTGTTGAGCGCTCAAAATTATTCGAACACTTATAAGTTTCCAGTTATAAAGGTTATATTTCGGATATTCAGCGAATTCGGTTACGAAGCTCGCAAACATCCCTATTTTCAAGTACGAAGAAAAACACGAAGGTTCCTAAATAATGTATTTCCACGATCAGGGTCGCGGGCGAATACTTAAATATATTTTATGTGCGAATTCACATAAATGTGTTCCTCCGATACCCTTACATAAAACATTGTGTGAGGTTTGAAGATAAAGTATCCGTATACAAAAGAAGTTATTTATTTTTATGATGGTATAGCATTTTTTTTGTATTGTTTGCTATTTTATTTTTATGTATAATGGGTTTTATAATTTATTTTTTACCTATTTAGGGCTTTTAGTTAATTAAAAATGTAACAATTTGGGTACGACTTCGACTATGCTATTGTTTCTATGGAAAGTATTAGCAGCATGAAACATAGACTTATAAAACTATAATGTTTGAAAAAAATATATTCATGTTGTTTGAAAAATATGATAGGAATCGATTATAAACAATTATTAAGAAATATCGCTATCATTACGTAGGAATACCTAGGATATAAATGATACAGTTATAAACGTACTAATACCCAACACACTGAATAAAATAAACGTGTGTCCTGTCCCGACAGGAACGGAATCCAGATTATTTTAATAAATACCATTTGAAGCTGCTTTTATGTTCTGCTATAAAACAAACATAAATCCCAAAGTAATAAAATTCAATTTAAGCGCTAAGCATTAACGAGAAGATATAAAGAAAACTACGATATAACATCAAACTTTAAAAGTCATTATTCTTAATCCAACAACTTTGTAAAATATGGGAGAGTTCTCACATTTAACAGGAGCTATGTCTCATGCTTTTAGTTATTGAGTTTACGGAAAATAATTTTAAAAGGAAATACATATATTTTTATTATGCATACCTATACAATTTCTAATATATTATCTATAATATATATGTATTTAGAAAAATGTAAGTATGTTTATCAATTGTCTGGTTGCCATAACACAAGCTCTGCTTTGCTTGGGATCAGATAACCGTGTGTGAGATGTCCCAGGATAATATTATTATTACAATTATATTGTAACAAAAAGAAAATGTACACCACTCGGGATTAAATAGTAGTATCAATCAAAGCCTTGAAAGAAAAGGCTATTTTCGGACAACACTACTAAATAAAAAAGTGAATTAGAGCTGTTTTGAAATGACGCTTTTTATATATTTAAAAGATGCACATACAGGTATCGAAGAACCTTAAAGTTTTCAAAATCCTTGATAAATAACTGCATATCACACATCCTACTCTTTTAAAAGAGTTGACATTTAATTTAAAACAAAATAGCAAAAAAAGTAACTTAAAGATATTTCAAAAGATGTGAAAAAAAATCTTGTTAACTTAGTAATAGAATCTTAAATCTGTTGAAAATATACCAACATTATGTCATAAAAATGCTGGAGTGACACTAAAAACTATTATGAAGCGCACCGCAAGCCGACAGGAGAAAATGTGGCCGCGGTCTCATAATAAGACAGGCTATAAATATACAGGTTAGACGCTCGGGGACTGCTGAGCAAACTGAAAGACGTAGATGACAACTTTGTGTATTTATTTGTTTGTTTAAATTTAAATAAAATGTAAAATATAAATGTCTAAGGAACCTTACAGATGACCCTTTGAATGAGTCTCGTTTATCATGACAGTATTTAAACTATCGCGCTGCATGGTTAAGGACTTTCTGCTTGCGACCACCGTCGGTGTAACCTGGTCGAAACGTCAAGCCTAAAAAGATATTTGTACATGTTAGCGCTAATTCCTTTTAAATAGTATAACTACGTTAACCGAGAAGTCTGAAGTCCGACGCCGGACGACGTCCGACGAAAAACTTCGTTACCAAGGTTCTGGGATAGGTGATACGAATAATTAATTAAGAAACGAGTCCCTCCTGTCCTCCTGTCTCAGAGAGCACGCTTAGCGGTTAGTTATTTACTATCGACAACGTAGCTAACACTTACTGATAATTCCAACAATTAAATGAAAGTACATTATTGTACGTAATGACAGTATACTAACATTTGTGAACAAATGTGAAACTATTTACAAAATCAGTCGAACATCGAGTGGGAAAACAATGTTAAAACGTTTACAAGTATCGAATATCAAATCTAAATAGGACACCCTGTATGAAATTACGATATCGGTCAAGCGTCAAATAAATGTCCAATGTTATGTAGGTTAATTTGAACGTTGAACTAGTTGTTAATAAATAGATTTGGATCGCCATACTAGTTAATTAATATCTACCTTCATCGAATGAATTGTATAAACTATGGAGCAAAGAGTTTGTTATACTGTGTAACTCTTATTTCGGCACTTTTCTTTTACTATTTGGAAAACACATTAGGAACGTTAACTTTAAAAATATTTTTTTGTTTACAAACCTTTTTGCTGATACCTAAATAGTTTGGAGTTTCCTGTGGACGTCTACACTAAAATGTTGTTGTAAATATATATTTTTTAAACAAGAATATTTGGCTTTGAGTCTGTGTATAGGGTTTAAATACTAAATGTTATGATGACAAAAATGCTATATTTGATCACTTAAAAGTGGATTAGGTTTACCTATATAGAAAAAAAGAATATGACATTAATAACAGTAAAATACAAGTCGTACTCGAATATAGTATGAGATCTTCATTGTACAGAATATACCAATGTATGCAAAAACGACTAAGCTAAAATTTAAACGAACATGTGACAATCTATTCGATATTCTGTTTAATAATTGCAAGCTTTATACATTGTGTTAGTGACGAGTTGTAATATTATGCTAACAATTAAATCAGACAATTATGTTATTGCGTAAAGTCCTTAAGTTCTGCATTAGCAGCTAAGCTGGTTTATTTTGGACTGCTGTCAATTTTCACAATAATATGAAATTTAAGTAAATTTAGGCATAAAATACATTGATATATCTGGTTTTAGGGTAATTTCAGTTATAGGAAGCCTAAAACTGCCTTTTTGGCTTAGTGGTGCTAAGCGCGACTGCTACGTTAGAGGTCTTGGGTTCTATTCCCAAGTCGACCAAGGTGTTATTGGGTTTTTCTATGAAATTCTCAGTAGCAGATCGGAGTTTGGATTTGTGCCTGGTTAATGGCAATAGGCTCGCCCCCTATATCATGGGACCTAAACATACTGGCGAACTGTCGGTGTACATCGGTACACCTCTGCCTAACCCTTTGGGGATACAAAGTGATGGTATGTAAAGTAATGTAAAACTGATATAAAAAATAAAAATCATTTTTTTTCCAATTTTTATATTAACGACGATGTTCCTTTAATATTCTTCTTCGTGTTCCCATACAGGTCAAATAGAAATTATTTATTTTTAAGTCCATTTCAAATTCAAAATAATAAATTCACGACGTCATTATTAAGTAAAACAGTAGGTAGTTAAATAAACAAATAAAACACAATCGTGGTCTTGAGGTAGGGAAATAATTTATGATGTCTCAATGAAGGGACAGGCCTGTCTGCCGTGATAAAACATTCATTGTACAAAGATCCTCTGTGTACATAATGTATATTGCTTACCGTAATGTTTCCTAAAAATATATGTACTTTATAAATTAATTGTGTCCCATATAAGGTAATGTTTTATTAACAATAAGCAAGCTATTCTTGAATTCTGAATTTAAGGAAAGATATTTACAACAGTAATTTAAATGCAAGTATTTATTTTATGGAACTTCTACAACTTACTCCCTAGAACATACATAAACAATAATTGGCAAAACAGTTTTAGGCATAGTGAGTTCGTCACTTACAGAAGTACACAGCACTCTCAGAATAATAAAAGGACAAGCAAGATAGCATTATAGAATTAAAATTATAATAAGGAGTGCTACTTTTAGTAACCGAGTACTAATATCGGCCTCAAAAGATTTACAAATACCACTTTTGCCGGCTAGACGTGCAACTGTTACCACACATTAAAAACAAAAGCAATATAAATGAGTATAATTCATTTCTAAAGTATTTGTTTGATAAAATGAAACGAATGGACTTCATAAAACGTAGAACATTCCCATAAAATATATTTTCCCGCAGATGGCTAAAACGTTCTCCCTCAAGCCACCAAGAAACAAATATATTGCGATTTGCTCCTTCATTTTCTCGCAAGGTATTTTATTGCGTTGGGGTCTCTCATAAATTTCGCAGTCACTCACATAGAAAAATAAGGTCTAACCGAGGCTCAGAAGAAATTGGTGCGAAAATTTCTTATTAGTTTATTTTTATTACGAGTGCCGACGGGCCATTCTGACTTCTAACTGCTGATATACCACATTGTGGCTGGACTTCTTATTTTTTAAGCAATGAGCTACGGAGTTACGTAATTTTTTTCTACAAAAATATTTTGGAAAATTACAAGAATGAAAAAGAAATGTGGTATTTAGTCGGTATACAACCTATCTACTTCGACATTTTTTGTTAGTTTAAGAATTTATCCAGACGTCTCAAAACTTTTCTAAGATCAAAAATAAACTCTTGTCGTTCGTAAGGCATTCCAAAATAGGAATAATCAAATTGGCTTGAAGTGAATACCTAGGAGGCCGGCGGGACGGTTCGTTCCGACAAACTTTTCAAACGAAACGGCATTTCTAATTAAAACCCGCTGTCTAGTTCTACAAATAGGCAACGGTGCAGGCCGAATACAGATATGTACGAACGTTATTTATACCAAACTGCATAAACCAATCAGTATTCTGAACATACAAGCATGTGGAGTGAATACCCATCGAATAGCGACTATTCGACGAACATTATTTAGGAATACGGTTCACTATGCAATAGTGAAGAACATCCTCTAAAAAAAACTGCAATAGCCAACCATACCAAATATAAACGTAAAAAAATCTGAAGTAGACACTCACAGTTTCAAAGCTACAAAATTGAAAACAAAAATGATAAATGGTTCGGTATAAAAGGATAACATACAATATCGAACCAACTAATTAAAAGCTTTTGTTACAATTCTGCGTAATTGATCCAATAAAATTCAAAACGTTTTTATTGTAACCTTATAACTTATATTGGAACACAAAGCTTTGAATGTACTTAGAGCGTGGTTGGCTTACGCAGATATTAAATGGCTAGATCGGATAATAAACTCATTGGCTTAATAGGCAATGAACAAAAAAATGTAAACACTAATGGGATTTGTCCAATTACAATGCGTAGGCACATCTAGTCGCTGTTTACATAGTACGGTTCCAGCAGTGTGGCAGATGGCAGATCAATACAAATACAAATATCAGGGATCCGAGAACGCCGAAATTTGTGTGATTTGTGTACGAGTATGTAGGCGCTCCCATTTTGTAACCTACAGAAACATCACACAGATTTTTTATACGCAGACAGCACGTATGTTCTCGTAAGCCGCGGAAAGCCGTAAGCCTAAATGATTTGTATGTTAATCAGACTCAGATCCTTGTAGAATAACGAAATCCCCACTAATTCACAATTGGGTGAATTTCAACAAATGCCATTTTTCTTATCATATCGGTGAACTTTTACAATTTTTATGTTTTTGCAGATTTTTCAGGTTTTATGTAATCTTTAGGATACAAAATGTCCCCAAATTTAATATCATCAATGTATCATTTAAGACTGAGGAGAAAATTCAGTTTGAATTTTGGTTTCCACCGATGTGAAAAACCGGCACCGATTATTTTTTTTGTACACCGATATGATAAGTGTATCCACCGAAATGATGTACAAATCCAGCGATATGATAATCTATTCACCTTTGAACATCGAAAAGGAAATAGTTAGTAGGTACTTGAAGGTGACTTATTATTGGTTAAGCCTAGCTTGATGAAAATGATAGGTGTCAAACTAGTGTGACTAGTGCTGGGAAATAGTTTATTAAATCGATACTCAAATTAAACTGAATTGAGACTATGTCAATATATTATGCATTTAAGAACATTAAAAACAATAAAATGAAAAAGCATAAAAAAAAAGAAATTGTCTGTTGAAAATATTTGCTCTAATTCAGTATCTTCATTCTGCATTAAGTCAGTATTTTCATCGTTATCAGCTCTATGCCATAATAATATTTCATTGTCATCCGATTCATACATGCACGCAAAATATTAGCTCTATCAGTTGAAGACAACCTCAAAAAATATGATTTGGTTCAAAATTAAGTTGCAAGCTTCCACCCGGACAAACAAAAAATACATAAATTGCAAGTTAAATAATAAAATGGTAGAAACCTTCTAATAAAAATCTATAAATAATATTTTTTAATTTTTCAGTGTCGATAATAACACTAAATACTCCTTTGTCCAATCGATTTTCATGTATCGAGGTGTCTCGTCCCTAACATTTTTGCAATATGACATAACGTTTTACGAACGTCTTAGTTAAAATTATGACATTTGTTGTCAGTGAAAATTACTTCAGTTTTGGTATGATTTTTAAAACAAATTAAATCATTTCGACTTTGGATAAAGTATATAATGTAAATGTTTAGTGCAAAAAAGTATAATGTTTTAAATATCAGTAGTTTTTCGTTTGCCAATATTAACCATCCGTTGCGACGACGCTACAAAGTTAAGTCGTCACTCTCACTGACACCTATCATATTCATCAAGCTAGGCTTAACCGATAATAGAACTGAAGATCTGAACTTAGGGTAGATCACATCCAAAGAGAACTTGAGTTCTTAGATATAAAATAAAAATGTATTTTTGAAATTATGTACCTATTTTTACGTTTTCTAGAGGTACTTAAAATTAAAAAAATAATGATTATTTTTATTATCATTGTCTTTATTAAATGAAATATGAAACAAAAAAACAAAAATCTCACATCTAAGTTTAGCTAAACGTTTTCTTAAATGTTCCTCTCTTACAGAATCGCTTTTGATTTAAGCTTTGCTTATTCTTTCCAGCAACCTATTCCACCCGTTCTTCTCCTCATCTTTTAGTTTTGGCCTCGGCATTCTTAAACAAAATTAAGCTACTATTATGTTTTCTTTTTAGCTATTAATTATTTTATTTATTATTACGTACTTACTATTTTTTTAACAATTTTTTTTTTGCCATAGAGACTTTAAAGCGTTCAATTGCTCCACCTCACCATCATCATCTCAGCCTATGGACGTATTACCGAATACAGACCTCCCTTGATGATACATTTATTTATACATCTTCTACTACCCAGTGGTATCGTGGTAATGATTTTGGCAGTCTATGTAGGTAAATTTACCTTGTATGTATGTATGTACGAATGTTTGTATGTAGGTATATATGTATGTGTCTGTATGTATGTTTGTATGTGCCATTGTGTCTTTGTATACTTAACGAAATGACACGGGATCTACCGATATGATATAACGACTCACCGAGATGATAAAATGATCTACCGATATGATAAAGCAATCCACCGATGTGACAAAACTGTGCGTTGATCACGAATCAAAACACCGATATGAGATATATGCCACCGATTGATTTTTTCTTATCATTTCGGTGTAAATTATCACATCGGTGGTAAAAAAGACCACCGATTACAGCGATATGAGAACAGCGACATGAGAAAATACACACTTTTTAGAAAATTATAAAAAATGCATAATATCTAGGATAAATTGAATAACAGACAATGAAGCTAATTCACTTACTACCTCTGTTAGAACCAAACAAGAATAAATAAACTACTCATTACACTAGAAAAATGCAACCACCGATTATATAAAATAATTGTCCGGGAGCAACTGAAATGGCGTTCTTACAGTTTTGGTGGGCATATGCAGCGATTTAACCCACTTCTATCCTGACTGTCCACTAGCACACACCAACGAGGGAAATACAATTGGGGTGGGGATGCTGTCCGACTCGTCGATGTAAAGTTATGTTTGAATTACTTTTGTCCAGCGATATGAGAATATTTTTCAGGACAAGTACGTTTGTGCCTCTCAGTAATAATAATCGTTAATTATGAAATAAAATATGCTAGATATTAATAAAAAAACTAATATTCTATGAAATAGAATAAGTTATATACCTAATTTTTTTATTTTTATTAGTGTATAAGCTGTTTTGTTTGCAAAAAAAGTAGTGGGACAGCACCGATTTGCAAAAAAATAGAGGTTTATGTATTTTATTTCTACCTTTGTAATAGTCCTAGGCAAATCATATTTTTGCCCCAACCCAATAACTACCTATTGAATACTAAAAAAAATAATTCAGAACTATATTCCTTTTTTCAAATACTAATTTCAACGAAGACAAAAAAATAAGGCATTTGGGAAATTCACCCAATTACTAAATCAGCAAGAATGTAGGTCGGTTTATTACATGAATCTAAAAAGTATACGGTTCGGTTCCGATCGATTCAGTCGTTCGCCGTCATAAATATTTTACGCTCGCATGCATCTGTACGTCGGCGAACATTTTATATGTAAAGGCTCGGAATATGTCGCCTTGAGAGATGAGCGTTCAAATATTCGTGTAGCTGCTGAAGTCAAGAAAAAATATTGTCATAGCCAGTACATGTTTTAGTATACCTTTTATTTCACGAGTGTACCTTACTTAGTGTATTATTTACTCTTTGAGTTTCTTTCTTATTTACTCTGTCCAGGCAATGTTTTATGAAAAATCGCTTGACCGTTTTCTCAGACGTTTGAAAGCGATGTAACTTGGTTGTCGGTTCCTTTGAAGCATAATAGCCGTACATTGCCCAATTTTTTCATGTTCATTTCGCGTCAACCAAGTGCGGTTGCTTTACCAAAAGGAAACTTTTCAGATTGGAATAGTTCGCCGGATATTTCCCGCGTTGGCATCCATCTTTGTGGGAGAGGGTGACACGGGCAGCGGTGTGGGTCCGGGAGGCATAGGGGTAGCCGGTTTTTTCGCCAATGTCCGTTCGCTTTGTGAATAACCTATTTGTATTTCAACTTTAAACGAATAGTTCATCTGTAGTACATTTACATATGGGATTATCAAACTCGTTCTACGATAGCTTATTTCCTGCATCTACTCGTAGCTAACTCTTATCCTCCACTTTGAATTTTTCGTCGACAAGGGAGCAATGAAAAGAACTTATTTACTAAAGTGTATTTTCTGAGTGTACGACGCGACGTTGCTTCTATGCAACTACGTACCATAAAAACGTGATGTAAGACCAGGACACAATGTTTCATGAATATTTTTAGCTAAAAATAAAGCAGATCAAAACTGGGTATTTTAAAACTGGCTTTGTGTAATTGTGTCCTAAAGCTGGACCATTACTTTAGATTGAAATAAAAAACGGAAATTCAAATGATTACTTTCTAGAATTTTCTAATATCAACATACCCATATGTTGTTTATGGTCGAAGATAAGCTTAGGTTCGGTCTATCTCAGCGTTTCAGTATTCTACATGGCTGTAATTTTTTTGCTCGCTTTTACGATTTACGGCGTTATAAATTCTGAACGAATGCGGATAGTAAAAAGTGGAGCTGAGTGAATTTTTGAACGGGGCTCTACTTTGTACCTATTTTCCCACCTCTGCTCGTTACATTTTTCCACAATTTTGGGAAAACTAATTTCATCCTTCAAAATAATAAAAATATGGGCCTCATCCGCCCTTGGCTGCGTCTAAATATGCAATAAATTCCTCGACGTATCCCCGTCTGTCACGATATTATATTATTTTTATGTAACACTTGCTGTGCCAGTTTCAACCGACGAAATTGTATACATTTACGTGAAATTTGTTTTCTTTTTTTTACATAAATGGTCAAAGGCATTTCAGGCAAACCAAATTACACAATCTATTTGACACGAAATAACACGAAATATCGATACCTGAAAAAAAACCTTAACAGACCAATTTCTGTACATGTGTTGGATTTATTGTAACAAATTGCAAAGAAAGTATATAAAAGAGCTATAAGTCAGCCAAACTATTCAAAGTCGCGGCAAAAGCTAGTTTTACATGAAAAACGAACTCTACTTATCTTCCACGCTATATTTTGGCTTACATGTTCAGCGAGATATTTGATACGCCTATACAATGCCTATGTTCACATAAACATTCGTGAGCTCTTGTTTATAAAGCAACCGTTCACTTGCCTACAAAGGCTGCGTCAATTCCATTATAGGAAGACTACTTTAAAATAAAAAAAATAACCTAGATATGGGAGTATCAACTTTTTTGTGTGAAACATATCGCTTTTTATGCCTTTAGACAATGATTTTGCGATATCGCCTATTTATTACAAAGACTTTGTAATAAAAAGTCATCTTAAAGTTTAATTATATATGAATATACTTTTCCTAAGATCCATCACGTTTCTTGAAAATTGGCTTTTCAGTTCCGGTTTCCGATCATTCAGTATTGTCTGTACTGTCAGTATTGCATTGATCTCTTGATTTTTCTCTATCTACTCCCTCTTTGGATTCACTTGTGGCTATCTATGCACTTGAATGACCTCTGTGTAGGTAATAGGATTGAATCATAAAGACCTATCTCACACCTGCTTATTTCAACAATAACCTAACATAACCTTCAATAATCTTACATTTACTTCGAAAACAGCAGTAACCACAGTCTGTTATAATTACATCCACAAAATGAGCTTACTCCGTTAAGTAACAACCATTCTGGAACAGTTAAATGTGAATATGTTTACTGCTGATAAACCCTCGGGGGACCAACAAGTTCAGTTTGTACAATTATGCCATTATTTGCACGCTTCCACACAAATGTTGCCTTTATTAAGCTTGACAATGAGTGGAATATTTTTATTGGAATCTAGATTGTGGATATTCGTTTATTCGGCTAGGTTGATGTTTGCTGTTTTTAAGTTACTTACGTAATATCTGAAAATAACACTACTAGCAGCTAGACTCATCATCATCTATACATTTTTGAAGTGCTTGATTTACTAAAGAACTTCCAATGATTTAATGTGTTACCAAAAAATTTAGTTAATGATTTTTTTATTTGACTATAGCCGCTATAATAATAGTAATTACTACACATAAAACAAAAACTGAATGCTTCCTTGATTAAAATAAAGTTACTCACAAAATTAAGGCCTTCCTGCCTTAATTTAGTCTTTGTGAGCAAAATGCTTATTATGTAATGAAACGATCAACTAACTAGGGTGAGAAACACTGATTGTTGAAGGTAGGCGGGACGTGATGGTAATGATAATACCTCATGGAATACAGCTCAAGGGATGTTCGTACACATTGTACAGTCACATTTAAGAAAAAAAGATAGTTTATATATAGTTTATTAAGTCACCTTTTTAATTGTGTATTAATGTTATTTACGCAGTGTATATCAGCAACTAGTTTTAGGTTAAGCAAAAAAAACGTGTCTAGCATTTTATGAATAGGTATATAACAGCATGTTTGAAGGGAATAATGAAAGTGGACAAAGCAAAGTGTAAAGATTGTAGCAAGTGGTCGCTGCCTACCCCTACAAGGGAAAGAGGCGTGATTATATGTATGTGTGTATAACATTTTTTTGTTGTACAGATACAACTGACGATACGACGACTAAATACATATATTTTACCTTTTCATATTCCTTTGCTTCTAGTCACGTATTGATACAGGCTTTCGAGTGGAACTAACTCGAGCAGTACGTTCAGTGCTTGCAGTATGTAAGGCGATGTATTTTTTTTTTCACATAGCTATATGTTACAGTTCGACGCTGCTCGTTAGTGAGAGAAACGGGGACGCTGCACTCGTCCAAACGAAAACGGTTAAAACGTTCACCAGGTACGTTTACCTTTTTTCTATTTGTTTCTCGTATCATTTTTCTTGGAGCGTTCATATGAGCAACTAAAATTGCCAATAGCAATTTCAATGAAAATAATAGGTATAACCACATTGGGTGTACACTTGCAACAATGTTATTTCATGTGTGCCAAATTTGGGCGAGGTATTTTGAATATCCTAGTTCTTTTTTAATTTACCCCTAGCAAATAGCACAGATATTTAGTAAAAAGAGAACATATTAAAAGGTTTAAAGTGCTCAATAGCAATTAAATGATTACAAAAAATTAAAACGACACAATAGAGTTAACACCAATTTTCTGTAAAGTCGCTTTATTTACTGCCACACCCTTATGTTAAATGTTATATGTTACATGTGGCACAATATTTTGTAACAGCACGAATTTTTAAAAATGATTCTTTTGAAGTTTAATTATTTCATCTATTTGGTGTAGATTCTCGTCCGGAGTTGGTGTACACGTTTATCGAGCAAGCAGTTCAGCCGGGGGCCCAGGTGGCGCTGAAGTGTTCCGCCGTCGGAGAACCGCCTCCTCGGTTCAGGTGGTCTCTTGATGGACAGCCTATACCCTCGCATCTTGGGTGAGTTCAGCACCAAAAAATCTTTTAGGAATTATAGGTCGATATTTATACAGGTAGAAAAAAGTCAATGTAGAAAAATAAGTCAGGAAGAGCTCCAACGCCAACCCGCTACAATAAATTTTGTAACACGAAAACTGTTTCCCTAAGTAATTAATTCAGATACTAACAAATAAATAGGAGGCGCGGAGGTTCCAAAATCCCAAAGTGAAAATAAAGCGAACTTTGTTTTAGATCTAAGCATGAAAAATAACATAAATTAACATCATCCCGATCCATTAAATACTAAATGGAGATCAGTTGAATGACGTTATAATTTTTTCATGAACCATCTCAAATAACACTACTTAAATCCTTATCACGATACATAAATAAAGACAACAACATCATTATATTTTATGACGGGCTAGAATCTGATACGTAGCTCTAACGTCCTTATTTTAGTTTTTGGGTGTCATATTTAGATAAGAGTTTGGTCCTTTATCGCAGGGCTATTATCACGGAAAGTGGCCCCAGTGGGCTAAGTTGCCACTATGTGATGTGTCTCTTAGTAGTGTGATTTTTTGACTGGGATGGTTATTGTCCTGCTTGAGCTTGAGCAGGTGGTCCCTGGACAGCGGCAGCAGCTCCGCCATGTCATGCATGAGCGCGGAACCATCTCCGCCACCGCTTTATCGTCCTTTTTCTTCCTTTTTTAGATACCCCGAAAACAGGGAAGTATAAGTTTGACATATTAGTCTCTGTGTCTCTGCGTGGTTTCCTAGCTCCTAAACGAATGGACTGATTTAAGTGTTTTTTTTTTTTTTTAAGCGATGTTAAGAAAATGTTTCTTAATTTTATGTTTTATGAAACTTTCAAGGATTTCTTAAATGTTCAATCTATAGTTATCGGCCTTACAGTTCGGTCTCATCGCAGGGCTATCATCACGGAGGGGAGGGAGAGTGGTCCCAGTGGGCTCAGTTCCAGTGGTAACTACGTGCTGTCGACCCTGTCCCTCAGCAGCGCGAGGGTGGAGCACGGCGGAAGATATGAGTGTCGGGCCACCAACAACCATGGAAGTGTCGCTCATGCGGCAAGGCTCAATGTTTATGGTAAATGATTTTCCAAGAATCATCAAATTTTTAATATGGTTTTTAAACATGGATTTTAATGTATACTGTACAGTGCATCTACGTCGAATTACATCATATAAGTTTTAACCCCAATGCGTTATGTCTGATCATTACAACATAATAAATGCTGAAAACTTATTTACGTCTCTATTTTCTGTTCTCCATTATTGAAAGTCTATAATACTAACCCAATACATATATCTTGAGCGATTGATAGTCATTGAAGCTAACGAGAAAAATCCGTATCCCGGAATTAATCCCTTATAGACTCTCGCCCTTGTTGTGTATTACTGAAGAAAATAATAGGATGTGGGTAAATTGCTCAGCTTGCAATATTTTGGCACTTCTTTGGTATCCTAGAAAACTATAAAATATTAGTTCATGAGCAGGTTTCTAATTGAGCGAAGTAGTGCGTTAATTTAAATTCTGGTACAAACAGAAGGATGCGAGAATCTACCCATTCCTTTGGAAATTTTAATTAAGTAGGTACCTAATAAAACTATGTCAAATACCAGTACAAAAAATCTCAAAGGATTTCTTAGATACTATAACCTATTTATTTCATACTAACCTTTTTATGAACGACTGCGAAATAGAAATCCTAAATCTCTTTTCATTCCAACTATTTCTTCGCAATACGGAATGTTTTTTCACCTAGCCTTCATAAAACAGGTATTCGTCCCAGTTTCCCCTTTCATTCGCAGTGAGCGTAGCCATTTTCATTTCCCGAAACCCGTTAATCTGAAGCTAGCAAATCTACGCATATCGTGAAAACTAGTTAAATCCGGTATCATAACGATATCGAGATCGAATACAGAATATAAAGGTGCTCCCTTACCGACAACATTTGCGTGTAATGTAACGTTACAGATTTGAGCATTACATCAGTGAAGGAGGAGAACCGAGAATTACAATGCGCACCTTGTAATGATACAATGTGTAATATATTGATACAACTTGTAACATCAACGCACTCAGCACAACGAAAGATGTCAGACGAAATCTTGCTATGAAATGCTCAAAGTCGAATCTATATGTTACATTACACGCCATTGCTCGTTAGTCAGGGAGGTATTATTCTAATGTAATGCTCAAAGTCGAATCTATAATGTTACAATACACGTAAATGCTCCCGGTGAAGGAGCACCTTAACGTTACATCTCTCGTGAATGTAGACACATCGTTAACGGTATTCCAAGCTATTTGTGAGCATTATCCGGCTTAGTCTAGTTATCACGATTTTGGTAGTTATCGTGATTTTTCTTGTTAGCTTCCAATATAGATCAGATTATGTTGTACTAAAATATAGTTTATCTCATATTTGAATTTTGTACATGATATTTACGGTGCTACATACTCGTAGCGTACGCAAATTATAACATAATGACTACATAGGCATACCTAATATTTAGAACAGGGTAAATTATTATATATATTATATCACTACATAGTATAAAACAAAGTCACTTCCCGCTGTCTGTCCCTATGTATGCTTAGATCTTTTAAACTACGCAACGGATTTTGATGCCGTTTTTTTTAATAGATACAGTGATTCAAGAGGAAGGTTTATATGTATAATACATGCATAGTATAGTAGAGGAATACGGATAATCTTAGAGATTTCTAATGTAAGGTCGTAAATGAACCCATTTTTTGAGCTTTCATTGCAAACGCTTGCTGAACCCTATGAGATAGATCAAAATAATGTACTACAGTATTGTGCACCTTAAAAAGATCTACAAAAAAGTCCGCTTTGGCATATTTCTATCTCTTGAGGATAACCCACAATAACCATTTTTATCGTTTATTTATTACTTATTTACGAAAAAGCGATTTTAAGCAATACAGTATTAATCCTTATCCAATTAAGTTAATTGTGCATGCAATATAGATCAATATTGCCCTTTACAGCATGTAATTTAAATGAAAATTTTCGAAGATATTACAAATTTAAAATGTAGGGACATAGCGGTTGCGGCGATACCGGCTGGAGGGCCGCGCGGGGGCCGGGGGTCGTGCCTATACCAAATAGTGCGTCCAAGGCTGTGCTTCGCCCTACAGAACCTTATGATTGTGTAGTTATCAGTGTGTAGGTATCAGGTATCAGCGTTGCACCCGAGCAAAGCCGGGGCGGGCCGCTAGTTATATTATATTATGATCTAATATGTATATCTAAAAAGACTAGCAAGCTTGTAAATCGAAATTCATAAGCTGAAAATCTTATAATAAAAGAAGTAATTACTTTTTAGAAAATTATTGATATTTTACTCACGAGAGCGGGCTAAATATATAACACAAATATGTGTATTTATTGATCAATAACTAAAAGGGGTTTACCATGCCATGCCAGTATAATCTATAAAACACAAGAGCGCGTTAAAATAAAAAGAAATGAAAAACAAAGGAACGCCACTTGAATATTATTATTTATTACTTATCTTCACAGACAGCAGTAAATTACAATTTTTGTCTGCTGCGGTGCCGTTACTTAAACATTTCATGTTTGTGTTGCTATCCTAAATAAATACAGATAAGTATTATTTCAGTTACGAATGTGTCAAGACCAAAAGTATGTAAAGCTTTAGAAAATAAACCTAAATGAGAGTGTAAAAATGTATGCGGTGCAGATCGCATTTTAAATACATTTTTTGTTCCTTTTTTAAATAATTTAAAAATAAATGCGTTGCTTTATTCTTTACTTTTTATTTTGAATTATATCACTGGCCATTTTTGCTGCAAGAGTTTGTTTTTTTTTGCATTACGTTGTATTCTGGAGCAAATTGGGGAAGACCTTTGCCCAGCAGTGGGACACATAAAAGTTAAAAAAAAAGTATTTTTAACAAATGTTATTTCTATAGGTCCTCCATACATCAGAGCTATGAATCCAGTGAAGGCTGTCGCCGGGTCCGAAGTCACGATTTGGTGTCCCTACTACGGATTTCCTATCGAGTGAGTGCCTATAGTAATTTACATTGATTTATATATGAGATTGATAGTAACCCAGACCGAATCAGACCGGACCGTCGATTGCGTTGTAAATCTAAAGGCTACGGACTTCTTTCTGTAGTGCTAGCATTTATGTGTTCTTTTAGGAGAGGGATAGCTCGATTGCTTATTGATTTTGAAATGGACTTTGTCTTGAAATTTGGTATCGTAATTTTTGGATTCTTAGCAGTGTTAAAAAAATGAAATATCCACAAGAAAAAAAGGTAAATGAGAATAAAGAAGTAAAATAAAGATTTTTTTCTATACCAAAAAGTGTCCACTGAAAAAAATATATTTAGAATTTATTATGATTGATATGATGATTAAAGAACATGTAAAAAGGACGGTCATAAAATGTTTTGTAATCAATAGTAAAACTTTTTATGTTACCAGAGCATAAAAATTCACTTACATCATTGCCTTTACAATATGTATGGCAACATTGAGACTCGGCTCACGAAGGAGGCCGAGCTACGAACCTTCTTATTATGATTACTAACTGAATATTATAGGCATTATTGTTTTATAACCTTTATGTAAGTGCCAGCTTGATGGCGGGAGAATGCGAATCACTTGATTTTGTGAAGGAAAGTGGAAAGGTTTTCTATGTAAATGAAACGTGTTAAGGGTACTTTGGGTACTTTGAGTAAAATGGGAGACACTGACTTTTGGACTGTATGGGAAAATTATGAGAGAGTCAAGTATTGTTGATTTAAGTTCAGGGGTCAAGTTTGACAGTGTAGTAGTAGTAAGTATATTTTATTATGGCGAAATCAAATGAAAATATAAAGTTAATACTAATATGAAGGAAAAATTGGTACATATCTACCATCATATATCAGGTACATATCTATGTCTAGTAAAAACGTTAAAATATAATACTGATATAATTACTTCTAGTCAAAAGATTTTCATTGCACTTCTACTCAAATTACTATAAATTTAAATACCTAACTTTCATTTAATCAGTTAATATATTTACTTGACTAATTAACTTAGTTAGAAATCCAACTTCTGGGAAGCATTGTTCCGCACCAAAGCCTTGGTTTCACTAACTTCGAACTGTTCAGAGCCTTTGCAACAGATGCAACATTCGGGAAAAACTTTTAATTATTGGAAATATATTTAAAAACAATATTGACTTTCTTATAAAATGTTTGGCTTAAGTTTTAAAGTATAGTTTATGTAACAGTTTTGACTGAGTTTCCATGGTCAATACTACTCAACACTGTTCTTCAGATTTTAAAGTAATAAAATAAAAAATATATAAAATTAAAATTTTGTCCTAAACAAAGCAAGACTTTAACGAACTACGGATCTACACTTGTAGTATTTTATAATATTTTTAGAGCAAGGGTAGAAGGTACTGGTTAGACTCAGTAGGACTTTTTTTTCGCATTCGTTACATCAAAAAAACATTTAAAAAAACTAAATTCTTTCTACAACTTTTTTTTCCTGCCCAGCTCTGTGAAGTGGGAGGGTGGTGCGGGCACAGACCCTCGGTACCAGCAGGTGGACGGGCAGCTCACCATCACCAACGTGGACCGCACCCGGGACAAGGGCGGCTGGACCTGCTCCGTGCTCACTCCCGGAGGAGAGCTCGCCAGGAGAGAGGTAACTAATGGGAGGGGGGGGAGGCACAGACCCTCGGTACCAGCAGGTGGACGGGCAGCTCACCATCACCAACGTGGACCGCACCCGGGACAAGGGCGGCTGGACCTGCTCCGTGCTCACTCCCGGAGGAGAGCTCGCCAGGAGAGAGGTAACTAATGGGAGGGGGGGGGGGGCACAGACCCTCGGTACCAGCAGGTGGACGGGCAGCTCACCATCACCAACGTGGACCGCACCCGGGACAAGGGCGGCTGGACCTGCTCCGTGCTCACTCCCGGAGGAGAGCTCGCCAGGAGAGAGGTAACTAATGGGAGGGGGGGGGGGCACAGACCCTCGGTACCAGCAGGTGGACGGGCAGCTCACCATCACCAACGTGGACCGCACCCGGGACAAGGGCGGCTGGACCTGCTCCGTGCTCACTCCCGGAGGAGAGCTCGCCAGGAGAGAGGTAACTAATGGGAGGGGGGGGGGCACAGACCCTCGGTACCAGCAGGTGGACGGGCAGCTCACCATCACCAACGTGGACCGCACCCGGGACAAGGGCGGCTGGACCTGCTCCGTGCTCACTCCCGGAGGAGAGCTCGCCAGGAGAGAGGTAACTAATGGGAGGGGGGGGGGGCACAGACCCTCGGTACCAGCAGGTGGACGGGCAGCTCACCATCACCAACGTGGACCGCACCCGGGACAAGGGCGGCTGGACCTGCTCCGTGCTCACTCCCGGAGGAGAGCTCGCCAGGAGAGAGGTAACTAATGGGAGGGGGGGGGGGCACAGACCCTCGGTACCAGCAGGTGGACGGGCAGCTCACCATCACCAACGTGGACCGCACCCGGGACAAGGGCGGCTGGACCTGCTCCGTGCTCACTCCCGGAGGAGAGCTCGCCAGGAGAGAGGTAACTAATGGGAGGGGGGGGGGGGGCACAGACCCTCGGTACCAGCAGGTGGACGGGCAGCTCACCATCACCAACGTGGACCGCACCCGGGACAAGGGCGGCTGGACCTGCTCCGTGCTCACTCCCGGAGGAGAGCTCGCCAGGAGAGAGGTAACTAATAGAAACCTCTTTACAGTAGGACAACCATAACTGTGGCGCATCGAAAAATAAACAAAAGATAGTTTGAGCGAGATGCAAATACAGATAAACAGTGTGTGAGGCAGAGACGACGATATTTTCTATGAAAAAAATATCAGTCTATAAAATAAAATAATAACTACGATTCACAGAAGGGCGGATTATGTACTTTTCTATAAAGCAGTGTACGTTTTGTGATATTAAATCGGTTTCTGCGTATTCATAGTATACTATAAACTAAACATTTCATTCACTTCCCGTTTAGAGTGCATGTAACGTAATATTTATTTAGTTTTATAGATACATTTTTCAATACATTTATAACGGCAAACTAGATAGGTACGAATAAAATATTTTTATTTTCAAATGTATTTTGCTATTTACTTAATAGTTTTGTTTGTTTATTTAAGTACACCAATGATGTTCTCGATTTTTTAGATAAAACATGTATATTTTAAAATCAAATACAGTTCCTATAAAATATTCATTTTTCACATCAAATCAGTTCCGGTTACTTAGTTTTAGACACGATCTATTTACTGCCGGGGATGAACGAACGCACTACACCTCATTTTATGCTTCACTTATACCTACAGGGTGTTACAAAACCCCTGTCCGATCCGTTAAGGGGTTGTTAGGTATCGATATCTAATTACAAATAGTAAAAATCAATAAATAACCTATAAAAAAATCTCCATATTGCGGGTGAGAGTTACGGCATCGTCTCAAATATCGACGAAAATGGTGGTATGGTTTTTGATTTATCTTCAAATTTAGGGATTTTGGAGGCTATTTCAAAGTTCATATTGTTATTATCATGAATATTCCAAATTTGATATTTTATTTGGGCATGTGATTGTGAACCCTATATCACCCTTTCCGGTCGGACAGGGGTTTTTTAACACCCTGTATATCAGTATGAACAAAGAACTTATTAACAAAATAATGATACAGTTTCAAAATGATTAAGTGATTCAAGATTATTCAAAAAGCTATTATTGTATCTACACTATTGTACACACAAATAATATTTAACGTATGTACGGAGAAAATAGGTGCAAAGGTAAAATACGCCGTCGTGAGTCCATTTCACAAAACAGGGTTTAAAGTAGTTACTTGTTTATGATTGCATAATTACTCTCATAATTTTTATTCACTTTTATCAACTAAAAGTTTAATTATTTTTAACAATCAGTGGCCAATATTATTTTTATTAGAAGGGTTTGACTTATTTTTATAGGTATGTTTTAGTTTCAATAGAATCAAATGATTCGTTGCCGACATGTTCACATAGCGCCTTATTGCCTAAACGCAGTCATTGTTTTTACGCGACCAAACCATCTGATTATTAATATTATTATACATATCTACCTCTTTTTTTCTGGTCCTCATAACAATATTTCACCATAGGTCCAAATGACGGTAGTCTCACCGCCAGTGCTGTCACCGATTGTGTTCCCACCTGGTCTAAGAGCCGGCGACCGATCACAACTGACGTGCACTGTCACCTCGGGAGACATGCCAGTCTACTTCTCCTGGCTCAAAGACCAAATGCCTATATCCAGTGCACTTCAAGTAAGTTACATTATAATGTAAAAATGTATATTGTGTTCTTGTTGTTAATCTAAATTATTTAACATAACATTTTTTAATATGAATGATTAATGGGCAATGAAAAAGGAAGTCATTACTTAAGTAACTACTGCACTGGTGTATCCACAGTTCCACACCACCTTTTTTGCTACGTTCGCTGTCACGATCCGTTTGCAGTCAGACCACACCTTTATACGGGTCGACGTGTAGTGTCGTATAGTTTCAACAGTAATTATTTCAACTGCTGTTTGTCCAAACCTTTAAATTAAAGTAGCAGAATCACTTTTCTCTAATTCTTTTTAAATTGTAGGTAGACGAAAGAGGAGCAGAGTTCTACAGCATGCTTCTATTCAAAAGTTTGACGGCAGCCCACAGTGGTATTTACACTTGTGTCGTGACCAATACTGCGGGTAAAGCGAATATGTCCGCTGAACTGGCTATCAAAGGTAAAATAATCTTAAGTAATTATTTTAAATAACATTTCTGTGAAACTTATTTAATTGTAGAAGGAATTGTCTTAATGAATATTGAAAGTACGTATAGAAACCTTACAAGGAATAAAATAATCCTGCTAAGTTAATTACTTACAGAGAATTTGTACTACGAACAATTGGCTTGGAAATACTCGATCTCCGTCCGATGCAATTCACAATAAATCGTTATTACAGTACAGCTAATATTTTAAGATAACTTCAAATAGTACAATTAAATCAATAGTGTTTATATACTTGAAGATGAAATAGTATTTTATTGCAGTTCCTCCATATTGGCAAATTGAGCCAGCAGACACAGCTGTTCTTCTCAACGGATCTCTTACTGTAAGTTGTGAAGCACGAGGTCATCCTTCTCCTTCTATATATTGGACTAAGTTTTCTGGTAAGACTTTAATGAATAAAAAAAAAGATTTAAGTATACTTGTTTCTTCGAGTATATTGTAATCGTTCGGTAATTTTAAAGGAAGCACAGAAACAACCTTAGGTGGAGTATCAGACCCAGTGGTACTATCCAATGGTTCTCTAAGACTAGAATCAGCACGAGCAGAACATTCTGGAAAATATCGATGCAGAGCTGACAATGGTGTATCGCCCGCCTTATCTAAAGTATTAACAATACATATCAACGGTAAGTTTAAAAAAAATTCTGGTGTATTTTTTAAATGTAAATAAAAATGCAATTTTCCAACTGTATTTCTTTAGAGCCAGCGAGATTTGAAACGCAATCAGCGAACGTGACTGCAAAGCTGGGGGATACAGTCAGATTGGCATGTGTTGCCCGCGGCGACTCTCCACTCGCTACGTCTTGGAGCCATTCAGGACGAGCGCTACCTAACTCCGACTACCGGTAACTACAACTCAAATAACATACATTTCTATATCTATTGGTTTATTAGGTTTCTGCGAATGTTAGACATTTAAATAAAACGACTTTCAGACTCACTGATTTTTTACAGACTAAGTTTGCCCGTGACGACGATACCTGCAAAGGTGTCGAAACGTCGGGACCTAAAATCTAAAATAAACCGCGTCATAATGTGTATAACAGAGTTTAAATTATTAAAATTTCTATGTCTATACGTCGTGTTGTTATAGTTTATGATGTATAAGGATATTTTTAGGATGAGCATATCAGAAACTAGAAGTGCAGAAGGGTTGAGGAGTGAGTTAGTTATAGAAAGAGCTGACAGAAGAGATTCGGGCGTATACCGTTGTCAAGCTTCGAATCCTTACGGACGATCTGACCATTTCGTGCATTTGGCAGTTCAAGGTAAATTTTAACGCAACACAAATTATATATATTATTATTATTTTCTTTTGTAGACGTTAACGCCCGTCATTTTGTTTTTTAGAGCCCCCAGAACCACCAGCAAACTTTAGGGTCTTGGAGACCACGTCTCGTTCAGTTCGCCTCCAATGGCGAAGACCTTACGATGGAAATTCTCCAGTATTAGGATATGTCGTACAATATCGAAAACATGACTCCTCAAATACAGACTCCTGGAGAGACGCGGACACTCATAATGTCTCCGTATCTGCCCATAACCCGGACTCTTATTCTGAGTAAGTATAGAAGTTATTTGATTATATTATTATTATAAATATTAAATCAACTACAGTGCGAGCAAAACATTTAATGTCATTGTACAACGTTCAGTAAACAGGATGCTACTCATATCACATCCTGTTTATCTTTTATTATGTTAGGGCTTGTAATGTACGTTTACAAAACCTCTTTCTGCAGGACGGAAAGTGCAACAATAACCGGATTAGAGCCGGCTACAGCGTACTTAGTGCGGGCGCGGACAGTGACTGCCCAGTTTGCGTCGGCGCACACGAGGGCTTTGTTAGCGCTGACGTTGCACGAGCCGCCGTCAAGAGCCCCGATCAGTTTACGAGCATCTGCACCGAGATCCTCCACTATCGAGCTAGCTTGGCAGGTATGGGGCAACGAGTTTCGTTTTACACGCAATTCAATACCATGACTGATAGATGTTACACGAATTTACATCACCTAAATATTTTGGACGGAATGTTGAGTAGTAAATTGCAAGTGATTTCATTTTTATTGATTGACCTGGATTATTTTTTGTATCGTACAAGGCACCTCCATCATCATCCTGGAATGGTGAGCTTTTGGGTTACACCGTATGGTGGTGGCCCTCAGCTGACGGCACGCTAGCCGGGGGAGCCAATGTCGGCATGGAATTCGCGACCGTTAGGGGACAAATAACAAAATATATTATCGAAGGTCTGGAACATTATACACGGTGAGGAAATGAGATAATGTAATAATTATTTTGAACTATATTAGGTACTTATTAGTAATGTTTTTCAGATATTCTGTAAGTGTTAGAGCGTTTAATAGCGCTGGTGCTGGACCTGCAACAGCTCCTGTTAATACTTTGACTCAAGAAAGTGGCAAGTATATTTCTAATTTTAACTTATACACTAATTTAAGTCATAATTATTAAGTTATATAACCATTTACATTATTAACAGTGCCATCGGAAGGACCCCGAGCAGTCAGATGTCGCGCCGTCTCACCTCAAAGTTTAAAAGTAGAGTGGTCGCCACCTCCCGCGCACGCTCATCACGGCGCGTTACTAGG
The DNA here is from genome assembly GCA_905146925.1 of Autographa gamma. Taxonomy (NCBI): domain Eukaryota; kingdom Metazoa; phylum Arthropoda; class Insecta; order Lepidoptera; family Noctuidae; genus Autographa; species Autographa gamma. The sequence continues at coordinate 4,847,580 of LR989868.1, read as the reverse complement.
TTATAAATTACTCTACCGTCCGGAACATAGTGAGTAAATATTGACAATGTTTAATTAAATCGATTCGCTGTAACGCGCTGTGATCAAATTTTGTTTTAAATCCAAGCTGAGTGATGGCAGTTGTTTGTTGGCAGCGGCTGAGTGGTTGGAGTGGGAGGTGCGAGGGAACAGCGGGTCCAATACAGGGGCGGGAGCGGAAGTTAAGCGAGTAGCGGGGGTGGAAACGCTTCTGCTTGCGTTGAGACCTCATTCTAACTACACTGTTCAGGCGTTAGCGTATACGGCAGCTGGTGATGGCGTGCCCGCACATCCTATACATTGTACCACTCAGCAAGACGGTAAGATTTGCTACCCATAGATTTTTAAATAAAATACATACTAACATGTGATTTTCCTTCCTTGCTAATACATATTATTATATATATGCTTAGTTCCTGGCTCACCAGCTGCAGTAAAAGTTGTAGCGACGTCAGTCACGTCTTTGGCGGTTAGTTGGTTACCGCCAAGCCGACCAAACGGACCTCTTCTGTATTACACAGTATTCTATCGAGAATTAGGCAGGCAAGTACAAAATTATCATAATACAATACACTAATAACTTAACATGAATTGCTATATACCTACAGTTTTTAGCACGTTAGAAAGTGGTCAACTCAATTCATGTTCCCTGTTCATTTGAGTTTTTTCCTTACTAACTAAATATTTTTTTGGTAGTTAGAATATATCCCAATGTAATTGAAATTTCAAATAAAGATGTACGTGCAGAGAAGATAAAATGTTTTTATATCCCTATAATCTTAGGGACAGGCCACCACAAACCACGACAGTTCAAGTGGAAGATGGCGATTCATTCGTGGGGCTCGGAGGGTCCACGGAGTTGAGGTCCTTATCTGAAGGTGCAACTTACGAGGCCTGGGTGGCGGCGCACTCTGCTGCGGGGGAAGGCGAACCCTCGGCACCACAACCTGCTACCACAACATCGAGAGGTAATAGTGGGAAATAAGACAATATATAATATATATATCAAGAAGTTCCAAAAATCTTGAAAAAAAAAAAAACTAATTAATAATATTTTTGGCAATGATCACTTTTAAATGGATGTAATATAGATCTTCTTTTAAGATTTCTGTTTAAAGCCTGAATTAATAATAACCACCAGTTTTTATGTAACCCACTGCTTGACAAGTCTTCCTCCTTCAAACAACATACATGTATCTGTTTTAAGCTATTTGCATCCAAATCTTGATTTATACACAAACTTGCATTAAAATCGACAGGAGCTTAGTAAAATTTCCTTTTCCCTCCTTTAGCTAGAGCAAGACTCCTATCTTTCGGCGTGTGGGCGCGCGTGCAGTGCGGGCACTCGCTGCGCCTGGCGTGCGCGTGGCGGGGGGAGCCGGCGCCGCGCGCGCGCTGGCTGCGTGGGGACAGACCCGTCACTCATGATCCTCGCACGCATTTGACACCACATGGGCATCTAGCTATACATGGTAATTAACGTCGTAGCTTGGTTTGTTTTCAATAACTAATTGTATAATGTTTGTCGTAGGCTAATCTTTTAGATGAAGACATGCCGTAATTTACACTTGTAAATGAACAAATGAACGTTATATATTTACAGTCCTATCATAAACAATTGTTTTTGTAAATTCCTAAAGTTGATAGCCAATTATTTTGATTTTAATATGCAAGGGTTTATTTGCGTATTGCTATTTAACTTCCGAGTTTGGTGAATATTGTAAAAACAGTAAATATATGGGGAGATAGTTACAGTTGTGAAAGTTCCATTAAATTACCTTGGTGTGTTTTGCTCTTCTTGTAAATAGAAGTGGACGCATCAACAAGTGGGAACTACACGTGTTCAGCTCGCAACACGTTCGGTTCAGAAGAGGTGACGTACCGCGTGGAGTGCGCGGCGCCGCCGGCCGCTCCCACGCTCAGCTTGGACCACGCCGCACATACTGACGCCAGACTGACTTGGAGAACCACGCATCATCCGTCTGCACCGCCTCATGGTAAGATCAAATCTCCCCGTCTGTTGTTATTATTATTATTACTACCCACTACTTCCAGTGGCCATGATTCCGTACTTTGTACTTATATGGACTATCATTGTTGGTGAATCTCCCCGACCAATCAATCAATTCAGCTTATCACTATCCACCACTGAACATAGGCCTTTTCCAAGTTGTACACAGATGGACCTTGTTATCCTTTTCAGTTACCTGAACTCACGTCTTTTCTACTAGGCACTTGTCCATTTAAATTCCTAATTACTTTTAGTACATACGATGTTTTGCCTAACAAAATTTTACATCGTATCGATTTTTGTCTTATTTGCTTATTTTTGGCCAATACTAAGTGTATTGATCAAAATTCGATGTCCAAATAATAAAGTTAGGAAACTTTCATAATTATTATATGAAAAATAACATTGATTATACTTGATTCTTTATAGTTAAAGCTATTCGACGTGAAACAAAATAAGTTTGAATCATTGACACGAAAATTTGTATTCCCTTCGAGCGTCCGATTTCTGAGTATGGAAACAATCTCTGAAGTTCGTAACTCCGTGATACGGAAAACAATTTAATAGAGTACTTTGGCGGACAGGAAAAGTGTCGGAAAATTGTCTATTACAGATAATAGGATTGCTTGTTTCATTGCTAAAGTTGCAATGTAGTGAAAGTTAGATACAGATTAGATATAATTATGTTAGAACAATTTTCATTTTTGATACAATTTATTTTAAAACTATATAAAGTAGTTAAGTGATTGAAGTTACCACCATTTATTATAATATTCGGGGCAAAGTTTTGACTAGTTTAGTCGATATAAAAACGAAGCATTCTTTTTTGTACATGCCACGAAACATTTAACGATGTATTCACTTTGTTTAACTTAAGTTTAAATGTATAATCCACCACCTTATTTATTAAGGCAAATACGTAACCAAAACACTACTATCAACCAATAGTGTGACATTTATTCCTCCCAACCTTAGGTTTCACAATCTGGTGGATACGTGTCCGGGATGACACCGGTGACCTAGAGCCGATCAGCAGTCGCTCTGAGGAGGAACGGCGACTGGAGACAGGTGGTGAGGCAGCTAGCGTGGTGCTGAGGGCCTTGTCCTGTGGAGCCAGCTACTCCGTCAGGGCTGTGGCGCATTCCAGGGCTGGGTCCTCTCCCCCGTCGGTGCCGCTGATGGTCAAGACGAAACCCCCAGGTGATATAACAAACCTTTATTTTTTTGCTCTGAACCGATTTTTATTATTTTTCATTGTGGTTCAGTTCTTGTCACATTTAAGATAGTTAGATACCTACGTTTGGGAGTTTTTTGTCATTTTTCCTATTCTCTATTTGCTTATTCTAATTTACTTACAAAACAAACATGTTTACATACACATGTTTTACTTCTAGAACAGTTTTTGTATCGAAACATAAAAATAATCACGGTTCTTTTTTATAAAACGTTTAGGTAAATTAACACATCAAATTAAACGTAAACTTTAATATGAATGTATTTTTATATAAATCCCTGTAGAGATAATTACATAGAAAAAACACGTTGGTAACCTAGTCCAAAACTACGAAAAAAGTTTGGTAAACCAAATAAATTTCAGTTTTATGTAGCGTAATTAAATTGCTTGTTGGTTTATGATGAGTTTCATACGCGACGAAAATATGAAACTCAAATACACAAAGAGTGTGATGAAGCTAATCAAGACAGCTTTGAATGCAGATTTTTTTTTAGCTTCTTTGCCACGCCTCTATGCATAACAATATTAGCTACATACAATTATAAGAAACTTGAATAAAAATTGTACAGTCGGAAAGACTATTTGAAACTAACTTAAACAAATTAAAATTAAATGATAAAAAAATAATAAAGATCATGTACAATGTCCATGTCGCACCTGTACCGGTTATTGTTGGGAATGATACTCTCAAAGTTGTCGACCACTACGTCTATCTTGGACAGATAGTTCAGTTAGGCCGGTCCAACTTCGACAAAGAGGTCGCCCGAAGAATCCAACTCGGATGGGCAGCGTTCGGGAAACTACGCGACATCTTTTCGTCCAAAATTCCGCAGTGTCTGAAGACGCAGGTCTTTGACCAGTGTGTGTTGCCAGTGATGACATATGGCGCTGAAACGTGGTCGCTAACGGTTGGCCTTTTGGAGAAGCTCAGAGTCACTCAACGAGCTATGGAGAGAGCTATGCTCGGGGTTTCTTTGCGCGACAGGATCCGGAATACGGAAATTCGCCAAAGAACTAAAGTCACCGACATAGCTCGAAGAATATGCAAGTTGAAGTGGCAATGGGCAGGCCATATCGCTCGAAGAACCGATAACCGTTGGGGAAGAAAGGTTCTCGAGTGGCGACCACGAACCGGAAGACGCAGCGTCGGCAGGCCTCCCACCAGGTGGACTGACGATATCGTCAAAGTGGCGGGCACCCGGTGGATGCAATTGGCGAGTTGTCGTTCATTGTGGCGTTCTAGGGGGGAGGCCTTTGTTCAGCAGTGGACGTCTTCCGGCTGATGATGATAAAAAAATACGAGAGGAAGTGAGCAGTGCAAAATGAACTTCACTTCCTATGAAGTCCTATCTAAGTTACATTTCAATGGGGTGTCTAGTTTTAACTTAATAGAATCAGATTATTATTTTTATGTTATTTTACAATTTGTGGTACCCTACGAGGCTGTCTTGGCGACCCATGCGCGAATAGCTTAATCAAATAAATGAATAAAAAAGCCCTATCTCAAGATCATTTCCCTAATGACACAAAAAAGGAACTAAACGGATTTTATTTCATTCATTTAATCGATGCTTCTTATTTTTCTTGCTACATTACAACAATAGTTTCTAGTCCTTTAAAACGTTATGTGGTGTACCAGTGCTAGTATGGGAAGGCGGGGGGGAAGACAGACTAGAAGAGGGCGCTGAAGCGGCTGTATGGAGCAACAGCAGCGCTTTAGCGTTAGACGCCCGACGCGCGGTGCGCTGCGGGGCGCGGCTGGTGCGGCTGCAGTGGCGGAGGGCCGATGCTGCAAGTGCTGCTGTGTGGAGGGACGCTGATCTGACGTCACTGCATCATCATAGAGAGGTCAGTGGCCGTTTGTTTTAGATGTATAAATAATGAATAATGAGTTTACAGTAAAGGAAAGATCAGATAGCATATATATTTTTTTGTAAATTTTGTTAAGATTGACATTTCAGTATATCTTAGGTGATTATGATCACAGGTGTAGTAGTTAATATATTTTTCTGAAAATGATTGTGGAGGTGACATGGACATTTAAAAAGGTATCTAAATTTACCTTTTTCAATTTTATTTTTGGAGAAATAAACGTGTTTTTTATAAATTGATTGTGTGTGTGTATGAAATGTTATTAATGTGTTATGTATTCCTTCCTTTTTTTAAATAATACCTTCAGCTTGTGGTGCAAAAGAAAAGTAAGGTCTACGTATTTTGAAAACGCCAGCTAGCCTGCAGACGTACCTATTTGTTTAACAAACCCAACAATCAACATGTTATGGAAGCAAACATCTAGCGTCAAAACAGGTTTCTCTGACGTAGCATCTACGGTACATATGGTTGCTACGATAGATGATGCTAGATGCTAGCTAGCTGAAATTTCTTTAAAATACACCTTATTCAAATATAAATTATTTTAGCTGTAAATAGGATTAATTTAGAAACGTTATTGTTTATTTTTAGAAGCTTGTATTATTATCCAAACAGCATTAAATAATTTACCACATTAATTAAATATTCATAATGCATTCAATTGTATGTTTTTATCCCGAAACATAATAGCTTGTAAATACAAGTTTCGATACAGCTGGCGTTAAACTAAATCTCAGATTACATCCCTTGAGCGTAATTGTTTATTATTTGGTTAGGAATATTTATATTATCCTTTGGCCAATATCAACATAGTATCGTTTACGAGAACCAGAAATAGAAGAAACAAAATCTAATTGGGGCATGAAACCTGACACTCGGTCTCCCAATTTTAGGTTATATTCTAACAAGCCGGATAAAATACTTTTTGTATTATCAACAACTTTATTGTGCGTACGAGGAAAATGCAGGTAGACACGTTGATTAAGGTGTAGGGGAAAGGAACGAAATTACGCCTTTACACTCGCATTTCTGGAAAAATACGTTGCGAAAATGGCGAGCCAAGATTAAAAGACGATAAAAGAGAAAAACGCCTCAGATTGGACGAGACTATGTAAACCTGTCCGTTATTAATAAAAGTTGGGAATAATGTTAACATCACTTTATGTAGCCACTTGTGAAAGTTTAATGAAGCTACCTTTAAAGTTATCTAACCTTCGCAAGTGCTCATCTCTGGTGCAGTTAAGCGAAATCATAACACCAAGTAAAATTTTAATATCGGAACATTTTTTAAAACTTAAATATTTTTAACAACTTAAAAGTTTTACGAATAAATATGATGAATACTTTTGATAATAGGTCTATATAGGCAATTATTCGTTAAATGTGTATTATGAAACGTGTATGACTATTTTCAGTATACGCAATGATAGTCATCTTATTTGACGATTTTATTACTTTTTATTCGTATGTAAGGTTGGCATTTCTCTCATTCACCCTATCATTTGATCGCCTGCAGCTATTTATGCCAAGTCGGGTGTGTGTACCCTTAAATTACGTTTGTAATGGCACCTACGCTTAAAAGTTGTTTACTGAAATCGCGAGTTTTCTTCAAGAACTAAAATATGGGATGAAATTAAATGTTATTAATAGAAGTTCTATTTTAATTCTAAAGGAGTTTGTTTGTTTGTACCCGATTGTTCTTACCTCAAGGAGAAGCAATATAAGTAATTCTGAATATTATTCGTGCCTTCTCCAGATGGGAAGAGAAGCCTATGAACGTCCCACTGCTGGGCACAGGCCGTGCAGTGGGACGTTTATAGGCTGGATGATTATTATTATACTATTCTTAAAAGCACTGGTCCTTCTCTATAAATTTAATTGGTGCGTGTGTGTAAATTTGCGTAAGTGGCTGCGAGCGTGCGTATGTGTGGATGTGTCTCTGAGTGGGTGAGCTACCCATTCCCTTACCTATTTACCCCTTCTTCTTCTACTTTTCGTGTTGATGGTAGATTAAAATAAAGGTATATTAGCCCAATAAGTTGCGACATTAATGGCAGCATCGTTGAGTCATCCAAAGAGCGGTTGTACGGACAATTTTGGCAATCTAACAAGTGGGGCATGGTTTGGTTGTGAGCTCCACATTCGCATTCCGGTATTTACCCGTTGCTAGATGCCGTAAAATGCTTGAAGAACAGAACGTGAAGCATGTAGTGTTAACACAGGTGGTGCTCGGCGACCTGGGCGCGGGCGCGTGGTATGCGCTGCGCCTGTGGACGGCGACAGAGTCCGCGAGACACCAGGCCATTATTTATGCTGCCACCACCACACATTCTGGAGGTAAGGCACTTGTTTTAGTTATCTTAAAAACGGATTAAGTTGAAATTTCTCGGAAAATTGCACTACTTTCTTTAATAATGTTCAGAGAGAATATGTTGTAGTTACGAGTTCAGTCAAATTCTCTTTGCTTATTGTTTGTACTATTTTAACATTTTAATTAAATTTTCATATGAAATATCCATTTATAATCATTTTGTCTCTATTTTTTATTACCTTTGTTTTGATTTATTATTATTTTTTTTACTAAGGATTCCACTAAAAATATCTACGTCATCCCTGCATTTTTATAAAAAATGAGTTCTCACAAATGTGTGCAAACAGCTAAATACATTTCGATATCCGTATTCCACTGAAAAAAGTTTCCAGCCAGTAGAGCTGTTGCTATTTTTTAACGCAACAAAAATAATCGTCGGCCATTTTTACTCGCAACGAGTAATGTTAGGCGTTCCATTTAGTGTTTTGTTTTTTTTTTCTGCTGCGTTCCGTTTTTCAATAATTTTGTAGTATCCAGCATCTGGGGTTTGCATTTGCAAACTTTGTAATTGTAAAAAAATAACAACGCTGGATATTTTTAAGTTTTATAATTTTGGTGCATTTTCTTACACATTAGCAACAAAGAGTACAGACTACTTTAGTATGTTTATACACGTAGTAAACAGCTAATGTCCCCTCTTCCGCCGGCGGAAGCGTTCAATTGCACAGGAAACATTACATTGTACGCTCAAACACTGATGCATTCTTTATTAGCTGACTCATAGAGTCAAACTCAACGGCAAATCAAATTTAAGTCGCCGTTAAGTTCATGCTGTCTTTGTTACTTGAAGGTGTAATGTAGAACAGAAAGACAATTCAAAATTTCTATCAATCTGTTTATATCATAAGCTTTAATTTCAGTCTAGACAAAGTTTTTACTGTTATTTATATAGTGATTGTTTACATACACTACATACTTGTGTTAATTTAATTAAAGAATGTTAGTCAAGTAAAGCAATCGGTTGGTTTAGATAAAAGTTTAGAAGCAGTTAGCAGACGTTTCGAAGGCAAATTGAATTAATTATTCTTCTCTCCACAGCCTTCAAAGGTCACTTATTCCACCGTGTATTCTTTGTCTATCGCTGTATTTTATTATTTATAATCCTTGATGTAGCGCCTTCCAAGAACACCAAGAACAGCTAATTATATATCTCCAGAGAAACTTTACAGCAATCGAAGTTTTGTTTTATTCAAACCGAAACTGGAATTGTATTAACATTTTGTGTTTATTTCTAATTAAATTATTCCGATTCCTTTCAAAAGTTAACTTTGAAAACAATTTCGCCGTTGACTAAAAGGAAAACATACGTACTGATGAATAATGTAATTCTATTGGTTTCTATCGGTTGTAGAACCTTGGAGAAGGTTTGAGGGCAGAGTCCCCATCGATCACTGTTTATTTACTAAAAGCGATTTATTACATAGCCACTGTAAATACTGCCTCAGAGTAAATAAAAACCAGTCGGTATTTCTTAAAGAATTTGGCTTGATTTGTTTGTTTTAGTTGTGTTGAGATTTTATTGAAGTTGTCCATTATTTGTTAATGGAATTGTGTTTGATTTTATAGACATGACTGCTATAAGTTTTAAGGTTCTTTGATCAACGTTGATTAAGATTTAGTCTTGGTCGTACTACATTAAGAATAAGTGTCAAGAATTGAAAATAAGACACTTATTAAATCTTTACTTGAACATTATCACAATTATTTCTTTAAATAGTTATTTTTTATAAATACTCCATGACTCGAAAATATCTTATCATAATTACATCACCTGCTCTTGTTTTTTGCTATATTTTTTCCATGTATAACAGAACGCCTGCGTCGTCCCGTGGCGTTCCAGTCTGAAGGCGGTCAGATAAGCACGCCGAGCGGTAACGCGGACACCGAGCGCGTGCTCGGCGCAGTGTCGCTCGCGTTCGCCGCTCTGGCCGCGCTCGCCGTCACAGCGCTCCTGCTCGTGCTCGTCGCTAAACGAACGTAAGTTACACGTTACACAGGCCACAACATTTGTGTAGTTCTATATGTTATGATACTAAGTGTGTACTCGGCGCCGTGTCGCTCGCGTTCGCCGCTCTGGCCGCGCTCGCGCCGTCACCGCGTTGCTGCTCGTGCTCGTCGCCAAACGAACGTAAGTTACACGTTGTACACGTCACTACATCATAAGTATTTCTATATGCTATGATACTGAGTGTGTGCTCGGCGCCGTGTCGCTTGCGTTCGCTGCTCTCACCGCGCTCGCCGTCACTACCTTGGTGCACCACTATGTCACAAAAAATAAGATAATTCCCTTGTCTTATCCATTGGCCTATGTAAGGTCAGTTCTTCGCATATACTAGGTGACAGTGCATTTATTTATTTATATATTTATTTAAATTTTATGCAACAAAGTGTACATAGGCGGCCTTAATGCCACAGGCATTCTTTCCAGTCAACCTTAAGGTGATGCAGAGATAACATGGTAGGTGCATTCAGTTGAAAAGAAAGTTACTGAAATTAAATATTATAAACTGAACACTACTACATTTCGTTCATTACATTACGATTTATACATATTTCATTGTTATCCCATCCGTTTGACCCTACCAGTATCATAACAACCTGTAGTAATTGCCATGAAAAAATAATCAGTAATATTAAATTCAGTTTATTATTTATTTGACCAATATACTTTCATACGTTCACTAAATGACTCAATAATTAAATTCAACATATTTTTAATCAAAACATTCGACGATTACGAACGATGTTTTTGACCGGTATTTTTTCTATCTACACATATACGCTTATCGTCAATATATTTAATGTTCGCTCTATCTGATGTGAAGCACCCACTCGCGGACACTCGACCTTTGGGATCAATCCCTGGCGAGCAGAATTAGTGAAGTGTGTACGCAATTAAGTATATTCGAATAGAAATATTTTTTAATTGACTTATTTTCAAAGAATACCTAATTTATTTGCCTTTCTTTTAACTCTGTATTTCCGAGGGTTATGTTATGTAACGATAAATAAAATAAGTAACAAAAATAAGTGAGCCTTGAAATTATTTGAGATAAGCACAGCAATTTGCATAAATTCAAAATCATCTTCATCGTCCACAAAATATAGTTATAGTGTTTGACTGACAACAAACCTCTGACGTTCGCTTCTGAATTGTCATCTGAATTCCTTCGGTAAAATACTAAAATGTAGTACATAATAATATAGTACATCTAAAAGTAGCTACCCAGCCTTATAAGAGGGCTTCTATTCAACAATGACCTTTAGGTACATATTAACGTAGATCAATCATTTACGAGAATTATAATAAAAATGTTGGCTTCCCTTGACTTTCAAACGCTTATAATTGAAAGAATTTACCGCTTAGTAACAGGCAACAGCATTATAAATAACAGTTGTCGAAACCCCGTTTTCAGAAAGGCTGTATAAATACATAATAATAAATAAGATAAATGTAGACGTATTGAGAACACGATTCCCGCGTAAATCACTCGCAGGGACCTATTTACAATTCCGGACTGGCTAGTGTATGGCCTGAATTATTTCCCAATTTCGTATTTTGCGAAATTAATGATCAAAACTGTATTAAATGACTGTTAAAGATTATTGAAAATATTGGTTTTCATTCGTCTATTTCACTCTAGATACGTAAATAACGTGTAAGTTATTATCGCCTGCAAATATGTAGTTAAGTTAGATAGGTACTCGTTTTCATTAACTAAGTTTAAAAAGAGAAAGAACTTAATGTTTGGCCTCAAATATGTTATAACAAAATGAAACTTTTTTTTACGTTGGTATAATGAAGGCCATGTTTAATGTTTTGAAAAATAATAATAATATGCTGAAGTAGTTTCCAATTTAATCGGACTTTTGTTCTTGTTTTCATCATTTTATTACACTATCCAATGGTGTCGGTATTCTAAATGAAAAATAAAAACTAAATATATGAATTTACCTCACAAAGGGCCTTCAGAAAAAGAAACCCGTTTTTTGTAGGCCTCGTATTCTGATTTACTGAATAAATATTTTTGCTTATACACCGTGATCAATCTCTTAAGGCTCACAAAGGAATAACGTAGGTACTTATTTGATGTGTGTACATTTTTGTTGATGTATTAATGTGTTATTTTTTTCTCATTCGAGAATACAGTTTTGTTTATTTATTCTTTAGGTATTTTTTCACTGATACTACAGTAAAGTTTCAAGTTGTATTTATGTTTCTGTCTGTGTCATCGTAGCTCCTTAAGCCGTGAAACGATTTTGTATTTTTAAGCCATGTATTTAGATTTCAAGGTAGGCAATTTTTAAGGGTGCTTGACCTTCAAGAAAGAGTCTCTTTTAAAATTATGTATTTTTATTTACTATTTATTTAGTTGTGTAGGTAATTTGTAGTTATTCTTAATGTATAGTACTCTCTGGCCGTGCACCGGTGGCGTCGACGAGGAGACCCGGCGCTGCAGCCACTCGGTGGCCAGCACCGACAAGTCCGTCTGCCCCGAGCAACAGAACATCAGGAACTGCCAGCATGACTACAAGCATGATAAACTGTCGCCAGCATCTGGTAAGACTCATTCATTTATTCATTCATTCAATTTCAATTGCTGTATTTGATATCCGGGTATATCTCGCCAAGTGCTTACCATAAGTTTAGCACGCACTGCTGTGAAATTACTATTGTTGCTACTGCTATTTATCTATACGTTATTCGTTTTCCTTCGGTGTGTTTATTTTAGGCATATCAAAATTTAAAATATGCTTAAGATTAAGCAGACTAATAAGGTGTCATTTAACAGCTTGTTTATTTTAGAAGACAATCAACCTACATTTCCTTAAAATATTGTCAAACTTTATACTAAGTGCTTAACACAATGTTTTGTATGTACGTATTTACCAAACCATTTACACAAATGTAAACGAAACCAGGAAACGATCAGCTTATTTACACTAGCTCAAAATATTAACTAGCAATGAATTCTGACAGCATTAATATAACACAAATAATTTCGGTATTACCTGCATTCAATTATTACACAGAGAATACAAATTAGGTGGCTTAATCTATCAACTTGGCATTGTTTCGAATTATTATTAATAATTATTTCATGGTGTTAGTGTTCTATGGTCAATTTGTTAGCACCTATTGTACTTAAATTAATACGATCAGTGAAAATTTAGCAAATAAGCTTGTTTCTGGTTACTTGTAAATGCGTACTTTATGAATATCCATGAAGGATTATATAATATTGTTAAATACAATAATATTAAACTTGGCCTGAGATAAAGGCATCTAAAAGACGTCTAATGGTATGTATGTGTATGTATTCAAAGAGTGAATGGGTTTTTTGAATACGTGTTTTTTAAAGAACTGTTTACTTGTTTATTAGTTATTCTAACCATAAATGTTTTATATTATTCTTCTTCAATTACATTTTTATTAATACACAATTAAATCTAATATACGATCAAACTCTAACTATACTTAAATTAAAACTTACATAAATAAAAACTTACAGGCGTCAAAGAACTCATCGTCATCCTTGTCATTGGCGGGAAGCGTACCCAGAAGGCTGGCAGCATTGCCACGTTGAATGGCTATGTCGATTCTCTGTGCAAGGAACAAACCAGCCCTCTGATCACCAGTAGATTCTACCAAATGTTGGGAAAGTTCTTTGAAAAGATTTCGTGCGCTCGGACCCCATGACCCGAGCGTTTCAACCCCAAACGGCTCGAAAATATAATCACCCACAATGTACTAATAATACTTTCGCCGCCATAAATTTATTTATTTTTTTAAAGAAAAGAAATATCTTTCAATCTTTTTTGCCAACTGCATCATGAAACTTTCTTTTTGTGTCTAAGTAGTAACTATGTACTATTATTCTACAAGACGTGTACGAGATAAGTCCGTACGCGACGTTCGCGGTGGGCGGGGAAGCGGCGGCCGCAACCCTGGACCACACGCTGCAGTTCCGAACGTTCGGCCACCGCGACAACGACGCGCCGCCGCACCGCCCCTGCAGGAAGCATCCGCAACGACATCGGGAGAGGGCTGAGGGTAAGACAAAAAAAAACAACCTTTTTCAGTAATACTAGTATTACTTGAATCTGCATTTAAATTTCAACTTTTCCTTATTGTATAACTGTTTTGTTCAGACTTTACATTTCCAAATGACAAGTCTGCCTGATAAGCAATTATTATTCATTGATTAAAATACATTTCATTTACACTCTCACGAAGAGGATTGACTTGAATTTATACAAATAATGAATTGTGCAAGTACGTAATTAAAAGGTCTTTTTTGTTCACATTGAACTGTCCTACTGAATTAAAAGTCCATCTTAAACTTTGTGCTATAGGTTTTTCAGTAGCTACTTTAAAGACTGCCTTAAGTCTTAAGCAAAAAGAAAACTGCACACCATTCTTTACCTAAGCTATGCTGTATAACATAAGATAAATATATGTAGAGAACATGTATAACATCCATTCTTAAAACCATATCCACAACTAAGAGTCGCGTCATAAAGAATATTGCGTCCCAGCGGAAATCAAAACCAGATTCATGAAGCGAAAAGCATCGTAACCTTGTGAATACGTCTCATATGGGGATAAAAGAGCTTTTTGCAGTTTTCGTTATGAGAACGGAAATCTTTTTAGTCATTTTATATTCAATACCTACAACTTTTACATGGACTCAGAGAAAAGTTCCAAAACTCTGATTGTATATAGATATATTTTTCCGGTTGACTGATTCTTTTTAAAGATTTACCTCAATTTAGGCTTCTACTGCTTCAAAGGACTAAGTGCCTGAAAAGCTAGCTTCGTAACAATAATTTGCCAAAATAATCTGTTGTCCAAAACCCAATCACTGTATCAATCCTCGATCATTTTGTTTTGCACATTCAGGACTTAAATATGTAAATGTACCACCACTTCTATGGACCATAAATGGTACTGTCGGGCACAGGAAATGTAATTTCGACATCACAGAATCATCATTGTAAAATGCGTAGATGTTTATTATTTGTTGATATAACTATTGTTTGTTAAATAGTTTGGTATGTGTGACAGTGGAGAAGCACCACTCGGAGTGCGAGCTGCAGCAGCTGAGCCGCTACGAGAAGGTGCGCCCGCGCCACTGTGCGCCGACCTCGTACTGCGTGCCGCTCGCTCACCACGGTATGTATGGTATGTGTGACAGTGGAGAAGCACCACTCGGAGTGCGAGCTGCAGCAGCTGAGCCGCTACGAGAAGGTGCGCCCGCGCCACTGTGCGCCGACCTCGTACTGCGTGCCGCTCGCTCACCACGGTATGTATGGTATGTGTGACAGTGGAGAAGCACCACTCGGAGTGCGAGCTGCCTGCTGCATAAACCACGATCATGGTTTTATCTCAGACCCAAAATCAACGAAACCGGAGAATAGCAGAGCGGCTGTCCTGCCCTTAGTGTTTAAAAGTAGGCCCAGGATACAATAAGTTCACGATTTTTGATAGTCACTAGATACCATATAATAAACCTAACAATTGTCCCATATAGCGAAGAGCACACTCACATCGCGTATGCTTGGCGCAGGCAGCGGGGGCGGCAGCGGGAGTGGCGGCGGGTGCGGCAGCGGGGGCGGGCTCTCCGAGGTGTACGCCGGCGACTCCAGCGCGGAGTCAGGACCTGGTTCCCTATCCCCTCGGACGCACCATGAGCACAGCTAGCGAGTCACTATCGCCCGCACTGACCCTCGCCTGAGAAGTACCCACCATATCGTCACTGTCACAGCTGATACCCAACTTGGTATACCAAAGTCTTCGGTACTTTGAACTCGTCACGACTAAGATACGTAGGTGTTCAATTAGAATCGTAGACTACTTTTTTATTTCCAGAACTACGATGGAGGTTTTTACCGTTTTTATTATTGTTAAGCATATTTCATATTGAAACAGTATTATCTGAGTTATGAATAGATAACGCTCAAATTGTGTATTCTAGGTGCTATTTGTTTTGCATTTGTTGAATTATTGATCTCTTGTGCCATTTGCTAATATGTTATCGTTATATTCGTATGTTTGTTTATGACTGAAAGTTTTAAGTATAAGTTACGCCAAAGTAAGTGCCAAACTGCCATAAACACTGCCTGTACTGTATCACTGTTAAGAAGCCTAATTTTACAACGAAAACTATTCACTTGATTTACCTCATACAACTGCAATTGTATTCTATGGATCTCAAATTAAAATTAAACCCAATCTAAATACGATTAGGTACCTAATACCAATATCATCAAATAAGTACTAAGATTTTAAAATGGAAGGTCCTATATTCTCTATGAAATAGAGATTAAATCAAGCGAAAGATGTTCTGCGATTTAATTAATTGAAAGAAAAAATAAATGTGTGTAAGATCAGCTAAAAACATTAAATGAAGTAACTCGTGAGAATTCCAAACTATTAGGTACGAGTAAAAACCTAATACTGGATATTTTCAACTACATATTTCATACCAGGTAACTACCCTAAAACAGCACACCGTTTGTGGTGACAAAAGCTCGTGCAACACTCTAATCCTGCGGGAATTAGGCTTTAGGTAAACAAAGAATGATTGATTATGATTTCATTAGCGGATACATAATTAGCATAGACAACACTGACAGTTTACTCAAGCGGGGCCGTATTTAAATGTTTAAGGAAGCATTAGCTACCATACCCCGGGATATTGAAACACCATTTAACTTTAAAACGGTCTTAATTTTGTTGCTATCTCAATTTTACACCTTAAAGTGAAAGAGACAACAAGATACCTAACACCGATTGAATACTGATTCTTTAAACGTCAAAATACGGCCCTGTTTTGAATTTTACATAAGATTAAGCCATTACTGGAATAATTTTACATATAAGTATACCTACTGAATGTTTGATAACCTACTTAATAATAAACCAATACTAAATATGTATACCAATGGTTAAATTTTTGTCGTTTTTAAATAATAATTGTCGAATAGAGCCATGTTTTCATTAGGGCGAAAAACCTGTATTTTCTCGACAGAACGTTTTTCCGGAAGCTTGTATTAAGCTAAGACGAGATAATTTGTTTTAATTTATACATACCTTTGATATTACAAAATCGAAATACAACATACAAACCTTTACAACTTTTTTTTTCCTAGCCTGCACTGTCCCACAGCTGGGCAAAGGCTTACAAGTTCTTCCATTCAATTTAATCCCGCGCCACCTCAAACCAGCCCTCGCCGTCTCGCGACTTTACAAATAATATAATAAAATAAAGGGCAATACTTTTTATTTAGTGTGATACGACTAAACTAAAGCAAAAAGATGCGTACAAACTTATTACTACTTAAATAACTAAGTATGCCTATACATGAATGTTTAATCCCTGTTTCTTAGAATTCTTAAGTGCCCAGAGACAAGCACTTAAGCACTTACTAGGTAGGTATGTAAATCTTATTTAAATGTCGTTGTGTATTTCTATATACTTGAACTACAACATTTCTTTTAAAACTTATCATTTTGCTTAAAGGAATTGATGACTTGCATTTTGTTAAAATCTAATGTTGTTCGAAATGCACTAGTTTCGTACTAGGTTTTCTTTAAATAATGATAAATGCAGTGTGAACTAATTGACTAACTGTAGACTCTACCTAAAGTCTGTAATTAAATCAATTTAACTTGCATAGGTTTATTCAATGTGCGGAAGAGTCTTGATCCGTTTTACGAGCTCACGCCATGTTATTATTAAATCTAGTGTCAAACATTTAGAGCCACACATGAGTATTAACTAAACAGGTTTTATTTACTAAAGCTTCATTATAATGTTCTGTACACCAACACAAATAATACTCGGAACGTGAAAACACAAACATCCTTGTTCCCGCAATCGTGTCCGGGATGACCCGATTATTGTCCCTAATTGCCGACGTAGAGATGACCCCCTAATGAAGACATGGATCGTTATAGCTGTTCACCGTAGATAGTCAACTATATGTGAGACATAGTATATGTGTACATAGTTAAATCTAGCCAGACTGATGTGTAATATCTATGTTAATTCGGAGCTTACATTTGTACATACATTTTGTAGATAATTTACGAAATCTAGTCAATTTTTAATAAATGTTTTTATGACAATATAATTGTATTGTGTAAATAACGAATACTTAAGTATCTATGTGAAAATCTGTTTAATGTAAAATAAATCTATTTATCGCGTATTGTTGTTTTATTCACACATACTTATCCAACACTAACTCTGCCCTAAATACTAAAGTAAATTAACTTAATCAGTTTTGAATACTTACATAATAAATTCCAATATCAACCTATCATTTTTAATATAATAAGACCTAAAAGTATATTCAGAATACTTAGAACCAGTAAAATAAAAAGGTTTTCATTCATTATTTTTAAAAGAAACGAATTCAATGTAATATAAACTCACCACAGGAAAATGGTTCGGATAGTAAGACGAGAAAAAAATAGGTTTTTACATTTTATAAGATGGAAATATAAGTTTGTATTTTATTTGTTCAACTTGTTTTTCAACATTCATAGTACGATCCTACAAAATATAAACATACAAAAGGACAAAAGTATTATTAAATTCCTGATGTTTAATGTACAATAGAGTATAACGGAGTTATTTCAGCAAGACTTTAATATTATAAGTCAAAGGCGCGCTAAGCAAAAACGCAACATTGAAGCAACGGACCCCGGTACAGATTCCAATATAAGACATTCCGGGAACGCAATCCCCGCCCTAAATCCCGGGATTCCGGGATCCCGGATCCCGCTTTTCGATATTACAACCGGCTAGGTAGGATGCATTCGATATTGTCCCAAATATTTTAAAAGATTCCTTTGACAGGTAACAATATAATTTTTAAGTTAAATACATAAAAGGATTTACTTCTTAAAAGATGTTTGATCTTTTTTTTAAATATAAAACAAGGTTGTTGTGATGAATTCACAAGGAAACAATCGACTAAGTTACTACAGAATATTATTCCATATTAATTACGATACGAAGAATAATAAAATACCATAATTTCAAAATAAATTGACAAGTACCTCCCTGGCTTTCAGAAAAGAACCTAGTTTTTAATTAATTTCAAGAGAAACATTCTTAAGCAATCCTTTCATCCCTCATATAACAACATCTAATATTTTAAATGCGAAAGTTTGTTTGTATTTATGGATGTTTGTTACTCTTTCACCCAAAAAGTACTGAATGGATTTTAATGAAACTTTATAATAATGTAGCTTAAACACCCGAATAACACTAAGGCTATAATTTCTAAAGATAGTGTATGAATTATCATTCACGCGGATGAAACCACGGGGCACAGCTATACAAGGTAATATCAACAAATATTATTTACAATTATTAAAATGACTCCAACATATTTTAAGACCAGTATATATAAGGTTATAAAATTATTGATACCCAATAAATAGTGCACATTAACAGTAAGCTGCTTATCACCTCACAGCAGTAAAACAATTGTCGAGGGTGAGCGGCATAATCATCGACGTATGATATGCATAGACTGCTACTATCGCTAGGTTCCCCTTGTGCCAAGCGAGAGCAGTTTTTAGTCTGATCCTAGTACATTTCTTTTTTCAATTTAAGTTAATTTTCGCGCAACGAGAAACTTATATAAGAAAATATCGATGGTTTTGACATTGTGAGGATAATATTAGTGTTTTAGATAGATTTTTTAAAACGGCAAGCTCCATCTTCATACATAATTCACGACAAAACTTGTTCACTAGTGCTTACGGTTTAAACTCTGATAGGCTCACTCTATAGTTTCAAATGCAACCTCGTTGGGCATAATATATTGGCAGGGAGTTTCTAGAAATTGTGACCGAATTCATTTGTTATCAGCATTCGAGGCTCAGCTGGTAACCGTGTGGAGCTGAAAATACGAAACCAATAAACTATTGGACAAATACGTAAGTACATTATATTTTTTATTTATTTTTAATGTCATACCCTAATTAAACGAACCTTGACATGCTACGAAACTACTGTTTTATATAACTTTAGTTTCTGTATTTAAGCACAATGTACACCTTTGCTGATCTAGTAATAAATAATAAATAAATAATAATAATAAATGCGGACAACATCACATACATTGCTCTGAACCAAAAGTAAGTAGCTGTAAGCACTTTTGTTATGGAATTCAGAAACAACGAAGGTACCACAAACACCCAGACCCGAGACAATGTAGAAAAGTGATTTTCTACATTGACCCGTCCGGGGATCGAACCCGGGACCTCAGAGCTAGCGGCGCACCTTGAAAACCGGTGCGTACGCCACTCGACCACGGAGGTCGTCAAAATAATGGATCTTTATTAGTGTTTCCGGTTAAATTAAGACCTTATAAGAATAATTACGTAAGATTAGTAAATCAAATCGATCTTCGCAGTCATTTCACTGTAAGAACATAGTACTACATAGATGCCAAGGAACATAGGAAAAATAAAATATCGGAAAATACCGCGAAGGTAACACAAAGGCACGACATATTTCAGAAGGCTCTAGATACGTATACCAGGACTGTTAACATCCCTACATTTAAAAAATAACTTTTCAAAGATTGTTTCGTTTTTCTTTCATAGAGTACAAGCATTTATGAGTAGAGGTCTATTTCTTCTTATGATACAATCTCTTAGATGTCTTTAACTTTCTTGTGAAGAGAGGGTTGATTTATTTTCTGGAACCACGATTTTATATTTTATTTTACTACATATTATTTATTAAGTACCTCCCTTCTTAATAGGTATTTGTCTTACGTAAAACAGGTTAAATAATTTGAAGACATAGAATACATAGGCCCAACGGTTTGTGTAATTAAAAAATATATATTTATAAGTTTAAATATTCGGAAACTTCATTAATAACATAACTTTTAATATATTTGTGACCTACAATTTCTCCAAAACATAAACCATTTTGTCATAGCTTCCACTTAATAATCAACTACAGTAATCCTGATTGATTTTATTAAATTGAATCGTGACGGATTACCTTGTATCAATTAATTTAATCATCGTCTATAGTTGTTCCATGTTTGTGATCCATAACAAGCGACGATCAGAATTCTGAAAAATTACTATCGAGCAAAAACAATAACGCATTAAATGTGACTGGTTATGACGAATTAATTTCGGAAGACCATATGCCCGTTTAAAAATATATCTTATTAATTTAAGCATCAGCTCTGTACTTACGAACGTTACTAAAACTTGAAATCATACATAGGCTTTTATACCTAGGGATAGTGTATCTAAAAGAACAAATAATTGGACGTACACTTTTAAAAATAACATGTACAGGGTGTATGTAAATTTGTAGGCACGTTGCATCGACACGTGAGCGAGGGTGTCGCCGGCACACATCCGAACAGCGATGGCTTTGCAGTGGCGTTCACCCCGACGCCGCAGAAATATCATGACGCACGTAATACACAGAAAATATACGGAACATATTTCACCTAGTATAAAGGAACACAAATGAAACTTATAAAAGCATCGCGCTTCCTACATTGTTCAAACCCAGTAAAAATTAACTATAAAAACAACCCACCTTTGTTAGAAAAATACGTTGAAAACTAGCTATGTAAAAAGTATGAAATTGTTGGACTGCAGCATTAATCGAGTTATCCGCGGCGCAGATAATTTGAAGTTATAACTAGCTCCCCTGAAGAATACCCTCTCAGACGGCAGCGGTAATATTTTTTCAGTTTTATTTTCCGATGAAATATTTCATAATCCGTTCATCCAGTGGTCAGTAAAAGGGGAGAATGGGGTGCCCCCTACTCTTTTTCCGCGGCGAGTCCATTTAACTAGCCAAACTCCTCCCCACCCCCGATCGCGCCCTCCTCCCCTATCGGGGGGGGGAACGTCCACGTTTGTTCAGGAAAAAAACGGAAAAATGCTCTCAAACAAAAACACGAATGGAGCGTTCAGCGCGAATCGAAAATTAATTACAGCTTTGGAGTGTTTTTTGTATCGGTTCTGCCGCACAAAGCTACTATGAAGCCTTTAAATGACACTGCGGAGTGATTAACTTGCTTTTGAAACAAAGTCGTGAATGTGTAACATTTACTTCTATTATTGCTGGAAGAGGCAAAAAGTAATAGATTCCTGCACCATTGTTATCACTTGTATGCACTATGTTTTCCAGATTTTTTTCATTAAGGCTCAGTAGTACCTACTTACCTACTTACCTACGTTCAGAACCTATTGACTAATATTGGTAAAATATAATGTTTGCTAAAAAGGCATGACATTTGTCCTCTCTGGAATCGAACCCGAGGCACACAAACACTCGACTCGACACCTCTACTCATATCCTAACTTTTCCATCTACATATTAAAACAACTCTAATATCTAAACTCAAAATATACTTAAAATAAACAAACAAGTAATTACTTAGGATACTCGAGCTAATTTTTAAAACAAATGTAATGTCACTTCAAAGCTTTGATGTCATAACAAAACCTCTTTAATTAATAGTAGCTCCAGGTTCATTACTATAGATTATCCTAAGTTCAATATAAAAAGTTGATTAGTCGTTTACTGATAACATAATACTTGTTTTTTCTTTGTTTAAAGAAAGTTTATTGCAACTCTAGACCAGTTAGGTAGCGCCATCTAGTGGTAGCTGGGTGAACTATTAAAAGGTAGAGTTTCGAATGAACGGAGCTCTTGAAAAAGGGTTGTGGCCTGGATTTTTTACCTTTAGTCTGGTTATTTATCTAGTCAATATCTTATCATATTCTTTTAAGAAAATTGAAAAGAAAATATTGTTAATCACGCAAAAGGAATAGGCTCGACAAGACAAAGTCAAAGAGAGTCGTATATATTCGTCTAGCCTTTTTTGTACTTTAGCAAGCAGATCGTAACAGAACCTTATCTTGAGACAATCTACTGATACTTACACTAGTTTTACGTTCAGAGCTAAAAAAGTTGTTACCAAAAGATAAATAAACTTTTGAGTAGAATTTCACATGAAAATCAGACCACAGGCGGTAAATTATTTACTTTCCACCCTATCGTAGACGAATGTTTTTATTTATTACAACTTAAAAACTGTTTGTTATTATTTCGTGCAATTGTACTTATTATTTAAAGACTTATTGAAATATTTTAACTTAGATGTCTAAGATGACCTTTGTTAGAAGATATAGTCTGAAAGATTGGTATGTATTGTAGTTTATTATTTTTTAATGTTTGATTCGGTTTTTTCATATTTGTACACATTATTTGCGATCATTAATTTACCAATATATAATCATGAATGTGTAAACCTTTTTTGATACAATAGAACTGTTCTATAAATATAACCACAACAAACGTAAGGTGCAATTTACTTTCTGTGACGTAACACGCCATGCAGTTGTTGAATACTTAAATTACCAAGAAAGGCTTCGATCCACCCTCGGGATCAATGAACTGTTGTGTCACTGCATTCACCCTATAACTTAATGATTTGCTTGACTACAGTAAAAGGGGTTCAATTTTTATTTTAAGATAGTTTTTTTTACTACTCTTACACATTTTACTTATTTTTAAACACATTTATTAAATGCAGTATTAGAATAATTGTGTAGTTTCAGTTTAAAGACAGTAAAATGAAAAATACATACATAATTATAATCACGCCTCTTTCCCTTGTAGGGGTAGGCAGAGACCACTTATTTCCACTTGCTACGATCCTTACACACTTGTTTCGCTTCGTCCACTTTCATCATTCGCTTCATACTCTTCGGTTTAGGGTACTCTTGACCTGGCCTTTTTTCAGTCACAGTTCATGCGAATGTTAGACATTGAAATAAAACTACTTTTAACGTAAAAAGTACTTTTATTTCAAAAACCATAAATCAAACTTAACTAAACAAAATGTCAATAATACCAACCAACAATGTAGGTAAATCTACCAACTACCTATGAACTACGGTAGAACGAACTGTACAGAGTGCAAATCAACTATGAAACGTGAACACAGTATTCCTGACCTAACAAAGCGTAAAACAAATTGTTATGTACACTGTACACGTTCAAATTCCGATATTTTTGCTGAATGGAAAATAAAATTGTTACTATCCAATATTACTGAGGCGAACAAAGGAGGTACAAATTGTACGTGTCGGTAAATGTTATATAACTTTATACATGTATGTATGTCATGTAATATGGCGAACCTACTGACCTAAGGAATACTACGCTACTATTTCACTCAGTTATATAAAATTAATGAGAGTTTATTGCCCTTTTTTCTGGGTTTTTCCCAAGAGTTATTTCTCAACCTTGCTATGAAATTAAAGTAATATGATTGCACTTTAAAACTTAGGTATTGCCTTGTGATTTTCTATAAAAGAACCCTTTCAAATAAAAATAATGTTACAACAAAATATTGCAAACAAAACAAAAGAAGGAACATAAAAACCTTTTTAATAAAACCATAAGCTTTATCACAATAATTGTTTCAAACATAAATCGGCTTACGTTAGCTCCCAGAAATTTATGATACTCATAAAGATGGGACAACAAACCGATCCTCACAATAGCATTTGAAAATTACATTTAAATGGAAAAGATGATATTTTGGGAACCCCAAAATTGTCACTAATTGAAAACGGCCCATAATTTTACGCCCTCTTTACTTAATTTGGATTAAATCTGTCTTTAATTGAATTTATAAATTGTTCAAAATGTCTTTGTTAGGGTCCCAATTATACTTTTAAAGCTCTAAAATAGTCTGGAGGTACTTAATTTGTACGATTATGACTTGAAAATAATTATATTGTACTTTACTTTTTATGATCCAATTTTGGCATCATTGGCCTGGCAAGTTTGCTAAAAATAGACCTCAATATCATTAATGTACCTACTACGATTGCAAATTTAATTTTAAGTTCTTTTGAGGAAATCTATGACATTAAAATTTATGATGTATTTTTTGATCATAGTTTTGTTTACCTGTTGTTATATATAGTACTTGTATAATAGGAGTCAGTATTTACAAGACGGGTCTAGGAAAAGCCAGATTAAGCCACAAAATAAATTTATTTTCATAAACATCTAAAAACAAGGAACAACATGTTTTCCTCTACAACGTCAATGTGTCTACAACAGTGTTTAAAGCTCGCGTGAAAGCATCATGTGCATTCTAAGTTAGCTGCGCAGCGTTCGAGTCGCGTATCGGTAACGCGACTACCTGCAGTAGCCCTCGCCCTGCAGGAACAACCTGAACGCTTCCGCTATCTTACTGGGCTGCTCCTCCAGCACCATGCCGCAGTCGGAGATGTTCAGCCACGACGTCTTCGACGGGTCGAGGCGACCGTTGAACGTCACCGTGTCATCAACGTGCGGGGACAAAGAACCCGTCACGTTCAACACTGGCACCTTCACAGAATGCGTGTCTCTCGAGATACTCAGGTCCGTTCTGCGCAAATACGAGTCAATGAACATGGCCAGGTTGACAGGGTTGACGTGCGAGAAACATTCTTTGTAGACCTGCGCTAAGTCGTGGTTGCGATCGTCGGTGCTGCGGCCGAAATGATGCCACATTAGGTAATCGAGCGCCCCCTGTGTCATGCCGCTAGATCGTAACTGTCTAGTGTTTATTTTCTGGTAAAGCCATTCAGTCCACCCGGCCTGAGTCGATGTACAGTTGATCAAAACTAGTGCGTCTACTTTTTGGGGGCTAACAAGAGCGTAGCGCGCTAAAATGTTTGCTCCAGCGCCAACGCCAAAACCGATGAAGGATCTAATCCCAAAATGTCCAAGGATGAAATCTATTTGGGAAGCCAATGCATCCATGCTTGGATAAGTATAATCTTCTGGCAGTGTCGGGGCGCCCTCCTCCTGACCCGGCGCGGTTACATGATAAATACAAAATTTCTCCATTAAAGCTCTCATGTCAATATAATTAAAGAAAGCCTGAAAATTGGCGGAATAGTTGAGTCCAAGGTCATGGTAGGTGATGATGGCGCGCTTGCTGCGGTCCCCGCGGACGGCGACGAGCAGGTCCCCGCGGGAAGTCCTCACCCTCTCCTCCACGCATGCGCCGTCGTTCTGCAATCGTCTATTTGATGGAAAATGTAATTGAACGCTTTTTAGCTCGTCTTCAAAATTGTCTGATGACATCATGTTGAGTAAAGCAATGTTTTCGTGTACAGTTGTAGGCATCTTCTTATTAGAAACGAATGGTACTTTCATCAAAGCTGACGGCTCTCCTTGTTACGTATCGACCTCCTCCTGACGATGTCGAACTGACAATTCTTCGTTAGACTCCTTAATTAACGCATTCGATTAGCCACTGTTAACGAGTCTATGTTTATAACATTCATACTAATAACACAAATGCGATGTAGTACACTATGTTTATTTTGTCACTGAGTCACAGCATAACACTTAATAACGTAAAACTCTTATACTATTCGGCAGTTTTGTGAACAGTCTATGTTATTTTGTTGCAATTATCGCAGGAAATGGTCAATAATGCGTTGACCGGGCGAGCGTGAGTCCCAGTACGAGGTTGGTTCGGTACTGCTCGGCTGTTTCCGCCGCCGTTCGACCTCGGGGGGTCGGGCCCGCGGCTAACTTCACGGCAGACCGGAGTGCCGCACATGCGTAGGGAGCGTTCGATTTTTATGTCTATTCTACTATGTTTATTTGCATTGCCCGTCTATAACCAGCTATGATCCTATAGTAATCAATAATTTCAATACAGGTTATTTGTATCATTACTAAGTGTGCTTATTTAAGTATAGAGTACAAGTTACCCGGTTAGATAACTCATACTTACATAAGTAGATTGAAATGTTTACTACTAAACATAGGAAAAGACCTTGACATATTTCTGTGCGGGTCGAAGTAAATTTTTGATGGCCTTACGCGACATTATGAATATTAAACATCAAACACTTTTTTGTTGTAAGCTCATAATAGCTTTGGCAGTTAAAATATAGCTGTAAGCTTTTTTAAAGTTCCCGCTAAGTTTATGCATTTTGATTAGCAACAATATTGTTTATGTAATATTGTTAACTTCAGATTGGTAACCTCAGCATGTAGATAATTTTGTTTTGTTTTTATCGGCAATGTTTTTCGAAGATAAACGAATATAACGGTATTATCTAGTTTTAATACTAGTTTGGTGAAAGCTTGATCGTTGTAGTTTTTGGAATAAAAATCCTTTGTGTCCGTAGACTGCTTTTGTTCTAGGTAATTGGAAATGGTTAAACGAGTTTTTAGCAATAACCTATGCATTGTGTACTCTACAACATGCTAGGAGCACTATGGTATTTCATAATGTTATAATTAACTTAGTAGGTAGATATACCATCTATGATGAAGGAGAAGATCATCACGGTATCTGCCACCGAAGAGCTGTAAGGTCTTCCAAGTATTATTTTTAATGAGAGGTCCATGACTGAACCCTTAAACGCAACTTTATTTTGAGTTCCCCTTAAATCTCCAGTTTTTTTTTCACTTGAAAGTGTAAAATAACGACAGAATACAGATCAATTTAAAAGTAAACATTAAGTGTCGAAATAAGGAATGACTTCTTTTATATAGCTATGTTAAGAAAAAGTTACTCTGACTACAGTAAAACTGAATCCAATAAGTAGCTTTATCTATAGTTAGTTATAAGCAGTAAACAAACACATACCCGTATCGATTAGCTGTCGTGCGGCATGACAAACGTGTACTGGCAGAAACTGATCACTTAGGATACACCCTGTATAGGTTATGAGCTGACCTAAAGCCAACTAACTTATCCGACTTTCTTGATAAATTATTTAGATATTGGTACCTTCAATACTTATGACCTATTCCAAAGTAAATTTACGTTATTTTATCCATCCCATTCCGAAATACAGCTTAATTCAGGAAATGTAACATAGCCTGTACTACACATTATTGCCTGTGTTTTGGAAATTGTATTTTGTATGTTCTATAGCTTTCTGATTATTGCAACCCATGGCATTGTTTTCGCATTGTTAACATTTATAAGAAATCATGACACATCTCCTTTTCATGTTCACTACCAAAGACCTTTCCCCGACACTCTTAAATAGAAAAAAGGTGTCCTAATTGGGCTAACATCCTATACACTTACTCACAGCAAACATTCCATTAACACATGCCTATTATATTTCGGGACTTCGGGTATTACAAAGCGAGTAAGAAAGTCCATATAATTGAGCTCTCAAAGGCAGGCTCGTGACAAACACTTGTAAGATAACGAGCTCGTTTCCACAGCTACAGCCAACACCCACATGTTGACAAAAGAATACATTATGTATGTAAACACACACCTACTTACTTTTATCTTGTAAGTTTGTGACACTCATCTTTAATAGGTAGTAAGTCGTTATGTAGGAACGTGATTATGAAGAGGGTTAAAAGAAAACGGTACATTGATAGTTGTAAGGTAATAGCACTCAGATTGTCGCTGCGACATGTGAAAGGTTGATTTCCAAGAGGAGGTATACGTTTCTGTTAAGTTCAAATTTTGCTTGGATACTTTCAATGCTTTGGGCTGTTAGTTTTGTTGTCATTTAAAAAAACCTAAGATAACAATAATTTACTAATGGTAAGGATGTGTTTTCCAATGTTATAAAATTTGTGCATAATTACTGTGTAAATTACCTCATCCATGTCCATCTTTTCAACTACAATTTAAACCAGTCTCCACAACTCTGAACTTTTAAAACACATTGAGGCTCAGGATATAGGCACGGCATGCGTTCTTGCAAGCTGCTTGCAATCTAATTGCCCTCAACTTGCGATAATTTCCGATTGCGGGCAGATTGCCAGCTGCGTGCATTGTTCCACGTTTTTTTCTAGTACTTGGAACTTAAAGAGATTGTAAATTTCTGTTTTTATGTTTAGAAAAAGGTTTCCTGTAGAATCGCAATAGTACCTACGTGTGGAAAAAGATTTTATGTATTTTATGTACTAAACAGACTTGCAAAACATCATTTTACCTTTAATAATCCTAAATATCCCTTAAAAAAACTTAATAGCACTTTAAGCTAATTATTATGGTTCGCAAAAGCTTAATGATCTATTTTTACATTTGACCGTTCTTAAGTCACATATGGAATAGTCTAGTCTTCAACATCGTCATCATCAGCCTATAGCAATCCACTGCTAGACATAGGCCTCTCCAATCGCAAGCCCCTTAGTTATATCGCCTAGTCTAGTGAGAAGATAAATGTTTTTGACAACAAATTTATATCTTATCTGATATAAATACTGCCATAAATACAAAACCTTTGTTTGTGTGTCAGCAAATGAATTCGTTAGAGCCACGGAGGCGGCGCACGTACGGCTATCCATCGCCTTCCAATTTATATCCCGGTATCCCTGACCAAGAGACTGCTGCTCGATATCTTTTATTCTGCACAGGTATCTCATTTAGCAATCTAGAAATACAGCTTTACCTGAATAGTTATTTAAATTCTGGGTAAGAAAGAGGAGTATGGATTAGCTGTAGCTCGCAGCTTCGCCCGCGATTATGTCAGTTCTGGCGGGATGGCGGGGAAAGTAGTTATGCCTTTTTTTGGGATTCAACTAACACTACTTAAACCAAATTTCATCAAAATTCGGTTCAGCCTTAAAGTAAATAGTACCATTGTTATTATATAGCTTAATCTCTCTTTTAAGAATGAGGCACTGACCGTCGCACCAGGTTATGGTTGACTTTATTTGACAAATGAAACCTGAAACACCGAAAATACTGGACAATTATTTTGTAAAAGTGTTAAATAAACATTGTTTTTGTACCGCCTAAATTGTGGAAAACATTATGAAATCCAATTAATTTGTTTAAATGATGGTAGTGGTAACATAAAACAAGATAATCATACGTTAGGTGGGGCAAATGAGCCGCTAAATTGCTAATAACAACGAGAATCCTTTCCAACCGGCGCACACTTTACGCCCAGTTTATTAGGTTTTAAAACAATTTACGAGCTTAATTGCGCTATAGGACACCTCGCTTTAATGGCTATTGTGTATCGACAGTAGCTGGGAAACAATTGTAAGACTTAATTACAGAAGATGTGATACTGTAGTGTAATAAATAATTGTTACGATAGTAATACTATGTAAATGTTGAAAGAAATAGGGGAAGAAAGGATTTATTAATCTATTGTCAATATTAAAGCCATAATGAAGGTGGGTTTGCACTACGTGCCGATTAATACTGCGCAGGAAGTTGAATGACCCGATGTCAGTGTGTCGTATGATTATGATTGTCTTTGTAATTGTCATATATATTTCAATAAATCTGTTAACTGTCAGAGATTATATACTATCCTGAATGATCTTAAATTAAAGTATAGAGTTTGTTAAACATTAAATGAAAGCAAATCCTCAAATCGATGTAGATGATACATAACCAATGCACCAACTGCTGTTATACCTTACCTTTACACAGCTTAATTTATAGTTAGAGGAAATAACCAATGAACACAGAGTTTACCCTGCCGCGTATTATTTATTCATGTTGCACTTTAAAACTAAAATTAGAATACCCTTTGAGTCACGCAATAGGCCAGTATAGAGGTTACTGTTACCTTTACCGAGTCTTGGATCTATGTCACTACTGCTGTTTATTTCAAGCTTTATTTTTAAGCCCTAACTTTTGCTGGCACACAGCGGGTTAAAAATAGACACAAAACTATAAATAATTAACTGAACATTAACTTTCTTGTACCTTTGCTACTTCCTTGGAGGGCTGCAATGAATTTAATGATAATTTTCTTCAAAAATTTATTAAAAATAGAATTCCATAGAAAATACAGTTGAGGGCGCGACTAGATGAGATTACCTACTACCAGACCCTTTTTAACAAAACTTATATAATGAATAACTAGTATAGCCATTTACAGACAAGTATTATATCTTACAAGAATGAGATGGTGGAAGAAGCTTGAATCCTAGTCAATTTTATGGACAACAATCGCACAAGCCGGGACAATTTCTAGAAGAAAAGGGAAGGCCGTTGTCTTGCAGAAGGACGATAATAGCTATAAATAAAAATAAAAACCATAGAAGTTAAGTATTAAAAAAAAGTTTTTTAAATAATAATACACATCACCTATTTACCTCGATATCGGACTATTTCGAATTACCAGCTAAACGTGCTTTACCCTCGTGCCACAGCTTTGACATGCGACCTGAAATTCACGGTATCACTGTCCACTGCTGCCCATTGCACTTCAGTTTGCTAAAGCCTCGCGTCAAAGCGAGTGCCTTCGTATTTGTAAACTATGATTTTCATTAACTTAGTAGCGTTTTTTGTTTCAGCGTTTTTGTTGGGGAATGTGGTGAGTTTTGATTGTGTTTCAGATTGATTTTTTATATACATAGATTAAGAGTAGGTACTTATACAAGTATTACTTACTATCATTATATACGCAGATACAAAGTTTTGACGTTGGTAGTAGATTTATGGCTTTATTTTTTTGGCATGTTTTGTTAATCAGTGGACCGGTGAGTTGATAAAGTATCTGGGTCGGACTGAAGGTGGAACGGTGTAATTTGCAAGAAGCAGTGAGTGATATAAAAAAAACACCATTTGTTTTTCTCAGACTCTGCTTAATGTTGGTATAATCTCCCATACAGTAAACACTTAATTAGCGGATCATTAGACCTGTTTGCAACTAGGTGAGAATTACACAACCCACCCACAACATTATTGGATCGGCGTCTATGCGGTTGCAATCAGTTATTTAAGGCTAATCTGCATTAGCGGCGCTCGCGTCACGAACTGAAGTGGATACGATGGTGTTGTCACAGATAAAACGATTGTGCTAATTAAAAACAGTCTATAGGTACAAATTATACTCTTGAACATAAATTGATACTGAAATTATGTGGTTAATACTAATAAATGCAAAATTAACCTTATTTTAATAAAAAGGGATCAGTGACTTCTCGCTTCCACTTTGAATGTCTTTTTAGCAAAATGAAGGTTCTTGAGTTAAAAATGGAAAACGACTACTGCTGCTCTACAGATGAAAACAAGGAGTTACGGACAGAATTCTTACCAGATATTTTTAATCTGAATTCGATAGCTAACGGCTAAATAAATAAGTTAACTAAATATCATTATTATATAGAAGTGTAAACACTAATACTATTATTCAAACCAATAATAATATAACATTTCATCATCGAATTCCATGTACCGCATTAATTATGGGTAGTACGAAGCCAAAGCATATTAATTCAGCTCGATACACCCGCATTAGTGTTTTGGCCCCAGGAGTAACGTTCCTGTTATTATTAGCTAATAACAGGTAATAACTTGTACACCGCATCTACTTAGCCTAGTTTATGGGTTATGGAGTTTAAATATAGCAATGTGATGCTGTTTTGGTGAGCTTATTTCATGGGACCCTTATTGGTCTAATTTTAGTCTAAAGTGTCAGATTAAAAGTTTTAATCGTATCAGACATTTCTTTATTTCAGAACAAGCCTAGAAGTCTATTATTTAGGCCCAAAACTATATCTATCATAGAAAAAATGTAACATCATTTAAAACGTCTTTAGATTCTCTTCAACGACAAACTTAATATGTTCCATTTTAGAAAAAAAAAATCGGTTTCCTTCCTAAAAACTAAACAATTCCCTAACAATACTTATTTTTTACAAATATAATATGATATATTTTAGTAAGACATACGTATATTTACAGATGGCTGAAGCTCCGAAATTCCGCATCTTAGCGCCTCCATTCGTCTGTCCCAAAGACAAAGACGCTGTCATAGACAAACCAGACAACACGATTGTGACGTAAGAACAATTATCACTAAATGAATTGTTACACTGTTACAAGGAAATATTCTGACAATACAATATCTAATTAGCAGAGTAGATATTTGATTTGTGTAATCGTAGTAGATTACCCGATCTACCTGTTGTATTTGGCTTGAAAGAAATTTCTTTTGTTTTGCACAAAGCTTTTTCTTTTTATAAATAAATACTACATTATATGAGTTTTCATACCCCTCAATAGATTTCCTGAGAAGTATACTTTAATATGACAAAGGCTTTAATAATATTGAAAGTTAATGTACGTACAGTCTTAAAATCTTAATATAAACCGCGAAAAAATCCGTAAAAAGTAGTTTTATTTCAATACGTACAGTCTGTTTGGTTTTGGTTATGCTTTTTTTCAAGACTTTAATTGTAACGTACACGATTATGAAGTTCAAGTATCCGCCATTACAATTTTATTACAGCTTGGCGACTGAACCGGGTCAGAAGATGACTTTCCAGTGGATAGTGCGCTGGGTGCCGCTGCCTGCGCCCGCGCAGCTCCTGACGCTCCGCCTGTGGCGCACGGTCCGCGAGCTCGAGCTCAAGCTGAACCGGCCGCAACTCGAGCCAAACGTCTTTGTTATTAATAATACTGAGGTCTTTATTTGTCTGCCCTACTAGTAAAAATAAACTAAGTATGTCTTTATGTATTTTTGTGTATGTAGGCATGTATCTAAGTTTGTATAAACACACAGATTATATATTTATGTATTTTGTGTCAACCCTAAACGGCTCGAATGGTTTTCAGTCGCCGCAGCAGCAGCGCCAGCACAGCACGGCGAACTAGAAATTATAGCAAAGAGAACTAGATTAGCTGTTAATATTATATTGTATTTTATTACAAAAGCAGTAACACTATAATATCGCTACCTACTGTTACCTACTAACCTATATATTTTCAAAGCTCATGGTTTTACTTCTTTCCCTTCGCCATAGCCCGCGAATATTAGACGATGAAATAAATATTTACGTTAACTATTTAGGGATCCGACGTTTTGTCACCTTTACAGGACCATATCAGCTGCAAAGGCGTAGGGAACTATAACTTAAATCATATACCGCGAAAGTATACGTAAAAAGCAGTTTTATTCTTATGTATTCTTAATTCTACATTTCAGCATTATGTAGCCTTACTATATTTCAGCTGCTAAGCGGAGTGAACTACACGTTCAACGTGACAGCCACCACAGACGACGAGGTGACGGAGAAGGTGTTCAACATCGACAACATCAAAGGCGACCAGAAGCTGATGATTGAGGGTCGGTCAGACATGTTCGCTGTCACCCTGCTCGGGGGACAGGTGACGTATGCTGACCTTGACTTCGTTGTAGAAGCTCAGGTCATCGCGTGCGTCAAGACTTATGATTATTTTGTAAGTGTATGTTTTTTGTTTTTTTTTTTTTTCAGTCGCCATTTATTAAAGGTCCCCTTCTAAATCTGAACAACAATAAAGAACTAACTTAGAACATTAAAATATATACTGTACTGTATAGCACCGGAATAATATTTTCCATTAAGAAATATTAGAAGACCGAGTGAGTTTCACAAGCGCAATAATTATTTACTCTTCCTCTTCCCTCGGACCGCGAAAGCGTTTGGACGTGTGGACCCTTTAACAGTTTAATTCTTAAAAAATAATATAATTTTTAGTGCAAAATAGTTGAAAAATATTTCACCAAGTACTAGGCGTGCATAAAGCAGTAAGAAACTGAGTGTTGTGGTGTGAAAAGGATAACAACAGCTGAGACGAAGCTATCATCGTGGTCTCAACTTCAAATCTGTCAGTGTCAACCTGTCACATCTGTCATACGGACATCTGTCAGTGTCAATCTGTCATCTGACATACGGACATCTGTCATCAAACGTCAGCTGTCCTGTCATTGTTAAAACTTAACAGAGACGTTCCGTTCGACGTAGAGAAAGAAGAACCAGTATAGACGAACCTGGAAGCACCTTCACTTCACACCCACGCACAATTACAATAGATAATTGCCGGCGGCCCTGAAGTAATAGGCCTACATCATCATGTCACTACAAAGAACGCCTCCATCACAATCACCGAACCCAGATAAAAATTCAACTCTAATGCCACAGTATTCTTCTGACCCGTCCCTAAATCGAACGATGTGCAATAGTGAAGGATTCCCGCCACCTAATGATAATATCACCCAGCGTAACAAGAGGCCACGAGATGAAATTTCTTCGCCCAATCATATCTCTGTTGTTAGGGACGAGATAAAAGATTTAATAAGCTCGCTCGCCAACGCTCAAAGTAAGGAACTCGCATCGATAGCCAGCAAATTAAACGAACTAACGGAATCAAATGCTAAAATTGATGCAGCCGTCTCACTCTTAATTGCACAAAACGAGGAGTACCGCGCAAAAATAGCAGTTCTTGAAAATCAGGTACAAAAAGACCAGGAATACATTTGCATACTGGAAGATAAAGTAGAAGACCTTCATAGAAATTCTCGTAAAACCTGCTTGGAAATTAAAAATGTTCCCAAAAAGACACAGGAAACTCGGGATGACTTGATACAAATGGTTTTGAATCTCTCCAAGACTATTCATCTTAGTATAAATAGTTCTGAAGTTAACGATATATTTCGTCTGAAATCCAGAGGTGGTGAAGAGAGGAAACCTACGATTATAGTGGAACTAAGGTCAGCAATTCTGAGATCAGACTTCTTGAAAAAGGTAAAACAATTTAATCTTTCAAATAAAACACGACTACAGGCAAAACATCTAGGCTTCACAAACAACGAAGACACACCTATATTTCTAACTGAACAACTCACCCCTAAGGGAGCTCGACTGTTTTTCTTAGCCCGGGACCTGAAGAAGGCTCAAAAAGTCAAGTACTGTTGGACCTCCATGGGAAAAGTACTAATTCGTAAAGATGATACGTCTAAAATTATACATATTCAACATGAAGCACAAGTTCAGCAACTAATGCAAGAGCTTTGACTAAATATGTTTATTTATTTTCTAAAAATGTTTTTGTTATCTAAATCAGTTTACTACAAGCTAAAACTTATTATTTTAGAGAAAATGTTAAATATCTACTATACAAAACAAAATACACAAAATTTTACACACAATCCCATATACACATACACACCATCCTCCCACTATTACAACTACCAACCATATAACTTACTTATACAACCCGTATACTCTCAAAATAAACGAATATATTTACAAAACCTAAATATACCCACATACCACATACATAATACACACCCATACTACACAAATTACCCACACGCAACTTGCTGCATGCCGTATATCCCTCAACTTACTAACACTGAATTCATCCGCATACTCATAAAAATACCACAACCTGTCCAGTTACTTAACTATATACTATCTAACTACCCTAGTTGTAACCCCCAGAGTTCTAAATCAATATCTATAAATGGATAATTTTGTTACGTTACAAGAAATTGATCAAATTAAGCCTGCTGACTCACTAAAGTGCAGCATACAGGAACTTAATTTAAAGATAGATAATTCCATATATAATTTAAATATTTCAACGCAAAACATTAGAAGTGTATACAAAAATTTTGATGACTTGCAACTCAATCTGACACAATTAAAGTGTGAAATAGATATTCTGATTCTTACAGAATGTTGGCTAAATCCTAACAAAAATGTACCGCAATTATTAAATTACACTTCCTTCCAAACTAAAACCCACATTAACCAAAGTGATGGAGTAGTTGCTTACACCAAAAATAATATATCAGCAAAAATTAAGGAACTTAACCTTATCAATGCTACTGGGTTAGAAATACAAATCCCGAACTTTACCATACTGGGTATCTACCGGTCTCCATCATTCCCAAATGCAGGTAATTTCATTACATCTCTCAACAACCACCTTGATAGTATAACTCCTTGCAAAAACGTCTTGATTATAGGTGACATTAATATAGACTTAATTATTTCGCCAACTGAAAACAATCAAGAGAGAAATAATAGATTATCTTATTTGAACATGCTATCACTACATGGATTGTTACCGTCCCATAACCTACCTACGAGAATAGACGCCTGCCTTGACCACGTCTTTTTGAGCCTTGATAGGAAAAGTAACATGGCGTTTTCTGCGGTTTTAAATACAACAGTAACAGACCACTGCCTTATTCTTGTATTAATCGGTAGAAAGTATCAACCTACGACACCTCGGAGGCACAAAAGCGTTGTAAACTATGATAATGCTCATAATAATTTAATGAATGTTGACTGCTCCTTCTTTAGTGTACTCAGAGATCCTGATACTTATGCCTTTGCACTCATAGAAATGGTCAAATCAGCTATCCTCTCCAACACTAAAAAGGTGGTTGTCGCAAATAGCATTAGAGCAATAAAGCCCTGGATAACCACTGGTGCCATACGGTGTATTAGACTAAGAAACAAAATATACCTAAATCTTAAATCAAACCCACAAAATCAAATTTTAATTATAACATACAAACGCTATCGGACTTTCTGTGGGAATCTTATTAAAAAACTAAAAAATAAATACAATAAAGATAAAATTAAAGCATCTGTAAAAACCCTAGAGCACTATGGACAACCATTAACGAAATTACACAGTACAAACTACCCAAAACCTCAAACGGTGAACTACTTAGGATAAAATCATGTCCTCAAGCCTCTATAAACCATGTCAATAAACATTTTACTAGTATTGGACACACTTTGGCTAAAAATATCTCAAGCAACTTCATTCCGTCGGAATCAAGAAACACAGAAGTCTGTAATCTGTCCTCTTTTGTTTTATTAGACACCTCTAAAGAGGAAGTAGAAGATACTTTAATGTCCTTGGACTCTGGGAGCGCGCCAGGTTGGGACGGTATCCCTACCTTTTTCTTGAAACAAGCTAAGGAAATCTTGGTCCCTTTAATCAGTGACCTTGCCAACCTATGTTTTGGCACCGGAATATTCCCTTACCTTTTTAAACGCTCCGTTGTTACTCCTGTGTATAAGGGTGGAAGTATCGATGATATTAACAACTACAGGCCAATCTCTGTGTTGACCTCCGTTTCTAAAATTGTTGAGAGGCTATTAAATTCTAGAATAGTAAATTACCTGACTAAATACAATATCTTATCTTCCTCTCAATATGGTTTTAGAAAGGGAATGTCGACACAAGATGCTACCATGGACCTTGTAACCGCTATAACAAAAGAAATAGATAAGGGTAACAAGTGTATAGTGGCCTTTCTTGACCTCAAAAAGGCCTTTGATACTGTGTCTATTCCAATACTTATACGCAGGCTCGAAAATTTAGGATTCCGTGGCTCGGCTCTCTCCCTTCTCGGTAGCTATCTTCAAAACAGAAGGCAGGTGGTAAAGATTAATAATTTGATAAGTGAAGAAGAAAGCGTAACATTTGGAGTTCCACAGGGCAGTGTTCTCGGTCCGACGCTCTTTTTGATATATATCAATGAACTCTGCAACCTTAGGAGCGTCGGTGGGAAAATTCTGTCCTACGCGGATGACACTGCCATTATCTTTACTGATGACACATGGGTTAATGCTGGCTTGAAAGCCGAGAGGGGACTGGCCAGAGTTAGTCATTGGCTTAATGAGAATCTGCTCACTCTTAATACCAAAAAAACTAATTATATATGTTTTGGACCATACAAAAATTCTCAGCCTTCACCTGATTTTAAAATTAAACTTCATTCCTGTCGTATTTCTCCCTCTTGTACTTGCAGTTGTCCAGAAATTCAAAAAGTTAGCTCTGCTAGGTACCTTGGAATTATGGTGGATCAAAGATTAAGCTGGTACCCACACCTTGAACTAACTATTGGAAGGTTAAGAAAGCTGATATGGGTCTTCAAGTGTCTGAGACACGTTATGAGTGCCAAGTTACTGAACAAAATATACATTGCACTAGCCCAATCTGTAATTATATATTGCATCTCGGTTTGGGGTGGTGCAGCTAAGTCATATTTTATAGATCTAGAGCGGGCGCAAAGATCCCTGATTAAAGTAATGTATTGTAAGCCTTTTAGATTTTCTACTGAAACCTTATACAAAATTTCCGAGCTGCTCTCCGTTAGGAAACTTTACATTCTACATATGATACTTAGATATCACAAAGAGCTACCTTTCGACCGGGCTAAACTCAAAAAAAGACGGTGTGATATTGTAGCCCCTACTTACACCGCTCGGACAGTTTTTGCTAGTCGGCAAAATGTAGCCCTAGCCCCCCGCGTTTATAATAAAATAAATCGGACACTAAATATCTACCCCGTGAAGCTGTATGAGTGTAAGAAAAGTCTGACTGAGTGGCTCTTAACTCTTAATTATAAAGAAGTGGAAGATATTTTAATAACATTCGTTTGATAAATTGCTTAAATTGTACACAGTTTTAAAAACCAATTTGGTAGGTAGGAATTTTGGGATTACTTACTCACACACCAACACACCGACATAAACACATCCCACACATGCACATGCAAAGGCGCGCACACACACACACGCCCACACATACACACACACACAAACACACACACACACACACACACACAAACACACACACACACACACACACAAACACGCATGCACATACACGCAATTACACATCCTCGTACATACACACTACAACTTACTAATTACTCACTACAGACACGCAACCACTCGACAAGTATGCTTTTATTTCTGTATTTAGAAAATAGTAATAAGTTAAATTGAAATTATGTAAATCTAAGTTAAGTATGTCCACATGGGAAGAGCGAGGTTTTCCCAACACAAGTATCTTTTGATTACTTTCTGGGAAGCCCCGGTAACTTATTTGTAAAGATTTACTGAAATAAAGAAATTTTTTTTTTTTTTTTTTTTTTTTTATTTGCAGAATTTCCAAAACTCGAAAGTTTAATTTTTTGTTTTGTATAAAAAATATATAAGAAATATTTAATCTTAATTGTAAAGTTAATATTTAAAAACCATTAATCTCATACCTTTCCTAATTGTATTTAATTTCCCTCCGATTAACCGAAAACATCTTACGCTTTCTTCAATTAATCAAAATTTACTTATAATTGAATCAAAATTAAAACCATAAATTTTCTTCATAAATGAGATTTTCAAAGCCTTATTTATGTAGCCGTTAGTCCAGGGGCGGTTATTAATTCTTGTGTTAATTTCATTAATTTAGTTGTAAGCGGTAATTGGAACTGCCTTACTTTAGTATTATGTTGAACAAACATGTTTTCACGTAAGTAACTGCTTAATTGAAATTACAACACAGGGTTCCTATAAGTATTTTTAATTTAAGGTATGTAATCAGTTTTTACATCCATTGCATAATTAATGTATTGTAACATATTGAGAAATGACGGACATAAAACAGAACCTGTGAAGTAGAAAATTATCTTCAAATACAAATGACAACGTAAACTTCCAAAAAAAATGACTTGATCTATCATTTAATTTAACAACTTAACTGTCCCTCCAGTACACCCTCTAGTTAAATAAGTTGCATTTTCATATGTGATTGGACATTGAACTGTAGACTACAGTTACATTTTTACCCACGGGTACAAATGTAAATTCATTTATTCATCCTTTAAGTCACACATTATTATAATCTTCCTTCAAATATCAGTAGCTCTCCTTACCCAGTTCGTATGGTCGGTGACAAGCGAGGAACACAGCGTGAACGCGTCTGCTGAGGGCTCGAGACTGGACTTGCCAGCTAAGTCCTTAACACCCGGCCTGTCTTACGACGTGGTAGCGCAAGTCTACAAGTATTCTAATGGCGAGTTTATTACACAGGTAATTAAGCTGTTTCCATGTAAATTAATAAAGCTGTTTAGTGGGTAAACATTATTTTTCAATGAGATAATTTAAATATTTACAACCTTAACTGTATTTACGCTTATGGGAAAACTAAAGTTTAACTAATTGAAAAGTAAAAAATAACTTCAAAAATTAATCCACTTTTCCTGTAAGAAACTTAATAAGCAGTACGTCATAGTTGGCTATTGTACTTACATTACTTTACTTTACATTTTTATCTTGATGATACATGTATTTTTATTTTCAGAGTTCATTACCAGTCCGCGTTCTACATCGAGATTTAAAAGTAAACTTCAACGTGGATGAAATACTGATCTCTGCAGATACTCCGTTCTCGGTACAAACGGATATTAGCAGTTTAGACTACATCACCGACGGTTTATCAGTAAGTATTTTACGTAGACGTATAAAATAGGAAAATATAGATACAATTTTGTGTATACGCTGCAGTACGATCGCTTAGAGAATGAGTTCCTAAACGTGTTACATCCTTTCTAACTTGGCATAATTTTTTAAAAATGTTATTTGTTTGATAATAATACGAATAGTGATACGAGGTCGTCGGCGGCGAAGGTAATGTGATGATCTAGTCAGTTATGCGGGGCGCACGTGAGCAGAAATCGCCACAAACAAAGGGATTTAGAAGAAGAGGCCTTTGCCTATCTAATTTAGGTTAATAAAAAATAAAAAAGATTTACTTACTGAGGTGATAGTAATTTATTTGTAATAAATTCGCCACGTTAAGGCGCTGTGTATAGCCAGCATTGTTGTTATTGAAGGGGTGAAGCGGGCAGGTGCGGGACGGAGTAGCCCCGACCCTGCTACTCGTTTTTTCCGAATTCGTCCGATGCGTAACGGTGTTATAATATTGAAGCTTTATTTCGCTAATTGTTTAGATGTAAGTTTAGCCCTGCTTGACAATGTTTACTTTTGAACTGCGCTCTCGCGGCGAACAGTAGGTTCGAATCCCGATAAAATCATAAATTTTTGGATTATTATTGTTAAAGTATTATGCACCTACTGCATATTATCATGTT
This sequence comes from Autographa gamma, assembly GCA_905146925.1. NCBI lineage: Eukaryota > Metazoa > Arthropoda > Insecta > Lepidoptera > Noctuidae > Autographa > Autographa gamma. The sequence goes on along the minus strand of LR989868.1, from coordinate 4,806,353 downwards.
TTTACTTTTAAAACAAGCATTTAATGTTGTTGATTTATATAAAGAATAATTTTTCAAATACCTATTCTGATTTTCTGAAAAAAAAATATAATAATTGAAAACCTGAACAATATGTTTTATGACAATCTATATTTTTCTTCAGTAGGTATCAAGAGCAAAATATTAAAAAAAACGTACACTACGCTTGATGGTTGAGTCTGGAGGTACAGCGTGTTTCGAATAGTAACGAAAATTATTATTTTTTTGTGTATAACTTTTTGTTGATAGTCCAAACACTCACCTGTAAAACTTGTATATTTATAGGTTTTTTTTTTTTGTGTACGAAAGGGTAAATTGATAAACCTCTTTTGTTTTTTTTTTATTATTCACGTGGGTCCAAGGGGGTGAGGATGCAAGACTCCGAGAGAGAGCCCGGAAAAAGGCTCTGTCTAATCTGGCAAAACTCCTGGTGCCATCATTTGCCTTAGTGCTGGATATGTAGGAGAGAGGAAAACGGGGGCAGTGCCATTACACCGCTCCCGTACAAGTAGATACGTGCAATGAAGGCTGAGGGACCCCCGTCCCCGCCCTCTGCGTCCTCCTCAGAGCAGGTCTGGCTACAGGGATTCTCGTCCGCGCACTGCCCACCATCGGCCATCGGCGGAGCAATGGAACAAAAGGGTCAGCCTCCCGCTCGCGCTCCAACGTCTCTTTCTGAGAAATAACGAGCTTGCAGAAATAAGACACTAAGGCAGACGAGTAGTCTGCGAGCATGTCGTTGACCACACCCACGAGCGGAAGGTCCGGGCCAAGACCTCCACTTAGGACACGGCGCTTAGCTTCAAAGGCAGTGCACACCTCGAATGTGTGCAATGCCGTGTCTTCCATTTCGTAAAATTAGCCCTCCCAATGCGCCGTTGGGGCCTGGGCAGGAGAGACAAGTTTACTCTCCTATAAAGAGAGCCCTATATTGGGGCTCATTAGCTGTTTTTAGAAGGCGTGTGGCAAGCATTTGGGGGCCGTCCTTTTGCACTTAGACAGGACACCGAGTCCCCAAACTCTTCCGGGGACAGCACGGAAATGTCCTCCGATGAGCTCATCCCGTAGGTTGAATTCAACCTGGGCAGGGTAACGTCGACGTAGCCACTCATAGCTTATTCTAGCGGCCGAGCAGGCACGTCGTAGATCGGTCAGCTCTGCAGAAAAGCAGTGAACCGCCTTCCTAGCTGGAGGTCCAAGTAGGCGATAGACTACCTCGAGAACGGTGAGTACCCTTGCGTACCCTGTGCTAACTGAGAGGAGAACCCTATCCATATGTATCGGTGATCGGATAGGTTCTCGACGAGCTCGACCTGCCTATACGCAACGGTGGCGGCAAGTGCTGGGGTAGTGAAGGTCAAATCAACCACGGACCCTCCGTGCAGCCACCCGCAAATATGCGTCGTCCCTCTATTAAGGAGGGAGAGGTAGGTGAAACCACCCACGCCTCCAAATCATGGCCTTGTGCTTCGTTCGATGGATTACGCCAGTAACTTTGCGTTAAAATTACCGAGGACCACCACAGGCTTCTGCGCTAAATGCAACAAGACCCCCGAGAGGGCAGCCAGAAAACGCTCGAATTCCAACGGTGTGCGATTAGAAGAGAAGTACACTCCTAACATGGCATTATCCCCCTAAGCGGAAGCAACAAAGCCGAACCCCTTTCCAAAGATGTCAGGGGAAGGGAGTTTGGAGAGGGTCGTGGGAGAGGCTCCTGCCATAAGGTCAACAGTCGGTCGGGTCGGAATTGACTCGTTCTAGCATGTCCTCAGCGACTCTCATGCGATTGAGTTGTGAGGGTAAATTCAGGTCTTTTGGGACTAGCCGACCGGTAACATGTGGCGTACCCAAATGATTAGTTAAAATGGTACTGATAGGCTCGTGAGATACAGAAAGTTCGGCAGCAATTTCTCTCATAGTTGAATGAGGATTTTGACAGTTGTTAGAATTTGAAATTGTAAATGACATTTCAAATAAAAAAGTGACGTGCTTTCACGCCGAGAGCCTACGGCGTACTCCTCCTGAACAACAATCTCTTCCCACGGATGTGCAAAGAGGCGATAGTCATTTTCATCCACAAACCCAGTGAACCGAAGTCTGAGCCCACTAGTTATCGCCCAATTAGCTTACTCAAGGTTCTTGGGAAGCTATACGAGCGAATAATTTATTCCCGTTTTATGGATTGTACCGAGTCCAGGAGTCTCATACCAGACGAGCAGTTCGGTTTTATAACCCAACACTCATGCGTCCAACAAGTCCACCGCATAGTCGAGAATATAAGCGCTGGTTTTCAGCGTGGAAGGCTCACTGGCGTGCTCTTCTTCGATATAGCAAAGGCTTTCGACAAGGTCTGGCACAATGGCTTGATCTTCAAGCTTTACCAACTCGAGGTGCCAGATTGTCTCGTGCTCATCTTCCGAAAGTTTTTGTTGAATCGGTCCTTTCGCTATCGCGTTGACCCTCACCCGATCCGCGCCGCAGTCCTTCAGGGCTCCGTACTCTCTCCACTTCTCTTCACACTAACGTTAGCGACATTCCTCGCGGTGGCAAACCCCAAATGTACGCCGACGATACGGCCATCTATTATTCAGGCACCAGCCCCTTAGCGATAGGTCGAACTCTCCAGACCGCGGTCACGAACCTCGGGAAGTGGTTCACGTAATGGAGAATCGAAGTTAACCCTACCAAGAGCGCAGCCGTGGTCTTCAGCAAGGAACGGCAGCCTCCCGCTACCCCTCACCTATCACCCTCTTCGGAAAGCCTATTCCTTCGGAGCAGCAAGCCAAATACCTGGGTGAAATCCTTGATCGGAAGCTTACCTTCATAGCTCATATTAAAGCGGCACGCGCGCGAGCCGCCTTCGCTCTCGGCCGACTTAATTGTATGTTGAGCAAGCGCAGTAAACTCTTACTCTTACTTTACTTATAAGAAGAGAATCTACACTGCGTGCGTGACAACTATCATGACTTACGGCAGTGTCGTATTCACTCACGTACCCGATTATCGACTCAAACGAATGCAAACTCTCCAAAACCGTTTCATGCGTAGAGCCACGGCGCTCCAGGTTACGTCCGTAACTTGCAGTTGCACTGTGACTCAAAGCTGCCAACAATCAAGCAGTTCATAAAAGTCGCCGCGATTCGATTTTTTGACTCCTCCGAAACTCACCGTAACCCGCTAATCGTAGTGGCCGCGCGATACGTACCTTCCGTAATACCTAAGACCAAACCTCCCAGACTTACTATCTCCTACCTCGACGATAAAAGAACGCTCTCCAAGAAGCATTCGATTTAGCTAGCAGCAGTATTACAAAACACAACCGCCGTATATTAGGTGCTCGCCGGCGAGGCCCGTCGCGTACTATTAATAATAGTAACGTAAATGTTATCCTCCTGTCCCTAGACCAAGGTGGTCCGAGCCTTCCAAACTAGCAATAAAAATATGTCCCTAAATAATAAAAACTTAGATCCAGCCATCCCTTGTTGCTTTGCTTTATTAAGATTGTTAGCAACGCACTAAGTCGAAGCCCGACCCCCGCAGGGGGTGCCCTTAGTGGACGTTGCTGACGTAATTAGTTTTTTCCTATTGTTCTGGCTGGAGGCCTTAGGTCCTCGCCAAAAGTCCGGTGAAGCAGTCAAAGTTTACGCTCAGGCTAACGGTAAAGATATATACCAAAAAAAAAAAATACTTTGCTCTGTCTGCGCGCACACTTTTCGTCGTCTTTCACAAGACTTGTCACAAGACGCCATACATATACTGAATTTGTCAGATCCGAAATAATTTTCATTAAATAAATGAGTCCTCACAAATATCTTACATTAATTAATAAACAGCAGTTTACTTCATTATTGTAATTATTACAAACGTTATTGCGTTCAATTACATCTTTTGGTATTACTAGTTACTTCAATATTGTACACCATGTATAAGTAGTCATGAAAAAGTTGTCATGAATGAAAATGAAAAATATGCATCTTATTAGAAATCAATAATTACGAATTGTTTTTTTTTTATTATTAAAATTGAACAATTTATTAAAAATTACACAAAAAGTAAAAAAAATACATCATTGAAAAAAACATGAAAGCAAAATAATAGATTTCTATTGCTAGGTTCGAACCTGCAGTCAGCTATCGCATGGCAACTTTGTATAAGCGCGCGACCGCTAGACCAATGTAGCTTCATCATAAATCTTCAAATTTCGCTTCTATAGGATCAATAGAAAAGAGATCAGATGTGCAAAAAGCAGGAAGTAATTACTTTACAAATTCCATTATGTGTCATTGTTTGACAGATTTCATTAAATTATTTTCGATTTGTCATGTATTTTAGACCTGTCAATCAGAAAAAAAGTGACACAGGTCCGTCTAGCACCGCGCCTCAGCGCACACTGTCTGTCCGCGTAGGAATGAAAGAGAAGCGAACAAAACGCCATATTTAGTTTGTCAGGAATGTGTTATTTTTCATTAAATATCTGAATATTTGGAAAAATACTACCTTAATTGAAAAACTAAAATAAAGGTTATCTTCATTATTAGTTATTACGTTTCTGTTGAAAAATTTATCAAGATTGGTTCATCAGTAATACCGGAAAACTTTTTTGAAAATCCATTTTAGAGGTATGTTTACGAATTTTTTTTATCGAGAAAAATTAATGGAATCGTGTTTTGGAAATAAAGGTTATCTCACAAAAATGATGAAGATTACCATATATTTTTTTCACTGCTCTGACATTTATACAGTTTGCTAAAAAACTGTTTGAAAAAGCCCATTTTTACTATACACAGCGCCTTAATGTTATATCTTCCTGTTGACCTCGACCTGTCAGGAACGCAATACAGTACAGCATAATAAAAACCATAGCATGAATGTTCTATATATTATTTTAATCGGAATAAAATACCTACTGCTTTATAGCCCATAAAATGTAACTTATTTCTGGACTGCTTCGTTGGCCTAGTGGTGCTAAGCGCGATTGCTACGCTAGAGGTTTTGGGTTCGATTCCCAAGGCGACCAAGGTGTTATTAGGTCTATGAAATTCTCAGTAACAGGTTGGAGTTTGGATTTGGTGGCAGTAGGCTCGCCATCTATTACATGGAACCTAAGCATACCGGCGAACTGTAGGTGTACATTGATACAGCTCTGCCTAACCCATCGGGGATACAGGCGTGATGGTTTATGTATGTATACTTATTTCAGGTGGCATGGGAGTGTACAATTGATGGTGACCCTGTCTATAAGTTTGTCATTGTTGGCGATGGAACGTTAGATTTCCCATTGGGACTGTCCGACTTAGGGGAGTGAGTGATTGAAATTTTAATTATATCATTAACATACTCTTTGCATTGTTTTACATTAAAAATAGTGACATTTGTATTAGCACAAAATGTTAGCAAAATTGGACATGATGGTCAATAAATAATTTGTTTTATAATGATATTCTGTATCTTTTACCCACAGATACATAATAACGGTGACAGTGGGTGTGGTAGGTCAAGAACGAACTATTGAGGCGAAAACTCGTGTCGTCATAGTGGAGGCTAAGCTACCTGTCATCGAAGTAAGTAACATACCTAATGAGATTTACTTACTTGTCAAGGTTAATCTACACCCTGTAGATAATCTAAGCATACATATAATCAAGCCTCTTTCCCGTAGGGGTAGGCAGAGACGACTTCTTTCCACTTGCTACGATCCTTACACACTTGTTTCGCTTCTTTTGTTTTTTGTTAGAGATCTTTGCAGTTAGCCTGAGCGCAGGCTTTGTCTGACTGCTTCACCGAATTTTTGGCGAGGCCCTTAAGGCCTCCTGCCAGAGCAATAGGAAAAAAACTAACTACACTTTTATTCCCTTCGTACATGCTACTACTTCGTGCTGCGGGTACCCTAAACCGAAGACCTTTTTTCAAGACGTCGCCGATTTGGTCTCGAAACGTCCGCCTAGGTCTACTCCTTCCAACACTTTCATTCACAATCACCTTAGACAACCGTGTTCTAAAGATTACCGCTACAACACACCGTCATTGAGTGTCTTTTTAAGGTAATAAAGTTAATTCATGAAATTCGTTGGAACATACTACAAAGGCTGTTGACTACACGTTGAACGCCGCTTCAGATAAAACAATAGACACTAGACGCTTTTGTTTATGAGTTAAGAGTGACCGACGTGGACGCGGCGCGATGTTTGAACTTTAAAGCTTAGTATAATTATAGTATATTTAAGGCACTAATTTTTTTATATATAACTAGCTGTGCCCCGCGGTTTCACCCGCGTGAATCCATAGGTCCCGCTCCCGGTGCCTTTATATTATTGGAGGCGTAGATAAATCCAACAAATCAGTATCTTTTTTTTTCTTCATAAAAACCTTCTCTTGACAATAACAAAAACAACAAAAAAAGAATTAGCGAAATCGGTCCAGGCGTTATTGAGTTATGCGCTTACCAACACATTTAGCGATTCATTTTTATATTATAGAAGTGGAGACAGGTGACAGTAATAATGGGTTAACTATTAGAATCAATTTTCCATTATTTAGTTCTTTACGAGAAAATTTTGTATTTCTTCTTTTCGAGGTGACAATCCGCGGACAAGTTTGATCTGGGAGATGTTTGTACTTTCATTGTCCCTGAATCTATAATTAACATAAGTGCTTTCGTTACTATATTTGGGTTCAAAGCAATATCATATGCGACATTGACCCAAATTATTATTTGGTATTGCAGGTAGAGTTGATGCCACGCGTCTTGAATGAAAATAGTGTTGTAACTCTGAATGCTAACGTGAGCGGTATGGCACCTGGATGCTCCGTCAGTTGGTACTTCACTACAGAAGACTGTTTGCCCTCGTCACAAGAAGCGGGAAACTGCAGCGAGAATGAGGTAAGAAATGCACAGAAAAGAATATTTTTTAACAAAAAGTAATATACATTTTAGTAGGTATCTCCATATTTCGTTACCGATTAATAATATTTTTAATCATTGACAAATTACTGACGAATCATACGAACATGTTTTATATTTGTAAACGTTAGCCATGATTTTTCCACATAGCAGTAAATTAAACCTTACAGTTTGTGCGGTGTAGCATGGTGCGGGTGACAGTTGTCAGTCATGTTTCGTTTCACTCTTGAAGGTAGCCGCGATTTACAATTATGATCTTAGTATTTCAGTTGCACCATATTTGTAATATATTAAATCATTAATCACGGTTCTTAATTAAATTAAACCAACCAGAATGTTCTAGTTTACAAATAAAATTATATTGGAAGAAAAAATAAGAAAAGTGTTATGCGTATAACGTAACGCCAAAGACTTCTTTAGTGATGGGATGTACTGCTACGATGGATATATCGATATTTTTATAACTAATAAAAAAGTACATTTTATTCGTCTTAACTCATATCAGAGTCAGAAACATCTGAATTGTGACTCAATTCATCATCTGAATCTGTAACTGATATTATTAACGATGATTCCATAAAATCACCAATATGGATATCACGATCCCAATCAGACATAATGTTTATGATAAATTTATATTCAAAAATATATTTTTTTGTAGTTTAATAGATAAAATTAAATTTAATGTTACAAATATTTTTATAATAATGAAAAAGGAAATGTGATTTTTGCTGTGAAAAACGTCATCGATAAAAATGACTTGCATAACGTTACATCCTTAGCCATGTGATACTGATAGATTTCAACGTCATACTGACAAATGTCACCCGCACCAAGCTACAGCGCACAAGGTATAGTGTTATGTAAAAAGTTGTGAAACAAGGTACTTTTATCCTAGATCAATCGAAAAGATGCTGTTAAAGTTAAATACTATTAATTTTCTTTGAAATAACTCCTCTAAACAAGCTATCAAAATGTTTACAAGTAAAAACTAATAAGATAATCCGTCTAATACCATGTCTACATGTTTAGAAGCCTTCTATTAACATCAGAAACATTACATAATTCGGTAATATACAAGAAATATTTGGATAATGTGAACAACATTCAATTATTTACAGAATGAAGGTCGTATTCAAGTAGGTGCTACATTGCGTGTCAAATGTTCGTTACGTACAATTTTCATGTTGATTCCAATGTAGACCGATGGCTTTGCGGACGGTGGTCGCTTTTGTTACTGTTTGGTGTGAAAAATATCTTCATTAAAGAGGGATAATTAGGTTAAGTTTGTTGTGGTTTTTAAGTCAAACCGAAAACTGTCACTTAGGATTATTGCCCATTAATTTATTTATTGATCTAACACTAACAGAAACATCTTACACTATCTTTAAGAATGTTGTCTGTATAACCAGTTGTCAAAATTTATAAGAATAAAAATCAACTTATAAAATCAACATAGTATTTTTTTAAGTAGGCCCTTTAAAGATCTTTTCAAACGTTAAAAGAGTCTAATTGCATTTGTTAACCCTAACTAACAGTTGCACTCTCTCGGTACACCTATAAGCTATGAATAGGTATCCATAGTTTTAAATATTTTGGAAGCTCTATCCATTCTTAACATCATTGGGTACATAGTATCGAACTATGACGTCAGAATTTAAAATTCACCCTCCCGTTCTTATTGCGTTCTGCCCTTGAAATTAACTACAGAACTGACCGCCAAAGAAACACAATGTATTCCAAACATATTGATTACAATGTAAGTACTAGACATCTGCTAGAATATCAATGTGCCCTGTATCATATAGACTTGTAATAATGGTTATTTAATCTAGATCTAAGCACGCAAGTACTAGTGTAATCGATAGTCCTTCCTACACTGTTTGAATCTGAAAACATATTATGACTATTTTTACGAATTTAAGAAACCTTAAGATATATTTAATTGATAGATATTAATATCATAATAAATAGGATTTCTTTCGGCTTTTTAATCGACTTCAAAAAAGAAGGAGGTACTCAATCCGACGAGTATTTCTTTTTAATTTTTGTTTTCTACTTTTGACTGGATAAAACCATTTTGATAATTTTATTTTCCAGTTTAGTCCGGTTTTGACTACGCGATAATAAAACAAATATAAGACTTATTTGAAGTCCGTTTTTTTTTGTAAGTTTTATTTTTATTTAGACAATTGGGATCTTATTTATTGATAATATCAGAAGTAACTAAAATGTTCCTTCTCTTCCACAAACACCTGCCAAATACTTTTTATTTTCATATATATAACAAAAGCAAAACCATGTGATCGATTCCCCAGCACGGCACACGTATATCAGAGGCGGTAAACTTTTATTCCCTCGAAGAGAACTTCCTGAGCGAGCTGACGGATTATTCCAATGAGACTGGTAGCAAGGCAGTGGTTGCCGAGATGCCGGCAACCGCGGGGAGGGCGCGGGTTGTCGCCGAGTGCACCTGCACTAAGGCTACGAGTAACTGTAGCGAAGGGACTGTGTACGCTGATGTCAACTTTAAAGTCAATGATAAGCCTACTGCTGGTGATGTGTTGGTAAGTTTTATGAGCAAGTACCTTATTAAGTTTTTTGTTTAGTGAATCTATGATTTATGAGTTAGTTCGATTTGTTACAAATTCGAATTTAGTGACGAACAAACGAATCTGTACTGGTAGACAGTCAGTCATACATTTTTTATTATGAACTACATGAATAGACATGTCTATATTGATTTTTATTTTTAAAAGGTTCAATGGCGTCACAAGGTAATGGATATGTAATAAGGCTATATCCTACAAGTTAACACTTCTGCCACCATCGTTCGTTATTATCGTTTAAAAAGTTTATTTCTCTCAGTTTTCAATGTAACACAAGTTCAAATACTTAAGTTAATTCTGACTGATCGACTTAGTCACTTCTAAACTCAGTCAATTATGTTAAAACCTTATTTCTTTGTAAGGTAATGCCTGAAACCGGTACAGCAATGGAGACGGTCTTCCGCATCAGTACCCTTGCTATAGTCGACGCCAACAGTCCCTTACGGTACTCCTTCTACTGCCGCCTGGGTCGCAATGATACTGTGATGCTGGGCTCGTATGTAGAACATATGGCGGTGGAGACTCTGCTGCCTTATGTTGGTGAGAATAAAATACAATATCTAAATTAGATTCTAATGGATGATAGAATAGATTAGAGAATAAGATGCGAGCAGTAAGCAAAGGGTTTGACCGTTTTTGTGATGATTTCATACAAGAATGCTTAAGTTTACTATACAGACATACTCATATACAGATATACAAAAAATTTAACCTGAATATCTCTCCTGTAGCTATACATTGCAGACTGTACGCCTCTACAATATGCTTTTTAAATGGTTCATGGTCACACGATTTTTTTCAGGCTCTTTTATTTAGTTTCAGGCCGAAGCGAATAAAGCCTCAGATCTATTATAGTTCTTTTTATCCTACTACAAACTCAAATACTTTCAGATGGTGGAACAGAAGTGTGGGTGGAAATATGTGACTCTCTGGGAGCCTGTTCAGCAGGGAACCCTACAGCAGTACTTATATCTAAAGGCGAGGCTCGCACCGTAGATACGTTGGTACAGGATGCGCAAGCGCACATTCGCCGATGTGAGCTTATGATGCTCGAGAGATTATCAAAATCTGCTCTCATTACTTATTCAGTAAGTAGATTTATATAAACGATAGGTTTTTATTTATGAATAAAAGCCGTTTTCTCAATCGACTAGTACGTACGAAATAGACGTTCATTCGAATCGGCAATACAAAGAAAATTCGTGAGAAAAAAAATGATCTGAATCATTTTGTATTGAAGAACTGCCATAAATTAAAAACTATTCATCGGGCAACATTATTTGGCGTTGAAAAAATCTGCACTAAATAGATGCAAACATAATAAAATAAATTTTGAATCTGGAACGACAGTTGGCCAGCGCAAATCAAAGGTTGTTTACGCCATCAGGTAAAAAGGTCCTATAACATCCATTGTTCTAATTACGACTATTTAAAACAAAACATTGCGGATTACAATAAAAAGTGCAAGTTCTTTATAATTAGGTGGCGGATTAGTGAGCTTTTGTTACTTCCGTTAAATAGATCAGTTAAGGATTAGCCGACAATAAGGTGCAGGTATTATTTTGACACTTGTCGCGTCTTTTGTTTCAGCGTAATGTATATTAGAGGTATTGTATTATAATATTAGAAGTGCAAGTGTTGGCTTATATTTAAGGTACCGATTTCCGGCTAAACAAGAGTTGACAGAAATGTTTATGTCGAAATTTTGTACTGTAATTAGTGAAAATATAGACATAGTGTTAAAATTTGGAAATATATACAATCATTAATTATATATACTGACTCGTTGGCCTAGTGGTTCTAAGCGCGATTGCTGCGCTAGAGGTATTGGGTTCGATTCCCAAGTCGACCAAGGTGTTATTGGGTTTTTCTATGAAATTCTCAGCAGCAGGTCGGAGTTTGGATTTGTGCCCGGTTAGTGGCATAGACTCGCCCCCTATTACATGGGACCAAAACATACCAGCGAACTGTGGGTGTACATGGGTACACCTCTGCCTAACCCTTCGGGGAATACAGGCGTGACGGTACGTATGTATTATTAATCATATGTATTGTGTACCTTAATATTTTCTTATTTTCAGAATGCTGGCCAGGGGGAGGCTCTTACTAAATACATGTCGGCTCTACTTGACTCTCTCGGTCGTTTAGATAATGACTGCGTGCAACGAAACTACCAACAATACTCTAGATTTATAGATTGGTTGAAAGATAGTGGAATGGATATAAATTCTTTAGAGGAAGAATAACTTATGTAATTATAAACTTATTGCTAAAAATAAAATTGTCTGTGACATATTTATATCTTTTTTCAAACTAGACACTCAATCATATTTTTTCATTTGTAAAAGATTGGCAGAGCTACACAAGTACAAGACTACATACTACATAGTATATATAATTTATAACTGTTCACGTGTATATAACTGTGATGGATTGAACACTTGACGTTATTCTCAATAAAGGCTAAAACGGTACAGAGATTTCAAAGTAAATCGTACATGCTGTTCAAACTACAAAACGTCCACCATTTTTCTCAGGCTCTCGTTTTCCAAACTAAACAATATATAGGAGGCATTACATAATATGCGCAACATAAACGTATTTACTAGAACAAGAGCCCTCGCAGGGACGCTTGTTAGCGATACGACAACTGCAGAGCCGTAACGACAAAGCAATACGTACGATACTCACCTGTAGGCCGAGGCACAGGCGATAGCGGGGATCATAGACTTAATCCTGGAGTACTGAATTGTTATTTGTTTCGTTATTGCCATGGATGTGGAGTAGGTTTGAACTGACAGTTCTGTTTGATTGGAATGGAGGATATTAAAATTTAATATTTCGCGTTTGTTATGGTTGGGTTAGACGAGTAGTGTACAAAAACTGTTGGTCTAAAGCTGCGTATTCTAAAAATCAATAATAATATATAACCCAGCCTATCGTCCCAATGCTGGGCACAGGCCTCCTCCCATATAGAGAACGCGCGAGCATTGATCACCACGCTTGGTCTCTGCGGATTGGCGATTTCAGATCCCAAATTTTGGAATCCAGGTTTCCTCACGATGTTTTCCTTTACCGTTTGTCAGAAGTGTCTTAGAATAATTAGGAAAGTAAATATAACTTTAAAAGGTTACATTGGTACTTGCCCGGATTCGAACCGCTAGGCCACCACGACTTATATAAGAATCAATACCATGCTCTAAGTTAATTTTAATATAGTTAACACATGGGCGAGCAATATTGTCAAGTTATGTTTATAAACACCCTAATTAAAACAGTCTTAACTATTTAATTAGTAATTAACTTCTGATTTAAGCGATCATAAATAACAGCAAAACACGAATCTCGAGTGTTTATTCTTAACTTGGTAAACAGCCAAATATTTTGGCTCGTAATTACTTGTTATTCCATTGTAATTAGTAGTCTAGTAAAATTGAAATAAAAAATGTAATTACACAAACAACAACGTTGAGCATGTTGATGCATGTTTTGTAAATAATACATATAAATAAATTTACATAATTTTTTTCAAAATTTTCATTTTCTTTTAGGTTACAGTGTTCAACCTATGGAGATTTTTCTGCAATAAACGTTTATTAGTATTATTAAAATCATTCATCAGTTTGTAAAATGTATTGTAACATGTATTAATAAAACCAAAATGTCCGACTTAATCATAACTAGTAGTGCAGCAGGATTACGCACTTCGCATTGTTTCACAAGTGTTATTTCGTGGAATTGGAAGTTTGCAAAAATTTCCTCTCACGCCAATACACTAGCGATATAGTACCCATCAATATCACATTATACAAATAACATAAATACATAAACGATGTGCTACAAAGGCAGTGCTTAGAAAAAGTTGTCGCTTATAACTTGCACCGTACATATAATACGTGGCGGCGCGAGCTCGCGTCCTCCGTTAACGAACCGATGTACGATCGAAGAAAAACCTCCTTGCAGCCGCCGGCGACGTAACTCGATATTGTGATACTTATTTATACTGTAAACACTGCACGAGCGCTACTCAACAATACTCTATACTTTTTGTTCAGCTATGGATAGAAAACCTTTTATGTCGATGAAATAGCTCGTTATTTGTGATTGTTGGGATATTATATTCGGTTTAAATTGATGGGTTTAAGATCACTTTATGTATAACTAAAATTTCTAAAGGACGAGATATTTGTGTGTTTAAAAATACTTATTTTCTTCTTTACGTATGAATATTCTTGATTTGAATATTTTTATAAAGTTACTCATTGACAATATAAGCTAGACACTAACATAAGAAACATATCGCAACATTAGGTTTTCTTTTTCATAAATTCATATTATAAAATAACATAAACATACTTTTGCTGTGCCCGACAGAGTCCATAATGAACTGTTACTCACTGTATTGACCACCTATGTAACATTGTGGTATGCAATAAAGAATTGAATAATATTACTTACTAACATATTTATTTAAACAAGAAAACAAGCTGCAAGGACTCACATTCTAGTAAGTACGTACCTATTACCAACGATCAAATGCATTAACATAATTAAAACAAGCATCTAAAGAAAATTATCCTAGGTACCTAATTGCCGCAGAAAACTCAACAGATTTCCACAAAGTTAGTTAGAATCTCAAACAATAGCATTGTTTTATCTACCAAGTAAAATATCTGTAACACAACAACAAGAGTCATAAATAACTTTCTTTTTTAACTTATCTTTTGTCTTTTATTATCTATTCATCTTTTAAAGAGATTAACTTGCTAATATGATTAGCGGATGTCTTGACGACAATTTTTATGAAATGACTTTTTTTATGAATTTATTCAAAAATAATAATGACGAGTACAGTAAAAAAATTATAATATACAAAAGTAGTGTAAATCATATAAAATAAAAGGAAAATGCATTCGTAAGTTACTAATCTCGACCTTCTACGTAAAAGCGTAGCGACTTCGTAGCGCCTCGTAGCAATACTAAATATAAACATTGTTGTTACAATTCAGCAACAACTGCGCGTGAAACTGTTTTATATGGTATGTCGTTAGTGGCACGCAATCAACGCATTCAAACATACATTTTCTCATGTTTACACATGATTACAGCAGGCTAAACGCAAGCTACAGCTACGAGTGTGAATGAACCTTTGGGTACGTACTAATTTTTGTTAACTATTATGTACACCGAAAAAGCAACTGACTGACTAGAGTCCTGGGTTCGATTCCCAAGTCGACCAAGGTGTTATTGGGTTTTTCTATGAAATTCTCAGTAGCAGGTCGGTTTGGATTTGTGCCCGGTTAGTGGCAATAGGCTCGCCCCCTATTACAAGGGACCTAAACATGCCGGCGAACTGTGGGGATAAAGGCGTGATGATATGTTATGTTATGAAAAAGCAAAACCTATATGACATTAAGTTTTTAAATAACTTCCTTTGTAAATATATCATAACTTTATCATACATAAAAAGTTTGCTTCAAATAGTATGTACCAACCAACGAGGTTGCATTTGAAACTATAGAGTGAGCCTATCAGAGTTTAAACCGTAAGCACTAGTGTGAACAAGTGTTATCGTGAATTATGTATGAAGATGGAGCTTGCCGTTTTAAAAAATCTATCTAAAACACTAATATAATCCTAACAATGTCAAATCCATCGATATTTTCTTATATAAGTTTCTCGTTGCGCGAAAATTAACTTAAATGAAAAACGAAATGTACTAGGATCAGACTAAAAACTGCTCTCGCTTGGCACAAGGGAAACCTAGCGATAGTAGCAGTCTATGCATATCATACGTCGATGGTACCAACATTTTTTAAAACGGGTTTATCCAAAAGTAGGTCACCTCGCGAATTCCAAAAAGGTTGTTTACGATCTCAGGTAAAAAGGTCCAATAACACCTATTGTTCTAATTACGAACATTTCAACAAAACATTTGCAGATTACAATAAGTGCATTTCTTTTAATTGGCGGATTAGTGAGCTTTTGTTAATTCTGTCTTATTCTGTTATATAGATCAGTAGGGGATTAGCCGACAAAGGTCCAGGTATAGTTTTGACACTTGTATCTTTTGTTTCAATGTGTTGTACAAGGCTGTGACCGCTTGCAGTAAGAAATATTTACCTAGTAGGTAAGAATTTATACAAAAATGTGTTTTGAATAGTTAGCATTTTGGAAGCCATAAAATGTATGGGGAGTTAACATGTATTATGTACTGTAAAATATCTTTTATTTACATACCAAGCTTCCCCATATAACTTTCAACGTCTTTGTAGTACATTTCGTGTTTTGCAAGTTGATGTTTGAAGCTTTAAACATTGACTACGAGAAAGTCTTTATTTTTAAAGCAAAATGGGAAAAAAATATTTAAGCCGAAAAGGGATTATTTTAGTTAATCGACATAATTTAATGATTTAACAATTGAATTAATAATAGTCAAGGTACTAATAAATGATAATAGTTTTTAATCAAGCATCGATTAGCAAACAACTTTTAGAGGTATCCTAACATGGGATATTCTTTGACTAGGTATGTAAAAATATTAAGAGTTGAAAGTATTTTATTATAATCTACTGCTGAAACTCAGACTCAGATCAGATTTGCCGCTTGTCCAAACAAATGTACTAAGTAGATCAATTACACGGAAAGCCTAATATAAAGCAGGTATATTGTAGTTGGGTCGATTACCATATAGGAAGAATATTTGTTATATACGTAGTTTATAGACATGTAGAGAGATATTTGTTTGTGAAACCAACAAAATAAACTTATTTTACTAGCACGTGAGACGTTTTAAAACGGTAAGAAAGAGAGCAATCGATGTATTTATTGTGTACTATTTTTTTTTTTACTGACGAAGCGAGGCATAAAATTTGTTTTGTAATTTAATACTTATGACAATTTTTTTGTAAATATTTTATCCGTTACAAATAAAAATAAGCAAAGTATAATATTATTTCAAACTTACAATTATTTCTTAAGCATACAACGCAAATTGTTCTTATTTTTCAAATCTGCAGATTTTACGGCTACCGTTAAAGTGTTCAAGTTATAAACTTATTGGATGCCAATTTCAATCGTATTGTTGAAACAAATAAACATTAATAATAAGCCTCATAAAGCTTAACAAGAACTTGCAGACTAATCTAAGAATTTTGCTAATCCTAAAACAATAGGCCCGCTCGACCAATCAGCGAGCGCGATTACCCACCCCCTCCAACCCCTTTTACCCGACCCTGCGCGTACGCAGGTAAGTATATAAACTATACCATATACATCTCGTCTCATTATTTCGTTAGTCGCTAATTAGTGCAGACCATCGCATAACACTTTTAAATCAAATATAAAAATAAGGTGTTTAAAATAAAACTAAGAGTTTTATTAAATATTTTGTGGACAAAATGGGAAACGGCAAGGTAAATTTAAATTAATATATATATTCTTGTTTCTATACCTTCACTTGATTATGTATGTTATATTTAATGTATTTTTTGTTTTTTAGAAACAACTGCAAGGAGATGCTGATGTGCCATTCAGACGCCGTGGCAGACCTGCCGGCAAGAATCGGGTCCCACTCTCTCTTGTGAGTAAAAACTATTATTCTTTTTCCTTTTTATATTTTTCGCTATTTAAACAAATTAATAATGTTATGTTTTTCTTAACAGGAAGAAAGACGAGCCCGTAACGCCCATTATGAAAGAGAAAGACGCAATGAAACTGCCGAAGCTATGGCGGACCTAGCCGACTCGGTGAATTGTGATCGTAACGTAAGTGTACATATAACATTTCTTAAATAGCACTCTTATAGATTATTCGTTTTCCTTTAACATTGAAGTTCAAAGTCCCCATGTCCCTTTTCTTCTGTATTTACGATTTCTTTTAATTTCAGATTTCAAATGCAGAACTTTTAGCGACAGTCATAAGTAAAATCCAGAGAGCTTCAAGGAAGACCCCCACACATAGCTTAGAAGACTTGGAGCGAATTAATTCTAATTTAGAATCACAAAGTATGTAGAAACATATTTTTTTCTGAATTAATTACCTTGTTTTTTTTTTAAGCCATATTAATTCATTTTAACTTTTATTTTCAGTTTTAATGCTACAAAGCCGGTTGGGTCTCGACGATGATGGTGTGGAGTTATTAGATGACGGAAATAATGTACGTATATATTTTCTTTCTAATTTATTTTTCAATTTTTAATTATTCTTTCTTAACGTCCTCATTACCTTAATTACATTTAATAACTTGCTGCCATATAATTTGTTGCTTTTTCATATCCCATCCCATTTCTCATATCCCATACAATTTGTCACTCATTGTGTTTATTTTCATCCATGTTTATTTACTCGTATTTTCATTGTTTTAGGACACGGCCCCAGTTCCATCATGTTCATACTCAGAAAGTGGTTCAAGTTACTATGCCGAAAACAGAAGCTCGAAAAAACAGGTAAATAATTTCTTCAACAACTTGATTAGGATTATTATATTAATTTGGTATCGTAACAAGTGCTGACTTATTATTCTTTGTTCACAGACTAAAAAGCGTAAACGGACAGAACAACCATGTTCCGAATATAGCCAACAAGAAAAGCGAGCAAAAACTCAAACGAGAACACAATCAGAAACATCTTCTGATTCCGGCATAGAAGTACGAAGCCACACAATATCTCCGACACAAATGTGTCCACAAGAAGATATTGAAACCACAAATGTGTCCCAATACCTGGTACCAAGTAAACAGATCCCAGTCGAAGCTACCGAAGACCTGGAGTGTGCCTCTCAAGCACAATTGGACTTAAATTCGGAATTGTACAACCAACTTTTCAATCCCGAAAGTCAAATCCCTGAAGAAGTAGCTTTTATGCCTGATTGGGACCTTCCAAGTACCTCAACACAGGTCCCTTGTATGGAGACTTTAACTCGGTCGTTGATCGAAGTCCCGTCAATCATTTCGCCTCAGGAACCGCCTGACGTAAGCATCGTACAGCAGATGCAGACCGATCCCCCGGTCTTACACATTGAGGAGCCTCCAGCCAATCTGAACACTGAAAATGAATGTGAATTGTTGCTGGACCAAGATCTGACACTGGACTTCTTAAGTAAGTGTCTTTTTCATGTAATTTAATATTTCTTATATTGACATGCTTGTATAGAAACTTGATTATTCATTTATTTGTTTTGTTTATTTGCAGCTGACACCGAGAAAATTTTGCTCAACGATTTGATAAGCTCAGAATTCCTGGATACCAATGTTCTCGAAACTGTATCTGAAGAACCGATGAGAACCTATCCTTATGAGGACATCTCAGGATATTGACAACAACCAGTGATTTTCCAAGGAACCTGTGCCAATAGTACTTTGTAATGGAGATTTTTTTGTATCTTTTATTTGCATGTATTGTCTTTTGAATGTGTATTAATGAAACGATTGTAACCTCTTATAGCCGACTCAAACGCAACTCAATTCTAAGTAGCCATTATGTTCTTGCTGTCTCTATCACTTTCAGGTGCATAGTAGAGACGGATAGACATTTAAGTAGGCCTTAAAGTTAAGTTGTGTTTCGGCATATACTGTCTATTGTACGGTCGACTGCATGTAATATGGGATTATCAATCTTACCACCTTGTAATAAAAGCCGTTTTATTTTGACTATAGCTTACCAATAGAATGTGCTGTCGACTGTTCAATTAATTAACAATATTATGTAAAAACGTTTCTACTGTGACATTAATTCTAAAATTGTACTTTTAAATCATTTGGTTAATTCTAATTGTATGAATGATTGCCTGATAAAATGATTTGATTTTAATTTTAATTTGTGTGTGTAATTTGACATTGTTAATTGTAATAATACATAGTTCATTGTAATTGTACGTGAATGTACTGAAACATGGATATTATAACAGCTAATTAAATACATGTCAAATGAAAGCAATAACATTTATTTTATTTATTATCTCCCGCTCATTAGTGCATTATTACCATTATCTCCGTTTTTCGCAGAATTCAGGCTTTGAAAACTTATATTCACATAGGTATTGTTATTATTATTAGAAACCAATAATCCATGCGATAAAATTAACCGGATTAGTGTTATTGTTCAATTACCGGGTATTAATTTTCATAATTAGCCGACAAAGAGATTAGAAATAATTTATGATAATATTTATTTAGTTAATAGGTACCAATTACCTGATGACAGGTAGGTAATTAGCTTTATTAAGTTAAATAATGAGAATAGCACTTCCGTAGCAAAGCTGCTACATACCGCTACGCGGTGCTACGAAATTAGTAGCTCGGCGGTTTTTCAATGTATGTACGGACTACTTAGCGGGTGTAGGGACACAAAACGTAGCGTAAAGTGTTGTGCTAGTAATAGGTATTATTAGTAGGATTAAAAATGTGACGACCAGACACAAATACATAATCCGAAAGTCTTTAAAGGTTCTTTCAAACAGGTCGTAAACTTATTGGATACCGTTTTAAAATCCTATTGTTGTGAACGGTCATAAAAAGCCTGCATAGAGCGTTTTACTTGAAGCTAATAAACTTTATTGTAATCTGGAAACAATGGTTAAGTATTTCTTTTTAAAGTTTAGCTTATGGTTTAGTCCTTGAATGTGCGCAGGTAGTAAGCAGGAAGGCAATAGTATCGCCCATTACTTAGGTAGGTGGGAAGATTTTTTATCTAATGTAGTAAGTTAGTGAAAGGGAATAAGTTCCTAAGTCGAATTAAAGGTTTTCAAATTTATTCCTTTATTCTGCCAATTTAACCGTGAAACTAAGCTTAAGGCTTCATTATTTTCTTTCGATATTAAAAAAGGAGATTACGCGAAATGTAGGTCTCACCAGATAAATTACCTTCCAACCTCACTAAGTAAATTAGGTAGGTGCCTACGGATTGCATTACTTAGTTATTATATTTTTCATTAAAACGATATCGTTGGTATGCCTATTAATTAATTTTATGCTGATAAATTGGTTTTATTTATTGGATTTTATTATGATCTTATATTTTATGAAAAGACCCGATGCCCACTATTACTAAAAGTCAATCAATAGTCTTTCAAATCGCAATCGAAGAATTATCTACCTACTAGTTCTATATACTTAGCCCGTCCTTAAACTAAGTACATAATAATATGTAGGTAGGTACAGATCTACCAGACAGTCTGTCGCCCGGTCCTACAAACCCGAGAGGCTATCTTGCCTTATTTAGAGTCGTAAACACGTTCCTCAGAAAGTTATAAAGCTCACGCAGCAGACCTATTTTTTTCTGTGGCATAGATTCTAGCTAGGATCGACTTGTAAGTATTCTGATTATTTATTACTTGGTTTAGGTACTTAATTCGAATGCAAGTTAACCCTGGTAGAGAAACTGACCGTAATCATCCTTGCATAGAATTTCAATAAATACTTAAAAAATACCTAGCTACTTAACTTTCTATAAGTATAATCCGTTCAAAATAGTTTTATGTCAAGTGTCCTTAGCAACAGGTAATAAAATGTGAGAATCCAATGGGTTTATACATAGAAAATCCGGTTTAAGCGTAAGCCTGAAAACAAAAGGATCATAATTTCAGGTAGGTAAGAGGAATTACTGCGGGTGGTGCTATGTTCGCCTAATCAACGTATTAGAGAATGTGAGTTCTCAGAAAAGTTTGAAAGTAGGTATAATATAAAGCGCTGCTTACACGTGGAGCATTAGAAACCTTTTGACATGTTCCTTGAACCGGGTCTCAAATCATGATATTTGACGACCTCCGTGGTCGAGTGGCGTACGCACCGGTTTCAAGGTGTCGCTAGCTCTGAGGTCCCAGGTTCGATCCCCGGACGGGTCGATGTAGAAACCAACATTTCTACATTGTCCCGGGTCTGGGTGTTTATGGTACCTTCGTTGTTTCTGAATTCCATAACACAAGTGATTCAGCAACTTACTTTGGGTTCAGAGCAATGTATGTGATGTTGTCCGCATAAATTTATATAAAAAAAAGTTATGCACCACGTAGGCGAACTGGCGAAGTACACACAATCACAACGTGTAGGTACTTTTCGAAGGTATTCAAGAGCAACGTTCAAATTCGCTGATTATAATAAGCCCTATATTTGTCAGTCTCCATGTTTTTAGATATTAAATCCTTTCTACATGTTATCTAGATAATAATAAATGCGGACAACGATGACAACAACAAGCGATCTTTACATACATGTTGTTCAGTTTTTCTAATATCACCTCCATTTGCGAACTACAAAAAATAAGATCAAACGGCAGCCATATCGTTTAAAAATATATTTGCTGTTTTTTATATGTACTCAGTAACTTATGTATTACAGCACATCATTGTATTCCACAGCTAATTCCTAATTAGATGAGTATATTTTTTTGCAAATGTCAGTCTTACTTAACCAGTCCAATTCAAATCAATAGAAAAATATTTCGCGCTTAATTAGAGCCGTAAATCAACAACTATCGAAAACAGCTGACTCAGCGCACCGGCAGTGAAACAGGCGGAAAATACTCGGATAACAGGCAGAAAATACCCGGATAACAGATGATCAGGGAAATGAATGTCCAAACAACGAAACAAAACGAGAGCCTACGAGTATTGCATAGCTTGCGATCCGACACAATGAGCTTACGTTAGCGATAAATAAGTAGGTATTAGTTCCATAGTTAACTAGATATTTCAGCGAACATAAATATATTTTTACCACACAAAAGAACGTATTATATATAATAATATCGTAATAAAACGTATAATATATAATAAAATCGTAATATAGCGTATACTATATCAAAATATCATAAATAAATAATAATAAAAGGAAAGTGTTTTTCGATCTTGAATTCCTAATTAATTCTACTTGGTTTTTACCTAGCCGTTTCTGTCCCACTGCAGGGCAAAGGCCTCTCTACCATCTGACTCTATCTAGGGCCGTGGTCATCCACTCTTTGTATTTGCTCCGTGTCCACTCCTTATCAAAGGACTCCAGTTCGTCTTGGTTTGCGTGACAAAAAAAAATGAAAAGTACCTAGTAAAAAAAATTAACTAAGGTACCTAGGTAACTAATTTTAGCGTCTATATTTTTTCTACTACTGACTAAAAACCTCTCAGGAACGACTGAACTTGATGGAGGTAGGGTAATAAATATAAAAGTAAAACCAACATTAACAGAGTATTTATGTATATTTTTTCGTTAAAACTATTTAGTCTTCTAGAACAAACACATTATCCGAAGGTTCACAATAACTTTATTCACTTATAATATTTATATCTAACATTTATTTGCAATGACAAAATATAAAAATAATATTATCATTAAAAGATAATTACCTAGCACACGTATTGCACTTATATTTGTTCCTATAAATATATAGGTCAAAGATCTATTCGTTTACGATTTCGTATAAAGTCTAGTGCATTGTGTTGATCTTTTTTCAATTGTTCAAGAAGACTAAAACTTCTGTCCATACACTTTATATTGTCAGAGTCTATTACTTATTATACTTTTTGTCTTTATTTCATTTTGTAGTCACTGGCAAGTTTCTTAAAACTTGACAAATATTCCATATGAAGAAAACGATTTTAAGATCTTGATTCGATTAGTGCAGTATAAGAGTTGTTTGAAATTTTATTGACACCAATTCGGTAATACATGATAAGATTTTTTTTATAATAGAAACTATGATCGAGCTATGATAGTAAAAAGTTATTTGTAATCAATATTATTATTAATGCAATATAAAGTGTATAGATATTAAAATGTAAAGTTTACTTATTGTAATATTTACCTAATACAACTTACATAACAGTTAGAAAGATGAATCACTCTCAGCAATGACTGCCTTATATTACACAATTAATTAGCAAATGATTGTAAAGGTCTCAGACATATGCAAATAAGATAATAATATTTTATAATGTAAATATTAGATTAAAATGTATCGTATATTTCTATACGACAAATAGTAGATGGTAAAGGTTTGGTAGAAGCAAGTAAACTGAGAATCGCCATACATCGGTGGACTATTAAAAAGTCGAATGCGGTAGGTCATCAACTATGAGCGTAAATGTATTATTAAATAACAACAATTAAGTGGTACTAAGGTAGCCTTTTGCTCATACGACACCTGTCCGTAAATGCGAGTGAACGTTTGCGACACGCGATGTTGCACTTTCGTTTCGCTTGGCTGGTAAAGACGTTAGACTGGTAAACTATGGCGTGCCACTGGGTCGAACGACACGCCTTCTTATAAACATGACGTTTTATAAAATGATATTTTATTTCATTGTGTGCCCCCATTTTGTAGTACTTTCTCACAAACCATGAGATCAGGCACAGTTTCTCTAAATCTTTTGTCACATATGTCTGGACCTACCATTATGGCAAATAACTGCCAAGTCTAAAAATAAATGTGGTACTGTATAAATTACAATTATGATCAGACTACTCAAAATTAAACATTATCTGAATTACATTATAACTTAGATTCCATTAATGATTTTACTTTCAACATTATGCAATACAATTATTAAGTAGACTGTAGTACATTAAAACATTAAAACTCTCTGGTTTAAAAATTTCTTACTATATACAAAACAAAACAACAGAGATATGATTAAAAGAAGTAACTTCCAGTAAATCTAGTCAGTGTACACATTTAATATTAATTACTATTTATAGACGAAACACTAACACTCTAGACATTTACCTAATTATGTAATCTGTATCAAAAATATATTGTATTGGAAAAGTAATTTGTCATTTGTTAACAGTTTACGTGGTTTCTGTGATCATTGGCCAAGACGTTCATCTCACAACCTGACTTAATTGCTAGACATGACTCCGTTGATCTTTAGTTTCTTGACGCGGCGGGTGGTGGCCTCGCCGTCGGAACTGTCCGTGTCATGTGAATCTCCCTCCGACTTCACTCCGAGCCCTAACTCGTGGGCGTCGGAGTAGTTGCCTGACTGCCGGGCTTTTTCCAACGCTCGTACTGTAAAAGAAACAAGACTTTTTTGTGCCTCGCTAGTTTTGTTAAATATGTTACAATGTTGAGTACTGTGACCAATACCAAAAAAGTATTTGTTTGACAGGCCTGTTGGTCTAGTGGTTAGTGACCCTGACTGCTATACCGGAGGTCGTGGGTTCGATTCCCACTCAGGACAAATGTTTGTGTGATGAGCACGATCATTTGTTCTGGTCTGGGTGTAATTTATCTATAATATGTATGTATTTAGAAATATATATGTATGTTTATCAGTTGTCTGGTTACCATAACACAAGTTCTCTTAGAGCTTAGCTTGGGATCAGATTACCGTGTGAATTACCCAGGAATATAATAATAATAATATAATTTAACAACCCCCAGTCAAATCGAAGTAAATAAAATCCACCAAGACAAATATTTTACAACTTACTTTGTGACTCCAGTAATGTATTTTGTCTCTTCAAGTCATCAATATCCTGTTGGTGTGAATTGTTTTTCCTCCTCATAAACTGTATGTACTCAGCTGCCTTTTTTAATATTTGTGCTCGACTTGCCTAAAACAATAGTATTATTTGGTTTAAGTCCAGAAACAACATTACAAGTACCAAAAAGCTATTAAATTATGTGCAATTTATACTATTTTATACCTCATAATTAATAGTTCAGAGAGAATAAAGTTTCCTTAACCATTTAAATATGTCATCTTTATATTATTTGAAACATCTACTAATCTTGCTCAAATGTTTAGAATGGTATACATTTTCCATAAGTCTACAATGTAAAGACAACAATATACAGCATTTATGTGAAGTCATTTGAATTTTAAATGCAAAGTGATAGATTACCATACATATAACCTTGAATTTCATACACCATTCATACATTTCGCAATCATCTTAAAAGAAAAAGGTAAAACTTAAATACTATAAAAATAAAGGTCAATGCCACATATAAAATGTGAATGCTTACAATTTTTGAACATACCACTTTCTCATTCTGGAGGGCAGGTACCGATTCCCTCAATGACGTAAAACTGTCTTTTATGTGGTCTCTTCTTTTCCTTTCTAATGCATTATGGTGTGCTCTTTTTTCTGCCTGTAAATGGTAATTTGTATATTTAGTGTCAGACTATCTCTGGTATAAGTATCAAATGCATGTAAGTATCAAAGGCCTTTGTGTCAAAACAAGATGATTTAAGGAGTGTGTTGTCTTTAAGACATTGTGTTTCGAAACTTTTTTGTAAGCATTGCGCTTTATCGAGATTGAAGATTTATTAGGTATGAAAGACACTAAAGCTTATGTTATTATCTGAATTCTCCTAGTGGAGACTTAAGTAGCATTTCAAGTGTCAATACTTGAAATAGTGGCAGTCATACCTGAGAGTAATAACCACTTCCACCGACACTGTTTCTAGCATGTGACCGAGAGTCCGAGTCATTTTCAGCCTGGAAATGCGCAAAAATTTTATGAGTATACTAAATTATTAGTTTAAAATGATGTAAAACTATTTTTAATTTAATATGTTTTTTAGATTAAACTCCTAGCCTAGCTGATGCATTGACCCAGACACCAGTCATTATTTATGGTCCCTGTTGTAAAATGTAAATCCAGAAATATAATCTGGTATAAAATGTGATGCTTTATGAATGTTCAGTGTGCAAACACCATACATGCCGTGGAAGATTCCAGTTTGTATTTGGGTAAACCAGTAATTGCTTTGAAGTAGGAGGTAGATTGTACCCGAAATATGAAAAATAACAACTAAATTGAATAGTGAAGGTGGATATAGGATATCACCTACTTGAGATCCAGTTATTTATTTCAATAAATCCCAATCCAAGGGCAACGAGATCTCCAAGGACTCACAAGACCTTAACACACAGTGAACTCATATTGCGTAGATCGGAACATAAATAATTAACACAATGTGACTTCATATTGAGCAACGTTACAAAATAACTAATACATTCCAGGTGAATCCGCCCAAAATAGATTTATTACAATGAGTAGTATTCGCGTAAACACCAGAAATCATTCATTTTAGCACAAACCCAATGAACTGTCAAATTAAGAAAACACCTACATCACTTTCAATATCGATGTCACGATCGTCGTCACTCATCATTTTGAAAGAGTTCTTATCTAAAGCACGGCCAAAATTATTAGTAAACAATCATGAGTGAAATGCACCAGTTCAAAATCATACAAAACACGCGTTATTTATCCTTTCCAAACAGTACAAAAGAACGCGAAATTGAGTGGAAAACGCGTGACAATGACAGTTCCGATAAAACTGACCAATTTTGTTAGCAAATTGAAATGTGTGACTGCAGTGCGCGACAACACTATACGTTTGTGTGTAAGATAGAAAGAGTTGAAAATAATTTGTACTGACATTTTAAATGAGGAGTATATTAAAATTTCCATGTCTCAATACTTTTTACCAAATTTGATACATAGGTTTTTGCTCAGTGTTGACTGGACAATCCATAGACCCTAAAATCAAAGTCTAAATATGCTTGAAACAACTTTTTTAACTTAAAATATATTATAAACAGCTACTGCTATTTACCGAAATCCTTGTGTATCATTTCTGTTGTGAGTACGAAGTAGGTACGCGTTAAAATAAACAATTTACGCACATAAATAAATAAAAGTATATTTTATAACACATAGTCATTTCCAAATTATAAAATAATAACTTTTTAATCTTTTTGTCTTTGAGAAACATTTTTCATCATAGGTGCTCAAAGCCAGACATTAACAAAAACAAAAAGTTGCCTGCTGACTTTTACTTTTCGTCATTATTTTCGTTTCAGGTTGGCGGGAAAATCAAACATATATTTTACTTAAAGCTACAAATAATGGATAATAAACCAAACGATGTTCATAATATTGACGTTAACAGTTCGGATTTTTATGATAAAGTTCAAACCGAAATAGAATTCGACATGGCGACAATGAAAAAAAGTGCAGAAGTAATTTTAAATTTGCGATGTAAGTTTGGGAATGTTTTCTTATGATAAACGACAATGTCATTAACGATGAATTAAATGTTTTACTTCAATTTTATTTATTTAGTTGAATTTACATTCAATTATAGATAGGTATCGAGAAGAATATTCTTATCTTTATCCTGTACGGTGTGTCATCGAATTGTTGTCGAGGTCATAATTTATTATTCGCATTCGCTCGAAATGAATAGCATACCTTTTTAAATATGCCCAATATAAATTATGTGTAAAATTGAAGGCAGTAATTTATTACCCCAGCCTTAGCCTAATTACTAACAATTACTCTGAGACCCCAGCCTAGGTAGATAAACTGCGGTGACTTAAATCTATGATAGACCGATATATCCCTGCACGGTGTCCGTGGCGTGGGTTGTTGGCATTAGATATCAAACCACATACAAAAAACAAAACAAATAAGTATAAAAATATATCTGTTGTAGTGGATGCTGCTGAATTAGAAGTAGAAACAGCGGCTTTGTTTCACGCAGAACTCTGGTATGACTTGCTAGACATTCAAGATGAAAATCAGGATACTTCCGAAGACGAAGACGGAGACTATGACGTCACCGAAGATACAGAAATTACATAAGTAGTTTATACTAACTAGTTTAACCTACCTATTTAATTTACGCTCCAAACATGCTTTATTAAATTTGTTCTATAATAAACATAACTTTCCTTATTGTTTAATTCTTGGAATTTTATGTCACGAACAAAGTTAAAGGTGACATTGATTATGATTATGTTAGAAAAGTAGGTAGGGTATCCATGAAATAGAATATTAATAAACAGTGTTATTAATAATAAAATTGATTTAATTACTTTAGATTTTTTGGTTTGGTAGAAACATGAACACTTAACCATCCTAGGTTTTTGAAAGAGTGGCATGTGTCGCTTTTATTTTTTAAGAATAATCCCTAATAATTGGAAGAAATAAGGTATAATATCTGTTTACCTAACCCAGTTTTACCTTAATTGAAACACAAAACAACTTAGTTAAATAACGGTGTACTCAGGGAAATAGCCTCTTGTTGCCCTATAGCCATAAGGAAACAATTAATGCTGCTAACTTTGTATATCTAATTAATTAACGTGTTGTCACTATGGTGTACACCCAACGGTTCCGATAAGAATTATTTGTTAAATCATAAACAACAACCGCAATAGTTCCGTATATTTCCTCCGTTAATCCTACTAACAAATATGATAGACTTAATAAAATCTTCTATTTAATTTTTACTGAAATATGTAAAATTTTTGTGAGTTACCTTCCCACTACATAAGCAAGTTGTACGTAGACTACGTGTTTAACTAATAAGGACTTACTTATCTCGGTTTAAAAATATGTTTACTTTGGCTTGACTCTAAACTTTATTACGCTTTCATAGTAGCTATTTAAAGTGACCGATGTCGGACGTCGATTAATCACCGGATGTTGTTTAGTTCCACTACGGATCCCTAATAAACGGACTGTTGAATAATTTTAATCAACGCGTACGTCAATAAAGTAAATAGTTAGCCAGTAGTGTGATTATTTTCAACAAGATGAAGTGTTATTTCATGTTGTTAGTTTTACTGTTAGCCGTGTTGGGATCTAACGGCAAATCTAAAAAACATAACACGCCTCCGCATTGTACACAAGTGACGAAAGGTAAGTGATCCTTTTTTTAAGTAACCACTGTTCCTGAGTATAAGAATGACTTTTTACTGAAATTAATGTGTTCTGTGAAAACTGACGATCCTTTTCGTGGACTAACGAAGACTTGATTTTGTTAAAAATGAGGTGTTGTCGTAGTTCAGTGCCTTTTATCGTATCATCGCATTCCTGATCAGTTACGATTTCAGTTTATTAATCGTACATACTTTGAATTACAATTCGATTTGTAGTTCATTTAGTTTTACATACAACACAATCGATAGAAAGGCTTTTATAATTTTCAGATACAGACTACCTATCCAGGTTTAAGTACGACTACCCAATCGTGTACATTCAGCCTGGTCAAAGAGAAGCATATCAACAAGTAAGTTATAAATGATTTTATGGAATATAATTAGAGCACATTTGTAAAGTAAACATATTTTGGAACTAACAAAAGAAATGCTAACATAAGTTTCATTGATCGAAGTCAATGAACTCATCTAAACTGATATCGTTTTGTATGCTCAACCACTCTTGATAAGAGTAGTCGCACTTATTGTGCGTCAGTATTTCATATATGGGTGGTGTATGCCGTGCATGGTTTTTTCGTAAAGCACTGTCCATTCACAATACATTCTCGCCTGGTTCCCGCGATGTAACCCGCAAAGAAACCTGCAAGACTGACTAAATACTCCATGTAGTTTAACAAAGCAATATTAATTGTTACGACAGTTCTCCTATGAGGATTTATGTTTCATATTTCTGGAGATATCCCTTGTCTTATGAGCCATCATTCAGCCAATCATAGTCCACTGCTGGATATACGCCTCTCCCAATTTGCGCCACAACACCCGGTCCTCCGCCCTCCGCATCCAGTCCCCTGCAGCGACCTTTTTCAGGTCATCATTCCACCTGGCGGGCGGGCGTCCTACCTTTCGGTTGCCGAGCCGTGGTCTCCATTCTAGGACTCGTCTGCTCCAACGGCTATCGGTCCTTCGACAGATATGGCCAGCCCATTGCCACTTCAGCGAGCTAATTTTACGAGCTATGTCGGTTACCTTGGTTCTTTTTCGGATGATCTCATTACGAATTTTATCCTTCAAAGAGACTCCGAGCATAGCTCGCTCCATAGCCAGGTACGCGACATTAAATTTGTGGACTAGTCCCACCGTTACTGTCCACGTTTCGGCACCGTAAGTCATAACAGGTAGGACGCACTGGTTGAAAACTTTCGTCTTCAGGCATTGCGGTCTTATGAGTAATATCTTCTAATTGCCAGACTTACGCTTCGTGACACATGTCTTACATATTACCGTAGAAAGGGTACGTGCAAGCGAACCGATCCTAGGCGCCAGACCTCTTGTACCATATCATACTCTAAATTCCATAGGGAAAACCCAGCTAATCGATGCTGACTTTTACAATTCCTGTAAACTTGAAACTATTTCTGACGGTTTTTCCTTTCAGCTTTTCTGCGTGAATCCACCAACAGTGAACAAAGGAGTGACGACCGTGTGTGACTGGTCAGCTCCTCCCCAAGTCCAGTTCACCCTGGGCGATGAGTACATGCACGTAGTACGGCAGGATCCAACGGGTCGCTACATCGGCAATGCTGTTATAACCACATACCAACTCTGCAATCACAACTTGGTTAATACAACTAAGTCCGTAATAGTGTCTACTTTGTGAGTGTAATGACTCTTTGTGAAGTGAAATAAAGTGATTTTAGTACTGTAATACTTACAAGGTATTTTTGTGAACCAATGAGGAGCTTTACCGTATCCACTTTACAGCATTTTCCACACTGAGAACATTGTTGGAATATTACCTAGATCTTACAAATTTTCAAGACCTAAGTAAATTTTTTATGAAATAAGTAATGTGTTTGAAAGAGATTATACTTAACTAAAAGTGAAAAACCCGGCAATATAATGAGTAGGTACCTAGCTTAGTATACTTCGTTGGTAAAGAAAAAATTATGAAACAATATCGGTGAATCTTTTAACTGGTCTGAAGAACATACAATAGTACCTATGTATAGATTCGTAGGTTTATCAACAAACATAGTAATTTAATTACAAATTGTCACGGCTCTAATCAATTCCTCGGCAGAAAGCAAAGACGTTTTCCATGGCTCATCTACATTGCAAGCTCATAGACAATGTACGACATATTGCAATATATTATTATAGTAGGGTTACTGTTATTAGATCAATTTAATTATGTTTACAGTGATTATATGAATAAACAAAGTAATGAATCTCTGTATAATATACAGTTTTACGAATATGGTACGTAGAAATAATTACCTTACATAATAGTCATTTCCAAATGAATGTTTATAATTTATTTAACTCATCGTAGTAAAACATCAACACAGACACTATTTAAACTAATTTTGTAAAGTGAGCTTTATTTTTTGTCTGTTTAACGTTTATATAATATTCTTTACATAGCCCATATCATTTCTTTTTCTGATTTGAAAATTACTTATACCAAGGTACACATGTTGAAGGAGAGGTAATGTCGTACCAAACCACCGGTTATATAGAACCGTTCGAGCCGATTTTCCTACTAAATGTGAAGGTATGTACCTACTCCTATACAATACACTATTGTACCTAAGTGTCATAAAAATATCCTTTCAGTTTATCCAAACTCTAAACTACCTGTAGGCCAAATTTCATCCAAATTATTTTAGCAGTTTTTGCATAAAAGAGTAATAAACATTCATCCATCCATTTATCCTTACAAATCACCCTACTTGCCCAACAATGTTATAAAGTGTATGACATTTATTGGAACTATTAAAATAGTAAGTTGATCTGTGAGGTATTTGCATCTAGTATAAATTTAATATTATGTATTTTAGCCTGAAAATCAAAAAGTGGAACAACGATACACTTATCTAAGATTGGAATACGTCAGCCCAATGTCAGATGTAGAAATAAACTTTGACCCGAAAGCGTTAACTCTCACGTTTCAAATAAGATTTCCTATATACACAATAACCTATGGAGTTGTTGGCTATTCTCTGGAGATACCTCAACATAGCCATATCTGGAATACATGGAATAAATAAGACTAAGATTTTATGTGCCTAGGTATAAAACTTAAAATTGTATGTGTTTTTTTTAAACAGACTTATCATTGATAACGGAATCGCCCATATCTCTATTATAAGGTTCGACCAGGTAGGCGCGTTAAAAAATTAAGAAAGACAGTAACTGGACCTGAGTGACCTGAACTCAGGTTTATTTTTTGCTAGAAGGGGAAATCCGTAAATTCGGCGGCAAAAGCCAATAAGAGTTTTAGGTACCACCGAATTTCCGGAGTGCTACTCTATTCTCCTACCCGGGACAATGCGGGAAGACTAAGACTTCCGAAATTTACGAAATACAAATATTCCGAATATGGTTGAATGTCATAAACTTTAAGCCGTTATAATTTTTGTAGTACCTACTGATCGGACAAAACACGAAGACCTACCTGCATAAAACAAAAGGCCTGACTCAAAGGTTCAATCAAGAACTTTGATTGCAATTTTCTATGGTTTAAATCGATTATCGTTTTACACTGACATGAAATCAGCATTAGTAAAAACGTAAACATCATCTGTATTGTAAGTCCCGGGTTCAATCCCAGGACAGGCGCATGTAGAAAAACGTGTCATGTTCTGCCGCGGAGCCACCATCTCAGATCTCAGAAACCGATCAATTATATCCACTTGTCTACATGGAGTACCTATTTGTGGTAACTCCGTTGTCTCAACACAAGTATTTCACGGTATACCTTTGGTTTAGAGAAATTTAGATAAGTGTTGTCCACATTGAATTAGTCTAATGTTGTATGAATACGGTAGGTAAGTAAATATGTGCGTTATTGTAAGACACTAATGACTATAAACATTAAAATTCTTCAATATTTTTTGTGTATTGGGTCCCTATACACATAAAATAATAAAGTAATATACATATACTTATACAACATATAATTTTCTTCTTTTACAACTCAGCGTACCTTAAGTTGAAGTTCTCTACTTTCCGCATACAGACAACCCAGGTATCTTTTACATTAAAATAATTTATTTTGATGATATGTATCAAACCAGCCCTCGCGGTAAGCGACTAAGTCATCCCGCCACTTCTTCCTGGGCCAGCCTCGGCGACGCCGTCCACCTGTTGACTCCCATTGTGTACAGACCCTCGCCCAGCGGTCACTATGCATGCGTCTAGTTAAACAAAATTCTAATGCCTCACATGTAAGTATAGTATTTATTTGAGTTTTTCATCTTTAATTAACTACTAAGGAAATAGAGCTCACGTTACAAGATTAAAATCAATTGAAGGACCAGCAATTTGGACTTTCGGCCAAAGCAATATGTAGCTGGAAAGGTTCTTTGTAACTTTACAAGTTTTTCTATGGTAGCAAGGCCATCAATTTGAGCCAGTTCGCTTAGGATTTATGCTAATGATGAATTAAAAACAAATGTTAACTAAAATCTTATACTAAGGTATCCATATGGAAGGGGAGGAATTAGCATATGCACACTTCGGTTACATACCACGCTTCACACCACTATTTGCACATCATATTATGATAACGGTAAGAGACTTCCTTTTATTTAAATCTAATGTAATGTATGGCACGACAATAATAAAAAACCTTGGTGTATACATTTTTTCTTGATAATTGTAGTGTAACTAATCAATAAACCCGATGTGTGTAATACGAGATGATAATAATAGCTATCTATCCACTGAATTGCTTTTTAGGAACCTAACGAAGAATTGGAAAAGGAATTTTCCTATCTGAGAGTGGAATATATAAGCGTTGTGTCACCAGTACGCATAATGTTTGAACCTATTAATTCATTGGTTACATTTGACGTAAGGTATCCGTTTTTCCAAATACCCTTTGGGGTTGCTGGCTACTCTCTTAATATTGTTAAAACCCAAATTTGGAATGAATGGAACGAGACTACCACTATCGGATCGAAAGGGACCACCACAACAATCTCCACGTCCACTCGGGGCGATCTCAACGATTTGCCTGATTAATAAGAATAATCAATTTGTAATACCTGTAAATAAATCAATTAGAATTATTTTATATGAAAACATGATGTTGGTAATTATATATAAAATCTTTATTTTCACTATTGCCGACCAACAATAGTTAAGTCGTCAATTGTAAAAAAAAATCAAAATAATAAAGTGAATTTTCAATTTTTGAAGGTCAAAAATATTTCAAGATTATAACACTTTTTGCGTAAACATTATCGATACATATTATATTGATTCTATGAGTTAGTCGTGCGAGCGCATGTTGATGTCGTCGTGCCGCTCGCGCTCGGTCTCGCGGTGGTCGCCGGAGACGCGCGCGCCGGCCGACGTGCCGGCCTCGTCGTGCTCGCGCTTGCCGGGCGAGTGCGGCGCCGACGGGGCCGACTGCACCAACCGCCCCATCAGGCTAGCGCTCTTATCCTTACGAGGCCTGGTCCATTCATGCGACAGCACCCGGTCCAGCGTAAGGCGCAGCGTGATGTCAGGCTCGAGAATGTGTCGCACGATCGACTTGGCCGCTGGTGTAACTGTATCGCGGATCCTGGATCTAAAAACCCAGTTACGCGACATCTGGTCCTTAAGTAGTTTGCGCAAGTTCGAATCATCGAACGGCATGGAAGCGTTCAGCATTATGAAGAGGATAATTCCGAGAGACCACACATCAGCTAGTTTGGGATTGTAGGGTGTGCCACTCACCACCTCTGGGGCGGCGTATGCAGCGGATCCACAGTATGTTTGACTGAGCACGCGCCGATTCTCACCGTCCGTGCAGAATCTAGCAAATCCAAAATCCGCCAACTTCACATTGAAGCGTCTTGATAGTAATATATTCTCGCATTTCAGATCACGGTGTGCTATATTCTTGCTATGCAGATATTGCAGGCCACTAGCCATTTGTCTAAACCAAAGCTTTGCTTGGTTCTCTAGCACAACTCCGTTCCGTTTTATAAAATCCAACAGATCGCCGTTGTCAGCATAACGCATAAAAATAAACACCCTTGGTCCACGTTGTAAAATACTGTGCACTTGAATGATATGGGGATTTTCGATCTTAGTCAATATGTCAAGTTCACGAGGAAAAAACTTTTCTAAAAAATCCCGCGGAGCTTTTTCTTTATCAAATATTTTGCACGCGAGGTGCATCCGCTTTGGGCTGGCTGAATCGCAGTACTCAGCCAGGTGGACGGTGGCATATGATCCTTGTCCGATTTTCTTGCCGATGAGATAGCCTCGTTGTTCCAAGGCATTCACCTCGGAGCTTCGAGGGCTGAGGCGCTCAGCCATTGAGCTCTATCGACTTTATCCTAACCCGTTTAGGATACATTGGACATCTCACTACTCACGTATGTCCAAGGTTTCAGTGGCCCTCCTGTCAAAATGTAGGCTTTTCGATTGATATAAGCTTTCCACACAACTCTCATGAAAGAGAGTAAATCGATATAATAATAATTAATCGTCAATAGCACGCACAAAATTTTGTTAAAATATTACGACATCACAAAGAATTTGGATATAAAAAACGCTTTCACTAGTAAGAAATCTTCCAAAAAGACGTATTTGCTACATGGATGACTTTTTTTTCTTTTGTTTCTAAAATTAAAATGATATTTTATTTCAGAAAAGCCAGTTACAAAATATATTTCAAAAAGATGTTATTTCGTTAACTGTTGATCTATGCAATATAAAAAGGGCTAAAGAAGGTAGGATATTTTAAAAGAAGATCTTTATGTAAAAGTGTTGTCTTTAGCATTTAAAGACTGCAAAGTAGGTATTAAAGCTATTAATAGTATTTAAAAAATGTAAGATTGCATATGTTAGGTGAGAAAGAGGTACAGTAAAATGAAGCAGCTAGCATAATGAAGAAGGATAACACATTGCAATTTGCCACTACCATAAAAAAAAATCAATAATTTGTTTTTCGCAATTAGATCTCTATCACTTCCTATGAGTAAACAAAATGAATTGAAATAAAAAGTATAATGCTAGGTACACTAAAACTGAAAGACACATATACCAAGTCAAGTTGGTGCGGAACTTCCTGTGACTCAATCCGGGCGCTCGCGCTGCTGTGTTTAATGATGAGTCGCCTGACAATAAAGTTTATTATAATTTCTTTATTTTACAATAAACATATAAAAATATTATTATTAATGACCATTATTTTTCATGTGTAAAACAATTTAACGATTTTAGTGCTTTTAAAATATTAGTCCCATTTTACACCTCGACGGTTTTCTTTCCCAAAATGGCAATGGTGAATATTGCAAATTAAAAGTTTTATAAATACTTTACTACTTAAAACGTACCGGGGAATCCTAACGCCTAAGACTCTAGAATCCTGAAGCGAAAGTTTACACAGTCGCGTTAATTGTACAACGATTTTAATGTTACTTCCATTTAAGCTACGAAAGTTCTCTTTTCGCATTTTTACAAATTACAGTGAATCTTTTAAACGTTTATGTAGATCTGTGCTGTGAATAAAGTTACTGTGGCAAATTAATGTCATTTTAACGTTTGTCAATGTCATATTCTTTTCAGTTGTCAATTTACGATGACAGATTTGAGATTACGCTATTTTCAGTTTTGATGTGATACAGAAGATTTCTTTTCTTGTTTAAAAGTAGGCGTTTTCATTGTTTAATCTTATTCTTTAAGTTTATAAGATGAACAAATAGTTTGTAAATTGTTTGTAATAGTAGTAGTGATATATTAAAGCATTCAAAATGATGAACCAATACATAAAAGAGTTAGAACAAGTAAGTATTTGAATAATGATGTGTTGTCTGCTCTGTTTATATTGTTTCTAAATACATAATTGATTTTAGGACCCTTTTGACCCCGACGAATTCGTAGAGAGAATGGTTAGGCGGAGTATGCAGGAGTCTCGATTGAAAGATGATGAATTTGATCCTGAAATGATTCATGACATTTTCACACAAGCAATTCAGGATCTAAAGGTTTGTACATTGAACGGGTTTCATTGCTTTAAAACTATTATGTGATCTATCTTCCTATACATCAATACTAGCCAATGCATAGTCAACTGATGAAGAAAAACAATAACAATAGTTCAGGAAGATTTTGTCACACTTGAAATTGTAAAAACTGAATTTCATTTCTTTTTTTAGCTTAATTACAGATTTCTTTTCTAAAGTGCAAATGAATAGCTGGCTACTAATATTAATGACAATATGTATACATTTAGGTTTTACAAGAGAGACAAGAGAGGAAATGTGCAAGATTAGAGCAATCTGTCCAAGAGGAGGAGAAACTATATGGTGCTAAATTAGCAGAGATTATGGATCAACATACTGTATGTATTACACTTGATAAACCAAAAATTCATTAACTTCATATAAACAGGAACATTATCAAATTCTTAAAAAAAAACAAAATAATCATTTTGTGTAAAGCAAAGCCTCAACGCCTTCAGCCAGAAGAAAAGACATGTATTTACACTTCAGTTGTCATATGACAGAGAGTAGCTGTCTTATGATAGGCCTTTTGGTCTAGTCGTTAGAGGCCCTGACTGCTATACCGGAGGTCGTGGGTTCGATTCCCACCCGGAACAAATGTTTGTGTGATGAGCATGATCATTTTTTTGGTGTCTGGGTGTAATTTATCTATAATATGTATGTATTTAGAAATATATAAGTTTGTTTATCAGTTGTCTGGTTACCATAACTACAGTGTGTGAGATGTCCCGGGATATTATTAGTTATTCATTTTCAATTATATTCATTCCGAATAGATTTCGATAGCTTGGCGATTGCAGCAAAACACATAATTATTATTGTTTTTTCAACACAAGGACCAAACCCACTGTTAATCCATGCTGTGAAAAGATTTTTTTTTTGTTTATTGGACAGATCTCACGAACAACAACTATTTATTACACACTATATGTTACACAGCTTACACACCTTATTTTCTCTATTCCAGCATTGTGTGGGAGTGTTTAGTACATTAGACGAGCGGATGTCTCGGTGCGGTGGGCGCGCGCTTGATGTCGGCGAGAAGTTGGGAGCTGCGCGCGCGCCGCGGGCCCGGGCCGCCGCTGCGAGGGACCTGCTGTCTCATCTCTCTCACTTCTTGAGCCCAGGACCCGTGCTCATTGATCTATTTAATGATCAGAGTAAGGTGAGATGCTAAAGATATAGTAATGGTTGCCTGGAAGATATTGCTGAGTGAAAAAAGGCCACTCTTCTTACAATATTTCTTTTGTTTCTAATTTAATTGTGGTGTTTTTTAAAAAATCATTATTAAATAGAGAATAAGGATTATATGACACTTAACATTCTTCTTATTATTATTATGTTGTTTAAATTTTATTTTTGTATTGTAGCATATGTGCACTTATGTACTTTGTTAAAACAGAGTGTGGATCCCTTCAATGTGTCATAATGTAGGATTCAGTATCACATTTGAACTTTGTATTAATATACGAAAAAAGGAAAAAAATATATATATATTGCAAAAGGTGTTCGTGTACTGCGATATTTATCAGTAGCTCAACTGTCAATTCAAATTGCAGTTAAATGAAGCAGCGGACGTCATACAAAAACTTCACACAATCGCACAAGAACTGCCTCCGGACAAGTTCGAGGTAGCCAAGAAGAAGATCGAAGCTAAATACGATGAGATCGAAAGGAACCTGATCGAAGAGTTCGTGAAGGCACAGAACCAAGGCAACATGGCTAAGATGAAGGAGATAGCTAATATCATGACCAACTTTAAAGGATACTCGCAGTGTGTTGATGCCTTTATTGAGACCAGTCAGATGGTAAGATTTAGTTATTGTCAATTTAGTTAGTATCTTTTGCGCTATATTATGTCAGCTTTGTTTCACTGTTCTTGTATAATTTAAAGTTTAACTAAATAGAAGGATTGCATAAATAGGTTTTCATGTTTGTGGGCTTTGTGATACTTTCATTGTGATCACATGATATTATTAAATTTGAAGCTTAGAGCTCTGAACTATATAAGAAGATATTGAAAACCTATGTTAATGTTACTAACCAATTTTAAAATAATATAATTTTTTGGTGCAATTTTTGAGAGACTTGCGTTCATTTGTGAACTGCAATAGTCTGAATTGATACTTCAAAAATACAGAATTAATTTTGTTTCAATATTTCCAGAATACATTACTAGGTAAGGACATATTCTCAGCGGTCCTACCGCTATGTAAGAAGAACTACACGATCATCAGCAACGTGTTCCCCAACCCTGACCAGGTGATGAGCAAGTTTGTGCTCAACATCTTCCACCTGAAGCTGCAGAAGTACATCCAAACCAAGCTTGCTGATAAGAACGATGTGGAGAAGTATTTGAAGAACCTCTATGATATGTATACTAGGTAAGCTTGAAATAAAGCAAGAATTTATACCAAAGGCTCTGATCATCTGATCCATCTTTGTACAGATATTAAAAAATTTAAAGTATAAAATTGTCTCTTGCATCAGACAATGTTTTAGCCTATAGTTGGCAATGTATTTGAATTATATGGTATTGGTAAAAAAAATATTTTTGTTTAAAAGCTTGTTTTTTTTTTTTTATTCAAAATAAGTTTGTTATAGCTCATGAATGTTTCTGGCAATAAATTAATATTGAAGTGTATACCAAATAAAGCGCAACTAAAAGGAATTCATAAGTTAAACTGTAAACAGCAGCCTTATGATTGCAATGGCGTAGATTTTCGTAATACGTTGTAAATTCTTATATTGTTATTTTTTTTTTAATATTATATTTTTATTCGTTGTCTCCAGTACCCAGCGCGTATGCGACGAGCTAGTATCAGCCGGCCTAGTATCCGCTGAAGGCAACACGACCACCGGCGATCTACGCCGCGACGCGCTCGTCAACGGCGCGATGGCGGGCGCCAACGACGGGTACGCGGCCATGGAGACTCGCAGACTGAAGGCCGTCATGTCTAACGCGCTTAATGTGTATTATACTGAGAAGCAGCATGTTAAGAAGCAGATACAGGGGGGCGGGTAAGTTTGTGTTGTAACAATTATTTTTTAGGTATCTATAACAACAAATGTAGTAATTTTATTACATGCCTATCATAGATACATACAACATTCATTATCCTTCATAATCCTCATCATTGCTTGCTTGTGTGACAGGTTCGTATAAATTCAACTTTGAATTAGGTAAAAGCAACATGACATTCATTCATAGATTCTGTGTCCTTCTATTAAATCGGTATAAAGTATTAATGTAGGTATAGAGCAGGCTAAGGTAAAGTTCGTTTTGTACTTACGTCTTCCTAAAGCCAAAAAAATCCAAAGTAGTGTTTTCTATGTAGTTAAGATCAGAACTTTCTTGTAGCAAATATTAACTCAGACTATAACGGTCCATCTAGATCTTTCCTAAGTAGCACCATATTCCTTAGTATTCCGCCTTCCGCATTCAGTCCACCATACTTATACGCCTGACTTGTAGAATACGGGTTGGTAACTATTTTGTTTCCATTTCTAGCTTCCAAGAGCTAAGGCGCGACTTACAAGCGGTGATAGGCACTCGCGCCAACATCAACATCGCTCAGATCGAGAACTACGGCGGCGAGACGTTCCTCAGCGAACAACTCGTTCAGAAGATGATCAATGATGCCAAGACATCCTTCACCAGGTGTAAGACTGTGAGTATATTTATTTATACGCTGTAGGTACACGAACTATTCAGAGGTATAAATAACATCTGGTAATTTGGATGTAGGAGAAAATATTTCAAAGTAGTTTTTAGGTTTTCACTGGTTGATAAAGATATTAAAATTGTTTATTAATGTGTTCTATTAAAATATAGATAACAGGCAGGTTTGTAGACAATATAAGATTGCAAGGTAAAGATAGAAACCTATGAAGGGATAATCTGGTTGACTATAATATAGTTTTACAAAAAATACAAAGTTTTTCTTTTTTTTAAACTTGTTTTTTCAGTGCACTTTGCATAGTTATTATTTAAACTAAATCTTATTTGTAAATAAACATGTCTGTAAGGTCACATAATCGCGTCATTGCTCTCAATTTTACGCTTCCTTGTTGTCTATAATAGATTTATTTTTCTCTCTATTTGAGTATTTTATACAAATAAGTACAAGTCATCACGTAGTTGCAAGCAATTAGGAATACTAAAATGGAAGACTCAACACATCAAAAACAAATAAAAAGCTCTATATCTGAAGCAATAAGGTTCAAAATACATTACACCAAAATTATGGTTTATTCGTTCAAAGCGCCGACATTAGCATGTTTTTTGCGAAGTATGTCGATATTGTTTGTGTTATGTTTAGGTATGGGATGTCATTATGATAATACAACAGTGATGTGTTGTGGCTAGTCTCGGCGACTATATGTCTGCCATGTTATCTGACTTAGTTTGTTTATTTAAAGGAGAATACTGACTTATTGATTAAGTTATTACTGACTGAGATGAGAATGTGTCCTTATTTTCTGGTTTTTGGTAGTTAAGTACTAGACTGCATCGCAGTTATTTCAGTAATTTTGGGAACATTAACTTGGTTCGCCTATAGATACTGATAGTAACTAATGCGACGTATACAAAACAGTAAAAATAATAAATGTATATGCCATGATATACTTAACTTTGTATTTACATTGTAATTTTAGTTACATTCGCACAATATCAGAGGTCAAAAAATTGATAAGGATTAACTTGAGCTTGAGTTAAATAATGTTTATGTTATTGTAATTAAATACCTACTAGTATGTGTGTATTACATTGTCTTAATAGTGGGGCTAACTGTCTCGGGCCTATGTTAGACATAGTTACGGATATAACATTTGGTGAAATGGGCCGTTTTCGTTAAATGACATAAAATGCCATGGTGGAAATTAGTTATATTAGCACATATTAGCTCATTACCAGACAAGAGGAATCTGTGTTGTTTCTTCCCGTTTCTTCCCCGTGGGAATGACGTTTCAGACAAAGCTATAATCGCCAACAAACTGTTGTGCAATTTGGCGATATTTTGTGTAAATCATTAAAAATGGTTATTTATTAAAAATGTTACGTTTCTATATCGCCTATTTTATTGTTATTTCATCACTATATTTTTAAATGCCTAACAAAGTTCTTTCTATTACAGCTGTGTACTGCTAATGAGTTGCCGGGCACGACGGTGGCGCTGCTGGACGTGCTGATCCAGCAGCTGCTGGTCGAGCACGTGGACTACGCGCTGGACCTGGGCCTGCAGTCCATACCCATCGCCGAGAGCAAGTCTCCGCCCCAGGTATATATATATAATGGGGGTTAGGAAAAATACAGAAAAATAAAAGTAAAACACTATACCTAATACACGATACTACATAGGTGAACAGAGTGCAATAGACAGAAAAAAAAATATTTACATACTTAATTAAAATTCCACAATATTTGGTCAGTTCGTTGATCACACTACAATCATGTTGAAATAAATGAAGAGTCAAATTTTATTGTACACTAAGCTATGCTTCCTCAAAACAATCGTTAATTATTATTTTTCTATCATTTACTAGATTTATTTCTTCGACATCGTGAAACAAGCTAACAAGATCGTGCGAATGTTTGAAGAACATTATCAAGAATCGGTTCAAATCTGCATGAAGTAAGTAAAGCATGAATTATATATCAATATAATCATGGAACACTACGAGATATAGGTATGAAGTATACTTACGCGGTGACAAAACCGATGCCTGATTAGGTCAAAGCCCATTGAGTTTCAGGTTATAGTTCCTTATTCAGTTTTTTCTACTACAGTTCATCACCAAAACAGAACGACTGCTTACAAAAGAAGACTCAGATAATGGAACAGCTGGAGAACAAGCTGGACGCTGGTCTGGAGCGAGCGATAGCTGCTATAGTCAGCTGGGTGAAGCTGCACCTGCAGACCGAGCAGAAGAAGACTGACTTCAAGCCGGAGGGAGATATCGATACTCTTGCGTCGCCGGTAAGAGAAACAAGAATTTTTGTTAGCCTATTTTTCCCACTGCTGTACTTGTACTGCTAATTTTTCCGCTTCTTCACATTCGATATTTTCTTTATATTATTTTTATGTAACATTACATTTTTACACAGTTTATATAACAGTATGTATATAGGTTTGCCTTGTCTGACTTGTAGTAATGTTAAACAATCGAGAGACTTCTTATAAAGAATGTTACTAGAGTGCGTGATCATATTTAAAATCCTGTTTAAATAAAAATTCATAAATAATTTGAAAAAAAACTATAGGAAAATAAAAAAGCACTTAGCAAAATTGTCGACAGTTGTTTAAAATTTGTACGAGAGATCCATTTTTTTTCTTTATAGATTTACTTATATTATTGGATATCTATTATTCATTATGTTTTCATGACCTTGATTAAACATAAAAATGCTTACCTAATAATAATGGTTAAGTGGAACTTGATGCAATGTTTCATTTTACTGCTGACATTGTAAATCTCATATAATTTGCTGTTGATGCTATAATTTTGTTATTTTTTATGTCATAAGCAATATAACGCGGTAAACAACCAATTATTTGTTCAACTTAGTCTAGTCGCAAATTCAGCATTTATTTATTTCTTCGTTTTGTCTAGAAATGATTCAACCGTCTATTTACACAAAAAAAAAACTTATATTTTTTGTTTAAAAGAAAGTAGAACGGACGTTTCTGTCCAGGAACCAGTTACATCATGCGACATTAAGGTTGTTTGGTGTACTTAAACATTGTTAAGGTGGAAAGTACAAAAACCTATTGCAAAAAAAGTTGTTGCACAGCTAAGTGTCCACCTTTTCGCTGGACACTTGTGCAGATAATTATGATTGGTATCAAATCTGTCACATACATCCGCTATACAATTTACTTGTGCAGATCTTGTACAATTTACTGATCAACCTGTACACGACTAAACAACCCATAAAACTTCTAATATACCACAATTCATGTATAATGACGTCACCAGGCCTGCCTCGCCGTAGTTTCATACCTCAACAACGTGATGGACAAGATCCACGGCGGGCTCGAGGGCGACAACCTGCACGCAGTCACACTGGAGCTCGCGGTCAGACT
The DNA here is from genome assembly GCA_905146925.1 of Autographa gamma. Classification (NCBI taxonomy): domain Eukaryota; kingdom Metazoa; phylum Arthropoda; class Insecta; order Lepidoptera; family Noctuidae; genus Autographa; species Autographa gamma. The sequence goes on along the minus strand of LR989868.1, from coordinate 4,762,049 downwards.
GCACCGCGTCATATACGAACATCTGCATAACTACCAGTTTAACTCTGCCGGTGAGTGGCTACATATTATAATTTATTTAATACTAGTAATAATATAGTAATAACCCAAGGCCGTGAAATTGGACAAAGGAAAGGGAGTCCACTGCACTGCAATGGGACGACCATAAATAGCTGAAATAATAATACACCATAACATAACATACCATCACGCCTGTATCCTCGAAGGGTTAGGCAGAGGTGTACCAATGTACACCCACAGTTCGCCATAATTATACAAAATAGGTAAATATATGTATAGGTAATATAATCACCAATTTCCTAGCTCTTATTCATATGAATGATAAAATCTCAATGGTCTATTTTCAAGTGTTAAGATAATGTATCCGAACAATATACAGACAACAAAATCCGGTATAATCCCTATTTATATTTTCAAGCACTCGAGAAATCTAATTAAGACAAATATTGTTTAATGTGAACTCGTTTACCTGCAAATTTCGAGGATTGCATAATGTTATGCAACATACACTATTTATAATTTCATTGGTCAGTGTTATAACGTAGATAAGTTATCAGTACGTAATAATAAAGAAAATAAGCACTTTTTTTCTTCGACCAATCGGCATTTTAGTCGTTTGAGTTTGAAAACACATCTCCGACATAACAGAAGCTACTGGGAAAAAAATACGTTAGGATCGCTAGTGTCACATTGTGTCAATTTCCCCCAATCACAGGTATAGTTGGATTCAAAGTTAAAGGCGGCTATGAAGTTAGCTAAACGCTGCGCAGTACCTCGCCCCGCACCCCCGCTGGCGCATAAGTTTGTTACTGCGCAGCGACTCGCCTCGTGTTCAGAGCCACCGTTAAGTTTGCATCGTACTGTACCTTGTCTTTCATTGGTGGATAATGACAAATACACCTTATGCGATACGTCGTTCCATTAATTTATATACTTCCAAAGCATTTCTTCTAATTTGGTAATGGTATGTTTGAAATAAAAAGGTCATTGTGGTGGTGGACTCAGGCTACAAGAAATACCCAAATAGAATCTCCTTTTTAGGGTCCCGTACACAAATACTGCCAACCCTATTACCAACCCATCGCTGTCCGTCCGTTTGTCTGTCTATCAGCTGATTTTATCATGTTAGTAGTAAAGTGTAGATTGCTAAAAATGTTTGAGTGTTTATTTCTGTAACTGCTATAAAAGAAAAAATAAAGTACATATTTTTTTCTGTGGAACGAAACCCTTGTGTTTTTTTTTTAATTTTTACTTACTTTTTAATTACCTTTCTACATAGGAGCGATGATAGCAATCTGTGACGTGAAGGAGTACCGGTCGGCGGCGTGCGGGCGCGGCGTGCGGGCCGCCCCGGCGCCGGCGCACGCGCTGTTCGACGCCCTGCACGCGCTCTGCAACCTGCTGCTCGTCAAGCCCGAGAACCTGCACCAGGTCTGCGAGGGAGAGACGCTGGTGAGCACTGCGGTTACTTGCACATATATATCAGGAAATCATTTATTTTGTACAGTTCAGCCAAAATTGGAATCTATTTTCAACATGTCCTGAAACAAATGAGCTTTTGACCGAATTTTGGCCATGACGGCTTCATCTGTGAAAATGATATCAGATAAAACCAATTTTTTTATTAGAACAATTGATCTTAAAATACTGTTTAAATTTTCATTCTAATTAGTTCTGCTTTTCAGCCACTCTGATTTGCCGCCGAAGGTCATTATGTAATTTCATTGCGTTCCCATAAATAAATAAATGCAATTTACAAATTTTAATGTTACATATTATAGTCCCTCGATCATATCCCAGTAAATCTAGGTGCATCGAAAAACCAGCTTTTGACTGTTATCATATTTGTCACACTCAACTTTAAAGTCTAAATGTATTACACTCTAATCATCTTGTAGCTGTATTGAGACGCGCTTAATTCCACTGTCAGTATAGTTTGATTTATTAATATACCTAGATAACACAAAGTTGAAGGTCATGACTACCTGTTTGTAACATCACACGAGACCGGTAGAGCCAATATACCTGACATCACAATTATCTTTAATTTACCCTTCATTTTTCTTCGCAGGCGGAATTGGATCATTCCATACTACACAACTTCATACAACTACGGGCGGACTACAAGAGCCACAAACTGTCCAGCTTCCTCAAGGGACTCTCGTAATAACGTAAAACGATTAGTTCCTAGAACGTTTACCATCGATGAAAATAAACAGCCGTATTCTGTATCATGACAATTTGAAACTATAACTCTTCCAGTTACAGCTATTACAGATAGCACTATTTCCTCTCTTCAGTGGAAACGGAATAGCTCTTGAGTTTTCAGAATATGGCTCCAAATGTATTGGCCTTTATGCACGAACCATCGACAGAAATGTACCACCGTTTTGATACGCGTTGAACATGGTTCCATTGTCAGTCAAAGACAATTTATACTTAAGTATTTATACTTGTATTACATATCTAAGAGATATACCTATAATATTGTTGCTTTGTATATTAGGAAGAGATCATTATAAGTTTTGTAAGTAATAAATTTATTTAACCTGAATTTCCTTTTTTTATTTGTTTATAAACCTATTAAAATTCGTTAATAACGATGACATTGTATATATTTAATCTTTGATCACGAGTTAAGTATTAGCAAAATCATTAATAACATTACGAAATATTGTAAAGATAGATTGCATTACGCTGACAAAGAGGATGTAGAACGATTAGTTTATTGGGCAGCGGTAACGCCGGCAAGCGATCCGCGAGCTCGTATCATGTTGTATAATGCTTGCATAGCGCCTTATCAGCGGTATCTATACGACATAGCTTCACTACGTCCATTCATAAGTTCTCCCCTCCCCGCCGCCGTTATTTGAATGGCGCGCGTGTGTGCGTGCGTCGCGGCTGCGTCGCGGGCGCACCTACGCCTGTGTTCACGCGCAGTGCGATCCGAGCGGCCGGCTGCCTTGTACTGCTCCGAGCGCGTCGCGTATTCCCTCGTACATAACAGTGATATGTCCACAAGTTCAGTGTAACAACACATTGATAACGATTTAACCAAGTGCTGTGTCGATATCGCTAATCTGGATAAAATTATAAAAATTGAGAGGTAAGCGACTCCACCGAATATGTTTATTTTCATTCAAGCCCCGACGCCTACGCGCCGAGCTGTGTCGCGATTTGTGAGCGACGAATTTACATGTTATAAGTTCATTCATTGGACGTTTGGGCCTATTTATATTATTATCAACGTGCGTGCCGTATGAATGGGTGATTAGGGCGACTCATTGTGACGGCTCTGAGATCTGAGATGACTGATTCACGGCGATATGACGACGCGCAGTTTACCTACATAGACATCGGCATCGTAACGAGGTCTTTTTGAGAATTTCTAAGTATTGCCGTGTATCGCTCTCAGCTATGGCACGACTGTTCTTTTTGTCGGGCGATCGCGAGCGTTATCTAGGTGAGACCGGCCGCGTCCGCTCCATTTCAAGTGGCGTTTTTATCCCGGCGCTACCTGAGCATCGAGTTGATCGAGTCTCGAGTCGAGTGGACTCGTCGCAAGCCGCTCCCGCTAGCCGATCTTGTCGACAGACACCGCAGACCACACCTTCGTGCAACTTGCGATTCCACGAGCTAGCTCTGCTATACACGCAGCACAACATACTATTTATAGACACTTGTTTAGGAATTCTCATCCGAGTACCAACACACACCTACACACATTTCATATCATTTCGTAATAATTAAAATTGATCGTTAACCGTTATCAGTGGCAAGGTGACGAAAAGATAAAGAACAGTAAATCATATAGTTTACGATCGTGTTTACCTAGCGGCTTGCCGGCGACCGGCAGCGAGACGATTCAATAATTTCATTATGCATGTTATACCTATGTAGGCGGCTGCATTTATACATAATGTCAAGACATTCAAAAGTAACTTACGTCACGACTAAAATTAATATCGCACGATCTTATTTGGGCATATTTTACTATTTCACCTTATCTAGAACATCATTCATAGCAGTCTGTAGATCTAGCTTGAAAAGATCATTAGGGTTCAATCATAGAATAATTATAACGAAATAAGCCAAAACGCAATAAGAAACAAAAAAGTCATTTAAACACCCAAAACCCAGTATTACATAACATTATTTTACATCCAAATATCTTCAAAGTTTGCAAAACAGCACTTAATATTTTACGAACCTTAACCCAATGAAATTGTTGATACGCAGCAACACTAAAAACAAAGAAAATATTCGCTGTACATTGTAGCTAATATTTAATCACAAAAACGCAGGTATAAAGAATTGTTCAAAATACCCGATAAAAAATAAAAATGAACAAAATACTTGGTAGATAGTAATTATACCACGTGGGGTCCTGGGCTAATCATCGTACAAACAAATCACATTAGAATCTAGAAGGTGTCGCAACACAAAAATACTTTACTATCGCTTGTATAATAAGTATTTTGTTATCAGATAATTTTATGATAACGCAAAACTTTTGTTATTATTGGGTAAATTATAAAACGGAATTACCCAATCGCATTTGTTCAAAGATAAATATCAAAATTTTAATTTTTAATTTTCATTTTATTAATACCACAAATATTGATATAAATTCTAATAAAAAAAATAATAACATAGATAAAATTAAAAAAGTCAGCAACAGTATATTCTTAGAGGCTTGTACTACTAATGAAATAACAAAAATAATAACAACTCTTAATAATACTAAAGCTGTTGGATATGATGATATTCCAACACATATAATAAAATCATGTGTTGATATATTATCTCCTGTTATAGCATATGTAATTAACACAAGTTTTTTTGCAGAGGAATTTCCTAACAAATTAAAATTATCAATAGTAAAGCCCATATACAAAAAAAATAATAAACTTGATTTAAACAATTATCGACCTGTCACCTTAATACCTACAATTTCCAAAATATTTGAACGCGCAATGTATAATAGATTAATCTCATTCATTGATAAATATAATATTATTAATACTGAACAAAACGGATTTCAAAAAGGAAAATCAACTGCACTAGCTTGCTATCAATTGACAAAATCTATAACTGAAAATATAGATAATAAAGTAGCTGTCACTGCCTTATTTTTTGATATGAGCAAAGCATTTGACTTTGTAAAACATGACATATTATTACAAAAATGTGAAATTTATGGGATTAGAGGCAAAGCGCTAAATTGGCTCAAAACTTACCTCAATGATAGACAGCAATGTGTAGAAGTATTAGGCTTAAATGATGATAAAGAAGTTACAAAATACAGATCTAAGTATAAATTTAATAAATTTGGGGTGCCACAAGGCAGTATCTTAGGTCCACTACTTTTTCTTCTCTATATAAATGACTTGCCGGCAGTAACAGAACATAAATGCGTATTATTTGCAGATGACATCTCACTTATCATAACTAAAGAAAAACAAGATATATTATATGAAAATAAAATAAATATCGCGGTAGAATCTGTGCTTCTATGGCTTGAAGTAAATAACTTGAAGTAAGTAACATGTGTAAATTTAACAAAAACTAAATATATAAAATTTTCTAACTACAAAATGATTAGTGAAGAACTTAAAGTTGTTGGACGAGATAGTGAATTAGAAGAAGTTAATTCTACAAAGTTTTTGGGAATTATACTCGACAAAAACTGTAACTGGAAAGTACATATTAGTAATTTATGTAATAAATTAAACAGATTCGCTTTTGCACTAAGAAACCTTAGAAAAACAGTAGGAGTAAATGCCGCCCTTTTGGCTTACCATGGCTATGTATCATCCATTCTAAGATACGGGATTATTATTTGGGGTAATTCAACTGACTTCAATAGAGCGTTTATTGTGCAAAAAAAATGCGTTAGATCAATGTTTGGAATAGAACCTCTAGACTCATGTAAACCATGGTTCAAAAAACATGAGTTGCTAACATTAGTAGACATTTACATCCTGGAAATAGGAGTTTTTGTAAAAAAAAATCTAAACTTATTTTTAAAAACGAATGATACTAAAATTAAAAAACTATCAAGAGATCCTACAAAATTAGATGTTCCAACTTGCAGTACAACTTTTTGCCAAAGAAATAGTAGCATTATGGCTGTAAAGATTTTTAATTCAATACCCAAAAAAATTAGAGAGCTACCAATTAAATACTTTCAAAAAGAACTAAAAAAATGGCTTAATGAAAATTGTTTTTATACATTAAATGATTTTTTGAATTATACAATAAATAAAAAGTTAGAATTTAATTGATATATTATTTAATTGTTTTAGGATTTAGTTTTTATATATTATGTTTTAAGATTCCTAGTTAGATATTTTTTTTTTCCAATAATGTAGCATTATAATAATATATTTAATATACTTAGCTAAAAGATAATAAAAAAAAAAAAAAATTAGCCTTAAGTAGATTAAAGTGTATGCAATGATATTCTAATAAAAATATCATTGAGTGTATGTTTATTGTTTTGTAACGTCTTAACTAATAATAATGTAGTTTTAATTTTAATTGTTTTGTAACTCAACTAATAATAATGTTGTTATAAATTTGCATGCCGAACAAAGTAGGCGAAATATGAAGAACTGTATTAATTTTTAAGATCTGTAAACACCATATTTCGAGCAAATAAATAAATTCTATTCTATTCTATTCTATTCTAAACTCCATCATGATTTTGCTTTCGGAGAGAAACGAGATTATTATTTTATCGTAACAGGTGTTTCTTAAATTTTCTTCGATACCGCGTTTTCTAGTCACGTACTTAAATCATTTTCACTGTTTTCTTGCACTTCTAACCTATCATCCCAATTACCATAAACTTAATTATGTATTTTTTCAGACAAAATTATAAGGGAAGGTGAAAGGTACGCTTTTACCCTATTAAAAAGTATTCCTCTAAAGTTTCATGTCTAAATAATCCCTCTATTTATTGAGTTCTCACTGCGACTTAATTACAACGAATATTTCCAAAATAATGTCTTGGAACTAAAAGCATGTATGTAACAAATAGTTAATAGCTACACAATATAAACACTCTTATTTCACGAAGCCCCTTTACACCCCGGGCGGACACCGGATAAACGCATTTGCGCAGGTATTACGGTCACAGCATGTGTTCCGCACCATTCCGCACCATTCTGCACCACCACGTGTAACGTGAGCAAGTTCTAATTGCAGAAGCATTCCCTATTCCAGTTTACCGGTCACACTGGTCACAATAAATCAAATGAAACGACACGTCAGGAAATGAACATTTTGGTCATATTTAGGAACTTTTAGACGTTTATGTTTTTGGTCTACAAAACAATTGCACCTAATATCATGACGATCGTTTTCTCAGTTCCCTTAGATTTTATGTTTTATATAGATAAATAAATAGAAATTACATCACAGCTACAGGTACAGGTCAAAACATAAATAGGATAACTTTTTAACTTAGTTTATAAGTAGGTTTTTTTATACTTATATAACCTTTTAAATGTCCCACTGCTGGGCTAACGCCTCCCCCGTCTGACTCCAGACATTCCTGTCTCGAGCCCCACATAAGTTGGATTAGATTTTTTTAGATAGTAAAAAGTTATTATATATATTAGTAAAAATTAAAAAAAAAAGGAATATAGATCCAAAAACTTTCTTACTTACTTAAATGGTCTGTGCAGGTCAATAAGGCAGTCTCTCTTCTCTATCTAAAATACTAGCATTTCGCTGCATCCGGTGAAACTGAACAAGACGAACCCAACATAGGTACATAGTTGTAAAAAGACTTCTGCCTAGCCTAGACGAAGAATTGGAAACATGCGCTCTCTATAACATCAGCCGTACCGCCATCAATGTTGTTTTACCAAAACATCCTCTGGCTATCTCTTCGGGATATATGCACGTGATAGCGAATAACTAGCTGTGTAGTTCTCATCAATTATATTCTAGGATTAAAAGAATTGCAACACACTAAAATTTTCTCCTGGTCACTTTAGGAAACGTCAATGACCATATAAACACAAATACTTAGGACAATCAATTGTTTAATGCACATATCTTCTCAAATGTGTTGATTAATTACATTTTTTATAGTTCACTTCTCGGAACAGTTGTAATAAATACTGTAACAAGCACACTAGTGTCGCTTACAATTTTATTGTCGCTCGCTCGTTAGCTCAACAACATAATCCAAATATCAATTGACTCCAAACAGGTCCACATTAATTTAATATTTCGTCGTGTAGACCACCAACAGATGATAAATCAATTTCTCTCTCTCAAACAATTTATATAAATTAAATAATTAATCATAACATTCTCATCATTGTTTAAATTTTAATACTTACTTTGATACAATACGGTGTTACAGTTCACAAGAGTATAAACCTGTAACTCAAGTGCGTCTGGTCTGTTGAGGAGAGTACTCTGACGGACAGGATTTCAATTCTAAATTATAATAAACCTATGTTCAAACTTCAATAACTAGCTTCTGACAAAAAAAATATCCCCTTTTCTACCCCTGAGGGTTGATTTTTACAGAATCTTGAATTGATGAAACTAAAATAAGACTTCAAGATTTATATTTATGAGAAATTTTATCTCCTTTTTCTTAAGGGTTGAATTTGAGAGGCTCATGACCCCTGTTCATTTATTTTCCAGTATAAACTAAATGAAGTAAAACAAGCATAACAAAATCAAGATTACTTTTACCATTTCGGACGTGAGTCGATTATGTAGTTCGAATGATTTGCTCGTAAAAAATAAACAGTATTGCTAGCAATTCCCTCAAAACGGTAAAGCGAGTAGAGTAAGGTTAGTGCAATATGTAATCGGCAATACATTGGAGGTTGTTTGTGTTACGTTGTGCCAGTTATCGATTACAGTTGCATCGCCATAAACCCGTAATGGTTATTGGTGAAATAAAATATCTTACACGTGATGCTTCAGCTAACCGTGAAGGTTACATTATACTTTATAATAATTGATTATACATAAATCTAAAAATATCGGCCTTAGTTATTAAAAAATAGTTTACATACTTTCATAAATCGAAAACGCCAATGATAAAAACACAATAATTAAGAACCTATATGATAAGAACATATATTTAATGTTTAAAAGGATCAAGCGATTGTGGCGCCGCCGCTCACCTCTCCCAAGAAGATTTCCATCTTACATAAAATTACCATGTGCATTTTTATTCATCTTATGTGCAAATTTTATTTAATTTCTAACGGGGACGGTGATTTTCATTCAAATACCTCTTAAAAGCCGCATTCGTTAATAGGTAGAGCGTTTGATATTCAGTCTCCACTTAGGCAATCAGTCTTTAGCTCAATGACTATTAATTGAGATTGCGGGTTTAATCGCTGTTTTGTACATTTTACTAAGAAGGAAGGATTTGAACAATTTTCTGGCTAGTTAAGAACGAAATTGCGAAGGTTGATAGGGTTTCTACGCGATATTTGAAAGCAGTTTGTTTACAATAAATAAAATTATGTTATCAAGTTCGTCCACTGATAGACTCGATCATGCGTGTGTTTATTTTCTTCTATATCTTATTAAGTGTTATGAATAACAATATAGGTTATGTGATTTTCTTTATTACTTGTTTTCTATCTCTGGAAAAAATCACTTAGGCTTTACTATGAGGCACTATTATCGTTTTATCAGACACCTTGTTATCTGACCGCCTGAAGGTCACATGCTCCCGCCGTCTGTCAATTGTAATTCTATCTTCGATTATTCGTTTTTTGCAATATGGAGGTTACTGGGATAAATATAGTTCGTTGAGGAGGTAAGGTATGAGGTTATCTTCCAATCGTATTGTTGAAAACATTTCCCAGAACTTAGAATTGAACCTGAATGCTTAATCCGTCAATGGATCTCGATTGTTCATAAACACTCAAGGCTACTTTTGACTTCTTTGGACTTTGTTACTGAGTAGGATTAAGGAGTTAGTTTAATCTGCAGGGACAGCATGTCAGTCGAAATGCCACCGATTACAGGTTAAACCAGTATCCCAGAACTACTCAAAGATGAGCAAGTCTACCCCTACATAATTCGTTGGCCTTAGGCGCTCATTTTATCCCACAGTAAACAAAAAAATCTGTCGATCAACATCTGACGAGCTAGCGCAGCTGAGGTTCGGTGTACTATCGGGCGTCTGCGGGGGTGGGGGCGGTGCGGGGCGACATCTGCGCGGGCGCAGGCTGCGTGTGTGTGTCGCCGGCGCGGTGTGCGTGTGTGCGTGTAGGGTGCACTACACCTTGCACGCAACGGGACCCAACCCCGAGCAGGTAGGCGCGACGCTCGCCCGCTGACATAATTTGGGACGGATCTCACTTTCTCGATGCGAATATGGTTCCCGAACGCGCACTTATAATAGCGATCGATTTGGCAAACTTGTTAAGAATTCCGTGTATTTTAATGAAGATACAGATGGTATGCGTGATCGTATAAACATTATGTAGATGTGAAGCAAGGTTTCAGTATTTGATTGATGTAGAGCTAAATAATTTGAAAATGTCTGCAGTGCCAACGGATCACGACTATGTACCGATAACGACCTAGTCCCGACGCCGGAGTTGTAAGAATAATACATACTGATGGGCACATTGAGAAAGCAGCACTTAGTATGCGCCTGGCTCTGGATAATAGGTCGCGACTTGGATTGACGCAAGAGACCAATGTTTACCAAGATCTAGAGTAAACACTATAGGGAAAAACCCTAAAATTCATAGCACGTATTTATAATAAATATCGTCATAAAAAAAACATCGCCGCAAATGTTGAGTTTTTATGAAGATTGTATAAAAGTGAACTTAATGTCGTTAATGTATGTGGGTTATAAGAGCGATATGCTAATATAATTGCGAACAGACAATGGAACAACACTATTGTGGGTTACCACCAAGAGATAACAACTATAGTTTTTGTTAACTACACATAACACATTCGTTAATTACTGTAAAAATATCAAAAAACTACATTAGCGTAAACCTGCATACACAACATACAAGATAATTATGTAATTGTATAATAAAAATAGAACGAGAATTCAACAAACATTTCAGAAATGTGTTTATCTGCACAAATCTTGGGAATAAAAATCTTGAAATCATTTTTTGTGGTTGAGAAACCGATAATAACAGATGTTCTCTAGTGTGCCTCGCTCGTTTACTATTCACACACACACACAAACAACACACGCACACATACATGGTCTCTAGAAACGCAAACACGGGCTTATGTCACAAATATTATATTTGTCATGGCTAGTACGATGCCGTAAGATGATGACTAATTACTATCGGAGTAAATATCTTAATTATCGCTTTTTAAATTATCTTTAGGGGTTATTTATCAACAGTTCGCTAACTGCGTTCAGCGGTCAACTACATCTAAAATCGGACTAGCTGTAATTAATAAAAAATAAATAAATTATAATAATGATGCACTACATAATTAGTGTGTATAAGTACATCAAAATGACGTGCCAGTATGCCAATCGCCACACCATCGCCGTCTGTACATAGCTGGCACAGTAACAATTCAGTCGCCGTACTAAATATAGCACAAAATAAAACAACTGTCTCTTGCCCTTCATTCAGGCACCCTTATCACGGTACAAATGAACCCAATGCATGTGGCTATAGTGTCCACATTCACATGATGCGCGTGGGCAACGTAATTGGTTGACGCGGCCGTATGCGCGGGCGCAACAGAATTTTTAATTATGAATTAATTAGTAACGATCAACAACACAAACGCGCCTAATCCTGATTACTCATTTTCAACACAATGTCCACGTTGTACTGTGACGAGTCATTAAGTAGGCTGTATAATGCTTGTAAGATAATAAAATTGCCCAACACTTTTAGCGAGAATTTTGTCTATATGAGACTCATTTTTCTCTCAAAGTAACTTCTCCAAAACTTTCGTGCATTTCACATACATAGATGTACGTACAGATTGTGGTATATAATTAGCTGATAAGTTATAACAATTAATAATATGCACGCACACGCCCATGTGCTGGGGTCGACGACTCTCCGATATAAATATTAATACTCAAATATACCGCTGTTCCCGACATCATCTATCTATTACCATATCGCGCATATTCCTGTGAGCGAGAATATCTGATTGTTTTATGACGAACTTTATTTTGTTATTGATATAATTTTGCTGTATTGTTGAATTGAAAACACTAAACAAAAACATTTATAACTTTTTTTTTTGGGATCTCCTTTTGTACTATTATTATTCTTTTGTTTAAATACGGCGGTCAGTACAAAAATATGTAATTTTTCTGAGGAACAGTGCAGAGATGCGACAAAACTCTTCTGATTACAAAATCATGATAATCTTTTCGTTCATGTTGATTTTCTCTCTTTGTATATCTAGTCATGTGATTTTAAGGTCTTAAATCTTTTTACGATGTTGCAGATACATTACGCCTCTACTTTCTTCACAATTGTAATGCACGAACACAGTCTCATGACTGTACTAATTGATGCCAAAAACGTGGTGAACGCGTGACGTATCTAATCTTATTATTTATTCAGTCTTAACAGTCGTATCTTTTCCACGAATTATTATTTGGTTGCTGAGCATAATGTGAGCATAATTTCTATTAAAACCATAGTGAATGAAACCTTCTAGAAGTACGTAATGTTAGTCATATGCTCACATGCTCATATGCTCGCCTGTTGAGATTTCGATAAGACTCTACAAATATAGAACGTCATTATCTTAAGTATCCATGCCTACCTCAACTTTATTACTTTGCAGTATTTAATTAGAATATATTATGTTATGATGTCCTTGTAGCTACTATAATTTAATTTATTCTTATATTTAATGTAATAGGCTAGAAAATGTGTTGTTGACGTCAGATAGACAGTCGTCCAATGTAAAATACAGGTTTACCTACAGCTAAATCCCGGGAAAGTTTAAAAAAGGCTTCGTAAATTTCAGAGACTAGCAAGACAGAGGTAATTTTGAATTTCTATGGCCCATTAAAAACGTAGTTATGATTCTCAAAACCTTTAAGAAGTTCGCCACAAACGGCCCAAACATAAATAATTCAAGCGATGTTTGTTTAAGATATACGAATCATCGCATTGAGAGGCCAGAGCCTATGGACTATTAATGCATTTCAAAAGAGTATTTAAGTACAAAGGGAGCTCTTAAAACGTTTGATTTGATAAATAAAACAAGAATATCCTTGATTATCCGTCTCTCTCTCAGTTAGAGTCAGTACAGGAGTACCATACCGCCATATGCACTCTAAATATTTAGCTACTACAAACTCAAAACCATGTCAAAACTCGTTCAAAATTCTAAGCTGGTTCGTTCTGACGGCTGGATAGGTAATAATATACACAGTTGTTAGCAAACACTGAGCAATGACATCGATAAAAGAACGACAGTATAACCCATCTCTGAAGAATCATGAAGGGTTCTTTAAAAGTTTTCTGTAAAGCCCTATAAAGAATACAGTCATAGACAAGCTAATCTTGCTTAATTTGCGTACTCATAGATCAATTTTGGGCTTTGCTTTTTGTTGTCACAGGTTATTAAGAAGTTGCTAGTTAATTGATAGACCAAAAGCATGTAAAAAGTTTCAGTACCCAATAATGTTAAAAATCGAATGTAAACACACAATTCTGTCTGCTTCGCACATTAAGGCTGTTGTTAAATAATGTTTATTCAGCGGCATTCCTTTGTCGCGGTTGTGTTGCATTACAAGTGGGTGTCAACTAGCCGCCGACTGCTGTAGGCCAAGGTTTCTGATTTGAATCTTTGCTACAATATTCGTGGACACAAAAGTATTATGTACTATCTCCATGGAATAAAAGTTTGATGTCATTATTTGGATTTAAATAGAAATGTTCTCTGTTTCTAATTGTCTAATTTCTGTGTCTAATTGTTTTATTTGTTCGGCTAAAGTTACTAAAGCAATCGCATCAAATACTGTCCTTTTAGCGTAACAATAAGAACTTTAATACAATTTGCCAAGGAGTAAATAAACTCAAGTTTAAAAAGTAGACCTAAAAAGCGTTTCAATATGCAGGGAATGCTAAAAGCTTCAGAATAAGAGCACTAAGCGCAGCATTCGTTTACAGCAAGCAATGCATTTTACATTCTGTTTCACACATTAGTCACCGAGTTATGAATGGCTGAAGGGGGCGCGCGGGGAGGGCAGCGGAGGGGGGGGGGGGGGGGGAAGCGAGGAGTTGCTGCTAAATATAGCGAGCCAGTAACAGGTGGTCGCTGCTCAGTCCTCACCCTACCACATCCACCCACGCGGCATGTGGCCAACACACCGCCATCGTGCACAACGGAACTAACTATTAAAATCTAGACCGAATCAGCCAAAAATCACAAATGAAAATGAACGAAAAGCTTCCGAAATACCTCCCATACTTTGTAAATATGGATTTTGTCTTGAAATAAAATAAAATTTACTACTCGGGAAAATTTTCAGTCTTAAAATTTTACGGTAGACATATTGTTGCATCCAAGAAATATAGGTCTCAACTTGTGTGTTACATTATTTAGCTGTTCCAAAGCAGATCACGTTTGTGATGACAACGTGATGATGTATTACAGCGATACGATCTTACTTTCTGCTTTGCATTAAAATGCTCCACATACTTAATCAAGAATCTCAGTTATGTGTTAGATGGAAATGTTCGTGTCTGATGCGCGATCATGAATATTGTACGATTGTTCATGGTTATTTACAATTGTGGTGTTTGGTTCTGATCCTTTCTCGTTCGAAGGGTTTTCGTACACGTGGCAATACAAGTCTCCGATCAGTTGGTTAGGGATCTTTGTCTAGGTCATCTAGTGATGACCATAGTCTCTAAGCAACTATCGCAATACAAACTCATGAAAGTTCGTAGACTCGTGTCTCGAGTTGCCGACAATAGTATCCACGTGTACGAAGGATCTAAGTATCGTTGACGATTTGTATATCCGCCCTCGGTCCGATTGATCCGCGATTATCGGTGACCGTCTCGACTCCACCATCGAGGAAACGGAAAGGGATGTTACAGTTTTATTTTTAACTCTATCTTCACGCGACGAACGTCCTAAACGATTATCCGGAACTCCAAGTGTTTGTTGGTTTAAGAATAAAGAGTTCGTTTCCGACTATTATAGAGTGGCCGACCACGACCCGCCTTTGAAAACAATTAATGTGAGGATGTTTGACAAGCTGCACTATCCTGTTCGATAATGTCTTACAATGTATGTAATGGACAGGTTTCAAGGGCACTTTAAGTACCGCAAAAGCTTTTATTAGCAAGGTGAAGTTTAAGATAGAGAGTGTTAATTAAATTCGAGATCTGTTTCCGGCCGGTATTGAATTGCAATATAATTGAGCGTGCTACTTATAATAGCGTCGTTTATAATGAAATTGCTAACATACTCGTACAGCGACTTTTCTCAGAAGAGGCTGGGGCGTCTGGCCGGAGCGGTTAGTGTACGTCAAATGCAGCAAACTGCGCCCGCGCACAAACACCGCGTTCATTCAATAATGAGAGCTTTGTACTGATTTAATTTATCGAGTGTTACTTTATGTCTATTAAACGATGATCAGACTTATTAATAGTTATATTAATAAGATCGTGACGAATGACAAGCATGAGCGTAATAAATATTAATAAACTGCGATTTATTCAGAAGCTATTAAAAAAAGTGTTATACAGAAATAGCTTTCGTTCTTAGCGCAGCAATAAATAATTCTAGTGATGTAAATTAAAGTGGAACCAAGTCTGGGTGAAATCTAAACCTATCATCAATCATAATTTGCCTCGCGCAACTTGTTGGCCGGTGTCTCCGCGGCGACCCTGAACACGACACTATATTTAGCCGGAGTGTAGCCCTTTAATGCGATTGCATTAGGGTTGGCAGATAAAGAAGGAAGAAACCTAACTGCAGTGTTTTTGTATTAAATTCCTCGAAAATTCTTAAAATGTAAACAAGAGGCCGTTCATCCTTGCAGAATCTGTTTTCGGTTAGGACTATAATTGGACAGTTTGCTGGGTATTGTCCCTGCCCAGTAACCCTATCCCAAGCATAAGTCACGCGACGTTAGCACTCGGCCCGAGGCGACGCCGGCAGCCTATCAGCCTCACACATACGCGTGCAGTTTACGCAGAAACTTTTAGAAGCTATTCAAAGAAACGTTTTGTATTCCGTATTTATGTAAATTTGTTAAATATTTCTGCGAATAAGCAACTGAATTTGAATGAACGTTGCTATGGGTTTGCTAAGAATATAAATGTCTCAGATATTTTTTATCATTTTATTGCGAACATGCAACATACTTCAAGTATCTAAGAATTAAATGATATTCTTGTTATTTTCTTGAATTCTTTACTTTTCTATTTTCTGCGTAGGGTCGACGTAGCCTAGTTGTTCATCGGCGGTGTGAGGCCAGAACGAAGGCTTCTTCACGAAGTCTATAGCGTGTTCAGGATAGACATCATACACCATTTCTAGAGTCATATCTTCGAACGCTGGCAGAGCATTTATTTTCTTTATTTCTGCGTTCGCTCTGTGGAAGATAAAAAGTTATAAGACCATTAACAAGAACTTTGAAGCACTCAGATTTGAAATCTATCTAAACACACAAAGGTATCAGACATTTTGTAAAATAGGTAAAAGCTACAGTATTTGAAGCAGTGACTAACTTGTTAATATGCTCCTGCATCTCATCGCCAAATTTCTTGATCTCTGGCAGCAAGGACTCCCATTGACGATCGACCTCCGCCGACAGCTTGTCGGCCGGGTACGGCACCTTCATGGCTTCGTATTGACTCTTAAACTTGTCTACAAGACCCGGTATCGGGACTGTTTTTTTATATTCTTCCCAGTTTATTTTTGGTGACTCTGGAGGGTTTGCTAATACTCTGCGAAAGACCAAAAATTACATCTTGAGAGTTATGTATTATTTATTTTGCAACCATTGTCATCATGTCACGTTTTTGTACCCCCATCGGAAAAAAAAAAATTGTTACTGCCTTTGGGTATAAACTACTGTACTTTTTTTTTTCAATAACGAATTTGCTCAAATATCTTTTTTACAACCTCTGGACTAAAAATATGAGGTGAATATTATAAAAAATGCATTTACAACATTGTTTTCTTTAAAATACTTCATTTTATATGTCAAGAATCTCATATATACATAACCATACCTAATCAAATAGACGTCAGCTTTTCCTCTAAAAGCCAGGAACTTTGCCCGTTGTTCAGGCGGAACCCTTTTTTCAAGTTCTTTCCAGTTAACAGTAGTTTTCAAAAACCTTTTAGCCATTGTATTGTATTGTAAACAAGAAAATTGTTTCAACAAAATATGACAAATGACATATGAACGAAATAAAGTGCTTTTCTCTATGAAATAAATTCTAGGAATAAGTTGCCAAAGAGATCGCTGATAAAAGATTTTATGTCCAAATTGCTTGAACTCCTTGGTTCACATTACAGAAAGAGAATAGTTACTAAATTAAATGGCACAGTAATACATTCCAGTCAAATTCAGCACCAAAATCAGACCTTAAAGTCCTTAGGTATGCATCCATATCCTCAGGCTAAAGAGTCTTCTACCCTGTTTATACCAGGTGGCATTTAATTTATGGTAAATTGCAAAACGAGAGAGTGAAAGCTAAAAAAAAGAAGGTTGTCCACCCCATAATTTGAGGAATTGGTTAAATTTTGATTAAATCAGGCATAAAATGAGTCAATTATCAGTCACGCGATGCGTGAGACATCAGACCCTCGTACTAAATTGCGTGCTTACCTCCAGGCTCGGGTTTCAGAGGTTAGAGATCATTTAGTAATTTTATAAGCATCCAACCCTGGTCCTACTTGCACTTGGGTAGGGTCAACTTCTTGTAAAACCAGATTCTCTATCATTAATTACGTGCAAGTCTAGTTAATGCCACCCTTTATCGCATTTAATCAATTTCATGTAAAAACGTTTTATCTAGACTTGTTGTAGCAGAAAAACATAACAGTTTATTATAATTCTTTGTTTCCAAACTACGCAGTAATTAAAGGGCTCGTTGTACACTAGATGAATAAAATGATTGTGAAAACAAATGAGTGTAACTATTTAGAAGGGGAACTCGCTTGTAGATATTATGAGCTATTTGTGTTATTACGTACTGATAATACTATCGCACCGTGATTAGATACAGCGAACATTGTCATTTCGGGCGGTCATACGATAATTCGCGAGCTTGTTACACGCATTGAATTATTTAGTGTTGTTCGTGCGTAATACTTGAAAAGGTAATACAAACTTCCGGGAATTAAAGCTTAAATTAAATATTTTGTCATTTGCATCGTACATTTGTTTATTCACAGATAATACATGTGTCAAGAAATCGTAAGTGTTACTGTTTCGATAAAAACTTTGCTATATTTTCCTTGTAGTCATCACGTTCTTTTCTTGTTATACGCTTTTATTTATAAAATCATATTGGTGTTTCCGAATTCTGAGAATCTCACACAATTTCCAACACTAAACGTACAAATAGAGAGGTCATAGAAAACATCTCACCCCATTCAAGTTGATAAATTAAGTTCGAACATCAAACAATTGACTAGACGTATCCTCCTCAATCAATGCTCCTAATTTTAGAGTCTCGAGGGCTACTAGGGCTCGGGGCATTCGGAGCTCTATCCACCCCTAGCTCGACATTCAAATGAACAAATCGACACGCCGTTTCAATTACAAGACAATAATGTCGGGTGGTGTCAGATCGTGCCGTATCCGGCGGATATTAGCCGTAACGATCCGGCTACCGGCTTCAGACGCGCCGAATCCTGACGACACATTTAGTGTGTAATGTTCGGAGATTCGAGGAACAACGCACCATCTACTTTATGTTCGAGAAGACTGTATGAATGAATGTGATATTTATGAACTATTTGGTTCACTTTCTGATTCCGCTTCCTAGTGCTTGGTTATTTTGGTAATGGATGAAATTATGTCATATTATTTGATGCATATACAAATTATTTTAACTGTGTTGTTTGTGTATGTACTACTTATTTAAATTACATAATTTACTCATGTATACTATTTAAATGTTTTTTTTTCAATTTAAAGTTATTTTAACTCATGTGGTTCCGATTAAAGTTAAAAAGAATATAGACTTATAAGAGCAATGATTTAACATATTAAATTGTTGTATGTTTATACATACAATTCAGAATCAGAAATCACAATTTATTTAAGTGACAGAAAATTACGAAGCTACAAAACAGCTCACATCAACTTACACTCGTTACTAAAACAAAACGAACACATGATTCCTACAAGGTATAACACAAAAAACAAAAGATGGATAGAACGAGTAGGTGTTTATAAGGAACAGGTTCGATCCCTTATTCAGGCTTCGGCGGCTAATTTATACTCTGTCCCTTTCTTTCCTACACCGTGTGAGAGAGATGGCGAAGTATTAATAGTAGGATATTGGCGATTGTAGCTTCGCTTGCGGTTACTGAAGCCTTATTGAGACTTGATCGAGATACGTTGTAAGTAGTCATAAAAATAAATGTTGATAGGCAAACGGTAGTCAGGAGCAGACTATATACATTTTATTGGTGTAACGAACTTTATTCCATGTAGTTTGAATGCTACTTTGACTTTCGTTTAAACATTGTTTTTACTGATCTAGATCTTCATAATAGACTTGCAAAAATATATTTTAAAAATCATGTGATGTCGAAGAATAAAATTAAATGTATTCTGTTATTAAATTTTATCCTTAATTTAATCCAGTAATCAATGTAGATACCAATATAGATATCTATCAGTATGTTTTGGATTCGTCAGACTATATTTATGTTTTAGGTCTATACTGAGTCGGCTTTGGCAAGTCATTATTTTAATTATAAGTACATAGTAAGATTACCCTATAGTCTTTTTAATTTTGATTAGATAACGGATTGATCATGATTTATTAGCATCTAGATAGTAATTAAAAAAGGACCTTAATCTTGTTTTACTAATGCATGTGATTTTGGACAATCGCAAAAGTATTGCGTAAATGATGACATGTCAACTTTTCTACACATCCATCCAGTTCAGTCTGGTTACAACCGTCAGACATAGTAGGTACCTAGGTAAAGGAATTAAAACAACACGCTTAATAAATTGCTAAGTCAGCGTTAATTTTATAGATATAAGTAGAATTCAGACTCTTATAATATAATCAGATGCTTGCCAAACCAATTTTCAGTACCAGGTGAATCTTCGGCTAAGACACAAAGGTCCCCAGTAATTAGGTACACTCTTTTACCAAATATAACACAGATTAAAAAAAAACAACAAAAGAACACACTGCTCGTCATTTGTTTTCAACCGTCGCGCTTGCCGCCTCTGAGCATACCAAACTTCTTTGGATAAAGATTAAGATTCATTTATTTTACTTCAAACTGGACTTTTTGGAGGTTTTGGGTTTTAATTAATGTTTTTTTTTATTGTTGTAGCCCCAGCAGCATGAAGCTGGAATGGACAGAGAGCGAGTCGGACTACGGTCTGGAGGAGGCGGCCTTCTACGAGGGCCCGCCCGTGGCCGCGCCGCCGCCGACCAAACATGTCTCCTTCAGTCTTAGACTTGACTTGGTGAGTAGCATCATAACATACATATATCATCACGCCTGTATCCCCGAAGGGTTAGGCAGAGGTGTACCAATGTACACCCACAGTTCGCCGATATGTTTAGGTCCTATGTAATAGGGGCGAGCCTATTGCCACTAACCGGGCACAAATCCAAACTCCGACCTGCTACTGAGAATTTCATAGAAAAACCCAATAACACCTTGGTCGACTCGGGAATCGAACCCAAGACCTCTAGCGTAGCCGTCGCGTTTAGCACCACTAGGCCAACGAGGCAGTGAGTAGCAACCTTTATCTAACCTGACTGCCCAATAGCCAAGTGGTCATTGCGCTAATTATCACACCCCCCCCCCCCCCCCCGCGTGGAAAACCATTTGTGTATAATAACCACATATGAAAGAAAAAAGCTCTGTCGGCTGGCACTTGGCTCCTTAGACATCAACTACGTACTTGATTGTCACGATTTATAAATTCTATTTTGTTTTTGATATCGTTTATCTATAGCAGGTTTAGACATGAAAGTTATTATGTGATAAGTATTTATTTAAAATATACAAACAAGAAAATCATTGGCAAGTAGCTACATAGTAAATATATTTATGTATCAACTTTCTTAAGCATTAAGCTGGCTGTCATTATTGTTAAATTGTACTTAAAATATAATTTTGTACATCCCAGTACCTACGTACGCAGTTACAACACTCACACAGCGAACCTTTTTTCATTTATTTCCATTTAATGGTCCAGTCCCGACAAGGTTGCTCGCGACTCGCGAGTTATGAAAACCCGTTAGGTTTGATCCAGCACTCGGCGGATTTATACTGTCAACAACTGACAAAATAACTAAATGTTCTTTGATGTGACACTTGTATTCTCAGAAACAATTTTGTTATAAAGGAAGCATAAACAATATGATGTTTTCAGTTCAAAATAATACCAGTCTGTTAGTTTCCTATTATAACGCAAACTTATGGCTCTTAAACAGAGATGAGAGAGATTTATAAGGTAGCGAATTTAAATGTTGTTTGTTTTTCGGTTTTCGTTAGCTTGTACAGTGAAAACCAAAGTTTAAGGATACCGTAAAAAGTACCATAACCTTAATAAAGACGCAATATTGAATGAATTCGAGTCTGCAACCTTGTATTCATTGAATCACATTTAGACATTATTTTTATTCTTCGGACATAAGTTGACATAACTTGCGAAACTAGAACCAAATGCCTATGAAAAATATGATGCGTTAGGTTAAAGATTTATTTAAAACATTTTTTAGATAACTGTAGGTCACTAGTTATATTGTTGATGGTCTCAAGTTCAAAGACCGCCAATGTCAAACGTCATAATATGCAAGAGAAATGTCAAAATGGCGCACTAGAATCACAAAGTAGGCAGACTGTGAATTCTAAAGCTTTGATATCATGAAATTACGTAACTGTATGTTTATTGTTCATAAAATATTAGGTTTTGCTGATGAATGTCTAGTGTTTACGATCTATGTATTTATCTAGATTTACACATAAAAATAACACAATTAGATCATTTAGGAAGTAACTAGTCCGCTAAGTTGTTACGAGTAATAGGTGCCTTAACAAACATTTAGATAGTGATCACAATAGTTAGCTTCATACTTCATACTACAATCAAAGTAAGTAATTAAATATAAAAGAATTAATTTCGTAAACAGGTTAATGAACCTTTTAATAATAATTCCTTCCGGCCAGGTCGATTTATGTATCCTTCTCATTATAAACGTAGGTATGTCGTGCAAAAAACATATAGTAATATAATATAATAATAATAATATTCCGGGACATCTCACACACGGTTATCTGATCCCAAGCTAAGCAGAGCTTGTGTTATGGCAACCAGACCACTTATAAACATACTTATATATTTCTAAATACATACATATTATACAATTTCAAAATTATATATCTTTATTAAGCAATATAAACAATATGTACAGAATACCTTAAAATATTTACAATACTATAATAACTAAGCCTACACATTAAATAAGAAAAATTATATACTAAATAAAACTAAGAACTAAAATAAGGCGTCAAAAAATTCACCCACGTCGCTGTCGACTGGGAGTGTGCCCAAAAGGCTGGCAGCATTGCCACGTTGTATGGCAATGCTTATGCGCTGACCTATGTAGAAGCCAGCCTTTGGGTCACACGAAGTGTCAACCAGGCGTCTGGATAAATCTTAAAAAAAACTGTGTGCACTCGGACCCCACGGGCCAAGTGTCTCAACCCCATACGGCTCGAATATATAACTTCCAACTAGGTTGGAATATTTCGTACCCAGTCGACAGCGACGTGGGTGAATTTTTTGACGCCTTATTTTAGTTCTTAGTTTTATTTAGTATATAATTTATCTTATCATAGATAAATAATATATACATAGTGAATGCCTTAATATTAATAAGTTTTCTTTTCTTTGACCGTACTTACTTGAAAGTGCTTTCGCTTTTCCCGCCTTGCCTAACGTTTATCTTTACATAGAAATATTAATACTTTAGAAAGTAAATACTTACAGTAATAATTAATGATACCTTCGTACTGATTAAGCAATGAGAGGAAATCCGAATGAACATGAAAAAGCGGTATCGTTTATGTTAAACGATTAGTTTCTATAGAAAACTAGACGCGGCCAGTTTTGAGCTGACACTGGCCTATATACTAGGGTATATTTACTTGACATTTGTAAACGTAGGCAATTAATTAAGTTAATTTTCTTTTTAATATAGTTATGCTAAGCCCTAATTAATGTAATTTATTATAAGTTTGGTACTAGCCCTCATATTTGCTATGCCTGGAAAAGGCCGTTAGGCTGTGCCTGTTATTTCACTAATAAAGATTTTGAGTTTGAGTTTAGTATAAAACTTAATTAAAATTTATGTTCAAAAATTTAAAATTGCATATTAATAGAGAATTTAGGACGACGCGACGCAACTAGATAGGTATCATTAAAAAAATTATTTCCTTTTGTCAAAATAACTAGCGAAAGGTCGTTGCCATCCGATTTTAAATTACAATTGATTGATTTGACTTTAAAAGCACGGTATAAGACAATGTTTATCTCGCAGCAAATGTTCTTACATAGGTGAAATTAACTGTAATTCTTATTGTTTTTTTTTGTTTCAATTAAATTAAAACTTTATTTTCAAACAAAACAAAATGTAAGTTTTCATATTTTCGTCACACAAAATGTAATTCAGTTGAAGACCTCTACCTTTCTAAGTTTCTACAAGCACAAAGGTAGAGTTTTAAAATAAATAAATTAATTTCGCAACAATATACCGTATGTACCGGAATTGTGATCTAGATAAATATTTAACTGACCTGTGACTATATAAACATATCAACATTAATTAAGTTTCTTATTATTATTCTCAGCTTAAAGTCACAAATAAAGAAAGCTCCATTCAACAATGTATCATTCCGGTTAGTTTTCCTTTTCCAAATGGTCTATGGCTAGAAAACAGCCTGTTCTCGTACGCGTTTCCGATTGACTACTATAATTAGTGGAAGTTATTCTAAACTGCTCGTACAGGTCTCATTTCGTATGAAAACAGTAGCGTTTTTGTAATTAGATGGGCGTCAAACCGGTACGCCAGGCCTTGGAACATGTGTAATGTGTATCATTAAGAAAAGCAGATTATTATTTATGTTTATGTCTTTTGAGGACATGAACCTGACTTCTGATATATGAACTCGTTTTTAAAAGGCTGCTGTTTATTTATACTTGTAACGGTATCGACGTTTAAGAAGAACGTGCGAAACTAATGTGATCTAGCTTATTTTTTTTTATATTAATTTCTTAATGATTTTGTTGTGAGAAAACAAATACTTGCCTTCCTACCTAAAGTAGTTTGTAGCGAGGGGTAAAACGGTGTCATCTTATACCATCCCCGGATGTGTAGCTATGGTTCACTGGACCGTAAATACCCCGATCAACTTGCACTATCTGACAATTTAATAATACAATATTGCCCTCATATTCTTCTTTTATAAATGAAGATGTCTGTGAACATATTATGTAGGTATTTTAGTACTAACAACCCAGATGTATAAATATTATAATTACTCGAAACATAAATACTGTTTCAAAAAGACGCTAGTCTAAAGTATGTGTAACTTTGCTTTATTCTTAGGTAAACTGTTTATAATAACTCACAAAAACTAGTCTTCTCAGAAAAAACAACTAGACGGGCGCAACACACAAATACTAATAGATAATGCATTTAACCCGGCGATTAGACTTTACATGCGTCTGCAAGTATTTAGCTCAAACAAAAATAACAATAAAGAAGTTTATTTCATACACCTTTAACTAAGCATACGGTCAAAATCAATCAACGACTTAAATAAAAAGTATCGAAAACAAACTCGAGTTCTTATTTCAAAGATCCCGCTCTTTTTTGCTTTTTTATTTTTAAACTTGTCCGTGACACTGACGCTAAGCTGCACTAATGAGTTTCGACATTAGCTGACTACGACGAAAAACTGTTGGAACTTTTTACGAATGGGTTACAGAGAATTGTATTATTTTTTAATGATTACTCGAGAGGGTTCGAGTGACGAATTGGTTTGGGATAATTATACGAAACGTGAATATAATTATCGGGTGGATTAATTCAAGATGGGGTTAAAATTAAGAAAATAATATTCTAAAACAATTTTAAGCTAATAGACGACATATTGACCATGTACTAGCGCTAGTCAAGTATATATTTTTTAAATATACTTTCAAACGTTAATCGTTAAATCTGTCAACTAGGTACTGTCAGTTTTCATAAAAATATGAACCTCGTAATTTTAATGAATTATTTTATAACATTATCAGACAAAATATTTTTTGAATTACAGAGTGCATAACTCAATCTTTCGGGATTTTATTTACAGACTGTTCTTAAATACTGAAGCTATCATTAAATCATATTAAGGCAGGCTCGTTAATAACCAACAGGGGTAAGATAAAGAGGCCGTCAAGTGTTTTGACGTTCACACCTCTATGGCAGTGAGGGCAACCATAAAGAATAAACGCTGACGTGATTTACGTGTGCGCTTGTCAACATATACCTCATAAATGACTGATAAATAATCGGAAATGTTTTGTTTTTGGATAACCTTAAATTAAAATCCATGATGTAAGTCTCTATCAATCACCTTTGTGTGTAATTATTAAAAAAAAGTATTCTCTGTTAACCAATAACCTATACTAATGTTATAAAGAGGAAAGATTTGATTGTTTGTTTGAATTGAATAGGCTCCGAAACTACTTGACCGATTTGAAAAATTCTTTCACTATTGGGAAGCTACACTATCTGCGGTTAACATAGGCTATATAAAATTTTCAAAAAAGCTAGGGATCCATAGGATATAGGTATTAACGCGGGTGAAACCGCGGAGCACAGCTAGTATGTTATATAAAGGATGCGTAGTTAAAGGTGATATAAAGGAGCACTTCCGCTATAGCAAAATAGTTTCTTATTTCCAACAAAGCAGAGCAATAATAATAATTAAACAATTATAAGAGTGATAATACGGTAGAGTGGTACCCGGGTATCCACGCGTGTCTCATTAGGGTGAGGTAGGCGATATCCGGCTACTAATTAAAGGGACGACTCTAGTTACGTCCGCCTCCTAGGATATGACAAATTTGTTGTGATTTTTTTCTCAATAATTGTCCCTATATTTATGCTTGTATAGTTGTAACCGAAATTATTAGTACTGTCTCAGATTTCAAGGAAGCATCTATCATGAATATCTAACGTACAATTATTCATATAAAATATGATGGTTGATTTGGTATAGCTACATCGGTATAATATTCTCTTGATAGTGACATCTGCATCCTGTATTTATATTGCGCATTATTTGTTTCATTACAGACCTACAAAGGAACCTATTAAAATATTGAAAAGCATTTGCACGTTATATCTGCCACACAATTGCGACATTTTCCTTGAAAACCTCGAAAATGTTGATAAAACTTGATGTGTTCATAATGTTTTGTAAATAACAGTTACGTTGTAACATTGCACGTTTAACTGAACTCTTAATCAGTTATTTTTTCGCCAAACCTGCCTTTATTAGCGCGAATAATTATATTTGAATACATGTAGCATTTACGGTATAGTATTGACATGACTTCCGAAACCATTTCATTTAAGTGTCTGTAAAATAAGTAAATTCATTAATCTTTCTTTGGAATAATATATTAATAAACTTCCCCTGACAACTCCGTCCCAATGATTTTCCACGTCGACAATTCAAAAAACGAAACAATAAATTCACTGCGTGACAATCGGAATACAATTTCATCTACCAATAATTTAGTTTTTTAACGCTGTTTGAAGGGTAATATATTAGAAGGGGGATCAACACGCCAGATATATCAGGCTACGTTTAAAGACGTTTAAAAAGGGATTCTCTTGATATAAGGAGACAACATCTTGACACCGCACACGTCTTACTATTACGTTTGTAAACGAGCGACAAATTGACAATTAACCTCGACCATACGTTATTCACCTTTTTTCTGGCTGTTTGTGTATTTCCCTAGCGTTTAAAAAGATATATGCACGGAATTTATCTTTATGTTCGACAGTTCGTTTTTTAAATTCTTTAGTTTGTTTATGTTTCTATATCCATTTTAATCTCGATGTTTTAAGAGAGCTTATAACTTTAGTAAAGATTGAAAAATCTCGTATTAATAAAGGCATAACGAAAAAAATTACATATATTTGATTATTATTAGATTTGAAATGAACACACAATACCATGAAGGTTTTACTAGGAATCATAACCGTTGCTGCTTCGTCAACCGTTACAAGTGTTTTCTGGTTATGTGGTCAGTAGGACCCTAGCTCGTGTCACACAATCACGCCAACCAGTCGAAATCATCGTCATAGCCCCCTCTTTACGCTCCAGCAATTTATGTCACAAAGTCCCCTTTTCCTGTAAACTACTTAGGTTGTAACGGATTCACCGCTAATGGTACATCATTTTGATTCTACACAAAAGATAGTTATATTGTGTGATTCTAGAAGACATTTGCTTTTCAATTAAACTATATGAAGTATTCACCATACATCAAAGTTTAGTTTTAAACGATATACGACTCAGAAGTCAATAATTACCTTAAATTCTTTTAATAAAAACAAAACATCAATTTCTTTAGAAGCGCTTCCATACCTTTCAAAAGACATGTCGGGCGCATCAATCGACAGGCTGGGTAATAAGAGGTGTTCGAGTGAATTGGGATCGTGCCCCCCGATATCTGTAATCACGTGCCAACAACAAAATAGGGGTGACCCGACCCCACACTTTGAACCGAACCAAAATACCCCATGAATGTTTACGGGTTAATCAACGCGCACGGATCATTGGACAAGGAATTCATTATTCTGCCATATGCATTCTGTTAAGATGTGATTTTGTCCTCTTTTCTAGCTAATTGAAAGCGTTTCATCGTGAATTATTGTTATTTGTTACGGTACTAATTAAGTTATTAACGACAAAGTTAATTCTACCTTCCGGAAATGTACTTCCTGTTTGAAAACTTAAGTTTTAACTGAGAAATATTGCCAATTGAAGACATATTTTCTTTTCTTGCAATATAAAATTAAATAACTCGACCTTTCTGAATTGATTGTATTTTTATACAATGTAATAGTATAAAGAACTTAGTGTCAGCATTATGACCGGGTCTCATAGAGTCGCAACAATATAGACTAGTTGATTGGCCCGAGGGGGCGCTGATTCGATTTTGACGTTTTTATTGGTCCATATTGATACACTTTGTGATTAGGAGCAGTGTCATGGGCCACGAGATATTCAATTGAGAAGGGTCAGCGAGGGATACGCAGAAAACATACTCATATAAATATATATAATATGTAGTGATAGGTTTATATGCAACGTCACATATTTTGATACAACATTGATATTCATACAAGTTTATTGTCAAGTGACTTAAACAAATGCAATCTATGATAACATTTATCGTTATCAATTAAAAGGTATTAATCTGTTATGAGTAATATCTAGAAAAGTGGACGATATTCATAGACTTTGCACTCTACGAACTACTTACTTTGCTGGTAAATATACCTTCTGCTCCCTGCCTCGTTCGCAATTACAGTCATTTCAAATGATGCTTTATAAAAACGCCTTTGAAATAATGATAAAGTATTTGATAGATTTATTGAACAAGAAAATCGAGTTGTAATGTAGCAAATGTATATTTTCGAAAACCGTTAGTAAATTCATTTGTTTCTTCTTAAATAATGTGACATTATAATTTACTGTAGCTCTTGAACGCATATTTCTTTGCCCGTTCATACATTTATCAGTTTCGAAACCTTGAAACATGGCCGGCTTGACTGAGTTTATTTCTTATCGTATAGAGTTTATTCCTTTGAATAAGAATGAAGATAGATCAAAGGATCTTTTAAACAATTGTGTAGTGAATATTTTTTAAGCGAGGCATGTCCGAACAGCGAACGGAAGTGGCCAGTGTGTGAACAGCATACTGACTTGTCCTCATGTAACGTGAGCCGATGCGATCACCGCCTGCTTCGCTACCATATATAAAACAATATCCTCTTTTGAGGGACACTCTGAGGTTTTTAAAAGCCTATCAGATGATTTGGGAGTCTAATTTCAATGTGATTTATCGCTTGGAATCAGTTCATCGGCGCCAATGCTATTTAAACTGTATAATAGATGTTTTGCAGGCGGGCTCTATGTATTTACAAAATTTTCAGGTTGAATAGCTGATATGGTATTTTAATTAAATACAAACGGCGAACATAGCTACCTAAAATTTAAAATCGCATATTTAAATAGAATTTCGAGATAAAACAAGGATCATAATGTGGTCGACCTCCCAAGATGAGAGCATAAATAGGCATCGTCATTAGTCTTAAAGATCTAAAATATACGAGGAATACTAGTCTATACTATTTCCAAAGAGTTTTACATATTTGTTGGTGTTCTAGTGCGATGAGGGTGGCGGCAATGCTGACGGCATCAAGACCGAGCCCGTGGAGGCGGAGGAGCCGCGCGCCATGCAGAAGGTGCCCTCGCTGTCTGACCTCTCAGACCCTGAGGCCTCGCTAGGTAAGTCATTATTGCTGTACTAATGTAAGAACTTGAACTGTGTGAAGCTTTCAGAACACTATTTAGAAGATAAAAGCGTGCTAAACGAATATAAGGAACTTTTGACTGTACTTGAACTGAATTGTTGTTTTTCAGAAATGCATTATCTATAAAGCCAGATAAATAGCATAAACGTGAAAGTTACTTTATTTGTGACGCTGTTAGGGCTCAACAACGGTATTATTAAAAGTTAGTAGGTACAGAAACTTAGCCACTACTTATATTATACACAGTACATATTACACATTTGAAATCAAAAGTGATCAGAGTATAAAGAGCTGTTGTATTGGCAAACTTTATACGTACCTTATATAAACCTTAATCTTTCCTTAGTTTAAAAGTTTTAATTTGTGTTTGAGCGTCGGTACCCATACTAAGCTTGTAAGCTGCACTTATCGTAATGTACTACAATGTAAATATGTTTTAAGTAGGTACCATTACATTGTGAATTAGTACAACAGTTCATACATTTGAAACAGTCAAAATAATTTATATTAAACAGCTAATTTCGCAAACATCGAAAGCACGTGAACATTAGCTGAGTCTTTATTATTTCCGTTTTTCAACTATTTTTATCGTTACGCCATCGTTTGGTTTAAACACTTTATTTTTAACAAAAGGAAATGGGGAATAGACATCTGCAAATAAATATACAACGCATTATTGAGTGGGCTGAATACTAAGATCGAATGTCTTTTTTTTTCAAGAATCTGACTAATCTGTTTACTGTATTATGCCAAACTAGCGGCCCGCCCCGACTTTGCTCGGGTGCAACGCTGATACCTAATATAACTACACAATCATAAAGTTCTGAAGGGCTAAGTACAGCCTTGGACGCACTATTTGGTATAGGCACGCGCCCCCCGGCCCCCGCGCGGCCCTCCGGCCGGTACCGCCGCAACCGCTATGTCCTTGCATTTTAAATTTGTAATATCTTCGAAATTATTCATTTAAATTATATGCTGTAAAGCGCCATATTGATCTATATTACATGCACAATTTATTAAAAGTACTTAATTGGATAAGGATTAATACTGTATTGCTTTAAATCGCTTTTTCGTAAATAAGTAATAAATAAACGATAAAAAATGTTTATTGTGGGTTATCCTCAAGAGATAGACATATACCATCGCGGACTTTTTTGTAGATCTTTTTAAGGTGCACAATATTGTAGTACATTATTTTGATCTATCTCGTAGGGTTCAGCCAGCGTTTGCAATGAAAGCGCAAAAAATGTGTTCATTTACGACCTTATATTAGAAATCGCTAAAATTATCCGTGATTCTCTACTATATTATGCATGTATTATACATATAAACCTTCCTCTTGAATCACTCTATCTATTAAAAAAAACCGCATGAAAATCCGTTGCGTAGTTTTAAAGATTTAAGCATACATAGGGACAGACAGCGGGAAGCGACTTTGTTTTATACTATGTAGTGATGATACACGCAACTATGTAGAGCTTATTGACTTCAAATTAATTTTGTCATCAAGTAATTTGACGACCTTCGTGGTCGAGTGGCGTACACACCGGTTTTCATCACATCACTGGTTTGATTCCCGGACGGGTCAATGTAGAAAAAGCACTTCTCTCCATTGTCTTGGGTCTGAGTATTTGTGGTATCTGCGTTCTTTCTTATTCATAACACTAGTGCTACTACTAGCTACTTACTATAAGTTCAGAGTATTCTGATGTCCAAATTTATTTATTCACAAATTGATCAAATAATTGAATAAACTTTTCCATTACGCTAACCGATCTCAATTCTCAGTTCTCTCGTTGACGTGCCAATCGTTTAGTGTAACAACGTTATCCTGGCATTAGGTAAGACTCCCTGCCAGTAAATCTTGCAGCGGAACCGGGCCGGGATCTAGTAGATCCAGTGTCCGTTGTTACGTCCTGTCTAACGCGTTGTTCCTCACCTCCGCCGGATCTCAATGCTTAGATTTTGAGATATCTGTGGCTTTGATTCCTACTTCCTTATATGTAGTTCAAATCAAATCCTCTTCTTTATTCATGTCAGTATTTGGGTCCCTAAAACGAAACTGTAATTTATTACAGTTTCGTTTTAGGGACCCATATTTACAACCCATGTTTACATCTGCCATCTTTAAAACCAACCTTTGTAATGTGAATCTATAATTCTATTTAAGTTATTAATCATTAACGGTAACTATCTAAAATATTTTTAATGAGCACTTAGTCAGTCTAGGTATAGATAGGTAAGTATCGAATACCAGAAAAATGAAAAGTGTTGTGCAGCAGATTAGAAAAGTAGGTCCTTATGCGAAGTATCGGAACCAATCGTTCGATCAATTGAAATCCGCGGTATGCCTGAAATATGTCATTCTCTTGGCTTCTTTCCAAAATTATAATGAAGAAAATTGCTCTTACAGTACGTAAGAAGTATCCTAATATAGTAGGTAGGTATAGGGGGATTTTCAGAGTAATTGAATCATTTGATTGTACATAGTGCGGGAATAGAGCGTG
This sequence comes from Autographa gamma, assembly GCA_905146925.1. NCBI lineage: Eukaryota > Metazoa > Arthropoda > Insecta > Lepidoptera > Noctuidae > Autographa > Autographa gamma. The sequence goes on along the minus strand of LR989868.1, from coordinate 4,729,696 downwards.
TACTAATAAATAGGTGAACCAGAATAGGATAATACGCGGCATCCTTATTACAACGGGTGCAGTTTCAGATTCGTCCGGCGCTTTCATAACACTGCATTATACACCTATACTACTTACCACTTTATAACAATCTGGATGCACGGATGACAGTAAGAGGCCAGACGATATTTGCTTCTTAGTCATAAACTTCGTGAGTTTTCTCTCAAATTTCAAAAAGGCCGATCCAAAAATGTAGATATTGCAATTACTTATTCTAACTGGACATTAATTTAGTTATTTACTTCACATTAACGTTGGGTCAAATCAGTTATCTTGCTACCAAAACTTGACCTTCATTGGCGAAACGCAGTCAGCAGCTGTCTGTGACCTAATTAAGTGTGCAATCAGATGTTTCATTAATATTTGCACGTCATTAAAGAGTGCATTGACCTCTCAGCCTGGCTCAGTCCCCGGGGTGGGCCACATACGGGCCCATTGTTTTCTCCCGTGTATGTTCCTCTGCGAAGGCGTGAGAACTTTACATATCTCAACACGTGACGTAAATTGATACACCCCAATTATCTCTTCTTATTAATCAGCCGATCATACTCCAATAACATAAATAAATAATCATGTCTACAAAGACAAAACAAAAATAACAATATGGGAAATACGAGCTCTCATTAATGAATTGATTACATAGTAGGACCGGATTTTCCTTTTATTTTAACAAGAAACACAGGAAATAAAACAATGAATGAACACTGAACCTTTTATCAGGCCCGTTTAGATAAAATAACATTCCTATTTGCATATCCTTGCTAAATCTAAGAATTATAAATAAACCGATCTGTATCGTACAAAGGCGTATCAGACAGCTAATTTTGCCGTGATTGATTGGGATTTGACAGCTGATTATTCTGATTATTTTCCACATAGTAGAGTTCCCCGTAAAGCGGTTATAATTGTTCAGGAAAAGATAAATATATTACCGGATATTCGTTGAGCGTAATAAACAAAAGCTTAGTGTATGAATGGGTCGGGTTGTGAATTCTTATTATGTTGTGTGCGAGGTGAATGCGACATGAGTGCGCCTGCGCACGCCGCCGCGCCGCCTGCTTGCCTGTGATAATTAGCATGCTGTTACTTATTAGCTGATCGCGTTAGTATTGCCACCCTCGACGTTGGTGTGGCCAGCCTTAGCTTTATAACTTAGCTTAGATGCTTTGCGATGTTGATGATGCAATGCCCCTTACTGTAAGCTTGCAACATTTTTTTAGGTCCACAATATAATAGGGATATTAAATACATCAAAAACGTAGTTAATAAAACTAGACTGCACTGCAGATATTGTTGTGAACACGACGTTACGATAATTAGGTAATGTTGTCAGTTGAAGATAAAACATTAGTAAATAATAAAAATAACAAGAGACACGTAATTTATAAAGTAAACAATTTAAAATAATAATTAACTTATTAAGTTATAAATAAAACATCTCGTTGTGAAAGCGTCGAGGGCATGATAATATTGAAATTACAAATTGTTGGCTCGTTATCATATCGGAGTTCTAGCGAACGGCACAATGGGAGCAATTTGTATCATTATCAACACTTGTTATTCGATATGATTTACATATACCACTACTATACATAGTATATATAATATATACATGAGCAATAGGTATTGTGTAATGCAGTGCACATGTTGCGGTTTTGAGTGTCTATTTTATGTAATTGCGGTTTTGTTTTTTTCATATTTGAGGTTGCCTGAATTTGTTGAGTAGGTAACGCTGTAAAACTAACTTTTTATGTAATACCTATTTTTGTTTACTGAATGTAAATGTAATGAAAATTGAAAATATTATCTAGTGCCTACTGTCTTATGAGAATGTACGAAGGTTTATCAGTGGGAGTTAATAGTTAAGTAATAATAAACAATGGATATTAATTAGCAATTAATAGTAATTATTCTGATGTTACTCGTACCTAAGGTACTTATTAAGTATGTCTTAATATTTGACCTGGTTAATATAAATCCATAAAAATGCAATAAAACCGCTGAAACCCTTGGGCTTGGTCACTCAAGATCGGATGTTGCGGTGTCCATTTCCCTCCCATGTTGATCCCTCTACAGGATGTTGCCAAAACTACGACGCACTGTGTATACTTTACTCGCATAACTACTAAAGTTACACAGTTACGTGGAAAACAATTATTATTTAACATTTAGTTTACAAACATACAAGTTTTAGGCTCCACAATGTTGCTTGTCTTTCAGTTTGCTTAGTTTGTCTGTTTAGAAATTGTTCTGAAGGGAATTGCTTGCAAACGACATTTTTGTCATTGTTCCACACTGTTTTGTCAATAGCCAATATTAGATTAGTTAAAGACTCATCCTCAAATATTTTTTACATCATAACTGTTAATTAAAAAGTCTTTATATTTATAGCCTTAATGTGGATGTATAGTCACAATAAAATGGTCATTATTATGTAACATTATATTATAGCGTGCTAAGCGGTTTTTTATGCTTGATCAAGTTGAAACCAAGTTTCGAGTGTCACCTGGTTCAATAGTTCAGTGTTAATTTCATCTTTATAACATGCGGACTAAAGCTTAATTTAGCTTATACAGTCTTCTTTTGTAATAATTTCACATAGCCGCGACACATGTGGACTGTCGAGACTTCATACACTTGCGTGTCAGATGGTGCTCCATAATCAATGGTGACAAGTTCATATTAATCTGATTTATCGTTTTATGGACATTATATGGGAAATAGAATACCAAACATACTGTTTAGAACTGTTTTCACGGTGACTGAACTAACATGTGTGGAAACAGTTATTGTTGAATATTTATGCTTTCCTTTAGAATATTTTCGTGTATGGAAAGCTCGGGTGGCCAGCTAAAGCTTACAACAATTACCTGAAATATAAGCAGAGAGTAAACATAACGCGACTTGCACGCTATTTACCCGACCACCTTACTTGTAGGCGGATTATTTTAAACGATTGCCAAGCGTTTGCAACTTTGCGAGCACAAAGCTACGAACTATTTCTGTCGAAGCCAGAGTAGATGTTGACACAAGAAAATTCTCATGAATGCCTACCATGTTGGCTCAAATAAACACGTGTACATACAGGAACGGCGTACGCACACTAATGTAGCTTCATTCATAAAAGTAGTGAGTGAATGGGCGTGAGGCGAAAGCTCCGAGAGCGTTCTGCGCGCCTGGTACCTCGCGCCGACCAGTCGGCAGACATGTTGTTTTATTTGTCCGCCAACGCTTGACCACTATCGGCTAGGGCTTGCTGCTCAATAACTCTGCGTTGTAGATCTTTGGCAATATTTTAAGCTAGATTTCGATCAGAGCAAGGATCGTTTGGAACCGAAGAGTATTATTTACAGGGATATAAAACTGACTGAATTATTATTTAGGTTTTTTCTTCTGCTTTGATCGCATCATCATGATTGCTTTATGTTCTTGCAAGATTAAATTACAAGACAACTTTACAATTGATATCATGGTCTTGAAATTTCTTTGTTCTTCAACGTTTTGGCTATATTTAGCCGGATAGTATAAAAAAATCAAAATACACAAAATAAAAACCTAAAAATTGGGTTACCTATTATATGTATTACAACTGCAGATTTTTATTTAAAATGTTTAAGAACGAAGTTTACGCATCTTGTCTATAAATATATCATCATAACGTAAAGCACTAAAAGTAGAAAATGATCTCACAACAACACCACTACATTTGATCAAGAACTATTACTACTTACCTACTAGCTAAATATTTTGAAATTATTTAACGTATGTAATAAGATAAGATAGGGCCACATCTTACTCATAATCACTATAATGTCGGAATAATCTTGTAAAGTTTAATCAATGAAGCGGACTAACTTCCTTATCTATGACCGTGCATTTCCACACTAAAAATATAAAGATACATTCATTCATAAATATGGTGTACTACAAGCAGTTTGATAATGTCCGTGCCCCCCGATATACCGCTACCGCCAGGTAAAACCTTTTTATTTAATTTTTGTTATAAGTTTATTTATATTTGGAAGTGGCCGCGCATGCGTCGCACGTCCATGCTTGCGGGCGCGCATCCTAATGCCCTGTTCGTCACCTCGCTACTCCAGCCTACTGTATAGTTTGCATACTAATCTCATATCTCGACACTGTACGCACATATAAAATCATAATTTATATAAGTTAATAATAAAAACTACGGAGGCTCTCCATTGAAGGTTTTTCGACCCGATAGAGACATGAATAACTTTAAACGTTGCCTGCGTTAAGGTTTATTCTTATTTACATATTGTTTATAAGGAGCTTGTGGGTGTTAAACCATGTATTACTTTTATTAACACCTCATCTTTACAGCCCTTTCATTGTATTTAAACTTAATACTATCTGTATCCTACATTTCCAAATTCATGACACTTTTTAAGTTTATTTGTGATTTACCTAATGACAGGTGTCTTTTTTTATTATTTATCGCTTTAATTATCTTTTGTATATGGAATTAGCTTAATCCTCTGTTGATCTGTCGCCAATCTGCTCAGGTGACTTATGTTTGCTGGTTCATCGGCTTCCCTAATTACTGACTTCTCTTTACCTTGGTAACTCCCTAACTTCCTGCTTATTTAGCAAATAGTTATTTCTTTTAACGAAAAAATATACCATTCATAACAATAAAAATGTATTTAATCTTTCCTTATAGTTCCTTAATTAGGAGGCTTAGAACACATATTTCGTATAAAATTGATGTATAAAAATATGTAGCAATTTAAGGTAGAGTTCGTAAGACACGGTGTGTTCTAATATATTTCTGCGTGGAGTGAGAGATAGATAATCATTACTTAGGTATTCATTCCTTGTTTTTAATATCCTCATTTAATATGCAAAGGAGTACCTACTTCACTTTTATTTAAACAGTTAAATGAAGCCGTGGAAAGTTTTGTGATAGAGTGGTAATAATTAAATCGGTAGTCTCAACACGCGCTCTCCATCTCTTGTTATAATAAATTTCTGCAATATTCCAAAGTTTGTGCCTTAAAATATGATTTATAGTAGCCATAAATTCATTGCAGACTCGTTATGATATACCAAACACGTTTGAAATGTTGCCAACTTGCCGCAAATGAGTACCGACCATCGACGTATGATATGCATAGACAGCTACTATCGCTAGGTTCCTCTTGTGCCAAGCGAGAGCAGTTTTTAGTCTGATCCTAGTACATTTCGTTTTTCATTTAAGTTAATTTTCGCGCAACGAGAAACTTATATAAGAAAATATCGATGGTTTTGACATTGTTAGGATAATATTAGTGTTTTAGATAGATTTTTTAAAACGGCAAGCTCCATCTTCATACATAATTCACGACAACACTTGTTCACACTAGTGCTTACGGTTTAAACTCTGATAGGCTCACTCTATAGTTTCAAATGCAACCTCGTTGGTACCGACCCTATACGTGCCTACTTAGCACAGATAAAAACAATATCCAGCCGTAATTAATTTTAAATTGCCAGACACAATAATGTTATTTATTTCTGTGTATTTTTTATGAAATTATAAACTATATATTTAATGAACACATTTTTATTTTGCTTAGTTGAATACAATAAACAAGATTTTGAGCAGCCAAAGAAAATAAATGTTTAAAATGTTCTGCCGCTCGAGAATCTAGTATATTAACTGTCTGGTTATTTTCTTCTATTTATTTTTATGTAAATTCACGGTACTGTAATATTAAATATCTTCGTGCTAAACAATCGTATACCCCGTCAATTTGTATTACTTATCAACTTATATAAATGGCGCGGAAACATCTGGTTAAATGTTTTATTGAATATTTTATGTTCAACATCCAAAAATCTATTCATTTACTCGACCTAAAATGACTATCAAAGTTTGTAAACAAGTTGAACACAGCAAGCTTTTCGGACGGTAAGTTTAAAAAGTTTTGCTTGTAGCGCCATCTGTTAAGCGATTAGAACGCTTAAACACGTTGCTACAGCAAGTGAATGGATTTCGTTGCAGTTCGTTAAAACGCCGCTAGATGGCCGTGGCGCTCACCTTTAAAGTTACACAAAATTACTGATAGAGGGCAGTGTCGTTCACTGTTTTTTTTTAAATCAGTGTTTGTTTTTTATTTGGCAAATATATATATAAATATTTTGAAACAGTTTTTTAAAACAAATAATTAATTGAAGAATTAAATTTTTAATTACCTTATTTTCAAATAAATGTAGTGAACCTATTTTAGGTACCAAGGTTTATTTTATATATTTTTTAAATTACAACATCAGGTGAAATAAGTACGGAAATGTAATAAAATAAATACTTACATAAAAGATTATTTATCACTCTTAGATAAGAGCTTGGTAGATTTTTGCTCTGTAGATAGGTAAGTAAGTACCCGGCTCAAAGAACGGAAACACATCTTTAGATAATAATCGCGATATAAAGGTTTTAATCAACCGGATATTTACAATCATTTATCTTTTTAATTCACATTTAAATAGAACACCCCGCACCGTTCCCATTGTGGTTATCTACTCCATTCGGCTATATAATAGGTATTTAAGAAATTAAATGGCTGATAGAATAATCGTAATGTCTTATCAATGAATTAATCAGTTATTTAAATTAATGATATTCTACAATATTGGTGAATGTTGTCGTCAAAAAACAAAACAAGCTTGGGTTTGCGGACCGTTGTTTATGTGGATGTGACGTCAGGGCGTGGGGGGGGGGAGGTGCGGCGCGGGCGGCGGAGCGTGGGAACCGCGCGGCAGGTGCGCGCGCGCCGGCCACTGATCCTGAACACACACACCGCCGCACACCTCAACATGTTTTACTATAAATACTCAAAATACGCACACACGCAAGCCGCTCTCCGTAGTCCGTTATTGAGAAAGTTCCGCTTTTCCAATAAAAAGGCTCTAGGTTTTGTGACCATGATCTGGCGCCGGCCGAGCCATTTAAAAAAACAAGAATAAAATCCAGTTATCAAGCTCGAAGGCTGAATGTTTGAATTTCTTTCCATTCATATTGGCACTTGGCACTCATTAATAAAAATAAAGACTTGTAAGAGTGTTTATAGGCGCTATTAACAAACAGGAAGGAAGAGAATCGTTATTTCCGACGTAATTTTGTAATAAATTATGTCAGTAATGTTTAAATGTTCATTCATTTAAATTGGCAAAAGGTCTGTTCAGATACAAGAGAGAGGAAATGGTAAATATCGATAACATCCTTTCGTTAAAAATTATTCGAGCTAATTGCTCTACTTCGAGAGTTTTACGTTCATTGACAGTGGTATGTCATCTCATCATGGTTTTTTTATTGCTTTGATTTTAAAGATAACGGATCCGTTCTACTCCAGTAAATAATACTAATATTACAAAAATATATATATTTTTTTTATTAAGTTGCGCACAGGCTGTAAGTTATTATGGACTCAATATTTTCTGTTTTAACTTCAGTTCTACTTAAGGTTGTACTCAAACGTTACACTCATGAACGCAGAGGGTTCCATATAAACATAACACATCAATTAATTAAATACCCTCCGCCTTTTTCCAGGCAGAGTGGAAAAAGATCACAAATTTTCTTTCCCAATAGGGTTGCTTTATATTTTAAACCTCAACAATCACATTAAAATTTCATATTGTTATATTCAAATGAAAGCACACTTTAGTTTCAAAGGTGTAGGTAGGTACACCTCACCTCATTTTCACCGACCGAGCTTCTGTTCTGATGGGTAAAAAATAAGTACGTATTTTTCTAACACAATTTAGATCAAGAACAAAGAAATTTCTTCTGTCTTATTGATATCTCGTTCTGGTTTACCTACTCGTTAAATCTTAACGAGAAATTCAGGAATTTTCCAATAAATTAATACACAATACACATACTGTATATTACTTTGCACATAATTTTGGTCGAAATAAATGAGTTACAAGTTATACAAAAGTTAAATATAAATAAGTTATAATACAAAAGATTCCGTTATCAAATTGTAGAAGACCAACCTCTCAACATCTCCGCATGTACTTAAATAGAGGTATTTGCTAAAAACCCCACTTTCCTTGAAACCCAATAAACGAACAATTAATTTTAAAAGCACGACCGTCTAAACTCTGCTGTTTGAGCAAGTTTTAAAAACCTTACGTAATTAACTGTAAGTGAGTTACACTGACCGAGCCGGGGTTCAATAAAAGTGGAGCAAAAATTAAATTCTGTGAGGGCCCTAGGGAGTTTTTGCCCTTTGATGTCGGTTAATGAAGTTCACCTTCTCGCAAAAGGTCACTAACTTTTAGTTTGCGTAAAAGCCAGACATTATTGGGTTTAGATACATTTTCACGTGAACTCGTCACTGGTAATTTTTTATTTTGTTGAGGCGTCAGAATTTCTAGAGTCTTTGTACGATTTCAAAATTTATGAAAGCTGAAACAAAACATTTAGTCGTTTAAATAAAAGCAAATCCTTTATGACCTTATTTACGTTTAACTTCGCCCCAAATAGGCAATTAAGTACCTGTATTATATGGATAATTTATTCTCACCCGTTATTGTAACTATCCCTTCAAATAACTAGAGGGTTGCCCTGTAAGGAATTGATGTCTTCATTAAATGAAAATGTACAGTTTTGCCAGTATCTAACAATTAGCTTTTGAACTAGCGTTTTTATTGCCGATTCCGTTCTATCATTGCATAATGGAATATATAAACCTAAGCAGTATTTCAAAAACTTAAGCTATTTAATGGTATGAAAAAGGTACATAGGTAAGTAAATGCTATAGAGATAATTATTATAAAATCGCATCGGAAAATCATAAAACCATTATACGAGGTTTTTTTCTTAGTAATAGTTTTAGTGGATACTGAGATAAGTAATTGTAAAGAACGCAAATTATAACAGCCATATTTTAATAATCTTCGAATTATAATATTGCAAGGAATTCGGAATACGATCTAGATATTATTAATAGGTACCTACATAATTAATGCAATGTCTCGCGGATACCAATCATTAGGCCTGATATTATTTATATACAGACAGCTAAGATCACAAAGAACTGAAACATTGAATAAACTATTCTGATCAATACTTAAGAAGAGCTTTAGGAAAAGTCACATTGCAATTTTATCTTCACCCAGAAAAGACTATAGCCCTTATGCTACATAAATAATCTGATTACCGGTACCTGCAGTGTATTTATTTACTAAGTTTTATCCATGAAATTTTTGACACTATGTACGAGTAGGTAGATTAAATTCACCTTCTTTTTTTCTGAACTCTATGAAGTATAAGAAATCGATTTAATATTTTACCACGTTCCCACGCCCGACAAATGCCAGTACAATTGCTTCCATAATAAATGAATAAGAGAAATTATGCAAGTCAAATCACGAGCAACAGATCGCCAGTAAATATTAAAATCCCATTATGATATCAATTTATGGCAATAAATGGTATCACCGATAATTCCATGGAGAGAGAGGATTTAGCACAGGCGTCAAGCGCACAGCCCGGGGCGGAGCCATCCAGCATTGATTAATTTATTGTTAATGAGCTTACTGCTAAACGCTCCGGTTAACTAGCGATTGTTACCAATTACCTGCACGTCCTCATTTAAAGGCTTAACTGTAGTTTTAATTGTTGTGAGCTTCTTAAAGCACTTTAATTTATCTTATATGTTGGTAGTTAAGTGCAATTTACGGCTCGTCCGGGACAGTTAGTCGTCTTAATTTGCTGAGAATATGCAATACTCATTTGTCAAATTATATTTATTATACAACAATAGCTATAATTGGTAAATATGAAGAACAGTTTTGAAGTTTTAAATATTGTACTTCTTCTATAGCAAATAGAATAGAATACCTCTATAACAAAGTTACAATTTATAACATTACTCACTTTCAGCCACTGCACGAATAGATTTTAGCGTACGTACTGACGAAAGAAGAACACACAGGTTCCAAGCATGTTTCAGTATCTTACTCAATTATAATTCTATTCTTATACACAAATAAATAAAAAACAAAAGATGTCAAAGAAATAAAAGTAGATAACGTAATATTAGAGACAAAGACAGGAAACACCGGGTTGTAAGTAAAAACTTAAGACAATAACGCATTCAGGATTCGCTACGATTTCCACCATTGTGCACGACTTGTGCCGAAATCTAGTTTGTGAGGCTTTCTCCGTCACGAAGGACTGTTAATAGTCCGTTACTAACTCTTAAAACAATTGAATCCGGGTATATACAGTAACAACTAATTGAAATCGTAGCCTTTTCCCCACCTGTGTTGGGGTTAACCTAAAGTTGTACTAGAAATTATTATTATGACTAGCATTAATAAAGCGACTGCTCTTGTGCCTTCCTTTTTTATTAATCTATCCCTTAATGAAAAAACACAATTTATTGCTTAAATAGGCATACTAGACTATTGCCTGTCGAAAAGTGTCAAAGCTAAACTAACAAAATTAGTAGCATTGCATTGCGTGCAGCGGTACCTTTTCTCAAAATTCTAGCGAATCGGTTCTAATTTCCAAATAAACTATAAAAAAATTTAGAACACTTAACTTATAGGCCAAAAATACAAAAGGTAAACATGTTCTTTCTATGATAACTTTTAATTAAACACTATAGATACGTATAACTAAGTAGTGTTTGTTACCTTCTTGCATAACCTAACGACGATCGCGTGTCGTGTATCAAGGCAATGTGGTGGCCGCTAAAAGCTCTTATTAGAGCCCCGTAATTAAGTAGCGTTGCATCAGGCTTTGCATAAACATTTACACAAGTAAACATACGAGTTTATCTTGCTTTCTTGTAGAGCTTTTCTGTAAATTTCAGGAATCTGTCATGTAGTACTCGTAAATTTCAAAAGAGATTATGAAAAAGATCTTATGCAAAGCTGTGTACAATGCTGCTTGCGATCTAAGTACAGGACCTGCTAAAAAAAATAGTATAAGGCTGTAACTATCCAAGCTTAGCCACTTACAGCGTTTACATAATTTGTTCCAGATATCCATAACTGTTACAAAAAGAGTATTTGAGTCTAAAAGCCCATAACTAAAATTTTATGTTTAAAAAGGATGAATGCTGACTAAATTTGTGAACAAAATAAAATCATATCAGCCGTTATATTACTAACGAATATAAATTCAATATAGATTCTTCTATGTTATTTAGTGTGTTATAGTAAGCAATATATAAAATTCCTATTACTGTAATTCAAAGTATCAGGCGCAAGAGTTCGTATGTTTCTGACGCATGCGCAGTGATGTTGAAACGTTTCCTTCGCGCGGTGTTCGCGGAACTCCCGCGCAGCCATCACCGCTCAACTAATATTGTGATTCATATCGCATTGTGATCACTGTTAGTAAATATTCAATCATTATGTCCAAGCCAACATTTCGCAAATACTTTTCTCTGTTTTTCAAACGTTCTGATATGAGGTTTTTTGTTAACATGCAAAATGTCGTTGCTATGGCTACCATCCTAACACGTTAAAAATATTTTCAGCCGTGACGTGCGTTTAAAAGATTTTCTAATATATTTTACACATTATGTCAAAACTTAGAAAATAACATAGAGTTAAAACATTACATCATTTTTTTGAGCAGTCGTTTTAAAATAGCTTACCGATATACAATATTGCAACGTAACCCTACAAAGCTCTTTAAACTGAAACTTATAAAATTGTTTAGAAATTAATAAAACATACTATATTACAATTAAAAATTAAACTTAAGATATTTACAATAGGTAATAAAAAAAAACTAAGCCTACACAGTAAATAAGAAAAAATATAAACTAAAATAAGGCATCAAAAAATTCATGCACATCGCTGTCGACTGGGAGTGTACCCAAAAGGCTGGCAACATTGCCACGTTGTATGGCATTGTTTAGAAATTGCTCCCTTAAACCTAAAAAAACAAATGTAGGAAAACTCCCCCGCTATGTCGGCTCTACCGTCAAATTATGAAAATATAAAGTAAAGTATAAAACGCAATAGCTGATGGTATCGGGTAGCGAGGCTCGATAATGTGGGAACAGGGGCTCGCACCTGCCTGTCACGCCTCGGCTGCCGGTGGACCAACATTTTAGCATACGCACCACATTACTGATAACATGCAGGTATGCTGCTGTGGAAGAGTAGAAAATAGGAAAGCCGTGTCGATAAATTCAACCTTCTTGGTAATTGAGCTTATGAAAATTACAAGAATGTATTGTTAATCAGCGCGTTAACTACTTCAGGTAGTTAAGAAGTCCGTGATGTCACATAAAGCCATCAATTTGTCCAATTCGTACGAAACACGTCAAGAAACAATTGCAGTAATATTTACGTCGCGTTAACAGTAGCGTACAACTTTGACCAATTAATAAATCTCGTTTATTGTCAAGCGACCATTTATTTTCAGGGATTGCTAAATTGTCTTTAATTAATTTTAATTGAGAGTCCTTACCGAGTCTTTGCGCGGAATGTTATTGCGAACGCCCGCATCGACGTCATGTGGGGTAAATATGACCCCCATACTTACGAATTCACACGAAACCCAGTCACGGATCGATTAATTGCTTTCTGCAGTTTTAATTACAGAAAAACAAACAGAAGCTTTGGACACGTCCTGCTGTCGGAACGCATTAGGAACTAAAACGTTACATTTTCTAGAATCGAGATCTGAGAATCAAAACAAAATTAGCTCTTAAAACGGTTCAGCTACATTTACTTCCAAAGAAAAAGCGGAACCCGAGCCGCGATGTATCACAAGCGACACAATGATTTAGCTACAGTTAACATCGGTCTCCGTGTAAAATTTCACTAGCTAGAAATCCGGCTGTTTTCCGGGCTTCCCGGCGCATCCACAATGGCGTCCCTTCCGGCCAGGTTCCCGCCAAAACAGAAATAAACTGACCCAGTTGCGCGGGCGCACGTCCGGCCGCGAGCGCTCCGTCTACGATCTGCATTTCCGGTTCACTTGTAATTTTTTATGGCTTATGATTTTTTCAATCTGCCTGTCATAATGAAACATGGTGAAACTAATTATATCTCACAGCGACCGCGTCGTTGTGGTTTTTATAAAAGCTTGTCATACTTTTTTCTGTAGGTTGACATGTTATTTATGTATTTATAATGAATATACCAACGAATTAAATATTGTTGCGACAGCTTTCCCGTTGATGATGAAACTCGGATATAACTGCAAAAGTTATAAAACTGAGAAGGGAAAGAAAAAAGAAATACATTTAGAGACGCGAACTAAAGTTTGATCTGAGCTAGATCTTAATATCAACCTGCATAATAGGCCTAGAGTTTTGCCTAAATTGTTATGCTTGGCTTTCGGTTATATTTGATATCTTTGTATATCATAGAACAAATTAAACATGCACTAGTGTCACTAGTCCCTTACTTGTCTAATATTCTGTAATACATATTCTTAAACAACGAAACAAATGTTTTACATACATCATTATTATTGCCCATCCTTCTCACTATGCGACAGTTGTGTTTTTACATAACTTTACCTAATTAGGCAAAGGCAATACATGAAATGACAAATATCTTGATGAAGATGTCTTATTTAAAGAGCGTGACTGTATTTTTATCAGCATTAATTTTATACTTGGCCACATAAAATAAAAAAATAGTTTGATTTACAAAGAACCGTTTTAATAATTTATATTTCTTTAATCGTTAAAACAATAGATAAAACAGCACGCATAGGGTGTGCAACGTGCGATCGTGAAGGAGTTTGCATAACTCGCGTGCTTTTTGGAGCGGAAAGGGACGCAGTTAGCACACCGCGTGACCTTGCTGACGCTGCGCCGGCGCACGACCTACAAAACATCTGGATCTTGCATCAAAGGACGCTCTGACAGTCCTGTACTGAAAAATACAGACGTTTTCAGGGCATTTCGTCAGTGCTAATGTTAACTTTAATTTTATTTGTCGAATAGGTCTCCGTAAAGAAATCTTATAAGTACGTATGTTTAAACATACATTATACTCATATTGTTTTATGGTTGCTCATTGTTATAAAAAAAAGCAAATATCAGGGCAGTGTTGAAGCAAAACGTTGACCAAATATCCATTTATTATTTTTGGCTGGCAAACATTTTTATAAAGATAGATACCTGTAATGATTCCCGAAATATAAAGGACATTGTATCAGAAAGAGATCGCGATTGACCTTGCTATATATACTCTTATGTGACCTAGAAACGAACATCTGTATCGTTTGGCATCATGATCCCTTAATAGGCCCCAGAGCTATGTGACTACATAATAGATCCTTTGGTTAATAGGAGCCTACATTCAATAATATCAAATGATACTATATAAACACAATTACATAGGTGAAGGAGTACATTGTACCAACTATGGGTTTAAAGTGTAATTCGTTTTTATTTTTTGTCCAATTGTTTTAGTTAATAATTAAGTTGTAAAAAGAAAATAATACATAGTTTTCAGTATATGATTTCTGCTTATAAGCTTTTAACAAATAATGGGTATTCTGTTTGGGTATTTTATTGGAAACTTTATTTCTTCCTTGAGAATCGTGAAATGAAAACAACCGACTGATAATTTAACTTACTTTTATTCAGAAACAAAGTCTACGACTTTCCTGTTCTGATTTCAATTCTAAAAAAAATCTGATTATTATCTTCTATTAGGTACTTATTGGTTCTATTACATATCTGAAAAAATACAACTTAGCTATTTTATATTAGTAACAAATTCGACTCTCAATCTTTTTATATTTTTGGCTCCTTAAAAGGAGGTGGTAGTAACAACCTGTAATTAAAATAACACCGGTAGTTGGGCGTGTTTAATATCCTCTATCAAATAATAAGTCATAAACACAGTTTTATTAGGTTTTAGTATATAATAATGTTCGTCATTAAACATTGATGTCGCCGTACTGATCGATGTGACGGGACTGATAATTTTTCTAAACATTTATGTGATAGTTCTATGGTTTTGTAAAGATAAATGTTTTTAGTAAAGTGTCAGTGTAATATGTTTCAATGTTACAGAAGTCTTTATCAAGCACACTTATAAAAGGGTTCGTAAAAGCTCATTCAATATTTGTTTCAGAGATTTATTCTTGTTTATTTAAACAGTAGTTTCCTATCAGCTAGTCAATTTCAAATAATAAAGCAAGCTATACGTTTTTGTTTTTATTTACACTACTTTATTCCCAATATTTAAACGTAATAAATTGTAGCACTTCCACACTTATATATCATGCACAGAAAGAATAATTATAGAGTTTGTGCAATATCTAAACATTGAGTTGAGCAACTGATAATTACAATTCGCGTCCGTTTTTTGAGTAACAATGTATTAGGTTTTTGCTTTATTTCAATAGCGTGATTCCTTTTATGTTATTTAGATATTTTAGACTGATTTTCTTTGTTTGTAAGAATTTTCTAAGAAAGCGCAAAAGAGTCAACGTTTTTTCTCTGGGTTGCAACGTTTAGTCTAGAAAACATGTTGATTTTATAACTTTTCAGCATTGTTGAAAAGTAAACTTAGGTTAAATTACATACAAACCAAAAGTATAAAAAAAAAACAAGAATTAAGTCTTCGGCCAACTGTTTCTTCTGTTACCATACATTCAAACGAAAAACTTCACTACAGACTTATTCTTTTTCATTTATTAAATAGAAAATAAAGTTTTATGATATTAGTAAGTAACGTCCTAGGTACCGTCTAGACGCGCCCCCGCGGCGGAAGTAGCTGTTACGAAATTAATGCGGCTCTAATTAAATAACAAGCTCCGCGCCCGCCATCTTGGTGTTACTGTCAAAATAGAACTCCCCTGTCAACAGTAGCCCACTGCTGTGTAAATGCTAACTCGTAGCTTTTCTATGAAAATGTACATACTAGATACCAAATATCAGAAGTTGAATATTATGTATACTTACTTGATGTATTCCTGACTGCATATCGTGCTGTACGTTGGCTAGCTACTATGCTTTATTCTAAGATTTATTTCTAATTCTTGTAAATATAGTGCAACAATCACTATAGCCATACGTATTTACAGGTAGTAACTACTCGTATGCCTAGAGTAAACTGTAGTTATTTTACCATACACAAAACTTAGACCTGCGTTTTGACAGCAAAGAGTCCCTATCAGACACTATGAGAGCTTGCATATCCGGCTCGTTAACCATATATTAGATACCGGATAGCCGGAATCAGCTTCCCAGTTACCGGATCGTATGTTAAGGAAACCTGAAACATTCTTCTGCGGTGCCTCACGACCTCCAACACTGTACGTTCTTAGGAAGTACACAAAAATCTATATTTATCAACCACAAAGACCATTATTGTCACTTTGTTGGAACAAAAATCGGTCTCTTGCGAGATAAGAGGGCGGCGCCTTTGTCGGCTAACTTCAAACGGTGCGCACGCGTCTCACAGACACTTTCGGAGAAGAAAAGGTCTGGGGTTCGAGTCCAGCTAATCAGCCACCGATATGCGCTTAACCAGTGTTCGTGGAATATAATGTCAATTTGACCTTAGTGTAACTTTTGAATATACGTGGACTCAATCATTTCATCAATAATGTATAAACAAAAAAATATATATTTTCTAGCTGCATGGATCTTAAACAAGTACAAAATAACGTACATGAAATTATTATAGCTAAGTGATGAATTACTAATACTGTTTTCTTACTCTAGACAAATTCTTATTACAACAAATTCCTACCAGAATAATCTTTGATGAGATAAAACTATCCTTATTCGCTAGAGACCGTTCAAATCTTAACTCCTACTGCGCATCAATATTAGATATAAATTAAGTTTTGAACTTGTCAGTATCTGGAAGCATTTCAGTGGCGACTGGCGCTTGAGTGGCCGTCGGCTGAACGATGGTTATCTAAGTCCCGATCAACTGATCAACAGATCAACACGCCCGTCGCTACAAATTGCTACCATCTCATTTTGTACCCTTTGTTCTCAGTCATGATCGACTTTTTAATGTCTACACTGTAGAGAGATTGAAATGAAAGTCAATTAAATGTTCTATGAGGAAAACATTATCGTAATTGTTTTTATGAGCTTAAGTTTAAGTATATTGGTGGGTCTGAGATTTGTGAGTTAAGCGTAAAAATTATTAAATGAATTTAAAATCTGTCTCTTACATGCAATTTTTCTTTTACACACTGAAGTCCACTTTTCAAATAGGGCAGTAATAATTATGTCTATAACTTCTCAAACACTGAACTTGTGTTTTCGAACACTCAGATGACTTGTTTTTATTTTCCTCACACATCTTATGTATAAAGATTAAAGGTGTTGCATCAAAATCTTTTTAATTTATTTATTGTAAATTTAATATAATTGCACTCACAGCTACCGTATGACTCACGTAGTATCAAGACACACCTCTGTAATGAATATTAAAGTTATTGGTCTGTTATGAGGTAATAACACTGTTTATTCATAATTATTCCGCGACCAGTTTCGCGCATATTTGCATAGCTGTCATTACCCAGAGATGTATATTTCTTGAACGCCACTCATTTCTGCGGTTTAAGGGTTATTCAGTTACAAGTATTTGACAAATATATCAAAGAAAATATCTAAAGGATATTCTAATTCATAGTAAGCCTTGTAGACCTTCTTCAAATCAAGTAGGTTAAGAAATTCCGCAATTATTTTTTCTATTATTTTATTAATTCATAACTAGGAACGAAAAATCTACTTCTGTACTAAATATCGTTTTCAGTGTAAAAAAGCCAACAATTCTACTTCTTTAGCATTTATTTCTTAAGAGATAAATCAGCAATGTCAATAGGATGTAATCGATAAATAATCGAGGCAGGGTGCGGTACAAATATGACAGCTTAATACTTAAACTGTATACAAGTTAACGAGTAAATGTTTACTGAAAATAATAACTGCTTGAACGTAACTTTTTATTTCCCCTTTTTACGACAAGCTGAACATAAACTTCTATATTTTAAACTCTAGACACGCACACTTAATTTTTAGAAGCCCATTATAAATATACAAAATGGATAAAATATACAAGTAGAGACAAATTATTTTAACAATCTATGTGGTAGTATATAAAAATCAATAGCCCCGATAAAGCTATTATCGTAAAGCATTTTATTTAAATTTAGTTACACTGTTTGTGTTAGAAAGCAATGTGGTTAGGCGAGAAACTGGCTACTGTCTTGGTAATATTGTAATTATTTCCCTAATGTAAATTGCGAAATAATGGCCTAACTTCCTGCCCATAATTATGGTCATACATCTAACATTTAAAACATAACTGAATCTCTATTTTCAAAAGTTTGTACACACGTAATCATTTGTTTTTTAAATAAATATTCAATAGTTTCAAAATGGAATAAAAAAGAAAGCAAGATCATTAAAAACAAAACCGAACGTACTCGCATTTAAATAAAGAACTATTACAGATAGTAAAACCTCTTTCAATTATTTGTAACAAAAATCTTTTTATTGGCAAAAAGAGAAAATTATGATATTGGAAGAGAGAGTGGCAATTACTTTGTTTTAGTAATTTATTTACTACGTACATAATAATTGTATAATGTGCAAAATTCTTGAATGTAATGACTGACGCGTTGTATAATGGGTACTTCATATTTTTAAATCAGTTGTACAAAATTGTGCGTTTACTTTTTTTCGCATCTTTTTAAACTCAAATTATTCCGGCAAGTTACTTCAATCAAGATGACTAAGTATTGTTTAAAGTTTTATTAAAAAAAACGGTTATCTACATTTAAATAAACAAATAAATAAATGCGGACAACATCACATACATTGTTCTAAACCCAAAGTAAGTAGCTATTAAGCACTTGTGTTATGGAATTCAGAAACAACGAAGGTACCACAAACACCCAGACCCGAGACAATGTAGAAAACTGACTTTCTACATTGACCCGTCCGGGGATCGAACCCGGGACCTCAGAGTTAGCGACACCTTGAAAACCGGTGCGTACGCCACTCGGACATTTAACAGAAATGTCCTGAATGCAAGTTTTACCCTTTCTGTATCTTGGAAAATAATTGCGAGTTACGGACAAAGAAAACTTACCAACGTTCTAAACAACTTAGAATTTCCATATAACGGGTAAGGCATGCTGCATCGAGGTTTCAATCGTTATAAAATCACATAGCATTGTGAAGGTTCTATTAAAGTCGGCGGCAGTAACTCATTGCCTATAGTAAAAGTAGTTGGAGATTATCTGAACAAGATTTGTACCCAGACTAGGTTGGCTGTACTAAGCCAAATCCAAAAAAGCTTTTAAGCCGGTTACTTGTGATCTAAATTGCAGTTTATGTTGATTAGAATAGAGTTTAATTTAGTTTGTGTGTGTTTGGTTGTGGTGCTGTTCTGTGCGTGTGTTGGTGAGCACTGGTCCACAGTACTTGGGCGGCAGGTGTTCCGCGGCAGCCTCCTCCCACTGCCGGCGATCTCTCGATCAATAGAGATCAATGATCTACTCGAGATTTAAACACTAGCTCAAATGCCCGGGTTCACTTCGATTTATGTGAATTCATTTAACGAGGTAGAAAAAGCTTAGGCAATGTTTATTGTAATGTCGGTCGCGGTACACTCTGTTATTGTGAATAATTAAAACAGATTAAGAATTTATTGTTGCTGGAATTCCAGGGCTTAAGGGAAATCATGACTTTGTCTGCGATTGACGCTGTTTATCAGCTTAGAAGGGCTAAATATTGGATAAGCAAGACTAGTGATCGATGCGTTTTTTTATATTGAAGTTGTTGATTAATGAGAGGCACATCGACTAAACTCACAGCATAAGTAAAAAGCATTCATTTCTACATACTTTTATGAACAAGAATGTTCATTGCAACAGCTATGATCATTCCTACACGCTACCATATGGTAATTAATAATTTGAATATAAGTTAATTTTTGACATTTATATATATTTTTTAATAACTTTACTAAAACATTTCTTAAAAATGCCGGCAGTATATTTTTTCCTTAACCCGTATAAGAATTAATACAAATTCGATAAGATGACATTTAAAACATTAGTTAACCTTTAACGCCTCGATTTCTGTCCTTTAGAGGGCAAAGCGAAGTAGCATCCCGTATAATAACTGCAATGTGATAATGTTGCCAGTTGCCAACCGAAATAAAATACTAAGTTGAAATTACTTGAAAATTTTCCTACACTCAGAATTCGCATTATTTTGTTACAGTTTTGTTATTTAATCAAATTTTAATATATTTAATTAAAAGTAAATCACAACTATTAAATTATTGTTAAGTGAAAGACACTATTTAATTTGATAAAGTAAGTTTACTTTTCCCAATCCAGTAGCTACATAAAGAGATTAGATTGGCTACCGAGTTCGATGAAGTTACAGTCGATTACCATTAATCTGTGGTAAGCAATTAAATTGCGGGGATCGATTCGTTAACAGGCGTTACTGAATTAGTTAGAGTTAGCGTGCCTCTGCGCCATACACACTGCGATTCAAGGCAGTATTCAATGCGATCGTCGGTTATTTAAAAAAGTAACCGACGATCGCATTGAATACTGCCTAAAGAGTTTATATATACTTGACGGGCCTGTTGGTCTAGTGGTTAGTGACCCTGCTATACCAGAGGTCGTGGGTTCGATTCCCACCCAGGACAAATGTTTGTGTGATAAGCACGATCATTTGTCCTTCGTCTGGGTGTAATTTATGTATAATATGTATGTATTTAGAAATATATAAGTATTTTTATCAGTTGTCTGGTTACCATAATACAAGCCCTGCTAAGCTTGGGATCAGACAACCGTGTGTGAGTTGTCCCGGAATATTATCCTATAATTCAATTTTTAATTCGATAAGGTTTTATATGACTGGCAGTTAATAAACTTTTTCTAGTTCGAAAATAGAGTGTTAAATATTATGTTAATATTAAGTAAACAAAACAACCTCATAAATGTGACTTTATTAGAAGGAAATAACTATTAAACCTAATTTAACAGCAAAAAAAGATATTGCCAATTTTTTACCTATGCTATATTAAAGACATATGTTTCCTTCGTTAATTAATAAAAACCGTAAAAATATATATTTAATTTAAAAGCAGCTGTCATTTTTTGTGGATTTGCCAAAGGAACTACAATAATTAGTATGTAAATTTAGTATTAGTATAATCTAAAGCTGGTTTTCTGCATGACTCACAGTCATCAAGTGATATTTAGATTTTGTCGGTCGATGCATTGATAAATAGCTAAACACTCATGTACTTTACAGATACATGGTTAACACGCACACAACACATACAAAGGTACTTTAAACCTTACCGCAATTAAAATAAGATTCAAAGTAAAACATCTTGTATATTGCGTAATTATGACAAATATTATCTACAAATGGATCTGATATCTATTTAATTTTTAAACGAAAATAGCGACCGGTTGGCGGTATGATTCACCATTAAAATATTATTTATTGTTGTAATAAAATAGGTAAATAATTTTATTTTATTAAATACTTAGGTTATCAACTTATTTAAAAATAAATCATGTAAATCGGTCTACAGCAAACCACTTGGATACCTATTTCCTACAAACAGGTTTTTTGCAGACTTCTACACATAACATATAATCACGCCTGTATCCCCGAAGGGTTAGGCAGAGGCGTACCAACACCTACAGTTCGACGATATGTATGGGTCCCATGTAATAGGGGGCGAGCCTATTGCCACTAACACAAATCCAAACTCCGACCTGCTACTGAGATATTTATAGAAAAACCCAATAGCACTTTGGTCGACTTGGGAATCGAACCCAAGATCTCTAGCGTAGCAGTCGCGCTTAGCACCACTAGGCCAACGAGGCAGTCTATTCTACTTCTACACACTTATCCCAATGTATGTCTGATCTATCCTGTCAAATACTAAGCGTCATATTTATGCAATAAACTTAATCATCAAAATAACAAAATGAAAAAAGAAACAAAAAAACTGTTTAAAAATAGAACAGAAATTGGAACAAAAACTTCTAAGCCCCATTGTACACTGCAGCCAGTAATTCGCTAGTTTGAACATATGTTTAAAATATATAGCTCGGGTTATTACAGATGATTACGACCGTTGACCGCTCACAGTATCTTTCGTGTAGACTTCGGATTATTCCTATTGGGAGCAAACAAATTGATACCGTCCACAATCTCGCTACATTAAGCCTGTATTATCTACTTGAAACCCCACTTTAAATTAATAACTCTGCCACGAGAAAATTGTTTATTTGTTGAACTCTGTACCTGGTTTTATTGATGGCCAGTTCGTTTAAAGGTAAAATCACGTTAAACACAAAGTTTGTTCTAAGGTTCAATAGCTTTTAGCAATAACTAGAATTACTTGTCCGTTTTTACGTTTAGATCTAAGTAGAATTCTGCTAATTTGGTACTTTTTCATTCGGATTAAGACACGTTTTTACTATATCATTAAGTGGATAACGCCAACCTAATAATCATATAATTTTTGATATTTCTTACATGATATTCTCCTCAAACCTAAATTTTTTCATTCAAATTGAAGCAAATAAATTACAAGTTAGACATGATACCGACAATAATATATTTTAACATCCTATATACCTACGTAGATACGCGAAAAGTGCTCGATTAGTAGAGGAAATATAAATTTAATAAAAGATAAATGAAACGCGATACGTGCAGTAAAGTTGTTTCATTTCAATAACACGGTTTATGCTTTATATTGATGGTGGTAATTAAAATCAGTCCAGTTTCCCGAGTCACAACATCTAATATAAGTTTGAGAAGTGCGCCTACTGTACGTTAGAAGCAAGCATTCGTAAAGTGTTGCGCTGAAAGGGTTCGTTGACGGGCTCCGGGACTGCGTTATTTATCACACAGGATACGTAATGCTTTTAAAATTTATTTGCGTTTTACTCCGATGACATGGCAATGCATTTAAACGAATGTCCTCTCCCAAACATACATCTCTCATACAGAGCTGCTTTTTATTTCGAACTTTTACAATACCTTTTGTAGTACCTCATTCAACGAAACAAAAATAGATTTATAAAACCAGCGACAAGCTACTGTTCTTTTTCTTTCTTTTTAATGCCAGCCATTCATTATTGTACACTCTTTATTGAGATCGCAACATTATTAATAAGCTTTTTGATTACAATCGTGTTACAACGAGAGTATAAAAAAGAGGTCATCATTTGTCCGTGCCGGCCGACAGACAGACAATTTGGTGGAGATACTTATCCGCGGTCCATACGGTAACGGTAGCTCGGAGCATATGCGTACGGGCACACATGCACACGCGACACGCACACACATGCACCACACCAATGAATGGGATGCTGCCACCGGCGATTACAGATAGGGTTACCAGAATACAATAATATTTTATCGACACCGAAAATCACGACTAATTTAAAAACGGACCGATTGAATTTGATAGAGGTATTTAGGCGTAAGTGGCTCTCTTAATTGTTAATAATGACAGTGGTTGAATTAGCCGCATTCACTGTGAAGATAAATGATCTTAATCAAAATGTGAAAGCTGTGATTGGTAAATTACGTTGACGTTGGTAGTTTAGTCTCATTGCGGTGGCACAGCCCTATAAATAAAACAAGGTAGATTATTGCGCGTGTAAGCGTGTTTCCCACGGCGTGCAAAACGAGTTCTTAGCTTGAGATAAGCTGAAACTTACCACGAGGCCAGCTAAATTAGTACCTCAGTGACAGTTTCCTGTCTCCTTTACATGTTCTCTATAGTCCGAAAGAACGCGTTTTTATATACATTTCTATTCTTCATATGATTTGTAATATGAGTCCGCTTTGACGGTGGACATAAGCCATGCTTACACAAACGACGCGTGTCAGCGGAAGATGTTTTTATGCTCTATGTTTGTACAATACAATAACTGTAAGTTAGTGCTAAACGTTCAACTACATTTAAGTTGTAATGCTGTAGTATTATGACTCGTACTTCTGCTATTTTAGATCATAAATAAATGAGATACATGTTACACAGCTCGTTTGTAAATATGTCTTAGAAATGGTCTAAATATTCTTATGTGTTTAATTAAAAAAAGGTTTAGCTATAAGGCTAATTTCTTTTGCATTTATACCTTACCTAGTTTCTTCTAAAATAGAACAGCGCAGTTCATGGGGCTACCAATCATTAACAAAGCATGTCTAACAAACAGCAGTTACAAAATATTCCTATTGCTCAATCGTTAATGGATTGTTTATTATTATTGTAGTTAATTATGTAGCCGCCATGTTTCGTGGTACTTCCCCGTTTGGCTCGTGAGAAGCTCTACACATCATCTTAAAGATTACATCTCTAACAGTAGGAGATAGCACTTCTAATATTTCATATTGTTTTTATATTAACACGCTACTTCATACATTTTGATAAATTAATAAAGATAAAAATGATGAACATTATAATTTGAGACGCCAATTTATTCGATTATTTTAATGGTCTTCGTTTGTATTTAATGTTTCAATCGTGGTGATGTTATTTTTCTATGAAATCAGTTTCACGTTTTGAAACTACACGAATAATAATTCAGCGTATCAGTCGATGTGTTAAACAGCTGCAATAAATAAGGCTGGATTGCAGCGGCAATCGTCACAGACTGTTGGACACCGTCATCGTGCAATCAATGGAGCCTGACACGTAACTACACACGTGGGCACGAGAAACGATCATCCGACTAATATCTACGCTCCACTTACGAATCATTCAAGAAACATACACTCACACACGCGCACCCAAGTGTATGTCAGTGCACACACACGCATCAGGTACACACGAACATACACGCTCCTCAAAAGCGACTTTTTGTTTTCAATTACGACTACGAAAGGTTCATTATCTCCAGTAGTTTTGTGTTCTTTTTTCTAGTTCAAACCGGTGTACGACTGAAAATAACCGGTGGCGACATCTCATTAAGCCCGTCAGCGTTCGGGCCCGCTTTGAAAAATGTCTCATTTAACCCCGACAGTCCCTTAATAGCCGGTGAAGGGTTAACCGCCACAAATAACTCAATGCGGAAGTGGGCGAGTGTATCGTCGACTCTACTTTTTAATAGTTTTAATTAGGAAATAGTTTAATTTTTATGTTGTGTGAATGGTGCTTGGGAGTTGTCAACGTGTCAACCAATAGCAAATTGGCGTGAGAAATGGTTACTAGTATTGGTGTTGAAACTGATAGCCGGAAGAGCATATAAAATATACTCGCTTAACTTGTTTCTGTTGGGTTTGGAAACTGAATACTCGCTCCCGGCGCTCCCCGCTCGCTGACAGTAGCACTACACTAACATTTGCATTCAAATTTCGATTAAAATTTACATTTGTTTAACAATAAACATAATTCTTATACCAATTCATTTCCCAGCTGACATTTGCGGTCAAATAATGTTATGTTATGAAATGTAGAAAGTTTCTTGGGTATGAAGTGACCAGGCTTGTTTATTAACTGGCTACCCCCTGATGAAATTGTACACAACACAAATAACAAAAACACATTTGCATTAACCTAAGCCAATTTATATGAAATATGAATGTAGAGTCTCCTACAGAACAGTTTGTTACTAAGAGCCCCTGAATTTCAAGCCTGTATTTTAGTTTGCTTATTGCTACCACTGCCACGCCTACCTTACTATGTTTCTAAACATAAAACCATTAGCCGAGCGAGCGCCTAGATAGTATGTATCGGTAAATCCATCCTACGACATAATTTTCATAAGATAACTCCGGTTTACGTGGCTTGAAAACTAGGCGTTAGACAGATCACTTGCTCCACATACCTTCGGTTCATAAACTACTAGCTGTATCCAGTGGCTTTGCTCACCTTTTTTTTTAATCCGGTAAAGCAGTCAAAGTCTGCGCTCAGGTTAACTGCAAAGATCTCTACCAAAAAAATGCTCACCTTTTTGTGATTATTAAAAATAAAAATAACACCTTCCTAAACATTCAATGCGAAAAGATTTTACTAATCCGATAGGTAGGTATATCCAGAGATTCTTTGCGTTGAATTAAACTCACCAAAACTATACGCAGTAAAGATTACATAGTTTACCTTTACTTCTCAGTCTTAAGGTTTGCAATCCTGACTAATAAGGATTCTTTATTTACTTCAAAATTTTCTAAAATTAACAGGCAATAACTTGAAAGTTTATACCACCATCGGTAAAGTGTCTTTGTAAATATATTACTACTCGAATTATAAATGCTAATGTTTGAATGCTTACAGATTTAAATATCAGATTTATTAGTAGATTTTAATTAATTTAGCAGTTCTAACACTGTAAAACAGAACTATTTTCTATGAGTACTGGCCATAAATAAAAGGTGGTCTCAAAAAAAAAAATTACATGCAATGTTCCATCTTCAAAAAAACGAATAATAATCCATGTGAACGCATTGTGTTAGGTCTATATTAATATAAATAAAGTTGATTGGGCCGTTTATCTGTACAATAAAACAAGTTTTTCGTAGGGTTATTGTGTATTTACTTTACTATATTTAAAGTATCGAATATCTGCGTCTGATGTTCCTAACTTCCCATTGGAAGTAGTTTGGCGGCCACGCCTCTTCCTTCTGTCAAAAGATGACAGTTACTTCATTATCATCACCCCTTTATAATAACGGGACAGGGGTACAGATATCACACATTATTACTTTTGTAACATTATGTGCTGGTCTTTATATTATTTAAAGAGATTGTTCAATACATGTCTGCTTTTTTGCGAGAAGTAACATTGTACGCTTGAGGTTTCAATAAGTCTCCAAGCATTTTCTTCTCACAAGATAAAAATCAAATTGAATATGGAAGTGTCGAAATTGAAATTAAGCTTAATTAAATGTGTGATTTGTTTGTGTGAACTAAAAACCTGTAATATATCAACAAAATGTTAATACTATTCCAATACATTAATCATTTTTTATTGTTTCAGGTATGTATCAAAATCCAATAACTCAGGCGTCATGACTGCTGACAAGGTAGGTACATAATATAACGTATTTCAATCAGCCACACAATAAACATTATAAAAAAAAAAAACATTTATAAAAACGTTACATAGATTTACAGCCATACAAAATGGTTTTAGATAATCCAATCTTGTGACTTGTAGTGAACTGGATTGAGACGGCAAACCGGTCACAGGTTCATTCACTGCTGTACCTATTAGCGCTAGCGGGGATAACGCTCATTCAGAGAGTGAACTAAGAACTACACCTATGTTTGAAGATCGTGTTTAACTACACAATTGTTTGACAATGTCGATTTCCGCTCAAATGCTCTTTGCTCTATGGCCTGATATGGGTATGGTCGTTATTGCTAAGTGGCCTAGCTTCAATGTAGCTTTGTTTCATTTATTATTAAGGATTCTGTTATTTGAAAATTTGGATAATCGTTAATCGCATTTCTATAAGATCAGTTAACTGACTTAGAGATTAAAATAGCATTATAATATAAATAATTTATTTTAACACATAAACTTGGTTAAGAATCTGGAACACTGTGCTTACATAAATAGGCAATTTTGATAATGACTTATAATTAATTTAACATATTTCTAGTGCGTACAAATTATATGCATAAGTTAACATTGGCGTTTAGTTAATACCAAAAAATACAACGGAAGTCCCCTCCACAATACCTGTAGTTAATTAAGACGACAATCTGTTAAGTCTGTCAACTTATCGTAATTATTGTCAATTAAAAATCTAAAAGATAACCACGATATAAACATTTAATAATTAAAGCTTAAAAATGAGTTTCGTAACGCATCCTGTTGAATAAATTTGCTGAATGATTTCGTAAAGATAGATCGAACTGTGTAACAGGTGAGAGACGCGTTATTTCAACAGTCACTTATTTTCGCCGTTAAAAACTATATTTAAAACTGTGTGAGGTTTATTTTGTGTTTTGGGAAAACAAAACGCGTCGAGGACGTCCTCGTGAAAAATCACCTCTCGCTTTATGATTGATCATTTCTTGAAACTGGAGAGCCCAAGCTGCCGCCGCCGCGACACACATAATATTTTGAAAGCATAATGTGTTGATTTGTTGAAAGCACCCAAATGAGATATTGTGATGATATGACAAGGCATTTTGTTAGCGATCGCATAAATAAACATCCGATCCGTATACTTTTATGGTGGACAAATAAAATATTAATAAAATGAAGCTCTCTTGTTAATTTTGGTTTTCTACACAATAAAACGCTTAAAAGCTTGTTGCTACTTTTAGCACTTGAGCCGTCTCAATAAAAACTACATGATTTGTTCTTTCGACAGCATGATGACATTTATTAAGCAGTGTATGTGACAAAACTTGAATTTAAAATATTGGAATGGACAGGTGAATGGACGTTGTTTATGGACGTGCTGCACTCACTAATGACTGCTGTACATGTAACTGAGATGAATTATACCAAATGTATGGCTCTCGCTGTATTTATACAAATCAAAACACAATAATGTCCGAGGCCGCAAAATATTGACTTAATATTCCTTTCACTGTGCATAAACATATAGATCAAAATTATCTTAATGTTGTAAACTCACATTTTCTGAAAGTTTTATTTTTTGTTCTCACGGGTTATGTAGAGCAGCGTAAAAGTAGCGCGTAATTGCAAGTCAGACGAATACACATTAAAAGAAACTTGCTACCTCTTAGCACAGACATCCAATATGCAATAAAGGACAAAATAGTACAATTATGAGGAGCTTCCTCTAGCATCTTCCGCGTAACGTGATCCGGTAATCACGGCGCGGCGGCAGGCGGCGTCCGCGCCTCGTATCGGGTGACGGCGACAAATCGCTCGTGCATAATCGTAAATACGATTTTTTATCCCGCGCCATTCACGGACGATCCCACTATATCCGGTGAGCAGTGCCACCATATTGTACGCCAGGTAACACAAAAACATTGCTCATTATAGCGAAAATAATACTTTTCTCAGATCTATCTTATTTCACTTTAAATAGAGTGTAAGTTCGCAAAGCAAATTCGCAAGTTGCATTTCTAAGGTACCAAAAATTTGTAAAAAACGGCGCTCTTTTGTGGCTGCAGACTGTGTGGCACCGAAACCTTTTGTTCCTTCAAAATACTCGAAATGTTGAATGGGAACTTATCGATTATTTCCAAGAAATGATGCGATGACCGTCGGTCTGACAAATTGTGTGTAATACTATCCGCCAGTAGGCATTAATTACATAGTGTGCTCACTGTAATGATGCACATAGTTACCCGTTGTTGTGGCATCATTGAAGTTATATAGTTACAAATTAAAAACCTAGATGATTGTTCTAGAAACACATTTGTCATTCATAATAATAATAATAATAATAATAATAGTTTATTCGCATAAAAAGTAGGTACAATTTTCAGGTGTTATATAACATAATCAAGTGATCCTTATACTTTTTACCATAACTGGCATGCAAAATAGTTTTAAGACAGATTTATGGCACAAAACAAGCTCTACAAGTACAATGTCACTATAAATCAATGGTTATTAGAATTATGAATTTAAACATTACTTAAATGAATTATTAGGAGGAATTCCAGTCGATAACTATATAATCAAAGTATATACCATTATAAATCTGTATAACATTACAAGTCAAGAGTCAATAGCATTTAAAAGAGTTTAATTATATAATTAGATGCAAAATATATATATATATATTCTAGAATTAATTTAAACATTTATCATTTAAAAATTCGCAAACTGAGTAATAACATTTATTTATCAACAAATTCGTCATTTTTTTTTTAAAGGTTCTAGTGGTCTGTGTTTTTATGTTATCAGGTATTTTATTATATATGATCGGGCCCATACATAAAACACTTTTCTTTAATAAGGCAGTGTCATAACTATCAACATTTACCATGTTTTCATATTGTTTCCTTATTGGCCTGTTTCTAATATCAGATACTTTATTAAAAAGATGCATATTTGATTTGACGAAAGTAGCTATTTCTAAAATATAAAGCGATGGGAATGTAAGTATTTTTAAAGACTTAAACATAGGTACGCAGCTATCTGTTACTGTTAAATTACACATTGCCCTTAAGCAACGTTTTTGAGCTTTGAACACTTGTTCTCTTAGGCTACAATTCCCCCAAAATATTAAACCGAATCTCAAAATCGACGCAACTAAACCATGATATGCAACTAATCTTGTGGCCATATTTACTTTTTTGGATAAATTAAAAAGCACATACGCAGCTACACTTAATTTCTTGCATACTTCTTCTGATTGTGGTTTCCAGGTTAGTTGGCTATCTATCATTATTCCAAGGAATTTAGCAACTGCCACTTGTTCAACTTTTTGTCCATTATGATATAAATGTAGGGTTTGTGGTGGAATTCGTTGATAAAAATGCATGACATTTGTTTTTGGAATATTAATAATCAAATTATTTTGTTCAAGCCAGTGTATAATATCTGTTAATGTATTATTGATGTTTTCTTCATATGTCTTTTTGTCGAAGCATTTAATTAAGGCAGTCATCATATCAGTTGGGTTTGTATGGGTTTTCTTAGATACAACCAATATTGTAACTTAATAAGGAACATAATGCGTTTTTAATCGACTTTTCAACCTTAAACTTACTTAATGTCTTGTATAAGTGTGAAGGTTAATTTAACACTCTATATAGTTAATAAAACCATTTTTGAGCCACTGTTTTTCTCACACAAGACAAATTGCGCAGTGAATCAAGTTATAAACCTTATTTATATAATACAGTTCAGTAGGCAGCTTCGCGTCTAAATATATATTTAGCGGCACTTTCTATCCCGCTAGACCTCGTCAGGCTGAGATAGATACTTAAGGCACTTGCAATGTAGACGGCTGGACGACTCCATTCAATTCTCAGTAACCATTACACATTGGTACTAGATTACCACGCGACTCTACGACTTACTAACTCACAAATAAGCCATCACTTACATAATACTAACAGTTTTCTTACCATCTACATACTTACCTATAATAATACAGCCACGGTCTTGTATAAATGCCGTCTACCAAGTTTCGAAACATTGATTAACCATTTTTACCGTCTATTGGACTTCCTCCGCTGTTGCAACATATCCTATTCATGAAATTGGAAGTCGACGCCTAATTTTGAGTCTGCATATATTAAAATACACGATTTGTAATGTATAAACTCGTGCTCTTGCAAATTGTCGAAGAATTGCTTCAGAAATGTAAAACTTGTCCATAGCGTAATAACTTTCGGAGTAACACAGGATGTTGACGATTTCTCTTTTTATTTGAGTAGATAGGAGGAGCTCTCCTTATAAGTTTGACTCTTAAATACCGATTCATTCCAACCAGCAGTTTCCATAACCGCCAAGTTTCCTTAATAGAAAACCTAATGATTAGATTCTCGGAGTGAATGTTGTAAGAAATGTGAGGAGATGGTGTTTTTCCCCTGGTTGCTAGGCGAGGCGCGTGGATATGGGCACGGAGCGAGCTGCCGCCCGCCAGGGGACGCTTCCATTCACCGGCTACTAGATCTTCGCACCTCACCGACCACAGAACGCATCCCATTCACGACAAGCGAGTAAATCAACCGAGAACGTTAGCACCCTATAAGGTCTAATTGGTACCGTTTCCTCAGACGGAAAACAACTTTCTGCTATCGATGGAAAAACCACTTTCGTATGCGTTCGCTTTGAGTTACGACTTTTTACGATATCTATTTCTGTGCGCAAACTGTTAAGTGCATAAATGTCGCCCGTGCTCATGACGGTAATGGATAATAAACTGTTTGTGCTTGAATTTAGAGGTGATATTGCAATGAATATGGATGAGAGTTAGTGCGTTCAGTCTGTTATGTTTGGTTTTATGAATGAAGCGCAACGTTGTGAGCGGAAGCAGAGCCGGGCGTAGTGCGGCTTTCCCGCGGCGGCCGGTTTCATTAATAATTAAAACGCTGCAACTGGCGGAATGGCCGGACGCGGAGATGATTTCTAGCCGCTCTTGTTGCGGCCACAGCTTCTGCTCCGTCGCCGTTACACGAGCCGTACCACTCTGTCATTATTTATACGTTTTTAGAACGGAACATATAAATAAAAGTTTAGACAACATCGGAAATTTTATTATAAAATATGACCCGTAGAGTCGGTTCCCAGTAATGACGTATCATTAAACAGTAGCCAGTCGGAGAGTGGCCCTCGGCTCTCAGCTCGATGACGCCGCAATACTATAACGGTCAACATACAAAGTAAAATTTGACCGCCTCATTACGCAACACGCGAGTGGAATGGTGCTGGAGAGAACGGGAGAGTGCTATTCAAATGTAATGAGATGAACAGGGACAGAAGTGTTCTGAGAGAGCGAGATGGTGGAGTATGACAAATCTATAAAGAGAATGGGATAGATAAGGTAGCTAGATACGCGCGTCCGGCGGAGCACTTCCTGTCGCGGGAATAATGGTGTGCCAGTGTCCTGCTAACATTAATCGCTGATGATGAACTTATAATACTAACGATATACAAAATCTCACATATCAATTCCACGTGAATGAAGGACACTCTATTCAGGTTTATAAGTATAACATTACCCTCACTTCGATACGTCGAACATCAATGAAACACGTGAATACATAATTCGTACAAATTCGTGTGTCTCACGTGCGCAGGCGCCGGTTCGCGCCGCTTCCGTCGCCCACATCCACTGTTAATGTGTAATTGTTGACGGTTTTCTGTCATGTCCTTTGGCTAATGCTATCAAATGAAACACCGCTTAATCCGAATCTTATGTAGCACAAAAAAAAAACAATAAAAAATGTGTAAACAGTATATCATTTAATTTATCACACATTAAATCCCACGCTTAGTTTTGGACATCACATCACGTTTTATATGTAGAGTATGTATAGAGTTTTTCAAATATTAATAATTATAAAAAGGAAAACTTTTTAAAAGAAACAAGTAAAATATTGAATTTAATTAAATAGAATTGCTAGTAATAGATTTCTATTTACCACTAAAGGTTATAGGGTACCTAATGGGTAACTTTCTCTATCTGTATATTTATGTAATGATCCTGACTGTTACACAACCACTGCACTTTATCGTTATAAACCTATCTAAGTGACAGCAAATTCTCTTTCAAGAAGTTTGTATTACAATGCTAAGTAGTTATCATTGTAATACAAACGTGTAACCCAAAAACACTTGTAATCCAAACCCAAAAATCCTACAAACTTATGACCTAATAAAAGTCAAATTTTAAATTTCAGACTTGTTGAACTCTAAAGACTCTACCATATAAATAATAGTCACAAAATTGTTGTAAAATTTGGCAGTCACAATTGACTTTTAGCCCAAACAAGCAGTTGCACTACAAAGCAGTCGCATCGTAAGTTCATAATTAACTTTTTGGTATCATACCCATCTGTAAGTTAGTTAGACGTCCTGTTAGCGGAAGCGCGCCCACGCCTGCTAATTGTCCTACTCTTTTTGTTTAGTTGTCCACTCGCCTTAACTCGATTACAGCAATCAGATCTTGCCCTTTGCCCCCGGCCTGTCGAGACGCCCCTGTGTCTCCGATGCAAAACGTAATTGTTGCATTATGACTCCGTTGCTCTTTCACTCTTTGTCTATGTTCGCTTACTTTTTTCTTTCAAATGGCCAGCTTTTTTCGCAACTGTTCTTTTTTCAAAAAATATTATTTTGCTTTTCAAAGTTAATGACACTGGCAATGATATTTTAATAAACAGATATGTTATACGCATACAAAACAATCGAAAAAAGTGTTCCGCGCAGCAGCGGCAGAGCAAAAGAGATAGCGCGATAAAACCCATAAGAAAAAAAGAGACAAATAGTGTTGTTGTTAATGGCAATACGTCCCAATTAGGACGTTTTCGAGTCTTCACGATTGCACGCTTATAACATATCTGTTTATTAGAATATCATTGGACACTGGCATATTTTTTTATAAACAAAACCATTTATGTTGCTCTTCGTATTATGAAATAAAGTTTACTTTTAACAGTGTTCGTAAAACGTGTAAGAGTAGGTACTAAAATAACAAATATAATGTAAAACATGTACTTAATTAAGAACGAAGTAACTACCGCAAAAGTAAATGAGGGAAACTAATTTTTACTGATCATTTAGCGTTTTATTGATTGTCAGATGTCATTTAGCCGTACCGTTTAAAAATAAAATCATGTTAAAAAGGAATTTAAACTGTAACAAGCTTTTAACGACAAAATAATAACTTGATATTTATAATATTGGTGTAAATTATTATAGCAGTAAATATTGCGGTTTTGTGGTCACTGATCCAGTAATTAAATTTGGAACGTCCTGTTGAGTGAACTGGTTCTGATAATGTCCGCGGCACCTATCTCTTCGGGTCCCATACATGTATGCTAGCTGGGAGTTTTCCCTCAAACGTTTATTTTACGATACCATACCATGTTCAAACAAAATCTATCCGTGGAAACTAAAACAGAGCGTGGGCTAGTTGACATAATGTTTGTTCACATTTCTACTCAATTAAGTGCTGCGTTTCATTCATGTTTAATTATTTAATGCTCGCTGCTCCGCCAATGTATGTCTATACAAGGTATAAATAGAAGTGAGTATGGCTCGGTGCGCCAACCTGTCATACAACATTGTCGCGTCGGGCCTCTCATTTATGAATGAACTCACAGATCTAGCGATTTCCGGCTAACTGTTGAGATAGTACGACACTCTTCCTGGTTCCTGCTATGGTATCTTTAATTACGACGCCAGCATAAACAGACCGGTGGACCAGAGCCCGCACAACAAACAAAATCAGATTGTAATGCGCAAGACTCAGAGTCCAGTTTTTCACGTGCCCACTAATCGATCGGAGTCCATTTCAGCTTTATCGAGATCGTTCGAAATATGAATAAAGATATTCTAAAAGTGACCAAGCGATCCTAATCGCCAGGGCGTTATGAAAATGAAAAAATGAAAAATGAAAAAATGTTTTATTCAATAACACAAAGTTTGTTCAACAATATTGAGGTTGACCTCTCCTTTTAAGTGTGAAAAACACTTGTGCCAGGAGAGGCCGCACTCCCTTAACTTGATTACATTTATGCATGTTAATAACTTAAATATAAAATCTACATGGCATACAAAGGTGAAATAAATCTATGTGAGCATGCACGCAATATGCGCATGTTTGTGTAAAAGCATGAGTTATGCTGATTGTGTGTGACTGTATAGTACATGTGTGTGTAGTGTATGTGTCTGTGTGACATAGTAGGTAAAATGATGTTCATTTATTTATATTTCGTACATACATGTTTATAGACCTTATGATAAGGTGTTATGGTTAGATTTGGACTAATGTGTTGTGTGTGAGTGTGTCTCGCATCCTGTGGAGCGTGTTTTTTTCCTGGCTCCTTCCCGGCGTTTCACCGTTACGCAATATATCGTAAATAATTAGCGGAAGGCAAGATTCTCGTGTCTTATGGAGATGCTGACTATCAGGTTTTTTCGCCGGACGTTTCCTGCCGTCCGGCTAACAGTAAAGTATCGAGTCTTCTTTATATGTACACGCAGAGAGACGTTTGATCATAAATGTCCATACTAACATATCTACAAAGAAAGTAGCTTCGAAGAGATTTATTTTTAACGCCAGATCATGTCGACTTGTGTTATCTTGTTTATGATTCAAGACATTTACACGTGTACATATTTGATTTATCGATCTGATCTATTTTTGATGCCTTTTCAATAAATAAATGCCATTTATTTTATTTCTCTTTGGTTGTGTTTTAAATCTTTCTTGTAAATGCCTCCGGTCTTTATTGAACTGCAAGAAATGAGCTCATCAATGTTCTGAAAAAAAGTATATTGGCGTGTTGATTTGCCCTTGCGCGGTGGTGGCCGATAGATGGGCATCGGCGGCATTACTGCGGCTCCGGCCTGCGCCGCACACAGCCCGGCCGGCCCGGAACGGCGACGTGTACTCACGTCTGCGGTTTTTGCTCGCACAGTTAATTACACGTATAACTTTTACCAAATTGCGCAATTTACTGCCCATTACCCTCTTAAAATCTGTAAAAGTCATTTTTACTCGCTAACTGATTTCGTACTCTCGATAACGATGGCACCGCTCGTAATCGTCGGTAATTGAATTCGGAGCATGGCCACATATTTTGTTTCGATGACACAATCCAAAGATTGAGATATTTAAACTTTCTCGTTTATATTTGGTTCATTATCTTTTCTCACGCGATATAAGATAAATAAAACGCGGTTAATCGATCTAATTTATGCAGTACGAACCGAAACCGCAGCTATTTATTATAGTTATCACAAACGAGCGTTTTTACTGATGCTGCCTGATGGGCCCGCGCCGCGCCGGGTTGGCAGCGACGCGGCGACGAGCCGGCCGCTACGCCTCGCCTCTCGTTTGTACTTCGTAAGCGTCCGACATGCGCATTGATCATTCGGACGTTAAACAAAATAAAATGGTTACTCTACATGTTCTCACGATGGCGCTTAAAACGCCCGACAAGATCAGATATAAAATGTTGCAACGCCGAAGACCGGTCGACCGCGATACCGAACTCACTCCGGCCGCGATTAGAAAAGAATAACGATCGAATTTAATGGACAGAATATGTTAATGAGTGCGGCCTACAACTCACACAGATCACGCATGTGATATTAATCAGAAATCACATCACTCCGATTATTATGCCTATTTAAATGTGTAGCTATTCGGAAAACATAATTATAATTCTATGAGGCCATCAACCCGTTTGTTTCTATGTGATTTTTGTTCATATATGTAAAGCAGCATACTTATGAATTCCATAGTATTATGCTCTAGATTTGGCAAGGATCGTTAAAAGATTAGTTTGTGAGGAGAGCAGATCGAATGTTAACTAATTAACTGCGAACATCTCTGTTCCCACGAGAACGTACTAAATAATACCTAAATATTATTTATTCTAAATTTTTTCCTATTGACAGTGTAACAATTATTTGAACGTGAGATTTATGATGTAACAAGTTGTTGAAACAAAAAAGCGCCATAAATCTTGTTTAGATCTCGATTAGATGTCCGATTCAATATTCAATAATCGTATATAGTCGACTTTATTAATGCTTGAGTCCTCTCATAATAAATGGTAACAAATGGTAGACTGTCTATTTATTCCTAGTAGGTAGCTTTAACCTTTACCTTATTGTGAGTGTCTTGTACCCGTTAATAACGCCCGCCGGTCGCCGCGTCACATATAAATGCTCCTGTGAAGAGTCGTGTAGCTCTAATTGGTAATCAATTCGATGCTGGCTGCATCGGCGGCCGACAAGCGATGGTATCGGCCCTAACTCAAGATGCTATCGAAAATCCGTCCGTCGATCCAACCACTATCTCCACATCTCAATAACTACTTAACTACAACTATATTAAGTACTACATACTCTAAATTAAGACGCATTCAGATACATAACTCTACGAAGAATGCTTTAATTAAAAACCCAGCAGACTTCACAACTCACGAGGCCTCTACATATCTTCGTGCAGTTTAATGTCAAGCATATGATGAGAAAATAAAATCGTAATTACGGTATCCGAATAAACGAACTACATAACGGAAGTAACATAGATGTTTTTATGTAAAACAAATCGGTGTCTAACAACTAACAGGGGCAAGTTATTGTAACCGATCACCGTATTGATAAAGATTTAGTTTGATGCCGTATTTTACCATCTTGATACATAAACAATGTGTTTTATGATACGAGGTTTGGATGAAAACGTTAAGCGACATTAAGAGTTACAAACTAATATCGGTTGAAGTAACGGGCCGGTCGGATTGCGAGTTTAATTGTTTAAAAATACCTGCCTCTGGTGTTATGGTCGTATGTTTACAGACATGAATCTCTAACATGCAAACACGACACAATTCTTCGTAACGTGCGAAAATCTAACTACCAGAAGATTGTGTACTGCATACAATCTTTTCTGCGAAGATTTGGAAAGAAAACATTTAGACATACTGAGTAGATATTTCAAAGCAGTATCGACTCTTAATTTCAGACTACTTGTAGGAATATCTAATGTACAGAAAGGATTTGAATGTTTTGATTTAGTTTTTAAAAACACAATTACACTTATTGTGTGGTTGGAAATGAAGTCAATTGTTTGATTAGAATAATTTAAGAAAAACACTGGCAACCAAACCAAACATAGTACTAGTTTAAGATATAGCTATCAGGAAAATGTACAAGACGAAAAAGCCGTGTTTTGTTATAGAAATGAGAAAGTTATTTTTTTAAATTCTTAGAACTATAAAACAAATGAAAGGTCAGTTACAAGAAGGACTGTAATTGAACACATACGTAATAACAACCATTCAATTACATCATAACTTGTCCACCTTTGAAACCTATGCGTTAATAGGTTACAAATAATTGTACTACCTACCTTATTATAGTAAATTCCTGACAGCTGAGTCTTTCATTCATTATAGAATAACATGTGTAAAATGAGTTAATGAGTAAATATTATTGTGTCTTTCTTGTCTTACAATGACATAAATTATTTATTAATATTTCTATGTCAGATGTCTGGATACCACACCATTCTGTTTCCTACAGTTAGTAATGTCGATATTATTTATGAGATAATTTTATTATTATTAAGTCAGAAATACTGTCTGGATTTTTTCCCAAGCACACTTCTTATCAAAAGGTCGTTATCGAAAACAATAGTTTTAGAACAGATAACATTATGCAATATTGTTCATTCATAACAAAAGCCTTCCAGGACTTTTATTATTAGATACACATTGAGGATGAGTCACCAGTGACCATCTTTTAAGGCCTACGAGTTATTCCGGCTTGTTGTCACACCAAACACTGGACTTATGCCTACACCAACGAACTATGTGTTGTGAAATAAGTTACATCTCACGAGTGACTCACGGAAAAGGCTCATAACGTAAATACCAAGGAACGTAAAATAAATGCGAGTTGATTCTTCGTCCCAAAAAGGGCACGACAAACTGAGAAGACTCTAAGCTGTTTGCGGCCAAGTTGACCTACGAACACAAGCTTTATGCCAATACCTAAATGAAATAAATAGTGAAATAGTAAAACGAATCCACTCAATCGATTCAACATATTGTATTTGAGAAGAATCATATCAACTTCCGCTAATATCAAAGACGGATTTCGGCGTAAAGTAATATAGTTCGGAGAACGCTATTTTAAGAGCATTACAATAACTTCCGAAACTACATTTGAATGGTGGAACATTCGCGGGTCTGCGTGCCGCGGGCAGGACGGCTTACAAGACGAGTTGGTTTACAACGAGCGGCGACCAGCGGCGACACTGGTACGTGGACCGGTGTAAAGTAGGACGGGTCGCCGTTCATTCATAGTTTCGAAGACAAACAACCTCGCCCTGCTCTAGCTAGCGAGCGTATCATTCACGACGCTCCGTGCTCAATGAGCCGACATGTTGCCACATTGTTGTCCCAACACTCATACATCACGATAGACATGTCGCTCTACTCGCCAGATGTTAGCACATGTAATAAATAAAGAATTGCTATTACCTCGGTAATTGCATTACTCGCAGTAATAACTTATAATTAGTAATCAGTCAATGAGTTACGTATTTTACGTCATTCACTCGAGCTGTTAAAGCTGCGGAGATTTATGTAAATCAAACTAGACTTGAATGAACGGAAGGCAGATTTCCTTTGTCGTCGGACGTAGCGAACGATTTAAAAGTAGATTATGTAAAGCACCGACGTCGGCGAGTTCCGTTGAGATGTGTTGACATTATCGAAAGCAAACTCAAACACTGATCGTACCTCGGCCATGTTTACACATTGTATATTTCGAAAAATAAATACATAAATTGTCTTTCTGCGATGTTTCCACGAACGGGTCAATGCTAACGAGATAAATGTTTTACAATAGTTTACAAAAAAACCTATGCTGACTAACATCACAACTACACATGAGCTTATATCCCTTGGTTATTCTTCACGCCTCAATACTGAATTGATTCAAGTAGTATTCAGTAGGGTAATGAAAGTCGTGGACGATAGGAGATAAAAATATTAGTCCTTAGGCTCAGACTGCTAAGAAAAAATTAATATTTATAATTAGAACGTAACATTCGAACTTCGTAAAGGCCACGATTCGAAATCGACTAAAATTAAGAAAATTATCTAAACCGAGTAATTTATTAATCGGATGCAAATTCATGTACAGCCTCTCTTTTTCTACTATAAATATCTCTTCTTGAACTTTAAATTAGAACTCTTTAATTTAAGTCGAGTAGCGTTAATTAACAAGTGATGTAGCACTAAGACTAAGCAACAAACAGCTATGGTATACTGCAATCGTGATACATTATTTCTTACCTAACAGTTTTTATAGGTTCCATAAATTGTATATCCATATACATAATTAATATCTTAGGCCAAACCGCTACCGGTTGCAGAGCGCCATACGATATAATTTACCGCTTACCGTATCAAATTATATAGACAAAAAATCGTGGAATACGATTATTAATCGAATCGATTTCACGGGAGTAGCCATCGCACATCGATACTCAATTACGTTCCTACATGATCTCCGCACTTACTAAATTAGCTAGTTTCGTTAGATTAAGGCTTAGCTACCTCTATCTACCTTAAGCGTTCATGTCTAGTACTCTTAACATGATGCAAATCATGATGGTGATGATGATCACTGATGTTTCAGATTGGTCTAATGATAGATTAGAAGATTTTAACTGATTAAACTTTTGAGAAAGCTCTTCGGAGTTTCTAAAGCACCTATAAAGTTTCCTAAAAATAAAACAGATAAAAAAAAATTGTACTTGGTTCTGCAAAGACAACTGAGTTTGAGTTGACTTAAAAACTAGATTAAGTAAGGACATTGGATTCTAGTTGTTCAATACCAAAGGTCATAGTGTCCGGTAGGTATGTCACGAGAGCAGGGCCCGACCTTGGTCCGGGCTGCAGCAGGGCGGCTGAGGCGGCCGAGGCGACGCGCGACACAAGCCGCGCCGCGTCGCCGCGACATCGCGCGGCTTCCGTTCCCGCGACCAACTCCGTGGGAACCGCTTTATTTCGTATTTAAATTCGACCCTCATTAAACCTGTTTGCTTCAAAATTCGCTGCCTTCTTTCGACGCCTTTTACTCAACTTTTTATGGTTCCGTTCGACATTTACTGTTTGTGATTATTTTTATTTAAGTCTAGACCGCGTCGGTGTGTAATCGCACAATGAGCTGCATTGTAAGCGAGTACCCCTCGCTCGTGGGACTGCTTATTGATGATCCGCTGACTGATTCAGTTCACTTTCATCCATTAACATTTCATGACAAGTATTGCTCGTATCTAAACTTTGTTTTACTTAAATGTCGATAATACGGAATAATTCTAGATAAGACAACACACGTAGCAATATTTCGTAGATAATGTAAAGATTTTATGTTAATTTAATTTGGGCAATATAAATTAATGGATGGAGAAAGAACCAGTTCTCGATCAGTGGCCAGTTGGGAAGAGAAACGTATCAGTGAACCATTATATTTAATTAATACAGGACGATTTATGTAGTAGATACGGTTGCGTGTAATTCTTCTCATAATACAACCACGTAGGTATTCCGAAGTACTTTATTATTCACTTTTGAATTATGGTTATAGTTTCGTCGTGATTGTACCTTGGCATCTATTAAATGATTTTTTTGGATGTACTTTATGTTAATTCGAAGTCACAAATATTTTTTATCGCATCAACATCTAAAGGTTTGTAATTATTTTGTAGCAATCCAAGCTTCTTACTAATTAAATATAAGTGTAAATAATCATAGATATAGTTATAATGCTGTGAGAATTTATTACGTAATATTAATTAACTAAACGAAATAATTTATTGTATGACCAAAGTTGAAATATTAAACTAATGTTGAAAAGCTCTAAGAACATTATCCCATAGATAACATCAATTATGTCGCGTCATAAAAGTAACAAAAGCGTCTCTATGGTTTGAGACCGGAAACGTCATTGAAAAGACATAAACGCGATTCTTAATTTAATCATAATTGCCTATAACTGTTTTTGACTTGGAATGGTCCAAATAAATGTATAATATTATGTTTAATTATGCTAATATAATAGAGGGTTTACCTTTTCTCGAATTAGTGTTCACTTCCCCACGGTATCACCTTACACCGGATGATGGGTAACCCTGCAGTGCAAGTAAGTCTCAAACCTTACTGAAAACTTGTCTCCATTCAAAAATACACTTTAACTAAAACGAATAAGTTTCAAAATTACATAAATGGTTTCTAAGTCTAACATTTTGAGTGCACAAGTATTTGACTATAGTTTAACGATGGAATTTCGACTCTTAATCATTTGAGATAGAGTATATTATTGTAGAGCGCGATCCGTCATCGGATACCGGAAGGACACATTGTATAGGCCTTAGCTACCTGTTGATAATTTCCATTGTGAGCGGTGAACGTGCACAATACTATGTTGTACGTTAGATGCACGAAGCTTTAAAAGCATTCCTTCGATGAGTAACACTTAACCGACATGTTTTATCTTTGCAACAGATAGCCGTGTTGGTGATAAGAATAAGTACTCTTTACGTGTGTTTTTAAATTTATGTTAATTTACTTACCTATATAAAAAAACGTTTTGCATTCTTTTTTCTTGTTTTAAAGTCAGCCGGTATCTTTAAGCATCATTAAACGTATCAACATATCCCAGAAGTTATGACTTCATAAGCCTTGCTCCCCACCATGTATCTTGTACAAAACCAAAAACCTTCATTTGTCGACCATAAATAATTCACCAAACTAAGTTGTCGATAGCTTTTGGCGGCCCTTTTCGGGCGTCACTGAACAAGAGTTTTAAATGACTATACCTTTGAATTAGCGTCCACTCAATTCATATTTATATCCGCCATTTTTCATGCGCAACGAGCTGCGCAAACGCAAATGCAAGTTAATAAATTACAGAAACACACATCTACATTTGATGTTTACGTCACTATCTGTGTATGTGTGGACTTCCTCTCGCGTTGGTGTGTGTGAGATGCGTGCGGAGGCCCGCGGGGGTGCGGGGCCGTGGGGGCGGGGGAGGAGGGGGGGTGACTTCCCGCGTAGCACCTGGCGCTCAGAGGTTACATGCATCGACGGGATCCCATTGATTTGTGGCGAGAAGCACTTGAACTTAATGCACTGATCTGATTTACCCTTTGTTTATGATTTACTCCTTTGTGCAATACAATGTAGCGAATAGTATAGGAATATTTACAAGTATATTTGTAGTGTAGTTTCTGGCCAAATTTAACATTACAAACTTCTAGCTCGACGAACGAGTTATTCTAAGAACAAGACATGCTTTTGTTCGACATGTTTAAAACTAATATTATGGTAGAGTACACTTACATGCATCCTGCAGGCATTAATTGTAGAAAACAAATATCTTACAAATTTAACAAAATTGAAAAATTGATTTTTTTTTCATACAATTACCTTCTTGAGTCTGTCTTCTATTCATTTCTCAAGAAATAAGGTCTAGGTCTTTTGTGGCCTTTTTAAACAAAAACCTGAGACTGAATAAATAACCTTGTTATTTTGCATTGGAACCCCGATGACGAACCCACCTCATCCTTTGTTTGTTTTAGTGAAAGGCCTCTTATTTGTTCCAAACATAATGTATGACAAAATGTAGAGTCATTTAAAAACGTAAAATATGTATATGTAGCTGTTTTTAATAACTTCGATCGATAAATGAACAACAATCTGTAAAGGCTGGAGAAAGGAAACAGAAAAAACTTTGAATAGCCATCATATTGAAATAAGTCAGCAAAATCCATAATCGTAGATCTTTATTCTTTGTTACATCCATAATCTTCTACCTGTTACTTTTGACATGAGATCTCAAATACTTAGTATAGTTAAGCTGGTGTCAAAATA
Source organism: Autographa gamma (assembly GCA_905146925.1). Taxonomy (NCBI): domain Eukaryota; kingdom Metazoa; phylum Arthropoda; class Insecta; order Lepidoptera; family Noctuidae; genus Autographa; species Autographa gamma. The sequence continues at coordinate 4,685,653 of LR989868.1, read as the reverse complement.
TTTGCCGTGATCAAAGGGCCTCCACGTGCTGTCGATGTCGTCCAAACATTGACACGGGCCGCGCGGGCGCACCCACCAGATAACAATACCGCGAACAATGAACACGCCGACACACCTACAACAAACACCAATACACTCCAAACTATGAGTCTCATCAGTTTCGCTGTTCTCTAGAATTTCTCTCAAGTATCAAGGAGCTCTGTCGGTCTTCATTAAGCCCCTCAACAGGCCTCCTGCATAACATCCTGTCTTAGTTTCATTCATTTGTCATAGTCAAGAATCAATTGAGAAACTCTATGTTACTGCCAATTTGTAACATTTCCTGCCTACCTGTTGGCTACAGAACATTATCATGCAATTTAGTACACAGATTACAATTTAATTGTATAGGCATTCGTTGATGAGCTATAGTTTCATACATTGACGTGAACTTCATTACACGCCTCGGAATGCGCCGTCTCTATGTACTGGCTGTGCAAATCTATGAATGGAGACGGTGGACTACACTTAAGGAGCCACAAAAACCGAGGCCCTTTAGAAAATACTCCCGACGGATACACGGAGCGCAATATTTACTACGCCCCCCGACCCTTTCACTTCCTCTACGGCGACAACCTGCGATGAAGCGAGACTGCATTACGCAAGCGCTCCGGCGAGAGCGGGACGGCAGATTCATTCATAACCGAGTCCGCCATCCGGTCCGCGTTCTGATCGATCACTTCATCTCCTTCTAACGCGCAGTCTCTTGTGGAGTGCGAGCAGGTGGCACCGGATGCTTAACGATGTACCGGACCTTCGATCGGAAGCTGTTAAAAAAAACCTCGTACTCTTTCGCGTCACCGTGAGCGAGTCATATCCCGGAGGAGCGGGTATCTAGTGCACCCGCGGCGCCGGCTCGACGCGTATCGAAACTACAAGTGTGTCGTTGTAATGTGAAATTACCTCGTTTAATGAGGGGACAGTCGCAATTGGTGATTTTCGTAAGCTCGCTGGGAGTGAGACGGTGCGAGCTTCGCCCCTCCGCCGAGCGCCCATTCAGCGCGAGTAGTCGGTCGCCGGCCACAGCGACGCACGCGCGCGCCCTCACACCTTGCCATGAGCACTCTGGATACACAACTCCTATTTTGACATGACCGGTTCGGAACTGGAACGCTCGCGATCGACCTGTGTCCACACAGTGTTTGCTCACTAGTGATATCTCTAATTGGTGCTTTTGAGTGAGTGACGCCGGGAATGTACGAGAACTCGGCCTGGACAACTTTACAGTGGCCCAAATTGCATTAAATGGGTAATTGGTGTACGTCATTGGATAATGGATTCGGCTCATATACCTAGTACATATAATCCGTCCTTACGACGGGCGTGGGTCGCTGTGAATTTTGCACTTGACTCCCGGCCCTGCTCTTTGTTTGATGCCGTTCCATTTAAATATTTAAATTCAACAATGCGATTTCTGACCTCATGAGATGAATACGAAACTGTATATTTATAGTATTTATTGTTTAAGTACATAGTTACCTGCACATACTTTATATTGTCCACTAACACACACATAATAACTGCGACGACAAACTTCAACGGATCATTTCAAAGGAATACAAAAGGTTTTAAGTGGTGCATAAAAGCATGTGAAAATATTATTATTTGTATGTATACTTATCTTATGTTTTGCTCTAGTAACTTGTGATGTAAACATAGAAGTTATGTTCCACTAATTGGATAATTTTCAACTGCTCAGTTATTCACTTTCAGTTTACGATGAAATAGTTTCAGTGTTTACATTCACCCCTAAGAGTTTTGCAAATAACGATATGTAAAAGCAAGTAAGGTTTATTATCACTTAGCGCCTAAGCTGTTTAGAAATGGTTCTAATGAAACGCTGAGCATAAATCACCGTAGCCATGCGTCGTAGAACTTTCCACCGTAACAATTAAGTGCGCTATTACCGCGGCTTCATAAATCCTGTAGGGATTTCAATTGCTTGATTTCCAAGCATTTTTTCCCGCTAACGCACATAGCAAGAATTCCACGAGGCGTTTTCTCTGGCACACCGCGCAGGTACGCCTTATCAGTCGCTAGCTGCCGACGACCGTGGGAATTAAAGAAGCGTGTTAAACAATAGCGACCAGATAAGAACATCGTCAGAACCCATTTAGGGTACCTTAAGTAATTAGTCGTGTTTTCATTTACGTGCTCGATACTAAATCCATTGGCCATCGAAAATGCCCGATGATTCATACTTAGTTCAGGCGGTGTTAACATAACGCTTCAGCGATTATGTTAATGTTGCAATAATGCTATATTTTGGCTGTTTCTATTGATAGCAACAAATGAAAGGTTAACATTGCACAGCGGTGCGCGCTTGATTTACGCCTAAAAAACTTTGCGCGTCGTACCTTTGTTCTTGGAATACTGGTTCCAAGTACATCCGCGGTTCTGAAAAAAACTCAGATAACACATTGTTGTTCACCCGTCTACGAATTGATCGAAATACTTATCATGCTCCACCAATATGATAACAAAATCATTCAAAATATGTTCTAGATATTTATTTACCCACTTTTCAAACTTTAATTGCTCAATAATTTAACTTCCTTTGTTTACATTTCTTAATTGACGTTTTGTTTGTTTTTGAATAAATCGCGAATGTTAGGCCTAATAAGAATCATACAGACATTTATTAATTGAATTATTTATTAAATACAATCTGTATTCATATTCAGCAGTCCTTAGGGCTTGCGAGTGAAAACACAAAAAGTTTGGCGCAACGGATACAGGTGTTTATTTTGAGGCAGTCTTACAATCCCCCACTTGTGGTTTTTTAGACGTTTTGGATCAAAGAAGCCTTTTCGATGGCTTTCGTACAAGATGCACAGGAAAACAATATGTCCGGCCGCTTGTTGCTTATTTTGCTATTTATCTTTTCATTTATCCAACTGTTACCATGCATAATAAACTTAACTTCAGTTTACGTAACAGTTTTTGATTTTATTTTTTTAACTTACTCCTGAGTACTTAACTAAATGGGTTGTTTATTTACTGACCTATTTACCATTAATAAATAATGAGGTTCTTAGAGTACAAAAGAGATAGCAGCTATTCATCATCATATCACTACTTTTGAGTTTCGTCCTTTTGAAAATGGTAAGCAACTGTAATTATACATTGCTCATATACAAATAATATTACAACTCTTATTCATAATAATATAGAGTTAATTTTAGGATAATTTCAGAGAAGTACAGTTTGTTGTTCAAAGTAAACATTTTCGCAATCCTCAGTCATGTGCCAAAAACCTTATTGTAACTATTATGGTTTATTTCTATAGACGATGGCTGGCGCGAAAGCATTTGATCTACCATTGCTTGTTTTGTATGGAACGATCTGGCAACTGTTTTTTTAAGACATCAATGGACATGAAAATGGATATAGGTTGTTTAACCTGACTTAAAACATTTCATTCTTTTGTTTTGCGATTAGTTAGTCTATAATAAATTTTGACAGCGATGTTGCTTTTATCAGGACTTATAAATTAGTCCTAATAAATAAACATTATGCGGTACTACTTGTTAGTATTACATTTCAGGTAGTTATATATTTTAGTATCAGTGAATAAAATTACGATTTCGGCATTGTAGAGCATAACATGATGCAATGAACAAAAACAAGTATTTTCCTCGTTCTTATTTATTGATATAACGAGCGTATGACTTATCGATTTCCCAATTATTTCTTTATATATTTAGAACAAGTGTACTTAACACTTGAATACCTATTTCAAATAAATGATAGTTGTTTAGTTTAATACGAATGGTTTAACAAAAGTTGAATGTAAGAGTGGTGGCCTTCTGTTTCGCAAGGGATAAAGAGTACTTTGTGTTCAAGTACCTAAAATATAAATACATAAAGGTTTCGCGTCGTTCGTCCGCGACGCGAGGTGTACGTACGAGCGTCAAATTTTCGCAGCCAGCGAACCGTGCCCTCTGACTCACAAAGGAGCGTTAAACTGAACGCTTTACATTCAAATCCCCCTCTAGATGTTCCAAAAACAAAATGAGCAGTATTCGAAAATATGCAATCTATTTACATATTTAATTGTGCTGAGCACACCGATAAGACAACAATTAACTTGTATTTTTTTCTTAAAGAACGACTAGCTTTATTTTTTTGTGCCAGTAGTAATGCAAACTTATTTCTTATTGATAGTACAATGTTAGGTTCCACTATGAATCGTAATGTCAGCAATTGATGTAGAGCCTTCATAAATAATTTAAAGCATATTACTACTAGCCTCCTTGTTTAAATCGACATCCATATTTTATTAGTAGTTATTTACTTTTTTGTCTAGTATGTCATGTACCTGACCGGGATAGTAATTAAATTATATTTTGTAGTTAGGGATTGTAATTTTTCACGCTTGTTAAAGAGGATGCCGTTATAGTCATCCCAAGTTACTAGAAAAAAAAACTTGTTGTACTGTCAGATGTTTTTTTTAAGAAATATTGTGTTTCCCGCTGAGTTGTACATTGAGCGATTGTTACATAGTTAATGTAGTTAGGCAAATTATAAACTGTGGAGTGTCATTTATTAAATTCCTCAGAACAGTTTATATTTTTAGGTGGCTATTATTATGTTGAACACGCCATAAGCAGGTTCATTACACGCAGGTTGAACCTTGGTCCTGGCGCTCGACTGGTGTTCACTACATAACACAATTTATCTTTATATAACCAGAACTATCGTCTCTACATTGACAAACCATTTGAAACATACATTTAAGATAAAAATGCTGTGTTTCGGATGGCTTTTTAACAACACTTGTTCAAAAACTTTGCAAATAATAAGTATTCCCGTACCTTCAACATCTGTCGTCCTACAATTGCTGTAATTTTGTAGAGTTTAGTCTTAAACGCCACTAATGAAGGATAATAACAAAGCCATTTATTACTTAAACATCTAGACAGTCAATTAGTTAAACTTTATAATATTCGAAAATAAATTTGTGTTTTTATGAGGATTGATATTTTTAACAGAACGTTAACACGATGTTAATAGTCTCTAATGCCAGGCGAGAGATCCGATGCGACCTCATTCTCTGAGTGATGAAATGGAAATCTGAACGGAGAAGCCCACCACTGTCAACATTAAAATTAATTCTTCCGTGTTCCAGCTTTTAGTGACAGATTAGTTTACGAGCATCGTAACTCTTCAGCTACTAAAAACTGAATAGAGTTACTTAAATAAAAGTATGTAACAGTCGCTTAATAGCTGTGTTGCCAGTACCATCAAACTGGCCGTAAACAACAAAAGGATGCCGTTGAATTTTAAAATGATTGTGTTGTATCATCGAGGATCACAATTGTTCATAAAAATGAATGGCCAGTATTTTTTGTTTTGACTTTTATTCATGTGGCAATTTTAATAAATTTAAGGTTTAATTACCTCGCGTTTCAATGTAGATTTAATACGAAAGTGAAAAGTAAGCCGTTTTTCATTTTTAGTATGTATTTTAGCTTCAGTATTCTGAATTTATGGTGGTCATTTACAAACGCTACGCGTGAAGGCAAAATTAAGTATTTATTTAAAATAATTTGTAACATTGTTTTGTGACAAGTTACGATGTTTATTTCTAAACGTACTTACATATGTATCTACCTACATTGAGTTACATAAAATGGCGTTTGCGACACTGAACTTAACCTTATACAAAACGAATTTACATACAAAACTACTGAAAATGCATCCATTTAAATGGTTAATTAACACGTTTGTATTTATTTTCGAAACGAACCGTTTGAGACTGTAATTTGAATTTTTATTACGTTCCCAAAAGTTAAATGTGCCAAAGTTAATAAAGGTTTTTTTAAACAAAGTTAAACGACAACTTGTTATTTTTGTAAACCTAACTACTTAACAAAACATTTGTCTAAAGTTTCTTTACAAGTGTAAATAAAACTAACAGCCTAGTGCTTCATTATAAATAATTAAATTATATTTCGTTATTTACCATATTAATGCCCAATAAATTAACAAGCTTAATGTCTTAGAAAAATATTTTTCGTAATGAAAATTTATCTTACGTTTAGCAATAATCTCTTAACCGCGGTGGCCATTTTGTCGAGTCATCGAACGGCTATAATGGCGCCCACGTGTTGTAAACAAACGCTAAAATTTGAATATGGAACTCGCGGAGTTTTCCTCGCGAAGATTTTTCTCGCGAGCGAGGCGCGTGCGTGGGCGTTGGGAGGTGTTCGCCAATCGTCTGCGGCCCGCCCCACGCCTCGCGGACACACGCCTTCGAGCCTGCAAACACCCACACATCACAAATGCCCAAACGATACCGATTTTATGACAACAATTAATTATTTCACCGATAGATAGTGCCGGAAAACCTCGCAGTTCAATGGCAGTGCCAAATTCCTGTCTGAAATACTTTCGTGACCTTCAAAGCTGAAAGTCGTTGTGGAACAACCGAACACTGGTAGTATTCCCACAGGAAACTCAGCTCACAATATCATGCACATGCACCAAATATGTATTAGTTTCAAGCTCATGTGCAAGATTGACAGTAAAGTCATTCATTACGACCTGTCTATGGTAACAGACATTTCAAATTTCGAAACACATTCACAGCGAGACGATGCAATGAATTTATCTTTATTTCTAAGTAGAGTTCTTATTAAGCAAAAAAGGTCCTAAGTTTTACATACCTATGTAGAGACTAGAGTTATGTCCTAAAGTTTTTTTCAAAGTAACCAAATTAGGAAAAGCAATCTTATGTTTTGTCGTAAATTAAGCAATTTTAATCATGATAGTTAGGTAAGTCTACGACTTTGCATACTTGTCGATCTGGACATATTTACAGTGCCTTATTATTTTCACCATTTAAGTAAATTGGCACTAAATGGATTTTTATTTACTATTTTCTTTGGTATCTTACTTTAATTAAAACTTAACTTAAAATTTATCACACCAATTCCAAATCGGTAACTATCAGTGTGCACCTAACAAATGTGTGAATAGATTACCTGCATAGTAGTTTTCATAAAAGCTTGTAAAACAAAAATGTGTGTCCCAACAATAGTAAGTCAGTCATACAATATGGAGTCAGAGCGAAGCGAGCGTCGCGCGTCGGGCCGTAATAACGTTTTAATTGAACGGTCGGAGGTCAAATCACTTGCGCCCCGCGTGACCCAGCCTCGACACTACGAGCCAGAACTAATAGACATGGATCCTACACAATCATATTTATGATTCCAAACAAAATTCACTAAACGAAAGAATTTACGCTGATCGCACGCAAATATTTACTCTGGCTTACGCTAACAATGTTACAATCATTATTATGTGGCAACACTAAACACAGCATAAAAGCTTGCTTGCTTGCGCACAAACTGCACAATCTATTGCTATTGTTCACATAAACAAGCCGCCGAATTGTTAGCTCTTGTTATACAAGCTCGCATTGTTCCACATTTGAATCGTGCGTCCCGCGTCACACGATTCGCCGAAGCATCCATTGTCGCCATGTTTGTTGATGCGCGCGCAATCCGTGCAAAACCGCGCAAAATCTCGCGAATACTTTGGCCGAAATCAAAACATGCATTGATACGCGCCGCGGGAACAAACCAGTTCTCGAACGCATCACAATGTTGCTAGTCACTGAATAAATGAATTCCATTGCCTCATTTTGGTAAAAACCATACTGTTTATTTCAAAAATTAAGCTTCCATTCTCGTCTTCCAAAACTGGGTTCACTCAAAGACCGTTACATTGTCTGATTGAGCTCCCGCAGTCATCGTAAATCCACTTAATTTAGAAATATTAAAATCTACAACCGAATTAGTGTCCTTCTCTATCGGTCCAGATATATGCGGGTGTCCACTTTCCCATTAAGATGGGGTCGAAGATGCGACCCTATTTGACCGCGGGTTCATTCCGCACTACAATGGACGTGACACCTAACACTTAAATATGTTTGCTTCATAAATTCCGCTACACTCGGCCACGGAACCATCTATTAGTGTCGCACGACATTCGAAACTTTTTGTCCATTAGCACATGGATGTGGGTTATCAGTCTCTACTTTTTCTGTGCCTACAATTATTGTATATCCTCTTTTTAAATATTATAAATTATAATTATATACCTACTCTTTCTTGAACACACTCTTGGTCTTTTGAGCCACAAACATAAGTTAAATTTTTGTTTAACTACCTTTCAATGTATTGCGAATTTTACGATCGTGTTTGTTGAGGCGTAATAACAAACAAAGGAAAACCTAGTATCATAGAACGTGATCAAAATGTAATCTAGTATCAAATAAGAGACAAATGTAATGCGGTCGGTGTCATTGAGGCGTGGGGTGACAAATTGGGCGCGACAATCGAGTTAGTTGACCCGGGCCGGGCAATCTGTGCTCACACCGCACGATTAACCGCACAGACACACGCACTAACTGCACCGTAATAGATTCGATACCATCTGACGCACTCAATTATACCGGCATTATTACATGTTGGACTAAGACGGATGACCCCACAGATTGCTTGAGACGTCGTAGGTATACCATAGAGTACAAAAAAAGAACATTGACAGAAACACTATGCAATTATTTAAATTTGGAAGTACATTCAGCCAGTCAGTTAAATAAAAGAAAACATATTTGTTCAGTAAATTCAAGCTTTCAGTTGAACATATAATTCTAAATTCACAAGCCAACAGTGCTTAGTTAGTTTAAGGAACCGTACACAGCTATACTAAACATAATTTTCGCGTTTCGTTGTGAGCCACTGCGCGTTATTTGACTATTGTCCTCCAATATTGGTGGAGCCGACTAGTCTTATTCAATACTACTTGGACACAAAGGAATTCAAACGTCAATAGAAATTCTCTCTCGCTTTATAGCCTATTGGACTTAATGATCTGGATTGCAGTAGCTTTTGATGGGCGAATAATACGATTTGATTGATCGTATCACAAGGCAAATTAGATATCACTGTTAACTCAATCTTGTGATCTGTATTTAGTTCTGTCTATACATTTTCAAACGGCTAAAACAATGAATGACTAAATTCTATATACTTTAAGTACATGATTCAAGCTTCAGCCATTATGTACGATCAGTTAAATTAATACAAGTGCTATTTGTCTAATAAAATCTACGACCAATAATTTGACAGTTATGTTTCTAAATGTGATTTTTATTGAGGACAATTCGTCGCCCCCATCGCTGCTAAGTAAGTTAGATTGACTATATGTCTGTTTGTATATATCGTCGTATAGATATAAAATAATAATACCCTATCTATTAATATACATAATATTTATATCTCAGCCACAAATTAATTCGTGTGAAATTGTTTTTGCATATTCATATCACGCGATCTGCGAATTTTAATATTATCCGCATAATCTACAGATTAAATTAGTGTCAAAGGAAAGAATTCTAAAAATGCTGCTCTATGACCGTGTGAACCATCTTATTAGTAGATTAACATTAATCACTCTGAGTACAACGGGTTTTTAATAACATTTCGACCCCTTTTCACGGAATATTTTTTAATAAAGGGAAATGAAGATGTTTACTGGCACTTAACCCTTGCTCTCGATGGGGTTCGAAGTACCAATATAATCAATTCGTGTCGCTTATTTGTTATCCCTTTGTGTGTTTGTGTATGAAAATGATGAACATAAACATTGGGAGATTATCTCGTAGCACATGATTAAATTAATGTCGATACCCACATGATGTAGAGTCAATCAATTGTACATAAATTAACATTCAAACAACGTATATAAATTAAAATTATGTTTATTAAAAAGTAATGTCTACAGTATGTTCTCGTTGTCCGTTAGAGCTCTCGTAGTAAACATTATTGTAATTGTTCCATATCGTGGTCACGCACACGAAATAAGCATAGACAATTATGGTTCATTATAACTACCGAATGTTCACTACATGCCGGACAGGTTGAGAACGTATTTGAATTTTAAAATACTATCTATGCGGTTATTAGAACAGTTTGAAAATATCTATTTCACATAATTAACTACATACTCTTTTTTTTTTCAATTTAATCTGTTTACGTTACAACAATATAAGACGAAAATTTTCTGAATAATCATCTATTTTGCGTAACAATGAACAGCATGAATATTTCAGTAGGTAGTTTAAGTACAAGTTGAATTGCAGTATAGAGCACTCCAACCAAATTTGTTTTGAGTGACTGCTAACTATCTTTACGTTGTTACCAAATTGACTTCGACACTAAGTTAGCAAAATGTGTCTCGGGCGAGTGGTTCGCGTGAGAACAACCCCCCAGTACCGCGGGGTGGTGCGGGGTCGCGGGGTGAAGGGGGCGCGAGGGTGGGAACCACTCCGGGTAAGTGGGGTACCGGGCCGGAAGCGCCTGCATCGGATCGTTCCGCGCACCTGTGGGAATGTTTGCCACTATTTGTATATCCTACACCTCCCCACAGCCCTGACAGCCTAGTCACTTACACAATTATCATAGAACCGCAATATACTATCGTACCGTTTATCTTTTAATTACAACTCTGCAATTATTTATTACTATTGCAACAGATAAAACTAACACAGTTATTATTTATTACTTATCTTAACAGTTTACGTATTCATCTCTAACGGCAGAAAGCCCAGTACACAAATACATTATTTAAATTTCTTAATTAACAGGTGCTGCTTACTTTGTGATATCAATAAACAATGAACAGTGATAAAATAAGAATGAACTTTTTCCCCGGCACGTGACAATAATATTAACGTCAAAATGAAAAACAGCGAGGAGTGTTTAGACTGATAAAAGACTAACTGTAAAAACGGAAACAGTGTGATATTTATTGATCTTATTTAAATTTTAAGTAAATAGTGTTAGAATCTTTGTAAATATAATATAAGTGTAAAAGACAATAAACAATATCGGCTTGCTGCCGGCTTGTGATTCGGACTTGAAGAGTCCGTAGCAGACAAACATCGAGGCGACACGGCGGCCATCGCAGGCATGGGAATCAAAGTCATGATGAAAGCTTTCAATAAGCCAAAAGGTAAGATGTCACCATAAACCTAACAATAAACCACCCATATACTTTTTTATCTAAGACGCTACAAAATAATAACACATAATGTCCCACAATGTGTTCGACGGTCCACAGTTGTATTCAAATTTCAAACAGTCAAAGGAGTATTTATGCGAATGGCGATGTGTGTTCGTCGCTCGCTGACGCAACGCGCGCCGCTCTCGGTTTCGCGTGCACTTGTCCCGAATGTGAACGCGCCGTGACCGAAAGAAAAATATGAAAACGTTCATTTTCTAAATTATTACCTATACCATACCGATGTTTACAGAATATCGAAACGTTTATGCACGAAATTACGACATTCGTTGAACAGTTATGTTTAAAGCAATTTCCATTTTTCAAGGTCTTGCTATATACTTTTAAAGATACTTTTAAAGTACCTAAATCATAATTAAGCCAATCTTTAACCAAGATTTTACTAAAATATGTTATTTAAATATGAAATAGAAAATAAATATTAGATTATGTCCACTTAATCTCCGGAAAATATAAGATATCAGATTATCTTAATTGGTGATGACATCCGAACATTAACATTACAGTTACATCCTTATTTCCAGAATTAGGCTTAAACCATAAATAAGACTAACAAAACATTATTTTGCTGCAAAAATCTCGCAATCAAGCCAAACACACGAGACAGGCGACATCAAATATCGCAACGTTCAATTTCCTTCAGTATCACGGTATCAACAATCAGTGAATTTTGAAACATAGCGTGTCCGGCAGCTAGGGCTGTTGAGCAACACTCGACGAACCATTACCGTAATTATGACTCCTCGTATGCTCTGATGATCTTGAAAGTAAAGACCTTGCGTGCTCATAAACTAAGAACTGGAAACAATGTTTGTATACAAACTGGCTGCTAATCGGCCTCGACCCGCGACACACTCTGGATGCGATACCTACATATGTTTTAACATTTACACTTCAATGGAAGAGTAACATGTCTCCCTTGTCAATTTTTTCAAGACTTAGAAGCTTTTAATTGAAATCTCTAACATAAGAGAGATGACTACTGAATATGATTGGCAAACACCGTTTTATCTAAGTAAGCTAATTCGTCTTTCATCACCTAACTGAATCTGTTAATTAAATTCATAAACACATCAAGTTAATCGAATACTACAAACTAAAAGAATCGCAGCACACTTCCGTCCAAACATGAGGCCGGAGTGAGGTCTGTGAGCATATCGTGTGTGTCCGAGCGGACGTGTCACCTCCGAGCTAACGAGCTGAGCTATGTAACCGGTCAGGCGCTGAGGAGGCTCGCTCCGGCCACGAACAATGCCACTATCAATGAGCCAAACAACGGATTTACGACTCAACACATTCCCTGGACCATAAAAAGTCATAACAATTTACCGACATAACAAAGAAACAGTGGCATCTAGTACGGGAGCTAATAACGCGCAGAGCAGCAGCAGCGCAACGCGGGGGCGTCCATTCACGCCGCTGATTGGCCCATCCGGTGCGCGCTCAATGAGATGATGCGCGCGCGCAGCGGTCGCCGCGCCGCCTCTGTCATTGAGCAAAGGTCCGTCGCCTACGTTCGTGATCAACGCCACAGATGACTGAAAGATAACAGAGCATTGTTAGATTCTCCACCTCGGAAGGTGAAACGATGAGGATTTCTGATATCATGCTAGGAATGTTAACAAACGGGCATAGAAAACTATAATGTAGTCGGTTTGCCTCGTGCTGTTGATTCTAATTAACTCGGTATATATTCAGTGTTACGAAGCTAGAACAGCGATGGACTGCATAACGAATTTAAACATATTAAAAACACAACTCGTACGCAAAACGTTCATTTTCTGCGTCAGCGAGCAGGGAACCGTTTGAACAATAACAATTTTACCGCATTATGGCATAACCCTCCTCCATGCTTGAATGAGTAGAAGGGTGACATCGGTAAGCAAATGGTCAATTTTGAAAATGTATATTTTACAGTAATTGGTTTACCACGGTCACGATAATTTCTAGTGTAATGAACGTTATAAGAAAGATGCGCAGACAACGTATTGACAATATAATTTTACACACTTAAAATAATCGCTATCTTTGTCTTAACTAAGTCGGCATTAATGCAAAGTATTTTTATACCGACTTAATAAGTAGTTGGCGATTACTTACATTCGCAAATAATACTATTACTTTTAAAGTGAGGGTTTAATGTGGGCTTTTAGCGAAAATAATCACTTTGCAATAACGTTTAGTATAATTATAAGCAAAAAGAAGGCTATTTGAATGCGAACCGGCGCACGCGCCGTTTACGTCACGCGACGTTCCAAGTTCAAACGGTGAACAATGGGTTCGGTAAAAATGGCGCGAGCTTTTGTTCTGGGTCGCTATTGTGGCGGCCGCGTTGGAGATCGACTCGCTATAAAGAATATGTTATGTATCACTTGTGCTCCTCGAGATAAGGAAAACTACACCATACGGACCGAATTACTCAAAATTATAGATACGAGCACCAACCGATATAACGAGACACGTGGATGATTGAAAGCAATGATTACAAAATTACAACCAATTTACTGAGCTCATTGATTCTTACTTCAAGTACCTGCCGTCCTATTCCTTTCACTTAATCCCAATCCGCATCCGCATCTGTACCAACATGATACAGCCAAGAAGTCTTATTAATTTGACCTAAGAAGTAAAAAACGTATTTTGAAAAAATCTTTGTGTATGCTCTAATTCTCGAGAAAGATTCTATCGCCAAACATCGGAGCTTAGGTGTAGAGGCACAACCCCTAATAACTTAGGCATAACATTAAAAATTCACCAGTATAATGTTCTAGATAAGGCTAAAACATAATGAAGCTATTACATTTGTGTATGAACGTACATTCGTCGCAACAAGTGTCGGTTGCTCCCCTCGGCAACCCTTGTCTCCCACCTGTTGCCAACCATTTACATAATACCAAATGTGCAGGAATTCTAAAGACTGCCTGTTGAATGCTTTGTTACTGTTTTTGCGAATATCATCTGTTTTTGTAGAATACGTTTGTACAATTAAAATTTGAATTAGATTTGAGCTATGAAATTATTATTTATTGTAGTTATAGATGTATTTATTGTGCTTTAGTCCAGTGTAGAAGGTAAATTGTGTTTTTTGCATAGCGTAAGTAGAAAAAAATAAAGGAACAGTCTCTCTTTTGGAACATGTTAGGTACGTGTTAGTGCAGACTTGTGTCTACCCGATAAACCGTTCTTAGAAGAACAGACAGTCGGTTTATATAGGTTTCATTATTCACCTTTCCTAATTCAAAAACAATCAACCGAGCAACCAGCTAATGAGTGTCCGAAAGCCCGAAGGTTGCCGCTCGTCCTCGGTTGTCCGGCCACGGCTGAGCAACCGGCGCATCTCCGGTGCTTTGTACACTTATCTACGCCATTCACGATTCTCTTCACCCCAAGAACGTTCGGCATACAACCTCTGTTGTCAAGACCTCCATGACTTGATACATTGCTTTCAAATTAAACGATCCGTTTTTGTTTTAGTTGCGAAATATTTGGTCGGATAAAATGTTTGAAATTATAGGTTGTTAAATATAACTTTATTTCACGTTTAAGTACTTAATAAGCGGGTAATGATCTTGTAATAAAACGTATAATTGCGATTTTTTTCTTACATTTAACTGTTTATTGTATTATACTTAAGGCATATTAGTAACAATATCGTACAACGGATGGGCCTCATCGGAAACTACAGGACAATTAAGCCGAAATCACTCCGGATTAATTACTTTAATTACGGAAACGGAAGTCTTGCCATCGTAGTTTTTGTGCATCACAGAATGCCATTCCAGATCTTAATGCCAAGCATGGCTGCTATTCGTGCCACCACCTTCTGGCATTATCTCCACTGAAATTTACAATTAGCTTTAACAACATATAAATAAATAAAGGTAAGTAAGTATATCAGGCTATTCGATCAGTTGTTTAAAGTTCCACAAAGGCGGGTTTCAAAATCAGAATTCAACTAAAATTACTTCTTTAACTTGATATTTTCTTTCGTAGTCAGTTTTTACTGAATAATTTGAGCTCGCTTACGTCCAAAATACTCATACATAAAATAAATAAACATACCAAGTCACAGCGTCTCTCAACGAATTAATATTAGAGCGATGATAACATTCACATAAAACATCTACTAAATAAAAGTTAATCAGTATGTTTTAAATATTTCAAACATAAGTATATATCCTTTAGAACATCAAATTTGTCAGTACTTATCATCAAATTATTTGCTAGGAATGTTAGTCGATGAGTTTTGCTCACATATTCTGATGTATTTGACACTCGAATATTGCAAACTTTATACCACTCAAACAGAATTAATGTTCGTTTCATCTTTTTTTTTAAATAACCTTGGTCCCATCCCAACACTCGACTGTTAACGACCACGGAGGCGGTGCATATATTTGTGTTAAAAACTTTTTGATGACAACACTCTTCTATTACTTTTAAAATAATTTTAAAGAACATAAGTTTGAATTTTTCTTACTTTTTATTCACGTATTTGTTTGATGTGAAGATATGTGTAACGTCATTAATTAGAATGGTTTGATGTTCGTGAAATAAAGTGTTGTGTTTTTGTTTTCATTGAGAAAAATATGAATTAACGTGCGCTGATTCTCTACAATTACTGGCACCGGAGGCTAGTTAGCGAGCCTCACAATCAGTTACATGCATTATATTTGTGCAGATATATGGCGCAGGTGTGTGATAAATGCGATGCACTCTATACACGCTTATATCACTAACTACAATGAACATAACTAGCTTATATTAAATACATTGGATGCACACAGATAAAAATTCCGGTTGTTAGAATATATTTCGAGAAAATCTCTTTAAAAAAGATATTTACTGTTTATGTCGAATACAGTCTACTGCACAATCGAGAAATAAACAGTAAAATAATAATATAGCCAGTAATTGTCTACCTCAGGGCAAAAACCTCATATACAGAAGGAAAAGCGAAGGCAGATAAAGGCTCAATACAGCTATTTATTCCAGCCTACAATAACAATAATTCCGCTAACAAAGTCGCAATCACTGCAATCAAAGGCTATCTGAGCATAGCATTTGTATAAAAAGATGCGTCGCAGTAATCGTGAGTCAAGTGCAGCTGCGCGAGATATATAGTGCGAGTAAATCACAATGAGTGCCGGAGTGCCGCAATTAATGCTGGCGTGATTCGCAACCACCGGCGCTTCACCCACCTTGCACCTTCGACAGCGAACACTACTTTATGTTAGCGACTCAAAAAAGAAAAATAAGAGGGCTATTCTCGTATTGTTATGTCTGTACTTTATTACCTTTGGGTGCTATCCATGTAGAGTTTTGGATGTTATGTCATATATTTATAGGTATACAAATAGTGTATGCAAAAGTTGCAGCTTTTGTCGGGAAATAAACTTTAAAGAAAGCAAAGCTTGTTAGCAATAAACTGTAATTAAAACACAAATAATATTTAAAAATATTACTTTATTGTAACAAATCTAGAAAGATAAGACAGTTAAAATAAATGACAGCCGATTTTTATTGATTTCAAAAGTGATTATGATACAAATTCTTGAGATCTAATTGAAACTAAAACGACAAACACGGGGAAAAATTTAAATTATATCAGAACGAGGTTCAGCTAGAGCAGATCAGAGGCCGAGCGGGCACCGACCGTGGGAGAGGTGCACAAATCTCCGCATCTCAGAACTGGTCGGCAGGTGCGCGCGCACCACACACACACGCGCGCCGCACGCATACAGCCGCACCAAACCTGGCGCACTTATGAATGAAGCCTACAAACCCGCACAAGAAATACACACGTACACTCACCCACACATACACAACAAATTCAATCTTGCTTGTTTATCTCTGATTTATTTTATTCGAAACCATCAAGTCTCAAAAAGTTGGCTATTAATTTGTTCTTCGGCGCTCTGTATAAATGCCGTAGATAAAGTAATTAATCCGATTGATAATGATCTTGGTGGACAACTCTTGAACCGTCCACGATCTAAATCGTTTATAGAATACTCGGAGAAACTATATGAATGTGTATCTGCTTTAAAATACCCTTAGGCTTATGAATAACTCATTGCAAACAGATCATATCTAGCGACCATGCATATGAACAAACCTGATTATAATAGAGCACATTTAAATAATAAATTGCTTCCACGATGATCTGCCAGAGAAAGAAAATCATAATACATTCGTAGTTTGGATGAGGTCCGATTGTAGAAACACAATATAAAACAAATGACAAACCACAAAAGTTCAAATTTTGAATATTCTTCATAACACCGGTTCCGTGCTTGTAGTGACGTCTCTAGTTTTTTACGAACGTTGATCTTCATTAAACAATTTATTCCTAACAATAGACGTGAAGGGATTTCGGTAGCTGCGGTCTCGATCGTGATTTGACCTTACGGTATTCAAGAACAAATAAAACTATAACTTTTAATGCTAAGTAAAATTAATAATATTGATAATTATGGTAACAATGTGGCGGTTGAAATACGAGGTTTAAAATTAATTTTACAATATGTAAACTAGTGTTATTTCTTTCTTAATATCTCTTGTTTGTGACATGTTTTGAAGGTATATTCATGTTGTTTGTGTGTTTGTTGCAGACATCCCGTCACAGGTGCCGCCGCTCACGCCTGGCACCAACAAGAAGATGGCCGAGGCGCTCAAGGCTACCTTCGCCTCTTGGGAGAAGGAGCAACTGCGCCTCGGCGTACCTAAAGGTGAGAACTGACCCACGCTGAATCCAACGAAATATTATAAGTAATCTCCTCCCGAACATTTAGGTCGAGTCATCCCCAATTTTGTATAAAGTATTGATAGTAAGGTGTACCTAAGGCATCAGCAAGAATCACATGCATATTATTACGGATTTCATATGATAATATGGGTAGGCTACCAGTGGGAAAATTTTGTGTAAAATAAAAGTAATTAGCTAACTGTGATGTATTTTGGGGTACTCAATATGGAAGTCCGGGAGGTGACATTCTTGGAGATTATTTCATAAGCTAAGTGGTCTAAGGTCTTCGCATAATTTAAATTCAAGTCTTTCTGTACATAGAAAGACTTTAAATTAAATTACAGAATTGAAAAACATCGTAATAAATCAATCAATCATCAACTAATATACTTATGTCACTGTATGTATATTCAATGAAAACATATTAGTGAAGACACAAGAGGTCTCGAAACCAGTTCAAACTTCATATCTGTTTTATTTACATATCTAATTCTGAGTTCATTATGTCCCAATAATTAACTTTTGTTTATAGACAATTAAAGTGAGCATCGGATGGAGGTTGAGCTATAAAATATACTTAAATTACCGTTTAACGTTCAGTAAATGCTTAGATAATTTCACACAAAGACATTTCGTCGTGTTCCACCGTCCACGGCGAGAGAATAAGAAAACATTCGCTCTATGGTTTATGTCCCAGTAATGTAAACTCCCTTCATTTGGTAGCGTTCAGCAATCGCACTTTATGGTCAGGAAGAAAAGGCAATAAAACCACATTAATATTAATATTAGACTTCACTCGCTGAGATCTGAGAGACCGAGGGAAAATCATCGCATGTTATTCTTAATACTATTCGTTCGTTTTAATACGATGCACCTGTTTTTAAGTAAGCTATTAAAAGTGATTAATCTTCAGTTACCAAGTCAAATTATGGAAACTTTTCGAATTTCTTAACAGGGCATGAAACGGAGAATCGTTAAAGTGCAAATTCGTCTTGCGGTGTGGTCCGGTGTACAAGGGCGACAAATAATCGCAACATTTTTTGTCACCGAGCTGGTAAAGTGAAGTCGTTAGCGCGTAAGAATGTTGTGATAGCCGTCTTGTTTTTCCCTCGTTCAATATTTAAGTGTATACTGGTTACAAGCAAAAACTGTTAGCGTACAGTTGACAAAGCGTATAAATACAAGGTATCATTTGCATATGGTAATGTGACGGACGCGTCGCCCTGTCGCGACCGCCATCGCCGGCGATACACACCTCCTATGTTGGTGGGTAATAACGACCTGCGTTTTCCACACCTCCATTAAATTAAATTTAAACGTCAATACATAAATATCAAAAGAAAACAAAAAAACATATCTGTAAATTGAACAAAAGCGTTTTTATTTAAATGGCAAAGTAATTGCACAACAACAATTAGTCAGTGCACTAGCATTCGGTTCGAAACGTATGTTTGCCTAGGATCGTGTTGTGGACAGGTGGCGGGTTCGATGCCCTGGCGGCGGAAGTGCGTGCGTCTGCGCCGCGTCTATTCGCGCTTCCGGTGTGCCCGCGCGCATCTAACAAAATCACGCGCAGGATGTGAATAACACTAGCTAAATCTTTTATCATTATTATCTGTATTGTATCAGTGTATTTGATTACGTGTTCATAAAATACTGATAAAATTACAACTAATATTTGTTTAAATCTTAGTGAAATTTTAAGTATCTAAATCTAATTAAAGCTTCTGAAACCCCGTAATGCAAGGGTTATTCCGTTTTTATAAAAGCAATAAAACAAATAATTACATTCAACCTTCAGTTACTTTAAAAACAGTCGTTCTAATCTTCATTTCATTATGTAAAACTTTAATGTATTGAGTGCCCTTTTAAATAAACAAGAAATTAAACAAAATAACAGACCGACCTTAACTTGGTACCATACGTTATCGGAAGCCTGTGTATGTGTGCGTGTGTACACGTGTTGTCAAATCGACTTGATTCGTTTTAATTGTTCAACGTAATAAATTGCGTAATAAAAACCAAATTGATAAAATTTCAAAGTACTCGGTATGTAAAACTGCTTTTCCAATGAGTGGTATCGAGTTGGTTATCGATTATCGAGTTTTAAGATCATTTAGGTTGACCGAAAACAGATTTTGTCGTCCTCTACCAATTATAACATCAGGTCCTTCCTGTAAATACCATTTTCACGTTCAAAATCGTAAAAGCTGCAAAGATAAATAATAACATAGAGAGATTAACAAAAACTTTTTTTATATCCTGAAACAAAGAAATCATACGATAATATTAGGTTTAGATTAACATTTTACAACAAAATTAAGGTGCTAACATAAACTTATTATCAAGATCCCAATTAATTGTTTGACACAGTAACATTACAACCTATTCTAATCATACTCCATACGTGAGAATCATGAAATATCAATTAAGATAACATTATGAACTTAAAACACATAAAATTATGCGTAAGATTCAAAGGAACTGGTTGCACTTGCAATAACACATTTCACTATAATTAAACGCGTTTGACGCAAAACGAGGATACACTGATAAAAATATATGCTCTGTGTCAAACGCATCTGATTTACAATACTCAACCTTACTGCTTCGAAATAAGGGCCACCTCCTTGTCGAAGTCTGTGGTCCAGTGAACAAAACTTCTAATTAATTTGTGTAAGAAATAGATGCCCAGTTTATGGGATAACTTAGAGATCTTAGACTAGACCACACTGAAGCTAAATCCATACATTAATTAAACTACACAAGCAGTTCATAAACTAACTTTAATTGGTAATAACAAATCCAACAAGTACTATGATCATTAAAAAGAACATTTTCTGATTTTTAACAAGAATAGGTGAACCCACACTACCTACAAAACAAACGACATTAACACCGCAACTGCATTTCACAATCCATCGCGTTTTATCGTCAACAATGCATACTTTACATACGCAATTAATATAAATAAGCCCGTAATGGATTCGAAATCAAAGTTTATGTTAGTTTCAGTGGGTATAGTCGGAGAGCTAGTGGTATCTTGTTGATCTCGATAAACATAAAGTGATTCCGTTGGCAATGACGTCCTGTAGTCGCGGAGACAGACTGTTATCTTAACATCGGTAGTTAATGAAATTGCTCTATTAACATACGAACCGGGCTTTGTTCTGCCCGGACTTCAATTAATGTACATGAGAATCCCAAGTATTTATTAGTTTATTTAAACAAACATGTTGAGTAAATTGTTGTTAGTGGGTGCCAGTGATTTAAACCGTTTTTAATATATTTGTCAAATAATATAACATATACCATACATTCAAAGAGATAATTAATACATATATAATAAAATTAAATTAAAACAAACACAAAGAATACAGTTCTCTTTCAAGCCGCTACACCCGTAAAAGCAATTAAATACGATCATGTAAAAAAATCTCTTTCTGGATTTTATAATTAAATAAAGTTGTTGCCATATAAACGTGGATATTAAATAATATTTAACCACGATACTAATGAAAACGTTGTCATTTGACTTTGATGTGATCATGTAAGATCACAGCGTCAAGATACGCGCTTTCGCCAGTCGCGGCTCGACACAAACATTAAGCGTCATGTCCCGACCGACTAAAAGCTGTAATTAAACTAATTATTTATTATTAGACAGCTCTCCCTCTTCGAAGGGAAAAAGTTCTGCGTACAACAGTAATTTATAACATCGTAACACATAACTGTGTTTGTATCGATTGAGTTTTTCTCCTAGTTAACCTACTTGGTTAGAAAATGTTTAATGGTCACTGATTGAATCGATCGATCTTTAAGTTATGCTGAAATTCTTTGCAAATGGATGCTTAATTATCACCGATTTCCCTATTTATGTGACCTTATTTGACTTTAAGATAGGAAAATGGGTAAAAGCATGTTTTGCCATGTTTTCGCCAACCAACTTTTATCTTTCCCTTATAGAACAAAGTCGTGTGCACTCACTGAGAAGCAACGAGAATTGCATTGTTTAATATGTATTTAAGACTTCAAATTGAAAAATGCCAGATTTTATTATAACTACCTAAAAATAAATAGAAATACCTACCTAATTAAAAAATACTTAGGTACATCCGTGTGTAACTTCGAAAACTCTGGATATCTGAATAAACAAGATTTTAAACCTTCTTAATGCAGACAAATCTTATGGCTCAGCAAGTAGGAGATCGATTCATTGGTCATCACAATAGAAATCCTTAGCTCATACTTGGACAGCGGCTCGGCACACATTGGGGCGTCAAGGTCGGGCCGCTTCCGCCGCGTGTGGCAAGTTCCGCTGTGAGGCAACCCGGCTCGCTGGCCCGCTAATTGTTGTGTTGCAGCACTTGCAGCCCTGCGCCATCCGGCTACAATTGTGCATTTTACTACTTGATAGCTAACGCCAATCACGGCCACTGGCGGCCTGATTTCATATTCGCCCTATGTATTGAAATAATGAATAATTTTAATTGCTTGTTAATGGAATGATGATTGATTGATTATACGATAGTGTCGATAGCAATACATTAATATAATGATCACTTGTTCCCGATCATTTACTGACCATAATTTCTGCGACCTTATAAGACCACCTTAGGTTTAAGCTTCTACTTATCTAAAACTGGGGCGTAGGCTCATTCTGTTGTTTTATCCAAATTACTTTAATTCGATTTTGATTTACCTTTGAACTTACGTTTTGCGATAACTTTATTTAATTCTATCCTCTTGTTTCGTGTAGATCCTCGGCAATGGAACGAGGCGGCGGTGGCGGCGTGGCTGCGGTGGGCTGCGCGGGAGTTCTCGCTGGAGGGCGTGGCGCTGCAGCAGTTCGCGCGCACGCAGGGCAAGGACATCTGCGCGATGGGCCGCGAGCAGTTCGTGGCGCGCGCCCCCGCCTTCATGGGCGACATACTCTGGGAACACCTCGAGATCCTCCAGAAAGGTAGGTATTGGTATACCGGGTATGGAACCCTTCTTTCTATCTGTTAAAGTCCCACTGGAAAAAAAATATTTACATGAAAAGAGCATTGTATTAGTCCTTTTTAGGAAAATTTCTGACTTTCTAATTGAGACTAGCTAACTCCTAAAAACTGATTTGTAAAGTTAATCAAGCAAAACGATGGACTATTTTCAAAATACCTTTGTGCTAGTTATTTGAAAGATATTGAGTTCTTTCTTCTGCAAAAAATGATAAAACAATGTGTTCCATAGATGTGGAGAAGGAGCGTTCGTTGCTGGCCAACGTCCCGCCGAACATGTACGAGAGCAACGTGTGCCTCCCGGAGCTGCCCGAGTACATACCGCCGCCGGCACATCACTACAACAACAACAACAATACCGGTGAGTTTCGCACAACACTAGAACAACACCAGCAGGATATTAGACAAGGAGCACTTGACTACAGTTCAAAGAGACATTTAGCTAACCCTATATTTGCCATTTCAATTTGACCGTCTTTACTAAGTAGTCAACAGTTGAAAGTGGAATCCACAACGGAAAATTAGCATGTAATAGGCACTACAAGCTAAAGTTAAAAGAAAATTGTAGTCAAGTGACAGTCATTTGTCTAATGTTCTAATAGATACCTATTTTGAACTTTATGGTTATTTTAATAGGGTATATTTTTCTATATGTATATTCCTCAATATAAAATGTAAGGAGAAAGTTGATATAGGTGAGCTTAAGCTTAAGGTAAGTTAGGTCTACGAGAGGTCTACGCTTGTCTACGGAGCGGTGTCGTAGCGACTTTAAGGTTTGGTTAGCTTTTAATTATAATTATACTTATTTTTTTTTACATTTACGTAGCCTTCTTCGTTTTATATTCAACTTCATTTGTGATTACAGAATCACAAGTAGGTTTCTAATAATTATACCGGCTTGTAACCAAAGTCAAAAATCTTTTTCTAATCATCTACAATTCATAACGTTTGATCTTTCGTCTCTTCTAGAAAAGTGCACATATTAATTATTGGAATATAGAATATAACATACGTCATATTAAGGAACACTCTGAGGCTTCAATTATACCTGTAAAGTCACTTGTTACTCCAACACATTTATTAAGTAAATAGTATTCAAATTTCGCCAGTAGCAGTTATAATAGGTTCGCGATAAGCAGCGGCGTTAAGTGCGCGGCAAAGAGGCTCATTATACTCAGACGATAGCCCGACAATTATGTGCTAGAACCCGACGTTTATTGGTAGCCGTAAACACGAGGACAGCTTCCTTACTACGCTGCTTTATGTATTCACTTATTTATTTGCATTCGCTATATAAAACGATGTAAGGACTGATTAGTAGAAGATATATTTTTTTATCGTCGTACATTTTGGGGATGGATAGAAAGACGGTGTAAAGTCACATGAAAATGTATGATACATCAATAAGTTATTTAGCCTAAGTAAATAAAAAACTAAACACTACGTGCTTATTAACCCTCTTCGTAGTTAAAACGTAAAGATAATGCAAAAAAAATACATACCTAAAACCAAACAGAAACTCCCTTTTTGGAAGTCGGTTAAAAACTTGAAAAGAAAAGCATGTCTAGCTAGCTGTACTTTCAAAGTATATTAACTAACTAAAACGTAAAGAACAGAAGTTATTTCGGCTAGCTTTATATTATTTGTTTTGACTCAACGAGACACTAAACGTCGGTATTGTGATTTGCCTCAATTCGCATTACATTGTTAATAAACACATAAAACTGATCGCAGTAAAATATATTACGTTGAATTGTGTAACGTTGTAAAACGGTTTATCTGTCCGTACGTATGTTGTTTCCTGGGAAACTTATCAGCGATACTACGTACATCATACTATGTATAGACTTCCATTAAAATATATATTTAGATTTGATGTAATTTGTATTTTATGAGATAAAAGTCATTTAAAATATCAATTTAAAGCAACAGTAGCGTCGTCAAATGCCTTGACAACCATCATCAAAAGTATCTTGAGATGTGAAACAATAAAGTTTTTTTATTGTTTGTAATAAAGAACCCACAATCTGAGTTTATGTCCTTAAGATAGATAAAACTATAACATCTTACAAATGGACCAACAAAGCGGACAAGAAATTGGAAATTCGGTTAAAGTGTTAAGGTGCAGTTAGTACGTATAATATTAATCAAATTTACAATCGGGGGTGGCTGCGTAATCTCACGGATAAAAGCTCATTTCCATTAGATATAAACCGCGGTGTTTATTGCGTTGTAAATCATCGGCGCGGGATGTTTTGACTGCTGCTCGGTCTTCAGCTTCTGAAATAATAAATTAACGAAGCGACACGATGTCCTCTGGTCGCGATAGCCGCTAGCGGGTGGTCCACGGCCTCATCACCATCAGACACCAATTTACGCTACATGATGGACGGGATATACGGTGACAGATTAACATAAATATTACTGAGACTTGTTGTGTAGACGAAATAGTTCTGAGACATAAAATATCAAGTTTAATCCAAAATGCCAGTTATTAGTACAAATCACAACACTTACGAAATAAAACATTACTATCAAAACCCAAATAAGTAACAATTAACAGCTAACAAAGTACATATTACACCAATTTTCGGTAAAAACGTTAATTAACAACAATAACCCCAAGGCAATAACTTTTACTGCTGCGATCGCGGACCTAAGACTGATACCGTTTCGACTAGTTAACTCAATTATAAAAACAACTATCGTTGATAAAAAACCTACGTTTTACAGTAACATATCACACACGGGTTCCAGTCCGCTGGGTATGGCGCAATGCGACCTTGGCGCTGTTTTTCCGCTCTCTTTCAGCTAACCCGAGGTCTGGCAGAACGTCTTACACCTTGTGCCACTATTTGAAACGTGACATTTTTGTACATATATTATCCTGTTTTACATAAACGCGAGTTTTGACTATCATTATTTGTTTACCCAACTTCTGACTTTGAGAATGGTTTTAGATGGATAGATTCACGTGACGTTCAGACATGCGTACTTATTCCTTTATTTGTACACTCACATTCACACAAAAAGACTCAACTGAAATTACCCTCATTGGAAATTAGAATCTCTACATGTATCTTACATCCACTGAATAGGTATAAGTACAATTCTTTACGTGAGTTAGTATCTCAGAACAATTCTACTAAAAGGCCAATAAGTAGGCAAGCAATCTTCATTTTACTAAATAGAACGTTAGGCTTCAGTTATTAAAACAAGGCCAGAAATCCTACAATCATTTAGCCTGACATAAATCACAGCCCACCCTGATAGGTAAATTACTTGATCATTAATATTACAATGACGCTCTAACAATGAAATAGTGGCTATTTTTAAACCACGAATACTTTTGCGAAAACCGTCCAACATTGCAAGTGTTACTTTGTTCTTTTGTTTTTACATGCCAACATACTCGTAGCTGTCTGAAACAATATGGCGCTTACAAAATCCCGCGCGAAACTTATTGATAAGAAATAAGAATGCTTAATGAGTTATATGTGATATTAAAGTTTAAAGAATGGTAGGTAGATGTAAAGTACTTTGAGAGTAGATTGTTCAATCGCCCCTACCACGGGCGTGCGCGCGCGCAGCCTGGCTCGCGCAGTCTTCGGCCGCTACGCTCTTACTCATCACTCGCATTATTCTTCTACGCACCACCTGAAAGTTCAGTGTCTTCAACTATACCAATAATTTCTATCAAACCGATAATATTTTCAAAACTTTCAATTTATTTTTTTAATTTTAGTTTCCTAGTAATAAAAGTCTTCGTTTGAATTTTATTAGGCTATTTGTTTCCTCGGTTGGAGCGATATCCCTTAGGATAAGTGGCAAGTGTCTCGAGTGCGTGTGACTCAGTATGGCGGGTTTGGATTCTGGTTAAGCTATGTTCTTACACCCGAGCTCCCGCGCCAGGGACTCCACCGAGCCGGACCCGGTCATGGTGTGGCGTGGTGAGTAACACCAACACTTCAAAATATAGGCTTTTTAGATATGTATGTATTTACATACATACGATGTTCTTAAATAATACAAGACTGTTTAATTTTGCCCTTGCCATAATCTAACGCTTGGTAAAATAGAGCTTATTAACCACAACTGTTTTTATCAATATTTTAATGGGGTAAACATCAAACACGCTCTACCGAAACACTATCAATGTAGGGCTTGAGTCCTGTTTCTAGTTGCTAGTATGCTGTTACTTTGGTTATTTTGACTGCAGGAGTTAGGTAGACGTAGAGGTTAGCATGTTAGAGCCTGGCCAGTACGTTAGGTGCACTGCATCGGGTGAATTTCACGCGTCCTCGCGTCAACTCGAGCGTCACAAACGAATGCAAGTGGGCCGACGAAGCTGAAGGTTAACGCACAAAAACACATCGTATATATTCAATATTTTGCAACTGCACTCGTATTAATAAACCGTGCGGGTATATGGTTAATGTTGTGCTGGTGCAACTCCGTGGCATCCGCGCTGTCGCAAGGGCCTGCGATCGGCACATCCTCGCGTTGCGCACTCGCCGCTAATCGCCGGACGTACGCCTCGGAACAACGTTGCTAAATTTACAGTTTAAACAATATGTCTAATGCACTGAAAAATTCATGGTCACTAGAAGTTGTCGCAGCCACGAAGCAGTCAACTGCAACGGAATCTTGAAGTGCGCAAGACTTATCCTTGTGTCTGATACGAAACGATGGATGTTGATTTCACATAGATAACACATAATATACATGCAACGTTAATGCCTTAACAGTAACCAACAAGCCAGTACTAAAATATTATAGTCTGCGCGGCAATAAGTCCCGTTAGAACAGTCATCCTTGTTAGCGTACATTTACGAGTTGCAGACGCAATATATCGGGCGTGTTACGTGGCAACACTGGCAACCAATCATTATGATTTATTAGTATAAAGTGATATGGGCAGTTAATGTGGTGCAGTCAGCGAGGCGACTGTGTCCTGCCACTCGCACAGATTTATCAGCCGTGGCCCCGCCCTACCCGATAGCCTTACCCTACTACACGAACCATTCAGCTTTATTAAATAAACATTAATTGGTGTGATAAAAAAGCAAATACTTAATTAATATGAAATATCATGCTAACACACATATTTTAACGTAATAGCGGCGTAGTTAGCCGTAGTTAAAATATAAACCGCGGTATTTACGACGCTTAATAACCATTCGCTAACAAATAATGCGGCTATCGCATCAGATCGCTTTGAAGCAATTGTGCAGCTCCATTGAGATATTTAGTGCAGGTATAACGTGTGGCATTCGTAATGCTATTAAATGGAGCAGTAAATACATAGCAAAATCACGAATGACTATAAACAACTCAAATGCTTTTCAACGTCTGAACCACAACCTCTACAAATCAATTTACGTGGACAAAGTTCCACAAATCACGAGTCCTGTTCTAATACCCGTTAAAGAGAAACTCCACAATCAAGTGCGGAACAACTAATATCATTTACATTCACTATATAACTGTCAATAGTTGTGAAGTGTCGACAAGAAAAATATTGAGCTTTCTAAGATATCAATAAAGAGATACGTGTCGTTTCGAGCAGCCACATCCGGCCGCCATTGTGTTTCAACTGGCGTACTTCCGGTGCAACCCGATACACACTCCTGCGCACGTGCGCAAGCTTTTCAAATTTCGAACCACGAAAATTTCATACAAAGGACTATTAAGGGATGTAATAAAATAGAGAAAAAGTAAGACAGTTAAATAGAGTCATTGAGAATAATTACATAACGTTTTAATGATTTCACGTTATTTTATTAACCGACGAAAACAGAGGAGGTTCTCAATTCGACGCGTATATTTTTTTTTTTTTTTTTATGTATGATCACGCATATCTTTTTACTGAGTAGTCCGATTTTGATAATTCTTTTTTTATTGGAAAGGGTATACTCCAAAGTTGGTCCCATATAAATTTGAAAAAAGAATTCCCACCCTAAGGGTGGAAAAACAGGGGTTGATTGATTGTTCACGCACTGATCGTAATGTATTACCACGCGTAACTTTTTACTGAGAAGTCCGATTTTGATAATTCTTTTTTTATTGGAAAGGGTATACTCCAAAGTTGGTCCCATATAAATTTGAAAGAAGAATTCCCACCCTAAGGGTGGAAAAACAGGGGTTAATTGATTGTTCACGCACTGATCGTAATGTATTACCACGCCTAACTTTTTACAGAGTAGTTCTATTTTGATAATTCTTTTTTTATTGAGTAGGCTATACCTAGAAGATGGTCCCATATAAATTTGGAAAAAATATTCCAATCCTAAGGGTAGAAAAACAGGGATATATTGAATGTTCACTAACTGATTTTAATATATGACCACGCGTAACTTATTACAGAACAGTTTGATTTTGATAAATCTTTTTTTATTAGATAGGGGGTTATACCTTGAAGCTGGTCCCATATAATTTTACTCTAAGGTTGGGAAAATAGGGGTGATTTATTGTTCACTCGCAGATTTGAATACTAAAATAAGGTAGTTAGCTATTTTAAAAATAATAAATTATTTAGCATGTAGCAATTAGTATATAATAGCCACAAAAAAGTATAAAATAAAAACTTTTTAACAAAAAAATTAAACCGCCGAAAACACTGAAAAGCAAAAAATAAGAAACCTTTTTTTATTTAATCTTAATAACTAAGTTCTTAAACGAATGTGAGTATACCTAAATAATTTTGAGGCGGCGCCAAACTATCAATTAACAAAGATCACAAAATTACCTTAAAAATAAAGAAACAACCAAATCAAAAACGCTATATACTATACTATAATTATATTCTTTACTTACCACCTACTAATTCCATTGTGAAAAGCAAATAAAAGTTTTGAGTTCGAGATTATCAACTTAACAATGCAATGAAATCTCCAGCGATAAAAATTAAAATTTCTAAAAAAATTAAGTACCAATATATCGTAATTAATTAATTTGCCTGTTTGGCGCCGACTCGAAATTATTTAGGTATACTCACATTCGTTTAAGAACTTAGTTATTAAGATTAAATAAAAAAAGGTTTCTTATTTTTTGCTTTTCAGTGTTTTCGGCGGTTTAATTTTTTTGTTAAAAAGTTTTTTGTGTCTGCCACTTACACTTAATTTATTAACATCTATTTGTACTCGCCTTTTTAACTCAAGGCGTAATTTTATGGTTTCATTGAATAATCGTTTGATACCTGATTAATGGGCTTTTAAATTAAATACATGTCCACTAGTTAAATACTGTAATTCTAGAATTAAAATAAAATAACGTGTTGAGTATTGCCAGCGAACTAATATAATTATACACATCAACATTCTTTTTACCGCTTTATTAGCAATCGAAGGCATTCTCAGCATTTACTTTAATCGATACTCACCGGCTTACCGCAATAGGCCGTAAAGTATGCTCATTGTACAACTACAAAACACATGTAATCCCTCAGTACCCATTCAAGTGCTGGCAGGTAAGACGATAATAAAAAAATCAGCCCATAAGGGTTGGCACACGAAAAGAGCAAGGGTTTCTTTGATGGGGTGCTTGCAAACGCTCGGCAGCCTCGGGGGCCCTTCTCCAACGAGCCCTTAATAAGGGTCCTCACCGAGTGCCCATTCAATCAGCCCTTTTTCTTCACCTCTTCCACGTGTCCTTGATTCGAATTCTAAATCTGATTTGCTTGTCAATGTTATTGTACTCGTATAAAGAGCAAGGGTCAGTTCTCACAAAGGGATTTAATATTCAAAAGCTGCCCTTATCGCATTCAGTTTACAGCTATTTTAATATAGCTGATGAACGCATTGATAAAAATTCATGGCGTAATAAAAGTTTCAGTTTTTATTAAAAATGTTTGGTTCGAAAACAATTATTAAGCATTTAATCTAGAGACAGTCAATAGAAACGTCGTCTTGTGATTGGGTGATTTATGTAGGTCTATGTATATTCATTTAATGTTCATTTAAGTATAAATGCATTCGTGTGTGGGTGTATTTAAATAAGTCATGGAATTTTTCACAGAATCGTTCGTACCTACTGAGATAAGAACACAACTTTATAATTTCAGTTATACAATGCATAACAGCATGGATTTTTTTAAAACTTTGTAATGATATGATGGAATACTTTTTTCTTGAAAATCGACACCTCTTCGTTTTATCAATTTGCAGGTGTTTTCGGCATTAGCTTTTGTCCTTGCCGTGTGTGGGTGTGGGAATAGCGAGTGAAGGAGTTTCGCGAATCCATTGCGTTCCCATAGTGTCGGTAGACACGGCTCAATATAAGTGTTGGGTTACTGCAGTTTGCGCGTCTCGAGGCGCCGACAAAGCCCGCCGGCGGCACCTTTGATGTGCCGAATTCAATTAATTGCCTTATTTGCGGCAGTGGTACGCTCATCGTAGGAATCCCCCGCAAAAACAAATATTTGCTGAGTCTTCATTATCCGTTATTAGGTGGTGCGAACTTTAATTGTCTCCCGGGCTCATTTAGTTTGCCTTGATTGCACTCCGGGAGAGAAGTAAATCACTCATTTTCGCTACCCTCATAAAATAAAACGTCCCTACTATTCAGTTAAGTTCAAAGCGTAGCTTATAAATTTTAATGGGTCGTTATCAAAACGCTCACTTAAACTAAACATAATCTACCAAACAGTTATCCATTTCCAAAGCAAACAATAATAATCAGTTTTGACAGCAGTAATTTTATAACAGTGCGCTAAACTCCTTCTGGGCCCAGCGGCGCAGTGCGATAATATGTTACGTGTCCCCGATACGTTATCAGCCCAAGCGGGGGTGTCGGGGGCTGTGGCGGGGCAGGGGGGGAGCGGGGCTGCTGCCGGACGGCGTGGGCGCACTGTCCTTCGCAACACTGCCCCTGAGATATCACTCGTCGCTGTCACAACACTATATCACCACTGCTCATTCAGACTTACCACTTTTTGTCCGACTCTAAAGCCGGCGATAACATTTTTTCCCCATTTTTTGCATGTTTATTTAGGCATGTCATGCCTTGTCATGTCAATTTGTTGGTTTAATGATAAAACCAATCATAGAGTACATGAATAAATATTTATTTACAAATAACAAACAACGCGAAATTCTCTCTGACAAATATAATATTAACACATGTACATGTGGACAGCTATGTAGTTCCTAGGTCGCGGCTCATACAAGAATATGTCAGAATCATAATGTTCCCAGAAATCGTTCCAAATATAAACGTGGATAAATGTCGTATCACGCGCCATCGCGACACATGACGGAGGCCGAGAGAAATAAATTATTGGTACCGGAAGTGACGTCCCGGGCTCGCTCCAATTTAAAACACAACCCACGAAGTAGCATCGTCTAACACAGTGCGCCGGTGACAAACACTGCCGCTATGCGACCATCAAATAATACCCGTCAAACACTATCTCGTAAAATTTGCTTTTAAATGTAATAGCCGCTATTCGAAATAAAAACAAATTATACTTAATGAATGTCACAAACTAATATATTGTATCCTTAAATGGCCGGAAATAAAATTTTAAAACCTTAGACAGACTAATAGAGAACACAAATTGAATTTCAAATTAGAATTCAATCAGTTCGTATAATCGACACAACCGGATGCGCTGCGCTTTTTAATTAGTGCAAAGGTTAAGAAGTTACCCAAAAAAACCTTTCATGTTGTCAATAAGCAGCAGCGGTATAATTATATGCAACCGTTAGTAGTCGTTGAAGCCCATCGCTATGTCTCCGACAGTTCTGGATGAAGTGCTCCCGCGCCGTACAGATTTATGGACAGTTTTCAGTGTTTTTATCTAAAAAAGATTGTTTATCTGGTACTTCCGTCGCCTGCCGCGGCCGAACGCTTTATTGTTTACACATAATGTAATTCAAAGCAGGGAATTCCTCAGTAAATTGTATTTTTAAATTTATACACGGCTGGGAATCGGGAGCTTACTTGGTGAATATCGATTGTCCGCGACACTGTAGGCTACGATATCATCTGTTGGGGTTTTTGCGATCGATATTACGCCGATGTCATACGTAATTATTGTCTTTATTTATGCCGACTTCTTGAACTAACATGTCCTGTTCTAAAATGACAATGTGCTCGTAAAGTTAAGCATCATAAATTTTCAACTATTTTGTCGTTCAAAACAGCTAACTTTGAATATTCTGCGAAATTTCATTATTACTGCATAAATACATCACATGAGGGAGGAGCCATTTGCAACTATTTCTCAGTCGTTACACGGTACCTTACGTTACCTTAAGCCCATATGAGTGAAACGCAGAGCGATCAAGACGACAAAGACAATATTCCTGTATATTTATTAGTCGCCGCGTATATTATGTATATGATATTGTTTTTGCATCACACGTCTCTGCGGTTCTATTTCCTGGTGCAGTGTGTTACATGATAGGAAATTGTGTGCCGATCACAATATCCACTGTGTGTTTATTTCCTTCGCATTTATTCAAATATTGGAAACTCATTTCCCGCGCTATTTCCCGGTGGAAAGGCGCGTCTCGCGTGCTCTCGTCTCGCTAATTGCATTTCGCGTTCGCTCCACAGACTTATTCTCCCAGTTTCAGGGCACCTACATGTATAGCTTACTTGATGCGAGCCTGCATACGACGTTGTTAGTTCTTTAGGCTTTCATACTCGTCGGTTATTTTGAGGAAAGTTAGTAAACGAGTAAACAAAATATTTAAACAGTACATTAAGTTCTGCTATAATATAAGAGCGCCGCCTTGTTTTGCAAAATTACTTTAGTATTTAACGTCTATGGTTGCCAAAACTATATCTACTGGTCTATGTTAATTTAAGGTGACTCATTACGTTTACGTGCGACTGAGTCATGTGTGGTCTCGCGACAAATTAGGCAGCGATGTTTTATGGTTACTTTTCTCCCTTATCACGCACCAACCATTATATTTGTGGCCCGCGTCACAGCATACTAACAAAAAATCGGCGTCGTATCTTCCGACGGCGTCGAAATCGCTTCCTCCGGTAGACAATAGCCTCCAGTATCCGGTGGAACACGTGCTCAGGTGCCTATTATGCCCCGGAACGATCCATCGCCCCTTAACTGCCTTTTGTGCCCCAACTTAGTACCCACCCCTGTAACTTGACCCAGATTCGGGCCAGCCCACTAGCTCGTGCCCTCCCATCGAATCTCATTCTATCATATCGCATATAAACGCATCTGCTTAGGATCATGTAAAGCGACACTTTTGTCAACATCCTGGAGAGTTCAGCCTTATTTGCTACTGCGCCAATTCAAATATCAATATCTCTTCTCTATTTTTTTCTTGATCTGCAATTTTGACTGTCACCCTATTGTTGGATTCTAAATACATAAATATCATCGTATATCGTATCAGCATCTCTGAAAGATTATCCCTCATATTCATATTACAACAGTTAAAAGATGACTCAAAATTATATACGAACTCATTAATCACAATTTAAAAAGGTAACGTATTACATAAAGGTTACAACAATTGCTTCACAGAATGGAAGTATTCTAAATTTAAAATTCAAGTGTTGTGTGCGCCTGCGCGGTGGCTACTATCAAACAATGAGAATCATAGTCAAGGTCGCACGCGTCATGGTCATTATTATAACGTAATTATGATAGCACGTTACCTTACCTAACTGAATTTGCGAAACAATCCAACTGTTTTTTTCTCAGGTTTAGCGTCATCTTAGCTACTCGCTTGTTGTTATAAAACGTCATTGTATAATACACTGGCAGGTTGTGAAAGACGACCATAAAGAATGGTAAAGGATTCCAAATAAAAAAAAATGGTCTGTCACATAAGTACTTTTTGCAGAAAATGTATGACACGCTATCAAAATACTGCAAAACATTGTCTAACTTGACATGAGGTTTAATTTCAGTATCATGTAAAAACCACAAAATATATCAGTTAGCTTAAACGTCTGTCAGTTGGCAGCTAACATAAGTTTATATTTCGCTTGTTTGTATATATTCACATTACTCAAGCAGTTTGTGTGCTGAAGTTTCATTTGGCTAAAGAAAAATACAATAACGTGCGTCATAAGATGCATTTCTATAATTATATTCACGTAAAGCAAACTAGCACTATTTATTGATGTGCAATTTACTTACAAAAAATAGTACTCTACTTTTTTCCAAGTTGGGTGTATAAGTACAAAGCAGTGTCAGTCGTTACCTACTAAAATGAAATCGTTGTACTTTGTCCAGTGATCCTTGTAAATTGCTCGCTACCACGATAACAATTTCACGTGCTCTACAAACGGGACTCTACATTGTTTTCGTTCAGCTAACAGCGGCTCTTGATCTCATTTTCCTTAAATGATAACAAACAGGAAAACAACGGCAATGTAATAAGAATGAAATATTTAATATTATATGTTTATTTATAAAATTAGCATGGTGGTGTAATTAGAATGTAGTTTGCTTAATTAAAATGCAACAGTTAAAATCAATAAAATTGCGTAATATTTCTTATTTGCAGTGTAGTTATCGCTTGATCTGATTGAGTAGTATTCGTGTATATTTCGTGAGCGGTGTCCGTGCTAATTTTCGTGATACCCATCAGTGAGATTAGCGAAAAAAAAACTCAACGGTCGCGCAACAGTTGGTCGTGTTGTAGCAGGTGACGCGACAGGTCGCGGCTCGTGTTCGTTCGTAGCGCTTCGTGCGCGCTCGGCTCTCGTCGGCCGCGTTTTCCAC
Source organism: Autographa gamma (assembly GCA_905146925.1). Taxonomy (NCBI): domain Eukaryota; kingdom Metazoa; phylum Arthropoda; class Insecta; order Lepidoptera; family Noctuidae; genus Autographa; species Autographa gamma. The sequence continues at coordinate 4,650,057 of LR989868.1, read as the reverse complement.
GGCCGCCCTCTCGATCCGCCCGAAAGCTCGCACTGGCCGCAGTCGGAGATTAGACGCGACACGACGCGGGTGCTACGAATGCTGCTCCTTGCATACAAAAGCTCGTAATTGTCACTTGCAACGTAATAATATTTCATCGGTGTTTAACGTTGTGGAATATTTTTTATTTAAATGTGCTTTAGTATTTCAATAGTAACATTGAAATATTGCGTTTGAAATTGAAATAATAGACTTAAATATTTTTTCACGGTTTTAATTTTTTTCAAAGATTTTAAAATCAGTGTTGGAGTGTAATGTGTTGGTGATCAGTAGTGGAGGTTGGTGGTGCGGGGACCGGCGCCGGGCCCGCCATGCTGCTGGTGGAGTCGCCGCGCGAAGCCGCCGTGCCCGCGTGCGCGGCGCCGCTGGACCTTCCCATGTCCACGCTAACTAAGCTCAACTTCACAGACTACAGTGCTAAAGTGAACAAACCCTACTCCGAGACGGAGGCTAGGGATAACACGAGACTGAATTACGAGCAGGCCTTGGCCAGCGTGGCCCGGCTGAGCTATGAACAATCAGTGCCCAATCCAGGCAAGCTGCACTATGCGGAGCAGCCCCGGCTCGCCTACGATCCCACCGTGGATACGCTGTGCGGAGACCCTACCTTCTTAATAAATACAGGTCGGTAATCGAAACACACCACAATAATTATTAAAATAATTCAGGATCTTTTTTATTATCGACTCTACTTTTTATTTATTTTTATTCTTAATTCAAATTATTTAAACAATGAATATTCCTCATGTTAAACATTTCCTATAGTTAAATTGCAACGGCCTGGACTCATTAACTTGCGGTTACGGTAAACGGAACAAAATAAACATTGGAAATAATTGAAATTATCAAACACTTGCGTAATATTATTAAAATAGTGTTACATTATTGTATTCATTATGTACTTAGATATCAGTGGAAAATAAAATAAAAAGCCTATTTCTTTCTTGGTTATAATTATTAAAAATAAACTCTTTTTGATTTATACTTAATGCTTTGTTTTAAAATTAATATTTGTTTCTTACGAAATATTTAGTCTTTTTTTTATTTTAGAATAAATTCAAATAAAAATAAAATTATAACTTTTATTTTTTTGTGAACAATCACTGACTGTCAAATTAAGACGGGAAGCCAGCAAAGTAAACGAACACTGACCAATAACATCTTTATAAAAGCGTAACGCATGTATATTTAAATCATAAACACATTTACGTTATAAATAAGCAGAGCTTCATTGAGAACTCTCAAGTTGGGAGCGGAAGCACTTTCGCCGCCGCCATGTTGGATCCGGCGGCGGGGGTGCGCGGGCGCACCTCGCGCGCTTCCGCCGCGTGACGCGCATAAAAAGCTTTGCAGTATAGTCACACAAGTTACATTTGCATACATAGATTACGTGAAAGCATTGTTAACGCGACGATCAACTGCTTACAATAAACCTCCACTGGCACGTAGGTACCACGCGATTCATACTTAAACTCTGATTAAATTATAATTGAACTAACGTGTAACTTAAAGTTCAGACGCCCTTGTATATCGATAGTTCAAATACAGGAAAATCAAGTTTATAATTATTTTTATTGACCCCATAAACATCTACACGAAATCACCCGTCCATTAATGTTGAAAAACATAATAATTATGTCAATAATTTATAGCTGTATCGTCCACTAACCGCTTGATTCGCATTGATAAACGTTAATTGTAAATCGGATAATGATTTTGTGAAGCCCCGCACGTAGCGTATGAATATTCATACAATAGCTTCAGATGTAATCGGTGTCGAGGCGTGTCGTCTGTCATCCATGGCTCCAACTAATGGCTGATCATAAATGGTGGCCATTCTAGAGGTAACGGTTCGGGTCGCTCACCTTTCAGTAATCGCTTCCTTCCTTTTACAGGTCGTCGCGAATCTCGTAGTTGACGTGATCGAAATCTCGATTCACCCGCCGACGGACACTTTGACACTTGAATTGTGATCCGATCTCTTTAAACAAACATTAGAGGTCGTTGCCATCGTAATTTATCTGTATTTTATTAAAAATTGTATTTGCATACAAAATTTCTGTTTAAAATTGCTGATTGTTAGGTACCTATTCGCTATTTTACATAGAGCGATTTACCTATATCTTCCACGGAGTCTAATGAAGCATCTAGCGTCTTAAGACTTGTTAATACCTATTACGGTGCATAGTACAGAGCCTGTTAGCTCAGCTATAACTAGGCATTATTAGTTACTAATGGATTGCCAGAACTCAATTACGATGGATTAAGTTTGGCTTTGTTGACTTCTTAACCTAATTATTTAAATGTAACGAGTCTTACAAATATTTAAAATACACGGTTGTACCTACATTAATTATTACCAGTAAACTTGTAAAAATAAATTAACATCTTTGTAGTGTGAACGTATAATAAACAATGGTGATTTTCATTTGTAACTCGTGTTACAGCGAAATAGTTAATTATACTAAACTACCTAATAATATAACGTGTAAAATAAATTGAAACACGGAATTTGTTTTAAATTATCTATAAATAGAATTAAAATATTCTATTTTAATTAGGTACCAATTTATTATGCCTGAACGTCATTGGCATACCTAATTGCAATATTATACAAAGCTGTGTGTGCACAAGTGTCAACCTAAATTGCCTGGAGAGAATATTTCCAATGCTTAAAAAACCCTCGTTAAAAACTTAGCAAAATGAGTATAGTTATTTTATTAGTTATTTTTATAGTGATTTTTTGCTCTTTTCTTTATTTAAACTCAGATTGTTACCCAAAAACATAGCTTGATTTAACTATCGGAAGAATTCCTAAACCAAAGACGAGCAAACCTTAATAAGGAGTATTTATTTCCTGATCGTGACTTAAATTATAAACCCTATAGACTATCAGGCGAAGGCGACAAACAACTTGTCACGTTAGACGCACCTGTCTAACGCCCAGCTGCCTGCGCAACATGTGCACGATACCAAAGTTATCATAAACCTATACAAATACCTACAAACCACCTTTATTCATTAACAGAAAAAAAACTACCCGATCTACTTCATTAAACATCATTTTATATCGGAGACAACAAATTCTAAAATATCGATAACTAATTAAAAATAATCGAACGAAATAACGACTTTGACATTAAAATCACATATTTTATCTTTAGAGCAAAACTTCTTAATTTATGAAATAAGATTCATGTCTTATTTCATATTCTATTAATTCATAGTTTCATCCTCAATTTTGCGAATTGAATATTGTATATGAATACAATATGCATGTCGGATGACGTCAGTTGTGTTCAGTGACGTCACGAGCTCGGTTCATTCATAAATTAATATGGTACTTCCGGCCGCCGCCCGCCGTAATCTACGCTAATTTTTGAACGCTTTCAATCTAATTTCTTTTAGTCTTTCTTAGAAATTAGATTCAATAGAGCACAGAGCTTAGTCATTTCTGTTTTTAAAATTATTATATTTTAGTTACGAAAATTAAAAATATTTCATTGTATGTAGTGTATGACTGAGTCCAAAGATCACATGTTGAAGTTCTAGCTATACAATTCCAAATCTATTTGATATATCAGGACGAAGACAAAGGATGTTTGGGCATTAACAAAACAAGGAAATTCGAATATGACATCAGATGTATCCGCTTCCTTGTTTCATCTTCATACGAGCTGGCAACGTACGAATCTCGAATAAGTCATCGATTTAAATATAATTGCAATAATCGATTTTTTCACTCACTATTCAAAGTACCACCGAATTGTTACGGACTAGTGACGTATTTTGATCGATTTTGTAGAAATGTGATTAATTGACTATTCTGCATCACAGTGTGAAAATAGCAGAACACATGTAGTCGAAATGTAACGCGTGTCTAAGTAAGAGTTGAATGAGTGTGACGTCACGAGCAGCAGGTCACGTCGCCATTGATGCGCCCGCGCCGCCACTTCCGTCGTCTGTAGCGCCGCTACATCCTGCCTGCAGCTTTATGTCTGTCATACTATTATATCCACGCATTGATTTGGTACAAATCTTAGATTTGAACTTGATTTATAATTAGAATTGATTTATTTTAAGACCCCGAATCGCTTTGTTTTAGGATTAGATTTGGCAGGATGTCCTTACAGGCGAGCAATAGGGTTATGTAGTGTTAACAAGAATTAAAAAATATAATCATGTTAATTAACTAAACAATCAATATGTCTGTTTTGCACGCGGCTTAATTACGGGAATTAAATTGTAGAACACTGTTTGCTGTTACATTTTAACTTTTATGTTACTGTAATTCTTTTATCAAGTTAATTCTTACTCGTTAGGTACTAGGCACCACAACTTGCAGCCGTGCAAAAAATACAAATCAACTTCCAAATAATTCTCAATGTAATTCGATATTTATTTCCTCCCAATGCTGGACTTAACTAAATCGGCTTTTAAACGTATATTATTAATACCGTGAGGCAGGTTTAATGGCTTCCCTTATGTCAGCTATGTTCTAAGTATGACGGCGAGTGTTTACGTGGTGCAACCCCCCCTCGTGGCTCGCGCACGGTTTTTGTAACGACTGCCGGCGCGTGCGCAGGTGGCGGCGCACCTGCCGCGCATACCGACAACCAACGCCGTAGACGCGGCATAGAGCACGCGATTTGCCATTCTCAATACCACCGTTGACGCAATATGCCATGCACACTATTACAATTACCTGCATGTATTACGAACAATTGCTCATTAACAAATGTTCACAAGAATCTGTTCAAATCTGCATAATATTACGTTGTCATTCATAACTTTTTGTGACGGCAGGCAATTATAATTACTTACAGAACGGAAGTCTTATCTACTGTAAATGCTCGTGTAAATCCTCTACATAAAATAATAAAAGTGTAATAACATAAATAAATAGATACACTCTGTAAATCTCCGAGTGTGATTGTGTTAGCGTGCCAGCTGTGTCGGTTGGTAGCTCTATGTTTTATTAAGTCTAGACAATGTAATAGCTGAACGATTTGCCGAGCGCTGCGAAGGTTTTATTGAACCACTATCGGATTCCCAGGAATCATTTATGAGTCTTTAAACACAATCGGCATGTGCACCTATTAGTCAATCAATTTATTTTACTTTAGGTATGTCCACGAGCGTGGAATTTTAAAAGTTCCCTTGATTAGTTTAACGATATATAGACCTGTTATAATTGTGTCAAAATCGACGTCATTACGTCACCATCTGCCGCGACAGATTATAAATTAATACCAACATAATATTCGGCCGGATATTATTGTAAAACCCAAATTATTTTTGTTACTAAAAACGAAACTGTGATGCCTATTTTTTGTTTAAATTCGATGTATAAATAGTGGAGTAAAAAAGTGTGTGTGTAATTATTATCGGGCGTGCTACATGCTATTTTATTGGTAATAAATATCGGTGGATCTGGTGTTAGTCGATTTCGCGTCGGTGGCTCGCAGGAAAACCGATTGCGACTCTTTATTTTTAAACGCAAGTTGAGGTCATGTGCTTTTATACCGGCTTACATTTGCGGGCTTTTATGTATTGCGTTTTATGTAACATCTCTACATATACCTTCAGTGAGTAACAGTACTGCTTTCCTCATGAGAGCCGCTGTGGACAACGCTTTACATTACAACTATGAGAAGTTATGGAAGAATAAACTTGCACTAAACATTTAAATTACATTGATTTACAGATTAATTCTAGATTAACATTTTAGTAGCGATTACTTTTAGGAAACATATTTTTCTGCGTATTTATTTTATGCAATGCGTATGTTGTTCGGGACGCCATTGCTCACGCGTCGTGACTTTAATTTAAGTAGGTATTTAACACTTCCCGCCGAAAGATGTTCCAATTTTGTATTTGATTTAAACACCACTCGTTGACAGCCATTTCCTCTTATCCAAGAATAATGTACATTTTCCCACTATTATTTTCTTTCACAATTTTTCTATGCCGTCTCTCGTTTGACAAATTATTTTATTTTTTTAACGTGCACCTGTCTTTGCTATTCGCTTCTTAGTAGTGCAGGAAATGTTAGATATTTAGAAAACACATGTAAGTCATGTAATATGTGCACACAAACTAAATTTATTGTATTTAACAATATTAATTCAACAGGGTAATCATTAGGTGCTACATAAACTATTTAATTCAATGTAGAATTCTGACATCATTTAAATGAAGCTATGTTTTACAGACGTCTCATATGCATCTAAAAAGTACAACAACCTCACAATATCTGAATATAGAGTCAGTTAATTGACACTATTTAAATTTTTAATTAATTAATGAGGCCAAATTATTTATGTCAAAACACCGGGCGGCGGCAGCATGTCGTCGCCTGTCACAGCGCTCACCTGCGCACCGCATTGCTTCTAAATTTAAAAATTCATATTTCGACTTCCGTTCCCAAATGGGAATTGGCGCGATATGCGTCTCCGCGCGATTATAAAATACATTCAAATGTAGAGTCGATTCTCTTTGCGCGGGAATTATATAATCGACTAAAACTAAATAGTAGATTATTATTATGAGCCAACGCTGAAATGTAGAGCTGTTTAAACAATTTATAACACACCTCAAATAAGTGAATCGTTTTCTGGATTTCTAATAAGAATTATGTGTTATGAAAAATGGCAACAAAAAGGCCTTAGTCTGTCGGCGGGACACCATATGGTGAGGCCAGCGCGTGCTCGCCACAAAAAAACGGCTTAAACTTTTGGGCTCATGTTTCGTCGCAGATAAGAAGTAAAAAAGTGCGACAAGTCGTGTCGCAGCTGCCGCCAGGTCTAAGGTTACTGTCGTTCGTGAGGACAAGACTTAGTCTACTACCACTCTACAAAATTGCTAATGTTAGCTCCATTTTAATTACCTTCATTTCTTATCAAATGATTGTCGAAAATAATGCATTATCTAAATCATACTTGTCTGAATGATAACAAAAGATATTTTACCTACACATAGGTAGGTGCAGATTCCTTGATCTGATTCCTTTAGCTGCTGATATAAAGCAATTATAAACTTGTCGTTCGCAAGCGATTACCTATCTTATTCAGGATGCTTTTCCGTGTATCTACGCCCCAATAATTTAATTCTGATAATAATAACAAATTTTGATATGTGTGACGGTTATCTTTTTGATATATAATTTTTTTGAGCAATACTAAAATATGTTTTTATTTTGTTATTACTTTTGAGCTTAAAGTAAAGCTCCTTTAAATATTCGTTGAATACGAAAATAACTGAATCTCATTGTTAAAACTAATTTATTTTTACAATTTTGTCCAGAGAAGTTTAATTAGTATAAACATAGATCAGATACTGGCATGAATATATCAAATAGGCTCATGATAAAAAAGGTAGAGCTACTAAGGTCAGTAGAACGTGGCTACTGACTTAGATAGAGATAACGATCAATACGTACCCATAATGGCTTGAAATTGATAAAACTATAGAGATATAAAAACCTCCATGAATGTATCCTGTAGAGCCCTACATACCCGCAACAGAACAAATTCCTCTTATTCATGAAAGCCTAGTACTCATTTGACTTTGTAAGGGCCTCCAAGGCAACAAGAGCGAGCACTAAATCAATAACTCAAGCTCTATATAAACTAGTTGCGGATATTTTGACATGTCCAAGCTATTTGCTTCATAAGATATTGTTTGTATTTGAAATAAATCAGTGTGTGGGACCAATGGCGGTGCGGAGCGGCGACCTTTCGACCCGAGCGTTGGCGCGCGGGGCGTGGCCGCGCCCGATTGGCTCGCCCCGCCCCTCGCCCGCCCCCCGCACCCGCCCCCCTCCACGCCCCACGACTCGATCTCGCTCCACTGTGATGCTGCAACGCGCAATTGTTACCTTAGCTTTTAATTCTCAGATTCTACTAACTTCTACTCATAAATCGAACGATATTACCACATTAAAAATTACGAAAATCATTTAACGGATGTTGTAACGGATATTGATAATAAATATTATAACAAATTAATCTTCACATGTATCTTATTAAGGAAGCATAAATATCAAATTTAATCGATGTCTTTTTGATAGGGAGGGTTATGTTTTATTGATTCATTCAGTGTGGCTATCTCGCACGTGATCTACCTGTATCTACCTTACAGATTATTTGCAAGTAGATTATCTTAGTGTCTAGATTATAGCATCCTACTTGTATCCGTATTTTATCAACCGGATATTATGTCAGCAGTATTTAGCAATAATAAACTATCTATAAAACGATAACAATAAATACTGTGTACTCATATAAAAAGACACTATAACAATACAAAAACGTTAAATTCCAAAACTCCGCGAAGGTCGCAACGTCGCTCCCGAGAGAACTATTTCCCGCTGGCAACACTCCATCAGGATTTATAGCTCCATTCCTTCGCCGGGGGAACAATTGCTTCATTAAAATACTTGTATTTGTCCGAAATGTCAAAGTGACACGCAGTGATTTGTTTACACTCGTGTGTCGTTGATGCATCATTTGTTTCGTTAAAAAGATACTTTTAGATTGCACTTTCACCTCAACGACGAAATATTAGTCTTTTTATGGAGTATAGTGAGATATTTTAAGTTCAAACGACATTCCTTTTGTTCTTTTGAACTTTCAAGATCTTTTGCATTACTTTGTAGGTGGGATATAGAAATCTATAAATAAATTAGATGCGTAATTGAGTAAGGTATTATTTGAGAATCGTTTCAGACACATAAAAAAAATACTTTTCTTGATTTTTCTTTCGGATAACAATATAAGATGCTAAGGTGGAGTTTGAAGTTAATAAATGTAGAGTCCCATTTCTCAGGTATCTGAGTCTAATCAGCTAAATAACCCCTGTTATGCCTGAATTGGTAACAATTTTTATAGTTATTTCGCCAAAAATGAAGGTAGAGCAAATAGTGCTTTCCTAAAGTGAAAACTGTTTATTATAACATAATAATCGGGTCAGATATAACTGATATTACCGTGGGTATCTACGTATGTGCGTGTCTATGGTATCTCCCTGCATACTGCAGACGCATCGGGCATGAAGACCATATCGTTACAATTGAAAAACTGTTCACCGCAGGACATACCAGCGTTCCATTAATGTACTCACTATGAAACATTGTATTTTGTTAACGACTGTAGCATGAATACATTGATATTGACAGATACTTTATTTCCAAGCAATAAGGTTCATTTTCCTTTGTCGTTTTCAGCTAGATAAGTATAAATGTATAAAGTCTAAAACTGAATGAAGATTCGATTTTCCTTATATCTAAATTTAATACCTAATAATGTTAATTTACAGTATTGTATGTTTCTACTTATGTTAATTATGGCCAACTTTTCCGTCTTAGAATGGTACCTACTTTTAGTTAATCATCAATGAATTCGTAACTTTATACATAAAATGCAGTACTATCTGTCTGTATCCACTCGTAGTTATTTGCCCCCGAATTGAGAACAATTATGGTTAAAATACGTCATAATAAATTCTAACAACTTGTATGGGCTTTGAATTTAAATCGAATCAGTGTCAGTACGGACATGAATGAGCCCACTTAATCTTTATGATAACAACGAGATGAACCGATCGGTCGGTCAAACAGACAATGAGCGAGTGCTGACCCCGAGCGAGAGCCGAACCAAAGCCGAGCGCCCGAACTATGGCCCTTCATACATCGAACGGCAGTAGTAAAAGAATATGGCAATTAGGACCCTATTGCTTTTGAATTAAGGATATTATTGATGTGGAAGTGATCACTGATTTGTAGTTGATATGAAGCGCGTTTTGTTAGCATCTTTGCAGTGATTTGACGTTAAAGAGAAGCCCATATTGACAAAAGATGAGAGATTATCAATCATAAAATATACAAATTATTCGTGCATCAATTCATCATTATTCAATGAGTTCGCACTTATGCAGGTAATTGGTATCCAGCTAATTGTAACTCCGAAGCGTTTTAGATAGCGTGCATATTGGAAGGAAACAAGGAAAAATGTTTAATTAATAATTATTCAGCAAATTAGGTACTTTTATTATTTGCTACTTGTGATGACTTTACACTTATGATATCTTAAATAATTTCCCTTTCAATATAATAAGTATTCACTTAATGTCCTTAAACGATCGATATCTCGTATGTAGCAAAGGTAAACACGAAAGAGTTAAATACCATGAAGTTTTACATTTAAGCATCCATTGAATGTTAAGTAGGTACTTAATTCTTTATAGGTTTCACAACACCGGCAGCGCCTGCCTGCAATGCTCGCAAAATATCCTATTTGAAATCGATTTCCTTGTTGGTTGGTTATTTGCAAATTAAATCAAACCTCAATTCAATCGTCGGTGTTATCGTGACTGCGTGGCGAGGGTGTCGGGCAGGTGATGGAGGGGCGGGAGGGGAGGGGGGGCTATGTGTGGGTCCGTCGGCGCACGCGCAGAACAAAGGGCGCGCCGTGAACCGCGACCGACGCGCTTCGGTACGCCGCGCCCGAGCCAACACGCCTCGATATGCATGCTGTACTGATTTTTTAATGGAAATTTTGTCTGACTGAGATATCATATACCTACATGTTCTATATGACATTGGTTACAACAGAATGAACGCTAAACAAAAAACAAGAAGGCTATGACGAAGTAACGACTAGGCGACTCTACAATTCTATTACAGGCGCACTACTTTGTAAATAGGATATAGAATATTTTGCTGTTAGGTATATAAGTAATTTGCTGCAACTTTCCATTTCCCGACGTAGGAGGTCCTCTCATATCTTTGGTTTACCGGTACCTCAACAATTGACAATCAACTTCTGAAACTTAGTTTAGGCTTTGCTATTAGAGACTCTACAATCAACAGCTGCCTTTCAGCGATAAGTTGATAATTAACAGCTCCTGCAATATGTAATCATGTCTAATAACATATATATTGTTCCAGGCGGCTACACAACCGGCGGTCCCCGCGAGACGAACACGTACGGGTACTCGGAGGCGAGCGGTGCGCAGGCGCCGTCGTCGGCGTCCCCGCTGGACGAGTACAACTACCCGCCGGAGTACCCCGCGCCGTCCGCGCCGCCCGCGCAGCCCTACCTCGACGAGTACTACCACCACGCGCACGCGCACCCCCAGCCGCTGCTCACGCACGAGCCCAAGTACCAGCCACATGCATACACCAAGCCTTATCCTAGAGGTGAGCTTACATTTTCAGTTATAGAGTTATCTTTAAATTCTTTGTGAATGTGACTTGAATATTGATGGAACACACCTCTTATACTAAAGTCTTGTAACCTTACAATGCCTTGCATGGACCTTAAGCAAGGGCGTACAATTACGCCCTAAACTTTGAAAGTAAAATAAAAAGATGAAGAGAAGGAAAAAAACACTTGGATACAACTCTACATTTAATGATTCAACAAGTCCTAAACATTCATTAACCGCTGGCAAATACCCATGATTCTTAGATAAATGAAATAACGATATTTCTAGGTTCTAAAAAAAGGAAATTCAAAATTCAAGCATAGGTCACTTGCCAGTACTAAAACACTTGCCTAAACCGCATCCAAATCAGCAACAATAATATAATGACACGGCTTCGTAATTAAAACAAACACGGGCCGTCCCTCATTAACGAGCTCAAGACAGAGCTGGCGCGGTCACTTAATTGATGCGGTGTTCAGTTTCACAGCAACACACTCATTTACTAAATTGAATCTTTCATGTGGTTATTATTTAGTGGTTATCGTGTTACTTGAGTATTTTTACGCCTTTTTCACTATAATTGGTGTAAATTTTCAATGTTTCTTAATTATAAAGGACAATGGCAGGTCTCCATACTAAGAATTGTCTGGGATCAAATTGAAGCGTCCCGTTATGAAAAATATGTTAAAAGATTTGGCGTTAGCTCCAGAATCTATAAATGAGACTATTTTTATTTGGGAAAGCCGGAAAAAAAAGATTTCGGTGTTAGAATTTTATTATTTAGGTTATGAATTAACGTCAATAATTATATCTATAAAACATAACGCAGATCGAAATTAAGTCCTAAAGAAATGATAATGTGGTGTGGTCTAAGTAAGAATAAGAGTATTTACGGATAAATGAGAAAAACCTAAATAAATTCTTACACTCGGTGTAGAGTAGTACTTTTTTTTTTAAATGCGGACAACATCACATACATTGCTCTGAACCCAAAGTAAGTAGCTGAAGCACTTGTGTTATGGCATTCATAAACAACGAAGGTACCACAAACACCCAGACCCGGGACAATGTAGAAATGTTGGTTTCTCTTTCTACATTGACCCGTCCGGCGATCGAACCCCGGACTTCAGAGCTAGCGATACTTTGAAACCGGTGCGTACGCTACTCCACCACGAAGGTCGTCAAGTAGTACTCAATTATATTATAATTGTATGTTTAAGAAAGCTGAACGCGTATTTAAAAAAATGCACTTGCCCCGTAAACAATAAAACTATGTTAGGGCAAATAAAAAACACATTTTATTAAACATAATTATTTATTTCATTCCTCATCTCATTACACATAAAATGCGCGTGCGACGATGATCTTTATCGTAATCTGCCATAGTTATTAATATGGGTTTACAACAAAAATCCAATTCACTATAAAGGCACAATCGAAGCAAAGTAAGATTAGCTTTTGCTCACGCAAAAGCAAAATCGGAGTCCTAAGGGCACGCACTAGTCACACAAGGCAGTATCAATCAGTCCATAAACAGTCCAGGTAGTGTAAAAATAAATAGAAAGCCAAATATAAACATAAAACACAACCGAGATAGTAAACACGGAAGGATTCTGTAGCATAGAGAAATATAATAAGTAGGGTAGTTCAGTAGCGTCTTCACTTGACAAACAACCACAGATAACATTCACTGTACAAGACAAAACTAGTGCTGCACTTTTGGATTCGTTTTTCTTGAGAATCGATACGACACTGAAACGATCCTCTGATATTTTGATCCATTATTAATTGGATTTAAAAGTAGGAGCATTTCTTCAAATATATCATTCATTAGAGACGAAAGAATAGATAATTTCAATATTATGTTAAAAACAAAACGAACTTTACACGGGTCGATCGATCGGTCGATTGTATCGATCATTCGTTTAAATACACAACTTCACACCACTATTTTAATGGTAACATGTCGAATGTAGTTACCTGATTCGAACATCATTTTATGAGCTTTTAAAAACATAAAAATAACTCCGGCTTTTACAAGAAGGAATGAATAATTGAAAAATCGTAAATAAATAATTAAATTTGATTAACATTTATGAAATCTATGGACGCCAAAAAAAGTCCAGACCAAATTCTGCCATTGTTCTTTCATATAGAAGAACCTCTACATTGTTGTTACACTGTGTAGGGTAAAGAATTTTCCATGCAAGGTGACTTTTCACTGTTTTCAGTGAAAAAGTCGATATTTTTACCAATTAAATTCAATTATGAAGTTCAGAATTAAATCTGGATCAAGTGACCATCCAATGTAGTCAATATACCCATAGCTTATCACTCACTCACCACACCTATTTTCTCCCTACCGAATATCTTGCCATTCAAAAATATGCTTTAATTCGCCTGTCACAAAGTAAATTTTACAATATCAACATCAAACAGACGGCGTGCAGTTGCGGTGAGCTTTAACAACCGCAACCTATTTCCTATCTCCATTGCAATATCATCTTTGTTCCATACATAATAGAGTGTTGTTTTGCCCAGGTGGTGGCGGCCGGTACGGCGGCGACGGCTACGGCGAGGGCTATGTGCAGGAGTACGGCGGCGCATGCGCAGAGTGGAACGAGTGGCCCGCCGACCAGCACGCGCTGATCCCGCAGGACAAGCTCGCCTACCCCGCCTCTGGACCTTGCTTCACCGGTACGTGCTTTTACTATATGGCTACTTATGTTAATAATTTGGGAAGGGAAGATATATTATACTGGTGAAAAAAAACTTCGATATTTTGACGTAAACTTACTATAACTTGGGCCTTGAAGGCTGGCTTGACAGCTTGGTAAAGGAGCTTCACACAAAATGTACATTATGTTCTCTATAAGTTGCACTATAAGTAAATAAAAGCTTGTATTGTTGTTAGTTACACCAGCCCAAAGCACTTAAGAACGTTGTATAAAGCTGTAACTTAGAAGTTTTTATATGGGTAGACTTATTTCAAGTGTCTCTCATTGAAAGGAAGCTTGTGCTTAAAGCTTTTTTTGAAAAAGAGACTTGCAAAACATGCACCTATGTCTCTTCTTAGACTAGCTTCTCTAACCACTAACACCTGTACAACCATTGCACAAAAATCAACCTAATCATTGAAAAAAAGCACGTATAAATATCGCACATAAAGTAGTATTTCGTAAAGCAACTGTGTTCCACGCTTGCAGGTTCAGGGCCCATCCAGCTGTGGCAGTTCCTGCTGGAGCTCCTCACGGACAAGAGCTGCCAGGGCTTCATCTCGTGGACCGGCGACGGCTGGGAGTTCAAGCTCACCGACCCTGATGAGGTAAAGATTATTTTTATAATACTTAACGCCTAGAAACGATTAAACATAATGGAATGCTTTTCAGTATAAAATGGGGATAAACTTCTGTTTTTTTTTTTTTATATTTTATGGAACTAAAAACTGCCGATGCTTTAAAATATCGCCTGACTTCATAATTTTGAACGAGTACAAACCATCACTTGCCCCACGCCTGTAGGTACTTCGTATTGCTTATTATTTAACTAATAGATTAAATGAAATTCGTCATTTCGTACTCAATCACTCCATCCATTGTAATGGTTTCAAAATTTAAACCATCTGCAGTATTGAGATATAACTTTTACATGATATTCTTATGGGAAATAAAGATATCTCAAACCTCACATGATGGGTTTTTTCAATTCCCTTTGCATTATTTTCATTATAAACTTTTATGTTTGTTCAGGTGGCTCGGCGCTGGGGCATCCGCAAGAACAAGCCCAAGATGAACTACGAGAAGCTGTCGCGCGGGCTGCGCTACTACTACGACAAGAACATCATCCACAAGACGGCCGGCAAGCGCTACGTCTACCGCTTCGTGTGCGACCTGCAGAGCCTGCTCGGGTCAGTCAAGCTTGCATCAATGCTATTGTAAACATAAAGACTTTATTTCAACTTGCTAAAGAAATTTATGATTATTTTGTTGTGATCTGTAGGGTCACAAAGAGCATTTGACAGTTTGATAGACTTATCTAGTACTTTTTCGGTTCCCGCATTTTGGGATTTTTAAATATCTATCATATTTGTATTCAGTTTATCCGATAAGACCATAAGACAAAGCCTATCTGAAATTAGTAAAAAAGCTACGTAAAAGTAACATGCTTATTTTTTAGATTAATAGAGATGCAATTAACTAATTGAACAATTTGTTTTATTTTCAGAATATCGCCCGAACAGCTGCACGCAATGTACGAACCTAAAATGGAGAAGAAAGACGAGGACTGAGCATCGCCGGCCCGCGCCCCCGCGCCCCTCGCGCCCCCGCACCGCCCCCCTCCGACACCTCCGACCGACATGTATTAGCAACACCACTCTCTCCACACTCCCACTGTCTCCTCCTGTACCATGTACACTCAACCACACATCAGCAGATAAACTCCTGACATAAACAGAGCCTGCACAATGTAGTAGCCTGATTCTTCAAATCCGTTGGCACCCCTGATGTGTGGCCAACTGTACCCGTACTACCTGACCATAGATCTGGCATCCTTCCACACCAGATTCAAATAAGTGTGTATCAAAGCTAATAGCTAACACAATAGGCACCAGCCTATGACAATCATTAAGATTATATATTCATTTTTAGAATTTCATAATATTAAAATGGATTTGATCTCATAAGCAGCCACCAGTGGAATTAATATTAACCAACTAATGAAGGCTAACACCGCAAGGTCCTATGTTATAGTTCACGTTATATTTTACATTCATAAAGTATATGTACCCATGTAACCAATGGTGCCTTATGGATAACTTGTTGTTTCATTTTGGGTTCGCAAGTATTCGATTGGCTAGCATCGGACGCACCGCCGCGCTCGCCGCGGTGGGACTGAGCGCAGTATTACGGAGCACTACATTCTATTGTCTACGTATCGAGTCATGTGATAGCGTCTACAACTTTGCGACAAGTCAATTTATTTAAATTCTTATAACACAAATGAACATAATTCAGCGAGATAATCAAAACTTAGTGCTAAAATAGTAAATTTTACTATAACTTTAATGATAACTGTAAATATAAGTTAATTTTGTTACTTTATAAAATAATTAGGTATTATATTATAGTAGTTGTTAAGTGTTGTATGTTTAATTCGCAAATTGTTGCAATATGCGATTAAATTAATGAGTAGTCAAAATGTGGACGGACATAAAACGATTTTTTATTCAGAGATTTTAGTCCAAAGATTATTAGAGTCCCACCAATTGGTAAGGATATGACAAAATTACCAAAGGGACTTCTCAAGTGTCTATGTTTCGAAGTTATTTTAATATTTAACATGTTTTATCGACCAGTGTTTTCCAAAACAGTGATATCATTACAATTCACTCAACAAACAGACAACAGAAGCTCACATGTACGTAAAGAAATATTTGATATCCGCTAAGGAAAGTGCGATCGCAACGCCTGGTGACGTCAACTTGTCGCTGATCTCGTGGTAAGGGATTGTAATGTCTTACTAGTTATGAAATTAAATTAGTTGTATTATTTTCAATTTTTATAGCTCCTAGCGTACACCGAAGATATGTCGATAAGTTTTATTTTGTAAAATATCTCTCCTCCATCAATATAATACCTACTTGATCAAGTTTCGTTTTGTGCAATGAGGTTGGTAGGTTTGACTTTGTGAATCTTTTATCTCGCTACTGCACGGTGCTGTTCGCTCGGTTTTAACTATAACAGAATATAAAACGATGTCTTCCCCGTATTATAAATTTAATAGGTCTGGCTCCAGTTAACGTGTACTCCTTTACTGTTTACAATTAGCAAATTTTACAGTTGAATAAGTATATTGTATTTTGCTCCCGTTTTATGTGCTAATAGATATCTTTACACGTTTACATGTAAGCGACGCCATTATTAAGTGAGACCTATTTGTAGTTACGGCCAAATTTTGAATGTATAAGTGTCGTTGTATGTATTGATGGAAGATATAAAATTAAATATATATATTTACGAAATCATATGTTGTTTTTCATTTGAGTTGATGACGTGTCTTTACTTCAAGTATATCAGGGCCAACTATTTGAAGGTGAGTATTAATTAATGCAAGCACGGCATCTAGCTACCTAAAAATTATGAATAAAGTGATAGGTACCTGATTGACAGCAAATGTTAACACTAAAGCTAAATTAAATGTTATGAAAGATATTTAGCTTTAATTCCGCTACAAAAATCCAATCTTCGAAGCGAGATGCAGTACCACCTTCCCGCCAGCATGCAATATGCGCATGCAGGAAAGCCGACCCTCCCGCCCTCAGGCATATGCAAACATACACGAAAAGCGAGAAAAAAAGAAGGAGCTCGCCATCCATGCAAACAAACCAATAAACACGTTGACTCGACAACCGCTCGGGCGTGACTAATCCTAATGCTAAAGGTAAAGTCCCTGTTATAGCACTCAAAACTTCAAATAAGTATCTATTAATTACCAAACTTTCGTCCATTTTATGGTAGGAATGTGCGGAATATAAATAAATTTCCAGAGATGGGAAACGTAAGTATGTAGTAGGAAGATCTAGAAATGTAGTCACTCTACTTAGCTATGTACCTCTTAGTTTTGTGGTGCAAGTGCAACTGCTATGCACGACGTCTGGGGTTGAAATCCCGGGTCGAGCCAAATTACGTACCAGAATTTTCTGTTTAGAAATACATAAATAAAAACAACAAAAACAGTTGTATGTATATAAGCCTCTATTTAGTTTTAGTTTCGCTGAAAATATGGTGTTGCGGAACTGATAGGAAGCGCAATGAAACAGTTGATAGACCTACAGAATTATAAGAAAACCCTGTCCGACGCGAAAGGGTGGTCTAGGTTTCAAAATCATATGCCCAAATAAAATAAAAATGAATTTATAATATTCATAAAAAATAGTGTCAATTAAAATGAACTTTACAATAACGATTTGGGTCGGACAGAATTTTCCTAACACCTGTATGTGAAACGTATAAACTAAAACAAAGTTTATTTAACAATTATTGTAAGGAAAAAGAGTACCTACCTACATGGTTTTAGAGGCTTCTAGTAAGTGTCCGACATCTGTGCCTGCGATAACGCCAAACGATACTGTACTCAAGCGAGTGCAACTATCCAAATACCTCGAAAATTACGTTACTGTAAGCCTTGACGACCAAGTAGACTTAAATAGGGCTTCGGCGGTCAGAAGTAATACACTGGCCCAAGGGTATGCGCGCCGCGTTGTAGTGACCAAGTTCAATTAATACTATTTAGAACCTACTGTCCGCCTTTCTACACGTCCAGCTTGTGGTTGAAGTATAGTCGCTCAGTGCTTACAAGTCTAATATAATAATTGATTTAAGATATTGTTAGTGCTCTGCTCCCCAGTTTATGTAGTATATCCGGTACGTTTTGGGAGGCTAGGGTTGATAAACTTCCAAGTTCCATGCGATCGTACGCAAGCGGCTCTCATCGTTACTAAGGAGAGTACGGAGCAGAGTAAAAGTCATTGCGCATAAACTTTAAATATTAATTCGAGTACCTACATTTTTACATGCCCCGCGGCCCGCATTAATTATTTATGGACACTGTCTTAAAAAACGATTTCATCGATTTATAACTCAGGTTTTACCTATCAAAATAAAGAGTCTCCATCTTAGAGTCTTATTTCTTACCGGGTGTTAATTGTGATGTAGGTATGACGAAAAAAACAAATAGGGTTAAAAATGTTCTGTTTTTTTATTATGTACTGGCAATGACGGTTTACTACTGTCATGTCGTGTGTCAAGTTATCTAACATCTGTGGTCCAATCTGTCAATAGGAATTTATAGGTTATATTAGTATTTTCAAAACTTATTTTCTCATTCTTAATACGAGAAAATGCGGCTATCACAAGTATTGAATCGACAACATATTGGCTTTATGTTTAAAAAGCATTGGGTCGTTCAAGGGAAACGAGTACCTCTCGACACCGGTGTTGAAGAAGTTTTAAAGGCTAAAGGCATTCCAGTGGAAGATGCCCTGGATTTTATAAAAGAGCCTGAAGTTCAGGAAAGGTAACATAAAATACTCTTTATTTTCCTTGGACTAATCAAAACTGTGCAATATAACTTTTAACCCTTCATTTTATCGTATGGAACATGATTCAATGTTCAAGTTCCTTGTTACGTAGTTTTCATAATGTATTGAAATATACGTATTTCTACTGTTTACAGGGTTAATATAGTAGGACCTTATGAGCGACCACTTCCGTTAGACGAGAATCATCCAGAATATAAAGAGAGACCATGCTACACTTTGAAAAGCACAAATGTCCTCCTGGAGGGCATAGCGCAGGCTCAAGTACTTACTAAAACAGTAATAGCAGAGGACAAACTCCCACCTAAGATAGAAGAACTAGCACAGGTGCCAACACCTGCAGCCATTCATGAAAATATTAAAAAAGCTATTTTGTCTGCTAATGTTTTTGATTGTGAGCAGAAAAAGCTACCAAAGATTAAAGATAAAGATCGCCCCGCATATAACTTCCCCAGGGTGCTTGGTATAACTGACAAGAGACGAAAGTAAATATATACTCTTCTTATTAACTTACTATTGGCTATTTACTTAAAAAATTTGCAATGACCTAGACCACATATACCTACTAATAATATGTTTTATTTTCAGCCAAATCCTTACTAACAGATTACTACAACTGGTTGAAAAGAGCAGTGACACTGAAGTCACTCAATCTAAATATGTGCTAAATGATGTTGAAAGCCACTCCGTATTTGACAAGGATGATGAACTGATACAGTTTCAGGATATCTCTCATATCTTGGTATCAAGTAACAAACCTGTAGTGCATGACTTGGAGAGTAATGTAACATTCAAAGAGATCCCTGATTTGTATCCTGTTAAGCACACTGTTACATTGCCTCCTGAGCATTTTTATAACGAGACTAGCAAATACCGTAAGTAAATAATACCACACATTTATCCCTTTATTTTATGTCACTTATTTCCATAGGAAAAACACCCTATATGCCCCCAATATAAGGGTTAGAATCCCAGGTGCAGGATGCTAACTGTTATAGATATAAGACTTATATAGCCACTATTTCAGCAATCCGCCCAACTGTAAGTGTGAGACACCCACACACAACATGGCTGCACTACAACAGCACAGAGGTCAAGAATATCTATGAGACACCTGTGACTGAGGAGCAGATCCTTGGGAGGTCATTGACACATGCATTTACTGTTGCCAGTGCTTATGCCAAGCAGCTACATGGGGTATGTTATGCTGGGTGTAATTTATCTATAATATGTATGTATTTAGAAATATATAAGTATGTTTATCACTTGTCTGGTTACCATAACACAAGCTCTGCTTAGCTTGGGATCAGACAACCGTGTGTGAGATGTCCCGGAATATTAATATTAATAATTCCATTGTGTATCAGTTTCTAGCTAAGTATTTTAATTCACGTGATAGAAAACTAGAGATATGTAAACTATTTTTTTTTGGTATGTGGATACTGTTGTCTTATAAAAGAGAGATCCATGAAAAACAATTTTCTATTTCACTTTTCAATTTGGTAAATATTCTAGTTTATTTAGGATGCAGTTTAGAATACATTGTCTTTTTACCTACCACAACAGTTATCACTAAATCAGTATTATATTCTAAGAATTTATAAAAATACTTCTTTATCACTATTATTTGGGAGAGGCTATTGGAGTGGCGGAGTAGACACTCACAGACTGAAAAGATGATATACATAAATAACACATAATTTAATTACAATTATTACCTGTTTCCAAGTACTTAATGTATACATGTCACTAATAAATATAATATGTTCATTTTGTCATAGGAAGATGTAAAGGACCTACCTGAGCCAATATACATAAATTGTATACAAACAGATGGACAGAAATATCATTTTGGTGTGTTGGAGCTGAACACACTGAATGTAGATGGGACCGAGGGCACTAAGAACATCTGGTACAGCAAGAACAACCTAAAGCTTTACGACTCCAGCCGCTACTTCGGCGGCATGCCGGTTTTAGAGAACTATAACAACAAAGTATACGGATACATAAATGCTTTATACAACTGCTAAACCTCCATTACCTATTACTGTAGTCTAATTATATAATAGAAATATAAAGAAATGGTTTTATTTCATCACAACACGCACATCGCGCAGCATATATTTAAACTGCAATCGTAATTATATAAATCTCTATTACTTCTATTTAAAACAAACTATAGAGTATGTGATAAGAAAGCAAAGTATGATTGTAATGTATTCATGTGTATATCCCATTATATTTACAAGAACATAAATACATTTATTTCAGATTAGAATAGATAATGCTTACACATACCGAAACACTTTGTACATTAAATAATAGTACATTAGGTAATCGAAACAAATAGTTTTTAACAAGCTCATTTATCCATCGCGAATTTTTGCAGTCGACGTCTCCTCAGTTCATCAGCATCGGCATCAGTCTTGTCTCTGGAAGTTTAAAGTTATGGTCGATCATTATTTACTTAATTACATAAGTAGCAGTATTTTAAATTACACGGTTAGTTATTTAAACAAAAGCTATAAATGGTCATACACACAAGCGGCAACCACCGGCAGAGTTAACTGTAGCTGATTGCACGTCGCTTCAAACAGTACAATACAACCTCTTTGTCTCTCAAAATTTCATCACAATCGGTTTAGTTGATGTGGAGATTAGCACAAAATAAATTACAGATACCCCTTTTAAAGTTATAGTTTTGCCCTTTAGCCATTAGGGTCTAAACTTACACACCTTATTATAATGCTTAAAAAGTATGTATAAGTGATAACAGTCACCTATTAGAGTCTGTAGTAGTATCGGGCTGCATACTGTCCTCGGCGAGGCTGGCCTTGCTGGTGGAGGGCACGGCCGGCTGCTTGTAGCTCGACGTCGTCGGCACCACGTCGGGCTCCGTCTTCACCTGGGATGTCGACGCTGACGGGGTCACCTCCTCTATTTTACTGGAGTAACAACATCTTGATTAGTAACCTAATATTGACTGTATGGGGCATGGATAGCTGTGTGGTATCTACGTAGGGCGTTTTGATGATTCGAATTTTCTTCTATATTGAGAAATGATTTCTCAACGTTACTAGAAATATTTACATTATAGAGTTTGCAAGAACAAGAGTCGCTCTAGTAATACTACATATAATCAATAACTGATTGGGTTTCGCAAACATTCGAATTACTAAATCACCCTATGACATCAATTAGTTACTACACTATCCTGACATGGGATAAACATTAGTGGAATACGAAAAATGTTTCTTCCAACTATACGTGATAACGTGACCTTTGCATATTACGCCGCTTGTATATTTGTGAAACCCCCCGCAACACGGATTAAATTCGATTTGCATTACGATGATATGTGTTTTCAAAAGATAAGGATATGGAAGTGATATAAACGTGCAAGTGCTCTTTGGCTTTTATTCAAAATGCAGTTTCATCATAACCTTTAATTTGTAACATTTCTGTGTTTTGTTTTGCTCTCTTACGTTATTTTTGTGATATAATATTGAAATCTGGTCGATAAATCGATATAATACACACCCAGAATTATTACACCGATGAAGTCAACTATTTAGCTTTTATTTTAAAGGTATGATATAAAATGATTATTGATTCAAAGACATCACTGATATGATGAAATAAAATAGTACGAAAAGCAACATTCCTGTTTACATGCAACTTATTTGTAGCTAAGATTTATATACAGCAATGAACTGTTATTTATAAGGTAATAAATGTACGATTAACTTACATATCCGTTTGTGTCGAGACGGTTGCGTTGTTCTGCGGTAAGTTGGCCACGACTGTGGAGTATTGCTGCATAAGTAGCACAGAAGCATCCAGCATTGCTTGAATTTCTCGTAGTAACTACACCAAGAAAAACAAATTATGATTAATTATACTTGGAGTATTAATGAAAAAATATATATAGGAAGGTATTGTTGTTTTGCCATCGTCAGTCACCCCAAACAAGACACGATAATTTGGGCTCTTTATGCATTAGACCTATTCCACGAATTTAAAGGAATAATATAAACAATGATATTAGATTATCTTGTGTTATAAAAACAACGAGAGTTACAGAAACACACAGACCGGTGATCGAACCCGGGACCTCAGAGCTAAAGACATCATTCACAATGAATTTTAGAAATGAATTGGTAGTTTGTGATAATTACCTGCAGTCGAGCCTCAATATTCCGGCGTTCGTTGCCCTCCATGCGTTGCAGCTCAGCGGTGGTGAGGTTGGCGAGGGAAGCGGGGCGCGGCGGAGGTGGTGGCGGCATGCCCCACGCCATCATGGCTGAATATATCGAAACAAAATATGTTGTAGGATAATAAACCGGTAGTAAAAAATTGGGAGTGTAGGATAGTAAATCAAAATATTTGTAAATAAAATACAGTCACATGTAAACCACTATTTTTGGCTTGATATAGAAGAAAATATTTTGGAATTGGACGCACTTTGACAACTCGCAACCTTTGTAAAGTCGTGTAAACAAAATTTTATTTGATAAGAAAATCTGGTTTTGGATATATTGTTGTTGCAGATGTCCAGAAACAGCTAGTTGAAAAACTTTAAAAAAAATTGAATATTGAATATCCGAGCACTAGGCAACATGTTTTTTTTTTAACTCAATTCACATTTGGATGCTTTACCAGGCTAACATAAATAGACTCACGTGGCGGCGGCGGCATGTTAGGGAAGGGCGGCGGCACGGGCCCGGGCGGCGGCGGCGTGGGCTGCGGCGCGGCGGGCGCGGGCGCGGCGGCGGGCGCGGGCTCGGGCGCCGGCGCGCGCAGCACGTTCAGCCGGCACGTCGGGCACGTCTGCTGCCGCTGGAACCACAGCCGCAAGCACGCCGCGTGGAATATGTGGTTGCACGGCAGCTTCTTTGCACCTATAAAGTAATCAAATTATTATAATAATACCAGCGTATAAACGTCCCTCTGTTGGGGACAGGGTTCTTCCCACAAAAAGAAGGAAAAATACAAAAGTACAAATACTATCTAAACACATAAATAAATATGTTTATTTAATTGCATTACGACTACTAGGTAAAGATTTTCCTCGAACCCTAGTTATTTTTTATTTTCTTGATCTCATATCTCATAATTGTTGTTACAAGTTACATTTTTGTTTTATTACACTTATTCAAACTAGCAGTATTTTTCTTGCAAGTAGTTTAGATGACAAATTGAGTTTTAGGGAAACTTTATCATAATATTCCTAAGTTAATTATGTCATATCAAGCCCAATATCAAAATTGATATTTTTATTTTAAAATTGGATTTATACAAAAATGTAAAACAATTAAGTTCTTGACAGAGCTACAACAAAGATCGGATATCGATTAATTAGTACAAACACACAAATAACCTCGACCCGTTGTTTAAAACAGTTTAGCAAAATCGATTATTTAATCATACACAATCACGGATAACGACCTTAAGCCGCCTTAAGGTATAGACCTGAACTATAAGGGCTTAGCAGTGAATTTCTTATATTAATTTATATGTTAAGGGTATAAAAAAACTGTACGGAAACACACGTCACATATTTACAAATTTTACTGAATATTCGAGGTCATCTCACTTAGAACATACGTTATTGTAAAACGTAAGTCTTAATGTTAATTAAACCACACAATTTCAGGTTTCACCGACCTTGTACTTTATCAACACGAATGCTACGAATTGAATAACAACTTACGGTTTTATAAATATGTATACATATTGCTTTTATCAACATAGGTACAATGTAGTACAGTAATGTACATGGTTATTATATATGTTAAATACTGGAGTCGCCTTTCTGTCCGAACGGATGCGGCTGTTATTATATCTCATCTTGGTTTTCTCCGTTTAATTAATACCAAACTTCTCATCAGTTTAATTTCTTGCTTTGTTTTAAATAAGCACTTTCGTTAAGAGCAGCATAAACACTTCAAATAAATTAAAAGAAGTCCTTTATTTAATCATACTGCATGTATTGTAGTGGTGGGTATTGTAATTACATGTAAAGATTTTTTTGTTGTTTTAATCTTTATCACAACGGCGATGAAAACAACGTGTCGAATAAATATTATAAAGTCACGAACGAAAAGAGTCTGTGATAAAACTCAAATTGCACGGAATTTTAAAAGAATGCAACTTTAGAGATAACAAATTGTCACGTATTATGTAAAAAATGTTCACTTACTATTTATAGTAAGTACATATACAGAAGAAGAAAATTAGTACGATGTATATGGCACTAACATGGTTTAAAATAAAACAAAATAGCAGTTTCATATGGCCTTAAATATTGTACAGTTAACATAAATTAAAAAGTAGTTCGCAGCTGTATTGTCTTTTCGTTAAGTATGACGTGGTGTGTTACTATTGAGTATTTTAGTTACGTGTACTAGTGCATATGCGTATTATAGTACGCTGTACAAAAAATAAAGAACTTTGAATTTAGAGGTAATAAATCAACTTTAAAAAGGGCTCAGGTTGCGACATTAAACGGTCCTATGTCGTCCGCATCCATTCTGAACCAGTTACCTATATTAGGTCGTCGGTTTATCGAGGGGGCGCCCTACACTATTTTTGCCCCCAATCGGGGACTCGTTTGGTCGAATGGCCATCAGTCTTCCAACAGACATAACCAGATTACTAAGGTTCGGGAGTTTAAAGACAGTCCAACCGTTCAAAGGGAAACACCGAACTTTATGTATCAGTCATTTTCGTTGCTTATTCTTCTAGATAATGATTTACAAGAGGTCTAATGAATGATATTATGTGATGAAGTAGTCCCACAAAAGAAGAAATAAGAACATGACAAGTCCAATGCCAGCTTAGCTTGCCAATTCTGTAAAACTTTTTACTCCATACACTTCTACTTTCGGTAGAAAAGTAGAATTTTCTATAATCTACCCCAATTTAAACCACAAAACACTACGATAACACTACGATATAAACATAAGGAGTAATCAAAAAACTTACCGGTATGCATTTCCTCTCGACAGATGATGCACTCGTTGTCGGCGGCGGCGAGTTCTGCGGGCGTCGCGTCGGGGTACAGGGTGTTCATGTTACGTATAGCGCGCCGCGATAACACCACATCGTTGTAGGCTTTCTTGAAACTCCTGGGAATAAGGGGATAGGTTCACTTTGGACATACAATTATGCCCTTTATATTGTTGCCTTAATGATTCGGTCTTTTATTGATAGTATTTTTTTTTTACCCTACTCCAACAATAATAGCATGTTTGTAGATGGTTTTTACAAACAGTGACTAAGTAGATGTACATGATTTGACTTTAACACCATACAAATTTTATAAAAACTAATACTAGTATGGTGAACCATCTCATTCCAGGTGTTATCAATATTTATAATTTGCAAAGTCATCATGAGTTTTTACGGTAAAATGAAGTAACGCATGTAGATGACTCAATTCTTTTTTTTTTTCTATATTACCTACTAAACCTTTTCCGAATATACAGGTTAACAGACTCAAACCTGTTATTTGTTGTATGCCCTCAGCTTAGTCCGCAATGTTATTCAGAGAATTCTATCTTCGAAATAATTAAATGCGCAATTAAAATATATAGAAACTCTGAAATAGAAGTATTAGTATTGAAGCAAATAAACAACTTTACTCCTTTACAATATTACTTTATCATCATATTAGCCTGGAATCATCCACTGTTGGGTTCAGGCCTCCTGCTTTTTATGTCATATTACAATATTACTTATAATGATTATATGCTCACCTCATAGTCTCATACATGGGTCGGAATGCGAAGAGCGGCAGCGTGTAGATCCTGACCATGACGGCCACGAAGCCGATGTAGAGCAGCACCTTCAGGAAGTTGATGGCCAGCTCCGTGTACAGCAGCACCGCGGCCTTGCTCTCCCACGGCGCCTCCCAGCGAGAGTCGATGGCGTGGAGGACGTACTACGGAAATTTATTTATTGAATAAATATAAAGTATTATTATTATATTGTAATCACACTAGCAGCTTAATAAGTATGATAAATGTTTTATGATGCTACACAAATAATAAGTTTTTATGGAAGGACTTGAGGCCATTGCCCAGACTTGAGATAATGTTTACCAGAGAAGAATTTAAACAAAACAGTACCAACAGTAATGATGACCTTTAAGATATGTAAACATTTAAAATAATACATTATCTTAAAAAAATACTATTTATATAAATTAGTGTTTGTTATATGAAAGTGGTGTATTAATTTTAATAAAATAATAGAATGTATGATTTTTTATTAAATTAATTAAAATGTAGAGTATGTCAAAAGCTTTATAATTAAATCTCCATGTCTCAACTCACCTTAATCAAAATATTGACAATCATAATGATCAATATGCTGTACTCAAAACCAAACACAAGTTGTACTGAGGGTCCCTTGGAGGCAGTGAACTGGTAGGCATGGTGGATGAAGTAGAAGTCAGCATGTGCCAGCAACATCAACAGGGTCAATATCCTCACATGGAACAGCCAGCCAATCACAGGACTCCTCTCCATCTAAATAAAAATAAATATCCATATATTAAAATACAAAAGTAACTCGGTTGTATGTCTGTCTGTTATATTTTTATGTTAAAATACATGACCAAATTTTGATGGAATTTGGTTTGGCTAGTTCTCTTTGACAGTATCTATGGTTTACAGACAGGTGTCCCCTCATAAAATTATTGTCTTCTTGAATATGACAAATCAAGAAGAGTGGGTTGAGGAACTATTATGTGAAAGCAATAAGGTTATCATTAAACAAGTTGGTTTTATTGTCTCACTAGTTGACTGCAAAGCGTTTTAAAGGAACACTTCACTAATGATATTTAATGAGTGCAAATAGGAATGTCAGCAGTAAATATTATATTTTTTAAATCACATTTATTGCAATTTTTGCTAATCTTATCAAGTAGCCATATTTAACCCTGAGCATGAGTAAAATAACATTAGGACATGAGTAAAATATCATTAGAAAACTAGTATTAATTAATGATGTAATGGTCAACATAGACTTAAGGAATTTTAATAGCACATAAATTTTTTGTACAACTTCTTTGTTTTAAACTATTATTAGAAGCAATTACTCACATAGTCAACTCTATCTTCGGCGAGCCAATGGAATGCTTTGAGAAACAACAGCAGAGTGAACAACGCAATAAACTTTGGATTGAAGTCATCTCTAAATACTGTAAATGCCAAACAGGTCTCCGTTATGGCATACCAAGATCTCTCTATCAAATGCTAAAACAAAAACATAAATAATTAGTACTCCAACAAATATTCTGTGTAAAATCCAAAATAAATTATGGTACCAAAGTAACCAATTACCTCGAACTCTGCTGGACGAAGTTGTCCAAAGAATATCTTCCTTAACAGTTTGCCTACTAGTAAAACTAGTATAAAGGCTTGCAAATACATAACCTGCAAGAGAAACATTTATACAGAAAAAAAAATATAGCACGTAAAGACACAATCTGGCCTTCTAATAAGATTCTAAACATAGTTTATACAAATTAAAACATGATGACAGACCTGTAACCAAGCTACAAGTGATATACACAGAAAGGTCCAATTGTAATTTACTTACAGCCATGCTAGGATTAGAATTTGTAAGATAAACTATCGAAGGATAAAACTGTTTCTTCTGGTAATAGGCATTGCCGATAACCACAGTCGTTAGTCCAAGACTGATCACAGTTGCTAGTAAAGCCTTCATTATGATATTAATGCAATACGCCGATGCACCAAAATTTTCATACAAATTATCCTGATAAATTTCTACGCACTCCAAAATCGCGAGACTGTCAATAAATACATTTTCAAAACATCATTTCATATCTTCGTAAAACACAAAACTATTTTTGTTTGACGTGTTCAATGTTCATTTGTGTCATTCCTGGTACCACAGATGTCTTCAAAACAAACAGATAGCCATAGTTAGTCGAAATTAGGTCATAGGTACAACTCTACAAAAAAAAACAAGTGCAATAAATCGAATCGATTTAGTCTTTTTGCTATCTGGCAATACCGTTGTTTTAAACGTTAATGTCATCTACATTGTGTTTCTGTGTGTAACACGAAGAAGAAAAATGGATGTCGATTTTGAAGTGTTTTCGCTGTAGTAATTCACAACAATAACTCCAATGTGACATTTTAGTGTGGTGTTTAAGTAATTTTGGTAAGGCGGGTCGCCTCTGCTTAACCATTGATCAGATATAATTACCATACAGTCATTCATTTGCCGCGCATTCTACTTATCTCTAACGCTTGTTGTCATTTACTGCTTGTTGTGATCATTTAAAGTAAAGCATTTAGTATTTCTACGATTCATACATATGGGTGTACGTTGTTAGTCTCTTCAAGTTCAGTTAATATCTACCATATCTGACAGCTGGCTATGGGTATGAAAATCATGTTGTGCTACTTTACTCCATATACATAAATGCCTTGTATATTTCATATAAATGAGTGTAACAACTTATGATTATTTACCTTTTAACCCCAAAATAAATAAAGCACTTGTACCTTGAGTGCCCATTTTGAACACTTTGTTTATTTGTTAACATAAGTATTGGAACCTGTTTTCTTATCCAGACTGTTATTTTCTTGTCTTAGAATTGGCTGATATCAAACAATACAAGACAACTTATAAAATGGTAAGCATCAACTAACCCTATATGCTTGTACTAGTTGCCTGTAACTGTCTCTGCTATAGTCTGCTTATGTTGTTTTTTTAGCAGGGGGATGACCCACCCTTCTTGCCAGTTGGTACTGATGTTAGTGCCAAGTACAAAGGTGCTTTCTGTGAAGCCAAGATAAAAAAAGTAGTGAGGAACATCAAGTGTAAGGTAAGCATTCTGTTATTGAAATGTAGCCAGCCCTACTTACCATGTATTTTAAATGTGTTAACTAACTTTTTCTTTTATGTAAACCTTGCAGTTATAAGTCATGATAATCTTTACTTCTCAATTATTTATTTTCATCTGTTGACTTGTTTACCTTCTCATCAGTGTTATATTCAATAGTGTAAATTATTAAAATTAAAGTCTACCCAAGTGCCATATACGTCTGGCAATTGGTAGTACTTTTTATAAAATGGTGAATAAAAGTAAGTGAAAGTTTGTTGCTATCAAGATTAATTGATATATTATTATTTTTAGGTAACACTTAAAGCAGGTGGTGGAACTCAAACATTTAATGATGATGTGATCAAAGGCACCCTGCGAGTGGGGAGCACCGTGGAAGTGAAGCAAGACCCAAAGAAAGATGCCATGGAAGCCATCATCACTAAGATACAGGACTGCAGCCAGTATACTGTTGGTATGTACACTTGTTATATAGTAGGTTTATTATTTCTAAGGTATTTATATCTTTGAACACCCTCAAAAACTATGCTCAATGCACATGTTGAGCAGTAGATCCAAACATGTTGAGAAGAAGAAGATTACTACTCTAGCTTGTTAGTATAACCTAGACTGCCATTGAAAAGAACACAGCCATTTATTTTCAGAAGTAGTCTTTGTAGAGAAGGAGTTATTTGGACAATAACAATTATGTAGATCTATCACATGGTTATTTTAATATTATTTTTAAGGATATTTCAGAAATACTTTGAATGCTGCTGCATAATATAATAAGTCAAATAGCCTAGGTTTGTTTAAATACAAGAATTCATTCCTGATATCAAAATAAATTGTTGTTGAAAGTTTTTTTAATGTAGGTTTGTCTTTCTCTAGTTTTTGATGATGGCGACATAACAACATTACGACGGTCGGCGCTATGCCTTAAGAGCGGGCGGCATTTTAACGAGAGTGAAACACTGGATCAGTTGCCTCTGACACATCCGGAACACTTCTCCACACCTGTGATAGCAGGCAGGCGGGGAAGGAGGGGAAGAGCACAGTAAGTACAAAAAATAAGCTAAGAAATAACAGGTTTATCTACTAATAACTAAAAAATACAGGTTCTTAGGTGGAAGATATGTTCAAAAAATTAATGTAGTGTAGACTCACTCTGAAACTGCTAGTTTTAAGTTTCTTTTGATGTACAATATATAGGTTTCCAAAAACTTTCCATTCCAAAGAAAAGTCAGTATAATTAAGAACCATAAATCCCAGTTATTACTGAAGTCTTCTTACATAGGTAATGCTTTCTACATATACATTTATCATTATCATGATATACATTGCACATTATATTTAAGAAATTAAAATGTTTAGTTTCAACACTATCTACTTCTTAGGTCTGAAGAGAGCGAGGGCTCAGGGTCTGGCAGACGGGTGAAGGCTGACGTAGAGCCGCATGTGGGTCGCGTAGTGTTGGTGGAGGCGGGCGGCGGCGCTGAACGACGCCGGCCGCACCAGCCCGCATTCCCCGCGCTCGTGGTCGCTCCCACGGCGCAGATCAAGGTCAAGGAGGACTACCTTGTCAGATCGTTCAAGGATGGCAGATAGTTAGTATACATGATTATTTTAGTTTCAAATAGTGTTCAAATTCCCTATCATGGAATAAAACGAGCTTTTTTTTATTAATAATTATGTAACAAATAAGGTTTCAAGTGATTTTGTGATAGGACCTCAGCAGCTTAGATGGTTATGTACTATAAGGAAATTATTGTTTGTAAAAGTAAATATCGACAGTTACTGACCTAGTTAAAATATTTTAATAATAGATATCTGCTTTATTGCTGAATTTATTAGAATATATTGGATATAAAAAAGTGAAGCCTTGACAAAATCTTGATTGTTTACAATCTTAAGGGATGTTTAACACAATTTCCAGATTAATGCGTATGTCTCAACGCTTACTTATTGTATCATCTATATCAACAGCTACACAGTACCTAAGAAGGAAGCCCGTGAGTTTCGGAAGGGCAGTGCACCGCTCGAGTGGGCGGGAGTGGAAGCCGCACTGCAGTATCTTAATAACGCAGTGCTGCCACCGCACTGGGACCGAGATGCGCTCTTCAATGAACCCAGAAATACTTCCGATGATGTGAGTCTTGTCTGAAACTAGTTCTGTTTTATTGCTATACTAGACCAACATCATTTAGTGAAAATATTAATCAGACAAAACATGGTCATTTTAATTTAGCTATGGTAATGCTCTTAAATAGCTGTCGTAAAACCGACAAGCGTCAAGGTTTTAAGATATAATACTTGTATCTTTCGCAATACTTATTTGAAGTATGTAGGGTGTTAGTACCCTGTGTAATACTTTGCATACTACTTTATGTCAATTTTTCTATAATAACAGAGTTCCGATGACGAGCCACGCGAAGAGAAAGACCATTTCGTCGCGCAGCTCTACAAGTTTATGGACGAACGTGGAACACCCCTGAACAGAAACCCCACTATCGCCAACAAGGACATAGATCTGTATAGATTATTTAAAGTAAGTTGCTCATATATATTTTTGGTATAGCCTTAAAAAATAATGCAGTATTTTAGTAATGTTTTCTTTTATTCTAAAGGTGGTAGAGAAACTTGGGGGCTACAACAGAGTGACCAACCAAAATCAGTGGAAAACTATTGCTGACAAAATGGGATTCCATCCAGTTACCACAAGCATCACGAATCTCTGCAAACAAGCTTATAAGAAGTATGTTATTAAAATCCTTTTTTTTTTCTAGTATTATTGTGTTGAGCAAGTATGTGAACTTTTAAACTCTATTTCGCTACTATATCTTTTTTTACCGGAATATTCGTATGGCTTTATTCTTGTATAAAAATATTGTACAAAAACCCGAAATACTTCAACAATTTTCATCTTTCGCCAAGTTCCAACCAGGATATGCACGACTTGATGTTACTCTTAGGTAAACTGACAGCCCATGCAAAGACAAAATTACAACGATGAAGCGCGTGAAAGCTTGATCCGGATCTTTGTTTGATGCTGTTTTGAGGCTACGTCACCGTATGTCATCGCATTGTGCTCGCTATTGTCGCAACGACGCAATGTGTCTTGTGCACGGGTTGTAACGGATACATGTCCCCTCAGGTTCCTGCACAGCTACGAGGACTTCTACCGCAAGCTAGGTGTGACGCTGGTGGCGCACCCGCGCGGCGCGCGCACTCCACCAGCGGGGCGCTCGCTCATCCGCGACCGCGACCGCCAGCCGCCCGCCTCCTCCTCCAGCTGCTCCACGCCCACGCCGCCCGCGCCACAGGTACCATTACCTATACTCTATTTACACTTGTACCGCAAGCTGGGCGTGACGCTGGTGGCGCACCCGCCGGCGGGGCGCTCGCTCATCCGCGACCGCGACCGCCAGCCGCCCGCCTCCTCCTCCAGCTGCTCCACGCCCACGCCGCCCGCGCCACAGGTACCATTACCTATACTCTATTTACACTTGTACCGCAAGCTGGGCGTGACGCTGGTGGCGCACCCGCCGGCGGGGCGCTCGCTCATCCGCGACCGCGACCGCCAGCCGCCCGCCTCCTCCTCCAGCTGCTCCACGCCCACGCCGCCCGCGCCACAGGTACCATTACCTATACTCTATTTACACTTGTACCGCAAGCTGGGCGTGACGCTGGTGGCGCACCCGCCGGCGGGGCGCTCGCTCATCCGCGACCGCGACCGCCAGCCGCCCGCCTCCTCCTCCAGCTGCTCCACGCCCACGCCGCCCGCGCCACAGGTACCATTACCTATACTCTATTTACACTTGTACCGCAAGCTGGGCGTGACGCTGGTGGCGCACCCGCCGGCGGGGCGCTCGCTCATCCGCGACCGCGACCGCCAGCCGCCCGCCTCCTCCTCCAGCTGCTCCACGCCCACGCCGCCCGCGCCACAGGTACCATTACCTATACTCTATTTACACTTGTACCGCAAGCTGGGCGTGACGCTGGTGGCGCACCCGCCGGCGGGGCGCTCGCTCATCCGCGACCGCGACCGCCAGCCGCCCGCCTCCTCCTCCAGCTGCTCCACGCCCACGCCGCCCGCGCCACAGGTACCATTACCTATACTCTATTTACACTTGTACCGCAAGCTGGGCGTGACGCTGGTGGCGCACCCGCCGGCGGGGCGCTCGCTCATCCGCGACCGCGACCGCCAGCCGCCCGCCTCCTCCTCCAGCTGCTCCACGCCCACGCCGCCCGCGCCACAGGTACCATTACCTATACTCTATTTACACTTGTACCGCAAGCTGGGCGTGACGCTGGTGGCGCACCCGCCGGCGGGGCGCTCGCTCATCCGCGACCGCGACCGCCAGCCGCCCGCCTCCTCCTCCAGCTGCTCCACGCCCACGCCGCCCGCGCCACAGGTACCATTACCTATACTCTATTTACACTTGTACCGCAAGCTGGGCGTGACGCTGGTGGCGCACCCGCCGGCGGGGCGCTCGCTCATCCGCGACCGCGACCGCCAGCCGCCCGCCTCCTCCTCCAGCTGCTCCACGCCCACGCCGCCCGCGCCACAGGTACCATTACCTATACTCTATTTACACTTCCGAGGGTACATAACAACACTTTTTTAATTGAAATTGAAAGCTAAAAAGTCCTCATCAACCCAACACTTGGTTGTTTTTTATTCAGTCTCAAAGTTCACAAAACTGGCTTAGTTTTATCATAGAATTAGCTAAAGAAGAATATAAACTCTTAATTCAGTGTCAGTTATTGCATTACCAGTCAGGACAAACCTCTTTTCGCCTTAGTCAGCCACTCCAAAAAAAACTTCCCCCATACATGTAAGTTAATCAGCTTTGTTTTACAGCGCAAAGACAAAGACTCCGACAAGAGTGAGACAGATAAAAGTGAAAAGAGCGAAAAGGAGGAAAAACTTGAGAAAATAGAGAAAGCAAAGGAGAAGGCGCGGACCAGCGACGGAGAGGACAGCGCGGACAATCAACCGCTCATAACCACCACACCCAAGTAAGTGCCACTCCCATATACTACAGCACCGTCAAAATGTTAGCTTTTCTTATGTATATACTTAACAAGTTCTGTGTTTTTATAAATAACCATCGATTCTTCATGTTACCAGAATGGAGAAGGAGAAAGAAAAAGAAAGGGAAAAGGAGCGAGAAAAAGAACGGGAAAAGGAGCGTGAAAAGGAAAAGGAACGCGAGAGAGAAAAAGAAAAGGAGCGTGAGAGAGAAAAGGAAAAGAAACGCGAGGAAGAGAAGGAAAAGGAGAAAGAGAAAGAGCGGGAAAAGGAGAAAGAGAAGGAACGAGAAAAAGAAAAGGACAGAGAGAAAGAACGGGAGAAGGAGAAGGAAAAAGAGAAAGAAAAGGAGAAGGAAAAAGAGAAAAGTTCAGCTTCGACTTCCACCAGTGAAGAGAAGACCGTCATTAAGCCTCGCTCGCAGTCTAAAGGAAGGACTATCACGCCTGTTAGGACGGAGAGCCATGAGAAAAGGACGCCGAAGAGACGGCCAATGTCGTCTAAGAGTAAGTAAAACACTTGAAGCACCTGTAAAGTAGCAAAATCTTTATTTCATTAGCAATAAAACATTATTCTCATAATTTGTACCCATTAAGAGGTAAATGAAAGGTTAATATGAGTAACCTATTACGGTTTTTTTTATGAATTTGTAAAATAAATGTTCATAAGCAGTTGGCAAATAGGCCCTTAAAAAAACATTATTGTTTGTATGCTACGACTATAGCATACAGTAATTTAAATACTGGAGATTTTTATTGGATGTGATGTAGACAAAATAAATACTGACAATACTGTGTTATTATAGTTTTCTACATGTATGGTGTGTGTTTAGCAGGCGAAGGAACGAGTGGCAGCACATCGCGAGCCTCACGTCGCCCTCACGCGTCCACGGATAGCGACAGCTCTGGAAGGGCCTCGAGGTAAGTTCACCTGTTTTTAGGTGAATTATTATTTAATAAAAACTTCAAAGGAATAGTGTTAAAGACGAAACGTATTTAGTCAGTCAGGTATAAAAAAAAAAAATAGACTCGGTGAAAGCTCAGGTGTAACGGCTTATGTTGTTTTGCTTTCCCACAAAAGATACAAAATTAAGCGTAAAAATGCATGTCAAATATTTTTAATCGACAACGAACATTAAAAGAATACATCTCTACCTTACATATCGTATGGATATTGATTAAATCAGAACATACAATACAGTTGAGTTCCCTCGCAGATGCGGGCCTATAAAGAAGATGCAGAGCCGGCGCAGTCAGAGCGCGAACTCTGCCAGCAGCGGCAACACCATCGCCTCCAACAGCAGCAAGCGTCCGCGCAAGAGGAAGAACACAGAGTAAGTTTAAACCCCCGACAAAAAAAGTTAATGTGAGCGAGAAGGTTCTTAAGCTATAATTTATGAATATTTGTTTAGTCTTTTGAATGCTAGATGCAATTTTCTAAAGCAAGCCGAGTGCTTATTGAATTTTGAAAAGTTGCTCTCAAAAATATCCATTTAAATCATCATAATCATTTTGAAAAGTTACTCTCAAAAATATTCATTTAAATCATCATAATCATTTTAAAACTAGGAGCTCTGCTTGAAATATGTGATTCAAAACCTAAAAATGTAATAATTCCTAAACAGTACAAACAATAGTGGACCGGAATGGTCCCGAAACCGATAAATATGTATTAAAAAAGTCAAAGAAATGATGTGATGCTTATTATAATTAAATTAACAGGCCTTCAACGAATGAACCAACCCGTGGAGTATCTAATGTGAAAGCTCAAGTGGGAGACAAACTGAAAGTATACTATGGACCTACACAATCTGAATCAAAGGTAACTAACTTGTAATACTTGTTGTCCTTAGAATAGGAATATGAAAATGGGAATTATAGAAGGGTATGTGTATACCAATTTCTGTGTTTTTTCTTTTAACATTTACCGGTTTACGTGTAATCAATAGCCACATGAAAAATATCTCAACTCCGTGGTCGAGTGGCGTACGAGCCGTTTTCAAAGTGTCGCTAACTACGGTCCCAGGTTCGATCCTCGGACGGCTCAATGTAGAAACCTGGATGTTTGTATTACCTTCGTTGTTTCTGAATTAATAACACAAGTACTTTAGCTACTTTGGATTCAGAGCAATGTATGTGATGTTGTCCGCATTTATTTATTTAATATTTTCAATAAAACAATTATATTGATGGGACTGCCTCTACATTTGACACCTAGTTTATGAATATACTCTCATACTAGGTAACGTACGAGGCGAAGGTGATAGAAGTATCGTCAGAAGGCATGCTGCGCGTGCACTACACGGGCTGGAACACGCGCTACGACGAGTGGATCAAGCCGCAACGCATCGCCGTCAACGTCACGCAGCACGAACAGCGGAATAAAAAGGTATACAATTTTACTAAATCTTATGACTGAAAGGAGACTCGGAAAAGGACTAAGGTTTTGCTAGTACCGAAGCAAAGTTAAAGTTCTGGTCTTAGTTTTCTTGGAACTAAATTTTTATGTAATCTAATAGTTTCATTATTTAAACTAAAGTAGAATACAGTTTTTTTTTATTAATTTATAACATTCTATTTCATAGAGGAAAATAATAATATGAAAGCAAAATAATAAATATATTTTTTGTTTCAGGGATCGAGTATCAGTAGGCGTGTTAGAAGCAAGAGAACTGAAGGTAATACATAAAACAATTAGAACAAGAATCTGTGTAAGACATAATTAATTTAACATAAAACATCTTTCTACAACTATCTTTTTTCGTTTTTATAGAATCTTCAGCTCGATCTGACTCTGACAGCGATTCGGAAAGCGATGACGAAGTCAAGAGACCTCCAAAGAAATCATCAGACGACAAATCTAATCCAAAAAGTATGTATATTCAATTTATTTAAAAACATGAATATAGATTAGTAAGAAAGTCGATAAAATATATTTTTCCGTTCACAGCTCCTTCAAGGTCTAAAGATGTTAAGTCAAGCGACAGCAGTAGTTCGAGCAAGCCTCGCAAGAGACCTGTAAGGACGGTATCGACCCCTACGTCAGTGTCTCCGGCCAAGAAAACGCGGCCAAACGCAGGTCACCAAGGCCGCGACTACGATCTTAACGAAATCAGATCTGAGCTCAAAGGACTGCACACTGTTAAACAAGAGCCTGATGAAGGTAAACAGGAGACTGATAAAGATGCAATACCAACTCCGGCTCCCTCAAGCGCGACAGAACCACCGCCAGTCGATAAGCAAGCTGAAGATGTCTACGAGTTCAAAGAACCAGAACCTTTTGAGCTGGAACTTCATGATGAGAAAAAGAAACGCACCCATCGCATATTCGATGACATTTCGCCAAGCAAATACACCTCCACTCTATCCAAGTCTTTGAGTGAAGAGATATCTGAAGACCCCATGCGAACGCGGCCTTCATCTTTGAGGTCACCTTCCTTGTCGCCCTTCAGAGATTTTAGTACCAGCAGGGATGCGAGCCGACAGAGCCCCGAAGATGACTCCAAAGATGGACTCTTCTCGCTTGACGATGACTCGTTCCCTGGCGACGGCAGCTCAGGACCCACCTTCGAAGGGTTCACTCCAGCTAAAAACCAAGAAACATATTCTAAGAAGAGTAAAGTATCCAAGTTAAGAGAGCTCATAGACGATTCTCCTGATAGTCCAGCTGATGACGAGCAGTCGTCTGATGATGAACCCGAAAATATAACTGCAGTGAAAGTTGAGGAAAAAGCACCGGCCCCACCATTACCAGTCATAGAGGAGCCGAAAACTCCAGAACCCATTGCTAAGGCTGAGCCAAAGCCAAAGGAACCTGAACCAGTGACACCAGTTAAAGAAGAAACTAAAGAGCCTAAAGAACAAGTGGTTACAATTAGCATTCCAGAGCCACCAAAAACACCGCCACCTCCACAAAAGAAACAAGAATCTCCGCTTGCTCCAATAAATATTAATACCAATCCTATAATCACGATAACTGGTGTAGCTTCTCCTAAACCTATAGAAGAACACAAAGAGGAGATAATAGAAAAGCCGAAGAAAGAGGAGCCAGTCAAAGTGCTGCCTATGGCGACACCGGTCTTAGAACCTAAAGAGAATGTCCTCAAGGTTAAAATTGAAAAGAAATTAGATCCTATTCCTATGGAGCCGTCTATCACAAAACTACTGCCGCCGTCTAGCCCTCTGATTGATACGGAGGAAGATAAGTCTGAGCCAGACAGTCCGGCGAGAATCGACGTGCTGCCAGAACCACCACCTGGCTTCCTACTACAGTCTGAGGGTCCCAAGATAGCTGAAAAGTTACTCAAAGCTATAAGCAGCGCCAAAAGACTGTCTATGTCTCCACCACCCACAGAAGATCGTCCTATCACGCCGAAGACCGACACAATGAAACCGCTCAAACCAGAGACTAAATTATCGCCCATATCTCCCGAACCTAAGCCCATAAAATCAGACACAGTGAAACCACTAGTTAAAATCATCGAACCGATAAAGAAAGCACCCGATAGTGTTGACACGATATTCGGGGAACCTTCTAATTTGCTGGATGTGAAGCGAAACATACTAGATATTAAGAAGGTGAAGCCGGAAGAGAGTGTGGTGCCGCGGCTGCAGAGTCCGCTGAACATTCTGGAGCGCCGCAAGAGCGTGGCGGACCTGCCGCTGAGCGTGCCCGGCAAGAACAACAAGGTGCTGAGCGACACCATACAGAAGCTGTCGAGCCAGATCAACCAGTCGGCGGCGGCGGCCGCGGCCACCGTGCCGCTGCCCTTCCCCAGCGACGACCGCTCCGACTCCAGCGACTCCGACGACTTGGATAGAAGGCTAGTACATTTTAATAAAACACCTTATGAACATTATATATCTTATGATACGACAAATACTGCCAAGTTTCAACAAGTGCTTTTTTTAAGTATTGAAGAATTATATCACATCTTATTCTTCTACCAGTGATGCAAATGAAGTGTACGTTTTAACGATGACTTTTTGGCTTTAGGTTAATAATCGACAAGCTAGCTGTGGACGAGTGGGGCAGCGGTGGCAGCTCGGAGCCCGCAAACGTGGCAGCTACGGCGGGTACTCTGGCCAACATGGCCAGCATAGCTGGCGTGGCTAGCTTGGCGAACGCAGCCGGCGTGGGCGTCGGTGGCATGGGCGGCGTGGCCAGCATAGCCGGCGCCGGCATGACGCTGGGGGCGCGCGCGCTGCACGCCGGCAAGTCGCCGGGCGAGTGGAGCGCCGGGGAGTCGCTGCTCATGCTGGAGGATGCATGCAAGAACGAGAGGAAACATAGTACGTACTTCACGTTATTATGGTTAAATTTCTCATCCATGTTTTATACCAGTTTCATAATAACGTTATTTATGATAGGTGCGAGCGTAGTAGTGGCGGGCGGTCCGCGCGAGTCCCGCGAGATGCGCGAGGTGCAGGCGCGCGACGAGGACGGCAGCATCTCGCTGCTGCTGTGCGAGGAGACCATCCCCGGCTCGCCCGCGCCCGACGCCGAGCCCGCGCCGCCGCGCCAGCGCCTGCACATGCCCTTCGCCTCCGCGCCCCCGCACCAACACCCCAAGGGTATGTTACCTGATGTAAACCTTTTTTTTTACCCCGGAATATCCTCATGGACTTCCTCCGCCCTGGGGAAAGCGGAGGGGTATGCCGGACTCTTACTGACTAAAACCACCGGAGTGCTTCACCCTTCCCTT
Source organism: Autographa gamma (assembly GCA_905146925.1). Classification (NCBI taxonomy): domain Eukaryota; kingdom Metazoa; phylum Arthropoda; class Insecta; order Lepidoptera; family Noctuidae; genus Autographa; species Autographa gamma. The sequence goes on along the minus strand of LR989868.1, from coordinate 4,609,106 downwards.
ATGCTAAAGACCAGGTGGGAAAGCAATGCAAACTACCGCGATATCATGATTTAAACCTGTGTTATCTTTATGTTTAAGATGTATGTAAATACTGATTGAATTACCATATTATTTACTTTGTAACTTGTATGCTGACTATCTCTTTGACATGATATATTATGTTTTAAGGAAAGTGGATTCGATATTTTCTAAATGAGAAATATCGCAGCAATTTCTATGTTCATAGTCACTTTCAATCCAGACAATAGCGCTACCCAAGCGTGCAGATGACAATAAATTAAGTATATTTTTCAAGTTAGGTACTATTAAGTAAATCATATTATTTACAAAAATATTGAAAGTATCTATTGAATTCATGCAAAAAATAATTGAAACTTTATACTAATGAGTGTGCAATATTTATCAGAAGAGCGTCGCGGTTGCGGCGGGCCAGCAGGGCAGGGCGGCGGGGGCGCAGCTGGGGGCGCGGGCGAGGGCGCGCGCGAGGCGGGCTGGGGGCGCGGGCGCGCGCTCGTCGACAACACGCCGCCCACCACGCCCGACAGCAGCCTCGACATGTCGCCACCGCACAGGTAACACACAGTTAACATGTCCAAGATAAATGGGCGATACCATGGTTGTCAGCTACTTAAGTGCACGACTTGTGCTATATGACTTGTTTTTTTATGTAAACACATACCTGTTTCGCTTTTTCTTTTACCACCAAGATACACTGAGCTATAAAAGGCTCAATGCCCTGAAAGTGAGGATAATTTTTCATAGATTTTGTTTCACACGCCGCCTGACCTCCACGTACGTCATCATTCATCTCATCATTTTATATTATTATGTTTATAACATATTATTTCGTTGCGCAGAGATCGACGCATTTCTGAACGGGACAGTCCATCCGAACGAAAGGAGGATGAAGAAGACAGTCGAATGAACGATGCAGCTGGGCTTGATGTCGATAAGGGTCACGGTAAGTACCAATATATATATTTTTAACTGAAAACTGTATAGGTCTTGTCTAGATATTTTGTTGCCAACAAAATTCATGTGGATGCAACATATAAAAACACGTCCTGGATGTACGGATGAAGCCAGTGATTATGAAAGTAGTACTAAGTAAGCACGGTGTTCCAGGCGGTCGTCGTTCGCGCAAGGCGTCGGAGAGCTCTGCCAGCGCTCGCCAGCGTCCGCGCCGCACTCGCCGCGACACCGACGACACTACGCACCACCACCACCACCACGCACCGCTCAAGTACAACTTCTACGTCGACTTAGGTATGGAAATATTGCCTTTTTCTGCAGGTTTTACTGTATGTCTGAACTTATTTGCGTTTCCATCAGAGAAATGAACTACAGAGGAAAAATAACATAATAACAACCATAGTAGTTGGTGGAAGTAGTCGGTTTGCTTATATCTCAAAGCACCTTAGAAGAGTTTAGTTTTTAGAACCTTTTTAAACCCTATTTCTGTGCTTTGAAAAAGGCAGACCCGTGCCGAAAAGTTACTACAAGAGGATGTCTGCTTCCCTTTACTGACTGATATTTATCAAAAACCTTTCCCTCATCATCGCAAACACATTATATTCATTTTATGTATATGCAGATCCTTCATGGGACTGTCAGACGCGCATAAACGTGCTGACGACACGGCTCGCAGACCTTCGCAAAGCGTACCACTCGGTGAAGGCGGAGCTGGCGGCCATCGACCGCCGCCGCAAGAAGCTGCGTCGGAAGGAAAGAGAAGGTCAGCTTACATTTACCTGGACGCAAAACTAGCTACGAATTGAGGTTAACGTATTTAACATGCAACATCCTCATCACTTATCATTCGTTTCTTTTCTACTGCCATGATAATTGGCTAAATATATAAATTTTACTTACATGCTAAGGCATCTATTTATTCAATTCTTTTTGTTCACAGACAAAATATTATTTATTGATTTCTCTTACTATCTTCTACTTAAATCTATTTAGTTTTTTTATACTTAATGGAATCAATATACAATTATCACCTCATTTTTCATTTTTTTTTTATTATATTATTGTCTAATTGATCTATTTCTAATAAATGTTCTTTTATTTACAGCTGTGAAGGCTGCCAAGGCTGCGTGCTCATGATAACAAGTGAACTAAATCTGTCGAAGCGGACTACGAGAAACGGAGTTTGTTCGTTTTAGAATAAACACGTTCGAAAGAAACAAACTATGTTGTGCTCTGTATACTGCGCCATTTATGATTCATTCAATGGACAAGATTTTATCGAATAAGTAGCAATGAACTTTCTTTAAGTTCTCAAGTCTGTAAATAGAGCAAATCAAATTATTTTGATATTCTATAGGTGTTTCATAAATTTTATTTGATCCAGATGTTTGAAAATGAGATGATTGCTTTTTCTTCTATAAAGTTACAAATAGTTGTTACACTGACAAGTTTATTTCTAGTTATTTCTTCACTTTATTATCTTGTAGAAAATCTTCATTTCAAAACTTTAAAAGTTGAACTATGTTTTTACGTATGTGGAACAACGTCGTTTGTATATATGACCATAAAAGAGAAATCATGACAGGTTCATAATTGGAAGGTATATTTGAAGACTGATGGATTGAAATAATAACATGTTGTAATGAGAAGATTATATTTATTTCCTAAAAATTATAAGTAATGAATGTCTCAGATATTTGTTATGTTTATGTCAATAAACATTTTTTTTCCTGAAATAACACAATTTATTTATCTACCAATCACATCGAACTTATTGCCAATGTTACGGCTCGCGTCGGCCGGCACTATTGATTTTGCAGTCTTATTAGGATTCTGGAAATTCTAAATACAACCGGCAATAAACGAACGGAGATGCCTTTGTCAGAGAAATGTAATAATAATGTTCGTGTCGGGGCGGGACGGCGTGTGCTAGTAGTAGTTGGGGTACTGCGGCCAGGGGTGCGGGTGGTGCTGGTAGGGCCCCGGCGGCTGCTGGTAGCCCCACGCCGGCTGGTAGGGCTGCGCGTACGACTGCTCGTACGACGCCGCGGCCGCCGGCGCCTGGTAGTACGAGTTGCCGCTCGTCGTCGGCGTGCTGCTCGCTGGGACCACGGCACACTCCTTCTTTTTGGTACAATCCACCGTCGCGTTGCTAAACGGTAAAATGCATTCATTTATTTAATGTCATGTAGCAAATAAAAAAAGTAGGAAGAGATAAAAAGGTGGTTCGGTTTTAGGGTTCTAGCCCAAAGTCCAATAGAAATTATCTCATATATTGACACTGACTTGGGCGGGGGTGGCGGGTCGTGCTTGTCCTTGCGCGCGCGCTTGCGCAGGTGCTTGGCGAGGGTCCGCGCGTGCGAGTGCGCAGCCCGCGCGGCCGCCGCGTCGCCCAGCTCCTCCGCCAGCTCGCGCCGCCGCCACGCCATCATGGCGCTCACCTCCATCTCCGCACCTTCCTGCTGCCCGTACGATGATACGAGCTCTGCACACACATTATATCCATGAAAAAAATATATAGAAATGTCCGCTTATTGATATATTATAATATTGTGGTTATAGTAATTGGAATTTGACTATCCAGACAGTTCAGTAGAGAATAAAATAATTCATTAGACAGACACAAAAGACTACGATATACTCTACGACATTAACTACGATATGCTGCATGGGATGGTTACATTAGAAAACATTGTATATGTACAATGACCATCAATTTCTATGTCTGTGAAGTGGACAGTGTATGGCGTGACTGACCGTCGAGCTCAGCGTAGGGCGTGCCGGGCGTGTGCAGGGCGAGGTCGAGGCGCTGCGCGTGCAGGCGCGGGTTGAGCGGGTCGCGCAGCACGGCGGCGTCCAGCGCGGCGCGCGCGGCGGCGGGCTGCTGGCGCACGTGGAACAGGAAGCGCGCGTACTTGATGCTGAGCGCCGACGCCACCGCCTTGCTCTTCGCCGACGCGATGTAGCCCTCGTACAGCTGCGCGCACTTGTCGTAGTCGCCGCGCCGCCGCTCTAGGTTCACGCGTCTGCCAGGCATAACGAAAGGCTAAGAAAACGGTAAAACAATGGGGTACATGACTGGCTGTGAAAATACGCAATATATTTATTGCGTCAGTTTGATAGTAGAAATTAGTCATCTACCCATTCTTATCGTATTTTAAGACTTGTCACAAGTAGCTGGTGCATTTTAAAAGCATTTCCTGAGAAGCCCATCGATAGCGATACCATCACCTCACGTTAAACGGCGCTCACACGCAATTAGACACGTCCACAATGAACACTGAACATGTATAATGTGATAAAGTTAGGTAAGTTACGTGAAAGTTTCGGAGCACCTATACTGTATCTGCACGAGGCAGGGACAGGCCTTCTCGATGCGGTCGAGGATATCGGCGGCGCGCGCGGGGTTGCCGTGCGCCTCCTCGAAGTGCGCCCAGTGCAGGTGCAGCTCGGGCTTGTCCAGGTGGTGCACCGTGCACGCGCGCTCCAGCACCTCGCGCTCCACCGCCACCAGCTCCGGGTGCGCCTCCACGCGCTCCTCCAGGAACTTTATCAACTGGGAACATCACGATTATTAATATAATATATTTAAAAATATACAACGTTAAAAACCCATAAACATATTATGAGGACATGATCATTTAATTTTATTGATATTATACATAATATCTTAGTTCAGTATCAATAGAAAACAGTAAAAATAATAGCTCAATACGAAAATCTACATAGTAGGTGTCAAACAAAGCAAAAGTTTACAAGACTTCATCAAACTTATTAACAACTTACAAGTATCTACTAAAATGATTGTTAGTCAAATAAAATTTCAAATTTCGTTATATAATATTTCCGTTTCCACACTTACCCTCATCCAGAACTCCTCATAGAGCGCGCAGGCAATTAGGCACCGCTCGTGCAGCACCAGCGCCCTCTTCAACGAGCCGTGCTGCTTCTCCCACTCCAGGTACGACTTCCAGTTCTTCAGCTGGCAACGTTCCAGCGGCTTCACGTGGAAGTATGGGCGTTTTATCTGAAATACGGTATGTAGGTTAGGAACGGAATATGTTGCAGACAGATATAGCTGTGTTACACGTATCTAGATTCATGAATAAATTATTAAAATTACGGGAAGCCTAAAAGGAAACATCGAAGAAACAAGTTGTAAGGGTATGGACGAACATGCACTTAGCGAGGCAAATATTGAAGCTATACGAGTCCCTATTAGTCTAAAGGCTAAAGTGTAAATTTCAAGGTTTTGAATATCGCAGCATATTGCTAATTTAAGCTAGAGTTAAATCAAGCAATTCTTTGGTGGCGTGTCTTACCCCTTCCTCGAAGGTCCACCTGGCGGCGACCTGCTCGCCGGTGGTCTTGTGCACCTTGCGCCGCGCCGCTATCACGCGCTCCTTTATGGCTTGTGCCTCTTCCTCAGAAGCCTGCGTGGAAATGTATATAGATTAAATTTTTATTCATATATTTAATTTGTCATTATTTTTTTTTACCACTGCTAGGCATGGGTCTATACTGTCTAACTAAAGTTTATTTCTGCCTCAAGCCATTTGTTCTCATACATCTTATTAATTGTTTTAATTCCTTAATATCCCACTGCCAGGGTAAAGGCCTCTCTTTCCTGCTTCAAATGCTTACATACAATGATTATTGTCAATTAACTTTTATAGACACCAGTTCAGTGGATCCAAAATGGCGTTATATCAAAAGCTGGGAAGAAAGTGTATAAGTTTTATTAAGATGTCACTAACGACATGGTCTAGCGGCTCGTCCTCGCCGGGCGGCAGGTCGAGCTGCGGCGCGGCGCCGGCGGCGTCCCGCACCTCGCCGCGCAGCCGCACCAGCTCCGCGCGCGACACCACGCCCGCCACCGGCTCCGACATCACGTGCTCCTGGAAGCTGAGCGCCGCAACTCTCTACAGGACTTGCTTATCTCACATGTAAACATATCAATAAAATTGATGAACTTGTATTCCGGCGTAAATAGACATGTTTTGTGAGGGCTTTCAAGTTTTACTCATTATGTGTAAAAAATACCTTTTACTGTCAAATTATTTAGTAGAAATCATTTCCTCTATATTTACCTACGAATTCGTTGTATCCAACCTCATAGTTGGTCTGGCAGAAAAAATGTTCGAGGCAAAATGATCAAAAGAAGACAAAACATGTGTGATTTGTTTATACGAGTTCGTCGCTCTATTAACGTACGCTTTAGTTTTTTTCCTTGTGTGACTATTAACTTTATTTTTTAAAACCAGCCTGAGAAAATCGTTCGGCATTATTTTATGTTATGCCGAATTAAAACTTGCTTGATACTGATGGATAGATTTAGTTATTTAATAATATCTCTATAAAAATAAACTTTACTACCCTTGGCTGGTTATGTTAGGTAAAATAGTAAGGCCCCAATTAGGGGCTTAATTTTATTTTCAGTAGCTTCATTAGCAAAGATCCGCTTTGCAACATTATGATGCTTGTCGGACCAGTTCCCCAATAGGTTGTTGGATATTATGAGTCGAATTCTGAATGTGGTGATTGCAAAAAGTTTTGTAAAACCTTATAGTATAGGTTATCAGTCAGTTAGTCAGCAACTTATACTGTACGTTAGATTTTACTACGAGTATTCTGTTTCACTGAAAACTAAGGAATAATAACTCGTATAGCCACAACAGCGAAATAAATTAAACACATATAAATGCTATAAGCTAGAGTCATGAGCTGCTTCAAACAATTAGTATAAGCTGTTTTTAAAAGCAAGCATGTGCCATTCTCGATATACTGTTTATGTTACAAGAAATTACAAAAAATAATACTTTAATATTTCTACTCAAATAACTATACCTTTAGTGCAAAGTGTTTTACAACCCGCCTGCACTATCATTATTATCAACAATACAAAATAAACATGTAACACATGCCAGGTTAAGAGCTTATAGTTTATATTTACCACGGACGATAGTGAAGCATAAAAAAGGACATTGTACAAACTTGTCGAAATGTGACGTGTATCCGAGTGTGGGGGTGGCCAACAGCCGGTCGTAAATATTGGTGACGTTAAGAGCGGAGCCGTTCTCAGCCTCCCACTTGATGTAAGACTCCCAGAGTCGATCGGAACGGAACTCTAGACCACACGCCTCTGGAAATAAAATAAATGTTTAAAATATTGCACTTCAATTTTCATCTGAGAATTGCATAATTTGAAAGATAGACAGAATCACTGATAATTGCTGCTACTGCGTAGACCGATATATTTGCTTATTTAGCTATGTAAAATCACGGGCATTACCTCCCATTTCCAAACTGGAAATATTTATTTCTTCGTTTATGAGGTACTCATCACAATGGCTTTTTATAACCGCCGTGCCCGTCCGTCTCCGTAGAAATAACATTTTTGAATCGACATCAAGTCTTGACTACATTAAGTGCCTGGAAGTGGCTTACATAAATAAAAATCTTTTAATCTAAACCTTAAGGAACCCATATCGAATACCTTACCTATAGCCCTTTCATATTGAGATCGGATGAAGGCATGATCTTCTGTTCTGGTTGCCTTTATATGATTTAAAAAGTGTATCCATAAATCCACAGACAGTGGGATGGCTTTGAGGCCTCTTTCCAAAACCTGAAACACAAGATCGTGTGTCAAATGAGTTCCGCGCGTGTGTAAGCGTCGCCATGCTCACGGCAACACTATGAAGCAAGGGAATATTGAATAGCATATTATGTGACATATAATTTAGTATAGACCGAGCGGCAGGTTGCGTGTCGAGTGCGTGTCGGGTGCGGGGGCGGGGCGGGCGGCGCGCGGCGCGGCTGCAGACGCAACGTCTCGCTCGTCTCTATTGTATATAAAATGTTTGTCTGGGTATATTACACCTGTTCGCATTCGACGCGCTGACGAAGCTGTCGACGACTCGCCGTAGTCTTCCGTTCCTAACGCCATTCAATGGCTAAATATGACGTTCAGCAGCGCTTCCATGCTACCATGGATCGGTTGTTAACCTTAATCTTAATTATGTCCACCACTCATTAAGTACTTACTTAAATAATAATACATGTAAAAGTATTACAATACATCATGCGTGTACAAAGTATAATAAATATATGCACTAGAATACAAAATATACACCACAAAAAATGAACCACTAAAACGAAATCTATGTGATGGTAATAGAACACTCCGGTGCGAACGGACGACTTTGCCTTACGAACATCGTGGAGCTCGTTGCACTGTTGGGAAAAAAAATAATTGCAAAATACCAGTTAAGACTAAAACATTTCAAAATCCAAGTGTTAAGACACATATATGACTGATCATCAGGTGTACTGCCTTAACCAGTCACCAAGTAATTTTAATATATTTATAAACATTGCATCAATTCTATATTGGGAGGTACTCACTTCTAGGCATTTCTTTTTACTTCCTTTACGTTTTTCATAGTCGGCGTATTTCCTCCAGTAGCCGTAACAATACGGGTAGTGCGAGAGAAAGGCATCGTAAGCCTCGCGAGCCGCTTCCACGTCGCTCTGGAAGATACGTGAGTTGATCAACCTCTGTTTATCTTACACAGTACATGTTGAAGTTAGAAGCGTCATTCAGTTGGCCCTTGCCAATCATCAATATGATTCAGGTCTTATCGCTTCATAAAGCAAATAAGATTAGCGACAGTTTTCATCATTTTATAAGGTAAAACTTCTTATCTCATTTATCAATTTTACGCCTGTCTCCCGTAAATGCTTAGGTAGATCACAGAAATCGTCAAGTTATGTATGGATTAGTATGTAAATAAATGGATATTTGTAATTACCTCTTGGTCAACATATTGCAGTAAGTAAGTCCAGCCCGTGAAGTCGGTTGGGTCGTCGTTGACCACCTTCCAATATTTATCCAGTTCAGGCAGCGTCTTCTTTTTTGGTTTTTCGTCAATCGATGATCTTTTCTCAGATGGTATAGGTTTACTTTCTCCATTCTAAATGTAAACAAAAACAACAATACAATATACATTAAAATTAATATCTCCTCTCTGCCTTTTACCCAACAGTAACCCTTAATGGGATTAAATTGTTATTTAAAATGAGTTAAAATGTGAACCTTTGTAATGGCTTGTTTCTTGTTGGACGATTCGCTCTCGGATGTCGGAGAGCCAGGGTCGTAGCCATCCCGATCGTCTTCAGTTTTTCTTTTACGCGATTCCTTTGAATCTTTCTTCGAAGCCGGAAGTTCATCCTCTGACACGACCTTAAACAAAATATTAGACTGATTCAAGGGTTGTAAATCAAATAGCTCTAACATACCTTTGAATACTCGATTGGCACATTCAATTTAAGTATTATTATAATGTAAGCGGAATCATCCATGACTAATTCCTTGCTTACATTGGAATAAATCAATTTCACGGCCTCTTAAAGATAAATCTAAGTTAAAAAGTAACTTAACTGCCTACCACAAGCTGCGTGCAGGGATAAGCAACGAAATAATAATACCTCGGTGTCAGCAGGAAGTTCAGCAGGTTTTGGTCCGGGAAGTTCATCGTCTGACACATTCTCAGCATCTTTAATGCTGGGTTTCTGAACCTCAGGTAATTCATCTTCCGAAACTACTTCAGTTTCTTCAGCCCCTCCCACCTTTTATTTAAACAAAGTCTTTGGTATATTTTACAAAAAAATAAATTCCGTATCAAAGAAATTTGTAACCCCAGTAAGCAAATAGAAAATGATTGACAAACTTCTTTTAATTTTGGATCAGTAGTTTGTAATCATAAGTTTTATTTAGATAGGCCAAAATAAATAACTATAAATTGTGTATATTTTGGCTCCTTAGTAATAAACATATAGTAAGATGAGTATTACACAAGGCGATTATCTTTCATACTCTGCCATGCTTCGCCAGGTGAGAAATCCCACACAGTGGCATTGAGTAGCACCTGTATTAACAGTTATTTTACCTCACATACCTTGTTAGCTTTCTTGGTTGGTGTAGCATTTTCTTCTTTAATTAAAACATCAGTTTCAACAGCAATCTCCTGTTTAATATTAACATCAGGTTTTATGTCTGCTTCAGGAATACCAGTAACAACCTAAAAGAGTTTCATTACTTAATCATTGCATACAAAATTGTATTTCAAATACTAGTCCCTAAAAGGCTAATCAATAGGTAATAGGTAGTTAAGATATTGATCTACCACTCATATTAAATTGATCAACCTATCAGATCCCAGTGGCATATAATGCAAAGTATAATTTCAATCAGAATACTTACTTCTTTTTTCTGTTCAGAATCTGTTTCTTCAATGTGATTTTGCTCAATAGCTTCTTCTTTTATTGGAGCTGCCGTAATCTGCTGATAACAGAAACAAAACATCTATTAGATAATCAATATTGTAATGTCATAATAATGAAACATATCTACTTTAGAATTGTTTTATCTAGAAAGTAGTAATGAGATTTTGAACACATCCAATATAATTAATTTTAATATTGAATTTATATTAAATGTATGTTTATTTTCCTTTTATTAAAATGAAAATGCAGCAACACAAGGGTTGAAAGATTCACATACTCACCCACACACTGTGCCCGCCGCCAACCCACTACACTAGGATACTATGATGCAATGTATTTTAAAATGTTATTTAAAGTTACATAAATGAGTTAATATGGTGTTATTGATACCTTGGTTCCTCTAGCCATTAAAACAAATAATTTGAAATAACATGACTAGGTTTTGAAATTTTACTTTCAAATTAAACCCAATATTTTTTAAGGATTTATGAATCTATAACCAAACTCTTTGTTAAAGTAAATAAGAGTTGTAGATGTGAAGTTATGTAACTAAATATTATCATACAAATGATAAGTGTTAAGAGAACAATAAACAATTTGGTTTCTGATAATTAATATTCTCAAGATATTCATACACACTACACAAACTAATTTAAGGAGGTCATGTTGTACATTCAGTTCTACATCCCCACATCAGACTTAATATCAAATTTCGTTAAATCATCATAAAATAATAATTTGAAGATACCATTCTATGATGTTGGAAAAGGTTATTTATTACAAATAAAATTGCAGTTCTAAAAATTTAAGAGATTAAGTCAATAAATACTCTTTTATATTATTATACCATGTCTAAATACTTTAACCTTGGTTTGAAACAGGATGTTTAGATCAGGTCTACTTTAGGAAAATATGATAACCTAATAAATACTAACCAAGAAGGATATGGAAAGTGCACAAGATTAATATGATAAGCAAGCAACATTATTAAAAGTTAACAACCCTTATTTTTTTAATACTTAATAGACAATTTTAATCACCTGTTCAGTGCTTGTCTCTTCCATTTTGTCGACAGGTGTGGTATCTAAGGTCTGTTCTTCAAGTTTAGTGTGCACTGACTCGGCTGCATCACCTGCACTGCCATCTGTTTTGGTTTCAGTCATGTCATCAGCTGGCATTGAATAGCCAGCGTCAGATATTTCAGAGACTTCAAAGTCAGTATCCACCGTCGCCTTCTGACTTTCTGCAACATCACCATCAGTATCAGAGGAGGCCTTATACGCTGCGTCACTAAGAAGCGAGTCGCCGTCGGTGAGCACGTTATTGAGCGAGTCGCTGGGGAATGTGACTGCATTATCGCCCACATCGAAAGGGTCAGTGTTGAACCCATCTGTGTTGTTGTCCAGGTAGTCGCCAACGCTACCCGCAGACAGCTCCACCGCATTGAGGAAACCTTGATTCGATGTCGAAGACTCGTCCACCGCCGCCTCGACACTGTTGAACTCTCCCTCCGTCAACAAATGTGATAAACCATTCGAATTTTCATTTATCAATGGTCCTTCGTCCGTATCCATTGGTCCGTCAGATAGGCATTTCTACAAGAATAGAACATAAGTTTGTATACTTTGTGTGGAATGGTGCGTGTAAAGCATATTGACAATATAAAGTTGATTCGCTACTACCTCATATCGCTATAACCTCATGGAAACGAAACAATATATACACAGATTCTCACCTGCAAATCTGAACTCGCTTCATCATCCATTTTAGTGTACTTATACAATACAAACTACACCTATTAACGATGGCTTAACTATAAAATAATAACGAATTAATATTTAAAACAAATTCTAGATGCACAAATAAAGCACAAACGAGATCCAGAACAACAGACAGTATCTAAAACTCGGTCTCGTACTATCACGGATCACGCAAGCCACCGGGCCTATTATTGCCTATTATTTTTTCAGTCTGTGGCGTTACGCACTTATTAACGATACAGCATTGCTCTGTGATCTCTAGTCTCTGGATCTGCGGACTTTCTTGTGGAATGTGGGGATGTGAACGATATGACAAAACTACCAGTTACCAAAATTATCATATCCTAACAATACAATTATAGTTATTCAACCAAATGCTCTTTTGTTTTATCAAAACACGATTTCTATCTGAATTTTATCGACCGAAGGCTATAAATAAAGTCGGTGCGAAAAGGGCTCCATCGAGGAATTAAGGTCGCTGTACACGCTGTTGTGTGTAACTATCGCATATTTAATGTTGAGTACACTGTGTCTAAAACAGAAGCATTTCACATGGTTAAGAAAATCCCCATTAAAAAAGGCCCTAGTCGTGAGCTTATTTTAAAGTAAACAATCCACTCTGTTAACTGCGGTTATGGTATCGATATTTGAATACGAAAGAGTAATATCAGTAACAAATACAATAAAAAATGAAAATGCGCATCCTTCCCTAGTTTCTCTTATAATTGTCCCTGAACTCGAAGTCCGAAAAGAGGATTGTTGGAAAAGTAGGTATAATTATATATTATATTTCGTCGCTTCATTCTTCAGATATATTTAACCATGTAGTCCCCTTCCCTTGCGTTAGCAACTACGCACGTCTTTTAGATAAAGTTTACCCTACTTTATTTTATTATTTTTTTTCTTAGTGTAGGTAAGTTGGTATTGTAGGGTAAGGTAACCTCGTTGTGTATGTCAGATAAAGTCGTCATTCCTTTTTCGTGCGCAGCAACGAACGGACGTCTTTAACTTTCAAAATAGTAGATTAAAGTGTTTTAGTATAGTGTGTAGTATAGCGTCTAACAAGTATGCCGAAGCGAAATGCAGAAGAGAAGATCGAGCATTACAGAAACAAAATAAGGAGGTTGGAAAATAAGGCCTACCGCCGTCGATTAAGATGTTTTTCGTCATCTGATTCAGAACCAAATCCAAGTAAGTAATTTATTTCATATATTTGGTGATACAAGAGTGAGTTTAAGAAGATAGACGACGACCATGTACACTAGTACACTATATGCCTGGAGGTTGCCCGCGATGGTAACACGACGGCTAAATAATGTTTGATTACTTTGTCAAAGTAATATATAATACCGGGAGGTTGTCCGCGATGGCAACACGAAGGTCGTATTATACCGGGAGGTTATCCGAGATGATAACACAATGGTTGTTATTAGAACAAACACGGTATCTAGAAAATAGAATCGCGTGTAGTACTGTTCTAACTTACCCACGAATGTTTCCCTATGCAAAGAGAGGACTACCCACATAACAGATATAAAAACTGTTTCCAGGTCCAAGGGAAACGCGGGATTCCGAGAACGTGGATGTTGAGATAAACTCTGGTCCAGAAACACCAACCCCGGAACCACCACCGATCGCTGCCGAGATTAACGATCCTGACGTGGCCACTGATCCACCCGAAAATCTGGACCCAAATATTTTGGCGGCGCTAGGCGACGCCATTGATGAGACTCCCGAGTTCGGTGAGAAAATTCATGAGAACCTTGCAAAAATATGGCTACCTTTACTCAAAAAAGGTATGCCAAAAGATAATAGGGAGGTACTTTTGAAAAAATACCTCATACCGGAAAACTGCCGGTTACTTCAGGCGCCAACGCTCAACCCGGAGGTCTCGGCGGCCATACCAGAGTCGGGCAGATTCAGAGACAGAAAAATGAGCGCTAGTCAACAGCAACTGGGAGTCGGCATTGCCGCGATAAACAGAGGCTTACACCTGCTTATAAACAATGAAAGCAAAGTCGAAACAATCACGTTTATAAGCGACGGTTGCAGAATCTTATCCGATCTACACCATCAAAATACTGAGTCTAGAGTAAAATTCATACTCCCCGGTTTGGATAAGTCTTTCCTACAATTCTTAGATCGTTCGGAACGCGACAACACGCTTTTCGGTAATGATCTGTCGGAAAAAATCAAAGCCTCAAAGGCGATTGTTAAACAAGGGGAACAAATTAAGAAACCTTCCCCTACACCTAAACCTAGTTCCAGCTCGAGACCACATCCTGCAGCTAACCGTTCCAGCTACCAGGGAAACTGGTCGGTGCCTTCTCGCTCCCAGCTGAACAAAGGGGGAGGGCGAGGAGGACAGAAGCGGAACAACTACCGAGCTCCCCCAACATCCAACCAGCCAAAGAACAACAAGCAACGTGCCCCAACACGGCGCCAGTGACTCAGGTACACGCAGGCAGAATTCAACTTTTTTACGATTGCTGGACAAAACTTACTAATAATAAGACTGTCCTCAGATGGATTAATCAAGGTGTGGATATCCCTTTAATAGATGGGGTTATACAATCTCAAACTATTTCCAAAGAAATTTGGTCTAAACAAGAGCAACGCGACATGACAATTGCCATTAACAAGCTCATAGATCTTGGTGCGCTTAACGTTTGTAAACCCACAAAAGACCAGTTTATTTCTCGCATTTTCTTGGCGCCTAAGCCAAACGGCGAAAAAAGATTCATTTTAAATCTAAAGTCATTTAATAAATTCGTTTTAAAATCTCATTTTAAAATGGAAGACCATAAAATTGTCTGTAAAATTATTCCGAGAAATGGTTTTCTTGCAACGATAGACCTCAAAGAAGCCTATCTTTTAATTCCAATTAATAAGGCATTTAGAAAATACTTACGTTTTCAATTCCAAAATGACAAAAAGCAGACAATAACATACGAATTCAATGCAATGCCCTACGGTCTATCTATTGCCCCCAGAGTGTTTACAAAAATAATGAAGGAGGTCATGAGCTATCTTAGATATAAAGGACATAAATCAGTTATTTACCTTGACGATATTTTATGTATAGGCAAAACTTACACAGAGTGCCTCAGTAACGTTAATGAAACCTTACGAACGTTAACTTGTCTTGGTTTCGTAATAAACCATAAAAAGAGCTCATTAATTCCTCAGCAAGAGTGTAAATTCCTAGGTTTTATTTATAATACGACAAACCTTTCGGTTTCCTTACCTACGGATAAACGCCATAATATCGCTCGACTTGTTAGAAAGTTCATTGGTTTACCTCCCTGTACCATAAGGGAATTCGCCCAGTTAATAGGCGTCCTCATAGCAGCGTGTCCCGCCGTTAAATACGGGTGGTTATATACCAAAACACTCGAACGCCAAAAATACCTCCTATTGAATAGATTCCATAACAACTATAATGCGAAAATATACCTAGAAAGATTTATACTTAATGATTTAAATTGGTGGTCACAAAACATATTCATATGTACAAATTTTTTCGACACCCCTGATTTCGAATTGGAAATATTTTCAGATGCGTCAAAAACAGGGTGGGGAGCATTTTGTGAGGGTAACCGCGCTCATGGATCGTGGAAGGAAACCGAAAGAGGATGTCATATAAATTACCTTGAGTTGTTGGCTAGTTTTTTAGCACTTAAGACCTTCGCGAAGGAACGATCTAATTGTTCCATATTGTTACGAGTCGATAATAACACCGCGCTTAGCTACGTAAATAGAATGGGAGGAGTACAATACCCTCACTTAAATGATCTTGCTTTCCAAATTTGGCAATGGTGCGAGAAACGTAATATATGGATATTTGCATCCTATATTAATACTAAACAAAATGTCGAAGCTGATAATGAGTCAAGGATCATCAATCCAGATATAGAATGGAGCTTATCAAATCAAGCATTTAAAGTTATTGTTAATAAACTAGGTCAACCTTTAATTGATTTGTTCGCTTCTCGCGCCAATACCAAATGTCACGTGTACGCATCCTGGTTTCCGGACCCAGATGCGTCTTTTGTCGATGCATTTACAATTAGTTGGAAAAAATATTTTTTCTACGCTTTTCCTCCATTCTCTTTACTACTTAAAAGCGTTTATAAGATTATACACGAAGAGGCGTGTGGTATACTCGTATTTCCATGGTGGCCATCACAACCATGGTTCCCTATCGTTAATGAATTGATCACCTCAGAAGTAATTTTTTTCGAACCCAGTAAAAACTTACTCCTATCCTCTTCCAGGGATTACCAGCTCCCGTTCCACAGCCAGCTTACACTGGCTGCAGCGATACTCTCCGGGAAGCCTTCCTCCGACGTAACATCCCCACGGATTCAGTAGATCTCATGTTAGCATCGCTCTCTGATAAAACTAAAAAACAATATAGCGTATCGTACAAACTTTGGTGGCAGTTTTGCGAAACTAACAATATTAGCACTTACGAGAGCACGGTAGCAAAGGTTATCTCCTTTTTGACAGCCGAGTTTAACAAAGGGGCCTCGTATGGATCTTTGAATTCCCACAGATCCGCACTCTCACTACTATTGGGCAACAATATTGGTTCTGACGAGTGCATCAAACGTTTATTAAAAGGAGCCTATAAACTCAAACCCAGCAGGCCCAAATATACACATACGTGGGATCCCCAACTTGTGCTTAATTTTGTTTCAAAATGGTACCCGAACGGAGAACTAGACCTTAGTCAACTAACAAAGAAACTAGTAATTTTGTTGGCTTTATGTACAGCACAGCGAGTCCAAACTTTGTCCCTGATAAAATTAGAGAATATAAATATTTCGCCCAATGGAGTAAAGATAGTGATAACAGACCTTATTAAAACTTCAGCCCCAGGTAGAGATCAACCTGTACTTTTTCTCCCCTACTTTGTAGATAATAAGAATATTTGCCCTGCTACCGTACTCGTAGATTATATACATGTTACAAAAAATATAAGAGATAAAAACATAAACAACTTAATTATTACAATTAAAAAACCTAACAAGGCAGCTACAGCGCAAACAATAAGTCGATGGATAAAAATGGTGTTATCAGAGAGCGGTGTCGATACATCAGTATTCAGTGCACACAGTACACGACACGCCTCAACTTCTTCTGCAAACTCGGCTGGCGTGTGCATTGATACAATACGAAAGACCGCCGGATGGACCAGCCGCTCTCAATCGTTTGCAAAGTTCTATAAACTTAACATAATCAATGAAGCCGAGTTTGCAGAATCAGTATGCAATCAGTAGTTAATTATAATTAGTCTAAAGAAAGTGATTGAAAATTAAAAAAGAATCTAAATATAGAAGACTTTTATGTAACTAAAAAGTAAATAAATATTCATGTCAAAATTCTTGCGATTTATTTACATGATACCGCAAATCTAATTATCTCTTAACATCTACATGGTTAAATATATCTGAAGAATGAAGCGACGAAATATAATATATGATCAAACGAACTTCCAAGTGAAGTTCGATCATTATTATATGAGTCGCTTCATTCGAAGATATAACTTCCCAACCCGCCCCAAAGAACCCTAACCAGATTTGCGAAAATTCACAACCCTATTGCTCTCTAAAATAATGACGACTTTATCTGACATACACAACGAGGTTACCTTACCCTACAATACCAACTTACCTACACTAAGAAAAAAAATAATAAAATAAAGTAGGGTAAACTTTATCTAAAAGACGTGCGTAGTTGCTAACGCAAGGGAAGGGGACTACATGGTTAAATATATCTTCGAATGAAGCGACTCATATAATAATGATCGAACTTCACTTGGAAGTTCGTTTGATCATATATTTTGTGGTGTTGTTGGTGTGGAGAAATTTTAGGTTTTTGCTAGAATCGCGTCTGTCTTGTGAAGCTATAAATTTTTTCTTTGCGAGACATATGGCGGACTAGTGTTAGTATATATTATTATGTGTGGTTGGCATTATTAGTAGATATATAATTACCAGCCATATGCAATATTTGTATATGGCTGGTAGGTATTTAAATGGCAACATTAAATAATCATCTTGTCACTTGTCATTTGTCAAATGAGAAGTGTCAATTCTCGTAGTACCGATGGTAGGTACCTAACCTAAAACTGCAAAGGGAATAAATATTTAAAATAATATTTCCAATTTGAAGATCTTTTTTACTGCAGTTATCAAATATGTTGGCGATACGTTCGTTTTTTCAAAGTGCCATAACTTCTGGGCCAAATTTGTGTCATCAGCAAACAAGGGTAAATGTTCATAGTAATAATTATAATAAAAATTACTTCAATTAAAGTTAAATAAGTACAGAAATCAAGTTTATTTTGTATTTATATGGATGTTGTTGATGTAACCTGTTCGTGTTACGTGAACAGAAATTTAAACTGTTCTAATGGCTTGCTTCAAGATTTAAATGTGTTTGTTATTTGAAAAGAGAGCTATATAGTTAAGTAATAAATATAGTTAAGTTTGTATCTTTTTAAATACCCCTTACAATTAAACAAATATAATATAATACTTTAATAAATCATAAAAAAAGAGATCTATTCCATAATGAGTTTTCAAACCTTCTTGCAGAACACTTTTATACTTAAAAGAAAACATCCATTGCCTCTTCACAAGAAGGGTGGTAAACCAACCAAAATGAGAGGAAGGCATTTTGTATATGACCTAGTTGCTGACACAAATGTTATAAAGAAGCCTGATATTAAAGTTATACTGAATCAATTTGTTGATGGTATGTACCCCTATTACTGATTTAATGACCAAAACCATAATAAATTGAGTGATCATGACATTGTTATATATGTTTTGACTGTCCTGTTGGTTTAGTGGTTAGTAACCCTGCCAGCTAAACCGGAGGTTGTGGGTTAGATTCCCACCCAGGACAAATATCTGTGTGATGAGCATGTTCATTTGTTCTGTGTCTCTGAGTATGTTCTTAGGAATATAGAGTATGTTTATGACTTGCCTGGTTATCACTGTTCATTCTCTGCTTAGTTTGCGATCAGATGATGTTAATTAATAAATATAATAAAACAAAAGTCTTGCAGGTTTCAAAATGTTCACTTATTATAAACTAGCAAATGAAAATTGTATGGTTTTATTGTGTTTTAGGTGTTGGTGTAAAGGGCGATGTTCTATCATTGCACCCAAACCAAGCTTACCGTGACTACCTTGTGCCTGGCTTAGCTGTTTATGCTAGCCCTGAAAACATTGAGAAGTTCAAATCAATAGAGAAAGGACCCAAAGCTGAAAATAACTACAGTTCACCATATGTACATAGGGTTAGTATGCTTCTACTTAAAACTCCCAACTTATTTATAATTTAATGAATTACCAAATATTTGTATCATCAAACATTACAATTATTACAAATTCAGTTTACAGTTTCTTGTTTTTTTTTATGATATCTATGTATAGACTTAAGTTGTTATATAATTGTAATTATTATTGAATGAAGTGTACAAATAGGCAATTTAGTAAAATAAATCACTTGACCTAAAATTTAAATAAAGGATTCACAATTAAATCTAATATAAGAACAAACTCTAACTATACTAAAATTAAGAATTGAATTGAAAATTTTCAATGATGCTTAAAATGCTGCTTTTTGTTGCAGACTCTTGGTTGCTTGTCGAAAGTGGTACTACAAATAACTATGAGCAAATTACAACCATGGACACTGGAACCATGGCACATAAGTGCTTCATTTCGGAAGTCTGGCTTTGTGGTACCCGAACATGCTATTGAAATGCCCCCTGTCCAAATAAAGGGACCGGACCTATCACTACAAGATAAAGAGTTTTACGTTACGGTTACAGTAAGTACTTTCTCATCTACAAATTGCAGAAACTATCATCAGAAATTTAGTAATTTTTAGGTATATAAATTGATGCAGTTTTGTAAATAAAATATTTACTAAGATGATGAAAATAACCTGTTGCTCTTAGCTAGCTTAGCTTCTTAGTCTTAAAAGAAAGTTGGCAGGGTATTTAGATCTGTAGTTGTATTTAATTAATCAAATAGTGTAGGTATAACAATTTTATTAAAACTTTTTGAAATTTCAGATAAACAAAACAGAGAAAGCAAATGTCAGATGTAGAATACATCATTGGGCCACAGGCTTAGACAGACTGCCGTGGGAGGAGTTCCACTGGAAGAAACCCAAAGAAGCACTAATCCCTGAACAGGCAGCAGAACTAGAGAAAATGCCCTTGCCTCCATAATTTATAGAAAGTAAGACTTACGTGTATTATGTATGTAGATGATAAATAAAGATTTCTAGTAAGACAAGTCATATTTCATTTAGAAAAAAAAAAACAACATGTACAGGTGAATTTTTATATTGTAATTTTGTAACAGGAAACATGAAAAACATGTTAATTAATATTTTATGTAGATGCCAATTCACAGAAGTGTTTTGGTATGCTTTAAACACAAAATACCTGTCTCGAGAAAATAGTTTATGAAGCTTGTTTCGAAATTACATTTATTATTTACTACATCAGAACTGAAATATTGAGCCTCCTTTTAGATGACTTGTAATAAATAGCTATCAGAAGCCAGATAAGGAAGAATAGTTAATAATTAATTAAGCGTGAAAATACATGCTCTTCTTTATTTTCACTAAAATCCATATGTGTTTCTGGTACATGTTCTACAAGGTAACAAAGTTTTTTCTTTATCAACCCATTACCTGTTCAGACGATTGCATTTGTCCGGCCTCCGAGCTCTCCATATTCACCGGTTCTTCAAGTTCATTTATAGAACCAGGTGGTCCTTCAACATATTGTGCAACATTACCTTCTAGTTGTTGTTGCTCTTGCATTATGTAACCATCTTCTTTATCTAACACTCGCTCGACCTCTTGCGGGGTGTCGTATTGTTGCTCGTATTGCTGCAAGCCTATATCCGCCTGCAGTTGGTTGTAACTCTCGTGCTCTTGCAGCACCGGCTGCTGCTCGTATTGCTGTTGCTCGTAAAGGTGCTGATCGTAATGCGGCTCCTCGTATCCTTGCCCCTCGTACTGCTGATGTTCTAATTCTGGATCAGCGTTCACATACTGCTGTTCGTAATTAGGATCGTATTTCTCAGTAACTTCCATTTGATCATTCATTTCGATAGGATAAGCTTCTTTTTCCGTACCCTGATAGTAATCGAATTCCAAATTATGCTCCGGATCCTTGGCATCAGGTGGGTAAATTTCATTTTGATTGGAATGTTCTGAGTAGAACATTTCCGCCTGCTCTGCATTAAATTCGTCGATAGATCCCGATACATCTGCTGCATTGCCGTCGTCCATGACCACAGGTTCTTGCTTTTCACCATGCTCATACATCACGTCATCAACATTTTGTACACCTAATTGGTCTAGTTGGTTGACATTGGTTATAGTTTCAACTTCGGGATATGTAAACTCTTCGATTTCGCTTTCTACAGGTTTAATTGCGCCTTGTTCGTGTGAAGGGTTGTTTAGATCCTCCCTTAAATCTGTAGAATCTACTGATGCCGTCGGACTTATATGCTGTTCCAACTTAACAGTTTGTGCTGAATCTGTAAGATCTTGTTGCTCAGAGGCATGTTGCGCATACATCTCAGAATCATTTTCAACACTATATCCTTTCTCTACATAAGCATTTTCTATGAAGGTTTCAGCAGCCTGTTCAACTGGTTGAATATCTGGCTCTATAACTGTCATTTTAACATTAATATCAGGTTGGGTATCGTAATTATTAGGTTCTTTAATTGGGCTACATGTCAGCGTAGCGTTTGTTTCATCATCATTTGTGTAATCTAATTTAAGTTGTTCAAATTTGTTATCAATATTTTCTTTTAAATCACTAGTAATACCAGCGTCCTTATTGTTATCATATTCATCAGCAATGTTATCCGGACATAAGATCTCATTACCGTTTTCCTCAGTCTGCTTGATATAACTTGAATCATAATTCGAAATGTTCGTACCGAGGTCTTTTTCCGGAAATTCATTTAATAATTTGATTGGTGTAATCTGTCCTCTCGTGTTTATAATGTTACTATAATCGTTAGTGGGCTCTTCGTGACGATTATTCAATAAACATTCTTTGTTGCCTTGTAACTCACTCTCAACTCCTGTTTTGAATCTGATAGATTCCTTTTCATCGTTCTTTAATATATTTAAGATTTCATATTTACTTTTCCAATCAACATTTTCCTCTGGGTTTGCTTTAACATCTTTAACTGGTATATTCTGTACAGGAAGCAGCCTGTCAGGATTTTGATTGAGTATTACAGGCTGTATACCATTATCTATAAATGAAGGCCTAAGTTTCGGAATAAGTATATATTTCTTGCTAATTTCTTGAATTAAATATGATTCGCTATTATTAGTTTCGATATCTGGGAATATAGCATTTCTAGTCGCAATGGACGATTGGTAATTATGGGTCAATAGGCTGTCCGGGTGGTAACCCACATCAAGTGCTTCCGAAGAGCGATGGTCAGACTGAAAATAATATATTAATTGATTGCAGTTCGTAGGTAAATTATTTATATTACAAATACAACCACAACTTACCTTATGTCGTACTGGCACTAGCGCGGTCGTCGACCGCATTTTGTCCAGCTTGCCCAATATGTATTCGTTACGCTTCTTCCGTTTCTGGTCTTCTTCGAGAAATGCATCATATTGTTTCCTCAAGGCGTTGATGCGCTCCGATTTAGCTCTATGACAGGAAACAAACATTTAATTAGGAGTTTTTTTAGGCAAATTATTCTTATAAACATGTTTTTTCTTTACTTTTTGTTTGACTTCCCCATAGAAGTAGACTATTATCAATTAAACTTATAAGATTGAATGTGGCAGCCAAGATTTGACCCGCATGGCACCGACGTAAACAAAGCAGTGCCGTGTCGACCTTCGAGAAGGTTTGCAACTTTGTAAATATAAAACAAGCATGGATGAACCCTGTACAGATATTGCAAACTATTTCATTAGAGCATTTTCCAAGTCTGTTTTTTTAATTTTATCAGAGTATCTTGTAAGCTGTACCTAAGTAATGATGTTCTAATGGAGATTCTATTTACTATTTGAAAATAACGCTGTCTACATAAAAGGCATAGGCATCCTGGTTTTTTTTTTATTACATACCTGTTCTTTACAAGGTAGGCCTATATGAATATCAATTTCACCCTCGCCGTAAATACTCATATGTCCTAACGTCCAGGTTCTAGAGAAGCGTGAGGCTCCCAGCATACACGGGAGCCCCTGTAAGCCACTGGAGAGTCCTACACCTCCATGAAAAGCCTGCAACAGCTTTCCCCGAAACCTTAGCCCTACCAATTTGGACAGCAACCGGCCGCTAGCAGGTGAACTCAGTAAGCCCATGGTCTTTATCGATAACGGCATGGAAAAATAAGATGGACGATAGTATCTCATAGAAGTTAGATATATAAAATTAAATTGTAAATAAAATATTTTTTTGTCAAATTGTGACCACTCTCAATCAGTTGAATTAATGATGTAAAAGATCTCCTGAAAATAACGCCCTCATAGTAAAAATTTACATGTACCCTTTTATATTATTTTTTTTTTTTTTTTTCAGAAAAAACTCATATCAACATTGAGTGCACAAAGTCTGTAAGCAAACCGGCGGTGCCAGGCTCTGCGTAGTACCTCATGTAAACGTCAGCTAAATGGCACCATGAAACGCGAACACTGCCAATGAAATGACCTTCGACCTTGGTTTACGACTGTCTGTTAGAATATGTATGCAACTTTATCATATCTGCGAAATAGATAAATACCACACGTAGCAAAATTTTGGTAAAATGATGACCTAAATTTTGTACTTGTGGGTAAATCTTAGAATTGTAGCCAACATAGGCCAACCAAGTAGCTAGGTATCAATTGCCAAAAACATTTTGCCATGGATTAAGCGTCCTAGGACCTGAATAAAGTGTCTGGGCTGGGAACTCTGTCAGCGTAAAAAGCCGGACCCTTTAATTAATGAGCTGCTCAGCTAATTGCACAACATGCACCTAGCTACCTACAATATCTACCATTGGAAGGCTGTTTCGATGACTGACTGCTAATTTAAAAAAGAAATGTTTTATCCGAAATGCTAAAGAGACCGATAGTTAACAAGCTTTGGACGTTGGTAGATATATTTTTACCTTTATGTACCGCATTCGAATCCGTAAAAATGCTAGTTATTCTTCTTCCTACTTGCGAATCTGTTCAACTTGCTACGGCTATGGTAACATTTCATTCGATCGTCTACTAAATACCGAGGACTAATACCTATGAATACATTATACGTATGTTTGTATTTACTTACATAACAAAAACCCCTTTATTTTTAGCTATTCCACGACTCAAAAGCATAATGGAAAAAGGGGAAATGGTATAAAAATTTTAGCAACGTTGTTTTCTTTTGACGTTATGTAGGTACTTCAATATGTTTAATAAATACTGTTTGGTATCCTTTTTGAAATCTTTGGCCTAAGCTTCATGATGAGCATACAGGTTTTGTTCATTTTGTGAAAGTTTTGCATTTTGGACTCAAAGCTTACTAGCGGTTGGTTTCATACTTTGATTATATCGAGGGGTAACGGGCTATTTGGTTTAAGCGACATTTTTGCAACTTTACAGGAGAGCCATTTAAAGTTTGAAATTTCGAAAAAAAAATCATAACACAAAAACTTCTGCAGCTATTTTAACGGGGTAAACTGCATTAAAATTTAATTAAAAATATCTAGTTGTTGATGCTAATACCAAATAAAGCGGACCTTTAATTACAAAGATAAATGTCGCTTAATACAATCTGCCCTTTTTTAGAGACAGGAAAAACGCTTCAAGTGACTGCATAACTACAATTGGCTACAGGGGAAAACAATTAAGCGACGATGCATTCTATTTACAGAGTAAGCCAAAAAGTATGAAGTAACGAAACCCACAAATAATAGAAACAAGCTATTTATCTTAACTACCAATTTCAACTAAAATGACTGACAGGCTAGTTTACTTAAGTGATATATAACATTGAAATTGTAACGTTTAATGCCTATGTTTATTAACATCTAAGACTACTCGTATCAATGGCTGATAAAACAAGCTGATTTTGCTGATTAAGACTGAAAAGTAAATAAATATAATTCGAGGGGTAACGGGCTATTTGGTTTAAGCGACATTTTTGCAACTTTACAGGAGAGCCATTTAAAGTTTGAAATTTCGAAAAAAAAATCATAACACAAAAACTTCTGCAGCTATTTGAACGGGGTAAACTGCATTAAAATTTAATTAAAAATATCTAGTTGTTGATGCTAATACCAAATAAAGCGGACCTTTAATTACAAAGATAAATGTCGCTTAATACAATCTGCCCTTTTTTAGAGACAGGAAAAACGCTTCAAGTGACTGCATAACTACAATTGGCTACAGGGGAAAACAATTAAGCGACGACGCATTCTATTTACAGAGTAAGCCAAAAAGTATGAAGTAACGAAACCCACAAATAATAGAAACAAGCTATTTATCTCAACGACCAATTTAAACTAAAATGACTGACAGGCTAGTTTACTTATGTGTGTATAACATTGAAATTGTAACGTTTAATGCCTATGTTTATTAACATCTAAGACTACTCGTATCAATGGCTGATAAAACAAGCTGATTTTGCTGATTAAGACTGATAAGTAAATAAATATAATTGATGTTCCTATTGAGACTGTACTATAATAATTATTTCGTATAAACAGTTTAAGCGACGAACCCTGTCGGATTTGGGTGACGGACAAATGGATTAAGTTACATCACACCGTGTGATTAGTGGGAAGTCAAAAAGACTCAAGTTACTTTTTAATAAAAATTAGAAACAGGAAAAACGCTTTAACTCTCATTGACTTATTTATGAGAGACAGGGTGACTGGTTTATGTCTCGGTTATTAATATGATGGCATGGTTCAAGTACATGATTAAAAATAAAATGCAAACTTCACGTCGTTTAATACACTGCCACTTTGGAAACAACACGAAAATAGGATTGTTTCAAACGCCAAAAAAGTGCTCCGATTTTAATGAAACCGGCATCATTCAACGGAGAAAAATTCGCTGATTCCAAATATATATATAACTCAATATCACCCAAAATGTCGCTTAAACCAAATAGCCCGTTACCCCTCGAATTGATGTTCCTATTGAGACTGTACGATAATAATTATTTCGTATAAACAGTTTAAGCGACGAACCCTGTCGGATTTGGGTGACGGACAAATGGATTAAGTTACATCACACCGTGTGATTAGTGGGAAGTCAAAAAGACTCAAGTTACTTTTTAATAAAAATTAGAAACAGGAAAAACGCTTTAACTCTCATTGACTTATTTATGAGAGACAGGGTGACTGGTTTATGTCTCGGTTATTAATATGATGGCATGGTTCAAGTACATGATTAAAAATAAAATGCAAAATTCACGTCGTTTAATACACTGCCACTTTGGAAACAACACGAAGATAGTATTGTTTCAAACGCCAAAAAAGTGCTCCGATTTTAATGAAACCGGCATCATTCGACGGAGAAAAATTCGCTGATTCCAAATATATATATAACTCAATATCACCCAAAATGTCGCTTAAACCAAATAGCCCGTTACCCCTCGATATAATGTCTAGATGGACTGTCAAGTGCGCGCAGACGTGTCAAAAAATAACAACCAAAAGTGGTTGTTAAGTACTTTCCCGCCACCAGTACAGATCGTGCCGCTTTCGTGACACTACGTTTTACGCGCTCTAAGGAATAACCACATAACTGCGATAAAATGATAGTATGTGCTTCTAAAGTGTGCTGGAATTAAAAAGGAAGGCTAAAAAATACCAACACACATCACCTATCACTAAAACTACCACACACTATTTAAAGAAACTTTATAATTAATTTTATTTTTATGATTATTAAAATTACGCCATATTTTATCAGTGTTGCCAGTTTCTGTTTTTCATTCGCCCATTTTTGTGGGTAATTTTGTTGGTTATCGTTACGTTTACAAAATAGCGCTGATGTACTTTTTCAAATAAAAAAATAAATAAAAAGTAAAAAAATAAATAACTCAATGTTAAAGTACCTATACCTCATTATGTTTTAATATTGTACCAAATACTAACTTAGTTCATTTAATACTCGATTCAAACACACAACTCCAAATTTCTTTTTTTTATTGATTTAAAAAGTAAATACTTAATAAAAATATTTTTTATTATTATTAAAATACACTTAAACTGAATAATACCACATAAGTACCAACATATATCTAAAATAAGTAAATATTTTATTATAATTAATTCGTCTTTATTTAATGTGATTTATGGGAGAATTTGTAATAGCTGGTATCACTATTTACGCACACAGAGACATTGACGTATAGTGTAAAACGACGCCTGCACGCACACATACACAAATGGCGTCCTAGTTTTCTTTGGTATGAATGTAGGGCCATGCTCCATCTAGACATTATATAATCAAAGGTTTCATACTCTTAGAGTTCTTACGTTCTTACCTACTAAGTGTTTCGAAGGTATAGCATTAAATGAATTAAAAACTTAGATTATAGCTAAATACCAATAATACCTTTAGGTAGGTACTTACGTTAAACCGCTGAATACTAGACAATCGGCATCGTTACTGTTATACTCCTCATTCATATTTGAAATGACGATTGATGGTTATTGCTGAAACGGTCGAACATTAACACGAAAGTAAGGAAGTAATAATAGTTGCATAAATAGGATGGATCGGATGGTAAGTAGTTAGGGCACGTAATTTAATAATTAGGGTGAACAGACAATAGTTAATTAAATTTGCAGGCCCAGAAGAAGTAAGACTAAGTATATTTAGTATGATAAGACTTTTTTGCGTAATTTATTTTTAAAATACCCAAAAGATCGATTTTTTTATCATAGACTTTAGATATACATAGACCGCTACTATCGCTAGTTTCCTCTTGCGCCAAGCGAGAGCACTTTTTAGTCTGTATCTACTACATTCGTTTACAGATAATAAGTTATTTTTTACGCAACGAGAAACTTATACGAAAATATCGATGGTTTTGAAATTGTTAGGATAATATAAGTGTTTTAAGTGAATTATTAAAATGGCAAGCTCCATCTTCATATATAATTCGACGACCTCCGTGGTCGAGTGGCGTACGCACCGGTTTTCAAGGTGGCGCTAGCTCTGAGGTCCCGGGTTCGATCCCCGGACGGGTCAATGTAGAAAGTCTCTTTTCTACATTGCCTCGGGTCTGGGTGTTTGTGGTACCTTCGTTGTTTCTGAATTCCATAAGACAAGTGCTTTACAGCTACTTACTTTGGGTTCAGAGCAATGTATGTGATGTTGTCCGCATTTATTTATTTAAAAAATTCACGACAACACTTGTTCACACTAGTGCTTACGGTTTAAATTCTGATAAGCTCACTCTATAGTTTTATATGTATACTCCATCGACGTATGGTATGCATAGACTGCTACTATCGCTAGGTTCCCCTTGTGCCAAGCGAGAGCAGTTTTTAGTCTGATCCTAGTACATTGCGTTTTTCATTTAAGTTAATTTTCGCGCAACGAGAAACTTATATAAGAAAATATCGATGGCTTTGACATTGTTAGGATAATATTAGTGTTTTAGATAGATTTTTTAAAACGGCAAGCTCCATCTTTATACATAATTCACGACAACACTTGATCACACTAGTGCTTACGGTTTAAACTCTGATAGGCTCACTCTATAGTTTCAAATGCAACCTCGCTGGTATACTCCTTTTCATAAGTGTCACTGTCATCTGTCATGTCAAATCTCGAGTTTTTAATATTTTGCCGTGCGAATGAAATAAATATTGGTCTATAAATAGTGCCAAAAAGGTAGTGTTTGCTACACGTTTCCGCAATATATGTACTACAGAATTTAAAATATTTATTTACCGTCGTCACCTTTTTATTTATCGCTTAGGCCTCAAATCTTAACCTTACATTTGTATTTATTATGTTACACAACTAGTAAAACTATTAGTTAAAATGATTCACAAGTGGTGGCACCGAATTGTCCGGAAAAGGACAAAGCCAATTCCAGAAGACACAGCAATTCTTTGGAAACGTCGCCTTAGTATAGCTTATGGCTTGATAGCTTGGAATGCTTTTGGTATAGTCTTATACAGTATGTATAAAGGAAAGGCTGATTGGGCTCATTACCATGGTCTTAAGTCCGATGAAGAGCACAACGCTTCTCCAGGTAACGTTTTTAAAAGGCATTATCATAATTACACTCAACTATAGTCTGAGAAGAATTAAAAACAAGTGTCTAATAGTTTTTTACTAATTCAACATGAAAGTACTTATATCTCAAGTTTTTTTAACAGTCTGATCATTTTATTTAAAGAATTTCCAGCATTTTAGTCTGGTCCCTGAGAGAATGCATTCCTGACAAGTCATGATCAACAGGAAGATGTAATTTTTATGTTGTAAAGATTTTACTTAACATAATTTGTTACCACTTATTTCTTCTATTACTTATTCACTCATACCTAAATCACTATACTTGGTTACAATGTTACAATAAAAATTAAGACTCATTCTCTCCGCAGATGAATTATAGTAAAATATTTTTTCTTAATCTCAGTAATGTTCACCTACGATACTGTAATATTATACCTTGATAAACCACTAAACATTACATTTCAAATAATAAGTATTTATTTAATTTTAATTTGCTTTATTTTTCAGGTTTAGCATGGGCTAATACATTAGGTATTAAAAATGCAAAGGTGTACAAAATAAGTGGTCTAAGAAAAGTAGATGAGTATGATATTGTTGAAGGGGAAAGTGTAAGACCCGAGGTTAACAAACATGTAGATAGTGATAGCCATGAAGAGAACCAGTAGCCACTTGTAAATACTTGTTGAATACATTGTGGTATTCAATTATTACTGTAGATAATAAAACACATACAAAAAGAATATATTTTTATTTGCAAGATGCAAGGCACTAAAGGCTGTGCCTTTGCTATATGGGAAGAGACCATTGCCCAGCAGTGGGACATTTATAGGCCAGAATTATTATATTATTTTAAGGCACCAATTTATTGCTATTTAAATTACAAAATATTCTATCAAGATAAAAAGTATACTTATGTTAGGAATATGATTCATAGTAAAAAAGTTAAAATATCAATACATTGCTTATACCCTAGTTATTACATAACAACTACAATGATTTACGATCACAGTGCAATTAGGCAAGTTGAGAAATATCAACAGTTGGAGTGTGCATGGTAGGTAATGGCATGACGCCGCCTCTCAATTTCTTGCAACAAAGCAGATCTGTAAAAAAATAATTATTATTATCATGAATTAATTTGTTCCCGTACATGCATGAAGGATATATTATGTGGCAGTATAAGACAGATAATGTTCACTTAAAAAGATATCAAGACCCATTCAATAAATTTAAAGATCTTACCTGTATCTTTCATACTTCATAACAATAAGCTGCAACTCCTGTTTGTAGAGTCTTGTCAGCATATCAGAGTAGCAGTCCAGCTCACTGAGTCTGAACATGTTCCAACGTAACTTGTGATCAAGCTCTTGATCAGCTGGGAAACAGAAACATATAAAACAAGAATTATATACAAATATCGGTTGTAGACTTATTAAATAAAAGCATTTAAAAAAATATGGTAGAGACCAATTGGTATGGTAAAATAGGAAGCAATACCTTTAGAGTAGACAATGAGCCAGTGCGGTATTTCTTCGAGCAGATACGGCGGCACAAGGGTAGGCACATACGGACTTACTAAATAACAGCCACCTACTAAACAAGGGTGCGCGTATGTAGTTTGTTGGGTAATTTCACTGTAAGGAATAAGGAAAAATTATAGACACAAATCAAGTTACTATAATGTACAATATGACGGTTGAAACTCTCGAAATATATTTAGAAATAATATTTGCTGCCCCAAAGGGTCAAATTTAAAGTGCTTATTTTGTAAGACCATGAACTTTCGTTTTGAACATGTTACAATAATTAAGCACATACTTAAAGTAGTATACTCCATGGTGAGGTGTCGAGACTCTTTGCCAAGGCTGTGGTACACTTTCAAGAGGGTGAGTCCAATGCGTGGTCTGCGTGTTGTGGTCCATGTAGTAGCGGCGTCCGCGCAGAGTTCGGTCCGCCGACCATCCCGGAGGCAAAGGGAGTTCACACTCATCCGAACCTACAACATTTATCCTTATGTACACTACGAATAAATAAATCAGGAAAAGAATCAAAATTTGTTATCTTTTTGTTTACCTTGACTACCTGTGATCATTTTACTTCCATGTGCTTTATTGTACGGTAGACCTGACGTACTAACACAATTTGAGTAAATTGGCGAAGACTGGCTTGCTGTAGCATAGGCTATAATTGCAAAAATATTACTCATTTAAATTTTTCAATAAATAAGATTGAATTAAGTCGGGACGTTATTTCAAGATGCAGGTTTACTTACAATCTGTGTAGTTGTGAAGGCGGATAGAATGCGGGGATGGAGGATGCAGTCTTGGTGTCAGGCTCATATTGGACGATAATCTGGGTATACTTGATTCCCTCGATCCATACTGTTGTTGCTTTTGCTGTTGGACCTGATAACGACAGAAAAAATATATCCAAATCCTATTATTTTTACTAAGTGTTAAGGACTTTCTAAATAAGTCGTGATGTAAAACTAAATGATAAATAACTAGGTATCTACCAACTGACTAAAAATTATACTTACAGAAGCCGAGATAAACTTCTGTGTAGCCATCAGGGATACCGGATTCTAAGCATCAAATATCATCATTACGAGTATCTCAGTTTAACTAGTTAGCCGTAAATAAACGTAAAATTTATAGGCGTTTTTTTGCACATACCGAACCACTACCGAACTATATATTTGGAAATGTTTTTGATTTGGTTATTGGCCATCCACAGATTCTTGGTAAAATGTGAGTTCGTACAAGGACGTACAAATTTAAAAATCGTCATTGGCATATAGACGAAAGTAATGAGAAATGGAAACACGAAAGAAACCATTTACGGAGTTCGAGAAGTCTTTGATAATAACACTTATACAGCAGCATGCAGATATAGTTGAAAATAAGAAGATAGATTCCGTAACGGTCCAAAGAAAGCAAGCAGCATGGGCAAAAATAGCTGAGCAATATAATGCCTCTACAAGGATAACCGAAAAGGCAAGTATAAACATGCCTTAATAATATTCTTTACGTTCGTATCTGATGATGAGTAGCTGTTACCCGCGGCTCCGGAGGCGTGGGAATCGGCTATATCGGGCAGATCTAACTCTTTTGCCGTTTACGCGTAGTTAACAATATTGTTCTTGCAGATAAATATAAAACAACTCAAAAAGTGTTGGAATAATTTAAAAATGAAATCAAAAGAAACAAAAACCAATGAAAGCCAACGCAGTTTATCAGGTGGCCCTGATCAACCTCTGGTCAGCTTGGGTGACATAATACCTGTCATCAAGGTTGAAGATAGAGACAGTGATGCGATTGAAGGTGAGTTCATTTAGTCAGTGGTTTCCATCATATTATGTCTTCCCTTAAGAATCTTATTGGTTTCCAAATATAACTACAATCCATATGTACCACAAACTTATTGTTATTAATTGAAGATACATATAACAATAAGTGATTTTCATTTACTTTTATAGCACAAGAAGATGAAGATTACTCAGAATATTATGGACCTATAAAATCCAAAAAAGAAATAACAGAAGATGCCAATATGCCGCCGACACCAGCGCGTGGACCAGCTGAAGAATTAGAAGTTGCAGTTGATCCCTTGGTCCCAGAGGATATAAAGTTGACTGAGTTACCCCATGTCAAATCAATTTCTTCAAGTAATGTGACCACACGGCGCCGAATCCCAAAAGCACGAAATACTTCAGAACAACAAACAGCCGATAATTTAAAAATAAAAATGATGAAGCAGGACTTCAACAACCGTGCTATAAAATTCAAAATAGAATTAGACCATCTAAAAAAAATTCAAGACTATGAAATAAAAATAAAGCAAAAAGAATTAGAACATAAGACTAGAATGTTTACATTATATGAGGAAGAAATGAAAGTTAAAATAGATATATTAAAAAATAAAAATAATAATGCCTAAGATATTATTATGTTGTCATAAAAAATTAGAATATTCTCAATAACATTTATGACTGTTAACATAAAATAAGTCAGGTATAAATGCCAATCTATAGCTTTATGACTTTAGGCAGGTTCATGTAAACCGGTCATTGCTTGACTGGATATTTAAGGTTTATTCAAAGCAGTAAGGTTGGTTTTCGTAATTAATAATAATTAATACAATATGCAGTTCAAAGCATTTAACTGGATGCAGCAGCATCTAGTAAAATTTAAAGGTATCTCTTTTTCACTGTTCTTGGTAAAATATGGCTTTCCAAATACATAAATTTATATATATACAGATGTTTCTAAATCTGTGTGAACTAGAACTAGTACATCATTATCACCAGCCTCTCACTAGCCTACTGCTAGGCTAAGGCCTCTCTTTGGCTAAGCCAGTTCGCTTTCACATCCTAATTTCAACCGTCATACTGATCTCACAGTCAAACAGTTTGTACTGTTTTGTGGGACACTTATTAGTTCTTAAGAAAGAATACCATGTTCCTTTGTAAAGAATAAATAAATAAATAATAAAAATACTACAATCTTTTCTAGAATCTAAAATACTTTATGATATAATAATATGGCATAAATAATCCTCTAATACCTGTTGCTGATTTTGATATATTGGATCTTCTTGTTGCCTGTAATATCTGTAACTTGTCTGTCTGCTGAATGAGTCATCTATTTCATTTAGAGTTGTATGTGAAGCCTAGAAAATGAACAAAAGAATGTATACTATGTTATATGCTAAATGGGTGTTATTTTTATTATTGTTTCCTAAAAAGTTTTATTACCACATTAGAATCTAAAAGATATTGAGAATTGTAGCTATTTGATGTACTGGCTGTATCACTAGTTGACAAACTGGCAAACCTTGAACAAAAATCATATAAATAACACTAAATAAAATACTACAATATTATCAATCAATGTAAATAATACATCATAGCTAAAAGAGTAAAATAAGCTAGATATAAGATGATTTATTAAATTCTTTGTCAAGTACCTGTGTGCTAAATTTGGTACTGACTCACTAGGTGTATATTTGCCGGCATGTCCGCTCATAGTCTGAGCCTTGCCAAATTTATTCTCATGGCTTTGAGAGACGGCATCATTTGCTCCAAAAGGCTGACTCCGAGGTCTTTTAACGTGACCAGTAGTCCAGACATTTATTACTGCAAAAAAAATATTCTTACGACCATGTATCATTCTTAGCTCTTAAATTTAAGATCAGCAACTAAAATATTGTTTACAATCGTTAAAGGAGTTTCACAAATATGCATTTTCAAGCTAAGATTACCATGTTACTCACTAGGTAAGTCTGGCGGAGTATCTTTCTTTATATATTTTCCCACCACACCCTCATTGACACCTTTTTGTCCCTTTCTAGATATCATTCTGCCGACCTGACAAATATTATAGTAATTTTTCTATTTAATTAATACCTCAGAACATATTAAATTGCATTCAAAGTTTTTAATCGAAGCGAAGAACAATGACAATTTGTGTAATCCATCAACTGCAATATTTTTGACATTTAAAGATTCGAGTTGACTGTGCAAAAAAACGTGAGCGGGCTGCGCAAGCGCATGTAGAAATTTAAAAAACAATTTCTAATGGTAATCTAAATATGATAGTAGGAATTGTCTGATAAAAGGAAAGCATTACTTTACCTCAAAATAAAGTAGGTACAATATTAGGCAGGCTACGTCGCACGAATCGGCAAAATCTGTATCTACCTTATTGTGCAAATTTGCAAATAGATTTAAAGTAGTAATAAGTAAAAAAAAGTGTTAAAAAAATGGTCTCAAAACCTTAACTGAATAAATAAATGTCATAGTTAACACTTTATCAGTTTTTGTTTATTTAGTTTTTCCTTGACGACCTTATCGTTTTCTTAGCCACCCTTACAAACACAACACAACACTTCTTGTGATAAGTAATGTCAAGTGAACTTTGACTTTGAAGTTTGAACACCTGCTGTTTCATTCATTGGCTCCGGTCGGTTGCTATATAACTGAATTTATCCATGCTTTATGTTTGGAATTGTGAACAAAACTTTTAAATAAAATAAACAGTAGAACAAATTCTTCGACATGTTCTATTTAATTGGTTTAGGTTTAGGTGACGCTAAAGATATTACTGTGAAAGGTTTAGAAATTATACGAAAATGTGATAAAGTTTTATTGGAAGGTTATACTTCAATATTAACAGTCGGAAAGGATGTTTTGGTAAATATAATACTCATATTTATTGGCAACCATTTATTTTTATGTTTACTCTTTTATTATGTACTATAATTTGTCTTTTTGTATGACATGAGCTGTTCTTGGATGAATAACTTTGAAAATTCAATAACTCTTATTATTATGAAGACTAATTATGCCTGTGACTATGAAAGTGATTGCATATAATAATAAATATCAATTCCAGGAAGAATATTATGGTCGGCCACTTGTGCTGGCAGACCGTGAGTTATGCGAAGGTGGTATAGATGATATTCTACTGGAAGCCACTGATAAAGAAGTGGCTCTGTTAGTGGTTGGTGATCCTCTGGGGGCCACCACCCACACAGACATGTTGCTTAGAGCCAAACAAATGGGTGTTAAAACTCAGGTAAATAATTTTTGGGGTCAGGTGTTAAAACAAACTTAATTATTTTTAGGCAATAAAATTATGCACATTCAAATGTTTCTATGAACATTTATTTTTTAACTTGAATATTAATATTGATATGTAACGTAATTATTAAAAAGCTTAGCATCGCTACCGAAAATACTGATAATTTTACAAATATATCTGGGTCATAAACTATATTATATTATATGTACACAAAATTTTATATAAATAGGAAACATACATTTTGATATTAAAATTTATATTATAAAATTCTGGGAACACACTCAAGCGAATTATATAGATTGCATTATAAACAGTACACCATTTTGAGTATTTGTAACATATTTTTTTACTGCCAATTTTATTTCCTAAATTCTAATGTAAATCAAGATGTTTAATGAACAGTGCAATAAATCTGTGACTTTGAAAGTTTTCACAACATTATGCAGTGGCCTGCAGTCACAACAATTTTAATTATTGTTCCAAGTTATTGAAATAGGTCTGGCATTCAAAACTAAGGTCTTAAATAAAATATTATTGAAATTACAGATAGTTCATAATGCATCAATAATGAATGCAGTCAGCTGTTGTGGGTTACAACTATACAACTTTGGTGAGACCGTTTCAATACCATACTGGACTGAAACATGGAAACCTGATAGCTTCTTTGAAAAGATTGTTGGAAATTATTCTAGGAACCTACACACGCTTTGTTTATTAGGTAAGAAGTTATTTATTATACTTTAATTATATTCTAGACAACCTCCATGGTCAAGTGGCATACTTCCCGGTTTTTAAGGTGTTGCTTGCTCTGATCTCTCAAGTTCAATCCTTGGATGGGGCAATGTTGAAAATCACTTTTCTCTTGGGTCTGGGTGTAAGTGGTATGTTCATTGTATCTGAATTCCATAACACAAGTGCTTGAGCTACTTTGGGTTTAGTTGATACAATGTATGTGATGTTATCTATATTTATTATTATCTTTTACCTGACTGACCCAGAAGGAAGCTAATGTTTGTCTGTTTTTACTGAAGTTGAATTGTGATGTATCCATCAATTTCATCATTCCTAATGTCTAGGTAGCGTAGGCCATGTAAACGTCGTTGCACATTGTCATCACACAGATTACCACTTTGTGGCTGCAATTGATTCAGGACAATATTTTATATAGATTTTTGTAGTGTGTAAGTATAGTATAGAATAATCTGTATTTTTTGTTGCAGACATAAAAGTTAAAGAACCCACAGAAGAGTCCTTGACGAAGAAAGTTCGACAGTACATGGATCCCAAATTTATGTCTGTACAGGAAGCTGCAGTGCAACTGGTGCAAATTATTGAAAATAATCCAAATTCAGGTACAGATATTTTATGACTTAGTTTGATTTTAGGTTGTACCTAAATATGTAGGATTGAATATGTAGAATATAGGTGAAAATTATATAGGTACCTACAGAAAAATAGACAAGATTTAAAATTTACTGATCAAAAATGATGCCAATAGTTGTAGGTTTCCTATGTTCCCGTATGTTTTTTATATTTTAATAATCTTTATGCCAGAAGAAAAATTTAGCCGTAAAACGTAATCTATTTAAGAAACTCCCGACATAGATAAATTGATTACGGAATCAAATGTGCGTTTTGTATACATTGAAACTACGCTACGGCACTAAAGCATAAAATTTAGAAGGCATCTAGAAGTTTATGGATAAATTAATTGTTGAACAGAAACTGACCAGATTTTATGCAACTAGTAATTACATTTTTTATTCCAAACAGGAATAAACAAAAACAGCAAGGCGGTGGGACTTTCTCGTGTGGGCGCCATTGATCAGCGGATAGCAGCCATGTCACTCGACGCTATGCAAACCTTTGACCTCGGCCCGCCGCTCCATAGCCTCGTTATTCCTGCTCCCAATTTACATCCGTTAGAACTAGACTATCTTGCACAATTTGAATCAGCTAGTTGAACTTAGCTAACTTGTAAATATTATAAATAAGAAATATTATTTTGTATAATAAATAAAAATAAATATGAGAATTTAATTAATATATTTTTATTATTTACAATTATTATAATAATAATTAAAAATCATGATATTAACAGAATTTGATACGACCATGAGAAACCACTTTCAAACCCATTATTGGTCCACAAAGCTACCACAAAATACATACTACTACAAAATTATTCTCAATTATAAATGTTAAAAGGTACATTAATTATTATTTGGTCTAAGTTTCACAATTATAAATAATGAAAACTAATATAATATACAAATAACGGAATGTAGATATACCAACATTATTATAAAATAGGTCACCTATTATTGGTATACATCAAACATCTCTAGATAAAACTGGAAACTGGTGGGTCACATTATTGTAATTAATAATTAGGAGCTTATAATATGGAATTTTACATAACACTAGCACATTTCTTAACATAATTATACAGTCTTTAGACTTAGTTGTAAAGGGTACATACATGATTTTAATAATATATTAAAACGAATTCACATAACTCGTGCTTTCTATTTATCATGTGAGATTACAAAACAGGGAACTATATAAATAGACATTGAGTTAAAGAGTATTTAAAATTTTAAACAGCAGATACTTGTTGATCGTCGTCGTCGTCGTCATGCGTATCGTGATAATAATCATAAGGGCGCGTAACTCCTTCATGAGAGTGCGCCCGGCTGAGGCGCTCGAGCCGAGCCACCTGCGCGGCCAGCGTGTAGGGCGCCTGCGGCAGGCGCGGCGGCGGCACTGGTCGCGCGCCGCAGCTGGCCGCCGTGCACGACCCGTGCCCGCTGTCACTCGATGTCGCTGACCCAGTCTTTCGTAACGGCAAGTTAACTAATGATGTCACACTACTGCTCTCGGCCGATAGGTCGACCGGGAGAGGCGTAGGTGTGTCAGAGTGTGATCTCTCATGAGCTGTCCGAGGGCAACAAATGCCAGCTCCAGGACCATCGCGTCGATGCGAACAAGGGGAGGGTCCTGATGGTGGCGGTCGAGGTTGATGTGGTCTAGTTTTGGCAGGTTCAGACAGTGCTAAAAGTTTCCTCACTGCTTGAGGAGAAGCAGTACCAAATTTATTCCCGGCAAAGCTTTTTTTGCTTTCACTGGCTGATGATGCGCTACTTGTTGTAGACAAAGACGGAGACGGATGTCGTCGTCGCGGAATCGCCGGGGCGGGCCCTGCTCCCTCACACTCTAGAGATAATGCGTGAAGGCGTTCTTCATCAGTTTCAACATGCATTCGATTTAAATATGCCTTGACACGTCGAACCATTTGTGCTTCTTCAAACATCTTTTTAGGATTTGGAACATTTGAAGATTTTTTCCTTCTTTTTACTGTCACTTGGCCTTGCTGCACACCTCCAGTAGTAAGTTGATTTAAAGCAACCATAGCATTTGACGGTGGTTGCTTACCCAACTCTAACAGAGTGAGTAGATCATAAGGAGCGCTGCACATATTGGTAAGAGTTCTTACTTCTTTAGCAATCATTCGCAACTTTTCAAAATTGACCATCCCTTCTACTTTTGTATCATTACCCAAATGAATAAATGTAAGATCTTTCTTAACCACTGGATAAAATGGTATAACTGGCGATCTTCCTTGTTCAGTAGTAACCAACTGTCTATATTTAGACATATTTCTTGAAGGATCCATGAGCATTTGCAAATCAGTAAAGAGTTTTAAATACTTTGTTGGGAGCTTCTCCCAAGTCATCCTTAATCTAGAGACTGCACCATGCCCCAATCCTGATATGATAGCAAACATAGAATTGAAGTTTTTGCATTCTTTACAATGACGCGCAACTTTAATAAATTGTTTGATAATTTTTTGGCGGCGTGCAAGAGTCTGTTCATTTACTACTTCTGTGACGACCCAAAACATTTCTTTGTTAACAAGTTCAGCAAATTGCGACAACATTGGTGTTCCATATCTGCTCTTTAGCTCAAACAGATCATCAACATACTCGGTACTCTCAATCTGCCGAAAGATACAAAAATCTTGTAACGTCAGTTGCACAGCAACTTCAACTGCATTTAATTGAAGAAAATGTACAACACTTTCTCTCAGAAGTTCAGGAGCCATTTCGTCAGGTACCAAATTTTCAGTGATGCCATTGGTTTTAAGATAATATCTAGAGCTAAGTCCAATTCGTTCAGCAAGATTTTGTAGCTGGTCTGGTAGGCGATGTTGTTTAATAATGCCTCCCTGAGCCACAGACACCTCACACAGTGAAAAGTTTGAACTTGGATCAGTAATGCTAAACTCCTGCAAAGTTAACATTACAACTTCTCTAGCTGTTGTTTCTTTGTGGACCAATAAGTATTTACATGTCTGATCAGATTTATACACTTTGAGTACATGTTCAGGATAATCAGATGATTGATATTCATCAAAACAAATGGATATTAAATCAGGATTACTGTGTGAATTGTAAAATGAAGTACTGGTATTGGCTCTGTTTAGGGACTCAGAGTTTGATAGAATACTGTCATCTGTAGGTAAGCCATCAGTGATGGTATTTTTAGGTAGAAGATTCATTTTAATTAAAGCTTTTTGCAATTTGCGCTTAGGTCCCAGGGTCATGAAACCCTTCTGAGGTTCCTTCTTGATGCTCAATTGCTGAGGTTTTTTGGTGGGAGATTGAAACACTGGTGTCAATGTGATAGGATCATCGCTAAGAATATCTGCAGTTGACAGCCTTGCCCTGGGATCTGTTTGCCAATGGACCCTATTGGTGCAGCCTCTCTGTCTTGGAGAATTTTCTGGCATTAACAACATTTGTTTAAAAGCTAGTAAATTACTTTTAACTGTGATGCTTAAATGTGTGGATCCTGTAATTATTTCCATTGCTTTAGCATGACTTACATGCTGAAAAGATTGACCATTGACTTCTAAAACTTGATCACCCCTTTTTAGTCCTACATCCTCAGCTTTAGAATGCTTTTCAACCTTAAAAATAAATATTCCATATCCTCTCTCATATCCACCCAAAATAGAAAAATTCAAAGGTTCATCTCTGGTAGGACGAGATAATGTAACACTTCTAGTTCGAGCTTTTGCTGAACAAGCTATATTTAGCAGCCTCAATTGACTTTCCATTTTTTCATGTTCTAATGCAATTTCAAAGTTTTCAAGAAACTCCATCATGGTTGTATCTGTTTCAAAGTCGGTAAAGTGATTGTTGACCCAAAGCAGCACCACACGGGTTACTTTATCCCGAACAGATGGTTCAGAGAACCAGGCAAGCAATTGTTTAGCAACAACCAAAGGGCTTTCAATGAATGTTCTGTGTGTTAGCAGAAAGTCCTCAACATATGTGGAATCACGTGAGTTGTCCTCAATAAGCTGTAACATCAATTGTTCTGGAGTCCCACGGATCACAACATGGCCCTGTTGACGCCCTGACTCTCCTGCCGCTCCTCTATATTCAGTTACCAAAACCACAACACCATTTTCATTCTCATGTCTTCTTATATTTTCTTCTCCTTGGTGTAATATTCGATAATAGTCAGTCTGAGTAATACAAACAAACTGACAGTCATCACATTTTGTAGTCATCACACCTTTATGATATAGTTTCTCCAGTGTAGCTTCGGCCATTCCAAAGCTATCACCAACATTCAAGTGCTCTACTTCACCACTTTGATGCTCAATACTGACATGCCCATTAATGAGAACTGACCATGAGTCATGTTCTTCTCCATCATTCATGACTACTGTTCCAGATTTCTCCACAACTGCAAATACCATTACTGCACACAGAGCTCGACGCACAGTCAATGTCATATTAGTAAATGCTTTCAAATGTTGGGTGAACTCCAATAGTATTTCAATATCTTCATCTGTTCTCTCACTTGGATCTTTCTCAAGACATTCCCTAACAGCATCACGTACAGTGAGACTATCCATACTCTCTTCTAAATCTTCCTCCTCATCAGAGTCTACAATGGACTCAAGGAGGCCAGACAGGTCCACCTCCATGTCCATGTCCAGAGAGCTGTGTACTGAGGTCATTGTGTCACTTCCACTGTAGGCAGAACTAGTGTCACTGGCGTTGGAACACTTCAGCGTGTGGGGATACAGCTCTGGACTGTGACGGCCTCCACGCCCACCTCTCAACATCGTGAAGTTTCTAACCAGTCCGACTGACGTCCAGCTTCTGAAATTTCAAGAATGAAATCAGTTGAAAAAAATCGATACTATAGTTATCTTTACAGCAGTAAAACTTCTCATTCACAATCAAAACAATTCAGCCAATAACATTATTCTGTACTACAGACATGAAATAAACGTAAAACTGTTATTTAATAATATATTAATGTACATTCAACAACCCACAAATGCTGACTTTCTTTGGAAGTGTCTTTGTAAGCGAGACTGAGAGACGTAATCAAAATTATGTTAGTTACGTCATGCTTTGTTTTTAATGTCGAACTAAAACAATAGGTGTTCATATGAATAACAATAAATAAATATATAAGTTTCAAACCTTCACAATTTCTATTTATTTTGCA
Organism: Autographa gamma; assembly: GCA_905146925.1. Taxonomy (NCBI): domain Eukaryota; kingdom Metazoa; phylum Arthropoda; class Insecta; order Lepidoptera; family Noctuidae; genus Autographa; species Autographa gamma. The sequence goes on along the minus strand of LR989868.1, from coordinate 4,566,694 downwards.
TTCATGGCGGAACTGTCAGCGCTTCCATGTTGCTTTCTAAATTAATTACCCTTCTCCGACAACTCAGTTACAAAATGTTTTATACACTTCACAATACACTGTATTTCCAAATCCTTTTATAACGTAAACCAATATTTCACTAAATATTGAATAGGTAGATACAATATGTAATAATCGCGGAAAATCTTTAGAAAGCTATACTTTCTTCCAAAGCTGAATAATAAACCACAGAGAATATAGAAGTGAGAACTAACTAGGAGAGCAAAAACCAAAGACAAACAAAGAGCGCAATCGCCGTTTATTTTGAAGAATCTTTTTTTTACACATGTTTTGAATCACATTAAAAATTACCAAAAATGCAAAGTTCATGGACGAAATTTAACTGATATAATATTAGGTACTTATCTCTTGCCGTAAAGTAAACAATAAAAATGTTATTTAAACAGAATTCTATGTTTCACACCAAACCAGTGATTGTTAAAAAATGACATTATGGTTTGTCCAAGTAAAGTGTGATTTTTAAACCTTTTTTAGTACATAATTAATCATATTAAAAGCACATTTAAATATTTTTAACTAGTAGGTTTTTAATCTATAGCCTTAAAATTCTATAGTCTATTGAAATTTAGCTATTTTATTTATGCTTTTGGTTATCTGTATTGTGGCTGCGTTCTACAACCGGAACACGTAGAAACATTTTAGTGGCTTTATTACCTAATTAGAAGTGTAAAGTCTTTTTTGGCTTGATTGTTAAAAAATATGTAAATTTTAATTATATTCTTTATTTTCAAGTTAAATATTACTTCAGCAAACTAGCGTGACTATAAAAAGTACTGCGACTGGTTAACTGAACATTTTCTATCTCCATCTATTTTCAGAAAAAGGTACTTTTGTATGAGTGTAGCGTTTTCGCAGCAAACCAGTGATGTTAATCTTTTAGTTACAAATTTTGTAAATTGATCGCTTCACGTTGTGAAAAAAGTCGCATATACGTTTCATTAGTCTTGTGAAAGTGCAACATCTTAAAATAATCTTGTGCATAGCGTTAAAATGCGTCCTGTTTTAGAGTCGAAACGGATGGTGAGCGATGGCGAGAATACGGTGATAGATTTTTGGTGTTAAGTTTTGCTCCGTGTCATCACTGCTATAGTTTCCGATTACGTCCAGGAAAGACGATAACCGTTTTGATTCGCTGTTTTACGCGTTATTACAAGCAAATCATTAAAAATCTCTTGCGATTATTGTTAGAAAATATATTGTCATTGACTGACCGGCTGATATTACACGAGGCTTGTATGTATATGCGACTTCTGCCTTCTGCTATTCGTGACACGCCTCAGAAAATAAATCTAAATTTGTGAATCGAATTATTCTTTTCTGTATTTGTGTCATTTTAGTGATAGAGACGGTTTAAAATTACGTAACTGTTGTGGAATCTTGAAGTGTATAAAGAATGGCCTGAGTGTGACCACTCCATTACCGTCATGTGTGACGAAGAATTGTTTGTTTAGGCTCTAATATTGTGCATCCTACGGAAAGTGCGCGTTCGTCTCGTGGACTGGGCCAGATCATGACTCTGCTTGAATCAAAACAATTTTCGCATTGATCGCCGTCTACCTATCGTCATTTGGGACACTTTTATATTACCAAAATGTCTTCGGGAACTTTTGTGGACAGAATCGACCCTTTCGCGAAGCGGTCGCTGAAGAAAAAGACCAAGAAGTCTCAGGGTTCATCTCGATACCGCAACACGCAAGATGTTGAGCTGCAGGCACTGCCCTTGCTCAAAGGTGGGTCTACTGTTTTTAGTACAGATTATTACGCGCGTCTTCCGTTCTATATACAGAGTTAGTGTATTTTCTTTTCGTTATTATTTATTTTATGGGTTTATTCTATTTTTTCTAGTTCATTGAACTATTGCCTTGATTTTTGTTGAACTATGTAAATAGGTTAGGAAATAAATTTTGTTTACATAAAAAAAAAAAAACTAATATTGTTTTAGAAATAAGTCAATGTTCTTTAGATAAATAATAGAGTTGTTAAAATGTGTAGTCAATAAAAGTGGAACTCAAGAAGTTGTAATAATATCAAGACCATTACAATACCAACCACTGTTAACCTAATTTACTAGCATTACACTAGAAGTTTGTCATATACTAAGGTAGGTAAACAATTCATGGTCAAGTGGATTAATTTTTTTGTGTTAACTAGGGATTAAATCTATCTCAACTAATATAATGATGATAGACCCAAAATTAGATCAATAGTTATATTTATCCTTTACAAGCTCTGTTACAAGGTAAGATGTTTGAGCATTACCAAATAGCTATTTCTTTGTAGAAACAATACTATCACTAAGTGATTTGTTCACACACATTTAGACAATATTGATATTTAGTTATTACTATAAACTATAAATAGAATGAAACCTATGTGTATTTTTCTATATAGCCTGACACATATTCTGTATTAAAGAGATTACTATTACCTTGAGCATTAACTAGTTTCATATAAATATTTAAGAATAGTTCACCCATACTATTTATATGTAATTCACTTTGACACATTAACAGTTGCCAGCTAGTCTTGCACCTATTTATATAAACAGCCACTTATTTAATAGCTTTTTATAAAATTATAGGAATCTCATTAAATTATTTTAGGTTAAAGGATAAGTTTATATTCATTTCCTTTTTGTTACTTGCTCATAGATAAGTGTTTATCTGATAAAGAATTATTAGCATTCTTGTGTTCAATAAACTAAGAATCTTAATTATGATACTTTTATCTGTTTCTCTTTTTCATTACTATCTAAAAACAGATGAGAGCTTACATACATTTATGGCATTTCTTAGTGTTTCTGTTTAACAGGTTGCCTGTCATAGTACTAATTCAACAGTTATTAGCGTTTTAAAAGTCAATGACCCCATATTTATCTATTTCATAAGATATTAAATTTGTTCCTCAAAATTAAAAACTGATAAAATCATAGGTTATGATGTGGCCATACATAAAAAAGTTAAAAACAGTTAGTAAACCTGTGATGACTTTGAACTAATATACTTGGACTCCATGTTTACTAATAGGGAAATAAGTTTAATATAATTCTCTCTCTGTAACGGGAATTCTAACTAGATTCTAGAAAAAATATAGTATGTGAAAATGTGTTATAAGCTTAGATTTAATGCCTTATGTCAAATTGTTTTCAGATGTGCCGAGCAGTGAGCAGGAAGAGTTATTTATTCGCAAACTGAGACAATGCTGTGTGGCATTTGACTTCATGGATCCTGTTGCTGACCTAAAGGGGAAGGAGATCAAGCGTGCAACCCTTAATGAGCTTGTAGAGTACATCACTGGAGGCCGTGGGGTCCTCACTGAACCTGTCTACCCAGAGATTATAAAAATGGTATGAATACACAACTTTATATATAAACTACAGTAGTAGGTAGTTAGGCTCAAATAGCTTAGTCTGTTGACCTATTTGTGATAACCTAAGAACACAAACAACAGGAAATCAAGTAAACTTGCCAAATTACTTCAACAGTAAGCCTTTGGTTAGAAACTTAATGATTCAGATCCTTTCAAAATGAAATTATATTATATTGGTTTAATAAAACAGCATTTTTTATATATTTAGTTGCATATTTTAGTCTATTGTTATTTTATTTATCCTTAACTATATTTTAATCAAATCAAAAATAATTTTACTCACAGTTGAAACATGTAATAACAACAATTATATTCTCAGTTACATATTTAGTGAGTCATTAAATCGCAAGATAAAAAATAAAAATAAAAAAAATGTAATGTTAGTAGTCAGTAATATGACCTAGACTGGTAGATTTTTGTAAAAAATATTTGTATATTGTTGAGATATCTCAAGGATAAGTAAAATATTTTAGAATTTAAGTATTTAAGTATTCTAGGGTTGAAATGGTTTAAGACTCTTCTGACAATAGTTATTTAAACTGAAAGTGACAAGAATGTTAGTTCTTCATATGAATATTCAAATAGACATGAAGGTGTGTTCATTGTTGTCGTGTGAGAATGAGCCAGAATTACTTACTAATTAATTTGACAAATGACTCAGGTGCTTAATACTTTTTGTGTAGAAAGTAATAGTATTATGTTTATCATTTGATAAATAAGTATACATGTTATACACAAGATTAATACATGAGATGTTTGACCAAATATATTGAAATCACCATTATATGTATGATGCTGAATTGAAAGACATTTCATTAAAAACAAAATAATTCTATTTATTTTGAATGCAATGTTTCTAATAAATAAAAAGGGGTTTTTTCGATGCAATAATAATTATGAGGAAGACTTCTACTACAAATGTAGTTACTCTTCTACTTTTTAATATGTAGGCAAAGCAACTGTTTACCAGAGAATTGGAAAATACAATGTAGGTCACAATAAAAATAGAGCTATGTTAGTTTTTAAATTAACTGTGATAGTAACACTACTATCACAGTTCAATACTAGGTAAGGTACTACTACTTACCTAAAATTAAAGGAACAATTTGTATGTGTAATGTAACTTATTCAGTTAATGTACATTCAATGAGATTTGTATAAAGTTTTGTTACAGATGTGGTTTGAAGTAAAAAACACAATAGTTATTTACTATTGTTTTCAGGAACAGACAAGCTATTTCTTTTTTGAATTCCTTTAAGTTCTGTTATTATTTACTATCACAAGTAGAACTTAGTATTTCTAAGAGAGTAGCTACTTTTCCAAATAAAAAATAAAAAATAATATTAAAAAAAAAAAAAAAACAAAATGTTGTTAAACTCAAGATTAAGTATCTAGATCAGTTGTTTGACGAAATATTGTGTTTATATTGAATTTACAGAAACATTTTGATGTTTGTGTGGCTCACTTAGTGATTCCTATGTATCTAGGTCAAAATGCCAGGTAGAAAGATGTGTTCACTTTGAACACAGAAATTAATTCTTGAATACGTTTTTAGAGTATTACTGCTAATAACTTGGTCTTGAACAGTGCAAAACATGTTTAAGGCATAACAATGTCAGTGCATACAATGTTATTCACTTATTATGATAAGTAGAAGAGTATCCATGCTTATTATTTTGTGTTATGTTAATTATGCAATGTCATGATCTTTCTCTTCTAATGTAAACTGTGATAAGATTGGATTTACCTGAAAACACCTTTCTTTTAGTACCATTGAAAGCCTTGTTTTATCTATATTGGCTCTGATCGAATTCCCATTATATGTATAAAACCGTCGGCATATTAATGTGTCATAATTCTCTGGTCGTATAAGTTCATAGTTGGATTGGCTGGGTTACACTAATAAATAGAAAACTTTCATAACGAAATAGTAACAAACAAATTATTTAAATCAATATCTTGATAAATTGTTATGTTTATAGAGAGGTAATGTTTACGTCATCGAGTGTTTTATTTTGGCTTTTTCTCAAGGTCATAGTTAGTGCTAATCAGTTATATTTTTGATCACAGATATCGGCCAACTTATTCCGCACTCTACCGCCAAGTGAAAATCCTGACTTTGATCCCGAAGAAGATGATCCGACTTTGGAGGCCTCGTGGCCGCATCTTCAACTAGTCTACGAATTCTTTCTGCGCTTCCTTGAGTCGACTGACTTTCAGCCAACCATTGGCAAGAAGGTTATTGACCAGAAATTTGTACTGCAGGTAAATCATTTTTGTACTTAAAATTATATAATTAAGTATTTTGTATATGTTATTGCCTTAACAGCTCTTATCTCAGATTTACTTCGAGTTGCAATAGACGACCAGATTTGCATTAGTTATGTGTTTTTTGACTTTGAAAGTTAATCCAAATTGTCATAGACTGCATGATAAAGAACCATCTGGAACTTTATTTTAGCCATAGTCCAAAACTTAATTCTTAAAATCATCACTTAGAGTTTTTATTTAGTAATAATTAATGAGCCATTTTTATAATCTGCGTAAATACGTGCTTATGCCCGTGATATTGGTATCAGTTAGGTTTCGAGTACTTTTAAGTGTCTCTTTATATCATTTGAATAGTATAGAGGCTCTTGCACGAACAATATTGTGAAGTACGTCATTCTAAACACCTATAAAGCATATTCATTCTACATAGAAATTTACATAAACTGGTTAATGCTTTTTCGTGTTTAAGCCGCAGAAAACCTTAATTTAATGTAAATGCTACATATGCCGTCCGATGAGTGTGTTTTAGTACAGTAACTTAATTTAGTGGTTTAATATTGCGAGACATTTCATTGTAATGTTTTAGATTTCTTGTATGTGATTCTAAGCATCACAAGATTATACACTTGGAAGTGTCCTTGGTACTGAACAAAATGAAGGTAGGAGACCTTCATTTTGTTCAGTATATGACAAATTGAATAAGAGTGAAACATACGAAATAATGTAAAGATTCATTTTAGACGATTTTTGTTTTGTAGCTTGTATCGCCAAAGCTATGCTAATCATGATAATAACTCATAAAAATACTTGGTAACAAAAGTGCCTTCATGTAAAAAAGTATGGAATAAACTCCTTTTATCATAGTGATCTGATCAAATCTGATAACTAAATCAGGTACTTAACCTAATTGGCAGTATGTTTGTGTTAGGTGTATGTATATATTGTAATTATTCGGTCCATGTGGTTGTAGATGACAGGCAATTAACCGAAACAGGTAAAACAGCCGGGAAAATGTTGTTCCCTTATTGTTATTTGAAATCCGAATAGCTTCGTGATTGATTCAAAATTTGAATCATGTCGTGAATTTGTTTGTAAAGACTTTGGCTTTGACTCTCGTCGACGATAAGACTTGTTATTAAATAATACAAGTTTATTTCCTCTTTTCCTCATTGTAACTAGCATAAAGGCGCTGAAAAGCCGTTGTTTGTATTGGGGCTTTTAAAGGAAGCGTCTGTTGCTACGTGAATTAGTGGGCTTTATCTACACGCCTGGCGTAGTGCATGCCGTTGACAGCACGCGGAAATTACGTGAACCGACGTCATTCGTGATTTGTGCTTCGGACATGCTGCAATCATCCATATAAGTATTTGAAACGATTCCATTACCGACCAATTGAATGACCGACTGACTATGTTTCACCCGTTAAATAATTCGCTCTCTCATAATCGTTCTATTGATTTATACGAATTAAGAGTGACCATGGACTTTCTCGTCCCTTCCTCATTTAGTCTAATAGCTATTATGGCCTGTCTAAAATAAGATAATTAAATCAAGACTAAATTACTGTTTGTATGACATCACATTATATCATTAGTGTAGATATTCATGTAATAAGTAGATTAGGATGAGGGGGGGGGGGGGGTAGGTATGCGATGTCAGTCTGTCTAATAATTAAATTCACTTCTGTTGTATGAAATGGGGTATTGCAAGATATGTATAAATTATTTATTCTTTCCTGTAGTAACATCGACACATGGAAATTAGTCCGGTTTATTTTAGGTGTTGACAGGGTTTTATTTTACGAAGAAGGTTATAATTCTCACAGATCATGTTTAGGATTACGATGCGGCGTATATCTTTACGAGCACTTAGTTATCTGAAAGCTTAATTCTCTTGCTATATACAAGTAATCTCGATATGAAGGTCATAAAATAAAAGGTCATGTTTAAGGCGAGGCTGATTGACCCTACTCATCGGTTGATTGACCTAAAAATTGTATTTGTAAGTTTATTATCTGACAAACAATCGTCTTACACCAGGCCCAGTATTATGTCTCTTATTGTAGAAACTGCTGTGTATGCTGTTTATTAGTCCAATGAATAACTAGTAGGTATACATTTCTTGTAGGCTCATTATTTTGGTTTTATCCTATATTACTAGTGCATTCTTGCCTTAAGTAAGTTATAACGTTGTTGTTTTGTTTTCAAGCTTTTAGATTTGTTTGATTCCGAAGACCCGCGCGAGCGCGACTTCTTAAAAACGGTGCTGCATCGCATCTACGGCAAGTTCTTGGGATTGCGAGCCTTCATACGAAAGCAGATAAACAATATATTCCTACGATTTGTTTATGAAACGGAACATTTTAATGGCGTCGGTGAACTCTTGGAAATATTGGGAAGGTCAGTAGATACGACTTGATCTGTTATAGGTACAAGAAAAATGAAGGATACATAATAGGTGATTTTTTAATTAATTACAGTATAATCAATGGATTTGCACTTCCACTGAAGAGCGAGCATAAACAATTCCTGGTGAAGGTGCTGCTGCCGCTGCACAAGGTGAAGTGCCTGTCGCTGTACCACGCGCAGCTCGCCTACTGCGTCGTGCAGTTCCTGGAGAAGGACGCCACTCTCACGGAGCACGTCGTGCGCGGCCTACTCAAGTTCTGGCCCAAAACATGCTCACAAAAAGAGGTAACTAATATATACTTCCTGCAACTAATCACACATCACTTTCTAACAGATGACAACTACAAATATTCCATTACAACTAAATGTAAGGTCTTCTGTACATGACACCAGTAACTTTTGTTTCCAGGTCATGTTCTTGGGTGAAATTGAGGAGATATTGGATGTGATTGAGCCTGCTCAATTCGTCAAAATACAGGAACCGTTGTTCAGACAAATAGCTAAATGTGTTTCCAGTCCACATTTTCAAGTAAGTTGTATTTGTTAATTGATAATTAGTTCGTGTCTCGCGTCACAGTTTGTGTAACTTGCCACGCCGTACTCACGTAACACGATGACGCATTCAGTAATTGTCACTGTATTGAGTGACTATTTATTTATGCGACGAAAGGATTTCATATTTCTAGGGCTACAAACTATGTCACGAAATAAGAAATAGGTTTAATATAAAACTAAATAATATAACATTATAATGTTGGTTAAATCAAATCGTATTTAAGAATCGTATCAACTCATTTATTTGATATGATATTCTATTGATGGGACATAAGAAAACATAATTATAGTTAATTGTCTTTGTAGAGAACTAACTTGTCTTTAGAACAATGATTACTGTGTAAATTGGTATAAGATATCTAGTATGTAACTGAGATAAGCTGTGGTCAGATTATTGTGGTCTTGTGATCAAACCTGCCATTCTTTCGATATTTACACTTTACATCAAAATGATGAAATGAATAAAGATGCAGTAGAAGTTGAGAGTAGGAAGCTAATTAAGTTAATGATACAATATAGTGTTCTTAAACACAATTGATAAATATCCATGCTAAGTAACATCAGATTGTTAGTTTGGTTGGTTTGTTGCTCTGTTTGTATTTACCAAATAGTATTAAAATTTCTTTAATTGTTATTTCACGTCCGTGGGACATCCCATCTATCGATGTAGAATACTACATTTTATCTGACAGGTGTTTTAAAATATACTCAACGTTAAATTTTAACTTTCAGGTGGCTGAAAGAGCACTCTATTTTTGGAACAACGAATATATAATGTCGCTGATGGAAGAGAATAATCACGTGATAATGCCTATAATGTTCCCCGCGTTGTACCGGATCAGTAAGGAGCACTGGAACCAGACCATCGTGGCACTCGTCTACAACGTTCTCAAGACCTTCATGGAGATGAATTCCAAGCTCTTCGATGAGCTCACTGCTAGCTATAAGGCGGAACGGCAGAAGTAAGTTTGTCACTGAGTATTCACGGTACAAGTGATTAGGTAACGAGCGTAGGGCACACAGTAAGTAACACTCGTGTTGTTGCAGAGAGAAGAAGCGCGAGAAGGAGCGCGACGAGCTGTGGAAGCGGCTGGGCGAGCTGGAGCTGAGCAGCAAGCGGCAGGCCGCGGCCGGCGCGCCCGCGCTCGCCAAGTGATCCCGACCACACCTCCCTCCACGACCTAGAATAATGCGATTGAATTTGTTTTCAGCTATGTATTGATATTTTCTATTCGATTACATTTTTGTTAATGACGTTATTAATTTTTAATACCTCTACCGGTCGGGCGCCGGCCGCTGCGCCGATGCTGAGTGGGTTCGGTCGCTCGAGCACGCCGGGCCGCAACGCCGAGCCCGCCTCGCCTTGCGGCTCGACTCGTGTTCCGTGCGACTACAAATTACTAATAGTGCTAAATGTTAATATGTCCGCATCCCGATGCACTGTCATAATGATTATTACTATTTTATATACGTTTACATAGGTCTCTAGTTTACTTTAGGATTTTTTAATATTGTTAAATTGTTTAAATAAGTTAAAGTTGTATGTATTATTGATGCATGATCGATTGTAACGCATTTCGGATCACCGATAAATGTATTAATCGGGCACCCAGCTTGTGGCTGAATATGATTGTACAAAAAATGAATAAGAAAAATTTAAAATGTAATTTGTTTAGTGTACGCGGGACGTCGCGGCGCGGCCGAGTGCGGTCTCGCCGTCTCGCCCCGCGCCCGTAGATCGTTGTATGAAATTTTCATTTAAATTAGATGCTCGATTCAATAATGTAATTTCGTCGTACTATCATTTTGTATAGTTACATAGTGTAAATAGGCATTTATTTATTATAAATTTATAGCAGTGTGATTTCTATACATAGCTGCGGGAGAGGAACACTTTATTTGGGCAAAATCGGTCTGAGCGAACTGGAGACTATTCATGTATCATGCATACAGCTCGGTAAAACTAAAAAGTTAATTTGGATTATATTGGAGTAGAACAATGCTAAAAGTAGATATAATAATTTGTAAGGGAATAGTCATTAATTTGTATGATATTATTGTAGCAATTAATTTTTTCTATCATCACTTGTAGAGCGCTGCGGGCGCTCGGCTCGGCCCCTCGCGCCCGCGCCTCTGTATATACCGATACGCGCCGCGACATAGCGCTACTGCGTGTGTATGTATGTACACTATGGAGATGTTTGTTATGTAAAATGTATTAACATTGCAAAAATTATATATGATCTTATATAAATTACTATTATAGAACACAGTATGGAAATAAAAAAGTTGACTCACATGAATTGAATTCTTTAAGTAAACATAATGTAAGCGTAGGCGCCCCGCGGCGGTTAGTAGTAAGCGCCGGCCTCGCTCGCTCGCCGTCAGTCCTGTCCGCAGGAGATACCGTTCCCCTAGTGATTACTCACTTGCGCAAACTACATTGGAAATACACAAGAAATTTTCACATTACTCAGTTTTTCATTTATAAATGAGGCCCAAACAGATTTATCGAGCGCTTAGCATTCGTTCTTTAGAGTTCTTTTTCAAAATCAAGTGCCATTCACAAGTACCTACTCATTTTATTTTGCTAACAACATCATATAGTATCCAAGACCATTATAATGTCTGACATTGATAACAATCGTGAATGTTAAAGCAATTTAGTTATACAAAGTACGTACGTTGAACCCTTGGCAGTAGATCGATACTATGACGCAATGATTCAAGTTCAAGTTAGTACATTTCTATGACTACCGCAGGCCAAACATTGCAGGGTACTGCGGTGAATACCACATCGAACTTTCACTTTCATTTATTCTTCTATACGCATCGTTACGGTAAAGCGCTAAGTAAAGTAAAAGTGCCTAAACTCCCTAGAAGTTAGGGTTCAACAATATTGCCCATACAATAACATCAAAATGAGATTAACCAATTCGAGAGTGTACTACAGACCCTCACCTCCAAAAATGCCTGCTGGCCTGGTGGAGTTGATGGAAGGGTTAACACGAGAAGTGCTTAAAAATAATCCAACCGATATTTATGGATTTTGCGCTGGACATATTCAGAATTTGCTGGAGATTAGAGATGGCCCTCGTAAGTTTTTACACCTATTGTTAATTAAGAACAATTAATAAATTTTTAGGTAATAGAAATCTTTTAAATCTGCTATGTTTCGCGTGGAGTAGCAAATATTCTATCGCCATTTATAACGGGTGTCGCTTTATCAAGATTGCTAAGCTAATTTTAATTGATACGTTAATACGTTTATAGTTTTATACCACCTGCCGCGATGATAAAAATATCGATTGTCATTGTATGCTGTGGAGTGTGTCGAATACAACGTAAATGACAAATGTTGTTTCCATTTTACCTTAAACTTTGAAAGCCAATACCTAAGAATCCCAAAATAAAGTATGGCTTGTAAATGCAATATTCACATATTGCGTAAATAACTCAGATACTATTATATATGGACGACCTGGCAGGATTTGATGTTTATTTTTAGTGTGAGTTCATATGAGAGGAGGCTGGATTCTTCTACATTTATTTATAGTGCCTGCTGTTTCCTGTACTCTTAAAGGAAAGAGGATATTTAATAATGCATTTGGTAATAAATTCACAGCTAAATGTTTCATTCTCTTAGAAGTGATTGAACTGCTTACGAGGTCTTTATACAGGGTGTCCGGTAAATAGTCCGACAAACTGTGGTGGCTGATACCTTAGGTCAGGCCCTATCAAATGAACGCAACATATGTTCCCCGAAAAGTTACAGGTTTCGAGTTACAATCGATTTTCGAAAATTTTAGAATTTTCTACCTTGCATCAGACTTTTCCATTTTTCTTGCTGATACATAGCTTTTGTAATACTTTTTGTGCATCAAATTAATCTTGAATAGTTACTCTATCCTTTGATAAGTCTCATATTTATCTAAAAGAAGAATATATTGGCGATAACGCCACTCGTTTTACAATTTTCACTTTCGGTTTTTCTTAGTGCTCAACTTTGAACTGCAGTGGTAAAAAATAACTTATTTCACTGGACCATAACGATCCGCGTTAAGTAACGTCGCATTTTTACTCAGATTTACAGTAGTAATATTTCAAAAAATAGGCCCGGGTGTACTTCAGCAGCTTATTTTGTCAAATTTTGTAAAGAAAATATGCAAGTATTGTACCTTCCCAAAATCAACAATATTCAAGCAAGTTTTTAAGATTGTTGTACAAAAATCCTACATACATTTATTTTTCACCACTGCAGTTCAAAGTTGAGCACTAAGAAAAACCGAAAGTGAAAATTGTAAAACAAATAGCGCTATCGCCACTATATTCTTCTTTCAGATAAATATGAGACTTATCAAAGGATAGAGTAACTATTCAAGATTAATTTGATGCACAAAAAGTATTACGAAACCTATGTATCAGCAAGAAAAATGGAAAAGTCTGATGCAAGGTAGAAAATTCTAAAATTTTCGAAAATCGATTGTAACTCGAAACCTGTAACTTTTCGGCGAACATATGCTGCGTTCATTTGATAGGGCCTGACCTAAGGTATCAGCCACCACAGTTTGTCGGATTATTTACCGGACACCCTGTATATTGTTTGACACTTATATGTACCGGCTGCTGTATTTAGGAATAAAGCTGCAAAGAAGTTGGGATGATCATTTTTATTATTCTACGAAAATGATGACGACTATGTAATCAGAATCTTTGATTCTTAAATTTTCAATAACGTATATGAAATAGAAGCATTTCATGATATGCTAAGCACAAGCGTTCGCGGTGGTAACCGCCGAGGGAGTAACTATAAATATTTTTGGATGTCTACGTGGTGGCTGAAGAAATATTTGATAAAAACTATCCAACAGATTAAAAAACATACAGTCTAAGTCATAAATGTAATACTTACAGCTATGCAAATATATAAGTCTGAATAAACTACAAGAGTAGTTGAGTGTGGTACGTAGGTCGCCAACTAGTTACCGATGGCAACGTGTTGCGGGTTCGATCCTCGAACGTCATGCGCAACAAATGGTTAATTACTCAAGATTCATTTTTAGAGCTCCACAATTCGTAAAATTAAAACTATTTTAAAAAACTAAAACTATTTTTGTAACAAAATATGGAAAATCGGTAAGTTATATGTAAATAAACATCTCAAATGGTACGTTACTAGTAGGTAGTTATGTAGGACTACTAAATATATAGGTACTAATTACTTTCTGTTAAATAGGCATATTTAAAATACTACTATACTATGCTATCTTCTACCGTGACAGACGCACTCAGGGGCGCCGACTCCCTGGGTGCTCGGGTGCTCCAGCACCCACGAGAGGTAATTAGTAACACGATAGTGAACATCTAAAATAATTATCTTTCTCATCTTTTAACTAAATCTAAATATAGAGTTCTTTAAGGATGCGCAACATTTTGTTCCTTTTCGAGTTCACCAAATGTTATGGAGAGTGTAGTCGTGAAACGATAATTTTTGAAAGCCTAAGGCTCTTAAATTGGCCTACTGACCAATCCAGAATTAATATATGTCAAAGATTGATATATACACTTCAATTTTATTATAACAAGTAAAAAACTAGTAGTGTACAAAATACTATATAAAAAAATTGAAATGAAGCCGTTATAAATTTGAAAAACGCTAGTGCTTCTAAACTACAAGTTCTAATTTCACGTTTTTTTGTGTGATGAGCATGATTTGTTCTGTGACTGGGTGTTATTTATCCAAAAATCTTGTATTTTCTTGCGTCTATTAAATAACAAAAATACATTCAGGGTGTTGTCAGTATACCTAGGTATGTTATAAAAAAGCTGGAGCACCCATGGGAATTTTAAAAACTCGGCGCCCCTGGACGCACTTGTAACATAAGACAATCGCATTATTTACTTATCTCAAACAGAAAAAATAATACCTTGCCAATCACCGCGTAAATCGGTTGTCTTATTTTATATTTTATTAATAGGAATAATACTTTTTCAGAACCAAAAAAAGTAATAACATTACAAGAAAAAATTGCCAAAGCACAAGAAAAGGTTCGACAACGAGCAGCAAAGAGGAGACAACAATATGACAATGAATTACTACAACGTAGCAAAAGTCCCGAAACAAGTGATCCTCAAAATAAGACTGAAATTCTTCAACCTACCATTAGTGCAGGGCTTAAAACTCAAATAATAGATGATCAAGAATTAGCCAATTCATCAGAAATCGAAATTTCACATGAGCCCGATAATACAGATATTCCAATCAATAATGATGCCAACACCATAAATGACGAAGTTAAAACAGAAAAGGCTGAGATTGAAACTACTAATACGGTTGAGACTATTCCTACAGAAAATAAGTTAGACAATGACGTGGTTACAGAGTCCCCAAAAGAAACAGAAGATAGTGCAATTTTGGCAGATTTGCCATCAGCTGAGTATACAGATATTAAAGTTGAATTGGCTAATGAACTATCGACTGCCATTGAAACTGAAAATAATATGGCAGAACCGATTGAAGATGAACAGAAAACAACTGCAGATGAAACTGAAACGAAATTGAATGATTCAGTAATTAATGAAGTAGATTCTAATAAAAATGTAACAGGTTCAGTAGACAAAACTGTAATAGTTTCCAGTGAAATAAACAATGAAAAAGAATCGGTACAACAAGAAGAAGAGATTAATAGTGAAGATGGCGAAAACATCGAAAAAACAAGCTTAAGTTCAAGTAGTCAGAACTCAGATGTAAAAGAAGTTACTGATCCAAGTAATGCCTCAACAGTTGAAATTGAAAAACATAATCTGCCATTAGAAGAAGAAAAAATACAAGAGACAAATGATGCTCAAAATATTGCTCTGCTCCAGCAACCACTTGATGGCATAAATACTGACCTTGCAGATAGTGTAATAGAAAAAGAACAGTCAGCTGTAGAAATTATAGATAACCAAAGTAATCCGGATATGAGTACTATAACTGTGCGTTTTCAAGAATCCCCTGCCTTAGAACTGCAGAGTCCATTATTAAATTCAGACTTACTTGAATCATTATCTGCAACCGACACGGACTCCGATGCAACTACTGCTACACTCATAAATCAAGATTCCATAAAAATAGAACTAAGGAATAATGCTTCAGACGATGATCTTTCCAATCCTGCGAAGTTTGCTGAAACGGTAGAAGACTTTCAAGTAAATGACAATATTGACACAGATTTGAATAATTCTAATGATGAAAGTGTCCATGATAATAAACTAGAACAGAATCAAGATGATAACAATGATTCGATTGAAAAGCCTATTTTTGGATCTAAAAATTTAAGTAACGATATCGATAATAACGAAGATTCCACGTCAACAAAGCCTGGTGATAACCAGCAAAGTAGTAATCAGGATACTAATATGGACTTGGAGACTGCAGCAATAACGATTCAAAAAGTATTTCGTACGTTTATGTTCAAGAGTAGAAATTCTACGTTCGACGACGATGCCACAGCCAGCGACGAAACACATTATTTAGAAGAGGATGATAAAACAAAGGTACCTACGAGATTTAAGTTAGGCTCGGTAATTATGTTTAAATAATCAGTATAACAAAATAATTACATATTTATATTTCAGGTCGAATGCGATTTCCCTGTTACAAGTAGTTTGAATATGGATAGAAGGTCTCATGGACTAACTAGAATGGATACAGTATTGCAAACAGTTAATGAAGAAAAGTCGCTGTCACTCTCCACTGATGATTCGTCTACGTTGTCTAGTGCTGCAACTGTAATTCAAGCTCATGTTAGAGGTTTCTTGGTTAGAAATAAGCTTAATTCTAATAAAACCATTTCTACAAACTCTTTAGCTGCTAGTAATCCTTCACTTCCGTCACTTGAAATAGATAATGATCCAAATAAGAATAAAACTGTATTGAACATTCACATTGTTCCCGAAGGAGGTAATTATTTAAGTAGAGATGAAAGCCTATTAACTTCCATGGACCTCTCTTTAGACAGTAGCCCGCCATCGTCCATTAATTTACATCCTTTGGGTAACGATAAAATAAGTGAAAGACGAAAACAGTTAAAACGAGAAGATGCTATACAGTCTATCTCCCCTCCAAGCAATAATAGTGGAAAGTTAAGCGAAGATGTTGATTCTGTAAAAGAATTACCTCTTAATGATCACGCAGTAGAACAGCCGGAACCTGTAGATTCCTCGAAACATGATGAGGCTCAAGGTGCTGAAATTGCTCCCGTAGAAAATAGTGGAACAGAAAATTTTGACACGACTGCAAAAGCAAATGTGGAAGATTCCGGAAATATTAATTCCAATGTTGATCAATCTGAAAAAGATTTAAATCAGAAAAGGGCAACTTTATCAAAATATAATTCAGATGAAATGGACGTTGTGAGTCCTTTCATATCAAATGAAGATAAGTCAGACCTAAAACTGATGCATTCTGGAGAGTTTCATGACGCTGTGCTTCCTACAAAGGTGTCTCGCAGTGACACATCCGTCGCCAGTGGTGAGTGAAGACATCTATTATCAGGTGATAATTAATTCCATTCTTCAAGGCCATCGCATGAACTGCTATTCGGTAAACATTTGCCGCTTGCCTTGTAATGTAATGTAGATGTATTTACCTGTAGGTAAACTATATAACACTTTAAACGTAGCGAGAGTGACTATGATTAAAATCTTTAAGAGCTGGTAATTAGCTGAGTATGATAGTGAAAAATGCGAGTATATATCTATAGAGTAGGTACTTTGAGTAGGTGAAATGCAGCCTTGAATATTATCCTTATCTATTTTTGAGTTACATTTTTCGTAATCCATTCTATTGCTGGTAATTTTCGTAGTTTTCTTTTCATAAAATGTTTGTGTGTTTCGTAGTTTTTTCTACTTATGTTTGTTTTGCTAGTAATCAAAGTATTGTAGTAACGATTCTATAATACCTAGAGAAAGCTGTGAAATGTTGAAATAAATTGCATTAAAATAATATTCTAATATCTGTTTTTTTCTTTTCAGAATTTAAGAATGTGCTGGTGTATTTTTTGCTTTGGAACAATTCATAAACTTTCGAAAAGTGTTGTAAATTAAAGTATATCTATTGAAATCTCTCATTTTAATGAAAATTAATAAAGCACCCGTAGGTAGTAGTTTCACTTGTTTTATTGTAAAATTATAATTGCCTCAAATATTAGCCCTACTTGCAACTCTTGCAAATACATAACTAGATTAACTAGCTTGCACCCTCGCACGATTTCGGTGTCAAACGTCATGCAACCCTTCATTAGTAATAACGCTGGTCCCTTTATCTGGTCCCTAGTAGGATCGTAACGTCTTAAAAGTTGATCTATTATTCAACTCTTTTTCTCGACAAAGCTCGAGTAACGACAATGAAAGTGGGCTTTCTACAAAAAAATGGTCTGCAAGCAAATCGAAGCGCGTAGGCACGGAGCGATGAAATGTGCGATCAGCGAGTCCAAAACTCGTTATGTTCTTGATTTTTATAAACTGAAGAAAAATAACCAGTAAACTAAATAAATCATTTCCAACATACCGCTATTATATCAAGTAAAAAAAAACGACACGATTTTCAATTATTGCATTAAGTATCTTCTTTTTCAACACTAAATGAAGACCATCGACTTAACGAATTAACAAGAGTAGATAGCACAAGACTTAGACTCTTTATAGTTTACTGTACTCTGTGCTTGTGTAATATGTATTCTGTGGGGTTCATAGAGATATATATACACATGGAGTGAGCATATTCTACTATATGAATAATAGTTATACAAATATCCATCGTATCGACGCGCACATGTCAAAAAGCTTGTTGTCTCTTTTTAACTAAACAAGAAATGAATTTGTAAAGAGAGAGAACTAAATGTCTGACAGGGACCAAATTTGGCAACACTGTTGTGGAATGTCACCTTCATGTCATTGCGTGCCGGTCGCCATTGTAAGTTACAAAAGTACTTGTGTTGTTTGTGGTAGTTGTGCTGTCAAACAGTTGCTCGCTCAAAATATTTTTGTGGATTTAAAGAGAAATACGTATTGTAATTAGTTATTTTGGTGTTTTGAGTTTGGACAATAGTAGGAAAATCATGCCCTCGTGTTGCATAAAACAGTGTGGTGCGAGGAAAAGCAAAAATCAGCCTAACTTGACATTGCACAAGTAAGTAACAAATTTTCACTAATTCATTCGAATGTTGTAGAATGTATTGTTATAAGATAATCTTTTTGAATATTATTGAAACCTGTGTCATGTTTATATGGCTCATATCGTTATTATTTCATTTCTTTCTTCATTTCTTTGTATTGTTTACAAACAATAATAATTGTCAAGTACGGCTAGTGATGTGCGATGTTCGCATACCGTAAGTATCGATAAAATTAATGAAGTGTGTAAAATACATTGAAATTATATTTTAATCCACAGATTTCCTGCAAACGAAATTACAAATAAGAAATGGATGGAAGCTATTGGTTCTGAAAATATAAACCCAAGACATAAAATATGGCATGTCTGCTCCATGCACTTTGAATAATTATAGTGACCATAGTGATCTTTACTCAGAAGACTCGAGGTGGCCTTCAATACGCCTCCAACGGAGTCATAAACATTATACAGAAAACGGAAAATTTAATAAACCTCATCTCACTGACCAGGAAAAACCAGAAAACTATTATTTATATATTTTCAAGTTTCTGACGGACTATTATGACAGCGAAAAAATATTATACTCGCCGCACAACATAGAGCATAACATCAACCATAGGCTGTTGCTTGTGAAATCTATAATGCCTTCATAGACATAAGGTTTCGGTACAATGCTAACTATTTTAATAAGTTAATTTTGTTTAGAAACGAATAAATGCCTTTTTTACACTAGAAATTGTTTTATTTTACATAATTTGTTGATTAAAAAGTGGGTAGGTACATAAAAATAACAAATAAACTAGCTCGTGTAACAGGTGGGTTATATTCAGATAATTCGACTTGATTTAGTAGTTTTTTTTTTTTGTTACTTTGTGGCAGATGACAATTTTGGGTAATAGCTAACACTCAAAGTTAAATATCGATATCTAGCGCGTTTCAGGCAGTTACAACCCTAAGAAAGGCAGCCATCTTAATTGCCCAATTTTTGTAGGTATGCACGTTCATTTCGTAGGTATGGCAAGTCCATTTAGGTTTCTAAGTCAGTGGTGGGGTTGTACCCTACTATATTTCTCTATGGTGACATACGTATGTCAACTATGTCAATATCCCCCGTGTTCTGTGATTAAATTTATCTTTGCATAAGATTAAATTGTTATCGGAGGCTAAATGAAGATATTTAAGTTAGTATTTGAAGTTGTATGCGTTCCGATTGATACAAAGTGTTCTTGCAATCTCTGAGAAAGAAAAGGAAGTGTTATAGTTAAATTTATTCAGCCATTAGGTGTGATTGTTATTTAAAATAAGATGCCTCTTCCACCTGCGTTAGCTGCTCGTCTAGCTAAAAGAGGCATTATTAAAGCAACAGCTGAATTGGAACCTAATAAAGATGGATCTCCTGTTCAGGCTAATGAAGAAATTATAGCAGAAGATTATGATAATAAACTTGAAGAACGAGTTAATAAAGAAAACTTTTGGGAAGGAATAGAGGGTGTAAATGTCGATCCTATAAAAGGCCACAAGGGTTGTCCAAATAAAAGTAATATCTATCATGAATGCTCTAAGTACTGCGTCAAAAGATGGAAATCTGGGAAGACGGTTCCAAATGAAATCTATTTGGAATTCAAAAAGAAAGCTTTAGAGTTGTGGCCGTTACCGCCAGGCTGGGAAGAGGTATATGATGAAGGATTTGGTCAGCATTACTACTGGAATGTTCACAATAACTTGGTGAGTTGGATGCCACCAGCACACCCGCGAGCGGCGCCTACTGAGAGTGCAGCACACTTACGCGAAGAGAGATTACTTAAGGAAGGCGACGAAAGTGATGACAGCAGTGAGGCTTCTGATCAAGAAGTGCCTCAACAGTCACACAAAGAAAAGAAACAAGAGCGTAAAGAAAAAGACAAAGAACAAACTCATCATAGGAATAAGAGACAAAGGCTCAGAGACAATGACTTAGATCCTATGGATCCTGCATCTTATTCTGACATTCCTAGAGGAAAATGGAGTTCTGGGTTAGATACATATGCCAAGACAGGAGTAGACACTACTGCCTCGGGATCTTTGTACCAGATGCGACCTTATCCTGCTCCAGGGGCTATACTTGCAGCTAATGCCAAACAATCATCTCCATCACCTTAGAAGATAAACTGTATTTACTTTGATTGAATAAAATGCAAAATGTTTTTGTTTTTTTTTATTTATGAACACCATCATCCTGTAATGACCAGTTGCATTAACACATATAGTGTTTAAAATAATGCCAGAGTATTTATTTTGCTGTGACAAATAAAAACAACATAGTATCTAAACTCATTTATTTATTACCGGAATATAGAAACATCACTCAGTGAATGTTCCTTCTTATTTGCTGTCTAGTAAATAATCAAATGCATACTGTATAAGTACTGGTTGTAGAATATCATCATATATTATAACATTAATTTCATTACCATTTGGTTTCTTTTGTGAAACAGAAGTACATAATACTGTCTAATTAATATTTTTAATAAATATTCATGTCACTGTGACATTAAGTATAAACATTATTTTCACCTTATGATTTAAATGCCGATATAAATTTACAGCTTATTAAGCCTCTTCCCAATTATATTTATATACAAAAATTTACAAGTCAACAGATTTTAAATTCGACACATTATTGATTTACTTTTTTTTACAGTTCATATCACCACTGATAAAGTTTGTTACGGCTAAGGACACTATCTCTTAAACATTAAATGCACAATAGGCATACCATAATATCTTCGTCAGGTAAATTATTTGTATTGAAATAGTAAATATGTATATCCCGGCAAGCTTAGTTACCGTTAGTATATTTGTTTTCCGTGGAGATACGTAACAGTAGGTCTTCCGAGCTCAACAAACCGATTGAGCTTTCAACTTTAGTAGATGCATCTGTAAAGAAATAAACCGCATTATAACCCATAATTGACGAATATTTCTAAATTTCTAGACATACAATTTTTTTTGTAACCAATAATTAAATTCTTGGAGTGTTTAAAATCTTAATTTAAACAGTAACAATTACATTTAAAAAAATAATTGGCTATTTCAATAACTTATACTTTTTAAAAATTGTTTAGAAAAATATAAAATAAAAGCTTACCTGACTTTACCACAACGACGTAAGGTGCTATATCGAGCATACGCGAGACCAATCCTAATGTCGGTTTGTGTGCTAGGTCCACTTTGTAAAACTTTTTAACGGTGAACTTGTCGAGACCTTCTGTCGTGGAGCCGGACAGGTTGGCTAGCCGACGGCGAGCATTGTCCGCCGTGAACACACCCACTACAGATCTAAAACAATTATACTTTTATTAAGATTCATCATTACGAAAAAGTATGATCACGATTTAGGAATGATTTTCAAATTACTTTGGTCACTCACAGAATAGCAGTAGATATAATACCATTAATAATTCACTTGTATGATAATTAGGTCTCAGGTAATGCTATACAAGTCCAGACATAGCTATTTCACAACACAGTGTTGAACTGTGAGCGAATTAACTTTGTCATTTGTCGATTGCACTTTCTTCTTGCATCAATTGTTCCAAAAAATATATTACTATGTATGTATATAGTGATAGGCATAGACAGAGGAAAAGCATTAGATACACTCATCTAATATTAAGAGATAATCCTGAAAATTTTGGCATGTTTAGGTTTGGGTTTGTCAGATGTTAAACTATATATTGACTGATGTTACCTGGCAGAAGCTGTCAAGAATTATTTTTATAAATAGTGAAAGCATATAATATGTTAAAATGTGTGTTGAACTCATTACTCTTCAGAGTATCTATGAATAATATTTTTTTAGCCCAGTGTTAGCAGAGCAGAGAAGTAGGATACCTGTTACAATAGTTTGAGACAGGTAGGTAATACCTTCTACAGACACAGGTATATTATATTAAGTATTGTTATTTTATAATGGCGGCTTTATTTAGGACTATTTCATTCGTTTTCCCAAAATACGAAATGTCTTGTATAAAAATTAATAGAAGTAGGAAGTGCTGAAATATTTGAATTTCAAATATTGGCATTTAATTACATAAACGTTTCTGTATCTCATGCTGAGCGTACCTTCCTCTCATTATGTGCACCTATTGACTATCTGGCGGTCTTAACGCATTCCTGGCTGTGTACACAGCACCATAGTAGGTGTAACACTTACTTCTTATCATCGAGGACAGTGAGCACAGCCGCGCCGCTCTCCTTCAGCGTGGCGAGGGCTTCCGCCGCCGTGCTGCTGTGTGACACGCTCTTGATGGGCTGCACTATGTCTTGCGTCACGGGTTTACTCCACCATCTACGAGTATATAAAAAAAAGATATTTACCTATATTACTTTACGGTACTCTTCTAAGATTTCCCACCCAGGATAAGTGTTTGTATGATAACATGATAATTTGTTTTGTTTCTATAAATTCATATAGCTATAAAGTAGAGGTATTTCGATTCATATAAGTACGTTTATCATAATAGGTATATGCTCTACCTAGTTTGGGATCAGCTGGCCGTGAGCAAATCGTCTACAGATATTATTATTACATCCTCTGCCAATTCCTTTCCTTATTGTTTTCAGAGCATATCAATACGTTATCGGCAAACATGTGCTTAAACACGATAACACCCGTGACACTGGGTAATTATTGTTGACGTAAAATTATATTTAATAACGTAATTTTAGCGAAACTGATAGTTTATCAGTAAGGAAGGTCAATATTAATAATTTTGTGCAGTATTTATTACGGGTGATTGGTAATAAATCAGTTAAGTTAAATAAATATACCTACTGAAAATTCAAGGTGCCTATCTAACCTACTAAAATTGTGTATAAAGCGATAAAAATTGGGTACAATAACAACGACATAAATCGAATCTTAGATATTGTACAAACGGTTATGTAAAAGAGTCTGTGCGAGTTATGTTATAGGCACTGTAGCGTCTTTAAACTGCGACCGTTCATCTGGATATTTATAAAATTATGTTAAAATATAACGCTTTCAAATGTTTATGGATTAATTTTGAGTTCCATTATTACAGTATTTTTTTAGTTCCATTTTACGCCACGACGGTTCTTCACAGACGCTTAGGAGTGCGTTGTGATAATTGTTTTAAGTTTGATTGCAATAAGTCCTTTGATGTAATGAGTCTGTACAAAATATTTATAAGACGAAAGCATGCTTATTAAACTCGGAGATCAGAGGTTCTGGCAACAAATGAGTCAATACACGCTTAGTGCTAACGTATTACATAACTATGTTTGTGCGACGCTGGCGAGACGATTTAATCTTAGACGATAAAATTCGCTAGAAACAAACGATAGCAGCGAAAAGGAATTAATCTAGAGTTATCAAAAGGCAAGAACAATTTGATTGTACATGCGTTATTTGTGAAAAACGTATCGCCGAATGTGTTCAAAACGATTTAATTATGACCAAGTAGGTCCCTAATTTGATAAAAAAAATATATTTATACACACTACCGAAAAAAAATAATTATAAAGAAAAAAATATGGCAGAATAAAGAAACGTAAACTGATCTTAACAGGCCTTGTAGCAAGAACGAAAAAAAAACCCCTTAAAAACTGGCGTGAAACTAAAATCTAGATTACCTACAAAACAACAAGAATAAGACTTACGGGAGGTGTTCCTTCTTGACGATTGGTTGGAAACTCCTGGCCTCCATCCACTGGTCGGATATGAACTTGGTCATGTAGTTCCTGATGTTGTCGGGCAGTAAGACCACACACTTCTGGCCCTCCTTCAGCGACCGGGCCGCCTGAATGGCACCCCACATTGCTGCCCCACTGCTGCCTCCTGTATCAACAAACAATATAATTATAACTCGGAAGTTATTTCGTAGTCGGAAGGCCAATACAGGGTCGGGAACCATGTAGACCAAACATATAGAAATTACTAGTTGATACGGAAAAAACAAAACATAAAAGCTAAAGCTCGGCATTGCGTTAAGAAAGGCCCGTAAATAATGATTAGCAACAAAGCCTCTAAACATAGTTCAACTGGTCAATCAATTTTGTAAGGTTTAAAATAATATAATTGGCAAGTTTTTCTAAGGGTGCGTACACATCTGACGAACGAACACTAGCAGCTCCTACCACCCCAAGGATTCCAAGTGTTCTTACCGCACAGTAATCCCTCGTCTTTGATAAGTCTGCGCGCCATTTCCAACGACGTCTTGTCCTCGGTCTTCACCCATTTGTCGATGACTCCTCGGTCGAGAGCTCGCGGCAGGAAATCGTAGCCAATGCCTTCCACCTATAGAACAAGGTGCAAATAATAATAAATGCAAATATTTATAATTTTTGCCAAAGTACTAGTATTATCCAAGTGAAAACTAGGTACCTACACTAACTACACTACACTAACTAGGTACAGTAACTTCATCATTAATATTTTCCCTAAGCTAGTGTTGAGTAATGCTTGGTTCACATTAACTTACCTATACCTACCATTAGGTAATAAGGCAAGCAGTACAACACAGCATACTTCAATTTAAAACATAGAATCTTATAAAAATATTCATTAGTTAATATGTTTTACCTATTTTCGTTATGTTTTAACATGCTTTACCAGCTGAGCATAAACAGGCGAAACGTATCAATAATAAAACATCGATATCTGCGTGTTTACATCGAATTCAGAGCAACTGTACAACGACCGGCTGATGTAAGTGTGCATCATACTACTGGAATGAACAATATTTTCATAACCACTGATTAGGCTAAGTTGAACCAAAGCGTCATGAAGTGTTACAAAAACAGTGAGTTTTATCAGCGCACTGGACTAAATTCAACATCTCGAGACTACCCGCTAGGTGCTAAGTAAAGTTAACACTCATACACATCGGCTTCTTTACTGAAACGGACCCTTAACTACTAAGTCTTCGCTGTCCGTCCGTTCGTCAGTGAATCTGAAATTTTCAGTGTATTTCTGTTGCCACTTTAACAAGATTATTTTCAAGAGTCGTGTTTTATGAAGTTTTTTTTGCTCTATTTTAACGATATAAAGCTTGTACTGTGGTACGTAACGTAACACACTCGCACGTACCTACTGACTACGTGCATGGTGACTAGCATGACTACGTAGCGGGCGTATAAAATTGATTGATTTATGCATTTAGCTCTAAGAAATCAAACAATTTTAATTTTAACTGGTTCATACTGGTATATTCGAACATGTTTTTTTCTTGATAACCAATATCTGACTAATAACAATGAGATGAGTAGTTTGACACAGATAAATTACATAATGCTTTATTGAAGGACATCAGGGTAATAAATAATCATTATAAATAATAAATATTCTATGTTCGTATTTCGCAACTTGATATAGT
The DNA here is from genome assembly GCA_905146925.1 of Autographa gamma. Taxonomy (NCBI): domain Eukaryota; kingdom Metazoa; phylum Arthropoda; class Insecta; order Lepidoptera; family Noctuidae; genus Autographa; species Autographa gamma. Next base: position 4,540,493 of record LR989868.1, on the reverse strand, counting down.
GGCGTGACAGTTACTGGATGGTGATCTTGACAAAGATGGTATCTTGCTTGACACAATATTTACATTTACAGGGATTTTGACGTGTGTATAGGACGGGAGTAGGTACCTACCTCATTCATCAGCCATATTTATCGACTTTTTTGCGTATTGGCGCCGATTGCGCATTTGTCCTAAGGAAGCTAAGTATGCTTGTGCCTTCTCTATTTGGGAAGAGCCCAGCAGTAGGACGTTTATAGCCTATTATACCTGGTATTATAATTATAAGCTAAATATAATTAGTTTTCGCTCGAATGATTATGTGTGATTATGTGAATGTATATGTGTATTATTGATTAGTTACTTCTCAATGGCTACTTCATGATAACGAACGGAAGTTAATTTTTTATCTGAAGACGGTATTTTATCGAGATATTTTTTAATACCCTTTTCAAAATTAAAGTGTGTTTCATTCAAATTACACCTACATTTTGTTGTACCTACATGTATTTTTAAATTTTAGGCTCGTCGAAGGCCCCGCAAAAAGGTAGCGAGATTTTTTTTAATTGCCTAAAATGCCTTTGGAAATTTCGGGGACAGTAATTAACTCGGTAAAGTCACAAACAGAAGCTGGGCAATAAAATTTGCTTACCTCATACATCTGCACGTCTGTTTTGTTGATGTCCTCCGGCAGGGCCAGGATGGAGCCGTAAGGGTCGACGCCGACCACCACGCACTGCGGACAGCGCTCCTTGATCTTGTGGCCCACGCCGGAGATGGTGCCGCTGGTGCCCGCGCCCATCACCACCATGTCTACGTCATCGTCGAGCGACCACAGGATCTCTTCTGCAGTGCCGTCGAAGTGGGCCAGAGGGTTGCAAGGGTTGTTGTACTGCCGCAAAAAATATATTATTAGTATTTTTTATTTCAATTTCATGGCGCATTATGTTGGTAATCCGGAATAGACGAGAGGCGGATTATTATTTGCCAAAAGAAACTGTGCACGAGATAATTTTTTTACCTAGTTTGGATATGTACAATGTAGATGAGCTTACAAAGCATTGACTTGCGATATTTTATTTATCATATAAATTTATTTGATCATTTATTTATTTAAAAATTAGGGGTAAATCAGGTTATGTTCATATTCATTAGTAAAAGTTATAAAACTGCCTATATACCTGATCCAAGATAACTGCATCAGGGATCTCCTTAGCCAGTCTGTGAGCCACCATGATGTTGCTGGCAGGGTCATCCCATGCTGCTTCAGTGGGAGTCCTAATGATCTCCGCTCCCAGAGCTATCAGGGTGTTCACCTTCTCATCAGACATCTTTTCTGGCAGTACGATTATACATTTGTATCCTGCAAAAGTTATAATTTTAGTTTTTGATTGATACACTAATATTAACTTAATTATTTATTTACTTTATTCAATAATTGAGCAACTGAAATAATTTATTTATTCATGGTAGATTTTGAGCAAATAAAAAAAGTAATAATATGTGATTAATTACACAAAGCAATGTATATAATGTGTTAGTTTATAATTATTGTTTTTCTTTTACTTTACTGATTTGAATTTATTTACTCTATGATATATACTTTTACATGAATGTCTTGTTTTTTTTGTGATAGATGAAGTTGATATTAAAATTTATTAACTGACTACTGTGAGAAGAAAGGTGGCAAAACTTAGAATTCCTTTGATAGTTTTTAATAGGAATATAAATACAAACCTCTAACAGCAGCAGCTAGAGCCAAGCCAATGCCAGTGTTTCCAGAAGTAGGTTCCACAATAACTGACTTGCCCGGCTTTAATATCCCTCTCTGTTCAGCATCAATCACCATGCGGTGAGCAATGCGGTCCTTCACAGACCCACCCGGGTTCAGGAACTCACATTTTGCATCTAATATACGAAAATAAAAGAACATGTAATACAAAAATAAGTTTTCCAAGTTGCTTAGTAATAAAAAGTTTACATTTCAGTTATCATAATTAAGTTTCATGTAATTTATGAGTGAATAATTTATTTTGTATTTTAGTTAATTAATTACTTGTTTGAATGGTACTTACACATGTCGCATTTGATTCCTTCATCTTTAGGTATCTTTGTAAGTTTCACCAGTGGTGTGTTCCCAATCACATTCAGAATGTCTGGATATATTTTCTGATTTCTGTCACTGTAACAGTAAAGTGTAAGAGTATATCCTACATGTTTATTTAATTGACAATTCCAAAGTTTGTGTGTGTACTTACAGAGCCTTTACAATGTGCGGCATTTCCTTGAGGTCGAAGTATTTCCTTTCCCCGTTCTCTTTATTGTTTACCTCCACATGGTTCGACATTTTGTATACTTTTAAAGAAATTGGACTTCTTGGTTATAGAACTATGTTATCAAATTTTAGAACTTTTATATGATTATAAAAGAAGAACCGACACTAAGTAAAAATAAATGATGTATGTAAATAAGAGTTATTCTATCAAATAAGAATTTCTGTAATCACGGCACTTATCTAGCCACGCCGCTGGGCGTATCAGTGAATCAGTCAGCTAATGACCGCGAGGCGAGAACTGCGAAAGTTTACTAAAATACACTAGCTAAACAGCTCAACTTTGATCAACGTGATCAGCAACTCGAACTCCGCTCACTTCGCTCCTGTCAGTGCCATGCAGTGTGCTCTAGCTGTCAAATGCGAACTGTAGTGTAGCTCACTTAACAGTACTCTGTGTCTATGGACTTTAACCCCTGCCGTTTTATGAACGGCTGAATCGATTTTGGTTAAACTTTGTCCATCTCTTCATCAGTTTTATTTATTGTATTATGATCCACGTTTTTGTCCATTTATTCTTATTATTGCTTCGCAAAGTTTTAGAACTGATGAGTAATAAAGCTACATTTATGTTTAATTTCTGACGATGTTCTCATGACACCATATAAATTAGATATGTGATGGCTATAGCGGTTGAAGACTGAAAGAGATAGATAACCGATTGATAAACAAATAACCTGAAACGAAACGAAAGTGAACCACTTTCTTATCTTATAATGTCGGTGTATCATCAGCCTAGTTAGTCTAGACCTATTTCAAAGTACACTGTCGATAAACGACACAAAATTTGCGATATTTCCGTTATTTTCATCCAGTGAACATAGCTTGAGTTCTCCACTGGGGATAACCAATAAGCCTACAGATGTCGGAAAAAAAACGGATTCAAATGTGATAATTTAATGTTGGTATTTAACTTTTTACCTATTCTTTAGTTCCTTTTGCATCTATTGTACCTACAAATATGGATTTGTAAAATGAGTTAATATATGTCGTTAGGGTGTAACAAGTTATGGAGGTATTATCGTAAGGGAGCCTGAATGAACAGTTAGGTACAATGACAAAAAAGAAAGACAACCAATTTTCTAATATTTTTTATTTATTTAAATCGGTAGGTAAAACATTATAAACAAGAATTTTACATCCTTTCATTTCTCCAATTAATTACTAAGTTTATTAGTTAAAATATTTAAATAAATAGATCTATGGTATATATTTTTTATTCCTTCGAAATTGGAATTCCTTAGATAAGGTGCTTTTAAGATGTGTGCGCTATATGTGATCTTGGTGCCTGAAAATGTAATCCAGGACGATGTCTGATGTCAAAATACCTTTTGGTATCTTACCTGTAAAATAAGAATAATATTGATTTACATATGAAATGTGTTAGTACATACTTATATCTACCTATTTACTTACTGGCATATTTTCCTCTAGGTATAGTCATGTACCTACCAGTTTTTAAACTACACGTTTTCCTTATAACATAAGAAGTACACAGGTGTGTTATGTGTAAATATTGTTCTTTGTTTCTATACCTACTTAGATAAATTATTACTATAACCTTTTTTAACATTTACACAATTTAACAGCTAGATAAATACAAAAAAAATACGACATAAAAATAATAATCATGAACGCGTAAAAGTAACAACTTTTGCAGAGTCAACAGGGTACCTACCCTTACCCTGTTGACTCTGCAGAAGTGGCTCTCTTCGTTATTATTGTTACTACTACCGAATACAGGCGGGTTATTTTTATCGATGCTTACCTTTCTTGCCCCCTTTCCCATACTCCTCGACGACAACTATGAAGGGAGCAATGTCTAGCATCCGTGAAGCCAGGCCCACGGTCGGCTTGCCTTTGTTCTCAGCTATCACGTAATGTTTCTTCATAACATGCTTTATTACCAACTCGTGGAAATCGAGACTACCTTTGTGTTTCGGATTTGTTGCTTCAGATCTTAAACTGTCTTTTGACACGACACCTTTGAGGAATCTGGAAAAAAAGTGTTTTTAAACTACTAATCAACTAATAGGTGCGCTGTACAAAATAGTAAGTTGTTATACGATAACATAAACATACAAATGTTTCTGTTATCGATTCGATATGTAGATTTCCAGTCACTTTTATGCAAAATGTTACTTACAAGGTATTTTATCTTAACAACCATCGAAATAGCTCAAAATAACAACCAGTGAATATTAGGTACAATCGCAGACAAAATATACGAAAGTAATAAAAAAAACGTATTTATTACATACCCATGATCGTCTACGACGAAAGCCAAGTGATATTTGCGTCCCATGGCATATATAGCATCTTTGCAAGTCTTGTCGTCTGTTACAGATGGTATCGAGGTATCTGCATGTAAATTAGAAATACATCTGTCCCACCACCTGAAAAACAAGAGCATCATTCATCTCTATGATCTTTACTCTACATAGACCAGTTATTATTGGTAGCATTGATCATAATTTTTTTACCAGCATTTAAAATGCAATGAATACGTACGGGAAATCTCTCTCCGGTGGTTCCTTAAACAGATGGGCTTCCATCCACTGATCGCTGACGAACTTGGTCATGTAGTTGCGGATTCCGTCGGGCAGTATAACGACTACCTTCTTGCCGTGACCAAGCTTGTATTCTTTGGCCGCTTGGATCGCTGCATACGTTATGGCCCCGCTGCTGCCACCTGTGAGGAGGATATAAATAATTCTTAATTCTTTATTGCACACATAAATTACATTTCATAGACATATTTATTAAAGTTGATGCACACAGGCGAGCTTAACTCAAAATAAATAAATCTAATAAAGAAATAAAAAAAAGAATTTTCATCATCACATAAAATTGTGCAGTTAGTAATTAGGTTCTTATGTAGATACTGGTGCCTGTTTTATCATACATGTATAACGTTTTATAACTGATTTTAAACATCGTTATATGGGAGTGTAATACCCCAAAGGCGTATTGCAAATAAAAGTATTTCATTTTGTATGTGTTTTATTTATCTACACAAATAATTTAATTTTGTCTTACCGCATAGTAATCCTTCCTTCCTTATAATTTCTCTTGCCATGTTGAACGAATTGTAGTCATTAGTTTTAATAACTCTGTCGATGACAGTTTTGTCCAACACATCGGGTATGAAATCTCCTCCGATACCTTCGACCTGGAAAACATACACAAAAACATTTTAGAAGTATTCATCTTTATAAATGGAATGTATTTTATTAGCTTTTAACGTTGTTGGCTATTCACAATGCCTATAGCTCATACATAAATATAGCTAAGTGTTTACAATGTGATTTTAGACGTGTTATTGTTATGATAAATTAATGTACCTATGTTGTGTAAGGTACTGATAACGATTCTGAGGCACTTTGATCTTTTAAAATGGGAACCTCATAGAAAAAAAGTTTAAAGGTCGCCAAGACTGGGAGTGTATAGTTTTCATAGAATAAGTTACTTAACAGACAAAGTAACAAATTGCGTAGGACGCGAGAGGATTTGAACCGCGCACATGACTGAGTCTACTTTTGCTCCTGTTTCCACTTATTTTCGAAAGACTTCAGAAATAATTATATACCATTTTTTTTGTACTTAATAATTGTGTCTTATATTCTAGTGTCGAATACACAATGCGCGTAAAATATGTTACTCTACTTACGAAGAACGGTTTCGGCTCGCCAGTTCCGTAAATGATGGAGCCTTCTGGGTCGACAGTGACGATGATGCAGTTGGGGCACTTCTCCTTGAGCTTGCGGCCGACGCCGGTGACGGTGCCTCCCGTGCCGGCCCCCATCACAAACAGGTCGATGCAGCCCAGCGCATCGATGATCTCTTCCGCAGTGTGGTCGTAATGCGCTAGAGGGTTCAGCTGGTTTGTGTACTGGAATGTTACCGAACGGTGGTCTTAATGCTTGACGATAAAATGTTCGCTTTAATAGGAAATAATTATCTGGTTCTTCTGATAATTCGGATCGAATATAGTATCCGATAGCTGATAAGTTTACATTTTCCATTATTTTCGGGATGAAGTCTTCGTTTAATAGTAGAACGATCGATCGAAGAGAATTGTAGAGTTATTTATATTTAAAGTAAATTAAGTAAGTATATGAAAGGTTTACAAAAAAAATGACACATTTATTGAATGCTATTAAAAAAGTTTTTTTACCTGGTCCATAGATATAGCATTGGGATCCTCCTCTAGTATGCGCTTGGTGACATTTATGAAGTTCTCAGGGTCATCCAAATGGGCCATGGCGGGCGTCTGTATGATCTCCGCGCCCAGAAGGTGCATCGTACTCATTTTTTCGTCCGAATTCTTATCAGGAGTTACGATAGTGCAGTTGATGCCTAGAAACATGTAGTTGTTATAGCTGCACATACCTACCTACAGTTTTATGTGTGTTTTATATGCGAGCTATTTGCCTCGACCTTGCGTTATAAATAACTAACTAGTTACTAACGCTATAGGCTTTGAATTGCTTTATTATCCTATAGGCAAGCCTAACAGAAGTACCTACGACCTACGTATGTTAATGAAACTGGCAAGAAATGTAAATAATGCAGTAATACAAATGTATTATGTTTATCGAGCACGTGATAATCTTATTTAAAATGATAATAAACCATAAGATACAGGAAGTTTAACATCGTATAGTTTATTGGCGCCCAACGTCTGACTCTTGAATCGTTGACGTTTGAATCTTGTCCTAAATGGAAGGTGTATTTAATAATTGATTCGTTATTTGTTGTATATATAATAAGGGATGGTTACCAGAGACTGCAGCAGTGAGGGACACCCCGATGCCGGTGTTGCCGGAGGTGGGCTCCACGAGGCGGGTGTCGGGGGTGATGCGGCCGGTCCGCGTCTCCTCCTGCACCATAGTGTACGAGATGCGGTCCTTTAGGGACCCTCCTGGGTTCAGGAACTCGCATTTTGCGTCTAGGATTTGAAGCATTTAAGTATCCATTATTCATTTTTCTATAGAGGTAGAAGTTTAGTAGATGGGATTTTACTCTCATATTAAGTATTCACACTATACATACATGCACGCATCATGAATATCAACCAAATATATACACAGCATGCACATGACAGATATTATTTAATAAGTTGTGGTTTTTATCATTATCACGTATTTAAATTGTGCTGAGTGCATTTCCAATATTTTTCCACAAATTTTATAATCCCCAAGATTAATGGAGTGTCATTTTTTATCATTTTTATAAGAATTAATTAACGTAAAACGTCACTTATTGTATCAAATTATCGACGTAACGTAACACAACGTAACAGGGATTACTTAAATCAAGATTTGTTTTTCAAAAAATACAACCCAGATATACCTAAGTAACTACCTAAACATGATATAAAATGACTGATATATAGCTAATACAAATAAGATTGATTTAATCAAGAGAACAAACAAGGTCTACAAATATTGTTATCATAAGTGATTATCCATCAAATAAATCTACTTCAATAATACTATTCAGTTACGATATTAAGCTAAGTATTGCTTCTTATTGCTCACCGGTGTGGATGTTTTGGATTTAAAACATTCTCAATTACTTTAACAATTTCTAAGGGATAGGTTACCCGGCTGAGTATATCACAGTGCAGGAACTCAAGGGATATTATTAAGTGAGGACAATAATGACATAAAACTAGATGATACTACAACAAATAAAATATATTAACAACTTACATATATCACATTCTAGTTCGTAACTATCTGGTATTCGATTTAATTTCACGATCGGCGTGTTTCCGATACATTGCAGGATGTTGTCGTATACTTTTTGCGTCCTGTAAATAATATTTTAATAAAGAATGTTAATTTAAGCATATGCACCGGTCATGTATTGTGATTGTTTGCATGTTTTAATTTAAGACACAACAACGATTGTTTCTATTTAACACTGTCTTTATAAATTCGTTTTATGAAATTTGAAAATGATACTTAAAACATTTTGTATAAGTCAATGTAAGGTTTTGAGTTATAGTTGTATTATTTTCAAATAAAAAAATAGTTTTTTGTCTCTACTCACTGGCCATTGGCTTGCATGGTGCAATCCGCTCTTGTTAAACAGTGAACTTGGAATAAACTCAAGTATAGAACTTGTAAGTGACGGATTGTCGGCCACAAGGATGCCTTAGGACTTATACAATATGAACAAGCCAGTTTCAATTTATACCAATATATGTTCGATAATGTATTTTTTATCACAAATCAAAACGTTGATAATGTTTTTCTTATCTCAAAGATCATTCAGTGTATGCAAGTATACCTTAGTATCGCTACTACAGTTATTAACTTTGATTTCTTAAATGCTCCGATTGCTTTTCTAAATAGTATTGCATTAATTCCAATTAGAAGTAAGTAGCTACGTAGCAACATTAACTTTGGAATTCTGTAGGTATCTGTACCAGATGTGTATTTATATAAAAAAGCACAGAGTGTTGTTTGTTAAAATCTGATTGATTGTTATTTACTAGAAACATTTCTATATCTATAGATTTGTTCCCAAGTGTATTTAGTGTTTAAGGGATTTATGTAATTGTAATGTAAAAAGAAATGTTTTTAATTGCATTTGGATTTTGGCTACTGTTAATTGACCGTCTTTTGCACTTTTGTTTTGTGATGTTTGCGACATAAGGTCCTTAAGTGTTTCTTTAGAAATACATATTATAATAAAATAATAAAACCTTTGCCTTTTGTGTTTGCCTTTTGCCATAATTAACGTCACGCTAATAGAGTTTTGTAAAAGCCATTGCAGTTTCTATGGCAATTCCATTCTTATCAGGAAATACTATTGAAATAACATACAGGTTTTTTTGCAAGATATATAAATTAACTTCAACGTAGGAAAATATGTATTTTGTTACTAAATACGTCAAAATATAGTTTTAAACACTTGATATTAAATACCTCAACGTACATTGGCAAAATTAGGTCTTTCAATAAATAAAAAGTTTTGATTTCTTAGAATTATTTATTCAGTGCTACAAGTTTATGTATAATTCAGGTGATGAATTTGCTTACATATTAAACACGGCTGACCAAACATAACAGATTTGCATACTTATGTTTGTTTGATCCGTTTAAATAAGAATATCTACTTCATAGCAAATAGCGCATTAACTCGATTAGGTGCTGAAGAATATATAGGTTATAACGATAGTATATTTATAATGTTTTTTATTCAGATGAACCGTGCGTTATTAAATTTGATATCGTGAATTATTAAAATTGGCGTGTTTCTTCTATTAGTTCGAAGGTTGGCTGTTTTCTTTAATGTAGTCCAGGACATCGTCCCCAGTTACCACTCCGCTCGGAACAAAGAATTCTGAAACATATGAGTAATAATACTAAATAATCAAACTGCATCAAAGTTGGTCTATTTGTTTGAGAGCTACGATACTGCAGATAAAAAGGTGGATCACGCTAACCCAAACTCGTCTCATGAATTAAGGAACTTAACGACTTGAAACAGACACAAGAGAAGAAACAATTATTGTGCATCTCACACATGCTTGTCTCATGTGGGATCCGGGGATCGAACCTGTGGCCGCGGTATTTCCACTCAGTGGTAATTGGCTTGTCTTATAAATACCGCTCAGCTATCCGTGCAGTCAGTTTGTAAGTTATGGTAAGTAATCTTAGTATTACAATCAGCGGCTGTAATACCTGTCCAGAATCGGATTATCTTAGAATATGAATGAATGAATTGTATGTTTGTTTTACGCTAAGATTGGAATGTGTGACTGATAATCTTGAAACTGATACTTTGATTATTTTTCTTGATAAAAAGCAATTCAATAACTAGTTATTTACTATTAAAACAGATTAAAAGTACAGTAACTTTATCTGTTGTTTTGTTCTCACTGCTAGTTCTGTAGACATAGCAATAGACAGCTACTTATCTACCTAGATATATTATAGTAATCAATCTATTGGTGATAAACCTTTTCGAAGGTAATGTAGCGGTACTTTTGAAGGTTTGGTGACCTTTGTTAATTACTTAGTCTGTAGATAAGTACTCATGTTGTCTTGCCTTGCTTGTGTGCGTCGGAACCTTTATCCCCGATAATGACGTAGGGAGTGATGTCCAGGATACGTGACAGGAGACCAACTGTCGGCTTTCTCTTTTCATCGTTAACTGCCAACGTGTAGGCGTTGTTGTCGAGGAGGTGGGTCACCAGGTCTTCGAAGTTGAAGTCTTCGCTCTCTTGCCCGGGCAGCTTAGTAGGATTCGTGGCCCTGTGACGAAGCCTGTCCTTGGAAATGACACCCACGAAGTGCCTACAAGTTATTATGTCATGTATTAAAATTTTGAGCTCCTATTACTTATTTCACAACTAATTATATGGAAAAACAAAATATATAAAATATTGAACCTATGTGTTTTTTTAACAATATTAAGAATGTTACGGGTTAATGCAATTTAGGTTGTCAAATAAATAAATTGTTAAGTTACCCCAATTTATCAACAATGACTGCGATGCTGACGTCGTTAGTTTGCATCGCCTCCAGGGCTTGAATGCAGGTGCTGCCTTTATCCAATTTAGGGTAATTGTGGGGTAAGTTCAAATCACTAACGGGGTTGTTCCACCACCTAGAAATAATTCGGTAAATAGGCACGTTTTTCGGCAAGTACGTTGTAGGACTTCCATTTACTACCATATTGCAACTTAGACTTTGTAATGTCTAGTTTCCTATATATCTTTAGCTGAATGTTCCCTACTTCATAGAATGTGCAGGGGGCTCCATGAACCCGTGGGCTTCCATCCAGTTGTCGCTGACGAACTTGGACATGTAGTTGCGGATGCCGTCCGGTAAGATGACCACCACACGCTTCCCGGGGCCGAACTTCAGCGCTTTAGCGGCTTGAATAGCTGCTGACATAGCAGTCCCGCTACTCCCACCTGTTACAAAATATGAAGTATTTCATAAAATGACAAAAGACTGGATGATCACCATTTATTATTCTAACGTCAATTTTTCATAAATATATGGTGGTTTTTCTTTGTCTCAATAGATTTTTTCAACTTACTAGAGTAATCATCACCAAACAGGTTGTAACTGTTTCCAAGTTCAGAGTTCTTGATTACACAATCATTTAGATTATAATCAAGCCATCGATGGTAATGATGGGGAGATTGTTATCGATTGACCCAGATATATATTTAAAATAATGCGTAATAACATTACCACATAGCAATCCCTCCTTTTTCGCCAGCTCTCGCGCCATTAAGAATGAATCTTTGTCGTCTACCACTTCGATGTGATCAACTAAAGATTTGTCGAGCACTATCGGCACTGAATTTCCTCCGATTCCCTCCACCTACAACAAAGTGCTTAATAAATTTAACTTTCATAAATAATGTCGCCCCTAATTTCATATGTTACAACTCTTTGTTTTTTTACACCTAATACGAAATGAAATGAAAAAGCGTTTATATTATTCAGGTTTACTACATTTACAAAAAAAAATACTTCTGCCAAACTGCAAAGCAGTTTGTGGTCAGTAAGTATATTACAGTAGAGTTTAGAAAAAATAAAAAAGAATATTAATAGATTTTGTTTGCCGATCAATTGCAAATCAAACTTTAGATCTGTTCAATTGTGTAATAAGCTTACATAAAGCGTATTTAATCCAAAACCTACCAAATACGGATGCGCTTTCCCTTTAGAGTATATCTTGATGGAGCCATTGGGTTCGGCCGCAACCAGAATGCAGTTAGGGTTGTACTCCTTCAACCGTTGTCCTACGCCGGTCATGGTGCCGCCACTGCCAGCTCCCATCACCACCATGTCCACATCTCCTAGTGCTGACAATATCTCCACTCCTGTTTCTTCATAGTGAGTTCTTGGATTGACGTCATTATCAAACTGAAATCCAATAGCAATAGATTCATTATCACGTTCTACATCAGCAATTTTTTTATTATTTTACTTATTATTTTACCTGGTTCAACATAACCACGGTGTCGGGATTATCGTCTTTCAGTTTTAGAGCTAAAGACATTCGTAAATCCTTATTTTTAGTCAGAATTACTTCCGCTCCCAGCAAACGCATGGTGTCGACTTTTTCCCCAGCGTTTTTATCTTCCGTCACAATAATACATTTATTATCTAAAAGATATAAATATATTCAGATTAATAAGATTATAGTTGGCACAACCTGATCAAATTGTCAGATCTATTCATTAACAAGTAACAAACATATCGAAATAATAATATCATATTGGGTTTGATACGACGATACGTGAATAGTGCTAGATTGCGATCAAACAGATTTCGTTTTAAATAAATAAACGTCACCTTAGAAATTATGATAAAATGATATCCGAATCATGATATTGTGCAATGCTTCGCTTTTTCCTGAACTAAACCTTCGATCTAACAAATACTAGCCGTTATGTAGACATTATAAAGATTCAGATTTGTTATATAGGTCCATGTTTACCCGCAAGTGCCGCATTGAAGGCAACACCGATCCCGGTGTTTCCAGACGTAGGTTCCACAAATTCACTCTTGTCATTGACAACTCCAGTATTACGTGCATCTTGCATCATAGACAAGGATATCCTGTCCTTGATAGAACCGCCAGGATTGAAATATTCACATTTTGCATCTGAAACACAGAATTATACAATGCGTGGACCTGTCGTTTCAAAATCGACCTAAATTGTCTGAAAAGTGTCTGCTACTTACAAATTTCACATGCCAGTCCGTGATCTTTTGGCACCTTGTTCAATTTAACAAGAGGTGTATTCCCGATGACTTCCAAGATACTATTATATACCTTGTTGTTATTTAGACCGCTGAAAAAGTTGTCCCATTTAAAATCATTTATTATAATTTAACAGTTTATGTTGTGTTATGTAAATAACATACGTAAATTATAATCAATTAGATTCTATTGATTTCAAATAAATATTACCTAAACTAATCAGAAAGTTTTAAGCCGCATCATCAAACAACTGAATGTATCTGTTATCATCTATTGACAAGCGTATTTTTATCACTGCTGGGCAAGTCTGCTGATTTGATTTGTATGTAGTTTCAGAGCTCAGATAAGGAAAGCCTACATGAAAACAATTAATGATAGTAACTGTCTTTATTTATTTTCAAGGTTTTTTCAACTTTGAGTAGTTTCTTGTTCCCGTGGAGTTGGGTATCAAGGTTAAAAGTTATCTAAGTGACAAACTTTGACCTGTGTCACCTACATTTTGAGTAAAAAATGAATAGATGGTGCATGAAAGTCAGATGCATGCAAAGAGAATAACAGTGCAACCATTTTCTGGCTTCCTTTTTTTTTTAACCAAAAAGTGAGCAAGGCCTCTTTGCTTCAAATTAAATGTAGACATACGAAAAACGCCTGATACGAAAAAATCACGCGCCTGTACAAAACTTACGCGAAATCAGACTTGTTCTGCGGCTCCGCATCGAAACGCCTCCTCACGCTCACCAAGTTACTCGCTTTCTTGTACATTCTTGCTAGATTTACGTCAGAACCAAAACTAGTATTGGTACTCGGGATTGTTAAGACTGTTATACAATAGCCTGGATTCTCCTATTTATACGCTTAAGGAATATTATTAAAACTTCATGGTCTGCGGATTTAATGGCATTTCAATATAAATAATAATGATTTAAATTTTAATGAATCTTATTAAATGTCTTCTAAATTTATTTTCTGCGATGAAGTTTAGTTACTTTTATGACCCAATTGTCATTAAGAAAATTGTGTTATTAAGAGTAATGAGTAAGTTTAAATTATTATATTGCAATCCACACTTGTCCTATGTAATACTAGGTACCTACTACATTTTGAAATATAGTAGCTAGGTACCTATTACAATTTTGTTTCACTGGAAATCAATCGTATTAAACAGTTTATGATAAAAGCACACGTTACCTACGCGTACGAACTACCTTAGTGAAGGGAAAATATAATGAAAAATGTTGTAGGCGTTTTAATAATAAATATATTTGAGAAAAAGTATAAATATGAGTTCTGTGTAACAAAGATTTCTATTGTAAAATGATTTTTAAAGCAGTTGTTATATTAAATTTAAATGGTTATGATGTTAATTATATTTCATTGCAAGGTTGGTTGTGCTCGTAAATGTATTCGAGGATGTCATCTCCAGTCACCACACCGCTAGCTAAGAAGAAATCTGAAACAATAGAAACATGGTCAAAACTGAACATGGTCAAATCGAAAGACATTCTTTTAAGTTTACTAGAGCTACTCATAACTTAAATAAATCTCAGTAAGACTGATACGACTGTAATGTGTTAAAATTGAGTGACCAATTGGCTATTAAGCCGGAAACCCACAGCGGCGCACGGAGAGGCTGTGCACGTGTGTTCAGCTTCGCTTTAGTACAAAATGTATGAGAGCGTTTCCACTACAGCGCACGGACATGCTACGCAGCAATTGACGTCATAAACACACGCGTAGCTAGCTCGAATAGGCGGAACGTAGCTCAACCCACGGCCTTGCGACGCATCCCAGCTGCGTGGGTCGGCCATTTCTCTGCGACCCACGACTATGTACAGTCTCGAACAAAAATATATACACACATAATATTGTTAAGAAATTATTATAAGAATAAGCAACTATAAATAGGAGGTACAATTAATGTTCCTAGTATACATACAAACATTTAAGTTGTGATAAGTATAATTTATTTAATAACTTAGATATTTATAATACAAATATGTATAACAGATGTAACTACAAAATAGCTAAATCATATTGTTATTCGGAAGCGCTATTATCTATAATATTAAATTAATATATTTACTTTAAGTATTTTTTTTTTATGAAAATAAATATATCTTAACTTTTTTATTTTCAAGTGTCATCTGTCATTATGCATTGATTGCTAGACGGCAGAAGAGATTCGACAAATAATCTCACTAATTTCATTTAACAATTTCGCATATTATTATGTATACATATTTTTGCTCGTGACTGTACCCCACGCATAGCTATGAGCTGTGTGGGCGACACATCCGTGTCCGTGCGCCGCAGTGGAAACGGAGGCCGACCCCGCCGAACTAATGAGGCCACGCAGCAGAGGTGAGCCACGCATCCGTGCACAGCCTGCGCAGCGGTGGGGTTCCGGCTTTAGTGTTGTACTCACCACTAATATCGTAGCCTTTCTTCCCAATGATCACAAACGGAGCAATATCCAGCATTCGGGACAATAGGCCAATGGTTGGCTTGCCTTTCTCCTCGTTATCGGCCAGCGTGTAAACGTGTTTGTCGAGGTGGTCAGTGACGGGGTCGGAGAAGTCGAACTCCAGGCAGTCCTGGCCGGGCAGCTTGGTGGGGTTGGTGGCCCTGTTGCGGAGACTGTCCTTGGAAACGGCTCCCACGAAGTGACTATGAAGGAAAAAGACCAATGAGTTTTGGAAAGTAGTGATTGATTGGAATATAAAACACCTTCAACAATATTCATTTTCTTATAAGTAGGTATGTTGTATGTATAATAAAGAAATCATGTTTATTTACCCAATATTATCCACGATGACAGCGATGCTGACGTTGTTAATCTTCATAGCCTCCAAGGCTTGCTCGCAGCTGCTGTTCTTATTCAGCTTCGGGTACGAGCGGGTCAGGTTCAAATCAGTAATAGGATTCTTCCACCACCTGAAAATAGAAATGAAAGAGTTACAATATAATAACAATAGAAAACTGCTGTTACTTAAGAATTTCATCTTCATATGGCGGGGCGAAGTAGATTTAGTATTCTATAATAATTATACATTCAAAGTATTCCAAAAGCAATAGCAATAAAGTTAAAAAAATAACTTACTTCATGGTATTTTCAGGGGGATCCATAAAGCCATGGGCTTCCATCCATTGGTCGCTCACGAACTTGGACATGTAGTTCCGGATGCCGTCGGGAAGGATGACCACCACTTTCTTGCCAGCGCCGATGTTCAAAGCCTTTGCAGCCTTGATAGCTGCGCACATAGCTGACCCACTGCTACCACCTATAAAATTACATTACGATGTTATAGATCAAGTTACAAGATTTAACTTTAAAAAGTACTGAAATATTTAGACAATTACCACAAAGCATTCCCTCCTTCTTTGCTAGTTCTCGAGACATCAAGAAGGCTTCTTGGTCAGTGACGACCTCGACGTGATCGACTAAGGTCTTATCCAAAACAATCGGCACCCATGTTCCTCCGATACCCTCCACCTATGAACAATATCCTTTAATTAATATAATGTTCTTATGCCAAAAGTTGAAAAGAGAAATGTATGATCTACGTTACTGCCAACGTAGTTCTTGAAGTTCATCTAACATAAGTGGTAATCAACATTGTGATTGTAAGAGATTTTTGAGTGAATTAAGCATTCTTCTAGTTGAGTACAATAAAGACATGGACATCTTTGGCATGGAGCAGATTCAGCTGCTAGTCAACTGCGTCACAGTAGTCTAGTCGCACGCTTACCAAAAACGAATGAGGTTGTCCGTGCTTGTTGATCATGATGGAGCCATCGGGTTCTGCGGCCACGAGGATGCACTTGGGGTTCTTCTCCTTCAGCCGCTTGCCGACCCCCGTCAGGGTCCCGCCGGTGCCCGCGCCCAGCACTATCATGTCAACGTCGCCCAGTGCCGACACTATCTCCTCACCAGTTTTCTCGTAGTGAGTTCTTGGGTTTACCTCGTTGTTAAACTGAAATTATTATATTACTTTAAGTTTCAATCATGATATAAATATGGTTAATGTAGGTAAATATGATTAATTAAGGACTTGGTGTATTTAATGGAATCAATTTAGCGAGATATTATTATAAAGTGTCAATATAAATGTTTGACTTACTTGGTTCAGCATAACTACAGTATCAGGGTTTTCATTTTTCAACTGGCGAGCGATCGAGATTTCCAAATTTCCATTTTTAGTCTGAATAACTTCAGCTCCAAGTAAACGCATAGTGTTTACTTTTTCCGACGAGTTCTTATCTTGTGTCACGATTATACATTTGTTTTCTAAAATAAATTATTAAATTACGTCAGTTATAATCTTTTTTTTTTTAACGGTTTGCTATGTTGTTTGTATGTCATGTTTAACTGTGATATATACAACTGATGTTAAAGTATATTTACCCATAAGAGCAGCATTGAAAGCAATGCCTATGCCCGTGTTCCCAGAAGTAGCTTCCACAAACTCAGATTGATCGTTGACGAGTCCCCTTATGCGCGCGTCCTGCATCATGGACAGAGCGATCCTATCTTTGATAGAGCCGCATGGATTCATGAATTCACATTTAGCGTCTGTAAGAATAATGGTAAGTGTTATCCTTTACTTCTGTTACATATTTGACATACTTAGTAAGATGTTTGTTGAATTTCTGTCATGTTCTTGATACTTACAAATTTCACATGACAGTCCATGATCCTTTGGCACCTTATTCAGCTTCACTAGAGGCGTGTTCCCCACTAACTCCAATACGCTGTTGTAAGGCTTGCTGGTGATTTTTGAACTGCAAAATATTGTTACTTAGATATTTCGTATACAACGAATTATTCATAACTATACAACAATTGGCGAACAATTGGGAAACGATTGTGGAAGTAGAGACAAAGGTTTGGTACTGATATTACTGTGTAGTCATCAGAAACCCCTCTATTCATATATTTAAGTGTAGTGCCGGAAACTTCTTGAAATTTTAAACGATGATTATTTCATTAAGTTATTTTCAAACATTTTTATTATATTTAAGACAATTTTTTGAATCTTTCTGCTTAGCTGCCAGAACTTGTAGTCTTAAGTTCTGGAAGCTAAGCAGAAAGATTCACCTTTAGGTCACTTACCCATTAAATTCGAAGCCATTTTGGGACTCCTTGTTGACACGCCTCCTGACGCTGACCAGGTTACTCGCCTTCTTATACATTCTGATGCAGTACAGTAACTAAACCTTATTGCAATGTGGAACGCTATGGCGCAGACACAACTGAATGTATATTCAGACTGACCCTTCCTCCGTCCTAACTGTCTTATATACGTTCATCTGAGGTCTAAGGATGCTATGACATATTATATGAGGAAACTAAGGAATAATTACTCATTAATATTTGCAGGTTCCATTTTCCGCTGTGTGTTATTTAAATTTAATTTCGTAGATTTCGTTAAGAAGCAGTAATTCCCATTTTAGGTATACATATAAGTTTTGGAATTGCCTTCATCCTAGCGCGGGGACCTGATTACCAGACCATTGTGGGAGTTATATACTTTAGTATCACATTTACGAATTTAACAGTACCGTGATGACAAGGCATGGGCTGATGATTGTTAGTAAGTTTGGAGGAATCAGTGGAGACAATAAATAATACAAAACACATTCTGCAAAACAATTTTCATTTCTTAAACATTTTTACATCCAATTGTTTCTTACACCTAATTAGTTAGCAGTTAATTATCTCGAGGTTCAAAAGCGTTTAGTGACAAAAATAATCTTCTAATATTTACATCGCACAAGAGTAAGTTCCGATAAGTAGCTGTTTTTCCATTTCCTTCCTCAGAATTGGAATAAGCCTTAACGAGTAAGTTAGTAACCATCGTCCTATAAAATAAAATGACTCGTTTACGCTATAAATAAAGACTAAGTTTTGTCCAAACTGTCCCTTAACTGTCATTTTTTAAGTTCACATACGCCTAACGTTCAAGCACTTTCTTTGTCAGTGTCCTGTCACATTTTGGCACTTTCAAATAGGTTAGTATCTGTACGACAGACACAGTGCACTGAACCACCAGGTTTAAATCACTTGGAACACATTGTCCACAATTGTTCTATTTCACTCGCTAACTACAGTTGCATTAGTGTTTGTTTGTTTGTCTGCGTAGTTTTCGTAGAGCTGGTTCCAGAAGTCCATTCTCTTCGTCTCCGGGTCCGTCTGGACAGTGAAGTTGCCATCAATGTCCAAGTAGCTCATGTGCTCCGTGCTGTTAACCTTTGGCCACACGAAGTCCACCACCGACTCGTAGTCCACAGGCGGCGTGGGGTTTCTAAAACACATTGATGCAAACAAAGCACAATATGGTAATAAAAATAAATGAAAGGTAAATACAAATAATTCTACTAAGATTTAATCCCTTTTTCCTCTAAAATCAATTTATAGTTATGCAATCTCAAACAAGGCATCGCATGCATAGTGAATTCGTGACGAAAGTTACGACAAAATTTCCAAATATCTATTTCACGAAGCACTCATGCATATATGTATGACCGCTAATCATTTATATAGCTCTTATCGAATAAATTCAATGTGGACGAATTGCTTTATTAAATTGATAGTTAGTTGATGATGTGGATATCTAATGTTTTATTCATGTATAAAATATTAACAAAATGTGGACATTAGACGTGTGTGTACATAAAACATATTATTAAATACTAAGATCCCAAGGAGAAAGGGAACGTTTTGCCTTGCAGAGGGATCAATAATATAAGCTGTGCTGAAAGAGAATTAAAGGATCCCTGGTTGAACTTACCCGGTCTTTGCAAAGTTCGTCCACATTTGTACCATTCGGCGCGATACTGCTAGCTCAGGCGAGTCGTCATCCAGTCTGTAGTTGAGCCTGGAGAAGTAGAACAGGTATCCCATCTCGTCGCCGTGGCAGGCTCCAGGGTGCGTGATGCCCAGCATGCGCTTGAACAGGCCCAGGGCTCCGTCGAACGCGAACCGGTACAAGTAGGTCGGGCTAGTGCGGTTGCTTTCGACCTGCTGGCGTACTGTTTCTAATACTGGTCGCAGGAACATTACATCTGTAAATAACTGGACAGAAAGATATGTTTTTTAAGCGTGAATGGGTATATCGTAAAAAATAGGTGACCTACTTGAAGGCTGAATAATTATTTCATGTTCATGATTGATGAACACAACCATTTACTCCAATTCTATTTTTTTTCCATTTTCGCAACGTAAACATAAACGGTCGAAGAGGTCATAATAATGCTATCTTAGTTTCATTAATATTCTTGTAAATCTTACATCAATGAGGTTGTTAACATTCCTGGTGTCGACAGGCCGTTGCTGGAAGTAGAACGTTCTGATGGAGTCGGAGATCTTGTCGGTGAAGCTCTCGTTGTGGCCTTGGAACTCTGGAGGCACAACGCGACGGAACTGGCTCTCCAGCTCACTCAGCAGTTTAGGGTAACGCTGCAGGCCTGGAATTGAGTTATAAAAGGTCAGAAGATTTGTTGATTTTCTCAAAATGCTAAGGGGCTTTGAGGATCCTCCTCAGGTACTTAAAATAGGACTACATATTATATACAAGCAATGGATGTTATTTCCAGGGGCAATTGTGGCCTTCCGATGTACTTATTTATTTAGTGATATTTTTTAGCGATGACTTATGCTGTTGCATTGCCAACCAGACGTAAAACGACTTCAGGGTCAATATTGTTTTCTCAATAATTCTCAATTGATTTTAATTTGAATAATTTATTAAAGTTATTTAATTTAGTTTTTACTAAAACGCAAATTCGTATATTGGTGGACTTATTATATATATCAAATTCTGCTTTTTAATTAGATAAGTGTTAAATGGCCGATTCATAATTGGGAGGCCGCGCCGCGCCGGTCTTCGGATACCGGAACATTCTCGATTAAAGCATTAAACATGAATGACCAGCTTCATCCGTGATCCGCCTGCTTGTTAAGTAATGTATTACCACATTATGTAATACCAGAAACTAGGTAACGAGCTTTATTAAAGCGATAATGTGTTCATCATTTTCGGTAATAAGAGTATCCAAACTTGTTTTCCGTAATTACTATGATCTCGAGGAATATCCTATTTCAAATTTAAGTTTCCTTAAATGAAATCCCAGTGCGGTTTGCTCTACGTAAGCGTCTCTCTCTAATTAGATTACTCATGTTTACCAGCATGAGTAGGTAATCTAATTAGTGAGAGACGTCTTCGTTTGAGTGACACTCGCATCCTGCAGTATATTCTAATTTCCAATGAAATACGGACGTAGGTAACAATCATTACTCATCATCTGTCGAATTTTCACATTTCCTTATGACGTTTAAGAACCAGTGCATTATAACGTCACTAAAATAAAATGGGTAAAGTCATGAGTAAGTTTAAATCGTCATTTACGCTTGAGAGTGTGTCATATTGTCTCGAAGGAGCCGTCAAGTGCATGTGGGAAAGTAGCACATAGCGAATATGATCGCATGTTATTTTATTATGTAAATACGAGTAACGAGCCAGTTTGCCGCCGGCCAGCGTACACTCGCGGTCGGTGTCTTTGAACGCAGTTAGAATGTTATGTAATGTCGCCAATTACATAACGAAACATATGCTCTTTACGCTTGTTCTAATGATAATTGACTTTTGTCAATATGTTATGTTCTACTTTTAATTTAGGTAAGTTAACTAATGGTTCATGGTATGTGATGTGTATATTTAAGGTAATTTTTTATTTGAATTACAGTCATACAAGTATTTTTCTATGAAATATAAAAGCTTTTTAGGTAGCTTAACAACAGCCATTAACCGTTTTATGACGTGTTATTTTTTTTTGTAGGTTTAAAAATGTTTGCGTAATTTGATTTACTGTTTCTTCAAATTGGTGATTTCAGTGTTCGCTAAATTCATACATTTCGTTTTAACTGGTAATAAAAACATCCTTCAAAGTGCGTTTTTCTCTAGAAAACTTTTCGATATGTTCTAGGTATTTCTCAAATCAATATGCTCAAATTTTCTTGAGAAACCTTTCGTAACGATTTATTATTGTGAAACCAAAACGTCGCTAATGATAGTGAAATCTGTGAAATGAAGGTTGCGTAGGTTTACTCGTTTATAGATTAGCACTCGAACATGACATAATGTGGATCAGCGTCATCATGATTTTCCCCGAGAGGCAGAAACACACTCTTTGCATTTGCATTCTAGGTATACCTTTCTAATCAGTTAATGAAGTTATCGTTAGCTATCTGCAGAAAAACAATAAGTGATATTAAAAAAGGCAATGCTCAGTTGTGGGGAGGCCAAGGGCTGTGGATGATGATGAAATGAAACACACCTTTTATAGTTATTTTTCAATTGGATTAAATCATTTTTTTCGGTTTCTAAGATATGCCTATTTAAAACCACCCTACAGTCCTTTAAATATACATCTACTCACGTATTACAAATAGGAAATCTGAAACATTAAGAATAGGAAAATCGAACAAATATTCCGCATGGTGATTGCTCTAATATCTTACACGTCACTTAGTTATTAATTATGTAGGAAATTACATGTCGAGGTACAGAGGAAGAGATCGCATGACTCCTGTCTTCCGATGAATAAAGAACTTTATATTTATATGAAGACTGTACTAGACTACAGATGTGTGCAATGTAAGTATTTAGGTGAATTGATTGTCTCCTTATATAGCAAAATATCAATATTAATCCAATTATACATCAAACATGCTCTTGGTGAAGGGCCTTCATATGCGACAAGTTCCGTTCACTTGGCTTGCAAAATGTTAACCACAAACTAATTCGTACTTAATATCAACTAGGTAAACGTAGTCAACCGCAATTACAGCCAAATATTGCTTAAAGCTCCCAATTTAGATGTCCTGTACTACTGAGTAATTGCTACAGGACCTTAATTAGAAAGGATTCTTGCCCAATGTTTTGGTATCTATGTAGAAACATTCAGCTTTAAATGCACATCAATTAGTACATGCTGTACGGCTGAGATAAGATAATAATATACTCCTGGGACTGCTATAAAATGTTTTTTTTTTTTTCATTTTATGTTACACAAACCCTTATCTTGTATAACTACATACATGTTTAATCATTGCCTCGACTGCCTCGTTGGCCTAGTGGTGCTAAGCACGCCTGCTACGCTAGAGGTCTTGGGTTCGATTCCCGGGTCGACCAAGGTGTTATTGGGTTTTTCTATGAAATTCTCAGTAGCAGGTCGGAGTTTGGATTTGTGCCCGGTTAGTGGCAATAGGCTCGCCCCCTATTACATGGGACCTAAAACATATCGGCGAACTGTGGGTGTACATTGGTACGCCTCTGCCTACCCCTTCGGGGATACAGGCGTGATGATATGTTATGTTATGTTTATGTTTAATAATTACGTCTTCCAGTCATCGCATTCAAGTATTTTTTGTAAAGTTTGTATGTTCGTAGTACAATCTTACAGATATCCCTATCGAATGTCAAAATAATTCATCAAAAGCCACGCAGCCGACATAGCAACATGAGTTTATGTCCATAGCAAATAGGAAAACGTTGGTAGGAAACCCCAAATATACCCAACAAATTAATCTGTAAACTAAATATAGTATGGTAAATGGGAACTTACGTCTGAATAATATAATGCCTTCCTGTGCGTTGTAGCCCGTGAGGAAGGGCACGTCGGCCCCGGGGAGGGTCTCGGAGGGGGGGCGCGTGAGGAAGGCGTCGGGGGCGTCGGCCTCCAGCGCCGGCAGGAACGGGAGCGCCACCGTGCTCTGCAGGTCGGCCGACTTGCCCGGAGCGCTGGCCAGCCGGGCACCCGCCTTCACCAGCAACTCACTCGGCGTCGCGCGGAGATAACCTGACACAGACAGGTACTTCTTCTTATTTTTGAGTAGATGATGCTTAAATTCTTTTTGACCAAAATGTTATCACCTAAATACCTTGGAAGTGTGTCTGTTTTCAGATAGGTACTGTTATTGCTATACAAATAGCTATATCAGAATTGACAATCTCACTACACATGAATTACTACGGGAAATGTGAGAACAAATACACAGTATTTTGCGGAGTTAAGGATTGCGATGAGGTCTAAAACCATTCGTTATAATTCTATCTACATCTTTGACCTACAAGAAGTGATATTTTACTTTGGCGTTTGATACAAAGCTCATTATTACTTACCTAGCAGTTCAGCAGTGCTGTTGGTGTCGATGCCAAGCTCCCTGCCGAGCTCGAATGCGCGTGCGCGCGGCTCCTGCGCGAGCGCCCACGGTGCGACAGCCACGCCACTTTGTGCTATGGCAGCGTGGAACAAACCCTGCAGTAATAAAAAACAGACAGAATCTGAAAGGGTTTCTTTCATTCTAAGAATATCACAATATAGTAATGAAGTACATAGCCAAGACTGGAAGAGCACTGAGTCTATGCGGCGGAAGTAACTATGGAGGTCGAGAATTTAGGTTTATCTGTCTTTTAATGGGTTCGGCAGCTTAGCGGCAGATTTTTATATCATGTGTTATACTCAACATCGTTTTTATTTTTCCTTTTTAACTACTAGCGTCCAATCACAAGACAAATAGTGTGGATATTTGATTAAAGATGGTTTGTTACTAAGTCGGTATGTCTAATACCTACATTCATCCTTATCATTGTCCTACAGTAACTATGCCCACAGCTTCAGCTGTCTTTTAGCTGTTAGTTACCCAAAACTCTATTTACAGACATAAAAGAAAAAGACTTAATCCATGTAAACAAAAGTCCTTTAATTGTGATAAACCGCTGTAATGTTGTTTCCTCGTATAATAATATATTGTGTTGTTGGGTTTACCTACTCTGTGGACGTCTTCGGTACAAACATACTCACGTATGTACTGAACAGGATAAACAATAACAACGTTCTAATTTACAAATAACTGCGTATGTTGTTGTTATTGTTTTTCGTCCGTTTGCGTAAACTTTTACCTACGTGCTGTAGATACTTAAAATTTAATATTTTAGCTTCAAAGCAGCAATTTCAGTTTGCACTGCTATTTAGCACGATGCCGTACTTGATTACTTAATATTTTTGTTGGACGATGCACGAAAGAAAATAATTGAATAAAATATTATACAAAAGTTTCGCCTCGAGTCGGGGATTACGACGTGCATTCTTATCCGATACTTTACGTAATCTCTTTAATCTGCTTACATAACGACACCTGCCTACACCTGATTCTATATCACTACACCTCGATGATATGTAGTTATGTACCCGTCTAGGTAATTATAGGTAGACTGATGAATATTGATTTCTTAACGACAGCCATGGTTAGAAATCGGGAGTATGGTGATATTGCTAAATTCTTATGGCAATATCGTTATGACTGCAATTATTGATTCGTGCTAAGAAACGAACCAATGATTACCTACGGCATAAAAATTTGTTCTCTGCGCGGGTTCCATTCTCTAATTGAGGAAACTGCAAAATGTAGAGAAGGTGACGCATTTTATAGTGTGGAAGGTAAGGAAGTAGCTTTGTAAATACTGACAAAGTTAATACGGCGACAATTTACCAAGTACTACAAAGTACATATTTCATTACTATCACTGTTATTTACCAAGATAACGATGAGAATAATTAATATGTTTTTTTCGAAATTAATCAAGTTCATATTAAAAAAACAACACACGAAGTAATATCCCAAAGCATGCGATAGTATTGGTGTAAGGGAACAAACCTTTGAAGCGGGCGACAGCATGTGCAGATGCACGGAGGCTGCGCCGGCGGACTCTCCGAAGATGGTGACGCGCGCCGGGTCTCCGCCGAACGCCTCGATGTTGTCGCGCACCCACTTCAGCGCCATCACCTGGTCCTACACCACCAACCATCAGACACACACGTTACTTAACTATGTCGCAACTCGTCAGCCGCAAACTACCAAAACCTATTTTTATTTCTAAAATACGCCGCCGGTCAATCGGTTTCTCTTTACTTGTCATAAATCCGCCCTTATATAACAAGCCAGGCAATTCGACAGTTCCTGATTTGTGACAAATGTAATATTAAAATTGCGCCACAAAACAACGGTTTGTCGGTAATTAGAATAATTAACTATTTTCACCGTTATCCAAAAAGTTGTTGCGTCAAATACGCATCTTACGAACTTGACCGGAATGTTTAAACCATGACCAAGAATTACGAAACGTTGCGAATATCCACATTATAACATTGTTATAGGTACCTAGAATGTGGTTACAAGTTCGACCAAAATATAAGGCATGTAAATATATGTATCGATAGTCGATACACTAGTTGTATACATGTTTGTAAACCAAATGGAAACTTGCGCAAAAATAACTGAACCAACTTTAAAGGCGTTAGTACAGAGGTTGTGAAAAAATTACCTACTTCACTGCAAGTACATAGATACTGCATCGTCTGCTATGTATTTAACCTTTAAATTCTAATTTTCCAACTTCTTTTCAACCAGGCGTACCTTAAGTCCCATGTTTCCAGAAACTTCTTCGTTTTCGAGGCTCAAGAAGCCGAGAGCTCCGAGGCGGTAGTTAAGGGTCACTAGTACCACGCCGGCGCCGACAAGGTGGTCCGGCCCGTACAGGAACGCATTGCCCGAGCCCATGGCGAATGCTCCGCCGTGGATCCAAACCATCACCGCCAGTTTAGGATTGTACCTTACAAAATACCGGCCCGGAAACATTAATTCTCACAAATAAATAGTACGATGTCAGTATGCAAATGTGCACCAATACTTGAAAAGACGCTCTATATATAACTTTAAAAATAAAACCTCTGCAAGTTCTAGTTGAATGACTAATTAAAATAATTCAAACTAAAATGTATTGTGTTACAAAATGTTCCAACTGTAAATAAATAAGCGATCCCTAATTTCCTTTCATTTAAAGGGAGGGCTTCCTTTTTTCGTTGTTATGAGTAGTTACTTACCCAGACATCTTATCCGGAAGCGCTGGAGTATACACATTCAGGAAGAGGCAGTCCTCGTCGCCCTTGTAGGTGTCGAAGAGCATGAACCTGTGCGGACAGACCGCGCCCTCCTCCAGAGCATCCCGCACGCCGGTCCAGGGCTCCAGGGGCGCCGGCGGCCGGAACCGGAGCGAGCCCCGAGGTGGTTGGGCGTACCTTTTAAAAGAATAAAAGCAGAATATAATTTAAGTCGATGAATGCAATTGACGAGTTATTGCTCATTGTGGCGTTCTAGGGGGAGACCTGTTCAGCAGTGGACTTCTTCCGGCGGATGATGATGATAATTTGAGTCCTGTCCATCCATTTCTGAATTATATTAAGCAAATAAATGGTAGGTTACAAACATGCCAAAAATAACATGCTATGTAAATCATACCAAAATGAAATTACAGCCTGCAATTATTTAAGATTAATTAAGTAATTGCTCTACTTACCGACCTTCTTGTTATGTAACCATCAAAATGACAGATAATTAAAATAGTTACCTAATCCCCTTGAAGCTGTAGTAGGGTATTTGCGCCGTGGTCCTGGTGAGGAGCTTGCGCCCGCGCAGCACGCCCAGCTGCGTGAAGACGAGCGGGCCGCCGCCGACGCGCATGCGGTCCACGAGCGCGTGCACGAGCCGAGCTGCGCGCGCCGGCACCGCCTGCAGCCGCCGCAGCGCGTGCTTCAGACCCACTGACTCGCTCACCGTGCTTGATAGACGTCGCCATGCCCCAGTCACCTGGCAATGATTAAATAGTTGTAAGGGATGCTTCAAGCTTCATCATAGTTAAAATCCTTGAGTGATTTAGATAAGATAGAGCTAGGTTTATTATTAACACGAGATAAGCATTATGTTCCCAAGACAGCCCATTGCTGGTAGACTCTTCGTTGTTTACAAACTACAAAACATCGTGGTATATCATCATAATACTCTATTTCTGTTTTCTCGTCTCTATCCTTTTTGCCATTATTGTTATGTTTACAAACGTCAACCAACTCCTTTTATAAATATCAAAGCAATTTTTCAGGACTGTGCTTATTATCTGCATAGCAAATATTAACACCAAAGAATTGTTTTAAACGTGTCTCTACATTACTGAAATTGTCATCTTTAACTATAATTATCACCCTGTCGCGTGCGTTTAAATACGGTTCTTACCTTATTAAACCAATTTCAGTTAAAGTGTGATTACTGATTGGTGTGATCATTGACACCTGCCGCGGGACCACACGCAACAGGCGACATTTACCTACAACACAGCCTGATTGTAATAACACGCAATACAAAGAGGTACAGCCATGCTCCATGAATGTTACCGAATAAGTAATAACAATTATGACAACTACACGTAATATCGATTCTGTTTTTTGACAGCAGAGATATTGTATTTTAATTACTACTTAACAGCACAGTTTCAGCCTGGTCATTGATTACACCATTGTAGGTCTTGAGTAATTCTGATGGAATTTTGTATGAAAATATCTTATGCACGTACCGGCGCACGGCGATTGGGTACATGGAATGTGTAAAGCATTTTATGTATCCAATCACTGGTTTTTTTGTGGTAAGATAGAATCAAAAATAATCAGATATATAAGTACCTACCCACTATATTAGCGCTCTTCTGTACCGTTTGTTAACCGAGTTGCACTCAACATCATTGTTCTTATGAAGACTACATATCACAGGAAGCAGAAAATTAAAAATAGTTACGGATTTACCATTGCAAAAGCCTGGAAGGTCATGGTAGATATAAAACCTCTACGGCCGTCAAATACATCCGGTTAATGAAACACTGTAAACAATCACCTCCCGCGCATGCGCAGACGTTGCGACAATCTCACCATGTTCCGGTATGCTCTGCACATTGCCGACACACGGTTATTTCATTAATTACTTAGATTCTTATCTATAATTAGTACCTACTCTGATGCCCATGCTTTAGATCTCACAATATTTAATCTATATAAATAAATAGGTTTCAAGAGCTCCAAATTGTATGTATAAAGGAGAGCAGTGTGGGGGCGTAATGGGTCAAGTAGCTCGACGTTTAAATGCTTAAGTGAGCGCAAAGTAACACTATAATATTAAAACGGGGAGAGTGTACACACAATACAGGAGTATTACTTGAGAGCGCACAAAAAGGTTGATATGTATGGAAGATTTACAGTGAAAACTTAGATTACTGTGTATGGTGTATGCAATCAACCGGGTGACGTCGGATGACCAGCTATAAGCAAATAAATAAAAAAACCTGCTGTCAATGAAATATTATTTTTCTTTTTTGACAATAGGTGTCCAAATTATGACATGCATACATATCTTGTCATACTGGTGTTGTAACATTGGTCCGTCAGAAACTTCTCAATATGTTGACCAATATGCGAGAGGTAAGCGCTCGTCGTTAATTACAGAGCTTCATTGCAGATCTTATAACTTAAATTTTGCAAGTACGTCAATCAACGCTAAGTATTAATTATATTTAAGAACTTATTCTTTTATTAATAGCTTAACATCGACTATACTTTCCAAATCAAGGCATTGTTTAAAACATGCTGGTTATACAATGTAAAATAGTATTTTATATAACATACCAGCCTACTCATATTTTTATAGAGTCATGTCACATAAATTGATATTTTTTGGTTCACTTGAAACAACTTGAACGAGCCATAAAACAGCTTTTTGTTGGTAATTGTTAATGTTAATTACATAATAAAGATGTATGATATAAGTACGTTGATAAGTATGGTTTTTGCAAGGTTTAAAGTCATCATTGAGCTCGTCTTATTTCCATATGAATGCTGTACGCATTGTCTGACTTGTTATTAAAGCATGCTTTAAAAAGGTAACGAAGGTTAATTGGATTTATTACGCCCTTGATTTTAATGATTAAGGTTTGGGTCTGGCTAGAAATATTTAATGCAGTAATGCATTTACGAGTTTTTACTACTATAAGCAATTTATTTATTTAATAAAATACTTATGTGAAACAATTAAAAGTTGAGATCAAAATATCCCAGTTCCTCAACATTTTTCTTTCTAAGGTCACGACCCTACCGGATGCATAACATTGATTATGAAAAATATTAACCTTAATTAAATTACATTCGTGATAGAAACTTGAATCATTTAAATATCTTACATCGTCCTTTCTCATCAACCTTCAATAAACTTTTTGTAAAAGGCATTACGCTAAGGATTTCACTCTTGCCAAACTGATGCATTATCGTAAAGACCACTTGATGACGCACCCTGACCGACTCATCCACGGTTCTTTATTGGATTATTATACAAACGTCATTCTTTCTCCTCTTAATCCTGACAGATAAACGACGTAAGACATTCATATTATCATGTTGTCATTTTATTTAATCGCTTGTTCCGATGCAAAAGTTAAGTAACCAAGTTCCTAAAATAGCAACCCAAGTGCGTCACTGTATCCGTAATACGAAAAAGTTTGGTTAAAGGAGGATTACGGATAGTGTTAAGTATGACCTCATTGCACATTGAAATTGTGGTTGATTTTATCGACATGGGTGAATTCGACATCGATACTTTTTAAAGTTATAAAGAAAACAGCAGAACTTCAAATTATCTCTTTAAAGCAGTTTTAATGTTAGTCAAAGGACTCACTCTGTGATCAGTTAGTGAGTATTTTTGTTGAACAGCTATTTGTAACCGTAATTTAATGTCTGGATTAAATAAGGTTTGTAACTGCGGAAGTCATTACACGAAATGAAGTATCATTCCATAAAGACACGGAGTGTGTCACATAGATTAAATGACCTAAAATAGTTGCAATCATCAGTGACGAATGTGCATCATGTATTGCAGATAGTTTGAGTAAAAATGCGGTTATGCGGTCAATTTATTTGATGAGAATGATGATGGTAAAATACTCTACCAATTATAACTAATTATATTATAATTTTAATTCACGTTGGTAAAGTTTAATCATTTGATTAGTGCAGTAATTTATTATACAAAATTTAAATAAAATTTCAAAGCAATATTAGAATATTGACACATTCTCAATTTCCAGAAAAAAAGTAAAAATCAAATCAAATACCTACGGTGTTGATATTTTTTTGGCACGTGAGGCAGCCAGTTTGCAACCACGTGAGTAACAATGCAGTTATTGAATATTGCAATAGCTATATGTGCAATATGTAGGCTTGTCATGTATATGAGTATGTGCTTATTTACTTGATGACAGTTGTTAAACAGTTTTGTTCAAATCAGGTCACTACTTCCTTACAATTACATGTAGCAACTCGATGCTCATGTAAATGGGAATGTTTATATTTAAATAGTCAATGCTAAATGCTTAATGTTTCAAATAGTTTTCAGATGTCTATTGCTCTATTGCCATACTACATTAATTAAATTCCTAATACAGTACTTTTAAGTTAAGTTTTCACTATCGCCATTTTCAAGTTCCAGTTGTGAAATATATTGTAAGCGATCACTAAGGTTCAAAGACGAAGATGCCTCTGTTACACAATCCAAGTGCATAAAGCGGACCATGCGAATGCGGCACCACCTCTCGTTGCTTAAGTAAAGATATCGCTGTTTAGGACATTCCCTGGATAACAGTAACCATGTTGTAAGTTCACGTGTATGGGTTTAAAAATGCCCATTTTCTATTGCAGAGCAAGGTTGAACACGTATTGTAAAGATTCGTTCACACAGAAGAGGCTTTCGTAACCCTTATTCAGTTCAGTCGTGAGTCTGTCACCGTAAAGGTCGAAACAAAACACCGATGTTGAATGTAAACGGTTTAAAGTTAATGGGATTTCTTATTGTGCTTTTCGAAATGTCATGTCGGACCATGGTAATTATAATATCGTAACCACGAATAATATTATAATTTAAAATGAGAGTGGGTTTTACAATGGGTCATTTATGAATTTATTTTTAGATTGCATGTTTTTTTGTGCATCATATTTTCCATTCTCCTAACTGTCTTCAAGGATGCTTGACAAAGCATCTGTTAATATTCTCCACACACATTTTGATGCGTTCCGAAACATTGCTCCCCTTCTAATGGGGTATTTAGACCTAACGTATCGATTTCTTAATGTAATAAGGTATCTCATTGGCATTCTGTAACGCGTCTCTGCAGTGTGCAATGCGTGTTGATTATACCTATTATTAGCCGAGATATATCGATAGTATAAGTGTTCCTACTTAGACATGATCAGATCGTAAGTAGATCTTGCTTTTTTATTTCAGGTTGCATAACGAGTCTGTTGCGGTGCTTTAAATATATTTTAACGGAACATATTAAACTTTCAAACATCTTCAGTATACCTATAGTTAGCTAAACCACCTAACCATGCACTAACATGCATATAAAAGACATGTCGTATCAATTAATCGCAATGAAATAGCGCTGTAGCATTACACAATAAAACAACTTTTTTGATTCGCATGAAAGTATATAATAGACAGGCATGTCATTATTGTTCCACTGCTGTGAAAAGGGCTTTTCCTATAATAATGTAGACATCGTTTTGAGCACATACATGACATTATCTTAGTCCTGTTTTGATCAATTGGAAATACTTTTAGACTACCTCTGCCCTGAGAAATAAAGAGGAGCTCACCGGACCCCTGCTGGTAAAAACCACCTTTTACTCTTTCCCATTTGCTGGCTAAGAGGCGGGACCGCGTTAGTCTTGCGACGTACATTATCTAAGAGTATTATCTGCATAGTAACATATGTGGATCTATACCAACCTTCATAGAGTTGAGGCTGGTGGCGGCGTTGGCCACGACATCCCCCAGCGTGGCGGGCGGCAGCGCGTCACTGCGCACCACCAGCGCGCATGCGCACAGCAGCACGCCGCGCCACCAGCGCACACGCATCTTCACTAAGAGTACTACTTATATTCACTTAGCACTATCACCAACACAGATACAGTCTTAATGTGTATTGTCTATTGGCGCATCGTTTCTTGTATAACGTTCTATATTTACACTGATTCCTGTAACAAAATTACTGATTAGATAATAATAAAAATCAAAAAAAGCTGGCGTTCAAGTTTGTTACAGCATCACCAAAACTACTTAAATAAATGATTTAAACATTCAAGATGCAATTGCATTTAAATGGGAACTGTTATTGACCTATACCATCTGATTCTAAAAGTGATAATATTTATTCGAAACCAATTTACTACTAATTATCATTTACCTAACCATGAGGCCTATCAAACCATAATATTGTGAAATTGCTACGATTTTCCACCTCAATAGATCTTTGTAAATAGGTACTTCCTTTACGATAAAGCCCAGAAAAATAGTTTTATAACAGATAAACGATTTCTGAAAAAATGAAGTGCATTCTAGTTCAAAATATCTATCATTGTAATTCGTGTCATTTCTTATGTCTCTACAATTCACGCTTGTGTAGTCCGCTATGTCCAGAACAATTAGTCATAGATTAAGGCAACAACAGATACGTTATGGTCTTAATTGTCTCATTTATTGCCTACTTCCTCGCCTACTCGCTGCATGTTTATATGTACATTCTACATACGTAACGTTTGTTAACATGGTATTCTATTTTCACGTCACGATATCGCGTGTCACTTGTTTATATTCGGGGTTACATGTTACGTGTGTATGACGCGAATGACGAAGCTAGGAAGTCGACTCTGCGACGTATGAAATCTGTGGTTCACGCTGTTCACAGCATGCTCTAGTACGTGCAGGCGTACCTACCACATTATCGACTTACGTTGACTTCAAACGTTGGCTCAGACTATGGACCCAATACCCAACATGTAAATTATGAAAATAAGTGAACAAAAATCGCTCGGACTCCTCTCGAATTAATGAGGTATTTTGACACAGTAATTCTATAAACAATTTATTTTCGTTGCATATAAAGACAAACTTTAAGTCCAATATTTTCAGCTGTCCTCGGCTATTATGATAAACAATATGTAAATATATTTCGCGACTTCATTCTACACTCATCTGAAGGTACTTCAGATGATAATATTCATGGCTGTTTGGCTGTGTGGGCTCTTTTCTTAGTGCATGTTTAACAAAGTGTTGGACCCAACATTTGAGCCAAGGTATGGGGCCAGCCTTACGGGTGTCGCGGCCGACCCGAGCGAGACGCTCTCGATATTATTCAACGCACACTTTCACTCGCTAATCTATACCTACACTACCTAAATCTGAGTCATGCCTCTCAGCTTCCCTTTCAGTAACATAATAGGTACGTGCATATTACATAGTGTAAGTCATTATTACATAAATACATTATGTAGGTACGTATAGATCAATTACGCAGATTACTTTATAATAACGTCGCAATAAATATGTTTACACGAAGTGATTAGTTTTAGTTAAGTATACTAGTTATTTTAATTAAATTATTTAGAGATTGACGTCATTATTACGTTAATTTATGAAGTAGAGTTAGTAAGTAACACAGGTTGTGTCACTTACTCTACTTCAGATATCGTATCCGTAAAAATATAAGCTCATTGAGATCTTCACAACAATGTTAGAACATACGAGTAGTTTGTTTTTTTTTTTCATACGGGTCAGCGCAGACGTACTTATCGCTTGCATCTTTTATCGATTACGTATGAAAACCTCTTTATCATATAATACAAGTTTTTGGGCCGTCATGATTTGCGGGTGATTTACACCTCTTCAGGAGCAAACTTTCTAACGGTTACCTAACTAAGTTATGCAAGCACTTTTTGCTCGTGTGCCACTAACATCAAACATTGTTTCAGCTGAAAATTACGGGGACAGACCTAATTTTCAAACGTCGTCGGTCAGATGCTAGAAGCTGTTTCATCAAAGATCATGTTTTTTTTATCTTGCTTGTTATAATACATTTATAGAAACTACCACTTCAACCTTCCCAAAATGCTTCTATATTAAATCAACTCTAGAACTCTACCTTTTACACCCATGAAATTTCTATTTCACTAAAACATTAAATTACTTCGCGGTTTTTTAAAACAGTTATTTATGCCGAAAACAGATTAATTGCTCAAATAAGTAGGATAACATTCAAAAAATTTTGCAACATAATATGATGTAACACGGTTTCACCCTAGAAAAGACATCAACGAGTTTCTGGCACACA
The DNA here is from genome assembly GCA_905146925.1 of Autographa gamma. NCBI lineage: Eukaryota > Metazoa > Arthropoda > Insecta > Lepidoptera > Noctuidae > Autographa > Autographa gamma. Next base: position 4,505,342 of record LR989868.1, on the reverse strand, counting down.
TTATATAGATTTTCGTTTTTTCGATTAAATTATTTTGGTTATTATTTGTTACTACTAATAAAGCTTTTATAACTATATATGTTATTTTTATATACGTATATTTTTAGATTTTGCAATCTGATTGATATTAATTTTGCGCATCTTTTTTTGATTATTTGATTAAGAATAAAATGGGTGCGTTTAAAGAGATGTTGAGGGTTTTGTTATTTTATTTATTAAAGGTATTATTGCAGGTCTCCATATAAAGCCTATATTTATACCCCGGAACACAAGTGACGTAACGCTAGATACTCCGTTATTTCAGAGCGGGTTACATCATGAGATAATAACGTCCCTAAATGAAGGAAGTAGCTCGAAACTATGGAACTAACTACCTCAGGTCTATTGAACCGGGAAACAGGCAGCAGCACAGATTACTATACTGCTTCAATATAGCCTTCCTTATTGTCTCAAGACTGAACAAAAGAACATAATGTGAAAGACGATCGATATGAGAGCAAAAGTCATATGATGAGATGATGGCAAAGAGCATTGAAATATTCGAACAATAATAGACCAAAAAAAAATTAAACTATTTTTGAGGTGCGGAAATCTCTGATTTTTTAACAGATAAATCAATATTAAGTTAAAATTATGTATTATAGTTATTTCTTAACCCTTAAAATCTTAGATATTAAAGCTTCTCACATTTTATTTCTCTTTTTTTTATTTGAAATAAATTTATTACTGTTTCGATCATTTGTACGCTGAAAACGGAAAAAAATTGTGGACATTATATTCATTGTGTATGACCTTGTAATAACAATATTCTAATAAATAAATTTATTATTATTAATTTAATGGTGAGTTGTTGAGTGAGGTAAGTATAAATACTTTGTACGTCCTTTCTTCAAGGATCACTTGGCTTTAGGTATATATGCTTATACATTGAAGGTCGATTCATGTTTGTATTATCTTGTCTAGCGACACTTCCAAGATGATTCAAGTATGATGACACTATTGGTTTAACACTTCAATATTCTAATGTTACTTGAGATGCGTTTAATAAAGGCCAGACACATTTTGCACTAGTATTGTGCACTTTGCTTGTGTAAATATTATCGAACCCGAAATGTGTCTGTAACATTTTTTTTTGTTGTGGAGAGACACTACTTTGCCAAATGCCAATTGTGTAATAATATTACTTTTATTAGATTATAAAGTATATTTCATACATAAAAAATCAATGGACATGTGCAGAAATAAAATCCAGACTTGAATGAAACATAAATTCATCATACATTCATCGGCCCAAGCGGGGCTCGAACCTGCACGTCGCCGCGTCGTTGGCGTTGGCGATATGAGCTATGCAACTCAGAACGAATGTTTTTTTGCAGTAAATCATTGTATATTGTACAATTGTTCTCCTGGTAGTTAATATTTAATAATTGTTTAAGAGTTTTATTGACCTTACATCCTAGTGATAGATTATTATAATAATTGCTTCTGAATCTCCTAATATCGCAGTAAGAATCTATTCTATTTATATATGTTGGATAAGTTACAAGATAAATAAAAGATTATTAAATACATGAAAATTACGGCCTAGGATATAAGTGTTTTCTAATAATTTTGTCATAAACCAGTGTATTGTTACGTCGTATACAGACGACACATGAATGATCACTTTAATATGAGTACAGTAAGTACCATTGGAACCTAGTAGTTTTAATCACCTGGTTCAACTGGGATGTAATTAAAATGTACTGATAGGACTTTATTTTGTATATAACCCGTAAAGTTCAACATAACTTTGATAGGGACATACTTTTTGCACCCCTACCTTAGTAACGGGTATCGTAACATACTCTTCGTATTGTACTGCTATTAAAAAAAACATTCTTGCTCTAAATGAAGAGAGAATTAAAATACATATATTCATATAAACAATTTAAAACACATAAATAAATCGTTCGAATATTCATTGCGGACTATTTATGTTACAATTGACCTTTGTTTCACATCAATCTACCTTTCAGCAGCCGAACTCCCGACCTCGAGGATATAGGTACATATTTATCATTCAACCGGTTTAAGAAAGGCAACAAGATCTTGCAAAGGATAGTGTTCGTTTAACGTAGGTGCTATTGGCAATCTGTAAGCTTCCAAGAAAGTCTTAGCGATGTGATCATAACTCGACTTTCCCGGAAAACCCGCGTTGCGTCAGCGATGTAAGATACTGATATAAAGAGAATTAGAGCTTTTCACTCAGTTACATTATGTATAGGAGTCAATTTAAATATGTATCAATCTACGGTATATATATTACGTGGTATAATATTTACAATTCATCAAAATTACAAGGGACATGAGAGTAACTAATTGAATGTAGGTATGGTATTCATCTTTCTTAGTAAACTTTACTGATTTGGTTTTTGTTTGTTTGTTTATCAAAGAGACCTATGTAAATTTATACAGAAATTTAAATACTGATTTAATTTTGATGGTATTAATATGAAGGGCTGTTGTTTCGATGGGAAGGAAAATTTAAAATCCATCCCCTTTATTACACAGAAGGGTAGTTAAGGTGTATCTAGGTTTATTTGTTCACACGTGATAGTTAACATTAAACATTGCTAAGTAAATACTATAATTGAGCAGGAAAAAAAGAAACCTTTCCCCACTAACATAAAAACAAAAACTATATCAGTAGCTAGTAAATAGGTAGGTAGGTATAGGTAGGCACTCAGAGTGAGAATGTAAAAAAAAAACATAAATAATGAACATTACCCAAATATATGTTAATTTATAATTGCTGTAATTTCGTGGTAGATAGCGGCCGCACAGACACAACACTTAACAGTTTCAGGTAACTATTACAGGCTGTATGGTTACAAACGGGTGTTATAATTACAAAATTTGTTTTTATGAAATCGTGGGCTAGTGTTGTTGATATTTCGTTGATTCGTGATCGGAGAGTGCGCGCGCGCGTGTCGCAGGTACGTTCACTTCACTAGGCCGGCGCGCGGCGGCGACGTCGCCTTCGTAACAGCCTGAGAACTGTTACCCAACATCTACCACCACCACTGCACACCTATCAGAGGATACTATTTACGATATCCAATTTCGGCGATAACGTTGCAAGGATGATTTGAATGGCTTCTCCTGTTTTCCTGTTTATTGTTGCATGCTTTCTTTTTCATAATACAAAGTAACAGCTAAGTCTGTTATAAGGTAGGTATGTGCTGAAATACTTGGATTGAAAGAAATGAACAACCATAGGAATAAATGAGAATAATAAATACTTTAGTAGTAGCCATGTAAGATAATCCTGATTCAAACTGTATGCTAGAACTACGTACTCATGCTGAGCTATGTGCTGCACCTATGTGCTTAACTATGTGCAGTAGGCACTAAGGAATGCAGTGTCAGCGTTAGAGGGGACGGAAGGGTGGGAGGATGTAGCTATAGCCCAAAGCGAATATAACAGTGCCCTTTACTCTTCGACTAGTTTTATTCCAATAGAAAGCATTACAAAATTTATATTATATTAGCGGAACTAACTGACACACAAACAAAACTCAGTGCAAAATAAAATAGTCAGTATTTGTTATTAAGTGATAACAATTTTGCATTGAAATTGTGTTCGGTTAAAAGTCGTTCAACGGTAGGTAACCCCAATCAGACGGAATGGCACAGGTGTAATGACTTTGATAAAAATTGGTTGAAAGGATTGTTGTGATGTCTTTGCCCAAAGGGGAACAAAATGCTGTAGAGAAAATATAGCTATTTATCCTTATAATATATATATATAGCCGCGTCGGTGCTACGGTAGGGTATATAGGTTCTGAGGAAGCTGTCCACGGTACTGCAACAACGTTTGGTGTAGAAGGTACTTAAGCCATTGAATATGTTCTACACCCATTAATTCAGTTGCTCATGATCAACTGTACAAATGGCGTCCCGCGTCTGTCCTCGGCCACACCGAAAACTTAGTCAGTTTTTTATCACTTCATAACTCTCATCAGTTAATAGCAAAGGTTCAAAATGTTATTCATTTAAATTCAAATGTCGTCGAATCACGAAACTAAAACTTCCTCCTTGTAAATCGATAATATAACCTACAAGTCAAAATCTTATACAATGTTGCGCGTATCTCCATAATATCCCATATTTCTTATATACTATCATGTTTATATTATACATTTATATTCACAGTCTAATGAAATGAATGCTATAATTTATTTAATCTATAAACACGGTGTGTGTATCCGAAACAATTGTATACTTTGTTTTTCAAAGCACAAAGCACCTGACGACTGACATTGACATATGACGTCATGTTATGTTTTATCTATCTTGGAAATTTTGTGCATCATTAACAATAAATAAAATTTGATAAAAATTTTAGTTTACGTGTTCTTACCGCCGTTATTTATTTATTTGAGCACAGCAGCCAGGATACTGTTTGCCGCACCTGCTAAGAAATTTCATAATGGCTAGTAGTCAAGTGCCTGGCGTGCAGGCAACTGCGCCTGAAGATCTTCCACCACCGTACTCGGCTGTGGTCGGTAATCCACAATATGGCTTCGTGGCGCCTGGAGGAGAGCCCTTCACCGCAGCGACTAGCGCGTATCCGCATCCACAGCAGCCGAAACAGTTCACAGCTCCAGGAGTGTACCCGCACCCCACCATCACAATCACGAACACGCAGCCCCAGGCTGGTGACATGGGGTCCATGCAACCCCCTCCTGTTCCCGTCGGGATCGTGCTGCCGCCGGCGGTCGGTACCGAGCCAGCGACAATCACTTGCTTCAACTGTGGTAAAATTGTGACTACAAGAGTGACATACACAACGGCATGGCATACTCATCTGGTTGCAGGGTCTATATGTGTAATTACAATGTAAGTATAATCATTTATTAGGCCAAGTAATTATTACTAACTGCCAAAAGAGGGCTATGTTATACCTACTACTCGGCTACACAAAATATTATTGTAATCCATAGTTCCAATTAATGTAAAAAGATGGTAAAATTCATAATTGCAATATGATCCAAAGTATTTAGAATAGATTTACTATTCATAATTTTCTTAAGTACCTACATCTTTCTTAAATCTCTACGGAAAATGTTTTAAAATAGGATTAGAGGAAAATATTATGTAATATTTAATATTATCAATTCTAACTGATAACATTTTGCTTTTCAGGGTTTGCTCTCTCTGCTGTCTTGGCCTCGTCCCATACTGCTTTGATACATTCAAAGATGCTGAGCATTACTGCCCCAACTGCAATACTTTTATTGGTAAAAGTAGCAAGTGTTAATAAGTTGGCGGAAGGCTGATGATATTGAGTATTGTAAAATTAAAAGATAAAAACAAAAAAAAAATTATAGCCAGATAAGCAATTATGGTGCCATAAATATGCAACATGAGCCCCTAATTGCTAAGTGCTATTATCAATTGTCTTCTAAATATTTTATATTGCTTGTGAATCACCTATTTATTATTGTAAGAATACATTCAAGTCTTGATTCACAATCTACTTCACTTGTCACTACATAGTATAAAATAAAGTCGCTTCCCGCTGTCTGTCCCTATGTATGCTTAGATCTTTAAAACTACGCAACGGATTTTGATGCGGTTTTTTTTAATAGATAGAGTTATTCACGAGGAAGGTTTATATGTATAATACATGCATAATATAGTAGAGAAACACGGATAATCTTAGAGATTTAAGTAAACGAACAAATTTTTTGCGCTTACATTGCAAACGCTGGCTGAACCCTACGAGATAGATCAAAATAATGTACTACAGTATTGTGCACCTTAAAAAGATCTACAAAAAAGTCCGCGATGGCATATGTCTATCTCTTAAGGATAACCCACAATTACCATTTTTTATCGTTTATTTATTAACGAACAAATTTTTTGCGCTTACATTGCAAACGCTGGCTGAACCCTACGAGATAGATCAAAATAATGTACTACAGTATTGTGCACCTTAAAAAGATCTACAAAAAAGTCCGCGATGGCATATGTCTATCTCTTAAGGATAACCCACAATAACCATTTTTTATCGTTTATTTATTACTTATTTACGAAAAAGCGATTTTAAGCTATACAGTATTAATCCTTATCCAATTAAGTACCTTTAATAAATTGTGCATGTAATATAGATCAATATTGCCTTTTACAGCATGTAATTTAAATGAATATTTTCGAAGATATTACAAAATTTAAAATGCAGCGACATCGCGGTTGCGGCGGTAACGGCCGGGGGGCCGTAGGGCGCGTGCCTATACCAAGTAGTGCGTCGAAGGCTGTGCTTCGCACTACAGAACTTTATGGTTGTGTTGATATGTCGCAGACAAATAGTATAATTTGGCATTTTACATAAGGCATCGTCAGTTTAAAAACGTTTGCGGTTATGTAATATGCCCAAGGCAAAATGTAGATTGCCGTGTCACTTTATAATATGCCTCACCACAACATAACATCGAAAATTTAAACACCATATACATAATGCCGAGGCAAATTGAAGTATTTAGTTTTTGAGGTTATCCAGCACGTCAAAAATGCTAAGGTATCCATAGACCCTGGGTCGTGAAGGACTCCTGCAGAGTATTTTTGGTCAAAAAACCATGTATGAACGAATCCATGATCGAATATTCATATATTCATAGGCTCAGAAATCAATTGCTTGATTAGGTTCGACTTTGTGACAGAGATCAATAGGTTAGGTTAGGTTAGGTTAGATATTGTGACCTTGCAACAGAGCGAGCGAAGCGAGCGACGACGTATGTAATTCAAAGTTTTTCTCGAGATTTTAATGAGCATAGTCACCCTAAAATAACACTAACGTCGCATTATGACGATTGAATGATTTGACATTTTGCCTTCGGCATATTACATAACCGCAAACGTTTTTAAACTGACGACGCCGTATGTAAAATGCCATATTATACTATTTGTCTGCGACAGAATATATAGTGTAGGTATCAGCGTTGCACCCGAGCAAAGCCGGGGCGGGCCGCTAGTAATCTATAAATGTATTATGAATGTAACATGTTCTTGACTTATATTCACCATTCACAATCTTTAAACATTGTATAACATGTTGTGCATAATAAGCAATATTTTTTCACATAGAATCTATGTTTTAGAGTAAAATTATATGCTAGGATGATGTATCCAATTGCCTTCCTGTCTGAGACATACTGGATAAATCAATGTTAACTGGTTTAAGTGTTAACCACCTCAAACTAATCCTGAGGAGGCATGCTATTATTTATTTTTGTGCTTGAACATTTCTCGCTCACTTTGATTTATTGTGAGCACAATTGGCTTTTTGAGCTCAGAAGACTAATAAACTAGCCCTGTTCTTAAAACTGTCAAAATGTCCAGCCTAGTTAGCATCTTATGACAAAATTCTTATTGTATCCTAGTGTTAGACTTGCCAGCTAAATCAGGTTGTAATATGTTCCCACTTAGGTGTACCTAGATTAAGGTTTTTTTTTTAATTCTTTATATTATTTTTTTCAGAAGCATGTTCTTATTTAAATTGTTGTGGTAATACCTACGTACATAATAAAGGATTTTCGTATTATTTTTCTCTGCTAGTATAAATGCATTCCATCCATTTTTACATTCTATTTTAGAGCCTTATAATAAATAAATATTTAAATGTTTCAGTAAATGCAAAACGTAATATTATGTAGTATCTATATATAAAATTGTGTTGGTAAATAATGTGTAGCAGTAAAAAGGTGAAGCATATATAGAGGAAGCATAACAACATTATTAACTTCATGACTGAGATTAGACTGAGTTTAAATACGATAAATTGTGAAAACTGTAAAAATAAATAATTTTGTTAAACTTACTATTATTAAAATGTAGCAAAACAACATGAAAACAAAAGACGTCATAATGAGTAAAGCTTTTTTATTTTGTAACTGTTATACTTTTCGAACAGGTACATAGTTGATAAACAAAGCTAAATTTTATACTTAAAGGGTACTTATATTGTAAAATGCCCACCCATTGTATTGTATGATGTTATTTCACTGTTTTTAATTATATATGTTAATGTATTTATACTGTAAACTTTTGTTTTTTTTTTTGTTCTGAAAATGTTGTCTTATCAACCGGGAAGAATAAAGTCGAACGAAAAATATGTCGTGATGAAAGGAAAATGGGATGTTACATTTATGGCTACGTTTAATAGCGTTTAATACAGAAAAATGAAACATACATAGCGTGTTCGGCTCATCAATTAATACAAGCATTAGAAATCAAGCTTCCTACAGCATCGTAAAAATTGCATTTACCTACGAGTAATCGTATTATCAGTCAATTTCAACACGGTAATAACAGCCGTTCCTATTATTTTCTACGGTTAGTAAAAAGATGTTCCATCGATTTTATATTCATTGTAGAGCAAATTTTTTTTTACGAATCTCGTGAGTATGATAGTGCCTACCTAAGTAAATATTTTGTTTAGTTGAATTTAATAAACTCAACAAAATATTAGAGATATCAGCTTTGTGAGTAGATACATAAACATGCTGTACTGGTAGGTACGATTGGCAAGCAATCGTGTTAAATCACTATCTATGTGTGATTCATCGTACCTGTAGACGGGTAACAAAGACGGCATATCCTTGACGGCCAAGAAATACGATTATAAACCTTACTGCATTATAATAAAGGCGATTTCAATAAGAAAGTATTATTACAGACACGCTGGTTTTCTATTGGTACTAAATCTTTATTCAGCCAATTGTTTTTTTTAAGTGAACTGTGATAGTGACTATAAGGAAAAAAATATTTTTAACATACAGGTTTCAGTTAGGGAAATAGTAAAAACAACGCAATGGAAATTAGAATCAACTGCCTATCTGTTAGTACTGAAATATCTTAAGTGATAAGATAGCAGCATTTACTAATGATAACGACGTAAATTTTCGGCGTCAATGGCAATCAATATGGTATTATACGAGGCACAATATCGTTTATTAGTGATTCCATAACATGGATATGAATAATGGTGTAAACCCAGTTCAAAGTGTTCCGGCAACAGCAGTGCTCTCTGTGCAATCGGAGACCGTGACGTACCACCGGGAGCCGCCGCCGCCGTACGAGTCTCTGGACGGAACGGTGACTCACCAACCTATAGTGCAGACCATTGTCATCCAGCCAACCCTCAAAAATGTACCCATGCACTACATCTGCCACAAATGCGAAGAAAGGGTCCTTACTAAAGTGAAATATGAAAATACGAAAAAAACACACATGCTGGCTGGTTTCGTTTTTGGTTTTACACTGTAAGTACCGAATAACTTTATATTCACTTTTAAGTCCCAGATATTATGCCTGTGCAATCTTTGCATAAAAATAGTTAACAAGAAGTAAGTCCAGTCTCTTGTAATAAATAAATAGGATAATTATTTTCTTGCAGTTGGTGTTCAATGTGCTGTCTCGCTGCAATACCATACCTAATGAAAACGTTCAAGAAAGCTCATCATTATTGTCCGAATTGCGACTCGTATTTAGGGGCATATTCTAAAATGTAACTATTGGTTTAGGTATAATTATATTTTTTGGTCTCAATAGTTTAATACTCATAAGAAATAGGTGCACAAACTTCGTACTGTAGTTGGACAATGTGTGCTATGCTTTCCAGATAACATTCTCCAGTGACCATATGAATATTAATCACGAGTTAGTGTGTTGCTCTTGGATTTACTGCCGACCGATTCAAATTGGCATTGTGACGCTTCGTACCCTTGAACTTAGTAGCTCCAAATTTGTATGTCATAGAATCATATCATTAGTTTAACATATTTTTCAATCACTCAACTAATATTAAATTAGTATTGGAACTGATTCAAGAGTTAGCCTCCTTGAAATGATTTTCGATGCTTGATATACTTTTTTTTTATTAACATACCTTTAAATAATATGCCAAATTTCTTGCTATCATTATTATTCTAGAATCAAGGTAGATACCTACTTTTTGTCTAGTAGTCTGAACAGTGTTATACCAATGCCTACATTTTTCATAAAGATGATCATACCTACGTGTCGCGATTACAGTCTGGTAGAAGTGTCCAGATGGTCAAAGGGTATTGACATTGATATCAATGATAGCGACCATTATTAGGAACTATCTAATCTATATATATTAAGCTTTTGCAGCTGATCTAAGTAGGTATGTATCAAAATTTATTTTGATGCCAGTTAAACAACGAATTCTCTCTTGTTATACTTATTGGGTGATTTATGTATAAAAGATGAGGGTATTTTTGTATGAAGTTAATTATAACAATAAATGCTTCAAAGTGTTACGAATGTTTTTATTTCTCATCACTTCCACTAGCACGTCGTCGGGGCGTTAACAACCACGTATATGTGCCTATACGTTTACGTATACAGACGTACTTACATAGAACTAAAATAACAAATAAAAAAGATAATTAAATTAGGAAATAGTTTATTTGATGTCTTTCTATTATCATACAAAGTGGCTTACGTATTATACAATTAGATTTCATAATATTATTTCTACTACTATAAGTGTGACCCCGTATCCGCTGACTCCGTTGCTGCGGTTTCATTTACCCTTTATTTTAAACACTGGTCGAAATTCAGGTCTAACACATTCACGTCAAAATTTGTCGAAACATACAAGTCAACACGGCACAAACTTATTTTATTGTTTTAAAATTAACTTAATTATCGCTAATATTGGGTTCCATTGTAAAGGCCGCGGCAGAGAGCCGCAGATACGGGCGTTCTACAGTATACTCAGAACATTTGACACAGTGATTCACTACACTCGTCGAGCACTATTGAAATTGATAAAAATAACGTAAAAATAACTTCAATTATAGATCTTACCGTTAACAAGCATTTGATTTATTTATTACTAGAAATAAAACAGTCAGCATTTTAAATTCAAATCTTACCCTAAGGCACTGACAAAAATGATTATGCGCTAGATAAAAAAAATATTTATAAATAATGATATAATTCTAAAGAGTAAATAACATTCCTTAAAATTATTAAGAATAGAAAATTGATAATTCGGCAAATTAAAAATATGGGTCCTATACCAGAATTAGGAATATGGAAAATTTTATAATACAATCGCACGTCACTTTTTTTGTAATTTCCCTCATATAAAATTGTTTATTACAAGCTAACTAGGATTAAAACATACATAAATATTTATCAAGATCATCAATATTGCTCAATTGCCACAATGGATTGATTTTAATTTAAACATCACAATCAAACTTTTAAAATATAATATCTTTTGATCAGGCAAGTAAATAAACCGTTTGTATCCATGATTGAATATGATACAATGATCAAGCAGTTACACTAGTTACTATAAAATTATCGTATTGCCTATACAGTCCCAACATCACTAATACAATTTCAAAGGAATTTTGTGCTAGAACTTGTCAACTACTGTTGATAAGCTATAACAATAATTACGCAAAATAAGTGTTATGGCATAGTCTTCAATTAAATTTTCGAATATAATTGAAATCTCCCCAATTAATTAAACATTTTACTAACGCTACTGAATTAATTCCAATCACAATGAAAGAAATAAATTCAAGCGTTTCCTCCGTAAATACAAAAGTACGATGGTAAATTATTATTTTCCAGTGGCGCTGGTGTTATAATACCAGGTAATGAAAATACATTAATTTATTTAATATGACTGTTAATTAGTATGCTGCCACTTTTTAAGTCGATTATTGCCTAGGAAAAGGCAGCAAAACGTAACCCTGTGCATAAAATGGTTCGTGTTGCTGCTATCTAGTTTGCTGCCTAATTACCACTTTCCTTATGTATGAAAGTCTTATGAAGATTAAACGGTATTACAATTATTGGGAAGTACATGAAATGTACACTTATTTTGTAAAGTACTAATAAAACGTAAACATCAACATTACTAAATGGCAATTTATCGAGTTAAAAATAATTTGTTTGGACGATTACTGCGATTGTATGTCGAGTGTGATTAATTTGGAACTTTACATTCTGAGCGATAGTTTGCGAGTCTCTTATAATAAAATTACCGATATCGATTAATAGTAACATACATCTGAGCGGCGACGCGGCGTGTGCGCGATAACGTCGATACCCGTGCGCGCGCGCACTGGCCAGGAATGACATCTCGATACATCTCGCATTTACTTGGCTGTTGTTATTTTTCCTCGAGCCCCATCTGTAACGGCCATTCACTACACAATTATGAATTATTTATAATTTATAATGATTCTGCATGACGTACCTAGCAATTCAATTTTGTTAAAAGTAAGTATATTCGCAATAACTGAAACATGTTCCAAGGAATCATTTGGATAAAGCAGTTTTAAAAATGTTTACAATGATGTTTACAAAATATGAATATGTTTAATTATATATCTTTTCTTTCAATCATGTACATGTAGGTTGTTTGTTGTTTCAAAAGATTATTATTGTTTTAATTTATCTAGACTTGTTGCAGAAATTAAATCTAGATAAGATCGATATTTGTTATCGCCGCTAATCCGACTTTACTAAGAATTTATATTTACCTGTAATGGTCCATTGCTAACATCTACGTTGTGTTTATCGGATAAGCCAGCAATGAGTCTTTCCTGTAAAGAATTTACGATAGTCTCAGAACATTTACTGCTATGAATTTTGGAGTTCTACTTAACAAGGTGTAAGAAGTGACTCTTAGTGCTAACTTGACGAGTGTGTATGAAAGCGAGGAGTTAAAGCAGGCTCAATTCACGCGCTTCTCTCTCCTTTGGTTTTCAATATTACAGCAACATAAATTAAACTCAGTATCAAGTGTGAAATCGAAATGTGAACTAAATACTAAATCAGAAAGTATTTAGTTTATAAAATTCAAATAAAATTGGTGGAATCACGATTAAGTATTGTATGGTATAATACGACCTAATAGGATATAATTCATCAACTAACCTCGGCAAGCCGCTCTGCATCGGCGAAGGTGTGATTGTGATTGGAACCTTTCGCCTGGTGTAGTTCTTCCTGTAATGTATCTATTTTCTTTTGCATCTGTGAAGAAGGTGAAACGATTTAATATTTAAATAGAAATTTATGTACACCATCACCAAAAATGCAGATGCATTGTTTGACAATCAAAATAAGAGTAGTAAGGAAATGTTTCTTGTATACCACAATCGAATCCTTATCCAGATCTTTCAGGAATAGTAAGAGAGTTAACATTAATTAACAATTATAGGGAAAATAAACAAATAAATATTTTTCTGACATTCAAAATCATGCTTAACATTTTCCATAGTCATGTACTCGTTCGAAATAATATGACTCAAGAGTAAGTAAATTAAAAACATAATGACGGATAGCTCCGGTAGTGGGTGTACAAACAAAATAAATAACCACATAACATCTCAGTAACCGCGACAAAGTAACACAAAAGCACACAGTGCGAACACAACGATCACTGGTATCTGTACCTCCTCTACGATCGCGGGCAATGACTTTTCTATGCAGGAGTATGCGAACGCCAGAGGTTCCTACATAAAAATAGGAAGTTGCAATACAATGTATTAAGCCATTAACACTGTAATATAGTAACCATGAGCTGCTCTCTGTTGGTTATTAATGCAAGCCTAAGTTTACCCCTGTTGAAATTGATTTTTCAGCTATGGTAATTAATTTCAACTGTTCACATTACTCAATATTGTTACCTCCATTTATCATTGGGAATTAAATACAGGCAAGTCAGAATCAGAATATACATGTAAAAACATTATAATCATTAATAGAAGCTTGAAAATAGTCATGTATTGTGATAGTAGGTACTAGCGTTATACCTGCAGCACAGTGCGCTGCCGCAGGTCGTCGAGCTCGCGCTGCTTGTCGGCGAGCTGCTGCGCCCACCGCTGCTCCTCCAGCGTCACGTTCTGCTGTAGGCGGCTCAGGACTCCTTCCTGTTGCGTTACAAGATAGTATACATAAATAACCCGACGGATTAAGATGACGTAACAACCTCCAACGTATTAACTGTGATCATCGAATGGAATAGTTATAACAGATCGTGTCTGCGAGTTAAATCTTAATTTATTCCACGATGAGGCTAATTGACTACATGTGCGTTTTGTACAAGGGTCTGTTATCTAACTTATGGACTCAACACATTTTTACTTTTAATAGCAAGTGAAAATAGATAAAAGTCATTTTTTTTAGATCGGATTTCCTGTTATAATGTATCACACTTTCAAAAATATTGGCTATTGTGATTGTGATATCAAGATTATTCAACTTACGGTGTCATCAATAATTCTCTTGTATTTGTCGACAAGGGCTTGTGAGTATTCGTTTTGCTGGATGAGGTCCTTAACCCGGTCTTCGTCGACAGCGGGTGCTGGGGCGGGGGCGGGCGCGGGTGCAGGCGCGGGTGCTTCGAGATGCGCTCGCAGGCCGTCGGCGAAGGCCTGCAGCCAGCGCTCGCCGGGCACGCCAGCAGGGCCGGGCACGCCCGCGGGGCCGGGCCACGCCGCACGCAGCACGCGCGCCACCTCCTGGTACTGCGCCTCCTGCGCCTTCGCTATGGCCTCCTACACAAACAATGACGGCTCCATCACGATACAGTATAGCACACCACATTAAGTCTATACTATACCCTATTCAGTATAGAAGCAGGCGTGCAAACATTTACGTTCGTTACAATTTTACTAGAAGTGTATAAAATAAAATATATAGATAAGTTAAATAGGTTTTATAGTAAATTTTCTAAGACAAGTGAAGATGCATTTGTTAGACTATGCTTTGTCCAAATTTACAGTAAATACTTATAGATAAGTAATATTTTCTATTAGAAAAATAAATACATAAGATTAAGAAGATTATGTTTTATCAAGATTTCATTTATAGCCATCTAGTTGGCCGAACAACAGTAGCTACTCAATATTATTTTATAAATACACAGATTTCAATCTACGTCAGCATGCACTACACTATAGGCAGGCATGTGTTGTTTTAATCAAAATTAAACATATTATAACATATAAACATATTTTATGTATATAAACAAGTATATAAATAAAATGGTATTGAAATTAAGGTAATGATTAATAAACTTGGCATCCACTAAAATTATATTTTATACCTAGTACAAACATTTATTTTCTCTCCGCCTGTAAATATGCCAAGACGCATTCGATTTTGCATGTAGGTGTGTGTGTGTTTGTGTGTATAATAAATTAAGTACATACATAAATAAATAAATAGTAGGTTTGTTTGTATCGCTTTGTAAAGACAACTAACACCATTAAGTTGGATCGAATTATATACGAAATTTAATAGAGTTGTTTTGTTAGAATATTTTATCTACATTAAATCATTAAAATGCACGTTGAATATACTTATCGATAAACGACTTGAACAAAAGCGCAATATTATGTGTATCAAATCTATCATATACATTCGAAAATGAAACGGATGCAGAACACGAAACAGGACCGTAAATAAATAATAAATATTGTTACATAACGGCAAAGGCACCCAAAAATAGATTCTGCACAGTCAAGTTGTTTGTCGAAAAATATACAGCAAAAAAATATAACAACAAAGCGAAGCCGGCCAAAGATGTATGTATGTACATGGTAGTGTGGCTTGGATACTCAGGTGTCCGGTGTATGTACTGTGGGATAAAGCGGGCACTTACGCGCACTGAGTCTTGGGCCGGCAACGCACTTGCCGATTTCATCTGAAGGGACTTTTCGGCTGATTGTAACGCCTCCATTACTTTCCAGTTTTTAGTTCGCAATTCCTAAGCAGGACGATTCAAACCTTATTAATTAGTTGTTATGATAATTATTACTTTATTAGTGAGAAAATATAAATTTCAAAAATATATCAAATGCGGTTAGTATGTTAATTTAAAAACGTATTACTTTTAAAGAATTTGCCACAGTAATGGTTGTCTAAAAAATATTCAATGCTTGTAGAAGTATGCATTCGTCGAAAAAGTTAAAAATATTTCGAACGAGGGATATTTTGAACAGATCACAAGAGTTAATTATTTTTATTGAATCCTGTTACGTTCACAGCATAACAAACATTAATGAAAGTTAACCAAGAGATTGCAGAGGAAAAGGGCACACACAGGTGACAAATTAAAGCAAATTTGAGTATGTCTAGTATATAAAGTTCGTTCAAAGCATCCGTCGTTCTGTAGTGGTGCGTATGTGTAGTGCTCACATTGTTCTTCTCCTGGTACTGCAGCAGCTGGTCCTGCAGGCGCGCGATCTGGTCGCGCTGGTCGCGGCTGCCGCGCTGCGCCGCCGCCAGCTCGTGCCGGAGCGACTCCACTATGCTCTCCACCTTGGCCAGCTCCGCCGCCTAGTGGTATCAACATACAATATTACTCATCAACATTGTCGCCGTGCTGCGAAACTAGTAGCCAATAGCTCAGTGCCAGTGTCAATTCTCGAGGAAGACATTTCTGTCGTCCACGTGGAATAATTTCGCTACGAAGACCGTATTCTGTCAATTATGTATTCTATCTAAGCTGTAGTATAACGTGGTGTCAGATCTGAAGGACCACTAGCTCTTAGTAAATGCATGCCACGACCAAGAGCAATAATTAACTACCTGCACATTGTGCATGCCTAAAATACACAATTAGATAACTTGGCAAGTAGTTCCAAGCTGCCAAGTAGCAGCATCGTATTTTGTTAAGTGTTCTGTATTTCCAAAAACCATCTAGCTACTGACATGATTACAGTTTTCCAATATAAAATAGCATCTAATACGAATCAAATAAATATATAATTTCAATTTAATTTCAAATCCATTATTATGAAGTCCGGAAACAGATATAGTTAGTTAAGATAGTCCAGCTTTGCGAAAAGAGGACACAGGAAGCAGGTTCATATACTTACAACTTCTAATCTATCGACTGACCTTGAGTTGATCGTTGGCGGGAAGCCCGTTCTGAGTGGGCGCTGTCGCTTTCATCTGCTTGATCTCTGTTAGCTCAGTCTCTCGGGTAACCAACTGCTCTTGCAGCGACGCTATTTCGCTCGACAACTGCAAATTAAATCGAAATCAGTGAAGTCAACCATGATACATAACTACATGAAAGAATTTAGCGAAGTACACGAGGTTAAATTATTACCTGTTGAATTTGCTTATCAGATTCTTCTTTAACTTTGTCGGCGTTGCTTTCGACAGCTTGGGCATGGTTCGCCAATCTCTGAACCTCGTTTTGAAGGTCCGCCATACCTATAAGAATGACATCAAATGTTGATAAAATATTATACTAGGGAGGTTATAGCGACCAGATATTAACAATGGAGTTGTATATGTACCGTTCAGCCTCTCCTGCAGCTGTCTTAGCTCCTGCTGCGCGCGCTGCTCGCTGTGTACTGCAAGTTGACGTTGCTGCTCCAGTTCACCCAACGCGCGATTAGCCTCCTGTTGGCAAAGAGGTCATTGGTCAATATCATGTGCATTGTGAGAGCTATATTAATGACTACCATGTTAATCAGCGGATCCAACTAGATTCGGAAGGAGGTGAACCGTGTGTTATAGAGAGGTTTATATCCAGCCGTGGAGGCTAGGCTCCAGCGCGTGCGCGTTCAGCTCCCCCTGCTATACAACATGTAGCCCACCTGCAGCTGCTGCGCGAGGTCTGCGGCGTGCTGCTGCGCCATGACGCAGGAGTCGCGCGCGGCGGCGGCCTCCATCCGCAGCTGTCCCGCCTCCAGCGCGTGCGCGTTCAGCTCCCCCTGCTATACAACATGTAGCCCACCTGCAGCTGCTGCGCGAGGTCTGCGGCGTGCTGCTGCGCCATGACGCAGGAGTCGCGCGCGGCGGCGGCCTCCATCCGCAGCTGTCCCGCCTCCAGCGCGTGCGCGTTCAGCTCCCCCTGCTATACAACATGTAGCCCACCTGCAGCTGCTGCGCGAGGTCTGCGGCGTGCTGCTGCGCCATGACGCAGGAGTCGCGCGCGGCGGCGGCCTCCATCCGCAGCTGTCCCGCCTCCAGCGCGTGCGCGTTCAGCTCCCCCTGCTATACAACATGTAGCCCACCTGCAGCTGCTGCGCGAGGTCTGCGGCGTGCTGCTGCGCCATGACGCAGGAGTCGCGCGCGGCGGCGGCCTCCATCCGCAGCTGTCCCGCCTCCAGCGCGTGCGCGTTCAGCTCCCCCTGCTATACAACATGTAGCCCACCTGCAGCTGCTGCGCGAGGTCTGCGGCGTGCTGCTGCGCCATGACGCAGGAGTCGCGCGCGGCGGCGGCCTCCATCCGCAGCTGTCCCGCCTCCAGCGCGTGCGCGTTCAGCTCCCCCTGCTATACAACATGTAGCCCACCTGCAGCTGCTGCGCGAGGTCTGCGGCGTGCTGCTGCGCCATGACGCAGGAGTCGCGCGCGGCGGCGGCCTCCATCCGCAGCTGTCCCGCCTCCAGCGCGTGCGCGTTCAGCTCCCCCTGCTATACAACATGTAGCCCACCTGCAGCTGCTGCGCGAGGTCTGCGGCGTGCTGCTGCGCCATGACGCAGGAGTCGCGCGCGGCGGCGGCCTCCATCCGCAGCTGTCCCGCCTCCAGCGCGTGCGCGTTCAGCTCCCCCTGCTATACAACATGTAGCCCACCTGCAGCTGCTGCGCGAGGTCTGCGGCGTGCTGCTGCGCCATGACGCAGGAGTCGCGCGCGGCGGCGGCCTCCATCCGCAGCTGTCCCGCCTCCAGCGCGTGCGCGTTCAGCTCCCCCTGCTATACAACATGTAGCCCACCTGCAGCTGCTGCGCGAGGTCTGCGGCGTGCTGCTGCGCCATGACGCAGGAGTCGCGCGCGGCGGCGGCCTCCATCCGCAGCTGTCCCGCCTCCAGCGCGTGCGCGTTCAGCTCCCCCTGCTATACAACATGTAGCCCACCTGCAGCTGCTGCGCGAGGTCTGCGGCGTGCTGCTGCGCCATGACGCAGGAGTCGCGCGCGGCGGCGGCCTCCATCCGCAGCTGTCCCGCCTCCAGCGCGTGCGCGTTCAGCTCCCCCTGCTATACAACATGTAGCCCACCTGCAGCTGCTGCGCGAGGTCTGCGGCGTGCTGCTGCGCCATGACGCAGGAGTCGCGCGCGGCGGCGGCCTCCATCCGCAGCTGTCCCGCCTCCAGCGCGTGCGCGTTCAGCTCCCCCTGCTATACAACATGTAGCCCACCTGCAGCTGCTGCGCGAGGTCTGCGGCGTGCTGCTGCGCCATGACGCAGGAGTCGCGCGCGGCGGCGGCCTCCATCCGCAGCTGTCCCGCCTCCAGCGCGTGCGCGTTCAGCTCCCCCTGCTATACAACATGTAGCCCACCTGCAGCTGCTGCGCGAGGTCTGCGGCGTGCTGCTGCGCCATGACGCAGGAGTCGCGCGCGGCGGCGGCCTCCATCCGCAGCTGTCCCGCCTCCAGCGCGTGCGCGTTCAGCTCCCCCTGCTATACAACATGTAGCCCACCTGCAGCTGCTGCGCGAGGTCTGCGGCGTGCTGCTGCGCCATGACGCAGGAGTCGCGCGCGGCGGCGGCCTCCATCCGCAGCTGTCCCGCCTCCAGCGCGTGCGCGTTCAGCTCCCCCTGCTATACAACATGTAGCCCACCTGCAGCTGCTGCGCGAGGTCTGCGGCGTGCTGCTGCGCCATGACGCAGGAGTCGCGCGCGGCGGCGGCCTCCATCCGCAGCTGTCCCGCCTCCAGCGCGTGCGCGTTCAGCTCCCCCTGCTATACAACATGTAGCCCACCTGCAGCTGCTGCGCGAGGTCTGCGGCGTGCTGCTGCGCCATGACGCAGGAGTCGCGCGCGGCGGCGGCCTCCATCCGCAGCTGTCCCGCCTCCAGCGCGTGCGCGTTCAGCTCCCCCTGCTATACAACATGTAGCCCACCTGCAGCTGCTGCGCGAGGTCTGCGGCGTGCTGCTGCGCCATGACGCAGGAGTCGCGCGCGGCGGCGGCCTCCATCCGCAGCTGTCCCGCCTCCAGCGCGTGCGCGTTCAGCTCCCCCTGCTATACAACATGTAGCCCACCTGCAGCTGCTGCGCGAGGTCTGCGGCGTGCTGCTGCGCCATGACGCAGGAGTCGCGCGCGGCGGCGGCCTCCATCCGCAGCTGTCCCGCCTCCAGCGCGTGCGCGTTCAGCTCCCCCTGCTATACAACATGTAGCCCACCTGCAGCTGCTGCGCGAGGTCTGCGGCGTGCTGCTGCGCCATGACGCAGGAGTCGCGCGCGGCGGCGGCCTCCATCCGCAGCTGTCCCGCCTCCAGCGCGTGCGCGTTCAGCTCCCCCTGCTATACAACATGTAGCCCACCTGCAGCTGCTGCGCGAGGTCTGCGGCGTGCTGCTGCGCCATGACGCAGGAGTCGCGCGCGGCGGCGGCCTCCATCCGCAGCTGTCCCGCCTCCAGCGCGTGCGCGTTCAGCTCCCCCTGCTATACAACATGTAGCCCACCTGCAGCTGCTGCGCGAGGTCTGCGGCGTGCTGCTGCGCCATGACGCAGGAGTCGCGCGCGGCGGCGGCCTCCATCCGCAGCTGTCCCGCCTCCAGCGCGTGCGCGTTCAGCTCCCCCTGCTATACAACATGTAGCCCACCTGCAGCTGCTGCGCGAGGTCTGCGGCGTGCTGCTGCGCCATGACGCAGGAGTCGCGCGCGGCGGCGGCCTCCATCCGCAGCTGTCCCGCCTCCAGCGCGTGCGCGTTCAGCTCCCCCTGCTATACAACATGTAGCCCACCTGCAGCTGCTGCGCGAGGTCTGCGGCGTGCTGCTGCGCCATGACGCAGGAGTCGCGCGCGGCGGCGGCCTCCATCCGCAGCTGTCCCGCCTCCAGCGCGTGCGCGTTCAGCTCCCCCTGCTATACAACATGTAGCCCACCTGCAGCTGCTGCGCGAGGTCTGCGGCGTGCTGCTGCGCCATGACGCAGGAGTCGCGCGCGGCGGCGGCCTCCATCCGCAGCTGTCCCGCCTCCAGCGCGTGCGCGTTCAGCTCCCCCTGCTATACAACATGTAGCCCACCTGCAGCTGCTGCGCGAGGTCTGCGGCGTGCTGCTGCGCCATGACGCAGGAGTCGCGCGCGGCGGCGGCCTCCATCCGCAGCTGTCCCGCCTCCAGCGCGTGCGCGTTCAGCTCCCCCTGCTATACAACATGTAGCCCACCTGCAGCTGCTGCGCGAGGTCTGCGGCGTGCTGCTGCGCCATGACGCAGGAGTCGCGCGCGGCGGCGGCCTCCATCCGCAGCTGTCCCGCCTCCAGCGCGTGCGCGTTCAGCTCGCCTTGCAGAGCGGCCAGCTGTGCCAGCAACGCCGCTTCCGCCTACACAACAAAAATAACATAAGTACACCACTTTTTATACGGTAGCTACCTAGAGACAGCGTCGTCTTGCCAGCGCGTTTGCGCGGCGCCAGCGCAACGTTTTGGTCGAACAAATAATGGGTGCGACGCCAGTGCCGCGTCGACGTTGTGCCGGTAAGCCTGAACGACGCTTTTGTGGGGGTAGCGTAAAGGTGAGCGTGCATGCCTCAGCTTCGCACACGCTGCACACAACATGAACATGGTTTTATCAGTTGACCAATTATTCTTACCTCAGACAGCCTCTGAATGTGCAGCTCCATTTGCACGCGCTGAGCTTGCACTTCACCCTCCGCACTCAGTTTCGATTGAAGCTATAGACAAATAAATAGAATTACTAAAAATAATAGGGCATAACTTGTAGACTGTAGGTAATGAGGTGGTAAGATGTGTGAGGTGTAGTTACCATGAGCTTCTCCTGCGCCAGCTGGTGGTTGTCGTCGAGCAGTCGCTGCAGACGCGCCTGCTGCGTGTGCAGCTCCGCGCGCGCCGCCGCCGCCGCCTGCTCGGCCGCGCGCGCCGCGCCCACCGCGCGCGTGCGCTCCGCGTTCAGCGTGCCTCTACACACACACCCATACACAGTTAGCACAGGCATTCATAAAACCGGCACAGCAGCCAGATGCTGACCACACAAAAAAAGAAGGAACTAATGTCTCATAGTCCTGCTAATTGCTTATATAATAACTGTATTTTGGACACAAACATATGCAATTAAAACTGTTTATATTGGTAGTTACCTGAGCTCCTTCAGCTTGGCGTGCAGAGCCTGCGACGCTTCGAGTTCGTCGGCTAGAGCCTTCTCCTTGTCAGCAAGCTGCTTCTTCAGCTTTTGTATAGGGTCGTTCGGGCCCTGACACACAAATAAGATACGTTTATATCGAGGTTAAAAAAGAACGATGCTTATTCTGGTGGGGTGGGCCAGTGGGACCAGTGAATTCTATCCATTGATAAACGTTATTTATTGGTATAAATTATAGAAGAAATGGAGTCTTAACCAAGAATTGGCCCTCAATAGGCACAAATCTAAGCGGACTAAAATTTCGAACTTAGCGCCGTAGTACTTTTTGTTAAGCTCAAAAATACCTATCCAACTATGTAATACACTTAGCTATTGGAAAGGGGACCGAATTTGAATCACCTCCTGGCATTGACCTATAGAAATAAATTCGAATCGCTCTAAAATATGCCATATAAAAAACCCATTGATAAAATGTATTGCACAATTTGCTAAATATTATCGAAAGCGTGCTAGGTCACGATCTTTATTGTATTGTTTCATAAATGAGTTTCGAGGCGATAAACTTTAGCTTATCAGCGCATGTGTAAGGGTCATCAGTGTGTGACTTTAGTCATGCTGACGCCCCTGACTTTGACACGAGTTCTTTATCAATGTTGTTGGAACACCTCAACTATGTTGCGTTTACAAAACATAATAATAAAATCATTTTTTTTTTTATTATGTAATACTTACAATTATTTTATATCTTACAAGTTACTACATATATATTACAGGGTAGTGAAAGAGATATTGAATGGGAACAAGAAGTAGGAATTATAATTTCCGTGGATATTTACCTCGGTCCATTCAGAATGCTCGGGCAGCGGGTCGTGGTGCTTGTTGAGCAAGGCGTCGGTGAGGATCTGTATTTCCGTGCGGGACAAGGCCGCTTCGCGCACGACGCGCACCAACTCCCCCACGTTAACGCCGCCGCTGTCGCCCGCTGCTAACAACAAAGGCATATAAAACAAACCGCGGAGGAGTACAATTTTTCTTGGATTCTAACATGTAGGTTTACTGTTAAATGAAGAAAACGTTAATACAAGAAGTACGTCTTACGGACAATAGTAATATACGCTAAGAACGTCATATTATAGGACTATTCTCCACCTCTGTAACACATAAAGCTGAATCTATTGAGACTGGGAAGCAATCTCCAACAGGTTAGAACCAAAGAATGCAAAAAAAAACGAGTCTGGTCACATTTTGGGAATATAAAACAAAGAGTAACCAGTAAGAACAGACAATCTAGTGAAAAGAGAATGTTGCACTCACCCATCAGCGAGAGTACGTTGGGTTCGGGCTTCTTCTTCTTGTTCTTGGGCGGCGGCGAGGCGGCGGGCGGCGGCGCGGCGGCCAGCGCCTGCTTGAGCAGCTTGTCCGTCGTCAGCTCGCTCGGCTGCGGCGCGTTCAGCGGCGGCACCACCTCCTCGCGCACTGCCTCCACCACCTCCTCCACAGCCTTCTTTTCGGCCTTCTTGCCTAATCATATTACGTACATTAATTCGCAATTCTAAGCTATGCGAATATAAATGAACAGAAATTTCAAAAAAGGTTTAGATTGCGAAGAAACAATTTAATAACCGGCAAATAGCTGTAATGGGAGGATAGTATATGCTGTTTACCCTTGCGCTGTTCCTTAGCAGATTCGCCGCTGTTGTGGCGTTCCCGGGTGACTTCTTCTTTGACGACCTCAACAGGTGCTACAGGGGCCTTGGCCACAGCTTTGCCTGCCTTGGGCGCCTTCGCCACCTTAGTCTCCTTCTTCTCCGAAACATCTTCCACTTTCTCTGGAGCCTAATAACAAACACATCTCGCTATTTTTACTGTCAAATAACTTTGCACTTTTACATGCTGTTACCAGGTATTACAAACGAACATATGTTACTAGTATTAAATCATGCTAACATGCTCGCGTGCATCGATAATGGTTATAACGTTACAATGCAGTCACGACAGAATAAAAGAGACACAAAAGGTTTTGTTGACATGAATACAAGTCCGCCACGTGCTTAACGATGTCAATAATGAAAATGAGTTGAACACATTATCACAAGTAAGAATTCACTTGAATGATTTTACAATGGAGGTAAAGCAATATATGAGACATAACATGCATTCTAGCAACTTCTAAAGCTTATGTTTTAGAATTCAATATTAAATAAAGAGATATAAAAGTTATTCTTAACATTGAAACTAAACACCAATAAAATTGGATGATCTATTCTACTCAGCTACCACTGACACATAATGACAGCCATATGCTCTAATAGTTAATAGACACTCAACAAAACGTACAACAACGACGACATAGACATATTAGTATGTGCGTAAGTGCAGCAAACTCACTTTTTCCGCTACGAGTGTTGAATGCATCAATTCAAACTCGTCTTTGGGATGCATTTCCTCAAAGTGGTTGGCAACAGTAGTGGTCAAGTTTTCTGGCAGCGTACTAGGATCACTAACGCAACTCGGATCCTCTTTATTTAGCAGTATCGGCTTTACTTTAGGATCCTTGCCGCGTTTGCGGATCTGTACAGACAGTGTTGTACCTATAGTAGACTCTACCCTCCACAACATTGGCGTATCTACTTATACACATCTACATTGATAATATATATTGAAACAGTAGATATGACCCTCTAAAAATTCAATCTGTTGCAAACATATTTTATTGACCATAGCCCCATGCTAATAAAATGCTGAGTTGAAAAATTCCACTTTAAAAGACTGAAATGATATTCATGGTTCCATTATTTTTAAAGCCAATATTGAGTAAAACCCATGCTTCTTATGTTACACTTTTATCCATCAGATCATGTGACTACTTTGAACATAAACATTAAAAGTGCTATTGTTTATATGCTTCAGCTAAATAAATTTCATAAATACATAATAAACACAATAATCCAACATTTATAAGGCATTTTACATTTCTACATATATAAATACCAAGTTATATAAATAGTGTGAACTTGTTCCCCAATAATATAATTAAAAACTTGTTATTTTGTGAATAATTATCAC
Organism: Autographa gamma; assembly: GCA_905146925.1. Taxonomy (NCBI): domain Eukaryota; kingdom Metazoa; phylum Arthropoda; class Insecta; order Lepidoptera; family Noctuidae; genus Autographa; species Autographa gamma. Next base: position 4,480,185 of record LR989868.1, on the reverse strand, counting down.
AAATACATAATTTTTGAGATATCATAACAAATTACTTGATAAAGGCAACAATGTCAAATTTCTTGCGAAAGCTATCATGCAATGTTACCATTTGAGTAAGTATAGGTACTTGCTGGAGGTTGAAAGTTATAGGGTCAGTTCAGAGCTATATCTATAGAGATAGAACAGAATGCCAGTGAATCTTCAGCAGGCTAGATATCATATCAACTGTTATGCAATTGACTTTAGCTAATGATGAACTTATTTTAAGTGTAGTATAGACAGAAATATTTATTTTCGCCTATTAAATGCTTACTCACACAACTATGCAAAATTACATCACATCTTCAGAATACCTTTACGGTGTGGCTGTTTTTTATAATCAGTAGCAATTTGAAATCCTACCTTTACATTTGGTGGTGTGTCCCGTGGCACATCTACAACTACAGATGAAGAAAACTCAACATGTCCCTTGTGAGCAGGAACAGCATCATCTTCTACGCCACTCTCAGCCGGTGCCTCACTCTCCACCTCACTGCCGGTCATACCCACTGCACTTTCCTTGTTCTTTTCCTTCTTTGCTAACTAAAATATCACACATTTTATTACTAAAATGCCTACAGCCACTATAATTTATTTAATATTGTCTATGTTGGTAAAAAGTACACAACAATCATTTAAAGCTACTTGTTGTTATTTTCACACAATTATTACTATAGCATATGCTATCAAATTCTTTTAACATATTATTATCCAATATAATAATAAATGATACAAAGGTAGATAAATATTTGTTCAATTCATTACCTTCTTATTAGCTTTCTTCTCTTTCTTTTTAGGTTGCTTTTTACTTTCAGCAAGAGCAAGTAGTTCAGTGGTGGCTTTCCGCTGCTGAGCCATAGCTTCCTCATAGCTGGTGCCTGAGGCTGAGAACAGCCCCATAAGCAGCAGCATGGCGAGACCGGCCACTCCCACCCCACACAGTACTAGCAGTGCTTGCAGCTCCATTGGATCTGCCGCACGCGCCTACCTCCTGAAGTAGAACAATTAACGAGCTTATGATTGTTCAAAAATACTGAGTCAAGGTTTATTTTTCTTTATTTATGTCTACAAGTTATTAATGTTTAACAGGAATCACTTAATATCTTCCAATATTACGATGCATTTAATTCATCAATTGCTTTACGTCTAACTTGTTAATACAATACGTAACGGCAAATAATGTCACATATTTATAATATAGTTTAAGATATATACGAACCACAGTTCAAACTAATTTATTAAAAGCCGAGCGCCAGCAAAAAACTAACTGTAATCTACAAAATACTTGGAAATATTCTAACAAAATGAAGGTACGAGCTGACACGTAAGCAATGACACATGTCAAAGGTTATTGACAGTCCTTTCGCTCAAAAGTAATTTATGCTGACTATTATGTTACAATCCTATTGGAAAAACCTGCATATAAGCTCTTAAAGTACTAGCAGCTTATCTTTTAACTACACGTCTTGATATAAAACAAGTTATTTCACTTTAAAACCGACATCCACCATTTATCAGGCTTATTAAAGTACGATAAGATAAAATTTATTTACCTGCAATTGAGTCAGATGCCGTAAAGTAGAATATTCTGTATTTATTTAATACTAAATTTACATTAATTTTTCGGCGTCACTGTAGCGTAAAAGGATTAAACGTAAGATTTTATTTGCTTTAACTTTTAACTGACCAACACGAACGAAACTAACTAACCGGGTGCCGACTACAGATAACTACAGATTCTGTAGTACAGATTGTACGAGTACCTATGGTACAGAATCAATTTGAATCAAAGAAGTGAGCAGAACAAAAGATAAAAAATATTCTCTAAAGTGTATGTGGATTATTTGGTTTAAAAGACCTACTTTAAGAAAAATAGTTGTTAACATTACAAAACAAACACAGCTACACCTGTAAAGCTCTCGCCCTTTGCAATAAAACAATTTTTTTAGAATAAGCCTTAAAGTAGAACATAATATTATCCTGTTTTATTTAGGTAGTAAACAGCGACTCAGTTGGCATGCCGCTACGTTTTAGTAGGTACCTACCTACCAAACTTTGCTCAGGGTGATATCGAGAATGTCATCTTTCTGAACTGAAAGTAAAAGATTCCAGATTTACGAACGCAAATTAAAAATGGTTGCCAGCTAATGAGTATGACAGACAGATGTCAGCTTTCCTAATCAGTTGCATTTCATCGTAGCAAATTTTTGTCAATTACCAATAACTAAACAGCTGTCCTAATTCCATATTTCATCAGTTTTCTATAATATGTAAAAAGTATTATAGGCAGTGTCTCAGTTCTGTGCAATGTGTTTATACTAATGTAAAAGAGTTACCCTAAAGCCTTGATATACCTTTCTTGTTTAAAGAATGTCGATTCCTCCACTCGTTTGTAGCACTCCTCCACCACCTGAGCAGTGCGAGGACGACAAAGATCATGAAGATTTCGACCTATCCTACAACTGTAAGTTTTACTCCTACTTGAGTTTAAAATAGCTCAAATAATTAAGTTAAATATCTTTTTAAAGTTACATGACATCAAAACATTTCTTGTAACATATTTAGAAAATTACGAGCCGTTTTCTTTTGTATCACGTTGGAATTTCTTACTTTTCAGCTATATATATATAATTATAATATAAAATCTTAAGTTTATGCAGCAAGTTCCATTATAGTCATTGTTGTCTGATATGCTATTGTTCTTGTCCAATGTACTAACGCTATCTATCAAGACATCCTTATAATACATAACTGACTACACTATGCATATTATATATGTTCTAATTACTTTATTCATTTCAGTATCACAAGAAGAGGATGATGACGATGTAAATAATGATTATAATTATGGCAATTTCTCTTCATATAATCATTACCAACCTTCATCAGATAATAAACCACTTGAGATCAAAGAACATGAGATTACAAAAACTGTTGACCACGAGGTTCACAAAGAAATATTCATAGAATATGAAAATAGTACAGTAACTGAACAAAGTAATTCCAGCCGAGACACATTTGGAGCTAGTGATATAAATGAAAACAAATTAAAATGTGAAGAAGATACAAACATAGAAGATTTGAATTTGAAATTAGATGAGGAAATAGTCACTGTTATTGAAGATAATGCTGATGAAGTTGAGACTAGTGAACAGAATGCTGATAGCTTTAAAGATTTAAACATTCCATGTAGTTCTAATAATAGTAGCCAAGGTACTAATGTATCATCTTGTGAAAATGTTAATGATCCTGTTGATGGCAAAAAACTAGCTGATTTTGATGAAGAAATTGTGGAAAGGCTTAGTGAAGTAACAACAAAATGTGAATCTAATGCAGACACAATTGATACAATCTTGCCAGAGCCTAAGGGTGCTGAATCCCCAATACAGTTTGTTGAACCACCAATGACAGAGGAAAAAATAAATGATTCAGAAGTGCAACCAGAAATACATGAACAAACTCCAAAGGAGCTTAATATTCCGTCAAATGAAACTGATATAGATGATGATTTTGGAGATTTTGATGATTTCAAATTTGTAAATACTAAAAATAATGTTGCTCCTGTGGTAGAAAGCTCAAATCCATGGGAGAATGCTGAAACAAATGAATCAGATTTTGGAAATTTTACAGCAAATTTTGATGAAAATCAATTTCAGACATTGGATCCACACATAGAAACAATTCCTATATCTGAGCCTGTCCAGGTAATGAGTGAAATGAAGGATGAAGAAAGTAATTTAGATAGCGACTTTGAAGATTTTGAAGACTTCAAATCATCGGCTGTGAAAAGTGGAACAAATGTTGCACCTGAGGAAGAATGTCAAGAACTATCCTTCCTGAATTTGCAATCTTCAGATAATGAACACCAAATTATGGAGAGTATAAGTAAAGTATTAAGTTCAGTGTTCCAGGAAGAGATATCAAATACCACTGTAGAAACAGAGTGTAAACTAGAATCATTACTGAGTGAAACATGGGGCCATCTAATGCAAACTGATGAGAGACAACCATATATTGTGAACTGGAACAATTCATTAGGACAGAAAACACTCCTAAGGGCTTTGTGTATTGACTCCCGTAATATTGTAAGTATGAGCAAAGTTATTATAAATATATTCCTTTATACACTTAGATTTTTCATATTTGTTAGTTTTTTAGTTACTCTGGCTGGAGGCCCTTAAGGCTTTAGCCAAAAGCTCGTTAAAGCAGTCAAAGCCTTAAGCTTTTTCATTTTCTTTCCTTAACTTCCATAACAACCTATTTTGAAATGCCTTAATAAATTATGAATTATTATTTATAGCCTACTTCTTTGACAGCTCTGTGAAATAACTATAGATGAGTTTTATGTTCATTATTGTTTTTCTAGCTATTTGGACCAAAATGGAGCAGTCACATGCCTAAGTATGCTGCAAACTTGAGCAATGCACCTCTTCAGCCACAGAAACAAGCTTCTGCTCCCTCTAATGCAGCTCCAAGTGAAGTTGTAGCTGAAAAACCAGCCAACAAGCCAACAACCTGGTCAGACCCCTTCACAGCAGATGGTCAGGAATGTAAGTTCACAAGAGTTTGTTTTCATCACTTACTAACAAGATGACATAATGATTCAACCTCAATTAACATTGTGTAATGGGCACATGCTGCAATTCAGTAAAACAACACGCAAGTTACGCACAGTCCAGTTGTAATGCCAGAAATATGATATTTTTGTAACCGTAACTGTTATTGAACCAAAACATTGTGAATACTTGAACAACTAGCTTTTCTAATGATAACTCACCATGGTAATTCTTTTGCATGTCTTGCACTTGGATCAATAACATCCACCTGTATATTATCTGCTTCATCCTATTCCTATAGTCACCTATGCCGAAGCCCTACTCCTTGACCTTGAACACCTCATGGCTACCCTAGACCAAATGGCTCATAACCATTCCACCCTCAAGATATCAGAATTACTTTCACATGGTAAGTTGCTTGAATACTACTGACGGACTACGATTGGTAAGATTTACTGGTTATTCTGTAGAATGTATGTACATATTATGATGGTCGCAATGAGCTCCTCTACAGTAATATCAATCTCCCACGTTTTTTTATCAAAAACACTGAAAAAGTTACTTGAATAACTGTTTATTGTTTTCTAATTTAAAAGGGCCATATAAAGTTGCTGTGGATCTCATATAAAGTTACTGTGTGTGGCGTTCGATTCCCCAGCTTGTAGTTTAGCAGGTCCACTGTGTCATCTTAGTAGCACGTGTTATATTTTAGGGCCGCCCGGATATTTCTGAGAGTCGTAAGTAGTCTGGTAGTAGCAAAAATAATATGGCACTAGTGGCTGCCATACCATTTTTGCTAGTGGTCTTAGAAAATTTGGTGATTATGTTACAAATATTGTAATTAGTTTAAGGATTCAAAACCTAGTGAAGCTAATGTTTGTTTTCCCTTTTCCAGCTTGTAACACCGATACCGACAGTTCCAACATTACGCCGAGACCAACTGACTTAGATGTATTTGAAGCTGCCACATCTTCTAAGTCTGATAAGATTTATTCAAGCACTCTTGGTGTACAACCAATACGACAAATAAGCTTACCCGACACTCACATTTTTACACCGACTGACTCAGAAATACCTCGGTCTAAAACAATACATTACGACCGCAGTCCTGGCGTTCTCTTGCCACAACCTGTCATGGGCGATAATAACGTGCAGATAGATAATTCTGCCAAACAAAATGTCAATTGTGCTCCTGAAACAAGTTCTGAACATAGCAACGAATACTGGGAATTCCAAGATTTCAAGAGCACTAATGACTCTACTTCCCTACCATCTATAAATCAATCCGAAATGCCTCAAGAGAAGAAAATGGAAATAGCCACAACTTTACCCATAGCAAACATTGCCTATCAAACAAACTTACTGCAACCTATCAAAGTAGAACCTTCAATGCCTACACTGAATTGGCCTGATCCTGGTGAAGTAAAAGTGGCTTATGATGATTTCTCAGATTTTGTGTCAATTTCGTCACAACCTACGGAAAAACAGGGGAGTGCTCAACCACCACTGCCTCAAATCGACGTTGATAATATTAATAAGTCTGAAAATTTTAATGATCTCAATGAAAAAACCAATGAAATTTTCGTAGAAGCAGAAAAGCCTGAAAGTGAGGCTTTTGATGACGATTTTGATACCTTTCAATCTGCGCTGCCCTCTAACAGTGGTGCAAATGATTTCAAAACAACTTATGGATATACAAGTAATCAAACGCCAGCAGAGGAATTTACAGACTTCAATAATGGATCTCCTAAAAATAATAATATTAAGTCTGACAACATATCATTTGCAACAATGCAAAAACCAAGCGAAACTTTAACACCGAGTGTAGGCCACATCTCGAATACAAGTGAGTTTACCAACAAAAGTTCCTTATCTTTAGGCCCACAAATCCAGCCTAGTCTTCTGCAGCCCACCCCTGCTAGTTTCAGTGCAGTGAGCCCACAAATGCAACGAACGCCCGGCCAAATACTGCAACCATTGTCTTTAGAGAGTTATTCACAAATAAACTGGCCTAGTCCTGGTATAGACTTACAGGACTTGTCGAGATTTAATCCTGTGGAAACATTACATTCCTTGAAAAGTGATTTGAGTGTGAGTGGTCTTAGCAAGGGAGCCTCTCCAGTACACACCAATAAATCAACGGTTGTTAACCAATCGTCTGACGACGACGTATGGGGCGAGTTTGTATCGAGTAAACCTAAACAGCAGCAGTCACACTCTAAGATAACGCCAGCTTTTGCCGAAGACGACGAATGGACAGACTTTATTTCCAGCCCCAGTGCGAAACCTCAAAACGGTTTAAACACAATAAGTTTTAACGTTCATACCAATTCCAACATACAAAAAACGGCACAGAATAAATTCTCCATGAAAAACAAACAAACACCTGTTGATATCCCGACATTAAATTATATTACTCCTAAATCAAACACTCACAAGTCATACAATGATAAACATTTCCAAAATTTATAACAACACAATTATTATTGTCTTATAATTTATTAAATTGTACTTAATAATAATAAGTATTACATACATTTATAATTATGTAAATAGGGTGGTGGTGTATGTAAGTATAATTTGTAATATTTTAATAATAATATTTATGTATGAAATCGAAATTATTGCAATTGATCTTTGCACTAGACTTCTAGCATAGTAGATATTTGTACCTCTTATTAGCTGTTACATTTAGCACTTGCACAATATGACTTTAAAAGCAAGTTGTGAAATGATATAATTTAATAGTTTTGTATAATGTTTGGTTTACGTCATAGTGTGCAAGTTTAAATCAAGACCCGTCCTTAATTGTTTTGAATTCGACATTAAGTTTTCGTCTGTCTGACATTATTGTTGTGTTCATGAAAATTTAAGCCAATAAAAGCAATATTTGTTATAATGGATTAATCGTATTTGTATATAATGTGAATTATGTATAAATTGTAAATTTATGTAGAAGTGTATGTGATTACAAGTTTTAACAAAATGAGGAAGTTATTTGTTTATTAGCACTGATATATCAAATATATGTTGTACTTACTTCGAGTGAGGCACTAATTTATTATTTATGTAACATAGATAATTAACTATAGACCAGAAAATACAAAAAAAATAGTTACTTCAAACCTAACAAGTGTTCTATTGCTGGGAGTATTAACTATAGACCAGAAAATACAAAAAAAATAGTTACTTCAAACCTAACAAGTGTTCTATTGCTGGGAGTATATTTTTGTCAGTATTTAAATATGAATGTAATCTAATGAAAGAATATTATTTAAAAGTTAAATTTTTCAGAAAATTATTATTTTGCTACTTTAAAAGGTAAATGTACCTATCCGTTTTGTTTATACTACGATCGATTACTCGTAGCAATCATAAAGGCATTGTTTAATAAAGTGTAAATAATGAGACTTATATCCTTCTAAAGCGTCGTTTTATTATTAAACATGTTCCGTTTCATTTTCCGCATCCGAGTGTTCTATGTCTTCTATGTGTGTACCTATGTTTTCTTTGTCATCATCGTCAAGGTTGGTAATGAACTTTGGTAAATTATTTTCCATCGTAGTTCTAAACTGACATTGCTCAAATTCCGGCCAAGATATAAATCTGAAAACGAAATGTAATGAGGTTAATATGTGCTGCCAGGTAAGACGACAGCTTTATTGTGCACGAAATAGAAATATTATGTAGATAGGTAGATATATATCCTTTAACTCTAACAAATATATATATAGGTATTACTTACTTCTTGAACACTGTAATTTTTTGTCCCAGATTTAAGTCACCAAACTCGGTGAATATCGTCATGTGCGGTAACTGAGCGTCATCCTTCCCGGGAGCTAACTCTTTGTTCGTATCGGGCGGATCTTGGCCGGTAATAAGCCAGACTCCGCAGCCCGGTATCCACTGTCTGAAAAATTATTTTGCTATTTGACTTTGTGACACATACAGACTTGTGTATGTAATAATTTCACTGATAACCAGCAACCCCATATATGGACCCCAGAAATGGACTTCAGTAAAGATTCTTTAAAAGTTTTTGCCTTTAGTTCTGCTTGCTTCTGTGTCATGTAAAATTTATTGGGATTAAAAGCTATCCCTTTAAAGTTTTATCAAATTAGGTTCAGCAGGTTAGCAATGAAAACTTAACTTTCGCGTTTATAATATTGGTACAGAAGTATGGATTACTGGTAGATTTGCTGTAGTATGTATACAAAGTAAAGGATAAACTTTAGCAATAATTCCTTTGCAATAAATGAATTGAAATATGGTAATGGTAAAAATTAAGAAATTCCTTAACACTTACTCTAACATGGGTATAATCCTTGTAGACTTGGAAAACATGTGTGGCTTAAAGAAATACCACAGCAGTGGTAAATACTGGGGTGGACAAGGCAACTTGTCTTTCTGGGTGATGTTTACCAGCAACAGTCTGTGCTCATCCATCTAAACATACATAATAACATAACACAAGGAAAGCAATATAAATTTAAAGATTTAACAAAATTAAATGTTTTTATACCCACCAGTGAACCTTTTTTACTGTCTACATTATATGTCCAAGGCAAAAAGTGCACTTTTGGTACAGTTGTCAGAACTTTATTATTAAAAAGCATTTGGAATAGTGCTGGTATTGACCTCTGCTTTTTAAACTGTATTTCATTATCTGTAAGAAACTAAAGTTTTCAATTATGTGATATTTGTTCTGTCCAAAAATCAATAAAAATAGAGTTGATTAGATACTTCATAGTGATGTGCAGGCATTGTGATGAATAGATCAGGTTTCCCAAGTTGATTGTTAGCATTGTGAAATATTATATTATTTATTAAATGCTTTACAAAAGACAATCCTGGCATGGATCCAACAACTTTTACTACACAATCTGAAAATAAATAAAAAATGCTTCATTTGTATACTTTTTATTTCTTTTTATACTTTATTTATTTGAGTATAGTTATATTTTGTCTTCTTAATTTTCTTATAATACTTAGGTATAAAATGTATTAAAAAATATAAATATCAAAGAAATGTAAAGCAAATTCTTTTATTCTATGTTATGAACGAAAAAGTTAATTTGTAACAACATGATGCATACCACTATCATTCGTGTACAAATCGCCCAGTAACTCTTGAATTCTGTTCCCTTGGTCCAATTTGTCCTTAAATGCTAGTTTCCACATCCCAAAGAAATCGGCTAATTTAAATATTATCCTCCCAGGGTATTGTTCTTGTAACTTCTGTAATTCAATATATGTACATGTTTTAATTGTATTATAAAATTGCCTGGTAAGCATTTTTAATATTTAGAGCACCTTACATAATAATATACATCTAAATAACTTACAGTCAAATTACTTGCGAATTGATTCGACATTTCATACATATAAATAGGCTTATTCTGACATCTCAATAGTTCTTCACTTAAAAATCCAAAACCGGGATTCACTTCAACCAAGGGTGAGTTATCGTTGATGTGATCTTTTATAGTGGTCACTATATCTTTAGCAGTTTTTTGGTTAATCAAGTACATACTTTCTGGTGTTTTGTACTTTCTGAGTAAAGTCCTGGGTATTTTATCTTTAATATTGGTGTATTCTGGTAAACTGTTTACATAGTTAACAACGTCCGGAGCCAGTTTTGGAGGCGGTTTTTCTTTAGTTTGTTTGCTGACTTTATGACATAACCTCAACGAGCCAGTTAAGTGGTTTCTCTCATTTAACCTTACATTGCGCAACATTTTTTTAAACATAACGACTTACTTTCTGGGCCTATAAATTATTAACCTTTTATTTAGGGATAATATAGGTACTTTTATATAAAATGTAGCAACTATTTAATGTACACAAACAATAACCTAGAAACCAAAACAAATCCACCACTTGTCACAAATGAGCTGTCACATTTGTGACAAGTAACCACAGAAAAGCAAAAATAAATCCTTCACACAGATCGTGTAATATTTTGCTGTAATTAAACTTGTCAAAGTAGTTGAAACATGGATTTAAATATTTTGATGGTGCCGGGGACGGTAAAAAAAAGTAAAATCAGTATCAGTTCCAAATCCACAAGATCAAAAATACGAAAAAATTTACTTGTCGGCTGTAGTTAACAAAGCGGCAACGTTACCCTTTGAATGGCGGAAATGTTGCCTGTGCCTGTTGACCTGTGATGTCTACATGATGAACTGTGTGCTACAACTAGAATTACTCATAATTTGCTAAAATTTACTGTTAATCCATCCAATACATAGCAGCGCTAATGTTGAAAGAAATTAAGAGGTAAGTTACGAACTTACGAAGATTGTAATTAATTGGAAATTTTACTATCACATTTATAACAACGTAGCTATGTCAATTAAAAAAAAAATGCCAAAATAGATTTTATTTGATGATTAGTAGCTACCTACTAAGTACATACGTGAAAATGAGTTTAGAAGTTTACGCATCACAGTTTTATTTGTTTATGTGAAATACCTATTAGTTTTATGTACTTTATTTAGGCGTGCCTAAATTGTCCAAAATGTACCTATTTACAACACTGGACACTTACCACCTGTATAACTTATAGGGAGCAACATAATATTGTGTGTCAAAAAGTAACTTGTTTGGGTAACCACTGCGAAGCAGTGTCTGATTCCTGCCCTACTTGTCTTCTCACTCGCCCAACATAAACCTGCAAAATTACCCACCAAACACCTTTTTCGTAGCAGGTCGGTATGTGGACCCTCGTATTTTATATAGACGACATAAAACCGCTCGGGAAGTAAATCCGATGTAAATTATTCGTTGTCATGTGGATATTTGTACTGATTATTACTTTGTATACATTACATACATTGTATTGATTATACTGAACATTACTTAGCTTTTGTTACAACTACCTAATAAGTACCTGCCTGCATTAGAATGTGAAATATATCGATTCGGCTTGGGAATAGGTAAGTTAAAACTTAACCTTTATGAATTTAATGGTCTTCCGTCTTATGCAAGATTTAGAGAAGAGATCGACGTTGCCAGCTACTTGTTAAAAAAATGCCCGTAGTTTTCTTAATTGCACTTAATCTGTTAATTTTTGCCTTCCTACACGCGCAGCAATACAGCATTTTTTGTTTATGACGTTTGTGTAATAATTAACGACACAAAGTGAAAAATACTAAACACCAGGGGCCCAAGTCTGCTATTTACACTCGGTTCAATGTCTTCATAGTGGCGTGCCAGCAGAGCCATTTTCGGAAAATTGGTATTCTACTAAACGTCAAAACATCAAAATTGCGCATTGGAACGATTCGGTTCAATGTTCAACGACTGTGCCCAATAGTTCATACATTTGGTACAAATTGTAATGCGCAATTTTGACGTTTTGACGTTTAGTAGAATACCAATTTTCCGAAAATGGCTCTGCTGGCACGCCACTATGAAGACATTGAACCGAATGTAAATAGCAGACTTGGGCCCCAGTTTGTTGCAAGGTCGAGGCTGTATGAAAACTAGCACCAAACCGTGCAGGATATCTGTTATTAATCGTAAAGATTCTAGGAAAATATATGACATAAAAATGCATGTGCAGGCAAATACGTGCAGAGATTTGATTAATTAATGATAATGAACGTAGGTACCTAATTTCGATGCAATTAAATTCTGAATCGGGCCCGTGTCAATATTATCGGAGGCGATAATCGGTGGGCCTATCCGTCCTCGATATGTTTAATTTAGTAGCAAAGCTTTCATTCTATAACAATACCACGGTGAATTTCGTTAAAAGAAATACATAGATATGTTTATTACAGTGTACGTAGTGCTGCAGATTGCCTTTGTGACCGTGTCCTCATCTGTCACCTTTGAAGATTGCGGTAAGCAGTGCTTCCTTTTTATAAACGTCATATCCCCCGTCTAGCATCCAATCAGATTCTATTGTTTCTATTGTTTAATTTAGGAATATAAATCTATCCTGCATCAATAAATCAAACTACTATACATCGTCTATACCGTAAACAAAGCTAGGATTTTTCAAGTCCATAGGTTCCATCTACTTAAGTGAAATACAGTGCAATAAATAAAACAAATTAAAATATACTTTGAATGGATTTTCTCTCAAAATGGCTTGAAAATGGCGTTGTTTATTCCTGGCTTAATGTAAGAAGCGTAACTATGCTGTAGCAAGTTTCTAATAAGAATCTCAGAAAAATACATAGGAAGTAACAACAGGCTAAAATTTATGTTTGGAGTTTATATCGGAAGCGGCACTTCATATATGTAAATGTAAAATCTTTATTTTGATATACGTAAAGTAAAAAGTATTCAAACATGAGGGGATTGAATGTAAAACATATATCAGTAACATTTCTAAAGGCAAATTGTCTATGTATAAATAAAGCTGTAATCAAGCAACTGCAGAAAACTGCAGCTCTTCATGTTTATAACCTTTCATCAAAATATCAGAACTATACTAGCTAGGACAATTTGCATCATTAAAAAACAAACCACCTACTCATGGAAATCTTATAAGATACCTAAATGAGTAGGATAAGAATTCTTAGTTAAGATCAGTGAAACAAACAATGAAACAAATGAAGGTTCTTTGGAAGATGACCTAAAGATTTTCTATCTATATTACTAAAAACCCTCTAGAAAATTCTAATATAATCTTTAATACGCAATTATTGAATAGTAATCCAAAAAAAGATAAGGTATTCCTTATTTAGTACAAATCACAGCATTTATTACCTACTTGTCAAATCCTTTTATAACTTACATTTTATCAGTTTACTTTGATTTGATTAGTAATCCCTTTTTGACGCGGTAATAGTTTATGACGTGGGTACATTGATACAGGCACTGTGTATCTTCAACAGGGGTACGCACCTATACTACGTCACAGATTAATTAATGAATAATGTCGATATTCATAGATTAATTAGTAATCGTTGTAAAAATTGTGATTTATCATCAGATGTCAATTGTATTATCAGAACGTGACGTGACTAAGACCACATTACAGGACCATATCTTACAGTAATCTTTGATTCAAGCACTAAATGGAAACCGGAACTAGGTACCTCGTACCTCCTAAGGAGAGTGAACAATAATTTAAAAATAAATTATGTACTTACCATTACGAATATACCTACCATAGGAAGGTAGCTACTGCTTAATCAAATAAAGATTATTCGCATTTTAGGAAGCAGTAATAAAAGGAAAATGCCACTAATAAATAGAGTACGTATACAATTATACAGTTTACTTACGTCGCTGTAATTACCTACGTAAAGACTCATTGCATCATAATAAAATTGATTTCACAAGTTTATTTTTTTATTGTAGCCAACTTTTTTTTGTTTCTTCTGAATTAGAATTCAGGACGCCGCGCGCCATGATCTACAATCGTATACGCTCGCCACTGGGCTATAGTTCTATATGGTAATTAGATGATATACCTTATGTGTGTACGCCTCATTAATTACAAAATGTAGAGGACTGCAACATATATTATAAGCATCAGATTGTTTTCTTGTCTCAAAAATACTTTAAAAGACGTAAAACGACAGGGCGACATGAGGATGCATGTCTTTGTTATAGCGAAATGCATGACAACGACATATAATGCATTTATTTACCTGACCATGGAGGTATGTTCAAATACTTGATGCGTTACATAATTACCCAGCTATCAGATCAAACTACAATAAGTAGCGATCTTTGTACCTACCAAGTTCTAGCAAGTGACAAACACCGACGATAAATATAATTATTTAAGTGATACCTACAACGTTCTATACCTACCTATTGTATTTAAGTTTTCCAATCAGTCATATTTATTTTTAGTTGTATTCATCACATCATAAGGCAGTAGCTAAATAGTGATGTTTTTTATTTCGTTTATCTTGTTGTCGTAAAACTGGCTGCCTGTTATAAAGTTGTTACAAATACATTTATTTATAGAGTAACATGTCATCTAAGTTATACCTTTGTACATATATAAATAAGAAGCTCCCACGACCAAGAAAATATTGTTATAAATTTTACGACGGTTATTTATAAGATTACCATAACTAAATACTTAATCATTTCAGTAAAAACTAAATAAATAAAATTATTATAGCTAAGTACCAACATTAAGTTGGTAAAATTATTATCAAGATAGTGATTGACATTAAATTGAAGAGTTATCAAATACTTATTTAAAAAAAATAGAGTAGAGCATTTCAGTCTAGTTCACTATATAAATAGATTTGAAATGGAAACATGTTATATCATTAGTTATCTTAGATAACGATATTATTATTTTTATAACAACAAACAAGAACTATTGTTGTAGCCGCGAGGCGTACCTACTTCGGCTACTTCCTATATGATAGCTGCCGTCAGCCGAGTCATATTCGCTAGACGCCGCGTGAATAGCGTATGAGGTTTGCCCGGAATTCAGGGAGAACACGTGGGTATGGATTCTTACGATGAAAACAATGCATTAGCGTGATGTCACATCCGTTGCGGTGCGATTTGGGCTTGCTAATCATTTTATACGAAAGACTGCAGATAAAATACCAACCTAATATTACTTTGCTATAAGTTTTTAATACTACTACTAGTAATTCGGACTGTATAATTTTAAATAAGGATCTTTTATTAAAAATCCAATAGCAAAGCAGTTCAGCTCTCGCTGTTCTGTAATATTCCTAATGTACAGGGTGTTACTGTAATGGTGTGTCTATCCAAAAAGGCTTAAAAGTGCATTTAGTATGGAGTAATTTTACAACATATACAAAAATCAACTGCCTCTATACCAGATGTACTCATCACCCCTGTCCTACCCTACCTTGTACAAATTATAATTCCCTTTACTGAGAATTCCTTGAAATGCAAACTAGGAACATCGCCGTTTGTTGACCCTGCGATAAGACAATAATAATGTTATTCTGACGTGTCGTTGACAGGGTCTGCTTACGAGCTGAAGGCTGTGAACATTGACGGCTGCGGCCAGAAGCTTCCGTGCTACGTCACCTTGGGCGAGGATGTCCCCGTCAGCTTGGACTTCTATGCCGGTGAGTGACCTGACAATGATTGCTCTACCAAAAATTACCAACGGTGAAGTACCGGCGAAGTACACTGCGTCACAGTGTGTGGAATATTTTAAACCTATGGGCGGGTTTTTAATAACACTTCACGTAAACTCCAATCGAGGTAGGGATTTTTCCAAAGAGAGCTGCGATTACCTACCTAAAACTGTGTAATTGTTACCGTGCCTACTCGTTTTTTATCTTCTGTTCAAAGATAACGTGTTCATGAGCTTGAAAATATTCCTAAGTTCTTACAGCATACAAAAAACAATGAAAGATCCCAACACGACCCGATTTGATCTTGAATCTTAGGAGGCCGTTTAACATCAAACTTATTTTTTTTGTTGTCAAGTCGACATGTTATTAAAGAAAAAAATATTAAAGTAAAATAGCGTGGTCATAATGACGAAGGCATTTGCTTTTATCATCTGGTAGGTAGGTGTTGTATATGATGTATTTTTAAACAGTATGTTTCAATTTTAATTTCAGATTTTGTTTCGCGCAATCTGGATCAAGATGTAGTTATCAACATAAACCATATAAATTTAAAAACGCAAGTTAGCCCTGGTAAGTATTTATATGTATTAAAAACATATTCTTAAACAAGTAAACAATTTTCCTCTTTTCTGAGAAGTAGGTATAGCTCGACCTATTTAGCATTTACAGGTAAAAATAAAGTTTAATATCTTTATCGGATATTAATCAAAGTAAATTGTAATGAGAACCAGATAAAATATATTACTTATTGGAATTGATAGCTGTAAGTAATGTCCCTAATTAATCAATGTAAGGAATAGCCAATTGAAAAGCATGTACTGTATTTTCATTACCATTCTTTTCATATGTAGTAGATATTAGAAAAGTGCAATTAGTCACTCGCGGTGGGGATAATTTAACATTTTTAGTATCGTTGATGTAAAACACTACTTCATCATTTAAACATAGTATGCTTAAATCAGACGAGATGGACACAAGACAAACATATCAAACTGGGTAGTTACTTTGCGGTTTCATTACCAAGAAACTTAAGATTACAATCAGACTTAACTTCGCAGTTGTGTTCTTGTTATGCTTTTTTTAATAAGCTTGTATAAAGTAGTTAAATTTGACGTTTAGATTCTAATGAAGGAACCAATATAATAATATAGCTAGGTGCTTTATCTACTGTCGTCTGTCCGTTCTATTTTCAATCGTTTCGAGCTTTTTGGCCGAGGCTTTTAAGTAGGTGTCTACGGTCTACCGTATGTTTAAGAAAAGGCAGGTAGCTTAATTATATGTACTGCACAATGATGTACCGATCTAATGCACTAAGATGCACGTAATGTCACTAAGTAAGGCTACGTTCCAACTTTATTAATATGCTCGATACATGCTCCACGTTGGTTCCGGTCCACAGCAAAATTGTCATGTCCTTAGGCTAAGTACTTATTTATCGAAACTGCATAAAAGACTAACTAAAATGACAATTTAATACATAATCCGCAAACAAAACACAAAGAAACACGCATGAAATACATAATTAAATAATATATGTTCTATTTTAGACACACTTAACTTTTTATAAGTCTCTATGATAAAAGGACACGGCAATTAGTTTTTATAATAAAAAAAAAAGTACTTATACATTATGTACTTATGGCAAACTGATAATAATGATGAAATTTAGTCCCTATTACACTGTTTATGGTAGTAGAAGTAAGATTTGGTGTCATCAGATGAATGTATGTTGGATGCTCGATTTTCAGAGCGGTGTGAGATCTACGACTGCCCGGTGACGACGGACATCGTGACCTCCTTTACCAGCGTGATGTCAATACCGACCAGCATAGCATTGGTAAATATAACCCAATATTAGTTGTTTTTTTTTTGCAATTTTCTGTACCAATAATATAAATACGAAAGTGAATATATTTGTTTGTTACATTTGCAACGGCTAAACAACACTCACACTGCACACTTTTTGTGCATTTTGTTTTAATTTCTCTGTTTCGTTGGAATTTTGTTAAATACCTTGTTGTATAAGCGGTAACATATCCGCGATTTCGGGGAACCTTATTTACTAAGGCATACCGCAATAGAAACCTCAGAAAACTGTAAGACAACGTATATCCAAGATCTGCCAAATGATCTTGTCATGGCTAGCATAAATTACGTTGGAAGTCAGTAGAAAGGAAACACTCTCTCACTCACTGTTTTGAAAAATGTTTGTAGAGATAGGTATAGACCTACGAAATAAGTATAAGTATATAGAAAATGGCACCCACTGGATACTGGCTTCAGGTTTTGCGGAATGCATCGTAAAGGATCATTAAACCCGCGACTCGTGAAGGTTTCCTTCAACATTGACTCTACAAAAAGTAGTTATATTTAGCTAGTTTAGCATTATAATTAATCAATTGTGAAGTAGGTAATTACGCACTTCATGCATTCGTGTTAAGCACCATGATCCTTGCTAAATATTTTAATTATAAACCAACTCTTTGTGCTGTGTTACTTTGTAGTCATTATGTGGGTTCAATTTACATATTTTAACAAAGTCAGGGATATTATTTATATTTATTAACTTTGGGAACACCTTTTTACATTATATTTTATTACGTTTCATGAAATGAAATAAAATAATTTTGTCGTCCAACCAAGTACCGATGCCGAGAACTAAACCATTACTGCGTTTAAACAAAAACTAGAGTTGTAGGTACCTATATATCACATGCTCTGAAAAAATTGGTAATTTATCAATTTAAAAGATTTAAATTAGTTGTCTGTTATTATTTTAAAGACTGCCCAAGCTTCGGAACAAATCACTAAAGTATGCAAAACGTTAGCCTTCGGGGAACACAGACTTGTTGTCTGATAAACTCTTGTTTCTTTTCAAAAACAACTATAAAAAGATCACATACGTAGCTCGTCAAAATAATATACTTTTAATTATTTATCAAACATTATATTCCACTTTGCTTACCTTCGTTTCTACCTATGGGATGTCATCTAGGTGACCAAAGTAGTTTTATGTGTCTCCTCATTTCTCCTCGGATACATCACGGGGTGAAATGGCAAAATAAGTGTTAATAATAATTGATCACCTCGGACCTACTCCCATATCACCCAGTTGAACAAACGCGTTTTTTTATGCAACTGAATTAAACCACTAATCTGTGAACAAAGTGGAATATACTATTTATCAATTTTTAATATGCGATTCAAATAAACGAGGGTTGCAATTTTTAAAGAGATTTCACAATTCATCAAAAGCAAATTTAATTTAAAAAATATAAAATTAATATCCTTTTCAAATCTTTACAGAACCAGCGAGGCTTTCTGCGATGGAGGATTGAAAACGAATTCGGGAACCAAGTGTTGTGTTACTCGGTGCTCGTGCAGACGCAGAGTCCGTTGCAGAAGGTGCTGCGTCAGTACTTGAGAGCCGTAGCCAACTATTTGCCCTGACACCAACACATCTTCTTGCCCCCATAAGGAACCAATTATACGTGCTATATACTTATTTATTCCAAAACTTTGGTGTTTTGTATTATAACATTCACTAGTGTTTAGGTGTCACTATGTGAAAATTATGGCTTTAATTTCTTGAAACTTTTTAATAAAATATGTACCTTTTATTAGATTAACGATATGGTATTGATGAAAAGAAGCTTCGAGCAGAAGAAAATTAATATTAATAATAGACGACATGGACCATATATCGAATGAATCGCGGAGATCTTATTACTATAGAAAAGCGTTACCGATAATAAATGTATGGAAGTGAATTTTATTTTCGATAGGTTACGTGACTATGTTACTTCGATGCATAAGCGATTCGATCAGCGTTAGCTATTCCAAAATTATTTGTTTTCTATAAGAGCTGTAAAACTAATGCATGACCAAGAAAGAATTCTATTTTTTGTGTCAAAACTGAAACTACTTGAAGGATTTATTTAGCTCGTCCAGACATCTTAAAAAGTGTTTTAATATCCAATATATTTACATTTCTTTGTTGTTAGATATCTACCTTCCTTATGAATAAAGAGACTGACTAATTTGTTAATTAAAAATTAATTGTGTCATTTAACAAATTTTGCACGCGCATTGCTGTAGCACCCTGTACCTATTTAGAACGAAATGTCCTTTCCGTTACAACTGCACTACATTATTTACAGATTTATGGCGATATACCCTATGGTTAGAATAATTCACGATCTGAAACTAAAGGAAAATTACCTAGGAACAATTAAATGTGTTGTCAAGTGTCAATCCAGCTGAGCGGAACTCCAAATCTAAGTTACAGCCGTTAAGATAAAAAACGATATTTGTAGCCATAACAAAGTTATCATCCTACAACATACAAGGTAAACATAATATGATAAAACTTTATTTTGTATGTATATATACACATGTTAATGATTATAGTTTGTTTACCCAAGAATGCCTAAAATAATAAGTGGATAAGGTAGCCACTCAGCAGTAAGTAGATAAATCTACACCTAGCCATCCTTCAATGATCATGATACTCATTCATCGCGTTTACTGTATTGTTTTCTCGAAATCAATCAACTAAAGAAACTCTCCAGTCAGATAAAATGTGAAGTAATTTTAGTAATTATTTAATAATAAAAAAAGTTATACACGAGTTTAATATTTAAACTAGTTAGGCTCGAAGACAAAACGGATGTAAAGAAATGTTTCTAGTTGAAGCTTACAAAACACAAATTGCAAGCATTATTTAATTATATTTGACCAAAGGTAGCATGTAAAATAAAAAAGTGCTGTGTCTTACGCTTCCTGTTAATCCCGTGTTTCTTCAGGCTGGGGAAAAGGGCATGGTGGTTTATTGGCGCACAACAGGGAACGAATATACATTTTTATAAATCAGTCGATATCTGTCAAATTCTATCTGGTCGCCATTTAAGTATTATAAACGTGTTATTTGTTAAGCTTACCATGACACAAAAAGCTGTATGGCTATCTAAGTAATTTGTGTTTAATAGCTTTATTAAAATATAGTAAGGGCGACCCTTGTTGCCTGGTTGTGATAAGTATTGAACATGAGCAATACTTGAATGAGTTGTGCGCAACAAATCTGCGTTCTGGAAATTTAATTAGGATCGATTTAACTTTATCGGATTACTAATTAGGTATGATGGAGCGGTACAAATTGCAGTACTAGTACAAATTAGTTAGTACTGAATTAGGATGGTCTAGAAACAAAATGATTAATAAACGCACTTCTGACTTACATACTTTTTCTTTCGACCCCTAGAACGAGTCACTTGTTTACCCGTATCACCCATTTCTATCTCATATCATCTTTCACAAAATCCATAGCTTCATGATCTTCTTTTTCCTGCGTGCGTACTTAAATCCCTCCTCATAACATGCTCATTACTCTAAATTTCAGTTACCCTCCTCAGCATTCCTATTGCGATCTATCTTTCATCCCTTACTCCCTTCACTCAGGTATTTTTTTCCATTTAGGTACAATTTTTTTCCCTTTCAGTTTCATGGGTATCTTAAAATCACAAATCATCGTCGCGAGTTAATTCAAATGTACAACCTTATTTATATGACTGATGACAGGCAAGCTTTTATTATTTACCACTGTTTTCAAAATACAGCCATTTCAGCCTGAAAATGTATATATTTTGGTCTACGACTGCGAATATTTCGTAAATAATGTATCAAGATATAATCTTTTGGAAACCAAAACAAAGGCTTCAAAAGCTTTTTTTTTCTATCAGATACATTGTATTCTTTATTATAAATTCTCAATATCAGCTATTATCTTAATCTGCATAACTCATAAATTCTGCAAGGCATCTGTGTACCTAAGTATAACAAACCAGCCTCCCACTATATATTGGCAGAGCGATCGCGGCCAACTTATTTCACACTTAGTACTTTACGCGAGTGTTGTTCGCTGCGGCCAGTCGTCCGCGCTCCTCTCCCGCCCCGTAGTGGTCGCTCGCGGTATTGCCCGAGCGTGACCGGCAGCCCCAGCCTTCGCCGCGAGCCCGCGACCCGACACCGACGCTCCACAGACGCAACAATGCTGGCACTCCGGACAGTTGTGTGGCTCTGCGTGCTGGCGGTCGCCGCCGCCACTAACGTGCAGCAATGTCCAGGTGAGCCTCGCTTTACATAAGCCAATTAGAACTCGACCCGCTTTCTTCTCTTTATGAGTTCACAGAAAACGTTCTGTTAGTGTTTCTTAATATGTTGTTATCGTTGTCTGAACCGTTACCTAGCTAAGTAAATAAGGTCAGGTACAACTTCATAATACAGTGGTTGTGCTACATTACACAGCCTATTTGGTACCTGTAATATTTAAAAAATCATTCACATTCACATAATTTACTGCGGTGTTTATTTTGACTCCTTTTTAATTTAAAACTCATGTAAATGCCTTTATTCTAATTTTAAAACATAAAAATATAATCGAGAATAATCAAGTAGGTAGATGTGTAGCTATTAAAAACAACTTCACTGCACTCTAGTCAGATCATGCGTGATGCAGCGGTACCCACCATTTTCTCATGTAACAGATAGTTATTAGTTACAAATGAAACAATACAATAGTACTTACAAAGTATAATGAGTCGTATAACAACGCAGTTGTGAGATTAAGCAAAGTGCACGAGTTCATTATTAGCTCGACCTATGACCTCTCTTTGTTAGAATTGTGTCCAGTGGCGGGAGATAGGTACCTTCCTACACAGCTCTTATGTTTGTTTACTTCAAATGTATTATTTTAGGAATTAGTTTACTTAACCACTCTTTTTAAAATAAGAAATGATTTTACCAAACAAAATATAGCTTTGTAAAATAACAATAAAGCTTTGTGATTTAAAGGTGCCTAAATATTAAAACAACAAATGATATACACATTTCCGGCAAGAAATTCATAGCAAAAAATACGTTTTTATTTCGTTTCATTGGTGACGCCGATGTAGTTAATTAGGTTTAATATTAGTGGCCATCAACTGCGTCCATCAATAACTCGTGTATGTGTAAATTGCCCATTGTCAAGTTACATTATTATCGCTCCGAGCGAACATGAAAATCATAAATAAATCATTCTGTTTACAATCATAAATGTTATTCTATGAAATAAAGATGAAACTGAAAGTAAAATAAAACCTTTTGTTTTTTTGGCATCCAGATATGACCGTTTTTCTCGTGTTCGAAAATACTTGCGTCCCTTACCAAGTATTGTTTTGTGTAGGCGTTTTCGATTAACTTTCGATTTAAGATAGCCTATAAAATCGACGCAAACAGTGCATGTAAAATAAGATTAGGTTTCTTCCAATATTTATGATCTCTTTTACTGCGTGGTAACTTCTTCGAACTGAAGGATATTTTATTGTGATTGGTTTCTTGCGCTTCTAGTTTCGAAGTTATTTATCTACAGGCTATAAATTATAAATACAGCGTAAGCGTCTACGTATTGGTCATAAAACTGCAGATGTTACTGCAGGGTTCTCACTTCATGCATGCAATTAATCTGAATACATAGTTGAATATAGCTATCTACACAATAAACCTAACATGAGGGTACTAAGGGAAATCTATTCTACCCATAAAATATATTTCTTGATGTTATTCTTAGTTCAATTTTTATCTTCATTCAGCATTTTGGTATTATCGATCCTACTTACACAAGTCATAAGCAAATATTAATTAGCTGTGTAGGTAGTGGTAGGTAATTAATTAATTTGATCTTATGTTGACTTTATTTCATTGAAAATATGGTTAACATGTAGTTTAATTAAATATTAGCTAGCTACGTGAAATTTTATTTTGTGAAAATACAACATCTGTATTTTCTTCCTGACTCACGATGCATCTGTTAAATTCAGATCTTGTTCTCACTATTTTCTAACCTGTCAAACCGATTTACAGAGTAAGTCTGCAGAACGTTGTTGATAAGCATTACCTTCAGTCTTTACTATAAAGATCAGATCGATGAAACTGATCAGAAACCGCAGTCATTAGGATGCGATTATTGGAACGTTTATGAGTAGCTGCGCTTCCACGGTCATGGCTAACTAGTCCAGTGCCAACTGCAATTAGCTATCAAGACTTAATTACAGCAACAGACTTGCTCGCATCTTGTATATAAGTAATAAAAACCATTGAATAAGGGTTTTTTCCCCTTTCAAGGCTAACTTTTGTAGATATCCGTGTGGAGTGAAAATAGACTACCGATTTAAAATGTTGGTAATTATTTATCCTGCAAACTTGACGTCTTGCATACCCATATTTTTATGTCATTAAAATAATTATATGTTGCGATCATAGCAGATACAAATAAGCACAGTGTGGGATTTGATATTTTTGCCGGCTTACTACACTTACCTCTTTTACGTAATGTTCTACTACTTACCATTGTTGTTAGTTTTTCCGTTTCATAATGTCTATTTTAAGTGGAGACTAAGTGAGACATAATATATATTATATATTTTGCATGATCATCCTAGCACTTTAGCCCTATTATTTTTATGTGTCAGCAACCACAATTAATCATCCAACGGGTGCTTTAACACCACTTTTATTTTAGTTAGGAAACATAGCGCGGCAAGAACATCAAACAACTTAACTATGTTATACATAGACACAGTAAATAATCAATTAAATAAGTATGTCCAGTATTGCTTGTATTTTCACCTATTATTTTCATTATATTACCTATCAGCTATCATATTCAAGCACATTCCTCATTGACAGCAATGCAAATATTTAGAACAAACCTCATTCAGTTAGAAAATGTCGTATTTATAGGAAATAATAGGTAACATTTGATATCTAATCGAACAATCTGTGATTATCACGTAACCGCGTAACCGCCACGGTATACGATGATAACCTATTATATTCAAATATTGATGAAATCCTCTTCTGAATACAAATTCCTACCTGCTTCTCGGATAACAAGTGGTCTGCGAGTAGAACATCTTTGTTCTGGCCTACACCTGTTTTTTATTTAAATATGTATTTTAGTATGTGTACAGCCACTAACATGCAGAGCACGATAACCATGACACGTTCTTGTGCATACAAAACTTATATTAGCGCGCAGACGATTCGGGGCTTTGTTAAAAGAATACCGACAAAAACAATAGCCATTATTATATTAAAAATCATTTTTTTTTTGTTATCTACGTGGGGTTCTAACTGACTTCAAAAGAAGATTGCTGCGATTTGTCGATCGATCTCAAGCAATCTAAGATCAATAAAATACACTTTTTCCAGATTTTTATTATAGAAATCGATAAAAAATATGTGAGTTTATTTTTAGTTCTTTAAAGTGACGGTAATCTAGATTTGTTTATTCAATGTCAATTAGATTTGGATATTGTATCCACATTATGTCGAATAGAATCATTCACATCATTGCATTGTTACCTACATTGTAGATTTATTTTGCGATTCACTATGATTTACAAAAAGCTTTTATTTTGCCAGTCAAATACTAGTAGTTACCTATAACAATCATGTTATTTGTTTCGGTGTATGGGTCAAATCTGATATGTAGATGAATGTGGTAGGATTAAGACAATTACCTAACAAATGCCACAGATTCTTTTTAGACCTGTCACAATTTTCAAGCCAGAGCTTTACCTACTTACCTACTATTCCAATATAGACAGAATGATAACACAAATCATCATACTCGTTTCAGAACAAATTATATAAGTAATTATTTTTTAGTAGTGTATAAACTAAAAATACATATACATATGCTAATTATCCACAAAACTTGTTTTGCTTCTGAATCGGGATAAAAAATGCCCTTCAATCATTTGACTGGGTATCTAAAATAACATGCAATAACAAGTGCTAATTTTAAACCGGTTTTCTACGTTTTTATAGACAATTACATAAACTAGGAGGGATAATGTTAACTTTATATTATGTTTATTAACACATTAAGAACCTACCAGCTATCTAAGTAAATTGTACATACAATCTTCATGACAGTGTGAAAGCGTATCACGAAAGCAGGCAATATATAGTAAGGAAAAACACCGTAGTTCTGATTATAAAATGGATTATTTTTATACGACACAACCACAATCGTGATACAGACAAGGCACATATCTATCTAGTGTTATATACTACTGAGTGTTGCAGTTTACGAACTGGTTAGAGGATTATCTAAACCAGTTTGTGAACTTGAAAAGGTACCTTCGTCTATGTTACACGGATACCTACTACCTAGGTATCGATGCAGGTACAAAGGTATCTAGACGACTGTTTCTAGGGCCTGACCACTATACCTAAGGAATTATTCTGATAGTTCTGATTCTGTTAAATACAAACTTAACTTATATTAGCATTACACTAATTATAGGCACCTTTTGATAACAAAAGACAATCAAAAAGTGCCTATTATAATCACTATATTTTGTTGCCTATGAATAGGTTCATTGTACCTTCTCGTATAAGTAAAACTCGTCTCGAAAAAGCAAAGGTTTATATTAGAAAACCAGCGAAATGATGATGTAACTCGGCTGATTTGACAAATCCAGTCTGCTCTTTTAAACCTAAACCATTGTTCAGGAAAATGACTGATTTAAACCTCTGTAACTTTTTACTATTATACTATCACTTCTTTTTCACGAACTACTATCACTGGACCGTGTGTGCACAACGACAATGGCAACGGAAATTCGACACGACGATAACAGATACTACATGTAACTATTTTTTGGTCCGACCCGGGATGTGAACCCGTGACAGCGTGCACGACTGTTGCGTTTACGACCACTAGACAACATTCAAGCCTAATTCAGTAAAGATCAATAGTAGAAAAGTTCATTATTTGTTTGTTAGAATACATAATTAGTTATTACAAATTACTGTATCTAACCGTAATTTATAAATTAAATAAAATAAACAAGGAACAAGTTATCATGTTGTGAATAAGTAGCTCAGATAACGACAGAGGCTATTCACTTGACGCAAATGTTTGTGTGCATCGACTACAATTATACCTAAATTAATTACTAATGTCTGATTCGACCACTGAACAAATTAACGTTGTGTTGGTAACTTATGTCAATAAACTAAGTAATTATTGTAAGTACGTAATATACTCGTACCTAGACTTCCGGCTCTACTCTACCTTGTACAAAGTTTAATAAGTGGTAAAAGTAATGTGTCCTAGCATCGAATGCAAGTGTCTATTTACTCGTGATCAGAGGGCTGGTTTGTTCGGTACCTTACTTCGAGTGCATTAAATTGGCATATGAACGATAGGTTAAATTGTTAAAACATGTAGGTACAATCAATATTATATTAATACGATTTAGGGTTCCTTAAATATAACACTTTTAATTTTCGATTATTCAACTCATGTATCTAGAGGCAGAACTGTCCCACTGTGCCACTCTCTTTTCTCTTTCCACAGGTCTCTATTGATTTATATTTGTTGCCACCCCTTTTTGGACGCGTCCAGTTCATCCATCCAGCTCCGCTTGGGCCATAGTTAAATTTCATAATATGCAATTATGATTTATAGTTTTTGACATTATTTTGGAGGCATTTGTAATATCAGTGTTACGTCGGAGAACTGATTGGGTAATATTATCAGCCGGTTTGCCACCACTTCACGCGTTGATTACGCAGTGATTTTACAGACAACTGATTAGGTAATACTTGATACAGATCGCAGAACCCAAGCCGTGGGATAGATTATTTTTTAGGCTTTAACGAAACTAAAATAGTTAGCACGGAACACATAAAATGCAGTAGGAACAGAAAATAACACAACTTATATTTGAATTCCTTTAGTTAGGTTACACGTCACTGTTTGAGTCACAGACTTTACATACCTACTAAATTGGTCCAATTGTTTTGGCATAAATTAGCTGTGGGCAAACCATAGAAATTTTCTTATAACTATTTATGGAACAAACTTACGGACAGACACACTTGTGATCCTAGTAGCACCCTATTTTAACTGTCGAGGCATGGAACTGGTAAAATACCTCCCTGCATAATTGCAGCATATATTACTGCATCTTCAATTTATTCCCTACTTATGCCATCCTTCATCTCACTCACTTCTGAGCTACACAGTGAACAGCTACTACGACTATCTAGTAGTAACAAATACAGATACTTTTTAATCATTTTAACCTTTGACTGGTTTGACACAATCTATTATTAGCTAACCTCGAAACAAATATCTGTAGGTCGTACAGATGTTCGTCTCAGGACATCACATTCGACCTTAAGCTTAGACAGTCGCAAAAATACAGAAAATAAACAAAAACACCTGCTTCAATACAGCAAATGAACTTTTGCGCGCGACTTACAGAAAGCTAATTTAAGCACATAAATTGTTTACCTTGTGGGGAAATCCTGGATCTTAAACCGGAGGGATCTTCATGAATCAAAACGACTTTACCGTCGTTATTTATTTTTCTTTTCATTTTAGCGACGACCGTGCGAATACGCATTGCGAACTAGGTACTTCGATCCCTGCCAGATCCGTATAGACTTAATTTGAAGTAGCACAAATATGTACCAATTGTCAAAACATCAAATTTACTTATTTAACATTTGTTTATTACTTAACAATCGTTTGTATTCAATGTCAAGACCAGGGTCACACACAATGACTTCCTTATGGTCGTATTAAGTTTTTATATGGATAGTAGGTAAATAGGACTTCCTTTTATCCCAGTTTTTATGATATGTCTAAATCTTGGAATTATATATAACAAGTTTTTTACCACGTTTTCGTACCTAGGTACCTACAAGAGATACTTCCTAGTTCACGGATTCGATGTTGTCTGTCTGTTCATGGATTCAATTAAGCAATTTATTTTTATGTTTTTCTAGGTCAAAACTTTGACAACCTCAGTGACAACGTGCAGTTATTGACATGCAAGAAACAGCCATGTCGCCTCAAGAAAGGAACTGATCAACAAATCACAATTACTTTCACACCCGGTGAGAACTTTTATGTACTATTCATTCGTATAGTATCTATTCTATACATATCATGATATAAAGTAGATAGCAGAGGGTAATGACCTAACGCTGGCAAACGAGAGTCGATAAGGTCTTTTTTTCATAACAGAAACCCATCGCCCGACGTGCTATGGGTTCGATTCCCGCCTGGACAAACCTCTGTCTCTGTGCGATAGGTGGATGGTAGTTTGAATCCAAAATGACAGGAATAAAAAAGTGAATAGATGTTCCGGCAAATTCCTAACATTGCAAAAATAAATAACAATTTCCTTATGTACTGTCCCCGTGAGTTTCAGTGCAACAAAAATAATTAGCATTTAGAAGTAGTAAGGTTCATACCGTTCCTATATGTTTATAGTTCCGGTTGGCGTCGAAAGATCAGTATTAAACAATTAACCGAACCTTTAATATTTCACAGTTAAGGACTTACCCCTCGTGTACAACCACGTCAGTGCGGAGGTGTTTGGCGTCCAGCTGCCGTTTGTGGGCGTCGACGGTCAGCCAATCTGCGACAAAATCTATTCAGAAAGCGGAGAAAAGGTCGCCTGTCCTCTTAAGAGCGGAACTAAATATACTTACAAAGATTCCTTCCCCATCTTAGACTTCTACCCCTCGATTGCCGTGCGAGTGCACTGGGGACTGACAGAAGGCAGTGATAACAAACAAAATATCATATGCTTTGAAGTTCCCGCCAGAATATCTTAATTTATACAAAACAGCCAATTATATCTTGCTTGTTAAATAGTTTATTATAATTTAGGATGTAAATGCAATGAAATTATTTCTCAAACATAAATTAAACTGTTTTGAATGGATGTTTTTAAATATCCGCGATGTTTAGATTCCTTCGGATGACGGGAGCATGATGAACCCGTAGACTGGAATATTGAAATCGCGATGAAATCTGTTCAAAGTAGTCTCAATTACATTATTGTGGTTAAACACAAGTAACTCACAATACATATTGTTTTCATTTTGTTAATTAAGGCAATGCCATGAATAAATAATACTGGTTGTTATTCACATTTACATAGAAACATATTTTGTATTAACTAAGTGATATATAGTGTAATTTATTACGTAATTCGTGAAATTGTTAAGATGTAAGCGACTGTAATAAAAGTGATAAAATTAATCTAGTATTCATTTCGATAGATATTAAATATTTATTAACCCATAACAATGTGTCAAACAATGGCAAAGTGTATTCCATTTTCTATGTAGATTGTAGGTACCTTGGATGAGGGTGTAGTCCTCTGGGGGCAATTGATTTACTAGATTAATGACTAACCAGACTCACCAATAATTGTGGAACACCAACCCTTAGGTATAGGAAATATGTTCTGTGTTGAATATTCACTATATTATGACGCTGTCCACTCTCTACGTAGACTAGACAACGTACGTACCTATATGATATATGTATGTACCTATCAACCTATGTTACATAGACCGATATCGATAGCAAAGCCAATTTAAAGGCCGCACTAGGCTGCACGTTGCAACTCTTGGAGATTTTGGGACATACAAATAACTCAATCTGACATTCAAACAACAAACAGCGTCTGATAAAAAAAATATAATTGATAGAATTATAAAAGTAAAATATTTAACTTAATATTATGAGGCAGATTTAATACTATTAAAATGGTATAAAAACAACATGACGCCATTTCGCGTTACTTAATTAAATACACAATTATTATAAGTACATAAAACGACACATTAATAATTATGGTAAGAGTATTTTTTACATCATAAACCAGAGAGCAGCTTTCTTTGTTATGTAACAATTATATTAAGGTTTAGTCTACTCACATCACACTTTCAATTTAATGGATCAGTAAGTATATAATAACAAAACAACAGAGGGTGGGCTTGAAATTACAAAATAGGTAGGTATATTGGAACACTTTAAATGGCCACATATCAGTTGTAACAACTAAAAGCTAAAGCCGACCTTACTGCTTTAAAAAAAAGGCGCAGTCAAGTAAACTGTTACCACTGGTGCGCGCCCTACTGCATATACGAAACAGCAACAATGAGTTCATGATAAAAATGTTGCCGAGTATATTTTCTGCTATGAAGAGTGAGGGACGTATGTGGTATCTATAACTATTATAGCTCTTGAAAATAAATACAGTAATATAGTAATACTAGTTAGTAATTTTGTATTTGTTGACATCAATACATATTTATATTGTTTTGAAAACACATAAAAGTAGATACCTACATATTTTGGACTGCACGACCTTTAAAATATTATTAATTCTGCATAAGGCTGTATACGGAAAGGTCAAAGCCAACATCAAAATATTACTTCAAGGTAAAATTCGGCGAATTATTTCTTTAATTTGAATATTATACAAATATTTTATTTAAAAACGATATGTTATTGTTTTTATGTTGCTATTTTTAGAAATCACTATCATTACCGTTTTGTTGCTTATACTGCTAGTCTATGTTGCCACACTGACGACAAGTAACAATGTGTTACCAACAGCAATAAATACGAAGTCGTAATTAATAAAATATCCTTAAAGGTAACTTAGTTAATTCATTCTGCTTTGTTCTGTTCTATGTACTTTAAGCAAATTGCTTTACACATAGATTTGTTTTAGATTGTCTAATGGGTAAAACCTCATGGGGAGGATTATGAATCCGCATTTCTAAACATTATTTAATTCTGTTTGTGGTTTCAGACTGAAAAACTTTGCATGGCAGATTAAAAGGACTATACATAGCGATTTCTAACTAGACTGGGATATGCGCTAATTTAAATTGTTGGGTTTAAACATAATAACTTTTCTATTTCTGCGTCCATGCTACCCATAATTCTACAGCATAATTTTTAAAAGTGTGTGTGTGTATTTTTTTACAAAAATAAATAACTTATATATTTATAGTCAAGTATTTGTGACATAACAGATCTGAATAAAGTAAAACCCTGATAATATAGGTAATTAGATATATCTAAGCTTATGTCTATATCCTAAGAGAATTCAAGGCTATCTATCAGGTACTGGGTAGAGGTTACCTAATGTTCTAGTTGGTACTTTAAGGAAAGCATCCTTTTGGTTACCGCAGTTGGATGGGGGGGCCTGAGAGAAGTAACTGTCCATGTTCTTGAGTAGAGATTGTGAAGGGTCTGTGCCTACTACATATTCGTCGATTGCTTGATAAACTGCCTGAAACAACATAAAACAATCTAGTTATAAATGTGTTCAACTTTCCACCTTTTAATTGTATATGGGACATATGTATGAAAACACTATACTGAGAATCGCACACCAAAACAAAACCAAATATATATGTTTTTACAGCTCCTTAGAGAATTGAAATAAGTACACCAAAAGTATACACAGAATTAGAGACAAAGGTTTTATACTATTTTTAATGTAACTATACCTGGAAGGCTGGCTGCTTGTTGTTGTGGAAGGCCTTGCGACTGCCGTGCAGCAGGTAGACGCCGCGCGCCGTGGCGTCCGCGCACGCGTCGCCGTACATGCACTGGTCCGAGCGGTAGTTGTAGCGGCACGACACCACCAGCACCGCGCTCTCGTGGTAGTGGAAGATTATGTTTATTATGTCCTATACAACAATATTATGAGATAATTCAGAAATGTTTACAAAATTGCGTGATACTAACAGTTTATAATGGATCAAGCTTTTACACATAGAGCTTAAATTGGCGAAAGTTTTACATAAATGTGCACTTCAGCTGCAAACCCACCTGCATATCAATACTAGTAACTACTTGGCAGCAGCCACCCCTTTATTCCACACATATAAAGTTTACATAATTAGATGTGTATAAACAAACAATTTTTTTTTAATACTCCATTTATGGTTCGCATAGGGTTTATGTGTTGAATTTTAGTATATAGAATATGACTTTATGTAATTGAATAGATATATCTCATGAGTTTAACATATAATTTGTAAAAAACTTAGTGGGTTAACCAAATAACAATAACATACCTGGTCACCCCATGGTATGTAGAGTTTCCATTTCAGCATGATTGGTGTGACATAGTCAACCCAGCCGAATGATCTCATCCTTGTCAAATTCATCAACATCACTCCGGAATTGAGACCTGCAACATAAAGAACAATGGTTTTAATTTCCAACACTAATAATAAACAAAGTTGACTTGAAGTCACCAATATTGAGTATGTATCTTCAGATTGATTTAAATATTCCATTAATTCTCAATACAAATACCACTTTTTATATTCTTAAATACATTAAGATTTAACATGATAAGATCTGACCTCAACCAGCTGTATGCTGACATTTATTTAAAAAAATTAAATGTCATTATTATTTATATATTACATAACTTCTTAGGAACAAAACTCTTTATTTGTTGCGGCTTTTCCACAAAATTACAAATTTCCTAGAATACTAAATCAGTTTAACATGGTTTGCTGTTTAATAGGTATTCAATGGCACTTACCATATTTCCCATAAAATGGATGTTTAGCAAATCTTGGATACCATGAGATGTTGGGGTTATCATCTTCTAATGTCATGGCAGATATCTGTATGTTGTTGAACTTGGTGAAGAACTGCCAGAGTTCCTCCACGGGCCCCAGGAACAATGTGTCCGTGTCCACATATATCATAGCATCAATATGAGGTATCAGCTTCTGTAATATACATTTATTATTATGTTAATTCTGCCAACTGACTAAAATATCTAGAGATCAAATATCTAAACACCTCAAATCCATAGCGCATGATCATTAAGATGCATTTTTAGTAATAGGAAATACAACCAGCTCCCCAACAATAATAGTTAGTCTTAAAGTAAACTGTATTACTTATTGACAAAACCAAATGAAGTTGTCTTCGATTATTAAGCTTAGAACTTAAGTTAAACTTACAGGTATGAATAAACGTTGGGCTGCACATTTACTGAATAGGTTCATCCAGTCTTGCTCATGCTCCTTAGGAAATGTCACTTTATGTAATTCAAATTCTAACTGATTATTTGTGATATGCTTCCACTTTGTTAATGTTTCGTTGAATTTAGGTCTTAGAATGTCGTCGGCGAATATCACGAAAAGTATTCGCACCCGTGTAAACAACAATGCTGATTTCACGACGTTTAAAGACTCGTTAAATCTGGAGTCGCAAACAACGAATGATAACACTACTCGTTCTACCTCTGCAATTTCCTTATTTTTCATGAGCCTTAAAAATAAAGGGTTGACATGTTAATTTATATTTCTTACATCCTAATAACATTTAACTTTATCATACAAAGATCACTTACTTCGATAGTAGCGGCCGTTTATCAGGTGCATTTTTTTTATTACTACCTATTTGAGAATACATATATATTACCGCCAAACTACTCAATAAACAGAAAATCATCGTTTTTAGGGATAGCTTTTTCATTTTAGTTCTTCTTTACTGATAGGTAGTTTCGTTTGTCTGGTCAATAATGTTTTTATTATTTTGTAACAACAAATAATAAATATTCCAAACATGACATTTATGAGCATGGCTAATGTATGTATGTTGGTAGCAGTGTCAGTCTGTCATGTCGAGGTCATGTCATGTCACTTCCACAGATTACATCACAGAGAAATATAATAAGTGGGGTAGATTACGTAGGTACCTAGGTAGGTACATGATCATTGCTGTAAATCTTGTTAAAGCGAACTCAACGTATGGCTCATGGATTATCAAAACCATTTTTTTGTGATGGTGAAAGTCGTTATCTTGTGGTACTAAATCTTTGATAGTCATCTCTTACCGTCAAATCATGCAATTTATTACTATTATAAAATAATATAAAAATTATTTATTCAGATAACTTAGATCCATGAAATGTTATAAAACTAGTATAAAATAGTAAGCAGGGACTTAGTCCGCTGCACTAACATCCACTGCAGGGGACAATCGTGCCTGGCAGCAATAGCAGTCAGGATGCTGTGGCGACTTCCACGCAACCGACTCATGAACGACGCGGTCTTTTTGCGCCACAAGGCTGCAAAGCCATCTATGTGTGCATCAGCAAACATTGCTGATGCGCTACAGAAACGTGGAAGACGCAACAGCGCCCTGAACGCATTATTAAATTGGACCCGCAGAGCATTGTAAGCCCGTTGCGTGTAGTTAGCCCACAGACTCCCCGTGTACAGTGAGGTGCAATACGCATTAAATAAAGTAATTTTGACTGCGTCTGTACATCGGGAGAATCTGCGCGCCAACATATTCGCCCGAACTGACAATGCTCTGCGTTCCCTCTCCATATCACAATCATCTTTTAAATCATCGGTCACCCAGTGCCCGAGGTATTTGAACTTGTTAACTCTGTTTAATGA
The DNA here is from genome assembly GCA_905146925.1 of Autographa gamma. Classification (NCBI taxonomy): domain Eukaryota; kingdom Metazoa; phylum Arthropoda; class Insecta; order Lepidoptera; family Noctuidae; genus Autographa; species Autographa gamma. The sequence goes on along the minus strand of LR989868.1, from coordinate 4,445,237 downwards.
CTCACCATTCAGAATTAATGGTTGTACAGGTGGAGTCTTGGATCCTGACTTAAAAACCATGTAAACAGATTTTTTGACATTATATAATATGAGACCGTGTGAAGCCACAAAAGACTCACAAACAGCGAGTAGCTTCCGGAGAGCTCCGATTGAGGGGGCCAGCAGCACCATGTCGTCCGCGTAACTGAAATTGTTGCAACAAACACCGTCCACATAGCATCCGACATGCATGCCGCTGAGCTCCTCAATCAGGGCGTTTACGTACAGGTTGAAGAGTAAGGGCGAGCTCAACCCTCCCTGTCGCACCCCACACTCCAACCTGCTAGCATCCGAAAGCTCACCCGCCCACTTCACACGGTTCTCCTGGTTGAGATACCAAAACCTCAGGACGGATGCCAACTCCGGCGGCACACCGGTCCTTGCCAATTTCTGCCACAGAACATCATAAGCCACTAGATCGAAGGCCTTACTAAGGTCCAAGAAACAGGCATAAACAGGAGTATGTCTATCCGTGTAATACTTGACAGTGTGCTTCAGACTAAATATAGCTGTTTCCGTGGACAACCCAGGCCGGAAAAAAAAATTATGCTACCTATCTGTTCTTTATGTCAACGCTGTGTAATTACTCTGTGGATCAAACTCGTTCAAATTTCAAATTGTCAAAAATAATGTCACATTGTGTTTACAATACTTTTTACATGTGATTCTTTTTAACTTTGCAAGTTCAAAAGATATATCTATACATAGTCTTAAAATGAGTGTAAAAACAGACGAACAGTTAAAAGAAAAAATATTAAATGTGGCTAAGAAGAATCCAAAAGGCATATCCCATAAGGATATAACTGCAGCAATACCAGAAATATCTTCAGCTGACTTGGTAACTGCTATCAATGAACTTTTACAACAAGAATATTTTGATTTATTTAATCAAAATGGATCTTTGATCTACCGGTAAGATTTCTGTACAATCAATATGGTCTATAATTTGCCACTTAAAATAACCATTAAGGGAAACATGTCCAACTTTAAAAAAAAACTTAAATATTATTTAAGTCGTTATTAAACAATAACTCCATTTGGGTAGTCTTATAAACACAAAAAAATCAGTTGAAATGCAATCTACAAAAAAATATTTTTCTCTACAAAGTAATGTATTAAGCTAATTTGAATTATTTTTACCACATTCAGAATAAAAGCTCAAACTAGTAAACAAGCTGTAAAAGGAGCAGATAATGAAGAAAAGGTAGTATTTAATTTAATTGAAGAGGCTGGGAACAAAGGCATATGGATAAGAGACATCAGAGTCCGGTCTAACCTAGCCAACACACAACTGACCAAAGTACTGAAGAATCTGGAGAGCAAGAAACTTATCAAAGCTGTGAAATGTGTTAATGTAAGTGTTACAATTAACTATACAAATTTCATAGAAACAAAAATGTTATCTACCTTACTACTTGCAGTTATAAGAAATATCTTACTATCAAACTACTTTTGAGTGCTATACATAGCTTTATCAATTCAATATGTTTAGGTACTTGATGTCTTCAAGAGTCTTAGCTTGTTCACAAATGCACTAAATGTTTTGTTTATTCAACTATTCAATAAATTTTCAGGCTTCTAAGAAAAAGGTGTATATGCTGTATAATTTGGAACCAGACAGATCTATATCAGGTGGAGCTTGGTACCAAGATCAGGACTTTGAATCTGAGTTTGTTGATATACTAAATGTTCAATGCTACAGATTCTTAAGTCAGAGAGCTGACAAAATGAAAAACAACCCACGAGGACCAATTATTGGCAGGACTCAGACATATGCCACTGCAGCTGAAGTACAGAAATATATTACCGACTTAGGAATAAGTAAAGTAAGTCACAAATTAACTTTGATTTTTTTATTCTAACAACATGACATATAATTACATATATACATAACTCATATCTTATTAAGTCATAGTAAGTTATAACATAAATAACATTTAGCCTAACAAAGCAAGCAGAACAAAATGCATAGTAATAATGTCCCCCTTATTTGTTTGCATATGTATTAATACCTCTAGTCACCAAACAACTGTTACTATTATTAATTTCATTTGTATTGCAGGTTCAACTTGATGTAGAAGATGTGATCACAATCTTAAATACTTTAGTATATGACGGAAAGGCTGAGAGCAGCGTATACCCTGATGGTAGCAAAGTATACCGAGCAGTGGAGCCCCTTATCCCAGCACCAGGACTTGTGCAGGTGCCATGTGGAGTGTGTCCCCTCATCGACAAATGTGCTTCTACCGGTCTCATTACTCCTCAAGATTGTAATTATATGAAAGAGTGGCTTGAATAATAAAATACAAAATAATACTCATGTTTAACTTACTTCTTGATGCCTACTTTATTTCTGTTTTCAACAGTTGTTATAATCAGGTGCTTAAATGCTAAAATATACAAAACAAACTTAGTTTTGAGTACAACTAATGACAAGTACAAAACAAATCCTATTTTATGGTTTTTTAAAGCAGTTCATTTGGGGGTATTTTCGTTTGTGACATACCATACAATAGTAATACACCTTAATATGGGGAAGTGTGAACCTGTATATCATCAGTGAGTTGAATAATATTATTTGGTTATGTACACAACCATATCAAGTATACAATAAGTTACTTATTTTATTCAGCTCACATAAATACTGTCCTGTTTTATAAAACCTAAATTTTAAACCAACAGTAGTTATAATATAAATATCATACTTTTGCTATTACATTTACTGCATGATTCAGTAAACACAAAGAAAAGATCTAAAAAAAACTGACTGAAACATCTACTACAAACTCCACTTTCTCATACTGCAGGTCAGTATTATATACAGATATCACAGAATTCAAAACAAACTTCTAAAATTATTTTCTATATTATATAATGCTGAGGAAAGAATTGCAGACTCTCTTTTAGGATTAAATGCTTTCTCTTCATTTGTGGCATTTTTTTCCTCAACCACACCCGTATTAGTACGGTTATTGGGGAACAAAGAACTAAAGGCATCCATTTGAATATAGTTTAGAGACTGTAGAATCAAACCACTATTAGGGTAAGGTGTAGCGGCTACAATAATACCATCATATCTATCATAACCACATTCTTGAGGTTTAGATGATTCTGGAGGTAGTGTTGCTGGTGGTGTCAAAACCGGTGGCTCCTTGGGTAGGGTAGGAGGTGGAGTAGTTGGTTTCTGTCCACCTGAAACAAATAAGGAATATGTTAGTACTTGAAATATGTCTTGACATGTTTAAGAGATATATGTAAGTGTGTCAGTAATGAAATCTTACTAATAGAATAAATAATCCTCTCCATTTCTCGAAGCTGTGTTTGTTGCCTTTGAACAGTAAAGTATAAATCAGTTATTGTATCAGCAATGTGTTTTGTTTCTTGTTCTCTCTTAGCCTCCTTTGCACTCTCTTTTTTACTCTGCCTGCAATGATTAGAAGGTCATTTTATTATAATGTATACTAGTTACTGCTATTAATTTATTTCAAATTAGAATGACTGCGATAAAATTACCTGTTATATTCAAACAATAACAAACCAGCTCCTATGACGAAAATTACGGATTCACCAAGTAGGTTAGCTCCAAGTTCTATAGCCATTTCTTGACTAAGAACTGGTATGTTCACTGGTTTACCCAAGTTTAAAATCCACATTTTCGCTTTGACTTCACACCAGTTATAGACTGCAAGAATAATAAGGAGTTATAAATTGTTCAGAAAATCGTCCTTTTCCATCTAGGAATATGACAGCATCAACCAAAATATTGTTCCTTTTCGTTGGTTACGACACAACATTTTACTCAGATCTACAAGTTTTAAGCAAAGAAGGTAACCATCTCTTCACAATAAACTGTTATACAGTAAATAAACTTACATTGCGCTGGAGGCATACAAACATAGGTCCTGAAAAATGGATTATTCTTGGCTCGTTCTTTGCAAATATTTGCAATAGGTTTACTTATTTGTTTTATCAACAAAGCTGATAGTTTTGCAATTGGAAACGCTCCTACGACCATTTTTAATAGTCTTCGATCACGTTTTAGTCACGATAAATTGTAGTTTTATATTGCAAAAATTAAAACTGTTCATGCACAAGGTTAAACTATATTGACCATTACGTTACGAGAGTTGCCAGCACAAACAAACCAAACCTCTGTCCCATAAGTCCAATAACTTTTAGTTAAATAAACATTAAAGAGCATTGACTAAAATAAGAAATGACAAATATGCATAGTGATTTTTAATCAATGTATTTATTAAACACATTACTGTAATTATATATACGGTTTCAATTTATATATTTTTAAAAGGCAAGCCAGATTTGACAGTAACATCTGATAAAGGCAACGAGGTTGCATTTGAAACTATAGAGTGAGCCTATCAGAGTTCAAACCGTAAGCACTAGTGTGAACAAGAGTTGTCGTGAATTATGTATGAAGATGGAGCTTGCCGTTTCAAAAAATCTATGTAAAACACTAATATTATCCTAACAATGTCAAAACCATCGATATTTTCTTATATAAGTTTCTCGTTGCGTGAAAATTAAGTTAAATGAAAACAAAAATGTACTAGGATCAGACTAAAAACTGCTCTCGCTTGGCACAAGGGCAACCTAGCGATAGTAGCAGTCTATGCATATCATACGTCGATGGATAAAGGCACTTTGGTTGGGGCATTTATTTTGTTGGTATACAGTAGTACAGGTAGGTACCGAACTTTCTACCTTCCGATTCAAAACCGGTCACACCAAGGGTTCCACTTGTAACCGAAGTATTATCTTTACTTTTTCAGTTCAATTACCGTAAAATTTTATATTGTTATTAAGGCACTATAAAAAATCCATCATAATTGTAACACACATAAATTAAAAAAAAATAGTTCTTAACTTAAAAAAATAGGGACTATAAATGTATATTTTTTTGTATAATACTTAAGGTTGAAAATATTAAAAATAAAACATGGTATCACGGTAATCATACATTCATTTATTCCTTAATATTCTTAGAATTAAATATCCATTTTATACTGAGTTATAGTACTTTTATCTGGAAAGCTTGTTCGCAATATAAACATGCTATTAACTTCAGGTGTAGAATCTAGAGTTTCCAAGTACCCAAACCAGTATATGACTAAGCCTGGCCCAAACCTATTCCAATAGCAAGACAATTGCTCCTTCAAATAACCTGAGTGGTTTTCTTCGTCTCCAAAGAGTGCCTTGCTCTCAACCCAGTTTACAATAAAACCATCTACTGCTATAGGAACATCTAATTTGAAATCTGGTGTTTTATCATATCCTCTTGACCTCAGAACATTTTCATCAGAAAATGTGATATTCATTAATCTTAATTCTCTTTCTAATCTTAACTCATATTCCAAACCTATTGACCTGAAATTATTCAAAACCAAAATATGAATGTGACACAAAACAAGTTTAATAAATAATCACCTAAATAGTCTTTTACTTACTGTTTTATTATGTCTGCGTATGGGCCATACTGGTTGTCATTTATGATACCCTGAAAGGTGAAATTCAATGCAATTGATAACACATGTTAAAATCTGAATATCAAAGCGTATTTTAGAATATTTAAACTGGTATAAATATATAACGTATTACCATAAAAACCTGGTATGCTAAATCCTTTTCTTCAATTAAAGTTGTGTCTTTTATGCACTTTTTTGCCATTGATGAATCTGAGTACACACCCTGAAGTAGGGACCTTGCAAATAGTGCTGGACTTATTCCTTGACAGTCAGAAAGCCTGTAGAACAAGGGCAATCATAATTTTATTATAAGACTAAGTTTGACCCAAATCTTTGCTGACATGTAATTTTTTTTATAAAACATCCAAAACAATAACTTCTACAACACAAAAATAATGCACTTTCAAGTAGAAAAAGAACTTATTAAAATATTCATGTTATCTTCGCAAAAACAACATATCTAATAAACATTTGAATGTGTATAATTTTTGCTAAATGTGTATTTATAAAATTTCATTGATACTTAACTGTAATATGACATTTTCTTTATTTTTTTCTCTCATCAGACCTTCATAAAATTCCTGGTATTTACTAGAAATTACAGGAGACTTTCTGTAACTATGCTTCATGGATCTCTGCACTAATAATGATATAATGCTGCCTATAGTAAAGGGAGATATACTGAAAAAAAATGCTAGTTATTAACAGAGTAGACAGTAATCTAAACATTACATTGATTACTTTTAATTTACACAATGTTTATGCTTTGTAGGTACTAACTGTTTGTACTTATTCTTCAATTCGTTTTCAGACGTGCGGCTGTATGATGTAAGTTTATTAAAATCCTGTACAATAGCATTATAATCTTCCATTTTCATTATATTTTGCGGCTTTGAGTCCATCATAGTTAAAGATTTGTCGGAATTCATCGCATCAGTTCAGTCATCAATTTTGAATGAACTCTGTATCCTTTACCCTCACTGATGACACTTATTATATATCAAGTATATTGTACTAAATCAACCAAGCATCTATTATTACAAGAATATGACCAATTAATAAGAAAATAGGTATTTCATGAGATGAGAAGTTTGTTATTTTTGTTGGTTGACTTTGACAATTGAAATTTCGACTTTCAGTTTGAGTGACAGATAGATTTTAACTTAACTTGTAGGCTTTTGCCTCGTTCCTAAAGCCACGTCTAATGCAAAAAAAAAACAGTAAACATAAATTAAAAAGCAAAAGCGTCGAACCTTAGGCCACACTTCTAATTTAAATAAATATTATCTAAATGGCTAACTTAAACATGGTCGAGCGGTCATTTCTGTGTTTAGAATGTTAATGTCTAAAGCAATTTATCAAAATGAAAAAAAAACATTTTGTTCAAGCGTATAATCTAATAATATGTGAGAATTCCTTATCATTTTGCTCGAGGTCTCTCCGAGCTTTCTGCAGTCCCACTCTTTTGGTTATTTATACTCTGTGCCCCCTCTGATTAATCAATGAACTCTTTGATCTCTGTGGTCCACTGTCCAACATCAAGTTGTCATTGTGTGATTGTGTGTACTTTTTCTCGTGATGTTTTTCATTTAGTGAATACTGATAAAATAGAATAATTCATCCCTTATTTATTGTCTTCATGTGCAGCTATTACATTAAATTATTTGATAGTCAATCTGTAAACTTAAGACTACATAAAAACGTTGATTATGGAGACTGAATATTACTATAATACAGAAGAACGTATTGCTGACTAGTCAGTAAACATTGGGTTAAAATAATATTAACAGTAACATTAGGTATGTTACAAATGTGATATAATGAACGGCTCTAGTAGCATCGTTGTCCATAATTCTGAATTAAATTCCTCTGAAAACTGTATAACGCCAAATACATCCTCGACAAAAGTTGACAAAAATAAAGCGGCAGCCTCAAATGCTCGTGATGGCTCGGAAGAATTACTTGATCTCAAAGGAAAAGTTGAATCCCGCCTTCTTTCCATGTGGAATAACGTAAAGTTTGGATGGACAGTAAAATTAAAAACAAGTTTCTCGAAAGAATCTCCAGTGTGGTTATTGGGCCGATGTTACCATCGAAAGCTAAGCCCAACTGGATCACTGGAATCATCTACAGAAATTGGCACAGAAGCTACAGCACATGAACCTATGGAGCAAATATATGGCGAAGGTATTGAAGGCTTTAAATCTGACTTCATCAGCAAAATTTGGATGACTTACAGAAGAGAATTTCCAACAATGTCAGGTTCATCATTTACAACTGACTGTGGCTGGGGTTGCATGCTGCGTAGTGGACAAATGTTGCTTGCTCAGGCTCTGGTGTGCCATTTTCTGGGTCGTTCTTGGAGATGGTCTCCTGAAAAATCTATACAGAATGCTAGAGAATTTCAAGAGGATTGTCTCCATCGCATTATAATTAAATGGTTTGGTGATAAATCATCAGTAAATAGCCCTTTATCTATACACCAGATGGTAAGTCTGGGAGAAGCTTTGGGAAAGAAACCAGGAGACTGGTATGGCCCAGCTTCTGTAGCTCACTGCTTAAAGGCAGTCATGTCTGCTGCTTCAAAAGAAAATTATGAGTTTGATAATATTGAAGTTTATGTTGCTCAAGATTCTACTATATATATTCAAGATGTATACTCATTGTGTAGATTACCAAATGGTTCTTGGAAATCACTTATTCTTTTAGTACCTGTAAAATTGGGCTCTGATAAATTCAATCCAATTTATGGCCCTTGTCTGACATCACTACTTACACTAGATTTTTGTATAGGCATAATTGGTGGAAGACCCAAACATTCACTTTATTTTGTTGGTTACCAAGATGATAGATTGATCCACTTAGATCCACATTATTGTCAAGAAATGGTAGATGTCTGGCAACCTAATTTTTCTTTGCAGTCTTTTCACTGTAGGTCACCAAGAAAAATGCCTCTTAGTAAAATGGACCCTTCTTGTTGTATAGGCTTTTATTTAGCTACACAACATGATTTGGAAACATTTATAAATATAATTCAATCATTCCTAGTCCCTCAAGGTGTATCAGCTAATTTCGAATACCCTATATTTACACTAAATAGTGGATCTTGTAGTAATGTTATGAACTATCCTAATATAAGGTATTCCATCTATGAAAATGAGCAAAACTGGGTCACTCCTAATATACAAGATAGTGATACAGACATAGAGTCTGAGGAATTTGTGTTGGTGTAATTGAAACAAATGTACTTCAACTAATACCAAATATATATATCACCTATTTATGTAGCTCTAAAGGTTTATCTCTATCATAAAAATTGTTAATGATTTATATTTGTTCAAATGTACCTACAACTGATAGGTTTCATTATGTATACAAATATGAGTAAGGTTAAAGAGAAATATCCTGTAATAGTTTCAATTTTATTATATAAATACGACGAAATAAATTAATTAGCAGAATAAAATGTAGTGTTTTATAATACTCTTAATGAACCCAATTCACTTATCCTGGAGAATAGAGTTGCGACTTTTTATCTACAAGGCAGGGGCAGGGAATGTTATATAATATCATGACTGTGTAATATTGAATAAACTTCATGAGAATATGGATTATAATAATAAGGATCCATATTATTATTTATAACTCGTAAAACCATGAATTAATAATGTAAGTATTTAGAAAACCTTTAAATCACAGAAAATAGATGTGATAACTCTAAATAATATGAAGAAATCGATTTGTTGTTTTAATAATGATAAATTCACAGTGAAAGCCATTTACTATCGAACTTTTTCACACATGCAAACATTGTAAATATATTTATTTAATGACACATAGAAAAACTATGGGGCAAAGGTATAAGCTTTAAAGATTGTAAGAATTCATTAATTTTTGTCTTTGACTGGTGGAGGATGTCTGATGAAGTAATGCAGAGCATTGTAGGCGAGATGCGGCGCCACGTTATACAGAGGATGTATTCTGTTGAGCTCATTGCTCGGGCGGCCGACGACGTACGGGTCACCAGCGCCGGTGCCATGCTGGGCCACAGATAAACCACTGAGAGCATAACAAGTGTGGTAAATGTCTCTATGTCTGAAACAATATTAAAAAACATTATCAAATGTTTCTGGCCATCCCTATTCCATATTTGTTAATTCAATATCCAAAGATCCAGGGAAAATTTAGTATCACAAAGCTAAATGCTAACAATAAGTGCTGTTAATGTGATATTTACAAAGACTAACATGCACATACCTAAGGAGCAGAACCCACATCATTGGTACCTACTGGGTCATTTAAACAAGGAAATAAACCATTGTTTGATAAGCTTATGATATCAGTACACATAACACTACTTTTATGAAAGTATTAGCAGAGGGGTTTCACTTGTACTTACTTGCCAGGTTTATCAATAAAACCACCACTAGGTAAGGCTTGACAACATACAATGATGTACTCTTGCAATGCACCTTGATTGAAAAGAACTGTTTCAATTAACTCTTTGTTTTCTGAAAAAAAAATTGTTTGTATAAATAAACATCATCATCATTTATTTTGTTACTTCATAGTGAAAGAGAAAGGTTATTACCTTGTGAAAGTATAGCACTGATAATAGGAAATGCGGCACCTTGCCAAAATGAATAACAACCATCAACTAGCTTATTTGTCCTTCCTTGAAAACCTCCTTCGACACGCATCTGCCGGTTTACACACCACCTTAGTAATGCATCAATATCACAGAGATGTGTCTTATTTAACAATGCTAGTGATGCAATACCGCAGAATGCATATCCTCCGTGAGCCTCCATTCCTGGACAACCAGCAAATCCCCCCTCATAAGTCTGACAGCCCACTATCCACTCAGCTGTTTTGTCAAATAAGGTATCTGTATATGTGTTTGTAATTTTAGCTATGCTAACTGCACAGTAGGCGCCTCTTATATCTTGTTCTCCGCCCTTGTGAAGGGCAAATGAGCCATCAACATCTCTGACAGTCCATAAAAACTTCTGTAGACTGCTTCTATCCAGGGAGTTGTAAGCTTCTTCAGTACCTATGATACTCAGGGCATTTACAGCAGCATAAGTTGTTCCAAGATGAGGATATTGTCCTGGGCCACCTCCATATCCACCTTCTTCATGTTGGCATAAATTTAAAAAATAAACTGCATCAGATAATGTCTCTGCATCAGGCATATCATTAAGTAACCACAAACTGTGTAAGATCCAATATACTATCCATGTTCTGCTAGCATCTAAGCACTCATAGTTGGTTGGTAATTTTCTGAGATAATCTTTCAATAACTGAGCATGAACTCTTTTTCTTACTACAGGAAATTCGGGTTCAATTTCAGCGGATTTTTCGAATTGCTTATATATCTTTAGAATCATAGACTCCACATCAACCTGGAAATAATAAAAGTACAAATTTAAAGTAGTTATAAAAGTCACAAGAGCGTCTAAAACCACCTTTTGCTACTACGATTTTACTATACATTGTAGAGCGAAGAATAATAAATTAAGACAATAAATAAACACAATATTTACCTGATCAGATGATGAATCAGTCACTATATTTTCAGTATCAAAAACCTCTGCAGCTATATCTTCATAACACCTAATGTGGTTCTCCATTTTTTCTGTCGTATTAAATTCCTAGGGCTAAAGCTGTTCTGAGCACTACACTGCGTTGTTATATTAACCTGTGTGGTTAAATTAAGATAGTACTTGAAACGGAATTACAACAAGGTGTGCCAAGAAACAATGACATGATAATTTAAACAGACAGACAAACATAAATTGTTTAGACAAATGATAATGGTTGTTCTACTTATGCCGGAATTTTGATGAATGTCAATAAATAAGACAATCCCAGCCCAGGTACTTTTTATTAACTAGGATAGTTAATTTCCTCCGCGAATTTCCAATAAATAACCTCTCAAACTACAAACAAACTACAAAGTTTGTAACATAAACAACTTACAGATGGCGCTAAACACAGAAAAAGGTAATTTATTCTTATTAAAATGACTTCACCCATGGACTTCACAAATAAAATTATTTGTTTTACTTTTAGTGCCTATTGCGAAAAAAATATTATTTTTTTCAAGTCACCTTTTATTACTTCCGGGTTTCCTATAATACTGCCTACCCCTTACACTGTTGACCACGCTCCAGGAGCGCGACGTCAAAAACACCCATCTGTGAACCCCGCTCCTGAAGATCGATTCTAACCATCGCTTTATTTTACCTCTGAATGTTATAAAATTATACCTATCCTGCTCTTACTTGCACAAAATGTAGGGAAAAGAACAAGAACTATGCTTATAATCACATGTTAAGTCTCTGGAACGCTTTTGTGACGAATATTAGACATTTAAAAAACATTTAAAAAGTTTCGTTTTCGCGCGCGTACGCGGCTGTTATAAAATATTGCTTTTATTTGTTTTCTGCAGTGAATTGTATGTGTTGCATTATATAATGAATGGGTAAATAATAATTATACAGTTTTTAATGCATATATTGTGCATTCGATAAATATTTTATACATAAATTGTTATTTCAACAAACATCATTTTGCCGTTTTGCGTGCGTACCATAACCTGGGAGAATCTTAGCTCAACCTGATTTCAAATTAGGATTAATTATACATTAGAAATTAAAATTGGACTAATCCATATTTTTATGTTAGCATATTTCTTAGCGATTCCAAAGATATAAGTTTTACATAAGCTCCGATACAAAACTTTTGAGATATTGTCATTTTAACTACACGCGCCGATATCGCGCGAGACCACCTAAGACGTGGCAACACAGATGTGCTGATTCGTGCAAAATGGCCGTCACAGTTGAAGGGCTATTCACAGAACATTTTATAGTTTCGCGTCTCGGGCCAAGTAACACTAAATTCTGGACTTAGGTATGAAGTAGGTCAGTAGCGTTTATAATTAGCTGTATATTGATAACTGCAAAGGTGTAGTTATAATTATACATACGATCAAAGCACTTGGCCAAAAAAAAAACCGTGGCTTATGTTTAGTAGATCCATTTAGATTTCAGAAAAGCAATATGACACTAATTGTTTACCTACTTACTAAATTAGGGTAAACAATACATTTTTAATTAAAAATATTTCCAGAAAAACATTTTCGTGACTTTTATTTATCTATGAATAATTTTGCTGTCTGTGAAATTGTGAAAATTCTAAATGTCATAATATGTCAAAATATAGTTTTTTTTTGTGTTTCAAGAAACAGTATTCGGCCTGGTGTCCTGTATTTGTTAGTAATTTACGAATTGAAAACAAATCAAACTACCAGCACAGTGATCACTCCATTTGAACACAGTATTTTTATCATCAAAACAATTGTCGACTTCTCACCAGGGTTGTACTGCATTAACAGAAACCAAATTATAACAAAATATTAATTTTAGCAAAGTTAACTTCTCAAAATGATGCCTGGTAGGATCGGAACCTTACCAATATCTAACGAAAATCCATTAGGTCTGTCGTGGCACGACTCTGCATGGATTCCATTATTAAGTCCGTCTAACATAATGGATTATTTCTCTGAAAGATCAAATCCATTTTTCGATCGTACTTGTAATAATGAGATTGTTAAGATGCAGCGTCTAAGTATGGATCAACTGCAGTAAGTAATATCATCATTAACCAACCAAAAAATAACTCAATTGGTTTTTAATTTTGTAAGCAACATTCTTGATATATTTCAGAAACATGACAGGGTTGGAATACATACTACTGCATGTACAAGACCCTATTCTGTATGTAATACGTAAGCAGCATAGACATAGTCCTACACAAGCGATACCTCTGGCTGATTATTACATTATTGCTGGTATTGTGTATCAAGCCCCAGACTTAGCCAGTGTTCTCAACTCAAGATTGGTAAGCAAAATATAATAGGAAACATATTTTTTGCATAGTAATTATATGCTAGTGGTGTTGACAACTATTATACAACTCATAATATTCAAGTTTTTAAGTTGATCTTAGTAGTTTAAATATTAGTAATTGTAACAAAAAACAGTGTTGTTAAGTGCATATTATATTTCACAGCTATCTGCAGTTCATCATCTCCAATGTTCGTTTGAGGAAACAATGTCATACTCAAGGTATCACCCTAGTAAAGGATACTGGTGGGATTTTAAAGCTACCAAACCTGGTGAGGATAAATTCCAAAATACCATTAATCATTTGCACCTCATTTGTACACCCACATATTTTCAATTAATTATTATTTTTCAGGTCTAAGTCCCTTCAACAGTAATCAGTCGTCGTCTAAGGATGTGAGTAGCACTCCCAAAGAGGAGCCATCCACATTGTTCCAGCGCCAGAGGGTGGACATGTTGCTAGGAGAGCTGGTGAGGCAGTTTCCATTGCCCATCACTCAAGCTCCCAGTCAGGTAAATAATAATTATTTATATGAACCATTTTCTGCTATTTATTTTGTGGATTGCTTTAGGTATTTTCTTATGAATATCAGTTATATATTTATGAGAAAATTAAATCTTGACTTTCAATATGTAGTCAGGATTTAATATTTTCATAAGACAAGTAAAAAAGTATATAAGAAAAATTAAAACTTGTGTTATGTTTTTTTTATCTATACATGATTGTCTGGTAAAAGTTCTAAGTTGAGCAGTGAATGTTGTATATTATTTATATGTATTATATGAATATTATACACTTTTTGAACCAATCAATTTCACCCAGCAATTATATTCCTTATAAATAGTAAGATTATATTTCCAGACTAATGGGGTTACAGTGAAGACAGAAAACTCAAATGACAAGGGTAATGATAAAGCTGTGGATGGAAATGTAAACAACATCACAATAAAACAGGAGCCTGTGGACCCCAGCAGCTCAGACATGACCAATGGAGGCCTCCAAGGTCATGTTGAGATCAAAACAGAAATCAAACAAGAGAACATGAAGCCACCACCAGAGAAAAAACCAAGATTATAAATAAATTCTCCATTATTTATTAATCTATTAAAATATAAGTATAAATAAAATAAGTATAATTATCGATTATTCTTTTTTTTTTAATCCTTATTACTACGTATCTGTAAGTAATCACTGTTTTTCTCCTTTTGGATGTTGTACAAATTGCCAATGTTTTCTTGAGGGTTTACACCATTCAAACAAATCTGGCAATTTATTTTACCTTGATCTTGCAGCTGTTGCTGAGGGACATTATCTGACCGAAACCTAAAACAAAAAATGTATTGTAAATCTATTCAGGTTAATTCAGGAATAGAACTTATGTGTGACTGTAGATGTGTATACCTTGAAATAGCATCTTTAAAACCTATTTCTAGTCCAAAATTTAGGCCTAGTTCATAACCAACATCAAAACTTTGTTGAAAGACAGCACTTTGACCATCAGATGCTCCATCCATATATCCAATCTGAAATGACAACACAAGATTATAGGTCTAAAACTTACAAATGGTTATTATTTTCCTCCAGTACTCTAACAAGAACTTTTATTTACCTTTGTGACTGGTTCTAGAGAGCGAGCCCATGTTTTTCTTGAGACATGTTCAGTATCTTCACACATTTCTCGTTCTTGTGCCTTCAATTATATCTAAGACAAATGGTTTATATAGAAATAATATACAAACTTAGATTTGAATATTTAGAAACTAGATTATGGGGCATTAAAGTGAACCACACAATTACAAACAGAGAAATTTATTGTAGATTACAAACAATTGTTAGATGACAACTTATCGTTAAACAACACTCTTAGAGTAAAAAAGTAAAAATAGGTATAGAGTGCGATGATGATGTTATGAGGCGAGAGTAAGCAACTTTTTGGCTGTATGCATTCATTGAATAGGTAAACATTACAAGATGATAGAGAACTGTAAAATGAAAACAAAATACTTTTAAAAAATAACAATAGCTAAAAACTGTCTGTTTAGAACATTCATATTCTGATTGAAGGTATTTTCCGCGCGACGATAGACGTTTATTCGATGGTTCTGGATTTAGAAAGTTATATTACGTTTTGAAATATTTATAAAACGGCTTTTTAAACAGCTTAAAATTTTGATACTATCTTTACGTCTGAAGTAGTAGTAGTTCATACTATTTGAACAATAGTATGAACAAGTTCTGACTTAAAGATCGTCGCTCCTCATTCTGTCTGCTGATATGCGCACTCTGTAGTGACTGTAGTTTCTTGTCCATCTTCTATTGTCCTGTAAGTGTCACTGTCAATAGTGTCAATTTATCATGTGTGTATATTTGCCGCAGGAATATAAACATATAATTGAGGTTATTTACGTTCTCGTGCAAACTTAAATTAAAATTATTCACTGCTATCCATTTACTATTGTGGTTTAATAAAGATATAAAATGAAGAAGAGTAAGAAGTTCTTCTCAAAGAAAAAAGGTGGACATAAACCAAATAATAAAAAGAAAAAGGCAGCAGATGAGAGAGTAGTCAATAAGAAGGCTCTATTTAATAGATATAAGAATGCACAAAAGATTGAGGAAGAGATGGAGAAGAAGAGAAAAATGGAGGAGAAATTACAGCAAAAGATGACATATTCTGAAAGTGAAGAAGAAGAGGTGGACCCTTACAACCAGTTGGTGTCGTGTTTTAGTAACAAAAGGAAAAAGCCTTCAGCGGGCAGTGATGAGGAGAGCAGTAGTGGGAGCGAGCTCGATGACGAAGTTGACATGGGAGGAGGTGACCTGCCAGGCGGTGAGGATGTTGATGACATGGAAAGTGAAGATGAAGATAGTGATGATGAGGATGATATTGTAAAGGTAGAGTACTTGAATCATACTAACACTGATTGAACCCTTCATAAGGCTACATATTAGAGTCATATGATTAATCCCATATTTGGCTTTCTGTCTCCCTAACTGGAATTGTAGATTTTTCAAGTTAATTAAACTTGTTTTCACCTAAAACTTATTACAATTTTCGTTTACATTATAAACTGCATTTAATATAATCCTTGCAACAATATTTTTCAGGTGCCATCAGACCATGAAATAGAAGAAGATGATTTATCAGCTGACATTTTTACAACACACCTCCAACACGACTTATCTGATGAACTACTTGTATCTCTTACAAACACACCACCCAATTTGGAAACTTCTCACAAAACATGGCCTGTCCTAGGAAATCTCAATATAGTCATACCAAAACCTATAGAAACACTTTCTAAAAAAGTTAAAGCAAAAGTTTCCATATTAGAAGAGAAGACATATGCTACAACAGGAACAGTGCCCACTCTAATTAGTAAAATAGATTATAAGCAGTTGAATATAAAATCCCAAATACATGGAAACATAGTGTCAGCTAACAAAACAAACTTAGTGAAAAGAGATTTGGAACTGACCGAAGTGTTCACACCATTACAGAAAGAACTGTTTTCAGTCATAAACAACTACCAAGATATATACTATCCCCACAGGACATTTATTAATGCTGATGAAATTCGTTATGTATATTGCCTTCATGCTGTTAATCATATGCTCAAAACAAGAACTAAAATTCTTCATCATAATGCTAAATTATCGAAAAAGAATGACGCATCAGATGACTATAGAGATCAAGGATTAGTTAGGCCAAAGGTATGTAATGGCAACACAAAAAACAGTTTGTAAATAAAGTTAATTTTAAATGTATTTCTCAATTTACTCATTTCATTTTCCAGGTTTTGATCATGGTGCCATTTAAGGATGCTGCTTACAGAGTTGTCAAAACTTTAATAGATATTTTGGTGCCCAAAGAGGCTGGAGAAGTAGTTAATAAGAAGAGATTTGAGGATGACTTCACAGGGGGTGAACTGATAATGCCACGAAAAAACCCCAAGCCTGAAGACTATGAGCTCATGTTTAGTGGCAACACTGAAGACACATTTAGACTGGGGATGACAGTTACAAAAAAGACTTTAAAGGTTTGTTTGATTAAAATCACTTTAAGGAATTATTTGTAATATATTAAGCCCTTAGCATATTATATTACTAGCTGCTACTCATGGCTAGGTCTATGTAATTGTCGGTTATTGCGGCACAAAGAAGCATTTTTGAAACCATGTAGTATTAGTATTTACTAATAATCTAATGTTCTATTACAGCTCTACACTGACTTCTATTCATCAGACATCATAGTAACATCACCTCTGGGTCTTCGTATGATAGTGGGCGCCGAGGGTGAGGAGGACCGTGACTACGACTTCCTAGCCTCCATAGAAGTCCTCGTGATGGACCAGGCCGATGTCTTCCTCATGCAGAACTGGGACCACTTGCTGCATGTGCTTGATCATTTCCATTTACAACCCAAGAAGACGCATGGCACTGACTTTTCTAGAGTAAGGTCTTGGGCAGTCAATGGATGGTCCAAGTATTACAGGTTAGGTTATTTAACTAGTACCCATAATATTAATTCAATTTTATTGTGGTAATTTGTAAATTTTACTCACCAATTTAATATATTTTGCTTTACAGACAAACCCTACTGTTTTCATCAATAGCATTGCCAGAAATTAAATCAGTGATAAACAAGAAATGCTTTAATTATGCAGGAAAAGTATTAGTTGAAAATCCAGTTGAAATAGGCAGCATACAACAGGTGATAGTACAAGTTCCTCAGATCTTTCACAGGCAAGTATCTTATTTACTTAGTTTTACAGTAACCTGATTCCTATTAAATAAGGGGCTGGTGCACTATATATTTGCTGTTATGTATTTTGCCCTATTACATATTTAAATTAATGTCCTTTAATAACTAATCTTTACAGGTTTACAGCAGCAAACCCCTTAGAGTCAGTGGAGGCGCGGTTTCAGTACTTCGTGAAAGAGATATTGCCGAAGCAGCGCGACACTCTCATGAGCCACACCCTCATCTATGTGCCGAGCTACTTTGACTACGTTCAGTTGAGGAACTACTTCAAAAAAGAAGACATCGGCTTCGTCCAGATATGTGAATATTCGAAGGTAAATATTTGACTTCTCAGCAAACTAAACCAGGCAACAGTTTAGTAAAAGATCAAATAAACAAATAGATCTTTGAGACTAATATTCAATAAAATTTTCTAGGATGCAAAAATAGCACGAGCGAGAGATATGTTCTTCCACACAGAAGCACATTTCATGCTGTACTCCGAGCGAGTTCACTTCTTCAGGAGGTTCAGGATAAAAGGCATACGACACATCATTTTCTACCAGCCACCTACGTATCCACAGTACTTTTCAGAAATGTGCAACTTGATGCAGGTAATATTATAAAGAAGTAAAAAATAATAATAATCGTGACCAACATTCAAATATTAAATACCTACATAGCTCTGAACCCAAAGTATTTAGCTAAAGACCCTTATAATAGGTGTTTATTTAATCAAAGACAAGGAAGGTACCATAAACAGCTAGACCTACTAGTACGACCCACTGACTTATAAACCTAAATGGACTTGCCATACCTACGAAATGAACGTGCATACCTACAAAAATTGGGCAATTAAGATGGCTGCCTTTCTTAGGGTTGTAACTGCCTGAAACGCGCTAGATATCGATATTTAACTTTGAGGGTTATTTAAGCTATTACCCAAAATTGTCATCTGCCACAAAGTAACAAAAAAAAAAAACTACTAAATCAAGTGGAATTATCTGAATATAACCCACCTGTTACACGGGCTAGTTTATTTGTTATTTTTATGTACCTACCCACTTTTTAAACAACAAATTATGTAAAATAAAACCATTTCTAGTGTAAAAAAGGCATTTATTCGTTTCTAAACAAAATTAACTTATTAAAATAGTTAGCATTGTACCGAAACCTTATGTCTATGAAGGCATTATAGATTTCACAAGCAACAGCCTATGGTTGATGTTATGCTCTATGTTGTGCGGCGAGTATAATATTTTTTCGCTGTCATAATAGTCCGTCAGAAACTTGAAAATATATAAATAATAGTTTTCTGGTTTTTCCTGGTCAGTGAGATGAGGTTTTATTAAATTTTCCGTTTTCTTTATAATGTTTATGACTCCGTTGGAGGCGTATTGAAGGCCACCTCGAGTCTTCTGAGTAAAGATCACTATGGTCACTATAATTATTCAAAGTGCATGGAGCAGACATGCCATATTTTATGTCTTGGGTTTATATTTTCAGAACCAATAGCTTCCATCCATTTCTTATTTGAAATTTCGTTTGCAAGAAATCTGTGGATTAAAATATAATTTCAATGTATTTTACACACTTCATTAATTTTATCGATACTTACGGTATGCGAACATCGCACATCACTAGCCGTACTTGACAATTATTATTGTTTGTAAACAATACAAAGAAATGAAGAAAGAAATGAAATAATAACGATATGAGCCATATAAACATGACACAGGTTTCAATAATATTCAAAAAGATTATCTTATAACAATACATTCTACAACATTCGAATGAATTAGTGAAAATTTGTTACTTACTTGTGCAATGTCAAGTTAGGCTGATTTTTGCTTTTCCTCGCACCACACTGTTTTATGCAACACGAGGGCATGATTTTCCTACTATTGTCCAAACTCAAAACACCAAAATAACTAATAACAATACGTATTTCTCTTTAAATCCACAAAAATATTTTGAGCGAGCAACTGTTTGACAGCACAACTACCACAAACAACACAAGTACTTTTGTAACTTACAATGGCGACCGGCACGCAATGACATGAAGGTGACATTCCACAACAGTGTTGCCAAATTTGGTCCCTGTCAGAAATTTAGTTCTCTCTCTTTACAAATTCATTTCTTGTTTAGTTAAAAAGAGACAACAAGCTTTTTGACATGTGCGCGTCGATACGATGGATATTTGTATAACTATTATTCATATAGTAGAATATGCTCACTCCATGTGTATATATATCTCTATGGTACGACCTATACCAAACTAGTGGTAGTGACGTTTTAATAATATTTAATTTATTTTCCATTTTAAATGCATTTCTAGTGATGATTCTACTTGACACAGCCCAGTGAAGAATCAAAGCCTACCATCAGACTAATTGTAAAGATCTACTACAAAAAAAACCTACTTAACGTTCCGATCACTTGAGTTACGTCACGAACATAATTATTACTTTATTCATGTAACATCAAACAATTGTGTAACAGGAGATGAACCAGAACAAGTTCGGCGGCAGCGAGTGCAACATGACGGTGTCGGTGCTGTTCTGTCAGTACGACCTGCCGCGCGTCGCCGCTCTGCTCGGCTCGGCGCGGGCCGCTCGCGTCGCACGCTCCGACAAGGCCGTGCACATGTACGTCACCGGCGATAATAAATAGATTATGTAAATTTATTGATAATTTATAATAAATTACTGTAAATATGCCATTGCAATATTTTATTTTATTCGTAGAGCATACTTTCCTTTTAAGAATTGAACATTTTTGAAGCGAGATCATTCATTTGTAGAGTGTAAGGATCCTTTCGGATTTACTTGATTATTATAATGCAAGGTATGTACTAATTACAATACTTCTATTGGGTGTTAAAGGGTGTTATTATCGCATATAGGTATACGATAACTAGCTTCATACTTAAAAAAATACTGATTTACGAATTTGAACTCTATGTAAGTAGATCGATTTTAAGTTTATTCAGAGGCTTGCGTGGAATTATTTCTCCATCTATCCTAGGGAATATTATTTACTATAATCCGAGGTAATTTCCAATGTCTTATCATACCAGCAAGCTTTCAGGAATTATCGCTCATAAAGGATCAGATTGCCAATGCGTCTCTGCGGTCAGCTTAAAAGAGACAAACTAAGAGTAATTGAACAGCTGTCCATGTTGTTACTTGTAGCTTTTCTGCTTAGGTATTAACCATTTTATTATATATACTTATTCAGTACCTTGAAGTCTGTTATAAAATAATTTTGTTGAGAAAGGATATTGATGATTCCAAGAAAAGAAATACTACTATAATATCAAAGACTTTTATGACAACACAACATACATACATTTGCCTGCAAAGGCTATAAATAAGTATCTCTACTTAACTATAACAATGAATACGTCCTAGACAAAAATAATTCTATAAATCTTAGTATAAATTAAAATTAGGCTTTTCTCTAATACACACTTAGGTAAATTATAGTGATACATATCTTTTACGCCACTACACATTAAATAATTTGAATTTATTAAATAAAACCTAACTATGGTGAGTTATGGCTAGCTGTTTGTAACTATGTACTCTATGGATGGCTGTTTCGGGTCCTTATTTAACTAGCATTAAATAAAATGTAACACATTACACAGGGTTATAGCATCGTTATTCAGTCTGTCGGCTATGGACGCCAACTCCTTCCTATTGCCAGCTTTCACGTAAAATAAAGGGTTTGAGCTAGCCATTAACCATTAAGTACACACCTAACACCTACATCAATCTAAGTTTCTTACAAATTAATTGGTATTCTTTTTCAGCCTTCCGATGACATTGGCGCCAACATCTTGTATAAATCTTAACCTATACGACGGCTCAGTTAGTTTCGATTAGCTGGTTTTTCTTTATAATGGGGTTTCCGTTAATGGCATTCTCAGTTTATATTAGTTAATATCAGGGGTTTTAGGTTATACATGAGTGTTTTTCCAGGACCACGGAGCGCTGTACCGAGTCTGGCTCCATACGCATTTTCATAGTATTTACAAAATGATGGAATTTTCTGTTCATTAATTCTAAAGAATAACTGACTAGCACGTATCATACTGCTGCATTTTTACACCTCGATTAATGTAAAGGGAAGCGTTAATCTCCATATTTAGTCACGTTGTTTGATTGACGAGTGTCATGTGATGCTGTCCGTGTCGTCCAGGGGGCCAATGTCATCTGTGGTGGCGTTGAAGGGAGTGGTGTCAGGTAGGCCGGTGGCGTTCAGTGCCGCGTCCGTGGGCTCGGTGGACGCGCTCTCCTCGCTATAACCACTGGTGATGTTGTCCTGTGGTGAGCGAATGTTGTCGCCATTCACTGCGGTATCGCCTCCTCCTGGAAACAGACAAAGTATACTTTAATGTTTGCTACTCTAAGGATAGCGGTGTGCCATTCTGGGGCCTGAGTCTGCTATTGACAATTATTTGAATGGTCTGAGTGGGTGGCGTTAGCAGGTCCATTTTAGGATAATTACGTAGGTAAAACGTCATTTTAACGTCAAAATTGGCCATTGGGACAGTCAATGTAAAATGGACCTACTAACGCTACCCACTCAGACGATTCAAACAATTGTCAATAGCAGACTCGGGCCCCTGTAAGGGTTACATTTTAGATTGTGGTACTGGTAGTGTCAGTTGTAGATACTCTTATATTGTCGTATCCAAAAATCTCATGCTTCGGTTTGGTGGATTACACAAACATAAAATACAGTCCCATATACGCTGAAGGTAGGGTTCCATATGCCTTAGGTCGGTCTTAGTGGGTAGTAATTACCTACCTATCTGTCACATTGGTAAGTAAGGATCTACATAATGTAAGAAAGAAAGTAAAAATATATTCTTATAAGTACCTATTTATTAAGGACCGAATATGTATCAGACGTATCAGTGGATGAAAGTAAATATTTGGTTTACTATCTTAGTGATTAAGACGTTTTACTGCGAACATTTACGAAGTTTAGATGTAAAGAACTGTTTATATTCATACACACCCAGGAAAAATGCGTACATACAGAATTTTATAAATATTTAAAAAAACGTCCATGAATGCATTCAGTGCGTTATTATTAGACTCCGGTGTTTATAGTATCAAAATTTAGATATCAGAGCAAAGTAATATGCTTTCAAAGCAAAGGACAGACACGCATCGATCACGGCCTATTCTGCCTACTAACACTATTTACGGAACTTATTTTCACTTTCAGACTTTTCCATTGTTTGGTTACTGTTCATTGTTCGTCGCCGGGCCGGGGTCTAAATGGCTACAATGCCTACGGCTACAGCTCTACGGGCTACGAGTTCGCCGACCGACAGACCTCCGCATAGGTAAGAAAATCATGAAAGTTCTTTAAAAATATTGATTTCAAATCTGGGGGCTTGTGTTTGTACGTAGGTATGTTTTACAAATTTATATTTTAAATTGTCACCCATTGTCATAAAATACATGTATGCACCCTACAGATCACCGAAAGTCTCTCTACGAGACGGGCTTGATCCGTAACCTTTACCCAAAAATGTAAGTCAAGTGTCGTATTTCGTAACACTGTACCTAACGTCCGCTAAAAGCCCTGACCAAGGTACATAAGTACGTACATACATACTCCGTGTATGCTTCACGTTGCGCAGTGCGGCTATTCCGGGCAATTCGGCAGAAACCGTTTGTGATTTATATGTGATAAACATGATCAGTGAATAACCGAGAGCGGGTTATTGTGACTGCCAGCAGCTATATTTAGAGTAACTGCTGGAGGCGCTGCATGAACGTCGAACACTCAAATATCTACACGAGCCGTCGATCGTTTTGAGATTTTCGATAATGTACCTACCTACGTAACGTACCTACGTTTGCAAGTCATATTTTAGAACATAGAAATGTTATAAATAGTACCAAGTACCTATTGTCTTCAAATACTTATTTGTGTAGGTATGGCTAGTTCATAATTAGTTGAAAATCTACGTAGGTCCATACAAGGCTACATATTATTATGCAATATTTATATCGCAAGTTATCTTATTCGTCATCTAGTAACATGAGAAGATAAGTTGACTCTACATTACATCTGGTAGTTAAGCTCATTAATGCCTAATAAATGACATACTTCGCGTCATCGGTTCTAACAATTAATTAATGGACGATAAGTTTAACAACTCCGTCGCAAATGAGTAGGCAAGTGAGGCGATCCAAGCTTTAAAGTCTATTAATGTGTTAATTTACAGCGTATTTAATAGCTCGTAAATTTTACGCGCTATCCGTTGCTATTATCGTTAAAAAGTTTGCTAGTTTCTTTACATAAGAGTTGAGCGATTAATTACCTATAGTTCGCGTACCTACAAACTTACTACTGTGGTCTATGAGCCCTTTTTATATAACGAGCCTCTAGATTGATCAAGCTGTAGAGTGTTTTTCAGCACCCTCTAAACGTTTTAGGTACCCACTTTACAATGTAACTGGTCGTCTACGTCTACCTACGAATTATGATTGCTAGGAATTGGAAATGTATTTTACAACTAATTAAAAGATAAGAAAATCCCAACAAACTGTATAAACTTAATTGTTTATAACTTTCAAAATAGTAAAAAAAAAATATCCGATCCGAAGAACCATTTCGTTCGTCACCTTTCAAACAAAATACACCACATCGCAATCGGTCCACTCGTTTTGGGGCTGCGACGGCACAAGCATACCGACACGTCAAACTTATAACCTCCCTCTTTTTTCTGTCAGGATTTTATATAAAACTTCTTTATCATTCTTGAGAACTCTAAGTGCATTGACACAACTATATGATCACTATTAAGTTAATCTGTCATGGTCTGATGTCATAACGAAAGAAAGCTGCCCCTTTTTATTTAATTCTTAATTCTTTATTTTTATTATATCCTTAGCTACAAGTATAAAATAGTCAAGTACGTTACAAAGTCAGTTCATAATCAATCGCAGTCAGTGTACAGTTATACCACGATCAAACTCTAAAGTGTTAGAACACGTAAAGTCCCAAACATAGAGATAAACCTAAGTTTCTACCTTATTTAGGTTTTTATAGCAGATTTATATGAGGAGTGTTTCTACATTAAACTTCTGCTTGCGTGTTAACTTGCAGAGTTAAATGAGCAGGTAGAGTCAGTCAACGCTGACTCTACATATTCTAAGCGACCCAATTCGGCCTTAAAGCTCTATTTGCAGTTGTTGCCACCAACATCTAATCAAATCTACGTAGAGACGTTTATTTTAAGGTTTTTAAGTTTGAATGTTGTTTTAGGCCTAGTTCGTTGATTTGTGGGTATAAATTATATTACAAGCAGTCGGAAATACGGATTTTTGTTTGGTAGAAAGCATCCATTTTTGTTATAAATTTGATATGAGCGCAGAGTTTGATTGCTTCTATGTACCTACATAATAAAGATATCCACGATATAATTTTGAGTTTTTTCAACGGTGTATACTAAGAACATGTTTCTCATTAGCTCAAAGATCAACGTCATTAGGTAGCGTTCAACAGGAGCTCATCAACTCACAGCGTCGAGTTACTTTGTAAGCGGTGTGATTTATAGCGCTGTAAATCTTTGTTTACTTTTATATTTACACAAAAGATTATATAAATAGAGCTATTTTAATACACTATTTCGTAGCATTGACTGCCCATCACGGTTAATCGATTAGACCAAAACTAAAAAGCACCCACCAGAACAGAAATTCCAACTAATTCAGAATAAAGTATTATTGGCAAACGTTCTAACGTATACACATTTACTAAGTGTTTTATACTAATAGATTGCTGTGCTTTTAAACAATGTAATCATGTGTAGGTGCTTATTTACAAGCCATTTAAACAGTGCTCCACTAGAAATAGAGCTGTAATCAGCTGTACCTGTAACCTCTGGTGGTGTTTACATATTAGGTACATCAGAGCTTTAGAACCTGGTACCTATTTGTTAGGCACTTGTTGTCATATTGTAATCTTGGCTACCTGTATTGTTAGCCAAGTTTGAAACTAATTAGTCACACTTGTCACACAAAGCTGGGAATTGAAACTTACGGGGATTGATGATATTTGGACGCTCAAATTCGTTTTGTTGCTCTATGTTGTTCTTGTAAACATAAGAAAACAATGTTAGAGGAGCGAGAGGAAAGCGTGTCGGTCACATGACGTACCAGTGAGGGGCATAAAGCATGTGGGCATTGGTGTGGTGCTGGTTTGCTGCTCTACTGTGTGTAACACCTTGCGTTGCGCGTACTGCGCGTCCTTGGGCTCCCAGAAGAATACGTAGTAGAGCGAGAGCATGATGGCCGCCAGCGACACGCAGAACACGTACACGATGACGGTGAGCACGCGCACGCTCTTCTTGTCCCGCTTGCGCTCGTACAGCGCGTCCAGCACCAGCTCGTGGCCGGTCGCCGTGCCCAGCTGCACGGAGCCGCCGCACGAGCGCACGCTGCCCGAGGTGCACGACTTGCCCGACATCGCCGCCGCTGGCCCCCGCTGCACTGCCGCGCCGGCTTCACTATCCAGGTAAGTGGGCCACGCTTATTGATATGGCCCAGTTCCCCTGATGCGCCGCGGCCGCGTTTCCGTGCCGGGTCACGCCGACCGTGTCTGCCGCTTGACACCTCCTGATGCCGACTGCTGTTTCATTATTATGGCGCCCGCTTCGGAATTCATTTGTTTATCCTTTAATTTCACGCCCGGTATACGTAAATCTATTCCAGTTTCTCTGACGTAGCCATACGATCGCGAATCGTCTGTCATAGAACCGTCCCTGAACTTTTATTGTTTTTATTCAACATATTATAAAAGACTTATCTACGGTACATTGTTATATTTGATAAAACTTGTTAAAAATAGCTGTCACTGTGTTCGCTGAAGTACGTCGTTAGAGAACGTCACACACGAGTCAGTTAAGGGTTTGCACCTCGTTATTTGTTTCGAGTAAGAGCGAGAATGATGACAAGCTAACGAAGTTAATTTTCGAGAATAGTGACACGGTATTGTGACAGCGAGTGAAGTGTTCGCAGGGCGGCGCGTGGCGCGGCGTGGAGCGGCGGGGCGCCGGGTCGGGGCGGGCGCCCGCCGGCCGCGGTCGCCGCGCGCCGGGCCTGCCGCGCTGGCGGGACACGGGCGCGCGCCGCTCTACCGAGATCAATCAATAATATGCAGCTCTTCTCTTATTTTCTGCAATCGCTTATTTTTGTTTTGTGAAAAAGTAGCTACGTCCCTTTTTTGCAATTTTGGTGTACAAGTTCGGCGTGAAGGTTTTTTTTTGCAGTTGTGTACTTACTTGTTTTTCATTCTACTTTTCCCAGACAAGGTATTTCCTCAACACGGTAAATACTCTGGTGAGAAAATACCTTTTACAGTATGATATGATCCACTTGTGGCCAAATTTAATCAATTTCCATCAACGACTAAAGCTGAGGCTTTAGCTTTTCCTAAACTTCATATTCATAATTTCTAATATCAGGTTATTTCTATTTTTATTACCAAAAAGTTTAAAACGAGTACTTCCTAAATTTGTAGGAGAAACTTCCGGAACCAATAATAATCGAAAACAGAGAATTATTACTATGTCTCGTAAGTCTCAGGTTTCGCAACTAATTCTGACAGTTAAGTAGAGCACAGTCAAGTGTCTGCAGTTGGTCCGTATGTCTTGGAAACGAGGACAAGAGGCTAGGAAAATGCTCACCTACAGGGTGATGTGTAGGTTACATTTTCAATACCTTACATTAAAAAGAGAAAATATACATTTTATGCTTAATTAAAGCAAATTATTAATGCGTGCAAATAGAGTTAAGATTTAGATATTTAGATGGTCAAGTAATATATATATATATTAAATTAATTTACGATATTTTATTTTTTATATAAGACGTGGTTATCTTATATAAAATTAAAATAATTGATTATATTTATTTTATAATCCGCTTATGACTCGACTCAAAACTCTTGAGCACGTATAAATTATCATAAACTTATTTAAGGAAATATAGCTATACTAAGCTTCGTTGGCCTACCCTAGCAATAGTAGCAAAACATTCGTGTATTTTTTTGCTAGCTAGCTCAAGAACGTTATGCCCGAAGCAGATGTCCGAACTCTAATAATTTGATTGGTAAAAGAGCCAAGTCACTACATTGCACCATTCGGATAGACAGCAGTATTTTACGCCACAAGACATGCCATATATCTGAGTGTAATTTATGTGAAACTACAAACAGTTAAAAACGACAAACCGTTCGGTTTATTAGACTCTAATTAAATACGTAGGTACTAAATATTCACAAAGCCAACATAAAAGTCAATAGAATGAGGTAATTGATGTTCAGTTTTGGACACAATTGGGTTAAGCTAATTGGATTACAGGAAACCCTTCGTGTAATGCCGAATATGTACGGATGTACGGATCTGCGGTGGTCAAGTGGGTGTGTTATAACATCGCGAAACATGTTAATGTAAGCACCAATCAAATTAAGCCAGGTGATAGCCAGGATCTAGTTTTATGTAATAAAAGTAGAGCTATTGCAGATTCTGTATGTCCATACAGTATCTGTCCATAATTTAGCGTATTGAACCTGTCCAGGTCCATATTGTTTTGCACTTAATTAACTGTGCCCTGCAATTACATAAATAAATAAATATGATCAAAATCACATAAATTGCTCTGAACCCAAACTAAGTAGCTAAATCACTTGTTTTATGGGATTCAGAGACAACGAAGGTACTACAAACACCCAGACCCGATACAATGTTGAAACTCACTTTTCTACATTGTCTGGGGTCTGTGTCCCGTCTGGGGATCGAGCCCGGGATCAACGCCACTTGAACACGGAGGTCGTCAAACATCTTCTTCTTGGGTATCTAGCAGTCTCTGTTCCCGATGTTAATGTTTTTATAGTTATGATATGAAACCAAGGTTCATGAAAATCAGTTTAAATGGTGTAACTAATCCAACGTTGTTTTAACTATTAAAGTTAAAGACTTAACTTTAATAGTTAAAACAACGTTGGATTATATATGCCTATCATCATCGACCTTCATCCATCCACTATTGTGGGATAATAGAGGATTTTTCTCCGGCGCACCGTCGCTGCTTATGCTGCTGCATATGTTGATTGCTGAGTACACAGAGAATTTTGAAATATGATGTGTTTTTTTTTTGTTAAACAGCAGGCGCAACACGGACAGGTAATATATAATACGCTCTTTTCTCGTACAAAGACAAAATATCATTCACTTTACGTTTTACCCGTGGTTTTACCAGATACGGCAGAATTACACTATATTTACAGAGTGGTATTTTGTATGCCAGCTAGAGCCACCTTCAATTCTTGAGATAACAAACTTTACTCGAACGAAACATGTCATTATTTTCAGAAAGAAACATATTGAAAACGCAGATTTTTGAAAATACATTTTCTACCCCGGGAACCAAACGTGCTAAAATCCACAAAAATGCGTTCTGTGCTTAGTTTTATTTCATCAATTGACAGGGACAATCATAAGGATCATTTTTTTCTATTACACATGGTATTACATGAAAGAACACTAGCTTTTTAATGAATAGGGAACGACAGTAAACACTTTAACGGTAGTAGACGACATTCAAGACGGTATCTCAACCCATTTTGGTAGGCGTGGTTAACAATCAGTAATGAATTTAATTCAGAATTCAGAGCACATTAGTCCAAGTAGTATATACGCGGTATATACATATTGCCTTCATTACATTTATAAATAGAACACCTAATTAACACGTTCGTTGCATTACGAGATCTATCAGATCTCTTGCAGGACTTTTGTATTGTGCGTTGAAGATAATCGTGTTGTTTCACTCCTTGCGGGAGGATCTAACGTGTAAAGTTCTTTAGGTATGAGTAGGACAAATATACATATTTGCTTCCTACTTAAAGCTGAATTCAAGGACATTAAAAAAGAAATTAGAGATGGATTAGGTCCCTAACGCACAGTACTGTAATTATTTTCATTCCTTGCGTTAGGAGATATGTCGGTACTCGGGGAATCGTACGCCTCGTAGACGCAAGAGAGGGAAGGTGGGCGGCGCGGGCGCTGCGTGACTCGTTTTAGTGTTGTCCTAGCATCGCTTATTCACATCACTCTCTGGTAAGTTTCTGGTAGCCTAAATTTCAGTTATTAAAACAAAAACGTTGTTATAGTAAACTTACAAGAGATCTGTGACATCCAGCTTTTATTTAATACCTCCGTATATTTTTTTAAAGCAACAACAGTCTTAGTACAAAAATATACATAAGACATTCGAATAACGAAACTAATAAAATTGGATTCCATCGCATTTACTTCACTGACATAGTTGCATGCTGTTTATTTATACAAAGCATTTTATTACAGAATTACCAGAAGGAAGATGTACTGATCATGTTTTCCAACGTGGCGATAATGACAATAGTGTGGGTTGTTACGAAAAATTACGACGCACATTAAACAGCACTGACGCTTCTAAAAAAACTAAACGTTTTGTTACCATTTGCGCGCAATGCAAGCAATCAATGTGCTTACCATGTTTTAATGAAAAACACTTTGCATACTTAATAAAACTTTTTCAATCGACAACTGAGATATTATTTTGTTCCCATCACTACTTACTACACAAATTGAACTATCTTCGGTTGCGGTACGAGATACAATCGATATCATATTTTTTTTTGGTATTTGTAGTTTATTCAAATGTCATAACTGCGTGCGAACCTATCAAAATATAAAGCAATAGGCTATCTTTCACCCACAAAAACTTCAAAATATATTTGATTGTTTTTTTGGAAGATATAAATTATTTTCAAAACTGTATCTTTAGGAGACTGATTAGGTCTCAAACGCACCAAAAGGTAGGTTAGTTACGAGATCTTTTAGGTCTCCAAAGCAACAGCTGAAAGTTCTTTGAAAGTGATGGCGCAGGGAACGTGTTAAGTACTGTTAGTTAGCTAATTCACACAGGATTAGCTCGGTCTTATACACTTTGTGATTTAGTCCTAAACGGAAAATTACCTGACTGCGAATGTAACTTTATTCATTTAATGGTATTGAGTGAGACCGAAAGACGAAACGAGAATTTATTGAATTTAAATAAACTATTAATTAATGTCATTTTTATTGTTATTATCATACTTGAATAAAATCTCAGTGTTATTAAGTAATCGTCAGCCGTACCTCGTTTGAAAAGAGCTAGGCAGTCACCCTTACGCGTTTCTGAAAACTACTGAACCTTGATAAAACTTGCAGTGCTCCCTACGCTGAGGTTAATGTTTGAAGTAAAATGGAGTAACTCTGTCTGCTAAGCTTTCAAGGCAAATTTTTTGACAAACTTATTATCGGCCAAACCTAATCTTGGAACAGTAGAAAGCAGGCCTGCGATTAGACTGTTACTTAACTGACATATAGCTACGCGGGTGGGGGGCAAAAGTTATGTATTTTTAATCCGTGCATATCTTGCATCTTTGTCTTGTGGTTTAAGGTGCAGTTATTTAAAGGATTCCAGTAAATGAAATACACTGGTATAGATCATAAAAGCCTTTCATAGAATCGAGAGATTCGTTCTACATTAGTAGTTTATTAATAGAGAATAACTTGTTGCTTTCGGATCATTTCATATGAGTACAAGTATTGATTCAGACATTCTTAGTTCTTGAAATACATCTGTACACATAGAGGATAGTTTTGATCACAACTTTTTAGATATTTTACAAAGTTTATTTGAGTTTACTAAGCATAGACCACCTAAAGTCTGATTTCGGTAAAAAGTACTTAATTTTTACAATCCAATCTTTTTAAGCATGTTTACCATGCTTTCTTCCCTATATCTCAATTTTGGAGTAGGTAAAGGACAAAAAGTCTTAAAGACGTCAATTAAATAGAATACCTTTCTCGTCGTGTTGTAGAGTTTCTGAGATTAACCTTCCAACTCTTACTAAACAAACTCCTTCTGGCTTACAATGCGTAATATGGCTTCTTGAAGAACTCACTACGATTTAGAACGTATTTAGTTTCTTATAGTTACAGCTTACGTAATTAATGCTTATACGTAACAGAACAAATACTTTATTAGTACATTATAGCACAAAAAATATATCATAGATGACTGTTAATTTTATGTGATTTTGGTGGAATTTGGATTTCACGGTTTATTTTTGCAGTAAAGTCAGTGGAACTTGTACCTATAACTTTAGTCTGCAGTAATGAAGACTACGTAATGGACTGCACAAATATAAAAACATTAAGTTCAGAGAAAAGATGAGAACAGGATTTACTACAGTATTCATGTAATAAGGTACTTACCTACCTACCTACATTAATCCTATCAAAGTTTAATCAAATTATACAGAAAAAGTTGCAGTAACAGAGACGCAAATAAATGGTCACGAGACAGAACAGAGTAAATACTAGAGGAAATTAATATGTTCTCGGTGAATGATGGTATATCTCCGGAATTTACGCACAAAAGCTTACATTTCAAAGAAACCAGAAACATTTGATGTGATATCGCATCTGTCAGTTATAGTTTCTGATAATACCTTGATCTAAAAAGCTTTTTTAAACAAAGATGATAGTGGTGTGTACACAGGTGGATGCAATTTAAACCTGAAACACCTCCGTCGCCACCCACGGTGTAATGCCCTGGCTTATTCTTAGCCGGAGACCACACGGTCTGATCAAATCTTATACACACATAAACCATGTATGAGTGATTTATGGTTTATATACAAATTAGCCAACAACTGTTCGCAGGCAATATACCAGGTGATGTACGGTAAGTCGAGGGCGCTGTGCGTCGCACGGGACGGTGCACATGACCATCCCTCTCAATTAAGTAATTAAAGTGAATTCACCCAATTAAGTAATTAATAGACACGTGATATTCTGCTATATCCCTAAACAGTGTTACCTCACATATTATTGGACTGTATTTTCAGAAATTAGGACTTGTGATGATGCCTGCCTTGACATATTCTAAATAAATTGACACCTAAAGGTGAAAAATATATAAAACTAATTAAGGATCAGGAGACGTCAGTTGAAACATTTTTTGTATCGGCAAATTAACTTTTTTTAATAATTTTGTAGTATAAAATGGGCTCAGGGTAGAAGAACAAATTGGGGAAGACCTTTGCCCAGCTGTGGTCCAAGTTAAAGGTGGTAAAAACGTAGCAGATGTGGTTTAATATAATTACTTACCGTACGTACTATCTGAAGTTTCCAAGAAATCAGGTGCTGAGGAAGCAAACATTTCTTGTTGGTAGTCAGTGATGTTGGAGCGTCGCGCACTCATCTCGCCAGTCTCCGTGGCGTCCAGCGGCAGGTCCGGCGACTTCCACACGCAGATGTAGTACACGGAGAGCAGGATGGCGGCCAGCGACACCGACAGCAGGTACGCCAGCACCGTCAGTACGCGCACCACTTTGCTGGCAGGCTTCTGCTTATAAATGTCGCGCGTCGCCTGAGCACCGACCTCCTCCGAGGCGCTATCCTCCTCCGTTTGACCACTCTGACCACAAACCGACATCCTGCTGTCGCTACATGGTTCTGTGCGAAAGACGATTTGGACTAAAAATTAAATAAATATGTCCGCGAGTGGCGCGTGTAGTGTCCGCGGTCGAGAGGAGTGAGTGCGGTGGCGGCGGCCGGCGGTGGAGCGTCTGCCAGCCCGACAGCCGCTGACTCCCGCGCTATTCGCTAAACCGATCAACTACACGTCACAGATTTACGAAAGCTACCAACCACCGACGTGCCGCTATTATGTTCTATGAAGAGATATTTACATAAAACACAGTAGAAGAATTGTTTTTAATAGGAATAAGAATTAATGAATGACTAGTAGAGAACGTTATTTGTTAAAACTGAAATTACTTTTTAAACAAAACTTAACGATCGTTGGAATTGTCGCATTTGGTTATAATTAATTTTAATAAAAAAAATGATAATGATAAACCAAACTAAGTATTCATATTTATTCTTTGGCATCGCTAAGTACAAAATATAGTATGTATATTCAAACGTTAGAGATTCTATCTCCTTTTGTTAACTTGGATTTATTTTAAACCTAAATAGAACCTACAATATATCCGACTACGTTGTTTGCTCACTTGGGGCCGAAGCCTTTCTTGAAGTGCATATTTGTATGCTTTGATTATACTTACATATATTTTATAATAATGCTTTGGACAAAAAGTGGGTGACTGAGTTTAAAAGAAGCCCGAGAAGTGTGTTGTAGCGGTCCGCGCGACTCTGTGTCACGGCTTACGATACAAGTACAAAATTTGATAAAAATACTTGATTAATTGCGAAAAATTGGTATTGTGGCTGCCGATGTGCAGAGATAATAAAAGCATGTCTGGTGTAAAATTATGATATGGCTACATTGATCATGGAGCCATATGAGGTATTGATTAAAGCTTTTATATGGCTACAAATATATGCATAAATAGACTAATAGGTAAACAGATTACCCTACTTGAGTAGCGCAGTCGGGTAAAAGTAATAGTTAATGCGGACAGAATCACATGCATTGCTCTGGACCCAAAGTAAGAAGCTAAAGCACTTGCGTTATTGCGTTCAAATACAATGAAGGTACTACAAGACACAGACACCCAGCCCCAGGACAGTGCATAAATATAAAGGGATTTTATTTAGAGAAGAAGCCTATCCGGAGTTCGAACGCAGGACCTAAGGACAGCTTGAAAACTGGTGTGGAAGCCACTCGACTACGGAGGTCATCATAAAGTCATCTGACAAATATACAATTTTTATAACGGATCTTGAAATCTTGACTATATTGAAACTGATAAATACAAACATTACCTAACATTTAAGGCCACATTTATCTGAATTCGAACGAACCCGGGCAAGTACCAATGTGGCTTTTCAAAGTTGTAGGTACGGTGAAGGAAAACATCGTGAGGAAACCTGGATTCCAAAATTTGGGATCTGAAATCGCCAACCCGCAGAGAGCAAGCGTGGTGATCAATGCTCGTGCCTTCTCTATATGAGAAGAGGCCTGTGCCCAGCAGTGGGACGTTTATAGGCTGGAATATTATATTATCTGAATTAAAAAATATTTATTGCGTGGACCAAAATTTCAAATATCCCTGCGATATCCAATTATATTAATCGTAGGTAGCTACTGAGAGTTAGGTAACCTAACCTAACAATTAATTTTCAAATATTATAATATATTACCGACATGAGCAAGCAATTATTTATCGCCATCATAATAATATCTAAAAACTTAAAGTGACATATTAGTTAGCTACCTTCGATTAAACATTTATTATATTACTTATTGTATATTAGCTATACTTATGTAAAAACTTATCTGCGAAAAGTCGTCTAGATACAGAATTACAGATACCTGAAAACAGAAGAATAGAGCTACCTGGCAGGTAAGTAATGGACCATTTTAAAAGTGTACACAAGTTATTGTAATTTTTTGTTACTTCCTAAGAACAATAATTGTGGAATCCACATAGCTAAATATAAAATAATAAAATAAAACAAAATATATAATTTGTTAATATTTGAAATAATTAAGTAAGTAACTAAAATATTTTAAGTAGGTAATGAAATCCTAAGAAATATCCGAAAGAAACCACAAGGCCAGTTGACTGTAAACACAGCAGGCCGATCTGAAGTTTATGATGCTTGATATAAATTAACATTCGAGAGGCCATAAAACAACCGGGAAATAAGCGGGTACTGGCGCCCGCTCTCCGCCCGCTCGCCGCCCGCCTGTGATACACAGTCAGCAGTATATTTGTATTGAAAGCGATCGCATTAAATAAATTAAGCAGCTAATCATGTACCAACTCATTTGTATAGACTTCAGTTTATAGCAATACCTTGAGCATGTGTTCAACCTCACTTTCTTTAACTTAACTTTCAGTCTTGTTTTATACAAGGTTACGACAAAATTTAGATCGGAGCATGATTTTTCAGCGGGTACTGAATCGGTCGGTCATTTCAGTTTAGTTAAATCTTAAAGAGGTTCATCGGTGGGAGCAAAAGGCCTCGTGTTTTCAGGAGCCTAGCTTTGTAAAAAATAGGGCATATAACCGCGGGAAATCAAGCGAACATTGATTTTTTTAGATCGTACGGAATTTTGCTTAGTTACACGCCCCTAAGCATTTATTTGTACACAAATTGTCCAAATTTGCGAGCAGACAAGTATGGCAGCTCAGGGAGTTGATCCATTAGAGGTAATTGGATCGTAGTCCGCGCACGGGGACAGTTAGCGTAGTGTACTCGCCGCTATTGTTTCCTACCCGCCAATCAATCATTCTTATAATGGATATGAAAACGTCGCAGTGGGACACTCCATAAGAGTCCATAGATAAAGTTAGCATAATTAGATAGCGTTTTATAAGAGATTAGGTTACCTATAGGAAATAACTGACGGGAGAATTAGAACAGGTACATGGCACTTTCAATACAGTTTTTTTACGAACTCATCGTAGACCTACAACGTAGACGTAGCAACTAGGTATACAACCTGGCAAACAACAAACTAATCTATATTGCCTGTGTATATCTAATCTGAAATATATAGTATAGAAGATTATAAACCATTTATGAGTTTATAGATGTGTCGCTAAAGAAAACGTGAAACATAATCCCATTTTATAACCGCGTCAAAGTAAAATTGTGGAGGCATAGATGGTAGAGGCATATTTATATGCATATATATAGGCATATTTGGTACACTACTTAATATTATTTATTACTCAATATTTAATATTTATGATTTTCTCCATATACAGGGAAATGAAGAATTAAAAGAAAACAAAAGTATATCATCATACATCAAATAAAAAATAGTTATTGCATAAATAGAAAAGTTAAATGTAGAATGTAGAGTCATAAGCATAAAAAAAATACAAAAATTGTATTTGAGCATAGGTTTTAATAATTATATCATTATCACCAACCAATAATTACCAACAAACGTTACCTTCAAATATCAATATAACAAGTATAAAATTTTCAATTTACTTAATACCAGCTTAACTCCATCACAGTTTGCTTTTGCTTTTCTCGCAGAGTCTCTGTTTGAGCGCTCGTCTGATGATCTTTCCGGAGGGGTTCTTTGGTATGTCGTCGACGAATATCACGCCGCCATGCAGCCGCGAGACCGCTGATAACTGATGAACAATTAGACAAAATTAATTATGAAGTACATCTTCACAATTAACCTGAAGCACAGAATAATAAATCGTACTGCTTAATTGAAGCTTTGAACTTCGTTCCATGACGAATAGTAGCAGTAGAGAGCTAGATGTAGACGAAGTATCTCTTAGACTGATGCATAAAACACACAAGCTCTTATATCAGTTATGCTTAAAGAACTAGAAAAGCCAAATTAAACGAACCCAAACTCATGGTATTACGTGGTTTCGTAACAGAGTTCCTATAGAGACCTTTTAGCTCCACCATCAGGCCAACTCGAAATGCCATAGCTAACATGGTTTTTACTGAACTTCCAGGTAGGCAAAATTACATCTCAACGTTGAAAAACCCGAATTAAGTTTTTGTTGGTTATTTGTGTTCGCTTTATCTCTTTTACTTCTCTTAAGTTCATGTCAGTTCCAGGAGTGTTACTTACGCGTGCATTGGTAAAGTCGAGCAGTTCCTTCTCGGTGACGGTGGCGCCGGGCCTCTTGACTACGAAGGCCGTAGTGAGCTCGCCCACCTGCTCGTCGGGCGCGCCCACCACGCCGCACTCCGCAACGCCGGGATGGCCCAGCACCACGCTCTCCACTGCTGCCGGGGCCACCTGTTATACGTACACTCATAAGTACTGCTATCTTCACGGCGGAACAGAGCTTAATATGTACCTAAGATATCTGCCATGGTCAACAAACAAGCACTGGTCCGTTTGGGAGCTATTGTGACATAGACAAATAGCGACACGGCTAAGCATGAACATCAACACGCCGTCTTATTTATACATGTGTTAAAACTAAAGGCAAACTTTAGTTTTATACGTAATTGAGGATAAAGTGGCTCTTGGTAAAAACGCTATTTCTTCGTTGTTGTTCGTCAATAAAGTGCAAAATCACGAGATTTGAAGAAATCTTCTAGACTAACCTTGAGATGCTAAATAATCATTACACGAACTACGGAATAACGGATATATAAAGCTACGCGATTACGAAACTGTATCATATCTAATAGTGGTTTATGTTTATGTATTTTAATATCTAAGCAAGCAGATAACGGGTCATAAATTGCCGTGGATTATTGTAACAACAATCGTTTCTAATGAACTCTGTATCTTGTATTTTCTTGTGAATAATTTAGATACTAAAAAATACCGAAATAATAATAATAGTTAGTCTAAAATTTTTACCTGGTGACCCTTGTATTTGATAAGTTCTTTTAGTCTATCGACAATGAAGAAACAGCCATCTTTGTCGTAGTAGCCAACATCCCCGGTCTTCATGTATCCCTCCTCATCAAACATGGCGCGAGAAGCCTCTTCGTTCCCGGCGTAACCTTTCATAATGATCGGCCCCTTGATACAAATCTCACCGTTTTCATTTGGACCCAACTTTTTATGAGTGTCTATGTCTACAACCTGGAAATCAAATGATACACATTTCATTTTCCGTTCAACGTTTACGTGCTTATGTTTACCACACATGGTGTTGATCTAGTGTGAATGATGGAAACGGATCTTTATTTAGAACTTTTAATTACCTGCGAATGATGCAATAAACTCAAGAATGTCTAAAACAAGCTGATATTTATTTTGGCACGTACCTTTAATAGTAACACAAAAAAATTAAAACCTATTAGCTATTTACCCTTGAGATTCCTGCATCTACAGTTCGCATGTTTGATTAATATTGTTATGATCGATCGGTAGTTGAATACAGCTGTTAAATAAATAATAAAACTATGAAAAGGATATCTTGAACAATATTTACCTTAACCTTTACTCCCAACAGAGGATATCCTCCACTTCCAGGTTTCCTCTTAACTTTATCGTCATCAACATCCTTAGTGGCTGCTAGAGACGTTTCTGTCATGCCGTACGCTTGGAATATTCCCTTGCAGTTACGCATACTGTAAACAATGCAATCTTGTTTGAAAGAGCCACAACATAATAATTGATAGTAGATTAAGGCCAGTCTTTGTTTGCAGAAGTAATCATCAGAGAGACACCACTCGAGAGTGATGTCCTTTTCCCGTTAGGTTGAGCAATACAACTGCAGCGTTAAATATCATAAAATTATATTTCTAGAATCATACCAAGAAAAATATACTATGCTGACACAATAAAGATAGCTTGTCCGTACCGTTTTAAGGCCAGGTCGATAGTTTCTGAGGAGAGCGGAGCGGCGCCGCACCAGACCACTGTTATAGAAGACAGGTCGTATTTCTCCACTATGGGGGCCTTGGCCAGGAACACCACGATGGGGGGAACAGCCGCCAACGCGGTCACCTGCAAATTGATACTGCATTGATCAAAACCGTTTCTTTACACCTTAGAGAAGAGATCTAAAGTTCTACATTAGGTTATGAGAAGCTAAAGAACATTGAAGGCAGACGAAAATGCCAATAAAAGCTTAAAAGCTGACTTTTTGACTTGACTTATTGACAACTATAACTTTGGACCAATTTTAATCATTCGATAATAATTTAAAAGAAAGTTCTAATTGTCTGTAAAAAAAAATATTTTGTTATTCAATTTTCTAATTACACACCTTGTAGTCCTGAATCGTACTTAAATACTTAAGAGGGTTGAATCCATTTAAGTACACCAAAACACGCTTAATTAATATGTAGTTAATAGATGACATGAGGCCGTACGCGTGGTACCAAGGCACTATTGTTAGCAATGTCGAGTTGTCTGGGGTCTCTTCTGGCCTAGAAAAATTACAAAGACACATAAGATTATATCGGCAGTCTTGATGACGATACCACAACGTATGATAACTTACTCAAAGCTAACAGCCGAGTACAACACGTTGAAGTGTGTAAGCATGACTCCCTTTGGCAAGCCAGTGGTTCCGGAGGAGTACAGTATGTAGGCCACGTCAGTCCAACCCTGCACGTCTACCGGGGCGAATTCATTAGGGTTGATGTGTACTCCCACGTTTTTATATTCAATGATGCCGCTCGCGATTGGCTTGCCATTAATTTGAATAAATTTTTCGATACTCGACACAGATTTAAAGGAATCGATATTTCTTTTTAATCCTATTTCTGAAGAGAATATTATTCTTGGTCGAGATATGTTGAGTACGTGCGTCATTTCATCTGAAAATAAACAGTATTTAGCGCTTATGTATGTCATAATGTGACCTAATTATGCTTTTTTAGGATGTGTGGCTACCTAATCAATTCATATCAGGTTTGGTCTCGCGCCCAATAATTGGGCTATAAATAATTCTTATTTTCCGACCTTATTGGTTTCAAATGTTAGTGATTCAGTTGTGTACCTTTAGTGTATAAAACATTAAGCGTGGTGATGGTGGCACCGCAGCACAGCACCGCCAGAGCGATCGGGAAGAACTCATCCCTGTTTTCACTGCACAGAGCAATCACATCGCCTTTCTTCACTCCCAACTTCTTGAGCCCGTTCGCAACATTCACGGTTTCTTGTAGGATTTGTTTGAAGGTGATTTTGTGACCAGTGTCCGCATTTATCTGATTAAAATTTACGTAAAAATATACACAAATATATACCTCAGGGATGATATAGGTAGCCAAGGGGCATATATGTAAAAGACATCACTAAAGGGGTAAACATGAGGGGCACGCAAACGTCAAATGAAGAGATACTTCAAGCATAATTGAAATAGCTAAAATTAAAGAAGAATCCCGAGATTTATTTCTCACTCTCCACAAGTTGCCTACTTGGGGAGGCAAATCCCTTGTAATATACAATATATAGCTTTACATATCTTATCTTCGTATTTTCATAAGGTTTCTATCTTGCGGTTCTTTTTTTAAGGAGCCGAATAAAATATTATCAAAATATGGAGAGTAAAACAGCCAGCCAATGAGAGCTAATCTATTTTTATTATATTCTACGACGCTGTGATCGATGACCGCCAATACTTATCCTGTTATCGGTTGTTTTATAAACGTGTTGCACTCTGAACTTGGGTGCGTTGTAAAGTTTTATATCATAATTAGAATTCGTTTTATCTGTCTTTAGATAGCATAACTTTTTAGGGTTCTCTTCATCTATTACAAAATAGTGTCAAGGGATAGAGCCAGATTGTTTCGTATTTATAACGTACTTCTAGAAGTAGTACATATAAGTCTTGAAAAATCTTGTGAGGTAATTGTTGTAAAAAATGAATGTCAGTCTTGTTATATTAGGTAACTATAGCTAGGTTCAAAGAGCAACACTAAGCGCGAAGTGCATTTATTAAAATTCTTTTGTGTGTACCTAGTAAGAGGCACCT
This sequence comes from Autographa gamma, assembly GCA_905146925.1. Lineage (NCBI taxonomy): Eukaryota > Metazoa > Arthropoda > Insecta > Lepidoptera > Noctuidae > Autographa > Autographa gamma. Next base: position 4,403,579 of record LR989868.1, on the reverse strand, counting down.
ATTATTATTATTATAATTAACAGTTTTGGTTTTCAAGGTCGTGTTACTTATGTAACTAAAAATGAATTAGTCGAAAATATCAGGTTGGAAGATCAATTTGTCATGAGAAGTGACCATAGTATATTTTTCCAATTAAATTATTCTCGAACATTTTTCTTTTGATATTTCTGTTTATCAGAATAGTTAGCAAGGTAAGGACCTACAGTATTTGTTTGTCGTAATTTGAATTATGGTCGTAGTTGTTATAACAAACAGCAATCCTTTGCACCAGTTACCGCTGAACTACAGGGGCACATTTTTTGGATACGGCTACTCGTGACATTGGTAGCTACCTTTGTTTAATATGTAGGTATATGTTGCTATATTTCCAAGCTATACTTACTCAACGTAGAAACCCTAAGATAGGTCGGGTAACTGAAGGTACGAGAAAGAGCATATTCTTTGCCTAATGTACATATTTACCAGTTTAATTTAATAGAAATAATTAAGTTTTAACTTTTCAATTTAACAAGGATACGCTTATTCTTGTATCATCGTCAAAAGGCATAAGTTAATTTGCTGGCATAAGGCATAAGGTAAGCTGAGGTGCACAAAACTGGTATCTATATTATCCGTAGTTACCTACCGTAGTTAACATTAAAATAATTATTTATGTCTATGGTAATTAGCATACAAATAATCCTATAAGGATCTTCCTGGCCACCATAATTATCATGATATCGCATTCTGTGCAGTATGCATGACCAAGTTCCTGCTCGATGCATAGTCTGCTGATTGAGAATTTTCAGGAAATTGAGTTCCTACATAGTATAATAAGAAGAAGTCAAATAAATAATTTCTTAGTAATCAACCTTGAATAAGTCGAGGGTCAAAACTATTTATATTTGCAATTTGTAAAATAAAATCCGGAACGTTTTCTTACCACAGCAACAGCATCTTTGTCTTCGCATATAGCCCTTAATTTGTCTATTGCGTATTGAGCGAAGGACAAATGGGCAGGCACCTTATAAGCCGGGCCAGTAGTAACCACTTTGTCTATTATCATATTTATTTTTCACTTGCACTGGTAACTGGAAATACTATGTGCTAGGATAAGAATATGATCACCACTAAGAACACCGACTCACTAATCAGAACAAACCTATCTCATAGATAGGTGCAATGATGTTTATCAACACGGTCCTAAATCAAGCAATAAAAGCATTAGGACTATTTAAGACTGTTAAGTTATAAACTCAAGCACGATAAGGTTGCTACACTGAGTATTTACTAGAATGTACAAATAATAAGATATTGATAACAAAGTTTATTATTGGCCTTCCTCTTAATAAGCGAAGTTATGTGCTCTGAATGAATGAACGAGTCTCGCTCGCACAGGCCAATAAACCGTAGTGAACATGATCTCTACAAGTCACTCACAGAATTGTTAATAAGTAAACTGACTAAAACCTGTTTACGCACATAATACTATACAGGGGCCCGATGCCGCTATTTTAAGTCAATGAGTGGCAGATAAAAAAACTTTACATTGTACTTTTTATTGTGCCTTATTTTCGTAAACAGATAATTTTAGTTGATAATGACAAATGTACACCTACTTGCCACTGTTTTTATTTAAGGATTGCAAGGGACTGTTCTCTCAATACGAAAATTAGGCAAAATAACAAGTACACTGGAACGTTTATTAACCCGCCACTCACTGACCTAAAATAGCGGCATCGGGCCCCCAGATGCTACCGCTAAAGCGTTGTAGGTATTGCATTTAGCTAGTGAGTGCCACAATAAGATTATGTTATTGACCCTTGCACTGCGGTGACCCGTTTTTATGATCTCTAGTGACTAACAAATTATGAGATAATGCCATAAACTGATTATTTATATAATTATTATCAGTTTAAATCTTGCAATATGGCTTTATACCATTTATTATTACGGTGCGGCGGGGGCGGAGGCGGAAGCGAGCAGTGCACGAGTGCACATTGACACCCTCAGTCTGCACGATGTTAGGCAAGCGCTCATGAAGTTCAAGCCAAAGCGCTCATCGGGCCCCGATGGCATTCCAGCATTTCTGTTCCGAGACTGTGGCAGGGTGCTGGCAGAGCCTCTGCATCATATATTTAATACTTGTTTAAAACAAGCAACATTTCCGATTAGATGGAAAACGACGCGAGTTATTCCGGTACCAAAAGGTAAAGGTCAGTGGCTATAGACCGGTGGCGGTGCTGTCGACGCCTGCTAAGGTGTTCGAGTCTGCCACCCAACGCTGTGTGCAGGCTCATGTGAACGCACAGCTATCGGACGCGCAGCACGGGTTCCGGCCGGCGCGCAGCACTGCAACAAACCTGCTTAATTTCATGGTGAGGGCGGTGCCGGCAGTCGATGCTGGTGTACAGGTAGACGCGGCTTATTTTGATTTTAAAAAGGCATTCGATATCGTCGATAATGATGTACTGCTAATGAAGCTGGAAAAAGTTGGCTGTACTCAACACCTTTTACAGTTCTTCGCCAGCTACTTGGAAGACCGCCAGCAGTACGTCGATTACAACGGTTTCGAATCCCAGCCATACTACACCAGGTCAGGCGTGGGTCAAAAGTGAGGCGGACTGTGAGAAATTGCAGGAAGACATAGATAGGGTGGAGGAATGGAGTAATAAAAATAAGCTCTATTTCAACACCACGAAATGCTCAGTGATGACATTTACGCGCGCGAAGTCTACCTTAGCCTACAATTACAAAGTAGATGAAGAGCCAATGCAGCGAGTTACGCAGGTACGAGACTTAGGAGTGCTGCTTACCCCTGATCTAACTTTCCGGGAGCACATAGTTAAGATTTGCAAGAAGGCGTACAGAAACCAGGGTTTCGTGCTAAGACAGTCGCAGGGTTTCACCAACATCACCACCCTCAGGGTGCTGTATGACGCATTGGTAAGGAGTCATTTGGAGCACAGTGCGGTGATTTGGGCGCCTCATGAGGCGAAATACAGTGTCATGCTTGAGCGAGTACAAAATAAGTTTACAAGACACTTGTATTTCAAATTGTATGGGGTGTACCCATTTTACCCGCTGATGTATCCTACACTTTTTGTAATTGGTATGGTGGGGTTCAACGAACTCAGAGTGCGCTGGGAATATATAATATATAATAATATGCGCTAAAGCTCCTGCGTGGAGTAGCACATAACCCGGGTGTGCTGCGTCACCTGCAGCTATGCGTGCCGGACAGGTACGTTGATGTGGAGGCGGCGGCGGCCGCCGCTGCTGTTCGTGCCGGTAGCCAGAACCAATCTGTTGTCAAAGACACCCCTCACTCGCACAATACGGGTCTTAAACGAAGTGCATGAGACAGTTGATATTTTTCGCGCAATTTGAGTGAATTCGCAATAGTGTTGTTGAATATTGTTAGTTATGGCTAAGTAAATATTTGTAAATATATATGTTTTATTTGTGTTATGTTTTATTTGTGTTATCTTTTATATTGTACATTTAAGGTTAAAAATTGTTTAGGTTAATAAGTTATTGTTATTTAGATATAATTATTGAAGTTAGTTTTGTTATGTTTTTTTTTCTTTGTCTTAGCTGTAAGTTAAATTTTATTCATATTGTATGTGTATGGCTATGGAAACCACTATTGTATTGGATCACTCTGTAATGATAGTGTGTGTTGTTTAATAAATAAATAAATAAAATAAAACGGAGTTACACTACTAAGCAGTTAAGTAGCTTTGGCCCTCAGTCTTATTTTCAAAATGCGTAGATTTCATATCGGTTATTGCAACAAAATTAAATGATATATAAATATAAATGATAAATGCTAAAAACACACCGTGCCGACAAACGAGCCTGCAGTACCTAGTCAACGCAGAATAATTTGAATATCATTCGTTGTTTTGTTAGTAGCTAATAGACCTAATATGTACTGGATAAGACAGATAGTCCTTACTCCTCCATACTTTGTCCCTTTGAGTAGGTGTTATTGGGTCTCTGAGATGATTCAAGAGCCAACCGACCCAATCCAAGAGCAAAGCTCACCTCACAAACGTCTATCTCCTTGTCTAAACTGTCAACTGTCAAAAAAATATGGTCTGATTTCAATCAGAATCAACTGATATCACTCTGTACAAATTAGGCCTAGATTAGCAATGCAAATTACCGAATTTCTCATCAACCTGAGTCCAAAGTCTAATCTCGTCCAATCCTAATCAAACCTCAGTATAGATAGTTGAATAATTATATCTGCTAGATAAGATACCATTAATAAATTAATGATATCAGTTACCTTTCGTTGTTCTTTATAAGTCAACATTTTGTAAAGTAAGAAGAGTTATTATAAGAAGTAGTTTATAAGTTTAAAAATGCCGGTTACTGTACATAATAATGTGGTTTCGGGACCGGAAGAACGAGGCATTCCAGCGCATTTATCATATGGACAGTTCCTATTCGATCAGCTGAAAAATGGTGGAGATAAAGTAGCTTTAGTAAGTATAAAATACACTTTCCAAGCTTAATTATACTCAATTTATGAAAAGTCCCTTAATCGTTAAAAGGTATGCTCCTGTTGATTAGCTGATTAGGCATTTAAGTTTATTAATATAAATGTCAAATTTTAAATAATAAGTTTCTTATCTTAGCCATAAAATACCGAAACATTATATTCCTAACATGTCCTTTTGTTTTAGATAAATGCTGAGACTGAGGAATCTGTGACATATAGGTACATCCTTCAAAACAGTGTTAATTTAGCTACTACTTTAAGAAAGTTGGGATTGAAAAAGGGTGATGTTGTGGGGTTGAGCAGTGAAAACAGATTCGAGTTTGTTGTGGCTGCTTTGGCTGTAACATACTGCGGTGGAATCTTATCTACATTGAATATTACATACACACCTGGTAAGTGTTACGGTGATGGTTTTTATAATGTCAATTTAATATGTCATGTTTAATTTCAAAGGATCTTTCTAGTTATCATAAGAATTACATATCTACTACTCTTTATCTTGAACATACTTGAGATACTGTATGACTGAAGCGATCTTTTATATTTACAGGAGAAATCACTCATTTGCTGAAAATCATAAAGCCCAAGTTTATTTTTACTTCTCCCATCACATCACAGAACATTTATGATTGCTGCAATGAGATGCCATTCAAGTGCCAACTCATTATGTTTGGGGAGTTTGATGTGGTTCCTGACTGCATCATGTATGATAACCTGATCAAGGACCATGTGGAAGTGGATGACTTCATACTCACTGATGTCAATGGACAAGATGACACAGTTGCTGTTATGTGTTCCTCAGGAACAACTGGTTTGCCAAAGGGTGTAGAACTCACTCACGTCAATTTCCTCACACTATCAGCACATATGAGGTCTGTCCTAACTCTTAAATTGTTTAATACAAAATTTGAAATATATTATTTTATTATCTTTTATAATTTCTAGATACTACTTAGATTCTGCACAAGAGAAGAAAAACAATGGCATCATAAATGGCTTGACTTTGATACCATGGTTCCATGCATATGGGTTCATTACCACATTTGCTGTTATGGCAATGAATGTCAAGATTGTATTCCTAATCCGGTTTGATGAACAGCAATACCTAGAGACTATTCAAAAATACAAGGTATGGTAAAATCTTAATTATAAGGGTGCATCCACATCTGACGATCGAGCAATATGCTCGCGAGCATGCCGCGAACGCACTAGAGGCAATAACACCACCCACCAGACATGCGCGCGCCGCTTCGAGCATTAAAGTAGTAGTAATGCTTGTTCGTCAGATGTGGACGCACCCTTAGAGTACTGAGAGTGCAATTATATCTTATTAATATAAAGTTATTAACCACATGGTCTGGGTGTTTTAGATCAACATGACTACTATTGTTCCACCCCTTGCAGTCTTCCTTGCTAAACACCCACTAGTTCTCAAATATGATTTATCCTCATTAGTTGAAGTTTGGTGTGGTGCAGCGCCATTGTCAAAGGAAATTCAAAAAGCCGTTTCTGCCAGGTATGATTCTGAATATAATTAGTACTAAACCATTTAAATGAGACATTTCACTGCAAAGAAAGATTAGTGTAAATTTCTATGTATTCTCTTAAACATAACACCAGTTTTTTCTGATGAAGACTAAATTAACAGAACCTTTTTTTATTTATAGGACTGGAATAGATTTTATCAAACAAGGTTATGGACTAACAGAAGTAACCATGGCTTGTCTTGTGGACTTGACAAGTGGTGAGAAAGTTGGCTCTTGTGGAACACCTGCTCCAGGCATGAAAGTCAAGGTAAATTCCAATTATTACGCATCTACAAAACAATAATTGATTAAGGTATTAAATTTGAAGAGAACATTATATGCCCTTGATCTTGCAGGTTGTAGATGTAGACAGCGGCAAACTATTAGGTCCTGGACAGGAAGGCGAGCTGTGGATAAAGTCGCCGCTTCGTATGAAGGGCTACATGGGCGACCGAGCCGCCAGCGACGCGCTGCTTGACGACGCCGGCTATGTCAGGACCGGAGACATCGGCTACTACGACAATGAGGGATACTTCTACATTGTAGACAGATTGAAAGAGCTGATTAAATATAAAGGTTTTCAGGTAAGGTTTCGGAGTTACGTATTTTTACATGACTAAGCATTGTGTATCTTATCTGTTTATTTAAAAGGATGATCTAACAGCCTTAAAATCTAAGGTTGACACTAACTTTTTTATGAATGCTATCTAAATTAGACGGCTGCAAAAAATACCCAAATTATGAAATATTTTTCTGTCTAGAATGTCAAGACAATCAAATCAAACCTTGATCTCTGAATTACAGGTAGCTCCTGCAGAACTCGAGGCGTTGTTACTTCAACATAAAGATATAGCTGATGCAGGCGTGGTAGGCTTACCCGACGAAGAGGCTGGCGAACTACCCCTAGCGTTTGTAGTTGCACAACCTAATTCCAAAGTAACGGAAAAAGAAATTGTGGAATTTGTAGCATCCAAGGTAAGCCGCGTTATCTTTGAACAAGTGATACTGATTATTTACTTGTGAACAATGATACCTTATCTATCAGATAAATTTGAATGTCAAAGTAAAAATACTTTTTGTTTTAGGTGTCTCCAGCCAAGCGACTCCGAGGTGGAGTGGTATTCCTCAAGGATATACCAAAGAATGCTTCAGGCAAAATCCTCAGGAAGGAATTAAGAAAAATGTTACAGAAGTACAAAAGCAAGCTTTAATAATGTCCCAAAGCAATAACATTATTTATAAAAATAGACCTATTTTGAAATGACAAATAATTATAAGTAATTATTCCCATTTTTGTTGATTTTTTGTTGTAATTATATAAATTGTGAAGGGCACCAATAAGTTTTATTTACATTTGATCTCATCAACTATACAGATATATTTATTTAGATAATGCATCTTTTAATTCCTGTGGAATTCTGCTAACGGCATAACTATGCAACTCGTCATTGACGGCGGCCAAGACTCCAGTTTTGTTGGGCAGTGCTTCTGATCCGCCATATTTGTAGAAGTTCCCGAGAATGTCAGTGAGCTTGCCGCCAGCCGCCGTCAACACTGCCTCGGGTGCACATGTGTCCCATTTCTTACAACCACTGCTAGCAAATACGTAAATTGAGGCCTTTCCTTCCAATAATTGGAGTACCTGAAAATAAATATAATATTAATCATATGATTTTGATACAAGAACATACATTATTTTCTCATACATTGTGACCTAAGATTTTAAGTTTTACCTTGTAACCTGCTCCACCAACTCTTACAATCTGACCAGCATTCATAACTTGCAATGCTTTCTCAACCAATGGATTAGAATGACTCCTTGTGGTTGTAATAATGAGGGAGTCTGGAGGTGGGGCTGGGGTAAACCCTCCCACACCCACTTCTTGCAAGCCCCATATAGTCCTGCCCATTATTTTCTCACCACCCAACATAGTCTTGTAGTAGGGCTGGTGGATGACACCAGCAACTGGCTTGTCATTGACTGAGATGCCAATTAAAACAGTTACATGTTCAAGAAATCCTGCAACAATTTACAGATTTATATTATTTTTAGGTTCTAGTTTAATAGGTTACTGATTCACCCCATGCAACATGCACTTTTCAATGTTGTGTTCTAGTAATGATTAATAAATGAACTGGTTTTCTGTATTATTCCACAACTTAAATATTAACACACTAGTTAGAATGAAAACATACATTAAACTACGAACACTAAAGTTAGTTCAAAGATTAAGATTCTGTTAGGAAGATAACTAGGAAATATGTACAATAGTCAATACATACATTAAACCAAATGTTGACCATTCTCCAATGTGCCTGTACTACTACAGTGCATTCTAAACAAGAAAAGTTCTAAGATCTTTCATTTACCATAATTGGATTGAAGCAAACTTAAATACCACTTAATACTTATAAGTGGATGAGTTAAGTACATTTTCCATCTTTCCCAAGGATCTCTCTTCAACATTAGGGCACCTAGAATTATTTTTCATTAATATAATTAAAAATTTGTAATGAAAATGCATGTAACATGGTGCTACAAAAGGATGAGAACTAGAATGATGATGGCAAGAGCTAGTGGTGTACCTTGAGTGTACTCTGAGGTACCATCAAGAGGGTCCACCCACACAACTATATCCTCCTCCTTCACGCTGTGCAGGTTCACTGGGCACTGTAGGGACAACACATCCTTGTCTGCTTCAGAGATTAACCAGTCACTGGGCAACTCAGTCTATAACAAATAAACAATTTTACTAAACAGTAGTTACCAGCCTTTTCTTTATTTGTGTAAATTCTAATTCATTATAAAAATTAAGCATTATTAAATCTGGTTCAAAAGTTCAACAGTAAACAAGCAATTAATTTTAATAATAAGAATTTAAGATTGAGATAACAAAACATTGGATCACACAGTTACTTTATATACACAATAGAACTCTATAAAAGTTCACATTGTATGTTCTTCAAACTTTTTGAATTATGCTAGAAAGTTGATGTTTAAATCGTAAAAAAATGTTTTAAGATATTGTAATAAGTATCCAGTACCTCACTCTCAGGGCCATCCTCTTCTCCAATAATATTTACTTTGGGGTACTGTGCTGAAAGTGATGCAACAATACACCTTTGAGCAGACCGGTCAGCCTCTGTTTGGTAGTCATCCTTACCCTACAAATAATAAAAAATGAACTTATTACATAAACCTCATCTTCATGCCAGAGATATATGAAATGGCATGTAAGTATTTTGGTTTAGGGTTGATGAACTTTGACCTCCATTAAAATATATAAGTTTTCCACAGTTTTTTCAACAAACCTTTTCAACTATGCCTAATTCTCCTTTACTCATAACATCGCGCACTATTTTACCAGCCCTGCTCGCCACTGATACTGATGATGCCAGTAGACGCACAACAAGAGGAACACTGCTCGTCATATTTATTTTATAAAAAGTACCTCCCTGCTACCATGAAGAACAGTGAATAACTAAAAACTAGTCAACAATTCTACACTACTCGCTCTCTAAAATCAGTTTCATTCACTTTTCTGTAGTTTCCTGTTTATGTCAATTGTCAATGTCAAACTTCAGAGTCCATTGGCGTACTATATACATAGACTGCCATTATCGCTTTTTTTCCCTTGTGCCAAGCGAGAGCAGTTTTTAGTCTGAACCTAGTACATTTCGTTTTTAATTTAAGTTAATTTTCGCGCAACGAGAAACTTATATAAGAAAATATCGATGGTTTTGACATTATTAGCGTTTTAGATAGATTTTTTAAAACGGCCAGCTCCATCCTCACACATAATTCACGACAAAACCATTTCACACTAGTGCTTACGTTCAAACTCTGATAGGCTCACTCTAGTTCCTTATGTATACTCTAAGTCAGAGTCTTTATCCGTAGTGATGCGAATTTGTTAATATAAATGCAGTAAACATCGATTACTTTTACAATTATTGGCAGATAGGTAGCAGTATTTGTAAACTTGTAAAAACGTAAGTATAATCTAAATACCATCAAACAATCTAGTATTTAGACTATCACTTAGAAGTGCTACTATAAATTAAATATACCTAATGTTGAATTAAAACTGAGCTTTCGGTAGGTCATCAACGGTCTTTGAGTAATAAATTTTATGAGATTTACGCTAACTCAGTAGAAATTCAACAAGGAGTAAAGTAATATAATTATATATCCAAAATAGCCGCAGACTGCATTGGAGCCACCAACACATCGGAAAAGGAGGCATTGAGGCACCCAAATTTAAGAAAATTGTTTTTTTTTTTCCTCGACCGTTTTGAACCTATGACTAGACTAGACTAGACTTTCCAGCATAGCTTGCCTTCAGAGATTCCGCCTACATGTACCCGTCTGCAAATCGAACCCGGAACCTCAGAGCTAGGGACATGTTGATAATCAGGGTGGTTGCCACTGGACCTCGAACATCGAAGGTACGTATACAGCAGGTATCCAATCTCGAATATATATACCTATTGTTCGTTTAATAGTAATATCAATTATATATCTTGAATGGCGTTTAATGACGCGAACAATATCATTGAAATAGTGAATATAAAAATGAAAGACGGAAGTAAGGCGTCGTACGCACGAGCTATTAGCCCATACTAGTTTACAGTGGGTTGGTTTATTATAATAGATATATCGTCTTTGAACAAATAACTATTCCACGGTCTTTTCAATACAGTTGTTAACTACTGCTGTAATGACCTTGTCTGTTGCAATTCACAAATATAAGAATTTATAGGCATTGATTGAAAGCGGACATTGCTTATTGTAGAATTGAAAAGTTAAAAATATCAATAGCAAGTTTAATAATAAACTAAATTGAAAAAAAATATAATAGGCGCCTAATAAAAATATAGCCCCCGATTTTGTACCTGCAGCCGTATTCGCTAACTTCATAGACAACAGTTGCTTTCGCGAAATCGAAGGCGACCGTGATTCGTTGTCGCGGGTAGTTGTCAAAATTTTGGTATTCGCTAACTCGTTTTCTCTGTATCTATTTCCGGTTGCTTTCCTTCGGGTTCGACTGCTTTCAAGGCGGCTCTATTTTTTATCGACTATTATACGGCTTAATTCTGTGACACTTTTTGAGCTTTGTAATACTCTTGATAAGACAACATTTTATTTAAGAGGGTTTGTACTACGTTACATGTCAAAACAAACAATCGTTATGTTTAAATCTCTTTATCTATTTCATAATATTATTTGTTCTAACTATTACTTAGAGTTATTTTGCAACTGGAATGCTGCGATGTAGCTTTATCCGTGTCCTAAAAAATGGAAAACCAAATTTAACTCAGAATATCAGTATAATATACTCGAGTTAAAATGTGTTTCAAGATACCAAAGTTTCATTTATTATGCCCTTTGAGAAGATCTTCGGCAAGACTAGAAGGTTGTGACCATTTCACCCCGCATGGCACGCTGGATTTTGGACTTTAATCAATATAAAACCTTAAAACGCCGCAGCAGAGTGAAAAGACGATGGCGATTATTTTAATAATGTGGAAGGTAAGCCTGCTTCAATATTGGTCCAAATTCTTGTTTTGCATGCTTGAGCCTCAAGAGTACCGACATACCTTTATGTTAAGTTCATATGCATTCACATTAAATGATTCTTGTGGGTGCAATTATAACGTATTCCTCTTGCTTATTTTATGTGAATAAAACTTTCAGTACTTTCCCCAGTCCTACCGCTTTATTTATTCTTTATTAAGTTGTCTTTAAGGTATAATACATCCTACATGTCATAACGTTTTTTTTGTTACATTTTACAGAGATCCACGTATGTACCACATCACTTCATCAGGATCTACATGCGACCCCCTGCTTATTCTGGCGATGCAGTAGTACCTAATTATTATAATCCTTAACATTTGTCATAGTTTTATGTGCAGTACTGTGCAGTACTAATACAATTTTATTAATTGTCTCTAAAAGTGTACCCTACCTATAGGTTTGAAAAGATTAAAACAATTATTATATACCTATTAATTTATTTTATTCACATAGTTTACAATATTATCTTAAGGCAAAATGAAAAACTAATTATTTTATGAACAATAAACACAACGAACATCCATCAAAGTTAGTTTGTTGAATGTTGTTCACTAACACATATTCTTGAAACTTCGTAGAATAAAATTTACCATTTCATTTAATCGAATTACATCCTCTATTAGTAAAACAGTATTTTTTCTTGAGTGTCTAAGTATACAAACACACATGAAAACGGCTGACGTTTATAATCATAGAGAAATATAATAAGTAGGTTTATAATCTTTGTAGCCGTCATCGCCATATGTAGTGATTTTAGTAGTAAGTAGGATTTAATAAAGAGTTTTTAGTTTAACTGTTCAAATTATTATTTAAACTTTTTGTTTCCACAAAATTAATAAATTACTTTTATTAAATCATTGATTGAATATTGATATTTCCCATTAAATATGCTGAAGTTTTGTTGATCGATAGATAAAAAATTATCCATTTAGGCAGGTACTCAAATATCCGAAATTGTTCTGTTTCGTTTACCAATTTAAGTAAATCAAATTTAAATTGGTATTTGTTTGTAGAACATCGAAGGGAACAATAATAATTTACTGAGCATTTTTTCGCGTGAAAGAGAATGATGAAAAAATGGCAAAAGGTGTTTGCATTTCTCCAACAATATTTTTTTAATATTAAACGTTCTCATCTTCTAGACAAATACGAAAAACAATAAAAATCAACGAAATATGCTTCTTTTAGTCACGTAAGCAACAAAATTGCTTCAAAATCTTTTTTTCAATACTTTAACGTTTACCCGTGAGTAGTTGCTTTCGCGAATACAGTTAGGTGTCTAGTAGTCCGGATTTTAAATGTCAAATGAAAGCAGTTAGGCTTACGGAATCGCAATTTTGAGTTTATCGATACAGAAACGACTGTCAAAATGGTGTTCAGTTGCCTTCAAATACACCGTCGCACGATGACGTCACATTCGTTAGACACCGACGATAGGGAATACGAAATTTGCGTTTTGACAGTTCTTTTACAAAAGTCTAGGTCGTTTTCACCCTCGCGAGAGTTAGCGAATACCCCTGCTGCAAAGTAATCGTGTTCTTGCGGAACCTCTCTTTTCAAATTATGTGACTGCGCTAATATTACCGCTCACCGTGGACTGTCGAAGCACTTATACAACTGCACATTTATTGTACTGTATTAATTATTTTTAAACTTTAATTGTAATCAAGCAGGACGACCTACAGTCATACTGCAGGGGTTGGTTTGATTGAGGCACAAGATCGAGACACATGGAAGAACTTGGGGGAGGCCTTTGCCCAGCAGTGAGCCAGTACAGGATAGATAAAAAAATAAAAATATAATCAAATTCATTATTTATATTGCTGCTCGTGTTTGAGTGCTTTAGTAATTTTAAAAAATTCTGTTGTAATTTCAAAACTTCGTACTTCAAATTTTCGTAAACCTACAAACATCATTAACGCTAACGAAGAAGTAGTTAAATAGAGAATGTATTCTCCCAGAGTAAATATTTTTTCTTAGGTCTGATGATGCTCTGAATAACAACACAAATCATTTATGTTTTAAACTGTATTTAGATATTGCCAACCATAACCCTTAAATATGGTAAATAATTATACAAACGAAACAATACTTAAGTATTAAGGCACTTATCACATACTGTAAATCCCGTGATTACCGATTGAGATAATTAGGAAGATACAACTGTACATTAGTAGTTTATAAGCACTAGAAATGTCAGTAACGTGTGTACACATGTTTATACATATTTTTTTACCCTACTTCATATGTTTAGTCTAGGAATGACTGATTCGCGAAATGACTACATGGTCTATAATTGACCAATTCTTTAAATGTACAATTCTTGAAATGACTGATTCTGCAAATGACTGATTCTATAAAAGACCGATTCTTTTAAAGACCGATTCTATAAATGACCTATTCTTCAAATGACAGTCATTTCAAGAATTGTACATTTAAAGAATTGGTCAATTATAGACCATGTAGTCATTTCGCGAATCAGTCATTCCTAGACTAAACCCTTCATATTTATATTCACCTGAATGTTAGTACTGAAACCATTTTTTTTTTCAATTCATAAAGTATGAAAATATATACCTACAATCTACATACCTCATTTGGTAATAAAAAATATATAACATTAATTTGACCTTGTGTACATGCTTTTCCTTCTTGTTCAATGATTCTGAACAGTTTTATCAGTACTTAATTAGAGTTAAATTTAAAGATAAAACAATATATATGAAAAGTTGTTCTTAAAACTAAATATAATTTCACTTCGCGTTCGTTAAAAATTAAGTAAGTAACAATTTATTTCATCAACGACGAAAATCTTAACTTACAAGAATTATGAAGAATGCAACTGAAAATAGTGTTTTAACATAATTGTATACATATAAGATGTTACAGTCGCACTATAACAACGCAACAGCTGCAGTCTCAAAGTGGCTAAGCAAATAATTATCAACCTTGCTGTTTGGGCTGGTAACATCATCAGAAAACGTAAAAAAAAGTACAGAGTCAAAGGATAGTTCACACAGTAATCACATTGAATTATTTAAAATTGTTATTGCTATATTATTTTTTACAATTTGAAAACTAAAAAGTATCAAGTTATAAAGTATTATGATTTACAACTTTATTTACACTATGTGGTTACTTCTGTTTTGGCCAATATTTCTCAGGACAATTCAGTCAGAAAATATTGAGTAGCATACCTGCAGAAAAATATTAATCTTTGGTACCTTTTCAGCTAAATAATTAAGTTGCCAGAGTACATTTATCATTACTTTTAACATTATCAGATTGAACAGCGTTTTTCTTTCATTTAATATTTTTCTAGTCATCTTAATTCAACATGAATAACCATAAACTCGTTATAAAATTAACACAATTTTAAGTTTTGATCTAAAGTATTTTTTTCTTAAACTATAGGTACGTAGTATAAAACAATATAATATTTATTCTTAAAAGTAATTTATAAAAGTTATATAACATAATTACTTGCTATATTTATAACAATATTTTTGCTGAGACACCTAATAGTCAACGAGTCTCAAATTTATGGGCTACTGTTAGCAAAGTTGCACTATTTGGTACTAGCGCGTAATGTTTGAGATGTCCATTTCAATATGAGCTGACGCACTAGTAGCGCCAACTGGTGAGCGCAATAATGATAGCCGTCATTACTAAACTTGCGGCGTTTAACCGAGCCTGTAGCACAGACACGTCATAAAGACACTATATATGATAAAATTACCCTTTACGTATAACAAAGTTTTATAACTAATGTGTAGCTCCATTTACCCAGTTTGTTTTATTGCAACAAATTTTTAAAACTCTTTGTTAAAACTTGCCGACCCTTTTATACAAATAAAAAAGTATACTGAACCAGACCATTAAGTAAAACTATACTATTTCTCTGTAGTTGGAAAAGTACTTAAATATTCGCATAAAAATAATTTCCAAAACCAAAACCTTACAACGTCCTTTACGCTTCCGTATAGTTCGATCTAGTTTATATAAACCTATCACTATCTAATAAAGGCACTTCAGTGGAAAACAAAAGTAGCGATGTTATTTCAGCAAGCGGGATTCTCTATTTGTCGGCAGCAGTTTCGGCGCCGTCGTCCTCGCTGACTTGCTTGAGTATGTGCTTGACGATCTGGTCGATGGTGTGCGTGTCGAGCATGCGCGCGATGTTCTCGTCTTCGATCACGTACAGGAACAAGTGCTTGGAGTTCTCGCGCAGCCGCTGCACGCGAGTCCACTTGTCGCGGTCGGCCGGCTTCGCACCGCATTGAGTTATCACTTTTTCCAATACCTGAACATAATACTCTTATTAAATAAGGTTTTAACATTAATAAAATAAATATAATATCAAGCTATACATACCACATCCACACTTTTTTCTGGCCAACCAAAAAGTTCAAGTGTTTCTTTGTCAATGAGTTGCGAAAGAAGCTTTGACAAGTTTTCCGTAAGTTCCTCCTCCGACATTAGTGGACTGTTTTCGCCCTGGAATCATACAATGGTAATGTAATTCTATCTAGGGTAAAGTATGTAAAAAAGATTTACATTTTATTTTAACTACCTTCTCCTGCTGTTCAGTACTGGGGCTTGGTTTTTCGTCCTGCATATATCCGCCGTAGAGCACGCCTGACCCACCGTACCCTTGAAGGATTCGTTCCGACTCAGCATCCAATAGGTTGAGTATGGAATCCATTTCACTCTTTTTTACTCTGTCCATGGAAACATTGAAACCCTGCAGAAGATATATTTCAGGTCAGAATCCAAATGGTCACATCTACAAAGACATATATGTAGTAACGAAACCTGTAAAATAAAATATATATGCCATGATTGTCACTGGTAGTCGAGTCCTTACCAGCACTTGTCGCACGTGCTGCAGATGCGTCTTGAAGATGTCGGGGTGCAGCTTGCGCACGTGGCGGATGAGCTGCTCGCCGCGCACGTAGGCCCGCGCCGACACGCAGTACATGCAGCGGCGCGGCCGGTCCAGCGTGTGCGTCTCCAGGTGCCGCCGCAGGTTCACCTCCGAGTGGAACTCCTTGCGGCACACGTCGCATTTGAACTCTGACAAACAAATACATGGAAAATTAAAAAATATATATATCATTTAACATTGATGCTTTTTAATTTTGTATATGATTTGAAAAAACATATGATCTGAAAGCTGAACAACAGATAAATTTTGAATCATCTATCATACATAATTCAGTCTTGTAGTTTCTTTTTTTTTTATCCACAATGACAAAATAAGCTTCTTTGAAATCATTTGTCATAAAAATATTAACAGTCAATATGTTTGCTAGTCTAAACAGAATTAATAGAATAAATTTGTGAAACATATTATAAACTTACGTTTCTCGTCGACATGCATCTTCAAATGGTTCGTGAAGCTGGCTTCATTGATGAATTCTCTTTTAGAGTAAGTACACATCTTAACAGGACAAAATAATTTCTCTAGCCCATAGTGTTCTCTGATGTGAATCATTAACCTGGTAACAAGAAATATTTATCATCATTATCTTTTATCTAAATATAGGCAGGCAAGTTTGCTTGCAAAAATGTTTTAGATGTAATGTTTGCTTTGGATTATGACTTGCTTTTATTTACCTGAAATATGTAATAATATGTGCATATGTAAAAAGGAGGGATATAACATACGGTTATACAAGAGATACAACAAGGAATTGGGCATGGTTTTGCATTTTTCCAAATCAATTTAAAGGGTGAAGAACATAAGTATTCATTTAATTGTGTTGCTATATAAAATAGAAAATCATCATAAAAATGACTCACTTAGCTTTTGTCTCGAAACTTTTTTCACATACGGGGCACGGGTGGCCCTCGTGTTTGTCGAGATGTCGCTGCAGCTGCGCGCGCTGGATGTAGGACTTGTCGCATTGCTCGCACTTGTAGGGCTTGTCCTCCACGTGCGTCAGCACGTGGCGCTGCATCACCTCGATCGTAAACGTGCTGTAGCCGCACTGCAATATTAAGCCTGATATACTAACCCACATTTAGATACTACCACAATTCAATAATATTAATGAAAATCTTATTTTCTGTATGAATCAGCTCTTGTAATTATGCTAGTACAAGCTTTATGTTGAGAGTTACACCAGGAATTGTTATGACTGCCTCTTTATTTTGATAGTTGAAATTGTGTTGTACATACAAAACAAATTTACCAGAAACCACACAGTTGGAAGACTATCATGAATGAAACAGTGAAACCTGGTTAATTGTGATCTCAAAGGAACAAGACATGTACCAATTATTGAGGGTTTCCAATAATGCAGTTTTCCAATTAAGCAGGTTTAAAATTATAATTGTCTCATTTACAGAGTACCCGCTTACAGAGTGTAAATGTGCCGTTATTCCATTTTTAGAGGTAGAAATGTTAACAAAAAGTGTATTTTTGGTATTATGAATTTAATGTCCGTGTTACCTTCTTTAAAACGATATACATATTATGCACTTACCTTTCAACGTCAATGATAGCCTTGTTAGCATTTAAAAAAAAATACGAAAATCTATTATTTTAGTTGATACCTAGAAGGATCCTGGCTACATGAATGAGCAAAATTTATTTAATGAAAACTCTTTAGAGGCTTCTTTATAGCACGAATTGCGAATAAAATCTCAGTACATATAATATTCTAATCTCAATTTATGCCATAGAAATAATAAATTTCCCAATCCATATCTGGTAGAAAATACCTCGTGGTATTAACCATCCATTAAGTATTCGCCATCATCATACATAATATAACAAGAGTTTTAAATAATTCAATAAATATCATTTTTATACCATCAAAAGAGTTTTAGGATAGTAAATATAGAGCATTACCACGGCACATGAATATTTCTTCTCCCCATGTATCTCCAAATGCTTGATCATGGCGGCTCGGGAGCTCGTCCATCTCATACAGTGGTGACACTGATATTGATTAGGTGATTCTGGTGAAGATTGTAACATGTTTAAGTATATATTGACTTTTGTAGTCTTAGGTACATATTCTAATATATTGTATGGTATTTGACAGTTTTACCTGAATGAAATTGATGCCAATGATTTACCAACTTTGAAAAGCTTTTTGAACTAAACATACAGCTTTTGCAATAGTGTTCATTTTGAACAATATGCTGCAGTCGGATATGCACCATCAGATTGTCTTTTCTTGAAAACTTGGTATTGCAAATCTGAAAAAGAACAATTTTATTTTAGAGGCACAGAGATTTAGCTTTTCATGTGTCCATATGTTAAAATTACATAATATATGTATAATCATCAAAATGTTTAATTTACTTACTTCACACACAAATCGAGAAACTTTTTGGCCATTGCATCCACTTTGGGCCATGTGTCGCAATACATGAGATCGCCTGACAAATTGCTTTCCACATTTTGGACAATTAAATATTTCTCTTTCGTGAAATTTCTGGATATGTTTAACCAGTGTAGGTTTATCAGGACACCGGACATTGCACTGGTCACACTCAACAGCACCAGGCAATTCAGAATGTTCCTGACGCAGGTGTTCTTTGAAACTGTCCTTAAATGTAAATTTCTTGGGGCACTTCTTGCAACTGAAGGCTGCCTAAAAAACGATTACATTTTTAACATACAAAACAGACACAATGAATTGAAAATTCAGATATGTCACAATTTATTGTGTATTATAATTATTAGCTTTGAGAAATCAACAAAATATAAAACTTTAGACCTTCATTCAATAGCATAGTAATACACAAGTTTCTTTGTCAAGTGACAGAAAAACTCGAAAGCAAGTTCTTTCGAGCGCCTATCAAATATTTTTCCCTATAATAATTGCGACTATAAGCAAAACATAGATATGTCAAATTTTACACTTTGTTTACCTTAGAGGAAACCATATCTAGCCATCCTAGGCCTTTCTGGCAACCCCTGTGGGATAATAACGCTTTTCCTGTTGAGAACGACTTATAACAAACATTACAAACATAACTAATCTTTTCAGAAATGGGTTTTGATTTGTCTTTAAAAACAATCTTTTTCTTGGACCCCGGCGGCCGTCCTCTCTTGCGCTTAGGTGGCATTTTATTAGAGTTGATGATAAATTACATTTATTATTTGAAATCACGAGTATCAAAATAAGTGCAACAAGTTCACATTTATAAATTTTGATATTCCTTTCACTCAGGCGCTGAGAAACCTTAGTTGATCAAAACGCCACGTATACTTTAACCACAGAGAATATTAACTCTACGACACATAGTCCACAGAGTGCAATAATCCATAGCAATAATCTAATTGGCCACAGACCATCTAAGATACTACCGTAGACAGAGAAAGTTTGTCATGGACAATGTAGAGTTATTTATTTATTTATTATTATAAAAGAGATACAATATTTATTTAAAACAATTTCCCACAAAACCGGTTTAGCGGTTTCCTTGAAATTGCTTAGACTGGAGCGATTTCATTTGCCCACGTTAGCACATATTTTGTAGGTAGGTACTTAAGCACTTTCAAATACAGGGTGTTACGAAACCCCTGTCCGACCCGAAGGGGTGATATAGGGTTCACAATCACATGCCCAAATAAAATATTGGAATATTCATGATAATAACGATAATAATGAACTTTGAAATAGCCTCCAAAATCCCTAAATTTGAAGATAAATCAAAACCTACACCACCATTTTCGTCGGTATTAATGGTGGCCTTTTGTATGATCATTTGGCAGAACCAGTTACCAGAGACGATGCCGTCGCTATAACTCGCAATTTGGAGAAAACAAAATATTTTTAGGTTCTTTTTTTCCATTTCTTTTTTTTACTTTTTTGTAATTAGATATCGATACCTAACAACCTGTATATAGAGAAACTACTTATTTCACATAAAATATATTTCTGTTACCAAATTTTATTTGTTTAAAATAATAAGCATGGATACGTCTTTGATTAAATAAAGGTACTTATATCTAATCAATGTTGTTATTTTTTGGTGCCTTCCAATGAATGCTATTACTTGTAACAGCTTGTACTCTTCTTGTAAATACTGAGAAGTACCTACTGAGTCCCTACC
The DNA here is from genome assembly GCA_905146925.1 of Autographa gamma. NCBI lineage: Eukaryota > Metazoa > Arthropoda > Insecta > Lepidoptera > Noctuidae > Autographa > Autographa gamma. The sequence goes on along the minus strand of LR989868.1, from coordinate 4,382,902 downwards.
GACTGGTAAACATAGTCTAGATTTGTTACTATAGCAACCAATGTGTGTAAACGAATTAATCAAAGTCATCGTGACAACGTTCTTGGTTTTGAATGCCAACACTAATACCTTGTATTCTAACAGTGACTTCGATAACTGCATTTAAGTGATTTTCACGTTTATTATAGTTTTTTTAAAGTATGAGCCATGGAAAAAGAAATAGACCCAGAAGTTATAAAAACAACGCAAATATCTTTAAGCAAATACGTGAAACGCCCACCATTGACTGAAAAACTGTTAAGGAAACCACCTTTTAGATTTTTGCACGATATTGTAACTACTGTGAGTATAGTTTTGATTTTTTCTAGTGTATTATCTTACGTAGTACATAAAAATTGTACTATGACGTTTATTTAACACCAGCGCCATCTAGTAAACAACTTGTTTGTTAATGCAGTAGAAATAATATAAGTAATCACTAATATAGATTTAGTTCTGAGTACCAGATCTATCAGTCATGGAAAATGATGTCAGATGTCCTAATTAGCTTAAGGCAGAAAAGTATAATTATAGCCTTCCCACATACGCACCGCAGTTCTTTTTTCCATATTGGGAAAGGAACACAGCGGTGTTTATAGCCGGAAAATGTTAAGAGTTATACCCCTCCGCCTTCCCCGGCCTAAGATATAAGAATCCGGCCTAGATCCATGAAGATTTTCTCAAGTTTAAAAAGGCCCACAAAGAACGCATTTTTAGAGCCAGCTAAACATTTGTTTAAAAACTAGCTACTTCAACTGCAGTTAGAAGATCCGTAGACTAAGTAAAGGAATAAAACACATTTCATTGGAAATTTTAGGTTTTGAAAACAACGGGATTTTTTAGAAATTTATTCGACGAAGAAGAATTGGTATCAGATAATGTGAAAGACCGGGATAGTAAAATATCATTCCTCAATAAAGTAATATTTGTTTTGAGTAAGTACCTACTAGTTAATTTTAGAAAAAATCTTATTAAGTATATTTTCATATCTCGATAAGTTTCTATATAGCCTCAATTTCAATAATTTCAGGTATAACAACAGGAAAATCATTAGGTGCAAAACCATCTAAAATTGTTGCAGGGCAAGAACCAGACAAAACTAACGAATTACTGCAATGTTTAGCACAAGCATTAGATAGCAAATTATCATCAGACGAAGCTGTCAAAAAATATAAAGAAAATACAAAATCGCCCCAAATATCTGAAACAAAAACTAAAGATCCATCAAAGATAACTAAGAAACTAAACGATGCAAAGAAACTAACTTCAAGAAGTAATGAAAAGCTAACAACTCAAAAAAGTGATGTCGCACGCACAATAACAAAGCAAGACAAAGAAAAAATCAATGATGTAAAAACAAAAAGAAAAGATAATGGACCGCTCAAAACTGAACCTCAAAACACCAAGAAAGCACAATCAAAAACAGTAATCAAGAAAAACGTAAAAGAGCAAAAAGAACCACAAAAAGAAGAAAACCAGCAAGCACGCATGAAAAGTTTATCATCCAATAGTATAGACAAAGAAAATGTACAGGGCACGCTGAAGCAAGGACAAAGTCAAGATATTGACATGTCTGTAGAAAAAGAAGAACATATACATGCTCAGTTAAACGTTAATCAGGCGGAGTCTCCTAGACCCGAACAGGATGAGGATGGGAAACTTAACAGTTCTTATACGATAGCTGAGAATGATTTAAATTCCTCATCATCTTCAAATGATTTACTAGAAACCACAAATGCAGATAAAATTAAATCCCAGGAAATAAACCTAAACAATGAACCGACATTTATTGATGTCGAGACCCAAAATCAGAAAAATGAGCGTAATAATTTAGTAGTATCGAAAAGCTTTGAATCAGATGTAAATATTAAAAAAGAACTCACTAATAATGCCTTCTTCGTCGATAATGATGCGGAAATAAAAAATATTGACTCAGAAACAAATCACACTACGACTGAAGTCAAAGCCCAACCAACTACTGTAAATGATACGAAAATTTCGAGACCACCAAGTGTAAGACCTTCATCGTCTAGACCTGGAGCTCCAAGAATGAGGGAAAAAGTTGACAATGTTATTAAAGATCACGGTACGGATAATTTGCTTTTAGGCAAAGTTAACATAATAATTGAAAACACACAGAATGAAGAGGTTTGTAAGAACTTTACTTATCTTATATCTATTTTGTTGCTTATTGAAAAGAACGTATTTATTATTTTATTATAGGAAGAAGAAACGAGTCTTATATTAATTGATCAACAAGATGGCTCAGCATTATCGCCCTCAGACCAACAAGATGTGCAACATGCATCAATGGAACATGGTCACTTAGTGCAACAGATCCTAGATTCGCAGAAAGAACTGTCTCACATCACAGGAAAAACTGAGATTGTATGTACTTTCTTAGGCTGATCGCATATGTCACACCGCACGCGCCTTCTTTACCAGGCCTTTTTTTTGTACCTAGTAGTGTTAATCTTTCTCTTATATTCCAGGTATCTACTTATCTGAGGCAATATAACCAGACCCCTATTTTACAGTAATCTAATCAAATGTTTAGTAAAAGTTAGAAATAAGTGACCTCACATTTTTTTACGCATACCTGCACCCCCTCCCCCCCTTTTACGCAAAATAATTATATTGCAGGAATGGCAATTCGGAGCACAAAAAGCAAGAGAAGCTATGAATCAAGAAATCGAGCAACTTAGGTTTAATATCCAGGCTCTGTCTCGTGTGGCGAATCCCTTAGGGAAATTATTAGATCATATTCAAGAGGATGTAGAAGTTATGCGTCAGGAACTGCAGCAATGGTCGAAAATTTATGAAGATGTTTCCAAGGAGATGCTTCAACAAAAGACGTTAGTATTTCCTTTCAATTTATTCTCAAAGGAGCATTTCTTATTCCGCTGGACGCGAATCCTTTGCTGCGTTCTAATAAGTACCTAAGATCATTTTGTAATAAGTACCTACCTACTCCTTTATTTTCAGATTAAACGAAGATGCAATGACGCCGTTTTACACAAAGTTAAAACAATTGGATAGAGATATAGAAGAAAAGCACGATAAAATAAATGATCTCAAAATTTTGATACACAAAAATGCTTTTAGAATTGAGAAGTTATTAGCTAGCGGGAATGTGCAATAATATTATGTAGATTTCTTATTTACAATAAAGTTAATCTAAATAAATCTCTTCTCGTTATTTATGCAAATGGACCATTTCTTTTTTGATAAACTTCAAATAATTTTTCCTTACATATAATTCAGTCAATATAGACATTTCAGTATGCTTAAATTCGCGAGGAAAAGAGGTCTCAAGTACACCATTATAAAAGATATATCAAAATTGTTCCCACTTGTCCAAAAAACACAAGGTCCATGTCATTAATATCAGTTTTTCACATTTTCCTCATAAATAGGTCAGACAAAAGTTGTAGAACATGCAATTATCTAGAAAAGTTTCTCAATACGAGTCTGAGTCGCACTTGGCCGGGTTTTTTTTTTAACTTGGTGTAATAGTATAATATATGTAATAATATTAATAGTACGGGACATCTCACACACGGTTACCTGATCCCAAGCTAAGCAGAGCTTATGGTAACCAGACAACTGATAAACATACTTATATATTTCTAAATACATACATATTGTAGATAAATTACACCCAGACACAGATAAAATGATCGTGCTCATCACACAAACATTTGTCCTGAGTGGAAATCGAACCCACGATCTCCGGTATAGCAGTCAGGGTCACTAACCGTTAGACCAACAGGCCCGTCAATATGTATGGAATCTTAAAGTTGCCTCGTACACGACTTCATAGGTGTAGCTGGAAATGTGTTGATTTGATGTAGATATGACTATTATGCATATATTCTTCAAACCTTGTCATCACGACATCTACGGTCATTTTCATATCAATGGTGATCCAGAGGGAAAAAGTATTGAAACAATTTTGTCGATGAATACACCGATGGAAAACAATTATTTATACTTCAAATCAACTCTAGATTGCCTGACGGACCGAGCGAGCGATCTCAGCTCCAATTCAGTATGAGATTGAGATACGATCCTATTATATAAGTAGGTAAATTTGAAAATAAACGTGTCGTAACGTATTTGATGAAATAATAAAATAGAATCTTGACTTATGATCTTATTTAATTTATCACATTAAATGACATGGATAACCATAATAATACAGATATAGACATCATACAGGAGCCAATTTTGTAAGCCTCATTATCATTTGTCTCTGAGAATGATCTACATACAAATTAAACTAGGTACTTATAATACTTGTTTAAATACAAATTAATCTGGTAAATAATATTACAGTGCTATTTATAATTGAGACCAATATTGCAAATAATAAACTTAAGAATATAGCTATTACAGTTAATACTCAAACAAACTTGTTTACATTCATATCATATCAAGATTTATTTCAATTTAGTGCAAGAGTATTAATATTTTATTTTATGTATACACACACATATGAAATATTCTTATCTATTGCACAAAATCGCATGTGAAGCGATTCCTATAGTAGAAAGTAAAGTTTGTAGTGGTATGAATAATAAAAGGAAGTCACAATTTTAAGTCCTACCTGAGTTTAAATTTTTCATATTTAATTACATAGGTATTATAAATAATATAACAATACTCACAAAAACAAACAAATAAATTGTAACAATAATATAACATCACTGACCTGCCCATTCTTGATGCAAGATGATGATCATAGTAAACAGTACACCCAACCCACATGGTTTTCATTGTCACTCATAAAACATTTGCATTTGTTTATTATAATGTTTTGGACTTAGACCTGCATATGGCACTAATTTTTTACTGTTATAATGTTATAAGACTTAGTTCTGGCCAAAGACATAATATTATTGGTAGCAAGACAAAAAGAAAAGAAAGATTTGAATTAACCTTTGTCCATCAAATGCCAACTATCAGATATATTCCACTTAGAGACTGAGTGGAAAATGAAGAGATCAGTGATTGTTATGAAATGTATAAAGAACATAATAAATAGATAGCCCTACTGGTTGCCAAATGCCGGTTCCAAAGATCACAAGCATAAATTTAGGTGACAAACCTTAAAAGACAACCTTATTAGTAACCAGAATTTTTTTTAATATGGTAGTTATTTACAGTGTATGTCTGGAGCCATTGTGAAAGTTTATAGGCAATTAGAGAATTTTGGACAGCTCCATTTATAAAAACCAGTTCCAGGTGAAGTTCTACCAAATTAATCTCCAAGAAATAGAAATTGCGGTTTTTATTATGTCTTCTAAAATCTAAACAGTTTGTGATAAAATAATATGTATTTAACAATTTCAAGATAGTAATAATAATATGATGACAGTGGTATGAATATTGAGATATTAGGATAATATGATCTATGTAAATCTACACAAGCATAATTTTCTTAGGCAATACTTAATTAATGAGAAGTTTCAATAATTAGTAGGATCATTCCATTCACAAGAGTAACTGTACATTTTTATTTGACTTTTCTTTCTAAAGACATGAATTTTACAAATATTATAATACATAATCAACAAACAATATTTGATTGGTTACAATGCATGCACATTATTTATACTCACACTAATACCTTTCTCAACTTTAATGTTTTTGCCCGCCAACATTATTTGTTAAATAACGTGTAAAATACTGTAATATACAATAAATAACAAAATATAACATAGTATATTATGTCAAATAAAATAACCTAGGCTCAATTAAAGCTATAAAAGAAATAATTATAATTTAAAATTACTTATTTACATATAACCACTATAATTACAAACTAAAAACCATATGTTACTTTTATAATTAAAAGAGAAAAAAAGAAACATCTTTCAATAAAGCAAGTTCAGAAAGGTAGCAGTATAATTACTGTTATCAAATTAACAGATATCAACAAGTTTTAATGGAATGTATCCTATCCTAATTAATATAATATAAATTCATACTTAACAGTAGCATACAGGGCAAGTGCTTTCATTACGGTGTTGGTGATTCTGATGTGTCGTCTGTATTATTGTTTTCAACCGTGTCAAATCTGCGACTTGAAGCCTGCAAAGCTCTCTGGCGTTTTAAAATACTTGCAGCTTGCTCCATTACCATGACTAGTTTATGTTGGCTCTCCAATCTTTCCAAACAATTTTTGCAAATTGTTTTTGGCAGTGGATCGGATCTTGATACCTGCAATTTAACTGAATTGAAAAAATACTCTTGACTAAACTTTGGAACACTTTGGGAACACATTCGATTCCATTGATTACTATATCTTAAATATAATTCTTTAACATTAAATAAATCGATAAATATTTCTTCAGACAATATTGTTTATTGTTGTGATACGGAATTCTTACTAAAAAAACATTATTTGGTACTCAAGAAAAGGAATACAACAAAACTTTACGCAATACGTACATTTATTGAGAGATATCTGCTAATTTTCTCCGATATACACAAGCGAGAGCCTTCTTCGCCATAAATATGAAGCACTACGCGATGCATTTCAGAGCATAATCGACAGATAAATCCTGTTAAAACAGCTCTATCCAAGCTCCCCATGATGATCGAATAGAATAAGAAGAAAGAACGTTAGATATTTCTTGTGTGAAGTAATGAATGAGTAATATAATATTATTATTGTTTGGTCGATCACATAACGGGCTCCAACACAGACATAATTAATAATATTTGACATAAACTGCATAAACATATGTTTTTGTTGTCTTTGGATTGCATAAAGTCTATTATATACTATCCAAATCTATTTGTTACTAAAAACTAGTGATGTCTACCTTTCCGCACTCGCACTAATGCAAGTGGGAAGTAGTCTTTATCATGCACCGGAAGTGTCAGAAAAAGTAAAATTAATGCGAGCGCGAAAAATGGAGCGGGTTTGCGGTCGGCAATAATGAAATTACTTGTTTTAATTTAAATTTAAGAAACGACTGCTTCGTTAATTAAAATAATTTTTGTGTTGCGATGTTTAACAAACATTCAAAATCGACCCACATATTTATACCACTCTGCTATCTGTGTTATATCGAAAGGCTCCTTGATCACCGCTCTTTTTATTTTTTTACCATCCAGTAAATCTTAGGTTTAATTCAATGCCACGATAAATGTTGGACGGTTGCAAGTCTCTAAGTCTCGGGACTCAGGCCACCTAGATGTTACCTATAACTTCGAGAACTAACTATGAAGTAATATACCGCGATACAATCTTTAAAAATAGATTTGTTTTAAAATTAGGGTACCTACCCCATTGAGGTTTGAAGAGGAGAATATGAGCCGAGCTTTGATTTTATAATGTCCGAGTTATCCCGTCGTGTTAGATTACTTCGGGGATGATCGTCCACCAATCAAATTTAACAAATACTTTGCATCGATGATTGATAAAACCGAGTAGATTTGAAACAAATGGTAAATTGCGAAAAACTACTTTTTTTTTTTAAATCCTAACTACAGAGCAAAATAATATAAGTAGGATAATCCCAACATTCAATTAAAACTTAAGTAATTGTAAATATTTTCTAGTTAATGTGAGGGCTTTTACAATAACATATTTTTGCAAAACATAGAAGTCTTTCTGGCGAAGTCAGGTAATGATATGGTTCCCTAGTTACTTAGTTATTACATTTGTCACCAACTAGATGTCTAAGCACCAAGTTGTTTTAGGCATTTATTTATTTATTTATGAAGGAATGGAACAGACATTTGTATATGACATGAGGATGAGAGTAACAAAATTCATCATTGAGATAATAATAACTAGCAAGCATGTTAGTTAAACTTATTTAATTCATCCAAAAATGATTTACATTTATCTCGTAAAATTTTAACAGCTTCAACAAATATGACATTTGGAGGCATGGCTCCAACAGACTCCACATTAACTGTAAAGAAAATATAAGTATTAATCACATATTAATCACATTAAGAAAATATTTGAAAGTAGGTATAATTTAGATAGGTACATACATATGAAGTGATCTCGTACTCTGCTCAATATGACAGCATCTTTGAGTTCATCATATCTAAATACATTTCTACTGCAAGTGTCATATCTGGCATCCCGAACATATGCTTTTCCCTCTGAATCCAAACTGATTACTCCAGGGGCAAAACAACTCTGCAGTAGTGATGCTTCACTGCCTCGAACTTCTCGGGTCAGAGTTACCTCAGGTAACAAGCGGTAGGAAGCTGTGGCTGCAAAAAGGTGATATTTTAATAACTGTGTAATCGGTTAAGAATTTGAAATGCAATTTTGAATGTTAATTCAAGTATTCGTCATGTTAAGTAAACTTAGCTAGTATACTTAAAAAAATCTCAAATATCTTACCCACTGGGGAGAACTTGGCATGGTCTCTACCAATACCTTTGACAGCAACCAACTGTAAGTCTAGTTCATGTCCAGGCCTCATTTTAGAAATAAGAATGTCACCCTGTACCGGACATATATCTGTTTCTTTCTGGACTGAGGCTTGATTACCCATGGGGTGCCATTTAATTTGAGATGAATATACTGGAATAAAAACATTGCAGATAAATAATTATGTTCAGAGCAATAAAATATTGTGAAATCTGTAACTAATTTTAATATTTACCACTGTGATTTTCATACAAATCTTCAGCTCTATAAGAATCTTTTGGCTGAGATTTATTTACAGAGCACCTGACTTTTAACGAGAACTCAAGAGTGTCAAATTCAGTCCCTTCAGTTGCATCTAAAACAAACCAATCACCTTAAAATCTGTTATTGTTAAATAAGAGTAGAACAGTCTTGAACAGTAAGGAAAGAAAAATACCTTCTGTGCGGTATTCAAATAACCTCGGGTCAGCTTTTAGAGGAATTAATCCCAATCTGTGAGCTAGCACTTCATCTTGTATAATAGAAGTATTATTTTTAATCATTACTTTTTCAATAGCCATGCTTGGCACTTCACTCAACATTAATCTTCTAAAAGCATTGGCAAAAGCTGGCTGTATACCAATCAAATCAAACTCCATTTCAAAATTGTCCATCCTTACTACGACAATGCGGAACTTCTTCACAAATTTCTTGAAATTCCATTTTTCATCAGCCATACCATAATCATTTGGTGCATTCTAAAAAAATAAGAGGTTATGAAATGTTGTTTCCTTTAATGTTCTGAAAGTTATTTAGATTAATGTTCACATCTTAAATAACTTTGTAATCATAGAAATCAAACTACCTTCATTTGTTTTAATGAAGATAATAACGCATAAATCAACATCTTGTAAATACAATGTGCATTTGTTTACAAACCTTCAAACGAAATTCTTCTAAAAGAACACGCGGCTTTTCGTCTAGCTGTGGCATTATGATTATTTAAACTTTATATATAATTAAACGCAGGCTTATCACTGAATAAAGTATAACAAAATAATGTTTTGAAAGTTCGTTTTAATAAAACTTTGCCTTAGCGGTCGCGCTCCAGGGCCGTGGTTTCACTGACAGTTCACATGACAGATAAGTGACAGTGACAGTAGTGTAGTGTTTAATTTTTTTAATTTCTCTCCTATCGCTTTTGGAGTGGGAGTCTTTTGACACGCACACGAGTGAAAGAAAGGTGGTGAAACGGAAGCTTGTTTTAGTTAAAAAAGTTTAGATAGGATAAACATAATTTATTAGACACTAAACTATCAAGCAGTTAAATGTACATAACTAAAATATCCAAATAAATTATATATATATATATATATAATTTTATATTACTGTATAGGCTTAGTTTTTTTTTTTAATTATTACCTATTGTAAATATCTTAAGTTTAATTTATAATTGTAATATAGTATGTTTTATTAATTACAGGAATGATAGAGAAAAAAAAAAATTAGAACAGAGTCTGTGCAGATAGAGACAGTCCGTCGTGGCGTATAATAGAACTAACAATATGATCAAAAATCTAAATCTACTTTTTCGTTCAGTATAATATAAACGTAGACAACATCACATACTGAACCTTGTGTTATGGAATGCAAAATACAACGAATTTACCACAAATACCAATACCCGGCCCACCGTAGAAATTGATTTTCTACTTTTACACGGCCGGGGATCGAACCTGAGACCTCAGAGGTAGTGTTCACCTTGAATATGAGTGTGTGCGCCACTCGAGCATGGAGGTATTTTTATTCATTTATAATGTTTATTCAAGATACTATGCTCTGCAGCAATTTTTGAACTTGAATTCAAACTTGGTTCGTGCGTTCCGGAGCTTCCGCCGTTTTTGTACCGAGGGTTAAAAATTATGTTAGTAGGTACTTTATTTTTTCGTAATTTTGTTATGGAATGATTTTAATGGTGTCATAAGTTTAGTGTCATTTTAATCTGACTACAATGGTTTCCTTTCCGCACAGGCTCTCTCAAAAAGCCTTGCATTCATTATTTCGCGATGGCTTAGGCTCTTGCGAGTCGTTAGACACTTTCTTTTACCAATTTTGTATATTTTTTATCATTGTATTGTTTGACCTACGACCTTCGTTTTGGTTGTGTATGTATATCCTGTGTGTTACTTATTTTTACTAGCTTATTGCACAGCGATTTGGATTTTCTGCTATGTTGTGCGCTTAACTTGAAACTTCACCGAACGGATAGTACCTAATAGAGTAGTAGAGGGGTCTCATTCCGCTCTTTAAGAGTTTCTTGAATTGACCAATCGAACTGCTTCATTTGGTCATTTTTACGATAATTGGCAGTCTGCTAACTGTCATTACGATCATTCTCTTAGAGATTTCGATTAGGTTTATTGTAGGCTTACCTGAATACGAAAATAAGGCACAATGACAAGTACACGGATCGAGCACTGACATCCATTTAAAATATCTTCGAAGCCCAGGGGAACCACATGGTTCCATGATCCGGAGTGAGAGCGCCTGGCGATCGATGGTCACCTTCTGTGAACTCGTGGTGGCAGCGAAGGAAGCCGCCGAAAGACAGAGGGAGGCATGCGCTGTGCTCCTCAAACCACCCTGAGGTGGGGCCTGCGGGTGACGGGTAGAGCACCTCATCATCCGGTAAGCTGGCAGGCACCGGAGGATACGGACGTATCGTTCGACGCATTCGTTTTCAGAAGGAATGAGGGGTGGGCACTTTACACCCACCCCTCTATGAGGAGTCCTTAAAGGACTGCCGCCTGCCGGAGCGACGCTGAGAAATCCAAACGATCCCGCGGCTCCAGCAAACGCGAGAAGGGGATCGGGGTGTTTTTGGTCGGTGAAAGTCTGATATATCCCCAAGTCGCTTCGTCGTGACCCCGACATGGACACCACGAAAAAAGAAAAAAAAGGGGATCCAATGGTAACTTGCATTGCGTTATTTATATGGTTTGGAAATCGAACCCGCGATAAACATTGCGGGACAAATATTTGTTAGCATAAACTTTGTGGACTGCGTTTTCTTTCGTGTGATTTGATTGTTTATGATTTGCGATACTAAGAATGATTTTCCTTAGGAGTTAGTTGTTTGGTAAACCTATAGCATATTCAAGGTTTTTTTTTTATATACAAAAAACTTTCTTCTTTATTATAAAAGAGAATGAACTACAGTCGGATTAAATATTTAGGTATCTTTTTATGCACTTGGTAGCCCAATTCTCAAGGAAGGTTGTATATTTTTGGGACAAACAAAAGTAAGGCTAGTGAAACCGAGGGGTAAAGCTAGTTTTTCTAATAACAGGTACGCCCTTTTCCTGCACATCTGCTGTAATTGTAGATGCATTTTATGTAGAAATGTACAAATACATAGCTGCATAAAATAAAATATTTCTGGTTACTCATCGCGAAATACATGAAAACAAAATCTTAAAAAGGCATATATTTACTAAACTATTGTGTGTGTACATAAATTATTAGATAAATAAATAAATAAAAAAAAACGTTATTAGGCGGCCGATGGAAAACATAGGTAAGCTTATAGAAAAGTTACAGGTGGCGAAGTTTCACAAGAGAGCATCCAAAAATAATATTGTTCCTAGTAATTAAAATAAAATAGTGTAAGTATAGTTAGTGAATTAGTTTTGTATCAATTGGGTAATATTTTATGTTGTTATTAAATCATACATAGAATAAACATATTTATAGCTACTTTATAGATTTCCTCACTATTAATAGCCGTCGTACAAGCAACAGCTTAGCTTACAAAACGGAATTACCTTCGTGAACTTTTGTTATTTCATAAGGAAATTGAAACGGACATGTCTCTCGGAGAGTGCAGGCTCTATTGAAGGTGCTGACCTGGTTTCTTTAATATGGCGCTAACTTACATCATTTATATACGGCCAATGATGTATTATGCCGACATAAGTTTACATTAATAACGCACCTATCGATTTTGTGCTTGTAAACACAAGGTGATCTAGATTTCGTGAGTATAGTTATGTATTTAGCTTTTGATTAGTTACTTAACTTGGGTATATTCTCATACGATAAATCCGGCTTTAGAGACACTGAATGTATGTTACGCAAGCCAGATAGCTACTAATTTATTAAGCGTAGGTAATGTGGCCTGTAGTTGGTAAAACTCAAGGTATAGTTTTTTGCGTTTGATTATAACGGACAGTAACAAGGAGAACGACTCTTTCAAATAGTATTTACTGAAACAAATAAATGTAGGTACCTAAGTAGCGAAAGTAGGTACCGGTGTCCCCCAAATGATAATCTGTATCAACTGTGGCCGGTACTTATGCAACATGACGAGAGCCGCGCGCCGCTCGCCAGCATCAGTGGCCAGCACACCGCCAGCTGTGACGGCCAACGCTCAAACCTCGCTAAACAAACAACCCGCTGCAACAGTGCCATTGTTTCATTATTTTTGTGACTTAATGAATTATCTTAAGTAAATATTTTATGTGTGTAATATAAAATTGCGTCAAAATGCTTTTGTGTAACGTTCTGACGTTACTCGCGGTGATCTCTATTGGATGTCTTAATTCAGGTAATTAGTTTTATTATTTTTTTTGTAGAATAATTGTAAACCAACCCATGCATTTCTTTAATTGCCGCATTTATCCGGACATTGCTTTCCATTTAGCAAATTAATGAAAGTATCTATAGTAGGTGCGTTTACGTTGTGCATATCATGGGCACTGCACAATGCACATGGGTATGGATGAGTCTTATTGAGTTTCATTTATAGTATCCTATAATATTCCAGGACATCTCACACACGGTTGTCTGATCCCAAGCTAAGCAGAGCTTGTGTTATGGTAACCAGACAAATGACCTATGAAATTTTATATTGAAAATTTATGAAAGCTTTGAGTAAATAATTACCTAGTTTTCCCAATACCGAAGGCCAAGTCGGCTATTGAAATTATAACAACGATCAAAATTAAGGGAAACTGCATACTTTGTTATTATAAAGATCTTGAACACAGAAGTAATTAGAATTCGTTAGGAACCTAGTTGTTACGCTCTACAACAACAATGCTAAGTATACATAATATACCTACGTAAAATATACTCATTATATTATATCATCGTATTCAATGATACTGAGATACGGATAGCTATTCGGAAGGAAGTTTGATATAAGAAAGCGAGTATAAAAAAATTGTTTTATAAAAGTTCAAGAAGTAGGTTCCTAACTTAAATTTCCCAATCCTTTTACCCGAGTTAGTTCAATTACAAAACATAAATTGGTTCAGAGTTCGAATAAACAAAAAAAAATGGTTGAGATATTTACAGATGGGTTATTTCTTTTTCAAAATGCGAACAGTCTACTGTAAAGTCGGTAACCCCAAACATGTCTATGGATGAAGGAGTTGTGCGACTCATTAACTATCTGCAATTGAATGCTATTGCTAAACGGAGACCAGCCGTCTGAGCTACAGTCGAAATTGAGAAACGCAATTAACATTCAGTCATCATCCAATGTGCAGATGGGTGTTACTTCACTTTCAATAATACATCCGGGCCTTAATGAAAAAAAATGGCCTTATGTTACACGTCAAGATAGCTATTTGCAGTGAAAATGTAGCATGCATAGCACAACTCTAAAGGGAACGCACCCTAAAGTCACCCTTAGGATTTTCGTTTTGGATTGGGTCAATAGAAATTTTAATTAAACATCTTTCGGATCAAATACGAATAAGATTAAGATATCAAGCCATCAACACATCTCAATAACTAGGTATTATGTAGGTAAATCAGCATAGCATTATTCGAGAATTTCCTGTAAGAATACTCATTTTTTAGTAACCTATGCATAGCAATTTACGGCAACAACGAACAACAGGATTTCACCTAAAAATAATATAAGCACCTTAATGACCATCACATTGTTATTTATTACAATTAAATTAGTTTAATAGTATAATGGCTTTAATGAATATGATATCCATCAAAACATAATGCTGTAAATTTAAAAGTAAAGTCATATCCTTTAATTCATAACAAGGTGGATTGAGTAACATTAAAACTGGCATTTCTTATATTAATGAGGATAACCGAATAACCTCGTTTATTGAGTAACATAGTGATTCAGCAAATGTAGAGAAATGATTGGGTCCAGTGGTAACCGCGCCATGAGTGACTTAAGTCTTGTGGTCTGACGGAGCTACGGAACTGCGGCTGTGCAACAGGTCACCGAGCGTACTCGGGACCGGTTCAATTGCATAACATAAATTACCGCCAAATAAGCACTTACATATACTTTTATAAGTTTCCAGGATGCAATAATATCATATAGTGACAACGTTTAAGTTGACTGCAGTGCAGTGTTACGAAAGGTCATAACGTAAACGTAGGTTGTGTGTTGCGGGTTCGATTGCCGCGTAGCTACGATATTAAATATTAGTTTGCGTTAGCCATAAATGTCTTTCAAGTGTTGGTTTTCTTTGTGAAAAATCGTTTTAAGCCATCCTTACGGCAACTTTTACCCAATAAGAGGTCAAGCGCCAAGGTAACTAAGTATTTGTAAACATTAATGTTGTTAAGTTGCAATCTCGTAGTGAATGCCGATATTATCCATTAAATCTTTTATTCTTATAGGTTATTATTGCACATACCTGATGAATATTATTGCTTTCGACATTACACTAATGTGTTCCAGTTTGGTAGTTCTTATTATGTTAAGAATACTTTTACCCGCGAAATTACAGTAGTCGTAGCTAGTTATACATAATGTTATTGTTTTATTGCCGACATTGCCAAAAAGTCTCTCCAGATCGTTACATGTCTTTAGGTTCATGCTATATTTATTTTTCTCTGGTGTTATTTAAGAAAACCAGATCCTAAGAAAGTTCTTGCTTATATAAGAAACAAGCATGTTTCCTATATTTTCTTGTGGATATATTATTAAAGATTCTTTAAGTAGGTAGCTAGCTAGATATCTATCTTAGTTGCAAACATATAAATGCTAACGGACTAACAATGACATGGGTTGAAAAAGTTTCATTTGTTTTATTAAATTATCCACATGCAGTTTCGAAACAATGCCTTCTATGTTTACTTAAGCCACTTGAGTTTATTAATTATGGGTAACTTACCCATAATTATTAAAAATATATAAATATATAATTATTGCCAATATATAAATATTGGCCTAATGAGGTGGAATGAAAAAAAATCGATGCCCCTAAATTTGAAATACCATACTTTGGATCAATATAATGTATTTCATCAAACGAAAGTACTATTATACTACTAGTATAATGTAGAGTTGCAGTTAGAGATATTTATAGGCCTTATAATTGAGTCTATAGATTGATACCATAAAAAAAGAGAATGATTATTTCTGGGCGCAGAATCACCAAAAAAAACCTTACAATAACTGCTCTATTGCTCTAAACAATAAAGTATTTCTATAGTTTCGAGTTACAGCATAATTTGCTATCTCTAGAGTTCACTATTAGGACGGTTATTATGTGGTATGGTGTATCAACAAGTGACCACTGATAGCAATATCACACATTCTAAACGCTTATCAGTCTTGAATAATATTTCAATTTTCATAACTAAGTATAAATTATTAATAGAAACTTTAAGAAAAAACATCTTTACAAATGATAGTTAAAGACCTTCTAGATCACTGATCAGGTCAACTTTAATACAAAACTGTATCACAATCGGTCGATTCGTTAAAGAACTACGATGCCACAGACAAACACACCCTTGTTTATGTGTCGGTGATTAAAAACATCGGAGCTACGAATTACATTATGCTTTCATGTTCTTTTTTTCATCTATAATCTTATTTAGACAATTATTATAGGTCGTAATATACCTTATCAAGTTATTACCTGTACCTGTAATTAATTAGGTTACTGCGCTACCTTTAATGCGCGCATAAATGTGAAGTCAAGGCTTTTAGAGAAAACTATCAATTCTAATGCTCGACTAATTGTAGGTTATAGAGATTACGCAATTAAATATTAACCGAATGATTTAATTTATAAAATGAATACTATTTATAAAGTAGGTTAGGCTTCAAGGCTCGGAATTTGTACACTTAAAAATAATTTAGTGTTGTGTATGAAGATTATGGATTATTTTAATTAATAACGCAAGGGAAAGTTATTTACTCACATAGCTAAAATAATATTTTACATTAGGTAAATGAATTTCCGGTCTGCGCAGGCTTACCACCTTTATAAGAATCTGCATCCTGCGGAGTAGATAAGAAGTGCCTAATCAGTTTTTAATTACTAGTGTTACCTATGCTAATTTATTCATAATTAGGCACGATTACATAGCTATTACAGAAATATAATGACGCCTTACTTAATCTGCGTACAATAATGATTGTAAAGCGTTTTTTTAAGATTTATGTGTATATTCGGTCATACGTCGAATTCAGAATATTGCATCCTGTAATACTCGCGCTATCAAGTAGAATCTAATGAGAATTACGTATAATTCGTCAAATAGCTAGCAGCGGACATAGAAGCAGACATACATTCAGGTCAATAACCCTTTTCAGCTTCGCTACATTCAGATAAAAAAGAACGAATATTTGTAGAAAGTCTAATTATTTTCTTGATATGAAAAGGAACGGCCATATTGTGGAATTTAATCCCAGTACTACACAACACAACCAATCAAATATCAAGACACAACATCTAAACTTAGAACGGTGAGGAAGCGAGAATCGAACCCCAAACGCTTCTTAAAACTTGTCTCGCAGTTGTCGCGTCAATTGTCTTGTTGGCGTAGCGACCTATACGCCACTTGGCAATCCATGTTAGCGAACGAATTTATCTGATTGACAGAGTATATTACATAATATATTCTACAGCGATAATTAACTAAATATAGGAAGACTTGCAAGCAAGTACCTCGGAAGTATCTTTGCAAATGCAGTTCCGTTTTATTTACTTACAATAAAAGATAAATTGGTATCGGAACAAGCTGAAATGCGGTAATACCTAGCAAACAAGTACATCTATCGTAGTAGGTAGAGGTGTTTGACCCACATAGCGCTGCATTTTCGTCGGCCTTGGCGGGTGCAGCTGCTGCGCCGGTCCTAAGCCGTGGCCGACACGCCGACACGCCGCGACAGTCATTGACACGGCTGCTTGCTTCGCCACTTATTGTACCTAACCTTTTCTTATCTCTGGTAATTATGTATATTACTTTATTCAATTTAGATAGGTTATTTAGTTAAAGCCATAAGAAATATTAAATCATTTTTTTATCATAGATTGTAGACAAGAATTCTTCCAGACTTCTTGTTTTAATATAAAAAGGTTCTTTATCAGGTAGTTACCAAAGAAAAGAGGCAGGGTAATGAAATTTAAATAACTCATATTTCCACAACATAATCAATTTAAACACGACTTAAAAAATCAGGGCCGTTATTCAAGCGACCAATAAAGTCGTCCTCCGAATCGTGGCTTCTTGCGACGTTTGCAATCCGGCAGGGACGGGGTGGCGTCTTCCACTTTGGGGTGGCACGGGCAGGGCGGCGCCGGCGGCGGCTTGCTCGTGCTGCTGTGCACGCGCCCGCGGCAGAAGTACCCGAACTCTGGGCGCAGCACGCACAGCCTATCTTCCATGCAGAAATCAAACACAGCCTGCGTCTTACGACAGTGTCTATAACTAAAATCCCCCGAACTTTTATCAATGCAGTTAGCATATTGTTTGAACTCTTCTAGGCACTCCCTTTTCATTCGTCTAAATACTTCCATAGTGCAGGCGGTAACCTGCTTACCGAGGTTTAGACAAGGTCTAGGGTCGTCGTGCTCCTGTCGACAGAGCATGAACTCGTTGTTGATGACCTCGCACTGCTTGCCGATGTAGGGCGCGGCGGTCATCAGAGTGGTGGCCGACACGTTCACCTCCTCCACGTCCAGGTCTGACATCTCCGGCAGGTTAACGTCGTCCGTGATAACCATTTTTGGTCGTTATAATATTTTCTAAGTATAAAATAAGATAGGTACTACTGGTTTTTAAACCTTTAAAAATGTCGAATTGTCTGTCGTATTAATTTCTATAACTTGACATTGAAGTTTTAAAATGTCGTTAGATACTTTTTCGACCCAGTGTCTGCCAGTGTTTGCCTACGTATGTTGATTAGAATTTAATGTAATAAAACTTATTTTGCTATTATATTACTCGGTTCAATCAGTTATTTACCGCGTAAGTTTTAGAATAGGCTCAATCTACAATAATTTCTTATGTAGTTTTACATAACGAGCATGTTAAGCACCATTAGTATTAAGTATCGACACTAGTTTTTACCGTCAATAGAGAAAGCACATATTGACAACGTAATACTTAACTAATAGAACCTAACAGAAGCAGCTATAAACAAGAAAATAAACTAAACATACATATTATAGACTACCTGTTTAACAGTTCAACCTACTTCCTACATTAAGATAATGTTACTTTCGTTTATTTCCATCCACAGTTTCCGGTCAATCAGTAGTATGTCCAGCGGTCCGTACCAGCAGCGGCTGGCTGGACCTGTTCCCGTTGCCATGCAGGAAGAACTCGGAATGCCGGGTCATGGGCAACCAGCATCTTTGCTGCAAAGGCTTTTGTACGAAAGGCGTAAAGCCGACTGGTGCCATCCAACAACAACGGTAAGTCTAACTTAGGGGTGGTGATCAGAATCAACAAGAAACCTCATGCACAAGCCTTTTCTCACCTAGACTATTAGTTAACATGGTCCGTCGTGCTATTTTCTAAGGATGTCAGGGATTTCTTTCTTAGGAGTGCTTGAACCATTTCCTGATTATGTAACAAGACACAAGCATACCTTAAAAACTTCAGGGCCTCAATACTGCAAATAAGGTTTTAGAGAATAGCACGGTTTGAGATCATCAAACGAAAAATATTGCTTTAGTGGGTCTACCTAAGTCTTATTTATTTGGTGATTGGTTTCATTTCTGACCACAATTATGCTGATCCATTACACACAAGACACAACGCAATAAGTTGCATAAGATGTTATACTTAGATAGGACCTTTGTATATGTTTCTAGCTGGGTGCTTTATAAGCATAATTTTTTGAGGGCCAATTTGCTACAAAAAAAACATACCTAATTCGTATACATATCTAATAGTTATATTTCTTTTGAGATAAACAAACGACATAATGCATTGTTATTATATTATACTTTTATATATCTCGGAAGATTAATGCACAATACGTTATTGAGTAAAATATGAATATGCCACCTATATTAGGATTGAAGATTCAACAAATTTAATGTAATATGAATTGGCCCTAAGTCGGATGTAAGGTAACTTTAACGAGAAAGGAACAAGACCACTATTATCAGGTCATGAGACATTAACCCCACAAGATGAATTTCATGCTTTGCTAGGTATTTTGCATTGCTTTTGTTTTTGCATATAGTATGCTGGTTATATACAGATCATGCATACTCCAGTAACTTTCTAGGACGTATGTTAACAAATAACAAATATTTTTTCTACATTTTATAACATTGCGGAAGTAAGGAATCTTTAATAGCTGAATCTACACGTTCATGTAGAGGACATTTTAAAGAGGTTGGATGTAGGATTCCTTAAGCTCGTAGGTCGGACCTTTATCTTGCATAATATTCTATACTACCTTTAACTAAATGTTTATATTTGTCTCGAAGTATTATTTTAAGTAAGTACTTAGTAGCTAAGTAACTCTACAGTTTCGTCTATTAACCGTTTTTTTAACGTTAGCCAAATTAACCAATATTTAATAGGCGCAAATATGTGCTGTTAGTAATTTTACCACTAAGACTGATAGCTGAAGTTAACATAGTAATTAGGCGTACACTGCAGTGAGCTAAATTATTTTTCAAGACTTATTTGATGGCGCCCACTTTTGCGCCCAACCGCTCCGCTCTTGCTTTACCCCATTGTGCTGGGCTGGAGCCGCAATATATCCTATTTACTGTTTTTTTTTTGTGTTTGAAATATACTTTAAATATCATATTATGTATGGGTATAATACTTATATAACAACCATATTTGACAGAGAGAGAGAGTTTCAGCAATTCTAAATACTAGATATGTACAGTAGTTTGGTATACGGATGTGCTATTACGATACAGCTTTATTACTAGACATAACTACGTAACTTTGTAACATTTCGTTAAATAAGCAGTAAATTTAAATTTTCTTAAACACTATACTTAGTTGATCATAAAATGTGTAATTGAAAAGCTGTAGCTTAGTACAAACCAATCAGGCACGCGTTGCCGGCGGCAACAATCACGTCCGCGCTATGGTAGACAGAATTGTATAATCTCAATTCCAACATTTCAAACAAACAAATTGGCCACAAAATTTAGAATAGGTACGAGTAAGTATATACCTATATTGTACGAATATTCGGAACTAAAAGCTTTCAATTAGCATCGCGCTGTACAGTGTGCATGCTTTGCTTATATTGTTGTGTGGTGAATTAGCATACAAACAGCAATGCAATCAGCACCGATAAATATTATACTGAGTAGGTAGGTACCTAGATATAGCCCGTCAGATACCTAGGTATCATTCAATCATTAACCCTGTTTCATATGATCATCGATTTTAGCTACTTTACTATGCAATTTCACATCCGATCACACTTTACTAGTGCGACGTGCAATTTGTACCGCCTTGTAAAAGTTGACTGACATTATGGCATTTACTTAACGGTTTGCGGTACATAGGTAATCATCATACAGGAATGTAATAAATTATAGCATTTTATGTTTCCCACTCTACACTGGTCGGAACTCTTAGTTTAGGTCGGTAATTTTCTCTGTATTGCATGTACTATTACGAGACTTTTGCTGTTATTACATACTAAATATATTTTAAAATTATAAAGTAAAAACGTATTACGTAGGTTACCTAAACGGTTAAAATATACACTTACATATATACTTTTGTTTTACCTCTGTTAAAGCCTGCGTTTTGCAGTCAGGGCCACAACACTGACCATTACTTATGCTAAGTAATTGTTGTTCGAAAGGAAATAAATGCATAATCAGTATTAAGTAACGTTTACTTGAGGTTAAAATTGTGATAGATATCAATACTGAATCCAGCTGGGTTGACTTTATAACAACGAAGTCGGATCAGACACATACTTAAATGATATAAGCAGAGGACCAAGCGTATAGGGGTGTGACGAAAAAGGCTGTAAATGTTATTTATATGTCGTAGTTCGCAAACGCTTTTACCTCGTAATGTACCTAGCTACATACCTACGTCAATTCTAAGAATGAAAACAAGTGAGAATCCCAACTCTCATCATTATACCTAGTTTCTCTATATACATCTTGGCATTTTACTAGGATCTTTTGGTCACATCGCTAGTATTCTCCAGCATTGAAAAGCTTATCCCGACTGTGCGACACGAGTAGTGTGCTTTTATTATTATGGTGGTTGGTTACAATCTTCGTTATTCTGCTTTAGCTATGTTTCTGAGTATTAACTTTAAACTATCGCGCTGCATGTTTATACTATTATAATTCAACGGGAATAACGAGAACGCTTGCGAACAGTCGGTGTAACCCGGTCGAAACGTCAAGCCCAAAAAAGGTATTTATGCATGTACGCGCTTATTTCCGTTGAATTATAATAGTAGAAAAGTAGTTTAAAGCACCCTCGACTTGTAGATCCTATCCTATTTCTTTAAACCTCACAGTCGTTTAGAATCATTTATCATATCATTGAGTGGTGGTTTCCATTGTAGAGCGAGCCCGATCACGAGTAGCGTAATCGAGCCGAGTAGCAGCACCACACAGAGCACTACAAGCACAACCAGTAGTACTCCGAGCACCACAAGCACGACAAGCACGACGAGTACGACAACAACAACTACAACTACGACCACTACTACAACTCCTCCGAGTACCAGCAGCTCCACCACCACCACCACGACCACGACGACCCCGAGGCCGACCACGACGACCACAACCGAAGCCCCTCGACCGTTCTTCCAGCTATTGCCCATACAGATACCACAAGCGACGACCACAGCCAGTGCGCCACTCAAAACAAGTGAGTACTACAAAGTATAAGGTTGCGTCCAGATCAGACAAACGCGCATAAAACGAACAGCTCGCGAGCTGTTCGTGTAATGCTGGTTCGTTGGGCGTTCGTCAGATCTGGACGCACCCTTACAGTTGTCCGCATATTAGGGCGAAGCCACACGATGCGGCGGGCGACAAGTTATTGTCATTGAATCGTAGTATAAGTCTTCTAATGTTTGATAAAATTATTTAGGAACCAGACACTCGCAATGATGCTATGTGGCATCGCCCTCAGTGATAAATAACTAGACTTTACAGAAAAAAAATATATAAATTACTTAATAAGTTATTAATTTAGTAATTTATTGTCAGGTAAAATTTGACCATGACCGTTCAGACTATCTTCGTTATAAAACTGAAGATTGGGCACAATGCTGATTTCATAAACAACCTATATTTAAATTTTATGAAAAGCCATCACCTGTGAACCGTCTGTACAATTAGGTACTAGTGAAAATTAGTTTCAAGGATAGCATATTATTAACTAAGCAGGTAGCTACGTAAATAATTTACACACGCACGGTCATTAGTAGAAATCTTAGAGTATTAACAAGCTATAAGATAGAATTTTTAATAGTAGATAGGCAGTTAGGTACCTACCTCGTTTAGTGGCACTAGTGCCCTCCTAATCAACTGCATCCTCTATTACTATTTTCACATTATTTTAATCGTGAATCAAATTAGGTTTCAAGGCAAAATATCAAGGTTTTACTCTTGAAAATAGTATAAAACGGAACACTTGCACAACAAAACCTTTGTACCAGCAGATTATAAAGGTCTGGGCGTTTAAAATGGCCCACAAAAAAGAGAATTGATTCACTAGTCTTTTCTGTTGTGTTAATTGTTAGGAAACTTTCGGAATAAAAACTGAAGAATGAGCAGCTACATAATAAATGACTGGTCTACCACTTATAAGTTACATCAAGGTTTCTTTTATGTAAAATCCTGAAGGAGTTAGCAGACGCAGTTTTAAATGCGCTACTTATATAGATTCTGTGCTTGTGTTAGGTAGAAATATTGTACTTACTCCAATTTAGTATATTTTACATATTTCAATAACAGATACTGTCATATTAAGTCGGAAAGTATCATTGTTATTGAAGAAGGCTCGTATTGTTCTTAGGCAATGACATAACAGCCGATGTAACTTTCTCACGATCACACAACTCTGATATTTTTTACGAGTATAACGTGGATTACTCGAGCGCAGGCAAGACGCAGAAACTGGTGTGTCCAAAATCACAAACGCCGGCTATCCTGTTTCCCATCCCTTGCGAGAAGAACTCGCAATGCCGCGCCACGGTCGGCGCCGACCAAGTGTGCTGCGCGGGACGCTGCGTGAAAGGTGTTCCGGCGCCGCGGCCTACCGCACCACCCAAAACTCACCAACGTAAGTTTTTTTTATACCTATTACCAACTTAAGTAATAATAATCATGTCGCGATTATGTAAGTTTGCACCGGTTTTTACAAGCTGACCTAAGAAAAATGAATGTAAATACAATATATATGAATCAGTGTCGGAACGTAGGAGCCTATTTAGTACCTACGCAGGTTAAATTAAGTATTTGCAGAAAATAATAATTATTTTTTTTTTTTTTTTTTTTTTAATTATATTCATCTATCAGTCCCGTACTATGACTATATTGAAGTATTTAGGTAATTTTAGCTTAATTTCCATAGTATTTTTTTATTGTACTACCTAATGGTAACCACTTTTTACTACAACATAAAACGTGACACAATAAATATTACCTATACTAAATTATTGTTACAGCTTTATTGGGCGTGATTCCCCGGGAATGTCCATCAACACCGCTGGGTGAATTGCTGTTTGAAGTTCAAACTTGTAAAGCTGATTCAGACTGCTGGCCGCGGATTTGCTGCCCCGACGGAACACGGTCGTACTGCAGAACGGCGAGCGCGAGGCTCGACCTGGTGCCCGTTGCCAATCAAATTGATGGACGTTAGTAAAAATTATTTACCGTACTTAATCAAATCACCTTTCGATAGATGAGTACCTATCCCTTAGAAGCAGTATTTTTTGACGGAAATAGATTTATTTGTAGTTGGATGGACCGATAATATATTTCCTATTGGTAAATTATTGAATAAATTTAGTCCCATGGCCGACGTCTGAAGTTAGAAAATTGTTTCATGGACATGTAAATCTCTCATTTGTATCTTGTCTAAGAACGAGGGTTTCCTAGTACGTGTTCCTACTTTTAATTTCGATAAATGAAGCCATGTGTCTAAGTGGAGATATAAGTTACGTGACTCTTTAAGAGTTTCTCAACACGCGACCTTTCAGAGAATTGGCATCCATAATCAACTTACACGAAATATGGCTCACCTTTGCTTAGCATCATAATGTCGCCAAGTTATTACCTATGCATTGTGTATTTTATGAATGATCCATTATGTATTGTGTATTTTATGAACATAAATTCATTTAATAATTCCAGCCGTGCGGATGTTTGAGCAGTACTTGCAGTGCACTCCGCCGCCACAATACGACCTGTTTCCTCAGAAATGCAGCTCTAGTGTAGACTGTTTCCCCAACCTATGTTGTGCCGAGGGTGGTAAAAAGCACTGTCGTCCACCACAGCGCAGTCTCCTAGCACTGCTTGCTGGTGTAGGGCAGGTAAGTTTCAACTATAACTGATTACAACTATCCAGTCCATGGTGTTCAATGCACACTCATCTTACTATCTTTCAGATTTCATGTCACAAAAAAGATTACATAATTTGCATTCATTCAAATAATAATGAGTAAAAATATGTATTGTAAACATAGATTGTTTTTAAAAAAATCAAGTTAACTTAATCTATATGACGTTAATTATGATGTTCAAACAAACCCCAAAAATCTGATTTAGTGTTTTAAAAATTATGTTATAATAACAAAATTGATTTTTCTTTTTCTTATGTTTCCAGAGAGTTGGATCAACTTTAGGCAGTCTACGACAAGCTCAAGCAAATAATTCATAAGTTAAGATTTATAATAATAATTATTTAGACATTTAATATTTTATACTTTTGTACAGTTTATAATAAATTTATTTTAAATTAAGGTTTTTTTATTTTCGGTAAAGCAATGTCTAGTCCATAGTATCAAATTTTATTAAAATATATCATGTAGACTAATTGTATAATGTTTATGGATGTCAGGTACAAGATAGTCTTGAATTCCCTATTCCATAAAAAGGTAAAATATCATCATCAATGAAAGTCTGGTGTGCCTGTCTTACCCAAGACTAGAAATAATAACATCTCATCACGCTTGTATCCCTGAAGGGTTAGGCAGAGGTGTACCAATGTACACCCACAGTTTACCAATGTGTTTAGGTCCCAAGTAATAGGGGGCGAGCCTATTGCCACTAACCGGGCACAAATAATGGTATAGGGAACTACTCACATTAAAGAAAAACATCATATTAACTTAATTTAAAGTTTATTGTC
This sequence comes from Autographa gamma, assembly GCA_905146925.1. Taxonomy (NCBI): domain Eukaryota; kingdom Metazoa; phylum Arthropoda; class Insecta; order Lepidoptera; family Noctuidae; genus Autographa; species Autographa gamma. Next base: position 4,356,885 of record LR989868.1, on the reverse strand, counting down.
TTAACATTTTAATCAAGCTGAAACAAAAGAGAAAACAATTTGTTAATAATTGGAATTATAGCAATGTGTATATAGCAATAGATGTTAATAAAATATCTGGTTTAGTTTGTAGATTACGCTTGAAACTTCTATTAATATGCGGATTTAGGGACACCCTCAACCACATAGTTTTTGCAGATATGAAGGTCACAAATTACTTATACATGAATTCTGAATCACCAATTTCACATGAACTTTAAGGTAAGTAGATGTATCGATAAATTCGAAAACAATGAAAGTAAAGATAGACTTGAGTAAAAAAATCCTACAACATAACCAGATCTGTCAGTATATCTCATAAGTAAATAACCATACCTTCTTGAAACCAATGTCATGAGCGTATTCTCTGAAGCACTGTCTGCAGATGTTAAGACCGTACTTGCGAATCAGACCATGTCTGTTGGAGCAGGCGCGGCTGAAACAAGTGAACAAACACATCAAGCACGTGTTCTAAACGCATAAGTCGAACATTTACCCAAATTAACACTTTAACAAAAACTACTTTATTTACCATGAGCGGGAGCCCTGGCCGTATCTGCGAGGATGAGAATACCAAATGTTAGCGTGACCCATTGTGCAAATTATTTAATTTTTGCGCTGCACCGCAATAAGGAACACGTCCAAAATGGCGGAAACACAGATAAAAAGAATGAGTGAATGAGCCAACCAAAGACTTTTAGTTTTGAGGTTGACAATTAAATAATGCCTGTAAGCCAGGTCTTTTAGCTTAACATGAAATAAATAATTAGGTACCCACATAGGATTTCGAATTAGTTTATTTATTAACATATCATACTGCTGCTTACTGTTTGATCAAAAATATTTTTTAAAGCTGTTGAGTTTGCGTGGAAAGTGAACAGCCATAAAATTATTAAGATGATAGCATCTGAAGACATTACGTTTTAAATAATACCCAAATGTAAAGTCGCACCATAAAAACGCACCAGTGTCAACATAAAGTATGCAGTTATTAAGAATACACACCGGGGCGCCCCCTAAACCACGACAGTTCTCCGCAAAAACTCTATCTTTAAATAAGTTTTAGACACTGAATTAAAAAGAGCCGAGGAACGTTAAGGGTGTAAAATGAAAGTAGCGTTACGATAACAGAAAAAAAATATTGTAGAGAATAAATATAAAGATCTGAAGACATTAATATGTTCTAGCATAATTTTATAAATATCCAGACACGATGCGCGAGACGATTACAGTCGCATTATGGATCCTCAACCTAACCTACTATGCGGTAAATAAACACCCTAGCGCCATGATTCACTTTACCTCAGAGTAATTACTAAAGCATAGAGGGAACATTAAATTTCACTATAGTTGTACTCTTCTTACCTATTACACATTCAATATAAAAAAAAGGATAGATATATAGATTTAAGGCTTTTTTGCAGCTACGTTGTCCACTATTTTTACTTCGGTAGTGATGTGCCGTATTTGGTAGAGGTATCGAAATAAATTTATTTCTTGACTGAAAATGTACTTATATTGAATGTATGTTATTTTCATGTAACATTTTTATAAAACAACTATACTAAAATTCAATCTTATGTAAATCAATATAACTAACATGCGTCAAAAAACTCATCATTATCGTTGTCAATGGTGGGAAACGTGCCCGAAAGGCTGGCAGTATTGCCACGTTGAATGGCTATGCCGATTCTTTGTTCAAGGAACAAACCAGCCCTCTGATCACAATTAGAGTCTACCAAACGTTCTTTAAAAAGATTTCGTACAAACTCAACCCCAAACGGCTCGAAAATATAATAGTCTATTAGGTTATTATATTTTCGCTTCGCATACATTATATTTAGCCATTTAAGGGTCTCCGCAGCGCCAGGAGAGAACGCTGACCTAAGAACGTGGGATAGCGCAAGGGTGTCGGCGCACGTTCTGTCCCACACCAAAGGCCGTTTTTATAAAACATACATCACCAAGGCAATCAATATTAATTTACAACTTATCAAGGGTTTAAAATAAAACAAATAAATTAGTTGGCTAAAAGATCTAATGCAAACATCTTTATTTAGATCGGCCTTTATAATCTAGGAGTAAAGATAAAAATAAATATTAACTAATTTTTTTATAAATAAAAACGATAAAAATACATAATGTTTATAATCTCTCTGTGCCCCACGGTTTCACCCGCGTGAATAACTAAGTGTAGTTCCTGATGTCTTTGTAGTTATTCTGTTATATTCGGGGCGGAGACGAAGACATTTTTTTCGGCTATGCTTAGTCCAACAATTTCTGGCTCTTGTAAGCACTTTACACCAGTTCTTCTATCTTTCGGTGGCATACTGTAAAATAAAACGAAATTAGGTACAATTTAATAACATAAAATTAATTATCGTATCGAATAATGTCGATGAAAAATATCACTTCACTAGCATAACATAACCTCACAAATAAACAAATTTCGTTTTTTTAATATTAATTCGCTTACACGATATAATTAATAAAAAAGATAGGCTGAAGGGATTATTATCAGTCTAATGTGTATGTTATAAGTGATCGCATACAAAAATTACGCATGATTTTATTAGAAAATTGCAAAAAAACACTTACCGTTGAACGCTTACATATTTATTAATATCTTTCCGTGATGAATATGATTTACACGATAAAACAAAACAAGCCATATTACACGCTTATTTATCTGTCCTTTGCACCTTTTGTACACAATCAAGTTGCTTATATTATGCAAAAAATAATATTATTTGTAAAATAAACAATGACCAGCAACGACTGACATTCACAACGTATGATACGACTAAATCAAATACCTGTCAAATACTTTGGTTATTTTACTGTGTAGAAAAGGTTCTAATCTGCAACTATGTGCTCTTTTAATTGGTCGTCTAAAAAGAGACCAATTAACACCGTTTGACAATTCTGGAGCGTCCATTTAGTTTGAAGCATATATGAGTCCATATATGTTTGTCTCTTTCATATATACCATCTGCACCATAAGGGAGAGGAGCTTAGATTCATCGTAATTTGTGTCTATTTTGTTCGCTCCGTCTATGTTAGTTATTAGTCTAAGCACTTTACCTAACTTCCAATTACAAACGCAGCCATCTTAGTTTCTAACATTTTTCAGGTATCCACGCTTAATCTGTAGTTTGGGCCTTTCCATCTGATTATAAGGTCATTGATCTGGGTCTTTTTTGTCCATGACATTGACGTGTCAAGAAATCAGACATATTAATAGGGATGTCCAGTCAAAGTGATTCAGTTAACTCAGTTTCTGTATTATAGTGTATAATTAGGAATCAAAAGGTATATTAAACGTTATAAATGATTTCCCCTAAACATCTTCCGCACTTTTACGTAATGACGTTGTATTTGGCTTATTTAGAACTTATTTCTATATAATAATATTTTCCACCATTGCATTGAGTTTAATATCGATAAAAAAGTTTGCTGAAGGTAGAATCTAGTGTTGACAAATTGACATTCGAGATGACAGTTATCTTCGGAAGGCATTGCAAGAAAGGTAGATTCTCCAATGTTTGAGTGCTATTTTTCCAAGATTATTTCAGGTATTTTATGTACCTACTATCAGCTTTGCTGGCATTCATTTTAATTCAATCTTAGTTAGTCATTAGATCGGACAAAGACAGCCGTTAAAATGACAATATATTTAGAAAACGTTAAGAGAATAGGTTTTATGCACTTAGTCAATCGTTAGCTAAGCATGTTCTGAATATTGAATTAATATGTTAAACATTATATTTCCCAAAGCGTTCTCTGCCATTTCTCTAAATGCCTTTATTTATCATTTTCAAGTATCCAATTAACAGGATTTATAATAGCCACGTTGACGTTCTTATGTCTGCGTTTTTTTGGTAAAACATTACCGCTATATGATATGACTTCAAGCCGACATTCTGACACTGTACTTTGTCCTCACATTTGTATAACTACATACATTACGACTCGCATATTTAGACCCTGTACTTTTTACATGAATATCATTTTCCTCTTTATTTTGAGTAATACTTTTAGTGAGAGAAAGGTGGCGCCCGATTTTACCCTTCACAATATCACAGTCACATATATATGCATTGAGAAATATTTTTCTGTTCAAAAAATGAAAACTATTATTATATTTTAATACCAATATGAAATTAAATATAATGGATAAAAAAATAATTTTAAATTCTTAAATATAATTTACAGATTTTCATATTTATAAATATTTCTTCGTTTTTAAAGTTAAATATTTTGTGAAATCATTTACTATGTTTTTTGCCCTTATTTTTTATAAATTTACTTTTTATACATAAATCAATATCCTATCTATACAGTATGCGTCACACATGCTACCTATCTTAATTAACAGAACCTTTGATCATTGGTAAGAGTCCAAAGTATTGCTGATCATTGATAATAGTCCAAAGTATTGTTGATAATTGATAATAGTCCAAAGTATTTTGTAAGTGCTGATCTGCATGATAACATTAGTTGTTAAAAACAATTTGTTATCTCACCAATGTACGCAAATAATGCCAACTGTTGATACCTAATCAATCAATCACTATCATTAATATAGTTTACCTTTAATGTTATAGTTAGCAACAAACATATTTATATACTTGTCATCTTTCAGAAGTCCAGTGTCTATAATGGGGTTTATATTTAATCTTATAAAAAGATTAATAAAGACAACTATAAAGTTGTCTTTGTATTTGGTGATCTTTGCCGCTGCTATTGTACTCATTCCTAATTTGCCACCGTACACCAAGTTCACCAGCATTGAGTAAGTCATTTTTTATTATTCTTCATTAAATATTATATGAATTATATTTTGTTATTTTAAGTATGCTTTAGTTTAAAAGGACTTATGTACCATGAATGCTAATGATAATTTACTTTTCTAGACTAACACCGTTACAGCCAAGAGAAGGTCCACTGGCAACAAATGGAGCCTTAAATAATGCTGAGAAGTCATTTAAAGGAAAATTATTGGGACCGGAAGCATTCCAAATCTCAAATGGTGAACTATATACCAGCCTTGCTACTGGAGAAATTGTGAAGTTATCTCCAGGGGGCCATGTTACATTTGTGACCAAGATAGGACAGCCATGCAGTAAGCCTAACTATGCATTTTATTTAATTTTAAAGTAAATAGAATGTGTAGTGTATTTATTTACAAAGTATTCCTTGCAAATGAGGAAATTTTAATATATTTTATATTTTTTTAGTATTTCTAGCCTACACACAATACCACTCCACTATAACTATGTTATCATTGATGTCCTTTTTGTTTACCTATTTCTTTTATGTTTCTTTGAACATGGGAAACCATTTAGATATTGTCTTATCAAAATTCGTTATCACAGTGATTACTCAACATGCTGTTTTTAATTTTAGCTGGGTTAGTTCATGAACATATCTGTGGAAGACCCCTGGGTTTCCAAATTGATGATGCAGGCCAGTTCATTTATGTGGCTGATGCATACTATGGTATCTGGAAGGTAGACCTGAAGACTGACAAGAAGCAACTGTTAGTGTCCCCCACTGTGGAGATAGGGAAACGTGTACCAAAACTGTTCAACTCCATTGCCCTCGCAAAGAATGGAGACTTCTACTGGACTGACTCCACCAGTGACTTCCAATTGAAAGATGGTGTATTTAGCTTGTTTGCTGACCCCTCAGGAAGGTAATGTAAACCTTTTCATCTTTTACTTAACTTAGGCATTTACATGAGCATGGAAAGAATAAAAACTATTTTCATATATCTGAATTTATTTTTCTATCTGCAGTATGCAATATATCTTTTTAATACACTTATTGAAATTTCTATATTTTTAGATTGTTCCATTACGACGCAGCTAAAAACACGAGTAAAGTCCTACTGGACGACCTATGGTTTGCGAATGGTGTGGTTTTGTCTCCTAACAACGACTTCGTGGTGGTCGCTGAGACCTCGCGCTACAGACTTGTCAAGTACTACCTTGCGGGTCCCAAGAAAGGACAATCTGAAATTTTCGCCGATGGATTACCAGGTAATTCAATTAATTAATTTATTGGTATCACATTATTTATTAATAATTAAGTATATTTATTTATTTTCTTACAAATAATTTAGTAGACACTTTTATAACCAGTATTAGGACACACAAACAATTTCTTTATCATATAAACTTGGGTCGTTCCCACGAGTAATACCAGAGTTATCTGGAATCCCGACCACACATCGACGATGAAGGTGTCTTCGAAGGCCATGTAGCTGTCGCGCGACTTAGTGGCGGCGTATATGTCGAGCAGGCGCCGTGACTTTACCACGTGTGCTAATGTCAGCGACAGCGAGTCCGCTATGTTCGCTACTTTCAAGGAATACTTGTCGCCATTTTCATCAAGTCCCTCCCATTCCAGTTCTTCCTTCTGTTCCTCTCCATTAGCGTCCACGTCGGCTACCTCTGCCTCGCCGTCACTATCTGTGATTTTATCTTCCAAAAGAATATAAATAAACACGAGTTTGGAATTCATTAAACTGTATGTGTTGTCCAAGCAGAATGAATAGTCTCCTCCAACTGTTAAATCCATTATGATTGAATCTTCTGGGCTCTTGTAATGCGAAACGATTGTGACGTTGTTTGGGTCGATAACTTGGAACGATATGTCTAGATCTCCGTGTTGTCCGTCGAGCACCTGGAAGTATACTTCCATCATTTGTCCAGCTTTTCCTGTTTCGTAAAGACACGTTTTTGATCCTGGTTCTATTCTGAGGTTGACGTCACTCACGTAAATACTTTGAGCGTAACATTGTGTATAAATTATAGTTGTAAATAAAATTATTGTAGGATAAAACATGACTATCTCTGCTAACGGTAAGGTACTATGGTTGTATAGGTATGAGTCGCTCGTAAATGAAACATATACATTTATTTACACAGGTGTTCAATTGTTAGTGTTCATTGCGTCATATTTACAGAACTTGTTCGACTCCTGTGTTCGTGCTTAATGTTTGTTTTATGAGCAGGTGTCCCGGACAACGCGCGCGTGCTCCCGGACGGCTCTGGAGTGCTGGTGGGGCTGTACATGGTGCACGAGGAAGGTCACCCCATCATCATGCGCTCCATGAGCACCACTCCCGCAGTTAGGAAGTTCCTGGCTCGCCTCTTTAGACTGCTTGAAATACCCTTCGAACAACTGAACAAGCTGTACCCAAACATAATTTTAGAAGAAATTGTGTATCATGTTAGTATAACAGATTATTAAAAGTTTTTTTTTATTTTTTTGCTTCATATAGTAATTAAATCAATCTGCGTGTCAGTTTCTACATACTACATAATATATTACTAAAATATTTATTTCGATGTTTTAATAAATTGACGAAATATAATGTTCAACAAATATTCTTTTCACAGATTGGACATTTCAAAAGCGTATCAGGTTTCACTCCACCTACGGCTGGATTAGTTCAACTGGACTGGAATGGAAATATATTAGCAGCATACTACAATACGGACAAATCTTTGGGTCACGTTAGTGACGCTATAGTTTACAATGACAAACTATACACAGGCAGTCCACATTTACAAGACTTTCTCGGCACAGTTCCAGCTCCTCCCCTTCTGAAGAAAGCATTTGCGACTACAAAAACGGCCCCTAAAGTAGAAACTAAACCACAACAAGCTAAACCTATTGAACAAAAACCAGAACAAAAGACTGAAGAAAAGCGAAAAGTTGAGCAACCCAAAGCTGAACCTAAACCTAAGGTAGAAGAAAAACCCAAGGTTGAAACTAAACCGACACAGGAAAAACCTAAACTGGAAACTAAACCTAAAGAAGAAAAGCCCAAAGTAACCAAGCCTGCTGAAGAGGATAAGCCTAAAAAAGAAGAAAAAAAGGAGGTACCAAAGGCAACTAAACCAGCTGCAAGTCCACCCAAACCAGCGCAGCAACCCAAGCCTGCCGAACCTGCAAAACCAGCAGCAGAGAAACCTAAGGCTTCACCTCCACCGCCGCCCAAGCCAACCCCGCCTCCGGCAAAACCTGAACCGGCCAAGAAGCCAGTTCAAAACGAACCCAAGCCGTCCACGCCCAAACCTGAAGTAAAGACAACACCAACCCCTAAACCTGCCGAGAAAGCTACGCCTCCTCCCCAGAAACCGACCGCACCGGAAGAAACAAAAAAGGAAGCACCTAAGAAGGCTCCTCCTCAACCAACGCAAGCCAAACCAGATACCCCTAAACCAGTCGAAAACAAACCCAAACCAATTAATGAAGAAATCCCGTCCGACACCATCAAGCCGACCAAGGAATCATTAAAAGTGATTAAGAAGGCTGGTCCTACAGAGATCCCTGTACCTAATCAGTAAGTATATAGTATGGTTGTGGTAGCGATTAATTTAATAGGTTGAAGATCTCTTTTAAAGGAACAAATTATGAAGGAGAAAGAAAATACTGGTTGTATGTTTTTTATATTATTTAAAAGATTTTCGAAAGATCTGCTAACTGCATTTATTTGCTTGTGATTAGTGGTATTATTGTCTTGAAACATTTTACCCCTCCTATGTCATTCCATTATAATTCCATGATAGTATAGTGTGCACCTACATTCTCTTTGTTGTTTAAATCAAACCCTAGGGGTAGTTAGCTGTTTAAAAGTGCACCAATATAATTTTAATATACATATAAAATCTTTGTAGTTAAATTAAGCATTCCTATTTATGAAAATCATTGGATATATTTATTTATGTTTACAATAAGAGATTGTTGAAATTCGTTAGTTGAAATTTATCATCTTGGACCAATGTTCTCTTTTAATTGAATAAAAATTAATATATGTTTACGTCTCTATGGATATTAAAGTTATATTTATTATTTCCTAATAAGTATATGTACATCATTATTTTGTTTAAAAGCAATTGTTTAAGTGGAAAACTGTACCTTATGACCTCACTTGTTACACATTGTGCCGTTAATCGTTACTTGTTTGTTAGTTACCAGTCGCCAGTTAGTGCAATATAATGAGTTATACCTATTTACATGTCTACAAAATAAACCTACTGTCTCGCGCATATTTTTGTCAGACAGATATATTTGTTATTGCACTTAAACATTATTGTTTATGTATGAATGTTACAGTTGTGAAAAATTAAGTGAACTATTAAAACTACAAAATTAAATGTTTCTACTCCCGGTGTCTTACTCTTCTATTCTAGGATAAATTTTACATTATGTTTTAGAGTTAGAAAAGTAATAAAGTACACTAAATAGTTGTTGCATCCAACTTTACAAATAAACTGAGCAATATTTGACGTGTAAGCAATAAAGTATATTTTTATTACATGTACATTTATATATTAAAACATTTTAATATTTTATTGAAGTTTTTCGTTTTTACTAGTATTTATATTTATGTTTTTAGGACAAACAGCAGTAATGTTCGTTCTAAAAACATTAATATATTCATCAAAAAATATCCCTTCTTTACTAACCAGTCTCATGAGTAAACAGGCGGCTACTTCTCCGTAGCCATTATTATTTATTTGTTTCGTACCCGTTCCACTATGCTTTGGTTGTGTACACGCCACATTTACGTCAGTGATCAGCAAAGTGTCACAAAATGATCTGGGACCGTTTTAATACGTTATTGCCGTAATAATCAGAAAACAAGTTGCTTATAAACTGAATTTATTCAGCCATTTTAAAGTATTAACTAACCTTAATCGTGGCGGCCTAGGTTCACTTGCACCTAAATACATCGTACTGATCAGTATAATGAATCAAGGCACTTTCTTAACAAAATATTCAGTTCCTAATCCCATAACGATAGAAATAAATAAAACAATATTTATTTTAATTTAATTTACTTTTGTCAAGGAAAATATTATGAATAACATGTTTACATTAATAGATGTTAAACAAAGGATCACAACAAAAGTTAAATAACTCTTTACAAATGTTGGCAATTGCAAGAGAGCATAATAAGTATTGTTAACGCGATGCAAAGGTACATAATAATAACACATAACTTAAATAATGGAATGTTACATGTTAACTATCTAAAATGTTTGCAACAGATGCTTACACACTTACATCAAGAGTTTCAGAAGGCTTTCACTAGACTGAATGGCTTTCCTTCTTATCATATTGGATATTTAAATAAGCAAAAAATTGGTAACACCTAATAGAGGAGATCTAGGAATATAAAGGAGAAATATAAGAATTGTTACATATCCTATTCATAATACTTTTTATTTTCAATAAATATTACTATGTACATTGAAAATATTAACACTATTGGTGTCTAATTCAATTATTGCATTAAATATTCAATTCACTTTTCCGCGTTATCTCATAATATACACTTCTACACTTTCGTTTCATTTAAACGCCACAACTCTGAACTCCGATTTTCGGAACATTTTCGTAATAATTTTGGCATCTGAGCCCTACTGTTACACGGTAAAAACGTTTGATTATATTGTAGTGAGATTAACCGTAACAGTATGTTATAATTTCACTATACATCTGTTTCTGTTTAATGAACAAGTCTTGTCTATCTAAATACGTGAGCAAGTTAGGCGGTGGCTAAATAAACACTTGTTCTGCAGCGAGCGCGTCCGCAAATGGTTTGACGACGCATCTTGTCGCGAAGTAGAATATTAAGCCGAACGTTATGGAGATGGGCAGCGCCGGCAGCGCTTTCTTGAGTATCGCTAGCAGCAACAATGTTAGGCACAGACCCTGAAAAATAAAACAATAATCAGATAAAACACCAAGCTCATGCTTATGAACATAATTGTTCAGTCTATAAACGCGCTATAAGCCGCTTACGCACGAACGTAAATAGTGAACACTTTCGATGTAGGGACGGCGTATTGAACACGTAATCCAGCATAACATTCGAACACCGCCCATACGGAACATACAAATAGGATCGCCGCAAACATGTTTGAAATGTTCGATGTTCAATGTACAACGCAACAAATTAGTTACAACGTGCGTACACGGCTTCATATATCCGACAGGATGTATCAAAAGAATCAAGTACATGGCTTCAGAGTAACATTTAATTTTAATAATATATATTTAAACTACATACGCTTACCGAAATCTGGTCAAACCGTACATATAGAATGAATACTCACAATTAGTATAGCTACAAAACACGCGAGTGTTGTGTTCCAGTCTCCATAAGAGCTGGCCTTGCCGACCAGCACACTGTAGAATATGAAATCGCCCAACCCCAGCTTGACGCCCTCTGAAAATCAAACACAAATACTATTACCAGAACCTAAGTAAGAGCAATCTACAGTACTCTCCCGTAAATGTGCAACATCAGGTACAAGGAAGAAACGACAGGTCATGCCGGGCTAGTAGCAGCCACATTGAAGTAAGAACTCGATCAATACACATAGAGTAATCAGTCTGGTTGATTTTATGTAGAAGCGACGCGATTGTGAATGATAGCAAGTACAGCTTAATACCTAAAATATGTGCATGCATTATGTAGAGAGTTTTCCACTGAAGATGTTTTACATAATAACAGTATTTACAGCAAAATATTAGTATTGATTAAGTTTGACTGTGATTAAACACTAAATAACTGTTGATAGTGAATAAAAGAATAATAGGTAAACAACATTATTATGTTTGGGTCTTGCAAAGTAAATATTGTTATAATAATCATGCTTACATACACAATATTAAAAACATGCACACATAGATGTCTGTTGCCTTATTATTAGTATAGTTTAATAAATAAAAACAATTATACTGCCATAGCGTACAATAGGAAATATTCTATTCTATACACACACTAAATAATTCATCAAAATATACCTAATACAAACAAAAAATACATCAAATTACACAATGATATGGTATTCACCTTAACAATATTTTGTCAGAATTATAAAAGTAAGTATATTAAACAATACACAAATCAATAATCATAAATTGCAGGAGTATTTATCCAATAAAAATTACAGAAATATCAATGCTCTTTAATAACAATTTCGACAGTTCAGCCTGATAAAAATAAAACAGCTAGTTTTTTTAAACCAGTTTAGACAACTTTTGTCACCCAGTGAAATCCATCAAGTTAACAGTAGAAGCTTTAGAAAACAAAAAATAAATAATTTGTTCAGAATTTCTACAATAGGGGAGGACATAGATACGAAAATTCTAAACAGACATTGAAATACATCAACGTAACAAAACCTATCAACTCATAAGTGATGATGAGGATTTCTCGTGCGTTGGCTGGAATGTAGTCGGGGGCGGGGCGGCGGCGGCGGTTGCGGCGACACCAGCGCGGCGAGCCGGCGCGCCGCGGCCGTGCTGCTGCCGGCCCTGGGTATGCCGTCTGGGGATGACGGGGGCTCCTCGCTCGCTCACTAGCCCCCGCCGTCCCCTTCAAGCCTAACCTGACCGAGTCGGCCCCGCAATACCGTAACACACATTTACTTGTTCCTATTATCGTTGATCATCAATTGTCGACATATAAAGTATGCTGCAAGGAAGATAAAAATGTCTGATGGCGAAAAAAGGTAGTGAAATCTAATTCTAATATCCTGAGACTATTATAATCTAACATGGTTCACAATAATTTGATAATAATACTACACAGTGGTTCATATCTCATCTTACCTCCCACTCTCTTCATGTGTATAAAACCGTGTCATTAAAAGCTTTTCATGATTTTTTTAATATATGCTCTGCTACTTTCTATAAAATGTATCATGCTTATTTTACTATATTTTATCGTACGGCTTTTGTACCTATATTTTTAATCAAATAATCCTATAAAATTATGGGTTACAAAATCGGATTTTAAAATATGCAGCTGCAAAAACATGTCCAATCAAATATTAGCAAATATTATTATATTTTTCATATTCAAATAACCAGTTTATCGATGAACATGAGGTGTCAAGATTTACGTGTAACGGGGTAATGAGGCTCGATGTGTTTCCCGATGTTTGACGTAAACCAGAGAGTACTATAACATGTAAGCTAGAGCTTTCTTACATCTTCATAGTTCATATCTAAGGGGTGAGTGGTTAGGTTGGTTAGGTTAGGTAAGGTGTGGCGACTCACTCTCCTCGTCGTCCTGGTTGGGCGGCGGCGCGGGCGCGGGCGGGCGGTCGATGCGCGTGGTGTAGCGCGGCGGCTCGGCGCTGTCCACGCGCAGGCGGCGCTGCTCGTGCGCGCGCGCCCGCCACGCCGCGTCGAAGCCGGCCGCGTCGCCCCCGCCCCCACCCCCTGCGCCCCCGGCCGCGCCCCCCGACGCCGCGCGCTCCTGCTCCCTGCCTATATCACAACACATTCATCATTCGTTCGGCGCATCTTGGACAGACAGATTGTAAACACTCTGCACGATTACTGCTCATGACTGATGCCAAAAAAATAATAAGAGCAACCTTCCTCTCCAAAGGTAAAGTTACTGATTGGTATTATAATCGAACATCGTCAAAGTCGAGCTTGATAGATTATTTATCAGTAAAACAAAAACTAGGAATGGTAGATTGTTGGATATAAAATAAAGAGGTAAGAAAACCAAGCTTTGGATATAGTTATTGGATAAGTATAGTTATAGTACCAGAGAGCAAAGAACAAACTGAATGGACACACAACTGATTTAAATATTGTTGTAACTAGACACGACCACTGAACAGTGAACAGAATGTGTGGCATGCTAGGTCATTGGTTAGACTGGTCCATTAGTAGTGTGCTCCCTGGTGGGCGGTGTGGGAGTGGGAGAGGACACGGACCGTGCGGGTGCAGCGGGCGCAGCTCCCGCGCGCGCGGCTCACCTGGCGCGCCCGCCGGCGGCGTGCTGGCCGCCAGGCAGTACATCACCGTCGCTGCAACAACACATCACATGTATTAACCTACTTTCACGATAAACACTGCCAATACAAATATGTCTTCAAAATTGTTCAAGTGTTATCAACTTAATTGTTTTTATACTTACAGGAATAAATGAGCGCTGGGAAAATTGGTTCGTTTCGTTCTTGTGCAGTCTCTACTAGTATTCTTAGTGGTCCCTTAGGTGTCAATACTGCTATCAAGTCTGAAATAATATATTAAATAAGTCTACAAGTATTTGTAATTTTGCTAGTTGATTGTTGGAAGTCACAATATATACTAGCTGATATTATATAATAATAATAAAGTGCTTCATGTTACCCCATATTGATATAACAGCTAGAACTGCCCAAGTGGTCCACTCAGGCAGGTACTTGATAAAGACGAGTGCCATCAAAGCTGCTATGAAGATCAGGTATGCTTGCTGTAGCCTTAGTGGGCCTTTCCAATGGATCACTATCATTCCCATACCACCGAAATTCCACATCACAAATAAAAGCGTGATGTAGTCCATAGGTATATTGTATGCTCTTAATGCTTCTCTGTGAAAATGCGAAAATAATAAATAAACAGAACATACATATAACTATTTTGTCAACTAATAAGACTAAGATACTGTTTGAAAAATAGTATAAAATGGAATGTCTATTACACTGTAATTTTTTGTTACACTTGTAATACCCTAATTGACTAGACAACTAGAATACTTACTCAATATACAGGTATGAGAACAAAAACAGCAGCATAAGCGAGGATAGAATGAGCCAGCCATGTATGATCTTGTAGCACCTCTTCTTGTAGAGAACTATGAGCAATACAGTCATGAGGGCAATCACACACAGTAGTATCATTGAATTGGCAAGGGCATTCCACACTTTTGTTACAGCATAAGGGCTTTCTTCATGAAACGGTGTGTAGGCTCTGGAACAACATATTTTATTAATCATAAAGTTAAAAAAATGTTGTCAAGAATAGTAGACTATTTGAAATAGGTACTTACAAGTAAACATCTTTAACTGAGTAAAAATTAATGGATGAAATAGTAGCGACGACGACGAGCATACACAGGGTAACAGGCACAAAGAGTTTGATGACATGGCGGGCACCATATTTGAGCTCCAGCTCCTCTATCTGGATGTCCGCTGGGGGCGGCGGCGGTGGGGGGTTCGAAGCTGAACTGCTGGCCGCTCCTGAACCACCACCTTCAGTCCGCTCAACACTCTGAACAAAAACAAAATAAACTTTTACCTTGAGAATTCACGCTCATTCAATATTTCAATATTAGTTAAAACTGGTACAACTAAAATTAAATATAATTGAGCCCAGATAAAATTACACACAGACTTCAAAAATATCTAGTAAAAAAAAATTGAGTTATTTTCAATAAAAGCTATTTCTATTTATTCTATCCCAACCTTTCACTTTACCCTGCTGATAACTACCTATGTGTTAGCAAATTGGCCATGACTGTCTTCTGTCCGTCTTTAGCATTTTAGCAGCGAGTTTTAGTTAAGTTATTAAACCACAATTTAGGTCTGAAATTTATAAATAAATACCAATTTGGTTGTTTACATCAAAGCTAATGTGATCAGGCTGGTTTTTAGATTAAATTTATAAAGCTTTGATGAAATGATAACATCTTTTCAAAAATATAGGCGCAATATATAATTTAATGCAATTATCTTAAAACAACCTTAACATATTCCCATAGTTTTGTTGAGGGGTAAAAAGGTGGGAATTTGACAGAATTACTTTCTATCAAAACCTAGGAATGCAAACAATTATATATGCTATAGATTAGATTATTAATTCTTGTTATTGTAAAGTTATATGTTATGATTTTAAATTATAGATGTTTATAAATATTGCCTCATCTGCCTTGATAGAATTACTGTATTGAGTTTTTAGCAATTATAAACTAATTCTAAAATGTAAAGTTACTTATGCACCATTTTTTTTTTAATCTTTTTTACTAAATTCTAGCAGGTCTTGTCCTTAACCAAGCACAATAATAAGGATCCTAATCTCAATTATTGTTTACGTTATTTACAGTAGTGTAAATAGAGACAGAAGGCATGAATAACTAACTTTCTAGGAGAAACAGTAATTGTTACTGTTTCTCCTAGAAATGATGGTTAATGAAATAGTAAAATAGTTTATTACAACTAGTACTATGAAGAGTAAATGAATCTACATACATACATTGCTTTTTATACAGATTAGATAGTGGGTGTTGGACGATGTTTAGTCATACATTTGCTGCCTAGAATGCTACCGTCTTAACTTCATATACGGTATGTGCGGATAAACTTACGCCATATGATTGCTGATTGTCGGACTTCGTCTTTCGTTTCCTGGCTATCCGCTCGGCTATCTCCCGATCAGGGCGAGCTTCAGCTATGTGGCCGTCCATGAGTGCCGTGTGCTCTGTCGCCTCCTCTATTTCAGATTCACTACCGGTGTCACTCATTCAACAATCCTTTGAACCACAAACATTTTGATTATCACTACTTATAATGTATGCAGAATGGCCTACTTACAACAATTATACTAAAAAACAAAAACTTTTTCACAGACGTTTTACGCGTCGTATACCTATTCTAAAGTAGTGATGTGCGTAACATAAAAAGTGACTCATCGTAATGTCATCTCAATTGTCAAAACCTCAGAGTAATTACTAAAGCAGTTAGTTATTAGTTATTTGTTAGTTATTAGTCTAAGGTCAAAACCCGATTATCAATTCTCGATTTTCAACTAATGCTATCGTAGACATTTTAAATAATAGTGTATAGGTATTTGTAATATGCAGTACCTAATATGTATATTTTAATAAGCAATTTTATCGCTTGTTTTGTATTTTATGCAATGAAGCATCTTTTTAATATTTTGGAAGTAGGTAGGCTGTTGCGTTTGTTCAAGATTGTAAACTTGATAGATATTTATTAGCACTTAAGATTTATTGATAGATTAGAGTATTTGAAATGATGTTCATATGTTGATATCTATTTGACAGGCCTGTTGGTCTAGTGGTTAGAGACCCTGACTGCTATACCAGAGGTTGTGGGTTCGATTCCCACCCTGGACAAATGTTTGTGTGAGGAGCACGATCATTTGTTCTGTGTCTGGGTGTAATTTATCTATAATATGTATGTATTTAGAAATATCTAAGTATGTTTATCAGTTGTCTGATTACCATAACACAAGCTCTCTTAGAGCTTAGCTTGGGATCAGATTACCGTGTGTGAATTGTCCAGGAATATTATTATTATTATTATTATTATTTATAGTGCGACGGTACCTAGGTAACATCAGTTATTTTTTAAACAATGCCAAATAATGTTTTCAAAACCTGTGTTGCACTTATGCAAAATATTTTTTTTTGTTTTAAATCTAATGATAATTTTGGTTCCACATTACGCCACATCGATTTTCAACGATCCATTCTTGTGCCGATTGATGGTATTATGTGGAAACATCAACTTTATTATGTGTATATATATGAAGACAATTTTAGACTTTCTAATACCTACTGTATGAAAAGTCGTATAAAATATGAAACCTTTACTTTAGATCATAGAGAAATATAATAAGTAGGGTAGCTTTAGATTATAATATACATCCATGTCAACAGCAAGTTACCCATGGCAACACGCGGCGCCGCGCTGAGCCTTGCGTGAGCGTTTTTGGAATATGCTGATCGATTAGTTGCAACGCGAAACAAACATATCCTTGATATGAGGTTCACTGAGTATGCTCATTAAAGGCTTAACAGTTGTGTAACACAGTAAAAAAAAAAACAATTTAATTATTTATACGACACATTTATTACGCGTAAAATATAAGAAGACAATGTAAAATAAAATGTAAACATCTATGGAAAATGGTTTATAGATAGAGCCCTTCAGGAGTGCCTTCTTTCTTGCGATACAGGACACTTTCCTTCGACTTCTTGAAGTCTTCATTAGTTACTTTCATACGACGTTCACGTAGCGCCATAAGACCCGCTTCTGTGCAGATAGCCTAGAAAATGACAAGTCAAAATGTAAATAAATATCATATAATCATGTCTCAGCAGGTGTTTTTTTTTTGTGGTTTATTTTCCTGTTCTTTTATGTACCTATATTCAAGTTCTAATAACCTTTTAATTTCAGAGTAATACATACCTTAATATCAGCTCCAGACAGATCATCTTTCGACATAATAAGTTCGGAGAGGTTGACATCATCAGCTAAGGTCATTCTGGATGTGTGGATGGTGAAAATCCTTCTCTTAGTCTTCTCATCTGGTAGAGGGAATTCGATTTTCCTGTCTATACGGCCTGGACGAATCAGAGCTGGATCTAGTGTTTCTATGCGGTTTGTTGCCATAATCACCTATTAAAAAATATGATACAATAATGAAATAACTGTTTGGAAATAAATTAATAGGTATAATATGTAGTTGAATAATTCTTACTTTAACATCGCCTCGTGAATCAAACCCATCAAGTTGATTAAGCAACTCCAACATAGTCCTTTGAATTTCCCTTTCACCACCAGAGTTAGAATCGTAACTGTGAAATTATAGTTTAGTATTAAATATTTTCAAAGTAATTTTTTAACAGCCACTAAGAAGTATTTAGAAGGTAATTATACAATACCGTTTAGTTCCTACCGCATCAATTTCATCAATGAAAACAATAGAAGGTGCATGTTCTTCAGCTACTCTGAACAATTCTCGAACAAGCTTGGGTCCATCTCCCTGTACAAATAAATTTCTAAATTAATGGGGAGTTAGTATTGTTATAGTATAATCGTAGTTTATTTCCTGACTAGAATACAGAATTATGGACCATTCAAATCTCAATGTTGCATGATAGTAAATTTGACAAATGTAATTGGGAGTGTATTGACTCCTTTATTCCTTACAATTTTGTAGAAAATATGGGTCAATACCTGCAATAAATGAATTTAATTTTATTTTAATACTAACCAAGTATTTCTGGATGAGTTCAGAGCCAACCACTCGCAGGAAAGTGGCAGATGTCTGGTTAGCCACAGCCTTGGCAAGCAGAGTCTTGCCAGTACCAGGAGGACCATAAAGGATGACACCCTTAGGAGGTTTTATGCCCATCTCCTCATAATACTCAGGGTGAGTAAGTGGCAGTTCCACAGATTCCTACAAAGAAACACATGATGACAATCATAAACATAACATTGTACCTAAATAAAAAAATACCTTATTTGTTGTTGGTGTTATCTCTCTTCTTGACTACTCATGTTATACTATTATAATATGCAATATAAACAAATGACTATTAAATTAAGGTGTCATATGAATTATGGTATTCTACCTTAATTTCCTGTATCTGAGTGTCAAGTCCTCCAATGTCAGCATAGGTCTCCTGCGGAGCCTTCTCAAGCTTCATGACAGACACCATGGGATCTGTGTCATCACCCAAAACACCCACAACAGCATGAACCTAAAAAAAGTTTACATAAATGAATAATATTGCCACATAATGTTATGTTTATTTGAGTATTACAGAAAACATAAACATAGTGATGTTTCTTTAATAGTGTTTCATCATGTAAATAAACATATACTTTTATTTAGTACTATACCTTATGATTCAAAAGGACCGAGCAGCCAGGCTCCAGTTGGTCCTTGTCCACAAAGGATAAAATGCTGACATAGTGTTCACTGCCCACTGAAGTAGATACTATGGCATGGTTGTCATCAATGATCTCCTCCAAGTTGCCCACAGACATGGGGGTCCCTCGAAGATCATCGACCTAGTTTTGTATAAATAGAAATGCACATTTATTTTATGACATACTGGAATTACATTTAGATTTCAACAAGGCACCTTTACTAAAGTAAAATTACACATCTGGTGATGTGCTTTATAATTACTTTAGTTAAATTTGTTGTTTACTTAAACAAGCACAAATAAAATCGTATGATGACGATGCTACAAATGTTAACAATACTAAATGTGAACAGCCATTGTTAAAATCTAAACCTGTAAACAAAACTCACCTTAGACCTTTCTTCTTCGATTTTTTCCTCCTGTGGCTTCAGTCTTTCTTGATTGCGAATGAATTCTTCTTCCATCAGAAGATAATCTTTTATTCTTTCTAGTTTCAATAGTTTGAGCCGACACCTTGTATGTGGTGTCACTTGAGGTAATTTCAATGCGGCATCAGGTCCCTTCGCCTTGCGCTTCTTTTTGCCCACCCTGGTAGGGATTGGAGGTTCGTATTTCTTCTTCTTATCCTTGTCATCTTTCTTGTCTCCGCCGCTTCCACCACCAGATTGGTTCTGACCCTAAAATGAAAAAAAATTAACAATACATTTGTCGTCAGTTGTTAATAACAATATTTATATCTTACTTAATTACTGAACACGTAAAGCAATGGTTTACCATTTAAAATTCTAGACAATTCCAATAAACTAAAATCTTCAACTTTTCAATGTCTGCTTCTGATGATTACAAAGCGGAATTTAAACCATAGATTAAATAGTAAACTTTTTGAGTACTGTTAAATGACAAGCAAAAATAATGTACGACTGCTATTCTCGATGATCTGACTGGAATTGCGTTTTATTGTTTTCTAACCTAAAATAGTAATTTTTCAAGCTAGATGTCGGTAACCAAAATAATAGGACTTTGAAAATTATTTTAAAATATCGTTTTAATCACTAGAAATACAAAAGTTTACAGTTTTCAATTATTTTATTTTTCTTTCGTGATTAACTAAACGTTTTCATTTGACGTGTCTGATCGTCGTGTACGCCTCTTGTCATTTTATCGTTTTTGTGCAATGGACTAATAAGAACTCACGAGTGTGAATTTTTAATAAATCAATTGATAAGTGAGAACGTGAAGTTAATTATTACCTTAAAAATGATGAAGTCTTAAAATGTGTCGGATGTGTCATATCTTCAGTGTCCATTTTCGTTAAAAACATTCTCTTTTTCAACAGCTGATGCCAAACATATTTGGCAGTATTTTGTAAATTGAATCCATCGTTTTTTAGTTTTCAAGATGGTATTAGCAGATTTAGGTCGTAAAATTACGACTGCCTTGCAGTCGCTAAGTAGGGCAACTATTATCAATGAAGATGTAAGTGTATACAAATATGTTAATCATGTGGAGTGACTGAGTACTGCAACTACCTTCATGATAAACTTTGAAACGTTCTTGCAGGTATTGAATTCTATGCTCAAACAAATATGTGCAGCATTGTTGGAAGCTGATGTTAACATTCGCCTGGTGAAGAACCTTCGTGAGAATGTTCGGGCTGTTATTGACTTTGATGAGATGGCTGGGGGGCTCAACAAGCGCCGGATGATACAGTCTGCTGTATTCAAAGAGCTTGTTAAGGTAATATTAAAAAGAATTATGATATAATTATATTGGTACCTCATATTTGTGTACTTCTCTGGTCCATTCCTTATATTGTTAGCATGATGTTATGATAGGATTCATAGTTAATGAATGTTCCTCAATAAGTTTTAAATGATGTTTCAGCTGGTAGATCCAGGAGTCAAACCCTACCAGCCCATAAAAGGCAAACCCAACATCATCATGTTTGTAGGTCTCCAGGGCTCTGGTAAGACCACAACATGTACCAAGCTGGCGTACCACTACCTGAGGAAAAACTGGAAGTCATGTCTAGTGTGTGCCGACACCTTCAGAGCTGGAGCCTACGATCAGGTCAAACAGAACTGTACCAAGGCCAGAATACCCTTTTATGGAAGGTTAGTTTAAAATTTAAAGCTCTATACATTTAAATGATGTCAAGCTTTTAATGTTATATATCTTAGATTTGAGGCTTGAAATGCATTAATTAATAATACAATTATGTGTATACTGACAACCTAATATTGTATTAATATGACATTTCTAAAATATGTACTCCTAATACAATATAACTATCTTGATTATTGTGTAGCTAGAATAGTACTTCAGTAAAACAATGCATGAACTTTGATCTAATCAACAAGTGTTTATACCTTATTCATTTTTTGTAAACATTATTACTTAACTTTTATATGGGACTATGCTCTAAAAGTCTGGGTATTATTATGCCTTATATTAATGATACACTAACATAGGTCATAAGCTAACATTTTTGAGCCTCCTAGCCAACCTTATATACTTTTCAAGGGCCTATTTAATCAAATATATGTAAATAACTTATTACAGCTACACAGAAGTAGACCCAGTTGTCATAGCAACTACTGGAGTGGAGATGTTCAAGAAGGAAGGATTTGAAATGATAATCGTGGACACAAGTGGTCGTCACAAACAGGAGGAGTCATTATTCGAGGAGATGTTGGCGGTTGCTAATGCCATTGTAAGCAACTGTTCCTTTATATGCACTATTAATATTTAGTTAAGTAGACACATGATTCGTAAAAGCGGATATTAAAAAAATTATATTTTTAACTTGGTTGTGGGTTTGATTCCCATCCATGACAATTGTTTGTATGTTGAGCTTGTTCATTTGGTTGGTATGTGAGCGTATTCGGAATTTTTCGGCATTTCTTTACTATAATATGCATCAATTATAAATATAAAACTTCCTCTTGAATATCTTGATCTATTGGTGAAAACTGCATTAAAATCTCATGAATAGTTTAAAAGATCTAGTTGAAAAGATATAAATTAATTTTATTTTTGTATCTAAAGATATGTATTTGGAAATATATAAGTATGTTTATTAGTTCTCTGGTTAAAATAGTACAGGCCATGCCAAGTTTGGAATCAACTGGTATTTCTTTGAGATTTGTCCCACAATATTATTATTGAAAAAATATACATTTTATTTCTTAATAGTTCTTTCTTTATTTCAAAGAGAATATTAATTTCCAATTTTGTTCAGGTTATTGTAGTATGTTTACCTAAATGTATATTTACAGAAACCAGACAATATAATATTCGTGATGGATGCCACAATTGGTCAAGCTTGTGAAGCGCAAGCTAGAGCCTTCAAGGACAAAGTTGATATTGGATCTGTCATCATCACCAAGTTAGACGGCCATGCCAAGGGTGGTGGAGCATTGTCGGCGTAAGTATTAATATTGTAAAGTACATGTCTCAAGCATCATCAATGAAAATGTGTGATGTTCTCCAAAATCTCTTTTGTATTTTTTGCCTTTCTTGGATGTAAGCAATAGTAAACTCATTAACTGATTTAAAATGTATGAGCCTAAGTTTATGCTTCTATTTATTATTTTCAGTGTGGCAGCAACACAAAGTCCTATTATCTTCATAGGTACTGGAGAACATATTGATGACCTGGAACCCTTCAAAACTAAACCCTTTATCAACAAACTTCTGGGCATGGGAGACATTGAGGGACTTTTAGATAAAGTTAATGAACTTAAGCTTGATGACAATGATGAACTGTTAGAGAAACTAAAACATGGACAGTTTACACTGAGGGCTATGTATGAACAATTCCAAAACATTATGAAAATGGGACCCTTTTCACAAATCATGGTATACTATACTATAATATATTTATTTTCAAAATATATTCATGTTGAATTATTGTTAACACCAAATATTTATCTTTCTAACAGGGTATGATTCCAGGCTTCTCTCAAGATCTTATGTCAAAGGGCAGTGAGCAAGAATCAATGGCTAAACTAAAACGTCTTATGACCATAATGGACTCCATGAATGAAGGCGAACTGGACCATCGCGATGGCGCCAAATTATTCTCAAAGCAACCCACTAGGATCACGCGAGTGGCACAGGGCGCCGGCGTCACAGAGAGAGATGTCAAAGACCTCATTGCTCAGTACACCAAGTTTGCAGCTGTTGTTAAAAAAATGGGAGGCATTAAAGGTTTATTCAAGGGAGGTGACATGGCAAAGAATGTCAACCAAACTCAAATGGTCAAACTCAACCAACAAATGGCAAAGATGATGGATCCGCGCATCTTACAACAGATGGGCGGTATGACCGGCCTTCACAACATGATGCGACAACTGCAGCAGGGCTCAAGTGGAATGAGTAGTTTAATGGGTGGAAAGTGACAAAAATTATAGTTAACAGTAAGTCTTATATGAAACTGTATTTTATCCAATAAAGGTGGACACCGAAATGTTGATTATTTAGTTTATTATTTAATTTAATACCCTTTCTTTTATTTTAACTCTTATGTACCTGTAGAACAATATCGGCGTGCGTTTATACATATGTTTATGTTTACTTTGGAATACCTACCCTCAAAAACAAGCGAAAATCCTTAATGTGTATGTAGTACAATAAATTATATATACAGAGTTGTTAAACTATACTTTCGGCCTACGGAAGTACCATGTATGTTCATTATCTGTAAATAAAATAAATCCTAAAAGTAAAAAACACTTTAAATAATGTACTGACTCGGGGTCGATCCCGCAACTTGTATCTCAATTTCCTTGTCTTGCCTAGCCTGGAAAAGGATAATTTGGCCCAAGTAGATACTATACACATTTTGTTTATTCGTCCCACCTATGGCAATGTTTTTCTTAACATTGTTGGTTAACAGCTTAGTCATCGATCCGTTCATCTTCCTTAGTCATGTTAAGAATAGTTGATGGAGGAGATGATGGATAACCCATCACGCTTGTCTCTGCGGGTTGATGGGTAAACAATGAACCTACTAACTCGGCTCGTGAGTACTACTAGCGTTGACATAATAATATGTGTATTGTTCCTGCTTTGTCCAATTTAGGCCATCTGTGTAATGTAACAGTTAACATACGGCAACTTGCTCTAAGTTGGCTATGTTTACTTGTAGATTTTTTCATGAAGAGTGAACATTAATGTTAACTTCAAGTCAACTTTTACAACCTGCACGGGCTGAAAAACAGCTCATGCATTTGATGTTTTCTCTTTTACTCCCAGACCAGCATTTACAATACTTTTTCCTTTTAAATCATAATGGGCTTACAAACTCGGCTTAATTTTAATTGGTAACTTTTTTCCTTATTGCATCTGTGGTTGTAAAGTGTCAAAGTCATGTGTTATCTTGTAATGTCACTAATGTCAGTGTGAATCTGTCAGTCAGTGTTGTTGACGAAATGTTTATTAATATTGTAACTATTTCGAACTTTAAAATTACTTGTGCTTAGTTGGAGCGTTATGTACGCTGTATCAATAAGAATATTAAAGCAAATAACTATCCCCAAAAGGGTAAGTTTTAATATCTAATGTAACTTATAACCTATTTACCGTCTAAAGAAGTATTGAATAGTTTAGTTTTATTTTGCAGGCTTACGCAAACGCCACATCGTTAAAGTTTCGAAGATTAAGGTCGAAAATGGATATTGAACTGAAGAGCCGCGAGAATCCTGTTGTTCTTAAGTTGGAATCAGCAGAATTCAAAAGTATATTCACACCGGAAGTTGCGGCGCTCAAAAGTTTGTTCGATAAATATAAATATGAGATTAGAGTTGCTGGCGGAGCTGTCAGGTAGTCTATCTATAACATATAGTATTATTTAAATAAATGCCGCCTGTGACACTCGAGGCTGGCGTGATTCTTGAGAAAAGAGTGTCCACCCATTAAGTAACCTCAGAAAATTATGGCAAAGTAGTTACTTGTAATCGCACAAGAGTTGTGTTCTCGGGTATTTTAAGGGAAATTATAATTACTGTTTCTGACAAGGGGTGGTCTTGGTGTGGGAATAAAATAATAATCCCTCATTTATCAAGTTTTTTATAAATCTAGGCAATTTTCCCTACCATGCTAAAATTAACATATTATTTACTTTTTTTGTTACTACTTTAGGGATTTGTTAATGGGACTGAGTCCTAAAGACCTCGATTTTGCTACCACTGCAACTCCACACCAGATGAAAGATATGTTTACAGCTGAAAATATAAGAATGATTAATGCAAATGGGGAAAAGCATGGTACCATCACTGCTAGGATCAATGATAAAGAGAGTTTTGAAGTAACCACTCTCAGGGTGGACATAGTCACTGATGGGCGCCATGCTGAAGTGGAATTCACTACAGATTGGAAGCTGGATGCAAACAGGAGGGATCTCACTATCAATTCTATGTTTCTGGGTAAAATATTTTTTACATAATGAAATTTTTTGGTACTTACATATAGCTACATTAATGAAGTTCTCTTGTGGATTTAAATCAACTTTAAATGTAAATAGATTGCTTTGTAACAAATATAATTTGTATAATATCATAGAATTAAGTAATTCATCAAATTATTTGAAAATGTATTTATACATTATCTGCACATATTACAGGTTTTGATGGCTCTGTATATGACTACTTCTTTGGATATGAAGATTTACAAAAAAGAAGAATTGCATTTGTTGGTGACTCAGACAAGAGGATCAAAGAAGATTATCTCAGGATTATGAGGTACTTCCGGTTCTACGGCAAGATAGCAGATAAACCTGACAACCATGAGAAAGAGATCCTACAAGTGATAAGGCAAAATGTTGGAGGTCTGCAAAATATATCAGGTGAAAGAATATGGTGTGAACTGAAAAAAATGCTGCAGGGAAACTATGCAGGAAGTCTATTGAAGACAATGATTGATGTAGGAATAGGAAACTATATGGGTAATTATAAAATCTTGTTATTAGTTCTATGCTTCATAAATGTCAAATTGCAGGATAAATGGGACATATTCCTATCATTTCACAAAAACCTACCAATTTCTGAATTCATACAGGCTTACCATCACAACCAAATATTGAAGAACTAGACAGAGTGGTGAAAAGAGCTGAGCATCTTAAGTTGCACCCAATGAGTTACCTGGCAGCTTTGCTCATGGATCTAGATGAAGTGACCGTGCTCCACAGCAGGCTCAAATTCTCTGGCTATGACAGAGATCTAGCCTATTTCCTGGTAGAACATAGAGGAGACAAAGTTGCTGCAAGACCTTTGCTGTAAGTAAAAGTTAATACCTAAATATTGTATTATTTTAAATAATGTTGTCTAATTTTAAATATTTATAATACTTATTTATTTTTAGGCCCTATGAAAGACTGGTTTTGAATACTAAGATAAAACAAAAAGATGCAATTGAATATGTAAAAGAAGTGTTAAAGTACAGGGGAGATGAGAATCTATTAGAACAATTTAATAAATGGGAAGTACCCAGGTTCCCCATCAGTGGTAAAATGTTAAAGGATGCTGGAGTCCCCCCGGGGAGAATGTATGGTCCTATCATCAGCAAAATCAAAGATATGTGGATTGATAATGAATACAAACAATCTGAAGAGGAGCTTGTGAAGATCATCCCCAATATAATAGAAGAATTTGGAAACAACAAAATAAAAAACAGTAAATAAATAAATAGGAAGTTTAATTTTATATAATAATATAACAAATTGATATTTTATAATGCAAAAGCTAATGATTTCATGTGTAATTTGCAACAATAATAGTTATTATAACGATTTGACTCATGATTTGAGTGCTTATCACCTCAACTGTTCCACAAATCATAGAAATCAGGTAATGACACAATTATTAATTACTTTATCATTACCAGACTGACAAAAATGTTATGTTATCTGGATATATAATAAGTTAATAATTTCAATATTATTATAGCGCTAGTAACAAATAATATATTTCCAAAATTACATCAATAATTTTGATTTTTGGGAGGTTGATAAGGTTCATATCTGTTACAGCCCTCATCATCGTCCCTGTGTTCCATGAAGCATCGCTTACAGAACAGGTACTTACAACCTAGACACCTCATCCTGGCATCCTCATTACATATCTCACAGAAAGGCAATTCATCAGCTGTACTTGGAGATATTTCATCTGTTTCCAATGATGCTTGAGCTTTTATCTGTAACACCAAACTTATGTTGAGTATTTTTTCACAAAAGCTACTAGTTTGGAAATAAGTATGTTGAAAACCTGATTTTTTTTTTTATTTTTTTTTTGTTGGAATGGAATTAGATTTTTCATTTTTTACTGTTTTTACCCATTTAAATGTAACTTCGTATATTTATACATAGTTATTTTAGGTTTATAAGAAAATAACTCACCTTTTCAACAATTTTCTTGACAGTTTCCTCTTCATCTTCAGACTCTACATTCTCAACCTCTTTAGAAGTTTGTGGAGTAGCCCCAGTCCCCTTAAGTTTCTGCATTCTGGTTTCTATATCACTTATAATTCCATTGAACTCATCATTGTACTTTGTGTCAATGTTAGTTTGTTCCAGATATTGTTTGATCAAATCATCTGCTTGTTCTTGCTCTGTTCTGGTGTCTGGAGGTGGTAAAGCCGGCTAGAAGTCATTAACATGATTAGGTATGTGGCAATGTTCAGTAGTTTTCCACAAGTAGAAATAAAAAAAAAACCCACTATTATTCCAAATCCATTAGATGTTGAACTATTTCACTGATTTTAAATATTTGATAAATGTGAGAGTTATCAGTGAAAACAAAAATTTTGCTAAACTCATTGTATCAATGCCTTCAACTAAAAAGTACAATTTATTATATCACCTTACTAGATCTTATTTCTACAGGAACTCCTTTTAGTTTTGCTAGCCGTGTCTGTATTTCTGCATCTGAGGAGGTTGGTCTGTCCCCTTTGAGTTTCTGAAGGCGGTTCATAACGGCCTCATCGGAGACTGCAGTGGGAGTTATTTCTCTGCCCTCTTTCAACTTCTGAAGTCTTGCCAATATTTCTTGATCAACCAAATCCAAGTTGCTGCTAGTATTTGTACCAACTTGTTTCACTTCCATTGCACCAATTCTCCTATATTGTCAAAAGAATATATAATTTATTTGTATATTAATGAGCCAAGCCTGGAAGACAGCAGAGTAAGGCTCAGTTGGTGCACCCAGTGCAGGATAAGGTTGTATCAATATTTTAATTTACCTGTAATATGCATCCGGGGCTTCCACCTTTTTAGGTTCATGAGGCTTTAATGTCATATTTTTACATTTTGCGCAAACCTGAAAATAGCACAGTATAATTATATTAAGATATTTTTCTGTTTATTTATTACTTTGGCATGTCATTATGTATTGAAAACTTTATTACCTTCACTTCAGCATTCAACTTTGGTAAAAATACTTTTTGGTCTAGACATTTTGAGCAATAACTGAAACCACAACCAGGACAACCTTTCTGTAAATAGTAACAATAATATGTTGTTATAATAAAACTAAAAAACAATCCTTTGTATAAGTGGGAAAAACTTGAGCTTTTGTATATCGGTAGATGTTATGGGTATAACTAAAATACATACCTCTTTGCGTAACAATGAGAACGGTTTTGTACAGGAATTACAAGACATTATCTCAAAGGTTAATAAATTTTTATTTGTTGATTTTAACAATTACAGCTTATTACGATTATTGCCTAATATGGCAACTATTTACATTCGAATGGTGATAAAGGGATAAAAATTGATGATAAATAATTAAACATACTCTGTTTATTGTAATTAATTGATTGATTACAGTAAAATTTAGTGTAAATAGTGACTCAATACGAAAACATCACAAAAACTGTATGTCAGTGACACTGAAACACTGACACCATAATAACCACAGATGCAGTAAAATCATGCTTATGCCAGTCATACACGTAGCATCAACTTGTGCAATAATAATAATCGTTTATTTCAGGTACCTAGGTTACCTAGGTACAAAAATTAAAATAAAAACAACAAAATCTTAAAAATATTTAGGAACTTACAAATTAGTCTAAAAGTTAACAATAAAGTCTAAATAAACAAAACAATTAAGTAAATATAAATCTAAATCTGCTAAATTACTAGGTACCTACGTTGTAAAATTCTTGTTGCAACATACATTAAACTTTATTTCGCAGTCTTCCGCAAGTTTATTTTATTGTGTTCTATCGGGAATCTCCTTACCTACATAGCCAAAGCCATTGACTTCAAAAAAAAATAATTTTACTTTCGCTATCTGGAAACACTAGTCTCGTTCCTCTGTGTTATTAGTCTAAGGTTAAAAAGATTGCAATTTTTATTCTATTCTTTTTTTTATGTCATTCAAGACGTCAAAGTGTTGTTTGTATTTGTCTACATTTTACAATAATTTCTAATATACTTCTTACAGTCGTAATTAATTACTAGTATACAGTAAATATCATCAATTAATGTTATGAACTGTGAATAATGATTTTTAAGTAACTCAGTCTCAATACATAACAAATTCGATAATAGTTATTATTAACTTAGTTATACCAATAAATATGGCTTTAAATGTTATATTACCACCAAACATGTTCGAAGTTATAGATAGAGCTGGAATATCTACGGCCAAACAAATTATAACGCTTTCTGTTTGGGATATTAAAAAATCTACAAACTTAAGCAATGAAGATATCTTATTACTGAAAAATATTGTTTCTGAGCATCTCTCCCCTAGTACAGTTACTGGAAAAGCCTTAAAGAAAAGCCACAGTGAAATACTTAAAATATCTACAGGATGTAAGAATATAGACAATTTATTAAAGGGTGGCTTCAGACCAGGAACAATAACAGAAGTGTTTGGGGAAAGTGGGAGTGGGAAGACTCAACTAGCTTTGCAATCAACACTTTATAATTGGGAGGGTGGATGTGTATACATTTGCACAGAGGATCTATTTCCAACAAAAAGATTTGAAGAAATAAAAACAAACCTTCCTTTTTATGACTCTAAAATAGACTATGGAAAACATATCTTTGTGGAACATATAACTGAAGCAAAAGATTTGTTGGCCTGTATAAGGGTGCGTCTACCTAGGCTGTTAGAACAACATAAATTGTCTCTTATAATCATTGATTCAATAACAGCACCATTCAGATGTGAGAGTACTAACTATGTAAAAAGAGCAGAAGATTTGAGAGAAATTGCTATTTTATTGACATCCTTAGCTCAGGAATACAACTTGAGCATTCTCTGTATAAACCAAGTCACTGCATCCTTTGAGGACTCAGATAATGTATTGCCATCCTTGGGTTTGGCATGGTCTAACATGGTTACTACTAGGCTAATGATGAAGAAGTCTTCCAAAATAGCTGATGCTAATAATTTACCTGACCTTATGCATCACTTGTTAACTTCTAACCAAACTATTTATATAAGGGAATTGTTGACAGTGTTTTCTCCAGATTTACCAAATAATTCAACAGAATTTGTTATAACATCAATAGGTCTCCAAAGCTTGTATAATAACAAAAAATAAATATTTTTAATGAAACAATTCTGTTGTTCTGTTTAATTTTTGTGTTCTATTTAGACAAATAAATTGTTATAATAACGTAAAATGATACTATTTAAAAAATTACATCACGATACTATGTGCATGTGCATAACATCATGTTTTCTTATGTGAATTCATCATCGATCACTAATAAAAGAATTCATCTAAGATAATACCATTTACAAATTGGCCATAATAAAATTTGTCTGCTCATTACATTAAAACCAATGTTTCATATGATTAGAGAAAAAAAGGTACTATTTTTTACAAGTTTCGAGCCTGTAAAAATGTGTCGCCAGTGTAAACCCAGCACATGTAAATTTGACATTAATAACATGACAGCAACTGCTGTCAAATACGACTGGATGTCGTAGGTTGTAAGTTTATTTATGCAAGCGAATTGTAATGTAAACAATGTAACTTGAATAAATATCTCTTGAGAGAATTAAGGACATTCGCTTATTTGATTTAACATACTTTATAACTTATAGCATAGCGCCGCATTTATTACACCGCCCTTATCGCTCTACTCCAATGCTTACAAAGCGAGTTATATATGGTATTCGCTCTGTAGCGATACACTTTCACCCCGCAGGCTCGAAACCTGCGCTCAATGCCAGTCGAGTCGCCGTTCGATACGCAAGTCCGTCACCGACCTCGCCCAGTAGAAGGAAAATGGTGTGTTTTTGTTACTACTGACCAACTTGTAACTTCAACATTTATTTGTATTTCTTATTAATTATGTGGGTACTTGTGTTTTAGGCAGACAAACTGACTCAAGAGGACCGCGACACGCAACTCCAGCCGTTGTTAAAGGCTGGTTGGAAAGTGCAAAGCCAGCGGGATGCTATTGAAAAAGAGTTTCAATTCAAGGACTTCAATCAAGCTTTTGGATTTATGACTAGAGTGGCGCTACTAGCTGAGAAAATGGATCACCACCCAGAATGGTTTAACGTTTACAATAAAGTGCAAGTAAGTAGAAGTAATAAATAAGGTATTGAGTTCAATGTCACATGTAATTCACTGTGAAATTAAGTAATGGTCATTAACATTTATAATTTTTATAATTTGTAATGAAATAGTGTTAATTGCTCAATTGGCATTCTGGCTGCCAATATTTTAACTCTTTGATTTTATATTTAAGTTCAAAAAAAATTTTGTGACTAAAATTAAATATTTATTGTATTAATAAATGTTTTTTTTCTGACATTAACTTTTGAATTCTGGCCTGTATTTTTTGAACCAATTACATATTTTTTTAATTTAAATTTATTAATTATTTTATGTTTGTTCTGCAATAGCTCAGAGATCAATTTTATCAAAATCGATTTAGCATTTTTTACATTTATGCTTAGATATTTAATAATTTAACACAAGGAAAAAATGTAAGCAAATATTAATATTTGATTAATTTGTTCCAGGTAACTTTATCATCACATGATGTTAATGGTCTTAGCAAAAGAGACATCAGAATGGCTACATTTATGGACAAAAATTTCGTCTAGCTGATTACTTTGCTAATATGAAGTTGAGACAATATATAGAAATATGTATACACATATATAAATGTTTTGATTGTATATTTCATGAATGTATAAAGTATTAGTAGATAAAAGATGTTATTAAAATAAACTGATAAACATGTTTTGATTTTCATTATATAGTAGGTACCTACCATTTTTATACGAATTTATTACTCAAACTATTTAGATAGGTAAATCTAAAATAATTCACTACCTATACATATTTTGGGATTAATATAATCTAAAAGAAAAGACGCTGTTTGTTCGTAAGTATCCTACTTATTATTTTTCTCTATGATCGCGTCATTTAGATTACCATATTTTTTTTAAATTTCGTTAGGGTTGCTATATCTACCATTAACAGGGGACGCCCCGGAAAATAAAGCCATGGTACTTACACATTTTTTCCTGCAATTTTGGTCACTGTTATAGTAGTTTAAAATAGGCCACCTTTACTAGTTTTTCCCGTGGGTATAGTGCCAGTAGAAAATGGGAATGATTTTGATCTACTATACCTACGATAATACCATCCATAGCCTTTTCACAATCTACCATGGGCGTCGCCGTCCTTGAGGTCGGGCATTGATCGAATGATTTACTGCGCAAGTGTGAAGTACTTACTTAGTGTAAGCTGGACGAGGCTATCTTTTCATCGGTTTCATCGCAAAGTTACCTATTCAAAATGAATTAATGAACCTCGGAGCATCATTTCTAGTAAGTAGAGCGACTTGCAAGCGACAGTAGAATTGCAAAATAAAAAAAGTAATGCAAGGCCTAATTATTACATAAGTGCCTATTTAGAAAGGCTTGCAAGTGAGTAGATATGTAATAAAGTATATTTCTTAATCGGAAATAGGTAATACTTATGAATGTATACGATACCTACGTCATGGTATAAAAAAAAAACTGGTTTGACGAGCCATATCGTGCTGCGGTTAAATGATTAGACATCTGTGTCAGGCGTTTCATGATCGATCCCTGATTTCTTTCGGTACTGTACCTAGGTATTTATGTTTGGTATTACAATTATCTGAAATAATAGGTACCAAAGGCAGCCAGAAGGTTTCCCGGTAGGTACTCCTGTGGCGTAAACGCTAGTTGTAACTAGTAATAGCTTTCGACTTCTGAATACTTAAACAGCAAATTATAAATATCTACCATTAACATACCATCATCGAGACAAACAGAAATGGGGTTTTATTGTATATATTATTGTGTTTATTGTTTTTGCATAGGTATAAATAATTTTTCGATCATTTGGGTTGCTAGAAATCCTTAATTCTGTTTCCTAACATAGCAGGGGCAGGTCCTTCTGTCGTTGAACGGTTCCGTTTCAAAGATGGAGGTGCACGGGTAGGCTCGCTCTATCATCCTCTTTAATTCTAAAGCATGATCCAATCCTTTGGTTTCGCACACCATTTTCATCTAAAAATATATTGGTAAATCATTAGTATAATGTATAATAAATTTTGGTCCACCTAGCTAGAGAACTATGTAAGAACACACCATAAATAATGTTCAAACCAGGAGTAAGTAGATAGCGAATATATAAGCGCTTCAATCAAGACAAACCTCAACAAAATAATCTTCGTCTTGTGTCCACGAATTGTCTTGAAAGTGGCGATGCAGGTTGTATCCTCCATTCGCGATAAGTTTCATAAGGGTTGCCTTGGATCTTGGGTCATTCCTTACACCAACCTAATTAAAAAATAATGATGTAATGAATGATAGATTAAGATCATCAAAAAGGCACTTAGAGCAGAAATAATTAATTAAATTTATTAAGAACTTCTTACCCTAAATTTGACCAGGCGTCCTTCAGCAGATAATCCTCTTTCCAAGCAACGATTCAACATAATATTGTCACAATTGCCTCCACTTAGAACACATACTACACTGAAATTAGAAATATATTTTCAGTCTATATATTGAGTAGGTCTCTATACATATATGTATATGTAGGTATACAGGTAGTATCTATTCTCAATATCTATGGGTAGGTTACTGAAACCGAAAATATAAGATAGATGTGTTACAAAAAATGAGACGTTTTTAAGTTAGCTACATACTTTTTCATTTTCAGCTCTGGCACTAGGTTTCCGATGACGACTGCTAGCGTGCAAGCGCCTGCACCTTCCACCACGAATTTCTCTCTCTCGGTAAGATGCAACATTGAACGAGCTATCCAGTCCTCCTTCACAAGAAGCTATGAATAGAAAGAACAAGTTAAAATGTAAACCACTCACATTTTGTGAATATTGACAACTTAGCAAAGTATTTCAGAAAATCAAAATGTTGAGCCGACTAGAGCAGATAAAGTTGAATGATCAAACATGGTAAATGTTTCATTCAGGTTAAATTACTTAAAGTAATGATTTTAAGAAATATTTCACGAACCATTTTGTCCAAAAGCGGCTTTGCAGTTGCGAAAGCGTTACATCCAACGTTGTTAACTGTTATAGCATCTGCCAGGTTTGTCTGCGTCGGTAGAGTGGTCATCTCTTCGCTCTCCAGTGAGTTGAAAAATGTAGGCATCGCCTCAGGTTGGACCCCCTATATACATTTATAATCGATCAGTAATTACTTCATTTGAGAGATTTAATAATAATCGTCTGCTTTTTATATGTATGTGCTTCTAATCGATAAATATTACCTACCACATTTCTTAAGAATATTATTGTTGCTGATAAATTTATCTACTTCTATTATGTGGAAGTAGCTTACGTATATAAGCACGGAAGGTTTTTGGTGCTTGATAACAGTAGCTACAGCGGCGGCCAATCCTCCGGACCCAACTGGCACTATTATTGCGTCCAAGAACGGCGTTGTTTCCAGGATCTCCAAAGCAAGGCTGCCATACCCGGCGAGAATGTGGGGATGATCGCGTCTACGTGGAAATTAACATTATTAATTTTCCCGAAGCTATATTATCTAAATAAAATACTCTTTCTTATTTTCATACCCGTTTATGTATGTCAGCCCTTTGTCCCTTGCTAGAGCTCGTGCGTATTTTTGAGCTTCCATCAAGTTGGTTCCCTGAACGACAACCTTCGCTCCGTAGTAGTGGCATCGTTGTAGTTTGTCGATGGGCACAGTCAGAGGCATCACCACGATGACGGGGATGTTGAGCTTGGCTGCATGGTAACTGAGACCTACTCCTTCGTTTCCATTCGATGCAATCACTACACCCAGCTTTTTTTTGTCGAGTGGCAATTGTTGGAGGGCATTTAAAGAACCCCTTTCTTTGAAACTGCAATTAATATTTGATAGGTCATCCAAATTGTATAATAACAGATAATTTCAGTGTAGCCATAATAATAAATTCTCTTACCTTCCGGACCTTTGCATGAATTCTAATTTATAATGAAGATAAATACCGAATTCCCGCTGAGTGTTTGCCGCCTGAAATACACTTTCAAATTATTTTTTGATAAGCTAATCTAGAGAATCAGATATCTAAGAAAATTCTGAATAGAAGTTAAACGCATACATATTAAAGGGACAACAATTATTTACTAACCATGCAAGGCGTGTTGATGACGTGTGGTCTGACTCTTTCGGCTGCTTCGACGATATCTTCATATCTGAGTATCTTAGGGTTATCAGGATCACAGTTTTCGTCGAAATCTTCCTACAAATCAATAAACCAGTATGATGAAAATGATTTTTCGAAGGCTTCGGAATTTAATCTTACTAGACTAGCTAATTAATTTACGACTGTGATTTTCATATTCCTATTTAGTTAGAAACATAGCAAAGCAAGAAGGAAGTACAATAATGAGTTGTGTCTACTGTAGTAGCAATTTCTACTTAGTCGACCAGTTTTGGTGAATTGAAGGTAGGTAATACTTACCTACTTACAATACTATTAATTCGATGGAATGGTATTGACCTTTGCATAACATCATGACGAAAATCGATCTAAAGACTTATAATTTTCAGCAGGTACTTACGTTACGTCGAGACATTTCTGAGGTTTAATTAACAGTTAATTTATAAGGTCTGTTTGATCTGAATTTGTGTTTAAAGGACAAGAAATTTAGAAGTGTTTTATTGCAATGAATGTTAGTCCATTTTCATTGTTATTGATGAAAAGTTCTGTCACTTTGCAAAATGCTTATTCAAAATATTTTTCTTTTTCAGCGTTCCACACCAAACAGGTTATGCGTATGTAATGAAAAGCAAAATAGTATGGTACTAATTTATTTTTATTAAAATTGAATTATTGCATGTCTTATATTTAATTTGTTTAATGTATGCTTAATTACAATTTATTTTGAACAATATTTTTAAAACTATTGTTTGTTATATTTGAAACATTTTACACCGCACCACATAGGATTTATTTTTACAAGATCCGTGTTATCAATAGGGTATTGTTACCGATCACAAAGAAGAATCTCGATATGTGATGTGTCATGTCACACCGAGGACGTGGGAAAACAGGCGCACGTCGAAATGTCCTTAAAGCTATCTTCACAAAATTCACAGACGTTAGGGAAGAGCTTCTCCATCACACGTTTAACAATACAGGCGTGCTTGAAACCTTTTGTTTGGCATTGAATGCTTATCTGTTGAAAAATAAATGCTAATGTAATATCGACCTCTAATGATGGTAGAACTTAATTTCCAAAGTAAGAGCCAAGCTGGACCTTTGTTAACGAAATCATTCTTTGTGCCAAAAAAGTATCTATTTATTTAACGTGTAGCGAGACCGTCGCGAACAATAAAATTGAATCTTACGTAGCTGTCCATTAACTTGTCTTCGATTAGCCAATCGCGTTCCAACTCACATTCTGTCACATTACAATCTAATGACTCGAGGGCTTTGAAAATTCGCTTCCGATCGTAGTCCGGCCGACCTCCAGACACACGAACCTAAAAAAAATATTGTTTAAATTAATAACATCGTCTTGTCTTCACAAATAAAAAAAGTAATTTATTGAAAGTTTTGTCAATGTATACTTACAGTCAATGCTATACATCGACCTTCAATCGTCTGCGCGCGGGCTATCACCCGGATCATAGGAATAATTTCTATATTGCCTCCCGAAATGATGCAGACCACTCTGTAGCAATTACTAAGGTTAAAAATTGTCCAATAGAATAATTTACAAAGTAAGTTAATTCATAATATATGTTATGCATACTTCTTGCCATGTAACTCAGGTAGAACGTTGGGTAAGCATAGAAGGGATGCTAAGGAGATGGCTCCTGCGCCTTCGACAATTAGATTCTCTTCTTCTAGTAAATGCAGAATAGCTCTTGCTATCCAGTCATCATCGACAAGTACCTTAGAAATACAAGCACTAATGTAGTTCAGCCTTTTAATATATTCTAATCCCCATCTCAAATAGGAGGATTCTATAACCACAGACATCTGTGATGTTTCAAAGTCGTTGTACGCGTTTTTACGTATGTCGCCTTATTCTTAAATTACAAGAATGCACTGATAAGTTAAAATTATACAGTTTTTGTTGTTCAATCCAATCAATGTGATAGTTTTTAGCTATAATTCATGAACATCTATTCTGCATAAAATTCGAAAGGAATCAAGGAAAGGCGTCAGGTACAAACCAATTTGTCTATCAATGACCGAGCTGTGTGGAATGCATTCTCTCCGGCTTTCGGTACTATGAGTGAGCTGGCTAGACCCATCTCAGATTCTATGCTGTACGGGCGCTCATTATCCATAGCCTTGAAGAAACTGCAGCTCTTGCTTGTCTCTATTCCCTGCCAAAAGAACACATTTATATTTTCAATAGATAGGAATGAAACATTGATTAATTAATATTAAGTGGCCAGAAACAAAAGGTTATCATATTATTTTTGGTTATCATTTAATTATAAAACATTGCGTATCGATGTGAACTTGCTTATTATTGTTTTTCAAGTAGGTATTCTACTTCATTTTATACTATAGGTAATTCTTGCTACAAAGCTGTTGTATTTCTTATGGATGTTTTACTGATGCTAGAAGTTTAAGTATTCCATCTGAATTTTAGAAGATATACTGAAATGTAAACAACCAGATATGATCATCAGAGGGTGATGGCCTGTGTGGTAATGTTGTAAGCGTCGTACGTATATCAGGGTCTTCCGTTTAAGGTGTTTGACGGCGGAGGCCACGCCCGCTATGAGGCCGCCGCCGCCCACGGGCACCAGGATGGCCTCCACGTCCGGCAGCTGCTCCACGATTTCGATGCCGACGGTACCCGCTCCGGCTATCACGTTCGGGTGGTCATATCTGGAAAATAAGCACGTTTCAGAATAAAGCCTTATAACTAAGAGTAATTTTATCCTAGAACTACTAGATTACTAAGTCAGTCACAACCCAACGCAGGAATTTTAGTAGCTCCCGACAGGATTATTCGAAATAAGCATATCCACACAGTAGAATAATCTTCGATCATTAATAACAACACAACTGATGATCGCAAACTATGATATATGAATAGGTTACAGAATAATAGTGGTTGCAAACATGACTAACAGAATACAGAGAAGAGAATAGAAAACAGAACAAGCAAGATTGTAAAAGCGTAGTCACCCATTCAAGTAGAAGCCTCGGCTCTCAGCGATGAGCGTGAAGGCGCGTTTCTTAGCCTCGGCGAGGTTCCTCCCGTGCAAGATGACGGTGGCGCCGAAGTCCTTGCACTTGTCCACCACCGCCAGCGGCGTGTTCGCCGGCAGCACCACCGTCACGCGCAGGTTGAACATGTAGCAGTGATAAGCTAGAGCCTGTCGTACCAGGTAATGTTATATCAACTAATTCTGCGTATGTATGTAATGTTTTTTTACTACGGACGTCTTAGGAGTCTATATGTCATAATAGTAATTTTGTATATTTAAGAATTATATGTATAGAGCTATAACTTTTAAACGACTTAAATCACGCTCGAAGATATAAGAGAACTAGTAGGCAAGTCTGTTGGACATCGCATGAATCGGGAGTCTGGGCCGAAAAGTGGGGCGTCTCCAATATCTTAGCGTATGCTTACAGCATACTACAATAACACGGACTGCATCACATTTTATCATCAAGTAATACAATTGTGTAAAGTTACCATCGCCCAGTTCCCTACGGACGCCGTGACTATTCCTTGATACCGTTGTTCTGGTGTCAGATTTACTAGTGCATAGATCGCAGATCGCTCGTGAAAACTATGTAACAAAATACCATGTAATAATAAGACATAATTTGATTAGTATATAGACTTTAGGTAACAAAATCTATTTAACCTATGATTACCTTCCAGTTTTGTGCAAGGTTTCTATTTTGTAATATAATTCCATATAAAATTTAGGACAGCATTTTGATTTCTGTAAAGATAGAGTGATTTTGTGTAACTTATTTCAGTCATTGTAAATTGGCTTCAAGGCAAACCTACAAATCTGCTGTAATAATTAAATTAAATACACGCATTGCAGACTATTTATAAAGTACTTGCCAGCAGTAGAGTAGTTGGTATGTAATCCTTGATGGAGGCATGAGCTTTTGCAATTTGGCTGTAATGTATTGTTTTCGGATAGTTTGGATCGCAAAATTTGTCGAAATCAAACTTATTCGGATTCTGTAACAACATTTGTGGTTAATATTTGTACGTGGGTACGAGTATAATATGGTACTTAGATCAAGGAATAATCGAGCAGTCGAGTCGTGACGATAAAGATTTAAATAATCTATAATGGGTTTATGAGAAACCGGAAATAAAGGATCTACCTATCTATATTTATTGACCCTGTATATTATGTAGGTGTGCAATATGAATATACTTATACGAAGTATGACATAAATGATTGCCCTACATTAAAAACAATTATTTCAGACTATCGTGGATACTCACTGGGCACCAGGTGTCAGTTTTGATGATGTCTCGCTTGGCGAG
Organism: Autographa gamma; assembly: GCA_905146925.1. Classification (NCBI taxonomy): domain Eukaryota; kingdom Metazoa; phylum Arthropoda; class Insecta; order Lepidoptera; family Noctuidae; genus Autographa; species Autographa gamma. Next base: position 4,316,380 of record LR989868.1, on the reverse strand, counting down.
GATGGCGGGCGACAGGCCCAGGGTCTCTCTACACTCCGGGGGTGTGGGCGCGGGGTACGGTTCCTTCGGCATTGTACTGACTATTATATTATTTTAGTTATTCATAGTAAGGAGATGCGGTAGTGGGCGGGGTTTTGTGATGATTGTAGTGTAAAGGTGGTTATGTTGATTTTGGTTGACAGAATCGACAGAATCTAATGCATTGTCAAGATCATATTACGTAGCAATCATAGATGTAAACCACAAACTTTTATGTAAAATACTTAAAGTTAAGGAAACTAGGCTTAAAGAGGATTAATTTGGGTTAATTTATCGTAGAAGATTTTAGTTATGACCTCGTTAATCACCTTTTATTCTATATTCTTTTATACTCTTGGAAAATAACAAACTAATAAATATAACTATTATAATTATATATTCTTCTTTGCGAGATTAATTCGCACTAATCCGACTTTTAGTCTCATTTTTATGGTATCTTATTTTTGACGTTTTTTATTATCAGCATTTATGTGTAAGAAATTGGTAATTCCAGAATAACGAACGTGTTTTGTTTTCGAACCATTTTCTAGAATTGCTGAGAACCTACAAACTACCAAGAACTAAGAATGAACCCTATGGAATTCGTTTATAAGGTAGTCTGCCCTAATCACCTAAATGTCCAGCTCTAAATTGTTTTTATATCTGGGAACTCTACCTATTATTTTTCTTAGTACCTAATATACGGATACGTATCGTTCTCTAGTATTGACTAACAATTATGGCGCTGAGTGCTGACTCTCTGTTGTGCAAATACAAGTTTCATAAGTTTCGAGAACAATTATTACGCAATAAGAAAATAAGCAAAACATTAGGTAATTTGTTTTATTTACGGAAATTGACGGCGTTATACACAAATGGCATTATTAAAAACGGTTATGGGTAAAGGCTGTAGTTGTGGCGGAGGAGCATCTACTTCTGCATGCAGACTGGGTTGGGGGCTAGGCAGGGCCCGCGCCGCGCGCCCGAGGTCTTGTCCGTGCGCTCGTTCATATCTTGGAACATGTACTCCTTGTAGTGCTTCTTGATCGCTTCCACCAGTTCCTTCGTATGATCCCACCCTCTGGTTTCAACGATTATTTTTAACTGAAAAATTATGAATATGAACATCAACCATGACGCTGTATGAAACAGAAAAATTAGACTGCCACCTGATAGGAAGTTGTAACATATTTTTAGTAGACCATTTGTTGCAAGGCTGAAATTCATCTTTTTGTCTACCATATTATAAAATACTACTTTCTTTATCTGTGATAAAGTTACAGGTCTTAAAATGACAAGTGACATAAGCTTACTTGGCAACTGAACACGTCTCCTTTGACCCAAGCTCTCTCGGGCACGCAGTCTCGCAGCGTGACGCCGAGCGTGGCCAGCATGCTGCACAGGTCGGCCATGCCGCCGGGCCGGTCCGACACGGTCACCTTGAACTTCACCAGCCGCCCCTCCGCAGCCATGCCGCGCTCCAGGGCGCGAGCTAATGTCGTCGTGTCTATGTTGCCGCCAGAGCACACGCACACCACTCTGAATTATATTCATTGCATTACTTAGAGTTGTCGAGTATCAGATAAGTACTTACCATAATAATTAAACAGGTTTAATTTCAATATTTTTAAAGCAACTAAGGTTATTGATTGAATTCACTCATAGGATTATTTATATTCACTGATTGTTAGGGCCCGTATTCGGGGTACGAGAGATTTTTGGTAAGCATGCCACAGGGACAGCATGCGGTTTAGGGTTTGTCATTGGTCGTAGGACCAGTGAAAATGGGCCATTAGTTGTCATCATATTTCGGAACTTACTTTTTGCCTTTCAAGTTAGGGAAGAGGCCGGCCATGACGGCTGCTACGGCTACAGATCCAGCTCCTTCTACGACGAATCTTTCTTCTTCAACGATGTGCATGATCGCGCGGGCTACCCAATCCTCTCTCACTACAACCTGTTACACATAACCACTCTTGTCATATATTTAACATAAGTTTAACACTACATGTAATTTGACCATAAAAAATTACATCAATAATTATTTTGGTGAATTAAAAGTCCTAGACTACAATATTTATCATCGGAATTTTATAAATTAGTTACCATTTTGTCGACGAGTCCTTTAAGGTTATAAAATGTGTTTACACCGACTTTGTTTACAGCTAACCCGTCAGCAATAGTCGAATCTATTGTAATGAATACTCGTTCATTTTTCCTAAGTGCCTCCACCATACTGCAAGTTTTATCTGTTGTAACACCCTGTGGAAAATGTCATCAAATGATCAATAAAAGAAAATCCTTAAGAAGTGTAATAAATTTAATTGGTTATCGATGCAATTGCTTTGCATGTGTTATAACTTACATATACTTCCGTGTCAGGTTTGAGATGTTTCACAGATATGGCGACTCCAGCAAGAAGACTGCCGCCGCCGCATGGCACGAGCACGGCATCCACGGTCGGCAGTTGTTCTATAATCTCTATGCCGACGGAGCCCTGGCCTTCTATTACGTTAGGGTGATCAAAACTAAAAGAAAATAAATTATAAATAAAACGAATGACTTGAAATATCAGATAAGACGAACCCTGCAGCAATTTATCTAAATTTTTAGTCCACTTTTCATCTATGCTAACTTCAGAATTCTCCTGCCAGAATGTTTATTAATGATAATGGAATTATATAATAGAAAAATAATATAGAATAGATACATAATATAAGAGAATTCTCACCCATTGACATACAGCATCTTCTTCTCCTTTGCGTAAGTCATAGCGTGACGTTTAGCTTCGGCCATGTTACTGCCATGTAGGATTACTTTCGTGCCTTGTCGTTCTGCCTTGTTTACTTTAGTAATGGGTGCATGCACTGGCATTATCACAGCGCTCGGTATGCCCATTTGTGAAGTGTGGTAGCCTATAGCAATAGCATGGTTACCAGTACTAGCAGCTACTACGCCATATTTCTTCTGCTCGTCGCTCATCAGTAATAATGTGTTTCTGACGCCACGCTCCTTAAAACTGTTAAGAGTATTAGTTAAGGCGCCTAATTACCAATTTTCTTTAATAAACAAGTTGTTGTAACAAAAAGGTTTGACCATTACCATCCTGTGTATTGTAAGAATTCCTGTTTCAAGTATAAGTCCATTCCCAGCCTTTCTGACATGTGGGCTCGCTGCGATCAAAATTATTATGCGCATGTTAAAAACTTAATAAATAAAACATCATTAGGTATGTTTAACAAAGCAAAAAATGTACCGGGCATGGTGTTCGTATGACTTGGCCGACCAAACGGCGTGATGCAGCCAAAATATCTTCATATTTGACCCTGCGCGGGTTGTCTGGGTCGCAGAACTCGTCGTATTCGGGATCCTTGAAACAATTAAATAAGCTTCATTAGCTAGCTAATGTTCACCTCAAAACTTTTACCCATTCACCGGACTAGCACTACCAGAGGTACCTATTAATTAGAGACGGCTTATATAGCTTACACTTGTTTTTTATTATAATTATTAATTAAAGTACTTATAACCGCAGATGTATACATATACGTTAAAAATATCAGCCCTAGTGATCGTCAGTTACCCTACACACATCATCATTTCCGAGCCTTTTCCCAATAGTGTTGGGGTAGGCTCCCAGTCTTATCGGATTCAGCTGAATACAACTGAATTATCGACACAGTGTTCGATATAATAAAAAAAAAAAAAAAACCCATTTTTCTGGGAAACACAGTATCCCATAGTAAGACTGGTTGTCAGAATTGACTTAACGACTGCCAAAGATCTTATTATGACAGCCGGGATCTACTGTTTAACGAGCTTTCCGAAACACGGAGGAGTCACGGTATGTTATAAATGAATCTGTGTTTCGTATTGAATATTACTGTTTAAATTCTGGTAGAAATTCAGAACTATGCAATAATTACATGAAAAAAAAAAACGTTAGAACTGAAGAACCTTCGATCAGACATGCTTCCCGTTAATTCCAGTAGGTACTACTAGTGCGTCTAACTTACAAGATTTATAAACTACGAAGGTCAAGGAACGTTGGGGGCACTTGTGGCTAAGTGTATGCCGTGCGTTTTAACCGACGATGTAGGTTGAGTTACGCTCTCCGCGGTTGGTCCCTGGATGGGTGTGGCATTATGAGACCACCGGCCGTTGGTCCCGATTACTGACATTCGTTGATCTTCGGCAGTCCTTAGGTTACTACAGTTCTGACAACCGGTCTTACCATGGGATATTGTGCTATCCAGTAAAACAGGTGGTGGGGATTACATGAGGCAGTAGCTCCATGTAAAATAAAAGGAGTTCGGTAATACTGGAATCCAAAGCCTTGGGAAAACGGCTAGGCCCAAGGTCATATTGTCAAAATGACTGTTTTACTCATCCTGTAGTTGTCAAAAACTTGTAAAAATCACCGGAGCATCAAGGATGACAAGAAAGATTGACAAACCCCATATTGATCTAAACTCTTAGCTAAATATCTTTCCACAAAGTTAAATCTCAAATTATAATAAAATTATGTCGCCAGCTCTTATAAAAAATTGTTCATGCGGGGTTTTTTTTTTGGATGGCATAATTTTTGTAACCATATTGTGCATGCAATGGTTTTCAATAAACAATTCAATAATTGTTAAAACCCGCATCCTCCTTCCGTGTCTTGTATTTTGTTTTTTTACGATATTGTTTTGTACTTACATCTTTAGGGTTTCCCATCTTGAACAAGTTACCTACAGATTTTTCTTTTTTATTATTTTTTGTTACTTATTTTTGTTTCCTTTTTTATACTAAAAATTTTTCATATTGATTATGGGTACAGGGAATGGGAAAACGGATTTGTAAAACACATTGATGCCGACATTTTACCTGTCAAAATTTATCTCATCTCTTTGCGTAGATTGTTCGAATTTATGAAACAAACTGCCAAGTTTAGTGAAGTGCCTGCAAACAATAAAAAGTTCCGTAGTAATTTTACATAACTGGCCTGTTGGTCTAGTGGTTAGTGACCCTGACTGATAAATCAGAGGTCGTGGGATCGATTTCCACCTATGACAAGTCTTTGGATCTTTAGATCTTGATCATTTGTTCTGTGTCTGGTTGAACTTATTTAAACAATATGTTAAGAAAGCCCTGTCCGACCCCAAAGGGTGATATAGAGTTTACGATCACATGACCAAATAGAATATGAAACTTGAAATATTCACGCTAGTAAAAATAATAATCTTTTTTGCCGCGAATGTGCCTAAAAGTTGGGTATTTATAAAAAAAATCGGGTATTTAAATTTACGACGCCGCGTTCTTAAAGTTGAATTTTAGCTTTGAAGTCGTAAAGATATTGTGTGAAATGAATAGGCTAAGTAGTCAATGAAATTGAAAGCTTTTTTGAATAATAACAACATGATTTATGAAATTCGTGAATATCCCTCTAATATTAATAGATCCATCTCTATAACTAGGTACATATTTTTCTAGAAAATGCTCAAATTTCCTATAGGTACTCTATTATTTTACTTTAGAAAACATATATATAATCATAATGAAACTATTATCATATAGTCATAACGAAACTATTATCAACCCTCAACCAGTTTTGTAAATTTGGACGTTCACCAGTAGATTATATATTGCGACACACCGCGGTTGCAGAAACATTTTGAAACCGCATCAAAATCCGTTGCGTAATTTGAAAGATTAAGAGCTAGTTCAGACATGGCGGAATCCGTGCGGATGCAAATCGCACGGTTAGACCGCGCGGATCTTATTTACATTAGCGCCTATAATTCGTTCATACCTGCCCGTGCGGATTGACAAACCGCGCGGCTACCGCCACTGAGATATTGAAGAATTTTGGTTCAAAACTTCTTAATTTTGGGTATAAAGCATGAAACTGACCACGGGTGAGCCGATCACGTATTGGATGCACCTACTGCCGTTTCTTCTGTTTTTTTTTTTACGGAGCAACAAGTACACACATATTGCTTCTTCGACTTCCACGATCGGACTGGAACGACTGTCACTATATGCGGATTACGGCACTCCGCATTTACATCCGCGTCTGTCTGAACACTTGCACGGATTCCGCCATGTCTGAACTAGCTCTTAAGCGAACATAGTTATACATCGTTTACACGGTTTTGTAGTGCATGTATTATCATTTTCAATGAAGACATTCAGATTTAGGTTTGTCTTATTACATAAAATATAACTATGTTATATAAGAACCGCTTGGATAAGCCGAAGAGGAGGGAATTTATCATCACTATCACTATCATCACTACATAGTATAAAACAAAGTCGCTTTCCGCTGTCTGTCCCTATGTATGCTTAGATCTTTAAAACTACGCAACGGATTTTGATGCGGTTTTTTTTAATAGATAGAGTAATTCAAGAGGAAGGTTTATATGTGTCACCGGAAAATAACAAGAACCGTAAGTTTATAATTTTCCTAGGAAATTTATAAACTTCCGTAGGATTCTAAACGAGAGATAAAATTTATTTTTTTACGCTCACTTTTTCGTAAATTGATAAACTTACGTAAGTCTCGTGGTAAATTTATAAACTAACGGATATCCATACGTAAGATTATAAACGGTTCGACCAATCACAGAAATGCTTTTAATTTTACGCTTCTTTAAAAAACGTAAAATAACACACTGCTCTCTGATTGGTCGATGTTGACAGTGCTAATGCCGAGTAATGTTGACAGTGAGAAGGAACACGTGTCGCCATTGGTTGAATAAGTTGACGTGACTTATTCAACCAATGGCGTTTGGTTATTGCTTACTTATTATTTTACGGTCGACTTACGTAAGTTTATCATTTTACGAAAAAGTGAGCGTAAAATAATACATTTTATCTCTCGTTTAGAATCCTACGGAAGTTTATAAATTTCCTAGGAAAATTATAAACTTACGGTTCTTGTTATTTTCCGGTGACATATGTATAATACATGCATAATATAGTAGAGAAACACGGATAATTTTGGAGATTTTTAATGCAAGGTCGTAAATAAACACATTTTTTGCGCTTTAATTGCAAACGCTGGCTAAACCCTACTAGACGGAACAAAATAATGTACTACAGTATTGTGCACCTTAAAAAGGTCTACAAAAAAGTCCGCAATGGCATATGTCTATCTCTTGAGGATAACCCACAATAACCATTTTTTATCGTTTATTTATTACTTATTTACGAAAAAGCGATTTTAAGCAATACAGTATTAATCCTTATCCAATTAAGTACCTTTAATAAATTGTGCATGTAATATAGATCAATATTGCCGTTTACAGCATGTAATTTAAATGGATATTTTCGAAGATATTACAGTTTTAAAATGCAGGGACATAGCGGTTGCGGAGGTACCGGCCGGGAGGCCGCGCGGGGGCCGGGGGTCGTGCCTATACCAAATAGTGCGTCCGTCCAAGACTGTGCTTCGCCCTACAGAACTTTATGATTGTGTAGTATATTAGGTATCAGCGTTGCACCCGAGCAAAGCCGGGGCGGGCCGCTAGTAAAAAAATAAACAAAAATCGTATATGAGACTGATATCATATCGTATAAGAATTCCAATTTCAAATTTTGCACATAGAATAAAGGAAATTGACAAAAAATATATTGTTACCCTATGTTGTTTGTGTTCTGGTTTTAAAACAATTGCGGGCTTAAAAGATTTAACATAAATATCAATATGGGTATCTAATTATATTCTTCGTCGGTCCTGAATACGAACATAACATCTAACAGCGTCGTATTTGAGAGTAGAGAGTAGAGTAGCTATGATACACAGAAAAAAAAAACAAACACAAGTGTAATACACTTTTTATTGACTCCGTTTACAAGTTCTAATACCAAATGGTTTGCGATAAAGATATGAGATGCGTTCATTCTACTTCTGCATGCAGACAGGGTTCGGGGCGAGGCAAGGCCCGCGCTTCGGTCCCGCCGTCGCGTCCACATTATCGTTTATGTCTTGGAAGAAGTAGTCCTTATAAGCTTTCTTGATATGCTCTACCAATATTTTGGTATGGTCCCATCCTTTGGTTTCAACAATCACTTTTAACTGTAACAATAAGTTTTTCATAGTAGTGCGGTCCTAAAATGTCATTCTATAAGAATAACCAGCTTAAACTAAATCTACTACTAACTAACACAGTTTTAGCACGTTATCAGTATCAGCTAAAAATAGAGAGGTTTGAAGGACGAAAGGAAAGAAGGAAAACTCTTCTTGGAGATTGAGTTATTGTAGTACCTACATACAACACTTATGGATCGCTCTGTTGGTTTATTTTTATAATCAACTAGCTGTGCCCTGCAGTTTCAACTGCATTAATACCTGGGTCCCATTCCGGTGATTACTTTTTTTTTTTCCCGCACAATTTTCCATTTTTTTTTCTTTCATAAGAACCTTCTCCTGATAATAACTAACACAACAAAAAAAGAATTAGCGAATTCGGTCCAGGCGTTATGGAGTTATGCGCTTACCAACACATTTAGCGATTCATTTTTATATATAAGATGTGTGCCTACTTGGCAACTGAAGACGTCTCCGCGGACCCAAGCCCTCTCCGGCACGCAGTCGCGCATGGTGACGCCGATGTTGGCCAGCAGCGCACACAGGTCCGAAAGGCCGCCGGGCCGGTCCTTCACCGTCACCTTGAACTTCACCAGCCGCCCTTCCGCCGCCAGCCCTCGTTCCAGAGCTCGGCTTAACGTAGTCGTATCAATATTACCCCCGGACAAGACAACGACCACTCTGTAATTTAAACAATATTTTTTTACTTGGTTGGCTTCACCTTTCTACAGAATCATCATCATCATCATTCACTGCTGGATATAGGCCTCTCCAAAATGCACGCCACTTAGTTCTATCCTAAAGAATATTGAAGAGTAAATTTTGATTATGACTAGAAAAAGACATTATAAAATTTTAATTTTTTTATGCTTACTTTTTTCCTTTGAGGTTCGGAAACAGGCCAGCCAGAATAGCCGCTACACCGACGGCTCCAGCGCCTTCTATGACCATCCTTTCTTCATCCGTGACGCGTCTGATCGCTCGCGCAACCCAGTCCTCTCTTACTACAACCTGAAAAATAATCACAACGTTAGATTTCTTCTTAAATTTAAGACCTGGTTTAGGTGTTGACTATACTATTAGGAGGGATAGAAATTGCAGGAGGATCTTCTGCATTCTCCGAAGGTAACCGAAGAGTTTCAAAGAACGTATTATTTACCATTTTATCCAGGACCCCTGATTTCAAAGTGTGGAAAGTGTTAACACCGACTTTGTTTACAGCTAATCCATCCGCTAGTGTCGAGTCTAGTAATATGAAAATGCGTTCATTTTTTCTGAGAGATTCCACCATACAATTTGTATGGTCAGTCGTGATTCCCTAAAAAAAATGCAATTTTAATTATTTTATTGACCCAAATATTTATTAACATCTGATATTTCTGAAAATAGTAATAAATGCATAATTTTAAATATCTTTTTAAATAATATGTCATGTGCGCCAGAAACGGCAGAATATTATGAAGCAAAATATTTGTTACATCTTACGTAACTGCACCATATTCTTAGAAATAAATATTATTTTTATCTTTATGTTAAAAAGAACTTGTCAAGTTGGGATGTTACCTGAATTATTTTGACACAATAACTAAGTTTGTACGAAGTTTAAGTTATGTAGTGCACGGTGCACAATACAAAAATGAAAATGCAAATGTACTTAAACTTCATGCAGCCTGCACGGGCACTGTGCACGTTACATTAAAGAGATCAATAAAGACGAACATAAACTTCAGCTTCTGGCTTGAGATGTTTGATGGCGACGGCGATGCCGGCCAGCAGACTGCCGCCGCCGCACGGCACCAGCACCGCGTCCACCGACGGCACCTGCTCTATGATCTCAATACCTATGGTGCCCTGGCCCTCCACTACGTTCGGGTGATCGTAGCTAGATAAAAAAAATATTAACATTAAGGATAAGAAACCTTAGTAAGAATTTCCATAACAAACTTTTATATAATTATTTTGAACAGCTTATTACCATCATACCACAGGATCCCGTTAGTGTTTATGGGACATAGCTATACCTATTACTCGCAATATATCGCTGACGAGTTTTGTTAATTTTCGTTTATAATGCTTGTGCTTTTATAACTTGCTAAGAGGATCATTGTAACATCAATTTGTTTCATTTCGTCATTCGTTTCGTCTTATAACTCCAGTCCGAGTTGGAAACTTACCCGTTAACATACACCATTTTCTTTTCCTTGGCCATGGTCATCGCATAGCGTTTAGCTTCGGCCATGTTGCTGCCATGCAGGATGACCTTGCCTCCCGTCTTCTCCGCCTTGGTCATCTTGGTGACGGGCGCTGCCATCGGCATGACCACCACACTGGGTATGCCCATCTGCGCAGAATGGTAGCTCAGGGCGATGGCGTGATTTCCTGTGCTGGCCGCAACTACGCCATACTTCTTCTGTTCGTCACTTAGCTGTGACAAAGTGTTGCGAACTCCTCGCTCCTTAAAACTTTAATTCATTTTATTAGTAAAGTTATTAATTTAAGAAAAAATTGATCTTACAACAGTCAAATCAATCATTTACATTAAATTTGGATACATTTATGACTTTTTGATGCAAATGAATTATTAAACGTTATTTATAATATGTGAAAGCTGTAATACCATCCTGTGTGCTGTAAAAATTCTTGCTTCAAGTACAATTCCATGCCCAATGTGTTTGACATGTGAGCTCTCTAAAAAATTAAAATTCTAATTAGTATACATCGAATTTAGAATAGTTTACGTATTCACTTTTGAAAAGTAGCGTATATACGTAAAGTAGGTACTACTTAGTACTCAAACTAGCTACAGGATCGAAAGCTTTTTTATGTATTTGTCTGTTAATACGCATTTTAAACGTACATAATTCATATTTTTAAAACAAACTGTCTCCCTTAAATAAAGCCCCGTTACCGTTGAGTACACCATTAGTTTCAGGTCTAATGCTACGAGCCTACGAAATGCTACGAGTCTCAGCGGCGCCGCCTCGTAGCTTGCTGTAGTACCTTATAAGTTATAACTTTTTCGAATGATCCCTTTTTTGAGGCTACAGTGTTCACACTATTCATGTGACTTTTCTAAAATTCTGAAGCAGTAATGGTAAGCATAATTACATAAAATTATTTAATTTCTAAGGATAAATTTATTAAAGGTCTCTGCTATTTAGTTGTATAGTTAAAACCCTCTTGTTTCTCTTTTGTAGGCTCTAAGATGCAGTTGTTAGAAAAGGCGTAGTTGTAACGAACCGCGCAGGGCGTTCTGACGACATGGCCCGCGATGCGCTTCGACGCGGCCAAGACGTCTTCATACTTGATTTTACGTGGGTTGTCGGGGTCACAGAATTCGTCATATTCTGGGTCCTAGAATCATGAATATTAAAGTACTCGTGTTTTGTGGTTTCCATATTGCTAACTTTTGTGGTTAATGAAATTTGACGTTTGGTTTCAGAAGAGTCATGTGAAACTTACATCTTTAGCTGACGCCATCTCGGGTTAGATATTTTTGTGATTATTTAACTTTTTTCTTGATTGTATGTTTATGTTTACATGTTTACACTAATAATTTTGTTTCATCTTGATTGTGTTTTTGAAAACGGGTAACGTTTTACCGAAACACGCGTTGTGTTTGACAATTTTAATTTTCACTTTGTTTTTTATTTTGCAGTGAAAGAAGGTTGTCCACTTGAGGTGCACATATTTTTTCAGGTTGGTAAAATATTATCAAAATATCACGCACCAGCGTCTCGCTGCGGCTTCGCGCGGGAGTTATGCGATTTCCAAAACATTGTCATACATTTATAAAATGTTGTAATAAATAATCCTTTCCCATATAACAAAGAGCATAGTAATAGAATGAGTTTTCCGATTTTGTATAGTACGAACACTTATGGCCTGACGTAGGGTATATGACAATCACTTATATATATGTATATAACTATCTCTAAGATAATTTAATGTGAGATGAATCGAATACTGTTTTTTTTCGCGTTCGGCGTAATTTGTAAATAAAATATTATATTAAAAAAAAATGTGATAGACTCACGCACGTCTATTAGATGAACTTGCTTATAATATTAGTATTGGTGGAAAAACCATTAAAACTCTAAAAATGTTAAAATAAATCATATATTATTCCAAATGTTCGACAAACTGACAAAACTTAGATAAATTCGACAAACAGTAACTATTCAGCTCTTTTATATTTAGAAAATAAAGACTTTAGTAATTGTATACATATCACAGATTTTTTATTGAAAATCTTACACACTAATATTAGTCGCTACATCACAACACAAATAAAAAAAACTCGAAAAGTTAAGTTAATTATAGTTGCGACTATCGTTAACGATAAAATAATGTCATCAATGGGAAATCACAAGTTAATCATTTAATAGAGTAACCATAAAGTTGTATTTGATTCTGCATTCATTCATTTTGCTGTTTCTAATTAATAAGGGAACTATGCATATATCTACTATGCTGTAGAATTAATGTGCTTAAAGTTCTGCAATTACATATTCTGTTAAAAAATAAAGAAATCTTTATCACAGTATGTCTCTAAAAAAATTAAAAATGTTGCCCAAAAATAGGTTGAGACACATCCCGACAGCCAAAAAATAGGAAACGTTTAAAAGTCGTAGGGCATACTCTGGTTTTTGCACAAAAGGGTGCAAAAGGACAGCTCTGGAGAGCGAAAAGCTTAGGCTAAGGGTAGGTAATAAAATTATCGTAACATAGAATTATGAAGAAGTTTTAAAAAACTCTTTGCTGACTGATATAACTCAACCTTTTGTTATTCTCTGTTGCTGTGCCCAACAAGTTCCATGACTGTTCTTTTATAAATGTTTATTTACCACCCAAGCATGGACATTATGGAATAGCAATAAACGATTCAGTATTGATTGTAGTTTCATTATTGCCGAGGTTTAATTAATCGAAAAAATATCCATGCGGGCAGAGGCAAGGTCAAAAGCTAGTGTAGTAGTGGTAGATGTGTTGTGATCTAATGCGAGACGTCGTCGAGGGAGTCGGTGCTGTTGCGGCGCGGGTAGGCGTCGTACTCGCCCGCGAAGTCCCACTCGCGGTAGGTGCTGGCGATGACGCCGCGCAGCTCCTCCAGGTGCTCCGGGCCTCGTGTCTCGCACACCACTTTCACCTGATACAGACATCAACAATTAAAACCAGCTTTATAAATTCTGGTGGTGATGACGATGTGATGATGGCCAATCGAATTTTTTGGAATCGGATTGAAAATCGTTCGCGCCCCGCTACTGTTATGTAGATAAAGTCTTGAATAATAATTTCTGTGTTTTGTGGTACATTTAACAGGTTTCGAAAGCCTTACCCGAACACTGAATATATCGCCGTGCACCCAGGCGCGTTCCTGTATGATATCCTTGATGGAGACGCCGGTGGAGGAGATGAGCTTGCAAAGCTCGGCGATGCCGCCGGGCCGGTCGCTCACGGTCACCTTGAACTTCACCAGCCGCTGCTCCGCCGCCAGCCCTCGCTCCAGGCACCGGCCGAGGATCGTGGTGTCGATGTTACCGCCCGACAGAATGCAAACAACCCTGACGGAAAATACTTTGTTAAAATTTGCTTGGTAACATTCAAATTCAAATACAATTTATTGCAATACTTTGGTATACGCATTAGGAAAATAACAAATGATGTACATTAATGGATCCAGCCAGCACCTTGCTGATTTTCAGTGGGTAACCATTCGTATCACCATTTGACCTTCCCTGGTAAGGTATGAAAGAAACAAGAATTAGAACTTTCCCATCTTTAATTTACTACTTCAGAACACCGCTATTTAGTGCCATCTTCACGTAACTCTATGAGTTATTACCGAGAAGGATACAAGCCTATTCATTAGATGGTTCAATATCAACAAAAACAAGTGAAAATCGAGTGCAAATTCGAACAAAAGCTAATGGTGTTCTTTTTTTATTTAAATATAGGCTCAATGGTGTACACAAGTGGGAACGAACTTTTTGCCAGCGAGCTCGGGCACCAGTCCCGCCATGATGGCCGCCACGCCGACGGCCCCGCCCCCCTCCACCACGTACTTCTCCTGCTCGATCAGACGCAGGATAGCGCGGGCGATCCAGTCTTCGTTCACAGTTATCTAAGGAAAAAAGGTTTTGCTTTTATATTCAAGGACGCATAGGAGCCTAATTAAGAAGAAGAATGCCCAGGCGGAAATGGAGGGATAAACTTGACGCATACAAAAAGGAGTGGCAAAAAATAGCCAATAATTGAGACCTGTGGAAAGAAGGAAGGGAGGCCTTTGACCTGCAGTGGGACAGTTCAGGCTTTAAATGATAATGAAAATAAGAGCCTCATGAGAATGCGTTTGTCGACTATCGGTATACTATTAATTAGTTAAAATATAAATTAAAAATTAATGTTGTAAAGCAGTAGTAGGATTTTTTTGCTCTTACTGTGTAGCTCTAAAAATATAATAATTATCATGAACGTACATTATTATAGTGGGTACCTAATACAGCAAGAAAAAAGTCAATGTACGCGTTTTTCGTAGTAAGAGATAAGTTTCTAATTATTGTTATTACTACAGACTACTGCGTAGTAACTGGGTAGATACAAAATGTTATCTAAAAATAAACACTTTATGTATTTATGTCCGGTTTTGTCAATAATTAAAAGTACATAATTCGAGAAGTGCGCTAAAATGACATAGTAACAATTGAACAATTCATTAATTCAAATAATGGAATAGTAATATCTTATACTATGCTTCGAAAATAGAGCTTCGAAAGAACACCAGTCTCATATTATCGAGAAAGCAGTTTTTATGCCAATTAAATTAAAGGATATCGCCGTCGAGGTCGACCACGGTGGATGTGGTGTTATGATCTAGCCCCGCATAAGTGAGGCGCACATGGTCAGAAATCGCAAAAGGCAGAAATAGTATTGGAGGACAGAATGGGATCTATGGAGGGTAATAAAAAAATAAACAATATACGGCATGCGGCATCTGGGTGATTTGACAAGTCATTGACCCTTGTGACTCACCATTCTGTCGACGACGGGCTTGACGGTGACGAAGGCGTTGTAACCGACGGTGGGCACAGCCAGGCCGTCCGCCAGGGTCGACCGGATCTCCACGCTCACCGGCTCGCCCTGCTTCATGGCGTTCTGCATGCTCGGACACTTCTCCGTCTCCACGCCCTAATAAACAAAAATATAATCTTACTACTATACATTTAAAGTCCATTTTAGGATTACCTGGAAGAGGTAATGAAAATGTACATGGGAATTACGCTGTAATTACTTCTACTTCAGGCGTAGCGAGCTGTTTGTGAGTAGCGACATCACGGACCTGAGTGTCTCAGGAGGTCAGTTGTTAGAAGGGCTCCCAGCTCTACCACGCCATAACTGGCTGGCCAAAGAGGGGTCGCAGGGTCGCTAGAGCTATATGCTCGTGGTGGAAGTATCTAATGGCGTAATAGCGAGGAAGCCCACTCTGGGTGCTCCGGTGACCCGTGATGGTGAATTCAGGGCGTGATTCTATTAGATTCTATTCCTAAAGCTAGCTGTAAAAAAAATATACATGACTGAAAATGGTCGATTAATCTCTTAGTGTCTTTGTGCTTATGAGTTATGGTAAACACTAGGATAGGTAATCAGAATCCGACCTCATTAAAATTAATTAGTTTATAGACTTAAAAAAAATATTTTTAAAGTATTTTTGATATTTCACATAACATCAACTGTAATTAGATAACCTTATTTCATCATCTGTTCTTAATGATGTTGATATTAACATCAATCATAATGACGGGTTTAGTTCGATGACCCATTAAGTTTACCTAATTATCATTATTTAGCTAGATATTTTCTATATTCTTTCACAAACTAGCTAACTGATAATAAAATTGTCCCTTGTTCCGTGTTCATTGCAGTTTTGGTAGATCTACTTAGTTTAATGCTTAATAAATGTTGACGATGGCTAGAATATCAGGCCAATTAGGGCACAATGGCATGGTCAATATTTATAACCGTATATTCGAAAATATTATATTTCTTTTTTTTTAATACTGATAATAAAGCAGTGCATTTAAGAGAGGACCATTACCATCTTCAGTTTTCCCATATGATAATAGTCGTTAAAGGGGACCAATTCAAATAATATTTAGATTACATATCATCACAGGCGTGATGATATGTTATGTTGTTATGTATGTTATGTTATGTTTATTTAGATTACATTCAGATGTCATACATTGATAAGAGCTTCCACAAATTTTAATTCATTCAAATGCACGAGGCTCGTGTCACCACCGTGCCACCATAATTACTAAACGATTTGATAAAAAGTGTTGTGTCAATGTTATATTATAAAGCTTTATCGATGTGACCTTTGACATCGTTTACTTTAAGACGAGAAATGAGAGACGACAGATAACTGGGTCGACCTACAGCATTGATTTTGTCTTACGATGAACATATACGATACTAAAACATACCTACCAAGTCAACGAACATATCGAACTAAATGACGTCATCGATGTAGCTTACGTATGTAATATAAAACGTATGTAGTTTGTTTGTTTTTAGTTCCGATTAATATTCGTGACAGAAAAACGTAGCGATATCGGGGGTGTGTTTATTGATATGATTGTGACGTATACGAAAGCATAAATACAACAAAAAAAAACTGCCAATTACAGTACTTTTTATCAATACGATCCGAAGAAAACGAGGGGCGCGGCGGAATTACTGATATAATCTAATAATTTCAGCGCCTTGTGCTACTAGAAAAGTCAAAGTGAAGGTTACTTTTATGGTGTTTCTTTATATTTTTGTCATATACACCTACTTCTACATATACAGCATATACATATGTATACAGCTTCTAATGAACACAATATAGATACTTTTTTCACCTTTGAAACATTTTCCGTCGACTATTCCAAAAAATATGAAGGGATAGAAATATATAGGATAGGCAAGACTGGGCATGCCGATAATTGCCAATAATTATTATCTATTGTCACCTTATATAAGAGTCCATCAGTAGACCTTATGACATTTAGTCTCAAAATGATGAGTGATTCACCCGTGCCGGACAATATATGAACATGGTGTGTAATTTTGAGAAATGCACAAGCTCCGGCTTCCATCGGTACTCAATAATAATAGCTTTTTGTGGATCTAAAGCGGAAGGTATGAACTTTTTACGTTGAATCACTGAAAACTCAGCACCATGTTGCAAAACTGTGATCACTTAGGCACAGCTTCAGGCACTTAATTCATTAGTGGAAACCAAATCCCTTCATTAGTTTCATTATTTTATAGATATAGAAGAATTAAATGTGTACTAAGGTAAATTACTGAATGGTCAATGTTGTAACAAACATTCAAATCGGATGCACAAGAAGCACTCCGACTTAGAACAAGAATTTATTCGTGAATGTCACAAACAACATGACAACATGGGACACTTTGTCCCATGCGGGAAACGGACCCACATCAATACTACTACTGTAGTATTAATGTGGGTCCGATTTGGGGGGGCACCACTGTACTTAGCATTCCACTCAGCGATCCGTGCTGCCATGTATTGTCTATTCTTATAATTACCCAAAAAAACCAATCGCAACATCGTTGCAAAACAGGATCCAGTGTGTCACCCCCGAAAAGTTCTGGGCAAAAAAACGATATGTCTTGCAAACTATTTATAACGACAATAATATTATATCGTGATCGGTGTTGTCGTTTAAAGTAAAAATATGGATATTGGATAGTAACATTTTGCTACTCAAAGAGTTAATTACGTCTATGTTACAACATAGCGTCTTTTGTTAGTCTCCTATTTATCAGTATCTAGAACAATTAGCTTTTGTAGCTCTAAGATAACCTTTGCAGTACCGCAAACTTTATAATTGTCATTTTCCATCAGTTCTTCACCAACATAACATGTTGACAAGAAAAAAAAGATAAGCCATGCATTATGTTTACGAATGAAAAGTGTTATGGAAACATTTTATTTTACCTAATAATATTCATATACTCGTATACGTGACGAGATTTATCTGCCCTTGATTTGTCCCGGATACAATCAAATTAAGCGCAAAAGCAACGAACTCGTTACAGTATATCTCTACCACCGAGAATGAGTGAATAGCAAATTAACTTACCTAAACAATTTAAATACCATGTGCTTGATGACAATCTTCTACTGCTTATAAAAAGGATTTCCGAACAGGACACTCATGTGGCACATACCTACCTACTTAAATTTTAAGATCTATGTGTGTTCAAGCAGTTTCTTATGTGTAAACATTGAAAACTCTAAAGTAACTCTATATGTCGCTTTTTTTTTTGGTTATGCACTTTAAACCTCTTGTATGATAGTTTTTCGCCCTTCGTAATCGAAATTCAAGGAGATGGCTTATGGAACAAAACACGCTAATATTCATTTTACAACTTTTAGCATCCTCATACAAAAACCTAGAAATGTGGTATGCTGTATGGCCATGCAATGCAGGTGGGGAGCATAGAGATAAGAACTCACGTAGATAAGGACGTGCGGCTTGAGGTGCTTGATGGCGGTGGCGACGCCGGCCAGCAGGCCTCCGCCCCCGACCGGCACAAGCACGGCGTCCACGTCCGGGACCTGTTCCACGATCTCCAGCCCCACCGTGCCCTGCCCCGACATTATGTGCGGGTGGTCGTAACTGGGGACAAACAAAAAGTTAACTTCAAAATATAGGTACAAGAATGCAAATTAGAAAACTGATTTTATCTTGTGCTGTCACAGGGTAGTGAAAATAGACAACCGAGACTGAGCAGGATACCTCATGAAAGTTTTTTTTTCTTGGAGTTTACCTTGCGGTTGTTGATTGTCTTCTTTTCACCTAACACTTACTTGTATAGAAGACTACAATGAAGGCCATGCTTACCCATTGATGTATGTAAGGCCGCGCTCCTTAGCCAGGCTCATGGCGTGGTACTTGGCCTCCTTCATGTCGTGGCCGTGGATGATGACGTTGGCGCCGAAAGAGCGGCACTTCTCGATCTTCATGATGGGAGCCACGTTGGGCATCACCACAGTTGTGGGGATGCTCAGGTTGTTGGCATGGAAACTCAGGGCCTGCGAGTGATTGCCGAGCGACGCGGAAATCACGCCTCGGGCCTTTGTCTCCTTTGATAACAACAGCAAAGCATTTCGCGCCCCGCGCTCTTTGAAACTGTAATAATATTCAGGTAAGTTTGATAGTGCTATAAGAAAAAGAAGTCGTAAAGATATTTGTATGTACAGTAATTGACGCGTAATTAAAACTACAGTCAGCTTATTGGTAAATGTATAGTCTAGTGTGTACCTACCTCCCAGTGTGTTGCAGGAAATCATTCTTAAGATAAATTTCCATTCCAAAAGTTGTCGACATGTGAGATTTCTGGAAATAAATACTATTTAGTACCTAATTTTATTGTAAACTCTAAAATTATACAAATAGTTTCAAGTTTGATAAGTATAATAGAACACTTACCACGCATGGCGTTTTCACAATTTCACTTTGAATTCTAAAAGCAGCTGCCGAAACATCTTCGAATGAAATTTTTTGTGGCTTTTCTTTATCACACATAGGATCATACTCGATCGTCTGGAACACCATGTTTATATTTTAGCGATATAAATACTATAACATAGTTAAATCTAATCCGTCGCAGTCCTCGATCCACCCTGGCTTCCGTCAGAGGAATGAGTGTTTTGCGTCGTTATCACAGAATAAAAGCGCTAATTATTGTATGATGAAGGTTAAAGGTGAAATTGTAGTTATGATGGAATAAGCCTCGTCTATCGATGTATTAGGCCAGTAGGTGGGCACATATCAGTAGAAAAGTAGTTACTTACTGCGGGTCCGAGCTTATAACGTTCCATTTCGATATCTGTTATTTATTTTAATTAGTCGATGCAAATGAGCGACTGTGAAGCAGTAGGCACAACTAAGTAATGATTTGGTTATCTTACGGTTGTTTAAAATTTTGCAAGATGATGTACCTATTGATAACATTATGTTTTTGTTTTAATAAGTTACGATTATTTTTTACGCAGTATTCATTATTGCATCGATAAAGCTCTAAATATGAAGGCTCCTTACATTCATTCATTTCATCAGACGTGAAAGTTATTGATTAAATTAAAGTAGACGTGTTACCTTAAAAATTAGCAAGTATTAAAATTAATCTGTCAAAAACAAAAAAGAAAATATAAATAAATACAGTGTAGACACTAGACACCTATAGAGCTTCAATCCATCTATCCGTTGAAGCTACAGTGCGCTTCAAAGAAATAATAATAATAATATAATAATATTCCTGGACAATTCACACACGGTAATCTGATCCCAAGCTAAGCTCTAAGAGAACTTGTGTTATGGTAACCAGACAGAAATGCTCATACAGAGTCATCTATTCTCACTCGAAAAGCATAACCCCTTACGGGTGCAGTCGGGTGATTAGGGCTATGCATAACAAAACGTTAATGGTCCAAAGCACAAAATAAACTTAACGTATTGGAACCTAACGATTTTTTTTATCTATGTGAACGTCACTTTACGTCACTGTCAACTGTCAGCGTATGTATAGCATTGTGAGGTTATTTTGTTGTAACAACAAGTTAAAAGTTTGATAAAAATAAACTTAGGCGAATACATTGTAAACATTGCAGCAGCGCGTAGTTGATATTTAAAGGAAGATGCCTTACGCTAATCAACCTTCCGTACATATAACGGAACTTACAGATGACAATGTTAAATTTATTGTCGAAGATACCGAACTTAGCGTCGCTAATAGTATGAGAAGAGTGTTTATAGCTGAAACGCCGACTATGGCAATTGATTGGGTGCAATTAGAAGCTAATTCGACAGTTCTTAGCGACGAGTTCCTAGCGCATCGTATCGGTCTTATTCCTCTTATATCAGATGATGTGGTCGATAAAATTCGGTACTCGCGAGATTGTATGTGCGCCGACTTTTGTTCTGAATGCAGCGTTGAGTTTACCCTGGATGTGAAGTGTACAGGTGACCAAACAAGGCACGTAACTACAGCAGATCTAAAGTCAAGCGACCCTAGAGTCGTGCCAGTGACGTCTCGACACCGGGACGAAGACCAGGCGGATTACGGTGAGACTGATGAGATTTTAATTATAAAGCTCCGTAAAGGCCAAGAGTTGAAGTTAAGAGCTTATGCAAAGAAAGGTTTTGGAAAGGAGCATGCAAAATGGAACCCCACAGCGGGTGTGTCCTTTGAATATGATCCCGATAACATTATGAGGCACACTTTATATCCTAAACCTGACGAGTGGCCCAAGAGTGAGCACACAGAGCTGGATGAAGACCAGTATGAAGCAGAGTTCAACTGGGAAGCCAAGCCTAACAAGTTCTTCTACAATGTGGAGTCGTCCGGAGCACTCAAACCAGAAAACATTGTACTTATGGGTATTGTGGTGTTGAAAAATAAACTTCTTAATTTACAAGTACAATTAGCACAGGAAGCTCAAAATGATGCATTAGCCATTAATTAGATTAATTTTTAGTAATAATAAAATATAATGATAAATAAAATTTGTTTAATTGAATATTAATAACATTAGACTTACTGATAAATTATGGAGATAGCTCTTCATTATGTGTTAAATATATTTCTAAAATATTTGCTGCAATTTACTGCACTAGGTGTTAGTACATTGACTGTCATTAAGCAACTGCATTATTGCAAGGAACTTGACGCTTGCATCATAAACGCTCAGGTATGCAATTATATTTAACCTTTTTCAAGTGAATGTAATATTTTATAACTAGTGGAAACTTGTCTTGTTTATAAGTTTGAATCACAGACACAATAGCTGGAAATAACAAAACCTTTCACTTGATATAGAGAAGGATTATAAGAATACATTTTTCTTTTTTTTTTTTTTCCTAGCCTATACTGTCCCACTGCTGGGCAAAGGCCTCCCCCAAGTCCCTCCATTCAACCTTATCCCGCGCCACCTCAAACCAGCCCTCGCGGAATGCGACTAAGTCATCCCGCCACCTCTTCCTGGGCCGGCCTCGGCGACGCCGTCCATCTGCTGGCTCCCATTGTGTACAGACCCTCGCCCAGCGGTCCCACTTTGCATGAGGCTGACGTGACCCGCCCAATCCCATTTAAGCCTGGCTGCCTTTTTGCCAACGTCAGTTATCCCAGTTCTGGAACGCAGCGTGGTGTTCCGGATTCGGTAAGAATACATTTAATAAAACTCAAATGAAAACATAATTCGTAACCTAATTTACTACACTTGAAAAAGTAAGTAGCTAAGTATAAAATACTAACTCAGCCCTGTGGTTCCATACGCATTCTCGCCTTTTCAATAATTACATCAAAATCTGATTTTGTTTTTGCGCATGTAATCAATTTATTAGTGATTTATTTATATCAGGCGGACACGCGGGCTGATTTACGGTTTTATTTCATAGCGGACTTTTATGTTTTGTATTAGGGTTCCTGCTTACTAGAAAGTAAAACTTATTTACATAGACAAAAAATCTGGTTTTACCTACTTCGTATCCGCGTAATATTTATATGACGAGATAATTTACGAGGCGCTGAGTTCCAGTAAATATTTAAATTTAAATGTTACTAATAGCGAAGGAATTATTCATTATTATTCCAATTTTATTCAGTGTACCGTTTCCGTCAATAATCTTTGAAGATATAATATTAAGTTGTTCAGGCGTAAGCGCCTTCAAGAAATGCAATAGTAAATTAGAGGCGTTCACTATCGCAACTATTATGTTTTATGTAGACGGACACTGCATTCATTAGAAAATGAGCTGTCATTACACTTGCCCTTGAACCACCGACCGTGTAACATTATTTTATTTGTATTAAAACGTATATTTGAAATTACGGGACTTTAATTGGCACCAGTATATCCTCCAAAGAGATATACATGGTGGCCCATGAGGGGAACTAAAAATATTACAAGAAGAATCCACGAAAGTCTTCAAGTTCGATAAATGATCAACGACGGGCGGCGGCAACGACTTCGTGAGTTTGGAACACCGACGTGATCTAGCAAAGGTCACGGGTTCCAGCGTGTGAAGGATTGCCTTCTGGACAGAACAAGAAGCCAGGATACGAGCAGTGGTGCAGCCAAAGCATTACATCGAGCCGAGCGTCGACGTGTTGACCAAAGTTAAGTGCCCATACTTAGCGTAAATTCCAATAATAGTCCAAATTTCCATAAATACCTATTTATCCATTGAGAATAGTACTTCATTTGTGTAAATTAAAGTGATTTCGTGCATAGTTTTGCCGAAGTTTCCCGTAACTAAAATATATGCGACAAACTTTTTTCTTGTTAACTACCTCCAACAAAATAAATTCGTCGAACAAAGGTCACGAATAACTGTTTTTATGTGGATTTTAAAATAAATATCCTAATTCAAGTAAACTTCTAATGATACTGAGGAGACATTGTAGATTTATTCATTTGTTTAGTTTTTTAGTTAACGGTCTCGTTCATTATCGAATCTGTTCTACGTTCGCATTAAGACTTACGAGTTAGTTTAAATTACCGTAACACATTCTTAGCGTCTCGTGCCGACTATTACAGGACTGCCTGCGCGACGATTTATTGTACCCGATTCGTGCCTGCAAGCGGGCGCTCAGCTGATCGTGCGTGTGACGCGGTCCCCGGCTTCCTAAGCGGCAGGTGACACCGAAACGAGGAACGTGAGCCCAATCATTTTCTTACTTAGTTCATTTTAATCTTACAAGTTTTAAAGTTTAGTGTAAATTGATTTGATACTGCTCATTCACAATGGCTGAACAAAAACAGCGTTATAAAGAATTGATTACAAAAAGAGTGTCCGCTAAAGGACAGATTACAAAATTTAAAAATTATTTGTGCAATATTTCCAAGGAAAATGAACTAAACGACATTCAATTAACAGAGTTAAGATTGAAGCTTGCCAAGTTTGAGGCTTTATCTGTTAGGGTTGATGACTTGCAGAGTGAGATAGAGGTTTTGTGTCCTGAGAATATTGAGGCCGAAATTAACGAGCGCGATAATATGGAGCGGGACATAATTGTTAACATTGCCACGGCTAAGAACTTATTAGACATACTTTCTAGCAAGAATGAAACCGAGCAAAGGCGTAACTCCGTTCACAATGCTTCATGTTGCAATGATGATCATCATCATAATGTAGATTTGAAGCTTCCTCAAATTCAAATTGCAAAGTTTAACGGTGAATATTTCCGCTGGTTAGAGTTTAGAGACACGTTTGAAAGCTTAATTCATAAAAATCATCGTATTCCAGAAATAAATAAATTTCATTATCTAAATTCTTATTTGCAAGGCGACGCAGCCAGGATTGTTTCGAACCTGGAAGTTTCGGCCAAAAATTATAATGAAGCGTGGAAGTTGCTCTGCAACCGTTATAATAATAAGAGAATATTAATGAATCATCATATTAGTTCATTAGTGCACATAAAACAGCTTCCACGTGAGTCAGAAAAATCATTAAGATATTTGGTTGATCACATTACAAAAAATCTGCGTGCTCTGGCCAGTCTTGGACAGTCAACTGATAATTGGGATGTTCTAGTCATATATATGGTCTCAAGTAAGCTAGATAGTCAAACACTGCTTAAGTGGGAGGAGTGTCGAAATACTATGGCAAACGAGGCCCCGACTTTAGAACAGTTTTTTAAATTCATTACTGATCGCGCTAATGTGCTTGAGTCCATAAGTCGTAATAACAATCATTGTGAGAGTACTGTTGTGCCTAGAATGCCTATTAATTTTCAACGCTCTTCTATAAACAATAATCAAACAAATTATAATCAAAGAAAGAATCAGAATAGCATAGTTAAATCGTTCGCAACTTCTATTAATAATAATAAAAATAAAGCACCAAAAGGGTTTTCATGTATCATATGTGATGAACGTCATAGAATTTATGAATGCCCTACATTCAAGGCTAGGAGTATTGATGAGAGGATGACCGATGTCATAAAGTACAAACTCTGTATCAACTGTTTGAGGCAGGGTCATTCTGCAAATGACTGTCGCTTAAGATATTGCCAAGAGCCTGGATGTACTGAGAAGCATAATAGCTTGCTACACCAGCCATCTGCATCTAGGTCGACAAATCAATTCGCCACCGTTGAAGGGTCGGGTGAGATTGTATCAAGCTATTGTAATAAAAATACAAATCAAATTATATTATCAACTGCCATGGTCGAGGTATTGAATCCACTTGATCAGCAAAAGATCAAGGTTCGTGCACTATTAGACTGCGGTAGTCAATCGTCTTTTATAACTGAGTCCCTAAAGATCAGATTAGCATTAAAATCTTATCGCATTGACACTCTGAAGGTCATTGGCATAGGTAATGCACCGAACAATAATGTAAATGAAAGTTGTAACATTAGACTAAAGTCAATAAATAGTTCATTCAATATTACTTGTTCATGTTTAGTTCTAAAGGAACTGACGGGGCGCTTGCCAAAGGTTCCTATTGATATTAGCTTATTACAGATACCTGATAAAATTCAGTTAGCTGACCCCATGTTTTATAAACCAGACAACATAGATATATTGATAGGGGCAGATATATTCTGGGATATTTTAGGTAACGAACAATTCTCGTTAGGGGTCAATAATCCTAAGCTGAGGAGTTCACAATTAGGATGGATAGTCTCCGGTCCCATTCAGTCAGCCACGCCTGGCAAAAGCGTACACTGTAACCATAGTGTTATCTCCGAAGATAACGATAGCATTGACAAAATGTTAACTAAATTTTGGGACCTGGAAGAAATGTCTGTAAATTCAAAAATAACGAGTGAAAACGAATGTGAAAAGCACTTTCTCGCTCACACAACGAGAACTAATACAGGTAGATTTTGCGTAAAATTACCGCTTAAGGATACCGAGGATTGTTTAGGCGATACATACAAGTTAGCAAGAAAGCGCTTGATAAATATGGAAAAGCGGCTAAGACGAAACCCTACGTTAAAATCAGAATACGCAAAATTCATAAAAGAATATGCAGACTTAGGCCATCTATCGGCGGTAAACGTTAAAGAAGCATCAAGCGTAGGTTATTACCTTTGTCATCACGCGGTTCTGAAACAGGAAAGCGAATCTACCAAGCTTCGCGTGGTATTCGATGGTTCTGCGCCGTCCTCTTCCGGTTGCTCACTGAATGATATATTAATGGTAGGTCCAAACGTGCAGGATACTCTTTTTTCTATACTGATACGTTCTAGGCAATATAAATATTTACTTACCGGTGACATTGAAAAGATGTATCGCCAGGTATTGGTACATGAAGATGACAGACATCTGCAGCGCATCCTATGGAGGGAAGAGGAATCTGACCCCATTCAGACTTTTGACCTCAACACTTTAACCTACGGAACAGCTAGTGCGAGTTACTTGAGTACTCGCTGTTTGTGGCAGGTTGGTCAGCAGCAGGACGATGAGCTTATTAAATGCATCATCCAAAGGGACTTCTATGTAGATGACCTTATAACGGGTTCAGATGATGCACAGGAATTAATTTACATTCACAATTGTGTATGTCAAGCCTTAAAATCTGCTTGCTTCAATTTAAGAAAGTTTAAAACAAATAATTCTTCTATTTTTAACAATGTTCTTTTAAATGAACAAGACAAGTTAGTTTTTAGCGAATCCTCAAGCACACTAGGATTAGGCTGGACACCATCTAGCGATGTGCTACATTTTCCTATAAAGGGATTCTCAAGTGTTAGTGATCAAAACATAACAAAACGAATTATCATGTCAAACGCTTTCAAAATATTTGATCCATTAGGTATATTAAGTCCAGTCGTAGTAAAACCTAAAATAATGCTCCAAAGACTTTGGCAGTTAAAATTAGATTGGGACCAACCTGTGCCCAACGAGATAAAGGACGACTGGAATAAATTCACTGAAAACATTAATTTTTTGTCTACTTTACAAGTGCCAAGGTTAGTTTTAGGTGAATCGCCAGAAGCTATTGAATTACATACGTTTAGTGACGCTTCAAAACACGCTTATGGTGCATGCGTTTATATGAGGAGCATACATATTAATGGTGACGTCACAGTTAGATTGTTGTGCGCAAAGTCTAAAGTGGCGCCCATAAAACCTACCTCCATACCGCGCCTCGAGCTCTGCGCAGCCTTACTCGCCGCTAAACTCACGCGGGCAGTAATGGAATCGCTTCGGCGCAGGCCCAACATACTGGTGCACTGGTGTGACTCCACAGTAGTATTATGTTGGATACGATGCGATGTCAGTAAGCTAAAAGTGTATGTAGCTAACCGTATTACTGAAATTAAAGAATTAACTTCTTCGTCAGCGTGGCGATATGTTCCAACGCATTCTAATCCTGCTGACTTAATCTCTAGGGGCGTAGATGCTAGACGATTTATATCAATGGCGTTGTGGTGGACGGGACCTAGCTTCTTATTACAAAATAAGTCAGAATGGCCTAAGTTAAACGTTAATGAGCCAGAAATTGTACCAGAAGTAAAGGTACATTCTGTAGTGATTAATGAATCGATCATTAACTTTGATAAGTATTCCGCTTTAACAAAGTTGCAACGAGTATACGCTTATATACTTAGATTTGTGTTTAATCTTAAAAACAGAGATAATAAACGCATCGGTGTATTGTCCGTTAATGAGCTGCGTGAGTCATTTTACTCTATGTGTTATCGCTCAAGGTCAGACGTTTGCTAATGATTATGAATTGCTATTGAAAAATAAGCCTTTAAGTAACAATAGTAAGTTATTATCGTTGTCACCATTTTTAGATGAGTACAAGCTTATTCGTGTTGGTGGGCGTCTTGGTGAATCAACGCATTCATTTGGAAAGAAGCATCCAATACTACTTCATGCGGGTCATAGATTAACCAAGTTATATTTCAAAAGGGAACACATAAGCCACATGCATGCAGGTCCACAGTTGTTGTTGGCTGTCGTGCGTGAAACAGTTTGGCCTATTAATGGTAGGAATCTTGCAAGGCGCACCGTTAATAATTGTGCACGATGTCGGCGTCTACGCGGCACAACCTTGCAACCCAAGATGGGCAATCTACCACCACAACGCATCACAGCTGACTATCCCTTTCTATCCGTTGGCTTGGATTTTGCTGGCCCTTTTTATATTATTAATCGTAAGGGCCGCGGCAGTCGGGTAGTTAAATGTTATTTATGTCTTTTTGTCTGTTTACGATACAAATGTATTCACCTGGAAGCTGTCAGCGATTTATCAAAGGAGGCATTTATAATGACACTCCGACGGTTTATTGGTCGCCGAGGCAAACCAGTGGAAATATTTAGCGATAATGGAGGCAACTTTGTAGCCGCCGCGAAAGAAATAGGAACTTTCCTAGGGGAGAATCAGGAGCCTTTGTCGGATTTTGCAAGTCAACAATCAATTCAATTTAAATTCATTCCGGCTTATACTCCTCATTTCGGTGGCATTTGGGAAGCCGGTGTCAAATCGGCAAAGTATTTTATAAGACGCGTTATTGGCGACAGCCACTTCACTTTCGAAGAAATTTTAACTTTATTTGCACAAGTGGAGGCTATTCTCAACAGCCGCCCCTTGTGCCCACTCTCCTCCAATCCTGACGACCTCCTTCCTCTCTCGCCAGGGCACTTCATCATTGGGAGACCGTTGACTGCTCTGCCAGCACCTAAACTAGAAGATGTAAAAGAAAGCCAGCTGCGACGATACGAGCGTCTCGAAAGGACACACCAACATTTTTGGAAAAGATGGCAGCGAGAGTATCTGTCGGAATTGCAACAGAGGACAAAATGGAAGGCAGACACGTCAAGGCTGGATATTGGAGATATGGTACTCTTGGCAGATGACAACGCGCCCCCGCTCGCTTGGAAACTCGGTCGAGTTACTCGTCTCATATCTGGAACTGATGGAATATCCCGAGTAGCAGACGTTCTCACCAATAGGGGCATCGTGCGACGCTCGCTCGTACGGCTCTGCAGGCTACCTACCGCGGAGGAACTCAAGGATTATTGAAAGCATACTTTCAATGGCCGGGAGTATGTTCAGGCGTAAGCGCCTTCAAGAAATGCAATAGTAAATTAGAGGCGTTCACTATCGCAACTATTATGTTTTATGTAGACGGACACTGCATTCATTAGAAAATGAGCTGTCATTACACTTGCCCTTGAACCACCGACCGTGTAACATTATTTTATTTGTATTAAAACGTATATTTGAAATTACGGGACTTTAATTGGCACCAGTATATCCTCCAAAGATATAACAAAGTTGTCGGTATAAGCGTGTTCCGATATGTTTTGTGTCTGAAGCTATCTCTAAGTTTGTTCGTATCGATTATTCAATAATGCTTTCCTTTCTGAAAAGTAGGTAAACGAAGTAAACATTAATATAGCCCGACTTCGTGCAGAATAAGGTCATAAATACTGATTATTAAAGTAGGTTTACAGTCAATCGTCTTAAGAGAAAGTAACGTGTCTCTATAATTAATAAATAATTTTCAATATATTACACTAAATTATGTAGTAAGTATATACGTACCTTTTATCAGGCAAGAAAATCATTGTCATAAAACAGTAAAAAGTTCAGTAAACCCTTCTGTCAGAAGAGACGTATGTTTGAGAGTTCAACAAGAATAGGAAAAATACACCCATCACCAACAAAATGCAAAATTGCAAAGTTTTCTGTGCACTGTAAACTAAATGAAGAAAGAAAATATCAAACACACATTTTATTTAAATTTCTACAGCATTATTAGACGGGTCCTTGGAAAATGTCTCAATTAAATGAAGTTGAGCCAACGTGGAATATCCTCGGCGACAGTTTTCCTAAACAATATGAAGTATCTGAGGTAACTAGGACGTAGCTACTATACCTACGTAGGTAATATAAACGAACAACCTATCACAACTTGTCTGAACAGACTTAGCGATAAGTAGGGTACCGAATTGTAGATTCTAAATAACCGAAAACTTAGTCTTCTTTCCACCGTCCATCCATTTCTTAGTACTTAGTACTGCGTAGGTATATTATTTGGCTTACGTATATAAATATAAATAATTTATACAGTTATGCAACTTAAATACAATATATGCACATTGATAACTAGGAAACTGAAAAGAAACCTAAAGCAGAGAATATGAGTAAAATCAAGCTAAAGCTACAGGACATACAGGATGCTCATAATAGAATCAAGAGCGACGTCGTATTCACACCAGTAATCGTAAGTAGACGCTTGTACGGATAACTGCGGTTTCTCACAAATAAATTTAATAATATTTTATTTCTTTTAGGAAGCAAAATATGTAGGAAAAAACTTTTGTAATGTTTTCTTGAAATGTGAGAATTTACAGAACACAGGAAGGTGCGTAAATACTGACTAGAATAGTTAAATAAAAAATACTTGGATTGCTGGAATCTAGCTGTACAATTAATGTTTAATTATTGCAGTTTTAAAGCGCGTGGAGCTTGCAATATCCTTTCCAGCATGTCACCCTCAGACAAGAGTAAAGGCTGCACTGTCTCGGGGGGCCGTAACTACCTCTGCGCGATGACATACTACGGATTCAAACAGTCTGTGCCCATCAACGTGATAGTGCCGAAGGATTGTCCTCTGGTCGACAAGCACAGATACAAGGAGAACTTTGCGATCGTGAAGGTTCACGGCAATGATCTCAACGACGCCAGCCTGCATGCACTCACCTACTGTGATGAAATTGGCTCGAACTACGTTCACGGGTAATCTTTTGTTGTATTCCTTACCCTTTTCATGGTCTTACGTGATTCGAATATGGCTTTATGAGTACTGCCTCGTTGGCCTAATGGTACTAAGCGCAACTGCAACGCTAGACGTCTTGGGTTCGATTCCCAAGTTGGCCAAGGTGTTATTGGGCTTTTCTATGAAATTTTCAGTAGCAGGTCGGGGTTTGGAATTGTGCCTGGTTAGTGGCAATAGGCTCGCCCCGTATTACATGAGACCTATACATACTGGCGAACTGTGGGTGTACATTGGTACACCTCTGCCTAACCCTTCGAGGATACAAGTAAGGTATGCGTGATGGTTTGTTAAGTGTTGTGAGTACTTAAATAGCGTTCGCATCAATCTTTGATACTAGATGCGCATGTGTAACTGAAACATTTGTGTAGGTCTGACCGGTTGGACCTGATAGCGGGCTACGGCACGCTAGGGCTGGAGTTGCTGACCCAGATGGACAAGATGGACGCCATCTTGTGTCCTGTCGGCAGCGGCGGCCTCGTCGCTAGTCTCGTGCTTGCTGTAAAGAGTCTTAAGCCCAACTGTTTGATTTATGTAAGGAACTAGTTTTTACAAAAACTACATTAGCTACTTACTTATTAAAAAAATATTAATATTTTTTTATCAGGTAGGTAGCTATGTAGGATTTTTTTCACACAGTGATATATATATATATATATATATATATATATATATTTTAAATATTAAAACCGTTATTTTGTCAGGGTGTTGAATGCTCAGCGGCCCCCACAATGACCAAAGCACTTCAGGAAAAGAAACCAGTTATGATACAACTGAACCCAACCATCGCCGACAGTCTGTGTAGCATCATCGCCAGTAATAACGCTTTCAACATTATCAGAGGGTATTTGGACAGAATGGTATGTACATCATAAAATATTTATGAACAAAAGCAGCTTGTTTAATAAATAAAAAAAATTAGCTCTACATTAAATGGAACTTAATCAATTTATAGATAACGGTCGATGAAGTGTGGATATCGCGTGCGATGATCAACATTCTGGAACGAGAGAAGATGGTGGTAGAAGGGGCCGCTGCGTGTCCAGTCGCTGCGGTAATGGCGGGGAAAGTTCCGGAGCTGCGCGGCAAAAAGTACGTTGGCTCAAATGCACGTTGCTAATGTCTTTAAACCGTAGTGTGGAAAAGCTTTCTTGCCTTCTCCATTATTTGGATTAGGAAGCATAACGGTAGTGTTAACTGTTAAGGGTCCAGCATCACCCACTAAATTCTACAACGCGCAGGCTACTGAACCATAGCTGTTGAAAGAATAAATAATTGTTCATATTATTATCATACAGACCGAATAGGAGTCGTAAATCTTAAATAAACTAACCTTTGCAGGAGAAATTTGTTCATTATGGTGCAATTTTTGTTTGTTTCAGCATCGTGTGCGTATTATCTGGCGGCAACATCAACAGCAGCCGCATGACGCGGGTCATCGACCGCGGCATGGCGGCGGAGGGCCGGCTCGTCAAGTTCAGCGTGGCGCTGCCCGACGTGCCCGGAGCCATGGCCAAGCTGCTGGCCAAGGTCACGGACAACGGAGCCGACGTCAAGAGCTTCGTGCCGGAGCGGGCGTGGATGAGGAGAGATATCTTTACAGTTTCTGTAAGCAAAACATCTACTTATGCAGTATGCTACCCGAAATTATGTGAACTTTTAAGTTGTTGGTAAGTAGAAACAAAAAAAATCTTCCTGTGCTGACTAGCATCATAACATGCACTAAAATAAGCTATTCTTTTGTTAACCCATAGCTGTTATTATAAGGTTATTTTATTGTTTTCTTAAATACTTTCAGGTAAATATGCTGATTGAAACAAGCGACCTACACCATGCCAAGGATTTAGAAAAGAAATTACTTAAAGATTACCCTCACTCACATTTTATAATGTTATAGCTGGTTCTTTCGTTAGTTTCGTACCCGTCTGTAAGTGTCACACGCCATCACCTCCTAACGAAATATAACAATAAATTTTCCTACAATATACTGTCTCTTAATAATTATTCTAAGTACATCTCCCTGCTAATCCTGTATTAAGTAAACGAATTTGTGCGATTAGTTGCGGCGCTGCGTTCGGCCTTTTGAGGATATAATATGAAACCGGGGATTGTGGAATTCTTACCCTGTTTGCTCTGAGTTCTTACCTCATTAAACCCGCCCACATCGTTGATTAACCCCAATACATGAAGGAGAGATTTGTTACTTCTTAAATATCCAACCCAGAAACCGCTGTGTGGTCAGTAGAACGGGCATTGCGATTCAAATTAAACGGCGCGGCGTCGGTTGTGTATGCGCTAAAGTGGAGAGAACTTCAGAGGATCTAACATTATTTTTGATCTCACTGTACATTCTATATAGGTAGGTACATAAAATCGTTGAAAATACACAATTATACGTGACCGACTACCGTACACCTATTCGAGATTGCAGGCTTGTTGCTGGCATTGTATGCAAGTTGCCATCCTTCTTCGCGCTACTAAAGTGGTATTTTGTCTTCTGTTGCCAATCAATAATGACACTACATTTGTCAACCTAAATACTTCAATATATTATGAGAAAATCAATAAAATAGACACATATTTTTGTAAAACTCTAAATTCTTGTTTTTATTTATCGTAAAAGAAAAAGGTTATGATGGTGAGTTTTTTTTGTGAATGTAGTGTAGGCACTAAGGTAAATTTAGGGTAGGCAGTGAGTAAAACTTGAAAGGAATTGATATAACATTATGTATTACGAGAATGGTACTTAGGTAGGTATATGTACCTATGATTGCTTAACCGATTACCTTATGATGGTGTATTCTGCTTTATGATTCCGTAGTGTCCTTTTAAAACCGTTTTTATTTAAAACTTAGGTTGACATCGAAAACAAAAGTGGTACGGCACTTATTAACTTTGAGATCAGATATCCTTTCAGGATGACACGTTATCAAAAGATGACCGACCACACGTGTTGTCGTTCAATGAAATCAAACAGGCAGCCGAGAGAATCGAAGGTGGCATCATACACACACCACTTTGCGTGAGTTTACTATAGATTCGTATGAAAGAATGTTTTTAAACTTTCGCTAATAGAGATATGATGAGGATTGCTTTTTCAGGAAGCAAAGATCAGCAAATACATGGACTATAATATTTATTTGAAATGTGAAAACTTACAATACACTGGCAGGTAAGCGGATCAATAACACTACAATTCATAAAAAAAAAAACTCTCATCTGAAAGTCAGCCTGTTTTATAAGTATGTAAGGTGCCACAAGATCTACGTCTAACGTGCTTTCTTTTTTATTAGTTGCGCTGAGCGAGGCATCCGTAACGCTTTGTTAGCGTATGGCGTGGAGGCCAGCGAGCGCGGCGTGATCGTGCCGTCCCACGCCAACATGGCGCTGGGTGCCGCCTACCAAGGCAGCACTTTGGGAGTGCCGGTGTGTACATAGATATAGGTTTGACAACCTCCGTGGTTGACTGTTGTGTATGGTTTGCAAGGTAGCTTTTAGGTCTCGGGTTCGATCCCCGGAGGGAAATAGAAAAAATTACTGTCATGTTTGTGATGTTGTCCACAATTATTGCTATTGTTTTAATAAATAGTGTGATCGTAGCATCGACCGCAGGTATGGAAGAAGTCGGTGGCTCATAGATAGATAAGTGGGATTAACCGTCAAATACATCAACTTTACCTTGTTGCGGTTGGTCTATGTATGGGTAATCAACTGATAACCTCAAGGTACTTGGTTCTTGCAGGTGACGGTGGTGCTACCGGAGCGCACTCCTCCCGCGCATGCGCAGCGCTGCTCCGAGCTCGGCGCCGACGTCGTACTCTGCGGAGACTCCCTCGACGACGCAATCTCGTATGCCAAGAAAGTGCAACGAGACAGCCATCAACTATTTTTGGAGTAAGAAATTATTTAAAATTGTATCTTTTTAATACTAGATGACCTTATTAAGGATCCTGCCTAAAACTAGGTACCTACTAAAGAAAAATAACCAACAAAAGTTATTTACTTAGATCAAAGTTTAAGTAGTTATGGTTTATTGTTTTCTGAGGCTTGTTTCCATAAAGAGCTGGGATACTTGGTACTAAAAGGCAGTAATTTGTTCAGTTCGGATGATCCCCTGGTAATGGCGGGGCTGGGCTCACTGGGCTTGGAGATCATCACGCAGCTGCCGGAAGCGGACGCGGTGATAGTACCTGTGGGCTCCGGCGGGCTGCTGGCGGGCGTGCTCGTCGCCTGCAAGAAACTCAAGTGCTCCTGTCTCGTTTATGTGAGTCACTATTTTAAATGTTGGAAACATATATTTACTTTTTGCATACATATATTATTCGAACTCGAAAGTTGTTAGGTTTCTACCTTTCTTTACTTGTTTGACCGCAGTCCTTTCAAATTTTTCGTTGTCATATTTTATAATTTATCATTTATGATCATGACCTAGTCCTGACCGGAGGTATCAACCCCCACAGTTTACCGGACACCCTGTATATACCTACTGTAATGAATTTCAGGGGGCCGAGTGTGCAAAGGTGCCGAAGATGATGAAAGCGCTCCAAGCAGGACGGCCAGTGCTGGTAAACATCGCCCCAAATCTGGGCGATGGACTTAACGCGTCGATGGTTGGCATAAACGCTTTTTCCACACTGAAAGGAGCCCTGGATAGGATGGTTAGTGCCTACAAATCTAGCCTAGCATGAAGTAGGTAGCTTAAAACAATTAAAGATGACTTTAAATGCTTTTCTGCCGATTGGATTCTCGTTAAAGGGAAGGTGGAGGAACTGTTATGATTGAGGCAGGTCTGTCTAACCTCTGCTTTTGAAAGTCATCCTAAAGAAAGAAAATCTTCCTATCATCTCG
Source organism: Autographa gamma (assembly GCA_905146925.1). Taxonomy (NCBI): domain Eukaryota; kingdom Metazoa; phylum Arthropoda; class Insecta; order Lepidoptera; family Noctuidae; genus Autographa; species Autographa gamma. The sequence goes on along the minus strand of LR989868.1, from coordinate 4,280,610 downwards.
GACATGGCAAAGGGATTAAGATAAATGTTGTACATTGCAGTTGCTAGTGGACGAGGTGTACATAGCGCGCGCCATGATATCGATGCTGGAGCGCGAGCGGCTGGTGGCGGACGGCGCCGGCGTGTGCGCCATCGCCGCCGTCATGCAGGGCCTAGTGCCTGAGCTTAGGGGGAAACGGTTAGACAATTAAGTAATCTGTTTAGTCAGTAAGCGTCACTATGAACTTCCAGAAATAGGTCATTTCAAATAGTCATATTATTATGTAGGCATTCTTATTCTCATGGGTTTGTAATAAACCTACGTTTCGCAGGCCTGCTGAAGGCGAAATGAGTCAAGAACGTATAGATATTTTTTCATTTTCACCTTATGTAGGTATACCATGTCTAATGAAAAAAGATACCTATATTCTAATCTTCTCCATATGGGAAGAGGCCTGAGCCCAGCAGTGGAACGTATATAGGCCGGTTTATTTATTTAAATATTCTAATCTATTCTTTGCGTTTCTTACAGCGCGGTGTGTATAGTAAGCGGCGGCAACATCGACTCGGGCCGGCTGTCGCGCACCATCCAGCGCGGGCTGGGCTCCAGTGGCCGCCTCATGCGCTTCGCCGTGGCCGTGCCCGACCACCGGAGCGGGCTAGAGCACCTCGCCAAGGTCATCTCCGAAGAGAGCGCGGTGTTGAAGAGCCTCGTTACAGAACAGATGTGGGTGCATAGCGATGTCACCACCACTTGGGTAATACATTTTCCTTCATATTGGCTCAAAATTCAAATTATGCAGAAATTTGATGTTCTACTTTTGCTATTTTTGGACACATTTTAGACTATTATATACTGCCAGTAGTTGTACCATTAATGCTACCACATGCTTTGGTGTGCATTTCTAGAAATCTAAGTCGATACTTACATGCTTTGTGATATTACGTATGTATGTCTACAGATGTAAACGATAAATTTTCAACTTGTTTACCTATCTAGTTATATTATTACTTATTTTCGGTTACAGGCAAATGTGGTAGTGGAAACAGCAAACGAAGAACATGCCACTAACTTCAAAGAAAGGGTGCGAGACGTGTATCCCTCCGCTAGATTCGCGATCACTGACCTTGATGAAAAACACAAAATTTCCATTCGATAGGAAAGTATGTATTTAATTATTTGAAATTGTAAGTAAAAATTGCAAAGTAAAGCTTAGTTTGGTGAATAATGTGATTGTAAATGTAAAAAAAGGTTTCTAATAAAAATTAAAGACTGTAATTTTGTAATTTTTTTATTTTTTACTTATACATAATCTTATGCGACAGGGTCATCACCCTTGGTGGCCCTCGTGTAGATGACCTGTCCGTGGTGCTGGACTACTTGTTTGATTAAACCTGAAACAAGTGTTATTTTAATATAAATAAAATGTGGAAACAATAGTTATTTATAATATATTTCATGCTTTTTGCTCAGACTCAATATATCAGTTTTAACTGTCACGGTTTATCCAGTAGAAGGGATCATCACAACATTTTTAAAAGTACATCCATAATAGACCACAACCATTAAATAAATCCATATCAATCATATAGCCTGTGACTCATATCTTGTGGATTTGAGAATTTCTCCTTTGCTCTACAATAAATAAATCAACAATTACAGCATAAGTAATCTTATGGATACAACAATTGCTCACAATATATTAATACATATGAATTATCATAAACATTAACTTATACTGATTCTATCTATAGATTTTCAACTGATTTATGTATTTATTTTTTATTTATTACATATTCTTATGCTTAGCACAACAGAAAATTTAAATTGAAATATAGTGAGTAACATACCCTTCTCTCTAAGTTCGATGAGTGCCCTCCTGGCGAGGGATCCCCTGACCTTCAGCCTCTCAGAGACGACGGCGGGTGTGATCAGCTTGTACTGGGGCACTTCCTTGTACAGTTTCTCGTACGTGGGCTTGTCGAACAACACCTGGTTGTTAAGCTTGTCGCGAACTTTTCCTTTGGACCACTTCTGCAATGCCAAACAAAATGTCAAGAAAGATCCACTACTTCTTGGCAATTTAAATAGTGTTAGTAGATGCCATCAGCCTCAATATATCAGTAAATTTTACTCTCACAGAATTCAAGCGGTAATGTATAATCATCTGGCAAAATAAGACTCAAGTTCACTGTTTCGAATTAATCTGCACTTTCAATAACGATAACTCTGTACAGGGTGAATTATTTTGGTATCGATCCCACGTGTAGCATTAACTAGTAAAACATTTGGATTTTTTACATATTCGAATTACACACGCACACATAACCTCACTTTTAAAGTAACTTGTTGTTTACCTTCTTCTTGGCTTTGCCGCCACCGGATCCTTCCTTCTTCTTCTGTGTTTTCTGGGGCTGCTTGGCCGAAGCCTTAGTGTCCTTCTTGGGCGGCTGAAATTATCAAAACATTGTTGAAAACAAGCTTCGCCACGAGGTATCATTATGAATGCTAAATTTGATGAGTGCATTTAGCCTCCAAACTTGAATATTAATATTTCGTAAATATTTATTAGATATATTTAAAGTTAAATTCAAATATTTATACTAGGAATTCACAATATAATGAGTGAAAATCTAAAATTTTGAGAAGACAGCGCACTCACTCACCATTTTGAAACCGGAAAGAAGGTTGATGAATTCTGTCTATGGATTGAACCGTTCTGACGTTTACGTTCAGAAACCGTTTAAAAAATTCTAATAGTTGTAAAACTATTGGTATACAATTTAATAATAATGTAAGGGTTATCATATAATAAATTCATTTTAAGTTCTATGATTAATTCCACCAAATAAATAACATATTTTTATTGGAAAGCCATTTATTATTTTTAAGGTACTTCTAATAAAATTGTATTCTTCACGTTATTATTCTTTCTTTAAGTTAAGAAATGAGTACTATGTTTCGAATGTTTTAATGCGTTCACAAAATACAGCAATACCCGAAATTATATTGCGCCATACCAAAGACAATGTAGGCAAAAAGAGCCCTCGTGGCGTTAAAAGGAACTAACATTAAAATAAAATAATTCCACTTAATAAACAAGAACACCACTTATTTAATGTAATTATTATTTTCCGAAAATACTACGGTCTATCTTTATTTTATGTCTCCTTATATTAAGACAACAATGAAAGCGTGTACGTAAAACATACCTTTCACAGAACATCATTATTGCTCCTACTCATACGCATAAGCTAACAAACTTAAAAATATTACAATCATGACTCGCGACGATATTTAGTTATTGTAAATAAAGCTTTCATTTTAATTTTTGCAAAACAACCCTGGTGCAGGGTGGTTAAAAATGAAACTGATTTGCCCTGCAAATACAAAGCCACAGCTATAGTAATATAATGACTACATTACTATGCATAGAGGAAGAAAACCGCAAATTAAACAAGTATTAAAATCAAACAATTTAATAAAGCCTTTATTAAAAAGAGAACCAGCTCCTGTGTTTACCTCAGTCCATTTATAGCCTATTTTTAAACAATTATTTACATATAACATCAATAATTTAAAGTGAAAAGACTAGAATAATACAACTACATTTGTGACTTCAATGATTCGTAGTAAGCCAACTCGTCTGGTGTCACAGACGGCCGGAATGATTCTACAGCGTGTAGTAGTTCAGTAGCGCCTATTATAACAGAGTCGGGACTTAGTTCACTTTCCTTCACTGCACCTAAAAATAAAAAATAATAAGTTTAATTTATAAATACTAAAGTACAGCTGGGTAAGATTAGAGAGAGATTTATTTCATATTTTATCGCAGGAACATAATAAGATTCCAAAAATAATTCATTTTTCATATGCGTAAATAGCAGGTCGGCGCTATTGTGCGTTTGGCTCTTTTACGTGCAACCTAAGCCTACCATATTATGCTGTTCCTACCGAATTACATCGCACAATAAAACATTCAAATTCGAACAGGAAAATTGTCTCAATATAGCGATTATCAGCTGCAACCATTTCCTATTTACGCAATAAAGTATTATCTTTCGAGTAGGTGAGTTACCGTTGTGCAGCTTGGCGACGAGCGCGCGCACGGCGGCGGCCCTGGCGGCGCTGACGACCTGCAGCAGGTCGGCGCCCGTGCAGCTGTCCGGCAGCGCCGCCGCCACCGCGCCCAGCTCCACCTCCTCGCGGATCTTATAACTGCACACGAATTCATGTCAATATTATATTCGTCGTGCGGACTGACTCGAATATTGTCGAGCAGAGTCGTTACTAAAGTAGGTAAAAGATATGTCATGTCGACACAAAATAAATACTTTTTATTACATATACACGTGCTTTAGCTACATTTTATTGGGTTTACTTTGGGTGCAGAGCAATTTATGTGATGTTGTTCGCATTTATTTCGTCGTCCACTATATGGCAGTGGCTAAAGAAAGTATTTAGATTTATGCGAAGCGTATAGAGCGAGTAGGTATAGCACAAAATATTTATGTAATAGACTTGTTTTTTCAGTAAGTTCCTAGAGGTATGCTAAAAATGAAAGTTAAACTTACATAAGTTGCAATTCAGTTTTCTTTAGTATAGTTACGCTTAAATGATTTCCTTACTTTCTGCACAGAGCGTTCAATACGCCAGTCTTCTCGCTCAGGCCGCAGTAGGGGCCCACGTATATGAGCTTGTCGAGGCGGCCCGGTCGCAAGAGTGACTGCTCCAACAAGTCCGGACGATTCGTCGCACCCATTATGAACACGAAACTCGAAGTGTCTGCGTCTGTTGATTTTATTAACTTATTTTAGTAACTTTACCTAAATTAACATTATTAGGCCAGCCTAGGTCGCGTACAATTTATGAAAAAAAAGTACAGGAAGCGAGTAGTCTTTCAGAAAACCAGTCATTATTAACTCGTTTTTTTTCCTTTCTCTTGTTCTATAATATATGCACTTTTTCTCTTATATTGCGATAACAATTGAATAGTAAAGTTTTTAAATCCCCTCAATATTAAATTTTGCAGACTAGCCTCTAACATAACCACTTTACCTTCTCCACTGGCCACTCCATCGAGCTCAGCTAACAGTTGGCTGACGACCCGGTCGCTGGCCCCGCCCGAGTCGCCGGCCGCGCCACGCCGCGGGGCTAGCGCGTCCAACTCGTCCAGGAACACGATGCACGGGGACGACGCGCGCGCTGATTCGAATACTGGGAAACAGAGTCCACACTAAAGCAGGTAAAAGATATGTTGAAGATACAGTATTATAGTCCGGTCGCTGAAGGTATGCGTCAATGACACCTGTCAGTTGAGAAAAAAATAAGGATTTTCTTAATTAACAGAACGTTTATATCCTTTACAAATCCGATGTGATCTTAGAAAGGTCAAAGCTAGATAGAGACAAGGTAAAGCACAATATTACTTCAAGCAAAGTTTTTGTTTCGGAAAGACCCGCATTATGTTGTTCAGCTAAAGAACTCAGGTAGGTATTCTTTGTCTAATAATAATGCGACAAAATAATCTGATGTAAAGAGCTCACAAACCTTTTCTGACATTTTCTTCTGACTGACCAATATACATGTTAAGAAGCTCAGGTCCTTTTACACTTAGGAAGCTTACATTCAGTTCTGTGCTGACTGCCTTAGCTACTAATGTTTTTCCACAACCTGGAGGACCATATAGAAGTATACCTGAAACATAATAAAACTTTATTAAATATATCTAAATTAAAGAAAATACATAAACTGCTTTATTTCTTCATAATATCTTACCTGATCTTTTCAGACTAGAATTTTTGAATAAATGAGGATATTTGATAGGAAATTCGATGGTTTTTAATAATTCCTTCTTCAGTGTGTCTAAGCCACCAATATCTTTCCAGTACACTTTGGGGATTTTGGGAGCATCGAGATGTTGACTTTGAAGGCCTCTGATAGATTCTGAAAACAAAATTTGACAGAAATAATAGCAAAACTACAAAAACCTCGAAAAAACAAAATCGTGGAAAACCATTTAGTATTTACCTAGGGCAGAGTTAAAGTCCTCTTCTTGAACTAAATGCAAATTTGGATCAGGAGGTAATTGATTATAGCCATTGTGCTGCTTCAAATACGATTCTCTTATAGCAAAATGGAGTAGCGTATCTATATCACCATACAAAAACGTCTCAGTTTTAGCTGCTACCCTCTGTAAAATATCTTTGGCTGTTTTGCTTAAGAAAACCAATTCCTCTTGAGGATTGAAGTTATTTGTAGGTACTATTTCTTCTCCATCTATGTTTAGCTGCATGACAGAAGCGAACCATTCTAGCATTTCGTATCTCTGCTTGGCATTAAGCCGTGGTATGTGAAACTTGTCTAAGAACATTCTCAACATGTTCGGCTTCAAGTCTTGTCTCTCTGTAATGGCTATGAATATGATGGGATGCTTTGTGTAGTTCTGGTATAAGTCTGTGATGGTGTTCATGAAGTATTCTAGAACTCTGCAGTCTTCATTGTTTTCTGGGTCTACTGCAAACACCTAAAACATGTCAAGAAAAAAACATTTTAATTTTTTTATATATCTTAAACTAATGTTGCAATAAAAAGTACTTTTTGAAAAAAATAAGATGTTATTTTATTGAAGTGTTTTACCTCAAAGTTATCAAGCACCACAATTACAGGAGCAGCAGCCTTGGCCTTTTGCACCATAGAGTTGATCTTACTCTCTGTTTGTTTGGCAGTTGAACTCTGCACAGCATTGCAGTCTATTGCTAGGCAGTTCATACCTGGAAACAAAACAAAAAAAATTATTATAATAAGATCCTTTTCAATTTTCCTATGAAACTGCTGAAATATATAACAAAAATTGATGGGATACTTTATGTTTATGTAAGGGAATTTCTTACCATTATACTTTGCCAGAATCTTGACAAGGAGATACCTGCCAGATCCAGTGGACCCTGTGAGGAGCAGCATAGGTATGATTGGGCTTGACATTGAAGACAACAAATCATCTGAAAAGCACATTTTTACATTAAAATATACATTAATTATGCATTTACATGAACACTGTTTTTATATACTAAATAAATACATACCTATCTCTCCAGTCAAAAATGGGTATATAGTTTCTTGAATCTGATTGAACTTTTCTTTTAACCCAGTTGGACATAAATGTGATATAATACTAGAGGTTTTGATTTGTGGTGGTTTAAAGTATTCATCCTTTGGCTTCATACTGTGTATATTTTCTCCTAATGTTAATTGTGTAACACCTTTTACTATAAAAAATGCATGTACTACTTTATCCTTAGATTCACTAGTTACTTCAGCATCACTGCTTAGTTTTTTACATTTGAAATAAAGTCTTCCAGTTGAGGTGACCAAGTCTAAGTATTTATAATGATACTTAGCTGTCATGTCTGGAGTTAGGTCTATACAGATTATGTCATTTGTGCTCACTAACTTAGGTACCTCGAAATGGTTGCTTAAAACCTCTTTTATAAAATCATTGGCCAAGTCATAGTCATTCACTATGAGGCTCACCTCAGCAACGGCTGCTATCTTGGGTGAGCTGTCCAAACACGGCACTGGGTGGAATGTCACAGATATGTCTTTAGCTACATTCAAGCCAAAGCAAGAAGTGATATTAAAATATTCTATTTCATTAGTAAATGCTAGGTTTTCAGAGACATGCTTAGATCCTACAATTGGTACTATTCTTAAATTATCAATATTATTTGTAGCTGACTCAGTCCAAAGCTTTTTGTGTAGTTCTGATGTCATAAAGTGAAGATTATATTTAATTTCTTTGTTGTCATTGATATTTGCTTTGTGCTTTCTTCTCTCAGATGCAGTTAATTTGAAAGCAACCCAAAGTACTCCATTATCTAGATAGAATAAATTTTCACTGCCTAGCTGGATAAATTGCTCTTTAGATATAATAATGCATTTATTTAAAAGAACAGGTAAATTATCTTCCAGTCTTTCTTTTATCAGTGTTTTGACTATATGTGGAGGAATAGTCTTAACTTCAAATGCATCCATGTCTTCTCGATTAGGATTTCGTTTTTGGTTCCAAATTCTATACCTTATCGCAAGGTAAACGAGGAAATAGTAGTAGTTGTACTTTGGATAGACAACTTTTAAACAAAACTTTATCACCCATAGTTTACGAGAAATTTGTTCATTCATAGTAACTTAGAGCACTTTTATAGAAAATTGTTCCCAAATTATAAAGAAACAAAAATAAAATAATAATAAAAAACGTAAGTATTTCGTTTCGAATTTATTTCTCACACATTTTTTTATTGAATCAATGATAACATTGTCACTTTGACAACTAGTAGTTTGACATGACTGTTTGACACTTTGAACCCAAATGACATAAATTCGAAGTTTGGTTTTACCAAAAATCACTTAAAGAAGCGTTCACACTTTGTTACAAAGTCCTTATATAGTTTTTTCTATAAATAAGTCAATGTCAAACTGGTAAACAAAATCAAACTGTCTTTGATAATACCGAACTTAAACGTATCAAGGTATCAAAACAAAATTGTTGAAAATGTATTTAACGTGGGCTTCTTTCAATAATATAAGAATGCTGATGATGGCATGCATGCCTGTTGTCATATTTTATCTAATATGGCTAGTAAATACGTCAGAAGGCATACGAAGCGAAGAGGGAACATTGTTAGATCTTGTGTGTTGGCCAGATGGCAATGCTATACCCGTTATTATTGCTTGTGGTTCTGTTATCGCAGTAGTCATAGAGGTATCTCATCTTGCATATTTACCATGTTTTGAGGGCCCCGATTTGGTGCGTTTATACGTATGCCAAGATGTTGTGTAGTTAAGAACGCATCTGCACGCTTTGCCTATTATACCTAATATATCCTAGGACAACTCACACATGGTCATCAGATCCCAAACCAAGCACAGCTTGTACTATGGTAACTAGACAACTGATAAACATACTTATATATTTCTAAATACTTACATATTACACATAAATTACAGAACAAATGATCATGCTCATCACATAAACCTTTGCCCTGGGTGGGAATCAAACTTACGACCTCCGAGTTCCGGTACAGCAGTCAGTGTCACTAACTACTAGACCAACAGGCCTAACGCAGCCTGTTTCCCTATCTTTATTGGACATTAGAAACATTATGCAACTACAACATTATATCATTACAGCTCTACGGATTATATCAATTGTTCAAGGCTGGCCTGCCGAAGAGAGAGTACGATGTTACGAACGGCCTCTTTTATTACGTTTGGGCTTTAATTATTATGATAATTATATTCCTCGCAATCATGTTTTACTCGGGACTTCAGTCAACGATCATTCGAGGTTACATCATTTATACCTACTCCATAGATGCTATTATTATAAATGCGAAAGTATTTTTGTCTCTCTAACTTTACGGCTGACCCGATTTTGATGAAACTTAGCTTGGATCCCAAGATAGAACATAGGCTATTTTTTGCCGCAATAACCGACATCCAAACTGGCACAGCCACGATCCACGGTAGAAACAAGCCGACTGTTAAAATACACTTAAAGCTGGTTCTAACCATACGTTTTGTCTTTCACCTTTGTCTCAGAGGTTTATTTATACGTACTATCCCTTTCGGCATTTCTTATGTCATTGTAAGTATGTTACAGCTAAGATTAAAGGTGGTATCACTAAGGCCATGCTCCGATACTCTAGCCATCTTCCGTCAAAGGTGGCCATTGATAGACTTCAGACAAGATTCCACTGCTGCGGCCGCGTCAACTTCCAGGAATGGTTCTACATCCCGTGGTATACTCACGGAGAGCATATAGGCCCGAAAACATTGCTAGTCAAGTAATACAGATTTCTAACATCACATGTATATCATTATTATTAGCAGCAGGTGACTACTTTTATGCAATTTTTACCATTTCTTACAGTTCAAATCACAAGTTTGTGTCGGACAACGTCCCTTACAGTTGTTGTTCCATGGAAGAACTGTACCCATGTATACACCATGGAGTTACGCAACCAGGGACTATATACAAGTACAATCCTTTGGTAATAAGATTTACTAATTATCTTAGGATTGCAGTAAATGCTAGCATAAACATTCAGAACTTGCACGTGATGTTTTCAGAAACAATTAACGATATGGAACGCTGGTTGCGAAGAGAAACTAATAAGCGAAATGATGTCAGTCTCGTGGCGGTTCAATGCTGTGATGGCCTTGATTATTATTGCTATGGTAGGCGTAAAAACTCTCTTTGAGATTTTAAAAAACTTGCGTACAACTTTTGGCGAGTTCTTGTAAGTTTTACTACTGATATTATTCACGTTTGCGTGCAGATAATGCAAGTGATAGCTGTGAGGTACCTCCACACAGCCTACAGAAGCGGCCTTCACGTTGGTAACCAGATCACGTGCAAGGCCTACTTGCTCCGGTCCCTGACCGACACGGAGCCGCCTAAGAACGCGGTCAGGAAGAAAGTGTTCAAGAAGAGAAAGTTCCGACAAGCGCGGACCTTACATTGGGTCTCTGTGTCATATCGACGAGGCAAGAAGCGATACGTGACCTCTTCCGCTTCAGATGCCAATAGTTCTGATGAACTCTTGAAGCCTATTTATGAATAAGAAGCTATGTAAGTAAGATAAGGTGAATGTTCAAAAAAGTTACTGTTTTGTAAGGTACCTAACCCATAGCTCATTTCAGCTGTTCTGGACCTACATCAGCATCCGAATTAAACCGGCGAATGTTAAAAAAACGGATATGAAAAGGAGTGTGACATACACAAGTGCTGCGGATAGCCGCAATCCGAACAGGCCAGGGATGGCCCGAATCATGTAAAAAGAGGTTAAAAAGGCAATTTAGTGTTTATATAATTAGTAAGATTCCTAGATCTAAGCTTCTGAGTAGTGATTCTGTAACCATCTGATAAGTTATTACACTTTATTAACGAAGGAACGTATTTTCTGTGGTTCCGCAATTTCGTCGAGCCTGTGCAGGTTATCCCACCAGTGGGGCAGCATGTGCCGGTACATCAGCTTGAACCAGGGCGTCACAGGATCCTTTAGATTTGTGATGAAACTGCAAATATGGGGCCGTCTTAAGTTTTTATCCTACAGCAGGATATAAATCATCTGCGTACAAATTCCATGTTAGTTTGGAAGCATGAGTTATGACTGCTTTCGTGAAAGAAATGGTTAGAACTACCTACAAAAATAACACCATCTCTTCGAACGGAAATATGTTTAGAAAACTCTATTATAGGTACGGCTGCGGGAAGTCAAATCGCAAAGATACATACTTGTCAAACTTGTTCCTCGGCACGTATTTCACTTCGGCTATTTCGTCAGGATTGGGCTTGATATCAACGTCTTTCTGAAGAATAAGAACATAGTCCAACTCGAACTCTCCCCACACCCCGTCTCCGGGGTCCATGTAAAGTATCCGAGCCAGTAGCGTGAAGTCTTTAGGTTGTAACTGCAAATTAAAGGAAAGTTCTATGCCTATCACGTAAAACCTAACATGTAATTTTTTCAATGTTTTTACAACAAAACTGTATTTACTGATTGTAGAGGATGGTGGGTAGGTTAAAGTGCGTAATACAAGCAAATAATTACTACTATAGGTTACATGTATTTACATAAGTAATTCTCAACATAGCTATATAGGTATCTACAGGTATGTTTAGGACCATTTATCAGTAAAAGTACATGCAAGCTAACATTGTCGTCATAATCTGCTTAAAGAATCTCCATATTTAACATCTCTATAGAATTAACATAATGTAAGTAAGGTTCACCTACTAAGTATGTCACAGCCACCTTTCCTTGACCCCACTTCCCGGAAGATGGATGAATGTTTTAAATTCAATTGCTTACGTGCCTGATGTTCAGATAACCCCAGTTCCACCTTCAGTCTGCGAATGGCGGCGGTAGTGATATCCTCTTGTACACCATTTATGAGGAGTGGGTGACTGCAGCAGGCATTCGTGTAGCAGTTTGGATACGTTACCTAAAACATTCAGTACCTAGTTCATCAACATTGCCAACTTCTTGAATATGATTTGAAAATCTATAGGGATCATTTGAAAAAGTGAGTTTGTGGGCCACATTTTGTAAAAGCCCTGATAGTTTAACGTGAAAAGAGATGGTACTATCAATGTGAATAGCTCCATCCTTCTCGGTTACTAGACGAAGGAAAATATTGGAATATTTGATTTTATGGGATTTAGTTTTATAAAACTGAGGTACTTTCTGACTAGTTCTCTTCTGTAGAAGTATGTCTCCCGCTGTGTTGAACAAGAGCACACTGAATGCTCTGTGCAGGAGTAATTTGCCGTCGGCCCCCACTCTGTGACAAGCTCTCTTCGTGGCTGCTCCCAAATACTGGTCACTTTCGTCCACCAGTAAGCACCAGTCGTTATCCAAGGCTTCATTCTAAAACATAGATCCTCATTGGTTAATTGTGTCTCGTAAGAAATAGGTCTACAAAATATTACAGAGGTTTTCTGGCCGGAAATGTGCAAATCCATCAAAAATGGAGACAAGGCCAAGTTATCAGGATTTCAGTTTTTCAATCTGATAGCAGTTAGAGCTACCTCTGATTAGTAATCTAGTGTGAATTGACCACCTACCTGTACAGCATGTATATGATTCGTAGAATAGTTCATTTTGGTGCCACATAAATATTCCCTTTCCACCTTCAGAATATTCCCCAGTACAGTGTTACACTCCAAAACGTGTTTAACACTACGAAACCACATATTTTAGTAACAAGATGGAAGTGCCGACATTTTCACAGAAAACAAATTATATGCAAAGTTTAACAACCATCATAATATTTATTTTCATTTTATGGTAATTTGACAATACAAATTATTATGAGTTGTGTCTATTAGCTATAATAATTTATAAGATGTTTTAACATAATGCTTATAAATAAATCTTTGTGTGATATCTATTCTTAGTCAGAGACTTACTAGTCTCGGTAGAGATCTGATGGTAGGGTCAATTGACTAAAAACATTAATTAATAATAAATATATTTATTGTAATCTTCATAGAAATGTACATTGCATAGATTTCCAATTAACGAGGGCTTTCCTCTTCAAATATTCTGATTTTAACAACGTGAAAGCACCCGTATTAACTTATACAATTAAATATGTACAGCTTTATAATAAATGACATTAAAGACAAAGGAGAAAGAGCGATTTATAAATTAACATTTTTATATTTCGACCTAACTTAATAAAAGCATTCTGTGCAAGTGCAGGTGATAGTTACCAACAAACTAAAACAAACTATTAAGCAGCTTAACGTTCGAAACTAAGGTTTTCAAAATTGTATTTAGGTAAAATCTCTTTTTTGCTGTATTTTCATTTAAACTTAGCAACGTAAGACTGACAAAGCCTAGACAAAATCGCCCAGACTCTTTGTTAAAATAAGACTGGTCTACACTACGATAAGGCGTCGGCTCTATTTATTGTTATCAGTCATGAACTTCTGTATCTTGTCGGGCTCGGCGAGCTCCTTCAGTCGGTGCAGGTTGTCCCACCACAGCTTCAGGCGGTGGCGGCGGATCATGTTGAACCACGGCGTGATGGGACCCTCCAGTGTCGGTAGGTACCTGGTGACATGACATTGTATTATCTCAGATTTAATTATTAGACTAAGAGTTGTGAGACTTTTCAGTTATGCAGTAATCACTAAACACAGGGTATTGTAGTACCTTTATAGTAAGTTACGCCAATATACCTGCACACTACGCAGTACATATTTTGGAATGCTGATACGCGCAATTTTGCGAATCGCAATTTTGCGAAGATTGCAAGAGCATGATCAAGCAATGAAAATTTAGATAACATGAGTCATTATTATTTATTATTATTTTTTTATTTTGATTAGTCAATTGGCTATTACATAACTATATTAGTGATTCTGATCGATGGTCTCTAAACGAATATTACTGTTGCACTTAATAAAAATTATAGATCTCCATGACAAATGACCATTCTACACAAGATAAGATACACTGAAATGACTTCTCGCGAAAGCAGAAAAGCTACGCGAATTAATTTAATTACATCAACAGCATAACATACATATTTATTATAAAGTGGTAAATAAAGACATTTCTTGTGTCTATATAGAGCGGTTATAGAATACAGTGGAAACTATATAACTTACGCATTAAACTCAGATTTAGGCACGAAGCAGTACTCGGAGATCTCGTTGGAGTTGGGTTTGACCTTGACGTCGCTCTGGAAGAACAGGATGTGGTCGATCTCGTGCTCGCCGAACACGCCGTCGCCGGGGTCGTGGTAGTGCACGCGCGTCATGAACGTGAACAGCTCGGGGTCCATCTGAGTAGAAGTAAAGGATGTTAGGTGGGAATAGACCACAAATAACTATACCTATTAGTGTATCGTCAAAACATGAGCCAAGAAGACATACAGCAAACTGTTGCTGTGATCTTTCACTGCAACTGTTTGTAGGATTAAAGTTAATCCATTAAATACATATAACTTCCCAGCAATTTTGGCAATGGTGACTTCTACTAATATTATTAGCAAAGGAGTTAGGATGATCAGCTCTAGAATGTGCCTTTTGGAGGCAGTGGTATCAAATCCTGTGAGTAAAATAGCATCTCATAGAAATAGTTATAAAATACTCATGAATGTTGTACCCTTCATTGAATGTTGTAGTGCTTACCTGATCTAAAGGAATGCCTAGTTCGTGGTTGAGCCTGCGCCTGGCGGCCGTGATGACATCCTCGGCCTTGTCGTCTATGTACAATGGGTGGCTACAGCACGCGTTCGTGTAGTAGTCAGGATATGTCACCTTAAGCAAACAAGTTAGGTTCAGCCTAAGTCTTAGCTAAAGATCATAAATATAATGTAGATATAGCTCTGAATATACTAAAAAAGTGATTGAGAAATAGAATTAAATAATGGGTTTCTAGCTGCTGGCTAAAATTAAACACAGTTAAATGTCTCTTATAGTAAGAACTATATTTTTTGCTGCAATATACCATGTGAATGTACTGTAACCGAGTAGAAATAGTCTGCATTGAAACAAATGAAGATCAATATGTTCATGGCAAGGTGTCTCACTTTTTGGCTAGACCTTCTCTGCAGGAACATGTCCCCTCTCTTGTTGAACAGGAACACGCTGAAGGCGCGGTGCAGCAGGATCTTGCCATCGTCCCCCACCTTGTGGCACTCCCTCTTGGTGGCCGTTCCCAGGAAGTTGTCCTTCTCATCGACTAGCAGGCATATGTCCCTGTCCAGAGCTTCTAACTGGAAATAAATAATACATGCTTCATTAATATCAACTGTGTTACATTGTATCTCTTTATTGTTCTATATGTCAAGCTAAATGGTTATGACCTTCATGGTACAAATCAATAATGAGGCTTTGTAATAGTCAATTATTATTCATAATTTTAGAAAATTATATTTAGACATATTAATATAGTTAGCCTATGTCCAGCAGTGTACAGCTATAGGCTGATGATGATGATATAGTTACCTTGGCAGCCTAAGATAAGCAGCATGTGAGCAAAAATCTTTATTAATACTATAAAGAAACAGACCTTTGTCAAACTGGAGGATAAATAAATACCATTATCGCATTTAATAATAATTAGGGCAGAAGTAACTGCTTATTAAGCTGTGATCTGTAGTTTCATCTGTAATACTTAGTCACCATGCCCAATGTTTTTAGTTTTAGTACCTAATTCTGTTTTTTGGTGTGCACACAAATCCAACCAAAAATACTACCCATTCTGGATTTCTTAACCCCTCTGTTTTTTTTTTATCCTGTGCTGGGCAAAGGCCTCACCAAAATCTTTCAATAAATCCTCAATCTGCTTACATAAAATTAATTAATCAATTATATAGATGGTCTCACCTGTACAGCATCAACTCCATCCTTCTCCTCCGGCTGTGGCTTGGCCGGCTCAGAGGCTAGCAGCCTCTTCTCCACCCGCACTGTGTTCCACAGGGATCTCGTCAGCCTTCGTACTAGCATCTTGTGAAACCAAACAAAGAATGAACATTACATGAAGTTCAACTTACATTACAATAGCTATTTTGATGGTAATGTGAGATGATAATCTTTTGGCATCACAATGCAACAAAATGGAAACTGATGTCATGTGATGTATAAGTATTTTACATACAAATTTCAGTATGTTGTTGTAGTGCTCAGTCCCTATAACAAGCTTATATTTAATTGTACAACCTAAAAACTATTTTGAAACTGTGTGATGCCATGTTTTCTTTTTTAGTATGTTAATAACATTATGATCATAAACATCATGTAAGGTCTTTATATCTTAAGTACATCCAACATAACAATAATGCATAATGCATTCAATTCCATTAATTCTATTTTATGTTCTACATTAAAGAATATTCAGGTTGTTTACAGTTATGTTATGCAGTATCTTATCCCATGACAATTTAATTTAAATATGATCATTTAAATATGGATTTTGCTTTTTGTCTGAAATGTTACTCTTTACTAGGAAAGAAATATTAAAAGAAAAATATCAGATTTGTGTCTCTGCAGTCAAAGACTCTGCCTGCAAACACTAATAAATAAAAATGTACATTGCACAAATTTTCGACTCCATTGAATTTGCAGATAACGTGTTCTATTTTTAGCGGCACTTTTATGTTGACAAAAGTTAAAACGAGGAGAACTGCATCAGCCAATATAAATACAAAATACATATAAGATTACTAGGTTTTATCTAAATTAACACTTGTTTCGTGAGTTTTTGCGTAAGAGAATTGGTTTCACAGTTTAGAGCACACGTTATATTACAGCATTACCTTTTGTTTTTATCAACAATTAGTAAACAGAATTCCTGCTGTGATCATTAAGTTATTTGGATTATTTTAGAAATCTTACAAACTCGGCCAACTTTACGAAAATGTCTAGGCCGCTAGTGATGTTCTATCGCTAATTTTTGACATTGACGTGTGACATACAGTATGGCGAAGTTTTTTTTTTATTTCTGTTTAGTTGGACCCTGCGGCGTATTGTAAAATCTGTAGACATAAAAAAATCCAAATAAAAAACATTTTTTTGCAAGAATGATCATGAAAAAAATAATGGCCAAATTGCATAGTTAATTATCCACTACCTACAATAAATGCTAAGAAATATACCGAGATAGTTGTTTTAAAACCAAATTAAGATCTCAACATATTATACCTATCACGGAGTATGATCTTAGGGCTTCGAATTTTAAATTTAAGGCTTGCTAAGCAGGACTATGCATATTGAAAAACACTTATAGAGTATGACCTTAAATGCGCTTACTTTAACTTTATAACATAACAACTAGGGAGCGAGCTATTTTAAGTTACTTATGCCTTCCTTGTGTTATGGAACTACAGGAAGGGTGCGTCGATCTTAAAATAGCTTTGTCTAATAACAACACGGGCTTTCTAAAAATTGTGTTCATTATGCATCCAACTTGCATGATTGTGGAGTCGTTTACTTTTTTCGTCGTATTATTTAGTAAATTGCAAAAACCCTTAAAATGTCGAACGTTAAACTTGCAATTCGTGTAAGACCGTTTACTGAAAAGTTAGTTTGTGTACTTATTATCAGTATATTTATTTACTGGCCAGAAAAATGTAATGTTGATGTTTATGTAAAGTGATAATATTTTTGTAATTTTACAGAGAAATAAAGGCACAAAAGGAACGAATCCCAGTTGTAAATGTAGTTGATGAAAATACTGTAACAATCACCAATATTAAGGTAAGTACCTGCTTTAAATATAGGTACATTAAAATGAACTTGGTTTTCACCTTGGGTTTTACTTTCCAGAAGAATAATAAATAAAATATAAAAATCGCATTCCCCATAGACTTAATGCTTAGCTCTCTTGCAATGGAAGATGAAGGTTCCGTTGTTATTATAGATTGATTAGCTCGCTAATGAGCTACATCAGAATAACGACTTGGATCCGAGCCTACATTTAAGTTATTTTAAACTCTTTTTTTAGACGTTATGTTAAATGGTAGTTTTACTTTTTGATTCGCATTGTTGATGCTTTGCTCAGGTAAGCGTATCAGGCGCCGGCGACAGCAGAGAGCGCACGCGTCGCTACTATGCTGACTATACGTTCGACAGTTGCTCTCCTCCCACAAACCCATCATATGCTTCACAGGATAAGGTGAGGGTCACACTGTAAAGGATAAAAAGGAATAAATTTTTGCACTAAAACGTTTTAGCAGTAGTACAGAAATTATATTAAAAGCAAAATTATTTTAGCTCAAAGTTACAAAGGTGCTCCTTATTTTAAAAGAAGTTTCTGCCAGCAGACCCGCGACTGATACCATTATGGTAGTCAACACCATGCAAATTAAGTAAAAAAACTTAATTATTAAATAATTTACTAAAAGGAGCACCTCTATTTTTGCTATTTGTGCAGAAGTTAGATAAGTATTCTATACATGATGGTTTCGTCAGGTCTTCGAGTCCATCGGGCAGGAGGTGATAGCGAGCGTGTCGCGAGGATGTTCAGCATGTGTGCTGGCGTACGGCCAGAGCTCCACCGGCAAGACTCACACCATGATGGGCACGGAGTCGCAGCCGGGGCTCATCCCGCGCGTCTGCAAGGCCTTGTATGAACTGCAGCCTGTGGACTTTACTATCAGGTGACTATAGTACTTACTAATAGTAACTACTAGACTGTGTTTAAGGACATGACTTGACGTTGGAAGTTTACCTAGTGGTCGTAAGCGCAAGTGCGCAGCACAAGGTCTCGAGTTCGAATCCCGTGTACACTGAAATATGTCCCGCACATATCTGGGGCCCAAGTCTGCTATTTACACTCGG
Source organism: Autographa gamma (assembly GCA_905146925.1). NCBI lineage: Eukaryota > Metazoa > Arthropoda > Insecta > Lepidoptera > Noctuidae > Autographa > Autographa gamma. The sequence continues at coordinate 4,261,769 of LR989868.1, read as the reverse complement.
TTCAATGTCTTCATAGTGTCGTGCCAGCAGAGCCATTTTCGGAAAATTGGTATACTACTAAACGTCAAAACGTCAAAATTGCGCATTGGAACGATTCGGTTCAATGTTCAACGAATGTGACCTGTGCGAATGTTCATACATTTGGTACAAATTGTAATGCGCAATTTTGACGTTTTGACGTTTAGTAGAATACCAATTTTCCGAAAATGGCTCTGCTGGCACGACACTATGAAGACATTGAACCGAGTGTAAATAGCAGACTTGGGCCCCTGTTGCGATCTATCGAGCAAAGTACATTGATAAGTAATATGTTCTTATGATCCACTGATCAAAGCTACTAATGGTTAAAAATAAAGAAGCTCCTCTACCTAGCGAAAGCAAATCCACATATCCCCAGATATAGAATTGATGTCGCTGAATATGTATCCTAGAGCTTCAGATTTTTTCTAAATTTAAAGTTCTTAGTAATATATGCAGTGTTTACGTCCATTCCAAAACACCGCTTGTTTTCGGAAAGTAAATTGTTTCTATCATTTATGCATTTCGTGTGAAGCAGCAGTATGTGTGACGACACGCGATGCGATTGCCAAAATTAAATGGGTGTCGCGTCATTATTTCAAAGGCGCCAATTTTTTGACGTTAAATGATTGTGATCATTAAATACTGCGTGTCCCGTGAACGTTGAATTGCGATTGAGCGAGTTTGAAGTGTATCCGCTTGGAATTGTTTTGAAATTGTATTGGAAAACTTTTTTCTTTTTGTAGATACATTTTAACTTCCCATTAACACAATCGAAGGTAACATGCACTTGGCGCCATAATTGGGATAACAGACGCAGTTTTTACATACGATAAATTTTCTTCATAATTATATCTAATTTTTCCATATTTAATTGAACACCACTAGCCAGCGGCCCGAGTCTGCTATTGACAATTGTTTGAATCGTCTGAGTGGGTGGCGTTAGTAGGTCTAAAAATGGATCTATGTAGAAATTGAAATTTTAGATTCTTCGACCGTAAAGCCACTTCTCTTAATAAAACTCCTACGTAACGTCGACCTCCTAAGTAATTAGCTTTCCCTTAACAATTGATATTATTATTTACAATTATCGGTACATAGCTCACTCGATTTTCACAGTTTTCCACCGCGGTCATTCACATAAACGAACTTTCTTTGGGATTAGTTTCGGGTTTTTGTTGAAAACTTTTTATGATTGTGTTCGCAACACTACGTAATATATTGTCGGTTGTATTCGATTAAGTTTGAATCGTAATAAAGACAGTAGCTTCCTGACGCCAAGGCTGAAACGACACGCGAGCCTTTAACACCCTGCCATCGCGGCTTTATCTGCGCTAATATCTCCGTACACGGTACATGTGTTACAGCCATAGCCAGTTAATACAGCAATCATTGGAAATGTATATTTGTGACTTTAGTAAGACTACAAAGCATAAAGACATTGGTATTTTTACTTGTCACTCAATGAAAATTAAGAGACGCAAAGTCGGGAAAATATTTTAGTTTCGGTTCTTTTTGCATACTTAATAAATGAAAATGCATTTAGTATGCAAAACAGTTAATTTATTATCCAAAAAAGACTTATGAAGAAGTTTTAGTACTTACTGCTTTGAAATACATTCTTCAACTCTCTTTTTTTTGTTAGTAGCTAGTAGAAAATAAAAAATTTGAAACTTTTGGGTTTCTAATTGAATTGAATTAATGAAAATAGATAAAGTGACATGTTAAGATTTGTTTGCTCGAATTATTAAGCTGGTAACTTAGCTTAACTTGCCAGAAAACTCGTTACAATATCTGAATCTCGTTTTTCACAAGATAGTTTTTAACACCAGTAACAAATTTTTCGTTAAAGTTAATTCTTAATTAAAGACTTATTGCCATTACATCTATTTTTCTTGTCTCAAAAACTTCTGCGCAAGATAATTTTTGTAGGTACACAAAAGTTCTAAATGAAAACGTGAAAATTCCAAAACTTTTCAGTCATCATTCGAATGCATATGTTTAAATGAAAACTTCGAAACTTGGCATGACATATCTTAGTATAGTGTGAACTGCGAGGGGTGTCGGGTCTAGTGTTTGCGATAGTAGCAATAGTAGATACAGAGCCACACTACTCACTAGTCACAGTAAGGTTTCAGTGGCTAGAGAGCTCGCGAGTTAACCGCCCCTCGCCAGAACGTGGCACGGCGCCCGCCCTACGTTTCACAGCCTAAACGTATAGTTTGTGTGTTGAATATTAGGAAATATATTATAAGGTAAGAATAATTCATAATTATTTTAATAAAAATGATTTAAAATTAGTTATTTTTTTAGTTTTATATTTTCTGCGCTGCTGAAATTAGCTATTATGAGACGAAGTTGTAAGGACGGATCCAACTGTAGTTATTCTCTTGTTTATTTCTGAGGAGTATTTCCTAAGATCTATTTGCTGATTATAATCTTGTAAACAATTATTTGAAGTACAATAGTAAGTAGGTACCTTTAAATATCTGTAACTATAAATATTTATTGTAGCTGTAAAGCAATGTGATTATACAGTAATTTAAAAGTAGGTATGTAGTTTGTTCTGTGGTAGGTATGTAGGCAAGTATTAGAGATATGGGATATTGAGAAAGCTACGTTAAGACGACAATAAAAACAATACGAATATGATAGACAAAAATAATAAATACTTAGCTACCTATAACATAATTATTTACGAACACATTCTCAATTCTGGTTGTCTGTTTCAGTGTATGTTTATTATAATTATTTGCTTTGCCATTTCCTACGAGAGACGGTAAAAAGATAAACGGGTTTTCTAGAATCACATATGAATCTTATCAAAAATTATGTATTTCTTCTGTAAACATTAACATCGAAATCTTTTAATTTATGCTCTATTATCCCTAAATGCTCTTTCTCTGATTAAACTCCCAAAATATCGTAAGAATACCCGAAAATAACATAATATTTCTCTATTCTACAGACTTATAAAAAACTATTTAAAAAAAAAGGTGTGACTAATGTGTTTACCTAGCAGTTGCGGTGTGGAGTTGTTTTATGGTGTCTGTATCACACAGTGCGAGGCGTCTGCGCCCTCGCGGAATATCCTCGACTGTTTCGACGTAATAACGGATTATTACTCATGAAAACTCGCAAATGGAAACATTCAACCCTAGTATTACTTACTTGGAAAACTATTTTAGGAATTTTGCTTCGATTTATGAGTGAAGAAAGAAAAATACGACTTTCACTTCTGAAAGCAAGTAAAAGAAAAACTTCTTTTTCGTAAACCTCAAAAAAGGGACTTTATCTAGAAGGAATAAGTGCGATTCCAAAATTTTATTTCCATATTGGTAGGCAAGCTTTTTTATTTTAATAAGAGTTATTTATTTAATGTACACACTCAACAGACAAGCACAAGTAATTAACACATACAGAACAAATAGGTACAAAGGAAATGCTTATTTCATATGAAATTTCTTCCAGCAGTCCTGCGAAAGAATACATTTAAAAGAGACGTAGACACAGTGTGTAAGAAAATAAATAATAATTAACTAATAAAATAACAAAAAACAACATAATAAATACAAAACTATTACATTATAAATGGATAAACATTATTTTTTCAAGTTAATGTGATGTCCTAAAAAGATAATTCCTGCTTACACATCTCGTACGTCATGTTGTAAAATCCTGTTTATTTGTAAGAGTAATAAAACGACAAATATATTACATATGTAGGATTTATATGTACATACCTTTTCATACAAAACATTCATTTGACTGCTCACACGGATAAGTAAACGAATAGAAAATTAGCTCCGCAAATATGGGTTAAACTTGTTAAAGTTATTTCTACATAGTTAACACAAAGTTTAAATAATTTCCGCTTTGTGAAAATTACTGGATGATTTATTAAAAGGTAATTAGTGTGATCGTGACTTACCGCTGTTAACAGACAGTTTAGAATCAGTTCGGAATTACTTGTGACGGCTGGACATTTGGAAACTATAGTTTTGATCATTTGTATTTGTTGTTTAATTATCGGTAGGTACATAGTAATTGCTTTTTGTGGAAACTTGATTAAACAAAATACACTTTCTTTCATTTATGTAAGATATAATGTATAATATACTTATGTATGTATATACGAATGTAAATTTTCGCAATCGCGTTAAAACATTTAAATCAAGGTTGTGATATGTTTTAGTTATTAATTACACTCGATCAAGCTATTATCTACAAACGCATTTAGCATGTTTTGCGAATTTAATTAGTCTATAATATATTTATTTTAATCATAGCTTATAGTAGACTTGCCCTAAGCTATGATTCAAAAAGTGACGTGGTGGCCTAGCGGTTCAATGAACGGATTTGTATGCACGAGGTTGCAGGTTCGAACCCGGGCAAGTACCAATATATTTCTTCAAAGTTGTATGTTTTTTCTTAATTATTCTAAGACACTTCTGACAAACGGTGAATGAAAACATCGTGAAGAAACCTGGATTCCAAAATTTGGGATCTGAAATCGCCAATCCGCAGTGAGCAAGAGTGGTGATCAATGCTCACGCCTTCTCTATATGGGAAGAGGCCTGTGCCCAGTAGTGGGACGTTTATAGGCTGGATTATTAATATGTATTTTATGATTCAATATAAAAACATTAAAATTATTTGTTCGCGGTACAACGATGCGCCCAGTAGTTGGCCACACTAACTGCAGCGTCATTGGAGAGGTTTACCGATTAGTTACCGACTAATGTTAGTTGTATGCCTATAGATTTGCCTATAAATTAGGTATTAGTATAATTTTATTGTGTTCCTTGCTAGTTTCCTGGAGATATACAACGAGCGCGTCCACGACTTGCTGTCGGGCGAGGTGCCGCTGCCGCCGTGCCACTCGCTGCCGCGGCGCAAGGGCAACGCCAGGAAGGATCTGCGCGTGCGCGAACATCCCTCTAAGGGACCCTACGTGCAAAGTAAGTCATAATTTAACGTAACACAGTGCATACAGGACTTGACATAGAATCTCGACGAAATACATAAATGTAGACGAACATACATTGCTCTGAACCCAAAGTTAGTGGGTAAAGTACTTGGCTTAGGGAATCCGAGATAACGAAGATACTTCTAACACCCAGATCCGAGAAAATGTTGAAAAATTGTTTCCTCAATAGACCCTTCCGAAGATCGAACCCGGGACTAAACTAGTAACACCTTGAAAACCGGTGTGTACGCCACTCGACTACGGAGGTCACCGAGCCATTTTAGCTATTATATTATTCGATAGTTGATCTAACATTATAAGTATTATTAGGTAATTGAGTCTTAACTCAGTGTTAGCAAAATGTGCTTAATCATTGTGCCTTTATGCTTTGATCATGACCTCATTGTGACTTCACAATTCCATTCACACTAATCAATATTAAATCACAGTACCTAGTAGATAAAAATGTTTACATGTCAATATCCTATCCATCTGTTGCTTTGACCTTTCATAAATCAGACATAAAAGCAACAAAAACTACGTCTAAAATGAACTTACATTATTTTTGCCCGCTTTTTGATTTGTCGGTGCAGAATCGGTATGTTTATTATACGGAGTACCGAAAGCAAACTCTGTTTTTAGATTAGCATTTCTTGATTGGCATTGCCAAACAAACCAACTTCCCACCGCTGTCGCACTAACAGGTTAGAAAATGGCCTTCAGAAACACAGATGGACGGGTTCTTCATTAGTGATTTCGTTTCCACCTGGCTAGATCTCCGGCGCGTAGCAGTGCAGGATGCTGAAGCTCTCCTGACATTGGTAGAGGAAGGCACGCGACGTCGACGCACGGCTTCCACGAGACGCAACTCCACCTCGTCCAGGTCTCACGCTCTGCTGGAGATCACCACTCCTCACGCCACTCTGCATCTCGCTGACCTAGCTGGGAGGTAGACACATGTAGTGCATGTTGTGTTCCGTTTTTATTAACCTGTCTATTTATGTTTTTTCGAGGTAAATCATGAACATGAAAAAAAGGCAAAAAAAAGAACTAAAATTTGGAACCCTGTCATAGCTATGATCCCAGAAGGCTTTAAGGACGGATTTTAAAACACCGCTTTTTTCTACTATTACTTGTGTACTAATTATATGTATATGTTACGGTAAATGTGATTAATTGAAAATCATTAATAACTAGCGGCCCGCCCCGGCTTTGCTCGGGTGCAACGCTGATACCAAATATAACACAATCATAAAGTTCTGTAGGGTGAAGCACAGCCTAGAAGCATTTTTTGGTATAGGCACGCGCCCCCCGGCCCCCGCGCGGCCCCCCGGCCAGTACCGCCGCAACCGCTTTGTCCCTGCATTTTAAATCTGTAATATCTTCGAAAATATTCATTTAAATTACATGCTGTAAAAGGCATTATTGATCTATATTACATGCACAATTTTTTGAAGGTACTTAATTGGATAAGGATTAATGCTGTATTGCTTAAAATCGTCTTTTCGTGAATAAGTAATAAATAAAGGATAAAAAATGGTTATTGTGTCTACTGTGTCTATCTCTTGAGGGTAACCACCCTCAAGAGATAGACATATACCATCGCGGACTTTTTTGTAGATCTTTTTGAGGTGCACAATACTGTAGTACATTATTTTGATCTATCTCGTAGGGTTCAGCCAGCGTTTGCAATGAAAGCGCAAAAAATGTGTTGATTTACGACCTGACGTCAAAAATCTCTAAGATTATCCATGTTTCTCTACTATATTATGCATGTATAATACATATAAACCTTCCTCTTGAATCACTCTATCTATTAAAAAAAACCGCATGAAAATCCGTTGCGTAGTTTTAAAGATTTAAGCATACATAGGGACAGACAGCTGAAAGCGACTTTGTTTTATACTATGTAGTGATAGTGATGATAGTGATTTTACAAAATTATTAATAATAATCACATGTTTTGGTAAATGTTAATAAACAATCGAAATTTATTACTTTTAGTAGTAATTATTAATAATTCTCGACACAAATTGGTAAAAGTGATAAAATAAATAAAAACCCAATGTTTTTTGACCAGCAGGTATTTATTTATATTATTCACTCTTACCCTGACATATACACTGACTTATACATATACACTTGGTTAATGTTTCTTTAATTTATAAAAATATATGTGATGGGTACATACGTCGTCGCTCGCTTCGCTCGCTCTGTTGCAAGGTCACAATATCTAACCTAACCTAACCTATTGATCTCCGTCACAAAGTCGAACCTAACCAAGCATACTAAATAAACAGCCCCGCAACCCTTGGCCACTTATTACATTTATCACTACTAGGGTTAAATTATTAATAAAAACCGACAAATGTGATTAATTTATCACTTTTACCTCGACTTTCGGTAATTATTAATAATACTAGATAATTATTAATAATCTTCAATTAATCACTCTTATCGTGACATATATATTTATTTAGTTTATTAAATCAGTATTACAGCATGTAAGTACCTTACAACGTAAATCCATGTAGACTTCTGCTTACTCATTAGGATTACAAGCGTTCTGGTAGGTACGTCTTGTATCATAAGAGAGTACCTACCTGTTGTAGGCTAATGCTCCTAATCCACCGGCGGGTAAGCTTCAACGATCTGGGGAAGCCTGACAAGCGCCATGTGCTACTTAGCTACACATGAAATTAACGAGTTGCAAATTCGTGTTTATACGATTTCACATAGCATGAACATTAGTATTTTGGTATGTTTTTGGCAATGCCTTAGATCATTTTAAATTTTGGTTGTGGTGAATTGCACAACCGTTGCCCCCTGTCTCCGGTAAATAGAACCGATTATGCTACTACAAGGATTTAGCTAGTCTGGAGAACATTAACATTTATACAGTGTTAAAGAAAAGAGAGGGTCTCTAAGTACGTTATCATGTCTTTTATGTATTATTGAGATGTAACCATCACCTTAAGATTTCAAATTAAATTAATTAGCCAAATATATTTGCGCATGTTTAGCGAGAAAGCCAGTTGGGAGGGTTGTGGTGGCGGGAGACAAAAGGAAGGAGCCAACATCAATAAATCTTTGGTGGCACTTAGCAACGTCATTTCTGCCCTTGGTAAGTATCATGCTCCACATCTTAAAATAATAGGAACCCGTATATAATCAAAGACAAAACTAAATGCTAAGCATTCTTGGATTGATTACAATTGGTCGTGTCGCCAAGTTAGATTTTACTAATTGGGTTACAATAATTGGACTAATTTAATAAAATTAATTCGAACAAGAAAAACCTTATTATTGATTTTACTAGTACCTATTGTGATGTGATGACCACATACATCTGTAGCAATTGCATACAGATCACCGAGAGAGTGACTCTCGGTAAACTGTGAATCTATTTAGCAACCTTGATTTTAAAAAATATTGCTTAATAATGAACAGGTACTTCACCTGTTGATTGTTAGGTACATTGTTAGTATGTGTCTCGTGATCCATTTGTCCCAGTAAATCGCTGAATCGACTTGTAACTAAAGTACAATATTAACCTACTCGCACTTCTATTTTATTATTTGGTCACTAATCAGACGCCTTCGGCTTTTCGGCCATTTAATCAAGTGACAGTGGCCAATAATACTTGACTACACAGCAGAGGAAGATTCCGGGCTAGTAGTATGATGATGATGATCATAAAATGAGTAAACAAGTATGTAAATATTTCAGTGAGTGGCGGTGCTGGTCGCGGCAGGTTTGTCCCGTATCGCGATTCGGCTCTTACTTGGCTACTGAAAGATTGCTTCACAGGGGGTGCCGGGACTTTCATTATAGCTAGTAAGTTATTTTACATATACATAATGTATTTTTATCATCATCTTTTTGTAAACTCAGCTTTCTGAAGTTTGATTTTTATATATTTATGCAAATTCTGCTTGAATGAATAAATAAATAATTTATTTCCCACTCTGTACGCTATTTTTATTGTGTACTACTTACTATTTAGTCTAGTAGATAGTACAACACTTTTACAACATTCGTTTATGTAAAATCAACAAACACATTTTTTTTTACAAATCAATAGTTTCTATCTATAGCTAAACTGGTTTTAGGAAATTTACCAAAGTCGAGGCTCTCAAGAGAGGCGGCCTTGGCATACATAATTGCATTAGATTAGTATGCATGCGTGATTATGACAGACTGTCGGCATTTCGATAAAATGTGGCAATTTCTCTTGATCTTGAACCGAATAGCGATCATCCGCTTATAGAACAGGTACTTAACATTTAACGAAAAGATTATTTTCTGCTAGGATTAGTACTCAAAAAGTTATGACTCGCATAATATACCTACTTACTCTTGTGATACTGATAATTGGAAATCTTAAAGACTCCACTTAGGTACCAAGTCATCATCATATAACAACTTAACTGTTCCGCCAGTAGACACAATAGTTAAACAATGGAAATGTTCACATGTGACTCACGGGACAGAGAAATGGTTAAGTATAGATTTTACATAAAGACGCGCTTTGCACGATCACGCAAATATGTATACACATAGTGTTATGTTTTCCAGCTGTTTCACCAAGTGCTTCGTGCTACGGTGAGTCAGCGTCGACGCTGCGCTGGGCGGCCCGCGCTCGTCAGTTGCCGACCCCACGGGCTGTCAACTGCAGCTCCCAAGTCGCTTCCCGAGCTGCACTTCAAGCACAGCTAAACCAACTCATCGCTGAACTTACTAGGAACCATATACGATATGTAAGAGACCTTGCATTGGTTCATAATAAATTGACTAAAGTTCTTCCATCTGTAGAATTAAGCGTGGAATTAAGTGTACCGATTAATTTTTTACAGATACCGGAGACAGGAAGCATTGCATTCGATGCAGAACATTGGACGTTACGAAGAAATGAAGGTGAACTTAAGTTGCAAACAAATGATTTAAATAAACCAGCAATCATAGGCAACCTTATTGACATGATGCGTCCTAAGCTTGACGCTAACAACTCTGAATCAACAGCATCGTCTGCTACCAGTGGCAGCTCAGATGTTATCCATGTAATGGATAAGAACCTTAAGCTTACAAATGAGATCAATGAAGAAATGGACAAGTTATTTGGACCTCCTTTAGAGAGAGCTAGCAGCGGGAATGACTTGAAAGTGATCGCACCTCTCAGACATAAAAAGAGACAATATAGATCTCAAGAAGTTTTACCGATTGATAAGACGTCGGTGCTAGGACAGGCAAGTAGTTTAGCGAATACGCTCCCCAGTCAAAGTGAAGTCCAAATAAATGAAGTGCCTGATTCAGCAAAGATAAAGGTCCCACAAATAACGATTCTTCATGACAACCAGAGAGCAGAAATTGTCGCTTCGGTAACTGAAAGACTGTATTCAAGACTAAAAAAGAAAGAAGAAGCGGCTGTATCTAAAATGGAATCAATGGTTGACAAGAAAATAGTTGAACCACTTAGTGAGTTAAAAATATGTACAAATGCACGACAAAGATTAATGGAGCTAAGTCAGAAAGCTTTACGAAATAAAAGGAGGATTGGCATACCGGCACACACACAGACGCGAGCGTCGACAACTCGGGTGAAAGATCAAGCTATTGATGTACAAAGTGATTTATACTCGTTCATTATAAAAAGTGGGTGTCCATTTACATTATGCCGTGATGTAGCTACTGAGACGGTCCCTATGACACCTCGGTACAAAGAAATAGCCGTTGGTCCCACGGCGTCCTTAGATTTCAGTGACAGATCTACAGAAACAAAACGCGTAGCTTATAAAAACTCGTTTATGATGACTGATTTTGCTAGCAAACAAGAAAGCTATACTCAAACACAAGTAGTACCACCACCTAGAAGAAGGAAACGTGCTGCAAATGTAGCAAAACACTGTTGTGGTAGGAATACTGGTAATAATTCTGAAGACAGTTCAGTTGCTCCTGTGATAAGTATAAACATTTCACAATCGTACCCAGTGGACTCCGAATCTCAAAGTGATGATAGTTCTGAGATCGTAGACAGAAATAACAGTATATCAAGTGTTGTAACAACTACTCCTGACCTACTAACAAATCATAGTACTGTAGAACCACAAAATGTGATAGAGATGGGAGAAGATGAAATTACTGTATTAGTAAATATCCCAGACAACCCAAAGGGTCCGGTGAAAAATGGAAGTGCATCAAAATCTGAAGAATTAAACAAACATAGCGAGGAATTTCCAGACACAGATGACTTTGCACTACCAAAAGTTAATCCTAATTCTGTTAAAACATCAAAATCGGCCGAGATTAAAAACATGATATTGGGACGCAACGAAAATGTTTATCCATATAATATAGTACTTTCTCCACCGAGAGAAAGAGATTCAAAACGGATTGTTACTTTTAAGGACGATGCAAGTCCAGCCGTAACAGCTGACGATGTTCTTATCAAGTGTTGTGACAATACAAATAAAACTGAAAATGTTTCTGAATTCACTTCATCTGATAAAGACTTTCCTGTAGAGAAAGATTACGAGAGCATATATTCTGATTCCACAGAGTCGAGTAAAATGGACTCAGATTCCTTTATTTGGAAGAAAGTTGGCAGTAGAACATTGGGAAACTTAAGGAAAAACTATGTACCTGTATACAAAGGTACTAAATATAGGACAACGAGACCGAGAGAGCGAAATGATCTTTATAGCCTAAGATCAGAAAGTAATCCAAGAATTTATTCAAATTGTCGACTATCTGATAATAATATTGATGTAAGTTCTACGGATAGTCGAGAAACAGATAATAATTCAGAATATAAGTGTAGACGACGCAAACCGTACTTTGACAGCATATATTACTGTAACGAATATGATGACGATAAAATGAATGAATATAAGACCATCGAAGGAAAATTATATGAGACGTGCAATACCCTGGAGGACTCTGTCAACAAATATGAGAACCATATGACACATGGTATGAATGACTGCTTAGAAGCACCAACTCGGCGGCCTAAGGAGTATTTGCAGCATTTAGTACAATTAAGAAGAGAAGTCGTGAAAGCAGAAAGCGATAATACGGATAGTTCTATAGATGTATCTCATAAGTAATTTAATTATTTGCGTATAGAAATAAGTATAAATAATGATAATGAGTGTATTTTTGTTACTAACATGAATTTAAATAAAAGACTTTTTTAAAAAGTTTTGTTTTAATCCAACTTCCTAAAGTTGACTTAAAAATACATCTGGGACAAAGGTATCTTCAAGTTCATGGTCTAAGCATGAGTTAACGCTTGCCTTGGCTGTATTTAAAGATTTATTATGAAATAGTCGAGCCTAGAGTCAAGCCTAGAGCACATAGCTTGTGGCCGGCGTCGCTGCAGCATAGTTAATAGTTGCGGCGCGAACGCACGCAAATGACGTCAACTTTAAATATATATTTTTGTGAGAAACAAACTTTAAGATATTTTAAATAAAATTAATTATAATTAAAATTAATCTATGACTAATAATTTCTAAGATTCGACTATATGAGTGTGTGTGTTTAAAGTTACCGACATCAAAAAAGAATAGTGCGTTAAAAATGTCGTTCATATTTACGCAGATATTTAACCAACGGACAGTGGTAGTTATTGCTGTGACTATTATTTACATAGTTCTGTGGTTTCGACACAAATTCAGCTACTGGGCAAGAAGAGGTGTAGTTGGACCAAAACCAGAATTCCTCTTTGGTCATATTAAGAATGTGATCAAAAGGAAGGAGCAGTTTTTCCAGCCTTATTATGATAACTACTTCAAGTATAAGCATTTGCCATACATTGGCATGTACTCGTTCCACCAGCCTGTGCTTGCTATACATGACCCAGATATCGCCAAGCTCATGTTGATAAAAGACTTTGACTACTTTCAATCGCGAGGAACATACGCTGGTGGTGTCGGGGACCCTTTAGCGGCAAATCTTTTCAATATATTTGGGAAGAGATGGAAGGTGCTTCGCTTAAAAATGACTCCGACATTTACACCTGGGAAGCTAAAAACGATGTATCCGATAGTTGAAGATATTGCGTCGAGAGCTTTGAACTACGTCGATGAACTGCAACCAGAAGAAAAGACGTTGAATTTCTCCGATTTCTATTCTAAATATGCAATGGAAATAATAGCCAATGTCGGTTTTGGTGTCGAGTGCAACGGGTTCAAAAATCCAGATTCTGAGTTTTACATCAGAGGACATGAGTATTTCGATCACAAATCGCATTACTGGTAAGATTTTCTAATAGTATCTACAGTTTGTGCACGTATCGTATTGTGTGCACATAAGCTTTAATTTATGTAACATTCAAATGTGCGCCATTTCCTTGAGGGTTAACCGCAACTAGTGTTTCTCAACTATGTAGTTAAGTTACCGGTCAACGTAAATGGCCATATCTATCACTAATTAAACTTGAAAATACTTTTTATACAATTGTTTTCTTTTTATATCAAAATAAAATGAATCTGATATAAATCAGGAACATTATTGAGAAAGCCGGTTGGAAAAATATCATTTCATTATTTAAGAAAATTATTTATTCATGTGTGCCAAACATCTATAACGGTTCAGATAATCACGGAGTAGGCCTTAGTCTAAATAATTATAAGACATACCTTTTAATTAATATTATAAAGGTATGTTATAAGTTCCTTTAAAAACTCCCATAAATTAAATGAACTAACAAAGTATTATTGTTCTAGGAGATTAATTCGAGCGTTCGCTTTCTTCGCTCCAGATACATTTGACAGTTTGAAGATAAGACGGATTAGCTCCAAAATCGAGGACTTTTTCTACGGCATAGTGAAGAGCACTGTCCAGTATCGTCAGAAGAATGATATTACGCGGAATGACTTCTTGCAGACACTTATCGAGTTAAAGAATGAGAATACAGTCGATGAGAAAGGTATGTGGCACGTTATTAGAAAAAATTACGGGCGGCAGAGTGAGACAATGCGTGAAGTTGACAAACATATAGTGCGCTGCCGGTTCGATCCCTGGTAGGCATAATAAAGTGTAATGAATAAAATTTAAGAAATTTTTCTTAAAATTTTTATCTGGAAAGCACTTCGCCGCGCAGTGATGGTTTTCTGGCTTTTTAGTGCATATTTTCATTGTTATTGTGTTAACATTAAATATTGTATTGTATGTATTATTTGATGTATTGTATTCGTTTCGCTAGTATAAGATACTTACTATAATTAATAATGCACCATGCGGTAATGAATACAATTTTCTAACAATAAATACCTATTTCAAATTTTAAATCGGTATTAGACACGGTCTTATGTATCTGATTACTACAGCTAATCATCGACCATAAAATAATAAACAAATGCACCATGCAGTCACATAAAACCACCAAATACGAGAGGTTTTGATGTTTTTTTAAAGGAAATAACTTATGTATTTTGCTCTTTCCAGATGAAACCAAATGCCCTTCAGTACCACATATCCCATTCACAATGACGGACGTAGCAGCAAACACAATGCTATACATGATCGCAGGCTACGAGACCTCGGCCACCACAGGCCAATTCGCAGCCTACCAACTGGCCTTAAACCCTCAAATCCAGGCCAAAGCCAGGGAAGAAGTCCTGAGTGTCCTGGCCAAGTACAACGGCGAATGCACCTACGAAGCCCAAAACGAAATGGGATACTTAAATATGGTGCTAGACGGTAAGTTTATTTATAGATATTGCGAATGACCCGTGATTTGGACATGCAAATATTTTATGCTTAGGTAATCTTTGCACACGCGAACTCATTTATATTTACATACTACGAAATACATTAATTAATTCTTACAAAACTTATTAGAATTTCTGTTTTTAAGGTTCCGTACGTCAAAACGATATAGGATAGGAACCCTTATAGAAAGTCAGATGAAGCAGTCAAAGCCTGCGCTCAGGCTAACTGCAAAGATCTCTACCAAAAAGGAACCCTTATAGCTGACTTATTCATCTGTCTAGCAAGATATTTTTTTCATGACCTCGTGGTCTAGAGTACAACCTCGTGGTAGTACCCTTTTGAAGTATCATGTATTAAGATCTACGAAATTTTGCCGCTACCACATAATAAATTTTGTTTTTTGATAAATAATCAGACAAACAACAAAATTAATACGGAACCGTTCGGTGCCTGAGATAGAACTCGCACTTGTCCGGCTTCTATTTTAATTACAATTCAGTAATTGCACCATTTCTTTGTATGTTGCAAAGTGTTATTTTTATTTTGCTCATAAAAATAACGACCTCGCTGGTCTGCTGACCGTTACCATGGCTGTCGATCACGCGTTAACTTTGGTGCATCCGGCCTAAACGTTAGTTAACCTTACAGAAGTGCATTTTTTATGGTACTGGAGTCATGACGCCTAAATATTAATTCAATTTACCTACTTAATTTTACAGAAACCTTACAGAAAAAAAAAGAAATTGACGATACGATATGCCTGTAGATATTGTTTATTATAGGCTTCCACATACATATTAACAATTAGCTATTATTTGATGAGCATAAGAATCCCATAATTTGTATCAAACAAGAAGATATCTACAAAATATATATATATTAGAAAACTGTGTGAAGACGTGCGACATATTTTGATATTTTTAATTGTCCTATCCAGAAACAATGCGGATACACCCATCAATGCGGGCCCTATTCCGGCGATGCAACAGGGACTACAAGCTGCCCAACAGCGACCTGGTCATCGAGAAGGGCACCATGGTTTTCATCCCCACACACGCGATCCACATGGACCCCGACATCTTCCCGGACCCCCACAAGTTTGACCCGGAACGGTTCGCGCCGGAGAAGAAAGCGAAACTGCATCCGTGTCACTGGATGCCTTTCGGAGAAGGACCCAAGAAGTGTTTAGGTGGGTATCATAATATTTTCTATTCTTCCTTTTTGGTATTTACTATTATTAGGTGATTAAAAATGGATTTTTCTGCTTCTAAGTATGTAAATTCATTACAACTAGACCACGTGTGAAAAAATAGTAAATATGCATCTTTTCTGTCCCGTCAATAGACACAACAGTAAACAGATTATTTATTTTAAGGTTCTCAATAGGAAATAATACTATATGTTCTATTCCCTACGCTTTTCCTTAAGTTCAGCAAAGGAATAAAAATAATTTACATAATAAATATAAAATACGATGAAAACCATCATACGTGCTTAACAGGACAGGAAAATGTGTCACGACCTATGTTCATAGTTTTCCTTACTAAGGATACTCCTTAATAAAGCATCAGGAATTTTGTGATGTTAGAACAATTCCTACGAAATTACTCTTGTAGTTGATCTCACCTTAAAGTTGTGTAATTTTGAATCTATAATGCTGTGCATCTATTGGTGTCGTACTTGACCCGCTCGTACTAAACGCGTACCAGTGGAGATTCAACGCGCGTAGGCAGATTTGCAACTATGACGAAATGAAAAGGTATCTAGGTAGAAAAATCACGTGGAAAGAAAATCACTAGGAAACTATTATACAATAGGCACGTTTTAGGTATTGGAAAAATATGCCTAGATACTTGAGTAGATTTAATCAGATTCGAGTAGGTCTTTGAGTTTCAAAAGGTTAACAAACCACACCTTATTTGATAACTTATTACATTATGTACAACAAACATATTTGATGAATTGTATCTATTAAGATGATAACTTACTATATGGCTTATTCACATAACTTACTATTACACAATTTAAATTTCATCGCGCACCTATTTACCTCAGCATTACATAAATACCCATGTCCACGGTTAATGTTTACTAACAAATAGTTACGTCAACATCGTAGTCATGAACTGAAGAGTTAAAAATGTTTGCAATTATATTAATAATTTAATCAAGGTCTGACACTGACCTCTTTCTATTCTAAAACATATTTATTATAAGATTATTACTTACAATTTCATAACCAAATAATGATTCAATACTAGGTTTAATGTGTCAGGGCAACTGCACTTAGATTTTTGCACTTAACGTGTAAATACACATAAATGAAGGTTACTGTTAAATTTGTTTGAAAGGCTTGGCAGAAATGCTATTGTTGTTATATAAACAACATAAAGATTGTTGACTCTAACGTCAATGGCCTTATAGTAATGACAAGGCTAGATAAGCCCATTGTACCTGTAGCTAATACCACTTACATGCTTGCTGGTTTATGTGTAAAATAACTATCTATTTCATTTTCATCACACTACTCTCTTAAAACTTCTCAATTCACATAGGTAAACAAAGTTTTGTTTTTTTTTTACGTAGCTCTAAATAACTATATTATCTAATTTAATTATTGTGTCAACAGGAGTACGACAAGGGTACATCCAATCCAAGATGGCGCTGATCAAAGTGCTGCAGAAGTACGAACTACTGCTTGACCAAAGAACGGCTGTGCCGATGAAGATAAAAAACTCCTCGCTAGTCTATGCCGCAGAGGGAGGGGTCTGGTTAAAGCTGAGAAGACTCGAGACTTAGGACTTATGTAGTTAGACTTAATATTGTAAGATATAGCATAATTATAGCCGCATTTTATTTAATGTTAAAAAAAGATTAGTTCAGTCAACAGAATTGGTTTGAATCCTAAAAACATAAATTGAGTAATGTGCGCTTTTTACAAGGAGCATAATCGTGATAAAAATATAATAAGGTAAATAAAGACAAATTAATTAAACGATTTTTTCAGAAATACGAAATATATCATTTTTCCCTTGAGTAAAGCACGGGTTGCGGTTTCGCCAGTCTCGCATCAGATTTATCTGAATTAGTGTCTCATTGGTCAATAACAGATACACCTCATGTGAGAATAGCGAGATCAATGGACTTTTGATTCCCGATAACCCCATCAATAGAAGGTG
The DNA here is from genome assembly GCA_905146925.1 of Autographa gamma. Lineage (NCBI taxonomy): Eukaryota > Metazoa > Arthropoda > Insecta > Lepidoptera > Noctuidae > Autographa > Autographa gamma. The sequence goes on along the minus strand of LR989868.1, from coordinate 4,243,889 downwards.
AAAACATTTTTTTTCTAGTTTACTATACCCATCTTGATACTTAAGTGTTTGTAAAATTAATAGACAACTAACGCCTGACCTTCAGGTCCGAAAGTGCTCACTTGCTGATCTATCTAGGTCGCAAATAGTTTAGATATCAGATAATTATATTTAGATATTGTATTCTGTAACTGCCTCGTTGGCCTGGTGGTGCTGAGCGCGACTGCTACGCTACTGGTAAGTGGCAATAGACTCGCCCCCTATTACATGGGACCTAAACATATCGGCGAACTGTGGGTGTACATTGGTACACCTCTGCCTACCCCTTCGGGGATACAGGCGTGACGATATGTTATGTTATATTGTATTCAAAACATAGCGTCAGGCAAACTTGATGTTCTAAGTAAAACTAGGTATATCTGCTTCGTCTCTGAGGATTTTGATGATTTAACGCAAATGATATGAAAAGTAACGATACCAAATAAAAATTAGTTATTTGATACTTCACCGGTAATTTCTGAAACATTTTTCATCAGTAATCTAGACTCTAAAAGAGAGACACAAACTTATTGTCCATTGACATTATGGCCGACTTTGATGCTTTGGGCAACGGGTTAATAGAGTGCTTTGCAGAAGGAAATTTGTTCGGATGACCATTAAACATAACACATAATGGATTAAGGAGCTCAAAACTGATTTGTGGCATACTAAGCACTTTGGCTTGACTGTAGGCACGGCATTAGAGTTACTGACCTTGACATCAGTGAATGCTTGTCGACTACATTCGATACACAAGCAACCTTGGTAATAAAATTATGTATATAAACAATTAAATGATTAGAAATATTTGCAATTAAATTCAAAAGCTCATTTCTAATTTAGTGCAAGGGGCACATACAACCTGAATAGGTACGTTTTGGATTGCATATAATAGTAGACTTTTTGAATAAGCATAGATTTTTGGATAATCCCAAGGAATACACATAGTTCCTGGATCTATCTAGGAAATAGATGAATAATAAACTATAGTAATGTAGTCAATTTATTTTAGAGTTAAATTAATTTGACCACAAACGTAAGTGTAGTTAACAGGATATAGTTCATGTTCATCTGTTCATGACATTTAAAAGGTACACTACTATTATCTACGGATTAACTGTACATATTAATTGATATTAGTCTTGTTTTTCTTTAGGAGCAGTTTGTGTTTCTTTATCGACGTCATCTCTTTTCTCCGGCGGCGGCGTGTCGGTGCCGCTGTCAGAATCCGGTGGTTTGTCATCCGTTATATGGACGTGTACGGCGCGTCTAGGTTTCTTAGTCTTGTCAGTTTGTACCCCAATAGTTTTTAAATTTGATTTTTTTGCCATTTTATGCGCATCGCTCTTTTCCTCATCGTCTGAGTTTGGAAGTTCCAATAGGTGTTTCAAATCAGTAGATAGGTTCAATTCTGATTCTGCTTGATGTGCCCTTGAAGTTGAGGGCTCATCTAATGCAATTCTTTCTTCTCTAAAATCGAAAGATTCTTTAACTTTTTTAACCATGCGTTCTAGGGTTACAAAGCTTTCAGATTTCATTAACTCCGCAGTTTCGTCTGGAATATCAATAGGTTCATGTCCCGTTTCAGATGACTTGACTTTAGAAGGTTTCGCAGCAATGTGTTCCCGACCGAATTGTCTGGCTATACTTATTTCTCGATTCTCCCCTTCATCATCGGTGGCATTAGAAACGACACTAGTGGCAGAACCTTCTGAATCCGAAGCACGTGGAGATTCAGGAAGGTGCATTGTTTCTAATAAGTCATAAAGGGATTTTACTATAAATTGATATTTTGGACCAACAGCTTGGTATGCTACTAGTCTGGCTAGTCTTAGTTTTTCTTCTGGCACCAGTGATTCGATTGAAAGTTCAGAAATAATTGAGTCATGCAACTGCGAATAACGCCTCATATCCGATTCATCATATAACTTTGTTATTTCTGGGTCATCGTCACTATTTGAGAATTCATTAAGGGCATCGTCAGGTTCATTTAACCAAACGTCGGGAGAAACTGTTCTTATTTGGACCTCATGTTTTTCCTAGGAGAATAATTTATATGCGTCATCAAAAAATAAAAAAAAAATCACAACACAAATTCAATAGATGTCGGCTAAGATAATGAAAATATATGATTATTGAACTTACTAGTATTTTATCGATATCACCATGAAGTTGTACATTAACGCGCACGAGTTTGAAGTCTACTGCCAGCAGCACGCGCATCAAGGCCAGCAGCGCGGACAGCAGCCAGCAGGCGGTGTGCAGCCACGCCGACAGGATGGTCAGGCGCGTGGCTTGGTACACGCCACGGATGCGACGCTCATACGTAAGAGTCGCCACATTCACAGTATACGTACATCTGCTCACAAATTACGATTGCTTCGCTTAACACATAAAAGTTGCACTTATCAGTTCTACCTAAATATAATATTTGTTGTTGATTAATTGTCACAGAAAAAGTCAAATGCTACAAATGTCCGTCAAAATTTGAGTTTCTCTAAATGAGTTTGAAATACAGAATAAATATTTTCTAACTTTTTACTATGTTCTGATATTTAAAAAGAAGGGACTTCATCAAATTGAAGTTGAATCTAAATTTTTTAGGTACGTATTTTAAAGTTTCAAAGTGTTGTACTTATTACGCACGTGGAACTTCCAGTGATTTCTCCAAGTTTAATGCAAAGTTCTTGTAGGCCGTAGTGGGTGACGGCAGACGAGTATATGCACAGGCAACCCATCGCCAGCGAGAATAGGAACACAGGCGGCAGTACTCGCCAGGGACGCTGCAAACTATAACATTATATATTTAAACTAGCACTGTATAAAACAAATTAGGTTATTCTGGCGACTCCGTTAACAATCCTTAAGGTCTGCAAATTGTCGTTCGGTCCAGTGCCTTAGAAAAAAAGTAATTTAACTATACCGGAACAAAATTTTAATCTGTAGAAATACTGGTAGGTTCAGCTGCTGACCCTTGGTGTGATGGTTTAAACACAGATGATTAATAGTACTCACCCAGACAACGTCCTGCTTCCAGTAGAACACATCAGAAACATGGTGGTCCACACCAAGCCGAAGATGCCTGACACCAGCGGCACGTACGTCGGCAGCGCACAGGTGCTCTTCTCAACCCACTGAGTGCTCAGGAAGTCAACTGGCACTGATAAAATGACATAAAACTATACAAGCATCATAAGGTTAGACCAATAAAGTCGAAAAAAAAGTAACAGAACTGAAAAACAATAGTTAATTTTCTGTTTCATCTACATTTTTATACATATCCTATAACGATTTTCTCAGATTTCTTGAAGTTAAACTCGCATCGTATTAAATAAGCCTGCATCGTATGGCCCAACGACTACAATTAAAATTAACTTTTACTTGAGTAAAAACAAAGTATTAGTGCACGTTAAAGAAGTTGTTAAGTATTATAGTTTAGTTAGTGGCAATAGGCTTGCCCCCTATTATATGGGACCTAAACGTATCGGCGAACTGTGGGTGTACATTAGTACACCTCTGTCTACCCCTTCGGGGATACAGGCGTGATGATATGTTATGTTATGTGAAGTATTAAACTGAACATAGAGTACTAACTGTCGGCAAGGACCTTGCTTGAGGGTATAAATTCGTAGATAACGTTATGTCGCAACGAAGTCAAAGAAAGGAGTTTTGGGAACAGCACACACTTCTCGTCGAACAGGTACATCAGCATGTGGAAGCAGAACGTGCAGAACGAGCCGAACACGAACGCCAGGAAGAACAGCAGGAGGTGGGCACCTGAGGAGCACCACTGGTAAGGACTAGGTACTGGACAGGGATATAAACGGCTGGTAAGGACTAGGTACTGGGTAGTGATCCAAATATGACACACAAAGACGAAACTTCTTCACGGATCTACTTTGTCGATGTATAAGAAAGTAGGATGCAAGACTGTTTACCCTGGGTTCAGACCCCTTAAAGTACTTTGGTATAATCTGCAGTATTTTGCATGGTAGCCACATACTGACAGTGAACTGAACTAACCTCTCACCGCTATAAATGTAAAAATATCAAGTTACACACCTTTCCATACCCCATTGATTTCAGTCTCACTTCTCTCTATTAATCTATATTCGTTATATAATGGAACTCTGTTCATTTTCACTGTATTATTTATTTTAACGGCATATTTAATAATATTCTATAATTATTGACAGCACGCTTCATGGTGACTTTTATGCTGTGAGAGCGAAAAATTATTTTCCAAATAGGTTCCTTCTCTACGGATCCTTCTAAAACAAGACCAAAACAGTTTCCACTATATTGCTATAATAACCATAAACGAAATGTAGACATTTGCATACAAAAATGTTGGTTATTCGTTAAATCAAGTCGTTATGTATTTAGACTTTTACTTGAATGAACCTCTACTTCTTTTGGAAACGCGATTAATTATATTTCGAGGGAATCATCAAAAGTCTTTAGATTTCTCAAGCTTGATTTTAGCAGTAAAATAACAAAATCGGAACTTGTTGCTTAGTTTTTTTTCCGAGGCGTTGAAATCAGTCCAATAGGCAAATAACGTTTAGAGAATTTTCTAAACACCACTATGTTTTCTCTTCTTCATTACATGAATTTAATATTCAGACATAGAAAATAATTTTTTTTAAGGATAGCTAATCAGCCTCTGCATCGCTAGAGGCGTCACGAAACTACTGGGTACAACTACCGATCTAACAGTGTCGGTCACATGTTTTATAATGGTGTTGATTGATTGAAGAACTTGGTTTAGCATTAAAAATATCAAATCGAAAAATTATGATTCAAGTCCTTTCGCAGTTGTTTACTGACTGGTATTGGTCTGATTGGACCTTGAAAACTATATATCTATAACTTTAAATAAATACGTATTCCTTTGTACGTTGCAACAATTGCATCATTAGGTGGTGAGTTCGATTCTTAATCCCAGTTATAATTGAAAAATAATCCGCTTTTATCGAGCTTTAAGACATTGGCGAAGGACCTTTTCATACAGTTTCAACAACATATAAGCTTTTTGTGTTAAAGTACATGTTAACCCTGTTTATTACTATGTAATGCCAAAAGTAGCTACTTCTAATGGTACTGGTCATTACGTATTTTGTTATGATTAGCTGTAAGTGGGTTCAAAAACATAACATAACATATCATCACGAATGTATCCCCGAACGGGTTGGCAGAGGAGTACCATTGTACACCCACAGTTCGCCGATATGTTTAGGTCCCATGTAATATGGGGCGAGCCTATTGCTACTAACCGGGCACAAATCCAAACTCCGACCTGCTACTGAGAATTTCATAGAAAAACCCAATAACACCTTGGTCGACTCGGGAATCGAACCCAAGACTTCTAGCGTAGCAGTCGCGCTTAGCACCACTAGGCCAACGAGGCAGTTCAATCTGTAATAATTACATTATTATTTATTTATTTTGTAGCTAAAACACACGACAATTTGTTTACAAAACAATCGATAATTTGTAGGCTAAATTGTTAACATTTGCAATTTTCGAAACATGATTTACTTTCGACCTGCTAGTATTAGGTCATTGATAAACAAATTGTATCTTATTTAAACGACTTCAAGAGGAGACGCGATATCTATAGCAATACTGCTCGTAGATCGATTTATAAATATATTATTATATATTCTATTATTGATAGGATAACGTAAAACTTTTATTGTTATTATTTTTATTTTTTATTTACCTTGTTTTTTGTGTTGTCTTGTGTTCTGTACTAAATAAATATTTTTTCTTTTCTATTCTATTCTAAAACTCAGTTTATTTATACATTTATGTGTAATCAATTAGTGTATGATGCTGTTTTTAAACAAAAATTTGCTGTCACATATCACTGTCTTTTCAAGTTTGGTTATTAATAGCAATATAATAAAAAGCGGAAGCTTACTTGGGTTGTTTAAATGCCCGTATCAAGTCTAGTCTCTTGAACTAGCAGTATGAAATAAACGTTAATGACTTGGGAAAGTATATCTTATTTTAATTAGTTTTAGACAAAGTTTTCAAAGTTAGGGCACCCCGCAAAACCCATGAAACTAAATCAGGCGAACGATGTCGCGGGTCAAATAAATATTTAAATCAAGTGCTCTCTTATTCTTTTTATCGTTTTGTGATATTTGTTTAATATAATTACTGTTTATGTATAAAAAGGCACCTGTTACGTAGGTATGCAGCTTATGTATTGTATGGAATGCTTTACCTGGAATGCAATCGGAATTCGTCAATAACAATAAAGATTCCATGAGACAAATTATTTATATCTAGAATAAAATAACAAATAAAACAGTTAGACAGACGGATCGACAAAGATCGGTATGTGATACACTGGAATCAATGACCTCACCGTGTGTTGTTTTGATTATCTTTGTTCAAACACTAAACATGGCGCGCCCTTTAAACCACAACAATATGATTAAATTAAATTTTAATGCTCCTCTAAATTTTTTTTTGTTTTACTTTTACTTATGTGGGTAGGTACTAGTATAGAATTTATTACCTTACAGTCAATTTGAGGTACTGACGTCCCAAAATCCTAAACGTGCTTTACTCTTTTAGTCGCCTTAAAAATAATACAAGGTTCTCAAATTCGTCGAAATCTTTGTTTTATTTTTTATCAATTACATTGGTTGTCGTGTCCATGTTCTTTTGTGCATTTATGTTTATTTCAGATATCTATCAAAAAGTTACTATTTACAAAATTTTCTTTTCATGCCAGTTTACGATATTATTTTTCATAAAAGTATGATTACAGCGGAAGTTAAAGAGATAGGAAACACGATCCTTATATTCAGCCCACTTTTATCTCCGTTGCAAGTCGTAGAAATATACATATATTAATGCAAGGGAAAGTATAAGAGACAGTGCCTACTATGCTTAGGTACATAACCGTAAGGAGAAAACCTGTCATGTGATGAAACTGGAGATAATTGCGCTGTTGATGCACAACAACCGGTCAATGCATACGACGCGGTCATTGATGGTAATCACTGGGCTACTAGTGATGTTCACAGGTCGATACACATTATGCCCTCTTGACCTTGAGGTCACGGCAAAATCAGAGCGCAGGAAGGTGTAATCTTCCCCGAATTCCTTCGTGAAACGCAATTGATACTCAAAGATCGACAAATGTATGGCTATGTATTTAGATGCTCTAAGGTAGTACGTATTTTTTGGAAGAGAATCATCAATTCCCCTTTTTGGAAGAACCTCAAAAGTTAAATGTTTTTAGAGGCACTACTATAAAGTGTACATTCGCTGATCACACACTTATGTGTTAAATTAATACTGCAATTATGTGTATTTCAGCCTGCAGTCTTATCAGCTTTAACAAGAGGAAAAGCACTCTTTAAATATAAAACGCGTGTTTTCATTTTTGTATATTTATACAATACAATGCATAGAAATCAGCATAGGCTCTAAAGTATTTCAAAGAACATTAAAACTAAAACAAGCCTACATAAATGCACCGAAACAATAAAAAAATCTTAACGTTCCGATTAAAATTGTTCCGTACATCATTCTCTAGAACCTAATCTTACTAAGTGAAAATAATATGTTTTGTTACGCATGCATATCAAACGTTCCTATATGGAAATATGTAATGATCTTGTATGCCGCGGTATTCGATTGTTGCGCGGTTCACTGTAATTTTCTTATCGACACTGACTATTTAGCAAACGAGGCACATCATTACGATGGAGTCGGTGACTAGCGCTTGATACTGATTAACGTTTATGACTAAATATTTGGCTTACAGTGGCGACACAAACAGTACAAATATTTATTTGAACTATGAGGACGTTTGTTTTAATGTGCTCCGTGTTGACAGTAATAAACGGTAAAATCATTGACCTATCATCCAGTGAAAATGTTTCTTGGACTTTTAAAAACAAGAATGGATGTAAGTGATTGTTTTTGTTTACTGTTTTAATTGATTAATATGTTTTTACGGTCATCATAAAAATTGGTTATTTAATTAACTTACCGAGATGATAAGAACCCGGGCCGCGAATTTGTGTGTTATTTAATAATTATAGCTAATAAGGTAATATTTTGTTAAAAATGTTGAACCTTTTTTCTAAATCAAAGTATCAAGGATTGTTCGCATATTATTGGAATGAGGCGGTCAGTGTACGCACCATTGGTCTGTGATGCCATTTAGCTGAGAAAATAAGAAGTGTTTACACTAAAGTACTTTTTTGCAAGTAAGTCGGAGCTGACGTAAAAGTAGCGAGTAGGTACCTACTAGGTTTTCAGTCTTTAGAAAAAGTTTTATTAGATCATGTTCTCTTTGGAATTGAATGTTGTTGAGATGAGTCAGGCAATAGTTTCGTTGGGTTTCAAATATATCTGTTCTGATATCAGTGATGCTTGTGGTTACCGACTAGGACAGAGTTCTTTTATGTTTGCTGGCTAAATTTAAAATAAAAATATTAGGAAATTAGTTTTCATTTAACATAGAAATAAGCTAATAGCGTCAATAAAGTAAATAAGCGGGTATGCATATTATTGTTATCTCCTGTAAAACAGACTAATATATTAAAAGTAAACTTATTTGGGGTAGACTCTGTTTACTAAGTTTTGGTTTCCCGATTAATTACTAAAATCATACCACAACATAAGCATTATATTGTTTTTGTATCTACCTTTGACGCTCGCTGGCACATAATGCTAAATCCTGATAATTAAGGATATTTTTCTATAAATATCACTACTAGTCTATTAAAACTCAATACATAATTATTTCATCATCTGCCGTTCGTTTTCCCAACTATGTTGGGGTCGGCTTCCAGTCTGACCAGATTCAGCTGAATTTATTACATGGAGTGACTGCCTATCTGACCTGCACAACCCATTTTACTGGGAAACACAGTATCCCATCCCATGTTAAGACTGGTTGTCACAATTGACTTTACGACTACCAAAGATCATAGTATGACTGATAAATATTTATTGGCTTATATTCCAGCCGTGACAGGAGCGGCGACTGTACCGGGCGGTGTGTACTCGGACTTGCACAGCACCGGCGTAATTGGGGACATCCTGAGCGGCGAGAACGATGTGCTCACGCGCTGGGTCGCCTTCGATACTTGGACCTATACGGCCAAGTTCCAGAGTAATTATACTATTCTTACTCTATTTCTAAGCCAGTTTTAATAAGTGGTGCATATGCGGTTTCATTACGGAAGTTTTTTGGGGATGCATGACTGTTAAACTCGGAGTTTATGTTTCAAATCAAGAAATTATGGAGCGTAGTATCGACAGATGAACAGTCCCGGTAATTGGTTAGTTATTTTAACTGCATAATGAAAATATATGTAGTATTATTTTTTCTTCCTCTTATATGTCCTAATACTCTCTCTGGTCAAAGAAGCCTGGGAGACTTAAACTAATTAAGGACAATGTTTTTTGTTTTTGTTTCCATTGTATGGAAAGGTACTGGTTACTATGTTATTCATCCTTACAGTGACATACGATGAGTTAGAGGCTAGAGTATTACACCTGGTGTTCGATGGGCTGGACACAACAGCCTTCATAATACTGAACGATGATAAGCCCATCGGTGCCGTCAACAATATGTTCGCGCAATACGTTTTTGACGTCAAGGGAAATCTTAAGGTCAGTTTAATTTGATATCCTGAACTAACTAGAGCTTCTTGATATCTTGTAATCACGAACTTGGCTTACAAGAGGTTCAGCCTGTCAAGAAAAGCAAATTAGAATTTCCAATTTGATGACCCATTTAGTAGTCGGTAACTTTCCTCCGCGGCATTGTGATGGTCTTTGTTATTATTCATGAGAAAAACTTGCACTGATATTTGCTACCAAGATATCATTGCAGCAATTATAAATATATACACAAATTATAAACATGAAAAAATTGCATATAGGTAGGTACTATAAAGGCTGGAGTAGGATAAAATATACATTGTGAGATCTATGCCCAGCAGTGGATAATACAGAGCTTCAGATGATGATAGACTATAAGACGTTGAATTTTAACGACGCTTAATTCCAGGCAGGTGAAAACGAGTTGAAGATAACATTCCTATCACCGGTGATGGCCGCGCAGATACGTTCCAACAAGGCGTTCGCGGCGCCGGCGTGCGTGCCCTCCGTGTATAACGGCGAGTGCCACGCCAACCAGCTCAGGAAGATGCAGGCATCCTTCGCCTGGGACTGGGGACCTGCCTTCCCGTCTGTCGGGATTTGGTACGAATTTATCATAACTACAATTCTAGGCGAACATTGTGTTTTAAACACTGCAAACTTACATTGTTCGAGATTTATATACTAGTCTCGAACATAACACTAAACTATTGAAGACATACACGTACAAAGTAATATGTACTTGTCCAATTTATACAATAGGAGAAACAAATTGGTATGTATTAAGCCAAAAATAAGGGATAATAACTAGAACTAAGAAGTGTTAGTTATAAACGAAGAGTAGTAGTATTGTTTAGTTGTAATATGCAAAATGCCTCATGGGCCAAAGCGGAAAAGGGTAACTCGATTTTTTATATCGTGCAATTTAGACTAGAACCGACCTAAGATTAGCTTATGTTTCAGGAGACCAGTTTACATTGAACAGTACAACGGAGCAATAATCAGACGGGTAACAATACACACTAAGAAGGTTGGGCCAGACTGGAATTTAATAGTTCGAGCTTACATAGAAACTAGTAGAAAAGTTACTCAAATAGATGGCTTGCTGAGTATAGCGATACAAGTCGAAGGGAAACAAACTTTGAAGAAAGTGAAGCAGGTCAATGTTGAAACTAAAGCGGATGGGGCCGCGGTGGAAGAGATCGAACTGCTTATTAGTGGGGTATGTAGAATTTAACTAAGTTATATATATAAACACTGCTCCTTCCATTCAAAATAGTCTCAAGTGGTCTAAAAAAATACCCTGTCGTTCAGGCTTCTTTTTGAACCCCAAAATTAAATCAACAAAAATTCTTAACATGATTTTAAACCACCTCCGGGTTATGACCAAATTGTTGACATAAAACGTTGGCATCGAAAGTAAATTCTCACAATCATTTTGTCTTTTCTTCAGAATATGATCAGACTATGGTGGCCGAATGGGTATGGAGAGCAGACTCTGTACGACTTGCACGTTACCTTCACTACAAATAATACGGACGAGGAATCCCACAAGTTTATGAGGGTAGGCTTCCGAACTGTCGAGATCATTGAATCACCAGCCTCGGAGATACTTGGTAAGCATTATATACAGAAACGTTATGAAAAAATTCAAGCAGTATCAGTAGTATTGCTTTAAAATTGACGGCATCTTACGAATCTAAAGCAGTCACCTTCATGATCTGCCAAGCTTTTACGCAAACTTTGTTGCAGTCGGCTTCCAGTCTTATTCTATAGTAGTCACCTTTATTTGGAGTTCTTGGTTTCAACCGACATTTTCTACCTTTGTCAGCTTAATGAAAGTGATTTGCAGGCAATACGACAGCGGGGAAGGGCCTCACGTTTTACTTCAAAGTTAACGACTATCCACTGTTTATGAAGGGATCAAACTGGATACCATCTCATATCCTTCCGGAAGTAGGTGAAAGTCAGAAAGATACAAGTGAGTAACGTTAATTATAATTATTTAGTTAAGCTCGATGTTAGTAAATATTTGTGTGCTACTCGTATTTCTGAACATATAGAAATCGGTTCACGGATTAAGCACCATTGTCTATAAATGAATTTAGAAATTAAAACTTGCTTTACATTTGCTAGTTATTGGCATTTGGTATTAAATATTTTAATAATTGTAATTTCTATTTTATCTTCCCGCTTTTTACCCGACTGTAGCGAAACCCAATGAATTAAGGTAAATTACTTTTTGTCAAACTTTGGTCGCGCTATGTGCAGACGGCAGAAAGTCTATTCATTGCATTCAATATAATTATTGATTATGTTTATACTTTTTAAGTTGATTATCTGCTAACCGCTGCCCGCGACGCCAACATGGCGATGCTGCGCGTGTGGGGCGGCGGCGTCTACGAGTCCGACTACTTCTACGACAAGTGTGACGAGCTCGGCATCCTCATCTGGCAAGACTTCATGTTCGCCTGCTCTATGTATCCCGTAGATCAACCGTTTATTAAGTAAGTTTCCGAAAAAACATTTTAAATGTCTGATTTTCTTAAATTAACCCAAGAAATTACATTTAAGAAGGATCTTTTACTAATTCTTTGAACCTAGTTTTCGAGATTCAATTAATTCAATGTTTGAATATCATAGCAATACATACTAAATAAACACAATTATGTAATTTCAGTATAGTTAAACAAGAAATAGAGCAAAATGTGTTGCGCCTTCAGCGCCACCCATCTATAGCAGTTTGGGCAGGAAACAATGAAAACGAAGTCGCGTTAAGAGGCAACTGGTACGACACCGCTTTAAACTTCAAGAAATACGAGGCGGATTATATTAAGCTCTATGTAGATACGATAAAGCCGATCGTGGAGACCTTAGACCCTGATAGGCGGTATCTAGTTTCTAGTCCTTCAAATGGAATTGAGTCGGAAAGAGAAGGATACATAGCAGCCAATCCATATGATCCTCATTACGGAGACACGCACTACTACAACTACTTTGCGGACAACTGGAACATGAACACTTATCCCAAAACAAGATTTGCATCCGAGTATGGCTTCCAGTCTCTACCCTCGATCAAAACTATGAAGACTGCGACAACGAATCCAGATGATTTCAGTCTCCATAGTAAATATTCCGAGCACAGACAGCATAGTCCAAACGGCTACTCATATGTTGAAAACCAGTTAACAGGTCACATGAAACTGGCATTAGATGATCCGAAGTACTTTGAGAAGTTCGTGTTTTATAGTCAGGTAATTTTCACAATTAACTATTAACGACAACCAAACTACACCTTCACGAGAAAAATGAGAGATTTTGATCACCTAAACCATTCATGTTACAGATATCGCAAGCGATGTCAATAAAGGCTGAGACTGAAGTTTACAGACAAGATCAGGCCAACTGGTACACAATGGGAGCCCTTTACTGGCAGCTGAACGATGTATGGCAAGCTCCTTCTTGGTCAGGAATTGGTAAGTAGAGACAATTAATTTTGAAAATCAGCCAGAGGACACAAACCCCTGAGTATTAAGGGTCTATAATCAAATCTTCACAGTTGATGTGATCTATTATTACCTTTATTACTCAAACAGACATGATATAACACGAAAAAATATGTGCTCCCTAATACATATCCAACGTTTGTGTTTTCAGAATACGGCGGCAAATGGAAAATGCTTCACTACTTCGCTAAATCATTTTTCGCACCAGTTCTCGTATCTCCTCGGCTACTGGTTGCTGATGAGATCGATGTCTATCTGTTAAACGATAGACTTGTGCCATTAATTGATGCCGTCATTACCGTGGACATTTATAATTGGACCAGCTTAACTCCTATCGTCACGAGAAACTTTCCTGGGAATGCAGGTGCCTTGACCGCGAAGTTACAGAATGTTAATATGAACTATTGGGATTACAAAAAGGAAGAAATATTGCTGAAGTTTTCTTTGGAAGCGCCCGGCGTAAAGTCGTCGCCTAGCAATTATGTTTTCCCAGTGACTTTGAAATCAATAGTTGGGCTCAAGAAACCTAATATTCAGGTTATTAATACTTGTTTATTTAGAAATATACAATTAAATCTAATATAAGAAAAAAACTCTAACTATACTAAAATTAAAACTTACATAAATAAAAACTAAATGGCGTCAAAGAACTCATCGTCATCCTTGTCAATGGCGGGGAAAGTGCCCAGAAGGCTGGCAGCATTGCCACGTTGAATGGCTATGCCGATTCTCTGTGCAAGGAACAAACCAGCCCTCTGATCACGAGTAGATTCTACCAAACGTTTGGAAAGTTCTTTGAAAAGATTTCGTGCGCTCGGACCCCATGACCCGAGCGTTTCAACCCCAAACGGCTCGAAAATATAATCGCCCACAATGTTATTATACTTCCGCCGTTTAAGGGTCTCCGCAGCTCCAGCAGCAGCGCCAGGAGAGGCTGCTGAACTTAGAACGTGGGACGGCGCAAGGGTGTCGACGCACGTTGCGTCCCACACCAAAGGCCGACCCAATTTCCAAGGCAGCAATGACATACCGTCAGGTCTCTTGCCATCGCCGCGCACCAGACCATTGGGTTCCAAAACAGCTGGTACACCGGCAGTGACAAGAGCACAACGAATTATGTCATTCAAATTTGAGTGGCGAGATATACGCCCTGCGCTCTTGCTGCAGGACAGGCCGTGGTGACCGAGGTTGTCGACTGTCTCACCGCATTGACAACGATGACATGCAACACAGGGTATACCTAAACGTAAACTCATTCAGTTATGGCTATGTTTCCTTTGTTGTTTGAGCGGTTAAGGTTTTATTAAGATCGCTAGTTTTAGATTCTATCGTGGTTCGATGTGTCGTAAAAATTAGCTAGTATTAAACGTTTTATTTCAGTTTTTATTTGCCGCTGCGTCGTTTACTTCTTTAGTATAATGAGAATCATAAATACGCAAGATGTAAGATAAAATAAGTGACGTATTTTCTCCTTTAATTATGCTTTTCTTTTCAGATAACGGTCGCCAACATAGTAATGAGGAGGAAAGAAAAACTAGAATATACAGTAAACATACAAGTCGACACAATAGTCTTGTTCTTATGGCTGGAAACTGAGGTCAAAGGCCAGTTTATTGATAACGGATTTATAGTTACGGAACCAAAAACGAGCGTTAAGTTTGTTTGCAGTAAATACGTCGCGCCCCGGGATTTACAGAACTCTATTGAACTCCAATATTACACCAACTGATACCGATACGCCGCCTTTCTCTGAAGCCATAAATGTATATAATAAAAAATGTTAATTATTATAATTTTCATACTGTTTTTTTATTAACCCTTTTTAGCATAGTAAGAGCCAATTACTATTAAACCAGTCTAAAAATGTAACTGTACGAAAGACATTGGTAAATATTTTTGACTAGCTGTGCCCCGCGTTATTACCTATATCCTATGGATCCCTAACTTTTTGAAAATTTAATATACTTTATGTTAAGCGCAGATAGTATAGCTTCCCAACAGTGAAATAATTTTTCAAATCGTTCAAGTAGTTTCGGAGCCTATTCAATTCAAACAAACAATCAAATATTTCCTCTTTATAATATTAGTATAGATGAAAAATAGATGTTTAAATTCTCAAATGTCAGCATACAGAGCAGTCTGTACTTCCGTTAAAATAAAAATAGGGATAAAATTAAAACACCATTTTAAAAAAGCAAATCAATATATTATATTTCCGTTAACAATGCAAATATGCGAGCTGTGATTACAAACTAATTATAATTATAAATACCTGCAATACAATATAGTGCTATGATGCATCTAAATTAATCTTTGGACGATTCTTCACGAACTGGTAAGGGCTTTGCTGAATTTTATTAAGTACCAATACATTACAACTATTTATGTTTATTTGTTTTCACAAAACACTGTCTTACTTTAGTAATTGTTCAAATATAGTTGTTACAAAGAGCCCTGTTAACGGACAAATTTGCTTGAGAAATTTATTTTGTTTGTCAAACTTCACGTTTCAAACGCGACAAAGAGTATATAATATTTAGTAGATTGTTTGAAAAACGCCTCAAACACAGCCGTACACTATCAAATAATTTGTCAAACAAGTAAATTTTGACAAATAATTTGATTGTTTACGGGGCACTTTAGTAATATTAGCAGAAGGATACGGGTTTTGTGAAAACAGTTATTCTTTATATTAATTAGTTTTGTAGAGTAGGTTATAGAATTAGAGTAGTTTGAAATGGGTAGCTAGAATTTGAATATAGGTTTGATACAGTTTTTATTAGACACTGGTGTAAATATGGCATTCTTTGTACATGGGATTTACAATAAGGAGGTCGAATATACACAAGTACTAATATTTAGTATGAAAATGTTATTTGTGAGCTACCCACAAGTTGTATGAAAACATTTTGCTTTGACCGTCCATGCGTATAACAGCATTAGTTGATACTTTACATACAATAAGATTGGTGCAAATACAAAATATACAAAAATTAAGATCTCCAATGTTATAAAAAATATTAAATAGCTTTAGCCATGTTATAAAATAAGGACCCTTACCTATAAAAGGCCTTAACAAAAGTAATAACGGAGACTCGTATCGAGGTAACAACTACTCAAAAAGCACCATTTTTAAACTTCAATCATCACAAACCTTGTGTTTCACCACGTTTTCCTTAAAATATTTGTAGCTATGCTTTAGATATTAAGACTGCATTGAGAGTTCTTCATGCATGGTAAGACAAGTACTTTTTGGGCACATTTCTTGGAAGCGCAGTAAGCCTACATTTTATAAGGGATAGCCGACAAAGAAACAAGCAAGTCACCTTAGGCTAAGTGGACAAAGTATTCAAATACTTTGTATATACTAGGTATTTTTTATATTAATCTTACTAAACAATATAAATATTGAACATCGTCTCACTAGGTACAGTACATACTTTCAACATATTCACTCCAATCAAAATAAATAAGGATCTACAAATTATTTCAGAAATAAATAAATGAGATTACGAGACAGTGGTGAAACACTGTTATAAAGAATCGACAATGTACCTAACACGACACATTTTACATAAAATTATGACTAAAATAAATACTATAAAATAAATTAATTTCTTTCAAGTCACAGTACACTGCTGTTCATACAAATTGGAATATTTTTTTTTTTTTTATAATAATAATAAAATTTAATAAATAAAGGGAATAGTAACAATGATTTTATTAGCTAGGATTAAGTATATATTATGAAGTGTTAAAACCATTATTGTTTATGTTATCAAAAACATTACGGTTTTTTATAGTTACTTCATTGACACTGGGATAGCGATAGTTTTAAAACGTCATAATATGGGTTTTCCTCAGTACACATTTACAGTCAATACAATCAAATATTTTACAGTGCAAAATATATTATTTATGGTATTCATTTATTGTTACGTTAAATATAAAAGACTAGGAAAGAGAAAATTTGATTTCAGTCACTAAAACATTAAAAAGTTCTACCTATTACTATAGTAGTGAGTCGTATTGTACTAGAATATTAAAAAAGAAATAACTATAACATGATTTTGTGAATCTATCGTAAAATACTGCTTTATGCGATGCACAGTTGAAATTAAAATATAAAGGTACGGTTTCGATTTACTCATTTAGTCGTTGTCGTTATACATAAAATAAAAATAAAACAAATACACAACAATTTATAGGTACGGAAACAGTTATTTATAAAAAAATATATATAATTAGCAACATTGTCTGCACAAACGTAAAATGTTTAAAACAAACGGCACTTAATGTTTTAAATGTGTCAAAATAAAATCCGTACGATTAATTCATAGCAAGCGATTTTTAAAGAAAAAATTCATAATAAAATCTCTTTTTACATTTAAATAATCTCTTGCAAACTAAATAAGTTGATTTAAGATAGGCGAAAACACCTTTTAATAATACGATTTCGATTAATTTATGGACCACAGTAAATAATTTTTTATATTCTATTAATTACTTGCAATAGTATAATCTCTTTTATGAGACATAATGACTTGCAAACTAGTAACCCGAGAGCACTCACTAGTCTTCGGTTATCTTTGCGTCATATTAAAAAAATCATAATTATACGGAGTGTTAAGAAAAGCCTTTCCGACCCGAAAGGCTGATAGGTTTCATAATCATAATAATTAATTTTGAAATAACCAATTTGCCATAAATTTGGGATTAAAACCAAAACTCCATTTCCGTCGGTATTTTTGAGGAGCCTTTTGTTTCAACATTAGCATTGGTATCTGTGACGAAGCCGACTCTCTGTCTCGCCTTTTTAGATTTTTTTTTAAATAAGTTTTTATTTAATTTTTTCACACTTTGTTATCTGATATCGATACCTAGCAACACCTTTACGGATCAGACAGGGTTTTCTTAACATCCTGTATTATAATTATGTTATTTATAACACCTAGAAACATACAAGCACATATATCTTGTTCGGAACGTCTCGAGTTCTTTGCTGAACAACACAATATTAAAC
Organism: Autographa gamma; assembly: GCA_905146925.1. NCBI lineage: Eukaryota > Metazoa > Arthropoda > Insecta > Lepidoptera > Noctuidae > Autographa > Autographa gamma. The sequence continues at coordinate 4,225,697 of LR989868.1, read as the reverse complement.
ATTTTTTATCCGTAGATAAAAGTTGCGTTTACAAAATTGGAAGTTAGTTCCTTAATTATTACCGCGTTTAATACACAACTATGTAAATAACATATATTATAATATAAGAGCACATTTCAGCATGCAGCTAGTTTTACGAGAAATATAATTAAATAGCTTCTCTTTGGCATTGTGTTGAGACATAAGCTTACAGCTGATTAATATAGACGTACTGCTTGTAGCGTGCGGTGTCGACGCAAGTTAATGATATTACAACATTTAATACATATTGTTTTATATATAAAAGTCGGGACAAATTAATAGACCACATATTTTTCTAGTACTTTTCTAATACTGAAGACTGAAAGCTTGAGTATGAAATTAGTCAATAAATATTTTATATTTACGTGCATTTCTAGGCATGCTTGACAAACAAGCAAAGCTTTCAGTCTTTACTTCAAGGTTACATTTTTAGCATTACCTTTTAATAGACACTTTATAAGTGTGTCCCATTAGTTTGTCCCGCAGTGTATAAATGGGTGTTCGATGTTACTTCAACATTTCAACTGTTACATATATTGCTTATACAAATTGACAAATGAGATGATCTCGTTACATGTTAGTGTTCCATGCAAGCCCATCAGAGATAAGCACCGAGCCTGTAAAGAAATATCCATTTATTATAGCAGCTACCATTAAATTATATTAAAAAGAAGAAATAGAGATATAGAGATTAGAATATAATATATATTTTCGGTGGGATATAAACTAGATAGTATTAAGAGAAATGAAAAGAAGAAATTTAGCGAGCTGTTGCTTGAACAGTTACAAACAAAATAACAAGTGTTCAAAGTGATTTACATGCGGTTTCTAAATATGTCTGATTATTTATTATACGTGTCATTACGCTTTAGGATATAATGAATCATTTGTTGAAACCATTACAGTAACAGCTCACAAGTATTTATGCCTGACCAGTTATTAAATATTACCCTCTAAATACTGAAGAAAATAATGTGTTGCAGCCAAGACCAGAACCATAGACTAGATAATAATTAAATAAAACTCCTTAATGTTTAATAAATGCTTAATATTTTGAGGATTAAAATATATTATTATAATTATATATTAAATTGCTTAGGAGTGCCTTCATCGAGCTAATAAATACTGAAGTATAAACTTAGCATGCAACAGAGTAATAGAAAAAGTAACGTGCATAACTTAAAATACTTACCGCAGGAAGCCAACAATGCAAGCAAACATGTATCATTCCAAAATAGCCTTTAATTACCATAGAAATAAAACTCAAATCAGATTCAGCATTTCCAAACTTAGAAATGGTGCTTTTAGAACATGTTCTACAAGTACGGTGCACAAATTAATCACTTATTTAAATACACACCTTATCTTAAAAACATCCCAATAACGACCTAAATTAAAAACATCAGAGAAAGTCATAAGTAGAGGTTACTACTTAGAATATTTAACACTAATTTGTGTTTACACAGATGTTTTATATTCTTAAATGTACTGGGTGCATAATATTTATAGACAAGAGGAAGTGATACAAGGAAATTTTAAAACATTTTTATAGGGGTCAAACTATGTACAGTCATGAACATTTCTGACGTAGCAATATTTTTGTAACATTAAATGCTAAATAGTTGTGAATGTCCACGACTGTACATTTATAATGTTTTAAAATACACTGTTCAACTTAATAAACATTTTATCTAGCAGGTCGCTATTGGACCTTATTATATAAATAAATATATTATAATTATTTTCGTTAGTTTTTACTTGAACATATGATTAAATTATGTCACAACAGTATATTTTATATCAACCACATGTCAGTTTGTAGTTGTTTACAAGTGAATGCCAAAATCTCAATCAGGGGTATAAACTCAAAACTTAATTAAACTGGGGAATCAGTCGCAATCAATTTACACAAGGAATGATTTCATACAATATTCTTTGTCCACGATCGAAAAACTTAATTATGATACTAGTTATACAAGTAAACATGGAATTGTAATCATAAATAACACACGATTAATATAATTTTGTCAGCATGTAAAACACACATTTTCCAATAGCTAAGGTGTGGAGAACTATCACCTAAGTGTATTGATCACTTTGTTGTCATTTACTCAATATAATTCCAATAATTCAGACATATGGGAAACCTACCCATTGGACAGCTCATAGCAGTTAAGTCCAGAAAAAAGACCTTAACGTTATTGTCATAAGATTGAATTTACCTAACAAAATATTCGTTCGATCATGGACAAGAGTGATTCCCCAGCTGTGGCGCAGATTTACCTGACTCGCGAGTGCAGCGCGGCTCGCTCCTCGGAGGGCGTGTCGCGCAGGAAGGTGGAGGACAGGTTCAGCACCACCATGAGGCAGCACAGCAGCAGCGGGCCCAGGATGGCGCCCTCGGGGCCCAGGTAGAAGATGCCGCCCGCTATGGCCAGCCCCGTCACGTATGGGTGACCGCCGCTGGGTAATTAAATGACATTTGTATTAGTCGTTTAATGTAAATTGTAATAAAGAGGTATTTTTACATATCTAGGATAGACAGTATACAAGTTACATTTTGTACTGGTTCAATGATGTTAGTCTCTATTCAGTTTTGGTAGTGTAAGTTACGAATATTATGCACTTTAGAGTACAGCATTTTTTGTAGCGATCAGTAGATAGATTTCACAGACAAAAAGAAGAAACACTTCTTTGTGTCTTATAAAAATAATACAGGGTCGGGCAGGGCTTTTGTAACAAAAGCCCTGTCCGACCCGTTAAGGGGTTGTTAGGTATTGATATCTGACTACATTAATGTCGAAAAACAATGGAAAAAAAATTATAACCCAATTATTTTTTTCTCCAAATTGATAGTGAGAGTGACGGCATCATTGCAGGTTCTGCCAAATGATCATACAAAAGGCCACCATTAACACCGACGGAAATGGTGGTGTAGTTTTTGATTTATCTTCAAATTCAGGGAATTTGGCGGCTACTTCAAAGTTCATTATTATTGTTGTTATCATGAATATTCAAAATTTAAAATTTTATTTGGGTATGTTTTGGTGAACCCTATACCCCCCTTTCGAGTCGGTCAGGGATTTCGTAACACCATGTATAAATACAAATAACCAATTACTTTCAAGATTTAGGGAAATGTGTTACATTTATTTGAATTGTTCATCTCTAGTTTATTTCAATATGCATGAGGCCTTACTCTTTAATCTCGGCGTACACGGCGGCATCGAGGAAGGCGATGGGCGCGGCCTGCGCGAGCGGCAGCAGCAGCGCGGCCATGGGGCGGCCCTGCAGCCACACGTCCAGCGCGGCCGGCAGCCCCGCCAGGTATGGGCCCAGGAACGGCGCCGCGCCCAGCACTGCCGCCAGCACTGTGGCATACCCACACACTTACTATACAAGGCTATAAGCTTCGTCAATACACTAAAATAGATGATGATTTTGTAACAAACTTATTATAATTTATGTTGTTTCACTATTAAGGATATTATAAATAAAAGCTACATTTTACTACAAATGTCTAATTTTCTGAATTTTTTCACACAAAATCTGTCCCAATTTATGGCAAATAGACTTTCCTTTTATTTTTAATACTTTTCCAGTTTGCTCAATAAAAATGACAAAAATAAATATTTTTGAAAACAGAGTAACTAGGGTCATAGTTTCATGATTATTTCTAGTAGATAGTATGTTTTACAAAAACGTATATAAAAATGAACCTTGACTAACCTTTGATAAACTAATTACAAAAACAAGAATTACTACGTTATTTTTAAACTCCTCATAATGTCTTGTATGATGCAGGTCAACAGTCAATCAAAATCAAAATGTAAAATTATATTATTTAATCATTACAAAGAGTAACAAAAATCAAGTTTTCTTTTTCTTATTGTCTGTAGGTCTTGGGGGCCGCAACTGTGCGTACACATACTTGTAGAAGTCGAGAGCTTTCTGTCTGTCGTACGCTACATTGTTCCTGCACTGCGCACCGACGCAGCGGTTCACATACTCTTCGGGAGGCGACTTCGGTTCCTCCGAAGGCCTCTTATGTGACGTACTTGTACTCCTTAACGTCTCAACAAAGTCCTTTGAAGAATCGAACACTACTTTAATAGCAGTTCTGTTGGTCATGTTCAAATGAGTGTCTTTGAGTAGGTCATCTTTGTCAAGTGCTGTCATAGCGGCACTAGCGTCCCCGTGCGGGGAATTCGCCTGCCGTATGAGGTAAAACGTTGGAGCGGGTTCCGTAACATCCTCGTCGGTAGTCACCTCCTGATTATGCTTATCACTGTACAACAAACACATCACTTGTGGATCCAGTGTCAGCTGGCACATGTCACTATCGAGCAATATCTTCACAATGTCAACTGGCAGGGTACAGGGCGCTGATAAACAAGTATTATTGTTCGAGTTGTCTAAAATAATGCTATGAAGTTCCGTGTTAGTCGTTGCAGTTTTTAGAAATGCTATGTTGCGACATCTGCAGTCCATTTTGTTGCTGTTAAATGTAACTGTGGTTCCTGCAGACTTGCAACTAGCGTAGTCGATTGTTATCGAGTGTGGTTCAAGGCCAACTATCCTATTATTCGCAAAAATGAAATGTTTCTTGTAGTTCCTTTTCCTTTGACACTTGATGCTGTTAAAAGCATTGCCTTTCAGTTTACTGAACTCATTTTGAGTTATGTCCGTATTGACAGATTTAAATAAGAAACCATTTGCGCTAATTTCTCTAAATTTATTGCCGACGACGTGTAAATTATCTGCAGTTATGTTCACGGCTCCGCCTTTGATATCATTAAAGGTACTTTCCGATATAGTTACTGAAGTACCTTGCACAGTGATACCTTTAAATTCCAAGTTCTCAATCCTGGTATTAGTGATTGTAAATACTGAGTCAGAGCCCATAATAGCCTCTACGGCTTGATTACGTACGTCTGTTATTGTAACGTTATCAAATTCAATGTTTTTTATACCGGTCACGTTATAAATCGCTTTAGTGTTAATCGTGTTTATTTTACTGTTTGATACTCGAATACTTTTCAGCGTTGGTGCTCCTAAGCATTTTAGTTCTGTGAGAGTGGTCGGAGATTTGAACATCCTTCTTGGTAGTGAGATGATTTCTCTGACATTGTCTATGGTTAGTTCTGGTGGAGTTTGTAGCAAGGAGGTTGCGGATAGTGAGACGAACTCGAGTCTCTGGCAGTCTTTCACTTTGAACCGCTGTAGTTGTGATGCCCTCTGCAGTATCGGGCAGTCGAGCACGACTCGCAGATCATTGCAGTTCTGTACGGTCACACTTGTTATGTGGTCAGTGTAGTAATCCTTTAGGTGTATTATAAATTCCTGGAACCAAAAATATCATGATGTAGACATAAGAAACTTAATTAAGAGGTAAGTTAACGTAAGTAACTGAGTAACTGAAAGATATATTAAGAGCAAATCAAGAAATGTGGACGCCTCCAAAAATTACAATATAGAAGCTGCAGTAAATAATCACAGAAGCGTTATTAGGTATGTAAATTATTACCAAACTTAAAACATTACATAAATAAATGACAAAGGAGATATATACTCACATTTCCCGTGACGCCAGCGCAGCTGTACACCAGTTCATTCGGCAGATTATTGACGCACACCCACTCAGGGTCCTGACAGCTTGTGAAGTTTATTCTGACACTCAAAACGGACTGCACTATCACAGGGAAGAACAACAGTACTACACTCCTGTGGGCCATCACAGTCACACGTGATGCCACTACGATCTATCGATTTGCACAATAACGCGCACAATAAAAATATCACACGGCCACCGGCCACGAGCGAATATCATCCCGCGATAATTCTGTTTATGACGTAAACACATTCATGAATTTTATCGTAAATTAAAAAAAAAAACTCAGACGAGTCAAGTCTAGGTTGTTTTGTCAAGTTAAATTGATTTGGAAAAGCTTTTGGCTATGAGATAAAACGGTGAGGCGCTCGAATTAGGATGTTGTGGGCTTACGGAAGGTAAGTAAATTCGCCTCTAAACAACAGCAAATATTTCGAAAGCCTGCTAAAATGAAGCTGCTTAGTATATACGAACAACATAAGATAAAGCACTAGGAAACAATGAAGGGCGGGCTTATCGATGTTCTGCCAACAAATTGTTTGAACTTCAACACTTTATTACAAACAGATATAAAAAAAATACGTCGTATATGTAGTTTTTTGAAAACGTTGATTCATTTGTTTTTTTCCAAAATTTTTGAGACGGCCTGGTTTAAATTTAAGTTTAAAAACAGTCCTGATATTGGCCTCGTTGACCTCTGATGATCTCAGACAGTATATCTAGTGTAAATATATTAGTTTTGCTACTAATAGAAAGTAACAAGCTTTATCATTATCGCCGCAGTGCGTGTAATATGTAACATTATACTAATGGCTAAGGTCATGTTTGTCGATACGTATCTAAATTTATACTGCTGTCCCTGGGCTTGAAATATCGAGGACGGTTGACATTGAAATACCTACGATAAATGAACACTATATGTGTACACTTTATAAAAAAGTACAAGAAAAATAAGTAAGCGTAACAATCAAAACGTAAAGCCGCCAAAAAAGTAATTTTCAATTAACTTAAAACAATGAACATGATTTGATTATACATAATTATACGGGAAATATCACTATACCCGGTCACGAGAAGGACTGATAAACTAACCTTTTAAAGAAATGAATCACGAAAGAAAAAAGTACTAAAACATTAATATAAAAGTATGAAATGGGTCTCACCTGATGGTAAGTAAACAACTTTGGCTCCGAACAAGTTGTGAACCAACCACGTCCACAGACCGTAGAACAAGGCCATCTTGAATGAAGCTCTGAACACCTAGAAATAATATAGCAACCACTTGTAGTTATTAATAAAATTATAGTTGGTATTTATGCTTGTTTATACCTATTTTTTATTTATTTGTGTCAAACAAACAGTTACGTATTATATCTGCGTAAATAATGTAACTTAATCTATTTCCAAAACATTGATCAAATCAAACATATGGGTCTAAGATGTGTTTCCTTTCTGTTGCAAAAAACATATATTTTAAGGTTAAAATTCATATACTGCTCTGGCTTAACTTTGCTAAAAAAATATAATTTCTTTTTCGTACTTCATGTTATCTACTCGTCCTCTTAGTAAATGTAATCTGACAATGCTCTCTGTGATTCTACTTCAGATTCTCATTCAGTCTCTTAAAAGTAAATACAAGATTTACATATATATATACGTATAAGAAAAGCTCTAAGTTATGTTTTTACCTGATTGATGGCCACAGAGAGTGCGATGCCGAGTCTCGGTCCGAAGTTGGGCTGCACCTGTGTGATCACCTCGACCGGCTTGTAGAACGCGTTGCTGGACGCAAGGAGGTAGAAGAGTGTTGTGAAGAACACCACCTGGTGGCAAAACGGTGCAATATTCAAGAGTTTTGTATGGTTATTAAAGTTAAGGAAATAAAGATGAGGACAACGAAAACTAAAATTTTATTATTTTTTGTGTTATATTTGTAGCTATTTTTAGAATTTAACCAATTTGCACCGATAAAAAGTATTTTTTTTAATACTTGAATTATTTTAATTTTTTTAAGTAGTTACTACATTACCTTTTAATTGAAACCGTTACTTTGCAATTTGCTTTAGCTAATAACCATAGTTTTGTAAGTCTATAGGGACAGACATAATTAAACTCACGGCCATACATAACGTATTACTCACCAAGTTAATAAACATATTGATGAGCGCGCTCCCGCCGCACAGCAACAGCGAGGTGAACGCGCCCACCGAGCCCGCCAACAGCGACACGTTACTGGCGAGAGGCGCCCAGATGCTTGTTGCTATGGCGCTTAGAGTACCCACGTTGGCTTGCACCCATGTCACTATGCCCGAGATGTCGAACATACCTGCTCAAAGAGAAAATGTCTTTCAAGTGTTACTCATCAATTACAAACCCTGTAGAACACCTAGTGTTGTTCTATGTCTAGGTACCTACAGGGTGGGCAATCAATGTCAGTTTTATGATTTGTTTTTTTTAGTCTTCTTAGCGTATCGATCAATGGCATAGTAGCTAGATTTTTGTGGACCAGTACTCAGCCAGTTTTTTTAGTGAGTTCTTTTTACATGCATATAATTAGATGCATTATATTCACTTATAAAAATGTTAAAACACGGTTTTACATAGTATCTGCATAATTATGATAATACACAGTATATTCGATTTTAAGCTTTAAAATAACTCTAATAAAACTCTGCATCATCCTATACGAGCACGAGCATAGATCACCACGGTTGCTCACTACGAATTGGCGATTTAGATCCCAAATATTGGAATAAATAAAATAAACGCTATTATTTTTCTCTTACCAGGAGCATTCGAGACATCATTGACGAAGGAATCCCAGGAGTCCTGTATGGCTGAGCCATCGACCTGAGGGCCTACAGTCGAGGTGAAGTGGCCCGACACCCAGCTCTGGTACACGCGGTCCCAAAGCTCCAAGATCTGCTGTTCCACGCGACCTATCTTCTCAGGGTCACCTTCTTTCAGGATGCTTTTTACCTAAATTGTAATGAAACAAATAGTTTACCTGTTATACACGCGTACGGTACAAACGAGTATATAACAAGCGCTACAACACTATAAGGATATTTGGTGGCGAATTTATGGAAGAATACACCGGTAACTGTCGCGATCGTAGAAATCTGTACAGTGTACACTACTGCTGTCAGATTCATTTAAATCCTCAGTTTTTGAGGTGAACCTAGATTAAGGTTCAGCAAAGTATACAGAAAAAAATAACACTACGTTTTTCTAAATTCTTTGCTAAACCAAAACTAATTGTACTAAGAATACATTACACCTGCATTTTAGGCTGTTGTACAAGGTATATAATTTAATGTTTGTATAGATTAATTTTCTTATGATCCATCGTTTTGTGAATACCTGTGATATTAGATGAACACTTACTATTTTCTGAATCTTTATTTAATCCGATGGAAGCAGAAAAAGAAATATAGTGATAATTACAAATTACATTACAATTTGTTTTTTATATAGGTGCACTTTTCCGTGCGTAAATGCATAGTGCCGGAAAAAAAAACTTACTAAATGTCTTACCTACTACAGTACTACATAAAACAAGTATTAACACATAAACACACCACATTCAGATATAACGCATAAAAAGTTTTGATTTACTCACCGCTGTTGAGATTCCCTCCCTGCCGTAGGTGTAAGCATTGTCTATGAGTGAGTCCAGCTTTTCCTCCCAGCCTTCAGGGAGGTACGCGTGCAGCTCACTGTTCTGTACGTAGGTGCTGTTCAACAGACTACCACTTAACTGGACCACTACTATAGCTTCCGAGTATATCTGTAAGAGTAAAGAAACGTTGAAGCAAATATTTAATGGCTGTTATAGTTGAAGTTTTATAAAGGTCGGTAGTTATTCCTTAAGGATGGCTAACTGTGATATTTTTGCTAGACAAGGGTAGCATACAATGGCCGCTTGGCAGCACAGTATAAATGATGTTAAAACTCTTCAGTTTGATGCCAGCTTGCATTTTAGCTCACGAGAAAAAAATATTCGATATTTATTTATTATTCGAGGAGGCGCTATTTCTAGCTCTACGACATTTCTGGGTAAGGACACTACTCAAAATAAAATAAGGTCCACCAAATTTTAAAACATTTTGTCTAAATTATTAGATTTACTGATAGTCTATGCATGTAGATATAAGGGGTATGTATCACACAAGGCACTATCTATTAGATAGGGTGTATAAATCACATAAGGTAGCACGTATTACAACTGACAAACGACTCTTCGTTTGATTTGTCGAACATTATCAATGCACATTATGATGACACAATACCTGTATAAAAATAAAAACAATAGCGACGGTGAGGAAGAGTATGAGGCCGACGATGACGATGCAGGTGGACACGGTGTCCACGGAGCTGTACGCCATGTCGCGGAAGCTGGAGTTGCACAGACACGCCATCTTGCCGAGCCCGCGCACGTGGGCGGGGAGCAATGCTGATTGTCTGGTCAAAGAAAAATATATTGGAAGAATTACGAAAGGAGGTTTAGGTTGTCTAAGTAGGGTTTTAGATTAAATGTAATTTTAAGATGTACGTAAACAATGAAGGCTGATCGACGTCTAAACTTTGGACCTTAGACCTTAACAAATAAAAATGATGTTAAATGTGGGTCAACTCATCCTTGAAAAGTTTTTTTTTTTTTACATAAATTATTTTACAAACAGTAGTATCTACGTTTTTAAACTGACTTCTTCGAAGTATGTTGTTTTAATGTTATTTGTATCTATTTTATTTATAATTTTGTTACAGCGTAAATAATTCTTACCTCAATTTCCACCAGCACTTGACTTTCCCCATAACATTATTGTAATGGTTTTCAAAGAACAACCAAACTCCGAAATAGTCCAACAGCCTCTTTAGGACATGAATAGCTAAGAAGAACAGAGTCACTGGCAAAAGCCATATATGCTTCCAAACGAGCATACACAAGCATCCAAAGAAAAGCAGCTTAAAATACAAAGCAGTTTCTTCTTCACTGTCATAATTATTCTTCATGTAATTTTCGTCCAATGACCTTTGTTTAAAGGCGGCAAGGAATCGGATGTCGGATTTCAGTTTCGAGTTCGACAAAGGCAGTGCAGATAATGTCCTCGTTTTGTACAACATTTTCGGATGTCTGGGCGAGCTTTGTATAGGATCGTTGGCTGACCAGCTTCCTCTCTTAGTCATGGTGTCGGGAGTGACAGGAGACGGGGTATCCTTGTCGGGAGTCGTTTCTTGTTCGCTTGATTCTATTTGAGATTCTTCTTCTGGTTTCTCCTCGATTTTTTCATCGATTTCGTGGTCGGGAGAAACTGCTTTGTGTAATGCTAGCAGGATAGATGCTTCTGGGTCTGAAAAATTAATTCAATTTGTATATTATAGTTACCCCACGCCATAGTAACTAAGATAAATTAACCTAGGCCACAGTCATGATTGGCTGTAGATGATATATCTTTAATTTAACTAAAGATAAGTCCTGTTTTCATAGGTATCACTTTTGGACAAAGAACTTGCTAGGAGTCAAAAATAGATAAAATAGAAATATTTAACTTATTATGTAAAAATATTACCTTTCTCCAACATTTTCTTTTGAATATCCAGCACTTCTAAAGCAAAGCCAGTGATGCAGATACACTGGAGTAGCGCAAAAGTGTACACCTGCAGGGAACCAGTCAGACTTGCTATGAAACTCGACACCACCAGCCACAGCAGCTGTGACGTCATCCGAAAGATATCCGCCCTCTGTGGTGTCCATAGCATGTATACGCTGATGACGTATGCCAGGAATATTGTCAGGGTCTAAAAATTTATACAAAAAAATTAGTAAAGAAAATTGTTCCACACAAATATGACCAGTAGAGAAATTTCCCATAAATCTTCTGAATCTGATTCTGTAATTAAGAATGAGGTGGGGTTCCAGCTAATATACTATTTTGAATATAAGGTTCTGCACATAAATAGAGTTTGAAGCCGTTTATTTAAAAAAGTTGAGGTAGGAGAGGAGTGTTGTGAAGCACAAATGAGATTAACACTCACAGTCCATTAAATACTGACTAACTACTTGAAAAGTTTTCGTATGGATAGCCTTACACTTGCCCCATTTACTTTTATAGATACAACTTACAATATAAGAACTGCAGACACTGATCAGCAATGTGGTAGAAAAGCTGAGGAAACTGCTGAACTGCCAAAAGAGGCAGACTAAACTCCTTGGCACCGAGTTGTACAGCCATGGCAACACAAATATTGCAGATAGCAATCCTATCACAGTCTGAAACAGAAATATAATCATAAACAACAATGTCATCACTGAATATAATTATCATCATACATTGTTTCATCTATCACAATCTAATCCCAAGGTAAGCAGAGCTTGTGTTAGTGTTATGGTAACCAGACAACTTATAAACATACTTATATATTTCTTACTATACTTATAAATACATATTATAGACTTATTGCACCCAGACATAATATAAATGATCATGCTCATCACACAAAGATTTGTCCCGGGTGGAGGTCAAACCCAAAACCTCTAGTATAGCACTCAGAGACACTAACCACTAGACCAAAAGGCCCATCAAATAGGCGAGAATGTAGTAAATTATTTACTAATTAAATGTTATTCGTGTGTATTTTACACATTTTCGGCTATCTTTATTTACCATATCGGTCGTACTCGTAAGCCTGCAGGTGGCAAAAAATATATTGAAAAAAGCAGTATTCGTTTACCTTAGGTAATGTTGTGTAACAAATTGCCAACCAACATGCCCGTCAAAACTATTATTACTACTGTCTGTTATTCCTGAACAGCTAAACCACTGAAGCAATAATGATGAAAGTTGGTATGGGGTAAGTCCAAGTCCTAAGATAGTACAGGAAAATTTATGCCACAATAACCAATACCTATCTATGCAGGGCTGCAGGCAACAGTTAGTTACAAATGGAACTATTGATAATATGTATTTACATTTATTTATTTTAATAAATAACATTTACTTTTGCTAGAATTTCTTAGATATTAACATTTAAGCAGTCTTGTTATTACTGCATCCCTGTTTCACTATTATTTTATTAGATTCTGTGAATAAGATAAGAAGTGTAACAATGGCTTATGCATAAACCGTCACACTCAGTTTAAATAACAATAGTGATTCACTCATGCATTACAAGTATACCTTAATGTTCTGTCTATTAAATCTAGCATTACTGATAAGAATAGTAGCAAGTTTTTCTAGATTTTATTGTCCAATCGCCAGGGCCTCTTTAAGCTACTTATACTTTCAGATTGATTTTTTCGATAATGTTTTTACAAAATTCATTTTTAAAGTTTTTAAGTCTTAGCAGTTTTCTTAAATATAGGTAATTTAATCAAATATTTTACATGCATAATTGTTTTTATTCAATCTTGTTTAACTTGAGGATAATATGATAAACAAAACAATTGATTGATTTTACTTTCAATGAATATAAAGACAATGTATGGGAGAGTTAGTTAAATATATCAGTGCTCAACAATATATTTTTATGTTTTCACCTACTAAACTACTAGAAAAAATACAATCACAAGTCATGATTACCTTGTAATGTTCTATGAATTGCTGGCCAACTGTGTCTGATGCAAAATTAACCACATTCACAGGTATAACCATTAAACCCACTATCACAGATGTGTTTGTTTTCTCCAGATCTCCAAACCATGACTTTAATTTCTTCGAAAGTCTATATTTAAATGGATGAAGTAAGGACCCTACCAGTAGAGCCCAGAATAAGGGCTTAAAAAAAGGTTCTAATATAAGAAACAACACATAAACTGCGACACAACATACTGCCAATATGAACAAGGCAAAGGCGTTGTAGAACCCATGTTTCATGGGTTTCTCGTTCCCTTCAGTAATACCGCCTATAATGTTAAATATATTTTCAAAAGGCGACTGCTGCATTGTTTATCCGGTGTTAAAAAAAATAAAAATAGTAAACGTTTTAGTAACATTAAAATGATTCAAAATGAAATAATTTGCAGTTGTAAGCAGAAGTAATCACTTTAAATAATTATGAGATCATAGTTTTTATTTTATTTTCGGGCACTTTTCGATCACATCATTCACATCACAACTCTTTACTAGCGTTCCAACCGCCCATTGCTTGCTTATAAAAAGTCAACTGTGACAACAGGAAGGCTTATTACATTTTAGCAACGAGTGAAAGAGATACAGTACTAGTCTGATCAAAAATGTTTAAAATATAATATTTTACAAATTATAGTGTCAAATCAAAATCAAAGCTGTTTTCAAAGAATGTTTTAAAACAAAATTAATAGCAATACTTAAAAAATGACTACAATGGGTACTTTTACTTTCAAAACCGATAGGAAACTCGTTTTTCTTAATACTTTATTCTATTTAATAATTCTCATTTAATTTAGAAATTAAATTTAAAATATTTACAATAATAAAAAAACAAAGGCTACACAATAAATAAGAAAATTATCATGTAGCCGAAGCGCGGGCCCCATGGCGCGGCATGCTAATATAAATGATATTATCCGACGAGCTCTGGTCGCCGTCGGCGTTCCGGCTGTAGCTGTACTCGAACCGAATGGCCTGGCACGCGACGACGGCAAGAGACCGGACGGCATGTCTTTGTTCCCGTGGAAGGTGGGTAGGCCTTTAGTTTGGGACGCTGCTTGCGTCGATACTCTTACGCCATCCCACTTTCCCAGTACGTCGTGCTGTGCTGGCGCTGCTGCTACGGCTGCTGAGAATCTCAAGCGGCGGAAATATACCAACCTAGTTGGTAGTTATATATTCGAGCCGTTTGGGGTTGAGACCCTTGGTCTGTGGGGTCTGAGTGCACACAGATTTTTTAGAGAGAGAGTTATCCAAACGCCTGGTTGACACTTCGCGTGACCCAAAGAATGGCTTCTATATTATATTACTTTGTAACAATAACAATATATTTTTTGTGTAATAAACTTTATTACATTCATGTTATTTAAATTTCACATTTGCCTTAACATGTAGAAATAAGTATAACTTGAAACCTTTGAGATACATACACATACTGTGTTAATAAAAAATATCCAGTATTAGGATTATCCAAAAGGATATTTTTTAATAACACAGTAGCTATGTGTTAATAAAAAATATCTAGCAGGTAAAAGCAGAGGTTCGATAAGCAGTAGTTTCGTGATAACTTTCTCTATAAACCCTACACCTTAGTAAAAAGTCACTCAACTTTTCGTACCCTACTTATTACTTTTCTCTATGCTTTTCGTTACTCACTTAGGCCTCGTTTACGGAGACGCGGGGCGTCGGGCGTTGCGTTGAGCGGCGCGGTCTGCACTGAATTCAAATATATGGATTTGTATGAGTGCGTTTACGGCGAAGCTATTTTATACGCGTTTCTTTGAAATATTGTTTTTCATTTGTTTTTCGCGGCGGGCCCCGCGGATTTGAAACGCCGCGTCCCACGTGGCGTTTACCGCGGCGGCACACGCAGCGTTTTTCCGCAGCGACGCACGGAGCGGCAATTCTCGATGAAGCTATGCCCGAGGCGGAATCTTCTGTCAGTCTTATTTAGAAATAAGACTGCGGGCACCGCCACTCTTCCCGCCTCGCTTCTCTATGAACAACGTCGTATATTGCTATAGGTAAGTTTGTGTTTACGCGTGCGATGATGCGTGCCGCTCCACGCGCCGCCCCTCCGTAAACAGAAAAAAACGCCCGACGCGCCGCGAGACGCCACGCCACACGCGACGGCCGACGCCCCGCGTCTCCGTAAACGAGGCCTTAGACTAACTCTGAGGTTAGGTAAAAATACTACTCAAGAAATTTTAATACGGGCCTTAGGGAATACTTCCATCGATTTGAAAAATATTTTATTCATAAACAAAGCTCGTAACAGATATCTTGTGTAAACATTTTTTAAATCTTTTCTCGTGTACCAGCTGAAATCATGCTACGTTAATGATCCGATGAAAAAAAATTAAGATTCATATGTTTGATAAAATTATAACAACTTCGATTGTATCTAGATACTTACTACCTAATTCACTTTAATGAAACCTTCTGAAAATTCAACATAAAGAACTGACTTTTTTACGTTAGCTTACATTAAGTGTCATAGCTAACA
Source organism: Autographa gamma (assembly GCA_905146925.1). Classification (NCBI taxonomy): domain Eukaryota; kingdom Metazoa; phylum Arthropoda; class Insecta; order Lepidoptera; family Noctuidae; genus Autographa; species Autographa gamma. The sequence continues at coordinate 4,209,928 of LR989868.1, read as the reverse complement.
TAATTTATTATTTTCATCAGGGACAACAGAATAAAATGGAAAAGCTTTTGTCACACTTGCTCAATGCCTTTGTCGATTTAATCAGTCATTTAGGTAAAAGGCAAAAGCGTTAAAATCCTTTTACTAGTAATGTATTTTTTGTATTCAAAAGCTTTGAAAGTATAATGATTTATGTTACAAATGCTTATATAATCTGAATTTGTACTATAATATTTTAAAAAGTGTTTAAACTTTGGCTCTGTACGTACCTCCCTTTCTTCGGGGAAAGCTATGTTAAAAATACCAATTCTTTTGGGTTTCGTAACCGCCATCTTAAGTTTAGCTAGAGCGAGTGCTTTTATGAAATTGGACGATGGACAGAAAATTGACGAGTTGACTAAATGTGTCATGAGAGTAGTTGAAGGGATCGACTTCAGGAACTTGAGCAAACACACGGATGTGACCGTGGTCAACGATAACGGCGACTTGAAACTATCTGCCCTTCACAATGAGGAGAATATACGCTTCGTTTCAAGAAAGTTTTCGTGGAAGACTAAATACATTACCAATAATGTTTATATCATGATAACTAAAAATTATCAAGAGCTCGCAAATGGTTTAAATGACATGACATTGGATAGATACTGGAACCCCTTTGCGAATTTTATTATAGTGCTGCAAGATTTGCAAGAAAACTACAGTTTGGAAAATGTAACACATTTACTTCATGAGTATAACGTTATATACAATGTTACTATAATTTCGCAGAAAGGCGATGACTTCGCTATTTACAAGTACAATATAACATCAACAAGTAATTGTATGAAGGATAAGTATCTAACATTAGTATCTTGGTGCTCTAAATACCGCGGCGACAGGAGTTTGCCCGTCTTGAATAATTACGGACGCTTCCGTAACTGCAGTTATAAACTGATCACCCATAACGTTTGGCCATTCGTGAATTTTGATACAAAGACCAAAGGAGCGGAACAATATATCATGTATTTATTTCGGAAGCACATCGGAGTCAATATTCATTTGGAACGGTTTTCAAAATTAAATAGATATGGTGAAGTTCAAGAAAACTTTACCATAAAGTTAGTACAAAAAATATCGAATAATGAAGCCGAAGGTGTTTTGGGGGGATTAACGATCAGACCTTTTTATCGTGGCAACTTTTCGTATGCTTACCCATGGAGGATTGACCAAGTGTCATATATTTTACCCCATGCGGAAATGGTCAGGCAGTGGGCTGCAGTTTCACACGACTCCTTTTTGACCTGGGTTGCAGTAGGTCTCATATTTATACTATTTTGTATATCCGCTTCAATGCTATCAATATTTCCTACCAGAGAAAAAGACGTCATTCACGACGTTCTGATAGTGTTCGGATACTTTTTAAACAAGAACATGGTCCGGAATACGCGTTCCGGATGGTCACGGTCGCTCATAGTCAGTTTTCTATTGTATACGTCCTTTATATTTCCATTCGCATTACAGACCAACTTATGCAGCGCGACCACTCGACCGGTTCGAAGTTATGAACCCAAGAGCGTTCAGGAGATCAGACGCTTTCAACCTATCTTGTATAGTGAATCTATAGAAACAGACTTTTTTCGCGGTTATATTAATTGTGGGAGCAGATACAATTGTCTACAAAGGCTACGAAGCCGTCAGTTCAAAAACGAATTTACAGTAATGGCTAATTATAATTTTTACTTGTATAGATTCAAGTTTTTTGATAAGTGGTGCAATCCAGGATTGTATAGATTGCATGAGCCGTTAATGAAAACATTTAGAGCGCTGATTTTTCGTCGCGGTTCCGTTTTGCTTCGACCTATTAATCACTTTATGCTTAATGTGGAATCTTCTGGTGTTCTCCACAAGATCTTAAAAGATATATATCGTCAGCATAATTACTGTACTAATGGGATGCCAACTGATAATCTGCCGCTTGCCTTGAGGGAACTTAGGCCTGCATTTGTGATACTGATTGTCGGCCTCTGTATATCCACATTGGTATTTTTATTCGAGCTGAGGTTTAGGGTGCCAGGCAATGTAATGAAAATGTAGTAAAACTCGTTGTAATGGCTAACATCCAAACAAAGGTAAAAATGTATGGTAAAAACTGCACGCAGCTGTTATGTAACATTTATTGACAACAAATAAAGTTTCTGAGCACGGTGTTACTTGTATTTGTTAATGAACCAGTCGATCATCTGCTTGGCAGCCTCCGGCTTGTCGGCGGGCACCATGTGCCCAGCTCCTCGCACCATGGCGTCCACGAAGTTCCCACTTGTCTTAACATAACTATAACAAAACAACACAATGACAAATATCTACTGATTTTCAGTAGATTTTTTCATTTGGTCCTTTTGTCCAGTGTCCAAGTGAGTAAACTTCAAAGTTAACTACTATTCTATACCAGAGCTGTAATGATAGTTTATTCATGCAAATTAGTCAAAACTTTATGTCTCGTAGCAAAAGCGGTCGGGTACACGAAAACACACAGGATTTTCCTCCACTATTGATATTATATACTGTTTGTGTTGTTCCAAGAATTAAGACCAGCTGTAGGCAACATTTGAACTACTTAGATTTGTAAAGAAATTACTTAATGATCCCAGACAGCTGTTAAACATACTTATATATACCTAAATACATACATATTAGCTATATATAAATTACACCCAGACACATCACCCATTGATCGTGCTCATTACACAAGTATGTATCCTGGGTGGGAATCGAACCCAGAACCTCCGGTATAGCAGTCAGTGTCAGCAATTTTGACCAATAGGCTAGTCAAAATTGTAACATGCATCGAAGAAATGATAACTTGATCTAGTCCTTAACATAAGTTACCTAACAAAAAAAAAATACTCACTATGTAACTTTTGTGTTTTGAGGATCGTAGACAGGAACCCTTTCAGCATTCAGGTAGCCTTCCAGTCCAGTCCAATTGAGACTTTTGTGAGTGTTCACCGACAGCGCGTACGCAACAATCAGATCCAGTTGACCACTAGAAGAGCAAAACACAGTAAAGGTCATTGGTCATCTGAGCCGGTTTGTGAAAACTTATGAACATAAACCACACTACTCGTAGATTTAAATTGTTAAGTTATACCCACTTTTTATTTAATTTACTTTTTATTTTTATTGCGGTATTAAACATTATTAGGTCAAGTAACAATAAATAAATAAATGCGGACAACATCACATACATTGCTCTGAATAATAAATATAAATAAAGTTAGTAGAATTATCATTTGGCTAGAAACGGAGAATTGGAATTCAATATGATTGAAATGGCCTGTACATTGAAATAATAACTTATGAATGTTTTAACAATTTCATAGGATATTTGAGTTGCTAGTCACTTACTTGTAACACATAACTCCATAGTGCTCTAAGAGTTCTTCCAACCAGGGTTTGACTGTTTCATACTCGTCGTTAGCTAGATTATTCCGTACGTCATCTACCTTCGCACTGTATTCCATTCTTTTTACGTGAAGGGCGCTTTGTATCTCAGGCTTATTTAAAAACATGTTAAGGCTAATGGGGACTGGACTACGTCCAGTGAACTCATTCAGATAGTTATAGGGGTCAACACGTGCGTAATTTATCACATAATTAAATATCTGATGGGCAATCTAGAAATAGGTAAAATATGTTATTTGAATACATTATTAGATTGAACTTGAACTGAATTACTTTGAATAAAATACTACGAAGCAGTTTATTGAAACAAATATTAAAAAATGAGAAAAAAGTCTCAAAATTAGGTGATTTCATGATTAACACACAATGTTGTTAAGGTAATATTTAAAAATCGTGTCTAAGATGCGGTTAGAAAAATATCTCCCATTACAGAAACGGTGATAATTTACTTTTTATATTTGTAAGACTGATTCCATGTAGTTGCTTTGATACGCACCTCCTTGTATTCCGGTATATTGTGCTCCGCCCAGTTCCTGCGAGCTTCCTCCTCCATCTGATGTATGTAATCGGCTTGCAATTGGTCGATCAGACCAATTTGGAACGCAAGCTCCGAGTAATGCAGCAATGTCGGTGGGTCTGTCCAACCATCTCCTATGGCTAGCCCCTGAAACCAACGAAAAATTGTATTTTAAATCATATCAGTACGTCAAGGAAAACTCGAGATAAAATTGCAGTGGGTTCATGGAGTTCCAATTTTAGATTTTCTGTTATATACCATCTTTATGAAAAAGATATTCAAAATAAGTAAATCTCAAATGTGAATTCTACTACAAGAGTGACCTTACTTTTAAATTGATTGGCATCGACTCATCTTGGTTGTTATGGATATAATGTCCAAAGGCGGGAATGTATTTGCCGGCGTAAGATTCCCCCGTTAGGAACAGAGGAGCTGTTCTTAGTTCTGGAAACACCTGAAGGAACTGTTGCATGAGGCTTAGCAGACTAGCACCCACCTGGAATGAATACAGGTATTAAACCATGGTTCATTAATTATGTTATTTAATAACGACGAACGTGTTATTAAACAGTTCTATGTTTACTACTACAACAAAACAGTAATTACGAAAGATCGTAAAATTAAAGAAGAATATATTGCTGCAGTAATAAAGGTACCCATTATTGGCTTTTAATTTACATTACATTACTAACCATATCTTCATCAGTAGCATAGTCGCCTCCTTCCGAAAAGCTGAAGCCAGTCCCGACTGGGTTGTCAATGAAGATCAGCGAATAGTCTGATCCCCAATGAATAGGCCTTTTTTCAACTGAAAAATGGATAAGCAAACATTTTTGGGACAGCAGAGAATGCCGTGCTGAGAGTCAGCAAAAAAAATTGCAACTTACCTGTATTTCCATCAGTTGAAAAGGGGCCTATTTCAAAAAACAGGCCGTACATGGAAGACCCCCCTGGTCCCCCTTGCAGCCACACGATCAATGGAGCGTCTTCTAAGGGCGCTTCTTGTGCAGGGAAGTACCAGAAGAACAGGTTCCAGTTGTTCGTTTTGTTCACGGTGAAGTACGCAGCGTGACTCTTGACACCAGCGAACAGGCTCGGGTCCACTGCAGACAGCTCTTTCGCTTTCTCTGTCTCTCCATTTTCAATGTAAGGTGTTAGAATGAGAGGTCCGTCTTGAGCATTGTTTTGCCGTTCTAAGACAACCCCAGCCAAAACATTTACACTGAAATTCACAGGTTATTAAAGATTTTAAGTTGAATTTTATACGATATATAATTAAATGATATTATGCAGCTATAGATTTTTTCTTACCAAAGTAAAGGCAATAAATAAACCAATGTGAACATAGTTTATAAGTAACTCGTAAACAGTAGGGTCCGCTATTTAAAGCAGTTACATAGTGAGTAATATTCAAAATATTCATTCTATGTTTAATTTATTATGCGCATTTGTGTTCAAATATGAAAAACTCTCTTATCAAGAATATTTTACGCATAATTTAGGTATTAAAATTATTTTACTTATTTACTGATTACCTTAGTCTATCTAGCTGCATATATGTCGCAGAAAAATAGTATAATTTGGCATTTTACATACGGCGTCGTCAGTTTAAAAACGTTTGCGGTTATGTAATATGCCGTAGGCAACATGACACTCGTTCAATTGTTATAATGCGACGTTAGTGTTATTTTAGGGTGACTATGCTCATTAAAATCTCGAGACACATTTTTAATTACATACGTCGTCGCTCGCTTCGCTCGCTCTGTTGCAAGGTCAAAATATCTAACCTAACCTATTGATTTCTGTCACAAAGTTGAACCTAATCAAGCAATGGATTTCTGGGCCTATGAATATGTGAATATTCGATCAAATACATGTTTTTTTGACCAAAAATACTCTGCAGGAGTCCTTCACGACCCAGAGTCTATGGATACCTCAGCATTTTTGAAGTGCCGGATAACCTTAAAAACTAAATTCTTCAATTTGCCTCGGCATTATGTATATGGTGTTAAAATTTTCGATGAAATGTTGAGGCATATTATAAAGTGACAAGGCAATCTACATTTTGTCTTCGGCATATTACATAAACACAAACGTTTTTTTAACTGACGAGGCCGTATGAAAATGCCATATTATACTATTTGTCTGCGCCATATATAAAAAGGAAAGGCTAAATGTGTTGGTCACACCTGGACGGATTTCGATTATTCTTTTTTTTTGTTGTGTTAGTTATTATCAGGAGAAGGTCTATATGAAAAAAAATAATCGAAAATTGTGTGGATTTTTTAAGTAATCCTAACCTTTGTTACGATAGTGATTTGTTGGATTCATCTGAGGCACCGGGAACGTGACCTAGGTATTCATGCGGGTGAAACCGTAGAACAGAGCTAGTAATCATATATAAATAATATAACTTACTTTTTCATCCTTTTTTGGAAGCAGTTTGTTTATTACATGATTATCTACAAAGATCCGTAAACGCTAAGCATTATAATAAGAAGACCCCTTTAAGAGCAGTCGAGGCCCGAACCCCGCAGGGAGTACCCTTAGTGGACGTTGCTGACGTAGTTAGTTTTTCCTATCGCTCTGGCTGGAGGCCTTAAAGTCCTCACCAAAAGTCCAGTGAAGCAGTCAAAGCCTGCGCTCAGCCTAACTGCAAAGATCGCTACAAAAAAAACCGTTTTATAGCTTATTTACTTGGCATTGGATGTATGTCTCAATGTTTGTTTAGATCAAAACTTGCAAGCTAAATTAGTACCACTTATTGCTAACATGTTAAAACGAAATTTTGCATAGTTAGGCTTAAAATTTTGGTGACAATAATAATATAGTATTGTGATTATTATGTATTGATGTTTTATAATATTGTTTGCAAACAAATAATTGTGCAATAATGATTATTATTCCTTGTTTGGTTCATGATTTCTTTCTACGTACTGATATTGCTTTATGTTATTAAGTATATAAGTATATATCTATCGATGTTATGATTGATTCTTAATTTATTTTTATAATAATATTTTTTGTCTCATTGTTCTTAAATTGTATAATATATTAGCGTTAAGACTTGTAAATAATAATGTAATAAGTTTTACAGTATTATAATTAATTGTTGAGTTTTATTTAATACATTGTATACGGTAGTTAATAATATCAACCGTCAGAGGCGCTACTGTAGCACCACTAACAAAAAGAAAATAGAGTTACGTATGTGTGTGTACTTCGTACGTTAGTTTAGGTAACTTGCTAAAGCGACACGTTTTAGCCACGAAAGGTCTCTCTTTACCCTACTTATTACTTTGCTCTGTGATCACATCTCTTTTCTAGCGTTCCAGCCGCAAAAACTACAGCAAACACAAACTACAAAGTCAACTGTGAGAACAGGAAGGCTTATTAAATTTTACAATGAGTGATCTTTCACTCTACTATTGATACAGTACTAGTCTAATCAAAAAATGTTTAAAGCATGATTATGGTGTGGGACGCAAGTGCGTCGACACCTTTGCGCCATCTCGCCTCTCCCTCTCCGGGCGCTGCTGCTGGAGCTGCGGAGACCCTTATGCGGAGAAACTATAATAACCTAGTTAATACTCAGTATATACAGAGGTCAGATAAGCAGTAGTTCCGTGTTAACTTGTAAAAATGAGTGACTCCTAGGGAATTGAATACTTCTATCGATTTAAAAAATATTAAATTCCTAAACAAAGCTTGTAACAGATATTTGTGTCCTACACAATATTTGTTACATGCAGGGTTCTGACACCACGCCGCACCCCATGATAGTGCGTGGTTGCTGAACCAATACGCTATCAGAACAGTCATTTAAAACATTACCAATTACTGTATAAATATTGGTAAATTTTAAACCTTTTCTCATCTACCTATTGAAATGTTGCTACCTTAATGATCTGTCTCAAAATGTGAGATACGTGTGTGATAAAATTAAAACAACTTTCATTGTATCTAGTTACTGAAACCTTCGGAAAATTCACTATAAAGAACTGATTTCTTTTTATGTCAGCTTACTCTAAATATCTTAACATAATTTTTTATTTTTATCAGGGACAACCAATGGGACAACAGAATAAAATGAAAAGCTTTTGTCACACATGCTCAATGCCTTTGTCGATTTAATGAGTCATTTAGATAAAAGGCAAAAGCGTTAAAATCCTTTTACTAGTAATGAGGTTTTTGTATTCAAAAGCTTTGAAAGTGTAATGATTTATGTTACAAATGCTTTATATAGTCTGAATTTGTACTATAATATGTTAAAAGTGTTTAAGCTTTAGCTCTGTACCTACTTCCCTTTCTTCGGGGAAAGCTATGTTAAAAATACCAATTATTTTGGTTTTCCTGACCGCCATCTTAAGTTTAGCTAGAGCGAGTGTTTTTATTAAATTGGACGATGGACAGAAAATTGACGAGTTGACTAAATGTGTCATGAGAGTAGTTGAAGGGATCGACTTCAGGAACTTGAGCAAACACACGGATGTGACCGTGGTCAACGATAACGGCGACTTGAAACTAGCTGCCCTTCACAATGAGGAGAATATACGCTTCGTTTCAAGAAAGTTTTCGTGGAAGACTAAATACATTACCAATAATGTTTATATTATTATCATGATAGCAAAAAATTATCAACAGCTCGCAAATGGTTTAAATGACATGACATTGGATAGATACTGGAACCCCTTTGCGAGTTTTATTATAGTGCTGCAAGATCTGCAAGAAAACTACAGTTTGGAAAATGTAACACATTTACTTCATGAGTATAACGTTATATACAATGTTACTATAATTTCGCAGAAAGACGATGACTATGCTATTTACAAGTACAATATAACATCACCAAGTAATTGTATGAAGGATAAGTATCTAACATTAGTATCTTGGTGCTCTAAATACCGCGGCGACAGGAGTTTGCCCGTCTTGAACAATTACGGACGCTTCCGTAACTGTAGCTATAAACTGATCACCCATAACGTTTGGCCATTCGTGAATTTCGATACAAAGACCAAAGGAGCGGAACAATATATCATGTATTTATTTCGGAAACACATTGGAGTCAATATTAATTTGGAACGGTTTTCAAAATTGAATAGATATGGTGAGGTTCAAGAAAACTTTACCATAAAGTTAGTACAAAAAATATCGAATAATGAAGCCGAAGGTGTTTTGGGGGGATTAACGATCAGACCTTTTTATCGTGGTAACTTTTCGTATGCTTACCCATGGAGGATTGACCAAGTGTCATATATTTTACCCCATGCGGAAATGGTCAGGCAGTGGGCTGCAGTTTCACACGACTCCTTTTTGACCTGGGTTGCAGTAGGTCTCATATTTATACTATTTTGTATATCCGCTTCAATGCTATCAATATTTCCTACCAGAGAAAAAGACGTCATTCACGACGTTCTGATAGTGTTCGGATACTTTTTAAACAAGAACATGGTCCGGAACACGCGTTCCGGATGGTCACGGTCGCTCATAGTCAGTTTTCTATTGTATACGTCCTTTATATTTCCGTTCGCGTTACAGACCAACTTATGCAGCGCGACCACTCGACCGGTTCGAAGTTATGAACCCAAGAGCGTTCAGGAGATCAGACACTTTCAACCTATCTTGTATAGTGAATCTATAGAAACAGACTTTTTTCGCGGTTTTATTAATTGTGGGAGCAGATACAATTGTCTACAAAGGCTACAAAGCCGTCAGTTCAAAAACGAATTTACAGTAATGGCTAATTATAATTTTTACTTGTATAGATTCAAGTTTTTTGATAAGTGGTGCAATCCAGGATTGTATAGATTGCATGAGCCGTTAATGAAAACATTTAGAGCGCTGATTTTTCGTCGCGGTTCCGTTTTGCTTCGACCTATTAATCACTTTATGCTTAATGTGGAATCTTCTGGTGTTCTCCACAAGATCTTAAAAGATATATATCGTCAGCATAATTACTGTACTAATGGGATGCCAACTGATAATCTGCCGCTTGCCTTGAGGGAACTTAGGCCTGCATTTGTGATACTGATTGTCGGCCTCTGTATATCCACATTGGTATTTTTATTCGAGCTGAGGTTTAGGGTGCCAGGCAATGTAATAAAAATGTAGTAAAACTCGTAGTAATGGCTAACATCCTAACAAAGATGTATGGTAAAAACTGCACGTAGCTGTTATGTAACATTTATTGACAACAAATAAAGTTTCTGAGCACGGTGTTACTTGTATTTGTTAATGAACCAGTCGATCATCTGCTTGGCAGCCTCCGGCTTGTCGGCGGGCACCATGTGCCCAGCTCCTCGCACCATGGCGTCCACGAAGTTCCCACTTGTCTTAACATAACTATAACAAAACAACACAATGACAAATATCTACTGATTTTCAGTAGATTTTTTCATTTGGTCCTCTTGTCCAGTGTCCAAGTGAGTAAACTTCAAAGTTAACTACTATTCTATACCAGAGCTATAATGATAGTTTATTCATGCAAATTAGTCAAAACTTTATGTCTCGTAGCAAAAGCGGTCGGGTACACGAAAACACACAGGATTTTCCTCCACTATTGATATTATATACTGTTTGTGTAGTTCCAAGAATTAAGAGCAGCTTTAGGCAACATTCGAACTACTTAGATATGTAAAGACATGAATTAATGATCCCAGACTGCTGTTAAACATACTTATATATACCTAAATACATACATATTAGCTATATATAAATTACACCCAGACACAAACCCCATGATCGTGCTCATTACACAAGTATGTACCCTGGGTGGGAATCGAACCCACAACCTCCGGCATAGCAGTCAGTGTCAGCAACGTTAACCAATAGGCCAGTCAAAATTGTAACATGCATCGAAGTAATGATAACTTGATCTAGTCCTTAACATAAGTTACCTAACAAAAAAAAAAACTCACTATGTAACTTTTGTGTTTTGAGGATCGTAGACAGGAACTCTTTCAGCATTCAAGTAGTCTTCCAGTCCAGACCAATTGAGACTTTTGTGAGTGTTCACCGACAGCGCGTACGCAACAATCAGATCCAGTTGACCACTAGAAGAGCAAAACACAGTAAAGGTCATTGGTCATCTGAGCCGGTTTGTGAAAACTTATGAACATAAACCACACTAGATTTAAATTGTTCACCCACTTTTAATTTAATGTACTTTTTATTTTTATTGCGGTATTAAACATTAATCGGTCAAATAACAATAAATAAATAAATGCGGACAACATCACATACATTGCTCTGAAGCCAAAGTAAGTAGCTATTAAGCACTTGTGTTATGGAACTCAGAAACAACGAAGGTACCAGAAACACCCAGACCCGAGACAATGTAGAAAAGTGTCTTTCTACATTGACCCTTCCGGGGATCGAACCCGGGACCTCTGAGTAAGCGACATCTTGACCACACCACTGGACCACGAAGGTCCGTCAGTACGTCATCGTCAAACTGGACAAAGGCCTTCCCTATATCCTTCCAGACACCCTTCTCTTGCGTAATTTCAGACAGTAATGCAATCCATGCTGTCGTAAACTAGACACTAATCCGCCTATTTCACCTTATTTTGTTTCCGTACAGCGTGGATATAGTTTTCATACTAAGGTGCTCATTCACCTCAGATTGTTTATAGCAGCACTAATAACAACATGATGGGCAATGCCACACTTTTATTTTATTTCTGTCCTTACAGTTGTTTATGTGCTGTACCAAACATAACGTATTTTTATCTATTCTAAACTGGTCACTATTTCACATTTGAGTTACAGGAATATAAATAAAGTTAGTAGAATTATCATTTGGCTAGAAAGGGAAAATTGGAATTGAATAAGATTTAAATGTCCTGTAAATTAAAATTACAACTTATGAATATTTTAATAATTTCCTATGATATTTGAGTGGTTGTCACTTACTTGTAACACATAACTCCATAGTGCTCTAAGAGTTCTTCCAACCAGGGTTTGACTGTATCAAATATTTCGTTAGCTAGATTATCATGTACGTCATCTGCCTCCGCACTGTATTCCATTTTTTTTACGTGAAGGGCGCTTTGTATTTCAGGCTTATTTAAAAACATGTTAAGGCTATTGGGAACTGGACTATCTCCACTGTCCTCATTCAGATAGTTATAGGAGTTAACATGTGAGTAATTTAACACAGACGGAAATATCTGATCGGCAATCTAGAAATAGGGATAAAATATTATTTGAAAAAATTATTAGATTGAACTTGAACTGAATACCTTGAACAAAATACTACGAAGCAGTTTATTGAAACAAATATTTAAAAATGAGAAAAATGTAAGTCTTGAAATTAGGTAATTTCTCGTATTATCTCATAAACAATACATACATACATACATATAATCACGCCTCTTTCCCTTGTAGGGGTAGGCAGAGACCACTTCTTTCCACTTGCTACGATCCTTACACACTTGTTTCGCTTTGTACATACATACATATAATCACGCCTTTTTCCCTTATAGGGGTAGGCAGAGACCACTTCTTTCCACTAGCTACGATCCTTACACACCTGTTTCGCTTTGTCCACTTTCATTATTCCCTTCATACATGCTGTTCGGTTTATGGTACTCTTGACCTGGCATGTTTTCATTCACACTCGCCTTATATACTTTATTCGTCAATCGTTCTTCATTCTTTCTCTCGACATAGCCAAACCTCCTCAGCATACCTTTCTTAATTTTTGTCTCAACATCCATCATCTGACATACTTCATCCACCTTTCCTTGCATTCCTCCTCTTACATTCAACGTAGCGAAGCGGCTTTCCGTGGGCCACTTTTCGCCCCCGCGAGAAACGAGATGTGATGGGTGACGAACCACATCGCCGCCATTTTGGATAATTTAATTATTTTTATGAATATTCATTGCGTTCCTGCGGGATAAGGAATTGGGAAAGGATACGTTGGAAAGGATATAAGGTAGGATGGGTTATAGGATGCTACCATCACGGAGGTACAAGGAATGTGACGGCAACAGCTAGGGCAGTCCGGGGTCGCGTACCCGTAGTGGATCTACCCAACTGTCGGACAGATAACTGGTAGATCCACCCCCTGAACAACTCATAAACAATGTTGATGATTAAGTAATATTTAAAAAAATATACGAAAAAATCTTACGAAAAAAGATCTTCCATTACAGGAACGGTGATAATTAACTTTTTATGAATGTAAGACTGATTCTATATAGTTGCTGCGATACGCACCTCCTTGTATTTCGGTATATTGTGCTCCGCCCAGTTCCTGCGAGCTTCCTCCTCCATCTGATGTATGTTATCGGCTTGCAATTGGTCGATCAGCCCAATTTGGAACGCAAACTCCGAGTAATGCAGCAATGTTGGTGGGTCTGTCCAACCATCTCCTATGGCTAGCCCCTGAACCAACAAAAAATTGTAAGTATTATAAATCATATCAGTACGTCAAGGAAAACTCGAGATACAATTGCAGTGGTTTCACGGAGTTCCAATTTTAGATTTTCAGTTATATACCATCTTTATGAAAAAGTTACTTAATTTAAATAAATCTCAAATGTGAATTCTACTACAAGAGTGACCTTACTTTTAAATTGATTGGCATCGACTCATCTTGGTTGTTATGGATGTAATGTCCAAAGGCGGGAATGTATTTGCCGGCGTAAGATTCCCCCGTTAGGAACAGAGGAACTGTTCTCAGTTCTGGAAACACTTGAAGGAACTGTTGCATGAGGCTTAGCAGACTAGCACCCACCTGGAATGAATACAGGGTTCGTTAATTATGCTCTTTAACAACAACGAACGTGTCATTAACACCGTTCTTCTATGTTTGCGACTACTACAAAACTATAATTACGGAAGATCGTAAAATTAGAAAAGAAAATACTGCTGCAGTAATTCAGGTACCCAATTTGGCTTTTAAAGTTATTGCATGGGATTATTTTTACACCACTTACCATATCTTCATCAGTAGCATAGTCGCCTCCTTCCGAAAAGCTGAAGCCAGTCCCGACTGGGTTGTCAATGAAGATCAGCGAATAGTCTGATCCCCAATGAATAGGCCTTTTTTCAACTGAAAAATGGATAAGCAAACATTTTTGAGACTTATACAGCGGATGGTCAAAATATGCGTTTTATGCAAAGGCGGTCTACCGCCTTTGCATAAAACGCCTTGTAAAAATATGCAACTTACCTTTATTTCCATCAGTTGAAAAGGGGCCTATTTCAGAAAACAGGCCGTACATAGAAGACCCCCCTGGTCCCCCTTGCAGCCACACGATCAATGGAGCGTCTTCTAAGGGCGCTTCTTGTGCAGGGAAGTACCAGAAGAACAGGTTCCAGTTGTTCGTTTTGTTCACGGTGAAGTACGCAGCGTGACTCTTGACACCGGCGAACAGGCTCGGGTCCACTGCAGACAGCTCTTTCGCTTTCTCTGTCTCTCCATTTTCAATGTAAGGTGTTAGAATGAGAGGTCCGTCTTCAGCATCGTCTTGCCGTTCTAAGACAACCCCGGCCAGAACATTTACACTGAAATTCACAGGATATTAAAGATTTTAAGTTGAATTTCATAAATGATATTATGCAGCTGTAGATTATTTCTCACCAAAGTAAAGGCAATAAATAAACCAATGCGAACATAGTTTATAAGTAAGTCGTAAACTTTAGGGTCTGCTATTTAAAGCAGTTGCATAGTGAGTAAAATTCAAAATATTCATTCTATATCTAATTTATTATGCGCATTTGTGTTCAAAAATGAAAAATTCTCTTATCAAGAATATTTTACGCATAGTTTAAATGTTAAATAATTAAATAATGCAAAATAATTTAGCTTATTTACTGATTACCTTACACATATATAAAAAATGATTATAATTACTTTTTCATCCTTTTTTGGATTATGAAGGCCAGATTGTTTATTTTATGATTACCTATAAAGATCTCAGAAGAACCCGTTCAAGACCTTACTTACTTGACATTGTTTGTTTAAATCAAATCTTGCCACTTCTTGCTACCTGAAATGTTGATGACAATTATTACAGGAAAGTACCAGAATATAGTATTTGTGTTACTTTCCTGTTAATCTGATGCCTTCTTTAAGGTGACTTTAGCTAACAACATCGTGGTTGAATTTCGTGGGTACTTTGAACTCAGCTGATTTAAAACCAAAAAAAAGTTCAATTTTTTTATCTTGTTTTAGACAGTGTTCTATTTGTGAATATATTTTGTGATGTGAACGACCGTAGGGCTATATGAAGAAGTGAAACTCCAGTACGCAAATGACCACTTACTGTGCGTAATCATTTTACCTATCCTTTCTACATAAGGCTATGGGTTCATACGTCGTTATATTTTTAATGACAAATGCATCAAATGTCCATATTTTGATGGGAACGGTATTTCCCTACAGAGGGAAAATACTGTAATAAGAATTTGCTGAAACAAATGCACGTCCTTGTTAGTCGGATACCAATTATGTTAGAATGAATAATAGTCTATTTTAGGAGCGATGTTATATGCACTGTGTCAGGACAGTTCTGCAATATTTCTAGAAGGCTTGCATATGTCACTGTTTCATAACATTCTCGGTGATAGTTCAATGGTCTGGGGATTTTGAAGCTTGTTATGATAAATACAATTTTTTTTTTATATGCGTGGTATATTGGGACACGAACGAATACGGGTTAGCTTCGGAATCAAACTTTGTTTTAAAACAAATAATTCCATGATGGTAATTAAGTCACCATAGATTATTTACCACCGGTATTAGATTTGAATAACTATATCAACGTCATGTTTAAAATTGAATTGTCCTTCAATGATTTTTACCGTCGGTACTGTCCCAAACCCTTACGCAATCCGGGACTTTTTCCAAGAAATATGTTGATTAAGAAACAAACCAACTTCAAAATAAGTCTTATATGGTTTTCTTATGCATTCCACTGTCATAACTGGACCAAATCGGACTGGTCCATCAAAGGACCACACTGGAAGCACCACCTTTCAATAAAAAAAAGAATCATCGATATCTGTTAACCAAGTCGAAAGTTCTGAGATAAAAAACATAAAAAATACACTCGAATTGAACACCTCCTCCTTTTTTAAGTTGGTTAAAAATAACATCTAATTCACAAATCAGTTACAGAGTTGTGAATGAAATTGCCCCTTTTGTAAAAGTTTTTTTTATGATTCTAGTATATTATAATATAGAACATACTCCGGGGATTACAAGTCGAGTGGATATTATGATACGCAGCATATTTTCAGCAATATTTATTGGTGTAATCTCTGCCCGGACCGTATTTCATGCTTATCGAGATTATTTGGGACCCGATCGAACCCACGTGAGTCAAATTGATTGCTCCATAAAATAAACTAAAAATACTTGTGTTTGTTTTAGATGATATGAGAAAGAAAGGAGTAAATACTGAGATGACAAGTTGTAGAGATTAATGGAAGCTGAATACGCATTGCCGACCCCAAATAATTGGGAACAGGGCAGGGAGATGATGATGATGATGACTTGTGTTTGTTTTAGCATTTATGGTTTTAACTGGTGAATATCAAAAAGTAAGTTGAATCTGAAGTACCTAAGCGTCCACACTCTTATTTTCGAAGTTTTTTTACTGATTTCAGTAAATCGTCCCTGGTCGGCAATACTGAAATTATTCAAAGTTTATCATGCAATTTTAGGAACTATCTAGAAAATAGAAATATAGAAAAACTATGTTGTGCACAAGATCATGTCAGTTATGCGGGACGCACGACGCCAGATATCGCAAAAGATAGACCGGTTTGGAGGACGGAGGGGGAGGCCTTTGCCCGAGGTGGGAATCTAATGAAGGATAGAAAAAAAATCTTGTACACTAGGTGAGATTATGTGTCCGTTATTAGTTAATGCTACGTTAGTAGAGTACGTCATAAACCTACTATCTGCCATTTGACTAGGTTTGACGCAAGATGCATACTTCTTATTTAGATGACGTTATTAACAGTGTCATTGCATACCAACAATTACATCCATGCCCACTATAGCGATGACAAATTGACGTTTGTCTAGACCTGCGTCAATTTACTGTAAACGTTAATTTACATAAGAATATGCCATGCGCATATTCTTATTGTTACACAACATAGTCGTAACAATCTACTGTAATATCTATTTTCTTTTTTTTTATCTTTATTGGGTACCGAATACAAGTTATTTTAAGTAAACACTAAAGCCCTAATTTTAAATAAAATTTCATATCGTGAAATAAATTTCTATAAAACAAAACATTATCACGATTTAAGCTCCACCGCCACCCTCAAAGTAGTAATGGAGGCCAGAGACAGAAGTATTCAGGAGGCGACATTTTGGTTATTTAGAATTTAAGGATCATTGACTCGAAAGGAAGAAGAAGAACACTTATACACGATGAACGCATGAATAGGGCAATTTATACACGTCCGATTTCTTTTCATCGTATACCTGTATCATGCTTTATTCTTAAATGTCAGGTTTTGCTACTAAAACTCAGGTAGCAGGTATAATTATTACGATATAAAAACCAGAAAAAATAATTCATAGTTACTGATAATGCTATCCGCGTAGCTGAGTACTGGTCCGGGAAAATCTAATAGGAGTATTGCCATTTATCGACACGCTAAGAAGAAGAAGTTTGCTAAAATAATATGGTTCTCGGGTATACCATATAGGTACCAACAAGGGCACATAATATAGGTACCAACCTAAGTGACTCAAATTGCAACAACAGTATTTGGTAATTTAGCTGCAACTTTCCCTATAACAAAATAAGTATTGTAAAAACCAGTTTTAGCCGAATATTTCGTTTGAATGACCCTCTGAGTGTTCGGAGTCGCTTTGTTGCGATCACAACAGTTGCATCAGTAAATATTGACGTTTTCTAGTGCCGTCATGTCCTTTTTGATTTACTGTCCAATCGCTTTCTATTTTTTTCTACCATACCAGTGTTTTGTCAGCTGCACGTTTTCAAAAGAAAATTTGGAGCGAACGATTAAGCTTTTATATTCATTTGTTATTTTTAGAAATTTGAATTTGTGGGGATTTTTTCGAATTTTGTATACGATGTATCTGTAAAATCCCTTGACTCAGGTTTAGGCGTATTGTATACATAAAAACTTTCTAAATTACATTTTCAAAGTCAAAAACCATCAATTAAGCTGTGAAATCATGACTTTATGACGCACCAATTACAAATGCATCATGATGTCATCGTCGCCAACATTTCATAATAAAATATTTGTAATAAAACCACAAACCATTATATTGCTTTAAATGGTTATAGATTATGAAGGCTGTCTGAAACCATGAAAGGTCAACAAACTTAATTCCAGCTAGAACAGTTTGGGTTAATGAACCCCAAAAGGAAGAACTAGTGAAGTTTTTTTTTTCTAGAGTGTTTATTATTAGTTTATTTTTAGCCATTATCGTCCCACTGCATTTCAAAGGCCTCTCTTTCCTTCTTCCAGTTCTTCCGGGCCTGGGCTCTTGTTGTCCATAATATGGAAAAAGAGTCAAGCTCGTCCCGCCATCTCCTTCTGGGCCGGCCTCTCCAGTGTTAGCTACAGATAATATCTCTGCCCTTTAGATGACTTAACTCACGCTAACAATGCCGTCCTCAATTTCATAAAGCTCATAAACCGAAAATATCCACTACTTATAGGCGGTGCCCAAAAAGTTACTTATCTTTTCTCTACCTACGGAAGTCAGCGTTTTCATTCATCATCATCTCCCTAGCCTTTCTCTCAAAAAATGTAGGGATATTTACTGAAACCATTATATGTAGTAACATCGCTTGGAATACTCCTTTTAGGATGAAAAAACTGTTACTCAGGTAAAGATTTATACAAGCTTTGGCTTAGTATGGGGACCACTGCTATCTCCTATGTAAACTTTATAAATTACGTGTATTCTGTGTTAGTCCTAAAAAATAATGTAATAATAAACAATAAATTTACTCCTTTAAAAGAACTTGATTCGAAGTGTCTTTTCAGGGCGAACATTTTAAACTCCCAATATTATATCTAAAATACAATTTTTTTAACTCACCTGAAAAAAGAATTGTATCTTTAGTTGGGAAAGCCATCTAAATTTGATTTGATTATTTTGATTATTTTGAAGGCAACAATATTTACAGTAGGTTTTCAAAGTATTTCACTCTGTTCTGTTTATAGCTTTTATCCTTTCCATGAAGTTACTTCGCAATTAACACGTTTAACAACACAATTATTATTATTACATTATCTTGAGGTAAGAAAAACAATATTCCTCATGACGCCCATCACCAGTAATTATAACATTACAAGTATTATATTATGTACGTAATTTACATCTTGTTTATTTATATTAATAGAGCTAATAATATGTCAAACAAACAATTATTCCTATCAATGTAACCTACAAATGGTTCAGAGGATGTTCTTATTAGTTTACCATTTATGGAATTGTCACATAATTGTTTATTCTAATTATAGAAAAGCTGTTTGTTTTGTAACATATGATCATCTCCCGAGCCATTTCCCAACTATTTTGGAGTCAGCTACCAGTCTTACCGGATTCACAAGAATACCGTACATGGAGCAACTGCCGATCTGACCTCTGCAACCCATTTTACTGGTGAATCTTTTGGGGAATGATTTATACAATATATAGTTATATTAATTAACGGGAATTAGTGGGAATATACAGTTGTTATAACAGTTTACATGATTCTTATTGATTATTATTACTACTACGCACCGCGATTGTTTAAAAGTTAGTATTATCCATATAGCTCCAGAATGTTCCATCGACGGTATCTTAGCCGGTACCGGACATGATGATTGAATTAGTTCCGGTTATGTGGCTCATGTAGTCAATTTTCTTGGAAAGAATTTGGGCCGAATCCGAACTTGTGAGCATCACTACGTAGTGGAGCAGATTGCCATAATGGGTCGAGTTTTCGTTAATCAGGATGACTAATATTTAGTCATATTCTCAAAAACAATTAACATGTCGAATTTGAGTTTGGAGTTATCACGTTAAAATATCAGGACACATACTTATTTTTCTTCTGGTAGCATACATTCCCTTTAAGATCAACGGAAGCTAAACTAGATATTCCACATTTTACTTTTGACTTTTTTGTTAAAAGTATAGTTTCATTTAATTATTATTTCACTTTGTTTGTTTTAGTCATGTTTGTATGTTTTGAACAAATAAATCGTTTCTCATTAAATGATTCATTAAGTATACGGGATTTATTGCTCTCCACGTTATAAGGAAATATTTGCTAAGCAAAACAGTATATAAAGTCCCACTTTCTGAGACACCAACATAGTGCTCATCTGGGCATCGGTCGTTCAACACATTCGAAAATACAATAATGTATTCAAATATGTGTTTGAAGATTGTCCTGTGCCTGGCTCTGATCGCCTGCATCGACGGCCACATTATCAAACATCAGCGAGTGCCTCTATCACCGGAGGGCACGACAGTGGAGATCGCGGTGAAGCACAAGGGAGACGAGCAGCCAGTGTCCACCATGACGATCGACATCGACGAGCGGGACAGTAGCCTGGTGATGTCAGCGGCCGAAGCTCCTGCAGGAGTGCCGCAGCATCCCAGGGCACCAGCAGAACACGTGCCGACCTTGGAGAACCGTAACGGCATCCGTGTGGGAAACTGTCCAGTAGGCTACACTGGAAGAGCTGGATTCTGTTTTCCCGACAATGACTCTTAAGCTATAACCTCACAACCTATGTAACACTTGGCTCCACAATTAATGATTAAATTCATTTATAACAATTTTAATTTTTTTTCTTTCCTTGGTTCCATATTATTATGATCCTTGTAGTGATTTTGACGAAATGAAACATGAGTGCAACTTTGAATAAGAAAGAGTTACAATACTGTAGGTAAAATTATTACATTAATTGTATCTATGCAATAAATCATCATCATCAGACGACAACTCGCCAATTGCATCCACCGGGTGCCCGCCACGGGTGTTCCCCAACGGTCATCGGTCTTCAAGCGATATGGCCTGCCCATTGCCACTTCAACTTGCATATTCTTCGAAGTATGTCGGTGACTTTAGTTCTTTGGCGAATTTCCGTATTCCGGATCCTGTCGCGCAAAGAAACCCCCAGCATAGCTCTCTCCATAGCTCGTTGACTGACTCTGAGCTTCTCCAAAAGGCCAACCGTTAGCGACCACGTTTCAGCGCCATATGTCATCACTGACAACACACAACGGTCTGCGCGGAATTTTGGTTTCCCGAACGCTGCCCATCCGAGTTGGATTTTTCGGGCGACCTCTTTGTCGAAGTTGGACCGGCCTAACTGAACTATCTGTCCAAGATAGACGTATTGGTCGACAACTTTGAGAGTATCATTCCCAACAACAACCGGTACAGGTGCGACATGGACATTGGACATGATCTTCGTCTTGTCCATGTTCATTTTAGACCCAACTGTTGGGAAACGATACTGAGGTCGCTGAGCATATTAAGCTCCTCCAGCGACTCTGCCATGATCACTATATCATCGGCAAAACGAAGGTGAGTGATGTATTCGCCATTGATATTGATGCCGAACCCGTTCCAGTCCAAGAGCTTGAAGACGACCTCCAACGCATTTGGGAACAGTTTCGGAGAAATAACGTCTCCCTGTCTCACACCACGCTGCAGTTGGATTGGCTTCGTGCTCTCGTCCTGTAACCGGATTGACATGGTGGCCTTACTATACAAACACTTCAACACCTCGATATACCTATAGTCGATATGACATCGCTGGAGGGACTGCAGTACAGCCCAGGTTTCGATTGAATCGAAGGCTTTTTCATAGTCCACAAACGCAAAACACAGTGGCCGGTTATACTCTTCGGTCTTCTCTATAACCTGGCGGAGCGTGTGAATGTGGTCTATGGTGCTAAAGCCTTTTCGGAAACCAGCTTGTTCGGGAGGCTGGAACTCATCGAGCCTGCGTTCGAGACGGTTCGTAATGACCCTCGAAAACAACTTATACACATGGCTCAGGAGCGAGATGGGTCTATAATTCTTCAACAAGGTGTTGTTGCTTTTTTTGAAGAAGAGCACCACCACACTCCTGTGCCATGATTCTGGCGTAGTACCCTCGAGTATGACGGAATTGAATAGCCTATGGAGGACGAAAAGTACCGGTTTTCCACCCGTTCTCAGAAGCTCCGTTGTAATTCCGTCATCTCCCGGCGCCTTGTTGTTTTTAAGTTGTTTCAGAGCCACTCTAATCTCGTACGCGCTGATGTCTGGGATATCCTCAGTATAGTGCCGGGTCAGTTTGGCTCTAGAGTCCTGAGCCACACTGACAACGGGTTTCCGTTTCGAAGTGTACAGCTGTCCGAAAAACCTCTCGAGCACCCTCAATATCTCCGGTTTCGATGAGATGATACTGCCATTGTCGATCTTCAGCTTCGTCATTTGGCTTCATTTGGCCAACAGCAATAAATAAATTATTATAATTATTATTTGGGTATTCTTTGGCACATGTTATATCATTGTTCTTACTTGTAACTGGAACGCCCGAAGAAAAATCCTATGTATATTTTGCGACTACGTGTGTATTAAATCTAGTTATATCTTCAATCTGAAATGCTAGTTAAATTAAAAAGTACAAGTGCTTTATTCAATTTAAAATTTAAACTTAAAACAACAAATATTTATCGGCGCTTCGATATTTTTAGTGTTAAGAAACGTGAAATAGACCTGGTGAAATATGACTAGCCGGTTGAGCTTTCTTGACACTGACGCAACTCCGGGCGCTTTTGCTATGCTTTTTGTAGAGCAAAGTAATGATGCTTTTAATTGCTTTTGCTCGCGGCCGTCGGATGAAGACGAAGCTGCTGGGTTCACAAGACATGTTCGGTGGAGTGTGGCTTTTCTTAATTCTTCTCGCCCGCCTAACCACGATAGCTCGGCGATCGCAATGAACGACGGCGGCAACCAAGTGCCTTCATATTTAATAAGTAAAACTACAAAAATAAAATATTCCGAATTTTATGCTTTCTCTACATAATTCTAATTAAGGCAGTCATTATCTATAAAGGGAAACTTTTTTAAGAAAATAATTCAGAAGTACTGTTGTGTCTATCCCAGCTGCTTCTCCATTTGACCCAAAGGTTGACTGGTAGATAATGCCTTGCGGCATTAAGTCCGCCTTATGTACCATAATTGTACATGAAAGTTTGAATAAATAAATAATTAATAAGTAACAGTTAGTTCTCATTTTTTTTCAGTAATTGTACTCTGTTGTTCACTACCTAAACGAAAATAATAGGGTCAATCTCCAAAACGGGCGTATTCGTGTGACCGCTCTGGTGCTTTACAGATATTGATATTTAACGGTAATTATATATTTCAGTGAAAATGATGATATATAAATAGTCAATTTTTAGTATTGGCCTTTAATTTACACAATCAGTTATGGAGATATTTAAGTTTCAAAAATTTCGCGACCAGAGCAATCATAATTCGTGCCAGAGCGAGCATAAATGGTGAAATCAGTGAAACAAAAATAAATATGTTGATAAAATGTTATTTATTCAGCCCTTTTCAGTCATATTCAGTATATGTGTAACAAGATTATATGTAAGAGTCATACACATAAAAAATATGGAATATTTTATTTAACATAATTGATAGAATAACAAATTATCATAAGTATAAGAATCAACTTTTGGCTTAGTTTCATTTATTTAATTAAACCACTTCGAGGTAAATGAAATAAAATTAAAAACCTTTTGAAATCAACCATTAATACCTCCAGTCTTTTACAGTTATAAAATGACTAAGACTCATTAAATATTCGTTTTTCAAAGGCCCAAGTGGGCCCTGCAGAGACAACCTGAGCAAATGGGGCATCAATGAACGTTCGCATACCCAATGTCGATGCGGTGCCCCAACTCAAGACATGGCGCATCTTCTGTCCTGCCCGTCCTGCACCACCACCGTTGCCCTTAAGGGCCTAATGGAGGCCAACTAAAAAGCCATTCTGGTGGGAACTTTCTGGTAAAACAGAGTTTAGATCATTGACTCGAGAAGAAGACGAAGAAGTTTTTCAAAAGTGCTTAAGAAAACGTATGTGCATTTTTCCTCTGGTAACACTCTCTTGACTTTACAAGCCACTGTGCGTATAGATCTGGATCACGTTTTATCTTGGCCATTCTACTACGCTCAGCCAATTTTTCCCTAGGACATTTTGCTTCAATAGACAATTTATTTCGAGGCATGATTTCAATCTGCAAGAATGGTTGCCATCGAGGTAAATTACGTCAGCCCGCTAC
This sequence comes from Autographa gamma, assembly GCA_905146925.1. NCBI lineage: Eukaryota > Metazoa > Arthropoda > Insecta > Lepidoptera > Noctuidae > Autographa > Autographa gamma. Next base: position 4,185,680 of record LR989868.1, on the reverse strand, counting down.
GGACGCTATGGCTAGAGCGACGCCACGGGTTCCTCACGTTCCGTCTGGTGCAGGTGCTGTCTGGGCACGGGTGCTTCGGATCGTACCTGCAGCGAATCGGGCGGGAGAAATCCCCTGCATGCCACCATTGTGGCGCGGTGGAAGACACGGCGCAGCACACCCTCGAGTTCTGTTCTGCCTTCGAGGTCTGCACTGCCTTCGAGGTGGTGCGCCGTGCCCTAAATGCGGTTATTGGCCCGGACCTTTCGTTTGCGGGTGCCAGCCTCGCGGAAAATCGCGTCTGGAGGGCAGTGTCTCATTTCTGCGAGATCGTCATGTCGCAGAAAGAGACCTCGGAGTGCGAGCGGGAGGCTGTCCCTTCCGTTCCATTGCTCCGCCAACGGCGGCCGGGTAGGGCGCGGACGAGAACCTCCGTAGCCAGATCTGCCGGCTACGGGGGTTCATCCCTGAGCCTTCAATGCACGCGTCTCCTTCCTTGCGTAACGCCGCTACCCTAGGCGAAGGATAGCACCAGGTGTTTTGCCGGAGTAGTCGTAGCCTTTCTCAAGGCTCTGGAAGCCCAAACTCTTGCATTCTCAACCCCCTGGGGATGCAAGGCTCAAGGCTGGCTCATTAAGGAGTTTCACCAGACAAAAAAAAGATTGGAAAAATACGTCAAATTCGATTTAAACCCAGGAAAGGTTATAAATTAAATGTTACATGCATAGGTCATCATTTGTCATTGTTGCAGTCTGCTAGTACTACTTAAAATAGATTTATAAGGTACAATTAATGCAAAATATCATTGCTCTGTACTTTTTGGACAGAGCAATCACAGCCATAGCGATCAGAAAAAGTCACAAAATCATAAATTTAGCCGAATTTAAAAGCAGTAGAAAGATGTCATTACTCATAAAAAACACCATAATGATCAATTAATTCACATAGACACTTTTGCAAGATAGCTATTTTATTTAAATAACGTGCCATAGAAATCATAAAATTCGAGAACCAAATCCAGAGCAATCATAAACTTACCTTCGTTATGTCGGAGCCAGGGAACCTGGTGTACAGGTATCCTCCTCGGTGGTTAGACCACTCCTAGCGCTAGCCCCGCGGGAGGGGAATAGAGTGTCTATAACGCGTAACTAGGGATGGGCGCAATGTTTTACCTGGGCGCAGAGTGATGAGATAAAATGCTCGGACACGATTTTAAATTTAAATTGTATCAAAAGTATTGTTAATAAAACTTAAAATATTTTATTATCGTGAAGAACAACTATTTGTTATATAATATAAATAAATTCTTTCATATGAACTTTCAAATTAAAAAGTTATGAATATTTTTTTCATTCAATCGGGAGTTGGGACAACCCAGAGCGATCACGATTTTAGGTTTCTAGATTTTTTTTTAGTATTTAAAATTATCTTTTTCTTAATATTAGCCTTATACCACGTAGATCAGACACCGAACTGTATATAAAAAAATATTTAGTAAACGTATTTCGATTTTAAAATGGGTTTATCCAGCCCGCCATGAAAAAAAATGCCTCTGGAGATCGACCCAATAGATTTGCGTTTGTTCACTAGCATAAAGTGCGAAGAAGAGATTGATATAGAATAAGAACCTAAGCAAGGATCAAATGAATAGTAGTTACTTATCTTGATAACTTAAATTAATTTTATTATTTAAATTAAAAAATAACCATTTCATTGCGCTGCTTTCCTGTATTTCAATTTCTTGTAATTTTGTGTGGTGGGCTAGGTGTACGTAAAGTTTCAAGTTTAGGCTTACCAGCATTTTTGTCTTCGATCCACAGCACTGAAAAGTTAACCAGGCAAATCTTAGGGTCTTCTCTGGTTGATTTTCAGATTCTGTGCATAACTGAGGCAGTGAATAGTTGGGAATTGTCTTGTCCAGGCACAGATCTACCCAAACAACATTCTTCTCAGAGGCAGTGGAACGAGCAGCTTTGCAGTTTGATACAGAAATGTTTGATAAAACGTCAATCAACACAGCAGAGCGCGCGCGTCTCTTGGCTGTGGGAGAATGGGAATCGGGCTTAAGGGATACAGGCACTTCCGTCAACCACTCTTGGTACAATTTAGGATGACTATACTTTCCGGCTCGCCATCAGTTTACGTTTAAGTATACCTTGTGTCGCATTTCATTGTTGTCAATGCGATGAAACAGTCGATTGCCTCGGTCACCATGGCCTGTACTGCAGTAGGAGCGCAGTTCGTATATCCCGTCACCCAAATATTAATGACATTATTCGTCGTGTCCTTGTCACTGCCGGCGTACCAGCTGTTTTGGAACCCAATGGTTTGGTGTGCAGTGATGGTAGGAGACCTGACGGTATGCCATTGTTGCCTTTGGAAATTGGGTCGTCCTTTGGAGTGGGACGCAACGTGCGTCGACACACTTGAGCCATCCCACGTTCTAAGTTCAGCGGCCTCTCCTGGCACTGCTGCTGGAGCTGCGGAGACAATTAAACGGAGAATGTATAATTTTATATTTTCGAGCCGTTTGGGGTTGAAACGCTCAGGTCATGGGGTCCGAGTGCACGAAATCTTTTTAAAGAACTGTCAAAACGTTTGGTAGCCTTGTGAACAGAGAGCTGGTTTGTTCTTTGCACAGAGAATCGGCAAAGCCATTCAATGTGGCAATGCTGCCAGCCTTCTAGGCACGTTTGCCGTCATTTACAAGGAATTTAAAATTAAATTTTAGTATGGATGCAGGGGTTTGTTCTTGCATTATATATAAAAAAAGGCAAATAAACAAAAGGTGAGTGAGCTAAATTATATAATTTCATGAAACTTTTATGTATGCCTACCCTTATACCACGTATCAGTTTGCATCGCAGGAACTGCATAATTTTTTTTTTTTTTTAGTACCCTAAAGACATAATATTATTTTACTGCTCAAAAGAACTTTGGTGAACAAGAATAAATTAATGTTAGAGAGATCGTTTGTTACTTTCAAATTTGACCGGTGCTGTTTAAGGAAATCTGGCCTACATATTCACACGTAACCAGAAACTTTCATCTTCTTCTTCTTGAGTCAAAGATCCAACTATCAAATTCTGTCTGACCAAAAAGATGCAACTTGCATGGCTCGGTCGCTAGCCTCCATCACGTCCTGAAGAGTGCAGGTGGTAGTGCAGGTTGGGCAGGACAAAACGTGTGCCATGTCCTGCGATGGGGCACCACACTAACATGCGACTAGTGTTGGGTCGACGATGCCCCACTTGCTAAGGTTTGTTTTGCAACGACCCACTTGGGTCCGTCTGTTGAGTTTTTTCCAAATGGGTCACTACAGCTCATGTGAAGGCAAGTTACATAAAATAGAATTGCTAAGTAGTTGTAATGCCTTTTTCTAAAATAGAATTATCCTTAACATCCAAAAATCTGGCTCTACCTTGCGTGTTTACAACTACAAGAGTCACGGGAAGACTTTATTATATGAAAAACAAGTCCATATATCAGCATAACAGCGTTCAATGAAATCGTTATGAAATGTCAAAGATGATTGCAATTTTTTTTTGTTTTACTCTAACAATACATAAATATATTTATTTTGTGTACGCTGGTAACTTCCGAACTTTTAATTTGAAGTACCGACAGTGAGCGTAGTGACGCAGTTACAATCACCAATGATGACTAATTTACCTGATTTGTAATAAAAGGAAATCCGAATATACTTCACATTGACAAAAAAAAACAGTATAAATTGACCATGATGGTTATCCCTAATACATTTCCCACCCAGGCGGCGATCGATCAACACATTCAAAAATACAATAATGTATTCAAATATGTGTTTGAAGATTGTCCTGTGCCTGGCTCTGATCGCCTGCATCGACGGCCACATTATCAAACATCAGCGAGTGCCTCTATCACCGGAGGGCACGACAGTGGAGATCGCGGTGAAGCACAAGGGAGACGAGCAGCCAGTGTCCACCATGACGATCGACATCGACGAGCGGGACAGCAGCCTGGTGATGTCGGCGGCCGAAGCTCCGGCAGGAGTGCCGCAGCATCCCAGGGCACCAGCAGAACATGTGCCGATCTTGGAAGCCCGTTCCGTCGTCGAAATCCCTAGAAACAATACATGTCCTATAGGCCACATATTATTTCCTACCGGTCACTGCTATAAGCCGGACGACGAATAGTGAATTTGCAAGCATTAAAATTTGCATTCTATTTCTGCACCAGTTTCCTGTGGTTATGAATAAATGATTTATATTATGAAATGTTTCGTATTTTTGTTTTGGTATCTATGTTATATACTGCAGTGCCTGTAAATAACAAGGGAAGAAACAACATCATCTGCAATATTTTTCTGGTAGTCCTCTTCACTTATGTCATTTCACAAGAATTTATTAAAATAACAATTAAAATGAAACTTCATCATGAAACACGCCGTAATATATGATAACACTGTATTGTTGTTTATTTTCAAACATATACACGGCTCTAAAAAGTGATATGCAAATTTTAGAATTATTGTAATCTTAACATCGATGTCTATTGGAGTTTCTTCTCCATGGGAATAGCATTTTGGAACCTGCAACTAGGGTCAGTAAGAGCTTGGAAAGGCCTATTTGAAATAAAAATATTTTTGACTGATTTGATAGATATTGATTAACCGGTTAGTTCCGATCCTGAGTGAGGTCCAGAACCATAACATGATAACGCAACAGGACAAGCAAACCTGATAACAATTTTTATTATTTGATGTGCCTCCCGGTGGCTTTTATAAAAATAAAACATAATTAATATATCTGTGTATGCAATACTTTGTTAACAGGGAACAAGCAAAGCTCCTGATCCTGATTTAACATTTAATAATATACTTGAATCGATTGTCGATTGTCTTTATTTTAAAGTGCTGCCAATTATATATCCTCATTTTGAATTATACATTTAGCGCGAACCTAGGTTGAAACTGAGATAGGAATTAACACAATATCATCGTCATTAATGTAAGAGCAGCTCAGCCATTTATGCCTGTCCTGTGCCAATTCTTGAACCTCTTTGTACGTCATGACCTCCACTTTCTCTTTTATTTGTGTAACATAACTGTATCTTGGCCGCCCCCCTTCCTCTCCTTTCATCAGTCTTCCCTTCTATTATATTCTTCATGTAATTGTCCTGACGTATAAGATGCCCAATCATTTTTCCTCTCCTGATCTCTATATCTTGTGGCAATTGTCTTTTAACCTTTATTCTTTTCAGAACCTCAACGTTTGTTACTTTATCAACCCTATATATAGCTGTTTATTTATGATAGATTAATTCAAGTAGGTAATTGACCTATTGCCAATTATTTAAAGTTATTTCGCTTTTTCTACGTTAATAATAAAAAAAATATTTCATCGCATGCCTGTATTCCTCTGCCTTGCTCTTCGTTCAGTTTGATGTAGTTTAGTCTATGCCAAAGGTGAGAATATATATGTTCATAAAACTTTTATGTAAATCTATCCTTATATCACGAATCCTTTCGTATAGAATGATGCCAAAATAGTCTAAATAGACTAGTTTAATTTTAAAAGCTTTTTTTTTTAATTTGTCCTCTAATGCTTACATTACCAATCTGGCCTAAGTGTAAACAAAAATACATAAAAGATATCTTGAAACTAAAATAAAATTTTAGAATAGATAAGGGTTAATGAACTCTTCGTCATCATCGTTGATTCAATGATTATCCTTCTACATCCAAAATTCTAGCTCTACCTACTTCAAGCGTGTTTACAAGAGCAACGGGAAGACTTCATTGAATGAGAAACAAGGCCAACTAACAATACTCATCACATCATCATAACATTAACAACATTTTAAACATACACCCCTTGTGCAAATCCGAATGTAAAAAAATAATTATAAATTGGCTTCTTGATTTAGATTATTCTGAGACGGAAAATATTTTAGCTGTTTTAAAATAAATTAGATAGTAAATTAATAGACCAGATTTAAGTACTCACACCTATAATCACTCTTACGAATATACTTTCACTCACACACACACACACACACACACAACACACACCATACACTACTCACACGCAGACAAACCAATTTTAGTTTTAACTCTTTTTTTCTTCTATTTTGTTTTTATATATTCCTCTCTATGAAGGCTTTGATTTTTTTGAAATTAGTATTGTTTTAAGAGGGTGAGAGCCTGGAGATCTGTCATACAGGTCCCGGACCCACTATAGACTCCAGCTCTCACTAAGGTTACAAATTCGATTTGAAATAATTTATGTCATGAACCAATGTATGTACCTTTTTGAGAGAAATAAATAATAATTATTATTATTTCTGTTTAATCGTTTTTTTCTCCCTTCTGAAGGAGTAGTTAGTCTTGTCACACGGATCGTATTATATAGTAGTCAAGTGTAAAAAGACGTTAGTATTTAATTAGTTGTGAAACCTACGGAGACCGATGATGTCGTCAGAAACTTGCGCGTCAGTCGACAGGTGTTTAGTATGACCGCTTTCTGTATTGTGTTCAGTGTATGCTTTGGAATATCTAGCACAACAAGACACCTATTATTATCAGAAATAAAGATTTATGGGAGCAACGGCGTTCAATTAAAACGTAATGAAAGGTGAAATATTATTGTAAATTGTTTTCCTCTACAATACATAATTTATTTTGTGTACTCTGGTTCCCGTACTTATAAGTACCGACAGTGAGCGTAGTGACGCAGCTACACTCACCAATGATGACTAATAAACCTGATTTGTAATAAAAGGAAATCCGAATATACTTCACATTGACGAAAAAAAAACAGTATAAATTCACCATGATGGTTATCCCTAATACATTTCCCACCCAGGCGGCGATCGATCAACACATTCAAAAATACACTAATGTATTCAAATATGTGTTTGAAGATTGTCCTGTGCCTGGCTCTGATCGCCTGTATCGACGGCCACATTATCAAACATCAGCGAGTGCCTCTATCACCGGAGGGCTCGACAGGGGAGATCGCGGTGAAGCACAAGGGAGACGAGCAGCCAGTGTCCACCATGACGATCGACATCGACGAGCGGGACAGCAGCCTGGTGATGTCGGCGGCCGAAGCTCCGGCAGGAGTGCCGCAGCATCCCAGGGCACCAGCAGAACACGTGCCGATCTTGGAAGCCCGTTCCGTCATCGCCATCCCTAGAAACAATACATGTGCTAAAGGCTACATATTATTTCCTAACGGTCACTGCTATAAGCCGGACGACGAATACTGAATTTGCAAGCATTAAAAGGAGACGGATACGCTTTCATACAATTTTGGGCCAGAATGTAAAAAGATGAAACTGGTGTGAATTGATAGCTACTATATTAACAAACAATCACTGAAAATATGGCAGATTTTGGCAATCTGAGAGCTGAGATAAAAGAGATTAAGTTTAAGTAAAAAACTATACTTTGCTGCCTTAGAGTATAGGTAAGAAACTAAAGAGTGATTCTATCATGGTTTGTTTAGTCCGCTTAGCAGTCAAGGTTTATGATGGTTTTGTTTTTTTTTTCTTATAATTTAGACAGGATTTTAAATATTTCTGTAGAGTGGGAAGGAGATGATGTACAAAAATGAAAATCGAATTTTATTAGTATTTTTATTCATCTTCTATTATAACAAGAACGTCATCTAAGAATTGTGCAGGTGGTACTATGTTATCTAGTAGAGGTACTTAGCCTAACTAAGGTACCATATTATTGACATCACATGGGCGCAGCAGCCCACCGTCCGTTTGCCTACGATGCAGTTACAATAATATTTTAATATTGCTTCCCTACGACCGACTTATATACGAAAATATCCATGGTTTTGACATTGTTAGGATAATATTAGTGTTTTAGATAGATTTATTAAAACGGCGCGTTCCATCTTTATAAAAAAATCACGATAAAACTAGTTCATACTAGGGCTTACGATTCATACCCAGATAGGCTCACTCTTTAGTTTCTTGTATAATATATACTCTAAGGTAGATAATTCGACACTCGTTTAGTGTCAAATGTCGATCGATGTCAATGTCATGCATGTCCAGTCAGAGACAGCACAGATTAAAGAATACAATAATCGATTAGTAAATGAGAATCGATTTATCTTAATTATGTAAAACTTAATCTCTTAATACTCTAATTCTAATGGATTTAATTATTTTAATTAAATGTATCATCTAGTGAAAGCATTTTCGTAAATAGTATGAACTCTGTTGATGATGACATTAAAATGTCATCATCAACAGAGTATTTACTTAGACTATTTACTTCGTAACCCAAACTTAAATATTAGATATTTCATTATCCAGATTGTAAATTGAGTTGATTTTTCACACTTTGAAATAGAAAAATATAGCCTTTTTTTTCAGCCATGTCTTAACTTATTACAATTTGGCCCAGAAATCCCCGTCTCCTTTGCATTCTATTTCTGCACCAGTTTCCTGTGGTTATGAATAAATGATTTATGTTATGAAATGTTTCGTATTTTTGTTTTGGTATCTATGTTATATACTGCAGTGCCTGTAAATAACAAGGGAAGAAACAACATCATCTGCAATGTTTTTCTGGTAGTCCTCTTCACTTGTGTCATTTCACAAGAATTTCTTAAAATAACAATTAAAATGAAACTTGTATAATTGATAACACTGAATAATTATTTATTTTAAACATATACAAGGCTCTAAAAAGTGATATGCAAATTTTAGAATTATTTTAATTTTAACATCGATGTTTATAGAGTTTCTTGTCGGATCTTTTCCATGGGAATGGCATTTTGGAAACTGCAACAAGAGTCAGTGAATTGAAATAAAACTATTTTGATTGATAGTTCCGGCTAGTTTCGAGGCTGACAGAGGTCCAAGATGATGACGCAGCAGGACAATCAAACCCAATTACAATTTTTATTATTTAATATGTCTCACGACGCTTTTATACAAATAAAACATTTGTAAGTATTAATATGTATAATGTAACGGGTACATTGTTGACAGGAAACATTGTTAACAGCAAAGATCCTGATTTAACATTTAACAATATATTTTAATTAATTGTCCGTTGCTTTTATTATAAAGTGCTGACAATTCTATATCCTCTCCTTAAATTGTATATTTTGCGCGAATTATAGCAACTAGGTGGAAACTGAGAAAGGATCAAATACTATATCTATCCATCTATTTATGATTAGTAATTCAATTTATTTCCCTCTTTTCAATGACTTCAATTCTTCTTACTATTTCTAAGTAAATAATAAGAATATCATTATATTGCCCTCCGGTATTCCTCCACCTTGCTGTGCCTTTAATCTTTTGTAGTTTAGTGTACAGAAATGTTCACGAAAAATTAATTTACTGAGAAAGGTTTTAAAAGGTCATGAAACTTTTATTTATACCTACCCTTATATAACGTACCGGTTGTATAGAAAGAAGCAAAAATAGTCTAGGATAAACTAGATTGCTCTAAAAGCTATTTTGTAAATTTGTCCCCAAAGGCATATAAAGGTGTGTCCAAACATTGAGCAACAAGAGCGCGGCAGCAACACGCGGCATGTGCATTTCTGCCGCGCTCTAGTTTTGATGAAGTCAACGAATGCTCGCGCGGCAGTAGGTACTGCGCGGCACAACCACATTATGCTTTGCTCTTCAGTTGAAATCAGAACTAAAATGAAATTGGCTATAACTTTACGGTATTTAGCAACAGGAGACCCCTATCCTAGCCTACAATCCCATAACTCTTTAAAACATCCGTTAATTTCAATGAAACGAATCAATGTTTCGTTGTCCATGTTTGAGCGCAGAAATACGTCCAAACAGCGACTGCCGCGCAATGTTTGGACGCACCTTAATACCAAATCTGGCCTACGTTTAAACAAATACATTCAAAAGGTATCTTGGCACTAAAATAAAATTTTAGAATAACTAAGAAGTAAAAGCTTTTCGTCATCATCATTGATTCTATAATTATTCTTCAACTTCCAAAATTCTAGCTCTTCCTACTAAAAGATTTATGGGAACTAATGAGGGGCTCCTGACTAAGTGTAAGCGTACGGTTTGACCGATAATACAGGTTAAGCCGCACTCGCCGAGGTTGATCCGTGGATGGGTGATTATTAAAACATACCCAGTCCCCTCCATGTTTCGGAAAGCACGTTAAAAAGTAGGTCGCGACTGTCATACATAGATCTTTGGCAGTCGTTAAGTCAATTCTGAGAACCATCTTAATATAGGATATTGTGTTTCCCAGTTAAATGGGTTTTGGAGGTCAGATAGGCAGTTGCTCCATGTAAAATACGGTATTTAGCTGAATCCGGTATGACTGGTAGCCGACCCCAACATAGTCGGGATAAGGCTCGGGACATGATAAGAAGATGATGGTTTTGAAATGTCAAAGATGATTGCAAATTGTTTTACTATAACAATACACAAATATATTATTTATTTTGTCTACGCTGCAGCGCTGGTTCCCGTTCTTTTAAGTGCCGGCAGTGAGCGTAGTGACGCACCTACACTCACCAATGATGACTAATAAACCTGATGTGTAATAAAAGGAAATCCGAATATACTTCATTTTGACGAAAAATAAGCAGTATAAATTGACCATGATGGTTATCCCTAATACATTTCCCACCCAGGCGGCGATCGATCAACACATTCAAAAATACAATAATGTATTCAAATATGTGTTTGAAGATTGTCCTGTGCCTGGCTCTGATCGCCTGCATCGACGGCCACATTATCAAACATCAGCGAGTGCCTCTATCACCAGAGGGCACGACATTGGAGATCGCGGTGAAGCACAAGAGAGACGAGCAGCCAGTGTCCACCATGACGATCGACATCGACGAGCGGGACAGCAGCCTGGTGATGTCGGCGGCCGAAGCTCCGGCAGGAGTGCCGCAGCATCCCAGGGCACCAGCAGAACACGTGCCGATCTTGGAGAACCGTGACGCCATCGATGGCCACCTTCTATGTGCTGAAGGCTCCATAAGAGTAAAGGGACACTGCTTTCGTAAACCGGTCGGCGAATAGTAACCTTGCAAGCATTGGTATTGTATTTCTGTACAAGTTTCCTGTGATTATGAATATTTTTTTTATAATTTGAAATGTTTTGAATTTTTGTTTCTGTATCTATGTAACAGAATGCAGTGCCTGTGAATAACAAAGCAAGAAACAACACCATCTGCAATATTTTTCTAGTAGTCCTCTTCACTTGTGTCATTTCACAAGAATTTCTTAAAGTATGAATCAAACTGAAACGTCATTATAAAACACGCCTTAAAATCATAAGAATGTATTATTATTTAGTTTCAAACATATACACGGCTCTATTAAGTGATATGCAAATTTCAAAATGATTGTAATCGTATCATCGATGTCTATTGAAGTTTCTTGCCGGTTCTTCTCCATTGGAAAGAAATTTTGGAACCTGCAACTAGAGTTTGTAAACTTAACGTTATAAAAGAGCTTGGAAAGGCCTATTTAAAAAAAAAATATTTTTGATTGATTTGATAGTATCGAAGATGACCGGCTAGTTCCGAGCCTGACCAAAGTACATCGCCAAGGTACATTTTAAAGACTAGTTTTCTTAAATAAGTTTTTTTTAATAAATTTCCATAGGAATATATAATATTATTATGAACAAGAGAACTACGACTACTTGAACAGAATTACGTGGCATTTTAAATGTTTAAAAAGAACATTTTTAATACCGTTTCTTACTTTCGATTTTTGCCGTTACTGTTGTACCGATCTGGCGTACATGGAATATATACATTCAAAAGGTATCTAGAATATAATTTATTTAGAATAACTAACGAGTTATAAATTCTTGGTCATCATCGTTGACGTTATATCTATCCTAAAATTCTATCCCATGGAAAGACTCATTCAAATGAAAAACGTGTCCAATTATTAATTAGCAACAAGCTACGCAACGCATTAAAAAAATATATGGGAACAGCAACATTCAGTTAAAACGTTTTGAAATCTCAAAGATAATTGCAAATCGTCTTACGCCTAATCAAGCTAAAAATACATAAGTAGTAAGTACATTTATTTTGCGTACGCTGATTCCCGTACTTCTAAGTACCGACAATGAGCGTAGTGACGCAGTTACCGATGATGAATAATAAACCTGATGTGTAATAAAAGGAAATCCGAATATACTTCATATTGACGTAAAAAAGAAACAGTATAAATGGACCATGTTGGTTATACCTAATACAGTTCTCACCCAGGCGGCGATCGATCAACACATTCAAAAATACAATAATGTATTCAAATATGTGTTTGAAGATTGTCCTGTGCCTGGCTCTGATCGCCTGCATCGACGGCCACATTATCAAACATCAGCGAGTGCCTCTATCACCGGAGGGCACGACAGTGGAGATCGCGGTGAAGCACAAGGGAGACGAGCAGCCAGTGTCCACCATGACGATCGACATCGACGAGCGGGACAGCAGCCTGGTGATGTCGGCGGCCGAAGCTCCGGCAGGAGTGCCGCAGCATCCCAGGGCACCAGCAGAACACGTGCCGACCTTGGAAGCCCGTACTTCCATGGACGGCTACCATCAATGCCCTATAGGCTACATATACATTAAGGGCCTTGAACGCTGCATTCCAGATCCGGAAGACGAAGAGTGAATTCCCAAGCATTTGCAATGTATTTCCGTACCAATTTCCTGTGATGTTGATCAATAAATTATTTATTTTTTTGTATGTTTTGTACCTTTATTTATTATTCTTAATGCATGGCAACGCCAATATATGCACTATAAGCTACATAAGTGTATTAAAAATCAGAATGATGAATGAAGTATTTCTGTACCTCTTACTAAATTACATTAACTTCAAATGTTTTGTATTATCGTTTTTTGTCTTCAACGTTTTATGCCTTGAGTGTTGCAGGAGGATGAAAGATACATTCCATAAACAATTGTAAATGAATAATGACATCATCATCTGAAATGTTTTGCTTGTGGTCATTTTCTATTTACGTCTTTTCACGAGAATTTCTTATAATAACATCTGACTGAAAAGCCATTATTAAAAAAAAAATCATAACAGGAAAAATGACAAATCTTGTTTTTTTTTAATAAAATATATTCTGTCGTCTATGGTGGAGAAAAAAACAATAATTATGACATAAAGCCTCAAAATTTATAAGTTTAGATTTATCACGAAAGTAAAATTAAAATTTAATGTTCATAACTGTTATTTATAAAGATTCTACCTACAACAGGAAAAGCTCGGATTGCACATTGCTCAGATTGTAACAAGGATGTATGCAAATTAAATGTCATTGCTAAAAATAAACACAACTCATTTGAAACTTTATTGTTAAATGGAATATTTAATTCAATAACTTTATTGCATTACGTAACATTTCGTAAAAAAAAACCCTGATATTTTACGATCTTCTGATTCATGTTATGAAGACGGGATTTAACGCAACATTGACAAAAAATATTTGAGTTCTCTTATATAACCAAAGATATAAAATTAAATGCACCTACTCTCCTGTCCAGCAAATTGTTGGCTCCTTTTCTCTATTCCGTATTCCCATGTATGAACCTTAACATAAATAAACAGTACAAGAGCAATGTGGATATGTCTATTAGGTATATAATTTCGATATCGAGCTTCACCTGAGTGATAATAAAGCTCATTTCAAAAGTGAACCCAATTGGCCTTGATGTAGAATTCAAATTTGAGAATACGTTTTTGACATCTCACCGCGGATTCCGCCGTCGAGATACGAAAATAATGTTACTGAATAGCACTACTGTTTTTGATGTCCAGATTAGGTTTAACTGTATGTTCATAACATATGCAGTATGACTGCATCTCTCAATCATCCCTTAAACACGTACTTTTGATGTTAGAGAGGAATATTTTTTGGCAGAAGCCATGTGTCATCCTCCATTATTTGAAACTTTTACTTCACCATTAATTGTGCAAGCGAGAGATGCTAGGCGTATCGTAGTATTCGATGTCCGCCGTCTCGCTCACACATTGAACAAATAGCTACAGTCCTGTTTTAAGAGCTCATGGTACAGGTCTTAGTGATGTAAACTCAAAAAAGTATTGAGTATTGGCATTACAGAAAATTCTTTTTAAACACCATCAAATGAGACGAACTAATCTCTAGAATAATTACATATCTATGATAATATATTACCAAGAGTTGTTGAACCACAACAATAGGGTAATCTCGATTGATAGAACATATTATTATTATCTTACTAGCTGTGCCCCGCGGTTTCACCCGCGTGAATACCTATGTATATTATGTATGCATATTCTATGTATATTTATATATATTATATATTATACTATGTATATTACAATTTTCTTCTTTCATAAGAACCTTCTCCTAATAATAACTAACACAACAAAAAAAGAATTTGCGAAATCGCTACACACAGCTAGTAAGAAATAAAATAAATTCTTTAAATTATCAATATAAGTATTTACACCGTTCTGAATAATTAGGGCTTGAATCACTATTGTTTATTTTATATTACGCGGTACTATATCAGCTCTGCGATTGTCTTAAGATCTGAATAAACACTGAAAATCTATAGTTTTTAGGGTTCAGCAGATAGTTTGAAATCCCTTTAACTATTAAAATTTTAAAGAAAAAAAAGAGTTATTTCATTCTTTTTAAAATGCATATGATCGAGTCCAATAATAATTTATTTATTTGCTTGAAACATAGTATGCGTGTAAAAAAAGTTGTGTGTATCTGAAGTCTTTCAAATAATCGCGAACAAACGGAGGAGTAGGTATCATATTTGCAATTTTGACATTGAAAAGCAATAGGTAAATTATAATAAACTATATATATATGTATGGTATTGTATCATGCTGTGGTATGATTGACCATATAGGGAATTCATAACATAACAATATTTTAAACCAACATTAAGCAGCCATATTAGTTTTATTACACAGGAAAACGATATCATCATGAGCCACGTTTGTTTGCAAGATTACAAAAAAAAACTTAAATTCGCTAGTTAGACACCGATTTAAATTTAAATATATAGACTTCTGTACTGACAGACTTATTTTATAACACGTTCATGTTGCACACATATAATCAGGCACATAGGAGCGGTTTTGTAGAACAATAATTGCAGAGAAAAAATACAAGCGAAACTCTTGCTAGTTAATTCAATTCACTCTTGACTGGTTTTTCACAATACTCCAACGAACGTCGTCATCAAATGATTCAACGTCGACCTCTGGGGGAATGCTCGCATGCGTAATATAGGAAACACGTCTACTACTAGTCTTTACGAACGATACGTATAAAAGCATTACTTTAGAAGGGCTGTAGACATTAACAAGCTGGCTGGCGGTTGAACAACGTAAAAGTACAAAAATATCTCCAAATATGTGGGTGAAAATCGCAGTGTGCTTGGCTCTGGTCGCGTGTTTCGACTGTCATGTGCTGAAACAGCAAGAAGTGCCGTTGTCTCCTGAAGGTCTGACGGTGGAAGTTGTAGTGAGGAACAGAAGTGATAAGCATGTAGTGACTTCGATGAAGATTGATATCGATGAGATGAACAAGAAGATTTTGATGTCGATGGTGGAGGAGCCGGTGTCGCGAGTGGCGAAAGACGTATCGGAGGTGACGACGGACTTTGTCCCAACAGTGGGCAATCGCCACGGGATCCGCCTCGGGACCTGCCCACTCGGCTACACAAGGAGAGGAGGATTCTGCTTCCCTAACGACGACTACTAGAAGACCTGCTAATGATACCCACTGTTCATATTAGTTCATTACAAGACTTATCGGGGATGTGATATATTTCTAGTGTTTATTTATTTATTGTTCAATAAACAGTTGTACATTTTAATTATTTTTGGGTGTTATTGTTATTCAATGAACTGTCAAGAAAATACCGTGTTTAAAGAAAGTACTATGTTAAGGTTTTTACATTTGTTCCTAAAATTAACAACATAGACTTAGAAACAGATTTACTGTCTGTTCATAATAATATGTTTTAAACAATAACCTGTGAAATTTGAAGGAATTTGTTAGTAAAGTTATGTTGCCATTTTTATTATAACGTCTGTCAATTAGATTGAGTGTTTTTCGACAAAAAACAGCCGCAATATACTTCCTGACCAATCAATCTTAAAAATAATTTCAATTTCCCTAGAAAGGATTATGCTATAAATATGGATGATGGTCATCGTCTAATACATTATTTGATTAAAAACAAAGTACGCCAGCCAGAACATGAACACCTGAAAAAAATACATTAATTACCCTATTAATCTTAGAGTCCAAAATACGACAGAATTCTAAAGAAAAAAAAAAAATATACGGTCAGATATTAATTTGTTATTGTTTGATGTTAATTAACACCTGACCCATTTTCGAAACCTTCAGCAAACACAGTCATTAAATGATTCAGCGTCGACCTTAGAAGGCATGACAACATGACATGTGTAATATAGGAAACTCGTGTACGATCCTCTCTGAACACGATACGACACCTATATAAGCATCACGACAACGGGACTTGAAACATTAGTTACCCGTATCTGGCTGGCGGTCGAACCAATCATCAAAACTACCAACATGACAAAAATGTGCGCGAAAATTGCTCTGTGGCTGACTCTAATGGCCTGTGTACATGCCCGTATACTAAAACAACAAGAGGTGCCGCTATCTTCAGAAGGCTTAACGGTGGATATTATAGTGAGAAATAAGGGTGAACAAAATGTAGTGTCGACGATGAAAATTGACATTGATGAGATAAACAAGAAGGTTTTGTTGTCAATGATAGACAATCCCAAACCGACGCTGCGGGTGGCGAAAGACATCACTTTGATGACGACAGAATCAGTGCCAACAATTGAAGATCGATTTTTGATTCGTGCCGGTGTCTGCCCCATAGGCTACGCTAAACGAGGAGGGTTCTGCTTCCCAAATGACGACTACTAACGATGAATTCATACCTCATATGTTTAACGTATTGTATGATTATGATATTATGCATTCTAGAATACCAAATTATACGAAATCCTCATTGTTATTTATTGTTCATTAAGCTATTGTTTATCAATAAATATAGATTATCCTTTTATTTTGTTTTGTTTATTACCTAAGTATGCCTTAAATAATGTACAAATAAGCCTACAATTTTCTATCTGTGGTACCATTATTTTCTCTAATTTCATATCTACTGCTTTAGGCACCTATCTAGCGGTTTTCCTGTACCTATATTACATATTATTATTTTTATAATACTTTTATATTTTGATATTAATATTTATAATAACAAAATATAAAAGTTCATGAAAATCAGTCGATCCGTTCATTAGTTCTAAATGCTTATTTCACAAAAATAATTAAAAAAATGTTTATCTATTGAGTATAATAACAATTTATATTATACCTATTTTACTCGCTTCTTATTGTATTAAACATATTCCTTGTTCTTTTCGTTATACATCTGCATACATGAACGCAAAGTTCTATAAATTAAAATATTTTTGACACTCATGTCAAGGTTCATTTCCTTGTCTTGCACGATGTCTACTGAGACCATAAGAATCATCTTATGGTCTCTAATCAAAGCTTAGCTTATCAAAGCTTCTAATAAACTGACTTTATTAGTAATTACTTATTTTGATTCGACCTTGTTAAAATTTAATTGATAAACACTTAATTAAAATTGACCGATGTAATTGGGAAGGGATTTTCCCTGTATTAGTATGTACATGCGATACTTCTAAATAGGAAACAGATTCTTGTACCACCTGTCAAGACCATGTAATTATTATTATTACACCATATCTTTGACTGGCCCGTTGGGCTAGTGCTTCGTGACTCCAACTGCTGAACCGGGGGTCATTGTTTCGATTCCAACCCGAAATCTTCGTGTGAAGAACATGATCATTTGTTACTTTGTCTGGTTGTAAAATAACAATAATAATCCAGCTTATAAACGTCCCACTGCTGGGCACAGGCCTCTTTCCATATAGAGAAGGCACGAGCTTTGATCACCATTGTCTGGTTGTAATTTATCTATAATATGCATGCATTGTGTCGTGGTGGCCTAGCGGTTCAATGAACGGACTTGTATGCACGAGGTTGCAGGTTCGAACCCGGGCAAGTACCAATGTAACTTTTCTAAGTTATATGTACTTTCTTAATTATTCTAAGACACTTCTAACTAACGGTGAAGGAAAACATCGTGAGGAAACCTGGATTCCAAAATTGGGATCTGAAATCGCCAATCCGCAGAGAGCAAGCGTGGTGATCAATGCTCATGCCTTCCCTCTATGGGAAGAGGCCTGTGCCCAGCAGTGGGACGTTTATAGGCTGGAATTATTATTATATTATATTATGCATGCATTCGAAATATTTAAACAAGTTTATCAGTTGTCTGATTACAGTACAGACTCTGCTTACTTTAAAATCAGTTAAGTGTGAGATGGCCCAAGATATTGTTATTTTTTTTAAATAGTAATAATAATCTTATTTTCCATTTAATATTTGAGAGTATAATAATTGGGTTGCGACTCTCGGAAGGACTATTCTTGCCTTAGACTATGGTTAGTAATGCTAGTCTACCTATTAAGTAGGAAAAAATCTTACGTTTAGGCTGACCTATGAAAAACCGCTACGCTTATCCCCAAAGCAGAGGCATCTAAAAGTATTTTCAGAGATCGCAACTGTTATTAAATGTCTTCTAGGATATTGTCAGTAAAGCGAAGAAACCTTGCCTGCATTGAGGTTCGGTGTGTATGAATGCAGCAAGCCCCTGGAATTTTACAAGGCGGAGGATTTTCCGTAGTCAAATATACGTGAATAAACCCAAATAAATTTAATAAAATAATAAATTAAAATTGTATCCTGTTAAATCAGTCACTGCATCGAAGCAAAATTTCCTATTATGTCAAAATTCATGGTAGGTATATCAATGTAAATATCCTACATTTCATCTAAGCCGAAATATTTATCCCTAACCAGATTCATATATAAGCATAGTGGTTTATGGGATCCAGGCATTAGAAATCTGACTGGTAATTGAACAACTGATCAAAGTTACAAAAATGGCATTTATTGTGACAATTGCTGTATCGTTGGCTTTGATTGCCTGTATTGACGGCAAGGTTTTGAAACAAGAAGTACCACTATCCCCAGAAGGCCTGACGGTGGAGATAGCGGTGACAAATAAAGGTGATTCTCATCCAGTGTCCACTATGAAGGTTGATATAGACGAAATTAATAAGAACGTCGTGTTGACCATGGTTGAAGAGAAGGTGTGCCCCAGAGGACATGTAAGGGCTGGCGGATTTTGTTTCAAGAACGATTATACCACTTAAACTTAGGAAGGTCTTAGAAAGGTCTGAAGGACTATAAGTTACTCTTTAAAACCTAGTTCCAAAGACAGTCACAGCTTAATTTTATTTATTTCTGTAGAAGTAATGGTTGTATGTTGTTCTTAAATAGTTTAAAATAATGTAATAGCTAAACCTATGTATTTTTTACTTTATGTACTTTACTGCTTGAATGTTGATGTTTTATTATAATCCTTACATAATGTATCTTGATTAAATTTATTGTATGTATTGTTACTCGACTGCTAAGGAGTCCTACGTTACTCAACTGTCATTATATATATTTCTATTTATATTTTAGTATTGATTTTTGATTTGTATGCCAAGTTTTCGATCTTAAAACTTCATAAATAACTTACTTTTGAAGATTAAATGTTGTTTTAATAACGTGTACTTTTTTATTTTTATTGCGGTATTAAACTTTAGTAGGTCAAAGAGTGTCACTTTGCCCAGCATTGTGACATACAATGCTGGGCAAAGGCCTTCCCCATATTAGCAGTAGCAATACAAAACACAAACGCCGTATATTACGTCCTCGCCGGAGAGGCCCGTCGCGTATTATAAATAATAGTTACGTAAAAGTTATCCCCCCGTCCCAAGAAGAAGCTGGCCCGAGCCTTCCAAACTAGCAATAAAAATATGTCCCTAAATAATTAAAACTTAGATCCAGCCATCCCTTGCTGTTTTGCTTTATTAAGATTGTTGGCAACGCACTAAGTCGAGGACCGAACCCCGCAGGGGGTGCCCTTAGTAGACGTTGCTAACGTAGTTAGTTTTTGCTATTGCTCTGGCTGGAGGCCTTATGGTCCTCGCCAAAAGTCCGGTGAAGCAGTCAAAGCCTGCGCTCAGGCTAACTGCAAAGGCCTCTACCAAGAAAAAAAAAGCCTTCCCCATATCCTTCCAGACACTCTTCTATTACGTAACTTTAGACTATATCTACAATAATGCGACCCATACTATCGTAAACTAGATACATTAATCTGTCTATTTCATCGTATTTTGTTTCTGTACAGCGTGGTTATAGTTTTCATACTAAGGTGCCCTTGTTTAAGGTACCTTTGTTTTTCCATCCCTTTAGAAATATAAACGAATTTCGTTAGGATGGATACCTTAGCAACACAAATCATTTTGATAGTGATCTCACCCCGATAAGGGCTGATAAGGAGGGATATTGTTATAGAATAATAAGTGCATACAACGTAACGGTTTAATAATTTTAATGTTTTATAATATTAGGCATTTGATAAGGTAAATACTTAGGTACAGATTTTACTCGTGCGTTAAAATACGTTGGTTTAGTCTTGACATGTTATAAGCTTTATTTGTAAGTAAAGACCTCTATTGGAAATAACTCAGTTTCTTATTACAATTCGTATGATACAATTCCAGCCAAGAACCAGCTAATTCCAAAATTTAAATAAAAAGAGTTTTATTAATAGATTAAATTGCGAATTATTAATATCTTAAAAATGGTGTGCAGAAGGAAGTTTCCCTAAAATTATGTTAAGGATAATTTAAAACGGAAATTATAATTATATTTTGTAACCTCAGATTTACATAATATTTAAAACATTCCGCTGTGGGCACGAGCTGTTTATACCTAAGTGGTTTTATCCTGATATTGTTGGTATGTTTTATTATTAATAATTATTATACAAGAATTACGTTACTTAATGTTCTCGACTAGTTTCCAATTGATTAATTAGGAAACTCCGTGGTTTACTCATTCACTGTGAAGATTATGTCATATTTCTTTGGAGAGTGCTAATTAAATTCTGTGTTATTTAATTATTTTATAGAATCTATTAAATATTATAGTCTAGCGCTTAATACACACGAGGATAGAGGTATATGTTAACATTTTATATTACTTTAGTTGGCTGCTGGAAAAAACGACGGCACATAATTAACAGGTTTTTGTTGTAATTATTTAGAAGAGAAAGGAGCTTATTTTTCATATAATTTTATCTTTACCTAACACCAATTACCAAAAGCATATTGTAAACCAAATAAAAATCTCTTAATTTCGTGTAACACAGGTTAAACAAGGAAAAAATAATTATTGATTTTCATTAATGCACAAAATTCAATAGAAAAAACAAAAAAGAAAATAACCGAAATATTTTAACTAAAACCTGCTGAAATAATGAAGCGACATGAATAGTGTATTTTAATCTTCTCGTCAACGGTATTAAATAATTACAATCACTGGTATTATGGACGCCGAGCCCAATACAGTCTGCATTTCATATTTTGAATAGTTTCATGTTAAAATGGAATAAACCCCGCTGAATGGTAAGCCGCTTGCTCGCTGTAATATTGCATGAAAGGTACAATTATGGAAAATATTTCATTACGGCATGTGGAGATTTGAACGAGCGTTATTTCGATATGCAGGGTGTTACCGAAATATTATATAATTTTTATAGGGTGTTACAGTGAGGGTTAAAGTATTCATTTTAGGATGCATTTTTATTTATTTAAATAAATAAATAAATGCGGACAACATCACATACATTGCTCTGAACCCAAAGTAAGTAGCTATTAAGCACTTGTGTTATGGAATTCAGAAACAACGAAGGTACCACAAACACCCAGACCCGAGACAATGTAGAAAAGTGACTTTCTACATTGACCCGTCCGGGGATCGAACCCGGGACCTCAGAGCTAGCGACACCTTGAAAACCAGTGCGTACGATACTCGACCACGGAGGTCGTGCATATGCATTTAAAATATGTGTAATTTACATCTGGCATTGATTGAGTTCATGTGTCAGCTAAAATCAGTTTGATAATTAATATTATTAAAATCTAATTTATATTTTTTTTGGCACAAGAAATAATAACCGCCGCCGCGCCGTTCATTTAGCGAGTGACGTAATCAGTATCTAAACCTGTGTAATTATAATTTTTATTTACTCATTTTAAGATTAGATGTAGTAAGTAGAATTATTGTTGGATAGATGTAACCTTTCAGTAGCACCCTGTATTTCAAAGAGAATTCATGAAATTGAATCTGTTTTTGATGCATTTGGTTACTACGTGAACATTTCGACAGGTCTTGTACCTACCCGTTATTTAAAATGCTTTGTGTTTACTAAATCCAAATTATCCATTTTCCTGTATGTAATATTAGTTATTTTTATTTATTTATTTAATAATTAATGTACAGTAATGTACACACACAGAAGTTAAAAGGAAAATTATTATATATTTATAAATGATGTACAAAAGTTATAGTAGTGTCTTTCCAAATTATGACTAAATTCCAGGTTGAATCTGCAATGGATATTGTCAAATCACAATATGTCAATAATTAACTCTTATAATAAAAATAATAATCCAGCTTATAAACGTCCCATTACTGGGCACAGGCCTCTTCCCATATAGAGAAGGCATGAGCATTGATCACCACGCTTGCTCTCTGCGGATTGGCGATTTCAGATCCCAAAATTTGGAATCCAGGTTTCCTCACGATGTTTTCCTTCACCGTTTGTCAGAAGTGTCTTAGAATAATTAAGAAAGTACATTTAACTTTGAAAAAGTCACATTGGTACTTGCCTGGGTTCGAACCTGCAACCTTGTGCATACAAATCCGTTCATTGAACCGAATTAACTCTTAAAACTTTAATATCCTTAGGTGTATAGGACAATGACCCAGGACTTTAGTGGTTTCAATAAAGAAGTACAACCACGGTTTTTCTTGTATTTAAATTACATGTGGATGACAAAGCAGAAATTTAATTAGATTTTATTATTTAAATACGTCCTTGACTCTGTTGTTACAACAAAAAATGTCTTACAATAATTAAGATTTGTAAGTGTCGGGGCTATATTAGGTATATAGTAGTAAATGAATATGTTAGAATATGATATATCCACACTTATATATTGCTCTAGTGTTTTGCATGTCTTGCTAATTGATGTAACTGAGACTACCCATATTAATGAGGTCTTGACATTGATAAATAGGTTTATTGCACATGTGCACACATATTTAATTCTTAACCATAAATACCGCCATTGCACGCTTTACTGTCGATGTACTTTATATTTGTTTTAATGGTGTACAATGAAGAATATTCCATCTATTTTTCTACATAACATGAATTGCATAAGTCAGTCTTACTGCTTTGAAATAAAGGTCAATATCGTATAAAACTGATGATGTGCGTTTTGCACTGATATTACATAGCTTACATAGCTTCAATGTTTAATTTATTGATGTGTTACTTAGTAAAATAAATCATCTTAAAGTGTTTAAATAGCATATGTTATTCTACTTAAACAGTGTCAATAATTTACCAGGTAAATACACTTGCTAATAGTAAGTATAATCTTTAAAACCCGCTAAAAGTTCTAAGGAAGTCAACGCCATCTATGTCGTGAACTGTGAACTTATTGTAATGTTTGTGTCTTGGCTACAAGAAGGTTGAGGTTTGAAAGCGGTAGGGCTGAGCGGTTTCCCGCTTCAAAGCGAGCTGCTCATAATTATTAGTGATCTGTGGAGCTTTGACTGCTGCAGTAGCTCCACCTAGAGGAAGTCTGAGCCATACAGGTGATCTAGGTTTGCACACATCACCCCAGAGACAACTGGGGAGACAATTCCCAGCTGTCACCCCGGAGGACAGGGCTAAAGGGGACTATTGGGAGATATGACTTCAAGAGGTTTTTATGATCTTCATAGCTGTCTCCAACAGATGATTCACTGTGTGGTCGGTTAAGCTAGGCACAAGGCCAGATTTTGTATGTGCTCATTGCACATAATATAATCTGGCCAACATTTATAGGGACACATCCCGACATCATTCACCGACTTGCATGTTCCATGTTTTCGTGAATACATTTTCCTCTTCAAAGACCAAGCAGCAGTGTTCAATTACTACCACTTTATTCACTTGTCCAATGACCAATCCCGGACAGATGTTATTAAAAAAATAGAGGGACATAACCGAACGGGATTTCCCTCTAGCATCTTACATTCAATAGCAGTAAACATCAGCATTGAAGATTGTGATCAAGTCTTGACTCATACAACGGGGACTATACATGTAATAAAATATCCACATTAATCACCACGGCTCATCGTCACAATTATAATATTAGGAAACTTCTGAATTAAACAATCATTAATTACGATATTATTTTTGGGGAATCATGTTTTTCCCAACTGACGTGTAAATCATGAGTCATTTTTTTTTGTTTATTTCTCCTATGTACTTTAAAAGTATTACTGTACCTTACAAGACAAAGCCCTGTCAACTTTTGTGATTGTAAATAAGTAGGTCAGGTCAGAAAACCGCATGGTTATTAGTAAGGCTCTTCCTAGAATAAAGAGTTTCGAAAATATTGACCATTCTAGGAATAAAATTTCATTCTGAATAAATTTCCTCATTTTATTTTCAGCCTGAAATCGTTGCATTCTTAGGTATAAGCAATTCTTCAAATCTTTTTATGTAACCTTGCTTTTTAATGATTCATTCTCTAATTTTTAATTGAAGCACACCTTAACACCTTTTTTTCTCTGCGGGTTCGAACGATGTATAAACTACATATAATAATCATTAGGTTTGCAGCCATAATTACAGCCCAACAATACAATTAACTTTTAAAAATAAAAATATATACATACTTTGAACGAGGTTATATACATATCATACACTTTTATGACATGCTAATGAGATTAGTTACACGTTCACAAATCTCGAATAGCGCAGACGCCTATTTATAATTCGTAATTGATATGTCATCATGTACCGAGACAACGAAAATCAAAAATGGAGCACCTGGCAATGCGTAGCGCAGTCATAACAAGCTATTTGTCAGCACATTAATAGTCTCGAAGCGTTGTCACGCTGATTGAAGGAATACGTAACCGCTGATTAAATAACAAGAGCATTGAATTTCAGAAGACTATTGCCGTAGAGATATTTTCTGAAATATAAGATAGAACATGAAAAAAGTAAAGCAGTTTTTCGCATAGTTTTTAAGGGTTCTAAATATGTGAAAAGTCGAATTGTATCTACAATAATCTACTTAATAAACAATTGTAATCATTAAAGGCAGAAAGTTAAAACTATAATATCTTGTCATTCAGTAGGTTTTCAGTGGAGCATGAGTGGATACTTATGATAATGATGACAGAATTACCATAATTATTTAGGTAATACATAATAATTATTTATTTAAGGATATGGATCTGAAATATACACTAGGTCTAGTTCTAAACTAGGTTTTGGTGTGAGTTTTCGCCCCTTTTCAGCTCATGAACTTTGAGTTTTACTGGAACCTAAAAAAAATAGTTGGTATAATAACGAAAGCCGTTAATCAGATTTTAAAACATTTGATTCCAAGAATCCTTGTCTCTAAATATGCACTCCCGTATCACAGGTATTCAACCTAGCACGGGAGTTAGGGCTTCAAAATATCTGTAAAATAATGTGTTTTCGCGTGACCCAAAGAATGGCTTCTACCCTAGGTAGAAGCCATTCTTTGGGTCAGCGCATAAGCATTGCCATACAACGTGGCAATGCTGCCAGCCTTTTGGGCACGCTCCCAGTCGACAGCGATGTGAATAAATTTTTTGATGCCTTATTTTAGTTTATGATTTTTCTTATTTATCGTGTAGGCTTTTTTTTATTGTAAATATCTAAAGTTTAATTTCTGAGAACATATTTATACGTACTAAATTTATATTATTTGTATGCTTCTCAAACATCAACAATAAACATATTTTATCAATAAAGATTATTATTATTATATACGTTTTAACTATCAGTTTTAACTTCAATTCCCTTTACCAATACTGGCAGAAAAGAGAAACAATGGTTAATCCTGGTTCTCTGGGGAATTATGTATTCAGGGGGAGTATGTTTTGGGTCCCGCTACCGAAGCAAGTTTCCTATAAAGATAGATCTTCAAAGTCTCTAAGGAATAAAGAAAATGTTTTTGAATAGAAAATAATGTTAGTTTGTCCACTTGTGTATTCATAGTGACAGAAATCAATGTCACTTTCTTCAACTTAGGAGGAGATATGGTACCTTTTTATAAAGATTGTTCATGAGCGTAATAATATATTATAATTATTTAAGAAAAAAAAATTGAGAAGTGGACTATTTGTTTGCATGGTATTTAGTGAAATATAATAGTTGGCTTTAAATAAATAATTAGTTGTATGTAGATAGCAACGCCACATTTCCTGAACATTGAATTTCTCATCGTCTTGAGTGCAAAACCTTTCTCATAGATGGCGTTGTTATATAATATGGCATGTAACTATTTTCCTAATGTTACATAAAATATACAAAAAGTATATGCAAAATTATTCTAACTGTCGTTATGACGAAATTAAGTAGTATGAAATGCAAGAGAACCATTTTTATCGTCAGTATTTACCTACAATAAACATACTTCTACTTGATTCAATTAGATGTCGCCACCATACGCATAGAAGATGTCAATTGCTGTTCTTCAAAAATAATTTTGTGTTGTAGGAAACTGAATTTATTTCTTTTTAGCTTACATAATCTAAGCTTTTTAGTTTATTCTTAAATTTAAATTACGTTCACTCATAATAGTCAGTAGTACTTCTAGAGTTGTTTGTATATTTTAGACTATGAACCAATAAAGATTTTTTTACTTCGTCCGTAAACCATTACTTTGCTTTCTTTTAAATAATTATCTAACACACAAAAAAGAAAATAAAAATTACATTAATTAATAAGGATTTATTTTTGCCATTTTATGTATTGTAATGTGTTAAAATTATTTTTATGTGGGTAATTAAATAAGTCACTTGAAAAACACATTTAAATTGACTTTTCTGATTTGGAAAACAAAGCGGGTAGATAGCATTTTAAGGATTTTTTTTAATTGTAAGGTTGTAGCCGTAGATTTTAATTTAAAACTAAAATGAATAAGTGGATTATAGTAATAAATTGGAAGTGTGTTTTATATTGTGATTTTCTAAAACTATTGATTTTTAAGCTGTTAAATAGACTGTACGTGGAAGACAGATCTAAAGTGCTGTTTACAAGACGGAATCAAAGAGAGAATATGAATTTAGAAAACACTTAAGGTTGGTACTTAGTTTCTTATATTTATTTAGCTTATATTTCCAATACACAATGACATGTTATGTCTTTAAATATCTTCTATTTGCTTAAAATTGTACAAACGTGTAATAATTCTTTTATATTTGTTTAGCAAAAGTAGTCAGTCACGACCTGTCTGGCTTGATAACTGAAAACTTGATGAGTGATGTATTTTATACGAGCTATTAAAAATGGAGCTTGTATCTGTAAATAGATGGGAATGGCCGAAACAGGAAAGACGGAATACACGTGTATTTTTAGATGTGACATGGAAACAAAAAACTAACTGTCACTGCGATCGTTTTGGAACGAATAGAATATAGTTGAAATAATATCGTTCGTAAAAACTGTGTTGGACAAGTCTTTAGTTTCAATAACGCCTAAATGTCGCATTGAAGTAAGTTTTTCTTCTTTAGTGTCGTATTTTTGAGGAAATACGGTTAATACGTATATTAAATATCTTCAAGTACCTACATATTTTTTTAGATTTGATTGAAAATTACAATGGCTACGAAAATTAGTTTCTTAGGCTGCCTGTCCACCGGAGCGGAGCTAGGCTGCGGAGCGGAGAAACTGAGAAATATTAACCAATAGGATTGCACAAAATCTGCGCTCCTCTATTTTGTGCAATCCTATTGGTCAATATTTCTCAGTTTCTCCGCTCCGCAGCCTAGCTCCGCTCCGGTGGACAGGCAGCCTAAGGCTCTGTTCTGTCCTTAATTTACTTGGTTATTGCATAACTAATCATTACCATGTACCTCTGCCCAGCCTTGACTCCAAATGTAGGCTTGCAGTTTTACCGGATTCAGCTGAATACCGTATTTTTCATGAACAACTGCCTATCTGACCTCCAGAAGCCATGTTCGGTGATAAGACATGTAATGATTTAACGACTGCCAAATATCAATATTCGTAAGTCAGGACCAACGGCCTTACTTGCTTTTTGAGCTACTGAGTATCGTAACTCCAAATAATTTATCTAAAAGTGGACCTTATTCCGATAACATCAGAATATAGATGACAGACATTTCTATTTTCGGTACAACAGTTCCATATATTATTCATCGCTATAATACACAGTTAGTTTCCTTGGTAAGTGGTGTAGCTGTCTATTACTATGACGACTCACTTCACTACTTCAGATGAAAAGGGTAAACGTTCGGTATAGACACAAGTGGGTATTTTTATTTGTAACACGACAATGACCCATTTCTACTCGCTTGAAGTGGCAACGCCGACGGATCTAAAGCGATTGTTTCTAAATGTCTTTTTTTTTATTTTATTTCGTTTTGTTGTGGCCATTTGTTGTTCCTTGTATTTAGTCTTCTTCTTGGTGTTTTTAGTTTAGTCTCACACGAAAATGTTTCCTGATGATTATACGCTACTGGAAGAGCATCTTAATAAAATAAATAAATAAAAGAAGTTTTTACAAGTGTTTTTCTCTTGTGGGTTTCGAACCCGTAGCATATAACAGATAAGTGAGAATTGTAATTAGTCTGTACCACTCCGCTATCGTTGTAGACAAGTCGGTCAGTTATGGTGTTAGTATTATGCTTCAATCGCCAATCCGAGCAAGCGCCAGAGAGCAAGCGTGGTTATCAATGCTCGTGCCTTCTCCTTTTGGGAAGTGGCCTGTGCCCAGCAGTGGGACGTTTATAGGCTAGATTATTATTATTATTTAAACGTTTCATAAAAAATGGCTGTTTGAGAGTTTTTCATTAAGAGATTATATGATAAACTTTGACAGGAACATAAACGCACAATACAATCTATTAAAGTAAAAGGTTTCTTAAAGAAGTCAGGAATGAATACTGCTTGTTATCTAAGGCAAAAAAGAAACTGCAATAGTACACAAAGAGGCATTAAAAGTAAAATGCCGCAACGTCCTATTACTGTAAGGTGTACATTTACCCAATTTACTTCCTAAGTTTTTACCCGAACATTATTACATGTAGTATCGTAAAGGAATTCATAAGGAGTAAAGAGTTTCTACTAAAAACATGGAACAGAAGGGCAACTTGTAACAGCATTCTTTGTTTGTTATAAATATCACTGTTACTTTTTGTGGTAGTTGACATAGGAAAAGGTGCGAACAGTAATCACCTGATGGTTGATGGATGGTTATATATGGGCTTGACTAAATATTTGTATAAATTAAATGCACAATGTCCCACATCGATGGTTCTAAGGTTTTGACTACTAAGTAAGCGTTGACTTTGGTTAAAAAAAAGGTTTGCCAAAACCTATAATTCGGGTAAATAGGCCAAACAATTATAAGTATAATTAACAACAGTATTACAAAACTAAGCATTGGAAAAAAATAAAAGAAACCGTTCTACCTCTCTCCTACAAATACGCTGTGCCCAACAGGGTCCATAATTGTTTCTATATCTAAACTACCAACTGTTAAAATGTACGTTATGGAACCAATAAATATTGAGTATTAAATTACCTGTTAACACGGACTAACATGGACCTTTTCCTATCTCCCTGTCATATGGCCTTAGCACAAAAGTTGCGGCTCGTAGTGCGCCTCAGGGAGTTATTGGATTAGTAACGACGTCAAATTTGGCGCGGAGCTATCAGCTAACCTTCCTATGATAACGGAACGTCCCAACAGACTGCCATTGTTACGTCAAACGGAACGGTTATATGCGAAATTGTTTTTATGATAACACTCCGTACTTCGGTGCTCCCTAAACGGCTGCTTCTTAAAACTTCGTTAATCGTACGTGACAGAATGAATCAATGTGTGTGAATCTTTTTTGAATCTCTAGTCGTGTCTTCTTGACAACTTTGTTCGTCTGTAGACGTCTGTAGTTCAAACTTTCTAGTGGTGAATTTTATTTATGTCCATTTTGTTGTTGGCTTAGGTATGTGACTAAATATAAACGTCACTATTTTTTTTAATGTAAACTTTTTTTTATATACTTTAACAAAACACAAAAGAAAAAAATCACTACGAATTACGAAATTACGACGAATACTGCAACAAACAACAATAGAAACCAAACCCACTCATTCAAAACAGGTCCACATCTAATTTCGGTACTCCAAAGCTGTAATGCACTACAAATAGCGCCCGCACATCGAGTACCTATATAGAGTTGGTGCAATTTTTCACACATCACCGGAAACTCTTGATGTATGTATCGGGGTGAAACAGTGAAACAGTGCAGAACACAGTAGGAATGCGCTCTATAAACTATCTAAGCTGCTGGTGGTCTCTATGTTTAGCTGCCTTTGAGATAAAACTAGCCGAGTGACCGACTGTTATAGGGATATAGGTTTTATAGCCTTTGAATTGGAGCAATTTGGAATTAGAATTGCGTGAGCTTTTTGTGTCAGTGTCATAATCTTTATCTTGTCTAATACAACTTTGTAACTATATTATGTTTCTATTAATTAAATTAGTTTTGTTTTTGTTGCTGATTAAAGAGTGTATGAGTATATAAAAATGATCATTAATTATGTAGATTTATTTCAGTAACAATGACAATAGTTTTTAGACAAAACGTTGTTAATATCGAAAGAAACAATATTACCTAAATTTTTATGAGACAAAAGATTGCGCAATGTCGTCTTACAATAAACTTTTTTTTAAATAATTAATTTGCTGTCTACTATACTAACATATAAATTGTAGATAATAGTCTATTTATACTAGACTAGTCCTCAATTAGATGACATTAATCCCGAACTATTTAAAATCGGCATTAAAATGTATCCTTGAAACAATTCTAACATTGAACGACAAGTCTACCAGTACATAATATTTTAAGCATTTGAGCGGTTAGAGCTTTTTATTGCTTTGTGAACGAGACTCGTTACTATCCACTTAAACAGCTTTATAACTTTAAATCACTGAATTTCCTTTCTTTTAAAATCCTAAAATTGGGATCTGAAATCGCCTATCCGCAAATGAGCAAGCGTTGTGATCGATGCTCGTGCCTTCTCTATATGGAAAAATCTCTGTGCCCAGTGGGACGATTATAGGCATATATTATTATGATACTATTCTTAAATGTCTGCATACGGTTTTAGTTTATTATGATCTCTCGCAATCAAGCAGTGTTAATGACTTCCAAATTAGCCTCAGCAGTCACTCGAAATGCGTGTAATCCTGGCTTCTGCAGACTAATTATTATTGCTGGATTACTAGAGGTATAACGTTATAGAAATAATGTGTCTCTAACAATAGAAGTGGAATGCGACACACTAATTATTTTCGTGGTTCTCTACCGAGTTAGTCTACGTTCGCTGGCAAGGTGACAAGTTTTTAAGAGGTTATTTAATTCGCATATACAATTAATCGGATTCATTAGCCAGTGTTATTGTAGTCTGTGTTGCTTTACATTTTTCATGAAATAAGGCTTATTTTCTTTCTATCTGGAGTAATGTCTTATGCAGTCAATTAACACAAAATTGATTTCGTTTTTAATTTCCAATTTGAGGAATTATCTTACCTTCCTGGAATTAATCCGTTCTCGATCGTATCGGGAATCGAACTTGCAGAATATTTTGTACTACTGACTTTACGAGTGCCACTGGGCCATTGGCCATCCGTGCATTATCCAATATTGAAGTGAATTAAGATTTACGCATGTTGTATTCGCCAGAGAACTGTCGAATATATTCAAATCGGTATTTTTCAGACTTTATTTTTAATTAATTTCATAATTCTTACATTAATTTAATTTGCTTTAGTGAAATATTTCTCATTTACGTAAATTTAAGTTTTTTGTTTATTTTTCGGTCGGTTTACTGTAAATATATTTTTTATTTTATTCTCCTGTAAATATCAAGAAGGTACATAAGCGTAAATTTTGAATAGTCTCTTTATTAACTTTTTCTTAGAATTACTTAGACATCCAAAGATGGTACATAATTAGTGTAGGCTTATAAGGTTTAAACATTTCTGAATAGAAATTTAAAGTGTAGTAGTTATACAACACAAATACCAACCATCATTTTTTTTTTAATCTAACCTATTTTGTATTTGTATAAAAGGAGCCCTTAAAATTTTGGTTTAAAAATTGTATCAAATAGCCTACTCATCTTATGGTATCAACATGATTTATTTATTAAATACCTAAGTGCCGTGTATGTGTAAACAAAACATTAAAAATAAATCTAATAATAAACATTGTGCCGTACTTCACACGAGAATCTTGATTGACAGACTTTATGAAAAATCTACAACCTACTAGAAAGTCCATTTTATTTGTTGTCCGAGCGTATAGCTTTGTTTACAGAGTTTTCCCGCCATATCGGCTCTGTCTGGTAATACGACGCATCGCTATCATCCTTGCGTAATTGTTCTTAATTGACTTCGAATATCGGGCCTTTGATAACAGTAAAAGAACAAAAAGTATTGCAATACTGGGATTTGTTCTGATGTTGTTTTGTTTAACTTGCTCTGGTCAAAGGTATTGCGTTATTACGAATGCTGTTTTTTATGTAGTCAATCATTTTTTTGGTGTGTGTGTGGAATAAAAATACAAGAAATAATTAATTTGAAGTAAATTCTATACATAAAAAAACAACATTATAAGTGTATGAAATTGCGTTGTAAATACTTTAAATGAATAAATACTATTTATAATATAAAAAATATGAATCAAATAAGGGAAAATTCCGAAGATTACGCCGAAAACAAAGAGCATAAAACACTTGTTGTGTTGAGTTTCGTATCATCAAGGAGATTCAAAAGGTAAAGACATTCAATTAATTTGTGACGAAACATTCTTAAGACCGGTCGTCAAAGCGACCGTCTTAAGAATCTTTTAAGATTTGGGGCAAAACATCTATCGTCTCCATTAGGAGGCTTTTAAAAAAGATAAACAAAGGGCCGGTGACACATCCGTGGTCGACTGTGGTCTGTGGTCGTGCAGATGGTTGCAGAAGTGTGGTGGTGCGCGACCACAAACGCACGGCCATTTGTCAATTGATTCCCGATATAATGAAGGGTACATCGCTACATCGGAGCGAGCTGTCAGAGGTGGTCGCCCATTTCGGTATAGACGTGGCCGTGGGGTGGCGCGTGGGGCGCGTGGGGCGCGTGGGGCGGCCGTGTGGCGGCAGTGGGGTGGGCATGGGGTATCGAGCGCTGCGTGCGCATCCCGGTGCGTGTTGTCATCTCGCCCGCTCACTCTCGTCTCTCCTCCCGACCTACACAGCCTGCGAGAGTTGCGTGCTATTTGATTACATGCGTCTGTGTGGCCTCTTGTTTATATTGGACTTGATGCCACTTTAAATTGATTAATTCTTACAGCGACACCTCCAATTCTTAGAAACGATTTAAAATAATGTGTTTCGATAAAAAAGGCACTCTTTTACAAATATTTTTTCTTTCTATTTTATTTTGTTAGTTATGACACATTTTACATAGTAATTAGCAAAAATACATTTTTTTTAAGTATTAATAAATAATTAATGCTTAAAAAATAGATCAATGTTTCATTTGTTGCAGTTTCAGAGTAGGTTTATTATTTATGTTATCTCAAGTTATTTTTATAAAATAGAAATAAATAGAAAGAACAATGAATGAAAAATGCAATTGCATTAAAATGCATGCATTAAATTAAATTTAGATTACAGAAACAAGTTCGAAACTATTAAAACTAATTTAGATAAAACAATCATTTGAAATCTATGTTTATTTGACAATAATTTTAGTCAATTAAAAGTATTACAATCTTAAAACTATGATCATACGACACAGTAACCCACATACCAAGTGTGCATGTTCAATAAAATCTATTTGGCGCGCTATTTGGAATCATGAAAATCCTGGCGCTTGTGAAAGCGTCCTAAAGAGAGTTTTCCACAACTCACTAACACCGATTCGTCGGTCGTAAGCACGCGACTTTTCACTCACACATGCGAGCGAAGCAAAATAAGCGCCTGAAACTCGGCACGGAGCCGCGGACCGTGTTGCCGTCTCGCTCGCACGCAGTCCCCTGTCCTATTTCAACAGGTTTCGCCTTTCAGCAGTTGCAGTTGAACGCGTGCCTCTAGTAACGGAGCACAAACAGTAGGAGGAACACACGTCGCGTTGGAAAACCGAAAACACAGTTTCAGTGACAGCTCCGAGACCACCTGA
Source organism: Autographa gamma (assembly GCA_905146925.1). Lineage (NCBI taxonomy): Eukaryota > Metazoa > Arthropoda > Insecta > Lepidoptera > Noctuidae > Autographa > Autographa gamma. The sequence continues at coordinate 4,151,129 of LR989868.1, read as the reverse complement.
CATTCACTGTCCCGAAGCACGGCGGCGCGTATTAGTGAAACACTTCGACATGGATACATATAACTATTTATAAATGCGTATTCCGTAGCGACGTGTGTTCAGTGGCCGGTCGGGAGTTTGTGGAAAACGCGCGTCTCCGCGTTACGGTGGCAAACTTCACGTGCTCATCATGACCGCCGTCAAACTTGACTGTGCCAAAAACGATCAAATAAACCGCATGTAAATATGATAGTACTCCGCGGCCGCGCTCCCCATTGTGATGTAACCGTGAATTGATAAATGGAATTTATTCAGAAGCAGCCAACAAGTTAACACGATGTAAAACTTAGCGCGTTATCAATGTTTACCTCTTCAGTGTTGTGAATATAGATTAATTAGTGTTTAAAACTTGATGGAGATGTAGCCGTGCACAGTGAGGACTTTCGGACTAAAGACGGATGGGTGGAAATGGTTGTGATAAATCAAACGAGAAATACACCGAGTGAGTTCGTTTCGGTCCTGAAAGACTTACAAATAATAATCTGGTTGTAATACTACCGTAAGTTGTGATTAAACGCTAGGAAAGCAAATATATTTATGTATGTACGAATAAAATAGTGAAAGTTAAGTATTTTATGTACATATGCTAGGTACCTGTTGTAGTGTTTGCGATTTTATTCCCATTACAAACGTTGAGAGATTGTCTGCGTTGGGAGAACGTCGCGGATAATTTCCCATGAGGTTGTGACTACTACAATAAACAAAACTGGAGCAAAAACTTGGAAGTTCCATTGTTATTCAGATGTGATCGCCGTATACAGTGATATATAGTGGTGTATCTGGACTGGTTTCGTGGCCCGCTCTGCACATCTACTTTTATGAAGGTAAGTTTCGAGAATTATTCTCTTACGTTTATTATTCCCTGGTTACGGAAGATTGCGTTTTATTGTTATTATAGTTGAGTTAAATTGTAACTATTCTTCTAAAGTATTCTTATACAGTGTGTCCGGGCATGGACTAGCGATATTCTAAATACTTAAATATAAACTATTTTAAAGTACAATTACACTATTTACTTGGGTCCAATACACTTCCCCGCTATGTGGCAGCCATTTTGTTTTTTTTGTTGAAATATGCTCTATGCGAGTACAAAAAAAATCATATATCTCAAAGTTTTAGTCATACTGAGATAAAAATGGGCTTATTCGAAAGGCAATAATATTGTCTACCATCTGCATTACAAAACAATGTGTTTACGATTCCATAACATATGAAAAAAAAATGTAAAAGTCGAAAAAAGAAACGAAAAATTATGCAATTCAACCAAAAATTGAAAATTACTACAAAAACACCCCCGACAACTGTTTAATTTTTTTTACTAAATCGACAGATTTTGAGCTAAGCTACAATACAACATAAAATTCACAACTGTATGTCTTATACTTTAAGAGTTATTGTTGTTTGAACATAGCGTATGCGCAAGAAACCTATACAGGAAATCATTAAAAACACATAACATTCATATTGAATTTATTTAATGTTTTTTCCAATATTAAAATATCTAAAGCAGTTGCTCAAAGTGGCCACCTCCAGCTTGTAGACACACTACGGCTCTCTGTGCCATCTGGGTTGATGAGCGCCTAATTAAATCCAAATCGGCTCTAATTTCTTCGGCGACTGCCATAATTTTTGCGACGAGTTCTTCCCTGGTGTTAGGAACTGTAGCGTATACTTTTTGTTTCATATGACCCCACAAAAAATAATCTAAAGGTGTCAAATCGGGTGAGCGAGGTGGCCATGCTACTACACCACCACGACCGATCCACGGCGATAGATTGTTATTTAGATATTCTCTCACTGCTCGAGAAAAATGCGCGGGTGCACCATCGAGCTGGAACCACATACGCCGACGGTATGATAGAGGTAAGTCCATGAGGCTGTCCGCAAACTGTGTCTCCAAGAATTCTAAAAATCTAGCGCCGTTTAATGTAGGTGGCAATTCCAATGGCCCTATCAGTTTATCGTTGATTATGCCAGCCCACACATTTACTGAGAATTCATGTTGAAATGAGCTTGGTCGCACCGCCCTTGGATTTGCGGAGCACCAAAGATGGTCGTTTCTGTGGTTTGTAATTCCAGCTCTTGTAAATTTGGCTTCATCAGTCCACAGAATTCTTTGTAAAAAATTACGGTTCTGTCTAAAATTTCTATTTATCCACGAACAAAACACAGATCTCGCAGCATGATCTGGTTCGATTATGTCTTGAACCCGTCGAAAATGATAAGGGTGTAATCCTTCTCTTTTCAAAATTCTCCATACATGCCACTTAGACATTTGAAGTTGCACTGCAATCCGTCTAACGCTTAGTCTAGGATCATTGGTTATTAGTCTAAGCACTTCTTCTTCATCTTCGGGCGATATCACGCGATCACGTTCATTAACAGCTCTTTGAATACCTCTTTCGGCTAATCTTGAATGCACGTCAATAAAAGTTTGGCGACTCGGTGTAGGCCTGTTAGGGTACCTTCTTCGATATTCTTCTACAGCCAGATTTGCACTCCCATTGCAAAAGCCATACACAAAGTGTATGTCAGCAATATGTTGCGATGAATATTGACGCTGTGCCATACTTTATCACACTTATGATAAACACTAACACAGTACGTAAACAGAACGGACGGTAAGTGAAAGTAGCGATCACAACGCAGGGCGAGGGACAACTAATCCAACTAATCATTTGTCTTTAAAACTGAGATTTTGTTCCAGGTAGTGGACTAATACGTTCTATCTCGCTCACTCACGCTAGTAATGAACAGTATTTCTGGCCTGTTCTCGCATGGAATGCAGTGAATGCCATAAATATCTCTAGCGGTTAACAAAGGCATTTTTTGCTTGCGCATACGCTATGTTCAAACAACAATAACTCTTAAAGTATAAGACATACAGTTGTGAATTTTATGTTGTATTGTAGCTTAGCTCAAAATCTGTCGATTAAGTAAAAAAAATTATACAGTTGTCGGGGGTGTTTTTGTAGTAATTTTCAATTTTTGGTTGAATTGCATAATTTTTCGTTTCTTTTTTCGACTTTTACATTTTTTTTTCATATGTTATGGAATCGTAAACACATTGTTTTGTAATGCAGATGGTAGACAATATTATTGCCTTTCGAATAAGCCCATTTTTATCTCAGTATGACTAAAACTTTGAGATATATGATTTTTTTTGTACTCGCATAGAGCATATTTCAACAAAAAAAACAAAATGGCTGCCACATAGCGGGGAAGTGTATTGGACCCAAGTAAATAGTGTAATTTTACTTTAAAATAGATTATATTTAAGTATTTAGAATATCGCTAGTCCATGCCCGGACACACTGTATAGCCAATATAAGTTATGTTATAAATTCCACAAAAGTAATTTCAGATAAAATCTTAAATCATTTTAATATTTCAAAATATAATTTCAATCGAACATTTTAGCGAACAAATCCCTTAATAGTTCCTTCTATTTATATAATCGGACCAAAAATAAGTTTTTTCAAGTTTTAAATTCAATAATTGAGTGACCAAAGAGGGTTGCGGAAAAATGGGGCGATTTTCTTTTGTTCCAACAATTGTAACACCAACGCCGCTGTGAGGGAAATTTCAAGTATAATTAGTTTTCTTTCTCTTTGTTTGAGTTTTCTATTTCTCTTTCTGAATATTTCTTTATTTATTTTTTAGTTATTCATTGTTTAGGACGTTAGAAAATTGTTTTGTTACATCATTGGGATAATTGGGCTTTGATTGTTTATTCAAAGTAGGGCTAAATATTAATTGGTTGAATTATGAGATTAGGAATTGATAAGGCATTATTACTTACTTTACCATTTAGCTCTCCGTAAAGGAGTGATAGTACAATGTTTTTCACAAAGTTATACTTGATCTTGTATTATATCCTAATATTTTAAAACGATTCGAGATAACAACATAAATATCAATTAGACATGTTTAAAAGTTCAGACATGTTTCAATATAATTTTAACAGCTTACTTCTTTAAAAGAACCTAGGCTTTTGAGGAATGAAATCCAAGCGCTTAACTTCTGCACTATTTGGTACTACAAACAAGATAGAATACAATAATTCAGCTTTCCTGAACTTTAAACTATTAAGGCTTAAAGCTAAATAATTCTTACTTAAACTACATCTCGAAAAAGAACTTTTTATCTCCTGAACATTTGCTCAATTTTTTAAATCCTACTAATATAAAAATGTGAAAGTTTGTGAGAATGGATGTGTGGATGTTTGTTACTCTTTCACGCAAAAACTACTGAATGCATTTTAATGAAACTTTACAATAGTGTAGCTTATACATCGGAATAACACAGGCTTAATTCATAAAGATAGTGTATGTTTTGTCATTCACGCGGGTGAAACCGCGGGGCACAGCTAGTAAATAATACAATTTTATTAGTATACTTTTGAAAGTGGCCGAAAATAACGATTCTAATCTCCCATTAACTCGAGCTCATTATTATGATTACTATATCCGTCATTTCGATTTAATTTTAAACATTATTTGAACTAGGTCAACTTCATTTTATGCCTATAATTTCCGCAGCGCTTCGGTGATAGTAAATTTATGCGTGCATAATATTATCATAGCTAATTTTTCGGTAGAGAAATAAGTATCTCTATGCGTAGTAAATCGTTTTTTTTTTAACTTAACTATTAGTTTTCCGCTCAATTGTAAATCTTTAACATAAAATCATTGGGTGTCATGATGTACCTACATATTATTTTTGTTTTAACTTATAAAATATCAGTTAGTAACACCAATTTACATATACTATACATCGATTACAAAAAATTATATTTAAATGAAATATATGTCTTTTCACCAAGTTAGTAACATAAAAACGAGGCAGCAACATAGATCAGTAGTTTTTAACGTAACGTTTTCTTAAGCGCCTTTTTTTGGTTTATGAGAAATAAAAATATTTTGATTTTGATTTTGATTTTGAGGCATATATATTATAGTCGAAATACTACAAAAATTAAACCTGCGTCATTTTAATGAGAGAAATAAATGGTAAACAAAATTTTTATCTTCTTAAATTTCGGCCTATCGTAATATTATCTTAAAATACGTTAGCCGTTTCAATTCTACGTTTTGTGGGTTACTCTACCTGTTTTGTACTGAGAAAAGGATTGATGTAGGATATCTATGAACTATTTATACTGACTAAAGAAAACCTTTAGATGTAATAATAAAAAATATCCAGCTATAAACGTCCCACTGCTGGGCACAGATCTCTTTCCATCCAAATTTTGGAACTCAGGTTTCCTCACGATATTTGCCTTCACCGTTTGTCAGAAGTCGCTTAGAGTAATTAAGAAAGTGCATTATGTTACTTGTATTGTTTCGAATCTGCAACCTTGTGCATATAAATCCGTTTATTGAAGCGATATTCCACCACGACTCTGTTAGATAACATGCTGATTACTACTTAAACTTAATAACTTCTTGAGCCAACAACTTAACCCAGTGGCGAAGCATTGCCCATACATTTGCAGGCTTTTGGCGCAGCGCGGTATCATTCTTAAACATTTAATTGTAAGCTATGTGTAGACACATGTTTGTAAAAACTCTAGGGAATAGAATAAAAACTAAAGAACACAATTTTGAACTCAAACAGAATTTTGAAATAGTTTTTAAGTAAAAGCAAGTGTTAATGTTTCAAAGAAATAGTATTTTATTATTTTTTGTATCAGAATAAAACAAGTTATATGCGTTTATGCTTTAAAATAAAGTATTACATTTATACCTTTGGCTTTTAAAAGAAATAACTATTAACGAAACAAGTTGTTGGAAAAAGAAATACAAAATTGTTAAATTATTTTTCTTTTTCAGTGAATTATTTTATGTAAATTAATTAATGTATTATCAGTTATGTATACGATACCGGGTTTTACATCAAACCCAAATATCCAAAATTTACCATCTACAAAACTTCCGCGTAGCAACAACGCTTTACGGAACTAACGCATTAGTAAAATAAGATAAAAATAGTTAGTCTAGATATTTCTTCCACAAAAATTGGCTATACCTACAGCTCAACAAAACTCGCGGTATACACAGCATACATTAGTTAGGTCTTGTGTGAAATGAAGGATGAATAAGCAATGTTCACTTCATTTGTAAATACGAAAATAAGGTTGTATGTAATGTAGGTCGAAATTATTGTATGTATATTTATGAACACGTTTTAAGTCCCGCGGGAAATTATTAAAACTTCCGTCAATCGTTCTTGTATTTAGTTTTTGAGTGAATTAAAATAGGAATTTTTAATTAAAGCCGTAATGAATGAAGTTTTTAATAATTGCTAATGTTATGTAAGTTATTAGGTACTACTAAGTTTTCAGAGAGGCATTTAAAATGATTTTAGTATTATGTAAATAAAAAAGTATTTGTGACGAAGATAAATTACATATTCAAGGATAAGTCGTTTGTATTTTCTATTTCTCAATTGTGTTATTATTGTACGTTCCGAAATTCCACAATTTAAACTTAGTAGTACAAAAACGATAAGCATACGTATGAAGGGAATAACATCCGTTCATGGAGCTATTTCGCGTTTCAAACTAAATTTGGTATACTTCTTCTTCTTCTTCTTCTTAGCGTATCGATCAATGGCAATTGGCTAGATTTTTGTGGACCAGTACTCAGCCACGCGAACAGCGTTATCTGTAGCGTTGTACAGGTCCTTTGGTATAAGACCAGTGACAGACTTATAGATATCTTAACTACAGTCTCAGTCATCATCATCTCCCGAGCCTTTTTCTCTAGCTATGATGGGGTAGGCTGCCAGACTTACTGGATTCATCCTATCTAACCGCCACAACCCATTTTACTGGGAAGCAGTGTCCCATCCTAATAAATAATCCTGACCTTCGTTGTATCTAAATTCCATAACACAAGTGCTTTAGCAACTTACTTTGGGTTCAGAACAATGTATGTGATGTTATCCGCATTTATTTATTATTTATAATTCTCAGAGTAAATTAGTTAATTACATACAATGAAAATAGTTTCACACAAATAACGGTTTTATGTTACGTAAAAAATCTATACTTTGAAATAAAGGCTGGCACATTGTTGGAATATTTGTAAGTCTCGAGGGATGTTAAATGATGAACATGATGCTCTGTTCAAATCGTTTTGTTGATTGCGCCTCGTATTCGCAGGACGATTAAATGTGACGGCACAAAAATTATTGCGAACCGATCGCTTTAAACTATAGGTTATTTTGAACCGGTATCCGTTTCAGGTATTGATATGTATTTGATAGGGTTTCGGCCGTCGTTTATTGTTTTGTTGTAGTAGTACAAAATATGCAGTTCTATAGATATCGTCTATATGTACTCTGCGTCATGACTGTCTATCTTTTTGAAAGCGATAAACTAGAAAAATATCCGAATGGATTTTCTTATAGTTTCTATGAATGAGTAGAATGATTCAAGAGGAACGTTTGTGTATACAATACATTAAGGCATGTCAACCCAAACGAAACCAGGGTGGGTCGCTAGTTAGACTAGAATATTATTTACTGTGCACCATGAGACATTTATCATTCAAGTATGAAGGAATTAAATATATATGAAACATGCAGGCAATTAAGTCTAAAACATTTTCGAGTGCTAGCCCTTAATAGGACCGGAATAAGATATAAATATTTGTAAGGTAAAACTAGTTGTTCATTTATTTTCAGCTTAATAAGATCTAAAAATTTACAACATCATTTATAGCAAGTAACATTTTCCATCGATTGTTTTCATACGACAACCTTCGCCCCACACATCAATCATTCCAATAATAACAAACTAATCATAGTTCAGTGATTGAAATACTCGTAAAATATAAATATAAACATAAATATAAATTATTTATAACTCAATTATCCGAGTGCCAAATGACATGCACAACGTGAACTGTTAACACATTGTTATGAAAAATATTTCAGTGACATGCAATCTACGACAATGGTTGAAAATGAAATAGCAGACATTTTTGTTAATGGAATATTACCCGTCTTACTCCAAGAAATACATATGCGTAGAGGAAGGGTTTAAAATAAAATATTCCTATGGAAAGTTAAAAAAATGCCTGAATTTGGGACGCTAATTCATACCTACTTTAGGGATTTCTTATTACTGGATAAAATGCAACTTAAAGGATGCCTTGGTAAAGTACAAATGCCAAAAGTAAATCTTAGCGTCTTTTAGCGGGGCAGTTAGTGTTGCAGTAAACAAAAGTAGCAAAATTCGTTTTTATATTTTTGTGAAAATTGAGTTTAACTTAATGGTTTTAGGCATAGAATTTAAGACGTAGTATGCTAGATTAAAATGTTATAACAAGGTAAGCTATTTCTGAAATAGTGAAAACGAAAAATGTGTATCTTTTTAGCTGGCCTTGAAATCTAAAAAAATATTTAGGCGAGCAGTAAATAATAAGCAAACTTTAAAAACAGCGGAAAAATATTTCAGTTTTCTATAATTCATATTTTTTATTTTTATCACAGTGAACGACCGCATAAATAATTGTTTCACTATCATCCCACTACATCATACCTACGGATTGTCCACTTCACGAATAAATTATACCAAACCTTAAAATAGTTCAAGCAATTTTAGTTATTAATTTATTCCACAAACAGCCGATAATTCCTTGCACATATTTACGAGTATAAACAAACTAGACAGTAGGTTGTACAAATGATTACCTATGACCGTTACGGCGACAGATTTATGAAAAACATAACCATTTTTTGTCCGTCATAAAATAGGTTATTAGCATAGCAATGTGTTGTGAAAATATATATACAACGACGTGTGAATTTTCCATTTCATTCAAGGCATATCCATATTTAACAATAACGTGTTCACTTATTTATGACGTTGTTCTAAAAACGAGTCGTGACTCGTTTGGTGTCCACTGTTGATAATATTCAGATGTTTGCATGATAGACTAAATACTAATTGATGAAATAAATGTAACAGTAGTAGTGTATTGTGATCCCTATTTTGTGTGCATACTGTAGTATTCGTAGTATTCGAGATCGTATCGTTGTTACCTTAACATTATGAACAGAAGCAACCGCAAGAAAAAAATCTCACATGTTTCAGTTCTATGTAAATCAATTATTATAGTTTTCAGAAAAGTTGCTCTTTTGTTACCTCAAAAATACCTATTTGCTTTAATGCTCCGATAATAATTGCATAGTTAGATGCTGGCATGTTTTAACATTCGCAATAAGACCCGATAGTAGATATAGATAGACCCGAAGAAGAGATATCTAGTACCCTTGCAACTTGCAGTGCGATGGCAGAAGCTGTGAGTGATGATGATGATTCACAGTTATTCCTCCTAACTCGCGCCTGCATCGTGAGTGCGTTTGCGCAATAAATCTGACACTTACCAACGCCCAGACCGATAAATATTTGCCGATCACCCAAACAATTAGATAACTACTTGGCTAAACACTTAGCAACGCAGCAATAAGGCCAGAAACTACATCAAACTTCTTTTAAAACTGTCAATTTGCATTTTACTGGTTTTTATGATAAAATAAATTACACAAATATAAATGCCGATCTCCACGACTTCTCCTTTCGAGGGTCAACTGGCAGGAATTTCTTTGTACATAAATATTTATGGTTTATTTTATAACTATTGTGATTGCTTTTGTACATCAATTATTAAAAAAATAATAATAAGAAAAAATAATAATCAGTGAAGGTATTTTGTATAGGTACACAAATATTTAGAAAATAAAAATCCAAAAAACGTTTTGTCTTTATTATAAAGTAACATTGGTTTTACTGATAAAACTGTAAAACACCTTTATTAGAGAATACTCTAATTTCTCGCTAACGAGACTATAAGATATAGGTATAGTTAGGCGATGATAGAGTTGTAATAATAGCTCGTTTCTATATTCCGTACATTATGTGTTGTTTCATGTAAAATACGGGATATTCAAATTTATTATCAGCATCTGGTTTGATTGTACCATCTCTATGCACTCGGGAATACGCTGATTATCATTTAATACATATTTATGCTTCATTTATAAATAGCCACAAATAAATGTTAGCAAATAGGTCAATGTGGACAGTTTAAATGAAACGTTGTAATAAGCATAATATGTTAATCGTATTTGTTTTATCAATTTTGGTTGTGTGCACAAAATGATTTGTATTTTAATTGATAATTATTTATAGATAAAGTTAATTAGCGACATATTTAAAAGAAAAAAAAAAACAACAAATTACCCTAAAATTATGTAAATAAAATCAATACGACACTGAAGTAGGTGCCTAATTGTAAATATTATAAAATAATGAGTAACAAGCTAAAACACATACCGAAGGAATTCTATTTTGAGTACGACTTGCTTAAATTTTTTGCAAAGTATTGTACAAAATGCATTAAATTAATCTACAATTAACGTGTCATCTAATACACGTGTCAGTGTCAATTAAACCTGCTTTACGCATCAGTTATAACAAGCGTAATTCCTGTTTGTTTCATACTTTTCATACGCAATCATTAAATTTAGTGTTACGGATTTATAGTTTAGCTGCATAATTGCCTAGGTACACGTCATCAAAATGTGGTTAATTTTTCAGAAATCAGGCATTTAAATGTTGAGCGATTTAATAATCTATTTTACCAGATTTTACTTTTCATGAAAATAGGTAAAAGTTAACAATGAAAATGTATGTTATTCAGTCGGCAAAGAAAGTATTTACTATCCTACCGAGTACATCTTTATTTGACTGTAAAAAACAAGGTAAAAAAGGTAGGTTTTTGAATTTCAGGCGTGAAACATTAAGTTTAGATGTTTTAAGGTTCTGTATGGGTAATATTTATGGCCTCTTTCGAAACACATATTACCGTACATGACCTTGCAGAACACATAACACCTGCGTGAAAGTACACTCATCAACAGTCGAAGTTCACGGTTGTTTGCATGCGTGAAAAAAGGCCCAAAAGCACGAATAATTGGAAGTACGCTCGCGTCGAGCGGTTGTTATTGCTCAGTGCCGGTCGTTCCCTGCTATAACAGTTGCGTGCGAGCCAAATCGCGGCCGAGTAATGTACTGCTACTGCCAAGGCGAATTCTATTGCTATGATACACCAGTGACCTTCTATTGTCTCCGACAGTGGGACATTTCTTTGGTACACTCGAGTGATAAAGTGTTCGTTGATTGCAGACTGTTGTCTCTACATCATTATTTTTTTTGTTTTTCTTTTTAAACGTGATCCAAGGTTTTATATTAAGAATTCCGGCACGTGTAACTGCGTAGTCTATTGTTTTCATAATACGTCAGATTAAAACATTTTGTATTCGTATAAACGTTGTATTCATCATCCCTAATAATAGTCGTCTATTCATCAGAAATGAAATTAAAAGTTGGTCATAATTTCGTGGATGAAATATGAGTTCGCCCACACGACATTAGGAGGTTAAACACTATAATTTCATACACAAAAGAGGCTGAGACGATGTCGATCAGTTTGACATTTACTAGAGTTCGTATTCATCTTAAAAGTAAATGTTCTTAAAAATATCGTTACATTTCGTGGCGCATGAATGGATTCTAATTTTAAATAATACAAAAACTGTTATGAAACGTGAAACTTCGTCACTTATATACCCATGTCATGTATTTTATTATTTGTAATATCAAACTAGTCATCTGTAGCGTCTATATTAGCTTTAGATCTTATTAGGCATGCTTTTTACTCTATACATGTGTGGTACATATAGATGTACCTTCACCAGTAGTGGTGAAGTTGCTATTAACAAATTCTTGTGACTTAAAATCCTTCTTGTTCGTAGATGCTACAAAGGCTAACAAAAGCAGTTTCTAATCTAAAATACTTGAAGATTACTCTACATATTCAGACTAAGAATAGTGTTGCAGTGTTACGGAAGTTGCATTAAAATAAATTTTACAAAATGTAGACAACAATATGATACTTGTAGGACGCAGGTATTGTCCTTAGTACTTGGGTTTCGGCGCTAAAGGTTACAGGTTCATTCCCACTAGCAAAACTATCTTAGTTTCAATCAGCCAATCATAGTCCACTGCTGGACATAGGCCTCTCCCAATTTACGCCACAACACCCGGTCCTCCGCCTTCCGCATCCAGTCCCCTCCAGCGACCTTTCTCAGGTCATCGGTCCACCTGGCGGGCGGGCGTCCTACCTTACGGTTGCCGAGCCGCGGTCTCCATTCTAGGACTCGTCTGCTCCAACGGCTATCGGTCCTTCGACAGACATGGCCAGCCCATTGCCACTTCAGCAAGCTAATTCTACGAGCTATGTCGGTTACCTTGGTTCTTTGTCGGATGACCTCATTTCGAATTTTATCCTTCAAAGAGACTCCGAGCATAGCTCGCTCCATAGCCCGCTGTGCAACTTTAAATTTGTGGACTAGTCCAACCGTTAATGTCCACGTTTCGGCACCGTAAGTCATAACAGGTAGGACGCACTGGTTGTACACTTTGGTCTTCAGGCATTGCGGTATAGGCGAAGAAAAGACTCGACGAAGTTTGCTAAACGCTGCCCAGCCCAACTGAATTCTCCGATCGATTTCCCGCTCGAAGTTGTTTCTACCAAGCTTGATGACCTGCCCTAGGTAGATATACTCTTGAACAACTTCGAGCAACGATCCTTCGACATATATCGGTCTCGGCCTGATATGTTCATTGAACATGATCTTTGTTTTATCCAAGTTCATGCCAAGACCGACCAGTCGTGAAGCTTCATTTAGGCCATGCAGCATCTCGCTTAGCTGGTCCAGCGACTCTGCTACTATGACGATGTCATCGGCAAATCGAAGGTGCGAGATGTGCTCACCGTTCACATTTATACCCCGTCCAGTCCAATCCAGAGTTTTGAAGACATCCTCGAGCGCGTTGGTGAACAGCTTTGGGGATATAACATCCCCCTGTCTCACCCCCCGACGCAGCTCGATCGGATTCGTCTTACGGTCATGGAGCTGGACAGTCATGGTGGCGGTGTCATATAAGCATCTCAGCACCTCGATGTAGCGCCAGTCAATACGACATCGTTGCAGGGCATCCAGAACCGCCCAAGTTTCGATGGAGTCGAAGGCTTTCTCGTAGTCCACAAAGGCCAAACACAGCGGCTGATTGTACTCTTTGGTTTTCTGCACAATCTGCCGAACAGTATGGATGTGGTCTACGGTGCTAAAGCCTTTTCGAAACCCGGCTTGTTCTGGTGGCTGGAACTCGTCGAGTCTTGTAGCGAGGCGGTTAGTGACTACTCTCGAGAACAACTTGTAAATGTGGCTCAGGAGTGAGATAGGTCTGTAATTCTTCAGCAAGGTTTTGTCTCCTTTCTTGAAGAACAGAACCACCGCACTCCCACTCCACGCTTGTGGTGTTAAGCCTTGGTGAATGACGGAATTAAAGAGACTCGCTAGCTCTTTCAGGACTGTGGTCCCACCGGCCTTAAGGAGCTCGGTCGTAATTCCGTCATCACCCGGCGCCTTGTTGTTCTTTAGTTGTCTGAGAGCTGCCTCTACCTCGCCCGGGTCGACATCCGGGATGTCCTCGGTGTAATGGCGCGTGAGTGGGGCTCTGTGGTCATCTACGCCTTGTCTCGGTGGTTTAGTCGTCCGTGATGCGTATAGGTGTCTATAGAAACTCTCAATTTCCTCCAGAATCTCGAACTTAGAGGTGACGGTCCTGCCATCCCCGGTCCTCAGTTTCGCCAGATGGGGTCTGCCTAATTGCTGAGCGAAGACTTTGGTGCCTCTATTTCGCTCAATCGCAGCCTCGATCTTACGAGTGCTGCAGCGTCGGAGGTCACGTCGCGTCAGTTTCCTGATTTTCAGGTTTAGGGACCGCCTATCTGACGAAGACATCTGGGCATCTGGCGTTTCTCGTCTTTCCTTCATAAGTTCGAGAGTCTCTGGTGAGAGTTTGGACTCCCTTTTACCGCGTTTTCCGGGGAACAACCTTCGAGACACACTCTGTAGCGTTTTGACCACTGTGTCGGTTTTTTCGTCAACATTGTCCGTGGTTTCCAGCAGTGCGAAACGATTTTGGAGTTCCAACTGGAACTTATCGGAACCTAAAGCTATTTGGGGCAGCGTGGGTCGGAGAGTAGGTCTCATCATCCTAACTCTTTCAGCCTTAAGGTTGATATTTAGAGAGCCTCGGACGAGTCTATGATCACTACCGGTATTAAACCTATTGATCACCGAGACGTCTCTAAATATATGCCGCTTGTCCGTGATGATGAAATCTATCTCGTTCCTCGTCACATTATCGGGGCTTCGCCATGTCCACTTTCTGTGGGGCTTCTTCTTAAAGAAGGAATTCATTAAGAAGAGCCCCTGGGACTCTAGAAAGTTTACCAACATTTGGCCCCTGTGATTTCGGCGCCCCACGCCGTTAGGTCCGATTATCGTTTCGCCGCGTTCTTGTACTCCCACCTTGGCATTAAAATCTCCCATAACAACGTTGTAGTGAGCCTTCCTGGTACCATGTAGTGCCTTCGCTATGTCTTCGTACATGGTTTCGGCTATCTCATCAGAGTATGTCGAGGTCGGCGCATATACCTGCACCACCTTCAGGAACTTCCTGTCGGTGATTTTCAATAAGAGGTACGCTACCCTTGTCGACACACTACTGATTTCCACAACGCTGCTTGTGAGACACTTGTTGACCAAGAAACCGACACCACCCTGGGAGGGCCTATCACCTTCTCGGTAGTAGAATAGGTCACCTGAATCAAGGGTTATCGTGTCCTCCCCCTGTCTTCGGACTTCGGATAACCCCAAAATGTGCCAGTTTATGCGACCTAATTCTACTTCGAGTTCGGTGAGGTGTTGGTCCAGCCGTAGACTTCGTCCGTTATACGTCGCCAGGGTCAGTTTTTTGAGGTGGTGGTAGCCTCCCGTAGCCCGGAGATTCTTAGCACCCCCTGTCCCGCCGTTACCGCGACCGCTACCTTGGCCGGGAATAGCGGGACTACCGGGAACTGGGGGCCGTTCTGTGAGGTGTGGCTCCATCAGAGGTTTCGGCCTACTAATGCCACGCTGGCCAGACGGGTTGGCATAGGGTTTGGTCTCGAGTTTTCCTTCTCTAAGCAGTGATTGTTGGCTCTGCTCAATTTTCCCTTAGTCGCCTTCTACGACACCCACGGGATGAGATGGGGTGGTGACCTTCGTATTCTTTAGGTCCGTCACCACACGGACTATCTTAGTTTATCTACTATTTTATCTAAACACTTATAGCACAATAAAGATATATGTTTTAAAACGTATATGGTTAAATTACGATGGGCTAGGTCTCATTTATGGACTCAAAGTAATAAAAGGCTTGCTGTATAAGGACATCAAAAAATTATATACTAAACTGAAATATATAATGTAATAATAAAACATAACATAACATATCATCACGCCTGTATCCCCGAAGGGGTAGGCAGAAGTGTACCAATGTACACCCACAGTTCGCCGATATATTTAGGTCCCATGTAATAGGGGGCGAGCCTATTGCCACTAACCGGGCACAAATCCAAACTCCGACCTGCTACTGAGAATTTTATAGAAAAACCCATAACACCTTGGTCGACTCGGGAATCGAACCCAAGACCTCTAGCGTAGCAGGCGCGCTTAGCACCACTAGGCCAACGAGGCAGTCCATATAATGTAATGAAACATAAAAATGAAAAGATGGGAGGCATTGCCAATAGAACAATTGAAACAACTACAGTACTATGAGTATTACTTTCCCTTACAAACGATCACTTTACATACACGCCAAATACACATTAACGATAAAAATAACACGAATTTCTATTTTTCTATTCATTGCTCTCTACATGCGAATGAGTCAAGGCTAGTGTAGTGGAAAAAATGCAAAGTATAAATAGCCATGGCTTACAGTCGAATTCGTCACACTTTTTGTTTGTCACATTGTTTTTGACAGAAATACTTTGTGTAATAAGTCTTCAGAAAGAATCTGCTTTTAAATTGTTGGTGCAATTGCCAATTCAATTATGTCGTCAGTCATTCTGTTTTTTATTGCGGTTTGGAGCGCATTCACTAGTTTTTTGCAATTCTTAATGATTTTGCAACTGTGTACTTGTACGCAAAGTGTTTGATGAAGAATTTTGTGGTAAAGATGATTACTAAAAATAATAAATCCATACGTACTATGTAAACTTTTATTAAAATAAATTATTTTTGATTATTGCTATCTTCAAATTCTTTTTTTTTTGAAATTTTGTTTATTTGGTTATTTAGCGGAAATTGTCGTATGATTTCTCTAAGTATTTACTAAATGAAATCATACCCCGAACGTTAATGAAAAACTTAGATAATGCACTTTATTTAGTACAAAAATAAACAACGAAATAAATCAAAAAATCTCAATTAAAATACTACGCAATCGTGTGAAATGAATATGAGCGTAGACTGTACGGCGTAAACCAAACATTGTTGTAGAACACACTGGTAGCGAATAAAAAGCTCGTTAAAATGTTTCATATCCATAAACTAGCCGCGAAGCACGTCGCCGCTCGTTAATTCCCAACATTTCTAAGTTAATGGATCAATTACAGATCTAACATTAGTACTGTCTAAATACCGCCATCACAAATAAATATCAACCTGTATTTTAGTATTTTAAACTATGGTCTCTAATACAAAAATATACTGTAATGGTTCCTTAATTAACTTACATTGGCAGAATGTCAAGTTATAATAATATGATATTGTGTACGGAATTATTTTTGAGCTTCCGCTTATTCAATGACGAAGTTTGATTATTTTCGAGACTACATCATAATAAACATCATCACGCCTGTATCCCCGAGGGGTTAGGCAGAGGTGTACCAATGTACACCCACAGTTCGCCGATATGTTTTAGGTCCCATGTAATAGGGGGCGAGCCTATTACCACTAACCGGGCACAAATCCAAACTCCGACCTGCGTACGATTAGATTTGATAAAGTTAAACAAAAATTGCAAAAAATACGTTTCTCTTGTTTTAAAACTGTAAATATTACAACAGTATTGATAAAAAGAATCTGTAAATAAATCCGGTAAAAGTTTATCATGCTCGTCATTGTTCGTCTCGGATTTAAAAACACGGATTAAGTTCTTAAAAATGTATTACATTTATTTTAAGAGAAATAAAGTCGTACGTTTTATATTTGTAATAACATGAGTTTTTACTCGAAATCTCGTATTTACACGCAGTATTCGGGTCAAGTACACAGCAGTAAGAAACACGATTCGAGGTTTACAATGTCTTAATTATTACCACTGACTATTACCTACTAAACTAAAAACATTAATGCGTAACCATTTTTGCCTTCGATTTTATTCTTTTTCATAAATCAGACTACGTCGTAGCAGGTGTAGCGCTACGTATACCAGTAATTGCTACGCTATTTACATGTTGTTACCTTCCACTTAATAAATTTCCTGCTCCACTTTGCTATTATTTTGCCATTTGCCTTCTTGTGTATCTAAGGGACAGGACGACCACGAATATAATTAAAAGAAAACAAACCTTTTTGATGACATCCTTTCCTTTAACAATAAAGGGTAATAATATTTATTGAAGAAAGATCTATATAAATGTTTTCTTTTTATATATTAAACTAGAATCAATTATCATAAAGGAGTTATCAATTGTCATATATATTTCAATTCTAAACACTGTAAATTGTTGATTACTCCATGAAACTTATAGACATTTAATACATTACAATCAAATGTTTCAATTATTTTTTTAGGCGACTTGCTTTTTATAATTTTGATGATTTGTCGCAATGCAGAAATATGTAAACCTAGTGACTATGATGGTAGACGAAACGTGTAATAACTAACTAGATTCTGACCGTAAAGCAGTTTTATGGTCGAGCCAAACATTTACTATGAAACCGCAATTTTTATTTGGTGGAGAAATGTAGCAAAAGTTTTATTAACGTTTGACCTGTATGTTAGCAGGAAACGTTTTTAAAACAGATGTTTGAGATTTGGGTAAACTAGCGAATTATACCTAGACATCTAAGTAATTAAACTCTAGGTTCATGTATAAAAGTATTCTACTGTATAAAAGTAAACAGTCAGAAGTCACTGAATACATGGTAAAAAAAAAGTACAACGCTTCGTTCACTTATCTGTACATAATTTTTGTCCATTAATCATGTTAATTTGATTAAGATAGTAGTAATAAATACATACATCACCAATCTGCGCCAATCTGGTTAAAATAATACACTTGTAAGTCCAAAGCAAATATCGGTAAATTAGTATTTATTACAAATACCTTATGGTACTAACACTTATTTACAAGTTTACAATAATATTGATAATTTTCGTTCGGCATTTTATTATCTATTCTAAATTTGCGTTAAAATAATAACAGGCTAATTAATGTCATATTCAGAAGCATTAGGAAGCGTGAATCAGCGTTCGCTGTTTAAAAATAAAATGGCGTCGTAAAAAAATGGCTGTGGGCGTAGACTAATCTTTGACGGCTCGTATGTGCATTAGTTTGCGCTCGTAATGACCTTAAGAAAATAACTGACGAGAATATTACGTATTACATAATTAGTTTAACTCGTCAAATGTTACGCAACATGCAACTAACTGGAAGTTTTTAGTTTAGTTGGAGACTAGACTAAAAAGTTTTAGATAGTTGAAGGTAAATACTAGATACCTAGCAAAGACTTTCTTCTTTAAAAACTTTAATATTGACACAAGATTTTGACAGCAGTTTAGTAACATTTCAATACTATTAAAGTTTTGTCACGATAGAATAAAACTTACATACTGAAATTGACAACCAAAGATAAATGTGTATAAAACCTATAACAGCACTTAGGTACTTATAAAATCACTCAATTTGCTTATCAAAGCAATCTGACATGAAAAAAACAACTTGGCATTTCTTTTTTCATTACCAAAATGGATTGACACAAGAATAATCTGTTCGTCTGACCGTACACTGTCAGATCCCCGATTCAGCTATTTAAGAGTTGCTTGAATTGACAGAATGACCTGCCTCATTTGCTCATTCTTACGATTGTTGGAATTCTGCTAACGGTAACGATAATCGTTAATTGGTCATTACGATCATTCGAAAATTAGGCACAATGACAGGTACACTGACCGACTACTGATATGCATTTAAAATAGCTGAATTGAGGCCCTATTGTCAGTAACTTTTCACTGTAACAAGTCTTTGTATTTGCTCCGTGGTAACAAGTACAGTTAGCAACAGCAATACATTTCGTTCTAAGCGGTTTGACATCACTGATTTATGAATCAACTTGTAGACGAAGGGATGTCATGCATGTGTGCTCACTCACACACACAAATGTTTGTGAAGTAAACAAATCTTGAAAGTATCAAGTCTTGCAGCAAATGTACAGATAATATATTAAGCGATGTTTTGACAGTCCGACGTTTAGGGCGCAATAACTGTAAGTTACTCGACTTTTGCTCATAAACAGTAATGGTATCGGAAGTTTTGTTGAAAGAATTCTTAATTTAAAAGTTGATATTTTAACAAGTATGTTTTGCAAAGTGTCAAGTGTTATTTTGTTTATGTTTGAAGTGTTATTAATGAATACTCAAAGAAGCAGAAATGCATGGATTATGCCATTGCGCTTGAAGGTACTTTACTGTAATAAATAAATACTATATTAAATTAATATATTTTAGTCTCGCTGAAAACAGTTTTAGCGCCTAGCTAGATATTTGCTAGGATTTCATTAATTCGAAGTATTGACATCTCTAAAATGTTTTACAATAATTCATATTTATCATGTATCTATAAATAAATAAATTAAAACATCGCTATCCAACCACCTGCATCGTTTCCTTCTTTCATCAAACAATTAATTTAAACTGAGTAACAAAACACTGTATACTGGCAATAATAATAATCATTCATTACGTAAAACATGAATCACTTTTCGTGTGTCTACGTAAAACAAAAACAAACGAATCACTTGCGTCATAGTTCCATCTTGTGTCTGTGATGTAAAGCCGTATTGTAACAGCGCCCAGATTGCCAGATTGGCTGAGACCTTTTTGCTAACGTTGCTGAAATAGGTCCTTTTTTAAGCAAAGGTCATGCTAACAATCGGTGGTTGCCCTATAGAACGATAGAATAAATGGCCGTCATAAATTGAGTTTTACAGGACTGCAAACTTTTAAAGGTGGATAGTTTTTTTTATTGTCATTTATTTAAATAGCCAGTTAAGCGCTTGGATAGATTTATGCAGACCTGAATATGTGGATTTTCACTTAAAAGAAATGTCTTTGTTTTAGAGGAGGATGCATTGTATTGATCTATTTAATAATAATAATTGTAATATTACAAAAAGTATTTCCAGTGGGTCTTTCGTTTGTTGTAGTAAAGAATCCGCGTTTAAATAACGTTAAAACCAACGTACGCTGTTTTTTGCAATGACACGTTGTTTTTTTAATGTATTACGCGTTCGTTAGTGTTTGACGTCAGTAGTTGTGTGCTAGCGTTGGCGGAACGCAGTACTATTTCGTTGTTGATGACGCTTAGCTGCATTTGGTTATCACAATAAATGTAAGAGGATTTCAAACAGAAAGAGAGAAAGAAAACAAATCGTATGTCGTACCTAAATAAGGTTATCTTTTAAACATAAGCACATTATACATGTATAACCTCTAGATACTTCTATTCATTTAAAAATCCCCGGTCGTGTCCGAGCGAAATTAAAAAGAAAACACTATTTTCACCGCGACTAAATTCCTAAAACACGCAGAGTGAAAGGGAAAAAATATAACAATGGAGTGAAGAGGCTTTAAAGGCCCCGGCTGGCCCACTTTCGCCCGCAGCGCTTTTTTCGCTTAATGACGCCACGTTCAAGGAAAGTTGGAAATATTAAAATGAGCAAGCACTTGTTTCGATGGTAAAACGGCCAGCGCTCAGGGCTTCGCGCCTCCTTGCTAAGGATACCGTATTTTTAATGTGAGCTGGATTCACGCCCACTCGATTGCTGAAATGAAAAAGCTTGATAGCGGTGCGCTTGTGTACCTAGATCTTTTTGCTCAATTGGCAAAGTTTTCAACTGTTTTGCAAGCTAATCAACACTCAGCAGTGTAATATTTAAGTATGCAAAATACTTTGATGGGTTTTGTTTCTGCGATTACAAATTGCGACGACAAAATATGTTGCAAGAAAGAGTAAAGCGATTCTATTTCGATAAAGATAATACCAAGAGCTCTATAAAATGATTTACTGACGGATACGCATTTAGCACACAATAAACTTGGGCATTATCTTACAAGGACGAACTGCCGACGTCTTGCTTACATTTGACAACACATAAAAATCAGCATTACGCGGAACCGTCTCCAAGGCGCAAAGTGGAATGTCGTTAAGGAAAGGAAGGAAAAATACTGGGATTTATTCGAAGCGTGTCCCCAATGAGTAATGCCTCCTGCGATTTAGGTGTCAGCCCGATAGAAGGCGTTCGACACCAATGATTTATGCTGCTCCTGGAGCCGCTGCTGTGAAACACTGCTTAATATATATTTGGACAGACATTGTCTTGAAGCACTAAGATATTTACTCGAAACAAATGAGTTTCTAAATAACAAATGGTAATATTGTAGATACAATAAATATTGTTCGATCAAAAACATATTAGATTGGCAATAAAAATCGAACTCCAAAAGTCAAACATAATAAAATCCAGACTAGGTTAGTATTACTTAGCTGTAAATATTTGTAGTGAAAACGGTTCGACTGAAGATTAGAAGTTTATTTACTTTTTCCGAATTTCGAAACTTTCCAAGTGTAAAAGTAACTCTCAAATCCATTAATTAACTGTTAGTTGTAATGATCAGTAATTTAATTACTCCGGAGAGTGAAATTTGATCGATTCAAGTTTGTTACAAAGTTGATTTCGGCTTGTTTAGTTAGAAACTTGATATCTTTGAGTTTTTAATGCTTGTCTATCTTTTGTCTGGTGATTAATAGGTTTGGAATTTAACAATTTCATTGCTTGTAAGGAATCTGTCTTGAAAAGATTTTTGATCGTTTGATTACTAATTAATTATGAACCCAATTTTCCTTAAATCTTTTTGTCCTTGTCAATTTGGTATTTTGTAAATTGTAAGTATATTATCTTAGCTGTCTTGAACAATGGAAGAGTCACACCACAATTTTTTTAATTATTACCTTTTATGCTGATGAATTGTTAATGCGTAAATTTTACCCAAAAAAAGGTCAACAACCCACAAAAAAATGTTTACAAAACCATTTCATTATTTCTACCCAACCCAAACCCTAAAACGTCAATTTGAATCTGTAACAAGTATCGTTATTTATCACTGGGTAATCGTTCATTCAAAGCTGTACTAAAATGACAGGTGACGGTCGCCATTTTGAAATATACAGACATTTTGGTCGGCCATTATGGGCCGTTACTAAATCTTGCATCGATCGGTGTTACCCTCATCATGAGAGGAAAATGGACGGGATCTTCGATGTGGGTTAAACTTTAATGTCAGAGTCTAGATTACTTTAGTATTCTAAGCTCGTGTACCCTTTCTAAGATGTGTGTAAGCGATTTTTTGGCAAATAGGGACTTGAAGGGTACTTTGTAGCTATAGGTATAAGTAGGTAATCATTTTCGATGTATGTTTTAAAATAAGCGTACTTTACAGATAATATAACTTTGATCCAGTTGTCATATTTTTTTACTTAGTAGATAATTAGGTAATTGAAGAGTAGGGTATTCGAATTAACAATATAATACGTCTTTACAAGATTTAATCGACTTAGTAATTGAGAACTTTCCGAACCATTACACCCGATAACATAAACCTATTAATTAAACGTTCATACATGCACCTCCGGCAGTGAACAAGACATTAATATACCTGTAGTATCAGCATCTAAATCTATCCGGCGATGACCTGATGAATCAGTGCAGGGGAGGGGAATGCGACGAGAGGGGTAGCGGGGGGAAGTGCAAATGATTTATGTTTTCGTGCGAGACGCTACTCCAATAATAAATGTAAACGTTACGCAAGTGTTCAGTCTAGCCGCGAATTGTTTGATCATTCGGTAATTGCATTACGGGGGACGAATTAACAAGGAGTTTTCGCTTTTGGATAATAGGTGGCGTTGAAGCGATTTTTGTTCACTTTTCTGAGTTATTAGTTGAAGTTAATTGTTACAGATTCAGAGTTTTATTTCAAGGAATATTCGTCTTAGTAATTAAAATACAGCGTTCACGTGTTTAGGACAATTGTCTTCGTAGTATATTAATTGTAAGAAATATTAATATTGATGTTATTTAACACATTTTTATAAAGTCATCTGTTTTAATAAATTGTTCACCTTTTTCTATAATCATTATTACACCTTAATTACTTCTGATGTAACATGGACCTTGTCCAAAAAGTGATATCATAATAATTGATGTTATATTAGGAAAATCAATTTACCGTGATTATTGTCTGGCATTAATATGCAG
The DNA here is from genome assembly GCA_905146925.1 of Autographa gamma. Taxonomy (NCBI): domain Eukaryota; kingdom Metazoa; phylum Arthropoda; class Insecta; order Lepidoptera; family Noctuidae; genus Autographa; species Autographa gamma. The sequence goes on along the minus strand of LR989868.1, from coordinate 4,127,573 downwards.
ATAGCATAATTATCATAACATTTTATTACCGGTTGGTTGAATTTATAAGATTTATTGATTTTGTATCTAGATTATTATCAGGATATAGCTTTGGTGTAAACAGTAAATATGTTATGTTGGTATAAATAAACAAAATATTTTTAACGACATGATAAAATAAAAAAGAGGCTTCTGTTAATAATAATAAGACTAGTATTTCTGATAGCTGCGAAGTCAAATAAAGGCAAATTTTACCAACTTTCTTTTTAGTAGTTGCGTGGGTCATCAAAATATAGTAGTAACCACATATTATATCTTCTCGCAAAGCATTTGCATGTAAATCCCACTCTGCTGATCCTATTATGTATTATAGGTATTAATATATCAATTCAACCCGTCAGCATATTATCGTGTATTGACCAGACCTGTCACTGACCGACTGCTTCGGTTAAGATTAGGTTATCCTGCACCGCACTGATTCATTGACTCGTTACGTGACGTCACGGTAATGACGTAAACGCCTACGTAATTTAGTAACGTCCATTGTTCATAGTAATTAGTATAATTGTTGAGTGATTAATGTATATCTATCTGCGGTTATTAGGACGTAATGTTAATGAATTATGTAGTTTGTTGCTTATGAATAGGGTAAATTCTTACATCTAGACTATGATAAATATTTTTTTTATTTATTTAAAAATTTTTAGGCTTTGTGTGTTGAATTTTGTAAAATATACACTTATTTTTCTTGTATGTTGTGTAACTAAATGTAAAACTCATTTTAATTTCATTTCAATCTTCAGAGTACCAATGACCTTTAGGTACATGACAGCCGAGTTTGTCTTTGTGTTCTTTGTGCAAGTATATATAAAATAAAAAGAAAGATAATCACGCTACAATGAGATTAAAACTAATAAGAAGGCTTTTTATTCACTTTTACTTACTATTACAGGTATTTTTTTTTTCACACACATATATATATAACTGGATTCCAAAATTTGGGATCCGAAATTCCCAATCCGCAGAGAGCAAGCATGGTGATCAATGCTCGTGCCTTCTCTATATGGGAAGAGCTGTGCCCAGCAGTGGGACGTTTATAGGCTGGATTATTATTATATGTAAATAACACATTACTGTTGCATTGTATATTTTGTCGCTTTCGAAGTACAACAAATTCTTAAACACCATTAAGAATAAAGTTGAATGAATCTTCTAAGTACAGTGGTTTAAATCAAATGAACTGTTATGGGAAGGAAGTATGAATATGTATCAGATGCCTATCGTTCGCCGGAAGTCGGTACAGTCGCCAGGACAAGGGAATTGGTGTTGTTTTGATCTCGTTGCGATATCAACTTTTTTATTTGTTGTAGCAATAAATAATAAGAATGGATAGAGTGTTTGAGTTATTCTGCTTCCTTAAGAAAAAAGGTGATTTGAATAACTTTGGCATTGTTATTGAAAACGAACTTTCAAAAGACAACGTTATCTGAACAGAAATTGAATGTGTGTTTTAATTATAAGTAATTAGTACCAAAAGATAGTAAAAGGGTAGACCTCAACACTGATACTAATAATAATGCTTATTTCATTATTATTTGGAAAATAGATTTTATTCACAATATGTACAGAATACCTTAAAATATTTACAATACTATAAAAACTAAGCCTACATTATTATTTTATTTACAACTCAATACTTAAATCTAAAATAACAACAGACACAACTAGGTAAAATAAAATTACAACTTATATTATTATTTATAAATTTAAAAATCCAAGAATGTTTATTTTTCAAACCATCTTTACTAGGTTTTATTCTACTCTTAGATCTGTACAAAATATACTTAAGTTCACACAAAATAGGTGTCGACGGTATTGCCATTTATCTGGCTCAAGCCCAAGCTTAGACTGCAGTGAACAACCGAAAAACTTCAACCTAGATGTGGGAATCGAATCTGAGACCTCACCCCCGGTCACGTACTCGTCCATAAGACAATAACTTGGCACAATAACAAACACGAAGTGCTTTGTACGCGACAAAACTTTAACCAACATCGATATTCAATAACAGTTTACAAACAAACAAAAATATATTTTCACAATATGACCCGTTTATTGGTAGGCAGATATTATTAAATAATTTAGTTCGCAAATTATACCTTTTTCTTATTAAAAGCAACATACCTATACCATCTTTATTATAATTTTAGTTTAATGACAAATGTATACCTACTTGCCACTGTTGTCATCGTAGGATTGCCACTGATGTTTTAGGCTTATCTGAATACGAAAATGGAACGTTCATTAACCTGCCATCCACTGACTTTACAGTAGCGGAAATGGGCCTCAGTTGGTAGGGATAGTTAGTGACCACGGTAAAACAAAAGAATAATTACATTCCAATTGACGGTAGACCTGTTGGTCTAGTTGGTTAGAGACCCTGGTTGCTATACCGGAGGTCGTGGGTTAGTTCCCCACCCGGGACAAATGTTTGTGTGATGAGCACGATCATTTGTTCGGTGTTTGGGTGTAATTTATCTATAATATGTATGTATTTAGAAATATATAAGTATGTTTATCAGTTGTTTGGTCACCATAACACAAGCTCTGCTTAGCTTGGGTTCAGACAACCGTGTGTGAGACGTCCCGGAATATTATTATTATTAATTGCTCAAAAGCGGCAATAACAAAACGATACGTTCAGAACAAACTATTGGGCAAATCTAATAATCTCTTCAAGCTATTATTGCCGATTTCAACATAAAAGCGCTCACGAGCAATATTTACGGGCTCTTATAAAAATACGATTGTTAGCGCTTCAACCATTATGCGTTACCGTAAACCCAGTTAAGCTGAAAGCGTGCCATCGACGTGAATGATTTATAAATGTGGATAACAGGGCATTAGCAAAACCACAACACGAATGTGAACTGGATTTAGTAAAAAGAGATCTGCCATTATTGTGTGCAATGATTTATGGTGCGTACGCCATTTTTTTATGTCGATCGATGGTAAGGATTTGACTGATCAGACAAAGATGGCTTCCTTACTCAGCACTTAAATTTTTTCTATCAAATTAATATTTAATACCTTTTTAAGTGAACGAAAAACAGCCCCACTAGTTATTTACATGATAACGTATACTTTCTTCAAACGTTATCAAAAAGAATAAGCGCCATCCATTGAAAAGTATTTTCGTGGAGTCATGGCGTAACAAAGAAAAACCTTTACTATAGCCCGCCATAACCCTTCGTCAAAAACATAACAGGGTCATCAAAAATATCCTTTCTACATAATTTTTTACTCGATCTATAAACAGAATAAGTACAATCAAAATCGGAAACAGAAAGAATCGATTGACTAAATATAACTACGCCATATTGCTGTGCAATTTAGTTGGTGGCTAGCCCCAAGCAGGGCTTACATGTTCACTCGTGTGGAACCGCCCTGCTTTCCTCACTGGATAATGTCAGTTACCTTTTATTACGTATATTATGTAAATATAATAATGGTCCAATGGCACGGCCTTGGGTTGAGTTTTATTTGAAATAACATTATATTGCCACGGCTTGCGAGGGTTTTGCGAGCGTACCTCGAATTTCACGACTTGTATTGATAAGGTATATTGGTCTACTTAGTTTACTTGTACGTCAGACTTTGAGCGATGAATTACCATAATGTAAATACATGCGACGTATTTGTGGGTAGACAAAAACGATAACATTACTCACATGCTTCTTTTAAGAATGTTTTTTTAGATGTGACAAAGCGACGGTAAAAATACGGGAGGTGAACTGGATAACGTTTAACGAAAATATCTTTTGCATAATATATTTTATGTTGAATATAGTCACTGGTATACATACCTACTAATATACATTTACTGAATTATAGACTCACATGGTTGATTAAGTAATTTGAGCTAAGAAAGTAGCCTAAAGTTTTTTTTGTTATATTTTGATCTTTTCTCGATGCAAATCACGTTACTATTTGAAGACCAATAAATAAAAGTTGTTATTCAAAAGTAAGATTACTAGATATAAATAAAGCTTGCTTGTGGTAAGTGTTCGGTAGCCGTCACGTTGCTAGATCGTAAAATGTCGAAGTCTTAAGTTCAAGGCTGGTTATAAAACTAAGTTTTAGCGTTAGGCTTTTATGGTGGAAGGAAGAAGTAAATTATACCTCCTAACTTATTATAGGTATAATACTTACCCTTAGGTATATACGAGAGAAGAATTCTCAAGGTATTGTGTAGGTCTGAAAAACCCTGAACTTAATGCCAGTAACTTTTGTTTATTTTTATTACTTGAATCATTGTATGAGCTAAGTATGTTTTGATAGACTCCTAGCTTCTGAAATAAATTCTTATAAAGTAAAATATCACACATTTAATAAAACACTAATGAAAACTTAACTAACGACACCATTCTTATAAGTCTCTTGATTATTTGTTAGAATACAATAAAAAAGTAGTTATATTTCAATGTCTTAAATTCGCATAAACATAAGGTTACTCGCTGATAAAGTAAGATCTATAGTTTTTCATCTAAAGAAATTAAGATTCCTTATAAAAAAACAGCCGAGAACTAGAACAGCTAATAAATTAGTGACGGAAACATCAAACACAACGATAAATAAGATCGTTATTTCTTCGTTGAGATTTTGGCGAAGGTACGCCTTAACTTACTTTTCACTTAACAATTTGAGCTCGGAACATTCATAATATTTGTTTTCTTATGTTTGACTTTAGCTCCCATGGGAAACGGAGAGGGCCGTGAACAAACACAACTACAACTTTTGGCGAAAGTCCATTACTTATAGCACATAATATCACTATAAATATGCCTTTTGTTTAACGATATACTTGACATAACCTCACACGAATCACATATAGAAGACGCGCGATATCTGACGTATAAACGATACTAACAGGCCAAGTTCTCTCATTGCGAAATATAAGCGCCAACTAATTTCAGATTAAACAAACAACAGTGATTACGGTTACTGTGATATACGAATCGTTATATGAAAACATTGTATTTGTACGAGCGGACTGCGTACGCCATAAAAGCAGTTACTGGCGAGTTTGTATCCAATCTTCGTAAACAGCGAACCGTGTTGTTATTGGCTATAACGATTACAAAGCTACGGCCGAATTGAAAGTATAACTCGGTCGATGCGATCCTAAGAATGTGCAAGCCGGCGAAATCTATAACTAAAGCTATGTAGACCGCCCTTCGTGAAATTATTGCACGCCCGCCCGAAAATAGGTCAATTGCCTCCTGTGCGAGAGAGAGACGTGTAGGGATCATCGCGCGTGACAAGGACGGAAGTTTTAATTCGTTCAGGTGACGTCACAGGGGTTTTAACAGGATCGTTCGTTTTCTTTTTGCCAGCTATTGTTTTGGTAGAGTTCGGAAGCTCATCTGAGCTCTCGTCTCCTTCTGAGGGGTTTATTTGCTCGACGTCGTGTGGAATCAGTAATGTGTCCGCCTCCATTACGTTTCTCGCGGTAGGCGTTTTGTATTTTATGCGTATTTTTTAACGAAACCCGATAACGTAGGTGAAGAAATTTAAGAAGGAAATGGGGTACATGAAAAGAACCGTCGTACTTTGATCAAGACGTGTTTATTTTCTCACATTTGTGTATTCTGATGAATCTTTTGTTGCAGTTCGTCTTGTAATTTATGAGTAAGCTAGGGGCTCATTTTGATATGAATATGTACTTAGAGTTAACAAAATACTAGAAATCTCAACGAGACAGTCTTGTAACATGATAAAGTCGTATTTATATTAAAGAGGATTTATTTAAAATTGTTGCGCGATAATTTGTGGACGGTTACAGTTTACGGCGTGGTTCATGACTGTAATAAAATATGTCATAAACAGTACAGTAGTGGGTAATTGGACACTTCAATAAAAGAGATTCGTGAATACAATGCCTTTGTGTTGAAGATAACGTGAGCGAAGTCATTAACTATGAGGCCTAGTTATTGATGAAATAAAACTGGTTTTATCGCTTTCTCTGATGTATTGTTACATGAAATAACTACGAGAGTAAACTTCTTGATACAAAGACTGGTGGCGTAGATTTAAGGAAATATAAAATAAGTAGTTGTAAAAAATACAGAGTATAAAAAGTTCTAATGTCACTTATTAAAATACTTTTCTTCTTTTATGGTTGGATCAGCTAGATTTTAATTAAGCTAAACATACCAATGTGTAATTATTTTTAAATGATGTGTAACAAACAACCTGAAAAGTTTTAGATAACTACCCTTGCACCATCTCTAAGAAATCCTAAGCTTTTATAAAAACAAACATAATCACAATCGGTTTATTCGTTTAGAAGCTACGACAAGACAGACACGGCATACTTCTGACATCTTTCCTTTACGTAGTAGGTAAAAAAAATGTTGATTCACATAGTCTGGTTCACCTATTCCTGTCTAAATAAATTCAAACTTAGCACAAAGAAGAATAAGGCAAGAAATTCATTTACTTAAAGTTGAGGTTTCGAGACAACGTCAACAGATTTGATAGACACACGGCTTATAAGATGTGTAATTACTTTATAATTAACACGCAATAAGGAACACCGTAAAGGGAACGCTGATGAACAACTTGATCATAAATTGTTTAAAAGGGGGATTAGCCTGAATCTTGTATACGTATGTCTGACGGAATTATGAAGAACCATTATGTTGGAGATTGAGTGGTGTAATTATTTTTATATTAATTAAACCCAATTATTTGCAGTTTAATAAAAATTTAATTTAAAAGAAGCTTTTATTAATATTATTAAATCATAAATATTATTTTCAAACAAATAGTTGTAATACATACATGTATTTATTTGTTATTTTACCTATAACAAATAGCCGTCTATTACGTAGATCAAATTCACAACCCCCAGTGCTATTAGGCCGAAAACAAAACAACATCGCCAGTATAGAAGCCCTTTAACGAAATACTATCAACGGTTTTACTCCGCGTTCCAATTTCAATTTGAAAACAAATAAATGTCTTTTATAGCCAGCGTTTGTCCCAAGAAACTAACAATAAGTACCTAATAGTATTCTAGCACAATGGCTGGCAAATAATTATGTAGTCTAATTAAACATTCGTGAAGTCGACTTTTAGCCTCTTTTGAGAGGCAGCCGAGTGTGTGATTAGGGGCGACGAAGGCTGCTACACTAGTACGCCTGTTTGCCCGTTCGCGTCTCGAATAATTTAGACTAGCGTAGAACAATTCTAACTAATGTTGTTTGCCTGTTACTTGAACAGCTGAACGAACTTTGAATTTCAGTGTTCCACGTCAGTTTGTTATGGAATTTGTCAATAAAACAACGGCTTTGTACTGCAGAAGTGCATGCTTTATTACAATCCTATCGCAATTTCCCGGGACTATTCTATTCGTAGAAAATTAATTAGGGCAGCCGATACTAAATGCTGTTTATCTGAACGTGTCAGCACTGTTTAAGGGCCTTATTTGTGATCTTTTGTTACGCTTGTTGGAGCTTAAGATCTGTTCGAAAAAAAAGGTATATAAGCGATTAAAGATGGATGGATGGTAAAAGCTTAGTTACTAAATCTGTACCTAAAGAAGATAAAAATCACGATAAAAGCAGTCTGAAAATAAAAGTAGTTCCATAAAATTTGTTGTCGAGGTTTACGCAAATGTTAGAAATTAAAATAAAACTGCTTTTTCAAGGATTTTGTCGCGGTTTATTCTAAATTTTAGGTTCTGACATCTCGACACCTCTGCAGGTGTCATGGTCACGGGCAGAGTCTACCGAAGGTAGGTATCTAAAATCTAAAATAAATCGCAACAAAATCCGTAAAAAGTACTTACATAATAAGTACATGTTTTGAGAAAGATAAGTGTCTAATAAAAATATTATGACTCTGTACCGGATACTAGTCTACGCAAGCCAAATAACAGATCGATCAAATCATTCCGATCTATTTAGATGGGACGATGTAATTGCGATGAATAATTATGTGTCATAGTTTTAAGATTATGTCATGTGAAAATATAAATTCAGTGCTTGTTTACTCTGAATATAAACTGAAATGAATTAAGGCGCTGTGTATAGCCAGCATTGATGTTATTGAAGGGGTGAAGCGGGCAGGTGCGGGACGGAGTAGCCCCGACCCTGCTACTCGTTTTTTCCGAATTCGTCCGATGCGTAACGGTGTTATAATATTGAAGCTTTATTTCGCCAATTGTTTAGATGTAAGTTTAGTCCTGCTTGACTATATTTACTTTTAAGCTGTGATCTCGCGGCGAACAGTAGGTTCGAATCCCGATAAAATCATAAATTTTTGGATTATTATTTTTAAAGTATTATGCACCTACTGCACATTATCGTGTTTTTACTTTTAAAACAAGCATTTAATGCTGTTGATTTATTTTTAGAATAATTTTTCAAATACATATTCTGATTTTCTAAAAAATAAATAAATATAATAATTGAAAACCTGAACAATATGTTTTATGACAGTCTATATTTTTCTTCAGTATCAAAAGTAAAATATTAAAAAAAAACCTACACTACGCTTGATGGTTGAGTCTGGAGATACAGCGTGTTTCGAATAGTAACGAAAATTATTTTTTTATTTGTGAATAACTTTTGTGGTATGAAGTCCTCACACTGCAAATAGTCCAAACACTCACCTGTAAAACTTGTATATTTATAGGTTTTTTTTTTGTGTACGAAAGGGTAAATTGATCAACCTCTTTTGTTTTTTTTATTATTTACGTGAAATTCATTTATGAGCCAGCCTAGCATGTCCAAGGGTGAGGATGCAAGAGTCCGAGAGAGAGCCCTGAAAAAGGCTCTGTCTAATCTGGCAAAACACCTGGTGCAATCATTTGCCTTAGTGCTGGATATGTAGGAGAGAGGACAACGGGGGCAGTACATGCCACTACACCACCCCCGCCCAAGTAGATACGTGCAATGAAGGCTGAGGGACCCCCGTCCCCACCCCAGGGCAGGTCTGGCTACAGAGATTCTCGTCCGCGCACTACCCACCATCGGTCATCGGCGGAGCAATGGAACGAAAGGGTCAGCCTCCCGCTCGCGCTCCAAGGTCTCTTTCTGAGAAATAACAAGCTTGCAGAAATAAGACACTAAGGCAGACGAGTCGTCTGCGAGCATGGCGTTGAAAATCTTCCGAGGACATCAGGGAAATGTCCTCCGATGAGCTCATCCCGTAGGTTGAATTCAACCTGGGCAGGGTAACGTTGACGGCTCTCGGGAAAAACGCCTGAACCAATGAGATCAGTCTGACTTTCCGACTCCGTCTCCGGGTCTCCGTCAGTGGAGGACTAATGAGGTGCAGATTGTTGCGCAACATTTTGTAAGGTCTGACCCAGGGATTGGCGTTGAGACCCTCCAACATCGCCTCCCTCTCCCTCTCAAATGGCGACTGTCAGCGGCTTCTTCGCCTCTTGCTATTGCAGGTGGAACCGGGTTGAACCCTAAAGATCCCGGTTCTGGCGACGTCGACGAAGCCACTCATAGCTTATTCTAGCGGCCGAGCAGGCACGTCGTAGATCGGTCAGCTCTGCAGAAAAGCAGTGAACCGCCTTCCTAGCTGGAGGTCCAAGTAGGTAATGGACCACCTCGAGAACGGTGAGCACCCTTGCGTACCCTGTGCTAACTGAGAGGAGAACCCTATCCGTATGTATCGGTGATCGGATAGGTTCTCCACGAGCTCGACCTGACTATACGCAACGGTGGCGGCAAGTGCTGGGGTGGTGATGGTTAAATCAACCACGGACCCTCCGTGCAGCCACCCGCACATATGCGACGTCCCTCTATTAAGGAGGGAGAAGTAGGTGAAATCACCGACGCCTCCAAAGCATGGCCTTGTGCTTCGTTCGATGGATTACAACACGCCAGTAACTTTGCATTAAAATTACCGAGGACGACCACATGCTTCTGCGCTGAATGCAACAAGACCTCCGAGAGGGCAGCCAGAAATCGCTCGAATTCCAACGGTGTGCGATTAGAAGAGAAGTACACTCCTAACAGGGCATTATCCCCTAAGCGGCAGCAACAAAGCCGAGCCCCTTTCCAAAGATGTCAGGGGAAGGGAGTTTGGAGAGGGTCGTGGGAGAGAGTCCTGCCATAATGTCAACAGTCGGTCGGGTCGGAATTGACTCGCTCTAGCATGTCCTCAGCGACTCCCATGCGATTGAGTTGTTGGAGTAAATTCAGGTCTGCTTGAAATTGTAAATGACATTTCAAATAAAAAAGTGACGTGCTTTCACGCCGAGAGCCTACGGCGTACTCCTCTTGAACAACAATCTCTTCCCACGGATGTGCAAATAGGCGATAGTCATCTTCATCCATAAACCCGGTAAACCGAAGTCTGAGCCCACTAGTTATCGCCCCATTAGCTACTCAAGGTTCTTGGGAAGCTATACGAGCGAATTATTTATTCCCGTCTTATGGATTGCACCGAGTCCAGGAGTCTCATACTAGACGAGCAGTTCGGTTTTAGAACCCAACACTCATGCGTCCAACAAGTCCACCGCATAGTCGAGCATATAAGCGCTAGTTTTCAGCGTGGAAGGCTCACTGGCGTGCTCTTCTTCGATATAGCAAAGGCTTTCAATGTCTGGCACAATGGCTTGATCTTCAAGCTTTACCAACTCGAGCTGCCAGATCGTCTTGTGCTCATCTTCCGAAACTTTTTGTTGAATCGGTCCTTTCGCTATCGCGTTGTCCCTCACCCGATCCGCGCTCTCCACTTCTCTTCACACTAACGTTAGCGACATTCCTCGCGGTGGCAAACCCCAAATGTACGCCGACGATACGGCCATCTATTATTCAGGCACCAGCCCCTTAGCGATAGGTCGAACTCTCCAGACCGCGGTCACGAACCTCGGGAAGTGGTTCACGTAATGGAGAATCGAAGTCAACCCTACCAAGAGCGCAGCCGTGGTCTTCAGCAAGGACCGGCAGCCTCCCGCTACCCCTCCACCTATCACCCTCTTCGGCAAGCCTATTTCTTGGGAGCAGCAAGCCAAATACCTAGGAATCCTTGATTGGAAGCTTATCTTCATAGCTCATATTAAAGCTGCACGCGCGCGAGCCGCCTTCGCTCTCGGCCGACTTAATTGTATGTTGAGCAAGCGCAGTAAACTCTTACTCTTTACTTATAAGAAGAGAATCTACACTGCGTGCGTGACGCCTATCATGACTAACGGCAGCGTCGTATTCTCTCACGTACCCGATTATCGACTCAAACGAATGCAAACTCTCCAAAACCGTTTCATGCGTAGAGCCACAGGCGCTCCAGGTTACGTCCGTAACTTGCAGTTGCACTGTGACTTAAAGGTGCCAACAATCAAGCAGTTCATAAAAGTCGCCGCGATTCGATTTTTCGACTCCTCCGAAACCCAACGTAACCCGCTAATCGTAGCGGCCGCGCGATACGTACCTTCCGTAATATCTAAGACTAAACGCCCCAGACTTACTCTCTCCTGCCTCGACGATAAAAGAACGCCTCCAAGAAGCATTCGGTTTAGCTAGCAGCAGCATTACAAAACACAACCGCCGTATATTACGTCCTCGCCGGCGAGGCCCGTCGCGTATTATTAATAATAGTAACGTAAATGTTATCCTCCTGTCCCTAGACCAAGCTGGCCCGAGCCTTCCAAACTAGCAATAAAAATATGTCCCTAAATAATGAAAACTTAGATCCAGCCATCCCTTGTTGTTTTGCTTTATTAAGATTGATAGCACGCACTAAGTCGAGGCCAGAACCCCGCAGGGGGTGCCCTTAGTGGACGTTGCTGACGTAATTAGTTTTTTCCAATTGCTCTGGCTGGAGGCCTTAAGGTCCTCGTCAAAAGTCCGGTGAAGAAGTCAAAGTTTACGCTCAGGATAACGGTAAAGATCTCTACCAAAAAAAAAAATACTTTGCTCTGTCTGCGCGCACACTTTTCGTCGTCTTTCCATAAGACGCCATACATATACTGAATTTGTCAGAACCGAAATGTTTTTCATTAAATAAATGACTCCTCACAAATATCTCACATTAATTAAAAAAACAGCAGTTTACTTCATTATTGTAATTATTACAAACGTTATTGCGTTCAATTACATCTTTTGGTATTACTAGTTACTTCAATATTGTACACCATGTATGTAAGCTTAGTCATGAAAAAGTTGTCATGAATGAAAATGAAAAAAAATATGCATCTTATTAGAAATCAATGATAACTAATTGTTTTTTTTTATTATTAAAATTTAACAATTTATTAAAAATAACACAAAAAGTAAAAAAATACATCATTGAAAAAAACATGAAAGCAAAATAATAAATTTCTATTGCTAGGTTCGAACCTGCGGACAGCTATCGCATCGCAAATTTATATAAGCACGCGGCCGCTAGACCAATGTCGCTTCATCATAACCTTTCAAATTACGCTTCTATAGAGGATCAAGAGAAAAGAGATTAGATGTGCAAAAAGCAGGAAGTAATTACTTTACAAATTCTATTATGTGTCATTGTTTGACAGATTTCATGAAATTATTTTCGATTTGTCATGTATTTTAGATCTGTCAATCAGAAAAAAAGTGACACAGGTCCGTCTAGCACCGCGCCTCAGCGCACACTGTCTGTCCGCGTAGGAATGAAAGAGAAGCGAACAAAACGCCATATTTAGTTTGTCAGGAATGTGTTATTTTTCATTAAATATCTGAATATTTTGAAAAATACTACCTTAATTGAAAAACTAAAATAAAGGTTATCTTCATTATTAGTTATTACGTTTCTGTTGAAAAATTTATCAAGATTGGTTCATCAGTAATACCGGAAAACTTTTTTGAAAATCCATTTTAGAGGTATGTTTACGAATTTTTTTTATCGAGAAAAATTAATGAAATCGTGTTTTGGAAATAAAGGTTATCTCACAAAAATGATGAAGATTAACATATATTTTTTTAGCTGCTCTGACATTTATACAGTTTGCTAAAAAACTGTTTGAAAATGCCCATTTTTACTATACACAGCGCCTTAAATCTTACGGGTGAAAGTCTTTAAATATGTCTAAAAATGCAACACCAATTAATAAATATTGTTTCATTTATATTATGATTTATTTATTATATATAATTAAAATTTCCTCTAAGAATGTTGATTTGTAATTTTATGTTTTTCTTGTTTCAGGTGAGTAACGTGTCCAGTTTGAGGAAAAAGGTAAAGAATGATGCAAGTTGCATTCAACTTCTGAAAAACGTTTAATAATAATTTAATGAACCACATTTCGACGAAATGTTTCAAGTAATGAGTGGAGATTAAAATTCCTACAACGACTCACTTTTAAACGATCAGCATTTTTATTATGTCGATTGTTCCTCTCAGAACGGAGCACACATAAAATTGTTATTGGCATGCTCATAAAACCGATCATAACATATGTACCGAACATCAATTAATAAGAGCAATTAATAATCTATTGATACACTGTTTTATAACTAGGATTAAATATAAAATTTAAACTTTAAGCTACTATGAATATTAATAACAAAAGATGGTCGCTTACTCCGATCGTCTCTTTTCTGAGTAATATCTCATTTAAAATATGAAAGCACTTTTTAATTTCTGTAGGTAATAGTAATGAATTCCTTATTACAGATTTAATTAGTCTAGTATGAACAAAGGGATTCCCGGTTGAGATCCCAGATTGAATGAAATAACTTTGAATTTTTCCTTGAATAACTTTTCCAAGTTATGAATGTCTAGTGGTTTGACTCTCTTACTTGATTTAAATGCCATCTGCATTTGATTATAATATTTGATTACTATGATAGAGACGTACTCGTAATTTGCTTGTATGCAATGACCGTAGGGCTACTAGTAGTAGGTATACAATGTTATTGTCGAAATACTCTTAGTACACATCAATGCTAAGATTGTGAAGACTGCCTTCGGACCCTTAAAACTTAGTTTGTTACTAATATATTTAAATACAATTCTTATTACACATGATTAAGAAAATCCGTACGTAAGGTGACCCTTTTATTAATTTAATTCCCACCTGCGAGTGTAGGGTTGATAGGATTGGCAGTAGTCCTCCGGCCCCGGGGGGCGGATTCCCACGACACTTGGAGAGGAAATGGAACTTTCAGCTTTGATAAAGTTTTAATATATTCTTCGGCAAGTTTCCAAGTTGTTTCGCCGGGCGTTATGACGGATTCTGTGTGTGTTCCTTCTTTTCGTTACGCTTTTTCCAGTTTCACTTATTCTTGAAGGATTTAATTTATGGAATATGGCTGCGGGCGCGACTTCCCCTTATAGAAAGTATGTACTTGGTGAGTTAGTTTGCAAGTTGCTTCGTGTAGGAAGTAGTTCGCAGTTCTTGCATAGCTCCGAGAAATTGCGATGAAGTGTGCTTTCGAACAACTTTTGCTTGGGATGTTTTCTTTGTCACTTTGTTCTTCTTTACATATAATTGTGCTAGTTGTGGATCTTTGTGGTAATTCAGATAGATTCTGTTCTAGTACTGCTTTTGTCTTTGTGTCATGAGTTACGTTGTCAATAACGTATTTAGTAATAATAGATTTTGTTCGACGGTATTTAATAATAACCAATTAAATGGGCTAATCAAATAACAAACCAATAATTGTTAACAGTAAAACTTTAAGTATTTTAAATTTTATAAATAAAATGTTCGTAATTAATAATAAGCGTCGCCAACTTTCTCACTCAATGGGTTATTTGCTATTCAAAAGTGTTTAATCGTAAATATAGAAAAAAGGTAACTCGTTTACGAGTTCCCAACAAAAGCGGTCTGATTAAGACTTCTGAATTATTTTTTATGTTTTAAATTTCCGCGAAGTTTCGCGCAGTCGAGGGAATCTATTCAAGAAAATAATTAACCTTTATCCGTTGCTGTCAAATGCAATGAGCCGAGAACGTCGACTTGTTTCTCCTTTTTTAATGTATCGATTTTTTAACTAGATTGCATTGTGTTTATTTTGCCTTTCAAATATTTTTTCGGTAATACTCACGAGATTCTATAACTTTTGTGCATTGTCCATTCAAAAAATAATACCAATCGGCCGACCTAATAATAATAAGACCTAAGAATAATAGCGAAATAAATCACTATTAAAAACCGATTTCCAATGAAAACCCTTTAAAAAATGACGCAATTTAAGTGGTCCGTAGATCTCAAACCAAGTAACGTCACAAACGTCAAGCGCTTCTATCGGATTATCCCAAAAAGGCGAGACTCAGCCAGTTTCGGTCCCCAGACAGTCTGACAAGATATCTCCGACCTGCTTGACTTTACGTCTGTGCCCATTACGTGGCCGCAGCGACAAACAATGCTTTGATAGCTTCTAAACTGGGGCAATCCCGGCATCGCTCCTTGTCACACTCGTAGGGCTGCTAAGCCAAGGATTATGACTTAAACCAAGCAAGCACAAACAAATTAATCTCGAAACTTTGCCTTTCCAAGATCGCTATAAAATTAAAACAATTTACACTTCTATTCTCAATTCAAATAGTCACTCGTCACTTGTTTACAGTAGTGCTACAAAGTCTGACCAGCCAGTCGTAAACATTTTTAATAGGTCATTACATAAACAATGCATTCAATTTAGATTCACAATTTAAAAATGGCATTCGATAACCCTAATAAATCTTGTGATACGTCTGTCTCACTCACACATCGACCTGCAATCACTCCCTCGACGCCGACGCTGCCCCAATGATATTTGTGTTCGATTATAATTAAACCTATGTCCTCCTTCTTTGAAATGTCAAGCTGTCTTTAATTAAAGCCGGTCTTTAATTATAGATCTGTCCCTTTCAGTTTTCTTCAAACAAAAAGATGTTCGGGTATTATTTATTAGTTGACTAATGATTCAACGCTTTCGTAATATTTGTCCGTAAACGTCTGATGCTAAACATGGCGACTAATAGACTGTTATAGCTGTTGGCACACGTTTTGCTGATCGAAATATTATGTTGTTATTGTATTAGCGCACTTAATGGTTTTAAGTAAAGTTTGTTTATCATTTTACTTTTAGTTGAGTCATTCCTAGACTATATTGCTGTTATTTTTAAAATGTGTTTGTCTGTGATGATTTTTATCATTTAGTTTTAAACTTCGAAAAGTTAGGTATGACTTTGAGTGGAATGTGCAGGTTGGTGTAGTTTAGTCATACTGCCCTCAATTCGATCTACGGAACGCGAAAGCTTCAAACGAATAGTTTGTTACAGTTTAGACTCGTTTTAGAATAAACTACCAAACTCACCCAGAAGGGAACAACGATTTCAAAGTTTTTGAGTACCTATATTCTTTAAAGGAATTACCATACTTTGCTCTTTTAATATTGACATCTTTTCTTTCCTGAATTTAAACAATTCAATTAAAGATAAAGAACATTAATTCAAAGAACTTTCCAAACGTTTGGTAGAATCTACTAGTGATCAGAGGGCTGGTTTGTTCCTTGCACAGAGAATCGGCATAGCCATTCAACGTGGCAATGCAGCCAGCCTTCTGGGCACGTTCCCCGCCATTGACAAGGATGACGATGAGTTCTTTGACGCCATTTAGTTTTTATTTATGTAAGTTTTAATTTTAGTATAGTTAGAGTTTGTTCTTATATTAGATTTAATTGTGTATTAATAAATAAAGATTAAACATTAAATGTTTAACACAAATTAACAAAAACCAGAGCACAAAAATGACAATTGAATAGTTGTCCCTTGCTAATTGCATGCACCAAGATATTGCATAGTCACATGGGATTGAACCGAGTAACTGGTTGACCCATTTAAAGTAGGCCACTGATTTGCGGAATGACTTTCGAATTTATGCAGATTGTATAAGGCCGTTTACAGACTTGACGTTTAACACGCTGTTTTTATAAGCTGCATTTACACGTGTTTCACATGAGCGCGAGCACGTGCCACTTGGTCGTGCTCTTGCAAAGCAATTTGTTGGTGCTCGCGACTCGTGTGAGGTATTATGAGTTTATAAGCACGTACGAGTATTACATAGTGACGCGTGCCGCATGTCGCGTACACAAGTTAATGCGCGTCAAAATGTCGCTGCATTTGTACATAGCCTTATTATAGATACTTAATTATGTTATATAGGGTAATTACATACACTACTACATACTTTGTTCATAAAATTATTTGTCTCAATCAAAAAAATATATTAATTAGTCTTTTGAAAAAATAACACATTTTCGGCTTCATGATAAAAAAAAATTAAAATAAAGATATCCAAAATTTAGTAAAGTGTAACCAGTTAGGTACATATTTAGTTTGCAAAACTAAACAAAAGCTTATACCCAGCGTTCCTTAAAGAAGGTAGTCACAAAGTGTGTCGTTCCATCAGGCTGATGAGGTGGTGAGTAAAGGTCTGCGCACATGAATCATGTTGACCGCCTCACCTCAAAGTCCCTTATATATTGTGTCACTTTACTCTCTGTCCGCCTTCACCGCCTGCCCGACCCGCCGAGATTGTGCTAGTAAAAAATACTAAACATTACATAGTTTCCACCTAAAAATCGAAAATTTTAAAATGAAAACGATAACTATTATTTACTAGATATGATATCATAAATTTTAAACTAAAATCTTTTAACTGAAATTATAAAGATTTGAGAGCAACAGCCAATGTTCGCGTGATCACCTCAAAAAATTTATGAAATTCATAATGGCGCCCAACTGGGACCCACAACACCAATTTATCCAACTAATATAAAAGATTATTATACTTGTTCGTAATTGTGGTTTTGCTGAGAAACTAGATTTTCTTATTTTGCTTACATGATGAAAGTTAGGTAAGCTCTATCATTAGAGAAATGTAATGTTGTCTGGCAACATCGCGTGATCTTTTCTTTTATCTACTTGATTAGTGTAATTATTAGAGTTACTAGATATAATGTATTTTTCATAAGGCAGCACAATAATCAATCATATCAATGTGAGGTCAGGCCAGGAGTCAAAAACATTTTGACCTTCAAATCATGGTGCGTGCTTATTGTTTAAAATCATATCCTAAAATGTTTACCATACATGGTTTTGTTCAAAATACCATTTACGGTCCCACCCATAAAAGCCGAACACAGCCTAAATCTGTCACAAAAATATTTTTTGCTTTCCATAATTTTTATTGAAATCAACCTCGCCATAAAGCAATCGAGGCTTTCAGACATAAACAAAGATGTTGGCGCCGCCGATGTTTTCTTGTTAACTGTGGCGCTCCGTAATAGGTGGATACGAACCTCGGCCGCAAACACGACTAGCTTGGCGAAAACAACACTATTTATCACGAGGGTTGATATCGAACTCTTTTCGGGAAAGTCGGCCAATAAAAGCCACAGCGCGGCGCGTGGGGATTTCATATTCCAATATGGCGGGTAGTCGCGCCAACGGCCAATTCACTTATACGCGGGACTCAAGGCCCGGTGGAGCGGCGAACTTAGACAGCGTATTATCTTACAACTGTATTCGCGTCTTATGCTTTTGCTTACTGATGTGACTTTTAAGTATAAGGAATGATTGTACGGATATTGGCTTGTTATGTAAACAGACTGGGTATATTTAGAGAGTAAGTGCCCATTGCTCAGTGAAGCTAAATTAAATTCGTATGTATGCTTATTAAAAGTAATGGGTTGTTACATTGTTCAGTAAAAAAAACATCTTGGACGTGTGATAAATTAGAGTCGATCAACTAAGTTTTAGAAGAGCTTTTTGATCGGCGTGACTGGGTAAATGATAATGTATTTCAATTACAACTACCAATCTAATTAGGTGAAATAAAACATTTCCTAATTAATAGTATCTATATGTTAGCCACAAAGTCCACAAACTGATAATGAGAATATTTTACTGAGTTTCAACTAGCTATTATGGAAAATAAATTAATGTGTATATAATTAACAGGTAAATGTTTAAAATTACTTTTACCTGTATTTTATGAATTATTTGTTTTCGTATATACAAATAGGATTGTATTTGTTTTATTAAATGAAATGAAAATTATACAAGCTAATTTATTTTAGATTTAATACTGAAATCTACGAAATAATCTGTAATTTGGGTAGTTTTCGAAATAACTATCTATTATAAAAATAAATAGCGTCTTAGATAAGTATCAAACTTAGCTTATTACGTAAACATTGGTCTTCGGGATTTAAATTTTCTACTCTAAATAATTAAAATGATTTCCAGAGCATCTTGAAATGGTGTACAAAAACAAGTTGTTTACACTTTTTGGATACGTTTATTATCAATTTCTCAGTACTTTTCCTCTAACTTAATCTGCTTATTAAGTTACGGGAATATTTAGATACTTCTATCAGAAGTTTATGTAACAAACAAGACGCGACAGCCAAAGGCGCTCGCATGTAAATATCAGATATTCCCTATTATTATAATGTCATGAAGATGTTTGGACGAAATCATATATTAGTTTAATATATTGGTTGCATGGCTAATGTAGTGTAACAGTGAATGAATATGGAACAGATATTTGTAATCTGTGCAAGACTTTTACATTCTCTGTACGTGTTTATTACTTTACGTAGAAGCATTCAATTAGACATTTTATTTCGCACTGTTTGGAACTTTGATTACTTGTATAAATAAATACATTTGATTGTAGGATTCTACAACATTTTTGTCACTATGCCATAATTAGGTCAGTGACTTCAGTTCTTAATATTCGCTCGCTTAGCATTCTAGTAAATAGAAGCATTATGCTTAAACGATCACATAACTATAGCAGTAAGATATTTTCATAACATACCTATTAGTAACTTCAAACGTCTTATTTGTCCCGAGAAAATGCCAAAACAAAATTAATATCCCGTTAGTCGTAACTAATGGCTTACAGTGTTCGCCAAAAAATATTGGAACGATAACTATGTTTGTTCTCCCAACCTTGGTTCGGCTCGTCTCGGGTTTAAGGAAGAATATAATCTGTGGGCCTTGGGGCCCGTGTGTCGCGCTTCGGGTGTCAACAAAGACGTTCTATTTCCCTACTCTATTATTTTAGTATGAAAGATTTAAGTTCAGCGGTATAGTCGTTGTTTGAAGATTCCTTCAAGTGAAGAATGTTAAAGAGACGTGCTTCTCAGGACTGTGTGATTTCTTTGCCCCAAGCGATGGAGGCGTATAGCAGATGTAACTTTGTTCTTATAATAAGCTTATTCTCTGTAGTGCAGCGTATTCTTAACAGTCATATTTTATTCTGATGCTTGCTTTACAAATAGCAGACAGTTATTATACTTCATATTCATTGTAGTTTTAATAAGTTATAAGAACTTTGTGGAGTTTAGTAATGAAACCTACTAAAGCTGTTTTTCTTCAAACACACTTTGAGCTATAATAATATTTTTGTATGTATGAAACAAAGTCGTGTTAGGAAGACTATGTATAACTCGAAAATATGTTGACTGCTTTTCTTGATCATTCGTATACGTCTCAACGCCAAATAGCAGAATAACTATAAAACATCGGAAAACCTCACCAAAATAACTGTTTCCCCTTAGCACCAGTAGTATAATACATTATGAAGTTGTATTATTATTTCTTACATAGCTAATAAGGCTATTAAATACCGGGGTAATAGGAGAGTCATTTCTATCAAATATCAGGCAGCCATATTATTACAGACGCGCCTCCGAGCGTTACTCATAATTATTATAATGAGCTGTATTTACCGTGTTGTTTTTACGTTTACTGCTGTAATCAGGAAGTAAAGCTTTGTTTACTTTTCAGTTGTTTGATATTCTAATTATTATTGTTATTTATAAATTTGGAATTAAATTATGACTAATTATCTGAATTCTCAAGACTGTAACCGGGTAGCTTTTGTCATATAAGACATTAGTTAGTGTTCGTTCTAAAACTCTAAGGTTGGCTAAAACGTACACCGCTATTAATGCTAATTACTGGACAAGAGCCAAATAATATCAAAATTAAATCAACATGTAAAATACAGTACAAACGCAAAACAAATACTTTTGGTTAACACATTCCTCTTACAATATTTATTTCAAATTCTCTTTATTCTAAGCTTAAATATTAAGTTGTATTCGTTCCCCAAACATATCTGTGAGAGGCCGAACGTCCTTTTATTTGCGTTACGAGAAAATATACATCATTTTATTTTAAATCGTTTAACACACCCGCAGTTCAAAAGGTTCCATTATCATAATTCTAACAAGGGAAGAACAGAACTCGTGCAATGCTTGCTTATAATAAAAACAATGGCTCGTCCCACGCGTGCCTGAATGTTTTAGCGGACTCAACCCTTGTTTCGCACGCGTCAAACATTTTTACTTCACTTTTTTAGCTGCTAGGGTTCTCTTTGAAGAATTACTTAGATCTGTTGAATGGAAGCTATGTACATTTGATCATAATATTAAGCATTTACAAAACTTTAATGATGTATGCTAGAATCTACGTATCCTATGTGCGAAATATACAAATAACAAATGCACAACCTACTTCAGTAATAACCAACAATGATACCAATGTGAACTTGTTATAAATCTTTGACGTTTAACATCCATACTCTAGCGAAACGAATTTCTAGCAGCAATAATAGAAGTAATATTAGACCGAAAATGGCGCTAACATCCGACCGTGGGACAAAACAAAATCACATTTTGATGTTCGCGCCACACAGGTGCATTGTAGTGAAGTCTATTTTATATTCCCGTATCCATTTAGAAGGAAAGTACGATAAGCGAAATTGCCTTGCTTTTATAACAAGTACGCCACTAAAAAGAACCACCGAAAATGAGCCGCAGATTGGTCTGTGAAATTCTGGGTCGCACCATTTTGCGCTTGCAATATTTTGATGTGGCCACTTTCAGAAAAATGTTCTCGCATTCCATTTTTGAACTTTACAGCGTTCGCGGCCATTTGATATCTAGTGCGATTAAAATTACCGCGAAATAATCTGTCGACACAAAATTAGAAAATTACGTTCAGGCGGTCAAGTCAATTACAGGTGGCTTAGAAAGTTATGATCCTTACCAAACAGGAGACGTAGATTTATCTGTTTTGGCTTCGATTTGCTTATTTTGCCGCGCATTTAAAATTGAATACATTAATTTCGAAAAGTTTGTCGTGGACTAAATTACAGATGAAGACGAGTGTCGGCTGCAAAGTAATTTGACTCGTAACATTACTCGTTTACGGTTCTAATTTAACTGCGACATTATTAATCAAGTTAATGCTACATCAGTTGGCCCATTTGTATGGAAGGTTTTTTGAAGGTAATTTGTGAGCGCTGTTATATATTTTTGTATCGTGACATTTACTGAGGTTTAACAAAGCCTGTGAAAGGTTAGAATATAAAATATTGTGCGTGTTTATTATTCTGAGCGATGAAATGCTGGTATTCATATTGTGATTTACTCTCATGCAGTCACGTAAAATGGTTTGTATGTATCAACTGCTGCGGAGACGAACGCCAACTATCTGTCAAAAGACTGAAATACACGAAAACATCATACATTACTGAAATCGGATTTAACTCACAGACTACCCTTAACCCGTAAACAGGGACATAAATTATTAAATACAATATCATATTCACTGAGTTCGAAAAAGTAAAAAGAGATACGCAAAATCGAATCCGCTTTCAATAGTCGTCACGTACGAGGGACCACGTTCGCTTTTCGTCCAATATTTAGTATGCACGTACTTAAACGTGATTGGTGGAACATCCCAAAGGCTTTGTGGGGTATTTGCAGTTCCATCACGTGTGGTGTGTTGGCTACGTGACGTCACACTACCTGGCCGCCACCAGCAGTCGGGGCCATCAGTATGTAAAACAGATCGTCAGCTAAAGAACATAATTCGGGAATCTTGGCTGCTTTTTGGGTCTTGATAATTAAGGGACCCAAATTATTTTCTGAATTCAGGGATGAATCCAAATTGGGCATATTGTTGGCTTAATGTAGCAACTGTGGCTCCCGTCCCTTAGTTTACATAATATATGGTTTAGGAAATAAGGAATTATTTGGGATACAAATCTTTGGTTTATTTGATACTAATTTGACGTTAGTTTTACGTGACCTATTAATTCTGTTTTGTTAAGAATTACAATAGTAGTTTTCTAGACAAAAAGTGTTTTATTACTGGCACTAAATGAAAATAAATATTTTAATCAACAGTATTTTTTGACATATATTTCTTAGGTTTATACCCAGCTAGTTCGAAAGGTTAACTATTGAATACCTCCAGCTCCGAAACCTGCAGATTCCTTTGCATTCGTTTTTGTTTGTTAAAGCTTTCTGACTTTTATGAAAACATGAGCTTGCTCGCACTTTGTCTCATGTCATCGGCTCCATTGTTGTATAGATGAATGAGACGTGAATTTATAGCACCGGTATTGAGAATCGCAGTTTTTCATAACTTCGTAAAAAACGTCAAAAATAACTAACTTCGTACTTTTTCGGCATAATTAAATGAATAGTAGAAGTCATAGAATAAATATGTTTGTTTTCGGTTTTTTTTTTTTTTTAATTAGATATCTAAGCTCAACGTTGCAACGTATATTTTTCGTAAACTTTAAAATATAAATACATACATTTTCAGTCGACTGCACAATGAAGCATTAGTCATATTTGTACCTTGTTTTCATACCAATAAAGTTGTTATTCCTAAGCTGTAGACTGTACCCATTAGATGGTAGGTTTCAGTTGACAAACACAATACATGTCAATATGTTTGTATCAGAACTAATAGGACATTGGTAGTCGGATCTAATTGCCAAGCTCGCCGTATCGGGTTGATAAACCGATAGAGATTATTGAGGGGATTGCTCATGGCTCCACATTCGTTCTGGCGGTAGGCCAGCGGCGACACTACGACTAAGTGTCGCCTATAGGGCTGCCCCATCATTAATAAGGTGGATGATACAAAAGAAATATAATAACAATGAAGTGCGCCAGTTTGATTATAAGAATAAAATAGACACGATTGCTTTTTTTTTTGTGAATCAATAAAATATACGAAGTTTTCACTTTAAAGTTCAGGAGTTCTTGTGACGTCACGGCTATGTACCATTCTTGTTTTTCTTAGACGTGACGTTGTGCAAAAATTGTATTCAATTATGATTTTATTCAAAGTATCTTCAAAACTTTTGTTTGTGAGACAAAAGAAAAAATAGGTCTGTTATATATTTTTTATTATATGAAAGACTGATTTACATAAAAAGTCATCATCCCTATTGCAATATTTATTCGCGGCAAATCGCTTCACAAATTACATTGGACATTTTTATGTTAACGCTGAGATATAACCGTCACAAATACGTCGGTAAGCATATTCGTTAGTGGTGATTTTATGGGTGTTTTACAGAAAATCATGGCGATTTCTATTAGATCGGCTTTTAATTCCAGTGTTTAGTTTAAGTGCCAGTTAGTTCGAAAGACTATACATTTTTATTTAATTTAATTCTAAGAGTAGTGGTTGCAAGTATGTCAACTCATGGAGGTTCTCACCGTTTAAGTCCTTTTAATCAGAATTAAAGGAATTTCTTTTCATAATTTGACTCTAGTCATAATTCATAATTTGTCTACTAAGACATGTTTCGTAAAAAAATCTTCTGAAACTGTAAATCGTCAATTGCCTACAGAATTTTCCGTTCAACCCTATTGATAACACAATAGTGCTCCGCCCACCAAGTCGACGCTGCAAAATATGAGTACAGCTGTCATTGGTAGAAGTTCGAGAGCGTGCCAGTGTGCCTATAGCTTTATGATTTAACAGGCGCTAAAGTACCTCGCTAATCAGACTAATAAAGATTTAGATTTAATTTACAAGAGATAATTTTAAAATAAGCAATAAATCATTTCAATAAAAAGATATGATATATTTTTTTGCTCTAATCTACAGTTAATTATGTGATTCTTTAATTAATGAGTGTAGAAAAACGAAATCGGTGAAAAAAAAATTGGATCGAGCTGAAAAACTAAAATTGCGAAGTCGCAAAAAAGTAGACAGACAGACGATTGATAGAGTAGAATGAGAAATGAACTAAAGTTCAATGTAGTAATTAAGTGGCTTATAAAACCACGTAAGATCATAAATTACTAAATGTTAAATAAACTAAAAAAAACAGTAGATCAGATAAGAATATTAAACACTTAAAATTCTACTTTTCGAAATCAAAAAGCGTCTACCCTTTCCTCAGGAGTAGGTTAATCGAACAACCAATATTTGCAAAATACTTACAATCTTTCTACAAATTAAATAAGAAAAATAAAATATTATGTTTATATAGCTATGAAAACTTTGTAAAATATTTATATAATAAAACATTAATATTTTCGGTTATTTATTTTGTGGCGCCAAAAAACCACATCGCTCATATTTTAACCTACGCTCTATAATTTTACCTTGATAATAAAAATAAATCAAACATTAAAATGTTTGGGTTATTAGCTAAACTGTATGAATAACTTTAATTGCTATGTGTATAATTTTGGCAAGGAAAACGATTAAATGCGTGTCGAGACTTTCAATCACCTAAAGATTTATAAAAGGGTTTTCTGTGACTGTACTATAAGCTCTGATGTTTGTCAGAGCGAGACGGCGAACTACACTGCGCATAGCTCCGTCTCGCTTCCACAACTTAACCAAGGGAGTCCATAAGCTAGACAAACTTAAATTTGTTTTCGAAATATTTTGATGTTGTATTTCATATAGTATCTAGGTACTAAATACAAAATCAAGAGCTGAATTTACTAATCAAATCAATTTTGCGGCCCCATAGTAAAATAAATCGTAAGCGTGTCACAGTAAGGTCGGAATATAATTGTCCCACAGTTATTGGCGGGGCTCGGCTCAAACACTCTTCGTTATCACTATTAGCACTTAGGTCTCGTGATACCCTCACTGGACCTGAATAGAAATTACGTAAAAGGGGTTACCGAGCCTCTCCGCATCGACTCTCATGTCACGAACTCCCCCGCTCCAAATAACCCCGGGTTCTATAAGTAATCGTTTGTTTTATTATTTCTTGCCATATTACTTTCATACGAACACTTTCCTTCCTGTCAAACATCGCTCTAATTACAACGTACTCGCCCCAACTCACATTTTCTTATTTCTTACTACCCAACAAATAAGATGAAATGTGAAAAGACAGCTGCTTATGAAATCAATTTCCTCCACAGTTCTATGTTTAAACATAATTCTGTACCTACACAATCTTTGCTCGAATTCGCCATTTGAAAAGATTAAAGCGGGTCTGTTTCGATAGACAGTCGTAAATAGGTCCTTTTTGGTGCAAAATTCCTTTCATCAATGTATTTAGTTAGTAAATAAGTACCTTGGTATAACGTTATACCGTCAAAGGCCGCATA
The DNA here is from genome assembly GCA_905146925.1 of Autographa gamma. Lineage (NCBI taxonomy): Eukaryota > Metazoa > Arthropoda > Insecta > Lepidoptera > Noctuidae > Autographa > Autographa gamma. Next base: position 4,101,210 of record LR989868.1, on the reverse strand, counting down.
GAGATGAACATCAGATAATATGATTTATATTTCTCAAAGAGTCGTCGCAATTGAATACACCTTTTTACTCGTAACGCTTTGTCTATACTCAAGGTTCTATGGTTTAAAATACAACATTAATAAAGTGTAAAATTACCAGGGATTTGAATATGAATGTTTGCCAGAATTGTTTTGTAAATAAAGTATCTTATAATAATGTCGATGCTAGTATTCCTAATACAAACAATCGATTTCGTTTTTATGTGGCAACAAGAATTGTTGTCCTCAATTCCGTCACATATTTCAAAAATGCGGTACATTATAGCTTAATTTATATTCAGTTTAAATCTTAAACCAAGGTATATACATAAAGTATGTTTATTCTTTGATTCGGTTCTTCAGAATTCGACTAGCACTGAACAAATATGACTTTGGCGAGAAAATAAACATCGCGGTGACAGGACGGAAGTCACGCTTTGAAAAGGAACTAGCGTGGCGTGAGGCCATGGAAATAAAACTCTTAGACACGTGTGAAATACTGCTCTATCTAAAACCACTATTACACAATATCTATCTACTATACTCATAGCTTGGATGAGAGATAGTTTGTTCTACAGTTACCGGGAGATATTATACTCAGGAACAAAAGCATTTAATATTAAAATATCACTATAAAAATGCGTCTAATTTCCGTCCTCCAGAATTCCAATTTTAAATCATGCAACAAAAATTCTTAGCGACTGCATATTTTAAACTGCGCTACTAAAATTCTTTCTTTATTTTAAAATATCTTCAGCTTTCGAGCACCTTGTACAGGTAAGGCCAACAAGAGGGAATTATTCAGAATATTGACTAGCTCGAGCATACCAGCTTTAAAGCAACATAGGTAACTTCGTAAAAGCTTTTAAAGTACCTACGTGTACTTATTGGTCGAGTAATCCTGTTGTGGTCCATGTGAACATCGGCTTCGATACACTTCTGAATTCTAAAGCCTTTCGTGCGTTCAATCGTGGAGGTTATACTTTGAATACAGGCTCCTTATTTACTTACATATATTCAAAGATTTAACAAGGAATATATTCATTTTTAAATTTTACCTTTTCTAGCATGAGTATCTTTTGTTAATGTTTTTCAATATCTTGCTTGCATGCTTTGGATAGTTTTGTTGTTGAAAATATTTTCTATAACACAGATAATTTATATTATGACTGGCTATCTTTTAAAAGCAATAAAAAAGAAAAGCATTTTTAAATATGGAAGCATCGTGGAACTCAATTGGCTTGCTAAAAAATTGTTTCGTGTCTCGAATGCGTCAAATGCCAAATCGGCCAGTAAACAGACACATCTGTGTTCCAACCTACAACAAAGTTAGTGTAAAGTGATGTAACCGTCAACAAAGTAATATTATGAGTAGTTACCAAGAGTTACGCTGGAGTTCTTATTGAAGCACTAAAAGTGTGGGACATGGACCCATTCCAAATGATTCATGTTTCAGTTGTGATTGTGAATCCTGTTTATATTCAGATGTAAATACATCTTGATGTGATTTTATTAAAGTGTGCTGATTTTCAAGCGGTGTATGTAAACAAAAATTGTTAACTTTTTGTAAAATTATGTAAGTAGGATACAATGACAATCAGACATAGACATGTCTTTTTTGAGTGTGTGGAAATTTGAACGACTTTTTTTGGATCTTGACATTTTGGGATTTGTCCCATACTCTTACAGACCCTAGAAGGAGGAGCCTGACTATCAGACAAGGGTGTCTTTTTGTTACTCCCACTGATAATCTTTCTATTTAGCGTAGGTACATATTTTTATGCAATTTTTGCAATTAATTTTTTTTGCAGTTAATGACAGAAAAAAAGAGGCAATTCTGTCGTAGAGGATGGGTGAATAGCTGTTGATGGAAGGAAACATAACATAACATTTGAGTTTTATAGCAACACGATCTCAATACGCTAAACAATTGCAAGCCTCATATATACCACACACCGCATTACGACGCAATCACTTACTCTTAATAAGCAGTCAAAATTGGCACACAGTCCTCGAACACAAGCAATGTGTGAGACAATAATGTCCCTCCTGCCTTACTAGGCCGGTGTACACTGGTGACACACACAGCTATTTCTGACCGTGCGTTACAAATGCGATCGCATAATATTTTATTTTCAGTGCGTACTAGAGTTTATTCGTAGATGACGCGAGAGACCGCCAGTGACTATGCGCCCGTCAAATATTTAGAACAATCTCTTGTAGACAGTAATGTTATACGGCCCACTTTTTAATGTAATGTCGTTTCATCATGTTTGCTTGTCTGTTTGTGTGTTTCGAGTTAATTATTCCCTGTGGAATCTACTAATGTTAACTCAAAACGTTTTCTTTATACCTTTAAAATATAATTCGTATTTAAGCACGTTGAGAAAATATTCAATATAAAAACAAATATTTCAATATTGTGTCATACATTTTCTTAAATATATGCCGAGACGATGTCCACTTGTATAATATAGGTCCTGTAATGTTTACCCCTCCCTTTGTTGCCTAATATAATATAAGCTATTAATACTTAATTAGTACCAGTTTACGTTAAATAGCTTAGATGTTTACATGAAGTTCAAAGTCAGGCAAGTTTGCAATAAGGCTTTAAACTTGGTGCGCTATAAAGTGCAACATGTTCTGATCAAGTTGGGGCTCTACGTTTGATAGTACTACAAGTATACAATACAGGACCTATAGGTATGTGTAATATATAGCACTAGTAGCGGCCGAAACTTCAGTACTATTACAATATCTAAGGGAAGGTTTAATGGGGCATCGGGAGTTTATTGCGGCCGTGAAAATATATGTAGGTTCAGGTTAGCTGGCGGGCTATGTACTGTAATGATTATTGCTAAAGCAAACTCGAGCACCAATGTAAGTTCTCATTAAAATATAATCAAAATAAAATATATTTTTAAACATACACTGATCTTTGGAAGAAATTGACGAGATCAAAATTATTTAACGTAGCCTATTATATGTTTTGGAAGAAGCTTCTTCATATTACTATTGTCGAAGAAACGAGAAAGGATTCCCTTTATATTACCTTGTATTCTGACTACATTTTTACAGGCGTATGTTTAAATTAGTATCGTACACTATCACGACACTATTTCATACTCATGGGCCATATATTTTAAAAATAATGTAATTTTCAATGTCGTTGTCTCCGCGCGAGTGCCGCCTTGCTTCCATTTGTTCTATCTAAATGACGTCCCGTTTTACACGACATTTCCTTGAAAATTATGTTTAGACATTTGGCTACTTTGTACTGCGTACCTACGGAACGCGTTTCAAAACATTGTCTCAGGGATTTACGAGCTCATCTAAATATTTCGTAGGGACATCTTTATGTGGCTTTCCAATGAGTTTTTATTACATTTTTTTTATATCGTTGTACGAAACTGATGATTACTGCGTAGATATTATTCTTGTACCGTTGTCATTCTTGATGCGAACAGCGACTTGTCATTGAATGGCGAGCTTTATTTTTCTTTGACAATTTTAAATGTCATTTATACACGTGTCGCCCGGAGTTGAAGGTCTATTGTATTTCTTTCAAGGTTGTTCACCCTCTTTACCTTTTTAGATTACACACAAGTATGATTAATGTTTTATTTTGACGTCTACGTAGGTACCTACCTCTTCTATATAAACGTTTGTAATATTAATACTAAGCTTAAATACCCAACAAACATAATTAAAGTTCGTATCCATTATTTGCAGGTAATTTATCACGTTGGGGCGCCGACGGGGATTCTTTCCACATCACCGACCACAAGGTTTGAGAGCTAAAAAATAAGTACTAAGTCGGCTTACGCAGGCGAACGATTGCGAAACAAATAAAAGCTAGTAGCCAAGTTAGTAGTAATTTTAAGTCAGTGAACGAAATGGAGCTAGTGGGGTGTAGGAATTGCGAATCGAAGTGCGCTCGGTGGAGCAGAAAGACAAGGATGTGCCTATTTAAATTAATTTCGATGCGAAGCTTGCTCGGTTTATCGTCAGGAAATGATACTGAATGTGGGCCGTTCTATTAATGTTCTAAATACATGTCGTAATCGTTCTCGTTAAGGATTTTGAGGACGTTAAACCAATTTGTTTTCGAATAAGGACAATGTTACTATTTTACACTTACTTGGTGTTTTAGACCAAATATAAGTTTTATCTTGCATGTGTTAGTCTTTATATAATCAGGAGCATTGACAGCCATTTTTTATTCCTCGCGTTCAACTGTTTTACACAAATGGAACCTCAATCCGTATTAATAACTTCTTAGCGGCACTTCACACCTTTTTTTTGTGAAAAAGAGATGATCTTTCTGTAGTTCTGTAGACAGTGAACTGTATAATAGTAATAAACATAGAAGGCACTGATTTGATCTGACGTTCAAAGTATTTAGCAATAATATAGAAATAACTTATTTACTTGACAGTGCCTAGAGCCTTGTTTACTGTTTAAAAGAATTTCGGACAATCTCGGAATTCCAAGAAATGTTATTTGTGTACGTTTTATGATATTTAGTAATTGAAATTAATTCTGCCTTCCTTATTGAAAAGTTTATTAATCAAGATTTATTTTTAATCAATTTTGTATATCATATTTAACCTTTTACTTACGAATACGATTCTATGGTTGATTGACAAGTCTCAATTTGCGTAGCAGTAAAATTAAATAATGTGTTCATAAATAGAAATATTTGTAACCAAATATCTTCGTTACGTTATACCTAGTCTATGTGTCAACCAGTCTAGAATATCAGCTAAGGAATGAGGTCGCCATCAATCAGGTGGAATACAAATAAAAATGAGTCGAGTGAGCAACAGCCCTTTGTAATGTAACACACGGCTTTACGCCTCGCGCCTGTGCCGACCGTCGACCGTCAACCAACGACCGCGCGGTGTAATGTTGCGAGTTGATACTCTTTGGTGACACCTTTTTAAGTTGATACGTACTTCGATGAGTAAATAAAACTGAAGAGAATATCGGCGCCATTTTGTAAAATGGTTGTCAATGAATATGATGGGTACTTTATCAAAGAAAATGTTTATTTTTATGGTCTTTGTTTTATATGAGCTTTGGAATCATAATAATATAGGCAACTAAGTAATCTAAAATTCAGTAGTCAATAACTACTAAAGTTTTTAAATAAAACGAGTTGAGTATTGTTTTATTTTTGACTTTCATTAACTATCTCTAACAAGACATTCTGTGATAAACGTCAAATGTGACGTAACTGTCATGTACGTTCTCAATATCATTTCCTTCAGCTTTGAAGTTAATTTTTAATGAAACGAATATTTGAACCATTTGATATTAATCAAGCTACATATTTTTCTAATATTTTTATTAGGAAACGGAGAAAAAGTAAATAAACAAATAAAATAATCTAGTTAAAACCTGCGCATTTATGTATTTCATTTTGCAAATAATTTTATTTACTTATTTATTTATTTAAGATTTACACGGCTTGACGCCAATTACATAAATCACATTAAAAAAAATACATATTATTCTAACTAAAACAAATTCTAAATAATACAACTATGTTATGCTAGGACGATTCTATATTTATGTATGTGAAGAGCAAAATGGCCGACATTGTGTCCCTTGAACACCAAAACAAAGATCAACATTATAAATGAATCCAATGCGTACCTGAAACTGTTTTTCTTCCGTAATTAATCACCTAACGCCCATTACGACAACAAAGCGAATATTTTTCTTTGATTTCAGCAGAAACATGGAATAATCACGGTTCGTTCGATTAAAGTCGTGTCCTCTCCGAAATTGTTTAGGAAATTACCTTCTAATGGACATCCATCTTCCCCCAGGCACTTTATAAAACAACTTTTACTAAGAAAAAGTGTGTAATTTGTTATGAGGACGCAAATTAACGCGGAGAATTTAAAATGTTGAATGAGAAATTATAAATATTATTTTAAAATTCCATTAGGCATTTCCCGCAGTTTTATAAATAATTTGCCTTTTACTGTGCATTTATATTCTTTTTAAATTCTCAGATTTTTTAAATAACGAAGTCTAACGTTCTATCCGTATAAAGTTAAACATTCAAAGCAAGGGTGCCAACGCAAAAAAACTTTTGCAACCGCGGGAAAATTCCAAATTCAAACCGCTCCATTCCTTTTTTTTTAAATTGCGCGCAAAGCTCAACATTTTTAAACTCTATTTACGGCGTTAATTTTGCGCATAGTACTTAATGAACACTCTTTGGTGGTTCATTTGCATTCTAACTATCTCTGTGTTTTATCTGTCAGTGGATATTTATTTTCGAAATTTGAATGTTGAATGGTATTCGTGGTTTGAATGTTTGGATCTTTATTGGGATAAATGAGAATAGGTATAGGTTGAATGTAACTACATTCCTAGTGAGATATTTAATTTTGTATATTGTTAAAATAAATATGATAAATATGTTCTCATCTAATACTATTACTACTTCATAATATTCCTTCTCCGAAATCTTATACCTATAAGTTGTACACATAGCGGATAGAAAAAAATACAAACTAAAAGATCCACCTGAACAAAACAATACTAGTTCGTCGTTTTACCAAAATGAAAACAGCGAAAATGTAAGATTTTATTGTATTCAATTTTTAAAGCTTACGTTTTAGGTTAATCCGTGCCCTCGCTACGTGACCGCTCCACAGAGGCTGCTTCTACAAAAACGTCACAAGTTACAGCCACAGACAAAAGAAAATGTAGACAAAACCGAGGTATTACTAGCTAGTAAAATCATTTGAAAGCTACGGCTGTGAAATTGCTAATCTGTATTGAATTAACGTTAGGCAGAGGTGTATCGACGTACTCCCACAGTTCGCCGGTTTGTTTCGGTCCCATGTTATAGGGGGCGAGCCTATTGCCACAAACCGGGCACAAATCCAAAGATTTGAATTAGTAATTTGAAATTGCATATTTTTGTCAAATGCTTCTACAATAAGATCAAAACTGAAAATAAACAAAAACTACGAGTAAGATCTACTTACGCAAATCTAATTACGGCCTATATTTTTGTAGTCTACTTACGTTTTTGATTAAAAATACATGGAGTTGTACAGATTTCATCCAATAGAATGCTTTTATTTAAGCAATGTCTATATTTTCAAGTTCTGTGGTTCTAGCATAACCTTTTCAGGTTGCGTAGGTAGACGGCCTCCAGGCTACAATCTTGTGTTTATCTAATTCTCCGCGCATAAGTAGGCGAAAATACTACGCATGTACTATGCCTACATACCTACCTAATCTACCTTGTATGTTCAGAGTTCAAAAAGGAATGCTTTCAAAATCTCAACGTTCACTTGTTTTTTTTGTACGCATATTCTATTATTATGCTTATGTTGGTACCTTAATATTATGCCTACCAACTTAATAGTTATCATTTACTTGCCCTTTTGCGAATTATTTGCGGGTGGCGTTATACATATTTAGCTTCCATTCATCTTTAGTTATCAACTGAATTAATCAATGGTGTTAAATAAATTACCTAATTGTGCCTATGGAATTTCTATGAGTTTTACCTCTCAAGGTAGGTACATATTTTTAATTTCTTATCTTGGCCTATTGTAATAGCCTGTAATCACTTAAAAAACTGAAATTTCTTTTTTATTTTCCCATATATTTAAGGTGCAAAATATATATGCTTATGTCAACAATACGCCGCCATGTTCATTAAAGTTGTTCCTACATGTAATAAAATCAACATTATCTCTGAAATTGATAAAACAATTTTCAACTTTACATTTTGGCTGCAGCATCCAGGCTCACTGGCTTCACAAGCCGTAAATAATACTCCGAAATATAATTATTTCCAATTTGTACGCCATTAATTATATTCCTATAGTCCCAAATAATAACAATTATGCAAATCAATCTTTTACGTAATATAAATCCATTCAGTTCAGACTGTGCGCCGGGTCGCTCGAATGTTGCCATAAATTACTATTTATAATCTGTGTTTTGCTGTTATAAACAAACACATCGTGCACATGTTCGAATACAGTTTTTGTACGTTTTATTTCGTAATTTCATCCTATAAATAATTACCTTAATATCTTAAATATATGGTTTAAATTACAACAAAAGTAGTCTAGTAGACTAATATACCGAATTAATGAATTTAATAAAACCACGACCTTTCAATAAAACTTCAAACTACAACGATAATTAAAAAAAGAACAACATCATTCACAGTTCCCTAAAGAACAGCTGACTCCGCAATAAAAAAGTCTAACATGTCACTGGCAACTAACAAGGTTTGAACAGAAAAATAAAGCTGTATTTCGGGTTCCTAATAATCGCTAATAAATTCGTACAACTAGGACAACATCTTTCGACAATAGACTATCATAATAACAAAGTAAGTGCGTCATATTTCATGCTTTGCCGCGATTTACGACAAACGGTGAAGAAAAATCTTATAAATATATTGAACATGTGACCGGCACTACAGCTGTGTCTGAAGATGGTTTCCGTGAAATGTTTGTATAAAATATTCAAATAAACAGACCTGGGGCTTGCGCAGCATCCGACGGGTTAACTCCACCAGCTTTTATGGAAGTTATAATATTTAAAGGTTATTATGCTCGTTGGCAGCGAGTGGGTTAAATCGGTCACCGGCTTTGGATAACAATCGTTTAGTTTTTATGTCTTCTATTTATTTATGTTTAAATAAATAAATACAACAACGATATTAGTTTATTTAGTTTTGTTACTTTAAAACAGTTTTATGTTACATGTTTTAAACCCTTAAATTGCTCTGTTAATTTGATTTTAAATAAAATATCCGCAACAGTTTCGTATAACAAGCCAGCAAGTTAAAGTACGATTCAAAGTTCAAATAATAACAGTAACAATTTCAGCGAACGTAGCTAATAATGCTCTTGGCTCCTATTCAAACAAAAAGCAATTACTAGGCATTATGTGAATTATAGTTCGACTACATTTCCTATTAAATTAAAGTGAATGAACGAGCATTCGAACTCTTTTTTAAATACTCTTTTTATTGTTGTCGTTATTAAAAGTCACTGGTTGCTTCTAATAAAGACATGAAATTTGATTTAAACTCAGGACTAAAGATATTTTAGAAACTTTTAGGGTGAATATTTACTTACTTCGGCTGATTAAATTTGTCAATGCTATAAGTTGGCTTGTAGGTAACCTTTTTCCCATATCAGAGATCAGGAAACCAGGCAGTAGGTCATGGCCACAATTTATCTCCATAATACTCCTATATGTTTGTTCTGTGTTACAACACTAACCCGTTCTTTATTCAGATTCAGAACAAACAAACTACATAATTAATAATCCGGTAGTCGGTTTGTTTACACGATTTATGTGTGCGACAATGTAAACACGAGCTGAACAGAGGCCGTTATGACAGAGGCCATCAAACTTTAATGTTTGCGTCCATCAATAAAGTTATTTCAAGTGCCCGCCGAGTGCAAGACCTTTACGATCCCGCACTAAACATGTTGGGTAAACAATGTTATTCTCACTATCAGTAGGTTAATCGATACATTTTGCCGCCTTAAACGCCACTTTGATGTTTTAATAGTCGCCATTTTGTTAACAATGGTTCATTCTTAGATTGTTTGACCTGCTTCATTGGAATGCGAGAATTGGCTACGTGTGCTTTCCTTTTTCAATTTTAAATTGTTGTTCTATTTTGGAATTGCAGCCAGTGATATAATTTTAATGTTGAATGCACAAAAAAGTATTTAAATAATAATTTGACATCAGTTTTATTTTATTTCACGGAAGACACACATTTAGTAGGTTTCGGAAAATATTCGGTACACGGAATCAATGCATGTGTACTGATTCTCGGGAAACGTTTGTTGGATTTCATATTATGTTACTCGAACAAAATTATTTTATTCAATACTTGTGATGGTAAAAGCTTTATTGTGCTATGTCGCTGAACAGATATTAGCTATATAATTTTATGAACCAACCAATCAGGTTTTACAAGCTACAGACTTACTAGATTTTTGCGAAATAGTAAATCACAATATGCATCAATAAGCATCATTATAGCAAGACGGACACATGATCTATATCGGTACATTATTTAGTCTGAACGTAATGCATTTCTTCACAATTGAAAAGATAAGTGGCAATTAAAAGCGTCTATGTTTACACAAAACGAATTCTTAAATAAAACTATTAAGCTTGCTATTTTAGTAACAATCACTTATTTATTTTGTTAATTCAATTTCAATACGACATAATTGTTTATACACATGTGTAATTAATGTATATTTTGAATCAATTATTGATATTACTCGATTTACTGATAATCGGTAATAATACACTGATACGATGGGCAATTCTGGCTATTTAGCTGTCAATACTATCGAATTTCAATGCCAAATATAATAATAATAGGAACTACTATAATTAAATCTTTATTTACCTTATTATCTCATAATAGAACCATAATATTTTAGCTATAGATATTAAATTATCCATCAACACAGACAAGCTATACTCCCTTTTCATAACGAATCTATGTCTTTTAAAACCTAACAATTGATTAAATGGTAAAACCTATTATTTGGGAAAAAAAGGAAAATGCTGTAAGCAAACATTTCTTATTTTTCTCGATACAAGCGGGGAACATCAGAAGATAATATAAGTTCTTATAAAAATAGAATTTAAATCCTCTTTTGAACGAGTTTGGAGAAAAATATTTACTGTAGTACTCAGTACCAACTTTTAATCCTCGAAAATATTTTATTTATTATTAAAAACATACTCCTTTATCAATTTCTGGATATTCCAGATATCTCGAGGGATTCTCGAAACATTGATTTCAATTTAGCTTAAGACTCGCAAACCGTGGTCTGCTTACAAATCTGATCATATCTATTCCAATCAATACAATTTAACAATGGCTGATATTAGATATTCTTAAAAGGTACTTGTAGGAGAGCTTGTCATTTGTTTGTTTAAAATTAATAGGTATATTGAGTTCCCCAAGTACTATATAAGTATAAGTACTGTATAAGTAGTCGACGTAACTCTGAATTTTATTTTTTTATTTAGCGATGTTACTTTACCATAGCGCTTAAAAACAAATCATTATTGAGAAAAATACTGTTATAAATAGTTTGAAGTAACGATTATACTAATACGAAATTAAGATAGTAAACGCTAAAATATTCTTTATTTTTCATTTTATCCCGAAGACAATAAATACTTTTCAAGTGTATGTTTTACTTAGCAATAGTTGCTTAACTTATACTAAAAGTATTAATGAAAACCTTTAATTTTAGTTCACAATACATCTAACCGTAGATCTGCTCCTGGTGCTGACACTGTATTTTTTATAAATTGCTACATAATAAATCTCTCATCGTAATTTTTCCTACATAAATATTTCCAGAGGCCTATTCCACACATTGATCACGTTATCTCGCGGCCAGTGGATCTAGAAGTTGACATTACAGTCGTTATATCACACGAGCGTCGCGTGAGTTACTGCCGAACAGATGTTTCGAACGCATTCCGACTACCAGAATAGTCTCCTATACACCGTGATTTTTTCTGTTTATTCATTTATTTATATACTAACCTTTATTTCCACTATCGTTTCTTACACAAATGTAAAGAATTTTTAAAATAATAATTTATTTTTGTATGATAGAGTGTGGGAGAAAGCGCCGTTTCCTAAAGTAATATAAATTATGAATTTTCATGCGAGACAAAGTTTTTTTTCTATTTTTATGAAGTTTAAAAATAATATGACACGTCAGTGTTCACATATAAATAAACAGTACATAACCGAAGTATTAGTATTTTAAAACTTTTTACTTATTAGGCCTTATTTCTTAGTTATTTTTCCCCATGATCCTATTCCCTCTATCCCCACATTTTCCCTCTATTTCTACTATTTCGTCCTACCAGTGTACGTTCGCCGGCTAACCTACCGTCGTCCTAGTTTTGCTCACAATTTAGTTATCGTTCCGGCCAGTACTTTTACTTTAACCCTGTTCATCCCAACGTGACCTTCCTTTTATCGGATCTCCATTTGGTTTAAGTTAATTAGTTTAATGCCACGAACAAGTTAATGCGAAGCTTTTAAAACTTTTTAGAGTTTATTTAGTTTTTATTTCAACGCGTATTTATTTTATAGCCATAAAATATAATATATACTTTATATTTCATTTAAAAATAAAAATGGGTTCTAATTTAGATTTCGAACGTTTAAAAAGACAAAAGAAAAACGCATCTTCAATAAAAAAAGGTTGGAAGCTACCTATAGTGACGTTGTGAATATTCCCGTAGCGTGTTACACAATACGCGAATGCACGTGCATCAAGAGATTCAGTTACAAAAATAGCCAAAATATAAATAAGACGGTTTTATTTTAAAACGTCCTCTAAATTCTTCCTCGTTTTAGCGAATACTACATCTTTCCTAATGAGTATAATAATATAGTGTGTTCAGAAGGCTATTAGTCCACATGACAACAATATTTTAACGTACTTCTTGGCAGTAAGCCCAATGTTTGACGGAAGGAAAGGAGTTAAATCGTCGTATTTAATTGGAACAATAAGTCTGAGAGCGCGTTTATTGAATGCGAAGCTTTGTTTTAGCTGAAATATACAATTATTTTGAACGCACACATGTTGTTTAGTCATTAGTGTGACGTCATGGAACGAGCTGTCTACTAAACATAGAACATTTCTATGAGTAAATTGTTGGCTTAAATTATTTCGTGTGTTTAGCGGACTGTAAAATCTTTGTAACCTATTTCCCATGTTTGTCTTACATTTTATAGTAAAGTTGAAAAATGGTAAAATATTGGTAGGGTTTTATGCGCATTAAAGTCGGCTACTTACCAATAAATAAACCAATAAATGTATGATTTATGGAATCATATATTTTACATACATCATATCATTAATAATCCTTCTAGTTGTTTTTAAATCAGCCTAGAAGTTCCAATCCCTTCCTAACCTTTTTTTGAACTTAATTACCAAACGGTTAGTTTGTACTGGCAATAATTTGTTAAAATACTACTGCACTAATTTCCTTAATTACATACCGTATAATGCTTGTGTACGTAACTATATTGCCAAAATTTTATTAACGTTTACAAAAATAGTATTGATCCTTTTCATTTCACAAAAACAAATTTAAATAAATGCCAATTTCTATCCATTTCGAAGAAACTTATTTAACACTGAACCAAAACATTATACTTACAAATGTACATACGTAATATAAATAATTCTCCTCCATGCTCCGACATAAGGGTACCATAAATAATTCTGCGGTGAAGAACGTCCGCACCACTCTCGCAGACGTCTGAACCCTTTATCCAATCACAAAAACATGGCTGCCGGGCGAAATCAACTAGAAATACCCTGCCGTATGTATTGGGTATATTTCTGCTGATACTGGCCTGGTTTCTCAACGTGTGTTCAGTTACCTACTAGTGCAAAACCTAATTTCAATCATATTTTTTAAGTGAATTACTAAAACAGATTTTTTCACTTATTTTTAACTACCTATTTCTTTTAAATCTATAAGTTTTTCGTCCCTGGTGAAGACGTTTTGGAGGACTTTACTGGTTTTCTTCCTAGCTTGCTTGGTGCAAACAAGCCACCAATAGTAGTAGCCAGTGCCAGCTACATTACATTTTTTTTCAAATAATTGTTATATACACACCGCCCACGATTAGCCACTAGATGACCAGACACCAGGTGACAATTACGGCAGATAAATATATGATAGATTGTGTAGGCCAAAGGCTGTGGTCGGTGACACCTATGCGGTCAGCCCAAATGGCATCTGTGATAACCTCTTTTGCTATTTACATTAACAGTTGAATATCAAACGTTTATATTGATCGACCATTCAGAGAGCATCCGAGTATTGTAAGTACCTCCGTTTAAGTACGCACTCATTGTTTATCGAATTGTAAACAATTTAATTGCAAATTGTTTTGCAACTTTAGTCAAGTTTCGTTACCTTCGATATTTTGTGTTCAATGTGATTGATTGGTGCTCGCGGTTTCATTGGATTCAGTTTCCATTGTTGTTATTTTGTAAGATGTTATGAAAGGTCTTTGCGTAGATAATAAAGTATTTTATTAAAAGATTGATTAAAGAGATGATTGTGCTAGATAGTTATTTAAAATTTTATTTGTGGATGCATGAGTAGTCCTGTAAAAACTTCTTTTTTTTTAAACTGGTGTGTCCATTTATTTTCTAAATTAAACTTAAAATGAATTTGCATCAAAAGACTTTAACCATGAATGTTAAAATAAATGATGAATATAGTTTTGACGATTACACAATGACAATACTACTCTTAACAGTCAGTTTTGCATTTCTATTGAATATAATTAGATATGTGTTAAAGTCAGTGTTACACGTATATTCATCTTATAGATGTTTATCGTAAGTAATATCAATAGCAATTTACTAGATTAGGCCCTCATATATCTGATCAAGGCATTAGATGTTATCGGAACAGATAAGATCGACCACCAATAAATGGATATAACGGGAATAGTAACTATTGAGAAACCTGGAATTGTTCGCGCCAAATAGATTTCATAGTGAAATAGATATTTGAAAAAACAAGTTTACTTATTTACTTTTCTAGGAGATATTATTCCACTTTTTCATTTTTTATGTATTTTTTTTTAATTTCCCCCTGCTGGCCAAAGGTCTCCTCGGTCTGACTCTAGACCTTTCTGTCTATTTTTCTTTAGTATTTGTAAAATTAAACCTTTATTTAACCTTTTGCTAAAAGCTGCGACACAGTTTTTTGAAACTAATGTGGCTGTTAACGCATAATTAATGTTACTTACTGGTTTTTGTTCCAAATAAATGATTTGATTTGATTTTAATTTTATATAGAGATGGGATATTATTTACTATCTTTAATTTGCAAAATCACAGCATGCCTTTGCTTACCAGTTCCAGTAATTCCGATGCTCATTTACCCCACGGCATGGCGGCATGGCTTTAACGAGCTTATGAGCGACTAAAGGGCACTATGCCTGAGCCAGCCGCTTTGCCTTTCCAAATCAATGGAGTTTCCACATCACATCATTTCTATGTAATTACACATTGTCAAGTGTCATTTGTTAAAGCTAGTCTTTGTCGCTACGTATTAGTGTCGCGTGATTTGAATTAACTTGTCGATAGTTGATAATGTGTGGTTGGTAATAGTTTTCTTTTAGATTAATTATTTCCGGATATATAATTATTTTCGTGTAAAAAGTTTTTAGTGGAGCAATTATTGAAAATTTGGGAAAAAATAAAGAGCTAAGTGTGTTGTAAAGTATTGTTTCAATTAGTCTTTCTTATTTAACTTACACTAAGCTTACTTTTTCTTGTTAGCTAAAACTTCGACTAATCACTCGTCAGTTTACTTTAGACTCAAAATATATTTTAAATCAAACAATATTTTTAAAAAAAATTGGTATTTCATGAGCTCTTTAATATTCTGATAAGTGTTAGCTATCACTCTCCCTTCAAGTTAATATAAAAGCCGAGATCGTTCCTGCGTATACAGCAAGTCAAACATTAAATATTAAAGCTTCTATTTTTGGCCGTAATTTAATTAACAAATTCCATTATTATGATTCGTATTACTTATAAAACTTGATCTAATGTAACGTAATTGTTTAATTATTAATTTTCTTCAAGATACGTTGTTTTGATAAAATGTTGTGCTACAATGTTTCTGACAATCTAGTATTTCACTTTAGTCTTTAGAATTCTAAATCTCAATAATTATAATTATTTCTGATTTTCAATGACGAGAACTAATTGTAGACACTCCTCTTACATAATGTTGGTTGAATTCAACTGACGTAAAAAAATAAAGTATTCGTAAAACATTTTAATATAAATACAGACGAAATGTATTCCTTTGCAAAAAAGATATATTCAATTTACTTTGATGTTTTAGACTAGCCTTTTGCTGACTTAAATGTCTTGTTTGCTTAGTCATGTGAGCGATGAAATGTAAATGAAATGTGCCTATTCGTGGAATAGTAACGGAGTATTAGGAAAACAACGATAGAAGTGATAATGTGCTGTAAAACAGAAATAAAAATCGTTGAGCGGTCGTCCACCTCTGTGATACAATATAAAGATTATTGGCTCGTGTGGGACATCTAGATTTATCTGTTCGCCTTCGTAACTCTGTGGCAATGATTTACAGCGGGTACTATTATTGTGATTGTTTTTGAGTCACAGGGTTTGATGCACGCATCTGTTACGTCACGCGACAGATCGACGTTGTCATGTTTTGTTCGGATTTTGTGCAGCTTTTTCGGTCAGGGCTTTAGTTGCAAATAGATTTTCTAATTGACTATTCTGTTGTGTGTGTACTATATTTATATTGTTACATCAATAGTCCGTGTTAGTTATTTTTTTGTTTTGTTCATTCTTAGTATATAGAATAGAATTTCCAGTTTGCAATTAGACTAGTATTTTGTATCTCTTAGGAAAAGTGTGAGAGTTCCATAAATATTGTAGAAACAGTAGATTGGTAATGGATTATATTTTCAGTATTCATTCTATCCTCTCCAAAGTTCTGAGTATTTCTTGTTTTAAATCCTCTTGTGTATACTGTAGCCTTTTCCGTTTGTTTGTGAGTCCTTACCTTATCTTCCTGGAGTTTGCACTCGATTTTTATTACCTGTTTTTTGTTTACGGTAGTAGAGAATACTGAATATTAGAAACGGAATAATGTTACTGAGAAAGCTTTATAATTACATTTATTTTTATTTTATTTATAATATTATAATTATATTTATTAATTACTTACATCTGGTAACCTTTGTCCTTTCTTGGGATCAAATCTGAAACCATTCAAAGTTTAGTCGTTATAGACAGACGGTTACTTCAGCATTTATAATATTAGTCTGTATAAGAAACCAGTTTGGTACATGATATTATTCAACAAGATAGGAAAATTTAATATAGGAATTAGATAGGATTTATGTCATTAAGAACTTAATCACTCGCTGGGTGACTATAATCATTATTTTACCGATATTTAAAATATCCATAAGTTAAATATTAATGAGTAGAGATATAAAATTTCCGTTCGGAAGATATGTGTTGCCTTGTCCATGTTGTTATGTTGTTGGTGGGTTGCCAGCGAACGGATGCGTATGGCATTGTTCTGTGAATTTGTTCATAGACTACATACAGCAATGTCGTCTATGTCTCGTTTACATGTCAATCGTAGGAAAATTAATAAGATACTAGAGATCGGATAATTATAGATTGTTTGTTGTTTTATGAAGGTAAGTAGTATATCCGTAGAGTAGTGTTGAAGTGGGAGAGATCGGATGTGGTACAGAGATACCAATACCATTTTTCATTAGTCATTAGTGTTATGTTGTCATATTGCTATGCCTGCAAAAGCTACTAATTAGTACAGTACTGGAGTTTAAGACCACATAGACGCTTCTTAAGCCATAAATCTATTATACTTGTTAATGACTAGTGAATAAAGGTTATGATTTATACATATAGATAATTCATTTAAAATAATCTAACACACATATATTTGATATTATATCCGTCCCTAAGAGCCTTAGTCATTCTTCCCTTTAAATCCGCCAGGATTAGTTTTACCAGGTGTCTGGCACTAAAGAGCTAAGCGGAAAATCAGTTTATCGCAGCTATGCTTTCAAAGTAAAGGTGTATTCCGCCAATCCTGGCATAATCTCTTAATAGCCTTAAACGACGGAAGCAGTCTCCATTCAGCCGGGAGCGAGCAAACATCGACAATTCAACTGCACGCCATAAATAAACTATTTTACTCAAGTTCAACTGTACAGCTACATGAGCACAGCTTGCTAAACTAAACCCCTCGGCTAGTAATGAAAACTAGAACTTTTGCTAAGGATTAATTCGTTCGCCAACGGTTTCCGCAATACAGGTGATTCTCAAAGATTCACGGGTACTACTCGGTACTAGTTGCAAACTTTCCCCAAAATAAACGCTCCTACCCTTACATTAAAATGCTTTTGACTCCGGCTTAAAATTAATAGGCCATTCATAAACGCGCCCCAATTATATTATGTTTTAATTACAAGCCTAACTTAATTTTGTAACAAAAGAGTTTCCTTATTTTTTTAAATTAAATTATGGCCGGAAACTCGGTGTTACTTTTACGGGTCGTCACGAATAACGGAAAATCAAGGTTGCTATGCCAGCCCTGACCTCGATTCTTTACATCACTTTTTTGTTTTTATTTCAGCTATAACTAAAACAAAGGGGTTTTTAACTTTTTGTAAATTGACCGTAAGCTTTATTATTTTGGTTCTTTTTTAATCTTTTTTGTATTTATATACTTTTATCCACCATAATATTATATGACTTCATCATAATATTATTGAAATAGTAGATTCTATAACTTTTAAACTATCGCGCTTATTCCTGTGAATTATATTACTATAATATAATTGTAATTCTATGCGACTGAATTATGATGTGTTGTGTAAATAATTATCTACATCTAGGTAGAGTGGTTTCGCTACACTAATCGGGGTCTATTTTTCATTTTGATAACCTGTCAATTTAAACATTTTAATCCAATAAATGCTAAATGGTACCTAAATATTAAAACAATTTCAAAATACAATCAAGATTCAGATAGTTACATCCCGACCTACTTCCCACAACATATCTCATGTAACAACTATTTTTCTTTAAACACAAGAAATGCATTAATTTTGAAACAACCGTAATTCTGTGTTAATAGTACAACGAATTCGAAAAGCATGTAAAAGAGACGCCTGCATGTGTTTGGCACACGTGATGCGCGATAATGTTTGCTAAAAATATAGAATTACATTCACATGTGCAGTAGACCAAGTGCTCTTTTATTATTGTGGTGTTAGAGAGTAAAATTTCAATAAAATGTGGAACTTTTTGTAGAAAAATACATAAGTTTAATTTTGTGTTATTATGCTTCGCTTCAACAGACTGAAAAACTCTTACCAGTACAAGAGCCAATGTGGTGACCAATGCTCGTACCTTTTCTCTATAATATGTTTAAAAGCCTTTGCCTATCTGGGAAACGACTTCAGACCGTTATTATTGGATCATTTACAGTAGCTTCTTATACATATACACAGACCTTATCTGGCTGAGTTAGGATGGACTAAAAACATGAGACAAAAATTTGGTTACGGATCAAAACTTACTAGTTAATAATCTCAATTAACAAAATTAAAATGGTCAATCAAAAATTACAAGTTAATATTATAATTTAATAAAATTAAAACGACTCCTACTCTAAGCAACTTTACCTAAGCAAACAACAGCATAAAAAGTTCATTGACACTAAAAAATAAAAGAAAAACAACTGAACCCAACGACTAGGTATCACAACATATCAGGAATAATTACCGATCCAACTGGAATCGACTAAACTGTCACACGAATAGTTACAGAGCCTTATCAAATTCAGCTGTAATTATTGGCTTCCGTCAACCTTGCTAACTGCAAGCTGAATAGCCATATAGGTAATTGCTTACGTTGCTACATTACGCTTGGGGGAACGTGTTTGTCTATCAATGGAACATATACATACATACTATGTAGGTATATGTATATGTAGTGCGATGTAATGTGTAGCTACTTAGAGTATACATAAGAACCTAGAGTGAGCCGATCAGAGTTTGAACGTAAGCACTAGTGTGAACTAGTTTTGTCGTGAATTATGTATGAAGATGAAGCTTCCCGTTTTAAAAAATCTATCTAAAACACTAATATTATCCTAACAATGTCAAAACCGTCGATGTTTTCGTATATAAGTTTCTCGTTGCGCGAAAATTAACTTAAGTCAGTAAACGAATGTACTAGGTTCAGACTATAAGCTGCTCTCGCTTGGCACAAGGGGAAACTAGGGATAGTAGCAGTCTATGTATAGAGTACGTCAATGTGTAGCTATTTGTAATTGGATGTCAAATTGGTGTGAGTTCAATGAGTTTGACTTGTGGATTTAGGTTTGAATAGGTTTTGATACGTTGTAGGAATGAGGTTTTAGTGTACTGAGCCGGTGATTGATGTGTGATGGCTAGTTTATTTAAAGTTTTGTCTACTAAAAACTTAATTTTTTGAGACGTTTTTAGAAAAGATTTTTTTTGTCTATTTATTTTCCATCAATTGTAATTTTACGCTTTGGGTTTATTTTTAATGTATTTTTCCACACTATCTTTCATTTATTCTCAGTATAAAGGTCTTAAGTCAAATATCCATGTCTGCAGGCCATTTACTTAATTCAAGTGAAAGCTGTATGCAAACAGTCTTTCCTAAAAAGCCATAAAGTAAGCAAAAAAAGCAGAATCGTATTTAGATAACAAACGACATCACTTCTTCAATAGAGAAAATTGAATATTTCTTTGAATTGTAGTAGATAACATGACATCTATTTGTCCAAACCTCGTTACGAAGATTCTGTTAAAGAAACATTTCATCTTTCTCCACGACCTCAACAATACGCCTAAAATCTAAGAACCTCAAACCCAATCAACCTTCAACCGTATTTTTACAGAATTAAGATTTAATTTCGTTTGACAACATACCTATTTCAGTCTTCCTAAGCTTTCCTCAGAATTTTAACAAAATTAGCTCCGTTGCCAAAACGTTAACAATGACATTTAAAAAAATATTTATGTTAAACGAAACTAGGCCGGTTACACAGAAGTAGAAAAAATAAAACTTGTAAAAACATCTGCGAATCGCAATTAGGGGTAGGCTTATAAAACGCGAATGTCTTACTTCGGCGAACTAGTTAAAGAGTTTTAACAAAAACTGTTTGTTTTAGCAAAAACGGTTTTAATTAAAGAACTAGCCTTATAGTCTTTTTTTGTATATTTCGGTAGAAGCAAAGATTTTTATCTTATTCAGTCTAGACTAGATTAATTTACTTGTAAATAACAGGCTAATTATTCTTGTTATTTTTTTAATGTTTCTCTAACTAGTAGGTATAAGTACTAAAGTCCATTATTTTTATTATTATCATTAAATGTTGACGACTTCTCCTTTCGCGGGTCTGCTGGCAGAAATTTCTTGAAGAAATAAGCAGCACCTTTTTACATAATTTTTAAATACGAAATATTCCTGTATTGTGTGTACATAAATGATTAAATAAAATAAATATCAGTTCTCCTTAGTTTTTGAGAGTTATTGTTCTCTGAGTCATTTTGTACGCATAGTCAACTTACACCACACCAAATGTAAATATGAAGTCGTAGCATGAAATAAAAATACCACATTAATCTCAATTAAATAAAATTTGTATGTTATGTTATATTGTAACTTGAGAATTTGTACATCATTTTATGTTGTTTGTGGTAAAGAATTCCTCCTTTTTTGCGTCGTTAAAAAATAAAAAATCTATGAAAAAGGAACACGGCTACTTAATTATCCGAGCAAGCGTTGTAATTGCTTATCGGGTGTAAAATTAATGATCATTTTAATGTGTTATTATAATTTCAGGAGCAGGTCACACAAATCGTTAATTTATTTTATACGTGAGTAAGTTAATGAACAATTGACTTTATTTGTTCAGTTGGAAATACACATACTTGTTGAACATATTAAAATAAATGATTCCTGCTTCTCGTGGATTCGCTGTAGGAGAACAAAATCACCTATAAACAGTTTTCATGGCTGAGAAATATTTTGAAAATTATAATTTATTACTTTATTACAATGTACTATATGTATGTATCAAAGATATGTATTATTATCAATAATCATTTTCCGTCTTTTAAATCAATAATATAATTTTACATTACTTTAAATGTAATCATAATTCGTTATGTCTACAAAACAGTGCCTGATAGTAGTTATCTGCTCAAATCTATTAAATTATATAGTTAGAGACCATCTTCAACATGTCCATCCCACCAGTTAGAAAAAAAACTCACACACACACACATGAAACGTAAATATCAACCCACGCACTTCAAAATTTACACAATTTTACCAAAAACAAAACACTAGACTACGCACTCAGAACAAGGTACTTAAATCAGTAACACAGGTAAACACTTGTAAATAACAACTGGAAATATTGACGAGCACAATTCACAATAACATGTGGAATGCTTAAATTTGAAGCCCCGTTAATTAACGTATCAGTACAGTCACGATGTAATTATCACAAATCACATTTTGTTATTTACGATCTGAATTTGGTATTCCGTTTGTCCTGTTTGTTGTTCAATGACTTTATGCGATTTAGTTCTGTTGTGTATGGTGTAATAAAATACGATACAGAATGAGGAACAATAATTAGATAATTAGAATAAAATAAATTATTAAAATTAAGTGAATAAACGCATATAATGTCGTCGATCCGTTGCTGATAAACTTACGATTGTTCATTTACAAGCCGAACATTTTCCGGGACTATACGAACAATGGACAATCTCTTTGATCTGTTTTTTTTTTCCGATATTTCATGAGGTTTTGCGCAAAATTAACAAACATTTTAAGTTTGTTGTGATCACATGAATCGGTCGGTTCCCCACCACGCGCCGTGTCTTTGTTTTTCGATCACGTTCATAAGTCTTTCCCACCGATCGATAGTTTGAGGGTAGCGCGAAGTTTAGTAGTTCTAGGACTTAAGGAAGCTTAAAACTTTTGCCAGTTTCCCTATATATGTAGCTATGTGTAGGTAAACAGTGTGTGGGGCAATACAATTTCTAATCTTAAATTCGTATTTAAATTCCACTAACAAAATAATGTTACCTCGCAAACAATACATCTAGTGACAAAATATCATCTAACCAAAGAAAACACTAATAAAAATCCCACACAATTTAAACAACTTTGAAAATAGCATATGTTAGTGACAAACAAATGTTATTATCACAACATAAAACTGAATAAGGCCGGCTGTAGACGAGGCGACGCAAGTCTCCAATGTCCGAGGACTTCTGTATCACAGATGTTCTTTATACAAATGTTCGGACTTCGTACAAGCAGTTGGATACTAATGTGACCGCGGAGTTTCGTCGTCTTGTGTATGAACGGCCTAAACGTTCTCAGATACATCGATGTGATCCATTAAATGTATTACATTCTTGGCTCGAAAACAACGTAACTACAGGAATACCAACGTGACGTGGACACAAGTGCCAGGCTCTACATCACTTGCTACTTTCGGCATTCATTTACTTGCAAGTTTCGAACTGGGTCATTTACGGCTGTGCTTCCGAAGTTTTATTTGAGAACTTGAGATTGACACCCGAATAGCATTGGCTTCGGTTTATTTACCTACTTGAGTATGATCAAGTCAACGTGACACGTATTTGTCTATCCATCTAGGTATATTATAATTTTTTTTTTTTTTATTAGCCTACATGGGATCCCACTGCTGGGCAAAGGCCTCCCCCTCCGTCCTCCAAACCTGTCTATCCATTGCGATTTCTGGCCACGTGCGACCCGCATAACTGACTAGATCATCACACCACCTTCGCCTAGGACGACCTCGACGACGATGTCCCTCCGGTTTCCAGTGGGTGACGATCTTTGCCCATCGGTCAGGCTGCATTCGCGCTACGTGACCAGCCCACTCCCACTTGAGCTTGGCTGCTTTTACTCCCACATCCGCCACTTGAGTTATAGAACGCAGCGTGGTGTTTCTAACACGATTTGTTAGTTTTACAGCTAATATGCTGCGCTCCATTGCTCGTTGGCAAATTTTGAGGCTGGACTTCTGTTGTATAATAATGCTGTATTATAATGCTGTACAATAATGCTGCTTGTATAATTGCAATAAACTTTTTAGTTATGTTTTTGCGGGAATGTTCACAATTTATATAATAGTATTAATTTGCAAATGTCCCACATTACATAAGAATAAACCTAAGTTTTCAAATAGGAAGTGAAACTGCTTCCTTCCCAGCCCTTTCAGGCAACCTACCATCTTTTCACCGAGTGGGCAGTTTTCAAGCAAACACAAACCGCGAAATTCACAACCGGATGACAAAACACGATCAAAATAAGTCTGGATTATTTACCACGCAGTTTTTAGTTGTTGCTAAGACGGTCCCTGGAATGTTGCTCGAGTCATGTGACGCTCTTAGACTAAAATAATAAATTGTCATTCTAAACAAGCCGTCTTTCATTATGTCTGTACGACGGGATTTTCTTTTGTTTTCTTCAATGATGATCACTGTTCTGTTGACTTTGATTAGCTCAGTGATTTGTTGATACTGAAATAGAGTTTTTTTTTGTAATTAACTGTTTATTTTTGTAATGTTTTTGCGTTATTTTGTTTTGTGAGTTCTTATTTCTAAGCTCACAAGCCAAAGACGAAATTAGTTTATCTATTATTTTTTCTAACACTAACAGATAGGCGTTACACGGTACTTTTACTTAAAATAATGTTTATGAAAAAAGAAAAAGTAAAATCACGTTATGGTTACTCATTTTTATTTTAACGTGGAGTTATTTCAACAATTTTTACAAACTGTTACTACTAAATTATCAAAAGCAACCAAGCCCCCCAGAAAATCTATAGACACGATACCTGAAACCAAAGACTGAAACCCAAAGACAAATTACTGGCCTGTACCATTTAGTTCATCAAACACACGAGCGTATACCTGCCACCGTCCGCCCCGTACTATATGGTTCGCTACACAACATTCAATACTCACAAACATGCCTTAGGTAACGTACGATAGGACCTCCGGCTGCACAGGGCATCTACCACGAAACTCTGAACGCAAGACCGTATTCGTTGCAAAAGCGAGACGCCGCTATGCGCAGTGTAGCGCGCTGTCTCGCTTCCACAGTACAGATTCTTACTTTGAGAGATCATAGTACAGGCACAGTACACAAATACTCGCTTTGTACCACAAATGTCTATACAAAGTGTGAACGTGGTTTTGGAGAAACTATGAACTACAGATAGTTGATTGAAAGTGTTTGGTATTCAACATATTTCGACCGAAAACTTTAACAATTTTAAAAGTTCTTTAGTAAGTGATATATTTTACATTTGGCTGGTTAACTTAACCCTTAAATTTTGAAGCATATTTTATAGTAATCTACTTTGTCTGGCAAATCTTTACGATCGGAAACTAGCTTTTTAAATCTCCTTTTTTTCTTAAACTTTTGACATAATTATAAAATAAGCTGCAAATAATTTTTAATACAAATTCTCATTTTCGAAGTGGAACGTAGAAATGCAGTGTAATAATATTATTTCGCAACATTTCTGCGTTGTGCAGCCTGCATGCTACAAATGGTTTTCCAATTGCAACATGTAAGTTATATATTTTACGTTCTCAACAGTTGCTAGAACCAATAGCAAAAATGTACTTAAGAGAAATGAAAAATATTGTGCACTTAAATAACGCTACTTTTAAAATTACACGTGTAAAGCTTCCATTTATTATTATTGACAATAGCAAATATAAATTATACTATAATTGCTCCACAAAACTGTTTTTTTTCTGGTTGTCTAATTTAGAAAAACATATTCTTTTGAGTATTACGGTGTAATTACCGGAACAAAATCACCCTACTTTAGGTAACAAACATAGATTGTCTCCGTAAGAATCGTTAACGAGCTCTAAATTCAAATCACCAACAAGGTTAGTCGTTCCCCCAAAAACCCCGTAAGCCTTCCTATTCAGGCTTTACTTTGTTAAGGCGGGCGACTGTGGCCTCAGTTCCACCCTCTATAGAAAAACCCGCCATTGTCGCAAATCTCCACAGAGAACCCGAAATTAGGAATCTGTGGAATCGTGGAAATTATTCAAATGATACTATTTGGGATGTAAAGAGAAATATAGGGGCTCATTCGCAGGATAATGTTAATTTGTTTTTCTTGGAAATTTCTTATGCTGTTCAGTGTATTTGATACCTATAAATAACAGTAAGATGTATTTAAACGAAAAACATTTCTTTGATAATTTATTTACCGTTGAATCTCTACGTTTTCTTTGATAGACATCATCTCCCATTTACCAATTCTGACAATATTTCAGTTAATACTCAATTTCGTCAAATAACTACAATCAAAAACTTCCATAACGGAGCACGTCAGAATAATCACGTTAGTTGCAAAGCGTCAGAAGTTGGCGTTAACATCGCGCGACTCACTGTCACATCGTTCGGGCAGCGTCATTGTCACACTGTCACGTTGCGCCGTCACACTCGTGTGTACACTGCGGCTAGAGTGATGGTCGACGGGCGATCGTGTATTGTTTTGATGGGTTCGCGTTTCGGGGAATATAGCCTGTGTATTTCATGGGCCTATGGCGGATTTAGACAGGTCTTGTTTTCAAATTGGTTTTGGATTTTGTACCGAGTGCCTTTATAAAGCGAACAAATACAAAATCTTATTTTAAATCTTACCAATCATCTTGTATTATTTTTCCCGGAGACTTAAACTTCAGTAACCAATCTGTATCTATAAAGATACATAGTATTAAGAATGCGCAACGAATATCACAATATTACATGGATATATTTCAAAATACTATAAAAATTAAAATAACATACTCATTTAGGAAGAATGCAACTTCACCAACTTAGAAAACCTCTTAATAAACTTCAAAACCTAACCTAACTTTTCAATACAATTAAACTCGTTGCACTAGTTGGACGAACTACATAACCGTATGCTAACCTAGTTAGGAACACAATCCTCTGGCGATGAATCCCGCTGACATAATTAGTACATCGCAACATGTGTAGATTGTAACGTATTATCTAGCACAAGTCGGAACATACTGAATTACTTGGAATTGCATGCTTTTGTTGCAAAGCTTTTGGCAGAGTAGGTAATTTCTTACTGTATCTTGACACGTTATTCGATTTTCGTTGTTGGTCCGAAATGATGTACAAGTTCACTATTAATAAGGTGTTATAGTAAAAAATCAATGCTCGTGCCTTCTCTATATGGGAAGAGGCCTGTGCCCAGCTGTGGGAAGTTTATAGGCTGGAATAATGATTATGGTAAAAGAGCCATGTAAATTGATATTGTTGTTGATATTTATGTGTTATTGAATTAACTACATAAAAATATGTCACGACTATTAACAGAGAATGTGCCTCATCGCTGCCCATTTGTTTTTTATTTAATAAATACATGAAAAAACAATAGGTTAACTTCTATAACACAATTAAAAACCTAAGTATATTTGTTAATTTATTCGTGAATAAACACATCAAATGACTTGTTTAACCATAAACTGTAGGTGCTATAGAATATAACATACAATTCTGCCACAGCATTATCGACCTTACGGTGTCAACCGTAACGGCATGCTATCAACATGGGTATATAACTAGGTATAATTGAAACACTCTATCAAGGAGTGACATATTGCTATCTGTGTCGCTGTCTCGCGCAGATTGCGATACATTGCCACCATGATTGATCTAATACCTTCATCGACGTTGCTATTACAATATATACATACATACATGATATGTAGATGAGGTATGTAAACTGTATAGTGTTAGGCCGCAGTGATTGGTCAGTCAACATATAATATAGTTCCTTTGTACCTACATCTGTCCTATTATGTTATTTCAAAACTATTTTGCGTGCATACATAAATTATTAAATAATTTTTAACTGCAATAAGGTCTTCTCAAAGCAATTAAGTTTTGATTGTTTGATTTTTGTTATTGTACTAAAAAAATAGTCTTACACGAATCTCGAAGACTCGAACGATCATGGTTATATGCTCATCATTTTTTTACCATGAAAATCTATTTTCAAGTAGTTCATATTTGAGTAGGATATGTTACACAAATTAAACAACAAGCAACCCAGGTAGGTCGCTGCAAACTTAATCTAGCGAAATGGGGGATCATAGACCTTTCCGATATCCGGTGTGAGTGCGGCCTTTCCGATCAGACAATGCCACACCTGCTAGAGTGCCCAAAGTGTCCGGACACCTGCACTTTGGAGGACATGAACTGCGTCAACGACGCTGCAGT
Organism: Autographa gamma; assembly: GCA_905146925.1. NCBI lineage: Eukaryota > Metazoa > Arthropoda > Insecta > Lepidoptera > Noctuidae > Autographa > Autographa gamma. The sequence goes on along the minus strand of LR989868.1, from coordinate 4,073,191 downwards.
TGGTGTGGCCAACTACTGGGCGAAGCGTATTTAGATTTAAATAAATTAGTTTACCATCGACTCGAAAAGAAGAAGAAGAACAACAAGCATATCATATGTTATAGACCATCTTGTACTGCAATGACGATATTAAAATTCCTAGATATAACCACGTGATATTAATATGGCGGACGGAAACCATCCGTTTTGACGTCACAGAGAAACTTACAGCGCCATTGACGCAGATCGCGATACTATACATTTATGTACTGCATACTGTATTTACACGCCGAATTCCTCGGATGTATGTTTGTTTAATCTATGACTAACGATATAATGACTTCTGTTATCGCTTAGCATTTGGTGTGAGTTTAGTGGATTATTCTGTGGGGATCCATCTAGGAATGATCCGAATACAGTTATTTCTCGATATAACAAACATCGGTCTTTGACCTTCAATGTTTAGCTATATAGAAATGAAATTGATTGATCAAATCTTCTAGAATAATTCTTAAACTAACTCTTTTGAGATATATTCTCTTCTAAGATTTTTTTACAAAACAATAATATAGAAATTAAGACGAAACCATGATAACTCTACAAAAGCCACTTAAAAATTAGTCTACACACAAGACTATTCCATAAGTAAATAAATTAAAAAATACATCCTTGCCCTCCAATCTGATTTGAGTTAAGCAATCAAATTAGCGCAAGCCTTTTTCAAATGCAGTCGGCATTTACGAAAACAATTGACACCATTGTGCGAGCAAATAAAAGAATTACGCTGCTTGCCGTACCGAGCTTGTCGGAACTCGGAACTTGCCGCCGCTTGTCGGAATTGCTCGGCGCTTGTCGTAAAACAATGTTTTATTGTGATATAAACACGGCACTGACAGACGACCTTATGCAGTTATGTTTCAAGAGCCCGTGTTCTGAGAATTGAAGACTTTATTTTGCGCTGAATTTGAAGGGATTCTCGAAAATATTAAAAGGGGGAAATTTCGTTTTATAAAAGAACAGTTTTTTAAATATTGATGTGTATTTAAAAATTTATTTATTTTTAATTACTTTTTGTACAAATATTTAATTGACGAGATACTATTCATTTTAAATCAATCAAATATATTTCCTGGCTTGGTAAATTTTGGTTCCAAAATAGGGCCACATTTCTTTGGCCATTTCAAAACGTTAATTCTTCTATGGCTGGTTAATTCTTCCAGGCATGATTATGTTATTTTAATTACTCTGTAACCAGCTAACCCCTCTTATAACTAGCGCAGTGTAGTTGTATTCAGCATACTTCTGTAAAGAAATTGTCAAACGTTTGCCCTCACTAATAAGCTATGTATTCCTCTGCAGCATATTATAAGTTGTTTCCCACTGCATTTCTACATGGCATTGTCTGTGAATAATGCTATTCGAGAGTTTGTAATACAGATTTTATTGAATGTAGAATATAAACAAAAATGTATTAAGAAGGCTACAATAATAATTATACTAATATGAACAGTAATTGTCATATCATTAGTAATTGGCCGTAAAACTGCATCGACAAATAAAGTGAATATTAGTAAGAAATATGCACGTCATATCTTTTTATAATATGTCCAGAACAGCTCTAATAATAAGTTCTAGAAGGCCGTATCTTTCACAATCATATAACGAAGTATGCCATCTCACACAAATACAAAATATAACAAAAATAACCTTAATAAAGATTACTAGACATTAAAAAGACTTACAAAGCAACAAAAACAAAGGCTCTCAGACAAGGCAAGTACATTTATTAGCCTAGCTAACCTTTTGAATTCATTCTTTGTTAAGCAAACACTGAATAAAGCCATATGTATTGAAACTCCGAGGGTTAAATTCTTTTAGCTACCCTTTGTGTCTCATTGAAGTGCCATTGTCATCAAATACCGGCCACTAATTCAATTTTAGTAATGGCTGCGGCCATTTTACTTTATCTTTGTAGAACAGAAATACCTTTGGTACAGGTTGCCTTTGTGTTTTTATGTGTAACGTACGTATTGTAAATACATTTGTGAAAAAAAAACTAGGTGTGCTAAGATCAACAAATTTTCTTCTTGGTGACTTCAGAAAGACCAGACCTGATCACGATGGGACCAAATGACAAGCATACCCTTTCAAATAAAAAATATTTTTTGAAATCGGTCCAGGCGTCTTTGAGAAATCAAGTAACAAACATAAAAAAATAAAAAAAATACAACCGAATTTTGAAACTCCTCCTTTTTTTGAAGTCGTTTGAAAATAAAATAGTTCTGAGTAATAATATTAAAATAAATAAGTAAAGGATAATTTCACAGTTTCGACTGTCCCTCATTTTAATTACAGCGCGCGGCGATACTATTTCTTGGTTCCTGGGTCGTTTCAAAAAACATCGCCTTCTCTCTCAGCTATTGTTCTCTACATAAAGACGGTACACTTGTATTAACCTTTACAGCCTTTTGAAGTTACATAGCTACGTAATTAAAAGATTATGTTTGATCTTAATGAATATTACATGAAAATATTCCGTTTCTCTTATACTTACTGAAATATAATATGTTACGTCAGCAATTTTGTATAAAATAAATTGCTAGTATATTGTCTCGCAGGTACCTGTAACCTAGAAAACTTTCGCAAAACTAAATGTGATAGAAAAGTGAACCGAAAAAGCCAAATCTCATTACGGTGAAAAAGTTAAGAAATATAAAAATAATGTTATTTCTCTTACGTGGCTCCATTTCTAACGCTTACCAAACTATGTTTTATGTGTATTATTTATATGTATTATTTATATGTTTTTGGCTATTTATGGAATATTTTTGCTATTTAGGACTTTGGTCGTAATTGACACCTACGACAATAATTGGGACATTTAATAAATATCACATGAAAAGATATTTTTCTTAAGTGATTAAGTCAATTATCCCGACGTAGCTTCGTGACTAAATTGCCTTGTTTAGGCATCTATTTATAAAACTTTATTTATAGGTTGTTAATTACTATGGTCTAAAAATAATACCCTAACCTTATTAATAGAGCAAATTATTTTTAATATTTTCTAAATATAGCATTGAACCTACCTACCTATTCTGTATAATTATTTATTGAAACTTTTCAGGAACCAATTTTTTGAGTCAGTCAACCCTTTAGCTGACTCCGAGTTTAAAAAGGCAATCAAGAATAGTGAAATTCATCATGCAGGCCGCTTATAATACGTATTGACTTCGTAAAGCAAAAATTTAAATTAAGACGAATTAAACTTGTAACTTCACATAGCAAAGTTTTTCCGAATTAGGTTAAAATCTTTGCATAGTCTAATATAAATTTTCTTCCGCAGTATGCACTCTTACATCTTATAAACTAGTTATCAGATTATTATGCAGTTTTTACAATAGATGGAGTGATTCTAGAGGAAGGTTTATATGGACAATAGGTATGTACATACCTATAGGATTGAAAAAACACAGTATCTACATTGCACCCGTGCGGTGCCGAGACGGGTTGCTAGTTTTGATCTATAAAGCAGTCTATAGATTATAGACTTTTTGCACTTTGCATTATATTACAAACATAGATATGTAGGTATGGATATAACAAAAAAAACTTTCGCACTATGCCCACTGGAGGTCGACAAATCCGAACTGAACCAAATTGATTAAATCATCGCTGTGGGCTTTTTTAATTTAGTAATTGAACGGTGTCGCCTTTGATACGGTGGATTAACCCGTTAGTACACACGTAATCCTTTTCCACTTTTGTATTCGGAAATAGAGTCGTTATTTTTTGGTTCTGATACTAGTGTTTTGCTTTCAAAATTTTAGACCCCTATTTTTAGTATTCACTTTCAAAAAAATTATAAAAGCTATGGCACATATAAACCTAGGTATCCAAGTAATTAATTTTGAAGTAAATTTTAATTTTCAATTTGAGTACGTCATTTATGCTAAAAATAACATCTACCTATAGATTTGCAGATACACATCTAAAAATAGGCAGATTTAATACAAAATACAAGTTTAAGTTCATTTACCTCAACCACCTGTAAAAACAAGCAGAAATCTAATAAAATACATAAACTTAACGCCGAGATCTTCCTTGTTTTCATAACATCTCTTCATAAATCCTTTTTGATTTAAACCTAAGCATACCTCAGCTTACCTTTGTTGTACGTGACAAAATTAAAAACACTTCTTGTGTATAAAAATGTAATAATTTATCTGCACTGCCTGTCTTCGCTTTATTAAAGTTTTTGAGCAAAGTGATAAAAATTATAGGCGGGGCGTAACTTAGGAGCTTTGTCTTGTTACTTTTTAATGAAACTCACCTTTTCGTTTGAGCTCAAAAGACAAAAGAACATCGTGTCAATGACCTGTAAAGGTAGGATGATAAATAAATAAAGGTCACTTCAAAACTAAACGATTATATGAGATGCCTTCCTTATTTAAATACAATATTCAATTGAAAAAGACTTTAGAATTAAATTTCATTTACAATTTAAAAAAGAAATTTAATAAACAATTTGAGCACTTGCTGTTGCGACAGGATAGTTACCAGCTTGTAAAATTTTACACCATAAAATCATTTGATCGAGTCCCAGTACAGGCCATAAGAAACTGTCTGATTAATGTTATGTTAGGTCCACGTCAGTCAAGTCAAAGCTTAGTATCTTTATTGAACAAATACAAAATACATTAGTCTATACCTATAATTTAATTATAATATAATTGGTTTACAATTAGGTGATTGGTATGTAATTATCAATTATCGTGCAATCTCTTATCAGACATCAGATTATGTCTTGAATAATTATATACTTATACTAATTAAATCCGACACCGATAATGTCTTAGAGTAATAGTCGATACGTACTAATTCTCTTTAGTAATAATGATTAAAAATCGTTTTATTCATACATTTTGTATGCATAATTATTTTCTTTGAATATTTCGAAAGTTGATCCATCGATGTATTGATATGTACGTGTGATACGTAAAAAAAATATTTAATTGTTTTTTTTAAATAACCTTTCATGTGTCCCACTGCTGGGCAAAGGTCTCCCCCAATTTGCTCCAGGCTTTTCTGTCTGGAGCCGCCTCCCACCAGGCTCCAGAAATCGAATAATTTAATATAAAATATAAAACCAAAATAAGTTATTTGTAAGCGTAGATATTTTATTGACAAATTGGACCTGCCAAAGATGAAAGTCGTAACAATTTCAATGTACTATCGACCGCACGTCAGCGGTGACACTAATTACATACGAAAATAAACCAACCTACAATGAAAATAAAGGTCAATTAGTGTCAAAGTGCTACCACCGATCTGCGGTTATCTGTACGCAAAGGTACCCAGTCTATTGCTTCATAAAAAACAACCTATAAATATATTCTAACAAACTTTCCAAATAAATAATATTACATTTGATATTTATTTAGAATCTATTTAATATTTACTCAAATAACAGTTTACTACAAAATATTAATATAAATACAAACTACGCAGTTCTCGTAAATAATGAAAATGGGAATTTTCAGCAAATATTGATAGTCCGTTTGAATAGTTTGATGAGCTAACAAAAAATGGGGTTATTTCTAGTGCTGGGAATGAATCGGATTGTAAAACTAAACCGAGTGCATACGTCATAGGCAACATACGCATGTGCGATGCGTCTATTTGTATTGGAAAAATATTACAGATTGATTGGGATTTAAATAAATTCTACGTTTTGTGAATTAATGATCAGTAAATTTATTTTATGGGGAATAATAATATGAATCGTCGCGCTAGGCGGCAAAATGTATTTGGAGAAAATATATCCAAAATAATTTAAAACAAATATTGATTCGTTTTTAAATAAATTTATTTAAGTTAGCCCATTAAAATCGTATCTATTCATTGTATACTAAAATTTAATGGGCGTAATATATATATATATATGTATAGACCAATATTTCTGATAGATACATGTACAGGTACACTTTTAAATATAAGATACGGTGACAATAAATATCTCACCAGAAAAGGACATTTAAAATGCACGTTAAAATAATATATTACAGGGGGCATCAGTGTGACAGGCTATCAATCATCTCGGACCAGCTCTTGGCACAGGATTACATTGTAATAAATGATTTTAAAAACCTCCTTCGTGACACTCGTCTTTTACACACCTATAAAATATAGTCGTCTGGATTGTGACCTGAAAACAAGTCTAGGGTACAAAACAAAAAATACTACCTAGCTAGGTCTTTTATTATTCTTAGATTGCCACTATCACAAATCTGTGAAACTATTATCGTAAGGTAGAGAAAGAGAATGTAAAGGATTTCTTTTTTATTTAATTGTTTTTTTATAGGTTAATATGTAGCGCAATAATAAATTGTTTGGTTTTACATATTGAGTCATTATGTATTGTACATAAAAAAATTAACTATATCCTAAGGTAAAACACCTAAATTGAAAATGAACTTAAATTTACTTTTATATATATATAGAAGTTCACACCTTAACGCAAACTAACAATACCCAAGCGTATCTGTGTCTCAATTTGAAACAAACATAGTTTTAAAACCTACACTTGAAAACAGTAACAATTTTTGGCGCAACCACAATATCTCAGAAATTCTATTCCAGTTTCAAATACATTTTAAGTTTCATACATGTTGGGAATATATCACACTATATTTGTAGAAAGGTTTAGGAGTAAAAGCATAGAATTTACAAGTGTTGGTATGTATGATATGAAATCTAGTTTATTTGCAAATTGTGTGAACTTGAGACATAAAACAACTACTTATTGTTCGCTTTAGGCTATACGTGACTTAGTTTTGTATATCAGTATGAAAAATATGCTAGATTCAGGTCTATTTTTTTCTACGTATTTGATTTGGAGTAAAAAGATATGGTGAAATTCACGATATCTGCCGAGACTTTCTTAGAAGACTTAGTTATCGCCCCACTAAACGCATATGTCGTAGTAAAGTTGATCTGATGACAGGAAACGTTAACAAAAAATTACTAGGTACTTATTTACTAACAGATAGACTGAAAGACCGACCAACAGAATTAATTACGTATTAACAATTTTAGTCTGAACAATATAATAATATGTGTAAAAGTGGTTGATTGAATATGATTTTTATGTCCTACCTCATTTGTGGTTATGTATGACCTTTTACTTCCAAGCATTTACATAAACACTTAACAAACACTCACAAACAAACATCTCCATCAAAAACTAAACTACGCATTCAGCACAGGTCGAGTCAATTAAGCTGGCTGTTGCCTTGAAAGCCTCTTCAGAAGGCTCCGTACTCACATTATCTCGCATTACGAGAAACGGCTGGACCTTTGAGTTCCGGCATCACTTGTCACAGCTATTCTTTTAATAAATGTTAGATTACTTTGAATATTAAAAAATGTTTTTGAAAAATGAAACCGAGTTAATTTTGTTTTGATTGTTTATTTTGACTTAAAATTTTAGATTGTCTATTTTAGGTTTCTCTTTGAGTCTGAATACTATGCCTTGTCTTCCTATCTGACCTTCAAAATAAACTTCACTGGGTTATACTCTATTAGTGAGAATAGTCAACAATTTATAAAATAATATTTTGTAACTGTACTAGGAATAAGATGTTACATTACAACCCTATTTACTAAAACGGCCCTCGATATTTTCCCCCGAGTTCATTTGTTTCAAACTCACATTTACTAAATTCTTAGTTTGCTCACGTTTGTCCGTGTGTACGCATCTTTACAGCAGCCGTATTTCACACTAGTTATGTTTAGATGTTAGTCAAAAGATTATAGAGATATTTACACGACGCTATTAATACGAATGCGCTAAATCTTGATGACATATTCTGAGGAAAATGTAATAAATGTTTTCTAGAATATACAGATACATAGCTGAGTATTAATCATTGCATCTGTAACAAGGTTTATATCATAACTTATCGGATATTTACCGACTGCGGGAACATCCAAAATGAGGGTTATGTATTTTCCCCTTTTTTATTCCTATAGGAAATATCAATACCTTGAGGTGTTGATATGTCTTATTTGCTATTTCTTTAACTTAGGTACGTTTAAAACTGTATTAACAATTGTCTGCCAATTTGTTTTTGTGTAAATTTACTATCCCGAATAAATTCTAACAGTAACGTTAAAAACACTGCTAAAAGTTTTGAAGTTGCTCCTCCTATGAACATTGCCCGCAGCTTTACTACACTTAGACAAGACTTCACAACCTCTTCCGTTTAACTAAGTGCATCTATAAAATGTTTTAAGTGTTTTACACCTTTAACTAACCTCTTAACATCTCTTTAAACTACTCGTTAGGTACTAATATAGCTCTAATTACTACGTGACATTCTGCCAATATCTAATATTGAAAACTAAATGGAGCGGTTAATGTAACGGTAGTTGAGTGAATCGGAACGTTCAGTTAATAGTGTCACTACTGAAAGAGACTGTTCTCTACTATTATACTATGTACTAGGTAGATCTTGTTGTACACGTACATTGTATAGCAATGTATTTACGGAGTAGACAAACACAGACGTAAATTATTAGATAAGCTTGTTTTTTCCTAATAGAATATAAATATAAAATATGCTATATTTTTGATTTTAATATAGTCAACTACTAATAACTATGTTTTGACTTACGATTGTTTTAATTCAAATACATAAAATTCGAAGTCGAAGAAACGTACGAAGGAACGACCCATTTAATCCTGACATCGAAATATCATCAATTCGCCATCAAAGTTGTCCCATGAAGCCATTCCCGAATCCGTCTGCACTAACACCATGGAGTTTTATTTATCTCCGCACGTGCGCATTGTGCCCCGGAATGTCCGTCTGATTCAATTTTATTAATGGACTTGGAAGCTTGCCCCACTGACTGTGAACGCGACCATTCTATTTGTCGCGAGACATCTTACAACCCCAGATGACTGATTTCATAACTTATGCCCTCGTGTTTAGGTGTATATTTGAATGACACCTAATGTTTGTTGTAGGGCTGTGACGTGGAACGAAGTTTCAGTAATGTACGGAAAATTTTAATTGAGTCATTAGTGAATAGTTTTTGCTGGCTGTTTTTTTGGCTAGACGTGTTTTATCTAATGTTTTATCTGGGCTAGTTCGTGTCTTGTAAAATCCGAAATAGAATATTTCAATTAAATCTGACCTTAGATTTTCTTTCATTATATTTATTCGAGCCTAAAAGATTGTTCAAAAACACAATTATTATTAACATTTTATATCTAACCTACCTAATAATTTTAACTCAAAAACATTCCATTTTCTTAATCGAAGTTCAAACCCCGTCGACATTTTGCCCGTAAATTATTGAAAATACAGCCACATTCCATGATGAACTTGATCATTTTTTCACCCACTAGTTCTCAACAGACATTCACATCGTAACACTAAATGGTTTCTGCCATTGTTCTGGTAGGTACCAACCCTAAGTGTGTGAGTCCGAGACAGCATTGAGTCACATCTCTCGGTGTCAACAAGGCCGCGCTGACTTAGGCGTTTACGATATAGCTTTTAGGTTAATTTACTTTATGATCACTCAACGTTTTCACATTCGATCCTGGTCATGCGAAATTTACAACCATACTCCAGTATGTACTATTATTTATATAGTCTGCCCCATGTGCTGTCCAAAAGTCTATTTCATGCTATATTTTATGGTTGATATGTTTATGAATCGTCACGTTTAGTGTTTCCTTTGTTTATGCTATTTGTGGTGTCGTAAATATTAGTGTTAATGCACTAATCATGTGTTCGTGTAACTTGTTATTTAGAAACTAGGTATTTATGAGTCACCCTGTGTCACACTATGAAAACTAAAGAAAATGCACAAACATACTGTCAACACTTCATTTTTTTTTTATACTTTATGGGTTAGTAAAACGCAATAAAATATGACATTCCAAAAAACATATTAACAACTGACTTTTCAGTTTTTACCTACTACAGACAGCAGTCTCTATATAACGTGTATAAAATATAATCTGTAACTATCTATAAATTATGAGAAAATAAAGATATTTTTCTGTTATAGTAAATAAAATGCTTTAATTATTTGTTTCAGAATGAGTTGGTAGCCGACGACGCCCATGTACTATGGCAGCGGTGAATTCGGTAAGAGCCCCGAGCTTATTTACTTCGCAAACAACGTTTGTCATCCATACGTATATCATATTCGTGACGTAGACGCTAGGAATAAACACGAACGATTGTAGGCGTCAATGAACTGCGTTTTCAGGCCTTGGGTTTAAAAGATACACTAAATATACTCTAATGTAAGAAGAACTAATTATTTGAACTAAGGAAACCATTACCTAAAATATCCTTAAATAATTATAACACGACAGGCTTATTATACGACTAGTATTCATATTGCATATTGCGTTATGAGAAACTTCAAACCAATTCAATAAAACCACATCGAATTGATTCTGAACCAATATTACAGTGTTTATGACCGACAACAGAACCACCAATTCTAATCAACATAGCTTCCAAAATTCATTATTCGGCCATTGAAATACATGAATTAATAAACCTATGTTCAACACTGGCTGGACAGATATCCGATGAATTCAAACACTATAAGCTTTGATATTGCCGCTCCGAAATGATTTTCGCACCGCCGTCTCTGCCTTCAAATTAATATCGTAAAATTCAGTGTTATTACGAGTGTACTGTAGTCAGCTCATTAACAAGGTTCAATCCTTCGTGAATCTGAACCATTATACACTTCACTAATTGGCAACATTTCTACTTCAGTGCCTGTACTGTGAAAACATAAAGCAAGACTTTTGAAATTGGGGGAGCGAGACAGCGCGCTATACTGTGTATAGCCGCGTCTCGTTTCCACAACGACAAAAGTCCTGCTATAAGGGCTCATGGTAGAGGTTCTGGGCTTGTCGCTGTGTGATAAATATCCGACGAAATGTTTATTACAGGAAGAACTTGCGTCAAAATTGAGACGTGTTCACCATGTTTCATCAATTTGTTATTTTAAATTTAATGTGCGATGATTTAATGGCTTCAAATAGTTCGAAGCGGTTTACACGGCTTTAAATAGATTATGATGACAGCTCAACGTGATAAATTAATTCCTTTCCGTGAATGATGGTCAAAACCCGTACTTAAAAAAAAAAAACTATTCTTTGTCTCAGGATAGCACGGAATCTCCATCAGATATTGGTAATCTAACAATTATACCTAGGTAATTCTTCACTAAAAAAAATATTGCGATGGATAAACAATAAATTGCCAGCTAATAGGTGCCTAGTTACCACGTAGGTATTCGTTTTGGTGGGTTCCTACTGCGTTAATCTGCCGATCAGTCTAGCCCAAACTTATTTCTGAGTTCATTTCAATGGCACACAAAAATCCTTCAGACAGATTATACAGGTACAGTTGTTTATTAGAATCAAACTAGTTCTCATTATAGCTTACACGTGTACTAACTGAATATATCTTAGTTTTCCTAGTCAATTAATTAGCAAATATATAACCCACTCTAATTACTTTCGAGACTTGAAGATAGAGCGGCTGGCGTTCAATATTTTACTTCTCAAAATATATTAGGTACAATATTATATCTATACGTTTAGTCTTTATAAATACAAACAGCTGCAAAATATCAAGATAAGCTTTTAGCAAAATATTATATATGATAACAATTGTTCTTCTAAACATGCCATCATCATAATAACCTACGCCAGCAAAAACCAGACCAATTAACCATCACACAAAACCTTAGGCTTATCTTCGCCCAGTCTTATCGATAAAGGCCTAACGGTACAACTCTAGTCTCCACTACCCCTCACTGTTTTATCTGTTATTTTTTCCCGCCATAAGGCCTCGTTTAGAGCTTAACAGCCGGCGATTGAGGTACATAACTGCCAGTTGGCTCATCACTGCTCGCTCCCAGGTATAAAATGCCCAGGTTAAGTAGAGCTCTCGGGCCTATTTTTTTAAGAGTTCCCTAGCTCAAGTTAGCCCGGTTTGGGTATAATGGCTGCCGTCCGTACTCTGCCATGGACGCCTTCCAAATCGCATCGCATTTGAATAGCGACTGCAGTTCGGCGATAGTCGTTTAACGACTTTTATCGATCTATATCTAAATTTCTTTAGAGCTGGCAACGCTGTTTTTGAATATGGAAGAAGAATAAAATTTTCTTACTAAAACTATTCAGGTCCATTTCAAAGTAGGAGTTGAAACATACCTACGTACCTCTGTTAATTTAGAAAATATATTTAACATTCTTGTGTCTACACTAAATATAGAATCACCCAATAAAGCATGTATCAAATTCTGCTCCAATAAAACTACATTTTATTGCTAATAAGTACCAAATACAAACATGTCAATATTTGATTTGATATTTGTTTACATTACGTTCAATCGCAATTTATTCGCATCAGTAGTAAAAGCAATATTTTCGATCGATAAACCTTAACGTTTATGTTTTTATTAATTAATATCGATAGTATACATGATATGTTTTACTTCACTATTGCTAATAGAGTACTCTCCAATACACGATACCTATTTTTTAACCCGATGACGAAAAAGCACTTTCCGTTTTTTATGTAAATGTAGGTTTATGTAATGTTATATTTTTTACTTTATTTATTAATTTATGTAATCGCACAGAAAGTAAAAAACATAACATATTTAAATAAATAATGTGCCACTTATTTCTATTTAAGAAATCTTTGCCAGTAGACCCCCGAAAGGAGAATTCGTGAATACTGGCAGTCACTGTTTTTTGGATGCCCAAGAAACACGTTCAAATAGACCTATAGATAAATCCTTACAACACATTCAATCTAAAACATTGCAAATCAATCTTTATAACTTTTTAAAGTTAGGCACTAATTTTAAAAGGTTCTATTAAGTTTTCACTTATCATAACTAAAGACCAACATATTATGTATGTCTTGGTACTTAAATGCCGCAACAGTTTATTACATAAGTGCAATAAAAGTTATACAAATGAGGTTATGAAGCACTCACAGACGTTTATGAAGCTCCTTAACAAAACATTTGATTGCTTGAGGTTGTTTCATTTAGCTTTTATGGTTTCATGCGACGATGCTCCGTTAAATACTATAATTACTAACTTTGTAAACAGAGTTAATGTTAGTATAAGCGGTTGTTTAGAAACCAATTTTTACGGTTACATAACAAATGTCCAAAAATAAATAGAGAAATAAAAATCTGAAATCTCTTCAAAATTTTTAAAAAATATTTTTCTACTACTATTTAGACACAATCGAATTATTAAAATACATCTTGTGATGCAATAAAGACTAATTTTAACTAAATTAAACATTTTAGGTGTCTATATCCAAGCGCTGATCGCCGCAAGCAACTGCAAGAGATGAAGCAATCAAATCCAAATAAAATTCTTCATAAAAAAACATACTAAAATACCACTCACCCATAAATCAGTCGTAATAGATTTTAGACACAGTTTCGGAGTGTAGCGATCGTAAATCTCTTAGATTCTATTGTCAATCCAAGTCGGGGTATAAAGGCATCGCTCGCACGCACAACCACTTCTAAGACGTAGTGGATTACCGCTGTTGTTTTAATCCGTCTTTTGTCATTAACCCCCTCACAAGGTCACATTGAGAACCTTGGAGTATGATTAGGTTATATAGCGCTTATAAGTTTTTATTTATTTGGCTTTTGGTAAATAATACGACGGTTGTGTGGTATGCTTCAATATTTAAAGTGTGTGTGTTAGCAGTATTCCACCATACCCGAATTAAAATCGAATGCCGACTAATTAGTACCTCGTTGCAGCGAAAAAAATAGTCAAAATATATTTCAAGTTTAGGAATGTACTATTTTTTCGCAATTTTTCTTTTATTTGTGTTTTATTCTGCGATGTGATTAACCCTTCATCTATCACAATAAATAAGAAGAGATCTATCACAATTCCCCGTCACAATTCTGGACATGGTCTAATTCAAACTCTAAACTTTACCCAAGTTTCATCAAAGTAATCCAAGAGACCTAAAGCCTAATGTCTTAGGATTTTACTGTCAGTACCTACGTGGCTAGGTTTGAAGTTCACAGTCGTATCATGTTACTAAGTTACCGGTTTTCAACAGACAGGTTCAAAATAATCAGGCAGGTGAAGCAATACCATGTAGCTAAGTAGTTAAATTTTTTATTCAACTGTCGAATATTTTTAGTGGAGTTAATTATTCACGTATGTAAAGTATCGGCCTTGGTGACGAATAAAAATAAATAAATTTTTCTGATATGAAAGAGCACTCTTGTGTCCCTAAAAGTTGAACTAAGTCTTTAGCTAGGCTCCTATCAATTTAAAGGCTTAATATCCTATTTCCTTTTTAGACCCATATCTCCTAGTAAGCTCAGAAAAACTGGGTTTCTATGGGTTGGATTTGTGCGTAATGCGACCTTATTTGTATATTTTTGTATTATTTATAGGCAAGAAACCTGATTCGTGTGTTATTACATCCGTTACCACACGTTTGAACTGGTGATGTGTTCAGCGTTTTACGAACCATTTAATTTTATCGAATGCAATGTACAGATTGTTATGAATCAGCTGGGAGTCAATATGCCAGCCAGATGGAACTTGTAAGGCGGGTGTCAGTTCAATTTATTTTTTACTCGCATGTATGTTTTTGTGTTTGATTTACGTTGGCCTTAGTGTCAGTAGGGCAACGATGAACAAGAAGCTTCGGATTTCTTTTGACGTTTTACTATACAGTGCTTGTACTATGTGCTCTTGAAGTAGGACTATTTCCATTGAGTAAGCGAGACAGCGCACTACACTGCGCATAGCGGCGTCTCTCTTTTACAATGACGATAGTCCTGCTTTTAGAACTCATAGTAAGCGTGCAGGTCTTTGTGAACGGTGGTGTTTGCAAATGATATGGCAGGAATGTTATGATGGACGTAAGAGTTTAAAATTCGATTTTTATATCCGTTCCATTCTTAGAAACTGATGATAGCTGTACGGCGGCGTGTGGCGGAACAATTTATAGCTGATTATTCATAGCAATGAAATTATTCTTAGCTTTGTTTGATACACGTATAAACAACGCTCCGATGTAGTACGTCGAAAAGCGTAGGACTCGTTTTACTATTGTACTAAAACTTTTTGCAGAGCTCTTAGAATTGCATTTAGTAAACAAAGTAAATAAAATTATAAAATACTTTGTGACTACAGAGAGCTAAAGTTTTCTTTTTTAAAACAGAACAAGGACAGTAGAAACAACTAATGAAATAGACAGAAACAAGGGCAAAAAATATCGCTTTGACTGTATCTTAAAGCAAGGAACTTTGTTTATCCTTTCAAGTAAAAGAAAAAAAACAGCCGTACTCCAGATAATGTTTTACAACTTATCAGTTAAATCAAACAACGTTCCGCCATTTAAAAGGCATAAAAAGGGAAAAGGGGCCAAGTTGGCTACTTACTCGGAGTTTTCGCCGATCGAACGGGATTAGGCTAATGAGCATCGGATTTTCCCTCCATACAGTATACAAGACATGTCCAGAACTTGATATTGGCAAATATTAATTAATGAAAACAAAATGAAGGTTTTACGTTACTGCTTTGTTTAGAGCCCATTTTGTGCACTTGGTTAAGTAACTTGGAAAAGTGTGGATTTAAATTTCACGGTTTAAGAAGCTTCTCTTTTTTCTGATGGTGCTCAAATTTTGATAGTATTTTAAAGGTACACGTTTCGAAGTTTATTTATTTTTTGTGACGTTTTTGGTAATGTTCTTAACCTAACCGTGTGATCAAGAATAACTAATTATATAAATCTTAAAAAATTGTATAAGAAGAAATATACTTAGCAGTTTTAAATAATTTTATGTGAGAACATGTGGTGGCTTTATTTTAATGCATTCACTAACGCAGTGCGGACACATTATTAAGTGTTTAGTGGTAGTTCGCACGACGTTTCCACGTCCCGAAATAACACTGTCGTGTAACATTCCCATTTTGAGGGAAATACAGCTTAACCCTCGCAATAAAATAAAACTGAAAGATAACCGTAGGGTTCTATATGTTCCCGAAAATAGTGTCTTCATTGAATGTGAGTGCAATGAGTTATTAAACTGGATAACTATCTTTTTTTAAGCGACTTCTGAGAAAATGGGACGCAAAATTGAAAAACTGAATTAAAACCTTTTTTTTACATTAGCAGTTAATTTTGATTTTGACATAGGTTTTGGCCCCATCTATCAATTCAGAACTGTAAACTGAATTATTATGACCAAGTGTGATTTTAATTAAGACAAAAATACATTACACCATGTCAAACTCTAACACCGCTATTAAAATTCCGAACGAATGGAATGTGAAGAAAATGAGTGATATTCTAATATTGTAGAGCTACATGGACCTTTTGTAACGGGGTTATAAAGGGCATTCTAGGCCTGAAGTGGACCGAGCGGAAATTTAATCTGACTAAGGACCCTCCTAACAAGGAATTTTGTCCTTAGATAAATGTCGGTAAGTAGGCAAGAATGAATGAATATTTCAATTTAATTAAAAATACGAGTAGAAATGCTTTGCTCCCGATTGCCCATTTAAAGAGCCATCTTATCAGCTCTTAATGACCTTGGAGTGTTTTGTTTTGATTTGAGTAATGGCCTGAGTTTTGTGGAGTATTTTTGGGCAATTAAATTAACGTGTCCTGTTTGTTTGGGTATTATTTTTATCTTGTATTCTGTAATAACATGAGTACCTTTTTGTGAATCCAGTTATTTTTGATATGTATAACATTTTTTTGGGTTATTTTTGTGCGTAAGTGAGTTAATTATGGTTTCTTTGGAGTAGAGAGAACTGTTTATGCTGACTTACATGAATATATTGCTAGTTGTAGGCTACATTTGTCTTCTTAAACACAAAAGCATGACATTTTATAAACGAACCTCTTGCATCGTCAAAAATAGATTTTTGTAAGAGCCACGGAAATTAATTAAAGTTTTTATGTGTCAGACACATCGATCTACATATTTTATGTTACTACACTAGTACAGATAAATTGCAAAAGCACAAATCCTTTTCTTACAATCATTATAGTTTAATCGCTATACAATTTAATTTAAATCAATGATGCTAGCGGCATCACTTTATACCGTAGTACACTAGACTACTAAGTATATTCACTCTCAATTTAAGCTTCTAATGACAGCTAGGATCAACAGCCTTCCTCCCTGAGGAATGGAGAAGGTTCTCAAGCCTCCCGTACTTATGACACAAAAACTTGTTGTTTAGCACTGGACATGATAAAACAAAAAATACATAATGTTAAAAGATTTTTTATATACTGTTCTTAAATAAGGCTACATTGATTACAGACATTACAGTTTTAGGTACTTACGAATAATGTATAAGTTGAAACATTTTAGGACAGGACAACACGAAGATGGACTTAAAAAACTGCATACATGCCTCTATATTTTTTCAGTTTTCACTGATAGACGTAAACCACCAAGCCAAAAAAACCACGAACCTTAAACTGTAACATAAACCCAGCCGAATCAATTTCTCTTCCATATATCGTTATTAGGCTCACCAACATAAAAAGCTCGCACGTCCAACATTTAGTCGAAAGATAAAATGTGGGCTTTTTTTATCGCGTCCGTGATGGCGTCCGAAGCTCTATTGCTGCAGATAATGAACCTCTACAGCCCCCATGGGCGTTAAACTGAGGTCCATCCCTGGCCACACACGATATCTCTTGACACACTGACTCATATATGACAGTTTGGTAAGACACTTACCATAGAAGGCAGCTTTATTTGGTGGATACTCAGACACAAAAGCGATTCATTGACGGAAAATTGGACAAATTAGAAATATTTGTGGAGAGTCAAACTTCAGAATTAATACGAACAAATAATTACCCCTGAATAAACAATAAAAATTTAAACGAATATGTATATAAATCTAAAATTCTAAAATAGACATGAAAACTATTCCAAGGGCCTTAACCAGACGAGTGGGCGACGGGTCTTCTCTACCCTTTTAGCGAGTGAGTGGATCACAATCGCTGACTTGACTCGCCCCTCGCCGCCGGCCATCCCACCGCCTTGGAAACACGCCAGCTATCTGTTTGCCCAACTTTAATTGAGATTATACCATTCCAAAATAATTTTAAATAGCCAAACATAGATTACAGAATCCCAAATTCTATGATTACTTTCTCTCCACTGTTGGCTGGGCAATTCATTTGAGTAACCATGTAGGTGCTTCAAATTTATGCTAATATTACGGAAAATATTATCATATACTCCCCATTTCCGATGACGCAAATGCCAAATGCATCAAAACGTCACGCGTCAAGCGGCCGACTGTCTCAAATGACAAGTAGCGTCAGTCCCGCGGACTGAAATAGCTGGTTGAGTAACCACTTTAGAAAAAAATAGATCTTAATATTATTTATAATGTCCGCTTTATTCCGCTATCAAAGCAGTATTGAACGTAAAATTTTAACGACACCGCAGAGCGGGCGGCGCGGCGTCGGGCATGGGCGGTGAAGTGCGCGCCACCGCTTTATAGCAAATTGGAGTCATAGCGGGTTGACACCGAGACGGTATGGCATTGTCCCATGTGACGGGATACAACAAGACCCAACGGGCTATGTCGAGCAGCAACGAGATGAGGCCATCGGACAGGTTGGATTCGAGCCAGCGATGTGTCCCGCCACTCGCGTGCCACGGGATAACAGGATATCTAGCTTATGTAGGGATTATTCAGACAACTGGGTCGCAGTTTCGTTTGTCGGGCGAAATTTTCAATGGGATTTAATGTTCAACCATCGCTGTTGATATAAGTAATTCGCATCAGTTTAAATTCTCCCAGCGTAACGTTGGCAGCGTGACACATTTCGAAAAGTGATTGTTGCACAAATATCGAAGTAAATAGAGTGCATTTTCAAAGAGCATGTGAAAATGTTTAGTGCCAGTGACATAGATAATCTGATTCATATCCTGCAATAGTTTTTGTAAAATTAGCAACACTGATTTTATATAACGGTGGCTTTAAATAAACTTAGGCACTGGACTTAATCAAATTGAAAAGTAGCTTAAACATTGTAATTTTAAAACACGCCTTAGCACATTTAGGGTTTGATATTACACATTTGTCAATAACAAACAAATCTTTATTTATACTATAATTTCTTCAAATCATTTGTGTATTATTTGTTTACTTATTATTTATAATCATCTACTCACTGACAAATAATAGAGATAAATATAAGACACGCATAAGAATATGCGTGTCAGAGTTCTCCTACGTATTTTTTTTACTTTTCGCTGTAGAAGCGCTGACGATAAAGGAATCTGACATTCAGCCATTCCACTAATGGGATGTCTGAGCTTACATTCTGTCATTTGGATGCGAGCCTGGAATTTTACCTTTTATAGGAAAAATAATGCCACAGGCACAGTTTAATGAAACTCATTTGTTCATTGATTTTGGGAAAAGTTGTTATGCGCCCTAGCCAGTTTTTTTACTAAATTAGGTTTCATTTCGGAAAAAGATGTCACACATACGTCAAATAAAATAAAATAATGCAGACAGCATCACATACATTGCTCTGAATCCAAAGTATGATAGATATATGAAATTTAGAAACAACCAAGGTACCACAAACACTATGTATTATTTAATAAATTAAACTTGTTTTGAACCTTCAGGTTATAGTTTCTTTACAATTTGTAATGTAGCTCTCAATATTGTCTGCTATCCCGTCCATGTGCCAAGGTATTTAAAGAATAGGCCTGTCATGGCGCTCGGCATATTAAATTTATGATACCGAATGGCGTCTGCCATTATTTACTGCGTGAATATATTTTATCGTAGGATTAATATGCTTCGCCGCGATGAAAGAAGGTATTTGATTGTTATTAACTTTGATGAACAATTATTATATCATATTTTTCAGTAAAGTTGGAATGTATGTTGAGTGCGTACTACGTTTTATTTTTAAACATGTAATAAAAAAATAATACTCTTTGACTGGGATTCAATCAATTAAATTCCTACTTGTTTCGCTACCGTTAGTTTAAATTAGTAGGCAATCAAAAATATCAGTTGATTATTTTTAAAGGTATAAATTTTCGGTAATGATAGATATAATAAATACAAAGAAAGACTGTAAATAGATACTTTAGATATAGTGAAAATTAGATTAAAAAAAATGCATCCAATATTTATTATTCATTTTGTCATGCCAGGATATATCATCAACAATACCGCAAAAAAAATACTAACCTATTTGCACACTTTTGCAGATAAATTCATGAACTGTGAATATTCAGTGACAGTGAAATCTGATACACATCAAATATTTGTGACAACCAACATTTTACATGCCAATGTTGTGTGCCAAAGCTAACTAAAAAATGGATTTATTCCGCATCGTGTTAGTCCTAACTATGTCAATAGTAATGGGTCGTACTAGATTTATTTATATCCTGATGTTTATACATAATCATATTTCATTTATTTGAAGAAGCTGAATTAGCTTATTGTGGTATTGAAGTAAGAGTAACTTGTGGGCCAGAGATTGACCAGTCACCGAAGCACGGTAATTTAGGAAGCGTTTCATACTTTTGATTTAAATTAGTTCAACTCTGACGTTACATCGTTTTATAGATCTCTACTAAGAGATAGATTTATTTAGTGAGGTTAGAAATTGGAAGCGATAAGAACTCAGTATAAAATGAAAAAAAAAACAATAGTTTTGTCATATCATAAGTCTATTTCGTGTTTAATATTTAGCAAAATCCATCTAACAATCCGTTTTCAAACAACAATGATGTTCAGCTACTAAGCTTTAAAATATCAAATACCAAATTATATTCAAATACCAACCCTAAAACTACAAGTGTTCAATTAAAAAACAACATCCCCTCCCTTATTCGCGAGGGCTGTGCACTTCATAGGAGCACGTCATCTACATAAATTGGGGCAACGCGTGACAGAGCCGCCATCTTGCGTGTCACGTAGGAACTACATTATTCTGCCGCCACAAATCGTAAGTATTTCACGAATATTCGAGTTATATTCAACTGTTTTTCTGTAAGGGCACAAAGTTGCCTGTATCAGCATTTTGGGCACACGGCTTGTAAGAAAGGAATGAAATGTATTCGAAGCGCTCTTGTTATTCCTTACCTATTCTTGCGATGTAATTTGTGGTTTTGTACCTAAATTCTGTACATTTTTTTAACTAAATGTTTATGTACCTATTGAATATCAAAAATATAATTGGTTCTAAATGAGATTATGCGACAATGCTGCAAATAAAATTAAATCAATGTCGTTGGGGTAATGTTATACGAAATTATTTATAATGCAATAATCAGGCATATGTTTGAGAAAAACAAAACAATGCACCCACTATTCCGAATAGTTATCTCTCATAACTATATTTTGCCATGTTATACAAATTAAATATTTATTAAACAGCTCTATATATTTTTCAAGAGCAGCAGCTGTCAATGGCCCCTGATAGTCCCTTTCTACTTTACATTAAAGTTCGCGACGGGGCCTCTGCGTGTTGATCCCGCGTCCCTACGTGATCCTCCCTTAAGGATCGGGGCTAGTCCTCATCTTTAATAGCAGCAAAATTATTATACCCAATATTCAAGTGTTTATTCTATGTTCAAAATAAAGGAAAATAACTCGTCGTTGTTAATTTCTTATCTATACTTAATAACTGAACATGAAATAACTAACTCGATTACATGTGACCATGATACTTGCAAAGGTGTCGAAACGTCGGGAACTGTAATTCAAATACAGACCGCGATAAAATGTAATTGTAAACCTAAGAAACCAATATCAATTAATACAATTTCATAAAGGACAGTTTATAATTGTACTACTTAAAATTATATAAATATTGTACATTATTGAGTTCATAAAACACACAGTATGACAAGTATGGTATGACAGTTTGGTAGGTAAACAACGCAGAAGCACAATAACGCAAATAATTGCAATGACAGTTGACAGTTGACAGCTGTCAGATGATGACAACGTCTTCGTTGTTGAAATTATTTTGAATATCCAAACTTGGTGTTTTTTCACAACATTTCATTGCTAAAATGTAAAATATTGCAAACCCGAAACTACGAGAACCTAGCGTCGCGAAGCATTTACTAGAGTTCCTAATAGCAACAGGTCGATGCTACCCCGTGAACCAAAGCCTTCCGGATGTACGAATGAAAAGGCAAGAGAAAATATGGATAAACCTCTATATAGCATAACTTGATGACCTTGTTAAAAAAATCGCTTTAAATAGCTGAATGAAAAGAAAAGAACAATGCCATATAAAATATTGGAAGAAAAGGAATCGTGTGTGTTTATCTAATATAATTTTAAACGCTACAAGTTTTATGTTTGTGTATATCTATATTCTCTACATGACAGCCAACTGCTAGAAATAGTAATTGGTATTATAATAATTTCTATTTTGTTCAAGCAAAGCCGTAGGTCAGACTAAATGTTCGAGTAAAATTAATAATATCCTTACCCCATTCCCCTCCAAAATATTTAATAATATCCGACAGATAAATATTATATTTTCCCTCAATATTGATGAAACAGGAAGACATACAAAATCATTGTTATTTGTCTTGTATAAAGAATTTAATTAGAGCTTTCCGAGTCTTTGGACGTGAAATTAGATAGCTACTTATGAAGTGAGCTCCAAGATAATTAAGTTTAAAACAGGTAGGTCGGAGCAACAAAATGAATCAAAATTAACCCAGCGCAATTTGACGGTACCGTGTCGTCGGAATTCTCAAGTTTAATTAAATAATATTTTGTTTATCACATGAACAGAACCAGAATGGGGGGAAAAATCCTCTCATTAGCTTTGATGTCGAAATAATTAAGTGCCGGCTCAATAAGGTTTTATGCGGACGTTACCGTACTCGTAAAACCTAACAAACAAGTCCTAAAGATATTTTTTTTGCTGACGTTTTTTATTGGCAGTGTATTGACATGTTTTGAAACTACGTATATTAAACACAAAAGGTATTTACTAAAAGTAAAAAGCAGAGTTGAAAGTTAGTCTAGTGACACGACGCGACGGTAAAATTGTTTATGTTCATCTAACTAAATTTTAAGTTACATAAGACTAGCCTTTGCCAGTGATTTAATCAGCAAAAAACACACAAAAATCTTCGATGTTCAAGCAAGTATTTCTTTCTCAATCCAACCGCAAGACACCCTGCTTTTATGACTATCGAAGGACAAAACTTTGCTTGTTATCGGAGAAATATCACAACATATTTCGATGCCTTTATAGGGAAAGTTCTGGAAGAGTCAGGAATCATTGACCGGCCCTTCGATCGCAAAGTTTCCTGCGTCTCTGTGAAACCGGTGTTATTATGTATTGCGACGTACACCGCTCATAATTCCTGCCACAATTGAGAAAACTTTGAAGCCGTGTTCAAGTGATCGTTTTTTGTTTGTCTATATTATTATTATATTTGTTGTGGAAGTTCGGAGTAAGTTATTTTGAGTATAATACAGTAAGATTGATTGAAATTAGGTACGGTGGTAGAAGAAGTAGAAGTACAAACAAAAAACGCGAATTTTATCAAAATCGTCCACTCAGACTAGTTCAGAGCTATAGGGCATTTACATTAATTAACATAATGTATTCTACTAACCACATAGTTAGAATTATTGTACCAAAAAACCGTCCAAAATACATTTTGATCTAAAATCAATATTTTATACAACTCTCTTTTAATATGCTTTCAGCTGGATTAACAAGCAATTACCGTAAAGCCTAACATAAAAATAATAGCAAACATTAAAATAAGCTTTCCACAATCCAAATCGAAAAACAAGCGCATGAAAATCGAATAACCCAGTAATTATTTATTCATACTTTTAATTTAAAATCATTGTCCACGAGACCAAACTTGAAAAACGATTACGAGTATAAAATGGGAAGTTACAAACGTTAAATTAATTCAAAGTTCGTTTAAATACGATGGAGTTTAATTACGAGATTTGTCAAATAATAAATAAAGAAAGTTCTGTCTACTTTCCCAAGGCTTCGGATACCGCAGCGATTTATACCTCAGCCTTTCCGCTTTATTTAAGTTACCCCTTAAAAGCTAAGCATTGAATTTCTTGAGAACGTTTTTTCCCTTCACGGTTCTATGATTATTGAGATCATTTGAAGTAGATTTGGAGTTTGATTAATTTCGTTTTCTGTTTATTAGCTTCTTGAGGTAGAATTTGGATGTACATTTTTTCTTAATGTTTTTGCGGTTCTAGTGGATTTTGTTTTTCTGTTGGTTTTTGGTTGGTTCACTCACTTCAAAATCAGATTGTGAGATTTATCAATCGGGGAGTGAATTAGAGATTTTTTTTTTTGGTAATACATTTTTATGGACCCTCGAAGGCAAAAAAGCTAGTGTTGTTCCTATTATGAAACAAAAACATATAAACATATCATCACGCCTGTATCCCCGACGGGTTAGGCAGAGGTGTACCAATGTACACCCACAGTTAACTTATATGTTTAGGTCCCATGTAATAGAGGGCGAGCCTATTGCCACTAACCGGGCTCAAGTCCAAACTCCGACCTGCTACTGAGAATTTCATAGAAAAACCCAATAACACCGTGGTCTACTTGGGAATCGAACCCAAGACCTCTAGCGTAGCAGTAATGCTTAGCACCACTGGGCCAACGAGGCAGTTCCTATTTTGACATCACAAAAAGACACTACCATATCATATAGCCACGAATCGCCGAAAATCCTCTCTTAGTGCATAATGTGCTTCCAAACATAACCTAGTAAAACAATTAACATATAAATCTTCGACTATGTTAAAACTTACTACAAGCGAGTTTGTTGTTATTTATTGTCCGGATGATCTGTCAGGGATTCGTCGTAGCACTGACAGATCGCGTTTTAATGCTGACGTCATCCGTAGCCGCGTAGCCCCGTAGATCTGTAGCTGCGTAGCAATTACCGAACGAATTAGGACAGCGGTCCCATGTACAATTTAACACTTTTTTATCCATTAATGTAGGCTTTAATGATTCAGTTTGCTGAAATTGACGAACGGATGAAAAGCAAAATGGCTTAACGGATTTTGCTTTAATAACTTTGGATACTTATACAAATATATATTTTTTTAATTTCGTTTTAAAATAAGGTTTATTAATTATTAGGTATCTATTGATGACATATAAAAAGTTATTGAAATTTTATATATGTCTGTTTTTTCTTATATTTGACGAAATAGAAGGCGACCGTTTTATACATGAACGAGCAAAGCACACAGTTGTCATGTGTACATGTAACCTTAATCGTAGTTTTGTTTTCCTCCAATTTGGAAAAGCTTTTAAAATAAATACTCGTCTAATGAGGGACTACACAAACAAAATCCTGTTTAAAGACTGTACCTATTGATGTTGACATTATTAAGAACATTCGTTTGACCAAAATCTAGGCACAACAAAGACAGCGTCAAAGCCTATTTGATTAAGGCTAAAAAGAGATTACAGACCTTTATCAGTGATTTCAACCTTTTTACAAAATAAATGTCAATGTTTAGTTCGAAAATGTGATTAATTAGTCCGATTTACGATAAGCTTACTTTTGTTTCTGATTTGCTTAAAATTTACATAATATGAATTTGAATAAATCTTTTCGTATTTTCTTTTTTCTTTATAAACTTTCGACGGAAAACAGTTCAAAATTTTGAATTTATTTTCTATATTTATTTAGATGTCTCAATCTATGAAGTCAATACTAAAACTTTACACTTCAGTGCCTCTATTGATTAAGCTTACATTCATCCTTTGCATTTACAAAGTTAAATTTGTTTTGAATAAATACAACCCAAGAACTGAAGGCCAGGCTTTGGCAGTGTAAATTGACATTAATTAACGACCTTATGTATATAGCGGTAAGTCTCAAATTAGATCTTAGATACCTTTAACCGAGTTGTGGCTTCAGGCTTGGGTGAGTGCAGCCTAGCGTTTAAATCATGTATGTATTACACTAACATGCTTATCTGATATGCACACGACCAGCCAAGCTTGTAATACTGGTAAATATTTGGTCAATTGCAAAATAAGGGCCTCAACATACAGAGGAGAAACATGCATTAATAACCTTCCTCATTTTAAAAATGTTTTTTTTTAATCACGCAATTGATTCCTTCCTTCCGTAAGTAAGTTCTATCATTCTTAATCGTAACTAAGGAAGCACCCAATTGTAAAAATCAAATAAGTCTGTTCAAAATTGCAATTTTGTGCACTGTTCCCAACAAGAGCACCAAAAAAACTAAGTATAAAACTCTCCTATCAGTTTTATTACAAAAATAAAATATAAAAGTCTGCACTGAACAATCCAACCCTCAAAATGCCACAAAATGTTACGCGGCCTAAAAACGCGAGTTAAAGCGATTTGTCGCAGCGACTGACGGATGGCTCTCTAATGAAGAGTCTGACGCGACCAGTCGCAATTACCGCACAAATTAATGCCACTACTGCATTGCTGATTACTGCTTTGCAATGCCGAGGGTTCGTACTAACTCGTGAAATTAGAACCGGAAAAATTGTACCAGAGTATTCGCTGGTTTGACTCTGATTAGAGACTTTCTTTTTCGTGCTTTTGAAGAAGTGGATGTATTTTTATTGCAGTTATTTTATATAGCGTGAAGCAAATTTGACATGCAATAAGAAGACCGAAGCATTAATACTGCCATTCAAGTATTTTTACAATGGATCTTGTTACACGGAACACGCCTGTTATCAAAACCTATGTTAGGTATTAAGATTAGGTACTGCTAATGAGGTAATTATGTACTTCGTCCAAAGCTCGCTAAAAGTATAATTAACGAGCCCCATAAATCCTAATACTTCAGACGTTTCTAAAGACTTTAATACGAAATATTGTAAATACACCAAGAGTTCGACATAATATTTATTTTAACGATGTTAATTGAAGTGGGCAGATCAAAGCTACAAAATCTTAAAACGAAAACGCCTTTGCCTCAATGAAAGTAAAAATCGGTTACTTTATGACTCCATTACCCTAAATAGGCCCTTAACATTACAATTTAATTGGCTCATGTTTCTTATGCAGACATATAAAGTCATATATGCATGGGATATTAATTATGTATATGTACGTCAAATACGAAACAAAAGCTCACATTTCCACATTATGCGAGGAGCGACGCCTGGAGCATACGAAATGAAGTACAGCCAACAAACCGAATTGGTGCTAGCATACGTTACGTTAAGTGAAATTTTATGCCGTCTCGTAAAAATCCCCGTGTTCAGACGTGGCCTCGATTAAGCGAGCTATGCTGAGCATGGCTGCGAGCCGAAGGTGCGATGCAGTCACGCGCGCCCTTTATTGTGCCTTCTAATTGTGAGGTTTTCGAAACCGTACATTTATGGAACGTTCTGTATTTGGGATACATTTCTTGTAGGTAGGTATAGAAACATAAGCCTGAAAACGGGTAGGATATAACGAAGGTTTCTACTTCATCCTGAAACTTCTCTTTATCATCTTGATTATATTTTAGGCCAATATATAAATATTGGCTTAAAATACGATTTCCTATTTATTGCCCAACCATTGTCTCTTAAATATTTCCGAATCCTCTACACTAATCACTTCGTTATCTCTCTAGAAAAATGTATTTATTTTATTGTTATCTTTAGATTTTTAATTTGAAAAGTAAGAATTTCAAGTTTTAGCCTTAACAACAACACTAGAAGTTCTCTTATAAGCTGAACCGAAACTAAACTCACAAACAGACTAACACACTAACAGTTTCAGTACTAACACCATTCACAGATCATTGAGTAAATCTTTCAAACGATAGCGAATGTCCGCAGTCGTGTATCCCGTGTATCGCACAATAGAGCTGGTTCCGAACCATTTACCTCGGCTACTGAGCTAGTCTTTTGTTTCTTTATATTTTGTTACCTAGAACAATATGAGCTCAAAGGTAAACATGATTTAGATGCAGTGCGTTTTTAAAGAAGTCAAAAGTACGTGGATTTTCTTTTATTAATTTAATAACTTTGAGAAAAAAAATAAGTAAAATAAATGTAAAAAGTAAATATTCACATAACACATGTGAATATATATAAAATTCTTTGACCAAACCCTAGCGGTATCCATTTACAATTTTGGGATTCTCGAAACGACCCTTCCCTAATGTTCGATATCCATTGCGTATAATGCTTGTAGCAACAATCATGTATCATGTGTAGAGTCGTAAATGTATCGCAAGCACACCTGACATATCGTTCAGAGATACAAAACGATTGTGTTGCCACGCTTCCAATTTCCTGGACAAGAAAAATGGATTGAGACAGATCCGATCAGGGGGCGTAGGGCTAGCAGAAACAATACGTTGCTCTACGGGATATAAGAGCCCTTTGTTACTTAGATGTTCTGTTCAAATTAGTTTTAGTATAAAACCCGAAATCGAAACAAACGAGTATGTGAAACAATTTTATTTGTCGCCTTACCAAATCATTTAACTTTCTATACTAAAATCCCTAAAAAATATGTTTTTTTTCGTGAAATATGAACTAAATCTGAGTTTTGAATGAAATACCGTCTATGTATTCATCATCCGTAGTCTATG
The DNA here is from genome assembly GCA_905146925.1 of Autographa gamma. Lineage (NCBI taxonomy): Eukaryota > Metazoa > Arthropoda > Insecta > Lepidoptera > Noctuidae > Autographa > Autographa gamma. Next base: position 4,044,501 of record LR989868.1, on the reverse strand, counting down.
TATTCAGCCAAAAACTCTTCTTTTTTCGAATGTATTCTCCCAATCATTATCTGACATCCAGTTGTTTGTATTTAGAACGGGCACCCAATCGCAGTATTTCACTATTTTGAAGTGAGTTTGATTTGAACTTCGAATACCTATGGGAACAAAGTATACATTGTTAAAAAAAATGCCAGTTTTAAAATCGGAAAGTGTTTTCGACGAACAAAGCACTGGCCGGTATCAATACAACTCGCTCCGTTCGAAACTGCGGCAATATCATGTTTTCTGCGTTAAAATAAACTTTTAAACCTTTCGCCGTAGTTGTATGAACGGCATATTACGTTGCCACGTATTTCGACACGTGCAATTTGAACGAGTCGTTTTTTTTTTTCGTTTACATGGCTTTTTCTAGCCCTGTAAAGATTTATTAAACAGGAGTAGTGACTCAAATACCTGACTAGTGTATATTTAAAATCTTTTCTGAAGCAGTTATAATGTGTAACACATAAACATCATTATCAAAAACCCATTAGAAACTTCTTTCTCGAGACAAAGAAAAAGATAAGCTGTAATCAATAAAACCGGTCAAGTGAGTGTCGGATTCACACAAAATATTATGTATCATCGTACAGAACAATATATGTGTAACTACATATATTTTTCATTATTATTGTAAAAGCAGAAATTACAACACTATAAATTTCAAATATATATCTTTAGCAACATTTGCGTATGAACCCCATAAAGTGATATTCTAATTTTAAACGAGTAACGTTTCGAGTCACCAAAGAATCTATTCCTACTTTTCAGTGTCCCTATATTTTGAAGTTGATTTAAAATAGTGTTTATAAATAAGAAAATACATTTACCATCCGTATTTCAAGAGTCTTGCAACCCTAGTTGAAAGTGGAAAGGTTTCAGAAAAGCTAGAGTCCGGCAGATCTCAGCACTCGACACAATGATGGATTAATGGCCACCCGGGGAATACCCGGCGAGAATTTAAACTGCTTTTAAAGAAACTTTTTAAATGTAACGATATAGTTGTACCTGGTATCAGGTGTTTCTGACTTATATGTTATAGTACGTACTAATAGTTGAAACTTATTATTGATGGAGTTTAACTGAGGAAATAACTTGTTTTATAATAATGTTTTTTTCCCAGAAACTGTAAAAAACAGACTTAAAATTTACTAAAAATAAGCCAGTTTTTTATTAATTGAACTCCTTCACTATTACTTACTGAAAACAGACTAATAATTTATTGAAACTAAGCTCTTGTTTCATCAAATTCATTCTATTTCACTATTTATATAAATAAGCCACAAAATTGTAAAACTGTACAAAGGTACTTTTTTAAACCCTTTGTTCAATTTAATAATAAATTTTCTATAAATAACAAACAAACCATAACAAAGAATTGGAAAGCATTGTATCAGGAATACTATTTTGATATAAACCAGTGCATATGTACGCAAATCTCTGCTAATCCCACCATGCAACCACGTACAAAACATGTTTTCAGTTTGTGTAGTTCAATAGCCCTTTTCCACAAAACTAAATATTAAAACATAAATTGAAAGGTGGAATATGAATTATACAATGTTGTGGTTAAAATGGATTGATGAAATCGGAATACTATTCATAATAACTAAAGATAATTAAAAAGTACGTCTACAATGTTTTGTTTTTCTTGGTTTTAATGGTGATGTCTGTTTTTCAGGTAAGTTACGTTCGGGAGATCGACGGTGTCGGAAAGCATTTTTGTGGCAAGTTTATAGTATTATTTTTTTTTACAAACATAATTTGTGTTATGTGTGATGGAGGTACGTAATTAGTGGTCAATTAGACAGGCGTTTTTTTTTGTTAAAGTTTCTAAAGTCTGTGTGCTTTGTTTATGATTATTTATAAAAAACCCGACGTAAAGAGATAAACAAAATCAATACATCAAATTCTATAAAAATATAAAATAAAACAAAAAATATAACTGAAAACAGATTTTCAATTCACTAAACACAGAACATGCCACTTCAATTTAAACTGAAAAGCAATAAAACGAACATGACAACGCACAATAGATAGAAAATTTAAGAAAAATAAAGAAAGGCGGGAAAATAAACACGCGACGTCAAATACACGACAACTTGGAGTGTCGCACTGGTCACTCTAGCACCTTACAAGAAAGTAACATCGACGCAAGAAACTGAAACAAGAAACGTTGAGGCAAGAACATTGAAACAAGAAAGACCGTTCAAGTGACGCTTATCAGATAAATGTTTTCTTTTATGACGTGTTTGCTCTATTAAGTAGTTCATGTTATTGTCTTGTGTTGTGAAAGGACTGCTACGTTTTATGTGGAGGACATGTCGTGACGTTTTTAGTTTTAGCGCTTCATTTCTTCTTATTTTGGAGAGCTTTTACGATATAAAACTGTAGAGTTGTGGACCTTAAAATACAAGTATAACATATCTAATAAATATGAATTTAGGATTTACTCATTCGCAACTTATGAAGGAATATTATATTAATAAATAAGGGCTAAACCTTGGAAAAAAATATTCTATCTTACGTTGTCTTAAAAAATACTATTCGGCTGAATCGTGTGTACTAACCACAACAATCGTCCTACTGACTGCGCAATTCATTTGGCTAGTACAAGCGGTATGAATCACTGAAAAGCAAAAACAATAGACGTTGAGAGGGTGCCAAATGACAGTCCTTATTTTAGAGGGCTAATTAATTATAATTAACGATTGTTAAATATAACATTCTAAATAAACAATCTTTTCAGCTTCGATACTGCTAATTTAATTCAAAAGTATGTTTTTTGTCTATTCATTAGGTTTGTTTATCTCCGGCAATTGGGAATCAAGTTAAAAAAATATTTTTGTCGCGTTAGTGTATTTATCTGAGGTCTTATATGTTTTTCACTATTACTGTACTACCCAGTAAAAAGTGATTGTGGAGATCAGACAGGCAGTCGCTCCATGTAAAATACGGTATTCAGCTGAATCCAGTAAGACTGGTAGCGGACCCAACATAGTTGACAAAAGGCTTGGCAGATGATGAGTCCCATATGTATTCAGTGAAGTCGATTGTTTTCACATTTATGTATAATCAATTATTCCTCTTTACTATTAGTTTTGAAAAGATAGTATTCTAGGAAGCTTTAGTGAATGTTCGTTGTATGCTTGAGTACTCGGAACTCCATAAATAGCGTCTTCTATAAAGTGTATACCGAAGCACTACTCCACTCAGTTTCTAGAACACGATGCAAAGTTCACATTTCTCTGAACTTTTAAGATCTTCGTGTGATTGTAAGCTTTTGATTTTTATTATGCTTAATACCATCTACTAAAAAACAGGTAATAAATGTAGAAGATAACATCACAATGTGAAATCAAGCATTTAATATAATTTAATTAAAAAATTTAAACCTATTTATAAAGAATGAAAGGTAAAAATAGTTTGGCTATACATGATATAAAAAACAAGACCTTAGCATCTGCTATTTATAGCCGAGTTCATTTAAATTACACCTTTATTTACAAAGATTTGTGTTCAAACAAAACATTATTGAATTGCTTTGTCCCTATTGTAGAAGACAAAAGTGCACTACACCTAACAAATGCTTTTTATCGAGCCAAGTAGGTCGCATTGCAATTCATTACTCAGTGCATTCTAAGGCCCCAAACGGAAGGGTGTATTGTAAAGCTCGTAAAAAGTATAGCTATGAAATATCGCGACCTAGAAACGTCAGACGCAGGTTCCTTTAGAGAAATAATTTCCAATAGCCGTTGGTCCCTTCCGTGTGAATGGCGAGGAAATTTGTCGTCTTTGAGGCTTTGGACCTTTAAGGACCCACTACAGGTTCGTGTACCACAACAAATCGATTTCTATGGTTTGCCTGTTTCTTGTTAGGCTTGAAGCTGGTCATTTTAAATGGTTGTTGTGGGTAACAAAAATGGGAATTTCAGAATTTCGGGTGGGAACGAAGTTTCTGGGTAGTTTTTGTTTATACAGGGTGTGTTTGTGGAACGATTTCTAGAGAAGGACTAACAATTATTGGACTGTTTATTGATATTTGCGTGTGAGTTTGGTTGATTGTAGAAAGTCAAATAAGTTCTCGTTCATACGTGAATTGATCTTTAGTTCTGTTCAAATAAAATTTTAATGACATTGTTAAACCTTACGTTTTTTTATTCTGGACACGTGTACTCGTATGTTTTCTTAACTTGCCTTACTCTTATATAAAATCTTAAATAACCTATTCATCTCTCTCGCAGTGCAAGTGGGTAGTATTTCTTGTTTATTTTCACCATCTTGCGTAATAAGGCGTGAAAAATCGGTACTCAGCTCGTATTTTATGTCAGTCTGTGTCATAAAACCAGTACCCCATGGTACAGGTTCCATAAAATGTGGGTTTACCATGTATGCAGTAATAACATCTTATAATATTATATATGGCTGTGCTCTGCCTTTGTGACGTATGTCTTGCCATTTCGTTGTCATTATAAAAATATGAGCAGTAAAAGATTTGATGGAAGGTATAATTTAATTTGGCCTTGGTAGTCAAATGTACTGAAGTTACCGTTCACAATGTAAACATTCCTACTCGTAAAGCAAATCCCTCTAGAACTGAGTAAGAAAAAATCGTAATTGTAAGCTTCGACAAATTCTTAGGATAAAATCAATAAATATTCAAAATATTATAAATAATATATGTCAAAATACAAATCAACTTATGCACAAAAAATATGTTACATTGATGTATTTGTAAAATCTTTCAACAGGTCAAAACAATGAAGCAAAACTATATACATTCTTTACTAACGGTCATATCCATCATCTAGTGTTAAACCAACACACTTTTATAAACCGCCACCATATAGATTATTCAAAAGCTACTTAGTAAATGCTTTACATAAAGCCTAAAATTTACTTTGAAAGGGAGCACTCTTCTAAAAGAGTATATGTTAAGGTCAAAGCCTGGCCACATAAAACTCAACGACCCCGTAACTAACGGGAGTAATGTAACACTTCCCTACATACAGACCTTGGCCTCAAATGTATACAGGATATAAGTATGGATGTATTGCTATAAGGTTTTACGAAATGTTGATGATATGTGTTAAAAAATATAACCTTTTATTAAATAATCATCACGTATGTTAAAAGTGTAAAGGAATTATCGAAATAAATATGTGGTAAAAAATGGATTGCGTATAAATATCCATGAAATGTTTGCAAAAAATTACCATATTTTTGTCAAAAAATTTTAAACCCTTTAGAAGCAATACAACTAATATTTAACAAAAAAAAAACAGAACGTAATCATACCAAAAATATATTTGACATTTAATTTAATAACATGTCAAAACGAATACATATATATATCAACTTTTAACCAGTCCCTAACCGCTAAAATAACAAGTCAACGTCAACAATAACCCATAAACTATTAAAATACCCCTCCACCTCAGCCGGCCCAAAGAAATTGCCGTAAATTCAACTCGTCCTATTTCCGTCAAAAACAGACGGCAAATAATTCCTGATAGGTACCATATATACCATCACTATAGAACGAACCCCGCTCCTCAACCGAACGAGATCCCTTTTCAACCCATAGGGCCTTAAAACCAGAACCCGCTTTTCATTTACCTATCTTTGAGTAATTGAAAGGGACATTGATGCTACTTATTCGAGCGGAATCGATACGGGAATGTATTGAATTGTGATGTGTATTCCATTTGTATGTTGGTATTACGACTATTCTTCGTTTTCTATTCCATTATGTTGGTACTTTTGTAAGCGGTTTAAAATCAGTTGCATTATTTCGCTTGCTTTGTTTGTGTCTGCTTCTCTGGTATTATGACATTGTGTTCTTTGTTTGTTTTACGACGAAAGTACAGGTTTTACTAAAAAACTATAGGTTGCGTGTGTGTACATCTTTTTGAACTTTGGATCGTTGTTTCAATCCCAAATAGGACAAAAACTCACTTAACAAATAGTTGATAACTAACAAAGCAAAATATTTAATGACAAACAAGAAGGAAGCTAAAGGAATCAAATCACATAAAATGAATCCTAAAGTTAGAGAATTCATTAATTCATCCTGAATAGCTTTATATCAAACAAGACGGAAGGAGTGATGTGAGTCTAGAGTATGTTCCGTTCAAACCGCTACTCCACCGCTTCACTCCCGGCGAGCGTAGTGTAAGGACTTTACACACGTTCCACTATTTGCGATAGTCCAACCGTAACCCTGTCAGATTGAAAACGAAGTTGAAGAACATTTTACAGTTTTATACGACATTGAATAGCCTTCCATAACGTTGCAGGCAATTAGCACGTGTCGTGAATCGTTTGCAAAAACGAAAGTCGGCTCATAGCCGTTTGAAAACAGCTTATCACAGCACCTTCTTTTCGCAATTCCTCTCACGCCGTTCACAAAATAAAGGAAAAAACATCGCATCTATCTTTCACAACACAAAATCCACTAGATTTACAGCAATCGTGAGCATTGAACCCCTAAACCTTATCTGAATTTCTATTGTCAACAACTGAAAGTATGGAGACAGCGAGACGCCGACAAACAAACGAATGTTAAGTAAAAACGCGATAAATCAGAATCTGGCGAGTGGTGACGTTGGCCACCAACTCGTCACACAAGGAGCGCGAAGTACCACCAATATCTGGCCAATATTTGCTTAGCGCGTATTTGGGAAACTTATTTCTATGAGCGCGCCAGCCACGAGGGGCGTCTATGTCAACATGCAAATTCGCTATAGTTCGGCGCATCTCTGTTTGAACTGGGGCTTCGGCAAACGAAACTTTGCCTTTACAATGTATAAAGACGTTCCGGAGCTCGTCTAATGCGGTGTAAAGTTAATTGAATGATACTCCCCTATAACAAAATTAGCTGACTTTAGTCAGGATTTATCTTGATACGTCTTGCTGAATGCTCGGATAGAAAAGTTTATTTATGAGTTTGCTCGTAGAGTGGGTTTGAATATAGGACACAGTCTGAAACGTTGTATGAGCTTTTAAATATTTAATTGCCTCAGCATAAATTATGTTCTTATTATGCTTTCAAATTGTTCTCATATTAAAACATAAAAGGTAATACAATGTGTAAAAAGAAAAATCATTTACGGTTCGGCTAAACTAGAAAACAAATTCTAACGGCGATAAGTATTACATTTCCACTATTAATACCAATATTATGTTCAGTTTTTACGAATGTTTTATCGCCTAGAAAAAGGTTATACAAAATAAAATACAGACTTATAAAGACTTAAGTACTATCCCATTCAGTATGAAAGCAATTGAAAAAGCAAAGACAAAGGCTCAATTCGGGAAAATAAAATTGTCTGGAATCTTTGGATTTCGGCGCTCTAGTGCTGCGCCGAAACGAGCCTTTTAACAGGAAAACATGGTCTTAGGACGTTGAAACATGTCCCTTAGGAGAAAAGAGGAACAATTTAGAGAGGCTTGCGACAAATCTGCTCCGAGCAAAATTATTCCCGAGTCGCCTAACTGATTTTAACGAAATGAGTTATCTAAATATAACATAATGTTTTGACGAAACTTTACATACGTATACATATTTAAGTTCTACAGTTTATTAAATATAGCAAGCTATTGTTTTCATATAATTATAAGTTGGAATCTGTAACTACTAAATTAAAGCAGTTTTTACCCTTTCATTTCCTTTCAGTCCGAGAAAAAAGAGGCTAGTTTTACACGTTAAATAAAAGATTTCAAAGAGTATTCTTCAAAAGAAATCCTAGAAACTTAGTAACTAGATTTTACATAGAAAAGCTAACAGTCACAGTTGGAAACTTTACAATACCGACCAACTATAGAAGTAATTATGATGCTGGCAGTTTAATTAAAATACGTTAGTTTTTAATAAAAGAGAGGTACTTTTTAATAGTACCTAAAGATATTTACCTAAAATTCCTTTAAACATTGTCTTGAAATACCACCACACAAGTTTTCTTTTAAACATAACACTGGTAAAACTCTTGCCGTTTATTGAATATGTGTGTAATTTAAAACAAACTGACTGAACAAACAAACACAACACGACCAAAAATCATTTCTCCCCAACGAAAATCTAAATTTGTGACTCAAAAGCAAAACAGCGCAAAAAATGTATAACAGCTAAATCCAATATTGACTGTGCAAGTAATATGTATGGCAGCAAACAGTCGGTCGCTTTTCCCTTTGACATTTCAGATAACTTTCCGTATTTACATGAATATTTCCGCAGTTGAGTGAACACAGTTTACTGATAATGCACTTTTTACAGCATTTCGTAGAAGCCGGCAAAGTCAGTAAACATCTCTTTGATGCAAAGTTAGTGCAGACTCTCGATTCAAGTTCCAGAAAAATTATGACGTTATTTTTTACGTATTTAACGTCACTTAAAATATTTAATTTTGTGTTATATTTTCTATATGAATGAAGAAATTAGTATTTAATTTTTAGAAACCGCGTATAGATAAGTTTGATTTAACCAGTGGAGTAGCGAATTAGATACAATTTAGCTGGCGTAGCAGTTTTTTCTGCGTAGATCTCATAAAAGCCTGCTTAAGTAACAATATAATACTTATGTTTTATTATTTAAACTTGATAAAATAATAAGGAACTTTGAATATTTAATATTCCTTCCGTAATCTAAAATGACATAAAAAGACAAAGGACATGCCCAACTAAAAAGCATGAACAAACAAAACGCAAAGGAAATACCTTCACGAATCCAATCATTCTAAAATAAAACAAGGAAAAGCTATAAAACGCCTTATCAGGGTAAGATAAAGGATGGAGGAGGACAGGGCAACCCTCGTCTGAGCTGACTTACGTTACATACAATACGATGCTTGTTTGAGAGACGCTCTGACGCTTGAGAGACATTCTGACGCACGACGACATTCTGACTAGAGACACTCTGACGCTCAAAGAACACCGCGCTTCCGGCATCAGGTTTGAATGACGTTTGACGTGTAACAGTATGATGCTCAAAGTCGTGACAGCTAGCAGTGAAGGGTACGGCCGTTATTGATCTAAAATAGTTTTGACTAAAGTGACCTTGAATACTAATTGTGCATGGAATATTCTGCACTTCGTTCAAACAAAGTTAAATGTTTAAAATTGCCTGTTTTTATAATATGATAGAAGGTATCCGAAATGAGATAAAAGATATTTCAACCATACATTAATTAATACCAAACAATAATTTTGTATTGGTTGACAGAACAACAATAAAAAGAGCTAACAATACCAGTACACATTTCACGTAACAAAAAAAAAAGCGAATAATTCAATATAAGTTTCCAAATCATGCAAATAAACAAAAACTTTTTCAATTTACAACAATACATAACAATACCTTTACAAATTTATAAAAGGGAGCGCAAACTGTTCGGACGATCTATCTTTGAAAGACGTGTTTAATCGGCAAGGTACGGCGAGGTACGGCAAGGTGCGGATCTTGCCGACAGCAAGATTAAGCGATACGGAAACACTGAGTTTTCTTTCTTAAGGCCACGAAGGTAACTGCGATATCATTGTGGACGCTAATACAATGCTGGATAAAACTGTGTGGTGCACAATGGTTCTGTATATATACGCTCTATATAGCGCGTAGATTAAGTATATAATCTGTATGTTTTCTATATCTGTTAACCTGACGAAAGTTTTGACCAACGAATGATCCGAAATATAAATAATTGGCTTATGTAACTTTGAAGTTATAGACGATGATCATAAACGATTTCTCAAAGCATGTTATATTGTTTCTGTCGTCCTATTGTGGTAAGTAATTGGTCTACATTTTCGTTTTCTAATTCTTAACATACTAACTACATCAATGAGCCTTATAAATAATAGAAATATTGTCTATAATTCTGCAACTTCAAAACAATGTACCTATTTCCTTCAAAATATAAAATCATACGTCATTAAACTACTACGTAATTTTCATATTACCGAGTAATGTCACACAATGTCACCAACTAAATGTAATTCGAAAGTGAATCGATGAGACGTGCTCAGTAAAGTGAACCAGTCATAGTTAAGGCTTAGTGTATGCATGTCCCGATACTTTATGGCTTACGTGAGCATTTTACTAAGGCACGCCACTTGGCCTTTAGAGTTTTTGAACTGCAGGGAAATTTAAGGTAGTTGAAATGCATGTTCAAAATGTATTGGGAAGAGGTAGCGATAATTTTAAATAAATAACTGTACGGTTGAAGGCAAGGAGCTACATATAAATGTTACCCCCAAATACATAAAAATATGTCTTTCACTTCTCATAAATCTGCTTTAATAAATAAAAAAAGTATACCATAATGATAAGCAAATAAATAAAAATATGGCTTTTACGTCTCATAAATCTACTTTAATAAATAAAAAATTAGTATCACCTAATTTAGTAGTTTAATATTACCTAATTTACTCTACCCAATTTAATACATCTTCACAACTAAATTAACTTCATCTTAAACCCTAATGCACAACATTCAACATTTATTAATAGCTCCCAATTTAATATCCCTCGCGTATTTCGCGGCCTTACCTTTTCAGGTGGACATTAAGGCTTGCTCAATGAATCAGTGACGTAATCACGAAGCCTCGCTTAGTACCTACTTAGATTTATTGTAAAACTTTTTTAGCATTGATAGAGGCTCGGATAAATGGCTATAACTTAAAGAAGGGACGAAGTGGCGCCTTTTTTTAAACGAATTAAATTTGGGACTGAAAGGCTGCAGCCAGGTAGATAATTCGCCTCCTTTTTATTTCGTTTTTAATTGAATTAGTTTAGTGGAAAATTTATGGAGATAGAATTATATACTGTGAGGTACATTTTTATTTTTATCCTTTTTATTAAAAGGATATTCCTTAGATATATTTTGTTTTGAGTGGTATCCTAGTGATAGTAAATTTGTAATCGGTGCATGGTATGTAGTACTAGGGACTGCTCGTTACCATGACTCTACAATCTATATGACAAAAAATATCTTCATAAAAATAGAGTATCAAGGCTGGTCATAATTATTAAACACTTTTGCTATGGAAAATTGGTTTAGATGAAAAATCTAATTTGATCGGAAATTTACCTAACATAGTTTTAAACAAAAAATCAGACAAAGATTTCTAAGCAAGATCAAAAGGATAATTCAGAAATAGCACCTGCTACTAACAATACCAGATGACAATGTAGCTACAAGACAACATTTAATCAAGACCTTCATTATGTATGTAACTCATGCGAATGCTGATAATTGACGCTTAATCATTAATGTATTAATTTATGTATCTGTCAATATGTTCGAGGCATGTTCACGTCTAATTACAACGTTGATTTTGCGGCTTTTGATAGCGCGAGCGATCAATCGTGACATGTGTTTAGTTAACCATGGTTAACTTTAGACCCATGTTATTATGTACTTATAAAATAAAATTTAAACGAGGTCATTGTCATTGGAGTAATCGAAAGTTACTACGACTAAAGAAAAAATAGGTGAAAGATAACATCACTTACTGAAAAATCACACATCAAATAAACTAAGCAACACTCTTTTCGTCTTAAACGTTTCTATTTTTAAAATATACCAGTAATCTTCCCAAGACAATGAAGATTGTATATGTACTTTCATAAGAAAAAATACTCTCAGTAAAACGTGTAGATTCTGCATATAATGCGTGTTGCTTAAACTTCTTAGATGTGTGTATGTCTTTACTATTGCAAAAACTAAACTTATCATTCACCTAGTTAAAGAACTATTTGAAAATCACTGCGGACATCGTCTTTGATTTGTGATATTTAGAACTGTATTTTTATCAATCACAGTCTTTGATGCCACTCCAGTATTGCATAAAATTCCCATGCTGCGAAAGAAGAAAACTAAGCTTTAATATCTAAATAAGTACACATAACATATCATCACGCCTGTGTCCCCTCAGGGGTAGGCAGAGGTGTACCAATGTACACCCACAGTTCGCCGATATGATTTAGGTCCCATGTAATAAGTACATTAAATCTAAATTGACGACATTCGTGGTCGAGTGGCGTACGCACCGGTTTCAAGGTGTCGCTATCTCTGAGGTCCCGGGTTCGATCCCCGGTCGGGTCAATGTAGAAATCAACTTTTCTACATTGCCTCGGGTCTGGGTGTTTGTGGTACCTTCGTTGTTTCTGAATTCCATAACACAAGTGCTTTAGCTACTTACTTTGGGTTCAGAGCAACGTATGTGATGTTGTCCGCATTTAAATATTTAAAAAAAAAAAATCGATTACGTCACACACCTAAGTACGTCTCTTAACATTTTATCAGCGATCAGCCACAAACGTTACAGGCAATACTTTCCAAAGGCTCGATAATTGTTTCAGGGTTTTATCAAACCCGAGCCCGTACCTGAACGATAATACTTTATCTGACCGACTCTCCGTACCCTTTATTTTACCACCCTTTGTTTGTTTAGACATTATAGAAAATACAACATTTTATACCACAGGGATTTATTACAATGTAAATTTATCTGAAGCGAATCTCTTTCAGTCAACATTTGAGTTAGAAACGAAAATGATATTTTTGATGTTTGTTACAAATCTGATGTTAAAAGTTTATTAATTTTGACGGTTTATTTAAGAATGTGGGCGCTTATTTGGGTTTTATACTTGTTACGTATTGAAGTTTCTGCAATACCCATTATTTTATATTAACAGTTTTCGCAATAAATGAGTTTTTGTTTGAGTTATCTAAAATGACTTTTGTTTGTTAGTTTTGTTATTGATATTCCATACTTACTTATTACCAACACAAATAATGCAAGGCTATTGTATTTACTGAATACCTATTAAAACATTACAACTAAGGTCGTAGTCTGTAACCTTTCGTAGCATAAAACGCAAGCACCTACGCCGTAGACGCGTAGCACATGGTTCAAACCCTATCTCTTTACATGAGCGGCTACTACAAATACAAAAATCAGAACAAATAAATTATTATTCAACAATATTCAATAAGTTCCACAAAAATAAGGTTCGCGTAAACATATTATTGAAGCTGTTGTGAATCAAAATTATCAGGATCGTGCGTACAGAATTCGTAAAATTATTTGCCTTTATTCGCTTCGAGGCTTGTACACGATTAATTTAAACTTAAATAACTGGTCTATAAAAATAACAAAATGTTAAAAATTATAAAGAATGATGAAAATATAAAAAACTAAAAAATTAAGAATGATAAAAATAAGCTGCCGTCGTAGTTACATTATGCAGCGAAACTAATCAAGGCGGTCGTTGAGAAGGCTTTTAACGTAAGGAGCTTACAGCTGGTACCTAGAGCACCTAACATTTACTTGAAGACTGTATTTTTTTACTTCAAGTAAATACATTGACATGTGTTGAACTATCTGGGGTTGACGTGTCTCGAGAAAAATAAATTACACTTTTTACTAACGTTGTATTTATACCGCGATATTACACGTTTAACAACAAAGAACTACGAAAATAGACCTTAATGCTTTAACATAAAGGCGTTGTCAAGGTTATAAGTTTCGTAGACTTTAGGTATTAACATGAATAGAGGTTCTAAGCTTTTTATATTTCTTGATTTCTGAATTGTTTTTGGAGCAATTGCTTATTTTTATTTTGTAATATTCCACTATGTTTTGTAGTTATTTAATAGTCAGTTAAATGTTTATTATTTATAGAATAATATAACACAATATTTGTAGTTTATACTTTTTATAAGGCATACCAATAAAACAAATAGAAACATTGAATTTAGGGATTTCTGAAATTGTTTTTCAGCTCATATTTTCCCCACAGTTCTATTTCATATAATTTTCACATTGTTCTTAAGACTTAACAGTTTTATGCGACCTTAAACCTTAAAGGTATGCTTTAGAGCTGAAAATATGATAAAGCAATTTCTAAAAATCTAAATCTAGATTTCAATATTGTAAGTAAAGTTATCCATTTCACGGACACTTGAACATCCATTCTTGTAACATTCTGTACATTTTATTACAAAACTTGTGTCACAACCTACCAAACATCTATATAGTACTACATAAGTATGATTTCAATTGCGAACTACCTCGCATGATTACATCTTCAAAAGGGTTGATCTAAATCCAATAGAGCCTTCACTCGACAAAGATGGCTGGTACTAGTCAAGTATGTACCGACTCTGTGATATATAGAACCTGCGAACCTGCGTCGAGTATGTAGAACTGTGCGATATATAGAACCTACTTTAGTCAACACTAAGTGGCTAATATTAGACTAGACGAAACGGTCGCTTTATTTGATCAAAATGTAGAATCACTTAACTTCCATTTTATATATTTTTGACATACTATTGCTACAGCATATCTAGTACTTATGTGTGCAAAAAGGTAAATAAATAATATTCTGATATAGAAATAGTCGTTATTTTGTGAGTGTTCTATGTTTTGATATGTATTTTTAGAAAGGTATAAAGTAATGCAAATATTAGGGTAAAACGGATTGAAATATTTCATAAAAATCTCAAATTCAGTTCAAAGTTTAACGATTACATAGAAATAACTAAATTTCTGTTAAATTATATAGTAAAGTAACAATTTTGCGGAACTAAATATATGTCATATTTTTATGAAAGAAACATGGTTAAAAATTAAAGTAACTATTGTTCAATTAATATCATCATAAAACTCAATTTGAGCCTTTACGTTTTGTTGCTTAAAGTTCAATAAAATTGCTGTCGAGAAAACATTAACTGGCATTTTTAATTATGTTTGTCATATTTATGAATGACTTTGTTTTAGTATTTATAATATTTAATAATAATAATAATATTCCACGACATCTCACACACGGTTGTCTGATCCCAAGCTAAGCAGAGCTTGTGTTATGGTGACCAGACAACTGATAAACATACTTATATATTTCTAAATACATATATATTATAGATAAATTACACCCAAACACCGAACAAATGATCGTGCTCATCACACAATCATTTGTCCCGGGTGGGAATCGAACCCACGACCTCCGGTATAGCAGTCAGGGTCTCTAACTACAACAGGCCCGTCATTTGTGATAACTATATAAGTATTTCTGCAACTTTTATGAATTTGATTTTTAGGAGCTCGGCTGTTTGTACAAACAATAATATGGCCCACGTTTTGCTACATTTCTGATGGTAAAGAATAATATTAAAACATCGTTTGGTATTATAGTTACAAACTTTTGGTAAAATACTTGTTAAAAAATAACAAACCCTTTGAGCTAAATTCACGTCCAACATGACACGTCCCCCGATCAAAACTGCAACATGCATGTATAACCTATGTCCACAATACAGATCAAAGGTAAACATGTAATCGCTTTGACGTCCCTATATTAGTAAAATACTGTGTATTTGTTCATCGATCGTTACCCGTTTTAACGGTTTTTTAACATTCGCTTTTTGAACTTAAAAAATAACTTTTAGAGATTTACAAAAAAATCCTGGCTGGTAAATAGAAGGTTACAGTTAGGTTCTCTTTTTAAATTTGTAGGAGAGTTCGAATTCGAATTTAGAGGCCAAACGCAGGCCGCGTTTGGCCTCTAAATTCGAATTCGGCGTTCAACTATTGATTTTTGAAAGATTGCGTGAATTTAGTTTTGTATCGGGCTATCATCTTTTCTGATCTGTTTTAAGAGTAACGAGTAGTAACTTCTGTAACGGCTAAACTATTGGACTAAATTTCATTAATCAAAATAGTAACTAGTAGAAAGGCCAAAAATTACTTTTTGCCCCGATAACTGATATCCACGTGGACGGAGAAGTAGGCGAATCTAGTAATCTTATAAATAAAAATGAATCGCTAAATGTGTTGGTAAGCGCATAACTCAATAACGCCTGGACCGATTTCGCCAATTCTTTTTTTGTTGTGTTAGTTATTATCAGGAGAAGGTTCTCATGAAAAAAAAAAAGAAAATTGCGCGGGGAAAAAAATAATAATCCTGACCTTTGTTACGATAGCGGTTTGTTGGATCCATCTGCGCCCTGAATAACATAAAGAGACCGGGAACGGGACATAGGCATTCATGCGGGTGAAACCGCAGGGCACAGCTAGTCTTATATATAAAAATGAATCGCTAAATGTGTTGGTAAGCGCATAACTCAATAACGCCTGGACCGATTTTGCTAATTCTTTTTTTGTTGTGTTAGTTATTATCAGGAGAAGGTTCTTATGAAAGCAAAAATATGGAAAATGGTGCAGAAAAAAAGTAATCCTGACCTTTGTTACTATAGTGATTCGTTGGATTCATCTGCGCCCTGAATAATATAAAGGCATCGGGAACGGGACCTAGGTATGCACGCGGGTGAAACCGCGGGGCACAGCTAGTCTTATATATAAAAATGAATCGCTAAATATGTTGGTAAGCGCATAACTCAATAACGCCTGTACCGATTTCGCTAATTCTTTTTTTGTTGTGTTAGTTATTAACAGGAGAAGGTTCTTATGAAAAAAAAAAATGAAAAATTGCGCGGAAAAAAAATAAGTCATCACCGGCCAAACATAAAGGCACCGGGAACGGGACCTAGATATTCATGCGGGTGAAACCGCAGGGCACAGCTAGTTATTAATAAACAACAGAAACAGGATCGAATTTTATTAAAAGTTTATTTTGGGATAAAGATCGCCTTACACGTGCCTCTAATTATTTTATTAGACATTACGCGATGTCTGTCAAATGTCAAATAACGTAAAGCAAATGAGAATAGAAGGTTCGTTTGTAATAAATATTTGAGTGAAAGACAAAGTTCAGTAACCTAGCATTGTTAATTCATGTTACGGAGACTTTTGTTCTCATCGTATAGAATACACGTTTCTGATTCCCGAATTAACTACCTATTTATATAGCTATTTATATTTGTTATATTAAACGAGGTCTTATATATAAACATAATAAATAATACAAAAGCTAAATATTGAATTATTTATTATATTATTTATCATGTCTTTGTTTTTTTATGACCGATAACCTACCCTTAATTTATAGAATTTCAATGAATGATCGCAAGTCATGGTCTTAAGTCATCCCCCCAAATACTACTTCTATTTTAGGCTCTCAAACAATAATAACTTACTGCCAACATGTATCACATACTAATATCTAACCAACACAATATCAATTTAACGTTGTGACGTCACACGAACAGAAACAATTAATTGAAAGATGGAATCAGTATCGATGAATGCGGTCTAATCAAGCTGCCTGTTTTGTCAGCTGCAGGAGCGGCCTATTGTCGGCAGGTGGCCTATTTACATACATATTAACGTTACATATCGCTTGTACAGTACACCACACATGGCTAAGTCTTTGAGGTAGACAGCAGCTTTATATCAAAGGAGTAAGGTGGAGTTTTGTGTGACTTAGTTACTGCTTTGTTATTGCTGTTAAGCTTACCGAGCAATAGATAAATTCTTACCTTTCGCAAAGATTGTTATGTATTGATATTGTGCTTAAACTTGAGGATTTGGTTTGAACACTTATAGGGAATATTATTAGCATTTTAGAGAATGTTAAGAAATCGTAATAACTAAGAAAGAGTAGCAGCATCAAAACAACTTTATTAAAGCAATTTTTGTAATACTTGCACATAAGTTGAGCCAGCTGAGCACAAATCATCCTGCATTATAACTATATCCTTAAGGCTGCCAAATCCCCTGCCCTAACATATGGCACATGCAATATATTATAATCTCAAATTATTACATAATATCACCCCATACTATAAATAAACTGCGTTTCAAATCCCCTTCCAAATCCTCAATGTTAACCCAAAAACGAATACATTTCGGATCACATAAACATGAGATAGTAATTATAACCCTCCAACGTATTATTACACTCGTAAAATAACGAACATAACGTAAGGTTATGAAATTTTCATTAAACTTTCGTAGGGTTAAGCTTGGTCGTCAAAAATATTTCATTAGGGGTTAGTGGCCCTTTTGTCTTGTAAGATACGGCTTTTTGCGTACAATGGTATATAAATATATATACATATATATTTGCGTGTGTGTGCATGTTTTGTGTGATGAAGTTGAGTGTGTATTTCGGTTAGTTGTTAGACTAGTGATATTAGGTTACTAACGTAATTATTTCATAGATAAAGTTTATATTCCTAATCAGTTAAAAACTTTTGTGCCCGGTTAGTGGCAATAGGCTCGCCCCCTATTACATGACACCTAAACATATCGGCGAACTGTGGGTGTACATTGGTACACCTCTGCCTAACCCTTCGGGGATACAGGCGTGATGGTATGTTTATGTTATGTTTTGTTAAAAACTGCGACTCTAGGTAGTATCAAGTTCAACATATTGAACTAGAATGTAATAACGGATGACATAACAATGTTGATTAAACCTTGCCCAAAAACTTACTATAAATAAATTCAATTTACACAAGGTTTTAAATGTAGCTGTCAAAATAAACAACTTAAATCGCAAACATTTACTTTGTGAGCTCAAAAACGTTATTTAAAGCGACAAAATCAACATTTCAATTTATTTAAATTTGTAAATTCTTTAGTCAAATGTATTGTGAATGCCTGAAGCATAGATGCCTGTACATTTCTGCCGTCATTTGTTTTATCTGATAGAGCTCAAAGGTACGAGAGCTGCTTACAGATAGACATGCTTAGTTACAATGAGCCCGAGGCAGGCGGCGTGACGTCACTGCTTAGTACAGTCAGTAGAAAACGAGACATTTATTTACTTAATCCTTTAACTAAGTACGGGCTCGTCTATCTCTGGCCAATTTTATAACGTATTTTTTTCATTAAACTTTTTTTATTTATTGACTATTTTAACAATTCACGACAAAACACCAAGTTTCATTAATTTTTGTCATATTTTAATTAATTTAAAACACATTTTATCCTATTTTTCGGCACCTTTATTATACATATAAACTAACAATATTTGCAAACCATTCAAAATGGCGACCAGTCTTTACAATTTCTGCTTAAGACCGGTCTATTCACGTCAAAAGTCTGTATTTTCCCCGAAAATATATTTACAAAGAAATACATCCACAAAACTACAACAAAGTAAATACAAACATGTTACGGACATTTTCTGACAACATATTAAAAAGCCTGGCCCCGGGCTGGTGACGTCACAAATACATGTATATTGTATTGTGTGTGCTATTAAAAGCACCAATAGCCGTGATTTTATTCTATAAAACGAATACTAGCTGTGGGCGCTGCTTTGCCTGTGTTTTTGATTTTTTTTATTTCAATTACTGAAAAAGTAGAGTTAATAAATAATGTTCGCTACTGGAGGTAAATATGTATTGTTAAGGCTAGTTTAAGGTACTATGTGTATAATACCTTAGTTTCCTGTTTACTTATATAACTATTTCTTTGCAGACTTTTTGGATGATTCACAGTAGGCCGAAAATAAACATCACTTGTGATTTGACCTTTTTCAAATAACATGTTTAAAGAAATTACGATTAAGGCCTAAATGTTTAGTATAATAATAACTTAAATGTTTTTCGTTAAGCACTAACAGCAGGAAAAATAAAAAAGTTAAAAAAATAGTTTCATAACATATTTAAGAGTAAACATGAAATACTTTAAAATAGAAATGCAAACTAAATCGAAATTGAAAATTGATTTTGGTGTAAACTAACATTCGCTTATCATACGGTTGATTGGATAGCCACCAATTACATAAAAATATTGTAATTTATCAAAAATTTACAACAAATACCTTTGAATGAAATTATTTTTTGTGACAGCTCTATAACATTAATGATAAATAAATAATACGTGGCTTATTATTATAGAACTTAAAAATAAATAAAATAAATGCGGACAACATCACATACATTGCTCTGAAACCAAAGTCAGTAGCTATAGCACTTGTGTTATGGAACTCAGAAACAACGAAGGTACCAAAAACACCCAGAACTTGAATTGAAAGTATTATCTGAACTGTATCGACAACACAAAAAGAAAATCATAAGACATTCGTTCTCTCAGTACATTCACAATGAAAGTCTTTTACTTTGAACAGCTATTTATAAAAATACATTAAATTAAAATAATATGTAAAAGCTAACTTAATTAGCGAGCAGAATTCTATTTAAAACTGTTTTTCTTATAGCATTAATGTCAAATGCATCTACAGTAAGCAAAACAGGACAATAAGTACAAAATCTGTTACACAAGTAAATACGAAAGACAATGCAACTTTAATAAAAACAAGCAGTTTCTATTAAAGCTAGGATTTTATTCAGTAAAGTAAACAATTCTAAGAATGAATATCAGTGTAATTAGACTAATTATGTACGTTTGCTTAGCACATGTTATCTTTCATGATTTAAATAAATCCTAGGTATTTGTACTTTTTCACATTGACCGACATTACATAGTTTATGTAATTCAAATGGTCATTCAGAATCTGTATTTCATTTAAATCCGTAATTTCCGTAATTTTTAATACATAGGGAATGCAATAAACCAATTGAGTATACAGTCAAGCAATTTTAATACGGGTTTCAAAAGGTTATCATTAAAGCTTGTTCTTTGTGTTAAATTTTGAAAGGAGGCCTTATTTCAACAGCAAGAAAAATACAGGCCGAAATTAAAATATGCTTAAACCTACAAAGACATTTTCAGTATCAACTAGAGCTAAAGCTAAGCTACATTTATAGCATTAAATATGAAATACCGAGACATCCCAGCAACAGGTTAGCCTGTCAGACGGCTTTCAGCTTAATACAAAACAAATAATGCCGAAAATTTCAAGGGAACTTAGTTATACTTAAACTTTTAATAATAGCACGTAATAGAGACAATTTCATGGATTTTTCGTTCTTTATTGAAAGTATAAACGCATGTACGCGTTTTTAAATGACGATATTATGTCTACTGCTGTCATACGTACATCTGTCTGACGACCAGTCTTGCCATGGTATACTGTGTTTCCTAGTAAATTGGGTTGCGGAGGTCAGATAGGCAGTCGCTCCATGTAAAATACGGTATTCAGCTGAAACCAGTAAGACTGGTAGCCGACCCCAACATAGTTTGGGAAAAAGCTAGGCAGATGATATTGTCTACTGCCTTTTCCCAAGTTTTTTGGGGTCGGTTTCCTGTGTTACCAGGTTTTTGTTATAAATAGTTTTATTAGTATCGCATAATACCCTGTCCTGTCTCATAACAACTCAGCTCAAACATCCACTTTATTGAAGCATAAACTTAAACCAAACATTTGTCAGCATTGCTCCAAGTTAATAAGCAAGCATCAATTAAAGGTAAGCAAAACAGTACAAAGGTTAGTGCTGTGTCGTCACTTTCTAATTGATAGGATTCGGAGTATTTCGGACTGTAGGAATCGAATAACGTCCGAGTGAAAGTGAAACGGGGGGATCGAATGTACCAATATTGATTTCGATGTTAGTGAAGGCTCGATATCTCTCTGTACGGTTGTTGATCACAATCTGTATGTAGCTTGTGTTTTGCGGTTTGGTTATAATTTTCTATGAACAAGGGAGCATGTTCTCTGTATGCGAAAAGGGCTTGAACCTGTAATATTTGTTTATTATTATGATAGTTGCAGACTGGTGTTTATGCATATTGCTTTAATGATCAGACTCATTTAAGAACTATCACTTTTCTGGGACTGAGACGATTTTGCTGAATTCTCATTACATTATATGATAATATTATGAATATTATAGGTAGAGGAAGCGAATGAAAACACAGATCGACTATGTGACAGACAACACAATTAATAACGACTGCAAAAAAAAACGGAAGATTATCATTTTAGCTTTTCGTGCCCTAATGTTTTTTTGCTGTGTATGTATGCTAAGACCAACAAGAGCCTCATGCTACGAATAATTAGGTAGGTAATTTTACCATATATTAAAAAAAATATTAACAACATTTAGAAAACTTTTCGTAAATGTAAAAGAAAAAATAATATAAATAAAAAATAATACCAGATTTAAATTACTGTTCTTTGTTTAAAATTCTATGAATAGAATGGCCATTAATAACATCGTCATAACTTTCAATATGCTGCATTAATACATTTTCAATATAAGTTATATTAATTTAATACTCACGAATCCATTTATTTTCCTGTTGGTTACCTACATTTATAATACAAAGTTAATTAAATTTTAATTAAATACGCAGTTATTGCACATGTAAATTTACAAAACAAAAATATATCTATGTAGTCATAGCCCATGCTCATTTAAGCAAATTTTAATTTAGTAAGTCAGTGTTATGACATATCTACATATTTTATTTTTTATTCGGTGTGTTTTAAAAGTAAGACTGCCTCGTTGGCTTAGTGGTGCTAAGCGGGCCTGCTACGCTAGAGGTCTTGGGTTCGATTCCCGAGTCGACCAAGGTGTTATTGGGTTTTTCTATGAAATTCTCAGTAGCAGGTCGGAGTTAGGATTTGTGCCCGGTTAGTGGCAATAGGCTCGCCCCCTATTACATGGGACCAAAACATAACGGCGAACTGTGGGTTGTACATTGGTACGCCTCTGCCTACCCCTTCGGGGATACAGGCGTGATGATATGTTATGTATGTTATGTTTAAAAGTAAATTAAAGGTACCCACTCACCTATATACAATTCACCTAAAAGCTTAGTTATAAATGCTATTGTTAGTTACAACCTAATACTTATTATAAAAATCTGTTAGCATTCTAAAAATTTAAAAACTACAATGTTTTTGTGAAACACAACTTTTAATTTTTTCTAAACAGAAAAACCTAAATTACGCTCAAAAATTGCCTGCTATTTGTCAATGGCGCCAAAAGATTTCAGTCAAATTATTTTAAAAATTACATTTTAATTTTAGAATTCTATATTTCAAACAACGAATATTAAACAAAGGGGATTACGAGATCTCGCAACTACCAGCCAGCGACACGTTTCAAGCCATTAATCATGAAAAAAGTATAAGCTGTGATGTTTTCGCGCCAAAATTCCTCCAACCACATTCCTAAAACGATTCTTTACAATCTGGATTTCTTTTTTTGTTGAGACGTCGTAATAGTTTTATAATAAGTGATTTAAATTTTTAAAAATAATTATTGCTTGTTTTTGACGAAATATTCAGAAATTTTTATTTTTGTGAGGAAACGTTACAATTTGTTTCGTTTATTGTTATGCACTGTTCAGTTTTAGCAAAAATGGTCTATTGTAAATTATTATTATAAAAGTCACATTAATTTAATGGCAATTCTGATTTCGTTGCGACAAAAATCCCAGTATTCATAAAATAAAATCGTAATAGAACTATAATAATATGTGTACCTATTTATATTTTAATTAATTTAATTATCCCTAACTGAAATAAATGTACATCCCTACCTATATATCCTGTTTAAAAACCCGTTAAATCACTAATCAAATTGATTTCTTTCTCATTCAATTTTATCTAAAACAGTTTACCTGGCAAATCTATTTTAAAAATAAAAAGGTGAAAACCAATATCGGGGCGACCTTTACGTATTTGTAAGTTCAGAGACGACCTAACTCCACGTTCCAATTAATACATGAATTCAATTAATACTTTTCGTTTCAACTAATACACAACTCTTTGAACACGCCTCTAAACTTTGTTTGATCGAAATTGGATTATTTACATTGAAAGTGAACATAAAAGTTAATGTCGCCTGTGTGAGGACGACAGCTATGAAACGGGGAACTCTTTAGAGTACCCACGCAGTAATGAGTAGGGAAATACTTATTTTAAGGCGTCATTGTAGTATTTTATTTTTTATTTTTATGTAGGTGATAGGTCTATCCAGCCAGTCATTCAAAATATAGAAAGTCACCGCATATTTTTATAAGGTGTTTTATGGTCATACTCGCGTCATACTTAACGACATAATGTTGTTACAATTGTTTTAGTTTAATGTAATAAATAAGTCTACTTTTATTACATTAAATTTATTTGTATGTAAAAATATTTTTTTGATAACAAAGAATGCAATTATTATTTAATATCTCCACGACTATTGTTAAATTGATACCCTTACTTTTTTATTCTTGTAATATTCAAATGCTTACAGTGCCTTCATCCGTAGCTTTAATGTTTCCATCACGTACTAGTCGCAACATCTGAAGCGCCGGAACAGTTTTAAAAGCTGTAAACGTCCATTACTCATGGGAAAGTTTAGACAATGAGTCGCATGTGTTTATCACGGGAACTTGAGTAATAACGGACTGGAGCATCTGTGTTGCCAGTGCAGTTACAAAACAACCAGGACGTGTCGTGTTGCCAGAATTAAATTCCTCTCATTTAGTTTTTAGAACAGTTCAAAACATGGCGTTTTATGCTAACGTGTAGCTTTAGCTTGTTTCGTATTTGGTCTAGTTTTCAAATGGTACAGTTTCCGTTGCTCAGTTTCAGGCTGTTTGAATCTTTAATAAGACTGACAAGACGTGTGCAGTAACAGAAATGAGAGCAGAAGTACATTCGTGTATTACCGCAGATAGAAATGTGCATGCAAAAATTATATGTTTGATTAGATGAATGATAAATAGATAAATGGTTACAAAATATTATTTTACTCTTATAGAAAGAGAATCTTATAGAAAATTACTCAGTAAGTGTTTGAATTAACACGTGACAATGCCATGTGTCTCCAAAGATTAAAACAGCTACATTATTTTAAGGAAAAACTGTCATTTTTAAATCACTTCACTATATATTTATTTTACATTTTTTATGATTCTTCCATCCCAACTTATATAAAACTATTTAACATAAAAATCAAACTGTGGAATACATATAAAGGATTGGATGGGATTGAAGTAACTCTTGGCAATCGTAAAAGACTTCGATTGCTCAACTTTGTAAGGTGTAGCTCGTAAAAGGACAGCATTTACGAGTGAAACTTGGCACCGCTCTGAGACATAGATTAGTGAATCATTGAAGCTCTAAAGAACTGTATAAACTGAATCTGTTCGCGTTAATGTCATACGTACATCTTTGGCAGTCGTTAAGTCAATTCTGACAACCAGTCTTATTGTGGGATACTGTGTTTCCCATTAAAATGGGTTGTGGTGCTCAGATAGGCAATCGCTCCATGTAAAATACGGTATTCAGCAGGTAAGACTGGTAGCCGACCCTAACATAGTCGGGAAAAGGCTCGGCAGATGATGATTCGCATTAATTTCATATGCCCGCATCATTGGCATAGTAACATTGAGGTTTTCGCTGTTTGGCATGTAGTGTCTGCTAAAAATATGGAGATTGTGGATTCTTAAGGTTATTTTTAGATAGTTAATGGTAACAGCCGCTCATTTTTTTTTTGTTATTTATTTAATTTATTAGGGTTTGGCAGATGCACAACGTTATTCATTATTAATGTTATAACTTAAAAGTTTACAATCAAACCAAATGTGGCATCGTTTGGTTGCACATTAAGCTAACCAAACTTAGTAGTATACGGAACGAATCTTTCGGTATTCCACAAGATCCCTCCATCCTCATTTCCTTGCGCCATATACAGCTATTAAAGTCACCATTTATTTAAACACAAACGAGACTATTTTACTTTTATTGACATAAACGCGATTCTCTCGCACTCCATCCGCTATCTACTCTGTGTTCTGTACGAACCACCTGCTCCTTGCCACCTACATTTTAAAGTGAAGCTGTGTAACGTTAATTAATTTTTGGTTCTTAATCTCTGTAAAGACTAAAGCTCTGGTTTAATAATACTTAGCTTAGATATGTATCTAATGAAATATGTATCTGTAATTTGACGTTTTGCGGTTGAATGACCAGTCTTAGATGGAATCTGACGCCGTCAATCTACAATTGTGCTAGTGTGGTGATCACTGTTTGATAATTCTTCTAATGAGAAGATACATTTTTACTAACAATAACATTTTTTAATTACTGATTAAATGATATAGAAAATGTACATACGTTTAATTTAAATAATAATCTCTACAATTTCGCGTTTCCTTAAATGTCTGCTGATTTTTAACAAATCTATTTAACTTTGCTTTAAATACAAACTGTTAACGTTACATGGTTTTCAGCTCTTCCCCTTTTATGTTGTACTTAAATTGCGTAACGTGATATGGGTGTGCACGTGACTGTCTACATTTTCAAAGGTTTTTAACAAATAATCTGTAGACATCAATTAACATATTCAATTTTGAGAAGTAATAGTTCTATTCCTAAAATTAATTCTATTAATTATGCCCTCAAAATGAGACTGGCGAGTTTTTACAAAAAAAAATGACAATTCGATTTAAAAAAAATATATAATATAGTCGTGATCGCACCTTCTTTTTGTTAACACTGAATAAACTAAGTAACCGTATTCAGAACTTCACAATTCTGAACTTGTCATGATTGTTCTAGTTAACCAGTAATACTACTGTCATTATCGAAGTCTAATGGCATCCACCATGACAGTGACGTCATCATAACACTAGTTTAGCACGCGCGAATTATCCTCTGTCCCGCCCGTGTCAGATCCGGATATCCGCGCGATATTTCCTTCCGTAGGGAATGGCGTAGGGATAGAATATATCCGACGGATTTTTGGCACATCACTAGCTGGTATGTCATAGTGATGTTTTAGGTGTGACTTAGTTTAGTATTAGTATAACGTTTTATACTCATTTAAAATTACGCCTACCTAAACATATCGGCGAACTGTGGGTGTACATTAGTACACCTCTGCTTACCCCTAGGGGATACAGGCGTGATGATATGTTATGTTTTATAATTACGCTCTGAGTAATTTTCATAACAAAGATTTGTTATTTAATTTAAATTACCTAAAAATTGCGTACAAGCGATTTTGCATGTAACATACGAACTAAACCGAAGGCGTTGCTTTAAACGGAAATATCGATGCTATGAAAGTTTAATAAGTTACAACACTATCTAAACACCTCGATCTTTAATATACCGAACAACTACCGTAAAAAGGAAACGCTAGCAAAGGAGGTCACAACAAAAATATTTTTGACGTCAAAATATTAAAACCTTTTAAGTCGTTCCAAGTTCAAAACTGGCGGCAACTTGTTTGGCTCATGTTTAAATTCTATACTTTATGGTCAGTGAAGTTGGCTGGTTTTTTGGCAATCCCTCTGGCTTAATATTTATTGGTGCATTATGAAACATATATAAATCAGTGGAGGCTTTGCTAACAAGTTTTATAAGTAGCGCAGCTGGGTTTAATGAGTCCGTGTACAGGCTTTTGTGGTGTCGCTTACTTACTCTGCATATAAATCACTGGTTTAAGTATATGTAGAGATTTGGGAGATGTTTTTGACGTAGAAAGCTGGTTAAATATCTAACATAGGTATCTGTGTAAATATTGTACCTAACGCTACTTTTTTCTTTTGTATTAGACACTAAATAAACCATATTCCATCAAACAATCACTACAAAGAAATTAATAAAACCATGTCAGTTACATGTAAAAAAAACCTACTTTTAAACTACACAATTCTCGTTTGTGTCTTTAATTGTTGTCGCTCTTATCCCGTCGTCAACAAATGCACCATTTGACTAATCAAGTCAAAAAAAAGTATCAAGTCTAACAACCGATCACCTAGTAGGTCACTAAACTGAAGGTTGCATGTGGCAAATAATACGTATTTATTTTTTCTTCCAATTTAATCGGTAACGAATCACTCCGCCGGGATACTGATTGACAGATGGCCTGTCTACATAATTGAGACGAATGCGATTCTGCTTGTCTGCCCCGATAAATCTGCTCTTGTATTTTTCATCGATATTTTACCGACATAAAATAAGAAGGACGTTTTCAGATTGATTCTAGTTTGATGTTCGGTCGATTGGTTGACAGCGCTTTTGTTTTATAATAACATAAATCAATGCCACTTCATTTCTTACATTTATCAACGCTATAGAATCTTTAGGCTAAGATCTTAAGTGCTCATTCAAAACTAAATATATTGCTATATATTAAGGGAATGTTTAAGTGGTAAAATAAATAACAAACATTTTAAACGTGAACAATAAGAACATAAATCGTCTCACAGGTGCGACCTAGCTAGCCTGCAGAGCAATTGCAAAGAACATTCTGCAATCTAACAAATCGCCTACAGAATGTAATAAAATAAAACGTAGAAAAATGTTACGACATTTATTTCATACAAAGCAATTCTGAAAAGTCGTGGCCGCTATGCACTACGCTGCAGGTTATAACCCCTTACAGGCAAGTACTGTGACTTCTTCAGAAATCACAGTACCCTTACTTAATCAGATATTCTAAGAGACGTCACTGACAATCTGTGAAGAAAAAACGTGAGGAAACTTGGATTTTGAGAAAAAAATAGTCTTAAATCGGTAAGCTGCAAGTGAACAATCATGGTGGTCAATGCTCATTTAGTCTTTTCATGAGAAGCGGCAAGTCATACCCAGCTGTGGGCCATTTACAGACAGATATTATTATAATTTTAATATTCTCAAAACGCTTAGGGTTCAGAGCACAAAGCTATAAATATGAAATGAACACCTCGAAGTGAGAACTCATAGAAACTACTGGCATTAAGTAGAACTGGTACAACGCTAAGTTATCTTACAATCGTTCTCGACTAACGCCTGTTCTGCTCGGAACTGCGCCCGCTTTATTGCGAAATTTATAAGTTTGTGTGAACAATACGTACATTTATGTTATCCTGGTATTATTGGTGGAATTCTACGGGGAACTTTAGTACTTGTGTCCTACGATTTATTGGTGAAAGAGATTTACCTAGATACTACAATAAATTACGTTCGGTACTATAATTTGCTAAATACTTTTTCATATTCCGACTTTGGGGAATAACTACAAAATGAAAATAGTTCTGGCAACTGTTATCGGTCATTTGCCATTGAAACACCGAGCCGGACGGACGTATATGAATATGAGTGAACCATACATAATATATTTTTGAATTATTTATAGTACATTTCACGTGTATTTGTCATTTCACTTCAGGTTCCTTACAATTCATATTTTTAACTTTATCTAGGTGCCTAACACGTACCATAAGGAAGAAAAATAGAGGAGAGTAACCAAATATGGAATAGTATCCCTAAAATGGAATACCGCCATCTCTCGGAAACGAATACTCCTAGTTGCAAAAGACAGTGATCTTCTGTCTCTTTCCATCATTATACTCGCGTACAGGTTTTGACTTGTCAGTCGGGCGAACGTTGTGGATGCGGTGAGAGTGTTTTGTTTTGGTGCTGTGAGAAAAGTTTTTAAGGTACGTAAAAACTAAGTACTTCTTTCAAAAAGTGATTGAAAATAATATTGTATATTATGACTATGCATTGATTACATGTTTATTTGATTGTTTTAGAGGTTTTTTCTTGTCTGATTGTGTTTAGTAAAAAAATCTGATATATGTTTTGATTAGTTTGAAATTTCCGAATATGGACAGTCCGTGGGATCTAAATATGGACTATTCCAAATTTGGATATCAAAATGTCATCTGGCTAGATTTCAAATTTAATATTTTGGTTTTAGAATGGCGTCTTCGAGTTCAAAAGGCTTTCGCGTTACAGGTCTTTGGCCATTGAATAAAAACATATTCAGCGAGATCGACTACCTTGCTGCCCAACAAGATGCAGTTAAAGATGGTTGCACAATCAATGCCACTCCAACAAAATCAAGCTCCCAGTCGAAAGAATCATCAACAAACGATGCAAGACCACCTGATAATAGTTTGATTTTAATTGAAACTTCTTTCACACCAAGACAAGACACAGAATTTGATCCAGAACCCTCAACTTCCAGGCTTGCTCGCAGTACTCTAAATCTGGTGTCGCCCTATGACATCAGCCCTGTACCAGTTAAAAAAAGAAAAATTTCTAATAGAGGAAGAAAAACAACTAATGCTGAAATAATAACATCTTCTCCATATAAAAATCAACTCATTGACAGTAATGAAAAGAAAAGAGAATAAATTATCAAAGCCAAAAAATAAAAAACAGAAAGAAAAGAAAACTAAAGATAAACAGCAAAAAAAGAAAATCAAGTCTCAAAATAGTCCCATTGATTCTGACGATGAAGAAGAAATACGTTTTGACACAGACAGTGAGCCTGATGCCGTTATAGGACTGGAAGTTCCTGACTCAGAAGATGCAGAGTGTATGTTCTGTAACAGCCTGTTTTCTCAAGATACTCAAGGAGAGGCATGGATCAAATGCCTCATGTGCAGGCTCTGGGCACATGGTGATTGCGCAGGTGCAGAGTTCGATACATGGATATGTGATTTCTGCAAGTAACTTAATAAGTACCTTCTTAAAATTGACCAAAGTTCCTGTAGATCTCATAAAAATAAAGGTTTATTATTCATAGTTTTATAGTAGTCCATATTTGGGTACCTATTCCATAATTAGGTGCCTTTATGTTGATTTTGTTTTAGAGAAAATTTTATATTTTAAATTAATATATGTTAAACAAAACTGTCAATAAGTTAAGCGCAACTGTATGACTGATAATAAATAAGAATAAAAGTTTTTAATTTACAATATCTTTTTCTTTTATAACACAAAAACAAAATGGTATTCCATATTTGGTTACTTTCCTCTAATGTATTGGATCCCATCTAAAATCTTACTGAACTCACACAAAATCCCATTCGCGACGCCGACACGTTGGATTCCTTTGAAAACCCACAACAGCTCAATACAGAACATCCAGATTTCCAACATACTGTATATATTGTAGGTTACATAACCTAATTCGTTAAAAGCATTTGCACCAAGACGTTCCCAAACATGAGTGAATCAGATACGGAGCAGGTCTCAAACGTTACCGAATTCAGAACAACTTTGAATTGCATCGAGATAATGACGAGATATATGGGAACTTAGAACTTGGGACAGTTCAACCTGACGCTCTCCAGGGAGAATGGAAGGTAATTGTAGGAATCGAACTAGTTTATACTTTGAAACTAATGTGTAAATATTATGTTGAAACCTTATAGTACAGATAAGAAGCTAAAGAGTGAGCCTATCAGGGTATGAATCTTAAGCACTAGTATGAACTGGTTTTGCCGTAAATACTGTATCAATACGGAGCGCGCTATTTTAACGAAACTATCTAAAACCCTAATATTATCTTAACAATGTCGAAACCATCGACATCTTCGCATATAAGTCTGTCGTTGCGCGAAAAATAACTTCATCAAAATAAAAATCAGTAAAATAATGTACTAGATACAGGGAAAAAGAGCTCTCCTTGGCACAAAGGGAAACTAGCGATACTAGCGGTCTATGGTATATCTAAAGTCTATGGTTAAAACCAACTGCCGTATTTAAAATGTTATGTCCATACCATGTTATGAAACGCACAGAAAAATTGACGCCGTTTTTGACATGCTACATGATGAGTTTTTTGCGTATCCATTACGAGTTTATTAAGTTTGTTACGAAGCATAGTTAATCTAGTAATAAACACTGATACAAGCTTTAAAAGGTTTTGACAGAATAAAGTGCTTTTTAGCAAGTTATTGATTTAAAAGGGCAATGACATTAAAATGTTATCACGAATAAAACATAACTTTAGAAATATCAATTTCAGTAGTAAATCTTCTTTAAAGAAAAGAAAGCCTTTTAATTTAAATTCTATATTTTTCAACGCGATACAAAATCTCCAAGGTCCAAGTACTATCAATAAGTCGGGAAGTACCATTAAGTGTAAAAAGAAGACTTGCTCAAAGTTGCCCGGCTTCGTTCGTAAAGTTGGTACCTTTTAGAAAATATCTCGCGATTCAACAATACGTAAGAAGCAGTTAAACGCCTCAGATTTACCGGAACCCAGATTGCATTTCCTTGAGTTATGGCCGATCGAGTTGATATTTGCTGAGTTGTGATGCAGTTACGAGTATATGCAGTTAGAACTTGTTCTTGTTGTAAGGTTGTAAATAATCTATTTGGACTGTAAATGTATAGTTTTGATGATTGTCTCTTTGATGTTGACCAACACTGAGGTTTTATAAGATACCCGCACTGAATACAAATCGACGGGCCTGTTGGTCTAGTGTTTAGTGAACCTGACTGCTATAACGGAGGTCGTGGGTTCGATTCCCACTCTGGACAAATGTTTGTGTGATGAGCACGATCATTTGTTCTGTGTCTGGGTGTCATTTATCTATAATATGTATGTATTTAGAAATATATAAGTATGTTTATCAGTTGTCTGGTTACCATAACACAAGCTCTGCTTAGCTTAGCCGGAATATTATTATGATATTATTATATGTTTAAAAAAAAAACAGCCATTGTCGTCCCACTGCAGGACACAGGCTTTTAAATTCAGTTCAGGGATCTTTCCGACGTAACTATCAAACTAGATTCCTTTGTTTATCTTAACTGTCATGTAATTTATGTCTATTGTAACTTAAAAACTACAAAATAACAACGAGGATATACTAATTAATACAATTGTATTGTCTAGAATGGTCTCTAGTCAGTCAGTGGTAGTTCCTAGTCTTAAAAAAAATGTGTATTTCAGGACAATTAATACTCGATGGACTCGGCTTCGCAGAGTGCATATGGCTTTGAAAATTTAATGGATCATATTCCACGTTGCATTTAAATGGATTCGGCTAAATATTGGTAGAGAAACGAAGTTTAAATATTATTTTAATATAACAACAATGGAATAGGGTTTTATACTCGTATTAAGACACGACTATACATTTCTATATTTAATAAATCTTGTACACTATTGCACAAAGGCGGACTTAATGCTATAAGGCATTCCCTACCAGTCAACCTTAGGGTGATGCAGAAACAAATCGTGGTAGATGCACAAGTAATAGCCGGAAAAGAAAAGTGAGTCTATATCATGCCAAATATAATATTATTCCTGTTATTATATAAATCGTATTACACATACTAAGTACCTATTCTTTTTAAACTTATTTTCTCTGCATCATAAATACTCGACCACTCATTAAAAAGTTTCCCACATTACATTTCCATGAAACTGGAAAATTGCCAAATTTCTATAATAACAGCTTTTTTCTTTACTTACAAACATTTTAAAGTTATTTGAATTTTCTTATCATGAACTCTTGTAATATACGATTTTTATATTTTATTAAGATTGAATTTGTCGTCTTTTAATAACGGAAAAAGGAAGGAACGAGTACTTAAAATATTGACGATAAAGTACATAGCCAAACAAGATTTAGTTTTCACTTTATAAATACTGTGATTCGGCAAATATTAGTACGAGTTTTTATCGAGAAAATAAAGAGATGTTTTGCTTGAAAATAAAAAAGGCCATATTACGAAATTATTTATAGGTAAGTCAGGTTATGAAAATAGGCAATTATTTCTGTATTATTTTTTTATAATAAATAACCATATTTCGGTTATTACCTACAGTATCTATGTACTGAACTCACAAAGTCCGCAAACCCCGGGATTTGCCTTTAATAAAAATTTTACATCGACACGAAGCTGTTATGAACTTGCAAATTAATTTAGGCCGGTTTTGGAAACTCAATTTTCGGTTTATTTTATCCGCCAATATTTACTGAATATCAATTATCTGCGACGCTGGCCGTGACGTCATCCATCTAACTGGCCGGTTCTATCCGGTTATAACTTGCTGTTTAGGGTTACTTTGCCACAATTTTTTAGAACTTACAACTTACTTTATTAGAACATTTCGGGGACGTGTGAACAGGTATTTAGTTTGACCTACTTTTGAAGTAATGAAACTACGATGAGATTGGCTTGAAATTACGAACTTAATTTGTTTCTCGTTATTACGAGTAGTAATATCATCGATATCAGTGCACATCTTTTTTTATATGAAGATACACTTTACCGCCCTTACGCCGAAACCACTTAATTTTAAGTGATAAAACGCCTGTGTATTCTGTATAATTAGACATTTCAAGGTAACATTCAACTTGAATAATTTATCTCTAAAACTCACTCTTTATTAAGACATTTGTAGGTCACAGAAGTCCTTGCCCTTAATAAACGTCTGCCCTTAAGACGTCATGACGTCATAAGGCAAAGTAATAAAAAATCTCTAACAGGTAGGAAATTGATACTCCATATAATTGAAGCTTAATTAATGAGACTGACGAGCACCCATTAAAATTGGTCCCAAGATTTTCAATAATGATATAAAAAATTCGCATAAAAATATTTATAACACTGCCCTTAATTAATGTGTATTTTTTAGTTCATTAAAAGGAGGGAGATTTAATTAAATGGAACGCGGATTGTGTTACGCTTGTAATAATCTGAGGACTTACATGTGTTGAGGCTCGGTTTCGCGAACATTTCATTGATTAAAAGTGAGGGATTGTTTTCATGGGGAAAGTGGGGATGAATGGTTGCACAGATTTGTGGTTTATGGCTGTTCAATGATTGGCACAAAAATAGTTTTTATTCGTAGTGTTTTTTTTTAAAGTTTGTCTGCTATTATCGTCAGATTTGTGTTTCCAATTATAATTTAAAAATACACCATATTATGTTTAAGTAATCATAAAGAGTTTGAAAAAGAACTCAACCTCCACCAACGCCTTCCGCAACATTTCAAAACCCCAAATAACGTTACAACTCCTTTGACAAAATTAAATGGATCATAATAAAAGAACGAAATTAAATTTCGAATTTGGAACTCGTGCCACAAAAATGTCTTGACGTTTTAAATGAGGCAAGTCGAGCGTGACGTCAAAAGCCGTTGGTTCTATGTCATGGCGACGCGAGTCGTGACGCGGAAATGATATCGGCAACACATGAGAACCGAAACGACTTAACTCGTCAAAGAATACAGGTGCAATGGAGTCGCAAGATTTTTATTAATTTTTTTTCACATGGACTTGGAAAGAAAGCTTTTTGTACACGCTTAGGAT
Source organism: Autographa gamma (assembly GCA_905146925.1). Taxonomy (NCBI): domain Eukaryota; kingdom Metazoa; phylum Arthropoda; class Insecta; order Lepidoptera; family Noctuidae; genus Autographa; species Autographa gamma. The sequence continues at coordinate 4,009,599 of LR989868.1, read as the reverse complement.
TTTGTTTTTTTTTTAAACGTCATCATCATCCACAGCCCTTGTCCTCCCACTGCTGGGCTTAGGCCTTCCCTTTTTCGTGCCATTGATCCATAAACATGACTTGTAAATCTAAAGTTTCCTTTTTCTTTTCACAGGTACTGATGCTAACACCACGCCTAAACAGCAAACCAAAACATGTAACTACACATTATCTTTCCAATAATTAAAATAAGCTTACTCTCAACATTTCCGTGTCGCACGCATCGCTCGTGAAAGCCGCGGAAGTCGCTCGCGGGCTTATGAAGTACCGCGGAAATGAGATACCGGTGTCTTTATGTTTAGATCAACTTTACGCATGTGATTAATTTATGTCGTTCGGTTGTGTAATGCCAGTATTTATAAGCGGAAAATTAATAAAGTCTTTTTGGGTTATTGACAGTATTTTGTTTGGTATGTAAGCGTCTATATTTCGTTCTTTGGCGGTACCGACGTCCAACGTCTTAACAGGTGCGACAGCTGTACTATAGTTTAAATCAAATACTTTCAAAAATATATATTTTTTTTTTACCTGCCTACTAATGAGTATTTTTTCTCAAATTCCTGTTATTTTCCGAGAGAAAACTCTAATAACACTTTTTCAGAAAGAAACCATAACCTTAGCCCGTTCTATTTCATTAAAACAAGCTTCAAAGTTTCTCAATTACGTATATTACATAAAATACCTAAAAATATATTATAACTCGATATAAAGCTAGTACCAATTTATAAATATTTTACAAGGAATATTAAAATCCTCTCTTTTGCATAAAAGAGCTCTTTCTTATCGCGATCGCTTGTACGGCTTCAATTTAATCTCGCCGGTTGTAAAGAGCATCCATTTTAGTACCGACATTTTGTTTATAAGTTTTCGCTTATCTATTACACGTTGGATATTACGGACGTTATATCACGGATGTTATCTCAAAAGGGTAAGTACAGTTGCGACTTGCGATTCATGTTTTCATACATTATGTATTTTAGCATATTTAGTTTTATCTAAGTATTAAAACCATTTTAAAGAAAGATATTCGATTTAAAAAATATTGGTCTAGTTTAAAAATCTTTAATTCAATAACTTCTTTATTTTTGTCAATAAATAAATAAAAAATCTAATTTCTTACCGCGACGATTTAAAAAATAGATTAACAAAATATTGATAACATTATTTTTATTACGTACAATCATTGACGTACTATATACATAGACTGCTATTATCGCTGGTTTCCCCTTTGTGCCAAGCGAGAGCAGTTTTTAGTCTGAATCTAGTACATTTAGTTTTTCATATAAGTTAATTTTCGTGCAGCGAGAAACTTATATACGAAAATATCGATGGTTTTGACATTGTTAGGAAAATATTAGTGTATAAGATAGATTTTTTAAAACTGCAAGCTCCATCTTCATACATAATTCACGACAAAACCATTTCAACTAGTGCTTACGTTCAAACTCTGATAGGCTCACTCTAGTTCCTTGTGTATACTCTAAGCGTACAATAAATTCACATTCTTTCACACACCTTCTAAATTCAAATAATTTGTATTCGAATTTTAATTCAAAATTCGAATTATTCCTCCGACGCGATAGTTGATAATTATTATTAATCTGCGTCGGATAATTCCGTAATGGATGCGTTCTGCCCACTCGTTAGCCGGCTTTGTTTTGAATAGTTTTACACTAATACCACAAGTTTTGGAAGCCATTAGTGAGGCCTCATCGGAGAGCACGTAGTAATGTTCCGTTACTATTACTGTATTTAGACTGTATTGTAGTTAGTATAGCTGGTTGATCAATCTTAGCCATTCCTAGTAGTAACAACTTAGAGTACCTATACATAAACAACTAGAGTGAGCCTATCAGAGTTTGAACGTTAGCATTAGCGTGAACTAGTTTTGTCGTGAATTATGTATGAAGATGGAGTTTGCCGTTTTAAAAAAATCTATTTAAAACACTAATATGATCCTAACAATGTCCAAACCAGCGATATTTTCGTATATAAGTTTCTCGTTGCGCGAAAATTAACTTAAATCAGTAGACCAATGTACTAGGTTCAGACTAAAAACTGCTCTCGCTTTGCACAAGGGGAAACTAGCGATAGTAGCAGTCTATGTATATAGTACGCCAATGAGTAACAACGAAAGCAAGGCTGTGGAGGTCAGATGATAGACTGACAGACAGACAGCAGACAGACATTGACGGAAACCGCTTCGAGTAAAATACTGATATTCAGATGTAGGTTCCGGTCTAGGTAAAGGCTAAGTTGAAGATTGCTCGTTTATTACTATGAAATAATTCGTGAGATTATCAAATAAAATAAAATAATTTAATGTACAATCATTTAATGCTTTCCAACAGTTTATCAGATTTTGTACTAGTAATAAAAACAAAAGTCAACATGTCCGTCAAACCTAAATAACTTGTCAACAAGGCAGGCCATCATCAATAAGAAAAATAAAAGTTTGACAGCCCGTCAAAACAGTATGAATAAATAAGTGAAGGGCAGGACGCAGTAAGCCTACTCGAGCCAAACTTAGGTAAAATATTAAACGATCGAGCTCTGAATTTCAACAACTTGCTTAATAACTTAAGGTTTTAAAGATGTTTTAGGTGTCTTAGAAAAACTTTAGTTTGGTTAAATATTTATCTTTGCTATTTAAGTAGACCAGATTACGAAATTGCCTTAACAAAAAAGTTCATTTTTAATATTGCTTCCAATATTCAAATGTACTTTATTCTGCTACCCATTTATAATAAAAGTTGCAAATAACACAAAAGATCTTAAACTCATACATAACCTCAAAATGACGCTGTCAAAACTTCCCATAGGCATTCCCGCCATGAATAGCCTTGCAACTCTTAGCATTAAGGAACTCCCAATTGATTTTCCGTGTTCGCGCGATCTCGCATAAAAAATGACCTATAGTAAAGGTAAGGCCGAATAAAAAAGTTGTTTCTTATGCACTTCATTATTCATAATGTTTTTCGGTGATACCCTCGCGAACTTCCCCCGGCCTTGTCACGATATTAAGTGACAAATTATAGCCGAAAATCGAAGGAATTTTTCATGAACTCTCGAGTTGCGTCGGGAATCCGCCTGCTTGTGATTTTTTTATAAGTATGTGTCTTTATTAGGTTTGTTGTATTGCCTAACTTTTTGGTGGCTGTCGAGAGATTTCGAATATGGACACGGATAAATATTTCTACCATTGAAATTTGAGCAGTATTTTTATAGTTACTGACCAGTACTGCCAGTCCCTCAGCTTGAATAAGTCTGAATTAGCTTCTCAACTGTAAGCTAGAGCCATAACCTGTACATATTGACAAACAATGACTAATCATAAACAGTCAAGTCCTACATACAAAGGGCAAACTTACTCCTTCTGCATCATACAAATGTGCCATAGCTTAATGTACATACATTCTTATTTATTATCCCATATGTTTATAGGCAGACTGTTTACTTAACAGCGCCATTAAATAATATGTAGGCGTATTTTGTCGCACACCAACTATGCATTATCTCTTAAGTGCTTAGCATAAACTGTGGCGCGGAAAATTTGAAACGCCATTAGGTACGGTTTTGTAATGTGCCGATAAATTATATTCTAATGAAGGGGATATAAAACTATTATTATATGTAGGAAGCGAAAATAAATATTGACCGCAATTTATAACGTCGACAGTTACCTCAATTAAAAATAATTTGGGATTACTTCAGGCACCTTTTAATAGATCAATAACATAGCAACCCCAATAGCTACAATACATATCATTTCAAAAACCCAAATCAGTAAAAGTACAAGTAAAGTAAATAGTATTTTAGTCAAATATCTCTACATTCACAAGCCAAACAAACGAAATAATAAGAAAAAACCCCAAAAAAATACAGATTTAATTGAAAAAGCTAACCAAACATCCAAAAAGAACGCGTGATTTAAATAAAAAGGAAGGCTTTGTTTTCGGAGGGTTTAGCGTGACACAATGGCTTTATCAATGTATCTTGTGTACTGATACTGTCTGTCTGTTACGGTTTATTTTATATGTTATTCTATTTTCCACGACGTTTACAATTTAATGGAGAATAATTAATGTACTTCTGAACCATTAGCAATTGAAAGAAAAAAAAATGGGGAAATCTTTCTTCTCTGACAAGAAAACGGACCTTTGTTTTTTGCTGAGCAAGAAAATTTTGAGATTTGATATCATCATCATCCGCGGCCCTTATCCTCCTATTGCTGGGCATAGGCTCCTTGTCGTGGTATTTCTACGGCATTTGATATAAATATATAACAATAATCATAAAAACCTCTATAATGCGACGTTGCCAACCCGCGCGGGATGAACGCTCTTAAGATAATAGGATAAAAACATGTTACCGTAGTAACATAAGCTTGTACATTATGGAACATGTATTAAAAACATGGAACCCACGATTTCAACCGAAATCATAAAAGAATAGTTAGCATTATTCTATTTACTTAAAATCACTGAAGGCTGTAGGAGGGATGTGGGCGTTAACATACAAAAAGTATTGTTTAATAGTAGCTACATATTGAATAGACCGTTTTTCTTTATCTTATTTTCCTATCTCAATTCCTCGTAAATAGTATTTTTGAAAGTTTTGCTGCTTGAGCAAACGAATTAGTCTGCCCGTGACCATGATACCTGCAAAGGTGTCGAAACGTCGGGAACTAAAATCTTAATACAAACCGCGATCGCGTTCGCGCAAATCCGTAAAAGTAGTTTTATTTGAAACAAAATAGGTCATAATCATGAGCGTTTACTGCCTAGATTAGCCGGATTATGTCTTAGTAACTAGAAAAAATATAGAATGTTCAATCTAAAGTACCTATCATATTAAAAACGTTGTACTGTAATAACGTAATCACTTCTCAGCTTTGTCAGTGTCTCGATACAATATCCGGATGGCAGTCAAGTTGCCGATACACAATAACTTTGAACCGGGCCCAATCTCCGCCCGGATGTACCAGTTTCACCCCCCATAAAGCCACTTCACACTGCCGCAGACTTTAATCTCAGTTGAGTCTGTTCTTGTGTGTTTGTTTGATAATAATCTGTTTGTTCTTGTTTTCACTTTATAAAATAAAAATTGTGATCAATTTCAATAGAAAAAGGGCTGGAATAGGGTAAATAGACAACAACAGATCGGATTTTTATTAAACAAACGTACTCCTATGAATTTGTGTTGTCTAGTGCAAGTAAATCTAAATTAATTTATGACACACATAACTATTAACCAAGAACCTAACTAACAGTATTATTAAAATAAAATTAACTATATTAACAACAGTTTAAATTAAAAGATCAGTGTCTAGTCGTATTTAAAAAGTAATAACATAACATCAATAAACCATTCATAATTGGGCCAAAGTTGCTTACGCCTTCGTCAAAATTCCAGCGAAAAATACAACTCAATCAAACATTCCTGAATTATTAAATAAGTCAAACAAATATAACAAACGAAATTAATAACCTAACTCCCACATATTCTACAATAGTTCACTAAAAATATTATTTCACTAGCTGTGCCCCGTGGTTTCACTCGCGTTACTACCTATATCCTATGGATCTCTAACTTTTTGAAAATTTAATATATGTTAACCGCAGATAGTGTAGCTTCCCAACAGTGAAAGAATTTTTCAAATCGGTCAAGTAGTTTCGGAGCCTATTTAATTCAAACAAACAATCAAATATTTCTTCTTTATAATATTAGTATAGATAAATGTCTTGGAACCAACACACGAAATAGTTCTCTTTGACTTTATAATGTAGAATATAATTATAGGTGTTAGAAGAATTTCGTTTAGTTCATATTTCATTCTATATCGTATAGGGACTAGAAAATTATGGATAAATCGTTAGTCATGCCTATGTAGGTTTTTATTAATATTTTGATCCTACTAAAGTCTCATGCTTTCTCTTTCTTTTTTACTATAAATGAAAAGAATAGAGCACCTATCCCACTTTTGGTAGTAGTCCTCCCAACTATATTAAACTCTTTAGTAGGTTTTTACTACTTTAATTCTAGTTAATACTTCCTAGACCAATTCCGTCAACAGCCAAACGTAAACTCCAAACTACCTTTAAAGAAACACAAGCAGTATAGTTTAAAATAGACTTTACAACTATCGTTTCTACGTACTTGTACAAAAACAGGTCTTATTTCAGAAACTCTTGGCTATACACTTTGAGAAGTTTGCTCGCTAATGGAGCTTGAAAAAGACACATTATGAAGCGAACTTGTGAGTTAGTCTGCATCGAAACCCTGTAAACTTCCATTGTATAGACTACGGTATTCAGTGTACAAATGAACGTGTTTAATGGTCTGAATTAATATTCAGGTATTTTAGTGATAGCGTTTCAATGTAGAATGTAAACGACATAACTATTTAAGCGGTTTTTCAATATTTTGATTTAATGCACGAGCTATATTACTAAGACTTCGCTGTCTATCCGTTACTAGGCTATATCTCATGAACCACGATAGGCAGACAGTTCAAATTTTCACAGATTTCCGCTAGTAAAAAATAGTCAATGGTATGAATCCTTCTTGCGGGATCCGAATCACACTTGGCCGGTTTAACTTATTGAATGTTCAAATGAAGAAATAAAAAAACCTCACGCCATACGCACAGTTCCAGATTACTAAATTCAAGATTAACTGTACCCAAAACCTCTGAGGACTAAATCTTAGCACAACTTGGTTTCAAAATCAGTCTCACTCACTCTGCCTACCCTACAATTACATAGAGGTAGTCGGTTGGATACAGCACAATGTGCCGTCGAAACCGTACCTCATTATTGTCATAATAAGCACAAAGGATCTTAGTTAAGCCCCGTATAAAGCACCAACTGGATCTACACGTGTATTCGGTTTTATTTATCTATGTGTGTGTTTATCGTGATAACACAAACACACACGTGCTCAGTTTTCGAGGTCTCGTCTGTTTGGAGAAGTAAAAGAAAATACGCGTATTTGTGGAGCTTTGTTATTTATTTTTTGTAGATTTTTTTTGGTTATTTGTAACGTATTAGTTATATCGCTGTATGTAAAAAAGCAATATGAAATTCTCAGAAGTATTAGGTCCTTTAGAAATCTGTACCACTAATCTCTCGCAATAACTAGAAAACAAATTCAAACTATTAACCATCTTTTTTAACGTCTATCAATTAAATGATTGATAAATAAAACAACAAAACTTTAATTCCTTAGTTTAATCCTAAAAAATATGTAAATAAAATACAAAGAACTGACTTCTATCTCTCAAAAAGTCAGCCGCCAAGAATCGACAACCCTGCAGCCTAATTCCAAAGGTAATGTTGCTATTAGGACTTATAACTATCGCAAAACGCGCCCCGGGAGTTGCCATAACGTTGAAGTGTAAATGTTTTCATACCAAACGACACAATGGCGGGGAAATAATGCGGAATAGCGGCCTTTACGGACGCGTCAGTTATGTTATGATGCCAGCATTCGTAGTCGGCAACGGAAATATAAATAATATTTAAGTATATATAAAAATAGTATGATTGCATCTTTTAACTTGGCAAATAACTTTTTAAAGTTATTAATAAAAAATACTTCCTAATATGCACACGATTAAGAGTTACCTACTACTACTTGCTAAAATTTAATAATTCCACTAAGTTAGTCACATAATTTGCAAAAAAAAATACTCAAATAGACAGGGTAAAAATGACGTTCTAGTAGGTAATTGACATTACAAACTATTTAAACAAAAAGAACTGCCTATCAACTGCATAATCTTTGCCCAAAACAACCGGAAAACCGAACCCCCAACTTAAACGAACCTATGACAGTTGGTTGAAACACAAATAAAGTTACAAACCCATGTCTGGCCGCTTCTAAAACTATTTGTAACAATTTTTCAGGTCGCCCCTAACTGGCAGCGTTCGCTCAGCGCCTCCCCGCGAGGCCGCGGTACAACTTTAATGTTTTTCGTGTCTCGCCTCCTTTGTTCTGCCTCAGTTTACCGCCACACTGCAAGGGACGTTGTCATGTTTACGCCTCAAGTTTCTTGGACCCCTTCCAGTCGCGTCATTCCCACAAAAATCCCCTGGAATGTAGCCACGATGATAAAATATTAAAAATATTTAGCTGTACATTCGAATTTTGAAGGCAATATTTTAGGCAAATAGGTTCGCTATTTGAACATGACGTTTAGGATCGTACGCCGAGTTTTTTAGAATACGTTAGCGTATTTTGAACACTACGTTACTCTTTATAATATTACACATTTGAATATCAAAGCGTATGTCTTTAGCACGAAATAAAACCACGAAAATCACACTAAGCTATTTCTCTTAACATATACGAGATACGAGAATTTTGAAAGAAATAGCGAGAAAAATGTTTCGATGTAAAGACTATCCGCTGGGTTATAAATCGTGGTACATCTTACGAGTCATTTATACTTCTGTAAACGTCTCCGACAACGATACAATGTTTCACTCAGCAGCCAACATCGAGGGCAATAAAACTGACTGATAACTTGTCGTGTATTTATGTAGGAAATAGAACTAATGTGCGTTTTACTTGCTCTTATAATATCAATGTGAGACATCCATTTTTATGACGTGGTACGCCTATACTGGTGTAATAATGTTACGCTCTCGTGTGGCTTCCGATAAAAAGACGAAGATATTTGACAAGCGAATGGATTGCATCCGCCATTATGCTAATAACAATAAAAAAGCGTTATCTTGTTTCAGATATAGTTTCTAATATCAATTTTGTTGCTACTTTGCACTTTTCTAATTTATAATTTTTAAGAGCTTTTTATTTCCGTAACAACTTTATTTATTTGACAAAGTGCTGACGTCAGGTCACATAATATACTTCTTTGGCCACAATGTAATTTATCTACCCCAGCTGCTTCACATGCATTTAAATGACTTGCATTATTTGGAGCCTCGCCTTTATTCATAATATGCATAGCATTACATTGCCTTTTTAACCGGCTTAAAAAAAGGAGGAGGTTCTTAATTCAGATATCTGTAAGTTTTTTTAAAAAAGGAACTGATTTCTTTTTCATACATTTCCAGCTCCGATTTTATATTTCGAATGTTTTTTTCTTCTTCTTTGATTCTATTTTCAAACTGAAGAAAAAGTTGGTAGATTTTTATTTTATTTATTGTCTAAGGAAAGTGTTTTCTACGATCTCTCGGCTTCGTAGTTAAATCAGTGCGGCTTATGGCGCTTTTAATCGAGCAATTTAATATAATGAATGTGGTCTATTAGTCGGACGGGGTTGCCATCAACCGCTAACTCAGAATTAAGCTTTTTCCTCCAAGCATTTAGTTTAATGTTTTATGTTATAGTTAATTTAAACCGCACACAACATAAGTGTTGGACTAAAGCGATAAACAATTTTCTTTGATGATATATTTAATTTTGTATCAGAACGAATAAATTGAATACGGCGTGTTCTGCAATCAAAATGTTCTTTCATCTTATATTTATTATTCACAAACTAACTAAGCCGTTTTAACCTTTCGATTTATACTTATAAAACAGGTTTTAATGAAATTCCATTAGGATCAATTTATTTAGGATTTATTGTAGAAATCTTCTACAAAAGTTCATAGTGTTATATTCTAGTAACCTCACCTAGTTTTGTATTAAGCCAATGTCAGTTAAAGTTATTTTCTTTAATATGGGATAATTTATTTCAATTCAATAAACAATGTATATATAAATTTATTTTAAAATGAACATCAATACAAAATACACAGTCTTCGAGTCAGACACAAGCAATAACTCTTTAACACCTATTTGTAAGTAGGAACCAACGAGGTTGCATTTGAAACTATAGAGTGAGCCTATCAGAGTTTAAACCGTAAGCACTAGTGTGATCAAGTGTTGTCGTGAATTATGTATGAAGAAGGAGCTTGCCGTTTTAAAAAAATCTATCTAAAACACTAATATTATCCTAACAATGTCAAAACCATCGATATTTTCTTATATAAGTTTCTCATAGCGCGAAAATTAACTTAAATGAAAACCGAAATGTACTAGGATCAGACTAAAAACTGCTCTCGCTTGGCACAAGGGGAACCTAGCGATAGTAGCAGTCTATGCATATCATACGTCGATGGTAGGAACATTCCCGAAGCAATAACGATGGCAGGTAACTAACGTCCCTTGTTTCCTTTTAATATTTTCCTCAGACACCTCATGCATTAAATATTAAAACGAACGAATAATGGACGACACTTTGAATCTGCGTTGGCTATACTAAGTTTAATCGAGCAATTTATTATGAAGAATGTGCTTCGTTAAGCCCGCACCTCCCCTGGACGTTTTTAAAATCGACCCGCTGTTAGTGCATTGATTGGACTGTATTTTTTATTCTTTATCAATTTTTATTCAGTTTTAGAAATACCTCGTTTAGCATAGTTGCTTTTAAAACAGTTTTAGCGTTATGTTTTAATCTAAATACAGCTTGATTATTTGAGTGAAGCAATAATAATTAAAAAATACATACAAGAGTTTGTATTTCATTATAAATTTAATAATCTGTTATAAATTTAGTCCTTGATAAAGTGAAACTATTTATTACATATTTGAAACCAAATTAAGAGGAATTTATATCTAGGAATTAATCGAATCTAGAATTTATTAAATCTAGGAATTTATAAAACTAACTACACTACAGTTGACCACAATTTGCTTTGTGGCCAACTGTAACTTGGCCAGAAAGCAAATTAATATATTTTAACCTATGGTACTGTTTCTAAAGTGTCATAATTTTTTCATACACTATAAGTCAAACTAAAGTCTTTATACTCACAACTACATACATTATCCAAAGGCCATCAAGCCAACACTGATTTGTAATAATCTCATCCGCTGGCCTGACCGTAAATCTAATAAATTTGTTTTATCGTGCAATTTATAATAAAGAACATGCTTCGTTATTGCCGCAATTCCCCTTAAACGTTGGGGTATAATTTTATAAGGTTTTCTTAGAGTTGGTAATAAACTTAATATTAGCTAGCTAATGTAGGTTTTATATTTTTTGTATATCTCGTTGGTTTAGAATGAATTTTATTAAATAATTAGCTACAAAATTAATACCTTATCAGGGCTTACATTGATCATGTTTCCAATTTTAAAGGTACTTTTTTGATAGTGTAATTCACGGGAATAAGTGCGTACATGCATGAATACCTATTTTGGGGCTTGACATTTCATCCGGGTTACACCGGACCTGGTCGCAAGCAAACTCAAAACCCCAAAAAAGGTATTGATGCATGAACGCGCTTATTCCCGTGAATTATATTACTATAAACATGCAGGGTGATAATTTTAAAGTTTATACTTTTTTATATTTAATCTGAATACAAAAATGTAGTTACATGTATAGTCGAACTTAAGTTCCATTTTCATCCTTTGTACGGACTTTTCGAATGTTGATTGAATAATAAAATATTTTTCAGGATTACTCATGCATAATAAAATATTACGTGCAGGAAAAATAGGTTTCCTTTATTTAAACCTAAATGTTTTAAAACAAAGTAAAGCAGTTGTTTTTAAATCTGCTACATTTTATTTGCTCGCCATTTTTATAATGAAGATGGCTCTTCATGTTGCTTCATTAGGCTAAAAGCTTTTGTTTTTTAAACGACCAACTTTTTTAACATTGACTCCTTTAATGAACAATTTTTAATTTTATATTTTTTATCTCGCTGTTCGCTATATTATATGCTCTTCCTTTGCTTCATTATCAAGAAAGACATAAATAAAACAGTATTTACAATATACTACATAGTACAGGCAATAACTAATTTGGGTTCAGATAGCCGAGAGTGAGTTGTCAATTATCATTAACCCAAATTTAAAAACAGTTTCTTAGGTTTACGCGAATGTTAGACATTGAAATATAACTACTTTTTATGGATGTGACCATGATACCCGCCAAGGTGTCGAAACGTCAGGACCTAAAATCTACAATTAAACCGCGACAAAATCCGGAAAATGTAGTTTTATTTAAAAGAGCTTTTACTCTTGCATTCTCTTCCAATTTTAATCCCATTAGTCAGTACTTACGGGATACATGGCTTGACAATGCAAGCTTTATTCTTTATTTCAAAATAAATTAATAAAAATAATTAATAAGTACAAGAGTTTATCATCTGTTATTGTTCGCACCGTGAATCATCGCTGATAATAACGGAGTCTGCACTTAGGGTGATGGATCCTACCTCGATCCCCCATCTAATGATAAATGGCTTTGTCAAACCCCTGAATGTAGGTCACTGGCGTCTAATGGCCCCACACCGATATATTTTAAAACCAACGACCTAGTGTTGTTTATGGCGATTATCGAAGTTTACGATAAAAGTTTCTCAGTTACAGGCCGGGAGATATTGTTATGGTCGGGTTATCGATTTTGTTGGTACAGGTGATGTATTATTAAATTGGCCAGGTGACTTAGCACAAAGGCAGTGTATTATACCACTGATACAAAATAAGTGTTATGATATCATATAAAATACACTTTTTTCCACAAATGAAAACAACATAAAAAATATCATTAAAACTGGCGAAAGCATTTAGGACTACTCTACTGTATTTAGTAAGCTCCAAATCGCCTTAATTAAAAAAGAAGCTGAAGGCAGATAGTGCGCTTTACTAGATACCAAATGTAGTAGCAATTACACCTTAAAGGCTCACACTCAAAAACTATCAAATTATTTTAATCAAACTTACAACCAACACCTTAAGTTATCACTATTCCAAACGCCACCACAGGCTCAACAGTTACCCCAGCCTTCTCACGCCACCGATTACCATAACACATCTCATATTATTATATTACTATATAACAGCCACATTAAAATCATCCAAGTAAGACATAAAGCTGGAGATCTGCCAATACCTTCATAATTGACAGACGGATTGATGGCTGTCTGTACCTGATTATTCAATCAGCGTTTAGTTTTATGAACTGTTTTATTGAATATTCTTAATCTTTATTTAGACAAAAAGGTTTTGGTAATGTAAAGTTTCAGGTTTCAATGATTAAGTATAAAGTTGCACGATATCTTTAAACATGACAATAATTTACGCAATAACATAGGTAGTTCACATAGGTATGTATTATGTAGAAAAAATAAAAATATCCTTAGAAAAATTACCTTCAAAACAATATATATTCATAAACAGTACAAACAACTTATAATTCTGAAAATAAAAGTTAGTCAACATAATTGTTCCTATTTGCGTACAAAATCAACAGCAAGCCATGTCCATAACTCCTTTAAATTCTAAAATCTAATAATATCCATAAAATGAAACTTACTAGACGCCACTGAAATGTGAGTGTACGTGAGTAAACCCACCTTTTTACGTGACGTTCCGTAGCCTTGCCCTTTGGCAGTTACCCATGAGTCATGCGGAACCCTATTCGCGCCCTTATCATCTGTGGCCGCCGGCTGAACATTCACTCTCGTATTCACCGCGGAACCATCGCCCCGAGCCATACAGATTAAATGGAATACATACATTCATTATCTTAATGTTAGAACTTAAGAACGAACAAATATCAATTAATATAGTGCTCTCTCTTTTACTCATATAGTAAATACTTCCATTGAGTTCTATTACTTGAATACCAATTTTAAGTATCCTTCTCCCCATTTTGATATTATTAACTATCTGTATTTTACGTTAGATAGATACGCGACCTCTAGACAAATCTCTTTAAACTATCAGTCAGAATGTGCAAATTTCATCTAAACCAGCTCAAAACTTGCATAAAACTTAATAACTTGCATGGTCGCAAATTCCCCATTCAAATTATTTGTTATTTGGCTTAGCCCAGGTCTGGCGTAAACGACGGCCATACATTAAAGTCACAAAAACAAATGATTGCGCGGAATGTGGGCAAAACTTACTGATATACGACTAGATAATACAGTCTCAGATGGCACATAGCTCAACGTAACGAGGCTTTACTGCCCGCCCCTGGCCCGTAAATTTAGGCCCACTATTCTTTTCCCGGTAGAATTTTGCAAATTTATTCCTAGCACAGGGAATTTGGAGCATTTATAACTCTTTGATGGCACAAACCAGTTAGGTACAATAGTTATTTTATGCATATTGTTTGGCTGCTGTTTGTGGGTCGAAGTTTACGATATGAGCATAAAGAGCATGTGGAATCAATATCCAAAGGTTACGCATAAAATACTTAAATGAAAAATCTCACACAACAAGCAAGAAAAACTTATTTACGATTTTTTTTCATTATACATACGTACTGTTTATATAAATATATTTAACGGAAATAAGCGCTTATAGGTCTGCATAAATTACTTTTTTGAGCTTGACCTTTTATGCATGTATGTACGCGCTTATTCCCGTTAATTATATTACTATAAACATGCAGTGCAATAATTTAAAAGGTAACATTCATACTGTTGTTCTACATCTCAGTCGCTTAAACAACCTTCATAATATTATTACTTTCTGGTTCATTAACCTTAAAGAATATTAGTCTTTTAATATTTTAAAATGAGTAACGAGAACGATGAGTGATAGCCGGCCGACAAGTAATGAGACATGTCGCGGCAGGTACATTAGACATTGCCTCGTTTCTCATGTACCGTACATAATGTGAGCAGCACCTCGTTAACTCGGTTATTTACCGACCTGTTTGCTTTACATGCTTGTGGTACTAAGTGAGATTTACTTTACCTACAGACGAAGATCCTGTAGCATTGTTTTTCTTTAATGATTTAAGGTTTTTTTCGGAATCTTTGTTACATCGCTGCTCGATCGCTGTTAAGCCAGCGAGTTAAACATACGGATCTAATATATTTTTACGCTATACCTGTGTGTTCCAAAGCTAAAGTTAAATTAAGAGATTCTATTTTTTTATTTTCTTATTTGTAGATTTGAGACGTGGATAAGAACTTAAAACGTCAGCTATATTAGATTCTGCCCATGACATCTGCAATTAGACGTTAAAACTTTGGGAACTTAACAAAAATATATACCGCGATAGAATCCTTTAAAAACAGTTTTATTTCCAATACAAGCATAACACATTTAAATTCCAAGAAAGCATGGTAAAATTTTTGTTTCTTCCAAAACAAATTTTCATACAAAAAGGTAAAATATTCGTGCCATAAGTGTCTACGTATATGGGACAATGCAAGGCATAAATCGGCCATTATCTCTGGGAGCAGTTCCCGGAGCCGTTTGATTCAATTCCGAGGATTTACTGCACCTTGCCCTTCCGACACCTCCGCAGAACATTGTCTTGTTGCTAATTCAATTCTCGTATGACGTCACGGCTTAGCTAGTTGACACATGTAGGGATGTGCTGAAATGTAGAGCCGTTTTGAAAATGACGACGAGTTCTGGCAGTTCTATTACAAACAATATTTTTTTGTATTAATTGTGAGTATCATTTATTTATGTTTTTTTTTCCTCTTTTTAGTTCCTTGAGTTTATGTCAGTCTTAGAGACATTTTTTTTTTGAGTACCTTCATTCATATTAGCAAAAGTAGGTAACTTACAACTGACTTAAACTTATAGCTTTTCCAGGACCTCTATGTAGACATTTTTATCTTAGAATAAAATGATAAAAAAATATCACGATCAACGCAATAAATAACTGTAATTGGCGAAAATAATGACACTGTGATTACAGATACGGGTTTATTTATATTCTTTGTACCTAAAGGGTATTATTTATCTTGTCCCTGAAAACATCGGGCGATCCCTTCCTACTTCCCACGCGGGTAGCTTGCGGCAACAATGGCTTTATGAAGAATTTTGTCCACTCATAATATATTATATTTTGTATACATAACATACATGCTATGTGTCCACTTGACATTCTTCTTTTGGGGTCAAGGGTCAATAATGATGAGCAAAGCATTTTCTATTTACAGTACGTTTAGAGTCACTTAGATTTCGAAAAAGGAATAGAACACTCTTCAAATTCATTTCATTAGTGGCCAGTAACCCCATAAGAGGAAAATAAAAACCAAACAGTTTTGATCTAAAGGAGTTACTCCTCAAATCATTTAATGTATTTATTTGGTGGTTAAGTAAATAGTGGAAGCTTATACCTTAATAGCAGACATTATCTACGCCTCCAAATGTTTGTAGGTGTTATTGTGTATTTTCATTTATACACTACTCAAAAGAAATTTCGAAGAAAATGACTTTAAAGGTCACCGAGAAGGGATTTTCTCTGAAGAAAAAGTATAACGGATTATGGAAAGAATGAAGATTTTTAAAGGGGCTGAAACTGTAAGAAACGTCTAGACATAGTTACCGATTTATGAACAATGGCTAAACTGCCATCAGTCTGCTGCATTCCACATTAATCGTTATCTTCGACTCAATAGGTACCGATGTCATAAATAAAACCAGACTAGATATAATAATTTAAATGTCAAAATCTCGTCTGTAAGTTTTGAAGTCTACATTTCTGAAATAGAAATTATTCAAATTCAAAATTAACGAACGGGTATTTTTTAAGTAATCTTCTAGATCCAACTATAAGCTTTACTTTAGTTTTCACAAAGATTAGTCTACGGCTTAAAACTATTATTAGAACACCAAAAAGGTTAACCAACCGACCTCTAGACCTCATTGGTCGGCAGATTTCAAATCTCGAACATTGCGAGAAAGCTGGCCGAAAAAAACATGATATTACCGAATGCGTGAATCATCTGAACAATGTTTGCGACAGTTATGGCGGCGTTCTCCTGAGTTATTGTGTTTCAGACTCAAATTTACTGTGATTTAACGTCTACCGGTCGTTATTTTTCTTGGCATTTTCCTTGTGAATTGCAGGGGGTCGTATAGGACCGCTACGTCGCTGGGGAAACCTAGTGCGCTCATTTATTTCTTCTTTGTTGCAACTGGATATGGAAGTGGGAGTTAGGTAGTCTTATGTTATTATGTTAAAAAGTTATTACTAGGCTAGTTCTATAAATAACTATTTTAATTCAATCACAGACACTTATAGTTAGCATAATTAAATTCCTACACAAATATTACATTAAGTAGCTAGGTACCTTTCAGTCAAAAGTGTTGTGTTGAAATGTTCATTCCAAATCAATAAAAGCACTAATGAAAAACATTAAACACTTAATCTAATAGATTTCCAGCCGACTACTCAAACAAAGCGTTATAGTAAAATGAAATCATCTAACATTCGATGTTAGACATTCAGTCTGTGAAATGAAGCAGCAAATCCACAAAAATTAGACAAGCGAACAATTTAGCTTGAATTTCCGTTGGTACGGACCATTTAACCCAATAAATTTAGACCATTACCCATGTCCAAGCGAACCGCAATAAAGTGCTTTAAAGCGCCCGTGTCGCTTTGAAAACTCGTTACGCGTTTTTTAAACGAAGACAGAAATAAAATTAATTTTGTATAATTGGGGAAATTATAAAACGTTTGCCCGACATTCCGGTCGTTCGGTCCGCGTCCCTTACGTTTTCATGCGAAATGGCGTTTATATGTGTTAGTAGGTGTTAAATTGTTTTCTGAATTGATTATGGGGGTGTAATTTTAGATTGGCAATTAGGACGTTGGCATTCGTTGTAGATTTTGCTTCCTTTAATAAATAATTGTATAATAGGGTGTTATTTTGTTTTGTGTCTGTAAGTCGAAATAATGATGGACCCCTTTTGTTACATCTTTACTCTGCCATGTTACATGTTCTTACAAATAATTGCTGTCTTATCCTGGTACATAAATATTTCATTTACATTCGCATTACCATTTGACTGTTAAAATCCCATGCAATGGGAAAAAGTACTGAATACTTAGCACTTTATCCTTTTTGACTACTTTGTCTGGCAATTAGCATTAACAAACCAATTATCGGAGTGGCCACAAGTAGAAGTTAAAATCACAACGGTCACCTGCAGATAACACAGTTAAATTGAGATTAAATCCAGTACATTAGTTGGTCTTCAGTTAAGCTGCTAATTACAATTTAGCTTTGTGGCTTAAGCTCTGATGGGACCAGGTTTTTAGTTATACTCAGTTTTGAAAAGCTTTTAATATTTTTTGTTTTGTTGCAAATGGCGTTCATCTTCTCCGATTTTTTTTTGTCTTTAGTTATTTTTATAATAGCTTAATGTCGTTATGTATGGCGTTCGTTTTTTTACAATTTGTTATTTATGTTGAACGTCATATAAATGAACTTAAACATATTTTCCTTTTTAGCATCTCGTTTCTTTAAACTATGCAAAAAATGTTACCGTACCGATGCCAATCATCAAAACATTCACACAGAAAATTAACTGCCTCTTAAAAATCCATTTCAATGTAGTACCAAAGAAAAGTTTTTGATCTTACCGCCTTCCTTCTCTATTACCCATCTTACCTTAACAAAAACATATCAAAACCCAATAAGACTGTATAAACAATAGCTCGTTAATACTGTCGACACCGGCGTACTCAATGAGTAGCGTCTGAATTATGAATAACTTGGTATCCATTATGAAGGGAGCTCTGGTGTGTGGCGGTAAGCACTGCCAGTCTACCGGCTTTGCTTACCAAAGTACCGATTAATTGGAGGCTTACTATATTGATTTTGTATTACAGTAAGCTGATAGAACTTACCGATATTAGACAACTGCAGATGCTCATTTATTTATGAGCAAGTGGTTGTTGTTTGTACTTATCTGTAGAATAAACAATTGAAGCACGCTCAAATGCTAACAATCCGATATTAATTTAAGCTTTTAGCCCCTCTTTTTTTTACTTGACACTAGTAATTTACGTCGTGTGCCCAATGCTAATTCTGTTTCACGAATTATTTCAATTAAAAATCGCCTGGCTTGTTTTGTTTCAGTGGTAGAGGTTATCTTTTATTACTTCAAATGTCTTTTTTTGTAGACTACATCAGATCCCACAGCTGGGGAAAGGCCTCCCCCTTCGTCCTCCAAACCTATCTGTCTTTTGCGATATGTGGCCATGTGCGACCTACTTAACTGACTAGATCATCACACCGCCCTCGCCGCGGAAGACTTCAAATGTTAAACACTTAAAAGTAAACTTTAAATAAAATAATTTCACGAGCAGTAGTAATTATATGCATATTAACTGGTATTAGGTATTCGCACGCATCCAAAACACCTAGACTTAGATCCTTAACCTTACACACGCCATACGTCAACAAACGCCTGAAAAACTACAACAAACATTTGTCAAAGCTATCGAATATCAGTTTATAACGTCAATTTAAGTTAAGAGCTAAACAAAGTATCCCATCTACTTACCAAAGTGATGTAAGATGATCTTTAAACTGTCAAACTTGTTTCCCAACCTGTTGGTCCACAGATACATGAGGGATGGGAGTCTGACTGGGAGTCGAGTTACAATAGTATTTATATCAAGAGCCCTTTAAACTTTGCTGCTTCGAGTTCTGTCGGGCGTGAACATGAGATACTGAGATACTCGTGTTTATTACATTATGTTTCGTCTGGTACACAGGTGTTGTGTATTTTAATATGGCGCTATTTATGTGTGAAGGCATTAACAGAATAAATTTGTTAAATAAAAAATAAGTTGGCCAGTAAGGTCTTACTATCTTTTACCTATAATTGTCTGTTATTCTTACCAGATTTTGTAGAAAATATAAACAATAATATTTCAATTATGATGTCTACAATATGTTTATTTTTAACCATAAATTAATTTCGGAATCATGCGCTTAATTATTTAATATAAAATAACTGAAAGTTCACTGACTCCTAAACAAAAGCATCCCGCTAGAACAAAGTTCCCATGTAATTGATTGACGTATTGACGTTTTTCAAACAATGCAGCAAATATATCAAATTGCTTTCAATACTAAACTATTCTGTAACAAACAAAGGATACAATAACTCGTTGGCAGGTAATAATTCAGACTAAAGCCAGCCAAACTTCAGGCTAGATATTTAATAGTGTTTCAAAGTTACGTCAATTAGTACACAATATAATTAACGTGCTAGATGAAAAACGAGGGCTGTGTTATAACAATGAGTAGGGTTGTACGTAAAATATAGCGAGGAGTAAATAGAGACATAAATAACCCTTTTTATAAGCACTTTGCTCTTGTTCTAGCTATCGAGTTTGGAGTTGCGGGAGCATTACAAATAGGATCCAATGTACAAAGTACTACACAGTAACTATAGAAACAAAGTTTTTTTTTCATAGTTTAAAAATAATTCTTGTTAATTTTGACTGTCACTGGTTACTTATATGTTTCTTATTGAAAATTACCAAAATTACAAAGAAGACGTGTGGAAATATCACAACACCCGCGCGAATCTGAGGTAGGCAAATATTTTCTAAATTAATAAAGAAAAAACCAGACACCTCTACAAATACTTGTTTATATACGTGGTTCAGTATACAGATAATAGGCAGGTAATTAAGTTGTGTAGGGAATAGATTATCCGCCGCCGTGTAAGGTGAGGCTCCCAATTATCGTCCGCGTATAAATCCCGCTTACAGAACACATCGTAATTAACTGAATACTGTTCGGTCTCCGTATTTAATTATTGTATCATAACTATTAACGTAATCATAACGTAATTGTATAAAACAAAATTATGGAAACAAAAAATATTTTCGGATTAACAAACGTATATGACTTGGATAACTTTGAAATCGTAAATTCGTGACTGCATTTTTTGCAAAAAAAAATGTGTATCAATTGAATACGTAAAAAGAAAATATGGCTATAACATTGATTCAACATTTAATTTAACATCACCCATTGGCCACTATTTTAATAAGTCGACAACACAAAAAGGCTTACCAAAAAAAAGGCATTATAATTTACATTGTAATTCTGAACAATCCGACACGAACAATAACAGGCAACAATTGTCGCAACAAACAAAGCTTTAAACGGCCTTTATGCGTTCTGCTTTTTTTTTTACTCCAGCTCGTCACACCAATTGACGCGTCAAACACATGACGCGGTGCCCCAGGGGATAAATCGTCACGGAACCCAACCTAACAATTTTACATGCGAATTTTACTGCCCATAAAAATATCTGCCTATATTTTTTAGTCAAGCGGGAATTTCAACGGTTTTTTTTTCACTTTCCCTTCTAGGTTATCCTCCGTAGTCGTAAATGTCAAGGTTTTATGCTGTTGTGAAGTGGGTATTCGGTAATGTTGATATAGTTGTGTTATAAACTGGTCAGACTGTTTGGGTCACCAGATTCTTGCAAATTTATCGTAATGAACATTAAAAATAAAATAATTATGTATTTCGTATTACGATTTTCTAAACTTTTTTAAATTACTTTAAAAAGATATATTTTTTTTCTCTTTATACATAATTTTTATTTCCTGAAGACATTATCCACAAGCACGAGATTTTTATACTGACTGTTTATGCAGAATGACTTTCATATGCATTTAAACTGCAGCATAAAGAGAACTTACATTTAAAACTGCCTGAAAATAGGTCATTGGATTTATATTTTCTTATATTAAAACTACTTTTCTCCCCTTATTTGGGTCGGTAGTGCACGCATTGCTTATGAAAGGGCAGTATTTTTAGGGCAGAGTCTTGCTTGACGCCAACCCTCCGTGAGAACAATATCGTGGTAGACTATTTCGATTTTAACCCTACTCAAGTCTGAGGGTGACTCCGTGCCTAGTTTGATTTTGGATAATCTAGCGGTCTGAGTACCCTTGATAAATCCAATTGTTTGTATAACACGACACATTAAAAGTACCACGAATATTTAAATAATAATTATAATCAAATAATTATGAAAATTCGTCAAGCTTTTCTTGTCTGTATGTTACCTTATCTACGTTCACATATGTAGTCCATATGTAATAAAGAAAATGAACAGCATCTTCGTACATATTGTAAGCACAAAACACAAGATATTAATTAACCTCTAGTCTAATAAGAAGAAGCTCCCCAAACGTCCTGTCATTACGCAGAAAAACAGGTCAGGTAGGGTGAGCGCACGCATTGTCGGCCGAACCATTTACTCACAATACACACGGTTAATCACTCACGCGATTCCTCGTAATATCGTGCCTTAACACGTAACGGGAACAAATGAGCCGAGTCGGCGGCAATCATCACACGAATGCGTAAATCTCAAGCGAGATTAGTGCTCGCTCTTGACCTGAATCGAGCTATGAGGGATATTATATTTTTTCTTTGAAGTACGCTCGTAGCGCTTAGTAGCCTTCATTATTAACGAAATATTTTGATCCCTAAAAGCTTTTGAATTTTGTCAGTTCATGAATTTACGGATTGGATTTCAAATTTGATTAACGGTTTTATTATTCATTAGATCCATTATAGTGTTTGGGTCTAATAATATTTGAACGGGAATAGTAGCTCTACAATTATTAAGTTTAATTATTATAGATACAAGTGAATTGACTTGGATTATCAATTAGAAGCTCTAGTGATTTGGATTGAGGAGGAGACGTAGGTATGAAAGTGCAGATTACAGAAACTATATGGGATTAATCACTGGGATTATATTGTAAGTTATGGAACTAGTGCGCGATAGATAATGCTCAGAGCTTTGAAATGGCTTACGCAGAGTTACGTGTATAAAGGTACTTGTATTAGCAATTTCTGTAGTCTGTATCAGTTTCTGCGAACACAAAGCCACAATAGTCAGACGAAATACATATTTTAATTACGTTTTCAGTTTGGTCAATTAGTTTTTAGTATCGCAGTGGGAAATAAGTAAAAAGTTTTAAAAATATTCTATTTTACATCCTAAAATTACATCGCACTTCAAAACAATTGGCTTTCAAATCCTAAAACAATTTTACTACAGTAAAGTCTACAATAAAAAGTAAAAGCCTTCTAAATAACATCAAATGAAACATACACGTATATTAGGGTGTCGGTCAAATTGCTCATCCGGACTATTATGTGTTTATTTACCGGCCAACCGGGTATAATTGTGCCGTAATCAGCAGGCCGGTTCGCCCACGGGACCCGGTTGTGGCGGACGTAAATAGCACTCTCATGGACGACAACTATGACTCTCACCCTGATTGTACGCTTAGAATACATTTATTTATTGCACTATTTAAATAGTTTTGTTTTCGAAGTTGGGAAAGGATCCTCTATGTAACATTATTTGTAATGATGATAATAGTTGTTTTTTTTGGGGGTTTGTAAAGTTTATCTGACTGCGTGTGACAAGTCAAACATTTACAAAAACTTGAAAAACTTTAAACAATTGAATGAAACACTTACGTCGAAATAAACGAAGGCAATTCAGGTAAATAGGCAGATTCTATTAGAACTTTTTCAGGATTTCAGGATAGGTACTAAGTAGGTTACAAAGTTTCTTCCAACATTATGAAACCTATCTACGTTTCCGAAGTAAAATTTTCCGAACATAACAATGTTTTCAAGGTAGGAACGATTCAGAAAGTAGATCCTACCTACCATTAACACACCATATACCTAACCTGAAAAAAACGATAATGATTTTCAACACATCATTTCTACTAAATGGTCCATAATAGTTAGTTCTGCCACAAGGGACCCTGAATTAGCCACAAGATAATGACGCCTACCTCAGCACTATTTATGCCACGGTAAGGTAATGTTGTGTTAATTGTTGAGACGTCTTCAGGAGGCCTAACCTTCTAAAATGTTACATGTATTACAGTTGGTGGAGTAAGGTTAATTAATAAATTCATTAAGTCTCCACTTAGCCTTATAAGTTGCTCTAGAGTTGTAGGTAGATTATACAGGTCAAGTTTAGCTTAACTTAGAAATAATGCTTAACATTCAAGAATATAATGGAAAGTGTAATACTTCTGTGTACAAACGTATACATTCTATAAGTCATGTTCTGCCAACAGCCCTTAAAAATAAATAATTTAAATCATACTCGTATATGGTGGTGGCTCTTATTATAATTGTAGAAGTGAGCCAAAAGCACTATTAATAAAACATTCTCCTACAAAAAAAAAAGCATGAAAGAGAAAAATTAGTGCATAGCCCAATCAAAGGCCACAGCAAAGTCCAAAACTATTTTCAACATCTTTGATAAAGTTTCAACATGTCTGTAACCACGTAGACCACATAACTAATACATACCGTATTCCCAAGTTATATCAAGGTAGCCTTGACCCAGAAACATTTGAAAACTCCTCATAACCTTATAAGAAGTACTGCATTCATAAGGCTGAGCGTGATTACCCCTAACGAGTCACAATCGCGATGTAATCAGGGCCTACCTGCGCGCCCCGAGGGACCCTCTGTCTCGTAATTATGTTAGGCCCGTTCGTCTTGAATTTATGGCGTGTTGTATCAATTTTCACAACATTTCTGCGGTTCTATACATACTGCTTGAGAGTGCGTTAAGTTGTAATTAATTTGGCCTTGTTTTAGTTGCGGTTCTTATATGAGAATGGGTGTGTGGTTAGAGGAGGTTGATCAATATACTCTGCTAGATATTGCCTTTATTTTCTGAAGTAAACTAATTTATGTTTTAAATTAGCTGTGGTGTAGAAATTGGTAAATCAACATTAATAATATTGTATGGTGGACCGTACATCTATGATTGTACGATTATAGACAATCTAGTCAAAAGTAGACTTTACTAAGTTTTACAACAAATTTATGGTAACTTTCATTTTCTGCAATAATGTTAATGTACAAAAATATTTGAAATCGCTCTAGCTCCCTATACGACATAAGGTTGTATTTTACACGTAACTTGCACTCAAACAGAACGTTATAATTGGACTAACATGTGTATCAGCAAATGTCCATTGAAACTAACTTACGCCACTATGCCACGTGAATGTGATAGCATAACTATCCAAATACACTCGTACAATTAGTACAAATTACAAGTTTCTGCACGGTGAGTGAATCAGAAACATGACCGGATCTGCATAAAGCAAGCCAACCGGGGAGCCTTGCTAGTCTTGCTGGTCTTGCTAGTCAAATTGATACCGAAATTGAAATCTACGAACCGTCCTAGAGCTGCAATTAAACTTTACCCAAGCTATTTGAACTATCAAAGTTATTTGCATTGGCTCCAATCGCAAAAGTGAAATAACGATATACCAGTTACAGCGGATAATAAAATGTTGAACATTTAGCTGTGGAAGCGTTTGCCGATGACGCGTGATTGACTGGCTTTGATGTCAATAATTTGGCTTAGCGGAGCCGTAATGGAATGGAACGGTTGGCTGTGATGTCAATATGTATTCATTTTTCATTGAAAACTGTTTATGTTTATTTTAAGTAGGGGAAATAAATGTTTACGCCAACGTAGAAATATGTGACTATATTTAATTTTGTAACCTTACGAAATAAGACAGATAGAAACTTAGGTAGGTATGTATTAAGGCTACTTATATGAAAAAACTACTAGAAAACAACGAAGTTTAATTTAAAAAATATATTCCACCGACAATTTTACACTCAGTAAAACAAAAGCTCCGTTAAATATCTCACAATATGAAACAAAAACTCAATTTATTAACAGCGGCAGTATTACGTTGCGTTATTCCATTAACGCGCGCCCTCCAATTTAATCGTGTTATAATCTGGGTTGTCGTTATTCGCCAGCAATGAACAATGCGCCCCGATAATTACTCGCAAGCTACTATTTATTCTCGTGCCACGTAATAGGGGGGGATTAGTAGTTGAAGTTGGAACAAAACGTTGATGCTTGTATTGTAGTGCGGGTAATTGAAGTAATTTATGTTTGAACTTGAGACACGAGGCTAGTTTGTTTATGGCATAAAGAACAAACAAGACGTATTTGGGGTAAGGACAGACAAAGACGTAAGTTTAGCCAGCCGTGTGGAGATAATAATATGTAAACCGTTATTATATTTTCTCTATTACTTAGTTTTTACAGCTAGAAGTATTGTACACAGCTGCTATCAATAATATATTTAAATTAGATGTAAAATCTGCACATGTTTGGGGAATTATCCCACTCTTTTTGTGTCGAAATGACAAAACTTTTTCTTTGCCACTTCCAAATCTATATCTAACGATAAAAACACTTATACTTTTCTGTATGTTATTATATATCAATTAATTATCTACCAATAACCCAGTACCTACAATACATCAAAATTGAATAACCTTCTGTAACCCACCTGCGACATGACCAAACTATTACAATTCATGTACGACACATTTCTGTGCTAAAGGCCTTTACACGAATCATAATTATGTGTTTTGGATTATGATGGATATGCTTTTGATGTATACGAACGACGTGCGAAATTACGGCCTTACTCGTGATACATCATAATATAGGGAATGGTTTTCTGCGACACATTACGATGCCTGTCAAATGCATCTCAACGTACGGTAATTTGATTGTGTTAACAAGGGTAATCTTTGAGCAGGTATCTTGGGGTAGTACAGCGTCTTTCGGTTATAAAATGGTATTACATGGGAGGCGTGGTAGTTATGTTAAAAGTTTTCGAAGAAACTATATTTGTAGCTTATAAATAGGTTAATATACAATTCTTATGGGACAACAGAACTTCAAGTTGTGGCGTAAGGACATCGCATTATATTAACATTTTATTTTGTATGATATTTAGAATATCAATGCCAAGAGCCCTCTATAGAAAATAGATACTAAATTAAGTACGATATTTTTACATACAACATTTTTTTTAAGGATTCTAGTCACTAAACTCTAGTCTAATGAGTCAAAAAAACTTCATCATCATCAGCCGGAAGACGTCCACTGCAGAACAAAGGCATCCCCCCAAAAAATAATTATGAAGTGTTAACCCCCCGACGCGGCTGCCGCTGCCGCTTCATAAAGTAGACTACATCCTTATTTAGGACCCATAAACTAGTTTGAGAAGCCAAAAATGCTTATATTTTTTTAACCCCTAGGTGCAGACGACGCGGCTGCCGCTGCCGACATTCTCGCCGCGCGCGGTGCTGATGTACAGCGCGTCAGTCGGCGGCGAGGGCGCGGTGGCGCTGCAGCTGCGTGAGGCGGCGCCCGGCGAGCTGGACGCGGCGCGCCTGCACGACGACCGCCTCGCCATCGCCTGCCACGAGCCCGAGCTGCTGGCTGACCTGCTGCACGCTGCCGCCGATATCGGTAAGCGATCTTAGGCTTTACCCAAGTTGTGATAGGGTTGGGTCTTAATTAAGAGAATGGGGTAGATGCCTCCCCTTCAGCGCAGCGGTTCCCATAGATAGAGCTTTTCTGCCAGGGGACGTGGTAGAATTGCAAAATGTGTTCCCACCTAGTCTTTGGCTAAGAGGCACGGAGAAGTGTAGTGGCGTCCCTCCATCTTTTCCAGGGTGGGGCAGTCCATGGAGGATTTTCAAAGGATCAAAATAAAGTTTAGCTACCGGGTTTCATCGGTTTGCAGTAAAAATGAAAAATGTAAAATTTCAGTAACATACCTATTAATAGCATGGTACATTTTGAAGTCCAACTACATTGTGAAAAGTACATACTGAAGCCTATCCTATCCTATAAATTTTACAAAGCTTTTCCAATTTGCATCGTTTCTTTATTACCAGCGATGTTTACTAAAAAAAAAAACTTCTGTACCACTAGATACGCAAGATCTTTGCATGATGGTAAACATTAGAGCATGTTAGTTTTTACAGCGGCGAGTGTTTACCAAGCTTATTGATATAGATTAAGCATTTCAGATTAGACTAACTAGCTCGATTCGAATCAACATAGGAAATTAATTGTTATTTGTTTTACTCAGTTCTATCCTCCAACAAGTACTCTAACTACAACATTTACGGAACTACTACCCTATTACGTGTTTATTCTGCTAGCATATAAAACAGAACATTATTTTGTAGTATTATACAAACCAAAAGCGTAATAGAAATAACCACAGCAAGATAAATGCTACAGAATATACAAACATCAAAACAGACAACGAAATAAAACAACGACCAAATAATACTACAAATTTTCAGCTAATCCAATTCGCTCAGTTGACTCGGCAAGAGAGAATTCAAAGAATCCTTTTCTATTCATTCCGTACCGCAAAGCCAGATGTGTAAAACGTTATCCTGCATTTGGTTTCGCATAAAAATTTGAATTACAGTCAACAAAATTGGCATTCAGACGTCGCTACAAAGTCTTATATTTTATTTTACGCGAAGAATCATGAGCGGTTCCGCGACTCGCTACCTACCCAGAATGCTTCGTCGGTTATTTTGAAATTCAAATATCGAGTTTTGCATTCGAAACTGGCTGGAAGCAGTGCACTCGGACATCGCTCTGTCATTTGTTATCGACTGATTTAAATCTTGCGAGTGTGTACGTCTTTTGTCGGAAATGTTACGGTTTTCGTGGGGTAGGGGTGGGAAACAAAGGGAAATTAGTGTCAGGAAAAGCAGAATATGGTGAACTAGACATTTGTTTTTATTTTCGTGCATCTAAAGTTTCGTTTTTCCGTTCATGCTTTCATGATGTTACGGGGAATATTACGGGAAAATTTTCAAATATCGTCTGTCTTTCGGGAAATGTAGGTAATTTTTATTATTTTCCTTCGTAACGTACTTTAATTTTCTCTCCAAACCAGTCCAGACAAACTTAATACAAGCATCACAAAGGCATCAGAACACGTTCAAATATTTAAATAATGCGATTCTTTTCGTCTCGTATTTTTGTTGGAGATCAAAGCTAACATAATTTACTAGCATTCCAAATTCAAATTACGTAGTTCGTCGCCAGCCAGTCCCGAGGGAGGTCGCCCTTGCAGGACATCAGCTTGTCAAAATCCACTCGAGAACTGTCTCGATTCTGTTTAAAAATGCAAACTCATGCAAACGAGGCCCGATGCCTCCTAATTGAATTAGATCTCCTTAGACGAACGATGAAAATGTCGCTTCTATTATTGAGCTCGTAAATTGTTAAGATCTTGCCTTTGTGCATGCCTATTATGAGAGTCTTTGGTATTTAACACGATAATTATTATGGCTTGAGTTCGAAGTTGTTCTTTAAACTATATTAATTTACTTTTAAACTTTCGATCTAGGGAGACTGCAGTTAAAAACTCTTGATTGCATTAAGAGAGTAATAAGTTTTACGCGATCTATTTGTCTTATATCTTGAAATAGCAGCAAGCCAGAATATTCCTGTCCTATTAATGCAATTCTATAAATACTTTTTAGGCACCACCTTTTAAACTATATTTAATTCTGTAAAAGTTATTTATTCACGATCTTAAAGTTGATCCGTTTCCGCTAATATGTAAAAACCGTGTCATTAAACACTTTTATTCTATGAAATACATAACCTTACTCAAACGTTATACTATACATTTCGTGCACCCACGGCACAAAAACATATCAAACATATTCCGTAACTAATTCACTTTTAAACTGGAACCCAACCATTAACTTGACGGACTGAAGGTAAACGCTAGTTTGATGTGATGATAACTAAATTCTCAGTAAGGTAAGTTTCCAAGCGTGTTCTATACCACAAACCCTTGTAGGTAAATATTCGGGAATTCCATTAGCCAATCCCTTGGAGAGTATTTAATTAACATATAGTAAACAAGTTCATTATCCCTCTGTGCTTTGTACGAAGTTTTCGACATTCTATAACTTGTTGGTTATTTAAAATTATATACTTTACTGACGAGGTTATTCCGAAAATGTTACTCTTTAATTATGGAGAGAGGTTGTGTTCCTGAGATTCAGTGTCGTGATGGCGACGGTGTTTACTTTTTATAAAGCATTTTGGTTTTGGCGTATATATATAGGTGTAATGTAAGATGTATTACAGTTTACCACGAATTTTATGTTTTCTCACTCATTTTTTTATGTATGCTTCTTTAAACTTTTCTATGCTTATTGTGAAATCAAATATTTCTCGGAATTAGTAAATTTCAATTCATCTGGAGTATTTTGGAGACCCATATCTTTTTTTCCGCCAAACACAACAAATTGTTATTCTAAACGTAGAACACCTCAGAGTAAACAAAAACAAAACGGCCTCGAAAATAACCTAAAAGACACAATTTATAATTTCCATAAAAAATGCAAAGCAAAAATAATATCAAAACAACATTATTTTCCTCAACACAACCTCAGCGAAAACAATAAAAAGGGAACAGTGGTAAGCAATCTGCAATATGAATAAGTGGTAGTTTTTGCATATTTCATCCCCTAGTATCGGGGTAGCAAGCACTTACAAAGATGAATTGTCACTTTTGTAAATTGTATCCGCCGAGTCAGCGGCTCGTCGTTAGATGGCGGTAGGAGCGCGCCGTAACGTTGTACGGTATTATCTAATGTAGATACTACGTTATTATGATATGACATCCTTTGTTACTTTGGAGATAGTATTTATGAAGTTTGAAAAGGTCGTAGGTGATTTAAGGCTCGTTTGGCTAGATTCGTTTAGGTATCGACGTCCTTTAAATGAAGTTTAGAAAATACTTTTTTATAAGAAAAAATCATATTATCCAAACAACATCGTAATAGTGTCCATATAGTTACAACATTATTATTAATTAAAACTTGAGACTAGACCTAAAAATAGTATCATAGCGCAGAGCACGCCATAAGTACATACATAAAAAACAGCCTGTGTCATCCAACCATTGTAAAAACGAACTTACATTAATGAAAGCCGAACTTCCCCTCCCTTGCTGGCATCGCAAATCCATTCCCCCTTTAATCCGGCTTGCAAATTTTTAATACAATTCCATAAAGATTATTCCGTGTTACTTTTACCCCGTTTCACCCATCGTAAAATAATGATCAGTATTTTTCTTCGAGCCTCGAATGACTTAAGAAGTGGGGCGTGGAAACATGCGCATGATTTCCATGCATTTACATAGAATTTTCCGGAACACTGTACCCCTTGATTGTATGACAATGTGAGTGCAGTCTGTTCCCATATAATATGTATTTCAATACATTGTTGCTATCTTATCGACCTAGATAAAAAGTACCTAATTTTTTGGTCTTTTTATTGCAACGTCTTAAGCATGTGTGACACTGTAGGTAACTATATATTACTTCAAGGTTTTCGATACTATTTTTAAAAGTCAATAATTGTCAATGAACAAAAAAAGACTAATTAAAAACATCTATACCAATTCTATTTATAGAAAGGAAGTATTTCAACCACGGAAAAGATACAAGCCATTACAAAGTAGAAACATGAAAAAAATATACATTCCATTTTAAAAAGCATCCGTTGAAAGGAAATCTCTCAATAAATATTGTGTGAGTCCAAAATTGTGGAGTAACAGCGGGATATTAGGTACCCATCCCGATCGACCCACATTTTGGTCCACATAAATTCACGTGGGCCTGTTTCTATTAAATTTTACGACAAGCACGAACCCTCATACAACTTTGTTAATAAATGTTATAATATATCGGAGGCAGATGCTAGTCGTATCTGACAAACTGTATATTATTATGTACTCCACTATTAAAGACTGGTCGAAATAATGTCTTTACAAACTATTTGCATGTCATGATTTGTGTTGTTTTCCGAAGTTATATTAAAGGGATTGGCGTATGTTATGACATAGCACTAGACACTAAGTGTTCTATTGCATGCCTATGTACGTAAATTGTGCAGAGCTTCAAAACCTATATTAAGATCATACACTGTAACCACAATTAGTGCAATAAAGATTTATCATTATTATATTATTAGCTCTACGTGTGTACTATACCATATTAACTGAAGAACATATCATTAACATCGAGCTTTTTCTGGACTATGTAAAAATCATTGGAACACCATAAGAGTTTCAGTTTATATGGACAAAACATCAGCGCTTTTAGTCTACCAACATTACCTTAAAACCAATAGTATCCGGGATAATTCGTTTTTTTTTTTCTGTCTGATTTACGAATGTTTTTGTGGACATAACTTTATGTGGCAAATTGTATATGATATCACTGACGTTAAATCTAAACCTTACGATGAAACGAGAATGATTATAATCTGCGCCGTTCTAGACTATAATATCAAGTCTAAGCTTGTAATTGTTCAGCTGCCTTCCAAACACAAGTAAGACGTCAGTTGGCTTTGTAACAGTACTGTTTGTATAACTACTGCCTTAAGCTCGTAAGCCGTAATATTCCAAGCTTCGGCTTAAACGAGGTGGCTATATCTGATTCCCATCCCAGATAGTGATGATACGGTAAAAAGGCAACCCTTAATCGAGTCTACTCGATTCCACTCGATACTACACGATACAATCTTATCGATTCTGCAATCGAATTGGGTATCGGAACCGATACTGTTAATGCTGCCATTGTTTTTCTTAAAGATTATTTTGGGAGAAGATTGTATCGATATTTGCATGATAGCACAATTTAACGTGTTTACTAAGGCTTTATGCTTCGAGTTCACCGTTCCGTTAATGTTGTATAATGCTTACCATCAACCTTTACTTTCCCTATGGGGTTGGCAGAAACTATAAGACAGTGTCCATAAAAAATATAATATTTGTTAATAAGATTAGCTTATCGCAGCACGCTGTATTTAAATGACAGCTTGTTTTCTTCTTTGGCCTAGCCTTCTGCCAAGCTATGTTGGTATTGACTCCAATATTTTTATCAATTCAAATAAAAAAACACATAAATGAAAAACCACAAGGTAAAAATAAAAATAAAACTGTCTGATATTCCTGTGTTAGAGACATTAAATATTTAAATATGTAATTTCCCTTTGACTTTATACACGTGTAAGCATTGAAAGCGTTTTATTTACAATTATTATTTATACACAGTTTTATTTATAATATTTATATTTGAAAGCTTTATTTGTGGACTGTACGTTAGCCACAGGGGAATGATTTCCTCGAGCCACTAACTTTGCTCCTCTAGAGGAAAACTGAAGGAAAATGATCTATTGAGGTGTTGTCTTGTCTATTACCCGTGATGCTCCTAATTTGAGGAAAAAAGATAAAAATACATTTGATGTATTGATGGCGGTATAATGCCGGTGTTTTTAACGATATTACATCGCGCTCGCCTACACGTTATATTCCGAAAAAAAGTTCGTATTTCACGGCACTAAATGACTTTGTGTATCTAAAAAAATATTTATTTATTTAGACTTATTTCCAGCGATTTTTTTAAAGATTTATATGTTAATAAACAAACATCCCCAATCAATTATAAGGTCGGCACTGTACTTGACTAAAACATAACAAGGGCCAGTCGCCCTATTTTTTCGACACTACATCAAGAACAAAGGAGCCAGTATAATAATTTTGAGAAAACCGCCTCCGAGTTATTTTTATAAAACAAGTGGGGAAGCGGAACCCTCTTGCCGAAGGGAAATGCGGAACCATAAAGTTGCAAATGAAGTAATACCGTACTCGAGTGGTACCGACAACTAAGTCGCTACCAAAACTGGTCACAGAGTCACTTGGGACCCAATAGACTGCTACCAATTTGCTCCCTATTTACTTAGTGTCATTTAATTTAGCTGATAAATTTGTCCGGCCACCGTGGACCCCGGTTCACTTTGTAATTAATATTGACCATTCCTACCGAAATATCGCTAACTATTTAGGAGTATTCAACTATTCTGATGCTGTAGCTGTTTTCTGACAATGAATTTCTAATTAGTTGAATTTCTTGGTCTGTTCTCAATTATGCTTGGTTATAGACTGTAGTGGACAACCACTGTTAATTGAGCAAATATTTTAGAAAATACTGACCGGCGGCGTCCGAAATTAATTGAAAGCAAATATCCTTCAGCAAATTCTATGACGCGTTGTTTAGTAAATTGCTTTAGTTTATTTTTATTTGGGTTCTAAGTATCACATCACATATGCGGCAAGCTAAAGCAAGCAAGGTGTAAACGAATCATAATTCAAGATTATGTGGCACGTGGAAAAATATTCTTGAAATTGGAGTCGTGGAGAGCAGCGGGCGTTTATTGCAGCCTCCGCGCGTCACTTGCCGTTTTATTATGTCCCACATTTAGGTGCAAATAAACAAGATGATAACTGAAACGTGCCGACTGTGGCACAACCTTTTTTTACTGTAACAGCATTACCAGTATTACAGTATTTCGGAAAGTATGATTGATTTGATTGAACAATACTTTCCCTTTTATTATTGACTTCGATTACTTATTTAGGGCTGTGCTATTTATTTTTTGAGATCAATTTGGGTTTGTTTATCTTTTATTTTACCGTCTACAAATAAGATGAACTACAGTAAAATAATAATGCTTCGATTAGGACTATCTGTGCTGTAACATTGAGAAACCAGTAGTAAAAAAATAAAGTAGGTATATATAGCTACATCTTCTTGAGTCATTGTTGAAAGATAATAACAACGTCTGAATTCAACCTTTCTCTTGTTAATATAACAATTGAGTATGACATATAAGCGGTACTTGATACCTACTTAATTAGGGACGCTCCGTACTTTAGGGAATAAGGAAATTGCTCAGCTGCCATAAATAATTTATAGGGATTCGAAGCTGCACAAGTTTTGAGAGCTCTTCTCTTCGTAAGAGCTTTCAGACTTGAAACAATTAATGTTAGATTCTTTTGATACTACACCATGCAACAGTTGGAAAACGAAATTAATCAGTTATCGAATTAACTTACATAAGTGAACATGCCAGTATATTATATCACCCTGGTGATCTAAATAAAATAACATAACATATCATCACGCCTGTTTTCCCGAAGGGTTAGGCAGAGGTGTACCAATGTACACTCACAGTAATTCGCCGATATGTTTAGGTCCCATGTAATAGTGGGCGAGCCTATTGTCACTAATCGGGCACACATCCAAATGAAATACATAGAATAAAATTGATTTTTAGTCTCCTCATTTCACCTCGAAATTATTTCATCCAGGTTATTTTTTTTTCTCCTTGTCCCTATTGCGTTTTGGTAAAGAAATGCGAAAGTACTACTAACTGTCACTTATATTTTCAAATAACGTAAACGTCAAGCAAAGTGTGAAATGACAAATCTAAACTATAAAGTGATCTAAGTATAATTATGATAATGCTAATTTAGCATCCATTAAACATGATTGTCTAATTGATTTAGTACTCGTATGTCTTAGTAACATAGATAACCTCAATATATAACCTTGAATGTATTTTGAGTAACCGCCAATATAGTCGAATAACAAATTTAATTAGTTGTAAGAGAATCCTATTTGGTTTGTTTACTTGAGCTCGTAATTAATTAGATATAATAAGATTAATAATTTTAGACTTATCTTCATCATATTACAATACAAAGTTATACATAAGAATATAATATAAGTCGGTATGATAAATAGTATTTAAATAAACTATACTTTACTAATTCTTCTTTTTAAAAAAATTGTCGGGTACGTCATGACTAAAGTCAGTCCTATATTTTTCAGTCAAATTAAACTTAGTTTTGAAATAACGTTATCTCACTTTCTTACTTTTGTTAACAATTTATACACAGGTGTAAGTAATTAAATAACCCTTTCCTTGACCCTCGGTCACCATGGCCTGTCCTGCAGCAGGAGCGCAGGGCGTATATCTCGCCACTCAAATTTGAATGACATAATTCGTCGTGCTCTTGTCACCGCCGGTGTACCAGCTGTTTTGGAACCCAATTGTTTGGTGCGCGGCGATGGCAAGAGACCTGACGGTATGTCATTGCTGCCTTGGAAATTGGGTCGGCCTTTGGTGTGGGACGCAACGTGCGTCGACACCCTTGCGCCGTCCCACGTTCTAAGTTCAGCAGCCTCTCCTGGCGCTGCTGCTGGAGCTGCGGAGACCCTTAAGCGGCGGAAGTATAATAACATTGTGGGTGATTATATTTTCGAGCCGTTTGGGGTTGAAACGCTCGGGTCATGGGGTCCGAGCGCACGAAATCTTTTCAAAGAACTTTCCAAACGTTTGGTAGAATCTACTCGTGATCAGAGGGCTGGTTTGTTCCTTGCACAGAGAATCGGCATAGCCATTCAACGTGGCAATGCTGCCAGCCTTCTGGGCACGTTCCCCGCCATTGACAAGGATGACGATGAGTTCTTTGACGCTTGTTAGTTTTTATTTATGTAAGTTTTAATTTTAGTATAGTTAGAGTTTGTTTTTATATTAGATTTAATTCCAATAAATGTATTATTGTATTTAGCAAAAATAATTATACATATATTGGAATAAAATAACCCTTTCCAGATAAAATTTAATTCTATCCTAAGTTTAAATAGTTCCATGATTTCTGATAATTTCTCAAAATTAAATTCGTTTTTCATTTGTTTCAGATGGTGAGCATGACGGCCTGTCAGCGTTCTTGGGGTCAGCGTCCCCAGAGCTAGGGTTAGCCTCAGACGCGTCCGATAGCCTGCCACTCCCAGACCACGACATCGGTAAGATAGGATGAGAATATTAAGAGTGAGACTAACCCTCGAAAGACGAAATACGAGACAAAACGTCATCGAGATTTGAAAGGCTTTTGTAACGAATTAATACGGTGGTTTCCCCTTTTTTCGATTTTTCCAACCGTGTTTTTCTTATTTATCTATTTTGTGGTCAACAGTAAATTAAAAAAATCACTGTGCCCACGACGTCATAAAATAGGTAGCATTTGATATTTTTGTGATGTAGTCATATTTGAAAATGTTACAAAACAACCCATATTATTGTTAGGTACTAAACAAAGGGTATTATCTAAATCTTGTCTAACCAATCTTGACTTTTTACATACCTATAGCAACCTGCCAAATTGTCAAGCGTCACTCAACTTTATTACAAATCAAAAGGTAAAATATTTAATTCAGCCAATTAAACCCAGTTTTACTACTAAAACACAATTAAAACCCCGTACACATACAAACTAGAGCAAGTGGCTCAATACAATGTGTTAAAACATCTCATATGTATGTAGTACATACATATTACAGTTATCTTGATTGTAGTGAAGGGCGCAATAAACCCTCTTTGTGACAGTAATACCAATTTAGCGTCTGTTTATTGCTTGTATCGCTAATTGTATTGATGTCTCGACAATATATCTGAGGCGGTGCCCTTTGATAGTAGATAAAGTGCAATTAATTTGCATGTGTCGTACAATTATACATATGTATAAAGACAATGGATGTTGTGTAGTGGTTTGAGAGATTCTTAATTTAATTATGATCTAAGCTAACAATCTATATATTTTAGGCAGAATATGTAGGTATGTAGGTTACCAGTCTCAGCGTTGTTTTATTTGGGATTAAAAGCACAATCATTGTATATAAAATAAAATAAAATGTTAGTCAATTAGCATCAAGAATAGTCAACGATTATTCAAACACCATTGATCGAGTATACAATTTGAATTCAAATACGAGTTCAAATACAAAATGTTGTCTACTCATACCACCATGGCAAATTTCCTTTAACACTAAACCATGTACAAAAAAAGTAAATACTTCATAGAATGCTTTTCTTAAATAATTCTACATTGCTTCTTATCTCTTGTAAGCAATATGAGACACGAGAGCTAGTAAAAGAGCAATTCTCAAACTCCCTGAAGGCTTACAGTACACATAATACCACTTTAAAATACATTAGTGGATGCAAATTATGTCAAAGCGCGGATACGTCTGGAAACGTTAGATTATATTATATAGACATTATGTATGTATGCGGCTCGAAACCTTGAGAATAGCATATTAAATGGACTTAAAAAATAACTGAAATTAAATTAAGGGATACTGAAAATCATTTAGGCTATAACTGTTTAGTATAATGGTCTGTTTTGTGCATCATAGTAAGATGTTATAAAATTTTGAGAATAGAATATAATTGTATTTTGCTAATATGAGTAATATACATCAGTTGTTGTGACACTTGTACTGCTAAAGAATTCTTACACTGTTTTCTTGCAACGCACTGTATTTTCTTCCATATTTTTATTTAGATTTTACTCTCTTTATTTCTTTTACAAACATGTTTTTCCTTTCTTGTTTCGTCCACTTTTTCGGACATGGTCCGGACATTTTTATATAAACTACAAAACAAATAAATACAAACGAGTCTGTTCCTCCTACGTTGATGAAAAAACATTGTTTATTCAAAACTCAAAACATATTGCCGAGTGTAGGGTTAAGACGAAATGTATGTATTCTTAATGACACCGTTATGCCTCGTGGATTGATGAATGCGGCTTTAAAACATTAAGATGAATAGATCTGGGGTTCCGTTCCCGCCGCAGAACTTTGCGAGATTGATGTGTTTCGTGAAGTGACATCTACTGGAATAATGGCTTAACTCCAGTTTTAAGGAATACATGAGATATTTAGGATACCTGTTACACAAATCTTTTCGTATCGCAGTGTATCGCTCGTAAAATTCAAGGAGAAGTTTTAGAAGTTGGAAGTTAAGTTTAGTCTGAAACAGTTAGACGGATAGTTATTTATTGCTGCTGGTGAGTGAAGTATGCAGTTTAGTGCAATGTATTTTGTATCTTTAGTATTTTTATGAACCGAAATAGTAAAAGGTTTTCAGGAGAGAATAGTTTGCTTAGTTCTTTTTTATATTACATTACCAGGACCACCAAATACAATTAACTTCCTTTTGATATATTTTTAGTGCATTTAGTAGTTTACTTCAGAAAATACATTTACAAAGTAATCATGTTGATTTAAAACATTGAAAAGCTAAAATAATAAATAACCTGTACTTCTACGCCTGTAAAAAGAAATAATAAATGATTCTATGACATTTAAAGTAAAATGTCAGCAATAACATCACCAAAGTGCATTTATGTAGTCAATTTACTCAACGGTAATGCATTTTCACTCAAGAATAAACTTATAAACCCTCAAAGTTAAAATGAAAAGTTACTGAAGTTCTTTAAAGTGCAAGCCGCTTAGAGCACTATCTAATTTACGTATGATGCAATCTCGAGTGCAGTATGTTTGCATGTGGCGACCTCTCGCGAGTGCTATTTGTAACTGCTTGTCAAAGGGTTTATTTTATGAGAGCTTTAGACTAATACTGTATAAACAACTTGTGACTTTCGACTTTCCAGTATTTGTCAGATATGTTTGAGATATTAATGTGTGTGTGCTGAAAGTCTCTCAAAGTTTGTGTGCATGTTGATGGCAAGTAAATGTTAGATAGTATGTTTATAATTGCTTGCAAAAGACACAGTGGGTACAGTTAAATATAAAGAAACTGACAGACAAAGAAGTCATTTACATAATACAGGCCTATTTTCCTTTCGTGTTACAGAATCCTTAGACAAATGATTAAGAAAAGAAATTATTAATAATTCTTATAATTTCTCAAAAAAAGTTTTTTGAATTAGTTTTCAGTCATAATTTCCGTAGAAATATTTAATATATTTTATAAAACCAATAGACTATAATCCTGGGAGCTTATATTTCTAACATTGTGTCGTTGTCGGCTTGATGACGCGTGACGTTTGAATGACGTCACTCAATTACTTCTGACGGCTGAATCGAAAACTGAAACGAATCGAATCGTCCGTACACAAAAAGTCACGGTATTAAAAAGGAATTCCCCGTTCTATTCCAAAATTCTCTGCTGTTCTTTCTTATCCCAAAACTCAACTTATCTTTAAGACGTTCTTAGATATATTCTGTCGCTAGTTTACACCTTAGAGTGACAGAGACACACTGATACTTTACGCCGACTCAAAACGAATTGACGTATATTAAGCCATAAGTCTACGCTGTTCGTCTGTCCATCTTTAAAGACGAATCGGTAGAAAAAATACTACCCAATATGGATTTTTAATCAATTTATATAATAATCAATAATAATAATATTCCGGGTAACTCACACACGGTTATCCGATCCTAAGCTAAGTAGAGCTTGTGTTATGGTAACCATAAAACTTACCTATATATTTCTAAATACATACATAGTACAGATAAATTACACCGAGACACAAAACAAATAATCGTTCTCTTCACACAAAGATTTGTCCAGGGCAGGAATCAAACCTACTACCTCCGGTATAGCAGTCAGGGTCGACAGTTCATATTTTTAGCATCTTGCTTTACTTTTAGCCCGTAAATCGATATTATACATTTAATTCCGGTCTTTACTTTTAAAGTTTGTTACGTGGCTTTTAAAGTTGATTGCAAGTGGAACGCCTCGGGTCTTTAAATTATTTCCTAGTATCCAAGTTAGGAAAGTTTTTTGAACGTGTGTTAACGTCAGAAAGGACGTGTTCGTGATTCTTGCTAATTAGTTTGTAGGTAAGTGTCTGGTTGTGATGCTTCGTGCTTCTGATGTAAGGTAGGCACGGAAATTAAAGAAAATAAGTAATATTTCACTGGTACTTGCGTTTATAAATACTGTACCTCTTTCTGTAGTGTTTTTATATGCCGAGTTAAGTTATCAGTAAAAAAAATATCCAGAAGTATCCTTTATAGAAATACAAGATTAAACTTATCTTGAAAAGTTCTCTCTATTTCTTATGCAATTATTTTTATTATATGGTGGTTAAGAATTAATTTCATAGTCAGTTCTACATCCGCAGATACAGTAAACTCATATCATTTAAGAGAATGATCCAACCAACTATCCCCGAGACTTCCTCTCTCATTGTCACAGCACATTAAGTTTCCTGCTATGATAAATGCTGCAACACTGATTATTGCGACAATCCATTACAACTAATGGATCTCCCATTTTCATTCATTTGATGGTATTCAAACCCATAGTACCCATAAATGGACACAACTATGCGAAATATAACAAAGAAAATACTAGTAAAGTTTTTAATAATAATATTATTTTTTATAATAGTAGTTTGTAACAAAATGTACTAGAGACTGCATTTTGTCACTAACTATTGTAACCATTTAATTATTTCGAGGTAGAAAAATAGCAAGTGGAAAAATCATAAAATACAAAATATCTAAAAATACAAAAAAACAATTTTCAACGCCACTAACTATTGGAAACTAAATAATCATTCATGGATTCCTGTAAATAAATAAAATGTATATTCCTTTATGCATAACTACGTCCGATACGTAATACGTCCTCCGTAACAGTATACCATTGATTCCCAGTACAGCGTACCGTAATATGATGGGAACGGCGATGGCGACACAAAGGGAAACAATGGCTGGTATTGATTACTATTAATAACTCACGGTATGGCCGTATTCATAATCTGGTCGAGTTCCAATGGACAAGCGAATTCCATAACTGATATCAAATCTTCTTTTGTTTTTATTGTTGAGATTTTACTCGGAATTTGTAGAAATTTTGTATTTGATTTTATAAAGGACTTATGTTTATTAGCTTTCATTGTTAAACTAGACTCCGATGAAATTTATTATAACCTATATAGTTTTCTAATATGTGTTATGTTAAAATATATAGTTCAGTAGTGAGTGTTTAGGTACAATAGCTGATAATAATAATAATAATATTCCAGGACAATTCACACACGGTAATCTGATCCCAAGCTAAGCTCTAAGAGAGCTTGTGTTATGGTAACCAGACAACTGATAAACATACTTATATAATATATAAGTATGTTTATCAGTTTTTTGTGTTTATGTATTTAGTAATAATATTACTAAATACATAAACACAAAAAACTGATACATATTATAGATAAATAACACCCAGACACAGAACAAATGATCGTGCTCATCACACGACATTTGTCCAGAGTGGGAATCGAACCTACGACCTCCGGTATAGCAGTCAGGGTCACTAACCGCTAGACCAACAGGCCCGTCGAATGATATATATTACTGTGTAGCTATCATATATATATATATATATATATATATATTGATATATATATATCAATATATATGATAGCCTACACAGTAATAATTGAAAACCACTTCAATGTCTAAAGAAATGGCTTCAATGAATTTATATGTGTGAACTCTGTGGTATATCCTAGTGGTGGCGAAAGCATTTTTTTAATCAGTCAAAAATTGCCGGATTTATAGCTTAATAAACATATCTTCAAATTAAAAAGTATAATGACTTCAAATTAAATTGTTTCTGTGTATTTGAATTTGATTTGAATATTAAAAATTATCCCTTACCGAATCCAACAGGTTTGTACAAAATGCACTCAGACAAGCGCTTTTGAAAATACATTGAGTTATTTCCTTGAGAATCTGGTCAAGCATTGTTGTCTTATCGAGTGTCACAATAGAACTGGAGCCTACTGGATCGAAAGACAAACGACATTGGAAGCTCTCTGACGAAGCCTATAGGATGAGGATGCAGTGCCTGTTAGAATATCATGCGTATTGAGTTCTAGAAATATTTCATTCATTTATTTTTAGGTAATTAATTATTTTTAAAACATACAAAAATAAAAAGAAACAACATACTATGACACAATAACATTAATCTATTTACTCAAGCTAGTAGCTATTTGTTTGATTTATTTTAGGTTTAAAAGAAAAGGAAAATTGTAGGTTCAATTAAATGTATTTTCTTATAGTTTTAATGCATCAAAAAAAAAATACTTACTGTCTTTTCAATGTCTAACATTTGCGGAAACCTTAAAAAATAATATACAAAATATCAAGCTATAAGCTTCGTTTGTTTAACACAATATACCCCTTTAAAAATCGTTAAGCCATCACAGTTTGTTTACCGATATATAAAATCAAATACGAGTTCAAGCTACCAACTGCATTACCAAATGAGGGGGAGAGACAGGAGGCTGCTACACCTAATGACGTCACGACTCAATACGAAGCCTTCCCTATAATAATGTGTACTGTTATCTATAACAAGATGCTTATTATTTTGAGAAACATTCACGTTTATAACGTAATAGTTATGTTTTTCTTGGTAGTCTTTATTTATGTTGTGTGTTTGTTGTATTATTAGTCTAGAATATTTCCTTTTTTAAAAGACTGTTACTATGCCGGATACTTCGATTTACAATGGGAGATTTTGGTTAACATATATAAAGAAAAAAGAGATTGCGTGTTACATCAAAATTACGTTATGACAATAGTAGCTTATATCTCTTTCTTTCAACTGCAACTGAAACTACAATGACTTATTTTTGTAAAATAATTCGACCCCCGATGACATTTGCTATTTTAGTTCTTGTAATCGGTTCAGTAGTTTTAAGATCATGTTCTACACACTTTACAAAAAAGTATATAAAAAATACTGATAGAGTAATTAGGTTAAAAGTGTTTTACACGTAAGAGTTCATTTATTCAAATTAAATTACTTTACACTATTTACCAAACTTTACGAAATACATAATAATCTAGAATTCACAATACGTCTGAACACATGAGTGCTTCATACTAAATCATAATGGTTCCGTACAGGAATGTATTTGTCTCTGTATTAATTTAATAGCATTTGTAGGAAAGCTCGTGCATTGCTGCATTTCACTGCAATCCTATTAGCAATATTAATTATATGTGGTTTTCGTCTCTAGTTACCGTAGCACAATATAAATTAAAATAGAAAGGTAAAGCAGGTAGTATTGTGTGTTTACTTCTTTGTGTATATGTGAAATTAATGTTTTGTATACAAATACGCTTTAATGAGGATACGATAAAAGTATGATCTCTGGTTCAAATAATCTTTTTTTGATAAAAAAATCTCCATACCATATGCATGAACTTTTTGCAAGATTACTAGCATATAAGTAGGAACGTATTACTGCCGAAAACATACTGCCCTTATAAATAGATCCGATTTAACATTCACTTAATAATAATTCCAGAAATACCTTTAAAAACAAAATCAACTTTTGTAATTTAGTTAAAACAAACACGTGAAAAATATTTGTAAACTTTATTTCTTTCATAATAAGTATGAATTTGTACCATTTTACATCAACAATTGTCATTTCGTTGAATGTTGAAAAACAAACACATGAAAAAAATCGTCTACTTTATTCCTTACATTATAGGGATGAATTCATATCCCCAATGGGTACAAAACTAGGTAGTAAACATGTACATTAGCGGATGATAATGAGCATCGCGCATCGCCCGCAGGTCCAATTGTTGACAGTTGTCTGATGGATTGCCGCGCTCTTCCTGTGTGCATAATGTCCCAGTTTGGGACATTTGGGACGTACGGGACAATCGGGACATTCGGGCCGAGGGATGGGCCCCCAGTTCACAACTTGCTTCATCATTCATAATACGGGCTACTTTGTTTAAACTTTCACTGTATAAATGATGTTTGTTCTATGGTTGGATTTTGAATTAAAATACTGTCATGTGTTTGTTATTTGGATAGATCCCACCGGTTTAGATCACATGTTCGTTTTGATTTTTTTCTCACTTAATAGATTTAAGTTTTTTTTTTAAATACGCTGTATAATAAAATATGATATCATGGTCTGGACGTTAATGAATGTCTCAGTGCTAAACTAAGCAAGTAAATAGTTTAAAATCTGTAGTCAAATTCTACCAGCTTAAACATTGGCATAACTAAATTCTACAAAGTAACAAGTTCACAATATCCACTAAAAGACCTTAATAGTTCTGCTCTTAGTTCAGAACTTAAACAGTAATAAAGCTTTAAACTATGAAGTCACAAAACTTCATCTCAGCGCAAATCAAATTAATCAAAGCTGTTACGAATACTGGCCAGAATAAAAACTTTGAATATAACCGCTTTGCTATCTGAACGAAGGATCTTGGCTACTTAAACGCAGCATATTAGATTATTGGCATGTTGGTCTGTCTTGTAGTAATATAAAATATTTATGAATATCAATAAGTGAATTCAAACTACAGGGTTGTGTACAGGCCTATATACATCCAACAGCTAGGCACAGGCCTCTTCCCATAAAAAGAAGGCGCGACCATTAATCACAACGCTTGCTCAATTGCGAATTGGCGAATTCAGTGGCAAAATAATAATAATA
This sequence comes from Autographa gamma, assembly GCA_905146925.1. NCBI lineage: Eukaryota > Metazoa > Arthropoda > Insecta > Lepidoptera > Noctuidae > Autographa > Autographa gamma. Next base: position 3,964,708 of record LR989868.1, on the reverse strand, counting down.
ATATTCCGGGACATCTCACACACGGTTTTCTGATCACAAGCTAAGCAGAGCTTGTGTTATGGTAACCAGACAACTGATAAACATACTTTTATTTCTAAATAAATACATATTATAGATAAATTACACCCAGACACCGAACAAATGGTTGTGCTCTTCACACAAACATTTGCGCCGGGTGGGAATCGAACCAACGATTTCCTGTATAGCAGTCAGGGTCTTTAACCACTAGACCAACAGGCCCGTTAAATATAAAAATAAAATATGCTAGAGAATATTATAACATATGTTGAGAACTGGTTAATATAAAACCGTTGGCTATAATACTATCTAAAGGCAGCATTACTGACTTCACAAACGAAACTTAAAGGTGGCTCGTAAATCCCCAGCACAGATGCACAAGATAGGTGACGAATAAAGGCTCTCCTGTTAATTTATGTTTACCTCCAACTGTTATGACTGCCACAGTTTGAAATTGAAGCTGTAAATTCTCGTTCTTTGACTGTAACGGTTTTTGTGGGTTGGTATTGGAAATACTGGATAGTTGGAAAAAAAAATTGCTATCTGATAGTATGAAAATTTCTTGTTATTTTATAATTATTTGATTAATTTTTTTGATTACACAAAACGACACACATGCTTGAAATATATTACTTAAATACTGGAGAGTGCTACATAGTCGATACTGTGGTAGAAAATAGATTTGGAATTATTTTTAATTTGTATACCATTATATTTAGATCATTAAATAATACCACAACAGTACTTACTCTTATCATAAGTTTGATTCAAAAAAATATTATTTTGACTTTTATAAACACATTTCTAAAAATCGGATTGTTTTATAAAACATTTCGATATAATTTATATATAAGACATATTATATTAATTACTTCACGGAAAATAAATCAAAGCATAATTATTGTTTTGCAGCCACGCTTAACTTAACCAATTCTTCCTATAATTCACAAAATTAATACATTTTCTCATTAAAACGAACAATAGCTGTCCATAACATTATTGTAACTTTATACAAAATGTTTACAGTAATTACAATTACTGAGAAATATTTAATTGATGTCAATATGATTATTTATTTCATGAAAACATGAATATTTCATGTGTTATGTATTTAAACATGCTTATAAACTTAAAACACCTTAGACGCGCACATTAACAAACATATCTGCCGATAATATTATGCAAATGGAAAAAAAAAAATCAGGTAAAAATATCAATAACTTAGGTTTTTAATCTAACCACACAGTTTGTTCTTATATTAGATTTAATTGTGTATTAATAAATAAATGTTTACCACACATTATATACTAATACATATACTTATATTACGCGTAAGACTAGCATACAGTAAATAAATAATGAAACACCATATTATTCCTTAATTTCTCAAAGAATTACATACAATTTAATATATATCTAAATAAAAATAAATATCTCTTTCAACGTACATACTTGGTGCGTCTATTTCGCTTGGTGTTCCATTAAAGCTATGATGGGACGGTCTTATGCAATTTATCTTCGCGGCAGATGGCGCCACAGTTTTAAGGGTTAACGTCGGGATTAAACTAGACGAAACTGAATTTGTTTGCTTGCATATAAATTTGTAGTAAGTTGTGTCTGCGAACTTATGGCATGAAACATGACAACCATTTTTTTTACTTACGACGAATAATTTTGATTGGTATGTCTGTGGCACCGGAGCTCCTAAACGAATGGACCGATTGTGACACGGTATTTTTTTGTTTGGAAACAAACATGGTCGGGATAGATGGAATAATAATTGTGAACAAAATCACATACATTGCTTTGATTAATAAGTAGCTAAACCACAAAATTACATCAAAACACCAAATACTGTGTTACAGATTTGAGTGAACATAATACAGAATTTAATACAAACATAAAACTACAATTAGAGCATAGAATCAGATTAATAATAATTATCTAACTCAATCCTAATCTAAAATGAGTTCTCATTATAATAAACGTCAAAGCTTTCAGACTGAAAGTTTCAGGTTTTTGCTAAATCTTGTTCCTAATTCATTAACGTCAATCCGAAGTTTAAAGTTTCAAGGTCATTCGTTTGACAGGACTGTTCTTAAATTAATCATCAGCTAAGTATTTGCTTTGGTGTGTTTAATTAATAAAGTTTCTGTAGGTAATGTAAGAGGTTTTAAATTGATTTGAGATCTGTTTGAGACTTTTGTATTGCATGTTATGCTTTATATAAATAAATTTAAGGAATATAATTAAAATTATTTTATAACTTATCCATTGAAGCGTTTATATAACTAGAGATTTGCTAGGAAGCAGTTTTAGTAGCCTAAATATTTTTGAATCTTAGCTTTTAATTATTTCTGATTGTTATTCTATAATGATAATAAATTCTTCTTGGCATATACCAATAATTTTGATCATTGACAGATCTCTATCTACGTACTACTTGGACTGGTATAACAATATTCTACGATGAGATTGTTAAACAGATGTTACTAAAATAGTACCATCGCGAATCACTACGTTAATTAAATTGAAATTACCTAAAATATAGGTTAAATTGAAGCCTATTCTAAAGCGATTCCTTTATTAGATAGACATCTTCCATAGCCTTGTTCCCTTTTGATAAAAACTCCCCGGCGTATTGAATAATAACAGACTATTTGCGGCAAGAGAAAAGGTTTACAGACAATAGCGTTTTCGTGTTTCATAACGAATATCTGCTTAAGTGAGATTCACGCCTATTTCTCCGAACCGGGTCATTTGAATCCTATTTCTATCAACCTCAGATAAATAATACAACAAATGCTGTAAAAAAATAAACAGATTAATAATTCCTAGTACCTCGCAATAAAACTCTCAATAAAAAGTATTTATTTACTTAACCTAAAAATAACCAACAATTTTTTTTACTCGATGAATAAAAATCCTACTTTTAAAATAAGTAAGAACGCAAACTGTATTTTAGCATTCCACACAAGAATAACAATTAGCCACCACAACGCAGGCAGCTAACAGAAAAAAAAACGAGAAAGAAACGAAAAAGTACGACAAAAATAAAAGGGGAAATTTTACGCAGTACAGTTTTGGTGATTTAACTAAAGTCCGTGAAGGGAAAACGAACGATTTGTATTCATGATGGCGTCGTCCGCAGGTTTGGTAGGTGCGACAGAGTAGATTCGCAATTTTCTCTGATTCTCTAGAGGCAACCCTGATTCGGTACAGTTATTACGATAAATCCGAGCCCTATTTCGCATATCGAAGGGAAACCGCTCGGACCTTGGTTTGTAGAGGATTGTTTTGGGAAACCTACTTTATTAGAAACATGGCTCACAGGCTACCTTTGTTTTTTATGTATTAACAAAACTACTACAAAATGAGTTGCTTCCGAGTATAATAATCTTACTCGAACTAATCACCTCGACAAAATTCTAAGTGACTACACATTAATTCCAAATAGAAGATCAAAAATGTATCCTACACTCCTTTAACAAATTTTCGAGTGAAGGTACAAGCATAACTACAAACACATAATCCTACTTTCACAATTACCTCACTAGGCAACAATTAATAATAATAATAATATTCCGGGACATCCCACACACGGTTGTCTGATCCCAAGCTAAGCAGAGCTTGTGTTATGGTAACCAGACAACTGATAAACATACTTATATATTTCTAAATAAATACATATTATAGATAAATTACACCCAATTAGATCAGGTATAAACTTAACAACAACGCAATCTACATAACAATAAGTATAGCATTTAATAAGTAGAAATGTCTTCGTAAATACATTACTTAATTTAAGTTGCACTACAGTTGCATGAGGTAGGGCACAAAGGCAGGTTCTGTGAGAGTCAACAAAGTTAATATACGGAGGTTCTTCAGAATGTCCTCACATTAATCATATACTTACGTAATTGATTGTCTGCGTTCAACAAGAACGGTGGGCAGGTACGTACATAATATACGTAGTGTACAGACTTTACATTGCTGCATTATTTCTTGGTATGACTATATTAAGCAATTCATAACAAAATAATATCAAACGCTAGCGTAGTCCTTCTCTCGCCACTAATATAATGTAATCTAGAAAATAATGAAAAATGTTCTTGAAGTGATATTAGACATTTATTTATTATTTATTTAAAGCCTGAACTGTCCCATTGAATAACTTTCAATACTATTTAAAAACTGCTTTCAAAATTTAAAACAACGTAGTCCAACTGAAAAATACCGTACATATAAATCCGAAAAAAAAACGTTCTTAAAATATTAAAATGTAACCTTAAAACGGTAACCACAAAACCTAGTGCCGCGAAAGCCTCCGCAAAGCGTGATAAATCTCTTAGCACGTGACAGATAAATAACCCGAACTAAGGCTTCGTAGGTGACGCGGCATCGGTGCAGCCTTTGTTAATTAACTTAACATATTTTACACAAACTACGTACAAGTGAGATTTATTCTCTCCGCCGTTCTTGTTTCGGTAAATAAGTAGCTCTTCAAATTGCTTTTAGTGGGCGGAAAAGTAAGTTTATATTAAGTCATTATTTATTGGTTGTATTGATGTTTGTTATCCCCTTACGCGAAAACGAATTACCGGATTTTGGTAAAATTAGGCATGGTGATAGATGTTGACATCGTCGAACTCATAGGTTACCTTATATTGCAGTAAACACAGTAATCAAACATCAGGATCTATGTAAACAAAGTGTTAAAGATGCTTTAAACCATCATTTTAGGATATCCGTTACATTAAAAGCCCAAAAAAGAATCCGAACTCAGTCTAACTACTCAGTCGCGTTATAATAATGTTTCTTGACGCAAATTCAGACAAAAGGAGTACTTTAAAATGTAAGTAATGACTTTAAAAAGAATTTTGCAGTCAACTACCTCAGGCGACGTTTTTATATGACCACTGAGTAAATTACTATTAAAGTTACTCGAGCCAGTTACTCGAGCCAGTCGCTAACTCCCCTACATTCTACAGTTGCTACTAGCTAATTATTTATTGTCCTCTTTTCACTAAAATAAAGTGATCCACGAACTGGAGGAAAAAGGCGAGTTTTAAGTCAAGCTTCTTAAGGTTTTATTTTTTTCGTTTCGATTGAGTATAGTAGTGAAAATTTACTAGATTTTTCAAGAGTTTAGAATCCGTTTCTCATTTGGAAATGCAGAATTGCATTCAGCCTGTTACATAGGACATCTATAAAATGACACAATGTGATTGCAATTCCACGAAACTAAACACATTTATGTTTAGACAAACAGAACTATTTACCACGTAGTTGCTTACGCAATGCGACTCAGTTAAAATGGCGGCGCTTTCACATTTGATAGATGTTCCCGCAATTATTTGACAGAGCGCGTCCCTCGTAATAACGTAATCATTTTGACAAGCGGAACACATTCGCGTGATATTAATTCACATACCACATCAGTTTGTAGGAATTCTCTGTAATTAGCAGACGTCTGTTCATGCGACTGTATGGAATCCACTAAGCACAGTCATATTTATTACTGGAACTGAAATGTTTGAACTAGGACACGTTTACCTACCGCTATAGTACCGAATTAATCTCTCTGTACAACCTATGTTAATTATACTCAGAATCTGAATCACATAACAAGTACTAATGATAATAAAATACATCGTAATGTACATTTCGTAGAACATAAACTTACAAGCGCTACAGCCTGGCGTAGCGTGCGCAGTGTAGCACGAAGCACGTAGCATTGTTCGTAGCTAACAAAGACGAGTAACGAGCATTACAAGTTTGTACCAGTTACAAAATATACAAAAATAAAACATTATTCAAGACAACACGTGTCAGCACAATTGTTTTTTAACAAAAATATCTCACAGCGAACTCATTCACGTAGCGTCGATCCTATTATTCCAAAACAACCCACAATAAGACAGCATTGTTCAACGCAAATTCGGAGCAGAAAAAATCGATATGTCTCGACAAAGTTAAAGCTGAGTGTCGGCGAAACGGTTCGCGTGTACCATCGTCACCGAAACTTATACCGTTGCGTCTTCAATAAAACCTTAAAAGTTCCCGAGGCGTTGTTCTAAAAGCCGCCCCTTATTACACATCAAAACTCCACAGAAATATCTCTGGAACACAAAAAGTTCAATCGACAATAGACTGATAAGACTTCTTTGATGTCAATTCTTTATGTTTCCACGGATAATTGTTATGTTTTGTTTGCGATTCTGTTTTGCAAATGTACAGATGAGAGTGATATATGCGTGATGATTGTTTACAATTATTTTGTTTGTGACGCTTCAGTTCTTTGTTATATTAAAAATTAAAAATCAAAATCAATGATGTAATTAAGTAAATAATTGATTTCCATCTAAATTCGGTTTGTAGGACTGCTCCAATATTTAATTACCTTATGTTACTCATACAAGTTTATATGTTAAAATACACTTTTGAAACGTTGTAACCACTTGCGATGTCAAGTTAAATACTTTTCAGTAGTTGCCCGACTGAAACAGTATTAAAACTTGTTATGCTAAGTACACAATTTTGGGTGAAATTGATTTCTTTAGGGACTGCTGTTTCGCTCTTGTTTTAATATAAGTTGTAAATGGTGCTAGGATCATACTTGTTATTCAGACTTTAGTTAATAGAGCGGTGAAGACTTCGCTAAAGGAATATTACTACATAAATAAACTTTTAGATTACATTTCAAGATAAATTAAGATGTCTGTGACTTAACCACATATGTTTCTAAGTATGTATATTTACACATTCTATTTATATTTGTATCTTTATTAATACACAATTAAATCTAATATAAGAACAAACTCTAACTATACTAAAACTTCTATTTATATGAAATGTAAAGTTAAACAGATATATAGCATCAAACGTGTGTTCACTAACGTGAACATATATAAATAATATGCCACATAATTTCTAGTCAACTTTATTAATATCAACTTTACATACGGTCATTCTGGGTAACTTAAGCTTTCAGTACAACTTTGACTCACCACTTCCAATTCCGATTAATATTTTTTTTTCTGGCTCTGTACAAAACTTTACGCATAGAAATATTTTTTATTAGATACATAAAGGGCTTCGTTAAAACCCATCTAATGTCATTATTTGATAAATGTTAAAAATCCATAGATATAAAATAAAAACAGAGGACTGTGCGCAACGTCTTTTTAAAAGTGCTCAAAAAACTTTGTTGCTTTGCGATTCTTAGACGCTGAATAAAGGTGAGTTTCAGTTCAGACAATAAATTAAAGTTTAAAATCTTTAATTACAATTAAAATTTTCGGAATATTTTTATGAATATTGTTAATATTAGCAAAATTGTGCATCGGGTCCTTTAGAACTATCCAATCCGGGTAACTTTGACTCGGGTCAAAGTTACACTGATAGTTTGAACTAACTCCACTAACGTACTGGGGAAACTTAAATAATTTTTTTTTTAAGTTAAACTTACATTAACACGGCGCAAAAAAAGTAGGTAAAAAAAAAAACTATACATTACATCATTATTATACATTTCGATGGTAAAAAGCTTAAAATGTCGCTCATGCAGAAGGCGATGGAGGGTTGAAAGCTGCCTAATAATAAGCCTGATATTATACGCTGTTTCCCAAAAAATGTCGTGAAATATTTGCCTACTACTAAAGTGACCAAAAGAAAGAATTGTTTTATCATTGATGATGACTTTCTTTGTATGGAATGGGGAGAGTAAGGCTGGTAAAGAGCTGATTTAGTTATTTTCATTTTGGATTTTTTTGTTAGTTTTTATAATTGATTAGGATTTGATAACTTAGTTTTGTTATTAATGAACAATTTAAAAGACTTATAAGACTGATTAGATCTTAATAAGTTATAAATACCCGTCTCCTTTTAAAAACTAGTGATTTCCCTAACTGCGCACTTTATTTTTCATGTTTTCAACAGTAAACCTTTGAGAAAAAAAAATAAAAATTGTTTCTAATGTTAGTTTGTTTCATATTATGGCATAAAAAGAGGGTTAAGACTCACCAAATATAACAAAACCTAATTTAAAATAGCAAAATCTGTATCATTAAGTGTGTGAGGTAATTTTACCCAAGTCACCGTATAACTTTGCCTCGTTGAATTTTCAATGATTATAAAGCTGTAGTTTAAAAAAAATATTATTTTTTTTTATTTCTTAAACATAGGCATTGTAAAACCACTAAAAACATTCATTTCACAGTAGTTTGGTTAAGAATTCTATACGTAATTTTAAAAAAAGCTCATAAAGTGGGTCAAAGTTACCCAACATGATGGTACGTACTTGTTATTTATTTTTATTTTTTGGTAGAGATCTTTGCAGCCTGAGCACAGACTTTGACTGCTTTGCCGGACTTTTGGCGAGGACCTTAAAGCCTCCAGTCAGAGCACTTGTTATTTTACATCACATATTACTCTAGCGACTTTCTGTATTGATGATTAACTACAATACATTAGCTTTTTATTAGGTACCTTAAACACAGCTTTAAATATGTAAATACATTATCACGTATATGTATACTTATACTGGCCAGAGCCATTACACTAATACGGACGGACGGAAGACGCTATATCTGTACACAGTAAAAAAATGGTTAAATATATTTGCCATGTAAAACATGAGTTATGAATCAAATTTTCATTCCCATATAATATTCAAACAAACTCTAAACCATACAGCTACTTACCACTTATTAATTAAAGCTGCAAGTTGCAATAACTCGAGCAAATCCACTCGTAAATCAGCGCTAGACTAATGCATCTGAACTTTACTGTTCCGACTCTCCTTAGCTACCGTCGAAGTTACGTCAAAAGGTCACTCTGTGTTCCTAATGTGATTAAAACCTCCAACTTCAGTGATGTCGTGACGTCACACCCCTTAATTAATTAATTAAATATTTTATCTTGCTCGCCTTCCACAAAGAGTAATGTTGCAGCTGTTTTGTGATTTCTCGTTTGTTTTGTTTGTATGCGGTCCTTTTTATGCTTTGCTTTTAGACGTAATTAAATTGTACCTTTATGTAAATTAATATTGTTTTATATTTAGAATTTGTTATGGACTTGTGTGTAGTCTTTTGAAGCAACTACCTGAACGTTAATGCTATTTTTGTGTTCAACAGCTATAGAATTCGTGACTCTGCGTAGGAGTAACCTTTTAACCATTTACTCTATTGAAAGAGGCTTGCTGCTCTATGATGCTAAAGTATTAATATGAACCTATAAAAGAGCTCCGTCAGATTTTTTGGCAACGATAAAAGGTTTACCTACAAAAAATCCTAAAGGCTCAAAAGTTTAAATTAGTTATCAACTATGACAAGGCAGCTGTGTCTGGAACATAGGTACACTTTCAAAGTCTTAGGTAAAACTTAAACAATGAAACAAAATGACCGTAATGGAGTTAGCTTTTAAATAACTTATAACGAACTCCTAAGCGATTAGCACGAGTTTGGCTAACGACAATATGAGAGAGCATTAAATCTGTATTTAATTACTTTTTAAAAGCTAATATTCGTTAAGCTAAGCGTGAGTTCCTTTACCTTTACCTATAGGTTATTTTTGCTTTCTAGATCTATTTCCTTTCATGATGCTATTTGATGTCTTCTCATGACTAACCTTTTCCTTTTACTCTGTTATTTTCGTCTTGCAGTCTCAATTGATATGGCTGAATAGTCGAATTGATATAGGGTGACATCAAGCTTCACAATAACACTAAAATATTAGTAAAAACGTTGATGACCAAAGAGACCAACCTACGTAACTACAAAACGTAAATCTTACCTAAAAGTATTTTTATCATTTATACAGGGTGTCCGGTAAATAATCCGACAAACTGTGGTGGCTGATACCTTAGGTCAGGCCCTATCAAATGAACGCAACATATGTTCGCCGAAAAGTTACAGGTTTCAAGATACAATCGATTTTCGAAAATTTTAGAATTTTCTACCTTGCATCAGACTTTTCCATTTTTCTTGCTGATACATAGCTTTAGTAATACTTTTTGTGCATCAAATTAATCTTGAATAGTTACTCTATCCTTTAATACGTCTCATTTTTATCTAAAAGAAGAATATAGTGGCGAAAGCTCCATTTGTTTTACAATTTTCACTTTCGGTTTTTCTTAGTGCTCAACTTTGAACTGCAGTGGTGAAAAATAAATGTATGTAGGATTTTTGTACAACAATCTTAAAAACTTGCTTGAATATTGGTGATTTTGGGAAGGTACAATACGTGCATATTTTCTTTACAAAATTTGACAAAATAAGCTGCTGAAGTACACCCGGGTCTAATTTTGAAATATTACTAATGTAAATCTGAGTAAAAATGCGACGTAACTTAACGCGGATCGTCATGGTCCAGTGAAATAAGCTATTTTTTTCTAGCGATTAACTAGTAACACGAAAGAATTGTGGTCAATTTCAATTTGGAAAATATAAAAAAAAAAATATGCTCGTTTAAAATTTTACAATGATACGGAACTCGTTAAGTGCAGATGAATTGGGCGTATAAAACCAGCTATTTCAGTGTTGTTGCATGAAAAATAAGGTGTTATAAAATCGATTTATCTAGTAAGAAAATACTGAAGGTTAAGGTAACTTTACACTAAAACATGTTTTAATCTGGCATAGAGAGTTAATGGCGAGAAGAAAATACCTCATTTAATTGTACAATGACGATCAGCGTTAAGTTACGTATCATTTTTACTCAGATTTACATTTGTAATATTTCAAAATTAGACCGGGTGTACTTCAGCTGCTTATTTTGTCAAATTTTGTAAAGAAAATATGCACGTATTGTACCTTCCCAAAATCACCAATATTCAAGCAAGTTTTTAAGATTGTTGTACAAAAATCCTACATACATTTATTTTTCACCACTGCAGTTCAAAGTTGAGCACTAAGAAAAACCGAAAGTGAAAATTGTAAAACAAATGGAGCTTTCGCCACTATATTCTTCTTTTAGATAAATATGAGACTTATTAAAGGATAGAGTAACTATTCAAGATTAATTTGATGCACAAAAAGTATTACTAAAGCTATGTATCAGCTAGAAAAATGGAAAAGTCTGATGCAAGGTAGACAATTCGAAAATTTTCGAAAATCGATTGTAACTCGAAACCTGTAACTTTTCGGCGAACATATGTTGCGTTCATTTGATAAGGCCTGACCTAAGGTATCAGCCACCATAGTTTGTCGGACTATTTACCGGACACCCTGTATAAACAGTAACAGTATCCAAAGAAATATGTTACGACTCGGTAGAGCCATATAAACAAATCCTTTTCAGATAGTTGCAAAACAAAATGATAAAAAAAGGTTTGTGTCCGTAATAAATTTCTAAGCATTTTAGAAATATCCATCATTTAGGATAGATCTGGCCCTAACGCCCCGGGCGCGGCTCGGGATCGGGTCACCAATATGAATAATTTTCCAATTTCAACGTTTATTCACTGTTTTGTCTACCATATTTGGCTCAGAGACAATTTTATGACGAATCGTAAACGCCTTTTTATGCAACAATACATACAATAGTAATAAATAACTGCGATATTTGTGATACGCGTTTGTCATTGGTTTACCTCGACTTTTTGTAAATTTTGGCTACAGTTTTCTCTTACAATTTTTGGTGAATTTATTTCCTGTAACAGTATATTCGCAGCGCATTTACTTTATTTGGTAGAGTTCACGTTCGGAAATAAGGCACGTATATTTTTTAACTTAAAATGTACTTAAAATAAAAATCACATACAGCAAGATTACCGAATATTTTTTTGTTTAAAACGTACGACATCACTGTCAACATCTAGTCTGAAACATATTATTACCTTAAGCATTTCCGACTGAAATACTAACTGACTATTAAGTCTTTGTCCAAAGTATCCATTATTCGTAACGTTATTGAAAAAGGCGCAGTTTGCCTGAAAATGTGTTCGTGAATAGAGCCAAAGTAGTTTAATATCGCGCCATATATGCACCCTTCTTTTGTTTTAAAATCTCGTTTCGAGATGCTGTAAACATAGCTTTATTAAAATATATAGAACAGGTTATATGGTTTGAATGTTTGTGGTTTAATAAAAGATGTATTAATTATTTACGAAAAACTGGACAAAGATTTTTGTTTTGTCTGAAAATCATCTATTTAAAGTGATATCTATCATTTACATTACAATTCTATCTATAAGCATTTAATCTAGAGGTAGTCCCTTATGGTATTTCCAAATTAAAATAATCTATCATAAAATTTAATTTAATATTTAACAGCATAGCAACTGACACACCTGAAACAATTTAAACGTTTTCTAGGAAATGGTTTTAAATTATTATAACAAAGATCAATTGAGTGAGGGCGAGGAAAATACTGAAAAACAGGACGAAAGGCTTCGCAGAAATGTTAATAAACTGAGAATTAATCGTAAACAATAACACATTTGTGAACTGAAAATTATTAATTTACAGTATTCGAAATAAACAAGTTTATGTTTATAGCGTTTTAAATAACTATTATTATTATTAAAAAACATTTATTTGCATGACAGTTTCCGATCTATTGTTACCTTCCTATGCATGACAGTTTCCGATCTATTGTTACCTCACCATCACGCCTGTATCCCTGAAGGGTTAGGCAGAGGTGTACCAATGTACACCCACAGTTCGCCGGTATGTTTAGGTCCCATGTAATAGGGGGCGAGTTACCCCCTTTCTTTACCTTACTACCTACTGCGCTAAAAAGTTTTGCATCTACAAATGTAGATGTGTATATCAGGTATTATTTAATTGCATCCCATCGCATCAGTATAACATATATTAAGCCTTATCAACCACAAAACAAACATTACAACAAAATTAACACAAGAATTATACAACATCCATTACCAAAATGTTTAAACTTGAATCGATTGACACAGTATTGAGGCCATCGCCTTTGTATTACCATAATTGCTATTTGTCCCACCAATTCCCAAAACAAACATTTTAACGGCTGTCCACCGAATAACTTTAAATTACATTGTAATTAATGTACTGGTTGTAAGTAAAAGCTGAAGTTAATTTACATAATGTAGGCATTACTGAGCGAGCTATAAACCCTAATACAAGTTTCAAGGGACTATCTTTGTTCTTCCTATTACAGTAAACATGTTAGGTTCATAAAAATTTGCATTTTGCACGAGGATAAATGCAATTTGTTAGCGGATATATCTTAGCGATATGCAGTATTAAGTGCATAAGTGCATATGAAAATAAGATCATGTTTTGCTCTCAGACTGATAAATAAAAAGTTGGTTATACACTGAATTTGGTTTGTGTAGATGTGTGCGTATATTACAGTAAAATGTTGCTTCAAAATAATATTACCGAGCAAATATCATAGCAATCAATTACAGCCAAGTTCTCGCAGACAACGACAATACAAACAGACGGAACGATTGCGCTCGCATAAAAGCCAACATAATTAAATCGGCCGAGAGCAACTTATCCCTGAGTGGTACGAACAACGTCTTTTTTCTTCGTCGACATTACCTATTCATCACACGACTCGCTGAAAAGCGACCACTTTGTTATTTATATATCTTTCCGCACAGGTTCTCACGAAAAAGATCGGGGATCATTTTTCTTCGGTTCCATTAGTGGGCATCGGCCGGCCGAGACGGATATGCGGTGGGGGCAAACATAAACAAAGTAATGGTCCCTGTCTAGTGACAAAGAAGATCCCATCAGACGGCAAAGCGGACGAATCAATACGGATCTGTGAGGCCGTCGTTTGAGCCTCTGAATTCGTCCTACATTATTGTTCCCGATAGCAATCGCTCGGAGTCTCCGCTCCTCGAGCCACAATGGCTGGAGTCAGGATATGAAGACACAGCTTGTGTGCACTGAGCATTGTCGGCACTATCGTGCTCAGTCATCAGCTAGTGTTCAGTGAATGGCAATAGCAATTATACTAATACAGATGTTAACACGAATTTGGTTAACGGACAATGAATAGGTTTCCTTTGTTAGTAGTAAATCAGTAGATTATATAAAGTATGTATTCAGGTATTATTAAATTGATAAATGCAAAATCAAATAAATCTGCAAAAATAAAAAAAAAACATAAACCTATAGAAAAAAATGTTTCGTAGTTCCGAAATACAGTAACAGTCATAGTCAATTATTTGAATTGAATATTACATTATTTAATATGCACAAACGTCAGTAGCTTGTTCAATTATTTGTTTTGTAAATAATTGAACAGGCTTCCGTTTTCAAATAAAAATGTATAGAAACTTTTTGGTTCCCAATAAATGCTTTGAAGCGTAAAGAATAGATTATTGTTGGACGTTGATTAATGATGATTGAGAATTTGAATATCGAATCGGTGCCTTTGAAAACAGACGGGATACCGGGCGCCTTGCCTTTACAGGGAACGACAGATAATAAACGTTGTCAGAAGGTACTTTTAGGCCACTAGATATAGGTACCTATTGGCCACTCTATTACTTGCCTAATCTCATACGCTTCATTAACTATCCATCAAAAATGAATTAATGTTACGATAAAGGCCTACCTAGATTTTTTTCTTAGTTACTTATTGGTATCTAGAGTTTTTTTTTGAAGTATCAAAATGTATGAGTAGTTTTTGGAAATAAGTCCATTACTAATGTAACAAACAAATTCTAAAACAAAAAACGTGTCCCAGATACACGTAATTAAACATAACATAACATCCATACTAAAGTATGAACACAAAAGTAAGCCGAGCTAAATGCACATGTTAACAAATTAAACAAAAGAACTCCAACGAAATTAGATTGTTCGCGGGAAGCTCGAGCCTTGAGTTTCACAAAATTGATCCTTTGCCCAAACAATCTTTACTTTCGCCTAATTCAACAGTTTTTCCCGGACGTGAAAAACGAGAAATAACTCTGAATTTCGGCTGACGTACATTTTGTAACTCCTGTTTGCTTTCGGCTTCTAAATTAATATCGAACTCTCGAAATTTGTTGCAAAACGAAATTACAAATTGGAGCGGCTACACCGCGGTGGTGGACAGCGGTCAGACGCGTTCTTTTTTCAAAATGTTCCGTCGGTTTAGCGGACAGAGAAACGTATTCGAATGAATCTTTTTTAATTCTCTGAGCTCACAACACGTTTTGATTTTGCATTCTTTTTATGAATATTCTGTTTTCCAGTTTTCTATAAATTCATTTTAAAAAGTAGTCTTTAAAAGTACCGTTCATGTAAATAGTTTTACATTTTATTAATCAAAAAGTTCTAATTCCAATTTTATTTATAGTTCGTGGCCGGCTCGTTCTACCCACGTTAAGCTAATTTTAACGTTTAATAAATATTAGGTACTTGACATTGATCAACGAGATCTGTTTTAATTTCATATAACTTTTAGTCTATTTAAAGGTCAGATCAACTTATATTAGGTCAATATCAAATTCGTGTACTAACTAGATTAATTTTATTACATAAGCTAAACCTAAACTAAACCACACATTACATGATGATTAATCCTATTAAAATATCAACTAATATTGTAAATTGTTTGATTTCTGTTTCATTACACGGCGGGATTCGAACATGACCACAGTTGAACGGGCAAACTATTTTGTTTAAGCCAATGACAATGAAATATCCGTGTTTCGAACGCTCGCAAAGTGATCGAGTAATTTATAGAATGCGAAATTAAATTAACTCATTTTGTATTTCGAACGGATTGGCGTTTTGAAATTTTGTCTTTTGTTATGTTGACACGAGTTATTCAATAATCATACTGTCTGGACTGAAAATGTTTGTCGGCGCACACAAAGAGGTTCAATATCAAGTATTATCAAGAGTGGCAGCTTGTCTCTGTCACTCTAGCGGAGCGTCGAGTCGATGGTAGCGAGGCGGCCATCTTGATATAGAAGATGATAGAGCGGTCGCTGGCGCACCACGTTTTCCGACGAATCGCTATCTATTGTTTAAATCTAAGTACTTTTGTGTGATTGAGTGTTAATTAGAGCCTTAGTGATTATTGTTATGTGATTCTAGTTATATTTCAAGTAAACTTGTTAAAGTCTCCAAGATAACGCCTTTAATTCAAATAACCCTACTCGGATTACCCACATACCCACGCTGCAAGATGAATAATTCTGATGAAGGCCGTCCTGTGCTTTCATCAGAAGTGGGATCGAACGATAGTAAAGCCAAAGATAGGCAACCATAAAGAAAAAACGCGACCCAGTAATGAAACTATTGTCGCTTTTATCCCGATTGATTGACATCCACGCCCTAGTCAACAAAATAATAGTAGAAAAGAAGTATCTTGATGGCGTCGATCTACTAATCACTTACAAAAGCACTGAAAGAGTATTGTAAAAGACACCGCGAGTAAGGCGGTCATGCGCTTTTGGAAAATCATCGAACGCATTCCGCTGATGGAAATGTCTTAAGATGTTACGACGGGTTTCGCCGTGAGCTCATCACCGTTCATCAAGGAGCACCTCGACTACATCATCCGGTGATCCACTTTCTTTTGTTTTAAGTAGTTGATAGTAGTGTGTTTGAAAAATGGGGCTGGCCTTAACTGGGTCGATGCCTCTGATCAGATCACGTTTTAACATGGGGTATGTAGCGTAGTTGATCGCTTGGGCTGGCCTGAACCGGGTCGACGCCCACGGTCAGACTGCGAGTTCTTCAGTATGAGTTGGGTGGCATCAGATTGGTATGGGAACGGGCTGTGTGGGTCATCGTTCCAGCCAGTTGATTGCAACAGCTGTGTGTGACTGGTGGAAAGGACGCTGACAGGTAGTCCGGTCTATCGCACCATGCGAGTTGGTGGTTAGTCGAAGGGATTCCTGGTCAGTAGTCCGCCCGGTGCAACAGTGTGTTTCATTCAGATGTGAGGGGCAAAGATAGAAGTCCATAATGTCATAAATGGGTAGCTTGTCAGGATGGACGAGCGGATGTCTTGGTGATTAGGCATTGTATGTTCCAGAAAAACAATAACGACCGAGGACGGTCGTATGTCAGAATGGCCGTGTCGGCGCACACAAAGAGGTTCAATATCAAGTATTATCAAGAGTGGCAGCTTGTCTCTGTCACTCTAGCGGAGCGTCGAGGCGATGGTAGCGAGGCGGCCATCTTGATATAGAAGATGATAGAGCGGTCGCTGGCGCACCACGTTTTCCGACGAATCGCTATCTATTGTTTAAATCTAAGTACTTTTGTGTGATTGAGTGTTAATTAGAGCCTTAGTGATTATTGTTATGTGATTCTAGTTATATTTCAAGTAAACTTGTTAAAGTCTCCAAGATAACGCCTTTAATTCAAATAACCCTACTCGGATTACCCACATACCCACGCTGCAAGATGAATAATTCTGATGAAGGCCGTCCTGTGCTTTCATGTTTTTGTTTTTTGTTATGCGTGGCTAGTTTAGGTTATAAAAGATTTCAGCCAGCCAGTTACAACTTTGACGTTATTCATAACTAGAAATAACATAATATGTTAAATATGTTATTTCTAGTTAAGACTTAAGACAAGTGTTGTTAACAAACAAGTATAAGTCTCTCTATGGGGATAGATAGGATAGAATATCAAATATTTCTTACCACATGTTAAATACAGATGTAATGATTATGGAATAGTTCACATAATAAACTACCATGTCCTGTGTCGAAATATTATGATACCTAGAGACTATTGCTAAAAATCTTTACTAGGCAAAACAGCAAGGGATGTCTGTTTGGCCGGCTCATGCCAACTTGGTCTAGAGATCTAGAGAGAGGGATTGCACACTTGCAATATACAAGAATTATGTACTTTATGACACATAATAACTGGGACTGCACAGTGCACATATACCAGTACCCGCTAATACTAATGACGTGACATTTGTTCCAGACTGCACGTCATCATCGTCGTCGTTGCTGGGCGGCGTGACGACGGTGTCGGTGGCCGTGACGGGGCTGGACCGGCCGCACTCCAAGAAGGTCCGGCCGAAGCCCGCCTCGCCGAACCGGCAGGGACCGCAGCAGTGCCAAGTAAGTAACGCATCAGTAAGGAAAAATATGTTTATATTTTGACAGGCGATTTTGAAACGATTACATAAACCAAACGAAACCAGATGCGGAAACACTGGGTGTTTTAATCATGTACCTGAGTACGCGTTGGTAAATGTTTGGTGATAAATAATTATGAATGCGTCACACGAAAGATTTTATAAAAAATATACCAATATGACCAGTTACAAACACGGAGTTTTGTCTTTGCGGACCAGTACAACGTCTCACATCTCATGTTGAATTTAAATTACTGAGAAAACTACATTAATTAAAAAAATAATCGACTACAATCGGCCTAAAAAGAAATGTATTTTTAATCTAATTCGAAACGCGTTCGCAAATCGACTTTTTTATTCTTCATTCTCCAATAGTGTCAAAAGAGTTACCTATAATATATAATAAAACCTCTTTTCTTTTACGCGTGTATATAGAAACCGGTTGACGTGACGTCATACTCGTTCCGGTTCGTTTCCGGCTCGTAAAGGCCGATGGACCGTGACGATTGCCTCTATTTGTCTTCCTCCGGCACAAAGGCCCTCATTTGTCTCATAGACACCGCTCACATTGTCTTTGGTACACTTTCCAATGGTATCATGTTTATTTGTCTTTTGCTTCGCTGATTTGAGTGATTTGTGTCTGATTTGGATTGTTTAAACTATATAAAGAACTGAGTCTTGTAATTTTAGGTGTCGGTTTATCTTTTAGTCTTTTTGCTTAAATATTTAGGTTAAGTGATTCCGACGATCTTTTGACCAAACAAAATTACCAAGATATTGATTACAATATGGTTGATTAAAAAGAGAAAACAAAAAAATACTCAATCTTAATTGTTTACAGTAAAACATGTTTTTATTTCTTCTTAGATTCAGTATACAAAGAAAACTTTATCTCGATATCACCTTGACGATATTTCATTTAACATTTAAATTAATTAATGTATCGACATCACTCTCAATAAAAACAATTTAACAAAATAAATAAAGTAACAAAATAAGTATATAAACTGGGCCAAACTAAATTCATCCCTTTATTGAGTGAGACAAACAAGAATTTCTCAACAAATACATTTATTAACTATTCTATTTCATAGGAATCCATACTTGTGTAATATTGAATTTGTTTATTAAACTAAATACTCTTGAATTTTAATATAATTCCATTCCTAGAAAGACTGATTGCAGTTTGTATGTTTTTAGTAAATATTCACGAATAAAATGATATTGGTTTATTGTCATTCTGCTTCAAAGAAACCATTTTAAACTTCTGTGAATTTCGCTTACCTACATGTTAAAGTCGGGTAATAGATTTGTATCCCAATTAACAATAAAGGTAATTGTTAAAAGTCATCTATAAATAATCCGAAACTTTATTAAACATATGTGAACGAAAGTAAAAAATAAATTAAAAAGTATGGATTAGAATTAAAATTAATTATTTCTGCAAGAAGGCGAATATGAAATAGCTTTAAAAAATATATTTATCGCTATTTAAATAAGACTACCTATTTCACTTTATTTTCTATATTAAAACAAAAAAAAATAATGTTCTGTAAATATGGTACAAAACATTAATTCTGTCTACCCATTGATAATACAGGCGAGATAGTACGCAAAAATTTAAAATAATATCAATAGTTTTTTCTTAAATAATCTCGTTTCTACAATTTTTTTCTAAGCAAATATGATTTTAATTACACCAACATACTAGAAAATTTCATATTATTTAATTAAAAATGTATAAAAGAATAGCCGCCCGAACAGGGACTTGAACCCTGGACCCTTGGATTAAAAGTCCAATGCTCTACCGACTGAGCTATCCGGGCTATATCAGTGCCGTCGAAATAGCAGTCTACATGTAAGTCAACTATATTTATGTAACCCTGAAATTATGTTATCTTAATGTACTATTAATTAGCTATTAATAGTACATAAAATTAATAATTTTATAATCGCTTATTTAATTGTTTTATATTTTCTTCATATTCGTTTTTGTATATTTAACCTACATTATGTATTTTATTACTGTGCTAGTAATGATCGTAGTAAATGGGTTAACAACTTATCAAGATACAGTTGAGTTAATATTATTAGTTCAATTATTTACATACATCACATTAAATGATTATGTACACATTTATTTTTGTGATAGTTACCTTGGCCGATAAGAAATCTAATAGCCTTGAACTGTTTACATAACTATAACTAAACATCTTTTTATACGTAACATATTGAATTAAATAATGTCCATTTACTTTTCTCAATAATATAAAACATTGTTATTAATTTAATATTTTAGAGTAAATATTATTATTTAATTAATTACCTTTTTCAAATCACTTATATTTGCAGCCATGAGCCATCATTACAACTAAAATAATGATCTGATGTGATTAACGACGATGATCTCTTTTAATGGTACAATTTAAAATGTAATTAAAATCAATTTACTTATTATTAGCTCTCAAAAATTCTAATATAAATAAATTAGCAATTCTTGTAAGTAAACTAGACATTATTTTTGACCATTTACACTCACACATATATAGGCAATCAAAAGAGTTTGTCTATACCTTTATACTCTTTGGTCGTGAAGTTATTACACAGGAGTAACACTAAAAGGGCTGAGTGCTTCATATCCGGCTGGCGTACACGCTACCGGGCGAGCCGGGTGTACCGGGCGAGCCGGGTAAAGAGATAAATCACCCGCGTTCTTCTCACGCGAGGATCTGAAGAATAAAGCATGTAGCGTGTTGGTCTAAATTATTAGAAGTCAAGTATTTCGTGTAAGGTTTAGGATGTTTTGATTGTTACATAGCTGGCTAGCATACAATGTAATAACACTCGGGCCTTCATTTAGCTATTTTAAATGGTTGTTAATGGTCGGTCAGTGTACTTGTCATTGCCTAATTTTCATATTGAAATCGGCCATAAAATCTCATTGAACTCTCGAAGAGAATGATCGTAATGACAGTGAGCAGAATACCAATTGTCATTCGGTCAATTCAAGCAACTCTTAAATATCTGAATCGAGGCCCAGCCTAAATATGATCATCAACCAAAGTTAAGTTAGCAAAGCATTTTTAATTACTCTTCTTATGTCTAAAGAACCCTTAATACTACTAAAACGTCTGTTACTGTATAGTTAATGGTTATCGTACTTGTGCATATAAATGAAGAATTAAACTACACCGAAAGCGGTAATAAATTAAACAAAAGAACATCGCCATTCGATTGCAACTACTGCGTACGAAATGCACACATGCTAAATGTAAATATCACAATTTCGTCTATACATATTAAATTGTTTGATTATCTCGTTGTCATAGCAACTTCTGAGATCCATCACTACCATCGGGACCAATTCCCAAACTTATGATTGAGGACCATTCCTGCATTTTTTTTTCTAGTAGTTGTTAATAAGCTAATAAAACAAAAGAACATCGTTGTTACAATGCGTACAAATACCACATAGTCATATAGCAACAGTAACGAATTACATTTGACTATCTATAAGTAAATATCGCAAGTTCCGTCTATACATACAATATTGTCTGATAATCTCGTTGTCATAGCAACCATACCATTGGGACGAATTCCCAAGCTTATGATTGAGGATAATTCTTATTTTTTTTTAAGTGATTGCTTGGAAATTTTCCTGTGAAAACAAGACTGTTTTCTAATATTCCCTTTTAACTAATGCAATGAAAAAACATAGACGACAAGCAAACACAATTGATCTGAAAAATTCATATCAGCTAATATGATTGAAAATATATGAGTACCTAAATCTAGAAAATCCTTTTAAGAACCACCACGATTATGAAGACCTAACACTATAATGTAAGTGCTTCTAAATGTATTAAATGTACTTCCAGAAATTGGTACTCTAAAAGTCGAATTCACAATCCCGCGCGGAGGCAAATGTACTTTTTTCACACCCCTAAAAATTGATGTTCATTGTTATTTTTATTACAATATTACAGGGCTCTTAGTAGAGCTCATTTACAAATTTAAAAGTATATTAAATATTATTGTTCTTCGTCTATACCTATACAAAATCCCTGCCGCGTTGTCAGTCTGTGTGTCTAAAAAACTATAGAACATATTTTTACTTTACACTAATGGAAGGAGTGATTCAAGAGGAAGGTCTGTGTGTATAATTCATTAATGTTTTGTCTAGCAGAGCGAAGCCGGGGCGGTTCGTGTATGTATATATCGATGTACCTACTATCGAAAATGTGTTTGTAGGTCAGCCGAATATCAACAGAGGGATGAAGAAGGTCGCTAGGGGAGGGTGGTGTCACCAAACATACCAGTATTTAGGGATTTTCCTGATTTTCGTTTCTTAGTTAAGTGGAAGCGTTAATGTGTTTATATTTATTTTTACAAATAGCTCAATCGGTGTTGTGTATTTAGGGATTGGGCTGCATTTTTCTTGTGTCTCATTTTAATTGGGATTTTGGATTGAATTTATTTTAAACAATGAAAGAAGCTTGCATAGTCCTAGGAAGTACTGTGTTTAATATTAACTCTTTTCTAACTATACAATTTTGATGTACATATTTTGGTTACTTACTTAAAATGTGGTCAAGATTACTTTGTTCAGAAAAATATCAATAATTAATTGAGATTAATTTCCGCATGTTATTTCAAAGTATCAAACAAAACAAAACAAGTATCCCAAAATTCTGATCCTAAAACCATGGCTAAACTAATCGGGGTGGTCCCCTATTCTGGAGGAAAGTAGCGATTCATCATAGCTAGCGAACCCTCACGGCGTAATTGCAGATTTTCAGAATGGACCGATATTACAACGTATATTTATCTATGATATCAAGTAGGTAAATATTTTAAGTGAATCTTTTAAAATATCAAGTGCTTTAAAGGGTTAGAAAGAATATTAATTAGTTTTGAGATTTCCAATAATTTAATTTACTTTGAATTGGAAAAAAGGTTATTTTTCTCCAATGTATAGATTTCACTTTTACAAAAAAAAGTTGTCCAATCACAGTGGGATTAGGTCGTTTCGTTATGAGTTCCTGTGCCTCTATCGTCAGACCAGTTTAAGAGAACCCCAATATTGTATTGACACATAGCTTCTAGAAGTAAAAAAATCCTTATTTCAATCGGATGTCGAGAAGTGGTAATAGTTTGTATTCCAAAATTTGACCTAAACAATCATGCATCCATACACTTCAAGATAAATGAAAGTTTTTTTATCAGAATAAAGGCGTATTTTAGGCCTGTGATTACAGTTGTAAAAATCAACCATACTGCTTTCACAATAAAAACGGCTTAAATGTCTAAGTCCACTTATTATACCTTTGTATATATTATCCATGTTTCAATTAGCGCCAAACGTTCGTAATCGGAAACCAAGAGGGCCACTTAACACGTACTCGTAATAAAATATTGATCGGAACGATTGCTATAAACAGTAACAATAATCTCTAAGGACCTTTGTTATGATCCTTTTCCCTTTTACCTTTACTTATTAAGGTACAAAGAGTTCTTGACTTTGTAGATAAAAGGGCAAGCCTTTTGGGTCTTAAATTAGAAAGAAATATTAAGTAGTTTTTATAGAAGTCTGAAGAATTTGGTGACCGTCAAAACAAAAAATATATTTTCGTTTGTAAAGTAAGTGGTTCAAATGCTTATTAAATTAGTATACCTGAGCCTACTTTATTTCTTTCGTTATTAATTCTTAATATTCAAGCATTTTCAACTACATTACATTACATACTATTTTCACTTTACAATATAGTATATCACAAAAAAATATACAAATCTACATAAATTACTTTTAACAAATCATACTTCACTAGCAAATGTGTTAGGCAGCCTATGTAATATAAAAAGCAAGCAAAACAACCGATCTAATTGAGTCAGAATTCTAATCAATACCTACCCTAGCTACATATCCTTGGATCGAAATCAATACAAATCCGAGAAGTTTGTGACCTAACCCAATAATGCGAACTTGTGACCAGCCGAGATTTCTGTCGATATTCCTAATTGAGCTCAGCTAATAGCTATGATGGTTCCCGCCAATTAAAGCTTATTGATGTCGTTCTCTGTAGATCTTGCGACGACCCTCGTCTCGTTTTAACCCTATCTAACTCCCCCGCTAATAATTAATCAAGCAATTAAGCAGATCCGTAGAATGGAGATGAATATTTTTGGCGTTTGGTGAGATGCTAAACAAATTGACGGATGCGAAGTAAAAAGTGTTATAATATACAAAACAACTACTTTCAGGATAGGTTCGAAAAACGTTTTCCCATTTCGTTAATTTTAAACCGAAACATTATAATCTCAAAATTGTAGGTATTTTTTTCCTTTGCATTCTTTGAAATAACAGTTCTTGCTTTTCTATATCTAATATCAGCACCTATTAACGAATATGATATTAGATAAGGGATCGGTTAATAATAATATATAGTTTATGAAGATAAGCGATGAAACACGGAATGTTACGTCTTATCTTATTAGATTACAAGTAGATACCGAATTAGTTTTAGACATATCATAGTCAAAATGCTCTATATACCGATTACAATTAATACTAGGCTTAGGGTAGTGTTGTACCGCAAAAGTCAGAATTTTGTTTTATTATATAATTTTTCTGTGAATGTTTTTACTTATTTTCATATAATAATATGGTCAATAAATATCAAAGGCATAAAGAGAGTCATTATTTAAGAGACATTAATTCAAATTCTACTTGAGAAGTTGAACAATTTCGAAGAATCATATTGTAATTAAGATTGAGTGAATTTCTTAGTAAATTAACCAAGGCATCCAGATAATTTAGTATCTAGAAATGCTATTACTGTTTCCAAAGAAAACTATATTAAGTTCATAATAGTTGCTTTAGATAATATTACCCCAAAATTCAGTTTTGCTAGCATTTGTCCTCTATCTAACAGCTGGCCAAAGTCTGTGGTGGACAAAACATTATCAAAGATACTAAAAATACAAAAACATGTATAGCAGTATTACATCTAAAATCTAAGTCCTTATTATGAGCTGTTAAATCAGAGCGAGACGCCGATAATCGGAGTGTATTGTTGTCTCGCTTCCACGATAGCAATCCTGCTTACAAGCTACATAGTACAGACATACAAAAACAAGGCATATCGAATATAACTAACCTCATTAAGAACCTAGCGTGGCTTCGGCAATTGTGTTAGCGTAGTGTGTGCGTAATATAAACGAGCTTGTTAAGGCAGAATCAAACATTCCTGCCTACACAGATTAGTGTCAGCTGATCACCGCATTACGCATCGAACAAGAACACGTTGAAATTAATTAGCATCCCTCGAGACACCCCTTGTAGCCAATCGCTTGTTGTCTTTGATTCACTGGTACCTATATAAGATAAGGAGGTTAGTATTGATGGATCTTAGTAACAAGTTTAAAGCTATTCCTACTATTTATATAAAAAAAAATTGTTATGTTGTTCTTTATGTAGTAGTAGTAAGTATTTGTAACAGAAAGTCTATTTAATGAACTTCTGTTCATAATTTTGATACTTTACTTGTACGCTACTATACAAGTTACATGCTTTTCTGAAGCTTGAAAAGCCAGTTAGTAGTAAATGATAAAATAATCAGCAATATAAAGCATAATATCTGTAGATATAGAATAGCATACAGACTGAGTGAACCAACATCCTGTACAAATAAATATGTCAGTGTGCTTTTTCCGCATTCGGATTTGGCGCAAAACAAATGACATGACCAATTTAGTATAGTGCGGCCATCGAGCTGCAAGCCACATGACAACAGCAGTGTGGGGGAAAACGCATCAATAAGTTTATTTGTAGCGTAATCCGCTTTACATAAAAACCGGATTATTCGACACATCTGTGGAACTGCGATAACCCTGGTTTGCTGACGTTTCGTGATTTCTAGGTAAATAGTACACTAACATATTATACTAGCGATTTGCTCCGGTTCCCACACTAATATACTAGGACTCGCCCCGGCTTCGAACGAGAGCATTGTAAATACTAATATGGTAATTATTACTTCACTTAAAAACAGCCTTCCTCTTAAATGACTTCTAATAATTTGTTGATAACTGCGTTAAAATCTATTGAGTAGTTTCAAAAATCTAAGCGAACAGCAGAAACGACTCATTGCATACAATGTAAAAATGTAGTACTTAACTATTTTGAATTAAATGGTCGAATTTCAACGAGCTGCATTCTCAACATTCGACATTCCGCTTTCGCTCCAGTTACTGTTATTTAAAATTGCACAGCATAATGCTCTTATGCTTCACTTAATTTATAGTTAAATGTTAAACTTTATAAAATTCCTACCATTCTTCTGTCCAGTTTTCCGCCAAGCTATGTTGGGGTTGGTTTCCAGTCTCTCCGGAATTAACTGAATACCGATTTTTTATATGGAGCTGCTTATCTGGCCTCCACAATCAATTTTACCACGTTATACAGTGTCCCATCGTTAGAATGCTAAAATATTTTTTGTCATTCTTCTTTGAATATTGAATTTTTCTGCAGTTGGATATACAAAGATTTATCAACTTATTCAATTTTCAGGTCAATTAACAACATCAGTTTAAGTATATTTATACATTTGTTTTTAATATAAATATAGCTTATTTTTATTTTATTATACCAGATGATATTCTCGGTAGATTCAAACATTTGCCTTATATCGGAAACGTACGATATCGATCAGTTTAACCCTCTACTAACCAAGTCTTAAACTTATTCCCCTCATAATTTAGTTGCAATTTACGACGCCCCGCGGCAAGTCCGTTCTTGCCGGCATTCGGCAAGCAGCAGGCAGCAAACAAACATAAACTTGCTTCACGATCCGTAAAACGAAGTGAAACGCGGTGAGAATGACTAATACCATTCTACTTCCTGCTTTATTGTTGACTGTGTAGGTAGTTACTGTGTCAAGTATCGTGGAATTGTTTAGAACTCAAAATAATGTATTGATTTGGTTATGAGTGATAAAAGGTTTAACTGGTTAGTCTGAATAAAACGTTACTTTCTAAAGTATAAAAAGGTCATTATTATAACGAAGACGTAATAAAAGATTCGCTTTTAGTTATCAATAATTGATGAACGACTGTTTTTTTAATGATTATGAAGAATCTATTGAAGTTACAGAATATAAAAATGGCAAGCTTGTAATATAGTAATTTCCTAAGCAAAATACTGTACATACAATATACTACTATGTAGGTACTACTACACTACGAAACCTGTATAGTTTTTTGCTGCAAGCTTCCCTAAGTGTACCTCGGTGGGGGCATTAACTGGGCTGAACAAGCGGCGACGGGAGCAAAGCCTAGTGTCGTTTGGGAGACTGCCAGTGCCCGATAAGCTGCCCCACCTAACATTACATATTTCTTATTTAACCCCGCCACAGTCTTAGAATGGCCGGCCAATTACTGGAGAAATTACTGTTGTAGGGAAAGACTATGAAAAGTTACAGACAGAAATGTTAGGTGTTAGTAGTTTGTCAGTAGCTTTGTGTAGATGAATTGATTCATACATTGTTCCCCACATTTGTTACAATTTACACGAAAAACTACAATGACTACTTCTGAATTACTTACTTTTTTTCTGAGAACTTGAGATTGGTCAACAGTATCTAGAAATACATGCGTAAAACCTTTCTGATATACCATAAAAAGAGCTACATAGTTATATTACATTTTCATTTACAAACTCTTCTACGAACATGTCAGACAATTGTATATTTCTACTTAAATTCATAGCACTTACAAAAATATCAGCGAATCACTCCAGTCACTTCACAAAATTGAATACGTTGATTTCATATAAGATCACACGTCCCAGCAATCTATTGAAAGGCTTTCAAGGATACATAGCTCTGTCATATTACTATCACTTTACAGGAATCGCTAGATTGGAACCAATAAATCTAGTTACATCATGTGTAAAGTCACGTTCAGGTTGGCGGCTTCTCGCGTCGACAATCACAATTGGAGACAGAGCTTGAATAATTTTCGTATTGTAGGTACTGTTCCTCTGAACTAACTGTAACTTTTGCTTTACTCATATTATTATATCATAGAGTGAACGCTTTATTTATAACTTATAGTCCTATAATGAACATGAAAACGAAATAAGAAGGTGACAAAACAGTATTAAATACCTATGAATCGCATGTTTTAAAACTACTTATAAAGCAATTTCTTTTTATTAAAATTATAAATTTTGCCACAGTGTGTTCTCGTTCCTTTGTGATTAATTAACAATGCGGCTAAATTGCAGTTTCCGGTTATCTGGTATAGTTCGACAAACGTTTATCGAATTGTCAAGCGTAATCTATTGGGCGCTTAATCAGGTTAAATTATAACAATGTGGAGCGCACTTTAGGCGACCACAGAGGCTCGCAGCAAAGAGTCGTGTAACGATTGGACGGGCGCCAAACCGCACCAGGTAATCCCCTAAATGCTCGCGGTCATGTCCACAGAGTATGCACCGCTATCGAGTTCACTAAACTGGCCAAATCACCCCGCATTTTGGCTACTAGTAACAATTATTAGAAGCAATACGAGCGCAACGCTTGACAGTGCTACGCGCAATTTTGTATCGATCCCGTAATTGTGCTGTAAACGAGCTTTAGTGTTGTAACTGCTCGATATAACTCGATTAGAATTTAGTTGGATGAACATTAGCTAACTTTGTAAAGGTCTTTGAGTAATTGCATCTAGCTGGACGGTTTCAGTCTTCAGGATAAATTAAAGTCTTGTAGTAAAGCTGCAAAATGTACGGGATGATGTAGTATCTTGTGCATCTATTGAGCTTTGGGGAACGCTACAAAGTCCTTTGATAGATGAGCTTTGATGGGTACCCGGATTATATGTAAAAGAGAACTTAACCTGACTGACCGACTAAAGATGTATGTACATGGAATTCAAATATACTCTTATACACTAATATCTTATAATATATAAATACCTAACAAGGATTAACTTACTTTAAATACTTGTAATAAGTCAACAGCAGTGACAAACAGCTTTACCAAAAGATTATTGAAAATATCTCGCACTCAAAACTGTATATAAAATACAGTAAAAAACATATAATTCCGTAACAAGTTATGAAAAAAAATACAAATATTCTTTTTTGAGCCCAAAATCCACACAAACCATAACTTTATTTAATAAGATGTGCATCACTAGCAAGCCAAATTACTTTTACAAACTACAAGCATTCGCCATGCATACTCATGTTCTTTCACGGATCTTTTCACAAACAGCCTTAAGGACCCTCTGCCAAAGTGTCCATTCATGTACGGACCCACTCATTAGATCGATGTCCAATTAATTTTCTGTTCGGAGTTCAAATCGTCCCCCTATTATGCTGAGAGCGAATTGTCATGAAATGCGCATCAATCAATGTTGGATTTAAAGGAAAAATGCTGGGTTTTCGGTGTTAGTCATCGTTCTCTCCGGGTAATGACAAAGTGATTTGGAGTTCTATTTTATAGTCGCTAGAGTTTATTTTGCCTTGTCTGATAATTTTTACATGCGTGACAATAAAATGTAAAAAGTGCTTGATTTGGATAATATTACGATTTTAATATATCATTTGGTCACTCATTGTTAAAAATGTCATACCCTTTATTTTGTGGTTTATTTAATGGCCCACAAAATGTGTCCACTATTCACAAAAAACTAATGAATTACGGCAACAAATAACAATATCTCTAGTTCTCTAAACCGCCCATAAAACACAGCTAGGCCTACAATGATGCCCTTAAACAATAAATTTGATTCACCTATATCGAAAGTTGGCTGAAATTCAGACAAAAGCTATAAACGTGCCAACTTCCCCCGATCCGTTGATAAACGCTGTTCCCAATTTGAAACTTTACTGAAGTATCGGAGGTCTGTACCGTGATCGTTAGATATGTGCTCAAATTTCCTGGACTCGTAAACTATGTATTCAACTCGCTAAATGGGATTTCAGGTAGGATTTGAATGAAGATCTGAAGACAATGGTACTTTGTGCTTAGATTTAATGTGTATTTGAAGCTGTGACAATGTAAGCACGGATCACCTCTTCCTTGAATTACTTAAAGACAAATAGCTTTTATCCTTTCTATTTTAGACGAAGCAGGCAAAGCACTTGTAACCATAGGCAACAATCCAAAAATAAATAAATCTCTTGGATATTTTCCTCGTATAGTGTAAAAGTTTTCTTGACAAATTCACATAATATTCCCAATTTTGTACGACCATAAAAAGGTCAGTTTTATTACGCGGACAAGGAAATAGGCGACGGTTAGTTAAACAAAGAAAATTGTTTTCGTTTTTGCAATAAAAAATTATGTTACTCTGTATTGAGTCTTTAATCAATTTCGGTGAAGAGAGGAAATAAAATGGTTGCCTCAATGGAGATATTTCACTTGAATAGTTGAGGTATTGCGATGTTTCTCTAGAGGAACGATTTTGATATCGTTTGACGTTCCTGCCCAAATATTTTAAGGATACCCTATTGTGTGAAAGTTCGCTTGCTGAAGCGACGACTACATGATACATCTGCATAATTTTTTTTAGTTTGGTGTGTATGGAATCGATGATCAAATTATTAATTTATTGCAAAAGTAGGTTCATGCGGTGACGGAGTATTTGAAAATTAATGAGGATGTATTGATCAACCGTCAGTCTTTTGTTTTGAATTGTGTTGTACTCTTTTTATTCTTTGTAGCTTGAGAATATTATAACCACTTTGTCGACCGATATTGTGCACAAGATTAGAAATATTTAGGGACTATATGTTAAATGCACTTTATAATTTATTATTATTTTGAAAGAATATGTTTTTTTTTGTATGGATCATTTTAAATTAACGTAATAACAAACGCCGGTATGTAAAGTAGGTACAGCTTATGTAATGATTTAAGTTTCTAAATATCAAAATCAGGGCGTATGCATATTCTTAGCTTAGTGCAGGTAAAATAGCAATAGTATCTACTTGTATTTTCCTGCACTAGGTAAGATATTGTTCCATGGTAACGAGTACATAAAGAATTCTGCAGCTGTATGTAAATCTGCAATTAGCCGTACCTTAGTCGCCCGGCTTTGCCCGCATGATAAAAACAACATACACTCACAACGTATTCAAAAAGGCTTTTGCGCACCCCACTCACGGTTCTGAATTGATAATATCAGCCTCTGTGACGTCACCGTATGAATGAGTGCACAAAAGGATAAGCATTAAAACCAGGGGAAAATCTTTTTTATCATTCATAATTAATGTAAGGTTAAAATGAAAACAAAGAAAATATTAATTTAAATTTATTAAAAAAAAAACATTTATTAAACAAAAGGTGAGGTGTTCCAAATTCAAACTTAAAAAAGAACATAACACGCGTCATGGTATCAAACTTGTTTTTTCTGTTCCGTGGCATCAAAACACATTTGGTAGTTCTAAATTTAAATGCAACAACTTAGAATCACAGTGTCTGGGTGTTTTGCATGATATAAATAACGTGTGGTAACAAAATGCAGTATTTTTCTCCGTCGCGGCAGGACGGGTGCCTTTCCATCGCCAACTCGTGTTTGTTTTGAAACCCTGTCGCCATTTGTCACTCGCTGCCAGCTTTTGTCTTCCTCCAAGATATTTATCTTGCAGAACTGGAAGTTCACTAAATTACTAACTGCTCGTATTAATAGTGAAAACAACTGCATTAAAAGATTTTATGACGAACTCCGTTTTTTAATAATGATTTAATATTTTGGGATGATTTACGCGATTATGCGAGCGAGCCAGGGGCATGAGATATCATAATTTGAAATAGGTATATCTATGTTAATACTTTTTTGGTGAGAAACATCAGAAATCTGGCTTGGAGGCAAAGCTTTCTATTTGAATAAAAATTGCTTTTAACAGTGAAATATTTATCATTTTTCGGCCAACAAATAAAACATAGTAAACAGAACCGTGCTCACAAAAAGTTATCAAACCGTAAATAAAACTAGTAACTATGTTCGACAAACAAAAATTATTCGCAACAGCAGTATCCCTGCGAAACTAGATACAATTCGACGTGAAACCAACAATAGACGTATTCGACAGGGGTTTACCGATGGCAACATGAAAGGAAATCTCAACACGAGAATACCCGGATCATTTGGCCACGAGCGCTCCATACCATACTCGGTGCTCTATAACTACTTTTTTATTTTTTACGAACGCGGATTACCAATGTAAACAGCCAGTATTCCAGCTAGTATTCCAGCCAGTGAGCTTTGAATTCTTAAAAAAAAATGTATTTGAAAAATGATGCTGAAGGCGGCCACAGGTAACGATATACTTGCACAAGCCTGCCGTATTACGTATCTTTAAAATGCACAATTGTTTGCTGTTATATTACTTATTCTATGAGAATAAGCAATTTAACAGCAAATTTTGCTATCAAATGCGAGGTACGTAATACGGCAGCCTTGCTTACTTATATCGTTACGTGTGTGGCCGGCATTAAATTGTTTGTTTTGTAAGCTGCCTGTCTGATGTATTTTACTTTGTATTTCAATTTTCGAATGAAATGCTTGTGCCGGTTAAATGTTTATTTTCGATATTTTGCTGCTGGCAACATGAAGTGGAAACAGGTTAAAGCTGCAATAGTATTGGCTGTTTGTGTTTGTAATAATTCTGATGCGGTTCAATAATTAAGGCTTAACAAAATATAGCTTCACAATTTAACAGGATTTGTTTGCGCTGCATGTGATTAATAGGATTTAACCATATGTTGACATGGCTTAATATAAAACTGATGAACGAAATAATAGCGAACAAAGCTTTCTGTTCAATATAAAGCATAGCAATAGAGCGCTTGCTGATCTAATTAAGCAAAAGAAACAAAGTGAAGCCAATTAAAATGTCATTCCCATGCCTTTGTACGGCCATTTTGAAAACAAGCTATTAATCTGCGAGAATAAACTCGCGACAACTACACTGTATCGTTACTACGTCATTAGCGCAAAATGTATCGTAAACTCACAATTTTAGTACATACAGCAATAAAACGGGCTTGGTAACGTCGGTCACATAAAAATCGGTTTCTTGTCGACACCGAACTAAAAACACATTCTTATTATAATCCTAACTAGGCGAAACAAATAACGAATATAGCTCTGTATTTAAGTTGTTATTCGAAATTCGAATGTATAACTTTCATTTTTAATTACATTCTATTTTGGATTCAATTAATGGAGAATATCAAATCTGTGACCTGACTATTGCTGGCTTTGAAGATTAAGACATTTATTTAAAAAAATAATAAACCAATGTTGTTAATTAAGTTACACATTTTCGAGGTCGGTTACCTTTACACGAAAAAATATACTGTTAGCTAAATTTTGCCGAGGTAGGTTAAATAATATAGGTTGACTATTGCATTTATTTACAACTAGCTTTCCTCAAATAATTGAACTGAGTAAGTAATTTCTCGCGCAGCTTATTAGAATGCTCTAAATTTTGTTCTCGGTTTGTATTTATAAAAGTGAAGTAAAAAGTAGTTATACCAACATGGTTTTCAATTTACATTTGTAATTAAAATTTGTTAATGAATGCTCTTGTTAGGAACTACTGAAAGTAGGGAATATTTACTGTTATATCATGTCATCATGTTAAAAAAATACGCAATGTAACATTGCCTAACATACATTCTAAATAGCAGAAACATTTGTAACAAAATCGTGGATGTATCAATAGCTCTAATTGGCGGAGACGAGCCGTCGATCTGAACGTCTCCCAATTAGCGAGTGACTGAGCTTCGGACGTGAGCCGCAAGATGGCGCCTATAGATTGGCCCTATCACCCCTAACTAAGGCCTTGCTTAGATGATGCGTAAATATCGTACGAGTTGCGGTACATTGCGGAGCCGCACGGCTATATTATGTTGTAAGTAATCGATTATAGACGGTAATGTACCGCAAGTCGTCTATAACAGTCATCATGGCCGATGTTGTTTAGACAAATTGTTTGTATTGACAATGACACAAATATCTATGACAGAGATACACTCTGTATTATAATATCTTTAATGTCTTATTAGTTCCAATGACAGAAACTATACAATAATGAAGTTATATAGGCAGACCTCACTATTATTAATCAAATCATTGCCACGTCCCACTCTAACCCCACCGAACAAAAAGCAAAAAGATCGATCGAGTCAAATCAACAAATACGAAAATCTAAATCTAGGTACAAAGAAGATACAATCCCAAAACAAAAACTGCCTTCTAAAAGCAAAGCTCTAACAAAATATTTCATTGTTTTTCACAACCAGATAATGAAAAACATATTTTTTCACGCAGAACCGGGTTCTATAAACAAAGGGCGCTCATCCCGCTTTCAATTCAATTCGCGGTAACGTAAATCCAAGCGATCGGAGAGGAAACTTCGCGGGATTATGTTAAGGACTAGCTCTATGAAATATATTTATGTGGGCCTTTATTATTACTATATTTTCCAGGGTTTAGTTCTTCTTAGCTGTTCCTAGTATTTTTATGATGGCAATAGCATATGAAAAGTGTAACGAAATTGGTGAAAGTTAATGTGGAACTCGGCTATTTGCATTATGGTAAAAGTTTTTTTTTAACGTGTTTTGACTGTGATAAAATACATATACAGATACATACACCTTAACTTACTGGGATCGCGTGTGACACCATATAAAAATGTTCTGCTAATGCTATGTACCCCTAAAGGCGAAACCAATTAAAACAACAATAAAGATAGAACACGTAATATAAAATAGCGAGCTCAGCACGTAGGTAGGTAGGTACCTGTTCTTGAGGCAGCTCACGCCTCAGGGGTGCCCAAATCCACCAGATTAAGTCATCGAAAAATTCGATGCGTGAGCGTTCGGCGCCACCCCGGCTTAGCCAAGGTGTAACCTTCCCACTGACGATGTGTCGCAGAAAAAAACGGATTTAACAGCTTTGCGAGGCTCCAGTTATTTGCAATGACAGCTTTCCTGACTATGGATTTATTAGGACTTTGTTTTGAGGATAAGATGGAGCTCGGAATTTAATAGAATTTTTGAAAGCTGGGTTGTTGATTTAAACTAGCTTGTTGAGCTCTAAGTTACGTTGGTCAATCGTGACTTGTAAGCGATTTGTTGACTTAGGTCCCTACTATGTATACAGGCTGTTGAGAAACCGAAATCAAAATCTTATCTTACATCAAATACTTAACTTTAATTGCAGGCATTAACAAATCAATTAATTTGATTACTATATACCAATCAGACTGTAACTTGGTTTTATGTTCAAGAGGATAATAAAATCTCGCATTTGCCCGAAAAACATAAGCGCAGAGCAATAATAAAACGCGGTAAACACGAGTTTACCCAACTATACCTTTGAAAAGGAAATAAAAATGGGTTGTAAATAGGGTTGCCACGCTACGGAACGCTTTCCGCGATATTGGCAGGTTTCGTTTGAAGTTCGCGATAAGATAATTCCTTGAATCAAGTTATTTTCTGGATGTTTTTATTGTGTATCTGGGGGTTGGTA
This sequence comes from Autographa gamma, assembly GCA_905146925.1. Lineage (NCBI taxonomy): Eukaryota > Metazoa > Arthropoda > Insecta > Lepidoptera > Noctuidae > Autographa > Autographa gamma. The sequence goes on along the minus strand of LR989868.1, from coordinate 3,929,092 downwards.
CTGAATTAAGCACGATTTTTTCGAGAGGTTTGTCTTTTCGTTAACAAATTTCTTAACTCTATACATTGCTACTTTTATATTTTTATTAAATGTTTAAGTAACGTAAAATATAAATATGAAATACATAAGAGTAAATCGAAGATTTTGAGAGTAATTTAAAGACTTTTATATAATTTTATTCCTACATAAGCGATTTGAAGTGGGTAAAAATTACGGACCAAAAATGTAAAACCCAAGTTTTTTTAATCTCTACCTAAATAAGTGTCAAAAATATAAATTCTAATTATACATATCCTACAACATTTAACCCTAACATGACAGAAACATGTCAAAGGCAGCCCTTAAACGATAATACTAGACTTGACCCCGATGTTACATGAATCAGTGTAGGTAGGTCATGGCCCCGCCGCGTGGAAATTGGGTCGCCTGAAAATGTCCACTGAAATGACGACTGCAGCTCCACTACTAAATTACTCTGAAGTTGTGCCTTTATGATTTAATGGACTATTTGTGTTTTCGTAAACAAGGTTTAGTGAATTGTTTTGTGGAAATTATTAGAGGTATTTTGATGGTGCGTACTTCCTAAAAAAGGAGAAGGTTGGCAACACCAACAAGTGTCAACAATAGCCTGTGATTAATTAATTAAATTCTTGAAACTTTTCCAAATAAAATTAATAAAAGTTATACCAGGACGTTCAATAAGTCATAAATATACAGTGATAAAGTTATCTCAGTAAAAAGTTGAGTGTTTGTGTAATTAAGACATTGTAAAGTGGGATACCAAACATCTTTATTTTGTTGGTATTGGAGCCTAAAATACTACAAAACCTACCGAAATAAGCAACTATATACTAACTGGACAATATGTGCGGTGAGATTTAGACAGTGCTAGTAGAAATAAACGTAAATAACAAAAATTTTAACATTATTAGCAGTTACTTTTTCAAGTTACATAAAAACACACAATTCTAACAACCTAACGGCATCATAACAAACCTGCGTCGACCAATCAGAAGACACTTCAAAAATATTGACGTTACATTGATCGTTCAGAAATTGACATTTTATGATACTGCTAACTTGGAATCCTGCCTTTTGAGTTCACGTTCCATTTCAAGCAGAGTACACAAAATATATTAATAAAAAAGAAAACAACATGGAAAACGATAATATTACTACAAGAAATATATATAAGTTCAAATCTGGCGCAGAATAGTCTCTTTTTGTGAGTTCTCACTGTTGTTTGGATAATAAAGAGAAAAATACTATGAGAATTTAAAAAAAAAAAAAAAAAAAAAAAAAAAAAAAAAAAAAAATAGAAAAGCGTCATCTATGTTTTCAACCTTAAACTAAAAGCCATCTACCGGATGTCACATGAACTACGTCAAGATTTACTGATTTTGTGCAATTTTGAAAAATACAACTAAAAGATGTCGCTGTCATGTACAGGCTGTCTTCAAAAAATTGTAACACGCCGCCAACGACATCTTACCTGCACTGTATGCAATAATAATTATGATTTGGCGTGCGCAAAGGTATCTACGCAAACATTCTTATGTAAAATGACAAAAGAAGAGAAAACACTTTGGAATTGTTATTCCTGCCGCGATAAACAACCCAAGATGGATGTAGTAAATAAACCTATCCATTATCAGCAACAAATGTCACCCGTCAAATCTGGCGACATCACTAACTCCGATGATGACCAAAGTATTGCTGATGATACGTTGAATTTTATAAGTCCAAACCCATTCCACGTACAACATAACTCGGAACTTACACTACAAAATTTGAGCGATTTGATATCCACAAAACTGAAAGAAAACAACATTTCTATTATATCAGAAATAAAAAACACAATTCAATTAGAAATAAATAAAGCGATTTCACTATTCAGAGAAGAAATAAAGGAAGATACAACTGCTTTGGCCCTACAAAATGAAAAACGAAAAATTGAGATAGAAAGCTTAACTAATCAAATAGATAAACTGGGAATTGAAACAGCATCCTTGCAGGAAGAAATTAAAAAACTGACCTATGAAATGTCACTCTCTACAGAAAATAAAATACCTGAAATGAATGAAAAGAAGATAGTACTATATGGACTAACAGAAATTTATAAAGAACAAGAAGAAGACCTACATCTAAGAATCGGAGCTATTTTTTGGGATATATTGGGAGTGGACATAACAGGTTATGTTGAGGACACATACAGAATTGGACGCTATAACAACCGAAACAGACCTTTGGTGATTGAATTCATGAGTAAAAGAATGGCTAAACATATCGTAAATAATAGCTTGTACTTTCAGGGCACTAAACTACATATTTCCAAACATTTAGACGAGAAAGCACGAAACGAGAGGAAAATATTGCGTGATAAAATGCTCATAGCACGCAATAAGGGACAAAAGGCAGCCATTCGCAATAACCAATTATTTATTGAAGGCAAACACATAGACTTCAAGGACGAGATACTATCGCAATCCACATTAACAGTGGAAAAACTGTTTATGGACGTCATTTCTACAAATAAAGCTAACGAACTCAACCACAACAAGCCAAATCAACAAACATCAACAAACAAAGAAAACCGTACTTTTCGTCAATATGACAGAGGCCTTACGACCACACAACATAAAGGAGACTATTTGTCTCAACAACACGAAGGAATCCATTCATTTCGAGAACACAGACCAATATTTTAAAATAATATTTCAAAACATCCAAAGTCTTTGGAACAAACAACACATACTAGAAGCATTCCTTAATCAAAACCCAACAACATACCAAGCTATATGTATAACTGAAACATGGCTATCACAAGACAAACTAAAAATGATAAACCTCAGTGGTTATAAAATAGCTGCATCATATTGCCGAGAAAAGCGTGGCGGCGGCGGCGTCTGCATACTTCTAGATGAAAAAAAAGACTGCGTTGAGAAATGCGACATAGCTAATATGTCACTTGAATATATCTTGGAAGTTTGTGCGGCTGAAATAACTAAAGAAAATATATTATTAGTGACTATGTATTGGAACAGACGAGAAGAAGAAATTTTCTATAGCCAACTTAAAAATATATTAACATTTATAAATAAGAAATACTCAAAATGTAACATCATCCTTGGTGGAGATTTCAATATAGATATTCTAAAAAACAATTTAAAATCAAATACATTCTTAGACCTTATGTCTGAATACAAGTACACTCAACACATAAAACTTCCAACACATATAACATCAACTACATCAACATGTCTAGACCTAATTTTCACGAACTTTAATAACAAGGACCTAAATACATCTGTCGAGGAACTTGGCTTCTCTGATCATTGTAGCACTATAATTAATTTAAAAATCCAGCAACAACCTAAACATTCACTATGGTACACAGAAAAACGAATATATAATAAAAATAATATAGATAAATTCAAATTAGCCTTAAACTCAATAAATTGGAGTGATGTTATAGTAGAAACACAAAATATTAATGATAATTATAACGCTTTTAACGATACGTTAACTATGATACTCAATAAAACGATGCCAAAAATGAAAGTTAAATTAAACACACAAAATAAGAAACTCTGGTTAACTAAAGGTATCAAATTGTCATGCAAAAATAAAAGATTGTTGAAAATTTTAACTATTAAAACAGATAATCCAATTTTAAAAAAATACTACACCAAATACGAAAAAATACTAAAGAAATCGGTAATAGTTTCTAAAAAATTACATTACATTAATAAAATTAAAACGGCTCAAAATAAAGTAAAAGCGATGTGGAACATTATAAACGAACGTACGAACAAAAAAACATTTCATGATAAATACAACATACAATTAGAAATAAACAATATTGTAGTTTCAAATCCAAACCAAGTAGTCAATACATTTAATAACTTTTTTGCTTCAATTGGAGAAGGTGGCTCAAACAATACAAAGAACGGCTTGCCCGTACTACACCAAACAGAGAACACGTTCTTTCTTAGACCGTTAGATCCAAGAGAAACTCACAAAATTATAAAAAACCTTAAAAACAAAAATAGTCACGGAATCGATGAGCTTCCACCCTCTTTAATTAGACAATGTGCGGATGAACTAGCCATCCCCCTCTGCGTTCTAATAAATCAATCTTTTGAAGATGGTATATTCCCTGATAACCTAAAAAAAGCCCTTATAAAACCACTTTTTAAAAAGAACCTAAAGACAGACCCTAACAACTATCGACCTATAGCTCTATTACCAACCATTTCAAAAATATTCGAAAAAGCTATGTGTGATCGTGTTTACTGTTTTTGCGAGAGATATAAAATCTTTGACGAAAGCCAAAATGGATTCCGCAAGCAACGATCCACAATACTAGCCGTTTACAAATATATCCAACAAGTAATAAACATTGTAAATGATAAAAAATATGCCGTTGGATTACTCCTTGATATGACCAAGGCATATGATAAAGTCCAATTCAAAATTCTTTTAAACAAATTATATGGAATAGGCATTCGCGGAACAACCCATAAATGGTTCACATCATATTTAAAGGATAGAGAGCAATACGTCGAAATAGAAAACTTTAACTACGATACAAAACAAATAACGCGTGTTAGATCTGATAGAAAAATTATAAACTCATCCATTCCCCAAGGCAGTGTCATTGGATGCCTACTTTTCCTGATCTACATCAATGACCTCCCTAAAATCATGGATGGACCTTGCTCTCATACAGTACTCTTTGCAGACGACATCTCTCTTTTAACTTCCTGTCAAGACAATAGTAAAATTAATGATCAGCTTGCCTCAGTCCTAAACAAAACAACTGAATGGATGAATGAACACAACCTTGAGATAAATTATAAAAAAACTAAATTAATAACTTTTTACCCCTATCAAAAATCCCCCCTATCACTTAATTTTACAACTAACGGTATGAATATTGAAGTAGTAAAAGATTTCTCACTATTAGGCCTTACTATAGACACACATATCTCGTGGAAAACACATATAGACAAAATTAGGTCAAAACTGTCAAGATTCAGCTATGCACTTCGCGAAGTTAAAAAAACTACTGATCTTAAAACAGCACTTACTACCTATTATGCCTACGCTCATGCCTGGCTAATGTACGGGATTATAATGTGGGGAAATAGTACTAACGCACCTACCCTTTTTACTTTACAGAAAAAACTTATTCGTATTATAACACACATAGACCAAACCGACAGTTGTAAACCCTTTTTTATAAAACTTAATATACTTACCTTACCTTGCATGTATATATTAGAAGTAAGCAAATTTGTCAGAAACCATACTAATTTTTTTACAAGTCGTAGCGACAAACATACAAATAGATCACTTAGGTATAAAAACAAACTAATGCTGCCTTCATCTAATATGACTCTACACTCTACTAGTCCTTATGTAATGTGTATTAAAATATACAACAAGCTCCCAGAAAACATACAAAATGAACACATTAATACAAAATTTGTGAATAAAGTAAAAAAATTACTATTAACTAAAGCTTATTATAGTATTAAAGAATACATGGAAGATGTGAATTTAAAATGAATAATATCCCCTGTTTTATTTAAGTATATGTCTAAATAAAATTAAACGTCAGTTAAGCTTTATTTGCAAAATAGTTGATAAGTAGTTTATGTAGTAGTTTTAGTTTATATAAATTGTATTGTAAGTTGCCGTGCCCTGCAGGGTCCATATTGTACCGACCCTTTAATGTAACCACCACCTTAATGTAACATATGGAGTGCAATAAATATTGAGTATTGAGTATTGAGTAAAAAAGATATTTGTTTTTATATTTTGGCTTTAAGAGATATATTTATTTAGATTGTACAATCGATTACCCCATTTTTTTACTATAAAATGTTAATTATTTAGTACATAATCAGATTATGATGGAAGACATAAACTTCTATATGCTGAATTAAATTTTCATTACCATGTTTATGATTTATTTTATATGACCTAAACTGTCATGTAAATCAAGCAACAATTATTCATCACAGCGCCATAAAATAGGAAAATGTTGCCATCAATAAAAAATAAATTGTGTACGAACCAATCGTGTTGCCAACTACATATTTCCTACCATAAAATTGATATAAACGACCAATACAGCAGTTAAAATCCGTTTGCCATCAAACTGCTTGTAACATCGGTCCTATAGTTGTCACTTTATATGGTAATAAAAGCATAGTTAGGGCAAAACACTTGCTATCTTAATGGCTGTTTCAAGCAATAAGGTTTTACGAGCAGTTCACTTGCACTCGTTTGCGGTACTCGTGAAGAAGACATTTGTTCAGATTATTGAGTTTAGTTAAGTTTAACTTACGCTTTAGATCAGATAAAATTTGATACTCGTGTCAGAATATAGAATTAATATTAAATACGAACATAATTCTGTCACAATGATAGAAATTTGTCGCAAAAAGATCTACCCACGCAACGACCTTTAAAAATACATTTCGAATTCTTAAAAGTAAATAAAGCAGCAAACAAATACGTGGAGTATTCCGACTGTGAAAGGAACCGAATTTATTGTTTCCTCTTTTAATTTCTCCAAGAATCCGTCCGTATCGATATTATTACCGTTTCCTATATTTTCCCTTCATACTTCTGTTCAATTGTTATTTTACTCAGTTTTTGCCCAATTGGTTTTGAATAGCGGGTGAATGTGAATTTATTATTCCGACCCCATTTCATACAAAAAGCAACGTTTTTATTCTTGGCTTCTCGTTCAGTTATGCTGAAATCGATAGGGATTTTTTCTAGTGTTTTAGTTACAAATGTAGAATATAATTTGAATACATTATTGGAGAGGATTGTTTGAATCTCGGTATTGTAACGTGCACTGCATACCGTATTCCATTCGCATTCTGCAAGCAGTTATTTTTCTTTTTTGTATTCGATTTGAATAATTACTATATTACTGACTGGAATGTTTAGTTAAAGAAAAACTACATGGTGTGAGCTGGATTTAAATAAACCCGCACTGTGTAAATGTGACCAGCAGTGCTCGTTCGTACTCTATGAAAACCCATATTTTATGCACATAAATAGTTACTGGATAAAAATGTACATTTAAAAGGAAGTTTTTTTTTCAAATACAAATAGTTCCCATATCCTGTAGAACAATGCGCTTCGACTACACTGTCTTACATTACGGGTCTTCAAACAAAATGTAAAGAACATCAGATCATTAGGGGTATGTTGTAAGCTGTTTCCCGTAGCTCGGCGATCTCAAGGCTGCAGTCATTAATATGGACTTGTCTGAGCTGGCTTGCGAACTTCCTTCCTTTCGTTTTTCTTCCTTATTTTACATGTACACAATAATACGTTAGACTACCTACATTTTCCTGTATTTATAATGTTAATCATTTGTATAGTTCATTAGATTTGTGTTTAAGAATTTATGGGATGATTGTTATTACGTCAACCCAACCTACACTGTGTACAAGACAACGCTAACTAAGTGTGCTATTTAAAAATAGTATCACGTATGAGATGAAGTATTTGTCTTAAACTGGTAATATGTGGCAGATTAGAAAATGTTTGTATAAATAAAATAAACTAACACATTTTGTTGATTACTTTAAATACATTTCAAAATAGTAACTTAATCATGTCAGAAGTGTCCGTGATTCCAAATCTCCATCCTTTATGTATACAATGATAAACACATTTACATATGCAGGCCACTCGACAATGACTGGCTATTAACTATAGTTAGGTATGGCCTGAGAACAATGGCTGGCCTTCTGTGTCCCGACCCTTAGCTTCCGATAAGGCCAACCAATTTAATTTAATGGTAACCGACAACACAGACATTCAAGTTTTGGAATGAGAGTGTGATAAAATTGTGTGCTATGTACTTCTTAATTTATAAGACAAAGTCGGATTCGTTACATCTGCAAGAGAGCTGACTTTAGTGATCTTTGATTTGATGGATTCATCTCAACCTGAAATAAGTATAAGAACATCGAAAAAATCAAGAAAAATATGTTTTAAGCCAACGGAACAACTTATGCGGTTAAACATTGGAACGTACTTTATTGGTTAGATAATGTTATTTCATCAACAGACAATTAAAGCACCGCAACACACATTAACAAACAAAAATAATTAATGATGGAGCAGTGATTATCATCACTTGACCCGACTTATTAAATAATTTATATACCGCCATTAATTTATCTGTGTGAACAAAGCTGTATTACATTAATTAATTTAAACTGTTTTTTGCGTATCGTATTTATACAATACTTTGCGAAAAATATTATTATATTTTTTCCTGTGTGGCAATAGTCAGGAATAGTTATTATTATATATTTTGTTTGTTATAATTACATTTACTACATTAGAAACAAAATTACGTCTATGTGAGCGTAGAAGGAAAAATGGTAAGCTTTACATTAAGAAAATTAGGTTTTTCATTTTCTAATTTCTCTGTCTTACAACTTTAACTACAAAATAGCCTGTACCTACATAGCCTGAAGCGAAAGCTTTCATTAAAAATATACATATTTAATAACATAACGCCTACAGAACATTAGACTTATCAATAAGTATGCCTTGGAGGTCCGAAATAAAAAGAGATCCTAATTAGATGAGAAACAAACGTAAGATGAGGGTCAACTCTCGCCCGGGGACCAGGCATTGTTACGTTATGGACGAAGCCTCATTTTAATGTAATTATTATATAAGCTCAGCCTCGGGCGCGCTGATGTTAGTTTCACTACATTCAATGAGAATAGACATTTGTTTGTGGGTTGTTGTGAATCCAGCTAGGTAGGTCGGTTGTAAGAATGTGCATATTTGTTAATACAAAATTTACTGTAATTTGGAATCCACACTTTAATACTATTAAAAATAATTCAAAATGTACAATACATTCAAGAATACTTGAATACATTTAAAGTTTTATGTATGAATAATTATCACGTGTCCTAATATGGAAGCTTTTCCACCTAAACTCCTTGCCACACTAAATGATCCCCTGTCTTTAAATATTTGATTTAAAACATGGCCTTGCCAATTAATTTGCGGTCTTATGCGTCCAATATAGAAAATACTATGATTCTCTTCCGTCACTTCATAGAATATCTACAATTGTGAATCTTATACCATTATTAATAAGGTTCTATTTTGCTGCAGGTATGCAACAAGATCTTCGGCAACGCGTCGGCGCTGGCCAAGCACAAGCTGACGCACAGCGACGAGCGCAAGTACGTCTGCATCACCTGCGCCAAGGCTTTCAAGAGGCAGGACCATCTGTAAGTAAAATAATACAAGCCAACAATACCCTGCTGCAATATCACGTAGCTAGCACTAGACACAGTACACACAATCTTTGACGTTGGGCCACCAATTTTGATGGGGGTTTATAAAAACAAATGACTCAAAAGTTCACCCATACTCGTTGAAGTATATATTAATGATGGTGAAAAAAAGAAAGAGTTCTGAACTAAATAGCTGGGGGGTAAAAGAAAGTGTCGTCAGTTAATTAAATTCATGTTAGAAGGACCTAGAAAACCACTAGAGCCGAGTAACGAAGATAAATATAACATTACAGTTATACGTATAGTTTTTAGCAATATAGATAAATATAAAATAACATAATAATAACATATGGTGGTTTTAAAACTATCAGCATGAATCAGTTCACCATCATCAGCCGGAAGACGTCCACTGCTGAACAAAGGCCTCCCCCTAGAACGCCACAATGAACGAAAACTCGCCAATTGCATCCACCGAATTTTATCGAATTACCGAATTAATTGAATCAGTTAATGTTTAGTATTCAATAGAAATAATACTCATTACCTTTTATTCTATCATTTAAGAAACTGAATCGGCTTTCATATACGATACAAGAAATATGGAAAACATTTTGCTTGAGGTAATTGTGAGCAATCTTTGAAGACATCTTAAATCAGGCGCACAAATCCGCTTAACCCTTACGTTGGAGAGATCTCAAGCAAACGCAAATCTTACCCCTTATCTGTGTACGTACAAAACAAAATCGCATCAAAGGATAAATATCAAATATACAATGTATTTAATGTTTCTATACAAAATGGCGGCCATTCTCGTCGAAATAAGGTTGAGGAATATTCTAAGCAAGTTGTCAAATGTGGCTTTAAACAAACACATTTTTTTTAATAAAGCTAGTTTTGAGTTTGTAAAGGCGGTCTCTTTTTTCGAATAAATTCTGAATATAGGCTTGCATATATATGAGCTAATAAGAACTTACTTGATATACATAGGTGCATAATGCATCGCTCGCTTTATATAAAATACACGTTTCTAAGCGATAAGCGAAGCCGAGACATAGCATAGCAGGGAAATACCCAAACGAATAAAATATTGATTGAAATTGTATTGTTTTTCTTTCGTTTATTTATTTAATAATTTATGTACACACAGAAGTAAAAAAAAATATGATAATAATTACTTACATATTTATCAATGACGTGCAACATTTATATGTATAAACTAGTGCTTGTCTACGATCCCACCAGCAACTGATTAAACAACAAAGAATAAAATAACTTGATGCAAAAATGAACATCGTATACAAGTTATTGCGTTCCCACAAACGCAACTAACTAGTTGAACTACAAACTAGTTTAAAAATCAAAGCAGTTTAGTGGACGCAACACATGTCGCGTCGCCTTAATCGCCGGCTGAGGCACGTGCATATTAATGAGGGAGGTATTAAGCGCACATGTATTGAGTCTCCACTTAGCTTAGTGTTTATAATGACAGCTTGAGGGCTTGTTTTGAGAATTACTTGAGCTAAAATAAATATAATTTAGGGTTAAAACAAAAGGTATGATTGTTTATTTTTAAACATTGTCTTACGAGTGAATTTGTTGATTTTGTTTTGTTAGGGGCGGCACGCATTTTGGTAACTTTAAATAAGTTTTTTAAAAGATTATTTCGTTTTTTCAAAGGCCCATCAATTTACGAAACATAATTGCATTAGACTATGAATAAAGAAGATCTGTTATACGCTACTTAATATATTTAAAGTAATTAAATAAAAAGATATTAAAAATATTTTAAATGTGAATAATGTAATTATTATATGTTGCAAACATCTTACAAAATATCAAAATCAATAAAAGCTACATTTATATCATAAGACGAGTGTCAGTAATATTATCGTTATTGCCCCCAATTTGACCTCATAACACGCCCCTAAGAAATGTATAATTCACCTGCGAGGGGTGATAGAGTGAGCACACAATATAGGGTGAAAGAGACGGAGAATGTCACCTGTCACTAATTATGCTACTGAATAATTTAGTAGCAATATGACTATTATCAATTATGAAAGGTCAAGCGAACATGTAACTAGAAAGGCAGAAATTCAAACTATTCAAACGGTTTAACCTGCTCCTATAGCCAATGACATTTCTACAAGGTTTATAGAAATCGTTTAAATTACATTGAATGTAATTAAAGTAACATTTATTATTTTAGTGTGACTTTGCTTGTTACATCCATACGTTGATTCGGTCACCGTTAACTTTCGTAAAATGGTTCTTGGCTAGAGGGGTTAGTGTAACTACTCTTTCAACCACAGAGTGATAAATCTATTACAGTCAGTAGAAACAGAGAAACCATAATTGGAACCTATATTTTAACACTGTGTAATGTTATGAAGTAAATACTGTGGAAGTTCACATAATGAAGTTATGTGCAATTAAATGAATGTAATATTAAATGTACTAAATAAAAAGAAAAACATGTTTGGCAACTGAACAAAAAATATATCTATTGCCTTCTCGTGCAATGGTTTAAAGTTTACCGATATTATTTTAGCCTAACCTTTTCCATAGGGATGTGAATTTAGAATTTAGTGCTTAGAATGAAATAGGTTCCCATCTCTTACTAGATAAGATCACTATAGACTTTCCAATTTCCGCAAGACTCGATCCTGTACTTGTACCAAAGGCGATGCTTTAGATTTATAAATTGTATGTACTAATACAACATACAAATGAGATTGGTTCAATCAAACAAATCCGTTGATTTATTACTAGATGAACTTGGAAAACGAAACAGAATAAATAATACTATGCATTTATTTTTATTAATTATATTTATTGTTATGTAACTTCGCAACTTGTTACAGCAACGGTCATATGCTGACGCATCGCAACAAAAAGCCGTACGAGTGCAAAGCGGACGGCTGCGGCAAGTCGTACTGCGACGCGCGCTCGCTCCGACGACACACGGAGAACCACCACCAGCCGGCCGCCGCAACAGACACAAGTGAGTTACTGTAACAGTTGCTGCAACTCCGTATATGTCGCAACACAACAAGCCACACGCGTGCGAGGTGGACGACTGTGGCAGTCGACGACACACGGAGACCACCACCTGCCAATCACCGCAACTGAGTTACTGTAACAGTGGCTGCAACAGAGCGTTTGTAAAAACAATCAAACAAAATTGCATTAGCCGTATGAGGGACCCGAACGACTAGCAATAAAATAACCATCGTGTTTCAAAATACGAGACGCCAATAAAAAACAACCAAAACAAAGAAAGTAAATTAAATCATAAAAAGATAATCTAAAAATGCATAATATGCTCCTCCGTCACGTATAACAGAATCCTATCAGAAAGGTTCGGCCCTAATCCCATGAGAACCAATTTTTAATCGATCCCTTCAAAGGTCTTCAATTTGTTTAATCCCGCTCCTTGAATCACTGATTAGTTTTGAAATAAGGTTTTTTGGGACGCTTCAATGAATTTATCATGTATTTATGTGGATTTGAATTACTTTACTATGTAAATATGTTTGGCAATTGTTATTTGCAATTGCCTTTTGTTTCGAACGCAATAATGATTTTCTTTATTTTTAAAAGATTATTTAGAGTTCATAATATACAACTATTAACTATAATAATATGGTATATAGCTTGATGTTCAAAAAAAGTTAACCAGAAAGTCTGAAAAATTTATTGATTTTTATAGAATACGTGCTCTTAGCGACTTTTCTATTTGCTACCTCGTATCTTTGCCGATTATGCCATAAGAGAAAAAAGGCGCACAAAAACAGTTTTTGGACAAAAATTCCTTTCCGGATCATTATAGTTTTGTAATAAATTAAACTAGAGAAAATATCCTACAATATGTTATCTTTTACCCTTTTCAGGGTTCCGTCCCTCAAAAGAAAAACACTTTACAGCATAAGCTGTAAAGTGTATTTATACTATAAAGTCGTGTGACCGCTGGAAATCTTAACACTATCTAGAAGACACTTTGAGCAATCTGTCCTAAAAATCAGCCATTTTATTTTAAATAAATAAACTGTTTTGCTTCATCTTTGACTTTCTCCAATAAAGGTAACTTTTAAATTTGAGGATAACAGATTCTCTAAGCTTCCTAGCTGTACCTGCTTTCTTTCTATGATATACTATATTTATAATTTTACTGTGTATCCTTATTCTGCTTAGTTCCCGTTTCACCATATATTCTTCTGCCGGCAGGTCCGCCGCTATCAGCCGCGACCAGCGTCATCACCATCGTGGAGCGGGACGCAGCGGTCACGCGTGTCGGCTCACCCATCTCGCCCGCGCGCTCGCACCCACCGCATTCTGATGTAAGACTGCATTTGTTTTATTATGTTCTACATATCACATAAGATATTCAGTTAGATATTCTTTACACAATAACATAAGGAAATATACATATATTTCATTCTATCATGGAAGGATTGAACTAATTAAAAATGTCGGACCCCCGTTTTGTCACATATACACACTTTCTTATAAACCTCATTCCAGTTTTATAGTTCGTCCCTTCATGTCTATTTAGATATAAGTCATACTTCTGTGGAATTACTAAATTCTATGATGGTGATGTATTAAATGGTGAATGATTACAATAATTTATACTGTGCCTGTAATTTCAGAACAGTATTCTAGAATCCAATAAATCAGCCTTAACTTTGTTCACTTTATTATACCTATATTTTTGATCCATCAACGTCTAAAATCCATATTACCTAAACACATATAGACATTTAACATATGCGATCCATTACTCACCCCGCAAAACATAACCCTAATCCGCTAATTTCCCATCAATTAGTTCATACGTTGCTTTTAGTCCCTCATTAATCTGGCTTTTTCTACTTAGCCATGTCTGGCGGGTTTCCAACTGCCCAGCCGTGTAAAACTCTACCGTCCTTATTAATTAAGCAATTAGCCCAAAATCCGCGTTGTGTGTGCTCTTTTAATTTGCCACCATTAAAGGGTTCGACAAAAAATGGCCGCGAATGCTATACGCTCGTGTTTTGTTAATCAAGCGGAGTCATTTGTGGTGGGATATAATGGTGGGATATCTTTGGTAATCGGCACTTTACATATCAAAACTTTTTTGATAGAGTGTTCACTACAATATGTGGTTTAAGTAACATGTTGAAATATATCCATATCTGTAGTAAACATAAAACATGCTTTAAGAAAATGCTTGAAGCGCCAAAAATTGCGCCGATCGCATACCTAATAAATTGATACTGTATCTACTACTTACTAAAAAATATTCTTCCTAAAACAAAACACTATCCACCAATCATGACCTCAACACATACCAACCTACTACCATAACAAACCAGACTACATAACAATGTATTGCAGTCGAGCAACGGGTCGGAGAAGTCGAGCGCGGCGTCGAGCGGCGACTCGAGCCCGCCGCGCACACCGCCCGCGCCCCCCACCCCCCCGGCCAGACCCAAGCCCAAGAGCAGTAGCAAGCCCAAGACCAGCACGGTAAGTACAAAATATTACATATATTACGGACGGACGGTCCTGTTGGTCTAGCGGCTAATGACCCTGACTGCTATACTGGAGGTTGTGGGTTCGATCCCCACTCAGGACAAATGTTTGTGTAATAAGCACGATCATTTGTTCTGGTCTGGGTGTAATTTTTCTATAATATGTATGTATTTAGAAATATATAAGTATGTTTATCAGTTGTCTGGTTACCATTACACAAGCTCTGCTTAGCTTGGATCAGACAACCATGTGTGAGAAGTCCCGGAATATTATTATTACTCTGAACTTAAAGTAGTTGAAGCACTTGTGTTATGGAATCAGAGGACAACGAAGATCAAACAGCTACACTCGATCCGGTATTATGCTGGTTGGGTCGAGAGTGTAAGAAAGTTGGTTTCTTTATTAAGAGATTGAACCCGGGACTTTAGAGCTTTCGACACCTTGAAAACAGGTGTGTACGACGCACGAAAATGTAGGTCTTCGTGTTAATGTTTTAAGAGTTCTGCGTAGTTTGACTAATCCCGGATAGTGTAGGTATTATATATTTTTACTATCTTTTTATATTCTACTTACTCTAAGATTTACGTAGAAGTGAAGACTAAGGACGGAGTAAAAAAAGACCGTTTAGCAGCCCAAGTCTCGCGCGGTAGGATAATAAACTTTGTCTTGCGATAAAAAAAGCGTTTAAAGAGCACTAAAAACTTGCGCTAACTATCAAGACTATAAATTAGGTTTATTATTTTATAGTTGTCTTTTAATTTAAAGGAAGCTGCATTAGGCTCTTTCCCTTGGCCGTTGTAAAAAAGAGGTTGATTGCCTACTCATTTCATTTGAAATTAGGCTTTTCTCTATAGTGTATTTATAAATCTTCGTAAAGCGGACATAAGGACCAATTTCGACTAACAATGCGTACCTCAGCACTATTCCAGAGTACACCATAAAGACCAGTTTCCAAATAACGACCAGCCTTCGTTCAACGCAAATAAATTCCACTTCAAATTTACAAGTAACGTACGGCAAACAATAACACATCTGGTCTAAAACAAAACAGGCTACGGCGTAGCTAGCAACAATAAGGCTACGCTACGTAGCCGACCGCAGACTTCTACGGAGTTTCGTAGCGGACGCAGCAGTAAATCGTATGTAGGACTTGTACAACAATTCAGGCTCCGTTGTAGATTGTGTATCGTTAAGTAACGACCGCACACATTTATTTGAGTACGTATGTGTGGGTGAGTCCTGAGTAAACCAGTTATAACTTAGTCAAAGACAGTATTACTTTACACTGACCCAACATTTAATTTAGCTTCTGAAGCTGCGAAGTTTAAAAGGATTTTTAAATAAAACCAAGACAGTTAATATATGTATTTTTTTTTTAATTTATTTATTGAATATCATAGTCTCTTTTTAAACAAATGAAACGACGCTATTTAGTTTCAGACATTTAACAAACCTACAGTGATTCAAGTTTCAACATTATTTATATCAGATAAGAAAAATAACATACAATTATAGGCATCGAAGCTTTTCCAATAATTACATCAACGGAATTATTGTACTCCTAGGCTATAATACAATAACAAAAAACCTCAAAATAATAATCCTCTTTAATATAAATAATATTATATCTAGCATTTCATATAAGCTCTCTTATATGGGTTATTGCCCTTTACCAGACAATACTAATCTTGGATTTAACTGAGATTTATTTTACAAAGTACATATATACATTAGTAAACAACGTAAGCATAAACAGAATATATAATCCAATACATTGACCTTTTCTATCAATCAAACAAAAATCTTGTTAGAGTCCTGTATATACCAGTGCATACGACATAATTTAATTAACCCATCATTAACAAATAAGTTAAAATAATGCACTAATATTATTTTATACAAACAAAAAATGGGCCTATAAATTATAAACAACCTAAAACAAAATTCCCAAAACACAACATTCAACAATAAAGACTATATCTGGAATAATTATACGTTTTCCTCAAAACGCTTTTAGATAAGGCTCTTCAAAGTCTGACGTCACACGTCCAGCTAATTACGTCATATTTTATTCAACAATACGCCCATCTAAATAACGCCTACTGGGCTACTTTTTAAGAACAAATAAAATAATTGTTTTTCACCGTAATTTGTGTATTAATACTATAACATAATTATTAATCGTTAAAACATGAGAATTCGTTTTCTTTTGTAACCTATAGGATTTTTTGTCTTACTGGTAAGCACATATTTCCCTCTATTTGCTACAGACGCTTATTTCTTGAGCCGCTTCTCAAAACTCCGTCAGCTAATAGAAGACGTCACAATAACAGTGGGTTCTCGAAAAAAATATATTAATCATTTATGTACACACATTATAGTATAATACTACCTAAAATACAAAAAGTACAAAATTCTGTTTATTTTATAAGTTGCCTACAGATTAAATGTTCAATATTATTAAATCGAATAAGTTTAGAAATAAATCTCATTCTAGTACGAAAACAATGGCAATGGACCGTGGGAAGCAGGGCGGTGTGGATTCTTATGTAAATGGCGATACATCGCGGATCGAGTGCGAATCGCGCACTGAATCAAATCGCCCATTCATCAGCCTTTGTAAGGGCTTAATAATTCAGGTGCGGTCGCCGACAGACCCCTACCATGATTTACAGCAGATATCTGATGTACTTACATTAAAATACGACGACTGATTTAGTAGCGAGGACGTTTTAAAATAAATCAGCATTTAAAATTGAATAGATAGTTTAAAATTTTAGGTATTAGAATTTTATATGAGAAAATGTTGTTACTATATTATATTAAGATAGAATCGTCCCAATAATGGGCAAAGGACTTCTTACATTCTTTATTAAAAAAAATCTTAAGTTATATTTCAATAAAATAAATTAGAAAGAAACAGCTGATATCGTTCAACATAACCATATAAAAAAAAAATCGTCTTAAACTTTATCTAAACATGAACGACAGTCGACTCTTAAAATCTCATGGTACAGGGGCTTGCGAATACGGTCCCGCGCGCGTCCACCTGTTCCCATAGTCACCATGTTCGCTAGCAGTAACCAGTTATAACTAGATCTAATTCGCAATGTCACCCTATCCGAATGCTGAGAACTTTCCAATGAGAATGCAAGCTGCTATTACGATACCTATTAGTTTGGGGGAAGGTTTCTATAGAATGTGTCTATACTATACTCTTTATGATAGGGGGACTTTTTATGCGAATAGTATTATTAAATATTGGATTTAATGGGAGCGTTATTTGAGACGTTTTGTTTACGTTTTATGTATTTTATATTTTTTACAATATGTATTTTGAGTGTCTTTGTGGTTATGCTTAAGAGTTAAGGATCTCTTCTATTTACGATGTACAACGTGTAAGAACATATACATATTTAAATGTAAGGAAACAATCACACATTTTTGAAGACCAGTCAAAGATTGTAATGACTAGTCTAATAAGATACGTAATGAATTTTAGTATTATAATTATAAATACAATTTATTTTTAATTTCACTTTAAAATGCAGTTTTATAACGCGCTGTTATGTATAAAACCGTAAATGTGATTTGATTGAAATAATACCGATTTATGAATTTTCATAGAACAAATACAAAATTCCTATATTACAAGTACTCAATAAACAGGTACTCCAAATATAACAATAATTAAAACGTTCAGCGTTATTACGATTTTAATTCGAAATGAGGCGTAATACCAGCGGTCATGAACGGGGAATGTTTTAAACTCTCTCTCATTAAAACATGAATATGGATAGGAATTCCATCGCCAGACTGCACACGGTAAATCCAAAATATGAAACCTTTCAACAAACATTCCACAAAACCAACGAATCAAAACAAACATGATGCACCAACAAAAATAATTTACACGAATTCATTAAAACACATATACACGGTTCATTTACGCGAAATTCCTTTACACACAACCAATCAGTTATTACCAAACACGGGAATAATCACAGCATGATTAAAATAGGAACTTGAATAGCCGTCCAACACAAAATGGTCCCTCGTAACACAATTTAGGGTTCAATTGAAGCTAAATTCGTTTGCAGGTGTTGACAGCGGGGGTTCAACATTGAACAGGCACATTGAACATGGCGGTATGCGTCGGTCGGTTTATTAAAAGCACTCAGTGTGATCGGGCCCTGATTTCACGTCACTCGCAGGAAGCAATAAAGCCGGTTACACACGGGCACATAATTACGAACGGTCCAGTGTACTCCGCGGTTATAATTTCCTCAACATTGACAAAGCCTTTGAATGCATCCCTCCTGTTGTCATGGATTCTGATGGATTCAATAACGTGATTTATATTTTGATTGAGGGACGTCGCGGGCATTGTGTTTAATAATCGAGAACAAAGTGATATAACAAAATCACTAGTGAGAAATATTTATCCTAATTTTGACATAATTATTATCATTTGTCGTAATACTTTGTTTATTGTGTCAATTTAATTTGTGTCTTTTGAGGTCAATTTTTAAGTAGTGAT
This sequence comes from Autographa gamma, assembly GCA_905146925.1. Taxonomy (NCBI): domain Eukaryota; kingdom Metazoa; phylum Arthropoda; class Insecta; order Lepidoptera; family Noctuidae; genus Autographa; species Autographa gamma. Next base: position 3,909,730 of record LR989868.1, on the reverse strand, counting down.
ATACAGTTTTTTTTTTGCCGTAATATTCAGATTTTTGGAACTTTATTATACCAGTTTCCTTTAATCATTGTCGTACAAACTTAATAGCTATATATATATTTTTTTAGTTTATCCTATCAATTTAAAATGTGAGTAATACTCCAATGAAGAGTTCAGATTATAATTCCATAGCATTCAGTGAAATTCAAATACAAACGATAATATCGGCAGTAGCTCTAATTAATTAAAAGCTATTTGTTACACTATATTAACATTGGAGTTAAACGTTTAGTTTGTTTATTTGTTTGGTATTCAGTAGTAATGTTTACGGTGAATGCAGCACAGACTAATAAAAGCTGTTAGTAACTGTGTTGTATTTTAATTCGGACTAGATATATAGTCCTTTTTAATATTATATGTTTGTATTGACAACACATTAGTAGAGCCAAATAAAAAAATGTTATATGAAAGAAATCAAATTAGTTGTACATTAGGTGTTTTATAGGTTGCGTCTAGGTAACAGATTAAAAAAATATTAATAATTATCAGTCAAATTGAAAACAACTTCCGTGACAAATAACTCTGTGGAAATAACTCATGCTATACTTTAAGAGTAAGCACATAATTGTTAATGCGATTCCATTCCTGTACTTACAATGTTCTACCAGTTTACCTCAAAATTAATAAATAGCCAGCCACAAATACTAGCAAAAATTCCCTGAAAATTCTCCGGAACTACGGTTTAAGTGTAAACCGACCGCTACAGCCCACCACTACTGCGGTTCACCACTTTCCAACTTCATTCCAAAGATATCCATTCAAATTAAACCTTTACTACATCCGAACAACGTTTAAATTACCTTGTTATTCAATAAGCGAGCTTAATACTTTTTAATATTGCGTATTTGTGTATAACTCAATGGGATCTCAAATTTCATGTCTGGAATCGATTCATTGTTGAACAATGGTTTGTTGTGTACAACACATCGCCGGCGGCTTTCGGTAGTCGATACCATGTGTCAGTTGTAATTATAGGTATTGTAATAGAAGGCTTGCTATTGACGGGAAACGTCACCTATGTATGGTCTGTTATGTATCGTGGAATTGTTTTGGTTTTCTGTTTGTTTATAGAGCATTGAGATCTGTTTATGTGCGATTTTTGAGACAGAGACTGGATTGTAGCTCAGTTTAATACGTATACAGCTATATAAGAGACTATTTCCGTATTTAAAAAGGAAAAAAGAAAGAAAATTTTAAGGTATATGTAACCAAAAAAAACTGTTCATTTGTATAGCGCAATAAAGAAATATTTAAAAATTACACAAAGAGACGAGAAGTTGCAGTCAAACGGGGCAGTCATTTTTCATGCGAAAAAAGACAATTTAACCTTTGAAGAATTTGTACCAGTCAGCTTTATTAACGTAAATTAATATACCACCTCGTTTGTTTATATTCCCAAGACTCACTTCAAATGAAGTCCGTCATAAAAACAATAAGAATTAGTGCGCATTCAAACGTCAAGCGCTTGAAGCTTCATAAAGCGCTTTAACAAACACCGCCTGTTCTTATTTCGCTTTATTGTGACGCTGAAAGTGCATAAACGTCAAGCAGCAGACATCTGAACTAGCCGTATTCATTTTAAAGACAAAAGCTTGAAAACTCTATTTCTTAGAACGAGGCTATTATGTGAAATTGCATTGCAGTGTTAGAAGCAAAACACACAAAGAGCGGGTTGTTGCGTAAACTCGATTAATATAGAGAGTCCATTTGGCCGTAAACAGCCAATCTAAAATTAAAACCATTTGCGCTTAATTTCGCTGCAATCAGGGTTGCTAAGTTTGTTAGAATATTTTTTTCATATTTACTTTCTAGATAATAGACACATTAGTTGAATACAATGTAGAATGTTTATATTTGCTTTAAAAACAAAAATATGTGCCAGCTATTGACGAAAAAAGCTTTCAGAAGTAATTTATTACACGCAAAGTTGTATAATAATCGAGTTTTCCTGAGGAATACCCGGAAAATGATTGCTCATTTATTTTACAAAAATGATTGTGTGTGAGTTATTCTTACGAAATATATTTGTTATTTAATTTAAACATTTTATCACGAATTAAGCTTTATCTCAAAAAACAAGTAAATATTCCAATGCTTTGACTAAATAATAATTGATACCCATGCATCCTCTGAATAATTACGCAATGTTTGGGGTCAATAATTTCCGACTTCAATACATTTGTTGTACACGTGACAACCCTGACGCGAGTGCTGTGTTCATTATAGTTTTAACAACTCTATACAATTCTACAGTTATTTCACATTTAGTTTTATTTTACATAAATAATATTTACGTTTTGCGTTGTTGATGTTAGTTCAGAAATAGATCTAGTTATATCTAATTGGAATATTTAATTTGAGTTCGTTGTTATTATTTCTTAAACTACCCATTTAGTTTACAAGTTTAACTAAGGATTATTACTACATATTTCCTGAACTTTTCTTACCAAACTCTCAAAATTTACGAAATAAGTAATATTAATAATAATAATAAATGCGGACAACTTCACATACATTGCTCGGAACCCAAAGTAAGTAGCTATTAAGCACTTGTGTTATGAAATTCAGAAACAACGAGGGTACCACCAACACCCAGACCCAAGACAGTGTAAAAAAGTGACTTTCTACATTGACCGAGCTAGCGACACATTGGAAACCGGTGCGTACGCCACTCGACCACGGAGGTCGTGGAATATTGTTCTCCTAACATTCTACGTAAACGCTAACTTTAACATTTATATTATGGTAGGTACATTATATTTTCATACTACAAAATTCGGTTATTATAAAATACAAAATGGCCGACACAATGTGTTCGATACCGTTCGAAATTCAATTCACGTTGCTCACTAAAGATTTCCGCACTTTCGAAACTGTCACCGTGTATGAAATAAGAACTCATTTTTCGTTGAAAATGCGCGGGAATTTTCTATAGAAACCAATTTTCGGCGTGGTCAATACATGTTTAGTCCGTCGAGAGCTCAATACGTGAAGATTGGGTCTCTTGTCGCTGCGACTGCAATTTTTGACGCAGACCGCAAATTGCATTTGCCGCCTCTAAGGAGCAACGCCATTCTTACCTTGCATAAGGCTGTATTTCGTCTCCGAAATATTGATAACATCTCTAAAATGTGTAACGGTTTTATTGTAGTGCGCATCTTGGAGACATTTTTTCCAATTAAAGGGCAATAATTTTTACGATGGATTTTTTAAGCATTTGTTTTTTAAACTTACAATGCAAGATATAGCTACAATCTCCACCTACTTTACAGAATATAATTCCTATTCCGAGTACCAATATTCTTTTAGAATAAAATGTTATCTAAAGACTTGCAAACGTTTTTCCTCCTATGAGGTAGGTTGAGAGTTTTAACAGCAGGAATATTAAGGAGTCACGTTCGCCAATTAACCGTTAAGTTAACAGTTCGGTGACTGCATAACAATAAACTTCACGGCAAAAATATAGGGCCGTTAAATAATAATTATGTAAGAATTATTTGAGTTTCGTTGTTTAAAATCATTTGTCATATTCTTTTAGTAGTCTATAATGAAATATTAGTATTATTTTGTACCAATTTACCTAACCCATTAACGCTACAATAACGTAATAAAGAAGCGCTAATTTCTTAAAGCGCTTACACACATGTGTCTACTTCATAAGCCCGCGATTTCCTACACTAACGTAGAACAATGAACACATGCTTAAGTGAGCAAATAAAATAAACAAATTCAAAATGCACTGTTATTATTGCAGCGAACAAATGCCACTAGTGTGTCCTAGACGCTCGCGACGTCCCAAAAGAATTCGTTACTGTCTTTTATCAAGTTGTACGTCTTCCACCAACACCCCAAATTCGATTCTTTTCCATCTGTCATCTTCTCAAATATTCCAAAGAACTTTTCTTTTTTCCACCCCTCAAATGGAAGAAAATACGTCAAAGTTGCCACTGAGATACAATCGCCGATATTGAAATATAAAAAGTACGTCCCCTCCCGAAACTTTTATGTATTAATTTCTGGGACTTTCAATAACAGTGGGGCAAAACGAAATCAATGAAATCTAATTTAAATCACCAGAAACAGATGTTATACTGAAAATATATTTACAAATACATAATAGAATAATTACATAATCAACCTGTATTTACTATTCGTAAAGTTTATATACAATATGGTTTATTATTTAATTTACCCACTGTAAGTTGTAACACTGCATTGGAGGCAATGTATGTAATATCTCAAATAAATAAATCAACCTATGAATTTATTAAAAAACACCTTTTCAGGTATCATGGTCACGGGCAGGTTGTGTCGAAACGTCGAGACCTAAAATCTAAAATAAACCGTTGTATAATCAAATAAGTATTTTTATTTTAATATTTAACATTCTCATAAACCTGAGAAAGAAATAAAAACATTTAGCAAGATTAGCTATTCTATACTGCGTAGGTTTATCTAAAATACAGGAGTGGTGAACGTGAGATCCGACAATAATTCATAAGTAGCTAGAAAAGGGATCGTTTATAAAGGCGGCGTCATTGTTTTAGGCTGACGTCGCGATCCGAGGCGGTCCATTAATAATGTAGGGTGACAACGACGCAGGTGGAAGCCGATAAACGTCCCGATGCATAATTGAAGACGTGTATCTAACGTACCACTTACCTAACTCTATCTTATGGTATCGCACGTGGAATCTATGGATTTTAAATATGGCTGAGGAAAAAGAGCTGCATAAAATGTATTTATTGGTAACTTTCTTTTTTACGTAGCTCTCAAATGAAAATCAGCACATATTTTGTTGCCAATGTTATTTATGTACATGTATAATGTCAAAGTTCAGTAAAAGTTAAGTATTTCTTACAATAATAGTTCATTAAAAATACATACAAAATAATTAATATAATAATTCAAAAATAATATTTAAACGTAATTAGGAAATATTGTAAACATTTCCAAATAACTTAGAGTACCTCCGCTAAGGCAATTAGCAACAGAAAGCGACCGTAAGTTCAAACAGCGTATTAATTAGACAGCCATTTGAAGCGCCACCCTATTTTAAAATTGAAGACTTTTGACCTTTCCTAACTCGCAGTGACCTGTGACCTCTGCCACGTGGCCTGTTCACCCCTCTACTTGAATGTCAGACTTTACCTGACCCTTATTTGTAGCTTCCAAAAATCAGCATTTTTAATTTTTCACACGGCTTCTTAAATACATTTAATTATTCTGACACACTCCGCTTCTTTTGTGTTGGAGAAGTTCTATTTAATATTCACAATTGTAAAATAGAGATTTATTACATTTCAGATTTGTCTGAATTTAATATTTTTAAATTGTTAACAATTTACAAAGGAATATTCGCCACTTAAATAATAACAAGATATTAGTTTGATTCATACCATTCTTTGTCTAGATATAACCTTATTTATGAACGCTTTTATAAATACCTTCAAATCATAAACGGCAAACGGCTATAAAAACTAACCCGCAAATAATAAAAATCCAATTCCATCTGTACAATACCACTTACAATAAAAATATGGCTAACTCATCGCTAAGAAATAAAACTTTTATTTGAACCGTTCTACTTTTGTTTTACAATCCCAATTTCCATAGAAATAGATATAACTAAAGGTTATTTTAAAATAACATTGAGCTCGAATCGTACTCACGATCGTAATTGAATAGAATTAATATTCTCACAAGAAAATAATAATGTTTTAGTCGAAATAGTGAGATCTATTAAGTATATGCAAATCGGTTCATACAAACTGCGCATCTTTTGTTGCGGGTCTGGTCAGCGTCGATTCGCGAGCTCGAAAATTCATTGAGGGGTCATCTCTTCGATATCTTTCCCATCCATTGTAACATCACTTTATGTTCGCATTCCATGAGATAAACACCATACTTGGTCAAGTCATTTGAATTTAACGTTTAATTTCGCGGACCGCGGTCAAACAAGTTTTTAATGATTTTCGTTTGTTTTCGTGCAGTGAGATATGGACAATTGGATTACAGAGCTTTTTCAGACGCACATATTTAGTAAGCCGCTGAGTAAGGTATGTATTAAGATACTCAATTTCGTCGGTTGTCGTGTTTCATACATTTATCTTCAGTCGTCTGTTATTTCCGAGGGTGCTTTGATGAAATTGCCGTAATTATCCGCGCTGTGGTATTGTTATTACTCTACGTAAATACAGCGTGTTCTTAGAACCTTCTTGAATCTCTTCAGGACTTAACTGTTAAAAATACATTTATCCCATTTTACATTTAAATCCGTATCATAATAAACCGCAACATTGTGTAACTGCTATCGCGGCTAAATCGTGCGCCATTTGCAAACTGCACCGCATTAACTACAAGAAAACGATCCGGACCAAAAAAGCACAATACTAGAGCCAACTGCAGTTCGGATGATGTATAGCAAAAACGGTACAGCTCTACAGAACATCTGCTCTCACCTCCACATTAACCTAACGAGCCAGCCCTAATGGCGCGTTAGGGCTGCTCCGCGAAAGAAGCTTCAAATCAAATAAATTACTCTCCCACGACCCAATTTTAACACGTGTCCTTTGTACCGTTATTAGTCATGTGACAAAAAACGTTTATCTCTACAAATAAAGATGTAATGCTGCGCTTTGTTTTGCGCGTGACATCCTTGACAGCGGTGACGTCATTAGTGCGGCTCCCAATGTGTTTAGTTTAAGTGCCTCAATTTTAGTTTAGAGTTCTCGTGTATTTCGTATTCGTAGCAATAAAACCAAGTGTTTGTGATGTTAGTTTGGAAAGTTTCGCACAATAGCGCGTATTTAGGGTTATTTGTTTAGTCTAGTAGACTGGATAAAGGACTATAGAACGAATCAATTCTCACTTCAGTTATAAAGCTGCTGAAACTACGACTTCGTTACTGAGTTCGTAACGTTCAAGTTTAAATTGAACTTTTGTATCGTCACTAAATTCTTTCATTGTACATAATATTAGATTGTGTTTTCCTTTTTCTCTATTACATTACATGTAAACCAAATAATAAATATTCCTATTTGGAAAAATATATTTTATCGACAACCGTACAACCCTACAGTGTCATGATCATCTATCACAGCTTTAATATTTTTATTCCGTTTATTTACCTGTTGTTGATAATGAAATCGGTATTGTTTTTAAATAAGGATAAGTTTTTTTGAAATAAAACTACTTTTTACGGATTTTTTCGCGGTTTGTATTTAGATTTTAGGTCCCGACGTTCCGACACCTTTGCAGGTATCATGGTCACGGGTAGACTGGTCCGTAAAAGTAGTTTTATTTCAATGTCTAACATTCGCGTAAAACTCAGAATATTTTTTTTATATATTTCTCGACTTTTTTACCTTCTGATGTAAACAATTGTGGAAGAAGACTACAACCGTCTAACAGTGCTTAACAATACGTACCATTTTCATCTCGATACATAAACATTATGAATACATAAACATTATCCTATTTATACCAATATTATCGGTATTAATTAGCTTCGGCGTAATTAATAATAGAGTACCTAATTAATATAAGCTGTACCCGAGAAGAATAGTTGCTAAAGTAATTAATTAATTCTTGTGCAAAGATCACAGTGTAGTGTAGATTATAATATCCGTGAACATGATATATTTTTATGCTAATGTAACGATAGGATTGTTTATTTAGTTTTAATAATAATGATCGTTGGTATCTATTGGATTATAATTATCGAAACAAACATGGTTATTGGTCTTAATATTTTGCTTGACCCTTGTTCGTTTACTTGTATATGTAGTACAAACCAACATAGGGCCGATATCTTCTAAACTACGAAATGGATTAAGATAATTTAAACTAAAATATTCTGGATACTCTCAAGGGAATAGCTCCATACAAGTTTAGCATTCAGCTGATGTGTTGCAAGTTCATACATAAGCCCTGATGACTTTTAAGGGAGCAAGTCGTTTGCTGTGGATCGCCTACACCTGTTCAAACTGCGCCGGGCGCCGCGGGTCTCGCTCAACTATTATTGCTTGCAAGACGACAATAGCGCCGCAAAGTTTTGGGTGCCGGCCCTAACCCAAAATGCCATTAAGCTTGTACGCCTTTTGTTTCTCACAAATTGGGTACTACTTAAATATTTAAGCTATTTTCGAATGGTTATTTAAGGCTTTCACTCCCCGTTTTGTTCGGTAAACAATGCTCAAATTATTGAACGGTCGCTTTATTTTCCTCAGCAAAAACATCGCTGTAATCATGGTCCTATTCTAACTGCGTAGAACAAACACGAATACTAATGCATGCAAATAGAATAATTGCGGCATTACAACATTTTATCTGATATAATTTACGAGTAGCCGCGCGACACGTCCGACGCGACGCCATCGCGGTGCGACGGAAATCCGCAACTAATTAAAATTCTACGTGAATGAGTAACTGCACTGCGCTCCCGTTGCGCTTTGTAGTAAAAACTTGCAAATAAATATTACCTAACCAACCATTTTTCACAGTTAATGTTCCACTGAAGTTAGCACCGCACTTTCCGGCTTATTTACTGCCCGTATTGACCCATAATCACTAATTTCTTTTAAAATATCAAGGATTACGGAGTCCATCAAAATCCATTAATTAACTCGGAATATTAACGAGCTACTGAAAATCGAAAGTTTTACCTTGAAATTACGAAGTACGTAATAGGTTTGGAAGTCTTTTGAACTTTTCAAAAGTCATCGTGAATTTCACAGACGCAGCAAGCCAGTCAGAAATGCGGGAGTGGTGCCAGTGGAAGCGGAGGGACGAGCGGAGCGGGCAGCGGGGCCGCTTCGAGCGCCGCCCGCGCCAGCGACATCAAGCCTGTTGAGTGCAACCTCTGTCATCGCAAGTTTAAAAACATACCAGCGCTTAATGGCCACATGCGACTACATGGCGGATACTTCAAAAAGGTAAATTATTGAAATACAAAATAAATAGTTGCCTTCCATATGATAATAGTATGTTACTTTAAAAGTATTACATGAATTGTCCAAAATAAATAACCACATATGTTTTACAGGATTCGGACAGCAAAAAGCTGGACAAAAAAGAATCAACGGGACCACCTCTGCAAACAGCGTCGGTGTCTGTACGAGCGCTCATAGAAGAAAAAATCATAAGCCGCAGAGGCGCCACAGCTGCCTCTACTCCAGCCACAGGTAAATAGTGTCATTTATTTTACAAAAATGTAATATAACATCACGTTTATAGTATTTTGTACCTCACAAGTCACGCGAGTTAGTAGTGGTCCAATGATAATTAAAATCCTGTTTATAGGCACGAGCACCGACACAGTAGTTTCCCGTTCAGGGTTCGTAGCGCCGGCCCCGCCACCTCTGTCCACCATACGAACCTCCATAGTGTCACCCGCTTCGCCGGTCGCGACGTCATCGCACTTCGTATCGCCGCGAGCACCGCCCGTTGTCACCGTCGCAACAAACGCTGCAACTAACATCTGCACTGTACAAAGAGATTCCACACTTATAGAGCTATTGAAGAAAGGGAACACGAAGGTGTGTATAAAATATATAAACATTTATGTATTTATTTAATGATTAAATAATAACAAAATATTATGTACGCAGGCGGTAAAACGATCAGCATCAGACCCTGGCCAATCGTCGCCGCAACAGGACTTCACTTTCAGACCAGAAATATTTGGAGTGTCATTTAACTCAGATGATGGCTACTTTTCACCAGCTCTAAACGAAGACACGTTCCAGTTCACAACAACGCCCGAACAATTAGAGGAGCTAGCTTCTTTAGAAGATTATGCCACTGTAGCAGCCTCTATAAGAGAGCGATCGCCTGTGACTTTCCCTTCAAATCGTCGACTGGCAGCAGTTTTAAATTCACCTCTACCAGAATCCTTGGCAGACTTTGGCGCTTGCCATGGAGGTTCACCCGTTCCTTCACCCGGAATTGGGTATTCAGCGAATTCGCCTGGGCTGTCGTACTCAACTGGTGATTCACCTGGGTTGGGGTTCACAGCTACGTCACCGAGCAGCTACTCAAACCATGCGCAGCCGTCTCCGGGGATGGCTTATCCAACGCCGCCAGCTTCTCACGATGCTCACTCGCCAGCACACACAGTACCGCGTGCATCTTCACCACTATCTGCAGCCTTCTTCACTGCCACTATGTCTAGTCAGGAAGAGGTAATTTATATTCAATTATGAAGATATTTGTGTAACAAAAGTTAAATCTGTTTATATATTTGTTTCTGTTTTAAGGTGGAAGAAGCATTGGAAGAGGTACTGCCGGAAGAGTGCAGATCTTTAGATGCATATTCTCTAGAGCCTTTACCAACACCGCGTCGAATCATGCTGAATTCTGAAGATCCATTGCTTTCGAGCAGTCCTCGAGATTTCTCACATCAGCGGCCGTTCCGACGACAAAGCCGTGTGCCGACTTCAACTGTTTCGCACTTACAACAATGGCAACATGAGTCGCTTCAAGTAAGGGTCTCTCATTTACGAATTACAACATGTTTTTACAAAAGCAGCTTACATATTAACATGTGCATATTTTGTTAGGTTTGCGTGGAAGGTCGGGATACCGTACCGGCTGTATTCTTAAGCCCGAGCAGCGTGCCGGCTTCTCCACAGAGACGCAAGCGCCGCGCGTCACCGGCAGGGCCATACCACTCGCGCATGCGACGCACCAGCAATCACTACACTCCTCGACCAATACTGCCTCCGGATCGCGAAGGTTCGGGGCTACTCATAGAACTTACTGCAGGTAAAACATATACTCCACCACTGACTGTAATTTATCAATTTATTTGTATTGTTTCATGAATAAAAGCGTGGTTCTCATTTATAGGGATGACAGCAACGGAAACCGATGTGCTAGCACAACTGGATGAGCCTCGTCACGCACAGATCAACATCGGGCGTGATTTCCAAGCGGACTTGCCGGAACTCTGCAATGATCGCATAGATTTGCATCGCGTATCGGAACAGCTTCTATGGGACCCTGGTATCAATGACGCTCTAGATGATAATGAAGGTATGCACTTTTAAATACTTAAGCAAGAGATTTTTCTTCTTTTCCATTGTATATTTACTAAACATTTTTCAATGTCTACAGTGCGAATGTTCATGGAACTAGCCATGTGCGCGGCGATGCCAGTTGGAGGTCATACGCGAGAGTTCGCTCTCCAGACGCTCGGCGAGTGCGGCGGCGACATTCGAGCAGCGACGCTCCGGCTCATGTCCCGCCCCGCGGCGCCTGCGCAGCACGAGTCGCGCTGGGCGCCCGACGAAGTTGAAGCCTTCCTAGCTGGACTGGGACATTACGATAAGGACTTTTATAGAATTTCGCAGCTGGTAAATATCATCTGAATATCTAATACATGGCTCCTTCTGACAAGTTCTATTCTTTGATTAAATTCAAATAAATTTTTGTTTGATTATCCTCAGGTAAGAACAAAAGACTCGAAACAATGTGTACAATTCTACTACTTCTGGAAGAAACTAACCAAAGATTACAAAACGTTGTACTTACGAAGCTGGACGGTGGAGCAGCCGGTTTCAACACAAGTAAGCACTGCCACACACTCTGGGCTCCATCACTTTGTCTTCAGGCTATCTGATGAGTGAACAGTGAATGCTCACTGGATGTTAATACTCGCGACTTATCTAAATCCAGGGTTCTGTAGGGCAGTATACTGCGCCCTCCACGTCGAGCAACTCCTCGCCGTCAACCTTTGAAACCGAGGAGTTCCCTTGCAAGATATGCGGGAAGTAAGTTCCGACCCTCGGACCACGACTGCATACCGCTTTCATCGACTTTACAGCGAACTGCGCAAACGCAATTTATGTGGAACTGAACCTCTATCGCTCGTGCCAAAAATTTCAACCTTTATAAGCTCTTTGAAATTTATTTCAGAAATTGTACTCATTTGTTTCACCTAAATTGCCTTTTGTGCATGCATTACGTATTAAGAGAAATATTGACAGCTTCGTAGTAACTAACTCAAGGGACAAATGTTAAAATTATGTTAACGTTGTAGAGAAGCGGCTCAGATAATACTGCACTTGTTTTGTATTAACTTATATCTTCGAGAAAGTATTCTGTATCCGCTCCTGAGTTAACGCCGACGGGTCGATGTAATTAATGTTCATTGCATGTCAACTTAATGTTCTCATAACTTCGTAATTTATAAAGTAAATATTTATATTATGTATGTAATTATAAATAAATTATTTTAGGCGTACCTTTTCAGGACACACTCTGTGCCAAGCATCAATAGTGCCTCAGAAGCACTCGATTCAGCGAAATATTTTTAAGAAATAATTATATTATGGCCAAATTGCAAACAAACGTGTTGTGTCTATTTATAACAATTCTTATGTGCCACTAAACTGCAATTTCTATAGAATATGAATTCAGAAATGATACGACAAGCTGTAGTTGTATAGTAGGCGACTATGTCTAGTTCACATTACTTTACAGCTCTTTGTGTAAATATAATAATTATAATGTATTTTTATTGGATATTAAGACAATGAATTGATGTCCATCGCTTAAGAGTTATATTTATATTTTATTTATCATACTTATATGTAGGATTAATATAAAAGGTTTTGTGTATTAATGTTGTATGTATATAAGTTTTCTCTAATACTAACGCTTCATGCTTTGCTTTATCTGCAGTTGTGCTTTTAAGTTTTTAAAACTTTTCGTATTTTTTTCGCTTTCGTCTTTGTTTCTTTTTTGTTGCCATTCTAATAGTGTACCCTGTTATGTTTCAGAGTATTTAACAAAGTAAAAAGTCGTAGCGCGCACATGAAGTCGCACCGGCCACTCGACGCCGAGCCAAAACGGCCTAAACTCGAAAAGCCTTATGAAAAGGTCGAAAGATCCGATGACAGATCCCACGCGACAGCTGAATACCAAAGCAAACCGCCCGCACAGTAACCGACTCCTTGCTCACTCATTCCGCCCGCGCGCCCCTTGTGCCCACACTAACGCTCCGGTAGTACCGCCGCGCGCCGCCGCCGGCCCCGGCGCCACCGGCGCCGCGCGCACTCGCACCCCGCCCTGACCACGCCACACGATGAGTGACTCGCTCGGACTCGGACTAAATGCTGAAATATACACATAAGCATTTATTAAGGAAATAGATATTTTAGATTAAATTAAAAGTGACCTAGAAAGAGCGACGTAGAAACTAGTAGCTAGAGAAGAGTCAGCTTTGGACGATTACCTATATAAAATAAAATAATTAATTCGAAATTCTTATAATGCTAAGCTTGGAGAGAGCGCATAAAGATATTTTGTATAACGATTGATAAATAAATAGGTAGCTCTTCGTAAAGTTTTTATATGACAGACTTCTTAATGTGACTTGCAAGTGTGATGTTGTAAATAATGATAGAACAAGTAGTTGGTGGCTAACCCGCGACCCGCGAGGCGCAACCCGCGAGGCGCGACAAGCGAGGCGCGAGCTCACTTGGAGATTATATAAGTATTACAACTATATTATACGTGTGATAATATAAATCGTGTAGTAACTACACTACCTCGTTTCTATTTGATTGTTTCGTAATATCGTGAGCGCAGCTCGGTACTACATTTGCTTGTTTGCTCATTACCTTGTTGATTTTGTAGTTATTTATTCATCTCATTTTAATTTCTAGTCGTATTAGACAAATTTATGTTGGATGCACTCTGGATTTCAGTCGTTGCTCTGTTGTAGTTAGTATAGTTGTTATAGACTACGGAACACAACTCTGCCGTACCTTCTAGTTACATATCGATGTTATTTCAATGCACTTTAGTCAAATATTCACACGTTTAGATTTGTTCCGGTGAGGTCGTGACGTCAAGTGGAAAGCCAAAGCTGATTGATACTTTTGATTGATCGTAACTAAACAATGAATTGATATCCGTCACTTATTAGATGTAAATTTTATATTATTGTAATTACATATTCCACTTGATTCCGACACATTCACGGAACGCTAAAATGGAGGGATACTATTTTTTTACACAAATATTATTGAATGCTCAAATGTTCTATATTTTATGTTGGTAATATTATTATCTTGTTCCTTGTTGATCGTTCTAAATATGCCATTATTTGATACTTGAAAATGTATAGTTAATTTATTTAAATGTGAACATTTTTCTATAAAATGTAATATTAACTACGTGTACCTCCGTGTTGTGATATAATATGTATGTGGTTTATTGTTTCAACGTATTCTGTCTCTTGTTTGAGGGTACCAGCCGAGCAATAAACGTTGCTCAATTGTAAGCGCGTCTCAGGTCGCCCGCCATCGGCACTTGGCGCTCCCAATGTGAAAACAACTCATTTCTCGAGTAACAAATAATTCGTGGTTGTGATGTTTCTTAGTCTACTCTTTTATTGTCTTCCGATACTCTAACGACTAATTAATTTTGGGGCAGAATTCCTCGTAAAAGACATGTTATAACAATTAACCTTGAATTTTATTTTAACTTGTTATTAACTCTTCTTTAGATTAAAGTTTAACAATATCTATGGAAAGCGTGCGACGCGCCCAGTATTATGAAAGTAGCTCGAAGTAAATATATTTATGAGAGAGTTATCGTAGAACTACGTCGGCGGAGTGCCGCACTGGCGGCAGGGCCTTTGGGTACTATCGTAAAATTAATGTTAAAAAAACTGCCGTTACATTATAGATAAATATTCGGTAAGTAGGTAATAATGATGCCCGGCGGCCGCGGCCCCAGTGCGGGGCCTCGCAGCCTCTTCACCGTACAACGCAGAATAGAGATGTATTATTTTTTTAACAACTACCTACTGGAGATGTCTATTATATTCGTTTTCCTTCCACGAGAACCTGAACACACTTCTGCACAAAGTACGACTAAACAAATTATTTTTAATTTACACTCGACGTGTCGCGGTCCTAGTTCATAATATTATAATGCCGTGACGCATCTAAGTATTTGTACATCACTAACTTGTGTGATTATTTGGTTGTGTTATCTTAACAATTTAGACGAAATTTTCTATACAAAATGTTAGTTCTATACTCTCTGAATCGATATGCCAATATTCTGCCAAATTGCTAATTGTAAATTATTAAATAGTTATTATACTTACGCCGTAATTAAAAACGAAATATTTTTAATCAGAAATTAGGAAATTTAGAACTCAAATTTATAGATTAGGCGAGGCTCTTACTGAAACCCCAGAAGTAAGGTTTAAGTGAGTCATACAATGCTTTTGCTCATACAACTACGAAACAACGTGCTAACTATGTTTAAATTAATTAAAAATATCTCAATTATTGAAGATTAGACTATCGAATAGGCCGACAATTATCACATTATTTTCTTGACATTCAGAGCGTAACTACAGAGTTATTTTCTTAGAAAAAGTAAAAATTAAGTCTTACAAAACTATCGTGTAAATACTGAATATTTTTTCAAAATAAACTTACGGTACCGGAGATAGTTCTACGTCGTAATACGATTGATTAAAGACAAGTCCCTCCAGAGATATTTTTTAACAATACTCTTAGCTATTAAGACTGAAAGGTTCTCTCAAAATTCACTAAATCTTGTTTATTTTCACTTAAATGTAGATAACTATCGTTCCTTTTCATTATTTATTAACTGTTAGTAGTATAATTGTGGTGTCACTAACCCATTCCATGTGCCCAGTCATACTAGTCAGGGTATAGCTTTATATGATACCCATAATACTTTAACCGACGTAACCTAGCAACAATGGATGTTATGTAGGCCAGTAGCGATCACTAGGTATACCGCTGTATTCTAATACAAATGTGCACTCAATGCTATGTATTAAATATATTACATAAGATTGACGATTTAAACAAAACTAATTGCAACTTAAATATAGAAGTGCCTTACAATTTTAATTTTTATACTGTTTTCTTAATTTATTATCGTTTTAATATCGAAAAGCACTGGAAATTGCATTTATTGATCCACTGTCCGTTCTGCTGAGCCAGAACCGATGTGCGGATCCCACTGTAATGTTTTATTTTATGTTATTGTTCTTTTTTTGTTTCTTAAAATAAAATATACTTAGAAAATAAAATTAGAGGTTTAATAAAAACCAAAAAGACGTTATTTTTTCAAGTTTTTCTTTAAAATTAGGAACGTCTATAGTATTTAAATATCATGAAATATACATCAACGACATTATCAAATAACAACAATAATAAAAGGTCAATTGTATGAAGAGTCTAAAGTAAACATAATTCGAAAAACAATTTACTGAATAACGTAATATTAATACCTAATCATGAATGAATACAGCGCTAAATAATATACGACATAGTAAGTACACCGTACACGTTTAAGTTGGCATTACTGTTGTAAGTGTTCCCGAGTCTCGTGCGAACTCCGTAGCCCTGGCACCTAGTGTAAATGTAAGTACTTCTGTATTTGTGTCTACACAAAAAATGTTACTATAGTATTAATATTTTGTAAGTCTAAATGGATATTATATTCTTCTAATTTTGTATCAAGAGTGTGAGTCGTGCGGTGCGGCGAGGCAAGGTGCGCACGCGCTCTCCTCTTCGGTGTACTACGTACCTAATACGTACTAACTTGTAATATAACTGTAGAAGATTAAATGTACATGTGCCAAACGCACGATAATTGATATTACACTCTGTGTTGTGATTTTGAACGTTCTGTAAATTACAAAAGTCTTTGAAAAATTGTAGACACCTTTCTAGATTAGCACAATTCTTCGCGTAGACACATTAGGCCAAAAGTTTAATAAGCATTTAGATTAAAGGATGACGTAGATAATCATTGATGATGTAAGTGTATTGTATGGATAGATTCATTGTTATATTCGATCAATGTGATTCGTAAGAACAACGACTTACCCCGAGTTCCCCTCCCCCGCTGGGCGACTCTTCACAACTTGGCATATCTTTAATACAATAAATAATAAAAAAATAATCTCTATGATATATATTGATAAATTTATTAGGGTAACTAATTTTTTAAGACAATGACTATTACGTGATCTTTTAGATTGTCTTTATTAATAAATATATGGTGAAGGTTTTGTCAATTTGTTTTTATTTTTGTGACCTATGTTCCTAAACACAATACACATATCTACACAACATTGGGAAAGCAGCGATTTTCGTGTCTTATTTCTTAGTGAAATAATGAAGAACACTTTCTTGCCTAATATTTCTCTTAATTAGTAACTATTGAATTAGTAAATTCCTGTAATGATAGTGATGTTGTGTTAATAAATAAATAAATGATCTATTTACTCATGCCATAGCTGCGCTAGGTCAGGTTGAATTGAACGTCCACTTGACAATTGAAAGTCCACTGATGGCCTTGCGGTTCGAAACCTAGGCTGAAAAAACAATAAGAATATTAGATCCTTTTGACAATATTAGTAGATTTTTTTAAATGTAATGAAATATCTAACTTAAGTGTGTCAAACAAATGTTAGTAATATTCTGTTTATAAATAAACCAAAACACACAGCAACGTCGCTTGATTCACTTTCAAAATTTGTGCACCTTCGTCCCCATAGTAGGTATAACTAACTAGGGTACAATTTGTCTTTATTTCTTTATCAAAATATCTGAAAAAAAGTATAAAAGACATAACATTTTATTCGTCAGAATTAAATCCTTTTACGACAAGTAAAGGGGAATTTATTTGGTAAAAGGGACATAAACCGGGTATAAGAGGGGGCTGGTCCGGGCAACTAATTGAATAGCTCCTATAATCGGATATCGCTGATTTACCATGACCCCGTCAGGTAAGTAGGTATGATAAGGTCGGCCCAGAGGTCAAACATTTATTTAATTCATTGAAAGGATAAAACATACGACATTGAGGTCGGGATAACCTCATCTCTGTAATATCGATTAAGGTAAAGTGGTTTCTAGGACTTCAAAGTTTATTTAGTAATTGTTTTTGTTTATGTGCTTATTTATTGATATAAGATTGAAGAAATGAGGCAACAAAACATTTAATTGAAAAATATATCTATTAAAAATGACGGTAGAGCGAGATACATCTACTGTCAAGACGATCTCCACCTCAGTCTAACCGCGACCATGACACCGTAAAGGTGTGGAAATGTCGGGAACGAATATCTAATTAAAATGCGATAGAATTCGTTTAATAAGTAGTTTTATTACAGTACATATACAAGTCAAAAAGTTATAACAGTGTTTCAGAAAAATTAATTAGCACTGATTATATCAAAGTGTTGTGGTGACCTAGGTGTTCAATGAATGGGTTTGTGAGCGCAAGATTACCGGTTCGCAGCCATTGACGGTAAGTACCAATGTGACTTTTAAAAGTTATAGCTAATTAAGTATTTTTAAAATTAGACTTATTTCTAGGAAAACATGAAAATCACAGGTGAACTTGTTAGATAGTCGTTACACTGTACCTACTTATGTATGTATGTCTGGATGTATGTATAAATTTCTATAAAGACACCAGATGCATATCATTGCAACAGGTAGGAAGAGAGTTTCAGTCGTACATAATTAAATTAATATTTAATAAATGAAAGTAATTTATCATAATAAGTTACTAAAATTGCTTAGGTATCTGTATAAAAAAAGTAACCTCTATTCCGCTTGGTCACGCGTGACCGGTTTGAACGGTTTCAGTAATTCTACTTTTGTTGTGTCTATTAATGTCAGAAGGTACTTAAAAAAAATGAACACTTATGTACCATATAAAATAATTTCTAATCCAACTTTAACTTTTATAATGTAAGGACAACGTATTTTGGGTCAGCTGGTAAAGCAATAAATACCTAAAACATCCATATATGATCGATTTTAATACGTTTTTATTGTTAGAAAACTGACGTAATTAAATTATCTTATCGTTTTTGTGTTGTATACAATACGAAAATGTAGTTTTTCTTAGAAAAAATTAAATTGTTTCTGTATACTGTATAACATAATACGCTCCGAGCTACGGCGTAGCAAATTATAAATAATGTAGTTGATCTGTATTTAGTAAGTACTCCGTTACGACGGTATTCCCCGATTGGATCTGGCCACTGAGCTAAGTAATAAGGATCCTCAAAGGTTTTATAAGTTAGACGTGTAAGTCGGTGGCATCGTAGCATCTAACTTTGACGACCTCCGTGGTCAAGTTGAGTACACACACGGTCAAGTGTCGTCCACTCTAAGGTTCCGGGTTCGATCCCCGGACGGATAAATGCAGAAATTTACTTTTCTACATTTTCTCCTTTCTGGGTGTTTGTGGTACCTTCGTTGTCTCTGAATTCCATAAGTGCTTTGGCTACTCACTTTGGGTTCATAGCAATGTATGTGATGTTGTCCATATTTATTTATTTACCTAAACGACCATGGCGCGGTTTTGTTTTAAAAGCCGTCTCGATTGAGATGTTTCATAGATGTATAGTTATAAAGATGATGAAAGTTATCAGTCATCCATCTTTAGTTCGAAAATTGTTTTTTTTTTAACTCGGGGGTTTCGATATTTCCTATTTTATGATAGTTTATAAGTTTCTTCCCTTTTTATCAGCAGTAAAAACAAATTGTACTTTGCATCGGAACACATAGGGTTAAAAATAAATAAAACAAGTATAGTTGTCTCCATCTGTTTATTAAGAACATTGTTAGAACAATGAATCCTATCTACAGATCGATAAAACTCTGTTACAATTACGCAAAACAAAGGTGGACAACAATAAAATAAAAATACGTAACACAATAACACCCACAGAATTATTTCATTCACTTTAGTATTAAAATTTATATATTGACAATTATTTGAACGAGAATTTATATTTCATTTATAAATATAATATGTAACTATTTAAAGCGTAGTGTATTTTAAGAAAAACGAGAAATAAATGCAATAATAATTTATAATTAGTAAATCGAGAAGTTGCGTAAAAATACACTGGAATTCATAAGAAGCAAACACTGGTTTATATAAAAACATTTTAGAAAGAATATAAATTACGAAGTTATATTCTTTTATTAAACATTCAATGTCAAGGTCATTAGACAAGTAATGAGAACAGCCAAGACCTAACACCATTCAATAAAAATAAATGCATCAAACACTACGCTTTAAATTGCAAAATATTAGAATTTGACAAATACATTCACCTAGTGGACACCATATCAAAATGAATTCAAACTTTGGTTAGTTTCTAATTAAGATAAAGTTTTTAATTAACAGGACACAAACATTATTGCATTCTTCCATTCTTAGATGTAACATAAGTTACACTAGTTTGTGATAAGTACTGTAGTGTAGCGAGGCAAACATTATTATTATTTATAAGAATTTAATAAATTATATGAAAATTAAGACGTACGGACAAATAGCGCTAAATATAAATTTAATTATTATACAAATGGACGTAGCAATTACAAATATTCATCTCAGTTTATTACCTTCATAAAGACGCGTGCACACTTCACGACTTTCACAACAGCTGACTACGTCACGATATGTCGCGTCGTGAACGCGCCCTTACACTAAATTCGACAAAATATTTGCCTGCAGAATATTGCACAGACATTATTTAAACACATTTAATTATAAAAAGGGGACTGAGAGAATTAAAATGAAATACTAAGATTACGAAAGTACACCAAAAGACAAGGCTTACAATTAAGACATTATTGTTTCTTCATCCAATCTGTTAGATTAGTCAAGATATTAAAATACAATTTATTACACTCAATACACAAGAAAATATTCACCGATAGCCTATACATTATTATACACGACTACAACTAACGTAAGTCGCAGTATTGCCACACAATTATATTATTCAATATGTCAAAATGGAATAGAAGAAATTAATTTCAAATACAAATTCAACGAAGCATGTATTTACAGATTCCACACTATTCGCACGTACATAAGTATAATATATTATTTTCTGTACTAATAATAAAATTTGTTGAATTATTGCAATCTAGAAGTGTCCATGAGACCAACTCAACACTTATCTTATACACCAATCTACCCAGTGCTAGGACAAACTAAATAATTATTTTTTAGAAACATTTTTATCTAATGGACTAAGATACATACATAATTGGTGTCAGTCATCAGTTTATAGTACGTCGGTGGCGGCCCCGTGTTTTGTATGTTCACTTATCGACACAGAAAGTCCACATACCTATTCAATCTTCATAATTGTAGGATCACTCACACACCAGCACAGAAATATTGAATACTATCGAGGATACCAGATAATAATTAGGACAAAAATTATTGAAGATAAGCCAAAAAACATTAAATTAGTTACAATCTGTTTAAGTCATTTACCACATGGAAAAACAAACTTGTACTTAGAAGACTAACATTCAATATCTATTGTCCAAACTTTAGGCCTTCGATCGCGAGGTTCAGTACGTCAGTAGTCACGTTTTATACCCAAAAAAGTAACTTAAAAATTGACTAAGTACACGCAAATTATACCTGTAAATTCACAACAAAAAAACTGAAACTGTGATATGTTGTACTATGAACTAAAAACATGTCTTCTGACGTGATTGAATGTATTATTCTGGTTGATTAGTGTCGTGTAGCATGGCTTGTAGTAGGTTCTCCATACAATTCCGGCAGATAGGTTTGTGTACAAAGCAGGGAGCGTGAGTGCCGCGGGCTGGGCACTAGCTGTGCGGTGGCCGCCGCCGTCGCTCGCGGCCGCGCACGCTGCGTCACTCCAGCTTGCCCAACCGCTTGCCCTTCACGATCGTCGGCTTGTTCTTCATCATGCCTTTTCGCCTTTTAGATGTCTATAAACACAAAAATATGTTAGTAATGTATATTTTTTGTTGATGGTAAATTGTATCTTAAGCGTTTCCAGCAAATGAAGTCACATTCAGCGTCGATAACACTTAGTGAACATGCATTTGAACTTTTAATATTACTAACAAAAATCTATTGCTAAACAAAATTAATGATTACATTTTACGTGTAACTATTTGTGCATTACATTAATTTACTATAAAAAATACTCAGTTATTTGTATTGCCATTGACACTAAAAAAATGAAAAATAAATGATAGGGTTGCCAGTTGTGATTTTTTCTGTTGTGTAACTACAACAACAAAATAAACATAAATAACTACGACATACGTGCACTGTGGTTTTTATTTAACTTTATATGCTACTGAAAACACACGTAAATCAAACTATTTGACTAGAAAAGAAGAAAAAAAATACAAAAACCGTTAACTATCTTGATATTAATTCTGGCAACCCTCAACAACGAAATAATGGCAACATTGCGGACATAGACAGTAAGCGAAGATGTATGACGTCAACACACAAGCCCAGGCTCATACAACCACATACATCAGTTAAACAGAACTCAACAGTGTTACTGTACCGTCGGTCCACCTCCTAATGCAAGCTGGAATGGAGAAAATATGTCAGTACACCGATTAGTTATATATTAGTTACTTAAAATAATTGTTAATGTAGAAAATAAAACTCGAAAAATGATAAAAAATGGTTATCGATTTTTTTATGATTATAAAATAGGTTGAAATAGGCCTCAAAACCAAAGTTAGTAGGTATTCTTATATAGATTGAACCTTAAATCCCATTGAGAGAAATGGCAGAAAAGTAGGGGTTTTTGCCAATGGTGGGATAGAAATGGTAGATAACAATAAAAAATGTTAAGCCTAGTTTCAATGTAAATTATATTAGGGGTAGAAAATATAATCACCAAACCTCATTAATAGTTGTGATTAAAGCTTAAGTTGTTAGAATAAATAAAAAATAAGATGTTTTAGTTAATTTAACCAAATCCACTTTTTTAGATGTTAGTCTTGTATTTACAGCATTAAGAACTTATACATATTTGCATTAGTTGGTATATATTTTTATTTAATTTATTACCTTTTTGGAAATGGAGTTACTTGTCGGCACCGTTCTTTTCGCAAGCGGCAAGCGCGGGCGATTGAACTCATCTGGCTTTTTTACCCTGAAAACGATGATAGGAAAATAATTAACTTTTTAGACGACTATCGCAAGGATTGCAGAAGGCTTTTTACTGCACACCAAATTAAATTATTAAAGTGATAGTTACCAAGTATATTTATATGGATGAAAGTGTCTACCTACGTCTTCATTATTTAAACAGATGCTGTTTAATTGAAAAATAAATTTACTCTTATACATCGAGATCGAGATCAAAACAAACCAATATAAGTTTTAATTTATTTTATAGCTATTTTACTGCTCAGATTACTATGTTTTTTGTAAAACGGGGATCCAGGGCAGAATCAGGGCTAGGTACTATAGTAGTCAACAAAAATGTTCATCAAGATAGACTAATAACCCGAATGCAAATGAGTAAATAAGAACACCAATGCTAAAGCTTAAAGTAGGTATTCGAACCATCAAGCCTGTATCTCCGAAGGGTTAGGCAGAGGTGTGCTAATGTACACCCACAGTTCGCCGGTATGTTTAGGTCCCATTTAATAGGGGGCGAGCTTATTGCCACTAACCGAACACAAATCCAAACTTCGAAATGCTACTGAGAATTTCATAGAAAAACCCAATAACACTTTGGTCGACTTGGGAACCGAACCCAAGACCTCTAGCGTAACAGTCGTGGTTAGCACCACTACGCCAACGAAGCAATTTATGCCGCCGATTTATGCTAAAACTAAATGGTTTTCTTTTTATTATACCTGTATATTCTAACGAGCCAGTGCTCGGTAGTGTAGGCCTCTTCTAGATAGGTGAGCTTGAAGCCGCGGTTGCCCGGCAACGCACCGCGCGTGCGGTCGTAGCCCGGCGGACTGCCGCCGCTGTCATATCTATAACAATAAGAATAGGAAATCTATATTTTGTCTAACCATGTCAGATTTAATAAAAGCACATCAAGATCGGTCTATTCGTTTAGGAGCTTTGATATTACAGACTTACACGTCGAAATTATATCCTTTTTCGGTAAAGGCATAAACAAATCTTGACAAAGGTGATATGGTAAAATGATTTATCATGCAAAAATAAATATTAAAGTTTTGAATAATATTTAAAGAGGTACTCACCTATAATATGATAACTTATACATTAGACAATTCAACATCGTTTTAGAAGCTTCTGAATCCACTCGATATTCCCCTCTTTCTGTGAAGTAGTCTGCTTCCTGCAAAGAATACACAACATTTAATATTAATACATTAAAACAATTTTCATACACGTTTTAATAATGTACTTATAAATTATGGAAGCTCTATCACTTACATAACAATGTAGGTATAAAGTCAATTTAAAGATGTATCTGGTTTTGTAAATAAAAGGGACAACGTAATTATTTCAATAATTTCATAACACTTGTGGATCTTGAGCCCCTTTTTAGCTGCACTACCAATCTACTACACATCTTTGTAATAATTGACTTATGGTCCAATCAATGTGTCTAACAATTTTCAAAATTTAACAGTCAAATATAGTAACTCACATGAATATCCTTAGGATGCTCTCCCTCCGCGATCCGGACCATCCAGATGAACTTGTTGATATCGTCTCCGGAGTACCCTATGGCTCCTCCGAAGATGACGAGCACATAGTCAACGTCTAGCATCGTCATGATCTCGTAGGCGGCTGTCTCGTTGCTGGCCATGGCCTTGCCGACCAGCGCTATGTGCGAGTTGTTCCAAGTGTTGTTGTCGACTAGGGTTGTGCGGTTGCCCATGCCTGCGATCTGGTAGGTAGAAGAGGTGTTATGTGTATTGGTGAACTATATTTTAAGTAATGTATATTCGCTGTAAAGATGGTTTTTTGCGTCCGTACCGAATGATGGTTTTTCTTAAACGCGTCTTTGTTGCTTTTTTTATTGCTAGTTGATTAATTTGGTGTGTGATGGGTAAATTATATCGTATATCAGTTTTGCTATGAAAAATCTACTATATTTGTGTTGTTACCTGATAACCGTAATCCCACCAGGACATAACTCGAGCGTCTTCAGCAGTGTTCTGCGACAGCCAGCCGTAAGCTTCTCTGAAGTCGTCCAGAATCTTGCGAGACCTTCACCAAAAAAAACATATTAGTAAAACACATAAATCGAAGTACACTTAAATCGTGAAGCAAAAAGCAAAACACAAATATTATTATGATATACATGACGCTTGACATCTGCAATACGTCAAATTGTCCAATCAGATGCATCAACAAACTAAATAGCTTCATATTGCTTCCACTAGGTCTAAATTTTCACACACGTAAAACATGCACATCATTTTGAATCGTAACCCAATACGTAAAAAATGTTGTGTACACCAGTTATGTAATTCCGGACATGACAGCATAGAACTACTTTTAATCACATACTCAGCTAAAATTAAGTAAATATACATACCCATCGTTCCCATAACTGGCGAGCACGATACTAGGGCTGGAGTAAGCGTTGGAGGTGGCCCACGTGCAGTGCACGGAGAACAGCATGAGCAGGATCATGAAGAGGATGAGCGTGACGGAGCGCACGTTCATGCCGAGACCAGAGTCCAGCTGCTGGGCTGGCTCGTGCACGCGCTTCTTTAGTTTGCCAGCCTGGTGGGGAATGATACGAGTTAAGTTTTTTCTATTTGAAACCTAACAATTTTACGAGATTTTTAATAACAATCTGATTTATCTTCAGAACATGTAAGGTTTCTCGTTCATAATTATTTTTTTGGCATTTTAACCCAATGATTTTCTGCTGTGTAGACACAGACGCCTAGACGCCGACGTCAATGTTGATCAAGATCACTATGGAAGCGGCGGTGATCCATAAAGCACTGACGAGTGACGACCGTCCATCTTATGACCATCCGTACAATGTCTAGGTGTATCATTGATCAGTAATACATGTTTAAAGATCCAGGATCTGACCTCGCTTAGTCGCAAGTCTCACTCACCTTATCATACAAGCTCTTGGACTCGTCGGTCTCGACCTGCGGCACGGGCAGCTCGTCCTCCTTGAGCACCAGGTCCAGCAGGATGGAGAAGGCGATGCCGGACAGCACGCACACCACCGGCGTCAGCGTCAGCATCAGACACACAGACCTCGCTTAGTCGCAAGTCTCACTCACCTTATCATACAAGCTCTTGGACTCGTCGGTCTCGACCTGCGGCACGGGCAGCTCGTCCTCCTTGAGCACCAGGTCCAGCAGGATGGAGAAGGCGATGCCGGACAGCACGCACACCACCGGCGTCAGCGTCAGCATCAGACGGACCATCACGCCAGCGAAGTATACAGCGCTGATCGCGTATAAGGCAACTAGGAAATAAATCGGAAATTAGTGTGAGAATTTTCTGGTCACTTAAAGTCGAACTCAAAACTTTCAATATAAAACCTACTAGAGCAGGAGTTAATCAAGATACTCAGTATTGCGTAAAAGGAGACAACCGACTTTTTTTTTAGTAACTACTAAATTCAAGATTTCAGGCATATAATTATGAAGCCCAATCACAAGGTAATTTATTGCTGCTTTTTCGGGAAAGTGAACAAAGAAAATGAACAACAAGACTTAAATCAAATTATGAATAAGCAAGTTCATAAGTTTAAATGAGTATTTCAAACTCTATTTCAACAGCAAGAAAGTCTAAACTCACCAAACACCCTCTCATCGTTGACGTTCTTGATGCAGTACCACAACCCTACGGGGAAGGTGCAGACCAGCACGTGCAGGTCGAAGAAGAACGAAGACCACGTGGTCGGCTGGTGCTCCGACACCGACGCTATGATGGGAATGTGGATCTTGGCGTACGTTGTGTCCCATAGCGAGTAGAAACTGGAATTAATTGGCACTTTGAATATTTTGAAATGCAAACAGGATTTTTTTTTTTTTTGGTAGAGATCTTTGCAGTTAGCCTGAGCGCAGGCTTTGACTGCTTCACCGGACTTTTGGCGAGGACCTTAAGGCCTCCAGCCAGAGCAATATGAAAAAACTAACTACGTCAGCAACGTCCACTAAGGGCACCCCCTGCGGGGTTCGGACCTCGACTTAGTGCGTTGCTAACAATCTTAATAGAGCAAAACAACAAGGGATGGCTGGATCTTAATTTTTATTATTTAGGGACATATTTTTATTGCTAGTTTTTCCGGCTCGGGCCAGCTTGGTCTAGGGACGGGGGGATAACATTTACGTTACTATTATTTATAATACGCGACGGGCCTCTCCGGCGAGGATGCAAATAGGATATAGAATTACTTTTACATGTCCACTTATATTAGCTCGCTGAAGTCGACGGTTCATTAATTTCGTTTGTTTTGACGAACCAGGGACGACATTTCGAAACGAACTCAGGTGGTCGTATATTTTAAAGTTCAGACAACTCAAAAAAAAATGGGATGGTAGAAGAAGGGCGTGTGATGTAAAAAGCCGGTGTTTGTACGTTTGGATCGATATGTGGGTACGCCGCAATCGCTCTGATTATGTTTACTTGTTTGTTTACCCCACAACAGAATGAACTTATGTTTCCATGCGAGACTTAATATTCCAGCTTCTATGAATAGAGTGATATTGATACTGTTTTTACTTTTTTACCAATGGTCTTTTTACTAGAATTAACACATAAAATCAAATTAATTTTGCTACAAAAAATATGGAAAAAAGAAACATAAATATTTGACTCGATTACTCGTACCCTAGGTCACAGACAAGTTAAATCCCAAACGAGTAATTTTCCATACAATTAAAATTTACCACACAAACTTCAATATAGCGTTAAGGTCATCGCCACATCGATATAAAACTACGTTCAATACGTACATTCATATCAGCCCGTAAAACGTAAATTTATTGCCGCAAAGTCGACACTTGTAAACCGCTTACTACTATATCCAACACTCGAGCAAATGTGTAAATAACTAAGGAATTATGTTCTACAAGAAACTGTGGTACCTACATTTGTACTTCATAACGAGTAACATTTATAAACGTTTATGTAAACAAGGTGTTTGTAATTACACTTTAATTAAACGTGGCAACTGCACAATTATTTATGTGCTACGGCAAATATGCATATGTTTGATTAATTTGAACACCTGTGAAAACTCTTAAAGGGTATGCTATTCAATGCGAACTTAGACCTGAGCAAAGTGGAAAACTTAAACTAAACATTGGCATTCTAAATCTTCATAAATCTATAGTTATCAGCGTCATAAAACTGCCTTAAGGCCAACAAGAAGTCATTTCAATCAAGCGATAATCCGTTACCATGGCAACGCCATTATCATCAGTTCGCATATGTACGTACCGTCCACTCCAAGGCGCGATGACTCCCATATAAGTGAGAAGTACGACTGCTAGGAAGACAGTGCCGGCGGCGACCAAACCTCCTAAGATCAAGAGTTGCTTCCATTGACCTTTGGGGTTCAAGCTGTGGAGGTATTTCAGGGCACCAATTGCCATCACCAGTGCGAATACACCTGTGGACAAATGTATCTAGATTAGTAGGTATATCAGAGGTCATAAATAAGTAAAGGGTAAAGGTCTTTCAGAGTTTGAACAAGTACTTATTACCACGTATTGTTGCGACTTTCTGGTCAAACTGAGTATAGAGATCATTGACTCGAGAAGAAGAAGAAGAAAACCACGTATTGTTTTGAAGGTGTAAAAAAGTTTTTTTTAATAAATAGTACGCATATTAAAGGGCAATGGCCTTCCTCTTATACGAAATCACCCAGTATTTATATGGCAGAAAGTAATGCCCGAAAAACAGCATAGAAAAATATCAGGGTGTGTAAAACACATTTTGCTAGTCAATTTCTATCTCAAACGATTTAAATTAGTGAATGAATTAGCCTTGAAAAACAATTGATCTACAAGTCAATTGGTATTCAGTTTATTTAAAAAACTGACAAACGAGTCTAGCCATAGGTATTGTTCTTTTAGATACAAAAGTTTGTCTTAGTGGCTTACTTTTACTAATATCTTACTATTTTTCTTTAATTTTATGTGTATATAAAAATGTTGTTTTTGTTGTATTGAATATTGAAACAGTATCTAGACATTAAAGCATTAGTGAAACCTATATTAAGTTACTCTATGTAAACTAAACATAATAAAGCCACCTTTTTCTTATTTGTTAAAACACGCTCATCTTTGGAACTACATGATAGCCTGATTTATAAGGAATAAGGTTTATTTTCGAAAAACATATAGAGTTCTAAAAATGAAGAATCTAAAAAAAAAAGCACGCGAACGAAATCGCCGAGAAAAGCTAATGAAATATAAGCGCACTTTCTTAAAATATAAAAGGTAGTTTCAAACAACCACTCATTTCTATCACCCTATAAAAAAAACTTCTAACAAAAATACTATCAGAGAGAATTTCAAGAATATCTTTTACTGTTTTCATAGTAAATTTACATGGTAATAGCGTCGTTCTAAAATTGGAATCTCGCCAAATCGTATGCATTTGTGCAGCACCATGTAATTTGGTATTACCATAAAATAGTCTCATAGGAGAAACTGCACTCGAGTATCGTCACGTCACTGTTATGGAGCCATAGTAACATTTGTGTAAACAAAGAAGTGCATTAATCATTCGTAAAGTGACCTACTTATTTATAAACTGAAAGTAAACTTAGTTAACCGTGAGAATATCAGAATATGTCTGTCTTTACGTTGGCTCAGTGTTATGAATATTTGATAACAAACTAATTAGTGTCTGTTAACAATAACCACTTAAGCAGCTTGTTTTTTGTTGTTAAGATATTTCCAGGAACATTTAACAATTTTATATTGAAACGAAAATATTGTAATTTTCCATTCTACCAAGCGTAATATAGTAGGTGGATTACAAGTGAACAACAACAAACTCTGATCTATGATTAAAACTTCAATATAGAAATCTCGATAAGCTTCCAATAATTTATCATTTGCTTTGTCCTAACGAAAAACAAAAGCCCAATTAAGTAGACAAATCAATAAAAGTGTTATTTATATAACAAGGTTAAGTACCAATAATAAGAGCAACTTGTTTACGAAAATCAAATACATCTTAAGGAGAAAATCTTCTTAGAAATTCGCTAAAAACATCCCCAAGTAGCCTTCACAGAATCGAATAACACTTGAGATGATTTACAAACATTTTGTACAATGGAAAGTGAGCAGACAAATTAAGATTTTTGATGTTCCATAATATCCTGTCGTTACATACTGACTGGGCCTCGATTCAGCTATTTTAAATGCATGTCAGTGGATGGTCAGTGTTCTTGTCAAAAGTGGCTAATTTTCGTATTCAGATAAGCCTATAATCTAGTCACTGGCAATCTTACAATGGCATTTGGGGCAAGTGGAGTGTCCTATAAGTATATTCTTATTTTACTTTTTGCAATTATCGGAAAATATTCCAAACTAGCAAACACGGCGAACTCCGTTTCGCCACCAGAGTAAAAAAAGATTTTCCCGCTTTTCTCTTGAAATGTTTCCTAAATTTTCTTTGCTATAAACCTCTCGGAGCCCGAGACCTTTCCAACGAATGCAAAACCGTGGAAAACGGTACTTGCGTTGTAGAGTTATAACGTCAGGAAGGAAAACCCGACTTATTTTTATATAGTAGATGAAGCAGGTCATTTGATCAATTCAAGCAACTCTTAAATAACTGAATCGACGCTTTGATGTGTACCTTTCAAGGTGAACATAATTATTGCAGCTGTGTGATTGGCTGGTTATTGTGCTATTAAGTTGTTTGAACAAATGGCAGTAATAAGTCATCGATGTTGATCTAAATAACAATAATACATCTGTATAAATAAATTATAAATAAAATTTATGTCTTTCCCTATGAGGTAACCTCTACAATGTATTAACAAAATACGATAAAAATTTGCAGACGTGAGAGATTGTTAGGATATGCTATTTTTTATTAATTTGTCCTACAAACGTGTGAGGAAAATGATATTCATTTATTTTAACTTTTAAATTCTTCTACATAAAACTTTATTGCATAGAAATTATATCCCTGGCGATTTTTTTTCATTTTTCTTTATTTTATTATTTTAGCTCACATGGCAAATATCATTCAATGCAAAAATAACTGAAATAGGTGGTAAATAAAAGTTTACCCACGACAAAATGAAAATGTGTTTGTAAATGTATTAGGTAGTTTAACTCGTCAAAAGCGATATCGACAAAAAATGCATTAAACGTTTTTCCATTTTAATCGCTAAACATATAATATCAACAGTTCCACGCAAAGTTTACACCGCGCTAAACAGGCATCAGGCAATCAATTAACCAGCAAATTGAAATTCGTTATAACTACGAATAAGCAGATTAAACCTTATCGTACTTGTAGTGCAACGTATATGCACGTATATACGTATATATACATAATTGCATACTGTAATATTATAATTGCAATCACTCTATCTTTATTTTTTTACATGTAGTAACTAAATCTGTCCATCTCTTACGCTGTCACGGCTAAACAGCATGACAGATTTTGGTGTATCATGGAAAGGACATAGGTTGATTTTTGCCGCGATGTTTGAGTGAGATACGCGAGCAAATAGCTAGTATTATATAAAATCTAATAGGTCCCGATTAAATATAAATAATCATTTTCAGCTAATAACAGCAATCTATGTGAAATTTATTTCGCAATAATTTTTCATGAACGGTGTCGACTTCAGTTCTTACTGAAATTAATCGACACGCTAAGAAGAATGAAATATATTTGTTGAGGAAATCGATAACAATATATTTTTTCAATAATAGTATATTTGAATTAAAGAAAAAATATTCAAAACGTTTGCATACATAAAGTTACTGTACTTCGGCATTATCACGAAACGTAGAATTTCCGTAATAAATAGTTTTTCAGTTAATCGAGTTTTATGGCTGGGACTATTCGTCATAGTTCCACTACTTATAAGCTAATCGCAATAGGTAAACTTTTAATACACGGCTAACGATAACTCAAGGAGCGATTTAACAATTGCTTCCTGTGGCAACCATTTTGGTTGAAATCTTTTCTATAAAATGATTGTAGTTATTTGTTACTCAATCATCTTTTATTGTTAACAAAATGTTCGTCTGTCGAATAAAAGACGTAAATTGTAGTTATTTTTACGTTGAATAAATATTAATTAGTGGATACAAGACCGTTCTACATCTAGGTACACTTGGCGACTAGACAAACATTATAAACAATTGAAGTCATTATAGCACTTCCTATAACAAACGTGCGATAATTAGTATTTGTTGAATTTTTGCACACAGTTCATAGCTAAAATCGAGGTAGTATTATTGTAAGATATTTTTTTTGTAGCTTCATATTATGTGATACTATTCAGTATTTTTCCATAAGTATACCAAATTCACAGGCAAATTATGTTACAGAAAAGTATCGTTCGACAAAACGTGATATTTCGTGAAATAATCCTTCTATTTGTCCTTTTATCTGTCCTGATGACCTCATAGTTTATTAATAGAAATGTTAATAAAATATTGATGTTCTAAATCGATAGAAATTATATTTATTCAAATGTGTAATTGTGTTATCGTTCATTATTTCCTACAGTTTTAATATACGAAAACATTACCGGTAAAGTAACTTAATTAACTAAAATGTTAGTATTTGAAGATCTTACCTGAAGCCGCCATATGCTCACTGGTCCTAATAGGCTGGAAGCCGACGAAGGGTATCTGCATGGAGAGCAGCAGGCCCACGATGTAGAAGACCGTGTAGCTGACGAAGAGTCGCTGCGAGAAGCGTCCCATGATGAGCAGTAAGAACACGTGCAGAGGGATCAGGTTGATGATGAACACGTAGCCACCCCATGCTGAGACCTAGAGAAGAAAAAAGTTCCATCAACTCTTGCTCACTTTTCCCAAGCTATGTTGGTGAAAGGAAATTATACTTAATAGAAGCTTAACTTAAACGCGATATTTAACTTAAGCGCGATTCATACTAATACGCGCTCTGCTTACGAACGGTTCGCGAACAGTTTGCGAGATGCTCGTACGGTGCGCGGGCAACAGATCTGGACGCACCCTAAGATGTTCTCAAGTCTGATCCTTACCAATTACCCTTGCAATTTCTCACGCAATTTTCAATCTCTTTTTTCAAATCATTCTAAGACTTAATTTTATAATTTGTTGGGAAAAGTGAGGACAATGTATAACAAACGAATATAAATACAAGTTGTGTGTAGGTCGAAATGATTTAAATTGCGGTAGTTCGATGCGATGGCGAGAAGAGTTTGTCTAATGCATTGTGAAAAGAAGGCTGAAGAAACGTGAAATAATAGGCTTGAAATTAGATCCAAAAATACATGAGCAAAAAGTTAAAGCAAAATCTAGTTAGAATCTGGTTTAATCCATAATCCTGTTAATACGTGATAATCCGATAATGCGCGGATAAAACGAATTCGAAAGATTTGTCAGAACTAATATTGAGTATACAAACTATAGTAGACACGTTTCTGATATACAAAACAATAAAAACCCGAAAATATTTACGAAGTTTACAAATCATTTGAAAACTATTTATTATCATTCTGTTATCAGTTTCGCGACCGAAACTAACGTGCGGTAGAAACGTGGGCTTAGAATCTCGATAAAATTGTCTTTATTTTTTATGAGAACAGAACTAAGAAGGTGAAAGCAGGAGCATAAACATACAAGGAGATGAGAAATGTTTTCTAAGCAGATATTGCTTAAATTGGTGACCTAAATGATTCCATAACTTTTTGAGAAGAAATATAACATTTAATTTTGCTAAATATTAATTCATATGAATAATTAATTACGTAAATGTACTCAGTAGACATAACAAAAAATTAAAATGGCAGTAAAATAAATAACTTTATAAAGGGCAACAAAATCCAGATCAAAATGGATAAATTACGAACTTACCATGTAAAAGTAGGACAGTGCAGTACAAATAGACCAGAAAACTGAACCATTCTTCAAACTCTTCAGCCACAGGTAGTAGGTGAACTGGAGTGCAAATATGGCAATACCCTCATTGTCATAACTTCCTGCCACAGACCGGCTGCTGTAGCCGGGCACTATGGCGATGAAGCAGGCGGCAAACAGACCAGCTCCACGAGACCATAGCTCAGATGTCAACAAGTATGTGGCTATAGCTGTCAACCCACTAAAAATAACAAAATAATGCCATTTACTTGAATGAAAAAAATATATTATTGTTTACACAGAAATAATCTAAACATTTTTATGTAAAAGTGCATAAAATTTGTATTGCAACACCATAGCAAAATTACACAGTCACACTTATAAGATTATGATAAACAATACTATTCATGCATAATTTGTACAGAAATATTTGTAAATTAATAATCTAGATGGCTTACATGTGTAAAAATTCTGTTTATTATCTTCTTAAATACTCAAAGCATTGATAAGGATTTAGTGAAACATCCATTCTACTTTGGAAGATGATATTATGCTTATCAGATATCAACATCAGAGTACAGTCCTTGTTTGTTATATCAATACAAATGGTAACCTAGATAACAATGGGGGCTTACCTGAACACAGGTGCGAGGAACACACAGATATCTCTAATGTGTATCGGAATATTTAAGGCGTGCAGGATCCAGTGTATCGTGCCCGACGTGATCATCAGGCCCGGGTACACCGTACCCCCCACGATGCGGCCCAGCGGGTACCACGCGCGCTCGTCGAACCAGTTCAAGAAATTGTAAAACCCATGCTGCACCATATAGGCCGTGGATCGGTAGTTGAACCTAGAACACGTAGGCAATAAATGGAGGGAACTCAAACTCCATCAGAATATTCTTAATCAGAATTTTCTTCACACTTACCATGGGTCAAACTCGTGAATTATGCTCTCGAAACGTATAACAGCAAATAGCCGGGACGCGAAACCGGCCAACCAAGCCAATGACAATACCGTAACAGTGATCAGAGTGCTGAAGCCGGTCGTATTGTTAAATAAACCTTTATTAAGGCCATCGCCCGGCTTCGCAGCTAAAGTCTGCGGCATCTTGGACGCTGATAAAACTATAAACTAGCCTAATAACTCACAACAACTATATTTTCATACATCAGTCCCAACAATTCGATTTAGAAGAAAATTGACTTTTTAGATGACTGACGTACGGACACGTACGTCTCTCTACAACTAAACTTGCCATGCACAAAAAACAAAAGCCGTAGTAGATTCAGTTTGTTCGGTTTATGAAAAACCGATATATTCTTGAAATGGTTCGTCTGAAGCAACTTTATAATGTTTTATACATATGGCAACTTAAAACTAGGCACATTGTGTTATTTTTTACAGCTGTTTGTTGACGTTGACATCATTGAAGTTGGTTTGATTCTCTTT
Organism: Autographa gamma; assembly: GCA_905146925.1. NCBI lineage: Eukaryota > Metazoa > Arthropoda > Insecta > Lepidoptera > Noctuidae > Autographa > Autographa gamma. Next base: position 3,874,354 of record LR989868.1, on the reverse strand, counting down.
GGTTGACATTTTGCTATCCATATCGTCGAACGTAAATAAATTACAACGATGAAAATATTGTAACAAATAATTGTTTTCCGTGTGAAATTGTTGCTTTTTAACTATTACAAATGTCTAATTATCAAGAAATTGTTAACTTAAACGTGGGAGGAACAAGGTAAGTGACAAAGTAAATGGAAAGTGTGTGATAGTTATTTTTTATTCAATTTACTTTATACTTGTTATATCTTTGTACTGTACGCTTTGACAACATTGATTATATCTCTAATTAACGCACTTAGAAGGTATCTTCAACTCATAAAATGAAAAACTTGTACGAACTCAAATCCTCGGATATTCATTGCACTGTTAGAACCTGTAGATAAAACGCAATCATTGTTTATTTTTATGCCGGATCGATTATTAGATCGTTAGATTGTATTACTAACAAAATTAACTTTAGAACTCAATGACGGAATTAGATTAATTATTACATTTCTAATAATTTTAGAAATGGGTGTTTTTAATTATTTAAAGTATATATTGTTTAAAATGCTATTTATTTTTAAATAGAACAAATAATTTAATAGTAACTATTTATTCACTGAAATATTAAAAACCATAATTTATTTCAATTATCTTTTAAAAACTGATATTTACAACAGACTAGACAAATATTTTCTAAAAGATATTTAGCCATATAACTTAACCATTACTTTAACTTTATTTTCTTGCAGATTCTCAACATCATGGCACACATTAACCTGGGTCCCGGAGACATTCTTCACTGCACTCCTGAGTGGGCGGATACCAACAGTGCGGGATGAGACCGGCGCCATCTTCATAGACCGTGACCCAAACCTCTTTGGTCTCATATTGAACTTCCTTCGTACTCGGGACATAGATCTTATTGATGTAAATATTAGGGCACTGAGACATGAATGTGATTACTTTGGAATTACACCATTGAGTAGGCGACTGGCTTTATGTGATGAGATGAATCACTCAACCTGTGGGGATGTGCTGTTCTATGGCTATTTACCACCTCCATGTAAGTATATCACCTTTATTATATTTTTACATAGCCTAAATAACAGCAAGGTCTTTAAACTGTCTATTTTTTAACAACCCAATTATGAAGCCTTAAAGTTTCTCTTAAGTGATAACTGACATAAGCCATTCAGAAAAAAGGTTTTTCATAAGAGGACACCATACATTTAATGTGAAATAAAAATCCACCTCTTTCCTCTTGAAAATCCTGATCTTTATAAATTTCCAACTTAGCCTAAAAAGAGTTTGTAAGATCATAATCTCATAAACTTTTATCATAACAGACTGATTGCATTGATATGATCTTACCCTTACAATTAACAAAAGACAATCAACATTCCACATTTGAATATATCTGAGTCATTTACTACTTGATTGGTTACAATGTTAGGTGGTACAGACAAAGCCTTTTTGTTTTAAGTAATTAACTCCGTTTTGCTATGTAACATCTAGGTCAATATACCTATGAACTTAGATAAGTTACTGCCAAGTAATTTTGTTGTTACCTATGAGTAATCAATGTATAAAAGTGTATGCATAAACATATTATAGATTTAATTGATTAGTTTAAATGTCTAGGTTTATAGCCCAAATAAACACCAAAATTCGTAACTTTGGTAAGGGTAAATAAATTGATTTCTAAGTGGATTTTTTCATGATTCTAAAAATCTCGATATATAATAATTTTAATCCTAAGTAAGTAAAGTTAAAAATCCTTAGTCTATCACCTACTAACCCGAAAATTAATTTACGATACCAGTTTAGTTTCTGAAATAATCACATCTCAATAATGTGGGTAACATTAAAAAGAAAACAACTTTGCTGTGGTTTTACCAGCAAATGCATATGTTATTTAGTTTCATAACACAGCGCGGCGCATGCATACAGTATTTCTGTACCTATATTACTATAATAATCGTGGAAATTATCAACAATGGGCTACACAAACTTCAATAAACAGGACCTTTATATCAAAGACATAAGGTTCATTATAAAATATCTTGTTTTTTCGTACACACAATCATAGACGACGTTACAGTTTCTAATCATACAATCAGTCTAACAATACTGTTGACTTAATTACTTCACACATTGCTTAGATCCTATCTTAACTTCGATTTCGCAGTGAATACAGCGTTGCCAAACGGCAGCACTGCACGGAACGGCAACAGCTGCTCGCGGAAGAACTCGACGGCTTCGAACACAGATGTGGCGGTTAACAGAACACACTCTAGAAACTCGTCACTGGATCTGCGAACTGTTGGCAGGATACCTTCACAGGATCAGTTAAGGTTTGTGGAGAAACAAGCTTTTATACTTCATTTCACATTAGTTAAAAGCAGATTGGAAAAATGTACACAGAAATTTTTTGAGGGTAGATAAAGTTTTAGCAATCTTAAGCTAAATAAAAGCTTAAGTGCTACACCTATATGTTATATATAAAAGTGTACTTATACAGCTAACAAGCAAGCCTACCAACATTTTTTTTTAAATACCCTTTTTAAGAATATACTTTTTTTCTGTTCTGAATACCTGCTGTAAAAAGCACTGTGTCTAGTGTTCTTTTTTATGAAAGAGTGCTCACATATTACGATTGTCTCAAACTAATAACTAGTTTCATATTCAACACAAGATTTTCCTAGACAATGCCGTATTGTCTCGTTGCCTTTACATTATAATATTATCGTTTCTCGTAATGTAAAAAATATATTTTTATTTAAAATCAATTTCACTGATTTGCTGAATCAGTGCTATATAACATATTAATACTCAATACTCAAATCTTTATTATCATTCCATATGTTACATAACAGGTGGTACAATTTCTTATAGTATAGATACAATATGGACCCGAAAGGGCACAGCTTAAAGAAGTTCAAATCACTAAGTAGACGTATTCTTTCAAGCTATAAGTTAATTAGTTAATGAGGGTAAACATAGTATCGGCTAAAGCAGGTTCACACCTTCACGGGCCGTAACATAGAACAACACAAGGCGATTACCTACATACTTTCAACACCCTTTTTGAGGTCTACCTAAATCCAAGGAGGTTACAATATACCCAAAAAAACTTGAATAAATGAGACACTCCGATGTTGCAGTAAATTCGTCCTTATATGTATAGGAATACGATAAAAAATTGAATGCAATTAATAATTGTTATAATTCGCAGTCGATGCGGCAGAGGTCACTCGAGAGCAGCTTCGTTAGGCAACGCAGACTGCCACAAAGGTCATCGGCCGCCAGACAGTACGTATCAATTAATATGTTATGTATGAATCACACATCGTTATTCAGGAATCAATTATATGTGAAGAGCTGCAAAATTATGATTGGTTTAAATGCCTACTTGACGATTTAATTACATATAGTATCTAGATCTTTACTACCTGCTTCTATTTTGACAGGTACAAGCTAAAAACTTAATTGATCAAACTAAAAAAAATCACAAAACTGCAGAATACATCAAAGTTACTAATGGCTTTTGCTACATTAACTAAGTACATCGTTTTGCAATAAACAAAAAAACTGCAGTTACAGTTTTCCAGCTACACACAGAGAGACATATAAACGGTTACTTAAATAAAACTTAAGTAACCGTCTGACTGCGGCATTTGATAAAACTTTAACCATATCCCTGTCCCGTGAGTCACATATGAACATTTCCATTGTTTAACTATTGTGTCTACTGGCGGGACAGTCAAGTTGTTAAAGTTATGCCCAGTCGAAAATTGAACATAAAAATAGGAGTATTTTTCTTAATACAGTTACTAAATCTTTATTAAAAATAACTACTTTTTATAAGAACAAACCCAAGCAATTTTTTTTTTTGTAACTTACACAAATCTCTCTCCCAGCACTCTTGTAAAGTAATACTACAGTACAATGTACTAATCTCGCTTCTTATTTCCAGTGAGTACATGGTCAGACAGTATGAAGGTTCAGATTATCAAAGCGCATCACAACTGGGTTGCTGTGGCGTACACACACTTTGTTACCGGCTATAGGTATGTTGTCTTTATCTCTTTATGTTGTATGCAAGTATTCATTACAGTATTACCCGTATGTAGATATTATGTTATCGTAATGGAGGTAAAGTTTCGTTGAATAATATTTGGCGAATACAGTCATTGAGTTTTGTCTACTACTCTGAATTATAATTCGTCTTCTCGCATGTTGTCAGTCTATATTCTTATTATTATTTTTTTTATCAAAATATTAAAAACTTAAAGAACAAATAAAATCCACTTATTGAAAAAGTTATGTAAACAGATTTTTCATAAAAAGATGTGATTACGGGCTGTTTTAGTTAGACTCTATATATTCTTTTGAGTTTACTTAGTACCAACATCTTTTTTTCATTGCATCCATAAGACTGACTATGGGCCTATTAAAAGTTGTGTAGAGTAGAAAAGATTACCAAGAAAAAACTATTTTTCATCCACATCTTTTTATTAACAGATTGACAGACTCCTGCGGCTGGTACGTAGTCTTCCAATCTCCGGTCCAAGACTCAGTGATAGAACGAATAGCGTTGAACGCTAAGACAGGCGGTGGTGGGGGCACGTCTAGCGGCAACAATGCTACGGGCACTGACGTCATGCTGGGCATAGCTAGCGGCGCCCATGTCAGGCTGTGGGCGTTCTCCACTCATAGCGAACCTGTTAGGAGGACTTTAGTTGGTGAGTATTAGTTATAGGTAATGTGGTGGGATGGGTGTGTTGAACGCTAAGACGGGTTATGGTGGGGGCACGTCTAACGGGAACAATGCTACGGGCACTGACGTCATGCTGGGCATAGCTAGCGGCGCCCATGTCAGGCTGTGGGCGTTCTCCACTCATAGCGAACCTGTTAGGAGGACTTTAGTTGGTGAGTATTAGTTATAGGTAATGTGGTGGGATGGGTGTGTTGAACGCTAAGACGGGTTATGGTGGGGGCACGTCTAACGGGAACAATGCTACGGGCACTGACGTCATGCTGGGCATAGCTAGCGGCGCCCATGTCAGGCTGTGGGCGTTCTCCACTCATAGCGAACCTGTTAGGAGGACTTTAGTTGGTGAGTATTAGTTATAGGTAATGTGGTGGGATGGGTGTGTTGAACGCTAAGACGGGTTATGGTGGGGGCACGTCTAACGGGAACAATGCTACGGGCACTGACGTCATGCTGGGCATAGCTAGCGGTGCCCATGTCAGGCTGTGGGCGTTCTCCACTCATAGCGAACCTGTGAGAAGGACTCTAGTTGGTAAGTATAAGTTATAGGTAATCTGGTGGGAGATAGATATTGAGTAAAGTGGTGGGGGAATGTGCCAATACAAGTTGAGACGAAATACCGTTTAATTTTTCAAGTAATTTGCCAACAAATATATGCGATGTAAATGCCAACATTTGGCTATTTCCATAAGATGTAGGAAGTAAATAACAAGTACGTATCCTCTAATACGTACTTGTTATTTACTAGAACATCATTAATAAGAATTTTGATTGATTGCTTGTTATTCATATAATTCTTTGAATCAGTTTGTGATTAATTGTTTATTGCGTTTAAAACTTAATGCCGTCAAAACAAAGCGACAGGATGGCAGACGTTGATCCTATCAGATAAGCACACAATATTGCTAATTAATTATTTTGATAACCTGATTAGATTCCAATTAATGCGATGAACACTAATCACTAGTCGTCCCAAATAATGTAATATACAAGCACAAAGTTTAAAAGCAACAAAATAGAAAACTAAGAAGTACCTATTTCAACAAGTGGGTATATTTCACGAAGGTTTTTTTTTAAACTTCTTAGATCTTATATTTACATGCTAAATATTTTTCCCCAGGTACATTTAACCTCGGCGTTCGCGTAGAACACCTACTCTTCGTCGGTCCCCAATTAGTAGCACTAAGCGGAGCTGGCAGTCGAAGCAAAGCAGGTGTCTGGCACACGAGCACACAACACTGGCAGACGCAGGACGTGGCACATCTCACTACGTACGACACTGCCGGCTCCTTCCTACTGCTGGGCACCGCGACAGGAGCTATTAATTATATAGGTAAGTGTATTAAGAGGAGAACGTTCTCCTGGTAGCGCTAAGTGGGGCTGGAAGTAGAAGTAAAGCGGGCGTCTGGCACACGAGCACACAGCACTGGCAGACGCAGGACGTGGCACATCTCACTACGTATGACACTGCCGGCTCCTTCCTACCGCTGGGTACCGCGACTGGAGCTATTAATTATATAGGTAAGAGTATTAAGAAGGAAAGTCTCCTGGTAGCGTATAGTCGAAGTAAAGCTGGCGTCTGGCACACGAGCACACAACACTGGCAGACGCAGGACGTGGCACATCTAACTACGTATGACACTGCTGGCTCCTTCCTACCGCTGGGTACCGCGACTGGAGCTATTAATTATATAGGTAAGAGTATTAAGAAGGAAAGTCTCCTGGTAGCGTATAGTCGAAGTAAAGCTGGCGTCTGGCACACGAGCACACAACACTGGCAGACGCAGGACGTGGCACATCTAACTACGTATGACACTGCTGGCTCCTTCCTACCGCTGGGTACCGCGACTGGAGCTATTAATTATATAGGTAAGAGTATTAAGAAGGAAAGTCTCCTGGTAGCGTATAGTCGAAGTAAAGCTGGCGTCTGGCACACGAGCACACAACACTGGCAGACGCAGGACGTGGCACATCTAACTACGTATGACACTGCTGGCTCCTTCCTACCGCTGGGTACCGCGACTGGAGCTAATAATTATATCGGTCAGATTGAGGAAAAAACTTGTAAAAAGACCCAATGTCAACTGTTATACCGTCTGAACCTTCTCATTTCAGAATATTTACAACCATTATTTGTAGTTTTTAATATTCAACCAGATAGTGACCAATACGATCAAGGAACGCTTAAAAAATAGATGTTGTGATCAAAGAGTTGTAAATCAAAACACGGTTTTAAATCTCTTAAATAAGTTTTGTTTACGTACGCGTCTTACTTTGTATTTTTTATGACCAATGAGATAAGCGATCTTTTTCCTACCGAGTGAGGACTCATAATTGTATTTTTCATGACGCGATGATCATGATAATCAATGAGATCATCACAACATTACATACTGCATAAAATTATTATTTAAATTCATCCATATCTGATTACTAGAACTATTAAAGGATGATTGTTAAACGAGATCTGGTTTTCAATTATGCGAAACCTTGAATTCAGCAACTTTATCTTCCAAAGCACAAATGTAAAATAATTATTTGTACCTAACTTTTTCATTATTTCACCTCTTTTGTTTTTTATATTATTTATTTGCAGTAGGATACACAATATAAAATATTATAATTTTTATTTAACTTCAATAATTTAGAACCTAAATTTTGATTGAATATTATTTGATCACCAGACATGCAAAAGTTCCCTCTGCGTATGAAAGATAATGATCTGCTCGTCACACAACTCTACAAGGATCCAAATCAAGAACCCATCACAGCCATATCAGTTTATTTAACGCCTAAAACAAGTAAGTATAGCTTCAAAACTTCAATTTTTTGTATAAGACATTTGAATTAAATCACATGGAATAGGTATCGTCACTTCTAAGACGTTTTTGTCCCACAATGAAGAGATAAGTTTTCAAATATAACTTTATTTTGTTTTATGTTTAAAAAATTACTATTTACTTAAGGTTACGTAACTTCATTCAGCATGTACCAAATTGTTCGACATTATGTACGTAAACATTAATTTCTCATTCCTTGTTCAGATTTATGCGGCAACTGGATAGAGATAGCGTACGGCACTCGCTGTGGCTCCGTGCGCGTCATAGTGCAGCATCCAGAGACGGTGGGCCATGGCCCCCAGCTGTTCCAGACGTTTACTGTGCACCAGAGTCCCATCACTAAGGTAACTACATAGCTATGTCTAGATGTATGCGGCCACTGGATAGAGATAGCGTACGGCACTCGCTGTGGCTCCGTGCGCGTCATAGTGCAGCATCCAGAGACGGTGGGCCATGGCCCCCAGCTGTTCCAGACGTTTACTGTGCACCAGAGTCCCATCACTAAGGTAACTACATAGCTATGTCTAGATGTATGCGGCCACTGGATAGAGATAGCGTACGGCACTCGCTGTGGCTCCGTGCGCGTCATAGTGCAGCATCCAGAGACGGTGGGCCATGGCCCGCAGCTGTTCCAGACCTTCACTGTGCACCAGAGTCCCATCACTAAGGTAACTACATAGCTATGTCTAGATGTATGCGGCCACTGGATAGAGATAGACAAATAAAGAATGGGATCGTGCGACAATCAGCCTTCAGCATGTAACTAGACAACTGATCATATTATACTACTCATATGAGGACCTAATTATTTTTACATATAGCTATTTATTTATAAAAAACAAACCTTTTTCATATATCTTAAACCTGTCTTTATTACTAGTTGGTAAACACTGAAGATTGTTTCTTAAATAGAGAAAACTTGAGAAAATTGTGTACTTTTTTATATTTTTGTGTACATATTTCCGTTCCCCCTAGGTATCGCTATCAGAGAACCACCTAGTGTCTGTGTGCAGCGAGTACAACCACGTGCGAACGTGGCGGGTGACGCGGTTCCGTGGTATGATCTCCACGCAGCCCGGGACCACGCCCAAGGCGGCCTTCAAGGTGCTGGCGTTAGAAGCTCCCACTGCACAGCCGCATAATGATTGTGGTGAGTTGATGATAACACACACTATTTTTTATTATTATTATATTTTATAATTTTTTGGGGCTTTCAGTTGCTAAATTATAATACTAATTAAAAATAAAAAATTATGGCCATATCAAATAACAGGAATTAGCGCGTAGGTAGCTTAAATACCTTAAGGCCTCGTTTACGGAGACGCGGGGCGGTCTGCACTGAATTTACGCGTTTGTTTAAAATAGGGCGTTTTTTGCGGCGGACCCCGCGGATCGCACCGACGCGTACCACGCGGCGTTCATCGCGGCGGCGCACGCAGTGGCAATTATCGATGAAGCTATGCCGCTATAAAACTAGTCAATTTGATCGAGGCGAGCGCGCGCCACTCTTCCCGTCTCGCTTCTCTATGAACAACGTCGTATATTGCTATAAGCTTGTGTTTACGTGTGCGACGATGCGTGCCGCTTCACGCGCCGCCCCACCGTAAACAGAAAAAACGCTCGACGCGCCGCGAGACTCCACAGCACACGCGACGCTAGACGCCCCGCTTCTCCGTAAATGAGGCCTAAGGGCTTGACGTTTCGGCCAGGTTACATGGGCCGCGATCGCAAGCAGACGTCAGTTTATTATTATAGTCTAGTACTAGTTCCCGTTATATAATATTACTATAAACATGCATCGCGATAGTTTAGAAGTTAGTAAGGACGTGGCCATCTATGAACGTTTCTACTGTAGCACTTTCGGGGATAGCAAAGTTGTGCGCAAAAGACAGTAGTAGACAGTAAATAATGTAGGGGTAAGGGGGTAAGTATTCTTCTGATGTTCACATATTTCCAGAAGCAAGGTGGTAAAACTATCCTTGAATAATATCTTGTAACAATCCTTCCCTCGAGTTCTTCTTCTTCTTAGCATATCGATCAATGGCTTCCTTTTTTTTTATCGTCGCTAGATTTTTGCGGACCAGTACTCAGCCACGCGGATAGCGTTATCTGTAGCGTTGTACAAGTCCTCGCGTGTACAGATGGTGGGACACGCTTTGCAGCTCAGCAAATGAGCCATGGTCTGGGGAGAGGTACTACACTCACAAGGCTCGTATGTGCTGTAACCCCACCGATACATATTTTCCTTACACCGGCCGACTTGGGTCCGGAGTCTTCCATGTCGGCCATGGTAAGCTGTTACCGGGGCGTAGTTTTTCGGCTGGTGGTATAGTCAGTGAGCTTGGGTATCTCTCCTTCCAGAGTCGGAGTCTGGTCTTCGGGGCATCGTCGTCCCTCGAGTTAATTTTATATATAGTGTAAATCAAACAATCTACTTAATACGATACTCGTATCAGATTCCTAACACTAGTAATCACTTCAAATATTGAACGAGGCTGCGTCATCGCAAGTGCTAAATTGAATGGTGATTTTTTGACTCTTTCTCTTGGCACATTTTTTTCCATTACATAAGCTTATTTGTAAAGCTTGTGTACTCAATAAGTGTAGTGATGATGACCTTATGAAGACATTGTTGCAGGTCCCTACGGCGAACAGGATGAAGAGCAGATCTTTATTCAAAAAGTCGTGCCCGACACGGATACGTTGTACGTCCGACTTGCGTCAAATGGCAAAAGGTACCATAACATAATATTTTATCAATTTATGTAGCTTATTTCTTGACTACCATCCAATTAGAAAAGCTCTGGATAGTAGACCTTCGATTTAATAACTTAAGCTCAGCAAACAACAGACAAAATTAACTTTGATTCTGTTACAACAACAGATGGCCCAAAAATCATCTTTATGTGTTGTTTTGAGTTGTCGTATTCTAGTTTGTAGGAGATTTGAAGGCACAAACCCACTTTTAAAAAACGTATTTCCAAAATCTCAAAGTGCATTCCTGCATGTGAATCCTTTGTTTTATCTTATTCTAGTAATATATATTCACGGCACTATTCACATAATAATAATTTCCGCAGAGTATGCACGATCAGTTCGGTCGACGGCTCAGCGGTATCGTGCTTCGTGGTAGCGGAGTGCGAGGGGGCCCTACGACCGCGGCGGCTGCTGTTCTGCGGGCATCGGTCCGGGGCCACTCAGATGTGGGACCTTACAGCACCTATAGATAAGGCTGCCAAGGTGCCACCAGTTGCTGGTGCTGCAGGTAAGAAGTTCTTTTGAAATTTTATATTAGCGTGTTAAATTGAGTATTACTATTATTATTTTTGGTTTAAGTATATTTCGACTTGACTTAAGTATATATCTGAACTTACATTACTGTAGAGCCTCTATGCTTAGCGGGTTTTGCTTTGTTAACGGTTACTATTACAGCCTTTGTCCTGCAGTGGGACAAGGCGGGCTAAGTCGGACCTAGAAAAGTCTGGAAGAAATATATAGACGAAGGCTTCGAGTAAAGCCGTTCAGAATGTCATTAAAAAGAATACCTACTAATTGAATTCTATTTATCACCCTTATTAATAAAAATGTCGATATGGTTTAGCCACGGATTAATAGATTCTAAATTCAAATTCTCTATAGAAAAATTTAAATTAGAATCTGCTAATCCGTTGCTACAGTTTGTGCGCTGTAGCATGGTGCGGGTGACAGTTGTCAGTCATGTTTCGTTTCACTCAACGAGGTTGCATTTGAAACTATAGAGTGAGCCTATCAGAGTTTAAACCGTAAGCACTAGTGTGATCAAGTGTTGTCGTGAATTATGTATGAAGATGGAGCTTGCCGTTTTGAAAAATCTATCTAAAACACTAATATTATCCTAACAATGTCAAAACCATCGATATTTTATTATATAAGTTTCACGTTGCGCGAAAATTAACTTAGCTAAATGAAAAACGAAATGTACTAGGATCAGACTAAAAACTGCTCTCGCTTGGCACAAGGGGAACCTAGCGATAGTAGCAGTCTATGCATATCATACGTCGATGGTTTCACTCTTGAAAGTTGCCGCGATTTACAATTATGACCTTAGTATTTCAGGTGCACCATATTTGTAATATATTAAATCATTAATCACGGTTCTTAATTAAATTAAACCAACCAGAATGTTCTAGTTTACAAATAAAATTATATTGGAAGAAAACATAAGCAAAGTGTTATGCGTATAACGTAACGCCAAAGACTTCTTTAGTGATGGGATGTACTGCTACGATGGATATATCGATATTTATATAACTAATAAAAAAGTACATTTTATTCGTCTTTACTCATATTAGAGTCAGAAACATCTGAATTGTGACTCAATTCATCATCTGAATATGTAACTGATATTATTAACGATGATTCCATAAAATCACCAATATGGATATCACGATCCCAATCAGACATAATGTTTATGATAAATTTTATTTTCAAAAATTTATTTTTTAAATAATTCAAAAAATAATATAAGATACAATTAAATTTAATATTATAATTATTTTTGTAATAATGAAAAAGGGAGTGTGATTTTTGCTGCGAAAAACGTCATCGATAAAAATAACTTGCATAACGTTACATCCTTAGCCATGTGATACTGATAGATTTCAACGTCATACTGACAAATGTCACCCGCACCAAGCTACAGCGCACAAGGTATAATCTACATCAAGATTTTTATTAATAAGGTCCTATGTGTTTAAAATCTTAGATAAAATACGGGGATATTAAATGCCGCCATTTAGCTCTTTCGCTAACAGTTCGCCAACCTGTTTGTTCGGCCACCTTATAACTGCGCATTTTTGTTCCCCCCAGCAGTGGAGGTGGACGAGTCTCCCGTGGAGGACGGCGGGCCCTCCCCGGACGAGCTGGTGCGCCTGCTGTCCGCCTGCGACCTGGACGCCGCGCCCGCCCCGCTGCCGCACTCCCCCAACCGCCCCCTGCAGGCGCCATGAAACTCGCTCTGCGGAGCCCTGCGCAGGTTCTACTCTTTAGTCGTCAACGCTTGATGTGGTAAACTATGGTTACGTGTCTTGCTTTTGGAAGGTGTTTCGTTGGAGTTATGTTATTGTGGTTTGTCGCATCAGAAACATTTAGTATTGTTAGAATTACGTTATTAACGTAACGACGTACTTCATTGTTCTATCGTAACACAAGACCCGACACAATAATATGACTCTGGAATTACTAAATGATTTTTACACAAACACATCCCACTCACTGACTAGCCCTGTAACAAATTATGTTCAAAACTAGTACCAGGCATACAGGATTCAGGTGTAGCCTGTCGGTATGTAATATGGAGCGACTGGCTATCACCAATCTTTTTTGAGAATGAAAGAGTGATTTCCCTCCGTCAACTTTCTATGTTATTTAAATTTAAAACTATCACGAGGATTTTCGCTTACTAAAATAAATAGAAGCACATATCTTAAATTTAATGGTGACTGTATTAACGATAATATATCAGAAGTTACACCATATACATCTTTCTGATACAAGACACATACCATACGCGTTTCGTGTTTAAATATGCTTTCATTGTTATATTTAAAGCGGTGATAGATAGATGTAATTATTGTAATTAATAATTGCGTGTTAATATTGACCAGTTTAGAGCAAAAATAATCAACTTGTATTCCGAATTTCAAAGAAAGTCAATGTATTTTGTGACTTTAAATGTGTTTTTATAAAAGGCAATTTTAGATTTGGTATAAACAATGAAAATGTGCCTGTATTAACGAAATATATCAACGCGATTAATAGCTTGAAATTCGTTCAAAACTAACCTCAATCAAAAACTAAGGATTTCTACCAATATCACAAAATTCACATAGTACAAGTAGGGTCAACAATAAATATTTGCTAATGTTCTTTGAAGACTAAAAATCTATAAAATATTGCCAATTTATGCCTTAATCGTACACTCAGAATATGACGTATTTGTGTCTGTATAGGAAATTATTTAATCGTTGTTTCATTAGATAAAATTAATTGCAATTTTATACTTCAAGCGTCCGCCTATTATTCACTCATAATTTTCATCGCAAAGTAACTTTTATGATGTATTTTGCAATTTAATAAAAATAGTTGATGAGATTAGAAGTTTCTAGAAATTATAGATGGCAGCACAATACTGCGAGAGACTGGAAATAATAACAATAAAATTATTGTTTCACTACTGTTCACTAGGTCTATATTATATTATGAATCACTTGCTTGATATATTTTTAAAGCTCTTATATTACAGGGTTTATAGAAATGGCATAAGCAGACAATGCACTTGGTACTTTACTAAGGGGCCAGATATTTTTTACCTTATTTAATTTGATTCCTTACCTGTAAGGCAATAAAAGCCTTATGTGGAGCCCCAAACAAAACTAGCTCTATGTCTGACTAAGCTTCAACCTTAATTTATTCTATATCTTATTCAATCCCGACCCCAAATAACTTATTGGGAACAGGACATGGTGAAGAAAATTACTACAACTTAGAAATTAGCCCCTTATTAGCTCCTAGTAAGGCGGAACTTCAAGTTTCCAAAAGAAAAGAACATCGGATTGCTTGAAACACCCCAAACGTTATAGTACCGTAATTTAACAAGTCTCGAACTATGCCAGAACTACATATTTATATTAAGGTTTTATTACACGTTTTTCTATATTAATGTCGAGTGCAAACTTTAAAGGCGTGTAAGACTGATTTGATTCAGAAGCTCAATAACGATCAAATTCAATATTCTCTTGAATTGTTTATTTTTGAAAATAATATTTTGTATATTTAAGTATAATAATTTTATGTTAAAACGTGTATATGTTACTGGAACAATTAAATTAGATAGATGTGATGAATTTTATGTAATTGTTTCTCGTTAGTTTGACACTTGGTGTATGTAAAATATTTATATCAAATGCATTTTAATAAAGGAGTGTTAACTATGTATTGTAATCAGACAAATATATATTTTACTTTACCTTTATAAGAAGTTCAAAACATATTTTTTTATATCTTGTTTTCGTAGGTATGTATCTCTTTTTGCATTAAAATTATTGTTGGTATTAATAACATATATCAAGCCTCAATTTACAAGGCGTACTTAAGATTAAAATCGCCATATCAAAATTTCTTCTAGATATAACACATTGGTGTCTTGCTAAATATTAAATCCACGTGTGAAACCTACTAAAAACAACCGGAAACGAAATGAAAAATCTAAATGTTACTTCTCTTAAAGTAAAATGTATATTTGTCTATTAAATTTTATATTTGTGCGTCTTTAATCGAGTGTATGCTATTTATATTGTAAAATAGATTGAAAATTAGAGTTGTTCCTAGATATTACAAAATTATGTATATATGAAGTAAATAAAATATTATTTACATATAAACCATGTTTGAGTGTCCAAAGTAAATAAAACTGAATACCCACAAATGTTTGAAAAAGTAAATCTCTTCTTTTCAACAGCAGGAATGTGTTTAAAAATAATAACAAAATATAGTTATCATGTATTTTATTCCATGACAAGTAATATCGTTGTTTCACAAACATACTCACATCACAAATCATTATAATTAGTATTAAAAATAAAAACAATACATCAATTGACTAGTGAGGCAATATGTTGCAATGTACCCATGCATGCAAACCCTGTCTAAATTATTATTTTTACGTATTTACAGTATAATCAAACATATGGCACAAAATAATAAAACTTTCATTTCACCACTACTGTAATATAATTACAAGTGAAGTCCAAATTTTCGGAAATCACTTTTCTCCTATTTCCTGACGGAAAACGGGCAGAAGTGGTGAAACAAACGATGTTAAAACATCATAAAAAGCGCTTAAAACAGACAAACGTTTAATATAAATTTCGATCAAATCACATAAGGTAAATATATGTAACAACGCAATAGAAATAAGACACTGCACCCGGAAACTTTACTGCCAAACGAAATATATACCAATTATGTATTTTGAAAATACTTTACAGTACACATTATATTAATATGTGTCTACAACTGCTTTCAATTTTTAGTGAATATCGTGCTTGTACTTATTTGTTAATATCATTTTATTTGATGGACAGCTTTTTGAACATGGATAAGTCTAAGACCAAAATAACGACATAAAACACCTGCAGATACATTATGTATTAGTAAAAAAATATAGCTTCAATAATTTAATCTTAAATACAATAAAAAGGTTACTGCTATTATCTTATTATTCAAAGCAAGTGCAGACACAAACACAACAGTAAATCATATTAAATATCATTCATTATATCCTCGACAAATATTAGTAGAATTAGGATATCTAACTAGTCGTAATTATTCGTGATTAGAATTCTGAGGTAAACTCCTTACTTATGTATACAGTGATGAGCAATACTGTAGTGTTACTATTTAATTATAACAAACGCATATTTTACACTGGTAATACTGTTCTACAGATAAATACACCACTAAGGCACATTAATAAAAATATATTTTTATATGAGCAATTTGGTGTAGCTTACCTTTAGAAGTACAGTCGTAGCATAAAATCATTTATTCATTAAATTATTATTGAGATAGATTAAGTGACTATATGCAATAAAGTAACTACCGTCAAAGTGAAACCGACGAACTAGTTATGAACTGTAAATGATGGGTCATTATAGGGTAGACGACTATTTTTATTTAAATGTCGGTCAGTTACATTAGTGAAAACTCACGACCATACATTAATTTGAAATATCGCAAGACGACACAATTTGCGCCCAAGCATGACGTCATTAGCTCCTGGCCTTTCGATTCGCTTTATGTAACTGTAATCTGATTTTGAAAAAGCAATAAATATTTTCCAATAACTAACTAACGGACCTAAAATAGCATTTGGTTTTTTCATACCCAGTCATCTACCCTATTCATATTGGTCAAACACTACTTTCAAACTACGCAAAAACTTGTATAATGAAATGCAATTTGTGAAAAGCGAAATCCAACTCTCATAAATTACACTGTGGGTTAAGTCTTTTAGGCGTTTTAATTACGAGAATCGGCTACTAAGACATACAACATCCATCACTCAAAGAACAATGTATGTTATCATACATTTTGGTAGCAGATTCCTAAGCTGATTCTATTGGAATTATAATTAGCGATTCAGGTTTCCCAATGTAATCTGTTATCGTAAATATCAGGATTAGTCAATGGGGTGAGCAGAAGGCACCACAGTCCGAATCCTAGTAGGAAATTAAATACAATTAATACCCGTTGAAGGGGCGCGAACTCTGTTATTTCGGCGAAGTTCGGGAATCCCATGTGGTTGCAGAACATATGAGCAACTAGCGGAGCGACGAAGTGTCCTGAAAAGAAAAAAAAACTATGTACTACCTACTACAGGTAAGTCAAAATTAAATTTAACAAAACAGACTTTGCACTTAAAATTTAAATTATTTCTGTTACTTTTTTGTATCAAAGAATATTTAAACCAACTTAGAAAAAAAAAAGTTAATCATGTCATAAAAACGTATTACAATTGTTAATTAGCATTTTTAATTACACAATTAAATTACAAATATTACCAACCTGTCCTTACAAACAAATATGCTGAATAAGCACCAAATAAACTAGTATAGGTAAACTGGAATGCTGAAAAGAAAATAAATAAATTACTATAATTTTTTCTAATAAGAAACCAATTAACTTTCGACCACTGGGAATTTCTACATTGCCATTTCTGTGATTTGAAGTGAACTAACCAAACAAGGCTGATCAATAGAATCTTTTGTCAAATCAATGTATTATCATAAATATGATGATGCTATAAGATAGATAAAGAAATCTTATGTGTTGGCTATTTCAGCTGTCTCCAACAATTGTTGAATCAATATCAATGTTAATTATTCTCAATAATAATTGGCTATGCATACTGAATACTTGCCAAAATTTTATAATATTAATAATCTAAAATATCTATTAAAAGAACTTACTTGAGATCATTAAAGCTGTTTTGAATTCAAACCCAGCCTTCATCTGTTCAAACATGTGATGGAAATGAGCTGAAAAACAAACATTATACTTATTTACTGATCATAATACCTTTAATATAGGAATAGCTGCTAATATATGTATGTAAATAGCATATATGAAGAGAGACATTAAGAGTCATGGAGTACAAAAAATTACAATTAATAGCACTGTAAGTAGTGTCTAAGTTTTAATCAATAACTGTTGAATTTTCATTTATAAGAATATGTATTTTTGCAGTGATTTTTATATGATGCTGTGTGAAGTTTAAGATATTTAATTTAGGTCTCAATTGATAACAGATATCAAAGATAAAGATAACATCTTACATTTCGTTTTATATTCAAACATTACAAAAAATATATTTTTCCATAAGAATTTAATTAAACATGTGTGTATAGCAAAACATGTATGGTAGTTTCAGAAATATGTATAGTCATTACATAACACCCCATAACCTAACAGTAAGAATTTCATACTATATTTGTACTTACCTACTCCAAAGAGTAAAGGACCAACAAACACTGCAGTCATGGGTTCCAAGCACTGCAGCAGGAGAGGTATCATGCATGCCCTGAACACCCACTCCTCACTCAACGGAGCCATGAAGTGGTTCCGCACCCACACCAAGTCTTGCCAGCTGGATAGCCAGTAAATAGGTTCTGTTTGGGTAGAGAGTAAAATTGAAATAAATTATAAATATGCAGCTTATGTAGTTCCATTTTTAGTCATAGCTACATCATAATCAACTTAATATTTGACCTAAAAACTATATAATAAAGTTTAAAAATGTTTTAATTTTTGTTTAGTAATAAATCTAACTTTGGAGGTTGATATAATATTGCAATAAAAATTACCTGCATACAGTTTCCATATGCCAGACAGAAACTGCATAGTCAATGGTCCCAAAAATAGTACAGCAGTCAAAAACAGAGGCGCGAAAATAGCCGGAACGACACCAGACCAACGCAGCCCTAACTGCTCATACAAATTGCCTTTATTCAATGTTTCTCCTGTGAAAAAACATTGAACGAAGAATGGTGCCAATAACATCATAACAGACACACTGAAAAACCTTCTTTTAATCGTAGACGGGTGATCCCTGAAATAAATATTCCTTTTATTATAGATACCATTAAATCAAAGCCAAGAATAATTATTTAGTTATAATTTACCTGCTCAACGTAGACCTCCATACATATAAACTAGCAACATAGGAAAATGTTAGAAAAATACATGCTAAAATGGATAAACTACATTGATTTACGTCAAACAACTCCGTGAAAGACATTTTGAATAGAAAAAGCACAAGCACAATATTAGCACAAATTACATAAATAAAATAATGAAAAATAGGAATTCAAAACAGCTTCAGCTTCCAAGACATTTTATTCTGACATTCTTTTTTTTTAAGGCAGGTTTTAGACAGATGGTGTTCCCAGTCTATATAAATTAATTACGATTGAGAACTTGGATTGTGATTAATCTTTTCAAATAATAATAAATGCTATCTTGTTGGCATTTTTTATTTATTTACACATTTCGTTACAATATTTTTGCTTGGAAAAGGTGATGAGAATATTAATTCTTACAAACAAATTAAAATAAACAACCACTATAAAAAACAATGTAATTAAAATCAAGAATGGAATATTAGCTAGTGAGCAGACATAGTTTGGTTGATTTCTAAGAGAAAACGGCATAAATAAACTCAAAGTTTGCTGTGGAAAGTTACCATAGAAAAATAAATAAACGTTGCTAATTTGAACGCATTAACAAGAAAAAAAAACATTTCATGTTATTTTGTAGGTGGCGCTGCGATCGCCGTCGCCATATTTCTAAATCCGCCATATTTTGCTGAGAGTCGCCCGTCGCTTGAGGGTAGTAGTGTGGATTTTCAACATAATTTATTCAGATAATGAATATTATCAGTTTAATATCATAATTTTAGTGTCAGTGATTAGTGTGATATTTGTATAACGATAGAACTTTCATCTAGCATCAACGAATGTGGTATATTCTCAGTTTCCCGTTTTGTCTGCCCAATCTAATCTAAACAGAAAATGGCCGACGGTGTTGGTGCGGGTGTCTCCTTTGTTTAGGGCTGAATTCTAGTGAAAATAAGTGTTAAAAGAAATAATGCCTAGTGCCTCGTTTTCCTCTTCGCGTTCTTACGTGCGTAGATCGCGGAGAAAAGGCGGACATAGAATACCACTACCTTCTAGGACACAATCGAGTAAGTAATCCGGGTCGGCCGAAGTCGCCCCGATCTTTAGAAATGCTTCGTTATTCATATTTCCTTGATCATGTAACTCGACTTTTCACGTATACCAATTTGCTGGTTGTTAATTAGTGCAGTAATGTCTAATTTATGCAGCTGTAACATAGTTTTGACATGTCCATTTTATATGAAAATGTTGGAGCTTGGTATTGAATTTTGAATAAGTCGATCATTGTCCCTCGAACATTGATTGACATGTAAATTCTTGTTTCATTACATTCAAAGTTTAATTACATTTCGGCTAACGCATTTCAGTGACATTTTGCGCAATATGGGTATTGATTTGCTAGATGAAAACTTATTTTACACAGAATGACGAAACAGCTGTTCTGATACATAGCCGAAAAGCAGATGTATATTTGTATGAAGTTACGAAACTTTTTTCATTTCAATTCAGACATATTGCTGTATTTTCGAAAGTATTTGTTTGTATTTTAGCATACACCCATTTTTATGGTTCACAAACAGATTATGTATAAAATTATGACATGAGCACTTTCAAAAAATATTTACAGCTTTGAAATAAGCCACAATGCTTGCTATTTGTTTATTTCTTATACTTATTATTCCAAAATGTTAATAATCATATGTTTTTTGAAATCATTCATTGAGATTGAAATTGTAAGCTCTGCAATTAAACAGCAAATAAACAATGTATAACACTATATTTAAATATCATATACAACTACATATTAAATTCATAAAAAATAACAATATTGTTTTTGAAAATTGTTCAAAATACCCTCTTCTACCTTTGTTCTCACAAGATTATGTGTCCTCTATTTGTATTTACCAAACCTTATGAATAAATTATAGGGTAATATAAAAGTTAATAAATTATAGCTGATTGTGAAGGACACAGATTAAGGAAGTTGAGTTTTGTACTGATATTTTTGCAAAATAACCTTTTGTCAATGCATACCAGTTCCAAATTAACAAACTTCACATAATTATTATGTGTAAAGTTGGTTATGATAATTTTTATCAAGTTGCCAATTTGGCAAGAATGGTTTAGAAGTTATAAGTAAAATAATACTGCAGTAACAATAAATAGGTATCATGTTTAGGTAATAACTAATAAATTCCAATGTTCCTGTCCTTATTAACTGTTCTGATGCATACCTTCATGTTTACAAGTTGAGTGTGTCATCATTGCCTTGTATTATTTAATTTAAAAAGTTAATAATATAACTTTCACTTTATGATTATCATATCCTACACTTCAAAGCAAATTAACTTATTCATTGTTAAAATTAATTAGCACTGTATGACTAAATGTATGGTAATTTAATAAGCTCAGAAAAACAATAGTTTCATTTCAATTTAAATGTGAAATAATAAAATTAGTCGACATCCAAAATTCATTGTAATAGATTGTTTGTTTCCAATGAAACATAAAACCATTCATTCATACATGACTCATAATAATATACATTCTCAATAATGAATAAAATATGAGTATTATACATTTCTACAGTTAAGAAGGTAATTAAACATACCTATATTATATCTCAATCGGGTCAAAACTTTTGGCAACACATCAAAACTACTTTAACTACTTTTTAGTTCACATGTCTTGCAAAGTAGTACCGAGGCATCATTGCTCTTAATTTTTATTTAGAAAACCAGAACATGAATTTGCTATTTTGAGTGAATGTCATGAAAAATTGCAAATAGTACATAAAAAACATGAGTATGATCTGAACGGGATTCAACCAAAACAGAAGTATTATTCAATAAATGTACTGATTGATGGATGAACAAGTTAAAACTGAAAGCACAGGATGTCTGCAATGTCAAAATTTGCTATTTTTGCACCTGATTGACTTTGGCTAAGGAAGGGGTTTCATAAAACTTGTAAATGACATATAATTAAAGTAAACAAAAATGATTTAGCACTTAGTAATCCAGCTATTCAACAATATAAAGTTTGTTTTGTAATTCAGTATTTTATATGCAAGAGTAATATTTATCAGTAATTAGGTAATTATCTCACTATTGTTTATAAATAAAAGGTTATGTTTTGTTATACATTAAATTATCAATACCATAAAAACTGATAAGTGTTTTGTTTATAAACATTGAAGCTACTTTCAGTATGTGTAACCAGTTTATTGACACTTTATTTTATGCAACATTTTTTTATTCTTTAAAAAATATTGGAGTACATTAATTTGCCATCATGAATTCCGTACAATGTAAGTTATTATTATAAGCAATTTGAATCTGTGAATTTATTACATAAATATTCTATGAAGCATTGTTTCACTTGACGGACTTGTATGTCAAAAATGTACCATGTTGATGTAATTTCTAAGCTGTTAATGCTGTACTTGAATATTGATGTATGAATGTTGATGTTGCAGGCGAGCCATGTGAGTCAGTGCCGTGCCCCAATAACGTGACGGGCAGCGCGATGGCGGCGACGGCGGCGTGCGCGGGCGCGAGTGGCAGTGGCGGCGGCGGCGCGCCCCCCGTGCCCGCGGCGGCGCCCGCGTCCACGCCCGGCCACCACAGCCCCTACGACCTGCGCCGCAAGTCGCCGCCCGCCTACCACGAGCCCGGGCCCTCCGGCGCCTGCTCTCTACCTGCCAGGAAGAGGCCCAGAACGTAAGTACACTCCAGAATGTAACTACAATAACTATATTAGCAGAATTCTAAAATTCTGTTAAACTACATAATATTCAGGCATGACATAGACCACTATCTTCTTTCTTTCTTCTTCGATCTTTAACTATTCCGAAACACTAGGTACCTACACTTTAATCCAATTGCAGTTGTTAAACATAATTGTATGTCATTCTCAGTCGGTCTCAAACAAGTAAAATACATGGAAACCATCTTCAAAATTGATTTGTCACTTACACAAAAATCTTTTCACGCAGGTCACTTTCTCAAGGAGTGGATGTGTGCAATGTATCACAGTACCTGCAGTACGAGCTGCCTGATGAAGTGTTGCTGTGTATTCTCTCACACCTGACAGAGCGGGATCTCTGTCGCGTCGCTCAAGTCTGCAAGAGATTTAACACAATCGCTAATGATACTGAATTATGGTAAGTTCATTATTTTTTTTCAGAAAACTAATATATTTACCCTAGAAAGTTAGTCTTACATATGTCAGTTTTATATCAAGTAATATCATTTTTTAAAGATACTCTATTGCTACTCTTAACATTTAGGAGTTTCTGTTTCGGTCTCTAAGTCTCTTTAGACTCCTTTTACTAGTTATTACATTAATTTTCAAGGTGGTTTGTCATACAAACTAATGCCGTTATTATTTTCTGCAGGAAAAGTTTATATCAATCAGTGTTTGAGTATGATATGCCACTGATGCACCCTGCGCCATGTCAGTTTGAATTTGTTGCGCCGGACGAGTGCGACGCAGACAACCCCTGGAAAGAAAGCTTTAGGCAGCTATACTACGGCATTCACGTGCGGCCCAATTACCGTCCCAAGAAGGACTCACGTATTAAACACTTTAACACAATTAGGGTGAGTTGAATATCTTGCTGCCACCTAACCCAGCCTCGTCTGGGTTTTCGCTATACCTTGAAAGAAATACAATATTGACTGGGCTACTATTTATCTCATGCTCACTTATAAACGGGAAGTTAGCTAAAGTAAGTAGCCATCAGTTTTTAGCTAAGATTTGAGCCACGGCTACTGTGTGCGTCGTTTTCATGTTTAGATATTATTTACTTTCATGAGCAAGATTTCCGACACGTATTACGTTCCTCACTGATAATGCGCTCTGGTCAGGCGGCTCTGGAGTACGTGGAGGAGCGCGGCGGCGCGGGCGGGGGCGCGGGCGCGAGCGGGGGCGCGGGCGCGGGGGGCGCGTGCGCGTGCGGCGCGCCCGCTTGCGCGTGTCGCCGCGCGGCGCCGCAGCACGCGCCCGCGCTGCTGTTCGTGCACGCCGGCCTCTACCAGGAGGAGTGCCTCGCCATCGACACCGACGTGCAGCTCATAGGTATGCACCACCACACCACACGCGAATCCTACCGCGAGTACTACCTCACTCGCGAGGTATTTGACGCTGATTATTAAGAAACTGGTCTGAACCCTGGCGCATGGTAGTTATAGTTGTGCTTCAGCATATTAATCTTTAAAATCCCATATTGTGCATTGCTTTGGTCTTTTACAGCTTATAAATATGTGTTTAATTTGCTATCCTTCCCTTGGCTGTTTGTACAAAGTTTTGAAGTATATGTTGTATTCTATGTTAAGCAATGTCATGTACATACCTAAATGCTATGTAGAACATAATTTGTAGCACAATTTAAATAGTGTTAAATTAATAACACTACACATGCATATTATGAACAACAACAAAACATTGTTCGGATAAGTACCATCATTGATATAAGCAATCAAGGACCCACTGCTGCCCATGCCGTCATGATCTCATATCATGGTAAGCAAACAGTATTATATGCACTACACTTACAAAGACTAATTGGCATACAAACCCTCAGGTTGTGCTCCCGGCAACGTAGCGGAGTCGGTAGTGTTGGAGCGCGAGGCGGAGTCCACGCTGACGTTCGCGGAGGGCGCGAGCCGCGCGTACGCCGGACACATGACGCTGAAGTTCTCGCCCGACGCCACCAGCACCATGCAGCACCACAAGCACTACTGTCTCGAGGTGTCCGACAACTGCTCGCCCACCGTAGACCACTGCATCATACGAAGTGCCAGTGTCGGTGAGTTACCATAACACACAATTTCATATTAAAAAACCCCTCAAGCATTCAATCCATTTTTCTCATATAAGCCTCATTATAACATAGTTACTTACATGTGAATAACTAAGTTTATACTATTCCTGTACCTAAAGTTAGTTCAACCAAAAAATCTAAAATTTGAAGGTTCAATGTCCCTCTGGTACACTTAGTGGGTAACTTGCCCTCATGTCTGATTTGATATGTTGACAGTACTCTAGGAATTTGAGTAACATGCTTCATTGTAAACATGAATGATATACAGTGGGAGCGGCGGTGTGCGTGAGCGGCGCGGGCGCCAACCCGGTGATCAAGCACTGCGACATCAGCGACTGCGAGAACGTGGGCCTGTACGTGACGGACTACGCGCAGGGCGCCTACCAGGACAACGAGATCTCGCGGAACGCGCTCGCCGGCATCTGGGTCAAGAACTTCGCCAACCCCATCATGCGCCGGAACCACATACACCACGGCAGGGATGTCGGGATATTTACCTTTGAAAATGGCTTGGTAAGTACTCTTCATTGTTGCCTGTTACCAAATAAAGCTATATTATATATATTGCAGTTGTTTAATCTGTAGACTGTAATATACATTTTAATTTCACTGTTTTTTTTTTTTTTTTTTATTTATTTATTTAAAAAAATACATAATTGAACTTATACATAAAATATCGCCAAACTGTACAGCAGTTTGTTGGCGATAATAGCGCTCTTTAGTTAATTTAATGAATTGCATATTACTCAAGTATGTGGCATGGAATTAAATAAAACATTATTTACAGGGCTATTTCGAAGCGAACGACATCCACAACAACAGAATTGCCGGCTTCGAAGTAAAAGCCGGCGCAAACCCCACCGTAGTCCACTGCGAGATCCACCACGGTCAGACAGGCGGCATATACGTCCACGAGTCAGGACTAGGCCAGTTTATAGATAACAAAATACACTCTAACAATTTTGCTGGAGTCTGGATCACGTCCAATAGTAACCCTACGATTAGGCGCAATGAAATATACAATGGCCATCAAGGCGGAGTTTATATATTTGGAGAAGGGCGCGGCCTGATTGAGCACAATAATATTTATGGAAATGCTTTAGCTGGTATACAGGTAAGGCATCATATTATTTGTTCTTTGTTTATTTTCTGTAGTTTTTAGCTCAATTTTACCTTACCACGTTTTTTTGAGGCTAAAGAAAAGCTCAGCTTAAAGATCACTAGTATAAAAACAACTTGTTTCATTAAATTATACAACTTGTTTTAATTTAGTTCTAACCTGACAACAGGTTATTTATTGTTTGTTTTTCCTTTGTGACGAAGTTAAAGAAGGTATATTTTACCCAATACACATATATAAATGTTCATATGTTCTAAATGACCCATCCTCATGATATTCCATAAGTATATAATAATTTTAAACCATCATCTTTAACCTTTATTATTCAACATCACATCTTTAAACTTTGTTTTGGTACAAAAAGCGATAATTTTTCAAGTCTCAAATTATTTCCTTTATTGTTTTATTCAGTTATTGATTAAACTTTACCCTTGTTGATGTCTTCTATATCAGTAGACAGACCATAGAAGTGCGGTCATGGGCCAACATGTACCCGTACACACCTTTACAGCCAACTCAAGAAATATCCAAGGTACTATTACCATCCCTGGTCATATATTAGTCACTAAATACATTCTCTTTTTTATAGATACGTACAAACAGTGACCCAATAGTTAGACACAACAAAATCCACCATGGGCAACATGGCGGCATTTACGTACATGAAAAGGGCCAGGGGCTCATAGAGGAGAATGAAGTGTACGCGAACACGCTTGCCGGAGTCTGGATCACGACGGGTTCGACGCCCGTGCTGCGACGCAACCGTATACATTCGGGGAAACAGGTATGTTACAGTAAAGCGCAAGCCAAATCTTTTTTATTCACGTAGATAGCATATTTTTGTCATAAAAGCTTAGTGGAATGCCACAAAAATGGGTCCTATAAGGAAATGGGTAGAAATAGTTTCTAAATGGTCAACAATATCTTGGACCACTTTCCTGTCTGATTAGTCACGTATGAGCATTCCTATTGTTATTATTTTCTCTACTGGCGGGATAGTTAAGTTGTTAAGGCTTTCTTAGGTTACAAGCTTTTGAAAGTCAGTATTAGCTAGATTAGAAACGAAAACAATCAGTATTCAAATAACAAACACTTTTTATATAGGAATTCAACATATATTACAACATATATGTGTCCCGCAGGTCGGAGTATACTTCTACGACAACGGCCATGGAAAATTAGAAGACAACGACATTTTCAACCACTTGTACTCGGGCGTGCAGATACGGACGGGCAGCAACCCCGTGATCCGGGGCAACAAGATATGGGGCGGCCAGAACGGCGGCGTGCTCGTCTACAACGGGGGGCTCGGCCTGCTCGAGCAGAACGAGATCTTCGATAACGCCATGGCCGGAGTGTGGATAAAGACTGACTCCAACCCTACGCTCAAGCGGAATAAGATATTCGATGGGCGCGACGGGGGTATTTGTATTTTTAATGGGGGGAAGGTGAGTGTTGTAATGTTTTATGTTTGTGTTGTTCTTTCAAGCAGCTGCTTTTATGGCGACTATCCTTTTGGTGTTTCTTTTGGGCTTCTCATATCCTATTTTGCCCGAATTATAAATGCGAAAGTTTCAAAGAACGGATTGATAAATAAATTGCCTCAAACCCATTTTGGTTATAATGTTTGATTATCCAATCTAGTTATTCACATAAATCAAAACCTATTTGCAATATAACAGAAGTATGCTTGATGAATTTCTAACTATGCGCTTGCATTGTCCTGTGTGATGTCTTGTTTTCGTTTTCCATACTGTACTTATGTCATTAAAGTTTGATAAGTTGTGGTAACTTAACATTTCTTCTTGTCCCAGGGTGTTCTCGAGGAGAACGATATATTTCGTAACGCGCAAGCGGGCGTGTTAATATCGACGCAGAGCCACCCGGTGCTGCGACGTAACCGCATCTTCGACGGGCTCGCGGCCGGCGTCGAGATCACTAACAATGCCACTGCCACATTGGAACATAACCAGATTTTTAATAATAGATTTGGAGGTGAGCGACTTTTTCTATATCGAAATATTTGTTTACTGACAATTATCGCTTTAAAATGTAGCATATGATAAGCCTCTGATTCAACTGTTAAATTCTAGGATAAATGTAGTAATGTTTACTACTACTTGAATCCAGAAGCCATTTGTGCATAGCATATTTCTGGCCTGTTGAACATATCACATACTGTCAAAATGGTTATTAAAGGTCACAAAAGGCTCTTTGTTTTTAAAAACTAGTGACAAAGTACCTCTTTGGGTCCACACAATTTATATTAGGCTAGTCAGTGTAAGATGGTATTAAAACAGTTGTAAACAGCTAGTAACTTTCCTCCAGGTCTATGTCTCGCGTCAGGAGTGTCGCCGCTGGTGCGAGGTAACAAGATCTTCAGCAACCAGGACGCGGTCGAGAAGGCCGTGGGCGGCGGACAGTGCCTATACAAAATCTCATCCTACACTTCCTTCCCGATGCACGATTTTTATAGGTATGTTTCGTCATATATAGATGCTATTTAATTATACTTAAACGAAAGTTTGGTACTGGCTTATTTCAAAAATTCTAGAAAATCTATTCTTTGCCACACAATTACATTATATATTACATCAGTATGGTAATATAATATTATAATGTTATTGTGTATTACTTGATTTGCAGTTTGATAATGGTGGCGAGTTAAAAATATGTTTATTATTATATAATTTTAGGTGCCAGACGTGCAACACGACAGACCGCAACGCAATTTGTGTCAATTGCATCAAAACGTGCCATTCCGGACACGACGTAGAATTTATTCGCCATGACAGGTAATTGACTCATATTTACTGTATAATGAACTTATAAGAACGTTTAGCTTGTCAGTATGTAAGTTGTGTTGGGTATGTGTAACGGTTGTGTATTGGTGGCAGGTTCTTCTGCGACTGCGGCGCGGGCACGCTGTCGAACCAGTGCCAGCTGCAGGGCGAGCCGACGCAGGACACGGACACGCTGTACGACTCGGCCGCGCCCATGGAGTCGCACACGCTCATGGTGAACTGAGCTGCCATACCCACCGCGCCCACCACAAGTCGGACATCAGTATTCGTCGGAAAACTATTTTTCTTTTTATTTATTTTTAGGTGTTATTCGCCGCCAATTATATTGTAGTTATTTGTCTCCGCGAGTCGCGACTCGCCCTCTTCTAGTTCAATTATTTTTATTATCTAAAACTTGGTATTGTATATTCTCGTTAGGGAGTCGCTGCCAGTGTGCACACGTGTAACCCGGCCGGTAATGTATTTTCATCTTTGTACTTTATAGTTGACGAAACTAATCATATTTCGGACATTGTTACGCTATCTGTATATGTAGGGAGTTTTTTTAATCATCGGTACTTAATAATTATTGTATTTTGTCGAGTAGTATCATGCATTCCCAAATTGTAATCGTAAACCATAATAACGAGAGATCACATTGATATTTAGAATAATGTTATTCGTTTTATAAGATGTACTGGTAGTAGCTTATATATTATAGTATCTACTAGTTTCATAATCATGGGGAAGTAAATTAGTTTTTGTTTCTTCAAAAAAAAAATGGTATGATATTTAGTTATGTAATAATTGTCGATCCAGCGACTGTGACAGTCAGGACAACTTTGTAATATAATGAATCCATATAATTTTTAACTTTTTGACTATACTATTTCATTTTTATTTTGGGGCATTTATTTCTTAGCTCTCCTGACAATAAAGTTAATTGGTCAGATGTTTTAGTTAATAAAGATACTTGTACTTGAGTTTCGTTGGTGTAGTGGCGTGGGAGCTCGCCGTCGCCAGACGAGTGTTAGTGGACGCATGGCGCGGCGCATTTATTAATCTCTCGTTTAGGAGTCTGCCTCGCCTAACTATTTTGGCGCTCCTGATGCGCTTTGTAAATATTTATGTCACACAATAATCGAAAAATGTAGTAATTAATGTATTTGTATCATTATATTTTTATTATTGATCACAACATGTATGTTTAATTATGGAATTACGTACGTTATGCTCAGTCGGATGGAGCGTGGCGGCCGCGCTTGATGTAAAGAGCACCTTTGCCTGTGAGCTGTGAGCCAGTAGATAGTCCGGAGATATCATTAGCCGCCTACGCGGCCCGTTAGTGTATATTAAGATGCAAATTAAGAACGAATGTGCGTATTTAATTGGAAAAGATCTTAGGTACAATTGATATTTTATTATATTGTTAATTTAAATTTGGTATTGATATCGATCGAGAAGCAATGTTAGGAACTGGAAAGAGCCGTGCGTGAGCGGCCAGAGTGCTGATAGTGATAAGTTAGCCAATAAGCTATAATGAAACCTAAATTACTCAGTAATCACTATTGCAAGTTTCGAATTGTTAAATCGTCTCTCCATAGCACGGTATGTTCTGAATCTGCTTTTTTATAATCCTCAAATCTGTGATCATCGCTAAATGTATAAGTGAAAAATATTTTAGTTGAAACCCCACATACAGTATGAACTACGACTTATGTTATTATTATCTAAAGAATTCAAAATCGTTTATTCAATTTTTATGTCAAATATAACGGGAAATTTGTTGTGGCGCCGATGCTTTTATATATTTGATTGTGAAAATTGTTATTTATTGAATTGTGTCCTTAATTTATTGAATTGAAATCTAGATATTTTGTTTATACACGAAAATACCACTGTAAAATCCGTGATATACATCATATAATATTATAATTGGAATTTTATTTTACTTATCTACCCTTGCCATTCAGAATCTACAAACTGGTTTACCTCAATAGGTATTCATATTTTGAAGACACGATTGAATGAGTGCACATTTGTCGTAAAAATGTTTGTTTGCAATTATATATACATCAAATCGTCCTCCCTAATAAATAAGGTCACACCAGAATGATATTGTATATTATTTTCAAACACCGCGCGTCAAATGGTAAATACTGCAACTAGCCATTTTGTAAGCCAACATAGAGCGATATGCAGCTGGCCTGTATACATAAAACATCACTTAAACTTAGCAACATGGGAATATGATTGTGCTGTAAGACAAGATCATTCTTTAAATGCTAAGAAGTTATAAAATATTTGAGTGGTATATGGGGTATGTGGCATATTAGTGAATTACGCTGTGAACTACATACCAAGCGAAACTAATAAATATTCAATATGGATCCTGTAAAATATATGTGAAAACCGATTGTTGCGGATCATTAATTTATAATCAAAAGTAAAACTCATAATGAGCAAGTTGCCCAACACACAAGTTACCAGTTAGAAACAGCAGGATGTTTGACGGCAATATGTTATCGATGCTAATAATTTGATTGGTTTTGTGCATCGCATTCGAGTGCAATAGAGTCGTTCAACCATTCCAATGAGGTCTGTATGTAGGATTACAATTTAATCAACATTTGTGATGTTTCCTACTCTTGACAAAAGTAATTGATGGAGGAGCGAAGATGTGATCAATAAGATTTTGGTGGAGATGAATAGAAAAAAATACAACTTTTATGATCGATTTAATATAATCATGACTAATTAAATTAGATTTGTATTTACACATGGCCACTTGTTATAATACTTGTAACTAATCGAGTATTTTACTAACATGACAAAATCAAACTACTCATAGGTACATAAATATTAATCAACTGATATTGATTGAATTAATTAAGATCTTAGACACGTTGCTGTTGCTTTAGTCGTGGAGATCGTCTTCTCGGAGATACATGAACAGCTTTCAGTGGAGTGTTGACCTTTCTCAGGTCATTGCTCAGGGCTGGCAGGCGGGAACTCTTCGGAGTACAAAGAGGCTTTTTTAATACTGGTATTTGAGGAGTCTTCATCAACATTGTTTGTGGAGAGACCATATTTTTAACAGGTGGCGTTGTTTTCCTCACATTTCGCCAACTGTCGACGTCTTCTTTACCGGGAACATTTAATCGATAAGATTTAGAAGGCACGTTTGACGCCACCTCTACGTTTCTGGTAACCCTGACTGGAATACTTGGAGATACAACTGTTTGCATTTTAGGTTTAACATGTGCCACACTCCTCTGTGGTTTGGCTTGCTGACTACTAATTCTCGGCCGTCGGGCGAAGCCGTTGTGAGCGGCTTTATCGTGTCTCTCTGAAGATTTATCAGAGCTAGTTTCAAAAAGTTTAGCTTTAGCAAGAACGGCGCCAGCGTTCTGTCGTCGTAGCTTATTTACTGATGGTCTTCCAGAATTATTAGACTTCTCCACTTCGCCTGTCTTATCCATGAAAAAGGCTGCGGCACTCCGCCATTTCTGATGTGACTGTGGTGGACTTGGCTTACGATTCCTATGAGTGACGTTTTGGTAGCACCTAGCATTATCCGAATCATTTGATTTCGCGCTAGAGTTGAAAGTATTGTTTATCGAGGTTTCCGAAGGTGTGTTGTCCCAACTGTTGTTTACGGTAATATTGAGGGACCTACGAGCCGGTATTCTGCTTACAAGTTTTTCGGTAATATAATCGTGTACACTAACTCGTTTCCGCAATCGGTACTTTTGACTTGATGACGAAACGTTGTTCATAGAAGTCTCTGACATAGAAGCGTCCCACTCATCTGTGGGTGGTTTCTGTGATTCTAAGTTTGGTTTTGCTGTGCTTGTTCTATCTCTACGGTTCAGTCCGTATGGATAAAATCTATCAGTGTTGTGACTAGATTGTGACTGGGATGAGACATTCCAGGATTTGTGTCTTACGATTTTGGTGATGTTTTCTTTGGATCGCCGTCGTATTGAGCCAATTTTACGCGCGCTTGGCGACCGTATAATCTTGGCTTCTTCGTTTGGTCTTATCTTCAGTTCTTTACTCAGTCTCCTTGCTAAGTGGTCAGAGGTTGGGCAGTGTAACATCGCAACATCCTCTAAAGTTTGTTCATAAACATTTTGTACTTGTTGTAGTGGCTGTACTCTCGGTATGACGTCAGTGAACTCCCTGGAGAGCCGGTTCTCGATGGCGGATACTCTGCTCTTGATCTCTTCGTATTCCTGTTTAGAGATTCTGACGTAGTCTTTGTCTGACTGTTTCATATCGGGAGACAGGTCGATAGTGTCGTGGGCGCTGAACAAATGTTCAGAGGAAGTTATCAAATCTTCACTGCTGATGCTCGTTTCTGAGTTTTTATGAGAACTGAAGTCGCGATTGATGATTGGAGTACTTCTAGCATCCATTAGACTAAGTCGTAATCGTTTTCGTTCTAGACCCCTGAAAGTAAAACAGTAGGTATTGTAATAAGTTCTTGCATGAAATAAACCTTATAAAGATGTCTCTATATTAGTACTTACATTTTCATAGGTGTAAATGACAATTCTTTCTGGGGAAGTCCTTTAGTGATTTCTTTCCTGTAACAAACGAATCCACTTAGTACTTGCCCCCTTTTATTGCGATTTAATATAATACTTTCTCCTCTACCAATACCTAAGTAAATAAAAATTGGGACAACTTACTTAGTTTTCGTAGAAAGGCCCTCGTATGTGTCGAACTTCCGCTTGGCTGCAGACTTGCTCAGGACTGGAGTCTTACCGTTCTCGTTCACTGTTGCCGGCGTATTCACACTGCCTGACACCATCTTGCGGAGGCCATTTAGTACGCCTGAAAAGCATACCAATTATTCAGTTAACTCTTTTATTACAGTATTTACCTCAACTTTTTTATGAAAACCTTGTAATTTTTCAGAAAAATAACATCTTTGTTGTATTTATGGTCATAAAACTATGTAACTATTTAAGTCTTCTAGCAAGCTTATCTACTATTCAAATTCAAATTCTTTATTTTGCAAATAGGACTACATTCAATCACTTTCACACGTCTTCTTAATCTAGATGAGGTCGACATTTCCTAACTGACTACCCTGAGAAGAAATGTCGAAACAAACTCGGGGGTCACAGTCTCTTTTAGTCCTGATAATACAATAGTAATTTTGTGTAAACAAATGCAGAGTATTTACTGGACTGGTCTTTAGAGGAAAGAACCAGATCGATCTGAGCAAGCCTGTGCCAGCAGACGGCAAGCATGCCCCGAATAGCTCATGCAGCTCAACCATTTTTGAGGGAGCTGCACAACCCGGTACACAACAATACCGCCAGTGGCACCATAAAAATATGTGGGGCAACAACTCACTCAGATCGCCAGCCTAAAATACAATAGAATAGAATATGATGTATAAGAATTAAATAAAACAAAATGATTAATGAATATACCTGCATAATGTTTACACTCACAATAAATACAAGATAGACTAAAAACATAAAAAAAAACATAACCGTTACTGAATTGGCATGTCAAATTGATGTAAAAAATATTAAATGCAAAAGCACAGAACATGTCAAAATGTAAATGAATATGCAATAAGCACAAAACATGTCAAGATGGGAAAAAAATGTATATGCAATAAGCACAAAACATGTCAAGATGTAAAAAATGAAAATGTATATGCAATAAGCACAAATCATGTCAAGATAGTAAATGTACAAATATATATAAATAAACACAAGCGATAGATGTATAAGCGAGCAGCTCAATCCCAAGCGTTTTTATCATTTACGTAGTCGGATATTTTGTAATATCCTTTTTTGGATAATTTGGTTTTTATAAAGGTCTTGAATTTTTTGATAGGTAGCTTACGAACATCAATGGGAAGTTTATTGTAAAAGCGTATACATTGACCCATAAACGAGTTGCTTACTCTATGGAGCCGAGTAGCATGAACACTTAAATTATGCTTGTTCCTGGTATTTAGACTATGAACATCAGACATTTTTATAAAATTGGATTCGTTTTTATGAACATACATTAAATTTTCAAATATATACTGTGAGGTTACAGTCAGAATGTTAATCTCTTTGAATTTCTCTCGGAGAGAAACTCTTGGGCCTAGATTATATATAGCGCGAATAGCCCTTTTTTGTAACACAAAAATTGAATTAATGTCGGAACAGCTTCCCCAAAGGAGAATACCGTACGTCATAAGACTATGAAAATAACTAAAATAAACAATTCTGGCTGTATCCACATCAGTTATCTGTCTGATTTTTTTCACAGCATAAGCGGCTGAACTTAGCCTTCCGGATAATTTGTTAATATGAGGGCCCCACTGTAGTTTGGCATCAACAGTAATGCCAAGAAAAACAGTTGATTCGACAGGGTCCAACTCTATTCCATTAAGTTGTACATTGTTACTTAGTTGCCTGACATTGGGTGTTGAAAATTTAATCAATTTAGTTTTTGATGGGTTTAATAGCAAGTTATTAACATTAAACCAATGTACAACCTTATCGAGCGCATGATTGACGTCGTCAAAATTTTCTAGTCGGCGTTTTATTTTAAAAACAAGAGAAGTATCATCTGCAAATAGCAGAATCTTATGGTTTTCTCTTACATGAAAAGGTAAATCGTTGATATAAATAAGGAATAAAAATGGCCCTAAAATTGAACCCTGCGGAACGCCCATCGTTACCACAGATCCTTTAGATCTTTTTCCATTTACATCCACTCTCTGTATTCTGTTATCTAAGTAAGAACTTAAGAGACTAAGAGACTTATTTCTAATACCATAGTGGTGCAATTTCTTAATAAGTGTATCATGACACACACAATCAAAAGCTTTGGACAAGTCGCAGAAAATGCCCAGGGCATCTTGCGAATTCTCCCAAGCCTCATATATATTTTTGAGCAATTCCACCCCTGCGTCTGTAGTAGACCGACCCTTTGTGAAACCAAATTGTTTTAAATGCAACAAGTGGTATCTATTGAAATGCCTCAACAATTGTTTTAAAATTAATTTCTCAAAAATTTTGCTCAAGGTGGGCAAAATTGAGATAGGGCGATAGTTGGTTGGATCAGTTGTACTACCTGATTTAAAGAGTGGAATCACTTTACTTAATTTCATCAAGTCTGGAAATACACCGGATGCGACACAAGAGTTGAACACCACTGCAAGGAATGGGGCGATTGTTTTTATTACTGAAGATATAATATGTACAGAAATACCCCAAAGGTCAGCAGTTTTTTTTATTTCTATATTCTTGAATGATTCTAAAATGTCTTTTTCGCTAACAATGGTAAATTCAAATCCCGCGCAACATTCCGCAACACAATCTTTAAGTATTGTTTGTGCGGAGGTGGGAGACGACAACAGAGTTCTGGTTGTTAAAATTGGAATGTTGGTGAAAAAGGATTCAAACTCAGTTGCCACCTCCATGTCCGACCTAATTTCAACATCATTAATTTTAAGGTGAAAATCGCGATTAGTAATTTTAGTTCGTCCGGTTTCTGAATTAATGATGTTCCAGGTAGTTTTAACTTTGTCTCCAGATGACTTTATCTTATTTTTAATGAATAACGATTTCGCAAGGGTACAAGCTCTCTTAAAAGTCTTAGAATAGTTCTTAACATAATTCATAAAAACATTACTATGATTGTATTTTTTTTCATCATATAATTCATACAATCTAAGTCTGCTTTTAAAAATACCTGGTGTTGCCCAATCACTAAAAGTAAAGCGATCGCTGACAGAGAGTGATCTTGAAGTAAAAACACTCTTAAACTCTGAATTAATTAAATTGAACAATAAGGAGTAAGCTTGATATAGGTATCTTTTTACTATTTTGATGCTAGTGTTAGTATACTCACGATTTAGCGAGCCACTTCGCCTTTTCTTCTTCCTCCTTGCAAGATATACATCGGAATCATCGTCGAGCTGCGTCATCAGCTCCTCTGTTAGCTTACCAATGTGTTGCGAGTTTTCGATGAACATCTAGTCATTTAAAAACCAGGTTTAAAAATAATTACGCATTTTATTTACTTGGCACTGGGAAATATTAATATCTCTGTGCAAAGTTTAAGAATCTTACACAGTAGGAATGAACATCTTGCTTTGTGTGTTGGTAATTTAATTCAGATTTCCTCACTATTGGTAAGTGGTGTTTAAAAATATCTAACTAAGAAACATATTGATCAATCTTTAAATTGTCAACCTTGTATATTAAACAAATACAGTTATTGAACTTAGAGGCAACAACAACATTCAATATAATCTTGATACTTATAAAGAGTATTTAGTTCACTTTAATTTCTCATAATATTTAACTTCCTCTGCTTCTCCTTGCCCTTTTCCCAAATTAATTGGAGTTGGCACCTAATTTTTTCCTTCCATTTCAGATTAAATATAACTACATATTGTAATTACCTTAACAAGTGCAACATGGTGCTCCAGTCTCTGTGCAGAAGCTGCAGCGGGGAGCGGCATAATACTGGGCGCCATCACTATGGCCAGGTTTGATGAGTCCATCAGATTGTCCTTGTGTCTGGACGCTAGGTAGTTTAGTAACTGGAAAAATAGATTTTAATAAGTTTATAACATGCTATAAATGGTGTGCACAGGTAAGTAAGAATGCTATGATGCAAGTACATATATATAAAAATTGAGCTTGCTCTTGAATTCAAACTGGCTAAGAACATTTTAGATGATGTGGATCAACTTTTGTCATTAGTCAAATATTTCTGGACAACCAGTATGATAGTAATATAAATCCACATTTCTAAATAAATGTTTCTTTCTTTCTTACTGTTTTTTTTATCATAATGACTTTAAGATATAAGCTCTTGTTTGAAGAACAGTGTGAGTGGATAATGGTTTTTGAAGAAAATATTGTTTTCAAAAACTTTGAACATATTGGTCCAGCCATATCAGCATAACAGACAGACAGACCTTCTCATTTAGAATACTAGCATAAATAAATATACCTAAACACAAACTCACCTCCATAATATAATGTAACAGATGTACATGTAATACTGGTAATAATAGTAAAGTATGTAAAATAGCTTTAAGTGCATCTTCACCCGCAGTCAGTTTACATCGTAACAACAAGTCTTGGACCTCCGCACTGATCAGAGGCTCCGGTAAACATCGCAGGTATAACTTAAGTACGCTTGCCACATCTATAGGATGGTGTCCCTCTGATACACAACCTCCGGCATCCAGTAATCTCTGGAAATTTAATACAAGTCCAGTCTATAACTTGTAACAGAATGAGGAAAACCATCTTTAATTAATATAATAATAATTTCATGTGCGTTATATGGAAAGACCAAAAATAGGCATCTTATCAAAAATTAATTAACTATAACCGTCTACAATGCAGCCTACCTACAGTTTTGGAGGGAAACCAAACTTCAACATTAACAACAATGTAAATAATGATGTTAACTGTACACTCTTTATGCTTGTTTTAATTTACCTTGATATCTTTTTGGCGGTTTTGTGAACCTGCTTTACGAAACAATCCCTCAACATGGGCGTTTGAACGGAGCACTGAGGACATCTCAGACACCACTATTGGAACACTCAATGTACTACCACAACAAATAACACTGCACGATGGAACCTTCACTAACGGAGCTCCGAATACTGTTTTATGATCCTAAAATAAAAACACGTTAAATTACATGACAAATCATCACTTTTATAGCCATTTCAAAAACAGGAAATGAGATTCCACCCACTTTTACACTTTTCAAGATTATCTTCTTTAGCCGATGTTTTAGGCCCGCTTTTTTCAATTCCCCGACGATTATTGATTGCAGTTTTCCATGATTTATGCCGTCTGATATTAACATTTTGTTTATTTATATTTTTCGTCTATTTCAGATTTCAACTTCAGTAAGTTTTCAAATCCGCCATCAGTAAATTCGTTAAATGTCGTTCCGTTTTCGTCGAGTTCACGTCACGTCACAAATGTTTAGGTTAAAATCTCAAAACTGATGTGGTATCAGTTTCTGTGAAATAAAATTGATTAGTAAACATAAAATACAGTACAATTGATTTTTCAGTAGAATATTACGCAACAATAAATATTAGACAATACATGTATAGATATTACATTAGTCAATTAATATTTTTAGCAATAGAACAATAATGCATGGAAAGGAGTAAAATGGAGTTCGAAAACGTTCGACACAGACAATCAAACTTTGACAATCTTTAAATTTATTGAGTCAATTCTAGATTATTATATGGGAATATTTAAAGATTGTAAAATTAGAATCTAGTTATTTTACCCACAAAAGTAAATCAAATCTAATGGATGATTAAACCTTGCAAAATTTAATTAAGGTTTAGTAACGGAACTCATTATGTCAAGTTGACACAATAAATAGCGATAATCGTGTTCCAGAACACAGCAGTTGCAAAAATTCAAAGCACAATCAAAACTGAAAACAATGATGATTAGAAAGAAATAGCACGACTACGTGACACAAAGTCACAGCGAGAAGAACATACTTTTATGTTCAAAGTATATTGTGCCAGAAGTGTAAATGGTGAATCTTGATCACATCATCAATATTTAGCAGAGCATTACATTGTGATTTCATTACTGATGTAGATAAAAATACAATAATAATATACTGAATTGAAAGCTGAATATTACAGTGTAATATAAGGTTACTACAAATGAGCATAACCGTATAAATTATTGTTCAATAGGCTGTAAAATAGCTAGAGAAAATGATTGAACTATCAGCAAAGTTAACAACTGGTACAGTTTATTTAGCTGGCGAGGCACTAGAATGTTGTATATCTTTCTGCTATACCGCTCAACCAGAGCACAGGAACTCACAAAGTCACTGGTAAATACTTTCATTCCTCATCTTGTCTAGATTACCTTAGTTTTTCAGTTACTACCTGATTTACAATGTACTGTAGTACAGATTTTAACAAACAAAGTTTTAAACATTTTTACATTATTTTCAGTGATGCATTAGAGAACTTAGCATGGGCCTCAGCACAGATCCATTGCTTCTACTCCACATCAAAGAATACGGGTGATAAAACTCCAACAATTGGCAAGACAACCTCTTTGGAAGTGACCTCCTGTGATATTGGAGATGTGGTGTTTCATACCAAACCTAAGATACTGTTCTGTGACTTGACTATACCATTAGGGGAGACTAAAACATGTAAGTTTAGCAATTATTTTTGAATTTTATGATATTTACATTCCAGTTACGTTCTATAACTATGTAATGTACTGTTTACTTATGAATATAACAAATCTAAGTTTTCTTAAACTTTCTAAACAATTTATGATGAAGGTAATGAAACAACACACTCAAACTTCATTAAAAGTATAAATTTGGGTAAAGCCACCGAAGCACCAAGTTTTTTAAATATCTATATTAAAGTTTTGGATTTTCAACATTAGGTAGTGATTTTCTTACATTAATAGAAATCATCATCATCATTCTCTTTCAGTCTGGTACCGAGAATCATTACCAATTGAAGCACCACCTTCATACAGGGGTACATCAGTGAAATACTCCTACAAAATCACAATAGCTACCCAGAAAGTGGGCTCCCACATCAAGATGGTCCGGATTCCATTCCGAGTGCTACCCATCAGTCCTATCATGAATCTTCAGGATCTAGCTGCATTGTGCGGTAATGAGACTACGGAGGAACTGCAGCCTACTAACCCATTCTCTGAAGAAAGGAAGGTTGAAACACCATTGACTATGGCTTTACAAGTTTTACAGGTGAGAAAGATTTTATGTATTTTATTTAGTTGATGGAAGATTACCTAAAATTATGTACACGATAAAGTTAGTGAGACAAACCTCTCAAGTTTTTGCATTAAATTGTTTAAATATTTTTTATATGTTACCTAAGAAATTAATTTAAGATCTCTATTTTTTTTAGTAGTGTGTAGAGTATTTTTTTCTAACTACCATTTATGTTGTTTGCACACGAAATCTGTTTACTGCACCCTTAGTTTTCTGCTCTAACAATATTTATTCCTATACAAAGTTATTTATTTATATTTCAGAATCTCACAGCTAGAAGAAGTCCAAACTCGTACATGATAACAAACACTAGAGGGAAGGTGGGCCGCTTCTGCTTATTCAAGTCGGCATACAAGTTGGGCGAGGATATTGTCGGGACATTCGACTTCTCTGTGGGAACTGTCACTTGTATGCAGGTAATACTATAATGCTGTGAGATAAGTCTACGAGTAGATGGTAAAGTAACTAAGCTAATCCAAGACTATATAAGCATAGAAAGGCCTTCTGGGGAGGGTTGATTTACGTCATGTATGTGTATACAAGATCGACATAAACAGTAGGAATACCTACAAAACCACATCTCTTTGCTATTGGTTTTCGTGACATTCCAGATATTGCATAGTTATTCTACAAATCCTTGCGGAAGTACCCAAAAATCAAGGATCATGATGAAGAAAATCTTTCTCTTTGTTTTCGAGTTATAAGTGATGTAACTAATCTGGTTTCGTTTTTTAGATGAGAAGAAAATAATCTGATTCTATTTTTCAGGTATCAGTATCACTACAACCTGAAGAAGTAATTAAATCCAAATCTCCTTCTAAGAACATGAATAAGGAGACAAGCAGTAGATCCATGACAGTTGCCAGATACCATGAGGTGACCTTAGGACTGACACAATCCCAGCTGATATTGCCCATACCTCTGCATATTACACCAGCATTTGAAGTTGATGATGGTAAATATTTACCATTTATAAGAATTTTCAGTAACACAAAAAATCACATGTGATTCTTATATTTAGCCTTTATTGTTCAACTGCTGGGCGAAGGCCATATCCAAGCCATAGAAGCAGTTATATTATTTCTAGCTTAAAGTCTTAAGAACAAGTATAGTACATAGAGACAATAATGCCAAACTAATTTGCTTTAGGCTTACGATCAACCAACTTGGTGAAATAAAACATTGGATTTATTAATTGTAATTTTAAGTGTTGTATTATGTTTTTAATGTTCATCAAGCTGTATTCATATTTTGTTCACAGTTTCCCTAAGCTGGCGACTACACTTTGAATTCGTAACCACAAATGAGAAGCTACTTCCCAACCCAGAAGACAAGGACTGGACGGCGCCTCTAAATGTTCCTATAGAGACCATGGTGTGGAACCTCCCTGTCAAAATATACTCCACTTTACCGAAACAAATCACACAACATTCTATCGTTAATGATGCTTATACCATGTATATAAAATGAGGATTTATGTAAGACTAAGTACTGTTAAAGTTGGCCTCAATGTTTGGGCCAAAAGAAAAGGTATAAGGCGAATATGTATATCAAAATTAATATTGGATTTTGAATTGTGAAGTTGTCTTTTGATATCAATTTAGTTACTCAAAAATGTCAATATTATTGACCTTGGGCTATGACAA
This sequence comes from Autographa gamma, assembly GCA_905146925.1. Taxonomy (NCBI): domain Eukaryota; kingdom Metazoa; phylum Arthropoda; class Insecta; order Lepidoptera; family Noctuidae; genus Autographa; species Autographa gamma. The sequence continues at coordinate 3,832,367 of LR989868.1, read as the reverse complement.
TGTACTTTTTCGCCTCATGGTACATTCCTTAAAAATTTGAAGTCTAGGGACGCCATTTTGTAATTATTGTTTATTTCTAAATCTATGTAAAGTGAAACTTTTGTAATATACTTAGGATTAATTTTTAACATAACATTTTTAATAACTGAAAAGTAGTGGTTTTAAGCAATAATAAATGTAATATTTACAAAATATTTATTAAAATAATTAATTTACTTAACAATATTTCTTATTTATTCATCTACAGACTCTTTATCCCAATCTTTCATTTTGGCTCCCATCATGAAGTCATCCCTGTAAAGAAAAGAAAAGTATTGAAACTGATTGAATATGCTAAGTATAAAAAGTTGTGAGAGTATTGTCTTCAGGCCTTCAGTGATGTGCAACAACACAACTGTTTTTTACTAACTACTCAACTGCTTGTAAGTATCAGCGATAAAAAAGTACTCATTTAAGATATTTTATTAAAAAGTGGTTTAAACTTTCAAAACAATAAACGTAAGAAAACCATAATATTTACCTAAGAGCACTCCATTTTGGTGCCTCTTCATCTTTCACTTCATTCTTAGCAACTTTTGCTTCCTCATCAACAATTATAGACTTGCTCTGTCCCATAAGAGTATCCAAAAAGGTTCTCTTATCAAACTTCTTCAAAATCTTCTCTTTTTTACCTTCTGACAAGTCATTTCTGTCTATCTCTTTCTCAAGAGTCTTCTGTTGATTTCTTACAGCATTAAATAGTTGGACTACACCTTTTGTTGCTATTTTTGATAATAGTCTCTCTCTGTCTTTTTCTAGGATATTTGGTTTCATCCTTATTGATGCTTTTTCATGTTTCTGAAAATAAAATTATTTTTACTTAGAAGCGTTATATGTTATTTATCTGTGTCAACTTTATGCATATGCCAGTGTTCCATAATTATCTGTCTTTAAATATACAATTAAAACTAATGTGATATATAAAGAATCTAAACTCATGGTTTGTCTGTGTGCTATGGTTGTACAGAAAGATCCCTTATAAACAATATTCATGAAATAACAGGGTCTTTAAAAAAAAACCAGGCTTTTTGCCACAAGAACCAATATTCATCAGAAAGAACTGGTAGTAAATGCAATAACGCAGTTGTTACATGAATAGACTTACCACTTTCTTAGCTGGTGGTGGTTCTATTGTCTCTACTGGCTCTTCCTTTTTAACTACCGGCTTCTTCTCCCCCTTCTCATCAATAATTTCAAATGCTGGTTTCTCCTCTTTGACAGTCTTAACTATTTCTGCATGTTTCTTAGCCCTTGATAATACAAGTGTCTTCTTGTTTTTCGGTTTACTTGATCCTAGAATTTTTGCCACGGAGTCTGCCCATCCCTCATTGGTTAATAGATCACTTTTGGGTTTGTCTTGGTCTGAGGCATTGCTGTCGTCATCAGAGGCTTCGCTTTCAACATCTGCTTCGCTGCCGTCAACATCATCATCTTTTTCACTCCCTTCAACATCTTTTTCACTTCCTTCGTCATCTACTTCACTCCCCTCGTCATCATCTTCACTCCCCTCATCATCATCGCCACTGCCTTCATCAACACCTTCAGATACTTCTTCTGTTACGTCTTCAGTTTCTTCGATTTCATTTTCAGATCCTTCAGATTCCTCCTCACTTGTGGATTCTGAATCTGAATCCACTGTAAAAGTAATAATTTAATTGTTAGGATTAATTTAATATTCCTTACACAACAAAATGAAACTTCGTTAATAGAAATAACACAAATTTTTGGGTACTTACTTGACACTTTTAGTACAGGTTTATTCATTCTCTCAGCTACTACCATATTTTTCACAATAATTATTACTTTTAATTGAGTTAAATCGGAATAAAGCTTCTCAGATTCAGTTTATTTACCTCACGTGTTTTCTTGTCCACATGCCGCTTTGACAATATTTGACATTGACGTAATTGGCGTTTAGTCCTCAGAGTAATTACTAAAGCTCAGAGTAATTACTAAAGCATAGAGGGAACATCAAATTTCACTATAGTTGCACTCTTCTTACCTATGACACATTCAATATGAAAAAAAGGATAGATATATAGTTTTAAGGGATTTTTGCAGCTACGTTGTCCACTATTTTTGCTTCGGTAGTGATGTGCCGTATTTGGTAGAGGTATCGAAATAAATTTATTTCTTGACTGAATATGTACTTAGATTGAATGTATGTTATTTTTATGTAACATTTTTATAAAACAATTATACTAAAATTAAATCTTATATAAATCAATATAACTAACATGCGTCAAAAAACTCATCATTATCCTTGTCAATGGTGGGAAACGTGCCCGAAAGGCTGGCAGTATTGCCGCGTTGAATGGCTGTCCCGATTCTTTGTTCAAGGAACAAACCAGGCCTCTGATCACAAGTAGAGTCTACCAAACGTTCTTTAAAAAGATTTCATACAAACTCAACCCCAAACGGCTCGAAAATATAATAACCTATTAGGTTACTATATTTTCGCTTCGCATACATTATATTATATTTTCGCCATTTATGGGTCTCCGCAGCGCTAGAAGAGATCGCCGAACTAAAAACATGGGATAGCGCAAGGGTGTCGGCGCACGTTGCGTCCCACACCAAAGGCTTTTTTGTAAAATATACATCACCAAGGCAATCAATACAAATTAAGTCCCAAATTTACAAATTATCAAGGGTTTAAAATAAAACAAATACGTAATTGGTTGACTAAAAGATCTAATGCAAAAATCTTTATTTTGATCGGCCTTTATAATCTAGGAGTTAAAGTAAAAAGAAACAAACTAATTTTTTAATAAACAAAAACTCTCTGTGCCCCAAGGTTTCACCCGCGTGAATAACTAAGTGTAGTTCCTGATGTCTTTGTAGTTATTCGGTTATATTCGGGGCGGAGACGAGGACATTTTTTTCGGCTATGCTTAGTCCAACAACTTCTGGCTCTTGTTAGCACTTTACACCAGTTCTTCTATCATTCGGAGGCATACTGTAAAATAAAACGAAATTAGGTACAATTTAATAACATAAAATTAATTATCGTATCGAATAATATCGATGAAAAATTTCACTTCACTAGCATAACATAACCTCACAAATAAACAAATTTCGTTTTTTTAATATTAATTCGCTAACACGATATAATAAGTAAAAAAGATAGGCTGAAGGGATCATTATCGGTCTAATGTGTATGTTATAAGTGATCGCATACGAAAATTACGCATGATTTTATTAGAAAATTGCAAAAAAACACTTACCGTTGAACGCTTACATATTTATTGATATATTTCCGTGATGAATATGATTTACACGATAAAACAAAACAACCCATATTACACGCTTATTTATCTGTCCTTTGCACCTTTTGTACACAATCAATTTGCTTATATTATGCAAAAAAATAATATTATTTGTAAGATAAACAATGACCAGCAACGACTGACATTCACAACGTATGATACGACTAAATCAAATACCTGTCAAATACTTTGGTCATTTTACTGTGTAGAAAAGGTTCTAATCTGCAACTATGTGCTCTTTTAATTGGTCGTCTAAAAAGAGACCATTTAACACCATTTGACAATTCTGGAGCGTCCATTTAGTTTGAAGCATATATGAGTCCATATATGTTTGTCTCTTTCATATATACCATCTGCACCATAAGGGAGAGAAGCTTAGATTCATCGTAATTTGTGTCTATTTTGCTCGCTCCGTCTATGTTAGTTATTAGTCTAAGTACTAAAGCATAGAGGGAACATCAAATTTCACTATAGTTGTACTCTTCTTACCTATGACACATTCAATATGAAAAAAAGGATAGATATATAGTTTTAAGGGATTTTTGCAGCTACGTTGTCCACTATTTTTGCTTCGGTAGTGATGTGCCGTATTTGGTAGAGGTATCGAAGTAAATTTATTTCTTGACTGAATATGTACTTAGATTGAATGTATGCTATTTTTATGTAACATTTTTATAAAACAATTATACTAAAATTAAATCTTATATAAATCAATATAACTAACATGCGTCAAAAAACTCATCATTATCCTTGTCAATGGTGGGAAACGTGCCCGAAAGGCTGGCAGTATTGCCGCGTTGAATGGCTGTGCCGATTCTTTGTTCAAGGAACAAACCAGCCCTCTGATCACAAGTAGAGTCTACCAAACGTTCTTTAAAAAGATTTCATACAAACTCAACCCCAAACGGCTCGAAAATATAATAACCTATTAGGTTACTATATTTTCGCTTCGCATACATTACATTATATTTTCGCTATTTATGGGTCTCCGCAGCGCCAGACGAGATCGCCGAACTAAAACCATGGGATAGCGCAAGGGTGTCGGCGCACGTTGCGTCCCACACCAAAGGCCTTTTCGTAAAATATACATCACCAAGGCAATCAATACAAATTAAGTCCCAAATTTACAAATTATCAAGGGTTTAAAATAAAACAAATACGTAATTGGTTGACTAAAAGATCTAATGCAAAAATCTTTATTTTGATCGGCCTTTATAATCTAGGAGTTAAAGTAAAAAGAAAAAAACTAATTTTTTAATAAACAAAAACTCTCTGTGCCCCAAGGTTTCACCCGCGTGAATAACTAAGTGTAGTTCCTGATGTCTTTGTAGTTATTCGGTTATATTCGGGGCGGAGACGAGGACATTTTTTTCGGCTATGCTTAGTCCAACAACTTCTGGCTCTTGTTAGCACTTTACACCAGTTCTTCTATCATTCGGAGGCATACTGTAAAATAAAACGAAATTAGGTACAATTTAATAACATGAAATTAATTATCGTATCGAATAATATCGATGAAAAATTTCACTTCACTAGCATAACATAACCTCACAAATAAACAAATTTCGTTTTTTTAATATTAATTCGCTTACACGATATAATAAGTAAAAAAGATAGGCTGAAGGGATCATTATCGGTCTAATGTGTATGTTATAAGTGATCGCATACAAAAATTACGCATGATTTTATTAGAAAATTGCAAAAAAACACTTACCGTTGAACGCTTACATATTTATTGATATATTTCCGTGATGAATATGATTTACACGATAAAACAAAACAACCCATATTACACGCTTATTTATCTGTCCTTTGCACCTTTTGTACACAATCAATTTGCTTATATTATGCAAAAAAATAATATTATTTGTAAGATAAACAATGACCAGCAACGACTGACATTCACAACGTATGATACGACTAAATCAAATACCTGTCAAATACTTTGGTCATTTTACTGTGTAGAAAAGGTTCTAATCTGCAACTATGTGCTCATTTAATTGGTCGTCTAAAAAGAGACCATTTAACACCATTTGACAATTCTGGAGCGTCCATTTAGTTTGAAGCATATATGAGTCCATATATGTTTGTCTCTTTCATATATACCATCTGCACCATAAGGGAGAGAAGCTTAGATTCATCGTAATTTGTGTCTATTTTGTTCGCTCCGTCTATGTTAGTTATTAGTCTAAGGTTTAGTCGTTACTTTTATTTTTATTTTAATCTGTTGCGTTTTTGGCACAAAAATTATAATGTTTAATAAAATCTTCACTTTTACTGCAGCATAAAAAGATTATGCAGTTAAGATCCTTTTAAAAATACGAAACATTTTAAAGATAGTTCTTCATACTATGTAGAATGTCATTTTTAATTATTTTACCACTAAAGAAATCTCCATAAAATGAAACGTAAAATAACGTTCCGTTCGAGAAACTCTTGAAAGGGTGTTGCAAACAAGGCAAAAACTGCTAAATACATAATTATTGTGCTTACAATACGAAATTAAAAAAATACGTAATAGAACATTCTACATTAAACTTTTAAATAAATTTAAATAAGATGATGTAGTCAATTTCTTTTGAATGATAAGATTTCAACAAAGGTATCGTTTACTAATGACTAACGTTTTCAATTAAATGCTTTATTCCATCACAATAAACTATTTTTAACCATTACTTTGTCTTAAAATTATATTCTAGTACATGTATAACATAAAGTTTAATTTAGTTTAAGATTGACGCGTGAAGACGGAACGCAGAGATGTTTTTAAAAATAAAATACAGCTGATCGACAACGACAAGGCACGACAAGTTTTGTTTCATTCGATCATTCGTGTATTTCATGAGAAAATGGTGGTTTTGTTCTAAACATGGCGAATATTGCAAGCCCTCTACCTTATCTAAATAGAAGGGAATATGGGCTATTACCTGATATTAAATCACAATTCTTTAATAAGCGTTTAAATGCTGCTAAAAATTTGTACCGCCGAGATCTTGTGTGCCATTTTGGTTGTGTTAATGCTATAGAGTTTTCCAGCAATGGCGAATATCTTGTATCAGGTATGTGATTTTCTTAATATTATTCATTTATTCTCGTCGACCTACTAGATTAATTTGGTGACGTTTGTTTTTTTCACCGTATGATATTTTTATTGGTAACAAAGGAAATATTTAACATACAAACATTATTATTGACAGTAATAATAAATGTCGCCAACACTATACAAATAAATATAGTTCTTCAAAATAATAACATGATTGATAAACAATTAATTTTGTTTTTATTTATTTTATATTTACATCTAATAAAATCTGTTGCAAGTTAACAATTCATATTATTTTGTTTTATCACTTCAGATAACTAATTGACAAGTAATTAAAAATATTGTCACAATTAATGCGTAGGTATTAATCTGTAATTAGGTTTTGATTTACTTATTCATATCATTTGGGTCACAGAATTAGGTAAGGATCCTATCATGAAACTGACCTATCCCAAAGATCATTATGTTAGCATCTATTTTCAAATAAGACTCTTTTTAGAATTATTTAAAAATGAACTTTGCCTGAATGTGTTTATGAAGTAAATGGGTATAATAGAGATTATATTATATATTCGATTCTAAAATAGTGTTTAGAGAAACACAAATACTAATCTTAATATACAAATAATCTCACAGCAAAAAAGACTACTCCACAAAGTTTATATAAATTATATGATTATTTTCTCATAAAGCTTTATAAAATATTTTTTTACTATTTTATTTTTAAATAGGAACAATAAAAAATATTATTGCATAAACTCAAAACAAGCTTATTCAGTTCCTCTGCATTGCTTATGAGTTTCCATAAAAGAGAATGGTTATAGCTTATTGTTTTCATTTACCATTAATCAATCATTTATCAAGAGATCTCCGAGATGCGTATTCTAGATTTATAGCTAGTCTGGAGTATAAGTATACTTCAGACTAGCATCAAGTGAAGATCCTGAAATTAATAAAACAGTAGTGTTTCAAAATGTCTAGTGCTATGTAATCAATTCAAAGTGCTACTGATAAAATTTCATCATCAATAGATAAACATAGTGTGAAAGTTTTAAATCATATTTTATTTAGTGGTAGGTATATGAAATGATTTTTTTTATAAAGAAAAAGTAGCTAAAATATTATTGAATTTAATAGACTTAAAAACCCTTTGCTGTGTTAAATCATTCTTTTGCACTAAGGTATAAAGATAATTTTAGGCTATTAAATACAGGAAAATGTGACAACAAAAATAAAAAAATAATGTAACATGGCTCAATAACAGCCTTTTATACATCTACAAGATTATACATTAACAGGTGGCGATGACAGGAGGGTTATGCTCTGGCATTTCGGGCAAGCCATCATGGACAGAGGGAAGCCTGAACCCATGAAGGCCGCCCACCAGTCCAACATCTTCTGTCTCGGCATCACTCATGATAACCAGAAGATTTACTCTGGAGGAAATGATGATATTGTAAGATGATGTTTGTCAATTATTTTACTATGTGCAGATACGGGAAGTTTGAGAACTAAGATGAGGAAGATATGGTACAATTTCAGTAAGGACTACTTTAAAAATAAAATGTTACCAAGTAGACCCCTTGAATCCCATATTTATATTCCAGGTTCTAAATCTTAACATAACATAACATTACATATCATCACGCCTGTATCCCCGAAGGGGTAGGCAGAGGCGTACCAATGTACACCCACAGTTCGCCGATATGTTTTAGGTCCCATGTAATAGGGGGCGAGCCTATTGCCACTAACCGGGCACAAATCCAAACTCCGACCTGCTACTGAGAATTTCATAGAAAAACCCAATAACACCTTGGTCGACTCGGGAATCGAACCCAAGACCTCTAGCGTAGCAGGCGCGCTTAGCACCACTAAGCCAACGAGGCAGTTCTAAATCTTTACCTTTGATTTTGCTGTATGATCACTACAGCAGACATGATAACTGTAACAAACAATAAGCACGCGAGTTTAGCGGTGATTCCGAACTAGTCTCGAGCCCAAATGTAGCCATAACTCAGTTCATTGACGCGACTCCGACGCATTATAAATTAAGAAAAGAAAATCTATTCCTATAAAAAAGGAACCTAATATTTTTATTATTTAATTGCAAATAGGTGATAGTCCATGATCTAGAGAGCAAGAGCCCGTTAGAAGTGCTGCGGCATCAGCGCGCGGTCTGCAGCCTGAGCATCGATCCTTTTAACGAGCGCGTCGTCTCCACTGCCGGCAATGATGGCCGCCTGCTGCTGTTCGATACCAGGCAGTCTGTACATGGTGAGAACTACGAATTTCTTGGAAAAAGCCCAACCGTGGAAAATCATGTTCTGTTTGCCGCCCCTGAAATTTGCAATCTTCAATTTACTAAATCGAATGTTAACTTTGATGTTCTTAATTTTTTTATCTCTTGAGAATTTCTAACTCAAAGTGATAAGCATCGCTAATGGCGATGTCTGATGAATTAGCGTGTGTATTGTAAGCTCAGCTACCAATGATGAGTTCTCTATTAATGTCATGGGGGGTATGTTTCTTACGACAGCTACAATTTTTTTAAAATGCCTTGAAACCATTTAGGCAAAATAGATATGTTGCCTAAATGCTAAAGTCAAGACGTGACTTCAGTAGAAAGTGTGAGGTATATTTTCTTCTTTTCATAAATTATTTTTGTTTGTACAGAATCCCTGGTGGTGTCTCGCAGCAGGAAAGCCTTCCACGGCGTGATGTTCCACCCCACACAGGTGGGAATGCTCGTGTCGGCGAACGCTCGCGATGGCGTCGCGCTCTGGGATCTGCGCACACCTAAACAGTTAGTACAAAATGTATATGTTCCATATAATTTTGTTGTCCTTTAAAAAAGTTACTAATTTACTTTGACAGATTTTTTAAAGAATAGTTTGCACTTTTTCTAAAAATTATAATTTATCTTCGGGCAGACCAAACAAGAAAATGCAAAAGGTCATCGTAAACCTAATAAAGCATAAAAAACTAGCATTCAATTTTCCAAAACTGATTCCACCCTGATACATACCTACACCGAATGATAGACGATCGGCGTAGAATTATCACCGCGCTTCCTCAAACGTAAAAATTCTTGCATTCCTAAATCTAACTTCATAAACCTTCCACACAGCCCAGTGATCCGCTACGCCGGCAACAACGGAACATGCCAGAACAGCATGAGCGTTCGCTTCAACTCGGCCGGCACCCACATCCTCGCCCTCCGCCGACGTCAGGAGCCGGTCCTATACGCCGTTCACTCTCCCCACCCCGTCGCCGAGTTCTACCACCAGGACTACTACAACTCCTGCACCATGAAGAGCTGTTCCTTCGCCGGGGAAGGTGACCAGTTCGTGCTGTCGGGCTCGGATGATTTTAATCTGTATATGTGGAAGATACCTGAGATTCCGGGTGGGTGGACTGGTGAGTAAAGTTATATTTTACTCTTTCCCTTATGTGATAAGCTGTCTTTTCTCGAAAAACGTTTCTTTTCGTGTAACGTATCTATGGCAGTTGTTAACTGATGTATTTACATAACAAGAAAATAATATTAAGATATGCATCTAAGCCATTGCAATTGTGACTGAAATAAACTGTGAAAACGGGTGTTTTCAGTAACCGTATTCATAGTTAATTTCAGTCTCTGTTGACGATCTTGAATGAACTAACAATGTATATCACCCATTAAACTGACTCACATTATATTATATTTCTAGATACGGTGGTGGAACCTCCACACATAGTGCTATACGGGCACCGGTCTATCGTGAATCAAGTCCGGTACAACCCGCACTACTGTCTGATAGCCTCGTCAGGCGTCGAGAAGATTATCAAGGTATTTTTTTTTTTAAACAATTTTAAAACCTAATAACGATTGCTGTATGGTTTATCTTACAAAATTAATAATCTCTTTTGAATAAATAGAACAGAAGTGAATGAGTGCAAAACAAATACACAGTGTTGCCCCAACTCGAAAAAAAATTGTTGCCAGTTTCAAGTCACACTCATGTACAAAAATTGGATTTTATTTATGATACAGGTAGTAAATCTAGTTCTTTTGTAAGATCTACTTGACATTTTATAGGTGTGGTCAGCCCTAGAGTTCCCGAAGATGCGAGGTGCACTGCTAGAAGAGGCGCAGGGCTCCGACAACCCGCGCGAGATATACAGCCACGAAGACTACGTGTCGCTCGTACATCATAGCGGACAGGTTTGTGACATTTCTTTTTGTTTTTGTGGTATAGACAGCAGGAATAATTTGATGTCACATTTGAGCATGGAACAGGGTTTTTTAACAAAGCTCTTCTGGCAAAATTTTAAAGGTTGTCAAAAATAATTTCCCTTCAAGGCAATTTTTGAATGATTTTGGTATCTACACTATTTTGGATATTCACAAACATCCGTTTGTGAATGTACAAAATCTATTTCGTCTATTATAAGATAATAAAATAATATTAGCCTTTTTTACAAAAGTATACATATGTAAGTAGAGTGAATCAAAGTTCAAGAGTAAAAGTAAAAGATTAATGACTTCAAGCTTTTGCACAAAACTGCAGAAAATTGTTACGTCACATTTCATACGACATTTCAAAACATCCACCCTTTCCAAGTAGCCCTTGATACCCGATTAGTCATTTACCATACCTATATTTATTAACAGCACATATCCCACAACTACGCGGAACAATCAACGAGCGAGGACCCTCGCATGATGGCGTTCTTCGACTCTTTAGTGCAGCGGGAACTGGAGTGCCTGGCCGAGGAGACGGACTCGCTCGACGGCTCGAGCTCGGGCAGATCCGTGCACGATAACGACTCGGACTCCTCCGATACCGACCAGATTGTGGTCGACTTCCTACCGCTGCCGCCGAAAAGAAGTAGGTGTTAGTATTTTGTAATGTAACTTGAAAAATGATCATGGTATTCAGCTTAATCCGTTAAGACTGGAAGCCGATCCCAACAGTTTCGGAAAAATTCCAGACAGAAGACGTAGATATTTTTCAAGAAATTATTTCTTGAAAAGAAGTCTGCTAACAGTGAGGTTCTATACAATACAACAAAATAAAGATATATATAAGCAGTTATTCTCAAAAATTTATTAGTGAATTTGGCGTCTCGAAATTCAACAATCAATAATCTACCTTAATTACTGTTGGTACGAAGTGCTAGATTTTCTGTAACAAAAATGATATTATAGTAACTTACGGTACTTACAAACTTATTTACGTTCACAGCAAATCAAAACGGCAATCGCAGTCAGCGGTGTCCCAACAGGCTCGCGCGTCTCGTGGCTTCGCGCTATTCTAAAAACTTGCGATCTCAGAAACGGGGATCCCTTAGGTAAGACTTTATTTACTAAAAAATAAACTGTTTTCTTTTAATATGTACGACGTATCAGTTTTTTTTTTCCAGAAGTTTGTTTATTTTCTATTTATTTATTTTGTTTCTTAACCTTATCTATTATTTTTAGAACATGTACCTTATTTTCGGTGACTTTTTAGAGCAAAATTGGGATGAAATTTTTAGGAGAAAACGTCTTGGCTCGGTTAAGCAAGAGATTTGAATGGGCTCGCTATATGGGAGGACTGAATTAAATCGTGATGGTTATGAAAGGCGTTTACAAAATAATTCGTTAACGGCAGGTTGGTTGTTTTACAACAGTACGGGTAAACTCACAGACCATATAAAAGCAGACAGAGTGTTTGACCATGTTGATGATATGTAAGGGCTGAAGAAAGCTCCAGCTAAAAGGACCGGTATGTCTTAACGTGCTCGCGAAATGTGTCATTTTTTTTAGAACGAATGGTTTCCGACCGGTTGATTATCGAAAACAACTGTAGCCATGCGCAGGAACATCCCGTTTCTGTAGATATACGCGTTATGTTAACGTGCCATGAACACGATCGGCCATATATTTTCTTATCCTTTTCTACTCCGTCTGTTTTTTCTGGTCTCTATATAAAATAAGTTATAACGAGTCTGAGTTTTATTGTAGTGAATGATCTTGCGGTATTTCAGACGCAGCAAGCAATCCCGTGTATCGCTGGGCAAGTCGAGCAGCAAGTACGTGGGCGGCACGAGCGCGAAGGGCAAGCGCACGTCGCTGCGGCGCTCGCGGGGCCCGCGCCGGCCCGCGCCGCGCCCCGCCCCGCTGCCCGCGCCGCGCGTGGCGCACGCTGCCCGCCTGTCCGCGCCCTCTAGCGAGCGGACTGACTCCGATGAGCCTGCGCATTGCCTCTTTAGGAACTCGGGCAGGGTATGTATTGTACACTGGGTTACTGAAAAGGGTATATCTATGCAAAAGAGGTGTGGAGTACGTCTCTAAGACAATAATTGCTTGCAAAAAAAAAAAAATCTTCGACTCCTAAAACCATACCAAACACACATTATTTTATTAACTCGTTTTGAACTGAAATTGTCTAAACCGGCTCTACAATACATTTCCTCTTACCCTTTTGAGATGGATATACCCTTTCGGTAACATCCTGTAATCACATATACTTTAGGATATTACAAGTTATATGAATTTACCATAAGTGTGTGTTTTACCATAATTTCAGATCATCCGACCTCTTCGACGACGTATGAACCTCACAAGGACTGCTAAAAGGAAAAGTAAAGCAACTGGATATAGGAAAGTTATTAATATAAGGAATAATGGTAAGTCCTATGTACCTACATGTATTTCACTTTAAATTTTTTGAATTTTGGAAGCTAACTCGTTTGTTTTGTTTCAGGCGCTGCCATGGCACAAGACAGTAGTGATAATAATAATTTTAACAGCTTTGATAACTTTGACGATAATCTAGCTCAACCCAGCACAAGCACAGGTACCTATTGCAAATGTATTTACTCAATATAAAACACCAAATATCTTTATATTTCCAATGTTAATCCCAATTCGTAATTTTTCAGGTTACAGAGGCCAAAATGCATCAGCACTATTTCGAATAGCTGAGGTGGACTCTGACGACGATCAGTCGGTGGGCAGTCGCCCGATATCTCCAAGAAACCAAAACGGCAACCAGAACATTCCTCAAAACCTCGTCAGCATCATCCCAACGCCTATGAACGGTTCCCGGGACTCGCTCGGAGAATCCTTGCGGGCAGAACCACCAGAATCGGAGAGTAATAACTCCTCCCCACCACCCCAAGAAAATAGGAGAATGAATTTACGACGAGTAAGGCGGAACGGACGACTCAGCTTACATAGGTCAGATTCAAGCGAATCGCCGCCGCCTAAGGACCCAGGGGAACGCGCGAGCACCTCCATGGCTGATCACTCCCCCAAACTAGGATACAACAGGACTGTCGCTAGACTCATGAACGAAACTAATGAGAGCGAATTAGAAAGCAGCTGCAGTACTGAAAGCAGTATGTGGCACGTGCCCGACACGATGGGAACCCCCGACAGTGGAGTAGGCACTGTTGTAGGCAGCAGCACGCGCAACTCCCAGCCCCTCGCCGACGACGTGTCCGACGACCCAGACTACCAGGCCCTCAAGTTCCGACAACGGGTCAAAAAGGCCCGAAGGAATTACAGAAGTCACATGGACTCAGACTCCAATTGAACTGAATAGATAGTTATATAATTGTGTTCTAACATATTGTAGTTGTTCTATTGTAAGTGAACTATTCAACGACTGCGTCTTTATATCGTTATCAACTATTTAAGAAAGTTACATTTGATGTTGGATTTACTACTGTGGTTAGTTATCAAACATACTGGTCTCTATTGGTATTGCCAGGAAACTATGATTATTATATATCAGCAGAAGACTCAAACGTTACTAAATCTTAAGTATCTATTATGACTCTTGTTTGAAAATTTTGTTTCGTCTGAGTAGACTGTCTAAAATTAAACATATTTGTGTAACATCGTAAATATTTAATGTACGTAAATTAGGGCGAATGCTACTGTTATTTTGAGCATACATACAACACGTGCTCCTATTAGCGTGATATTAAATGAAAATGAATTGAGTTCATATTATGTCATACATTTGTTGCTGTGTGTACATTGGTTTGCTTTTGTATAGTTTATTATTAATATAAAAAATATATGTGATCTAATTATTATCAAATAACTTAACTAGTGTTTAAGAAACATCAATGTTCCCTGAAAAGGTTAGCATAAATCTATGCGAAATAAAACATTACCTTGAAAATATTATAACCATGAGATTTTTATTAATATACCCACATCGAATTGCCTCACCTCTGATAACTGCTAGAGCCGTTATGCAGTTATAAATCGCTTAGGTAATCTGCTCACGATTAACAATACAAAATGCATATGCAAATGAATGTCCTTAACATTCCATAATAGGTAGTATATTGAAATGCAGAAGTAGGTGTACAAAACATATTGAAATATCATGCTCTCTAAATGAAATTTAAATCGCATATTTGAAGTCCTATCTCGAGTTATCCCTAAGAACAATTATAAGAAATCAATAACGCAGAGCAAACTACTATTAGATTTTTTTTTTAAGTAATGAGAAATTTTATTTTCGAAATTAAACTTAAAATATTTACAGTATTGTAAAAACTAAGCCTACACATTAAATAAGAAAAATTATGTACTAAATAAAACTAAGAACTAAAATAAGGCGTCAAAAAATTCACCCACGTCGCTGTCGACTGGGAGCGTGCCCAAAAGGCTGGCAGCATTGCCACGTTGTATGGCAATGCTTATGCGCTGACCTAGGTAGAGGCTTTGGGTCACGCGAAGTGTCAATCAGGCGTCTGGATAAATCTTTAAAAAAACTGTGTGCACTCGGACCCCACGGACCAAGTGTCTCAACCCCAAACGGCTCGAATATATAACTTCCAACTAGGTTGGAATATTTCCGCCGCTTGAGGTTCTCAGCAGCCGCAGCAGCAGCGCCAACACAGCACGACGTGCTAGGAAGATGGGAAGGCGCAAGAGTGTCGACGCAAGTAGCGTCCCACACTAAAGGCCTACCCACCTTCCACGGGAACAAAGACATACCGTCCGGTCTCTTGCCGTCGTCGCGTGCCAGGCCATTGGGTTCGAGTACAGCTGGAACGCCCACGGCGACAAGAGCTCGTCGGATAATATCGTTTATATTAGCATGCCGCGCCATGCGGCCCGCGCTACGGCTACATGATAGGCCGTGGTGTCCGAGGCTATTGACAACTTCGCCACAGTGACAGCGATGCGGGGTACAAGACGAAGCCCCAAGGCGTAGGGCAGCAGCAAGGCGGAAAGTAGTGTCGTCGAACAAGGTGCCTATGTTCGACGAAGGCAATGCTTGAAGCCAAAGGCCTGACTCCCACTCTCCCACAGCCAGTAAGCGCGCACGCTCAGCAGAAGTATTGGAAGAAGAGAGTAGATTTTCTTGAACTACTCTGCAGAGCGGCTCGTCCCACTGTCTCTGGGAAGATGGGCAGACAGGAGTATTTGAATGCGGGCAGGCAATTTTCCAGGCATCCACAGCCTCGGCGAAGCACGGCACCTCAAAATTAATCAGTGTGGAACTGAGAATATTCCTGATTAATTTATCAGTGCCGTGGACCGAGGATATGAATGCCGGTAAGCTAATACTTGTAATTTTGCGGACGCCGAGCCCGCCCATACGGATGGGAAGAGTGGCTTGAGCCCAAGCTCGGTCGTCCAAGGCCACATTCAAAATTGAAATGAGTGTATGTTTTAAAATTTGGTCCATTTTATCCAAAAGTTGAGGGTGCTTCAATAGATATTAGATATTAGATTTTTATCTTGCACATCTTTTTAATGAAAACGCGTTCCATAAACCCAATATTCTCAGACTATATGGGAGTGTCGGGGTGTGGAAACCCATTGATCGGGTAGTAAAGCGGTTATTCACCCCATAGTACTAGGGAGACGAGATATTTATCCGTCGAGACTACTAGGTAGTTGTAAATGGTTGATACGATGCCAAAAGCCTTGTTGCCTACCTACTGCGTTTTATTGATCCAGAGATTTTGGCACATTCAGTGACACTGACAGTTCTGCCGGCTGATCAGTATTTAACAAGAACCTAACCTAGAGCTGGCTCATTTTCTAATAAGTTCTTTGTGAGTTTAACATTCACAATGGACGGGATATCTACGTACAATAATTTCTTAGCATTACACAAACCACAACTAGTATTATCTGGCGTACCTGAGCACTTTTGGCCATCTATAAGTAAGAAAATCACAGACCAAATCTTTGATGCTGGTTTAACATTTCAACTTGTGCAAATCGACTATGAAGACATGGAGAAGATGCCCTACGATCCCTTGTGGAGTGTGATTGCTATCCGGGATATCGAGTGTTCTGATGCTAGTCATATTTATTTAATTGATCACGCTTGGACTTTTAAGGCGAATAGTATTAAGTCAAACTTAAGAAACATACCGGGGCTTCTGGAGAGGATGTGTAATCTCATGTTAATATCTGCGGAATCTACTGAAGAGAAGATTGAAAAAGTGTCAGAAAATATTTGGAAGTATGCCAATACATATGCAATTGCAGGTGATGGCTTCTCCATTGAAGACAGGGTGCCTGTCTGGTATGTGTTAGATGAACTAGGCTCAGGCATCACCCACTCAGATACACCAAATTTTAGAGCAGTGCCTTTTTTGTATGTGCCTGAGCAATTAACTTATACTTTATTGTTTGCAATCAAAGATATTGAGGAAGGAGATATGGTCACAAGAAACTATGTGGAAGGTCTGTACCCTGATACCATGCAGAGGGAAGCTATGCTGATACCCTGGAAGCACTATAAGCATTTTAAGGAGGACTACACACAAGTGGAGCCTAGCTCTAAATATTTCCTGGAAGGCCATATTGTAGAAACACTCCCAGACTTAGAATTACTAAAAGACAGAGAATTAGATTTAACTAAGCTGAAAGTATTCTCAGAATACAGGTATATAAATGAATACCTAACTGCACCTGAGTTTGAAATAGTTAATAATGAAAATGATGCAGATATTTTATGGTACTTGGACCATTTCAAAGAATATCAAGATTTGAGTGTAAATTCACCTCACAAGTTTGTGAATCAATTTCCATTTGAATATGTTCTGACTATCAAGGATCTCTTGGCTGTTATTGGAAGAAGGTCATCTGAAAAATATAACAATGATAATGATTCTCTGGAAATAAACCCAGCGTGGTTGCCCACAACCTTCAATATGAAGACAGAGTTCCCAAAGTTTGTTGCATATTATATGCAGAGGAAGAAAGCTGGGCTAGATAATCATTGGATTTGCAAACCATACAACTTAGCAAGAGGCTTAGATACTTATATAAGTGATAACTTGGACTTCCTATGCAGACTGCCATTGACTGGCCCCAAAATAGCTCAGAAATACATAGATAAGCCAGTTTTATTTGAGAGGCCTGATGTTGGCCTAGTAAAGTTTGATATCCGTTATGTTATCTTGTTACAGTCTGTAAACCCAACTGAAGTGTATGTTTATAATAACTTCTTCCTTAGATTTGCAAATAAAACATTTTCTCTAGATAATTTTGATGATTATGAGAAACATTTTACTGTTATGAATTATACAGATAGTGCTCCACTGTATAAGATGTTGTGTTCAGAATTCAAAGAGGAGTGGGCAAAGCAGTATGCAGACTATGATTGGGGTGTGGTGGAAAAATCAATATACAAGATGGTGGCAGAGTTGTTCACAGCTGCTACTTCAAAGAAACCTCCATGTGGTATAGGGAAAAGCCCACAATCTAGGGCATTGTATGCAGCTGATATAATGCTAGGATGGCGAGAGATGAAAGGTGAAAAAGTTATACAACCCATAATGTTAGAGATGAATTGGATGCCCGACTGCCACCGCGCATGCGAGTATTACCCCAACTTCTACAACGACATATTCTCTGTAATGTTTTTAAACAGAGAAGTCAAAACATGCACCAAAGTTTTGTAAGCTTTATTATCAACATTAAAACGCTTTTCTACACATTTATTGTATTTACACATTTGTTACTCACTAAATAAAACCAGTAACATCTGACTTTTGCATCTTTATTTAACATCTTATTTTTTAAATTATGGAATAATTAATTTAAACACATTATTCAAAAGAAATTAAATAATTATAATACAGCTAATTGGGTTTTATATATCACTTTATAGATTGCTTGATTTTAGAATAAATATGAATGATTAATTTTTCTGTAGTATCCTTTTGTCATCATCGTGTATGAAACCGAAGGGGTTTTCCTCGTCGACGTCTCTGCGGCTAAGGAGCACGAGGACCACTACTACTGCTATGAAAACGAATAGCATGATCCAATAACGCCTGTAGATACCTCCGGCTCTTCGCACTCGAGAAGATGGGAGTGAGTTCCTAGTGAAATGAAACTCCTTTTAAAACAGGTTCATTATGATAAACCATTAGTTTTTTAATAAGATTAGGTACCTACATATTTATTCGTGAATCTAATGTTAGTGAGTGATTGGTTATTGGTTGTAACAAATTTCTATAAATACTGTCATTTTCGATTGTGTAGATTTTTACATGCATTATAAACTACCCATGTACCACCATACAACAAGTAAGATACTCACTTCCACCATCTGCTGATCCAAGCGAAGGTAGACTTCTGTTTATATTTGTTTTCGTCGTGATCGAAGTTTGTCGACAATTTCGGTGGTTCATTCGATTTGATACTTTTTCTTGGAGCCTGACCACCTGGAAATATAATCGTATTGAATTAATATTTAACTCAGATAAACTGTTTTCCAGACCGAGATCAAGAAAATATGTGAATATCCTAGATTGTCTGACTAAATCTAGTCTGGCTATTTGCCTAGCAGATATAATATAATAATCATCTATTGTGAGTAAATACTTCATTGCCCATTGTTTCTCATTACCAATACTGTTGTCTCTCCTATCAAATAGGATTATGTACAAGAAATTAAAAGTTAACTGATAATTATTAAATAAATATTCCAATTCACCTTTGGCGACTTTAAAAACTCACCTTGCAAACTATCATTTCTCTTAATGGAGGTGTTATCATACATATTGACTGGCTCGTCCGGTATCTGGACGATGGAATGTGGCGTGCCGTTGGCTGAGCGACTGTTGGACTCGTCGTCACTGGCGCCGACCGGCGTGCCTCGCTGGCTGTCGACGGTGCTGCTGTAGTAGGGCGAGTGCTCGATGGGCGACTGGCTGCGGCGACCCGCTGCGCCTTTCATGTCTTGGTCTTCTGAAAGCTGTGGAAGAGAAATATTGTTGAAATCGGAATGCATAAAAAAAATGTTGTAGGGATTTCTGAATTATATAAAGAGGCTTTGGGATAAGTAGTTATATGTTTAAGATTCAAGTACTGTATGTCTTGAAATACTAACAAGCCTGATGTGCTTTTTGTGGTTTAATACAAAAAAAGTTCAATATAAATACCAGTTATTTATCATTTTATACAGTCAATCCTAGTTTTGGGTAAAAATATTATTATTTATGTCTTTTACAAGGCCAGTTTCTTCTCTTACAAAGAAATAACAATTGATAACACTTGCTGACTGCTCTGGAAACTGATTCAAACTAAGATAATAAAATAAATCTTGGAACAATTTACACTCTGTCATCTGATCTATGCAGGGTTTAGTAGCCTGGTCACTAGGCTAACTGATAAAAACACTTATAAATTCCCTATAGCTAAAATACGTACTAATGGTAGACCCAAGCCCGCCCTAGCCCAGTTGACGCCCGCCAGCTTTTCCCTCAGCTCATCAGCGACAGGGGAGACTAGGTTGGGGGGCGGGAACACGGGGGTCGCGCACGACGGGCACTGGTACCCCGCCGGCGCCGTCGTCCGCGGCAACGCTCTGTAGCGCGCCTCCGCACATTGCCAATGGAATACATCTGGAAGAGTTACAAGAAGTCAATTAAGCACTGCCTTTGTACATTTCTGTTGTATTTTACTATTTTGTGATCATAATTGATTAAATAAATAAACAAACACCAGAGTTGTAATAGTGAGTTTTATTTCCTTCACCATTTAATCTGTATGAGTTGGTTGTAGTTGTGGTTTTGTGTCTTTTTTTTTGTGTATGTGACACTACCCATGTCACCTTGATTGCTATTTAATTTAAATAGTTAATCATGGAACTCTTATAATAAAATAATTACACTATTCTGTAACTGACCCCAAAACAGCTTCTTATACATATAGAGAAAGCAAATTATTAATATTGGTTTGTTAGGTTTACGCGAATGTTAGACATTGAAATAAGTTTCGACACCTTTGCAGGTATCATGGTCATGGGCAGAACAAAACGTCGGGACCTAAAGTCCAAATATAAACCGCGAAAAAATCTGTAAATAGTAGTTTTATTTCAAATTATTAATATTGAAGTAATTATTATTTATAATGTTATTAGTACTTTTGTGTTCATAATGACTGTGCCTACCATTGGTAACTGAAATATGTGATAGTAAGTTAATAAAAAGTTTATTAGTCATAAAAGTTGTCTAGAAAGCAGTTTCATGACAAATCAATTGTTTCATTTCATGCTCATATTTTATTGATGTCTCAGAAGAACCAATGCCACAAAGATAAAAAATGGCTTTTCCGCTAACTTATTTACTGTGGGAGGTGTTTAATAAACATACATGTTAATGTATGCTTGGTGCATACATTTATATCTCTTAAAACAAATCTTTGGATCCCAAAAATATTTGATGATCATAATATGCAGTGTTAGTTTAAAAACAGTCTTGTAGAGAAAGTAATAATAACAGTCTTGAAATAATTTTATTTTATTATTATTTTTCAACTTATGTACTTGAGAAAACTTAGAATGGTTTAAATCAATATGCATTACATTGCAAATCATAATAAGTATTCTATATTCTTCCTTTTGTTTTTAATATTACAAGCTTATCCCTATGGATAAAATAAAAAGGTATTTCTTTTAATGTGAATACAAGGTATAGTAACAACTTGAAGAAGAATAAACAAATGAAGCAAGTTTTTTATCAGAATCATATTACTACAGCAGGGTATGATCCCTTACAGACAAATACTCTAAAAAAATAATTAAAACAAACATTTTAAAGGACAAATTTAAGTATTTGATATTTTGTTTGATAAATTGTAAATAGGAAATGATACATAAAACTCACATTAAAAGGCTTTTGTTCAGGGGTGGTATGACAACAGCCATATATGATTGTGATAATGATTAGTGTCGATATAAGACTACATAAAAAACCCTTTAGATAGATTGAAACTATTGATTTACAAATTTTATCTGAGTTAAAAATCATGTATTGATTTATGTGCAGAGTAGTTAAAAATACTATCAGTGTAATACTTACGATAACAAGTTAGACGGATACATTCGCCTTCGCTCAAACTTTTTGTGCAAATTTCACATATTGGGTTGTAATCACTGTCTTGTAACCATTGCAAATATGACTGTATGATACACTAAAAAGAGGAAAACATCATAATTAAATAATACGTTACATACTTTCTCTCTAATTAGAAATAATTAATAAGTAACCACCGAATTACCTTCGGGTGACTCGTCACCATACAAAATTCACAAACATTTACTCTGTGCTCAAAGCAAAACTGATTTGTAACCCGTCTCTTTGGACATTTACACAAGCCCATGGCGACTCTTCAATAAGATTATACAAAGTGCTACAATATATTACGAGTAATAAATGCAAAACAATAATGTTACAGAGAAACTCTGTAATAAAATCGAAGACAAACAAAAGTGGCAGTGAGGATGCAGTCAGCCACGTAAAGAAACTGTCAAAAAAATCTGCGTTCATAAATATATAAACGTGAAATCGACTGTTTACATAATCGACTAAACAATACCAAATAAATGTTGGTTCCGCACGTGTCCAAATAGCGGATGCAACTTTTATATATAATATAACTATTGAACTGTCAATTGACCAATCTACAATTTGATTTCTTTAATTTTCGCATCACCGCTGTTAACGGCCGGAGATTTCATGTAATCGACTACTATTGCTGGATAAAAAACAATTTGATCAATAAAGACATCTCTACTGTCATTTAATTACCTGTCAAGCATAGACTGTCAAGTGTCAAATCAAATATGATAATAGGGATCTAGGTTAGGTTTTGCTTATCTTATAATAGTAAAGAAACAGAGTTACATCTCTGTTTCCTCATAAAATGACTACAAAAATACTAACCCTTGGGAACATTCTAAGCAGACCTATTAGTATTCTCTTAAAGCAAAGTAATGTAGCACCTAACCTAAAAACCAATTTCAGTACTTCTTCTGTGGCTTGTGTAAACTTCTTCAATAAATGTAAGTAAACTATAAATGAAATAAGGTGTAAATAAACTTGTCGATCTAAAATTTTTACTTACTAGCGACTAACATCAGTTATATTCCTATTGATATGGAACTTACGAAATCACACAATATAAACAAGACTTATTTAAAGCATAATAAATTGCAGTGCCCGCTGAGAAGCTATGGAAGTCAGTAACATCTGTAAGTAATGCTGGAGCCAAGAAGGGTCGTGGTAAAGGCGCGGGTCGCATTCGGATCCGTGACCTGAACCGCGGTCAAGTTATTGGTGTTGGTAGGACCAGTATGCTGTGGCCAGGTCTATCTGCACCTGTAATCAGGGGCAGAGAACTGCTGAAGCAGCAAAGACTGCCTGATGACCCAGAAAGGTAAGGAACATGTTAAAAAGATCTATCCACTTATCAAACTGGTGAAAATGTATGTTGTTATGTAAACAATGCATGAAAATTTAAAGATAATATTATTTTACTAATTGATTCAATATTGTGATCATATACTACTGTGATATGTATTTAGGAAAGATTTGTAAATAATGTAGTCTTTAAAAATAGTGTCTGAAATAATTGTATTTTTTTTACAGATTGGAAAAGTTAATCAAGATCCGAGACTCAATGACAAAGTTCCGTCGCCTCAAACTCAGCCCAATAGAAAGAGGTTGGTCCGGTATGAAGATGCCTGGACGCAGTCTCGGACCTCCTGATCCAGTTGGTGAAGGTATGATATTCTTAATTTATGACTGAAATACAAATCCAGTTAGAACTACATGATTCACCAAGGGTCAGCCACTTTCATGATTAATATCAGCAAACAAATTGTGTATATTTAGGCTAACTCAAAACTTCTCTTTAAAACAAGTGGAATAAGATTTTATTTTCACTTTTTGTCTTATTCTGTTTTTTATTGCCTGTTTTATTTCTGTGTCCTACAAAGTAGTAAAACAACTTAATATATAATTTATGTTGATTGCAGATGAATTCACTGGTTTTGACACTAAAGTACTGCAGCTGAGGTCACTGCTCATCATGAAGGGAAGTCTTGGTCGCACCAGAAACTTCCAGGCTGTGGTAAGATTAAATTAATAATCCCTTTTTATAAATCTTTTTCTCTTGATAAATAATTATATTTAACATCAATTTAATAAATTAATAAATAAAATATAACCCTTGTATTAATAAAATAACTGCAAAAGAAGGAGGTTCTCAATTCATCTGTAGATTATTTTATTTTTCGGTTTTAAAGTTTCATATTTCTTTATTGTATACTGTTTAACAAATATAACATTGATTATTTATAAAAAAAAAACGAATGCAATGTATGTTTTTGTGTAAATAAATATTATTATATATAATATAAATTATTGTTTATAATTGTATAGTTTTTAAAGCTGTTATTTTTTTAGGTTGTAACTGGAAATGGTAAAGGTCTGGCAGGTTTTGGTCTTGGCAAAGCAAAGGAGATGCCGGCTGCTCTGAGGAAAGCCAGGAACCGGGCGGGTCAGAAGCTTATGCATTTTGAAATATACAATGGACACACAAGTAAGAAATTAATTTGTTATTGGAATTCTGTTTTAAGATGTTAGTCTGTTAGATTTTCAAGTGGTATTTATGAGGCAATTGAGTGCAATTCGTTTTTTTCCCTTCATTTTGTATAGGTATTTAGTTTTAAAGTACATAGTATTAGTTACCTTTAATAATTTTTCGACTACTGCAATGTTATTTTTTAATATTTTATTTTCAGTTTTCCACGATTTCTACACGGCCTTCGGAAAAACCAAGATCTTTGTTCAGAAGAAGAATGAAGGCTATGGTTTAATGTGCCACAGAGCTATCAAGGAAATCTGCCAAGCTATTGGCATCAAAGACTTGAGAGCCAAGGTTGAAGGGTCAAACAACCTGCAGCACATTGTGAAGGCATTCTTCATTGGTCTTTTGCAACAGGTAAGAACACATTTTATTTTGCCCACAAGAATGTTCATTTCAAGTATATATATAGTATAGTTTTTATTTATTTATATATATATATATATATAAATAATATAAATATATATATATAATAAATAAATAAAAACTATTATAACTATTAACATAGAATCAAATCTGATATTTGAGTTGCATCTTAGGACATTATTTGGAACCTTATTTTTTTATCATTCATTTCATCATCATTTACCAATCCGTTACTCTTGCAGAGAACTCACCAACAATTAGCAGAAGAGAAGAAACTCCACCTAGTTGAATACAGATCAGAAAACGAATTCTTTCCAAAAGTAGTTGCCAGTCCGTCCGAAGTCAGGACAAAGGAGGAACTGCTTAAGAACGAGACTCTAGACTTCACTCAATACGTCATGAACAACAAGGTCATTCTTAAGAAGAAGAAGTTCCCGCGCTTCTACGAAACCATGCCACACTACAAGATATACCTCAAGAAGTACGAGAAGTACAGGAACCATGAGAAGATCCGCAGGAACCTGAAGGTTGAGTACGGAGAGGTCAAGAGCTTCCTCACTGACAAATACCCAGAGAAAGCTGAACAAGAAGCTTAGATGTATATAGTGTATGTTTTAATATAGTGTTAGTAAATAAAAACGAAAAATGTTGCAATCATTTATTTATTGTTTTCAAATTATCAAAAGGATTATTTTCATTGTTGAATAAAAACGATAATGGAATAGTCTTACTACTCTATTAAATATCAAGGAATCACGCATAAAAAAGGAAAATAAACTTACTAGTTGAGTAAATAGCATTTACCTCCGAACCATCAATTCTCAGTGATCCGCGGATTTCTACGCGGCAATTCGATGATTTAGTTAAGCTAAGTCAGTTGTCTTAAACAATTTATGAATCAAATTTCACATTATTCAGCATAACCAAATATGGATACATAATATAAAATAATAAATGGAAAATAATAGATCCCAATTTGGATAATTACATTGACTCCCGCGATGTTATTTAAATCTATGTACAGACCAACATTCCGATCAGGATTTGGGTATAATAAAAACAAATAGCTATATAATATAAGTTGCACATACGTGTCATGGCACCCGACGATCGTCCAACGATATATACATGAACGTTGTAAGCCTAAAGGAGCCGCTAAATGCTCTAAAATGCTCGACTGTCAACTCAAGCACCACAGTCGTCTGTAACCGGTGATAATAAATATGTATAGTTGCAATTAGTGGTTTATATTCTTTACTACATGTTCATCCTATTTCTTATATAAGTTAAGGCAGTTATATGTTTTGTAGCTATAATTTTTCTAGTGAAAAAATAATGAAGACAAACGGTTATACAGCATTTATAATGCTATAATTATGGATAAAAAGATGCTTATTTTGACTATTATCTATCACTAAAACTACAATTGATTTTTTTATAGAAAGGTACATTTTAATCTAAGTATGTCTGGATTTCTAGTTATTTAAATAGCTATGGAACTAATGCAACTACACGCTCACCGTCTGAAAGGCATAACAATAACGTTCCTATTTTAAATAAAACTTGCGTATTCAAGTACAGGGTTACCGATAAACAAAATGCTCGATGTTTCACACCTTCATATTACATAAAAAAACTGTACTCGAAACCACATTTATAAAATAAAATACGAAATGTATTAACTAAAACTATATCTAATAACATGAGTTACATATAATGTCCTATTATATTGCAACAATGTCCTGCCATATAAAATAATTTAATATCAAAACGAGATGATTATTTTTGTACCTCGATTATGTAATTTGTAACTCTGATAATATAAAAGAAATACATCACATTTTAGAATCACTACGTGCTTGAAATATTTGTCATCAATCACTTGAAAGCGCGTTAATATTTTTTATGTATAAAAATATGTTTGAATTTTTGATACCTATAGAGGCAAGTACGTATTTGTCGCTTCTCTATTAAACGCCACAAACCTTAAATCTATGTACATAGGGTTGAAAATAGCATATTTATAAAGAAAATGTGAACTTCAATGGCAGTCGACGAAGCCTCGTGTGTCTGAGCTGGGTTCGTGAACGGATTGCATCAAACTTAAGACGAAGCGGAACTTGAGCATGACGACATACTTGGATATGTAAGGTATATTATAGTTTTAAGTAAATGTGAGCAGATATGTAAGAGTTGAAGGTTTTCTAAGGGAATGTTAGGTTAACGCTTACAAAATGGTAACGCAGCCCTTAAGTTTAGTGCGATCCGCCCTCACATAAGTATACACGAGAATATATTGTGTGAGAGAGATCATCGTACATAAATTGACGCGAATTTTCTTAATCTATAGACTCTGAAACAAAGAAACAGACTAGTTAGTATTTTAATTTATGTTTTTTTTTTGTATTTAGGCACCGTAAGTTTTCTGGGAGGCGTCGATATGTTTACAAGTTCAAGCTTAGACTATTTTTTATATGATAGACTGAGGAATTATTTTTCCTTAAAAGGAGAAAAGAAAGAAT
Organism: Autographa gamma; assembly: GCA_905146925.1. Taxonomy (NCBI): domain Eukaryota; kingdom Metazoa; phylum Arthropoda; class Insecta; order Lepidoptera; family Noctuidae; genus Autographa; species Autographa gamma. The sequence continues at coordinate 3,805,229 of LR989868.1, read as the reverse complement.
CCCACTGGGTGAATTTAGTGATAAGCGAAGGGTTCACAGATTTCTCTGAGTAAAAATGGTTAGGTACGTCATGGCATGATATTTTGCCTGGCCAGAAGTCCAAGATTTCCTTGGTCAAAGAAAATGGCACCATTCAGCCTAAGTATTAGCCTCAGTATAGTAAGCTATATTTACCGGTGCTACGATCGGGTCGATCGTTCCTCGCGCGCCACTTGGCGGGGTGGTGCGGGGCCAGCGAGGCGCGCACGCCGCCCAGCACGTCGGCCGCGCCCGCCGCCGCCAGCGCCAGCGGGGCCACCGCCGCGCCCGGCAGGTGCCGCAGCACGCCCACGCCGTGCGACCAGCGAGCCGCCTGAGCCATGGTGGCCGCTTGGTCCGCGAAGCCCTACATACGTAATATGCACTCAATAAACTATATATCAAGCGAACTGTAGGTCAAGTGGATGTCATAGGAATGAAACCACATGCGGTTTACTAAATAGCAGAAACCTCTGAAAAATTTATGTCCGATTTTGGTGATTTGAAAATAAATAATGTTAGTACACTTTTGATAGAAATTACCTAAAACCAATATATCTAAAACTCGAAAACTAAACTGATTTCATGTCTATTTTTTTAATACATAAAACCCTTATTCACTAAATCGAGTGAAGACCTATAAGCATGATACTTGGACGATTTTTTTTACTAGCAACACCTACCTCCTTCATAGTCTGGTAAGCGCTGGCAACCCCGTCTCTGATGTCGGCGGGCTGTCGCGCGGGATCGTGACGTCGTCTGCGTCGCCGCTCGCGCCGCGCGTACGCGTCTTGTAGTTGTAGCGTCGGCCCGGGGGTTAGCATGTCGAATGCTGTTGTCTGTATTGTTAACAACTAGCAACACCTACCTCCTTCATAGTCTGGTAAGCGCTGGCAACCCCGTCCCTGATGTCGGCGGGCTGTCGCGCGGGATCGTGACGTCGTCTGCGTCGCCGCTCGCGCCGCGCGTACGCGTCTTGTAGTTGTAGCGTCGGCCCGGGGGTTAGCATGTCGAATGCTGTTGTCTGTATTGTTAACAACTAGCAACACCTACCTCCTTCATAGTCTGGTAAGCGCTGGCAACCCCGTCCCTGATGTCGGCGGGCTGTCGCGCGGGATCGTGACGTCGTCTGCGTCGCCGCTCGCGCCGCGCGTACGCGTCTTGTAGTTGTAGCGTCGGCCCGGGGGTTAGCATGTCGAATGCTGTTGTCTGTATTGTTAACAACTAGCAACACCTACCTCCTTCATAGTCTGGTAAGCGCTGGCAACCCCGTCCCTGATGTCGGCGGGCTGTCGCGCGGGATCGTGACGTCGTCTGCGTCGCCGCTCGCGCCGCGCGTACGCGTCTTGTAGTTGTAGCGTCGGCCCGGGGGTTAGCATGTCGAATGCTGTTGTCTGTATTGTTAACAACTAGCAACACCTACCTCCTTCATAGTCTGGTAAGCGCTGGCAACCCCGTCCCTGATGTCGGCGGGCTGTCGCGCGGGATCGTGACGTCGTCTGCGTCGCCGCTCGCGCCGCGCGTACGCGTCTTGTAGTTGTAGCGTCGGCCCGGGGGTTAGCATGTCGAATGCTGTTGTCTGTATTGTTAACAACTAGCAACACCTACCTCCTTCATAGTCTGGTAAGCGCTGGCAACCCCGTCCCTGATGTCGGCGGGCTGTCGCGCGGGATCGTGACGTCGTCTGCGTCGCCGCTCGCGCCGCGCGTACGCGTCTTGTAGTTGTAGCGTCGGCCCGGGGGTTAGCATGTCGAATGCTGTTGTCTGTATTGTTAACAACTAGCAACACCTACCTCCTTCATAGTCTGGTAAGCGCTGGCAACCCCGTCCCTGATGTCGGCGGGCTGTCGCGCGGGATCGTGACGTCGTCTGCGTCGCCGCTCGCGCCGCGCGTACGCGTCTTGTAGTTGTAGCGTCGGCCCGGGGGTTAGCATGTCGAATGCTGTTGTCTGTATTGTTAACAACTAGCAACACCTACCTCCTTCATAGTCTGGTAAGCGCTGGCAACCCCGTCCCTGATGTCGGCGGGCTGTCGCGCGGGATCGTGACGTCGTCTGCGTCGCCGCTCGCGCCGCGCGTACGCGTCTTGTAGTTGTAGCGTCGGCCCGGGGGTTAGCATGTCGAATGCTGTTGTCTGTATTGTTAACAACTAGCAACACCTACCTCCTTCATAGTCTGGTAAGCGCTGGCAACCCCGTCCCTGATGTCGGCGGGCTGTCGCGCGGGATCGTGACGTCGTCTGCGTCGCCGCTCGCGCCGCGCGTACGCGTCTTGTAGTTGTAGCGTCGGCCCGGGGGTTAGCATGTCGAATGCTGTTGTCTGTATTGTTAACAACTAGCAACACCTACCTCCTTCATAGTCTGGTAAGCGCTGGCAACCCCGTCCCTGATGTCGGCGGGCTGTCGCGCGGGATCGTGACGTCGTCTGCGTCGCCGCTCGCGCCGCGCGTACGCGTCTTGTAGTTGTAGCGTCGGCCCGGGGGTTAGCATGTCGAATGCTGTTGTCTGTATTGTTAACAACTAGCAACACCTACCTCCTTCATAGTCTGGTAAGCGCTGGCAACCCCGTCCCTGATGTCGGCGGGCTGTCGCGCGGGATCGTGACGTCGTCTGCGTCGCCGCTCGCGCCGCGCGTACGCGTCTTGTAGTTGTAGCGTCGGCCCGGGGGTTAGCATGTCGAATGCTGTTGTCTGTATTGTTAACAACTAGCAACACCTACCTCCTTCATAGTCTGGTAAGCGCTGGCAACCCCGTCCCTGATGTCGGCGGGCTGTCGCGCGGGATCGTGACGTCGTCTGCGTCGCCGCTCGCGCCGCGCGTACGCGTCTTGTAGTTGTAGCGTCGGCCCGGGGGTTAGCATGTCGAATGCTGTTGTCTGTATTGTTAACAACTAGCAACACCTACCTCCTTCATAGTCTGGTAAGCGCTGGCAACCCCGTCCCTGATGTCGGCGGGCTGTCGCGCGGGATCGTGACGTCGTCTGCGTCGCCGCTCGCGCCGCGCGTACGCGTCTTGTAGTTGTAGCGTCGGCCCGGGGGTTAGCATGTCGAATGCTGTTGTCTGTATTGTTAACAACTAGCAACACCTACCTCCTTCATAGTCTGGTAAGCGCTGGCAACCCCGTCCCTGATGTCGGCGGGCTGTCGCGCGGGATCGTGACGTCGTCTGCGTCGCCGCTCGCGCCGCGCGTACGCGTCTTGTAGTTGTAGCGTCGGCCCGGGGGTTAGCATGTCGAATGCTGTTGTCTGTATTGTTAACAACTAGCAACACCTACCTCCTTCATAGTCTGGTAAGCGCTGGCAACCCCGTCCCTGATGTCGGCGGGCTGTCGCGCGGGATCGTGACGTCGTCTGCGTCGCCGCTCGCGCCGCGCGTACGCGTCTTGTAGTTGTAGCGTCGGCCCGGGGGTTAGCATGTCGAATGCTGTTTCTGCTGTGGCCTGTGTTTATATAAGAATTTTATTAATATTTCTGAATAAATGTATCAATATATATCATCCCAGAAAAGAAAATATAGTCGGATGGTGAAAAAAAACCGATAGTTTTTGCATCGTTGGTGCATTTACAAGACAGTTTCCGTCTAGCCATCGGTAAATACCTTCAACAAAACGTATCGCAATGATAACGCATGAAATCTTTTGCGCCATCCGAGATCCACTCTATATCGATATCGCAGAAAATTTTCAAGATTTTCGTCGATTCAGTATGTACTTAAAGTCATAATTCACGAATGTCACAATTTTAATAATAATACCAGCCTACAACTGCTGGGCACAGGCCTCTTCCCATATAGAGAAGGTAACCGAGAAAATATCAAAATACACTAATTACTTTCTGGTTGCTTTAGGCACAATATTAAGTGCAAGTTACCTGTATAAGCTGTAAGAGTCGTGTAGTAATATCGAGTGCGGCGACAGCAGTGCGTGCCGTGAAGGAGGCGGCGCCGCGTCTCAGGCCGTGCACTAGGCGGCCGTCGCGACGCCACTGCTCCACCGGCAGCCATACTAAGTCTCTGATGCCAGTTACTGGAGAACAAATACATACATGTTAAATGTAACTAGAGTCAGAAGATTATAAAGTAACGTTTCTAGATGGGTTTTTGGTTTATAAGAAGTAAAAACATTGTGGTTTTGTGATCTTGATCGTTTTTTTTATAGTGCTTAGGTGGTTTCATCTGTAAAGATAAGGAATAGCGAAAATAATGAAAATAATTAACTGTATTACCATATTTTATATGGAACAGTTTTCACTTACTTAGTTGCAGTAGCGAGTGCATGGGTCCTATGCCGCTGAGCAGGCCCGGCAGCTGGTGGCGCTTGATGTCTGACAGCCACTCGTGCAGCGCCCACTGCACTAGCTTCTCAAGACCCAGTAGTCCTAGTCTGGAAGGCATAGAATACAGTTAGCTTGTAACTTAAGACAGAAAGAATTTGTGGTGTGTTCGTCGTCACCCCTAATAGCACGTTAACTTAAAAAAATACCATCGAAAACTTACGAGAGTTATCCCTATCTCTAAATATAATATTTACCACACCAGTACATTACAAACCAATAAATACTTTTCATCTATTCTATTCTATCAAAAGACCAAACAAAACCAACTTACTTATAATCCAGCCTCTTCAACGTGAGTTCGGAGCAGTTGAGTTGTCCGAGCCCCATGAGTAGACCAGCTACGGGCCCGGCAGACAAGTCCACTCGCTTGCCCACGTAGTCCAGACGTATTGGCACCTCCGGAGAGAAGACTACGCGTCTGGAATAAATAGATTTATTATATAGAGCCAAGGGACTGAGATAGTACGGATTTTTTTTGGTATTTTCAAGTAGGTGGGATACGAAGTACTCCGGTCATGAAGGCTACCATTAGCAATTTTGGTTACTGAAGCGCTATTTGAAAGTGGAGTTGGAGACATTAAATTCAATAGTTTTTTTACGTGTGGGCTTTGACAGCTGACGCGTCAGTGGCGCCAACTGGTGAGCGCAGGAACACCTGGAGCCTTAGACCTGCAGTAACATGACCAGTACCTGAAGTATATAGGGGAGTCATCAATAGGCTCCATGTCCACCGGCAGCTTGGCGACCGGCTTCTCCTGGATGCCCAGCTTCTGGAAGTCCTCCTCCAGCTGGATGAGGTTCTCGGAGACCAGGCGCTCGGCCTCGTATGTCTCCATTAATGGCTCTTCGTTGCGGATCACTGAAAATTTGAGAAGGTTCAAAATATGGCATTCAAATGTCCTCATTTGACAGGACAGGAGCACTCCAAGGTATACTAGGTACGCTAGTCTCGTATGTGGTCAATCTGTCTATTTATGACAGTCACGGGGCAGTAGCTTGTCTTTAATAGGTGGAAATAGACATACATATCTCGTAATACACTAGCAAACGTAGCATATTCTTAAATAGCTAAAACACTTATTGACAAAGTTAATTTGTAAGTTAAGTGCGTACTACCGGACTGCATATCTATTATAAAGAACAGCCTCGAGTCAAGATAACATACCATAAATAGCAGCAGGAATTAAGGGAGCGGTTAAAAAACTCTCAACACATTTAAGCAGTCTATTTACATTGACGCGTACAACATAAAATGATTTCGGCTGAAAATGGCCAAAAGTAATCTACAGGGTGTCCGGTAAATAGTACGACAAACTGTGGTGGCTGATACCTTAGTTCAGGCCCTATCAAATGAACACAACATATGTTCCCCGAAAAGTTACAGGTTTCGAGTTACAATCGAATTTCGGAAATTTTAGAATTTTCTACCTTGCATCAGACTTTTCCATTTTACTTGCTGATTAATAGTTTTCGTAATACTTTTTGTACATCAAATTAATCTTGAATAGTTACTCTATGCTTTAATAAGTCTCATATTCATCTAAAAGAAGAATATATTGGCGAAAACGCCTTCCGTTTAACAATTTTCACTTTCCGTTTTTCTTAGTGCTCAACTTTGAACTGTAGTGGTGAAAAATAAATGTATGTAGGATTTTTGTACAAGAATCTTAAAAACTTGCTTGAATATTGGTGATTTTGGGAAGGTAAAATACTTGCGTATATTCATTACGAAATTTGTCAAACCAAGCTGCTGAAGTACACACGTGCCCATTTGTTGAAATATTACTAACGTAAATCTGAGGAATAATGAGAAGTAACTTAACGCGGATCGTCATGGTCCAGTGAAATAAGGTATTTCCTTCTAGCGATTAACTAATTACACGAAATAATTGTGGCCAATTTCAATTTGGAAAATATGAAAAAAAAAAAATGCTCGGTTATTTTTTTGAAATGATACGGAACCCGTTTAGTGCAGATGAATTGGGCGTCAAAAACCAGCTATTTCATTGTTGTTGCATGAAAAATAAGGTGTTGAATAATCGATTTATCTAGTAAGAAAGTACTGAAGGTAAAGGTAACTTTACACTAAAACATGTTTTAATCTGGCATGAAGAGTTTATGGCAAAAAGAAAATACCTTATTTCACTGGACCATGACGATCCGCGTTAAGTTACGTCTCATTTTTCCTCAGATTTACGTTAGTAATATTTCAAAAAATAGGCCTGTGTGTACTTCAGCAGCTTGTTTTGACAAATTTTGTAATGAAAATACGCAAGTATTTTACCTTTCCAAAATCACCAATATTCAAGCAAGTTTTTAAGATTCTTGTACAAAAATCCTACATACATTTATTTTTCACCACTACTGTTCAAAGTTGAGCACTAAGAAAAACGGAAAGTGAAAATTGTTAAACGGAAGGCGTTTTCGCCAATATATTCTTCTTTTAGATGAATATGAGACTTATTAAAGCATAGAGTAACTATTCAAGACTAATTTGATGTACAAAAAGTATTACGAAAACTATTAATCAGCAAGTAAAATGGAAAAGTCTAATGCAAGGTAGAAAATTCTAAAATTTCCGAAAATCGATTGTAACTCGAAACCTGTAACTTTTCGGCGAACATATGTTGCGTTCATTTGATAGGGCCTGACCTAAGGTATCAGCCACCACAGTTTGTCGTACTATTTACCGGACACCCTGTATAATATCTTTATATTACCTGTATCATTAAGAGAGAGCGAGTCAGCATCGCCGAGTGAGGTCGGCGTGGGCGGCGGGTCGCGCAGATGGCTGGCGATGCTCATGACGGGCGGCCGGTGTGTGGGTGTTGTTTGACGGGACCCACTGGATTCCGTAGATAGACCGCCCACGCTTTTTGTGTCGTCGTCTGGGTAGAAAAATATCATTTAAGATTTTTTGTACGAAAAAATATTTAGGATAGTACTTTAGGAAAGTAAGTTTAGTTGTGTCCATTATCAACGAACGGGGGGACCAGGAACAAAAGCTGACATTGCTTTTGTTCTGTTGTGTGTTTGCGTAAGTTCTGTTTTGGAAGAGTTTAAGCATCATTGATTGACACGTTTCGGTGCTTCGCAGAAGAAGGCCCAGTCGTCCGCCGGACATACTTTTTTCTTTAGGTATATATACCTGTGGACTCGTCAGTGCCCAGCTTGGAGAGGTAGCCGACGAGGAAGGCGAGCGTGTCCTGGTCCAGGTTGAACCACAGCGGCAGCAGAGACACCTTGAGGCAACACTCCTGGGCCGAGAGCGCGGGGTCGGGACGCAGGTGAACAGCTTTTACTATCAACTAACAGATAGAAAAAATGTGAATAAATTAAAAGTGTTATAAAATCATCTTTTATTAGTCCAAAAATAGCAACTGTTCTATTGCAATGTAAAGCCACTTCTCGCAAAGGGAAAGACGCGAGGGATGACAATTCAGGATTCATTTTGGAGATCAACAAAACTAGTCATCGTATCCCAAAAGAAGCGCATACGTAAATGTGCAAATAATCGGTTCGTTTTCTATGATACATCTGTAGTGACAATAATCTAAAACTATTTACACTTGTACAACAATTCTGTACAACAAAATCCAGTCATAAAAAAACAGTATCCCCCATATATACATACCATATGAGCGTTCTTCCTCTCCGGTTCGTCCTTCAGCTTGTACTGGCTGAGCAGCTTGTTGATGTCGCTGCAGACCAGCTGGTCGATGACCTCGATCTTGCTGATGGCAAGGGTCTGTCTGGAGGCATGGATGCCGCCGGAGGGGTAGATTTCATATTGGAATTTCACCTGGGTAAAGATAGGTATATAAATGTATGTAACCATTAAGGTGTAAGGCATATTTACTTAGGCTTGAGAAATAGTTTTTCGTAGTAGTTCGGAGCAAAGCAGTTTGCCATTATAGTTTTTTAGATTGGTCTCGATGTGGGTCTTCCCAAGCCGGAAATTCTCCGCTTTTTGGAACATGTGTACATTATATTTTCTTCTCCCTTTTTCCAGACTTTCTAACATTGTTTCCTATCCACATTACCTTGGACAGACACAGCTTGACGCGGGTGTGATGGTCCCGGTGTGGCCCGCCCCTGGCCCGCAGCTCGCGCCGCTGCGTGGGGCGGGCGGTCCGGACCCTCTCGCTGCCGGTAGACCAACGCACACCTCCAGAACGATACGCTGCAGCTACTGCACGACCGCTCTCGTATGGCTCGTAGTCTTTACTGCGTCTTGGGTACGAAAATACACAATAAAAATATAATCCGTAACAGTTAAAAAGCAATAATGGATTCAGGGTAGATTAAGGGAAATTTAAAGGCATCGCTATAGGTCGCCTTAGATCTGCGATGTGTCAAAACCTTCACTTGAGTCAAATTTTATCTAACATCCGCTTAAAAATATATAAAATAAAACAGATGAACCAATTTCCGCGATCTTTGATTTGTGAGAGAATCGGAAATAAAATGATGTCTGATGGCAACGAGAATTCTGTACATACGCGCGTAAAACCGCGGGTAACAGCTATGCCATAACATATAAAACTATATGACAATACATACTTGACAGTAGTAGGCGAGCCCTGCTTGCGCTCGGTGTCGATAGTGACGGTCTTCTTGGCGGGCGCCGCGTCCGCCGGCTTGAAGTCGTTGCCGCCGTACATGTTCCACGTCACGCTCATCTCGCAGAGGGTGTATCTGTAGAATAATTATAAGATAATATGATGTATATATTAGTAAGTATAAAAATATTTTTCTTACTTAACGTGTCATGTAGCAAATAGTAGGGCAAACCGAAATGAGCTTTCCAGGGGTGTATTTTGGTATCAATCACAAAGCAAATTGAATGTACCATAGTAAAGCAAAATTTTAAATTCACTTGAAGATCATAATATATCTAATGGAGTGCCGCTAGCTCACGCCAGAGAAGTTGTGAAAATAATAGAAGAGACTTTAAAAGAATTGGTGTTTAGTCAAAAAAGCTAGTGCCTCGGGCACGGTGAAGTAGTTGTCGAACGTGTACACCGGCCCGGGAACTATCCAGTTGACCATGGGCTCGTCCAGATCATTTTATATTGACCTACAGGCTACACCTTTACATAAAGTGTTACCTCAACATCGGCAGCGGGAAGCTCTTAGGCGCCTTCAGCACGTCAGTCCTGGCCGCGGGCACGGTGAAGTGGTTGTCGAACATGTACACTGGTCCCGGTCCTATCCAGTTAACCACAGGCTCGTCTAGGTCATTGTACATAGAACTATACCTAGGTATTAAGTGTTACCTCAACATCGGCAGCGGGAAGCTCTTGGGCGCCTTCAGCACGTCAGTCCTGGCCGCGGGCACGGTGAAGTGGTTGTCGAACATGTACACTGGTCCCGGTCCTATCCAGTTGACCACAGGTTCGTCTAGATCGTTGTCCATAGAACTATACCTAGGTATTAAGTGTTACCTCAACATCGGCAGCGGGAAGCTCTTGGGCGCCTTCAGCACGTCAGTCCTGGCCGCGGGCACGGTGAAGTGGTTGTCGAACATGTACACCGGCCCGGGGCCTATCCAGTTGACGACAGGCTCGTCTAGATCGTTGTCCTGGGTGGATGCTTGGGTTTCTACGAAGCAGTACTCGTCGTCTGTGTTGCCTCCATCGCTACTGGATTTTGTCTGGAGAAAGACATGTTACATTTATTTAGCCGTTTTACGCTGAATAAATTACTGTAAAGTACATAATAGGTAGCCTAGAATGCGACAGTTGCATAATATTGAATAAGTATTTTTTTACGGCAGATTCCCATGCTGATGACTGATTTAGGAGTATAATATGCACTACCATAAGATTTTTGAATGTAGTGAACCGATATAATATGCCGGGGAAAATTTAAAAGAAATAAAACTCACAAAAACATACCACTACTAAAAAGTCATTAAAATCTCATCCTCACCGATTTCCTCTTAGGTTTCCTCGGCGTAACCTTAGGCGTGGAGGTCGGATCGCCCAACTCCTTCGCCACCTGCACATTAGTAGGCTTGGCCTCCTGCGCCTCCTCAAACATGTTCGGAGGCAAGTCCTCACCCTCTATAGACTGCGGTTCTTCCTCTAGAGGTTCTGATGGGAGTCGGACCTTCATGTTGGACTCGTCCGGGAAGAAGAATATTTCCACGCCCTCCTTTTCCGTCGAGCTGTGGAGTTCGTCGTCTTCTACTGTAGGAGATACAAATAGAAATTAATACAGGTTAGAAATAAATATTGTTATTATTGAGATGAACGTGCGAGCAACAAAGCTAAGATTAATCGACGAACAGACGGTATCTATATATTTCGCTTTTTGAAGAGGTGTATTTTAAAGTGGAAGCTATTATAGTTAAGCATTGCAAAAAATAATACACTACGACTAGAATTGATATTGATAAGTAAGGTATTGGATGGATTGGTAAGAAAAATACATATTGATAAGTTTTGAACAGAGCAATCAATAAAAGTAAACTTAAATAAGTCGATTATAAGACACTTACGGGTTGTGTTGGGACTCTCTTTCATGGCCTCTGCCATTAGATCATTGACCTGTTGTATTTCACTAGGTGATAATTCTCTTATTTCTTCTATAGGTCTATCTTCTAGTCCTGAAAAATAGCAAAATTTTAATAAAATCCTTTCGAAGACGAGACGAAACGACGAGAGTGTGATTAGTTTTAGTGTAACTAGTTACCGAACTTCTGTAGATTTTGTACAATTTATATCGCCAGTTAATAGCATACTTAAGAGCCCTTAGCTTGTCTCTCATTTGTAGAAATTGACAGATAGACCTCATGACAGACTAGTGAACCTAGCGGATTAGTTTAATCACAACAACCAAAATTAAACAAGTTAAATATCTGTTCTGAAAAATCGAGAGTACAATATATACTTTACTTACCTACTAAAGGCTCCAACGGCTGATCTGAGCATATACTAGTATGTCTCGACGAAGGATCAAAAGGCGTCTGCGAGTCCCCATCAGACGCTGCATACGTTAACAACCGACACAGCGCCGACGCGGAGTCCCAACAAGTGTATAAGGTGACCATATTGTTTGACGCGCTTAGATCCACTTGCGGTTGCTCGTTTGACTGAAAAAGGTGTAAAAAGTTCAGTATTGTAGTCAGAAGTTTTTTGAATGCTGAGAAGGAATTAAGAAGTCGTTAATAATGAAATCCCTATGAAATATATTGAGGAAGTAAAATTAGTAAAGTTTTAAGATTATTTTTGATGGTCAGAATTTTTTTAAATTGTTGTAGGGGTTTTTAGTGGTATTTAATAATGGAATCTCGATTTAATATGTACTGAAATCTCCGTCATTTGAATTTAAGAAGAATGTATCTTTAATGACATATTGTTTTCAGAGGATTAAGTGTAAGATGGCGCAGTTTTAGATGATATATTTTCTATGATAGATTGGTATAGGTTGAGTTGATTAATTAAATAATTTTATTTGTAGTTAGGTAAAGGTTAAGTGTCATGTTTAAAGTGAGCAATATCTTAGATTAATAGGCCTCTTTCAAATTGCTTAATAGAATACAGAATGTTATTTCCACAAATTATAATCAAAGAATATACTGTCAGATTCACTCCTATAAAAATCGCAACTAATTAGGACTATCTTATATACCAACAGTTAAAAATACTAAATATACTTACACAATTAGCCTTATCCTCCATCCTTAACGACAGCTCGAACAGGCCAACATCGACCACACACACATAATCTTTAACCACATCCGGGAACTTATCATCGTCTTGAGGCACGGCCACGTTAGGCTTCGTGCCGTTCAGATGCATTAGGAAGAGCGTGCACTCCTGCGCTAGGAAACGCAGGCAGGAGGTGTTGGTCGCGGCGATCAGGTTGCTAGAGACGCTGAAGTTGCCTAGAGTTACCACTGTTCTGATTGGCAGGTAGAGCGGCCTGGAAAATAGAAAATAAATATATTATTGGAATCCAGGTTTTCTTTACGATGTTTTCCTTCACCGTTTGTCAAAATCTTGGAATAATTCAGGAAGTATATAGAACTATGAAAATTTACATTGGTACTTGTCCGGGTTCGATACCGGTGAGTAATTCGCAGTTATTTAATTATATAATTATGGAGGCTCATGGAACGGCTGTTTCATACGATTACCTAGGAATTTAAGTATGATCACGATTTATGTGGTATTTATTTATTTAGAAAAAAGACTCGGCTCATTCGATAGGTTCTCAAGCATGGTTTTATGAGTATTTTTACAATGTATAGCTAAAGTACCAATCAACATAATTTCTTGCTACAATCAAATTACATTTCCATAAAAAATCCATACTATCAAAGACTACACAAAAAATCAGATGGGAAATTCCATATTAAATACCTGTAATCAACAGCGCAGTCCAGCACATGCACATGTAGTTCCGATAGCACAGTGGAGGGAGTGTACCCTGGGACCGGGTAGTCGATCACGTCGATGACGTCCATGAGCTGCGTGAGCCACGCTATGCCTTTGTCGCCTCTGTGACGGAGCGTCGCTTGCTCTATGCCTAGTGCTATGCAGATTGTCTGTGGGGAAATAGACAGGATTTGATTGAGCGATAAATTGTTAGGTTTTATGTAATTTAGATGAATTGCTTTGAAACAGATAAAAGTTTAACTGACCACCTTAGAAAAATGGATCCTAATGCCGTGTCTTGAAGCACAAGTAAATTATATAGTTAGGCCGAAATCGTCGCATCGAACAGTTATGTGGTCAACGAATACCTATTTTCAAAGTGCTGATTTATATTCTAGATCCTAGTTCATCTTTATTTACGCTCTGAAGCCGTGGAACGTGTTTACCATTATTTTTCCATTCAATATAAAGTCATGAATTACTAAAAAAAGTATATTTCTTTAGCCTCTTACCTTCAAATTAGGTGTCTCAGAATCCGGGTCCACTTTGAGTGCCAACGTGAACATGTCCTTCTTGGTGAGCCGTTCCTTGATGAGCACGCCTTTACCGGACGGGTATATCGTGGTCTTCAAGTGGGTGGGCAGGATGGTCCCGTATTGACGGAACGGAGGCTTCTCTGATGGTATCGTTAGAAGCGCTAGACGGGAGAATAGAAAAAGTGAAAAACTTATCCAAATATGTAATGTGATGAATAATATGTGACTGTACATTACATTATTGCTCCGTAAATAGAGAAATAATTCAGACCAGTGTCAATAAAGTGTCATACATGCATAATGCTTATTTATCACCTAAACGAGTAACATTGTTTAATTTATTTAATTTAATAGGTGTAAAACTTTCAAAAATCCTGCGCTAGCCGCAGATAAGCGAGGTTGTCAGTTTAATGTCCTGCGTATGATAAAAAAAGAATAAAAATAAAATGTCCTTTTTATTTTCAGGCACTCGTATTCCTCAAAAACTTTTAGACATTGAGAAAACAATTTATAAAGTAGATTAGCTGCAGTAGAAAAACTCACAGTCATGATAAAGCGTAGTCCTTTCAGCTCTGAGACACAGTTGCGCCGTCTTGGGTCGTCCATTGAGCCCGCTCACTTGGCACATAGACAGGCTGTAGGCTTCTAGCACCAGCTCGCCCATCTGACCTGGTACTACGCGTTTGTTGCTGTCCTGTATATCGTAAAAAGGTATTTAATTTTAACTGCCAAACATCTGTACCGATATATATAACATTTAGCAAGTTACGTAATAAGATGGCAGTGGCCTTGCAGTGCGGCGGAACCTTATTTATTATGATGTCTGGTTTAACTGATTTTGAGTTGAAATTTTGTAAACTGACTCTATACCTGATGTAATATTCACCCGTTTTGGATAGATATACCCTTTCGGTAACACCACACCACATGTATGGTTGCAGTTAGTAAGACATTTTTTTCTTTGACTTTCAAAACTCTCCGGAACCAAAGAGTGCTGATAAAATTCACTTAGCTTTTGCTAAGTCAATTTTAATTACTAAATAGTTAAAAAATATATGATACGTGGCACTAATGTCTCTAATTACCTACCCTATATTTGTAAGTAGAATACTTAAATCACACAGCTACACAAACTCACCCTAACAGGAGTATAAATAGTCAGCAGTCCCTTCCCGACTTTGAGAGTGAGACAGAAGTTGTGCGTCTCTGTCGTCTCTAGCGTCTGCTTGCTGGTACCGATGCCTTTCCGCAACTTGTTGTCGTACGTCGAGTAGTAGAGGTTCTCCTCTTCTGAAGAAGTGCTGTCGGTGTCCGAATCTAAAAGCGGAAATAATATTGTAGTATTATGCCACGAGCTTTAATTGAATAGTTTACAATACATGTGTGTATGCGATGTCAAGAAATGGGATTTTTTGTAATAAAACCTATAGTTACAAAGAAAGAAAGACGATATTTGTCGGTATGCTTTGCCCTTATATTGCAATCTTCTTGGCTAGTCTGGTGACTACACATTTTACACAAACTTGTATTAATTAGAGTATTTATTCTAAGGAAGTAAGCATGAATCGTTGAATCTGAACAGTTTTTGTAGTCACCAGTTCACGACTTAAGAAAATGGACTACATTTTATAATTTTAATATAACCACGGCACATTATCTGCAAATTTATTGTAGCATTAAATATAAGAACACTATGGCACTTGTTTAGGTCGCACAAATATCCCAATTATGTTTTAGAAAAGCTATAATTGATTTCGTAAGGGTAAAAGAGACTAGTCCCTTATATCTCACCATAACCAGTGCCTTTACACATGCCAAAGGCAGGGTTGAGCGTGGGACACACGAGCGGGCTGATGTCGAACTGGTCCACGATCTGCGGCTCCCACAGCAGCAGGTCAGAGTTTATGCGGTTGTAGATTATCTCGTATAGCTGCTTCGATCTGGTTGAAGAAATTAATATTTATAAAATAAATATGGAACAAATAAGGTGACTAACCAAAATCTATCGCAGTTTTAATAAAGTCAGAGAAGTAAAGGTTGGAACTTGGAGTGTAATTGGGATAAAAATAAAAGGATTGATTAGAAATTCTGAAGGCTACAGATTACCAAGCAAAATAATATATAAAGAAAGCTTCTCTTCAGTTTCATTTTGTACAAAATAAAACCTCCTATAATTAAAAAAAACCGTAGAACTAAATTGTCCAAGCTGTTAGGAATTCATATCTGGCAAAGTGTTTCCGGCAATAAAGTACAGACAAAACAACGGCCACACCAATATTTTTTGACGAGAATTATTACAATGATACTCACTCAAGCTGCAAACTGAGTATGGGCAGTATAAACTCTAGATGTATGCCAGCCAGTTCTATGGAGCTGCTCGTGAACTCTGACATCTCCTCGTCGTTGCCTGGGACTATTAGCTCTTCTTCTTGACCTAAAAAAATATTATTACATTGCTTTTTTATTTGTTTTAGTTAAGGTTCGTTAGGCCTCCAGCCTAAATGTTTTTTTTTTATTTTAAAGAAAACAAACAGTAGAAATATGTATTAATGAAATTAGACATGTCTAATAAAGTTGCATTACGTTCGTCTAACACTGACAAATTAATATTTGTTTCTTTTTACCATGGCTCCTATTTATATTCAATTTTTGTTAGGCATATTTTGAGCTAAATGGGACTTCATATTTTCCCTACATACTAATTGACTAATTGTTTATTGGTGCCTTATTTTTGACCCCTTATTGCGAAATATCACGTTACTGCACATAAATTATCATTGTACATAAACAATAATCTACAGATTGTACAACAATATACATATAAAAAACATATTCAAGAATCCTTACATTGTTGCGGCGTACTCTCATGCTTCGTAACACTCTGATGCGCCATCTTCTTGCCGCTGAAGGGACTGGGATGGTTGGGGCGCAAGTTGTTCATCATGTACATGGATGTCGTCATGGGGTTCATAGCGGCCGGCTCGAAGTTCGGGGCCTCGTCGTGGAACGTGTCGAACGGACCCTTAGGCGATGACTTCGGTTTGAAGGTTATTGATATTCTTTGAAATAGAGAGAGAATTGGTTGTAATATGAAATTATGAATAAAGGATAATCTAGTAAGTAGTTAACTGTAACAGTGTTTTGAGGTACAGAGCAATATAAATATAATAGTTCAGTTTTTATATTAATTTTAAGTTAAATAAATATATCCATTTCCATTAGTAATCATGAAAAGAGCAGAAAAAGATATAGGAACTGCTTAAACGTTAAATTAACAGTTTAACATCAATCATGCTTTTATAAGCTATAATAATTCGACATTCTGCAGATTTTATGTGATGAACGTTTTTGAGCCTTAAGCGTAAGTTAATAAAGTTAAATAAGTCTTACGTCGGTAAAGCAGTAGTGTTGACATTGCCACTCAGAATGTTGCCTTCACTGACATTATCGTCCATAGTAGTCTTTGCTATGTGTGTTCCGGGGAAGGTCTCGTTCTCCTGTTATATGAGTGATATTATTAAAAAAAAAAAAAAAACCCAACTGCTTAAAAAACACTTTAAATTAAAACTGTAAAGTAAAAACAAGACAATATAATTGACTGTAACAGTCGGGAACCATTAAAAAAGCAAATTAGTTTTAATTTAAAGTGTTTTTTATGCAGTCGGGTTTTTTATTTTTTTTAATTTATTCATTTTTTATTTAACACTTTTTAGTTAAAATCATAATACGTCTAGCTGTTTCTTAAGGTTTCACCAGCGTACCAAGAGAACTTTTGGATAAAGAAAAAATTTTCACATAGTATTGTTCTTTTTACGTAAATGATATACCATTTTGGAATCCTCGTTACAAGCCCTTTAATTTGATACCCATATTGTGGCAAACATATTTTTCTTTATTTTTTTTCACCTCAATCTATGGCACCTCGTGGCCGCCATGTTGGTTTTTGTGTGACGTGACATATCTAAGAACACTTGGGTAATCGATACGAATCCCACGATACCCTAATTATCGAAATCTATTCGGCCGTTTCGAAGATATGAGGTAATAAAGAATATTACACACATACATACATACAAGATACGCGCGAAAAACATAACCCTTCTTGGCAGTCGGGTAAAAAGGGCATTTTTATTGCTTAAGTTTCCGAATATAATAAAACTTTTTTAATTACTCTCTTTACTGCTCAACTTCAACCACTTCTATAATAGGTGATGACTTTTTAAATACAGTAAACTCTTTATTTCACCGATTATTCAGATGTAAGTCTATTGTTTGAACCGAATTCATCATTCAGTTTTTTATTCAGATTTTGTTGCCGATAAATCAATGCATTTACGGTGTCATGGTCTCGGGTAGTCTTTAAAGTTTTTTTTTAACTTGACATTAACTGGGTTTTCCCCAAAACGTAAAAATACATTAAATAAGGTCCAAGATCTTACATAATAGAACAAGTCGAGCACCGTCGACCTAACATTAACAGTAGTCGGCAGCGGCCTGACGCTCGGCGTCTGCTGCGAGCTGATGGTGGCGTTGTGGAACTTGAACACGAGGTAGTCGGGCCGGACTCGGCGGATCTCGCGGTTCACGCCTTGACGGAGGTCCGCTATTGGGAATCTGAGGGGGTAAGGGGTATTTTGATTTGGTTGGAGGGTTTGTAAATGAGCTTTCTTTTGGTTCATTTATAAGAAATTAATGACGAAAACTATGAATTAAAAATAACAACTACAGTACAGCTGCAAATGTTTCAGTTAGTAAATAGATGTGTATAACATAAGGAATAATAAACCTAGCTGTTAACCGCGGCTTTACCCGAGTGAATACCTAACTCTTATTCGGGACGAAGACGAACAACAACAAATTAGGCATCATGAAAATCGGTGCACCCGTTCTTTACAAATAGTGTAACTAACCCGATTTTTCAGTTTAACTCAGCTGCCTTTTACATTTATTGGTCCTTAAAATATTTAATTAGGTTTAACAGTTTCTTACCTAAGCACAGCATCAAGGTCTGGGCACTGCAGTGACATGTTGCACTGGTTCTGCGCGGCGACGGGCGTCGTCGGTGTGCCCGCGCTGTTTGACCGACCGCCAAAGAACGTGGCCGACATACGCTCGATGAGTGTTAGGTCGACATCCAAAGTAAATGGCGTGCATTTTACACTGGGAAATAAAAAATTACATTAATTTCTGCGAAAAAATGGGTAGGAAACAATGAGATGACTTTGTAATTAACAGTGATAGTAATCCCATAAAATATATATTTTATACAAATATATGCCTTTCATTTACGTGTGAAAGTTTAATCTTGGTATCATGTTTAGCCATTTGGTCTACAAACATCAAACATTGTTTTTAGAAGACATACTTAATTCACAAAGGTCTAGGTAATAAATGATAATTACTTACACAATATCAGTGGTAGGGTAAACAAGTTTCTTCTCCCCAGCCGTGCGCACGTACTTCGACGTCTGCTTGAAGTGAACGCGCACGTTCGCACGCGGCGGTGACGGCCCGTGCTGACTCGAACTTTCATCGTCATCTAGTGATTGGAAAATAAAGAAAAGTTAGTCTTATGTATAGGTATACTTATGTTATCTTGAAATGGTTTAACGATTTGCCTTTCATTCAGTTTGACTCTCGCAGCAGCAAGTTTCATATATCGTCTGACTGCCGAGTGACGTCACTCGCCACTATCTCTGATGTTAGGTATACACTAACCTTTGCACTGGAACCGGATCAGGTCGAAGCCTTGCGCCTCGTTCTCGTCAGCGTCGGTAGCGAAGTAGAGACACTCTCGCAGCAGCAGGTGTCGCACCGACGCCTCGCACATCGTCTGACTGCCGAGTGACGTCACTCGCCACTATCTCTGATGTTAGGTATACACTAACCTTTGCACTGGAACCGGATCAGGTCGAAGCCTTGCGCCTCGTTCTCGTCAGCGTCGGTAGCGAAGTAGAGACACTCTCGCAGCAGCAGGTGTCGCACCGACGCCTCGCACATCGTCTGACTGCCGAGTGACGTCACCTTCTCACTACCGTCTAGCGATATCTCTGATGTCAGTAGCCTAAAAAGGAAAAAAAATACCGAAAATGATTCACACATTAAAACTTTTAAATAAGTAACAGTCAATATACAGGGTGATACTGAAAGGATATATCTCCAAAAGAGATCAAGAGTACTCCTACTAAGTTTATTAGTGTTTGGTGACTTTAATATGCCTTCTGCGACACAAGAAATAAGTAGTTATTTTGAATATGTGAACGCGTATTGTGGATTTCGCCAGGTAAATAATGTAGTTAACATTAATAGCCGTACGTTAGACCTAGTATTGACAACATTATTAGAGAGTGAGTTGGAGGTACAACTGGCGGATCAACCGTTAGTTGATATTGACGTGCAGCACCCGCCACTTAGTACCTACATCGCAGGGACGCGGCGGGACAGTTAGGAAATACTGTGAAGTGGAATTTCAATAAAGCCAATTTCAATATTTTATATCATAGTTTAGAAAGTATTAACTGGGATTTTTTATATGATACGCAAAATCCGCAATTAGCATTAGAACAATTTTATAATTCTTTACATGAAACATTTAGTCAGTGCATTCCTTTAAAACGTCCTAAATCAGGTAATTCAAATGAAAGATATAAGTATCCAAATTGGTTTACGTCAGATTTGATTCAGCATATTAAAAAAAAGTGGAAATATCATAAGCTATATAAAATTACTGGTTGTCAAAACAATTACAATGCTTTCAGTGAATTCCGGTCAATAGTTAAACATAAAATTGCATCATTGTATGAAGTTTACCAGAACAAATTACAGCTTAACTTTAAAAATTACCCCAGAACATTCTGGAACTACATAAGAAGTCAACAGACAAAACGCAATAAGAGCCGGGTAACTAAAGAAGGAGTGGATTTGACTGAGGATGAGTCCGCGGAATGCTTTGCTTCATATTTTCACTCGGTTTATAGCAAACTACGGCCTTTGTTAGACCCGGCGGTGGCGGAGCGCGCGGGGCGAAGCGCGGGCTAGTCGCGCATACATATTGACAAGGTCACCTTAAGTGACATGCGTGCTGCTTTGCAGCGCCTTAAACCAAAACACTCAGTAGGTCCGGACGGAATACCACCATATATTGTTAAAGACTGCAGCTCAGTGTTTCAGAAACCATTATTGCATATCTTCAATTTATATTTAAGAGTAGGTCAGTACCCTGAGGCGTGGAAGTTAACTAGAGTCATTCCAGTCCCAAAAGGAGGTTCAAGCACTGATGTAAGTAGTTACCGGCCCGTAGCGGTGTTGTCGGCTTTCGCCAAGGTATTCGAATCAATTTTAAATCAAGTTAGTTCCCGTCTAAGTGACGCTCAACACGGTTTCAGATCAAGTCGTAGCACAGTGAGTAATTTGTTATCATTGGTTAATTACATGACGCCGGTTATTGACGGTGGGGGGCAAGTAGATGTCGCCTATTTCGACTTTCGGAAAGCCTTTGACACCGTTGATAACGATATATTATTAAATAAGTTCTCTGCAATAGGTTTCACACCTCATCTATTAAAGTTCTTTGCCAGTTACCTTGGCGAACGGCGACAATACGTCGAGTACGCAGGACGCACATCTAGGCCTTATTACACGTTTTCAGGAGTAAGTCAGGGCAGTAATTTGGGTCCGTTATTATTTATTATAATGGTCAATGACCTCCCTGAAGTGGTGAGCGCGGCGAGATGTTTACTGTTCGCAGATGACCTAAAGGTGTTTATGTCGGTATCGGACAATTTAGATTGTTATCAGCTGCAGCAAGATATTGAGAATGTGGTTTAATGGAGTAAGCAGAATAAATTATATTTTAATGTGTCGAAATGCTGTGTGATGAGTTACAGTCGTGCTCGCACCCCATTACAACACGGGTACTGTGTGGACGCGAGGGAAATGCAGCGGGTAACGCAGGTGCGTGACCTTGGCGTTCAAATGGTAACCGACCTAACTTATAGGAAACATATTACAGACTTATGCGGAAAGTCATTCAGAAATTTAGGGTTTATTATAAGACAGTGTAAAGATTTTAACAAGGTGGGAGTTATTAAAATTTTATATAATGCTTTGTTAGGAGCCATCTTGAGACGTGCGCCATAATATGGTGTCCCCATGAAGCAAAGTATAGCCTCATGGTGGAAAAAATACAAAATAAGTTTACCAGATTTTTATATTTAAAACTATACGGGGTACAGACTCGGGTACATCAAAGGGTAATAGGGGTATCTATTACCCTTTGATGTACCCGAGTCTGTTTGTACTAGGAATGGTTGGGTACACTAGACTTTCAGTTAGGAGGGATTTACTATTAGTGAAATATGTGGCTCGGGTGCTGCGCGGAGAAGTACACCACCCGGACGTGCTGGAGGCCCTGCGGCTGCGCGTGCCCGACGCGTACGTGGGCGCGCGCCGCCGCCCGGCCCTGCTCAGCAAGCCGGCGCCTAGGACTAACCTCCTAAAGTTCGCTCCAATGTCGCGAGCCATAAATCTACTTAATGTCCTCCATACCGAGCATATTGATATTTTTTCTTCAAGCCTGGCGAAATTTATAATGTCTTCACAAAAGTGCTTAGAAATTTTATAACAGATTGTTTTTATTTCTTGTTAAATTTTTGATTTTGTAATGTTTGCTATATTGATTAAGTGTTATGTTTTTTATATTCTAGTATAATGTAGTTCATAAGAATTTGTACTCATGGCATCGCTTTGGACAGTGAACAGTGTTTCACAATTATTATTTTTTTACCATCTGTGTATTTGCACAAGTACCTGTATTTAGCAAATAAATGAATTTGATTTGATTTGATTTGGTGTAAACTGTCAAGATGTTATGTTGGTGAATAAATAAATAAATAATTTTCAGCTCAAAATGAGTTAAAATCAGCCTCTATTCTAGAAATACTCTTCACCCCTTTTGGATAGATTCGGTAACACCCAGTATTAGAAAAACCTCTATACTACTACTCTGTACTCTTCACTCCTTATGTACAGAAATACCCTTGTGGTAACACCCTGCATAAAATGAACTTTAAATAATCTACATACCTCAAATGGTTTTTCCCGGTGGTTCTATCAAGAGCCTCATTGGCGGCGCTAAAGTCATCCACAACGGAGAACGGGTCCAAACTCTCGTAGAACTTAGTGGAGACTTCTTGCATTTTGGCGGCACTCGTCGGCGATATGCAGTCAGATCCGACGAGGTTTGGGACTAGAATATCCTGGGAAAGAGACAAGATTTGTAAATATTTATTTTGAGTATTATTCACGATTAATAGAGCCGAGTGGTAATACAGAACACCACCGAAGACATGATGAGGTTTTGATCCCCGAACGGGACAAGCATTTCTGTGGTCAATTTTTTTTAAAGTCAAGTGTTCTCTACGTAGCCGCGTAGGAGTGTGTTGCATGAACTAGTAAGGGAGTATTTAATAGTAAAAATATCCATTATGTCTGAATAATATTAAAGAGTGCCACAGTGACTTAAAGTGTGGTATTTTTCTTTACATTGGCTTATCAACAAGCTAAGAAAAATATGTTTTACCATGTATGTCACTAATTAGTACATGCTAAACATGTATTATATAGTTACCTTATGTAGTAAAACACAGGAAACGGACGCTATCCTTAGGCTGACGTGGGAAACTTCTGCAGTCGGATCGCCATCTATGTGAGGAACTGGAAACAAAAATCAAATTATGAAAAAAGAAGAACATTAAAGTTACCAAAATAGAATGTAAGTTATTTAACCGATTTTTCAAACAAATAGATCCCTTTAGTTTTTATTTGGGTTTGTACCACTGGTAAAAGCTAAAAAAAAACTCGTATGCGATCCTCACTTGGTCATCTGTGTCACCATTTTTTAAAATAATAGTTAGGACCAATACAATACTCATAATTTCTGTATGTGACAATAACCAAATATGTTATTTTCTATGTTATTGTCATGTACGTATGTATGTTAATCATAAGTGCCTAGCAATCGCATTGGGTAGCAAACGTATCTTCAATCATAGTTTTAAGCTTGTGTTACAAATAAATATATAAAACAAGCATACCCTTCTTGTTCCTCTTAATCCTGGGCGCTGCGCTGGGCATGTTGACGCTGGAGTTCATGCTGGTGCTCATCGAGCTCACCGATGAGGAGAAGCTTTCTGACATCTGGTTGCCGAGTGACGTCATGGGTAGGAACCGCTCGTTCTCCGTCTCGGAATCGTCTGGGAGTGAAGTAAAAGAGTTTATTATTCAGTTCAAGTATAAGATAATATCTGGTATATAATGGATATACTAAAAGGGGAAAAATAAAATATTAAATAATAATGGATATCCAACTGATGCAGGTATTCGACATCAAAAATCAAAATTAGGCCGCTAAAGCGATTTATTTGAGTCTTTACAGAGAAACAAGAAATGGACCCTCGTAGAAGCGGTTACATGGTGTGTTATAATTGTAGATGTCGAAAAATTTATGCGATAGATTCTGAAAGCTGTTAGGGAGTTTGAGAGATATTTTTTTTATGTCTAGTGGGCTGACGCGATAAGTAGTGAGGCGACTAAGTAGACAGAATATCATTATGATTATCTAGCTACATAAGGCTTACCATAACTAGGTCCCGACCACCCGTACATGCCTCCACCGCGCTTGGTGCTCTGTTTCTCAAGGTTGCCTAGCAACTGAGCCTCGATCAGCTGGAAGTCGGCCTGTCGCATCGGCTTGCACTGCATGTTCATACCGCTCGGGCGAAGAGGTATGTTGCTGGAAAATGAAAGACTAAGTTTAAAGTACCAATATATAGTAAATATATGATGTTGGAATGAGCAGTTACTTGGAATACTTAGCGACAAATTTGACTTCGAAGATCATATCAAAATATTAATTGTGATTATTACTCAAACTCGTGCATTTATACATATTTTTTAAACATTAAAGAATGATAAGTTTTGCTACAAAATATTTTAGCATGGTAGGTATTTTTTTCGACATGTTCTCGACAGCATAATTACTTTTTAATATTTGCGTTACTTTGGTTTTAAGGAATTATGTATAATAATATTTACCTGGTATCTTCTAAATGCGGCTGATTCAGAGCATCAACAAGCTCCAACAGCGTATGCAGCTGCCTCGGCGTTATAAACACGATGAAAGAACCAAACAGCATCCTGACTTCCACCTTCGGACCTTCCACCTCTTCAGTGTACTTCAATTTCAACGACAACTCCTGCTGACCAGTCAACTTAGCAAAGAGTATCGGGTCAGGATGGTTGAGCTTCTCATCCGGAGTCATCTCTCTAGATTCCGTACGGCTTTTAGCTTCAGCTATGATATCCTTAACCGGGTCTGGTTCTATAGTGGAAATAACACTTCTGGTCTCATAAAAAACATCCGATAAAGTGCTCTGGTAGTTCATATCAGGGGTTTCGACTAAGCTGTCAGTTTTGTCCGCTTGTGAAGATACGGACTTCTCCATGATAAGACTTCGGGCCATTGTACGCAGTTTTGATGGGAACTCGTCTGTGTAGAAAGTGACTCCATCGAATTTGATCTTTTTGTTCGTGTATGTTGCTACTATGTATGTTTTTGTTTTTTCAGGGTCTGTGACGTCCGGTGCTGGTTCAGAACCGGCTTCGTCGAAGTAGTCGATACTAGAATGATAAATAATTTAGTATCACTATCACTATCACTACATAGTATAAAATAAAGTCGCTTCCCGCTGTTTGTCCCTATGTATGCTTAAATCTTTAAAACTACGCAACGGATTTTGATGCGGTTTTTTTTTAATAGATAGAGTTATTCACGAGGAAGGTTTATATGTATAATACATGCATAATATAGTAGAGGAACACGGATAATCTTAGAGATTTAAGTAAATGAACAAATTTTTTGCGCTTACATTGCAAACGCTGGCTGAACCCTGCGAGATAGATCAAAATAATGTACTACAGTATTGTGCACCTTAAAAAGATCTACAAAAAAGTCCGCGATGGCATATGTCTATCTCTTGAGGATAACCCACAATAACCATTTTTTATCGTTTATTTATTACTTATTTACGAAAAAGCGATTTTAAGCTATACAGTATTAATCCTTATCCAATTAAGTACCTTTAATAAATTGTGCATGTAATATAGATCAATATTGCCCTTTACAGCATGTAATTTAAATGAATATTTTCGAAGATATTACAAATTTAAAATGCAGGGACATCGCGGTTGCGGCGGTAACGACCGGGGGGCCGGGGGGCGCGTGCCTATACCAAGTAGTGCGTCGAAGGCTGTGCTTCGCACTACAGAACTTTATGATTGTGTAGATATGTCGCAGACAAATAGTATAATTTGGCATTTTACATACGGCATCGTCAGTTTAAAAACGTTTGCGGTTATGTAATATGCCCAAGGCAAAATGTAGATTGCCGTGTCACTTTATAATATGCCTCAACATTTCATCGAAAATTTAAACACCATATACATAATGCCGAGGCAAATTGAAGTATTTAGTGTTTGAGGTTATCCAGCACGTCAAAAATGCTAAGGTATCCATAGACCCTGGGTCGTGAAGGACTCCTGCAGAGTATTTTTGGTCAAAAAACCATGTATTTGATCGAATATTCATATATTCATAGGCTCAGAAATTCATTGCTTGATTAGGTTCGACTTTGTGACAGAGATCAATAGGTTAGGTTAGGTTAGATATTGTGACCTTGCAACAGAGCGAGCGAAGCGAGCGACGACGACGTATGTAATTCAAAGTTTTTCTCGAGATTTTAATATGCATAGTCACCCTAAAATAACACTAACGTCGCATTATAACGATTGAATGATTTGACATTTTGCCTTCGGCATATTACATAACCGCAAACGTTTTTAAACTGACGACGCCGTATGTAAAATGCCATATTATACTATTTGTCTGCGACAGATATATTTATCTGTACGTCTACCTACACTATAGTGTAGGTATCAGCGTTGCACCCGAGCAAAGCCGGGGCGGGCCGCTAGTTATAGAATAAAGAATAATCAAAGTAAAGTTCTAAAGTAGTAGTAGTAGTAGTAGTGTCTTATTTAGGAAACCATTCCTAAATAAGACACTTAAATTATTTTGTAAGACTGACTTTTACATAAATATTAGTGTAATTTACGGAAAAATGCAAAATAAATATAAATCTCCATTTTTCAAGGGCACAACATTAGAATCTGTCATACCACGCCTTCATAAATAAAAGCGTCATCAATCAAATATTATTAATTTAGCAATCCAATAAAATCCTTATGCCCTTGTAATAAGGTACAATACTTGACTTCCGCATACAAGTACATTTCATACATCACGTTATTAAATATTCTATATATGTTATAAAAACAGCCTTGAAAGTCTGTTACAATTAGGATCGGAATGTAAACAAGATTGGAATCTTTTAACTGTACTATGACGTCATTATTACAAGAAAGTTAGGAAAAAAATATATATTGGTTTCTTCGGTTTACGCGAATGTTAGACATTGAAATAAGATACTTTTTACGGATTTTTTGGCGGTTTACATTGATTTTAGGTCCCGAGGTTTCGACACCTTTGCAGGTATCAGTCTGCCCGTGACCATGATATCCGCAAAGGTGTAAAAACATCGGGACGTAAAATCAATATAAACCGCGATAAACACCGTAAAAACTAGTTAATTAAAAAAAAAAAAAAGTTTTAAAACAATATTTAAATTCCACAAAATAAATCAATGTAAAATGTACAATATTTGAATAGACAATACAAATGTGTCATCTGCAATAAAATCAAGGTCTTTTATTCGTCGCGTTAAGATTATTCTAATCAGACGCCTGAATAGAGGTCATATGCATTAAGGCGGAAGTGCGGACGTAATTAGACATTGAGTATTCGACAGACTTTTTGGGGACAGATCAATGGACTAGAATCATTTTTGTACTTGAAAAACACACTGAAATACATATTAAGTTTGTTATTGTTTTTTTTTTGTAATCTTCATGATATGTTTGGCCTATTTTGGAAATAAAAAGATGAATGAATAAATGAGAGATTATTTTAGGAGTTGTTTAAATTAGGCACATGACCTAAATATAAATAAAATTAATTGACCTTCTAATTTAAGTAGATGTAAATTGACATGTTCTTTATTTTGTACCACCTTTGAGATTTCTTGATGGCAATTCTCACTTTCTGTTTCATTGATAAAATGTTTAGAGATATTTGATTTTGTGCAATATTTTGAAGAATACTTACTTCTTTATATGGACCTCTAGTGCGATGCCTCGGTCGCCATTTTTAGGAACGTGTTCTATTCTTATTTTTGTATTTTCAAATTTAACTTTTACTCGGCTTAGTACTGAAAAATAAAACATATTTATTTATTGCGGTATTTAAACTCATTAAGTATATTCATTCAGTGAACAAATAAGAAACAGACTTGCATTTAGATTTAATCAGCGATATCATAAATGACCTTTACAGTATGATTAAACTTATTAAAAATAAATTTAGTAAATAGAAAGTGTAAATTACTAATCATCATTATATTAATTACATACTAACCTCATTCAGACACTAATTAGCACAGACCAATTAATGTAACATTACAAATTATAAAGAACATTAAAAATATTTACAAAACTTTGAAACAATTTACATATTTTGACAAAAAAAATATGCTTAATCATGTTCAATTCTAAAACAGCTGTATAAACATTGTTCTTACTTGAATCAATAGCGTGTGCAAACATTTCGATTCCCTCGACTGCATGGGACTCTTGTGGGCCATCCTCCTCTCTGAGGCACTCCGCAGCCAGCTGCATGGATGATGACATGGAGGACCACATGGATTCCAGCATTGAGGATACTGTTTACAAAAAAATATATATTATTATTTTACGATAAATATACTGTTCCAGTGCACGGCAAAGACATCCTTTTTGTCTCTCCTTTTTTCTCATGTTTCAGTTGGCAGATTTACCTATGTATGAAATGTGAAGAAATGAGGTGAGACAAAAAGCATTTTCATATCAATTTATATCATATTATTTATTATGAATGATTTAAAAGATAGGTAGAAACACTTAATTGGTCCTTCACAATAACTGAGATTGAACCTAGATTGAAAAGGGATTAATTCATGGCATGTACTTTCTTTTTATTACACTGGTCCAGACCACTCTGAATTAAAATACCTAAGTAAAACTATCAAATTTTCTACCTAGTAGCAACACACAAAAAATGTCCTTAACCACAATGTCAAGTAACAAAATGTTGTGTTTATTGTAACCTTGTGACATCCTTCATGAATGCGGTCTTTTATCAGTAGATATGACAATGCATTTTACATAGAAGAGAGTAAGAATACTGAATCATAGATGGACAGTTAATTAAACAAAAGTAATTAGTACTTTATCCTTATTAATAATATAAATGTGAAAGTTTGTCAGAATGGATGTGTGGATATTTGTTACTCTTTCACGCAAAGACTACTAAATTTATTTGAATGAAACTTTACAATAATGTAGCTTATGCATCGGAATAACACATAGGCCATAATTTATAAAGATAGTGTATGAATTGTCATTCACGCGGGTAAAACCGCGCGACAGAGCTAGTATGCAATAAAAGTATTGAGTATTTATTAGGTTTAAATGCATGTAATACTATGGTTGTATGATTGGAATGCAAAACATAAAACAGATTGCTGTCTTTTAATATTTCTTGCCATAAAGTATCAATACATATAGGTGAGTGTACTCTCAAACTCCAAAAACTAAATAGTACATAACAAAGTTATAATAAATTACAAAGACCTTGTTAATTAGTTATGAATAAAATTAGCAATTATTTAACATATGAATTACCTGGTTCAGCCCGTACTTTGGGTTGTACCGTAAGCGAGAGGCCGTTGACCTTGACGATGGAGTCATCTTTGAACAGTGTGGACCACGGGATGGTGACTGTGATTTCTCTCATATGACCATCTACTATCTCCAGGGGCCAGTTCTGTGAGTCTCCCAGTTCATTGAGTGCCTAGAATAAGAAATAAATTAATTGTATCTGAGGGAGTGTGTTACAGGTCATATGAAATCATTCTTGTTTGAAAACACCTCTTACATTTTTAGAATCTTATCATAGTGCTGTGGTATGATAAGAAATTATCAAAAATAGGCATGTAAAAGTTCATATACTTTTGTGTGTATATTTATTCAAACTATATTTTGAAGGGTCTCGGCCTCACTGGTAAATTTGCACCTAACATAATTTTCATAAAATGTTCCTTATATGCATAGTAAATATTCAGTTAAGTTCTCTTGTATATTTTAGTGTGATTGAAAAACCTAGTGCATTTCATTTTCTATTGTGTGGAAATAATTTTATAAATGTTTAATGAATCTAGTATATTTAAATTGATATGATTATGCACACTAACACTGCAATGTTTATTCAAATTAGTAAGATAAAGTAGCGATAATTAAGAATAGCAATAACAATAGCTTGCATTAAAGCATAAGTGTCATATTCTTTATGTGGTTTTCTATTTACTTCAAGTAAGTAGATAAGAATTAAGTTTACAGGCACCTAAAGTTAACCATAGTGACGAAATGTGATCACGTACGAAGGTGTTCTTTGTTTGAAATTCATGAATAACACGTGTTGTTTCGTATTGCGCATATTTTATTGGCACACAAGTGCACACGTTTAAATGATAAGGCAAAAGTAACACGATGTCACATTACATGTAATTTAACATTAAATAAAGCTATATTATAAAATAAACTCACATCGCAGTCAAGGCTAACATCGCAAACCGTTCCAGTACCATTGTACAGATCCACACTCAGCTGATCCAAAGTCAGTTTCTCTTCAAGGAAATTACCAAGATACCGTTGTAGCAGATACCTGCAGGCTCTTTTTTTAATACTTTCCGACCATGGTAGATACCACAACATCTTCAGAACTTTTTAAAGAGCATCACACTGAGAATTTTTATTTTTGTGCGTAATGACTATTGTGATTTGCGTGCGATTGACTCGCGAACGTAAATAAACATAACGTTTCGTTTCATTCAGCTGACTGTCAAATGTCAGATTGTCAACCTCACAAAACAAAACTTGTCTTTAGTCTGTGGTCTTGATTAGTTTGTTGACAACAGGACAAGTTTATTTAGATATCCTAAGGGGGAAAGAGAAAGATTTTACATTCGGATACACTGTTCTTCGGTTTGGAAAAAAGAACGCAATTGAAGTACTATGTTTAAAAAAATATGTTTATTATTTGACCATTTTTTTGTTATGTTATAAATGAACGAATGATGACACGAAAATCATATTTACTAATATATCCATCATAATCCTTTTTTTAATGTAAATATGTATGATTTGAAACTTTATTCATTATTATCACTGAACAAAAAGGGCATATACGTATGAGCTGAATCTGTCTTATGTCGCAACTCAGCTGATTCTTTCTCTCCATTACAAGTATAAATAGTGACTGTGTAAAGAACAAAGTTGAGATGCGTCGGTAAATATAGTGTCGCCCTAAACTCGGCGAATCCGACACCGGCCTCAGAGTACGCGAAGCTGCTGGTGTTGTTAATCACTAATTTGATTTCAGCTCTTGATACCTTGAAGTTTTCTGAAATTAATATAAAAAATAGATATATCAGAATTCAGCAGAAGATAAACAATTTTAATGTGTAGTTGAAAATGTTTTATTAGGTTTCAGATAAAAGAAGCACTTAAAAACTTTAAAATTCAGGAACTGACTACTAAATTAGGAGAAAGTCTGACCGCTCCATAAGAATATTTAAATATTATGTAGGAGGTACTATGTCGTTTTTGTACATACAAATAGGTATACCTACACTAAACAAAATGTAGCTCACCGTTTTTGTTCTTGTAGTAAATATCTAAAACCCTGTTCAGAGGTACTCTTGCCCAAATTTTCTGATCGAAGTATAGCATCGTTTCTGTAACACACACATATTTTATTTTGTACAACAACTGTCACTTTTGATACCTTTGCAAGTTTTGTCCCAGTACTAAACTAAGATTTAGGTTGTTCCACTTAAAGACCAACGAAAACATGGATTATTCATGGATATAGGAAGACCTGGGTATTTAAAATCCACTATGATTAATTCTGTAAAAGTTACTAAAATATTTATTTCTTGAATCATCTACTAGCTACTTTCTTCTTATTTTCGTGAACCTACCGTATTTTAATTATTCAGGCATAGGTATGATATGCATTTTGCATTGCAGGAATTTACGAGGAGTTTGAATCTGATGATAAATTATTATTTGTCCTAATGGCTGACCGAAGATCACCCCTGTTTTCATTACTTTTAGAAAAAGTTTAATTAAATGATAGATTATTGTTCGTACCTTTACATGTTCCCAAAGTCATTAAAATCTTGTAGTATGGAGTCCCGATCGCTTGAATTCTTCTCATGAATCTGTATTCGTTTGTATTTTGGACAATAATTAGGACAAGAATAATTGATAAATTAAACTCTTTGATAGTCATGTTTTAATGGCGAATATCATCGATTTACTTGAAACTTGTGTACACGAACAGAATTAACTCGCAAAGTGTCAATCTGTTGTGTTATGTTTGTTATGTAAACTAGATCACACGAATCTATTGTTAAGTTCATAGAATTAATAGTTATAAACCTAAACACTGGGCCTTGATTCAGCTATTTTAAATGCATGCCAGTGGTAGGTCAGTGTACTAATTAATGATCGTAATGACAGTTAACAGAATGCCGATTATCGTAAAAATGATCAAGCAGGTCATTCAGTCAATTAAAGCAACTCTTAAATAGCGGAATCGAAGCCTAGCATACATATTATATGGTGTAGATCATATAGGTAGTAAGTATGTGTAGTAATGTGTTCAAAAAGAAACGGCTTTCAGCATTTATGGGAAATTGGACAATTTTTCAGGAGTCGAAAGGGGCATGCT
This sequence comes from Autographa gamma, assembly GCA_905146925.1. Lineage (NCBI taxonomy): Eukaryota > Metazoa > Arthropoda > Insecta > Lepidoptera > Noctuidae > Autographa > Autographa gamma. The sequence continues at coordinate 3,772,949 of LR989868.1, read as the reverse complement.
AACTTACATGTGAATTGAATTAAGAAATGGTTATATAAGGACTTTGATTCATTCCCCAAAAATATGTATGCTAAACGGGTTGACAAGAAAAAGCAATTCTCAGAAGAGGACACAATGTTTATGCTTACTGGAAGTTACCCATCTTTATAATAACATGCGTACTTACGCCTACATACTCGTATGTACGTCATCTTGTATCGTGCTTTAAAGTTTACACGATATATTAACTTAAATACGGTATTTATCCTGTATTCATTATAGTGTAGAAGGTTAAATACCGAAGAACTTGCCAATAATTAAGTATATTCAAGAAGGCATTATAAATTTCAAATCATAAATATTGTTTACCATACATAAGCTCGTTTGGGCAAGCCGATTTAAAACAATGAAGCTAGGTAATATTTACCTTTTTTCAGGGTAAACAGATGTCCTTTATTGCGATCAAGATAGACGACGAATATAATAGTACCTAATAAGGTAAATAGGTACCTAAAAAGTGAAAGGTTGAGGGCAAGCACCTTGAAATAAGTACAAAATTTGTGACGAAGTTATTTATTATCTACTTACAATAAAGAAATAAATATGTAACTAGGTACATGATTACCAAGTAGAAAGCACGTATTGAGCACCTTCGGCAATACCAGCCCAGGTCTCCTTGACAATCTGTTTGATGTAAGTCGGAGGGACGACGAACTCGTAGTCGTAGCCGGGGAGCTCGAGGGTGTACGTGAGAGGGATGCCCACAGCCCTGGTCCAGTCTCGGGAGGTACCGGTCGTGTAGTACAGGACATTTGCAGCGTTGCCCACGATATATCTGTCAGCCTTGTCGAGAGCGAGCTTGTCGATCTCAGCCGCCATTCGGACACCAGCGAGGTGGAGGATCAAACCGTTTTGAGGTAAGGTACCTGTAACAGTTGAGATATGTACTTAGAAACTTACAGAAAATCTCATTGTTTGGAATACTATCGTCACTAGTGTGATGGAATACATAGATTGAGTGTTTAAAATTCTCACCGTTGTTGCCCCAAGCGTACAGGAACATATTGCCATAACTGTGAAGAGATATGTAGAGGGCGGTTCTTGGCAGGTTGGAGAGCACGGCGTCTCGGATGACTCTGATCTCGGGTTCGGAGAAGGCGGTAGGTCCTTCAAAGATGATGGAGCAAGGGTTGGCGCTGGCCTGACTGGTGCCAAAGTGGTGGTCGAAGTTGCGGTTTCCGTCTACTCCAGGGCATTCATCAGCTCCTGCGTGGGACTTGGAGCGAGTTTTGCGCCAGAGTCGGTCCTACACACGCATTGTAAGAACAAGGTTAATTTACGCACAAATCATATAATTAGTAGACAAATAAGACGTAAACATTGAAAGGTTTAATTTAGTTTCGGTCCAAGGTTTTCGTTGTTTGTTTGAGTTATTGTGAAGTTGGTTATAAATCAGAAAATTAAGGATCAAGGATTGAATATTGTCATTGACCCGTAAGGTCGAACTTCTGAATTATAAAGAAAACATGACGACTTGCCTATGATGAATACAAATGCATATCAAAAAAGAGATTATATTTAACAAGGTACCCAATTACGCTTGGAAGGTTCTGAAATAGGTCAAAGTATCAAGCATGCTGTCAGTCACGTATCGGAATTTCTTAAGGACATGAATATTTACCTCGTCGATGGTGTATTCGTATCCATCGGGGTTAGCGAGAGGAATGATGATCCAGTCAATTTCTTGAGTGAGTGGGCTGCTTGACAGTTCCAAGACAAGTTGGTTGATGATGTAGATAGCCACAGGGGTGGTGACCCATTCTCTAGCATGGACCATAGCGTCGATGACGATGACGGGCTTCATGAGGTTCTCGAAGCGGGTGGTGGAGATGCGGACTAACTTAATCTGACGGCCTTCGTAGCTGAGACCCGCGTTGATAACTGTTACAAGGTCAGGGTATTCAGCTGCTAACTCATCCAAGTAATTGTTGATCTAAAAAAAAGCATATAAAGTTGTCAAAAAAGTTTGTGATTGGAAACAAGTGGTATACTTGAATATTTACAAACTTTAAAATCTTACTTCCTCATGCCTGTAGTAAGTATCGAAGCCGATGGAATCTCCACTGCGTTTTGCGGCCGCTCTTGAGACCTGGATCTGAGATTCTTCTTCACGAAGAATGCTAGAACATTAACAATCGATTATTAGGAGGAATAGCTTAATAGAAAAAAGCAGTTTTAAGGATTGTCAGACTTTTTATTTCTTAAAGTTAACTTATTTGATTTTCGTATGTTTTTTTAAGTTTTGGTTTGAAACCTTTTTATTCACATTTCAAAACTTACTCAGCGAGATTGTCAGCCATCTTGAAATAATCCATGTTCCTCGCGTCGAAGTATTGCAGCCATTGTTCTTTCTCTTCGGGCGACAGTCTGACGACGGCCTCAAGTTTGCCAGAAGCGGTCCTTGCAGCAGGCTTGGCTGATATAATGTCTAAGCTAGCTTCCAATTCAGCGATCTGGTCACCAAGACCGGACACGCGGTATAACTGGTGTCTGTGAAGGGTCAATAAATATAATTTGACGTTTTAGGTCGCCTTGCAGTTCGACAGTTCTGGCTAAATAATAATATATAATTTGTAAGGCCTGGAAGTATCTACTATCTTGTAAAAAAAAGTCCCAGATACAGCCAGAAGAGAAATTAAATTTTTAAGCCATACACAATGCCTATATCTTAGAGATATGGGTATAGTGCCATTAACTGGACTTCGTATCATATTGGTAATTAAGATACTTTGCCAATATCTTTACAGCTATTGACTTGCCACTTAAAGATTATTCCAACATTGTTTATCTACTAAGATGTGTATTTTCTTTATTATGAGTTTACGATTATTCATCACCACTTGACTACTGTATTACTTCAATCTAAGTACGACACATTTTACGATGTAACGGCACCAGTCACATTTATAATGTTATGACTGGTTTCTATGTGCTCATTAGCCAATTATTATTCTCAATTTAAGGAATCCTTATAGTATTATTTCTCTAGGTCCTTCGCTTTAAATAGGTAACTTAGCAACCGTTAAATCAAGTTCCACTAATATTACTTTAAGAAAAAAATGTGACGGATACATACCCTTCATATTTCTCATGACCCCCCTGGACCAAGGAGGCCACACACAGGAGCACACAAACCACCAACCGAGCCATTTTATAAACTGACAACTTATCACCGGGTGGTTACTTTATAACCTTCGATTACTATAATCCTTTGATAACCAACATATTTTATTGTAGCTCAAGTTCGAGCAATAAATAATTGTTGTTTATTAAAATGCTACCGGCGATTCGAATTATTTTTATCTACGATTTAGTATCTAAATTGTGCCTCCATATAACCCCTAAGCTGTTCATTGATTAGGCTCACTGATCTACCTACATAACTGTAACTATCTATATTTGTCCCACTCATGGCAAAATACTAAAATAAAGCTCTATTTAAATCTGTGTGTGTAGTCTGAGACAATGTAAGGCATAAGGTTAACTTTCTCACACATTACTAAGTTAAGTCTAAGTATGAATGCAAATCCAAACTGATATTGTACCACCTAGTAAGTAATTTGCCAGCTGCTCAGCAAAAGCCTCTTCTTCGATGTGAAGGATGATTATTACCCTCGATTACTGCCTTTAGAAGAGTTGTCTGGTGTTTTTTTTACCTGTCCATAATTACAACCTAGGTCAGTGCCGATAATTTCCTTCAAAATTATTACTTTAAAGTGTGTATCCAGCTAATCTCAGTCATAAAGATTGCATAAAATTATTAACACCCTAGAATATTCTATACTGGCTTTTGTTAACGTCGAAATTATCTTTAATTGATATACCTAATAGGCATTTCTTTAAAACAGGGTTCTAATCAAGCCCAATGTAGGTAAGTAGATACCTAAAATGTTCTCAGCAACTCCAAATCATCTTTTCCCTATTTGAATATGTCGAAACGGAATCCTATTTATATTAATAGACTAACACCATTGTAAAAGATTCTAAGGACCTAGTTTCTTTGTAAAATGTTCTTGTGATAGACAAGTTTATTTTTAGCGTTGGAATTGTACAGGAATCGTGTCCAAGATTTTCGTGGAAACGAAATCGGCAAATACGGATATTTTCGAGCCTATTGTTAAGAAAGAAGGTCGGCAAATAGCAAATACAACTGTTATTGAAGTAAATACGCAATATTTAGGCGAATAAACTCTATAATGATTTCTTAGAATTAAGGATTCCCATTGCTATGCTAAATGAAATTTCTTGGAGGGTCTTAAATTGTTCTGTTTTGGAAGTTTAGTCGTCAAGAAACTATTAATAGAAAACTTTTCAAAGAACTTTCCAAACGTTTGGTAGAATCTACTCGTGATCAGAGGGCTGGTTTGTTCCTTGCACAGAGAATCGGCATAGCCATTCAACTGACGATGAGTTCTTTGACGCTGTTTAGTTTTTATTTATGTACGTTTTAATTTTAGTATAGTTAAAGTTTGTTCTTATATTAAAATTAGATTTAATTGTGCTTATAAATAAATATAATAAAAAACTTATTAAATAAAAAAAATAATGATAATAGGATACCTATTGGATTGGAAACTACAAATTATTTACTTATTGAAACTGATAGAGATTAGGTAAATATCTTTAATCAATGCAATAAAACAACGATAAGTGTGTTCAATGTTTTAATTTATTATATCAAAATTAATTTATCTTGTCAATACTGTTTCTTTTACAAACTGAGAATCTGTTGTGACTGACTTGGCTACTTATTTTAAGTTAACATGTTAAGTCTTTAATTTACAATTATCACTAAATACACATACAATCATAATTCGTGTTTCAACATATATTTGACATATATTTTCTTAATACTTCTTTTGAAGCCTGAATGTCTCCAAGCGTAAATTATTGGATCACAGAGGCTGTTACATACCCCTAACAAATACAGAGGTCCTAAGGTTAATACTTCTAAAGGTATACATTCATAACCATTCTTCATAATATCACATTTGACATACATTATTACAGCTACATAGTACGGGGCCCATGTGCCTAGAAAACACAGGGTTACTAAGAGAACAGTGGTGACCGCCTTTATTTTGCTTGGATGTGAATTTGGTCTGCAACATCCAAATTTTCTTCTCCCACTTTCACTTCTATGAGTTTGAGTATCGATATCGATTTTCTGCATTTCTATATGCTTTCCCTTTTCTAAACAGTGGGATATGGTGATGACTACTGTGGGTAGTTCAGCGATAAAGGCCTTGTTAGTGTAGCTTGTTTCTTGGAACTCTCGTATTTTGTCTACGGCTTTGACGGCGCTGCGAAGGATAAGGATGTAGAGGATGCAGACCATGATGATGACGGACAGCACCAGGATAGAGAGGACGAGGAGTAGGGCGGAGGGGAAGACGGCGATGTACCAGCACCGGTAGTCGGTGAACGTGCGCCCCGTCCAGCCCATAGCTGGTAGAGTTGATATGAATATACCTGTTCGAATCGGAAATCGAGTAATTAGAACTTGTATACATCCAAAAACTATGTAAAACATTCTTTGTTAGCGAACAGGAATTCGCAGGAAGTAGCTTCTAAACTAACAAAAGTTAAAACTAGTGTTATTAACAAGCATACGTTGAGAATAGTTAATGATATAGTAAGCTAAACTACTTATTATTTACAAGAGACAAAAGTACACAATAAACAAACTTTGATGAGTCAAATAAACAGTACAATTGTTTAAATTTCAAATGTACTCTGTACTTTGACTCGCACTTAATGTTTCGAGAAATGACGTGAATAATTAAATCATGCACGAACAGTACGTACTTACACTATGTCTGAAATTGCTTAAAAGAGTCACGCAGCTATGTTATTTACAAATATCTTATGTTTAAGCAAATTTACAATTAAAGCTAAAATTATTACATAGAGAGCATCTTGACATGGATAAGAGTAACAGACTTAATTAATAATATAATTCTACGTGGTCAACTAGTGAGCTTACTACACACCTTACATACATGCTTCTGCAAATACTTTTTATACAAAGTCCTGACGTATTTCTGGAAGCCTTTATGCCACCACGCGTATATTACAGGGTTTAACAAGCTGTTTAGAAAGGCTAATGTGGCTAAAGGACCTCCAAGCAACGTTCTCATGTGCCGACACCTTGGATTCGTCAATTGGTCTTCACAGAAAACAAAAAATGTAACAGTTATGAAGAAAGGCATCCAAGTTATCATAAAACTTCCAGAAGTTAACATGACTATAGTAATTGCTCTCCACTTATTCGGTTCCTTTGGCTTTCGACTAATCGCATTGAGATTACAAACTTTTTTAACCTGTTTCTGAAACCTTGAAGATTTGAAATCCGACATTGAGAGATTGGGATTGGAAACCTGGGATTCTATAGTGCAAATACTAAACATAGACTGGTTTGTAGATTCACACTGCTTGTCAATATTTCTAAAGCCGTTTGTCATTGTTTGATTAACATTGAGGTCATGGTTGCTTTTAGATTTTATAGCTATTGTGGGCTTAACGATGGTACCTACTTTGTTTACGTAATTACAGTGAAAGGATGCACTTTTGACCAACTTGCATTTTGTTTCTTGTGGTATTATGCATTCTGGGTTTGTCTTTTTGGTGATAGTGCCTCGAGTGATTCTTAATTTGGAATTTTGTTGAGATGCCTCACTTGCTTTGATGTGCTTTACTCCTGAGTTCATTTCTCTCACAGTTTTTAGAGCGCGTACTAGTATGATGGAGTATAGGATAACGACGGTTGTGATTGGTACGATACTGAGGAAGGAGTTGATAAGAATGAGGCTGCCCGGAAAGAGAGCGACGTAGTAACACCGTGTGAGCATCAGCTCGGTGTTCGTCCATCCTGTTGCTGGCAAGAATCCAAGCGTTATACCTGGAATAGGGTTAACACAAACATGTAAATACAGATATTAGCTACATATATTAGTTGTACAAAGCTTTGTTAACATACAACCTACATAATGATTTATTGTTATTTATAATACAAAATCTAACTAATTTTAATCTGCCTTAATTTAGTAGAGATTCACAACTTTACTTAAATTTTTTAAAAAAAGATCAAATCAAGAAGCGGACTATTCTAAAGCATTATAATTTATTACTCACTGACTAGCCATATGCAGAGGATGCCGATCCTGACTCTAGTCGTGTTGAACCACCTCTGGTAGTATAGACCGTGGAGGATGTAGATGTAGCGGTCCACGGCAATCAGACCGACGCTGAAGATGGAGACCATTGCGGGACATACCAGCATACCTGGTGAAGTAAATAATTCTTCTTTTAAGAAACAATTTTACTCTACCTCTTAACTTCTTTATGGCAATCGTCTCTATATTGTGACAGCCAAAAATGCTGCTTCGAGAACTGCAGTGTGCATGTTAGGGCACGAAGTGCAAGATAAAATGCGTTCCATATTTTGGGGAGTGATACCCATTAATCTTAGATTAGTTGTGTCTATGTATCCCCATTTGGATCGATTCAATTTGTCTTTGTTCTGCTTTTTTCTGTCGATTCTGTCGATACTGAGACATCCCGGTTAGCCAAGGCAGCGATTTTACAAATAGGATGTAATGAGGTCTACTATTATTGCGCTCATCAGTGGGCGTCACAGCCGCGTCGGCGATCAGCGCCAACAAACTACAGAATTTGACATTTCAGACACGACGTGTGACTCGCGCCTCTGGCGAAATTACTAACGGTAGCCCACTTTGAACATACCCGAGTGTTATCAACCCCGATGACCTCTGTATGTCATGTATAAAACTGGTCAGACACGAAACTGGTATCATGACATCGCCGATTGCGGATCGAAAGTATTTAAAGCAAAACCAAAAAGTTCTCGGGATAAAAAAAAATAATAATTTATGAGATCATAATAATATACTCTTGCCTCAAAAATTGTTTTTGTGTATTTTACTGAACTTCTAATAATGAGAGAAGTTTTGTGTGCTGTAGAAAAAGTAGGTATCATTCTATGAATGATAAGTAGATATTAAGTATATTACAGACATCCAACTAAGTACCCGTAACACCGCCATGTTTTTGTGCAAGCCAATTATTTTATGACAAATCTACCTTACCTATCTATTATGAGTCGACAAATATTAATTCAAAGGTCTTGGTCTTGGTCTTGTTTTTTAAAAAATATCTAATATTAATAAAAGGGCATTTATACGTCCCACTGCTGGGCACTGGCCTCTTCCTACATGGAGAAGGCATTGATCACCACGCTTGCTCACTTGCGGAATGACGATTCCAAACTCCAATTTTGGATGATTAAAAAATAAATTAGATGAAAATTATATAGAGAATCTTGGTTTTCAGACAGATAACTGTTAAAATAGTAGGAACATAAATACTATAGCAAATTGAGTTAGTAGTCATCGTAAAATGATACATCATGTTTTTATACATTGTACATACCTATAATGAATAATTATATTTGACAAAAACTTAAATATGACAATCTGTATGCCGTTTTTTGTATGAACTAGGTAAAAACCGCTCAAGTACATACGGAAACTTCATTAAGTAGTTGTGCCAATTTAATTTTAAAATCACACAATCACCCGTAGTTAGTGGTTTTTTTAAGATAAATTTTACCAAATTTCGCAATAGAGCATACCTGAGCATTGAAGGTTAATTAATATGTTCGCAATGGGAACAGATGATGGAATTCGAGATAAATATAATAACACCAAGCATAATAAATGATTCTGCCTTGTTATTTTTTTATACGGGAAAAAACCCTGCTCTGAATATATATTTAAGAAATGATCAGAAATGAATATGAGTCAAAAAATATATCCAGGAATATTTCTTGTAAAATACTATTATTTTTTATACGCTAAAAGAAATACAACGGTACGTTTACGGATTGTTATTTTAGATGTAGAAGGATGAAATGAAAGTAATAAAATGAGATCATCTCTACATAACAGATTTTTTATCAAATATTTTACTATTCCTAGTCTTTACATAGTAAATTACTCATAATAACTACGTTATTTAAGAACCGGTATTTATCATACTGACACTCTACTAAGACCAAGTGATATAATTGAAAATCAATAATAGAGCAAACCTAATTCTAATGCCTCAAAATCTCGATCAAACCAGTTATTTTAAAAAGTTGTAGATGGTATTAAGATAAAGCTTACCTATTTGAAAGATACACAAGGGGTTGGAACTCACAGAGTTGTCCACTGTGACTCCGAAAATGAGTGAGAAGCCGACGATGGTGTCCGCGAGAGATACATTTCCCAGTAAAAGGTACGTGCTCTTGGGCTGTTGACCTGTAATAGAAAAGAAATACCATAAAGAATAAGTTTAGACACCAATTCTACTTCTAAGGATAATACTGACCCACGCTAGCTCAGGACAGGGCTTTGATTCAGCTATGTAATAATTGCTTGAATTTACTAAATCAACTGCTTCATTTGGTCATTTTTACGATAATATTGTCATTACGATCATTCTCTTCGAGAGTTCAATGAGATTCTATTGTAGGTTTATCTGAATACAAAATTAGGCACAATTATAATTACACTGACATGCATTTAAAATGGATGAATTTACGCCATAGCCCTGCAGTGAGACAATTTAAGGCGGGGTTATTAAATTAAGAATAACTTGGAACAAAAGAACGTCAATCAAAATAGAGCTCAAATAACTCTGATCTTTCAGATATCATTTTTATTAAGATAGAGCTGGCATTTCTGAAGCCTATGGTTAGCTCCAAGACTGAGATATTAAACGTCAACATAAAAAAACGTAGGCATTTATTTATTTAATGAACATTAAAGCGTACAACATTACAGTATAACACCAATTCGATATACAATAACATAATCATACCGTATAAAAGTAAAACTATATCTGAGTTCTATAAGAGGAGGATTCTAGCTAGCAGACCTAAGTATATACTTTTAGACAGTGTCATTGAAACAATAATAGTTGTGGATGGAGACATCCATAGCTTTTTAAGATATTTATTTATAATAAAGTTTCGTCATCATAATCCATAATATATTATTTAGTTGTATAATTGTGCAAGTGTATTACTGGTATTTAGTTACTGGACATAATCGGTGCCTTGGGAATTCGCTTTTAATTGTGCTGGAAAATTTCTGTATGATGGAATAAACGTTATGTGTTACATAATGTTCCGTAAGACAATAAAAAGATACTACCTTCAATGTACCAATTCGGATTTTACCAAATAATAATATCACTTCTTATGATTATGAGTAGTTCTGTTGTGATGATTTAGCATGTTTTTTGGCTCTTGGTTTCCGGAGATTTTTTGCGTCTGAGTTTTAACCATCGTTATTTCAATAATCAAATTAAGCATGTGAATTGTTAATTTATAAGTGGACTCCTTTTAATAAGGGAAATCCTAATTCTTGTCTAATCCGGATTATTTACTGTTGTTACCAGTAAATTATTAGAATAACATTGAGTTTTAATAGTAAAGTACTCTTGGGATAAGAAATTTAAATTTAAGGCTCGAAATTTGCAATGCAGCTATGTGTGATGTTGTTTGTTTAAAGCATATTATAATTTCTTTTGTTTACTTTCTAAAGCTTAGTGCAAACTAAGAAATTAAAAATAGGGAAATTGACCTCGAATGTCAAGCAACTCTTTCGAAAAACGTTATTTCGAGCCTTTAGATGTAAGTGAAAAATAACGTATTGATCTGCAAATTAACAGAAGATTTCGTGTCACAAGGCACTTAGGAAAATTCTACACTTAAATGTAGTTTAGGTTACATATATTATATTTATTCTTTAAATTATATTTGGACTACAAACATGAATTAACGCCAAGTGACGTATTATTTGGGTGACATCATACTATATTACTATACTATAGTATGTTCCGTTACATGTCTGTCTGGATAATTAGCTCATATTGACAACGAAGTTTTGATTTTTGACAGAAGAATTACGTATTGATAATTCTTCCATTGGTGTTTTGGTATGAGTATTTTTATGATGGATCCACTGACTCTACAAACATTACTCTCCGTACATATACATTATAATTATTTGCCTTCTACTTACTTGCTTGCTACTTGCTACTTTTGCCTTCTGCTTTTTCGACAATCAAAGTTTTTGGCCTTAGAAGCGTTCTCTCTCAGTAAACAAATTTAACTTTTTTTAGCAATGGCTTAACTATAATATGAAAAAACATCGATAATTGCCAATCCGCAGAGAGCAAGCGTGGTGATCAATGCACTTGCCTTCTCTATATGGGAAGATACCTGTGTCCAGTAGTGGGACGTTTATAGGCTGGATTATAAGACTAAGTCGTGAGGGATTACTAGGCGACAACTACCAGTTTTAAAGAAGTTCAGTAACTGATTATGGATTCATTGATTTTAATTAAGATTGATTGATGATTTCACATTGAGTTCGTTACAAAATTAATATTAATAATTACTAATCATTATAACGAATTATATACGGTGAAGGATCATCCAGTTTTTCAGTCCTGTTTTTTTCTTCAATATCAATACAAAAAAGATATTCAACTGTTTTATAACTAGTTCACGCCTATGGAAGTGTGATTAACATAACGGAGACTTTTTTCCTTATATTTTTAGTGATCATTATTAAGAATTCTTAGAAATATCATTTGCATAATAGTATGCTAATATTATGTGAGATTTTACCTACGGTCTTCGTTTATACCTAGTCTGGATATTTGGTGATTCCCCTTACAACTTATTTGGTAGAATTTTGATTTTTCTCTTCTGTTCAACAAGAATCTTGGGGTATTGGGAAAATGAGTGTAGGTACCTTTTATGCTGGGTTGTAGAACCGTTTTCCCTTGGTCCCCGGTAGAGTAAAGGTATCCTTGAGGGAAGTTAAGCTTACCTGCTAAACCCTTCAATTTGAAAGTCAGAGAAAACTATGCAAATAAAAAACGCCAAATAACTCAATTCTAGAACCTGTGTATCATTACTATTTAAATAACAGTTATAGGTTCCTTGTACAAAAACATTTTATCTTATAATTATTTCCGATCTTTTTATCTCACCTATTTTTTTCAACGCTTTTTGAATGATGATAGATGATACAATAATAAACTAAAATGAGTCATATGAATAGTACTTAAGTACAGCTCTCTGTTTGATCTTCTATAAATACTAACCTATGTTAAATCATTGCGTAATGCTAGCAATACGTTTTCCATTTAAGTGGATGTGTGTCATATTTTTATTTTTTCTCAATTGCGATTATTATCGGTAACTGAAAACAAACATGAATTAGAACTATCCAAATTTAGAATTGCTGAATATGGCTGGTAAATATTTTGTTCTTCTTGCAGTGTGGGCGTTTCACTAGTTGGTAATAATTGGCCCTTAAACATGGAGTTCCAAGTTCTGGGTATTGCCAGCTTCTTAAATAAGGTTCTATCGGTAACTAAGGCTAATTGTTACTAGGCACGGTTATAGTAACGTACAAACCATAGTAAACATACAAAGATGTTTTTGGCACACTTAAAATCGTTGCTGATTACTTAAGCAAAGTTGCTGGTTTGATTTATCCAGTACCAGAGTATATAATCAACTTGGGAGAGGTACATGTCCACTAATGGATGCCAAAAGCCAGAAGAAAAACAGAGAATTAGAACTGGTTCCTAATGAATCTTAAAATGGTGGAGATCAATGCATGCTGTTATTTTTCAAAAGGGTAGATGACTGGGTATAAAAAGACAAAATCAATTTAATCCGCTATTTAGATAATCTAAGTGTAATAGACATGTATTTTTTATTTTATCAAATAAATTACAAAATACGAAGATAAACCACTAAAGTTCAGGAGTGAGGGTTTGACGTCACGGGTTGGTACAATTTTTGCTTAGATGTGACGTCACGCAATATTTGTACCCACTGTATCATCATATTTTATTGTTTACGGAAGAAACGCAAAAATACGTTTCTAATATTTTTATATCATCGAAAAGATGGATAAGGAAATAAAAATTGACCTGAATTGTAAGACAGGTGTTTTTTTCTTTTTGCAGGTTTCGGTTTTGGTATGTGTATAATGTGTCGTCATTAGGTGGTAATTGATAGGCCTCTGAAAAGGCTCTACGGTACGGTGACGCAATCCAGAGGAACTACCATGCAATTTCAGAACAGTAATGAGTATGTGTAGCATTTCAAATTTAATCATACTTTTTCCTTATGATTTAGAGCATTTTACTTCATGTTTTCGAAACATGCAAGTACCTTATTAATTAGCTACTTAAGTAGTTTTAGCATTGAAAAACATCAACATAGCTAACTTGCTTTAAGAAAGTGAGATATTGACTAATAATTCAAAAACATACGCTGATTTGTGGTCTCTATAAATACATTGTCAAAACGCGTGTCTAGGTACATACATATATACGACTCAAAATGAGCTCCTCAATTTTCAAAAAGAGTACCACTGCTTAACTTTTGGACTATTAGTACTCAAACCAGAAGCCGATCGCGTTCAATACTTAATGGCAACTCTTTAAACAGATTAACAAAGAGCGTTGGGAAAATACGAATTCCTTAGTGATGAGCTGTAGAATCACTGGGTAGGCTTGTTTGTGCGCCTAATTATCACATGATCGTTATGTAGATATCCTTCGACGACGCCATTTTAAAAATAAACTTATGTACTGGTAAGTTGCGAGACTACTGTTTTGATCCACTTCTTTTTTTGCGTCGCTGGTTTTTTTTGTATATGACCTGACCAAAACATAGCCAGAACGATGCTTTTTGATTAGATCTCATTATACTGAGGATACATTCGGCTTAAAATGTTCAGAGTATCTCAGAAGTAAAAATCTAGCTGTGCACCACGGCTTCATTTGCCTTTTTTGTTTTTTTTTTTTTAATAAAAAAATAATAATAATCCAGCCTATAAACGTCCCACTGCTGGGCACAGGCCTCTTCCCTCTATAGAGAAGGCGGGAGCATTAATCACCACGCTTGCTCACTGCGGATTGGCGATTTCAGATGCCAAATTTTGGAATCCAGGTTTTTTCTATCGCGATTAAATAGCCTTCCCCGAGAACAGAGCTATCAAATGCAAAATATTTTGTAAAATCTGATACACGATTACATAGATTCTCGCCTTTAAGCAGACAGACTCTTTAACTCTGTATTAAGTATAGATTTGTATCGCTATGCCGTTAAGCCTTGTTGTCAATAGGTACTAAAAAACAGCGATGTACTTATTACAGCCTACTTTTGTTTTTGAAGAACAATAATAGACTATTCTGATTTACATGATAATGTTTTATGATAAGTAGGTTTTAACTATTTATATGGCTACGGAAAGTTTGGTTTCGTATTGTTTAAACATTTTTCTTTACTTTGATTGATGTAATAAACAAACAAATGGTTATTTATACATAGTTGACTCAGGAAATAAAAATATTATGAATATGCAGAAACAAAAGACAGAAACTGTTTGCTCTTAATTTGTATCTTAATTAAAGTTCAGATCTCGGAATCATGTAGGATTATAGGCATATGGATTACGAGTATATTTGGAGAATTATGATTTAATAACAATGCAACTGATATTATTTACACTTATTAATCGATGTTTCAATTTCATTGTATGCAACTATCAGCCATATAGTTTGAAACAGCGAAATCTAAAAACACATATCTGTTATTGTTTTTAAACCCAGATATGTAATGTAATATGCGATAATATTGTTAGGAAGTACTAACATGAAACAATTTGACCTCTTAACCTTTTAGAAATTTGCATATCCTATTCATAAGTATCCGGACACAATTACGATTAAAAGATAAACAATAAATTACATAAGTAACCTATAAAAGTTTAAAGCACTTGTAACTTTCGGAGATACTATGTGGAGTTCATTCATAGTTAATGAACTCCACATACTTATTATCACTTAAAGTCTCTAAGGTATTACATTTAAACTGGGTTCAGAATTTCGAGGCATAAGCATCTATATGTAAATATAAAACTATCGTATTAAAGTAAATATAAATAAATCCTTACCTTTTCTAAGAATCAATCCACTGGATATAACAACTGTCAAATTGCTCAAAATAATGAGAGTTCCAATAATGTAAGCCACTGACCTATACACCATTAACTGTTCCTTTTCTATAGTACGGTAAGCTTCGTACAAATCAAACAAATGTATCTGTGTCACTTCACTTTGATTCACATTAGAAATATTCAAATTAAAGAAATCAATCACTTCGTCCAAAGTAACGTTCGTTTTAAAATCCGTTGTGTTCTCCATTTTCGTGGCACTGGCACTTAAGTAATAAATAAAATAAATATGAGTTGTTTACCGACACATGTCAATGCCGTCGGTGGTCGCCGAAGAATGGCAAATACATGTCAGGATGAGTTTTCTGTAGTTTCGTATATTATAATAAGATGATTTACATGTTTTGTGGTTCCTCAGAAATGTGTATGTCACGCGATTTCGGTAAACATGCGTACTCTGCTGGTTGGCAATAGATTCTAGTTGTACTAATGTATTTTTTATTTACTTTTATGCCAACTGGTTTTTCGCTGCTACAAGTCCACATGTCAAGTTTTTTTGTTTATGTCGATATCTTATTTTAGATATGTGGGTATCGAGGCGAATAATATAAGACAAATCTATAGGTAGCTACTAATATAATACACCTCAAGAGCTTTTTGTTTAATTAGGCTAATCTCTGAAACTATTAGTCACATTTGACAATCAGTTTGCATTATAATGCAAACAGACCTTATACTACAGTATACAGAAAAACAAAGTCAGTGGAAGCGCGGGGCACAGCTAGTGTTTTAAATTACATACAACTTTGAAGTTGAAGCAAACTTTAAATCATACGGAACCATTTCAATGTTTTTTTCTTTGATCGTTATGTAAGACTGGGTTTCTAAGTGAGCATTATTGCCAATTAAGATCGTTACAAACGCTCAGCTCGTCGTTTTGAATACAAATTCATCCAATGAGGATGTTTAACAAAGGAAAAGCTTACAGGCAATTATTAGCGGAGGCTCCTAAAATTGGCAAAAATCATGAGGAATTTAAATAAATGTCAGTTTCATAATCGCATTGAATATTTGAATGTCCATTTATATTTAAGAATAGGCTGTTGATGTTGTTTTGTTTTTATTTTGGTGGTTTCAATAGGAAAAGTGTTTGTTACCGTTGAATAGAAAAATCTATGTGTTTTCATAAATATGAATAACCTTTTTCGGATCGATCTGTCTTGACAACAGCTATGATGATGATAGATACTGTTGTGGAAAATAAGTACCTACCTGACCAGAGAAAACTTATAAAATCTGATCAGCGTTAAAAAGAAAGTACCTAGGTAAATTACAAAATAGCGACAACTCATACGAAAAAATTCCGTTACTTTAAAAGCAAGCCCGGGCCCTACAGAAGGACTTAAGAAGGTCTCAAAAAATTCGCGACTTAAAAGTGTTAGGGCCGGTTTTTTAAACGCCAGATAATTTTAAACTTTTGACAGTTTTCCAATCCTAGATAATTAGGACAGGCGTCATTTTATCGACGAATTCGACTCTACAAAAATCGGGTGCTTAAAAACCGTCTCTTTGCCACCGCGCCTTACACTATATATAACGTTTCCAATTATTAATACGTCATTTGTTGCATCAGGCAGAGTAATACAAATGGCTATAGTCGTCTACATTCGATGGGAGATCCTTTATCAGGGAGGGTTATATCTATCTAATTACGGTCAATGGCTCTACAAACCTTGCGGATTATCGTTAAGCACCCATACACGATATTTTACAGTAAGCCTCGTACTATCAGCAGAAAATTATATAATTGCAAACAATAGTCATAAAATGTCGTGGTGGCCTAGCGGTTCAATGAACGGATATGTATGCACAAGGTTTCAGGTTCGAACCTAGGCAAGTACCAATGTGACTTTTTCAAAGTTATATGTACTTCCTTAATTATTCTAAGACACTTCTGACAAACGGTGAAGGAAAACATCGTGAGGAAACCTGGATTAGAAAATTTGGGATCTGAAATCGCCAACCCGCAGAGAGAAAGCGTGGTGATTAGCTCGATTAGCTTATTCAAAACTTATGCAGAACTTATCGGTACATTGTGAAACAGACCCTTACTGTAATAAATTCTACCTAGATACTTTAATAATATATATTTATTACTTACTAATGATATAAGTACCTACTTACCATTGTTCTTCCTCTCTCCTAACTTTTGCGTGCCCTACAGGGTCCACGATGTACTATATATTTTTTACTTACCACCTACTAATACCATTGTGGAAAGCAAATAAAAGTTTTGAGTTTGAGTTTGATTAATGCTCATGCCTTCTCTATATGAGAAGAGACCTATGCCCAGCAGTGGGACGTTTATAGGCTGCATTATTAATATTCATATAGGGACCAAATCGTTAAAGCGATGCTTACAATTGGTAATGAAAATGTACGAAAAAGTAATTTCATAAGTTAGGTTTTACAACCACTATACGGTTAATTAATTAAAACGGAAAAGCTTGTTTAATTTGTTATTATGTACAAAATAACGACACTTTCTGTTGTTTAGTTATGCAAGTCAGATATTGTGCAAGGTATATAAAGTAAACAAACAAGTAAAAATATTCTATCATTTTAGAATGGAACTCTACATCTCTGCATTAACGTCTGTGTTTTAGTTGGTGGCTTGCTGTTTGTTTGTCGTAATCAAATCGTAAGTATGTTCTACTTCCATATTGTAGTAAGAACTTACTTATGTACACTCGTTTTCAGGTGTATCTCGCAGAAAATACCTAATAAATATTTCCTTACCTAAATTATTAGTCTCTACATAGCTACTCAAAGGCAGCTAACTTCTTATTTTGGCGTTCCTAATGCCCATCTATTGCATTACCTATACCTAGAAGCGACAAACCCCTTACAGATAATAAAACGCGCTCACAAAAAAATACATAGTTTTCAGACTACCTTCTTGCTACAATAAAAAGACTTCAGAATTCTGAAGTAGGTAGATAGGTACCTACAAATTTTGATTATATTTTATGAAGTTGTTTATTTGCTTTAGTTTAAGGAAGACATAACTGTAAGATTTACTCCAGTCTGTAGGTACCTAAGGAAGCGGAGCTCCACTGCATTCAGTAACGTAGGTAATACGTAGCCCATAACAAGCACCTTAGATTTCTTGCTACGGTCAATAAATAATTAGTAGCTATCTATTTACTGTTGATAGTTGCCTAAGTAGGTACCTAAAACACTGGAATTGTTTTACTTACCTACCGCAACTTATGTACATTTTTCATGGAAAGTTTGTATTGATACATTAAGTATTCTGATCAGTTCTGAACAACACCCACAAAAAAATATAGGTAAATATTAAATAATTCTGCAATTTATTTAGGTATTAGTAAACAACGAATATTTAATGGCTAACTACTACCTACTGAAAATTTTCCTTTTCCAGTAGTCCACTATACAAAAATTCTTGCTAGGTAAAAACGAAAAAAAAAAAATAGGACCTTTCTTCATACCTTCATACCTAGGTACTAATAAAGCAAGTAAGGTAGGTTTATCGCTGTATTTTAAAATTAAATAATCTCTTTGAATTATGGAGTTTACAACATATATTATTTTTCCCTGACCCCCCAAGACTGCGCCGCATTTATACAGGTTATATAATACTGCTATATCACCTAAATATTCAGTTTTTTTATTACTTTTTAATTTAAATTGTCTTACAAAATCTATACTTACGGAATTCAAGCAAAATAATTCAATTAACAAAATGTTATGAGACATTGAAATTTCATGGACCTTAGATGTAACGGAACGTATATTTTTGTCGTTTCGTTCTACGGAACAAATAATAGCAAACGCCTGGTTTTGCTTATATATTAAAAAAGGATTTGAATGAATTTAACTTCACGTATTTTATGTACTAGATTTAGTACATGAAATTATTTTTGACTTAATGAGATTAAGTTTGATGCAATACAAGGTAAATAATTATAATTAATGAATATCGTAAGTGACATATAACTCTGTAGAACGTAACGGAACTTTCACTAGTTCGCTACTTCGGTTTATTTATTAGTTAATTTCTATATTTTTATACAAAATCTGTATCTAGAGTAAAACCATGCTAAATATGTCTTTATTAAGGCAGTTTTCTAGGTATGTAAAAATATTAGTTATGATTTCTGTCAACATAACCTCTAAATTAATTAATAGTTATAAATACAGAATATTACTGAAATTTTCAGATTAGCGCTGCGTCCACCCTCCAGAATACCAATAAGCTGCCGTTATATTAACACGACATCAGTTGTTCAGTTCAAAACTACAGATCAGCTATGGTAAGTGTCAACAACCAATGTTTATAACTCTCACGGAATTTACATAACTTCTAATACTTATTAAGTTTGTCAACCGCCTATTTAAATGTATTTTTAGTACTAGTATCCATTGCTACCAATACATAATACGAGCTGGCTATGTAAAGTTCAATGATTATTTTACTTTTTGTGAAATCTGTCAAGGAAACGTTAAGAATACTTTTTAATTTCCATAGAATAGTTATAGAGCAAATTTACAAAAATCTACTTAAATAAAAAAAAAAACATGATATACAGTTTTCTAATATAAAGGCTATCAATTTCAGTGCAGAACCAATGAAGAAGAAGAAAAAGATAGACCCTGCGATAGTGAAGGCCCGTGAGGAGAGACGTCGTAAGAAACTGGAGAAACAGATCAGGAGGCTGGAGAAGAATGCTCGCCAGTTGAAGCCTATTGATGAGTTGGAGGTGCCTCTGGACTTGCTAGATAACTTTGGGTAAGTTCATTAGTGTGGCTAGCTTGGTAAAGCCTACTTAAAAGTTTTATATTATGGACAGCCAACGAAAAATCGTTTAGAAAAAAAAATAAGTGAGTAATGTAGCTGTAAATATGTTAAGTTACATAAAGAGTACTTAAATGTCTTTACAATAGCCTATTCCCTTACGCTAGGTTAAACCAGTCGTGGTCATACACAAGAGTTTAATTCAGTATAAGCTATAAATAACATGACTCTTCACAGTTAAAATCTTTAATAATTTGAATTTTAATTAAGGCTTCCCACTTTTTTTTGTTATGGGATAGTTGAAACCAGGCTCATTGAGCATCTAGAATATCTCTTCATCTCTGCGAGAGATGTCAATACCTTTTATCATTGCTAAAATTAATAGATAAAATCTAAATATTGTAATATAAAGACAACTTATAAAACTTAATAAATAATATTTTCCACAGAAAAAGAAAGAGGCCGCAGCCTAAACTGACAGCGGAAGTGATAGAAGCTCGAGCGCTACTACAGAAGGACTGGACGCGGTACAAGCGCGAGGAGTACATGGCTAACGTGGCTCAGATTGACAGGATCATGGCGGCGCAGCGGAGGGCTCTCGATAAGCTGCTCGAGGAGTCAGAAGACTTGTATAATGAAGCTATTATGGTGGGTATTTGTTATGGCTATATTGCTTATTTTTAAGAGAAACGAGATTTGATATCGAAGTGGTCAGTAGGCAGTGTAGTGTATTCATGTTCCTTGTCACTAGACGACTTTTTTCAAAACACTTAAATATATTTATTTGGGCGTTTTGAAAAAAGTCGTCTAAAGAACTAAGAATGTTATAAAAATATACCTAGCATTAAAAATTTAAATAAAATAAGAGAGCCAATTATAAATTCAGAGTATTTTTCATAAATACAATATATTTCTTACTTAAATTTCTCGATTTGCCATATTAAGTGCTAAATGCTTGTTATATTTAATGAAATAAATGCTGGTAATACCTGAAGTTGACCATGATGCATAAGATGTAATAAAATATATTTTTAATAAAACTGCATGCAGTTACTCTTATGATAGTCAGGTGAATAATTTGAATGCCTTTGTGTCCAAGTGTTATTAAGATTCATTTCCGAAAAAAAAACAATGTTGCTTTAAATGATATTTCTTAAAATAAACTCACAAGCTTCCTCTATATAACAATGTTCTATACATTTATTATTCTTGTTTCCCCCACAGCCCGACTTGCAGTTGATTCCCTATGAAATCAAAGGGCCCGTAGCGACGCCGCCGATCAGGAACTACGACTCGCCGGACGGAGAGTACATAGACGTGTCTAAGAAATGGGACAATTAGTGTGTGTTAGGTTATATTAGTGTAATAAAAGTTATGTTATTTATAACGAGTTTTATTTATGTTATGCTTTCTATTTAAATAAACCTACGGCTTTTATCTAAACTTAATATGAGTCACATGGGTACGGGCCCAAAGGGCTCCCGGATAACTAAATTATTATTTTAGTTTATGGGTACATTCTTGAAAAATAACATTGTAAGGGTATTAAATTTGATCAATTATATTCTATTCCCTATTTATTTATCATATAAAAGAAAGTTTCTACATAGTTAAAAAAGCGTAATCTTTGAATTGTTTTTGTACTTCCTTACTCTTTAATGCAGTGCTTGTCATAAAAATTTATAAATGGCTGACACATATTTTAATAAACAACGAGATTTTCAAATAAAGAAAGTTCCTTTTTTTGTCACATAGCAACAGTGTTAAAAATAACTTTGAGCGTTTGTCGAAAGAGCTTGAAACCCGTTTTCCTCATCAATGTAATAAAAGTTTATAATTTGTACGATGCAATGACAGAAGTCCCTGCGTTACGAGCGACTGGGCAGTTACCCCGTTTCTTACTTTCCAACAAAACAATAACTTATTTACCTTTACAATGAGCAATAACAGATTAATAAATATATCAGAAACGTGTGGAAGGAGGAAAGGAGGCCTTTGCCCTGCATCAGGACGGTTCAGGTTCAAAATAAGATAATAATAATAATATCTATTTTCGCACTCCGCTTTATTTATATGATGGCATTTACCGTTACTAAGCCTACGACAAAATAATAGTTTAAATATGTATACAAAGAACTAATAAGGGCCTAACAATTAAGGATCTAAGTAGGTATATGTTCTTAAATCAATACAAATTAAAAAAAAATACACTCAACGGAAATGAGACCCCTCCTCCTTTTTAGAAGTAGGTTAAAAAGGCCTTAATATTTTTAGAATTCAAGTATTTAACAGTGACGCCAGCAATGCAAAGATAACTTTTTTTTTTTCGAGAGGCAGTGGCGGAAATTGCTTCATTGCCAAGGGAAAAGGTTAGGGCTTCTTAAAGCCCTGTAATGATACCATGGTTGAGAGGTAGAGTGAGCCACTTCCGGTTATCATATTTAGCCGTAAAACCATTCGAGTGTTAAATCGATTTTCATGCCCGATCTAGCAAGCCGAGAATATGATATGCCAATTTTTTTCTGACAGGGTTGGTTAAATATACTTTTTTGAAACTTTTATCCTTCTTCTTTTCGTATCTATTGTTATAGTTTCACTTATTGTCTAGCGATACCAAATCTGTGTGGCCAAAAAGTTGACCGCATAAAAGTAGGTACTTATCTGGAGCATTCGATAAAACTCTGAAATACTTAAACTGAAATATTTACCATGCTAGTTATTTTTAAATTATGTCATTAAAGTATCACTATATTATGTCCTCATTGAAAAATTATAATTATCAAGAAAAATGAAAGAAGTAGCTAGATTACATTTCATCGCAATCCCCGTTTCCTTTCATCATGACGATGACGTCATCACTTAATTTTAGTACTCGTCGATTTCCCAACTCAGAGAGAAAGGATTAGCCAATCAATTGGGAATTGCGATAATTTCGCTGATAGGCCGGTCTGTTTGATAGTCCGGAAAAGCTTATGAAATAATTGTATTGAACTAAGTATTTACGTAGTCCTACACCCAAAACAATATTGCTCAATAGATACTTACGTGTTCCTTTTTGCTAGTAAAGAACACAATGCAATTTGTTAATTTAATATTTCTATGGTAATGGTATGATTAATGATTCTAATACATTTTTTTAATATCATAATCATTGACGCCTACATAATTTCGCATAGTCACTTTAAAAAAATTAACAATGCAAGATTCCAAATTTAAATTATCCAAGAGGGTGAGCGGGAGCACGTTATTAAGATCATTGCCTCTTCGGCAATTTTGGTAATTATCGTTCCTTTTTCAAATGTTTTGTAATGTTTTTTTTTTCCTTTTTAAACCCTCAGTGTTGTTTAGATTGTGTAAGTTTAAAAACTTTCGCGGGGCTTTTTCCCTATATTAATTACGTGTGCAAATGTTTTCTTTGCTTTTTTGTGCTATGATGACTAGGTGCTTTGATTATATAATGTCTAGATGGAGCGTCGCCCTACATTCATACCAAAGACAACTAGGACGCCATTTGGGTATGTGTGCGTGCAGGCGTAATTTTACACTATACGTCAATGTTTCTGTGTGCGTAAATAGTGATACCAGCTATTATAAATTCTCCCATAAATCACATTAAATAAAGACGAATTAATTATAATAAAATATTTACTTATTTTAGTTATATGTTGGTACTTATGTGGTATTATTCAGTTTAAGTGTATTTTAATAATAATATTTTTTTTATTAAGTATTTACTTTTTAAATCAATAAAAAAAAGAAATTTGGAGTGGTGTGTTTGAATCAAGTATTAAATCAACTAAGTTAGTATTTGGTACAATATTAAAACATAATGAGGTATAGGTACTTTAACAATGAGTTATTTATATTTTTACTTTTTATTTATTTTTTTATTTGAAAAAGTACATCAGCGCTATTTTATAAACGTAACGATAAACCAAAAAAATTACCCACAAAAATGGGAGAATGAAAAACAGAAACTGGCAACACTGATAAAATATGGCGTGATTTTAACAATCATAAAAATAAAATTAATTATAAAGTTTCTTTAAATAGTGTGTAGTAGTTTTAGTGATAGGTGATGTGTGTTGGTATTTTTTAGCCTTCCTTTTTAATTCCAGCTCGCTTTAGAAGCACATACTGTCATTTTATCGCTGTTATGTGGTTATTCCTTAGAGCGCGTAAAACGTAGTGTCACGAAAGCGGCACGATCTGTACTGGTGGCGGAAAAGTACTTAACAACCACTTTTGGTTGTTATTTTTTGACACGTCTGCGCGCACTTGACAGTCCATCTAGACATTATATAATCAAAGACTAGGTGTTAAATGTTTCTGCCTTATGATTCTGTGATGACGCAGAGATAAAGTTGTTACGCTGAAAATTGCTATCAAGAGTCGTATCCCAAACCAGTAACAATAAAATGCACATTTTTAGGTAAGTAACAGCAGGTAAGTAAATAGCTCTAGCTATAAGCTAGATAGACCTAGCGTCTTCCACGTTTATTCAGTGGTTGGTTGACCTGAAAAGGGGTAAACTACAGGACATTTCGGTAATTTTAATTTGGTCAAAAAAGTAATTCGATGGTGCTGTTTGGCAAACTGTGTGTACCAGAAATATGAAATCAATGTTTATTTGATCAACGTGTCCTTGCTAGACATTTTTCTTGTTATTACTGCCCGCTGTTTGTTAAATAACAAGTGTGATAACTGACACATGACGATGCGCGCCATTTTGTCAATAGTGTTAGGAACTAACGATTTACTCAACGTTAAACGTTGGCGTGTCAAAATAATGATGGTCAAGTAAATGGTCTATGTGTCTTGTCTGCTTTGTTCTTATTTGTTCAACGTTTAAAAGAGATAAAATAAATTATTGTAACCTGCCATCAAAAATATTTGTACACAGATCTACGATCTATTTGTAAAGCGACTGCAAAGTATATAAACTTTATGCATTATATGTAAACAAATTGCAAGGCTTACAAAGCCAACATTATGTAAGTACTTCTTCTAAAGCCGAGAAATAACAGATCTGAATTCATTATAAAACAGTCTTTTCGTTCTTTCACGTAGAATATCCGTTGAAAATATTAAAGTACATTATAAAATTACGCGGCTGTCGGTCTTCATCCGCAATTATCGCGCTAAAAATGATTGCTGCGATCCCCATCAAAAGAGCCACGCTTTTCACTCCGGCTACGATACATCATAATGACAAAACTACGACTAACACACCAACTATTAGATTCTCAACTTCAAACACATCGGTGTAAAGTCGAATATCCTTTAATGAGTGTTAAATTTTGTATCTTATCTGAATTGAGGGGCGTAGTGTCAACACTGAGGTGATTTTAAAAAGATACGCGTTTCAGCCGCAGCCGTTTCATGAAATTTTTATAGCGGTGCCCTTTGAGGTGAGTCTTGAGTCTAAACGAGAAACGATTTGAATGTCCCTAGTTTACTGGGTCAAGTGAGGTCTATTGATGGCGAGGACATGACACTGCGAGCCCTAGTTTCTTGGGACATGTCCTAAGGAACGTAAATCGTCTTAACGCGTGACCTCAAACGTTTTCAGCTCGCTTTCATACCGTTTATATTAAGAGAGAACGCTTTGTTAGTTTTAATTTGTATTTGCATGTTAGCTTTGAGGTTTTAATGTGGTAAAATAAATGTTTCCATATTACTTTGTGTGTTAAGCGTTGAATAAATAGTGTTAATCAATTTTTTATGCTTCTATAAACATTTCTACAAGTAAAGAACTCTTCTATATTTTTCTTTTGCTATGCGCCAAAAAAAAAATAGTTTTACTCTTAGTTTTTCTTTTTTAATGCACATGATTATTGTATTATTGACGTCATTTCAGCTGTACAAGGAAACAAATGTTGCAGAACAACATATGCCCGACATATGCTGTGAGCTTAGTTAGTTGTGAGCCCTCAGACGTTGAAACCTTGAGCCCTACTTTACATTTAAAAATAAAACTTTGATGCCTAAGTACCTACTTAATCCAAATAATAAAAATGTCCCTACTATTGAAACATACATAGGGTTTGAGTATGGTTTTCTACTGCATCCATTTATAGATTGTAGAAAACTTACGCTGTTCTGGCCATAAATTCAAAGTTTCATTTACTTTACTCGAAGTGAACTGAAAAAGAGAAACAAGAACCCCATTCATTGGTTTTCAGGCGTATATCACAGTGATGTAAGTCAAAGGTGAGATTTTGGGTACAATTGGACACAAAATACATGTATGTTAGTTAAATGAAAAGCTGTTTCCCAGGTAGGTAACCCACGACTGAAAATGATTTTATACGTTATTTGTCCAATGTGAAGCTTGACATAATCTGTTTTTTGTGACACGAGGAAGTTTATGTGTTTATTAGGTTTCTGTTTCGACATAATGCATATTTTTTCATTCATTTTTTTTTTGCTTTCCTGTGAGCTCACCCTACCTATATGTCTTTCATTATTAACAGAGGGCAAAGAGTTTGAAAAACTTAAAACAATAGAGTGTGAGTATCGCTACAAGCCCATTGTGCCGACCGTAAGCACATTTTTGGCTGTATGCAGTAAATTCGTTTACTGATTTGAGTCTTTTTCCGTGCAGCGACAGACGTTTATGAAAAAATATTGATGGTTCCGATATTATTATGTATTGCGATAGTTCTATAAAAACGCCGCGCTCTGTTTTTATACAATTTTTACGACGAAACTAGTTCACACTAGTGCTAACGGTTCATACCGTGATATGCAGACTATGAATTTCTTATCTATCCTCTAAAGCCTATCTCTACTGACTACTTTTATATTCCCGAGTACTTAATGTCTTACACACCATACAAGCAATAAAAGGGCAAAACTACCGGTGTTGTGTGGCAACTTCCACACAATCCACTTTTATCAACCCCAAAAATGGTACAATGGCGTCCGATTGGGCCGCGTGAGAGCGATCGTTTTCTAGTTTAAAAGGAATGCTTCGCTTTGAGTGGTACGTGATCGCTTTAGTTAATATTTGGGTGCGGTTGGTTAGGGCTACTTGCGAGTTTCATGTAACTACTCTTAGCTCAGATTGTAGAAGTAATGGATGAGGCATCTTCTTTGTTGATGTAGTTTCCTCAAATCTTTCCTTCAATAATGATGTCGGTATTCGATTTGATTATGTACCGTCAGTGTAAATGCATGCTAAATGAAACTAATTAAATGCATAGATACTTATTAACAATCAATATTGTAATCATTTTCAATGTTGCTTTATTGGACCATTATTGTCATCTAATATTTAGATGCTTTTTGTTTTCAGAGTTGTGTGAAAATAAATAACAAATAATACGAAAAAATATCCTTAGAATTTTTTTGAAACATTTTTCATTTTTTGCACCCTTGTTTTAATCATCAGTATCTATTCCCAAAGCTACCATAACTTTTTGCAACAAACCTGTGTACAGAGCACACAACATGAGTATTATTGTGTCTGTTCATCTCACTTAATTATGGCAATAAATAAACACATTGAAAATATACTTACTATTATGCGTGAAATTTTAGTTGTTTCATGCAACTACTTTTATTTTCCTAATCTAATTAGCTAAACGCGAAAAACTTTGTACAGTACTTAGGTCAAAAGCTCATTATAATAGAAGATTTCTTTCAGAATACTATTTTAGTTAAGCTTTGAAATAACCTTTAATTTCTTGAAGGTTTCCAAAGTACTTCTAAATATTCTTTATTTATTAAATGTTACCTAAATTAAAATCCAAAATTTTCAAAATGCTCGTTGTTTGTGATTTTTAAGAAAATAATAATAAGTAGCCTATGAATCTAATAGAGAGCGAAGAATTTCGCAAGGTTTGACATAATATGGGTCATAGATCTGGTTTACATATGGCATGTATAGTGTAAAGTATGCCAACCACTTTCAGAATGATTTTTTATTTAATACTCATGCACAGGTAAACCAAAAATACCAGAAACCACTATGTTAAATTCTAACCGCACTTCTATTGATAATACTAAGGAGTTAGCAACATTTGCATACAAATAAAATGCCAAGCAATTCCTTTTAAAGTTAAAAGTTACCAGTCTCACACCACTTGCAGTAACTAAAACGCTTTTAATATCAATGCAGAAGCTAGAATACATAAAATTTTATCGATAGCATAATATAATAATATCGAACTACAGACTTAATGACTGTTTTATTGGTTTTTCACTCTATTATTGTTCCTTTATGAGATGTTTTAATTCACTTTTGAATCACCTGCTGTTATTGAGGATATAAAGAGATTTCCATATAAGGAATGTCTGCATATGGAATTGTTTTGAGCAAGAAAATTTTTCTAAGTTTAGTTGAGAAACATTTTGGCGGGCCTGTTGGTCTAGTGGTTAGTGACCCTGACTGCTATACCAGAGGTCGTGTGTTCGATTCCCACCTAGAACAAATCTTCGTCTGGGTGTAATTTATCTATAATATGTGTGTATTTAAAAAATATATTAGTTGTTTATTAGTTGTCTGGTTACCATAACACAAGCCCTGGTTAGCTTGGGATCAGATTACCTTGTGTGAGTTGTCCCTGAATATTATTATTATTATTTAGTTCAATTTTCACTTAAATAGTTATCAAAAATGAAATACAAAATAAAATGCCCTAATATTTTTTAACATTAATATAGCATTCATATTTATTTATCTCACAAAGAAATAAGTAAATTGACTCATCAATTTGGTAAATTAAAAATAAATTCACATTCAATTTATCTTGATTAAAATAATATTGAAACGTCAAAACTAGCCCATAGGGAAAAGTATTTTATCTGACGCGAATATTGGCATTGTCGACCCGACCGTAACTTGTTTAGGCAATTCCAATAAAATATATTACAACGAAATGATATTATACACCATATTCCCCTTTTTGTCATACTTTTATAAGCTTGGGAATGATTGCTATGACCATGTGTATATTCAATTTATGCGGTCATTTGGTCCAGTTGATACTTTAGTAAAGACAATCGATTTTTTTTGTGTAATTATATAGGCATAGATACAGATACTTTCTTGAAACATTTGATAGTTAATGTCCTACGCGGGATTCTGAAACGATTATTTTTTGGTAGAGATTTTTGCAGTTAGCCTGAGCGCAGGCTTTGACTGCTTCACCGGACTTTAGTTTCTGAACCGAAGCCCGTCAGGCAGTGGCTGTGTGATCTCTTAATAAACTCCGAGATCCTCATAGTTTTCTCAGCTGGATTCTTGTTAAATACTGCTTTTTACTAATCTCAACACAACTATAGCATGTCGTTATGCTTTCGTTTCCTTTAACATAGCATATTTAAAACTTATGTTAAGGTGCTCCCTCACCGGGAGCATTCGCGTGTAATGTAACATTATAGATTCGAGTTTGAGCATTACATTACAATAATACCTCCCAGACTAACGAGCATTTGCGTGAAATGTAACATATTCTTCACCTTCACTGATGTATGCCCGTTTTGTATTATTACAAGGTGCGCATTGTAATGTTCGGTTTTCCTCCTTCACTGATGTAATGCTCAAATCTGTAACGTTACATTACACGCGAATGCTCGCGGTGAGGGAGAATCTTTACTGCAATATCTGTACATAAGGCAATAAATCTATTCAAGAAATATTATATGCTTGATACACTCAAGAAATCAATGGCAGTTAAGACGCTTGCCATCGTGCCTTTTATTGAGTACAAATCGTTCAAACACGTTCCCATTCAGTTGTTCATTCCATCTTACAAGCTTCTATAATATACTTGAAAGCGCTGACTTGTGAGATTCGCATCAATCTTCAATGTAGAACGACATTATTTGATTTCAACATAGAAACGTTTATCAGATTTTACTATTCAGGAAATTGCCTTGATAGGTCGATGAAGTATATTTTTAGGGCTAGTTTACAACTTATTTTAATTTGATGGGATTATAGACTCTATTTATAGTAGTGAATGAACTGAAGAGTTCACACGCTTGATCTATTTTTACATGCACATACATATATATGCACAAACATATGCCTATGCATATGTCAAACTTGGATACACTATTTCTTTTTTTTTGTATTTCGTGCATTGTTGTGAACTAGCCACATAATCGTGTCATGTAACGTCACTAGTCATGAGTCATGAAATATATAGCTCAACTGTAAATCATATTCCATATACTCCAAAAGTTAGATTTCAACCATTTAATGTAAAACAACTATACAATCCGAACAATAGCAATCAATTCTTGAATAACATCCATGAGTCTGCGGTTAGAGGTAAATAAATCCTTAATTTCACGGTTGCACTCCCCAAAGATATGCAAATTCAATTTGTTCAGTTGAAACAGGAAAATATAAATCAAAGCGAAGTGCGAAGATCTTCGTTTTCGATTAAACGAATAATCGTTTGAAGATGCGCGACCGAATCTTTTGGTTACTTTCGGATGTAACGCATTTATTTGTTGACTATAATAAAAGTACAAAAAGTATTCGATTGAGAACTTTGGATGTACGATCATAAATCAAAAGCTGTGTATAAAAAAAACATAAAAATATCATCACGCCTATATCCCCGATGGGATAGGCAGAGGTGTACCAATGTACAGCCACAGTTCGCCGATATGTTTAGGTCCCATGTAATAGGGGGCGAGCCTATTGCCACTAAAGTCCGGTGAAGCAGTCAAAGCCTGCGCTCAGGCTAACTGCAAAGAACTCTACCAAAAAAAAAAAAAACCTATTGCCACT
This sequence comes from Autographa gamma, assembly GCA_905146925.1. Lineage (NCBI taxonomy): Eukaryota > Metazoa > Arthropoda > Insecta > Lepidoptera > Noctuidae > Autographa > Autographa gamma. Next base: position 3,742,276 of record LR989868.1, on the reverse strand, counting down.
AACCGGGCACAAATCCAAAATCCGACTGCTACTGAGAATTAATTTCATAGAAAAACCCAATAACACCTTGGTCGACTAGCACCACTAGGCCAACGAGGCAGTTCTGGAATGCATAAGGAATGACTAATTCTGTAGTGTCTGTTGAGTGGCCATAAAAAAGTTGATTGGGTAAAATAGTCATGCTACGAAAGAGCTTCTGTTTCAGAGAGGAGGCATGAGGATAATTCTCTATAAAACCTATCATTTATTTTTTATTCTTTTGTGACTACTTAGTCAGAATATCGTGAAAATGGCAAAGGGCAAGTCTTTAAGAGACTTTACGACTCTCATAATAATATACTCGATAATTGATCAATTTGAGCACTGATAATTTACAGTGAGGTGCTATTTCTCACTGCAGTGTAGAACTCAACAGCATTCCTATTACATGAGAGTTATGTGTTGCCCTAGGAATACCGGTGTAATGCTGGGTGCTTGGGATTCTAGTGCGGGATTCCTGAACACGTGCCAGTAGTTCCGAAGATCCAATAGCCCTCAGCCACACTTCCTGCGAGGAAATCGAACCGCTAGAGACAAGATATTTGAGTAACAAATGAATTTGTGTGGGGATTTTGGTAAGATGTTGCTTCGAGTAGTAGTTTTGAGGATAGGTATATTTAGTTTTAAAAGTATCCTTATTGCATTCTAGTGTTAAAAACAATTGAGAGTTAAAAATAATTTATTGATACATGTAGACTTCATCTTCTAAATTAACGAAAAATATGATCGCGAAAATTGTATGAAGACAAGATAAGATTGTATTACATTAATCGGTATTCGATTCATTCTCCCAACTTATTAACTGCACAAACCTAGTAACTTAAGCATTATAATACCTAAATAACTAGGTGTAATGTATGTAAGCGCATTCTCGGGATTGCCTCACGAGTGTTCATCTAATGCCTAAGCTTGATGATAATATAGGTTATTTCGAGAGTACAGCTTTGGTTCGTCTGCGCTAACTGCTCTTTACAAGTACTATACATGTGTCAGACACACATAGATAAAGGGAAAGTCATACAAATATATTTCTGCCTCAAACAATCTTGAACCCAATCGACACAACAACGAGCAATAAAAGAATACTTGACTGACAATTCACGGGATATGTGTGTCATATTATAAGGGAAAGGCCCCTTATAATTCCGTTGCACATGATTGGAGTCACTAGAGATAGGCCTTAGAGGAATGAGAAGAAACTACAGAGTGCGCATATCAGAGTATGAACTATAGCAATAGTATTAACTAGCTTTTTCGTACAAATAGTATCAAAACTGAGGCTGCCAGCTGTTATTTTATAACAGCTGGCAGCCTCTCATCCTCATCCTCATCCTCCTCATCTTAAAACTTAACATTACCCAAATAAAATCGGAACCATATTTTCGCATAAACGTCTGTTGTTGCACGAAAAATAAATTAAATCAGTAAACTTATGTACTATATACAGCCAAAAATTTGCTTGCGCTCGGCACATAGGCCTGTAGCGATACGCGCTCTCTATTTTCTCTATACTTATAACCTTTTTTACTCCATGACATAGGCTGTTGATGAGTGTTCACCTGTGAAGGGATAACATCTTATTTGGATCGCCGTTCTGCTTCACGAAGCGTGATGTTTTTGGCGTCATCTAATATTGTGTTTTGTAGCGAGAGACGTTTTGAAGGGTTTTTACCTTGTAGATGACGTTGTGATCTGCTTCTGTTGACTTTAGAAGTAGGTTTTAGCTCAAATATTTATCATTATGCTATTAGGTATTTTAGATTTTAACCCTGTCGAGTGAAAGATGAGTATGGCAAACTACACTTAACGTGCTTTGGATAACTAAGAAACTATTCTGTACAGTAAAAAATATATTTGAAAGCCTGAAAATACGTAATTTTCTAAATAAATATTCTACTAAATTCAGTAGATTTAGAGCAATGTATACAAGCGTAATAAGTATGAAACTCGTTTAATAACAGTATTCAAGTGTCCAAGTTGGCAGAGCCACATCGACGCAACGCGCCAGTTGGACAGTTGAGACTTAGCGCTCAATTAGGACGCGCTTCCAACTCACAACTAAATCCCTTAACTATTCACTATACAACCCTCTTTTTTACTACAACTTTCACCCCTAAAAACAAATACATAAAGCTCAAAATCCCATGTAGAATTCCACGCCAGCTTGCTTTACGTACAACTCATCTCATTAAACCGTACGTAATAAGGTCTTAAAACCATTTTGTTTTAAAAACTCGGTTTGTATGGAGTTTGGAATTCTATAGAAGTTTTTGTTAGAAATAACGAATATATTTTTCCTTATTTACACATAAATATAAAGAGAGAAATCCTATTTTTCCATTTCCATGGTTCAGCTACATGGTATTGTTGGATAGGAATTGAATTTATTGTTGAATTACATTCCTGAGGTAAACAAAAGTAAAAAGATCAGAATGAAATATGGAAATTATTCGAAGAAGTACTGTTTCCCTACCTTTTAGCCTTATTTCATATATGAGTATTATTTAATATATTTGAATACAAGCAATATATCTGACATACAGTGGTTTAGAGACTTTTATAAATTAACCACCAGTTTATTATTTCATTATACCATACCTTTTACCTCGTTGCCTAGTGGCGCTAAGCGCGACTGCTACGCTAGAGGTCTTGGGTTCGATTCCCGAATCGACCAAGGTGTTATTGGGTTTTTCTATGAAATTCTCAGTAGCAGGTCGGAGTTTGGATTTGTGCCCGGTTAGTGGCAATAGGCTCGCCCCCTATTACATGGGACCTAAACATATCGGCGAACTGTGGGTGTACATTGGTACACCTCTGCCTACCTCTTCGGGGATACAGGCGTGATGATATGTTTACCTTTTACCTTACGATACTTTTTACCTTAAGCACATACATACTTTAATTAATATCACGGTATCTAGTTATAAGAGCCTTATTGATATATTCTAAGTAGGGTTGTAACTCCATATTGCACGGAAGATCGGGGGGCTCACGCAACGTTGTTAACATTTTCGACGCTCACTCGCCGCGGGCGCAATTACTGGAAAATTGGTAATGCATTAATATTATATACAATATTCGGGCGCAGGTTGGTTACATTATTTGAAATAGTGCGGTTATCTAATAAGCTGCTACAACTAGGCTAGATTGTAGACCATTTAGGGGTAGTAGTATGTGATGTTATGTACAGACTAACCACTGGCGTTCATCTTGCTGGTTAGACCCTTTTAATATATATAAACCTTGAATGATCAGGGAGTAGGTGTAACTTACCTTTAGCAAAAACCCCGATTATGTATAATTATTTTTTAATAGAAATAACGAATAATGTAAGTCTTTAGACCACAGTTATTTTGATTTATCAAATAATTAAGAAATATTCATATTTTCTTGTAATACGTTCGAGACCGACGATTCATTGCTTCATCGTAGCCTGAAGAGACCACAACACGAAACATCCTTCGAACGCATTGAACCAGTAAGCAACGAATAAAATATATGCCCCGAGGAAATGAAAACCACAACGCTTACCGCAGAGAGCCGTGTGCTGAGCAACTGCTAATCCTGCCATCAAATCGATGGCTTCCCCAAGTAAGCTTGCCTTCTTAAATTATCCAATCCAACGAGCACATCCCCAGCATACTGAACACTTTGATTAATAACACGGGCCTCCAATAAAACTCTGCGAGGGTGTGATGAGATTATCGTAACCGGTAACATCAATGAAATTATCTTCGCATGATTTAGGATTCTTTATTCAAAATTTTCTGTCGAATATGACTGGCAGTTTGCGTAATGCCACCTCATTCTACTTATAAGAAAAATATGCGCATTGTTTTTTTTATTTATGATCGTTTTGTATATGGCCTTTGTTTGAGTGAAGGGTGAAATATGGGGGATTTTGTGCTGCCAGTCGGAGTAATTTATATATTTTTTAAAGATAGTTTTAGTTGAAATAAAAGGGTGGTTCTGCCGTTCCGAAAAATATATATTATTGAAAAAGAAAATCAATTATAACGTCTTAGGTAGATACATGATACTGATAAAAAATTTAATGATTCCATTATTTTCTTACTTATTACCTTAACATTGAAAAGAGACTCTGTACCGTTGAAAAATAAATACTAAGTCTTTCTTTAATTAACTTTTACTGAAACAATAAACGTTGTTCAACATCGTTTTCTTCACTTTCTGCATCTCTTATTTATATTTGATCTGTCAAGTGTATCTCCAGAATGCAGCCTCGCTCGTAATAATAAGTGCGAAGTAAATATTTTAATTAAAGCTTAAAAGCGCCTGGATTTTACATAAAAGCTTTCCTAAGACCTGCGTTATATTATGCATAATGCTCTGTCTGAGAGAATTTGTTAATGGCGGAGATATGCGATGTCTTGTCGAGTTAGAGCTGTGAGACTAGCTCATGTGAAGTAACAAGGATCTAGTATATTCTCACAGAATTTTAGGGTTATTTTGAGACGAATTGTAAATTAAATAGAAGAAAAGTTTTGTGCCCGAAATAACATTTATAAGATGATGAATAATGTTTACTTTCAGTCAAATTAAGAAAGCAAATAGAAAGATAGCAAGAAACATAAACAGGGAGGTACTTCATTTTTTTCCTCGCCACATCTGTCCCACTGCAGGACGAAGGCTTCTCTACCCTCCTTCCATTTTTCTCTGGTTAGAGCTGTGGTCATCCACTCTTTATCAAATCCACTTCATTAATGTTAAATTAAATCTTTAGCAGGAAACATTTATCTTCCGAAGACATTACTTTAAAATCTTTTAAAAAATAACGAAAGAAATGTTTGTTTTTCTTTAAATATTCTCGATGTTGGAGGGTTGTTTAACATTCTCAGTGCTCTACAAAGTGGACAAATAAGCCGATTAAACATCCATCTTTATTTACATCGATGCTGCATTTAATTAACTACGGCATATTTTAATTGGAGGGATCCTGTTATTTTAGCAATTTACAACTAAAATGCATAGTTCTTTTTTTTTAAATAAGGTTTCTTTCAGGAAATGAAGTCTATTTTAAATTACTGTTGTTTCAGATATACAGATAGATAGCTATTAATTTTAAATGTACAGTAAATATTCGATTCGGTGAGTGAACTTAAGCTATGATCGTAGACCATGCCCGCGTCATAAGCTGCAAACGATTGTACCACCTGAATTTTTGAGTACCCGTACAATGTACTTAAAAGTCCATCTCTGGAGAAAATTATTAGTTATTGATCTTCACGCTAAGTAGAAAACGTCCCAAGTAAACCCCTACGGCACACACACAAATACAAATAAATCATTACAGATGCGTCTCACGAAAATAACTATACTACGAGTAAATTGGAACACGGATGCGGAAATAGGAAATAGATTTACTATAGGCGTTCGATCATAATAAACCAAATTCAGCGAATTTAAAGAGTTTATGTCTAAGAGGATAGAAAAGAAATTACAGAGTGCGCATAAGTATGAACTGTAGTCACTAGTATGAACTAGTTTCGTCGTGAAAATAGTTTCAAAACAGAGCGTGCCGTTTAAATAAATTATCTCAAATCCAAAAATTTGTCTGGAGTTGACCTGTAGAAGGCTTTTCATTTCAATGATGTGTTAGTTGTTCTAGTTTTAGGTAATGTTGTGGATAAGATTATATTTTATTTTTATTCATTTTGTTGTACCTAACGATACAGTCTTGGCACACCGGCCCAAAAAGACTTCAAATCAATGATTAAATGCTTTAATCAGATTTCAATTAAATATAGTTAAAAACCCTGTCGATCAAGATATTTTTTTTTATTAGCCTACATGGGATCCCACTGCTGGGCAAAGGCCTCCCCCTCCGTCCTCCAAACCTGTCTTTCCATTGCGATTTCTGGCCACGTGCGACCCGCTTAAACTGACGATCAAGATAGCTTTAAAAAAAAAAACAATGAAAATTCTTTAAAGCTCAAAACAGGCACACAAGCACATAGACAGTTCAAACGAATAACATCACACCCCGTCGTTTTTTCAGAGGTTAGAAATCGGAACGACTATTGACATTCAGCCAAAAATTTGCTTACTTTCGGCACCACGGGCTATAGCATTCTGTAGCTATTTTTTTTACTCTAAGGTATTTTAAATGAGTAAATGTCACTTAAGCAACCCTTTTTGGTGTCCCATTAGTGTCCGGATGAATTGGCGAGTGTATGTGAGTTGCCTTTGAATGTATATAGGTTTCAGGTGAGCCGGTAATAATGTTGGACATTGGTTCACGTCCTCTTACTAGGTGGACGTGATCGGTTTACGAAACACTTGTGGTACTGCTGTTACACCAAAGCGAACATTAAGAGAAAATTATATGAAATTATAAAATGTTTCTGAGATTAACGCGGATGTTAGACATTGAAATAAAACTATTTTTATGGATTATTTCGCGGTTTATATTTGGGCGGAGCTGTGCTGAGATTGCTTAGCGAACCCGTGACACCAACAAATTTGAGGACGGGACCGGGGTGTTTTGGTCGGTGCAAGTCCGACATAACCCCACGTCGTGCACTCTTTTTTTTAGAGAATTTTGCAGTTACACTTAGAGAGCTTTGACTGCTTCACCGAAATTTGCTCCGTGCCCTCGACGTGGTTTGAAATCTTTAGACTTTAACTTTAATCCGGCAATAAAATAAGGTTTAGGATCCCGACGTTTCGACCTTTTAAGTATCATAGTCTCCGTGACCAAGGCGTCAAAAGAATAAAAAAATATATATACATTTTTATTGTTTTTTTATCATGTTCCTACAAAAATCGAGTATTAAGAGCAATGTCCATTGTGCTTTAAAAGAAAGGCAACGTTTTTTCATAAATTCTCCATTTTGATAATGTGTATAAGTTGTTACAATTTAGGTACAATGAGGTAAAACAATTGCCAGCTGTTTGTTAATTTGTTTTCTATTCACGATGGTTCATATTGAAGTACATAATTATTGCAATTCAATTCATGTTTAGTTTCCATATAATTACAAACAAAGTGAGAACAACGCGATAGATTCTAAACCAAATTTAATTTAACGTAATTAACTCTAAAATAAACACATTATGCCGTTCATGCATTTATTCTATTAGCATACAAATTAGTATTCTAGTTAACAGATAGTAGCTGCATTAATAACTAACGCAATGGAGCTGTAAATTTTGTATTACATATAATAAAAAATATCATTTATAATTTTGTACATAAATTATTTTAATTTACGAAAATTACTTAGGTATTGTCGCTAAGCTAGTAAGATAATCTTTTAAAATAATGAAGTTTCTTTCCCGGTCAATTATAGAATACAGATCTGTAGTACCTAGAACAGTAAATAAATAGTTGTTGAAGGGATGGGATTGTTATTTAACCGCAAAGTATTATTTGTTGTGTGTGTCATTATTGCATACCAACGATCCACTTTTGTATAGTTTTTTTTTTATTTTTAAACTATAGAATTTGCTTAGCACTCTTTTATACCACGCAAACAATTAAATATATTAAAATATGTTTTATTACACTGTTTAACACTAACTTGCAAATGCTTTAATTCTAGTACATACTTTTGTATAAAAACTACGCCATAATTATGTAAACTAGGAATAAGACTAATAGTATAGTTTAATCAAATAAAACATTTTACACACAAACACTTAATTTATCTCATGAAACGTTACGCTACGGTGTAAATGCGTCCAGTTTAGTCGACCGAAGCGGTGTTAGCACCACATTAGCCCCGTACGTTCATCTCTGTCCGGGGAAATTCTCCACTTTTCATACACACCATTATCTTCCAGTTTATTTTAATGACATGTTAAATAAGAGCAAAATGTACTGGGGCCCGATGCCGCTTTTAAATCAGTGAGTGGCAGGACAATTAATAAATGCGGACAACATCACATACATTGCTCTGAACCCAAAGTAAATAGCTATTAAGCACTTTTGTTATGGAATTCAAAAACAACGAAGGTACCACAAACACTCAGACCCGAGACAATGTAGAAAAGTGACTTTTTACATTGACCCGTCCGGGAATCGAACCCGGGACCTCAGAGCTAGCGACACCTTGAAATCCGGTGCGTACGCCACTCGAACACGGAGGTCGTAATGAAAGTTCCAAACTACTTTATCTTGTGCTTATTTTCGTATTCACATAAGAACCGTTACGGGCAATCTTACAATGAAAACAGTAGCAAGTAGGTGTTCATTTGCCTTTGCACTAAAATTATCTGAATACGAAAACTAGGCACAAGTACACTGGAATGTTCATGAATGCTAGTCACTGATTTAAAGTAGCAGCATCGTGCTCCTGAAATGATGAATTTTAAAGCATGCGTTTTATGTCTAATTAAAATACCAATACGGTGTAGTGGGATACGGGTATAATAAAAATAAATTGCGTCTTTGTATATACGGGCAGATAGATGTTAGTGATCAGCTTCAGTTCTTATAACAAACACATTTTACCTATAGTCTGTAAATTGTAGCCTACACCTAAACCTGTAAATTAAAGTAAGTTTAATATAAACAAAATCAAGAGATTAAACTGGTATTTACTTCTTGAAGTACATTTTAAAGTCCTTACTTCGTCCATGTTTTAGTTTTAGTAGGTTTGTATATTTCGAGTTTGTGTTTCTAAATAACCTTATGACACAAATAGGTCCGGATGTATTCAACTTTTAGATTTACCTTAATCATCATCTGCCTAACCTTTTTCTCAAATTATTTTGGGGTTACTAACCAGGCTTACCGGATTCATCTGAATACCGTATTTTACATGGAGCAACTGACTATCTGACCTCCGCAACCCATTTTACTGGTTAACACAATATCCCATGGTAAGACTGGTTTTCAGAATTGACTTAACGACTGCCATAGGTCCATGTATGACAGCCGGGACCACGGAGCAAAAAGGCCGGGACCTACTGTTTAACGTGCTTTCCGAAACACGGAGGGGTCTCGGTATGTTATAAATGGTCACCCATCCACGGAGTAACCTATATTCACCTTAATATTGTTCATTTAACTATAGTTATTATACTACAAATCCCCATAATAGTTTCAGTATTTCGCGTAACACAATACAACATGTTTGTAGGGCTAACTAACTGTAGGACATTGTTCTGCAAATTGTCGTAAACATAGCCTGAATAGATCAGATAGAGCCTTGCATATTGAGTGGACGCTGTTTGAACGATGGGAGGCTTTTGTTGCAGATGTTTTCATGTTTATTCATACTTGGAAAATACTTGAAGCATATATATAGAATATGTGCGTAGATCTTATTTCTATCAATCATTGTACCTTACCGATTTTAGATGATTTTATTCAAATAGCATTTTATAAAAGATAAAATATAAATGTATATTTGCAAATATGGGTAAATACAAAATTAGTTACAATGTTTTATTGAGATTAGTTCGAGTCATAATTATAGGTATAATCGTAGTAGTATCATATTGAATACGAAGTTAAACATAGTAATGGGCCTAGAGACGTTAATAACTAATACTACTAGTAACTAATGGTACACGGTTAATAAACCGGTCAAGTGCGAGTCTGATTTGCGCACGAAGGGTTCCGTACCGTATAGTTCAGTTGAATGATTGAAAGGTAATTTACGGTTTACGATTTATAACGTATTAATAAAAAAACTACTCACTCGTTTAAACCACACGCTTTAATTAAATAAATCTGCTTCGCAGAAATCGAAACGGAAAACAAATAAACATCAATGTCATATCGTAATACAATAATACCAACCTATTCTGGTGTGGTCAGCTCAAGCCTTAATTCCAGTTTTGACAACAGAGCTTAGCGTCAGTCATCCGCTTAATTCAATAACAAAACAGACTTAAAGCTTATTTAGACAATGCGAGAAATGCCATGCGAGTTGCAGTACATTGCCGCTTATGTTTGGTAACTTTTGATACTACAGCTGTGTGGCTCCGCAATGTATTACAAATCGCATGACATTTGTCGCATCGACTTAATCCGGTGAAGAGATTCCGTTGTAGTGGATATATTTATTCGATGGTTCCGTAATTACATGGGATTATCACGGCTCACCATCCAGTCGTGATGGGAAATCTAATTGTCTTCGATCGTTGAACAACTTCATCAATGAAACACATTGTTCCTCTTATTTCTAAATTTAATTAATTGTGTGTTGGTTGTAGCTCGATAGGAATATAGTAGCTATTTGTGAAGTTCCTCGGAAAACATTTTTCTTACGTGGGACAATGACTGAGGTTGTAAGAGTGTGCTTTTTAAATGAGATTATGCACACAAGTAGCAACGATCGCCACAACAAAAAAAAAAAACCGAATAGTTATTTATTTTTTTGATTTACACTTTAACAATTAAGTTGTAATAAGATTACACTTTGCACGTCATTATCCAAAGCTTATCGCGAATAATAGTTTCTGACAGACAATAATATAGAGAAGAGATAAATTCATGATAGTTGAAGGTATCTAAATATGAGTATAAAAGCATAGATAGTATTATTTTAGTGATCTCAGTAATCATGACTCATCATATTATCTCAATGTTGGAGGTGAAATCTTTCTGTTTAAGTGCTTTGCAAGAAAGATTGATTATGACTAATGCTCTTTATCTAGCTCTGCTATATTCCAATATAGTACCTAAATATATATGTTTAAATCTAGACTTTGCAAAAGCATATTTAGGTATTTTGAGCCAAATCTGATCTACCTTTTTTAAAGTAAATTTTTTATTTCCGAAGGTATCTCATGATTAGGAATGCTTACTTAAAAACAGTTAAAATAATAGCTTAGTTATAATTTTGTGATTTTTTTTTTTGAGAATTTTAAGCAACTAAAAGCCGTGCTAAAAGTTTATTTATGTCTATAGGTACCCATGCATAAACAGACTGTCTCCCCAAAGGGTTAAGTAGAGTCTACTCTGCCATTATTAAATGCTTCTTCCAGGCATATAATAAACCTCACACACCATAACAACTTATAATTAAGCACATGGGGTCGGCAGAGGTGGTGGTCTTTATCAGGGATCTGTACACGCACGTTAGCGAAGTCAATGGCTTTTTATTTTAAACAGTTCGGCGGTTGGCTTGCCGATGTATTCATTACGAAACAAATAAAATGCAATGCTTTACGTGTTACAATCAGGTGAAACAGTCAAAGCATCTCGCAGGCTAACAGAGGGCATCGGCCAAAGTCCGGTGAAGCAGTCAAAGCCTGCGCTCAGGCTAACTGCAAAGATCTCTACCAAAAAAAAAAAAAAAGAGAGCATCGTATAAGCTATTTAAGAGTAGCTTGAATTGACCGAATAACCTGCTTCATTTGGTAATTTTTACGATAATTGTCATTCTGCTCTGTCATTACGATCATTAATTGATCATTACGATCATTTTCTTCATGAATTTAATGTGATTTTATTGTAGGCTTATCTGAATACGAAAATTATTATAATACGCATATTGACAAGTACATTGACTGACCACTGACATGCATTTAAAATAGCTGAATTGAACCCTGCATAGATCTTTTCCTGAAAAAAAAGTAAACAGCGGGTATGTTTAAAGTAAGGTCTTCCACGCAGGAGTTACAAAGCATTGCGAAAACTGATTCATTGTCAATCTAGACTAGACCAGTGTTTTTTAGGCTTAAATTTTCACGTATTTTCAAATTAGAAGTCTTTTTTGTAGTTACATGACTTTATCTTAACAATGCACTCCACAACAGATATACGACTTAATAAACACTGCACTAAGTATAATAATATATCAATTAACTCCAACACACATGTTTATCCATTCTCGACGCGTCCCGGAACAATTTGTGACGTTGCATGACAAGGAATCACTATCTCCGAGTTAATTACTTACTATAATTTCCTGTCAAGATCTGCCGCTGTTCAAGTAACGCTACTGATTCTGAATATATGATGTTGTTGTTGCAATAGCTTGGTTATATTATATTTCGGGCATGTTATATTATGGAAGTATAGTTGTGTATGATTGTAAATTACTGACCCGTAAATACTTAAATGTATTGGGATTTAATGATGAACGCTTTATTTCAGAAATTAAACTTTAAATATTTACAGTTATATAAAAACTAAGCCTACAAAAGAAATAAGATATAAATTTATATTTATATAACTAAATAAAACTAAAGAACTAAAATAAGGCATCGAAAGATTCATCCACATCGCTGTCCACTGGGAGTGTACCCAAAAGGTTGGCAGCATTGCCATGTTGTATGGCAATGCTTATTCGCTGACCTAGGTAGAAGCCAGCCAGTCACGCGAAGTGTCCATTTCTCTCTGGTTAGGGCGGTAGTCATCCACTCCTTATCAAAGATGTCCAGCTCATCCCTCGTGTCGACACATCTGCCGTATGTCAGACGACCAATGGCCCAAACGATAGAAAATAACAATTAACACGTTATTGAAATACATTAAAAAATGCTTTTCTACAATCTGAGAGCTCGAAACTTGTTAAATGCTAAGGTCTGTCTTAAGTAATATCCGTTTAATTCAGTCTATAAGTAGATCAATGTATCTATGGTTAGAGTATACACATGCTGATAAAATCAGTTCTCAAACACAACAATGAAGCTACATTTTTGCTAGTGTATAAATCAGATACCTAAGACAATAACATTTTGTATACAATGTAATCAGTGCTATACACGTGTATAAGATGTAAAAAGTTTTGATTCTGTTAGGTTCCGTTTTACGGTCAAGTTTATCTAAACGAGCGCATGTTTGATTTCAAAGTAGTCTTGGACGCAACAAAGTCTTTCCTATACTTAGTTTGCTACCCTGTAAGAAGGTAATAGGTACTACCTATTTACTAATATTATATCTTGTTTATTTTTTATTTAAAATAATTTCTTATACTTTTTGGGACTTCTGACAAACAGTGAAGGATTCCAAAGTTTTGGATCTAGAATCGCCAACCTGCAGGGAGAAGCGTCTTGATCAATGGTCGCGCCTTCTCTATATGGGAAGAGGCCTTTGTCCAGCAGTGGGACGCTTATAGGCTGAATTATTATATTTTGGGAATAATATGAAAACTACTTCCCACCGTAATACGCTATGGTCTCCTGTAACAAGTATGGTTATGGTAATTGTGTAAAATACAACAGTTTGTTCCAAGCCGGGTTCTGTATGCAAATATGTATAATATGTACACCTGTATGTACGTTTCTATATCCACTGTACACTTATCGACCCATTTTGACCTAGTTGATACTGGGTAAAGTGGGTAGGAGGAAACAAAAAAAAAAAATTACGAAATGGCGGATTGTTTAATACACATGCCTGTGTGGATGACATTAAAAAATGCAACTTAGTATTATGGCTATTGAAATCCGTGACGTCTATTTCGGCTCACATTAGACGTGGTGCTATCGACAGTCACGAGTCGAACTCGCCTCTGCATTCGCTCGAGTGCCGCTCTGCTTGTGCTCGATTTGTGCTCGGCTTGTGTTCGACTTGTGCTCGGCTTGACCGCTTCAGCTATCGCGATACGTCAATACAATTTAAATTGCTATATTGCTGACCGAATATTACAAGATTACACTTTGCTTGTTTTAGTTATATGTACAAGAATGCAATTTCGTAGATAGATCAGATACTCGTACTAACTTTTCTTAATTAGTGCAAATAACTTTACCCTAGGATGATTTCTCATTTAGGAAACGAATTTGATTATTTTCAATGGCACTAAGTCCTATTACTTAATAAGTGAATGGAGAAAGGGGGGGGCTTTGCCCAGCAGTGGGATCTAACGTAGACTTATAAAAAAATAGAAAAGTGAATGGAGTAATTGATAGAAAATGTATAAGTATATAAATTAATTATGTTATTCATTGTCATCTTTCCTTGATCACGTTAAAGTGTACTTAAACTTCAGTGGGCTATAATTGGTATTATAGACCAATGAAGTCTGTACAAAGGACCGAATACATAATAATGTACGTTAGGCGTGATTAAAAGTAAATGTGACTAATTGCAGAAATATAAATAATAATAATGAATACATTCGCCATTCATTTATACTGGTGCATGGTGTCATGAACTGAGATTATCAATTACAGGAAGTGGATACATTAACTACTGCTACGGTAAAGTATAAAAAATATCAGAAAATATATAGCACTAATTAAAGCAAACATTAATGCTTTCAACCTTTATGCCTAGTTGTGTCGTAATTTATTTAAAACAAGTAAATATTGCAACTTTGTTTAAGCTTTGTCGAACACCAACCAGCTTTGGCTTAGCGTTCAAATAACAATGCTATGGAGGTGTGTACAAAGTTTCCATATGCAGAGTGGCTTTATTTTCAGTTGTATTCATTATTGTCAAAATAGCTTATGGAACCTTAGAGTATACATGAAACTAAAGAGTAAGCCTATCAGAGTTTGAACCGTAAGCACTAGTGTGAACTGGTTTTGTCGTAAATTATGTATGAAGATGGAGCTTGCCGTTCAAAAAAAATCTATCTAAAACACTAATATTATCCTAAAAATGTCAAAACTATCGATATTTTCGTGTATAAGTTTCACATTGCACGAAAGTTAACTTCACTATCACTATCACTACATAGTATAAAATAAAGTCGCTTCCCGCTGTCTGTCCCTATGTATGCTTAAATCTTTAAAACTACGCAACGGATTTTGATGCGGTTTTTTTTAATAGATAGAGTTATTCACGAGGAAGGTTTATATGTATAATACATGCATAATATAGTAGAGGAACACGGATAATCTTAGAGATTTAAGTAAGTGAACAAATTTTTTGCGCTTACATTGCAAACGCTGGCTGAACCCTATGAGATAGATCAAAATAATGTACTACAGTATTGTGCACCTTAAAAAGATCTACAAAAAAGTCCGCGATGGCATATGTCTATCTCTTGAGGATAACCCACAATAACCATTTTTTATCGTTTATTTATTACTTATTTACGAAAAAGCGATTTTAAGCTATACAGTATTAATCCTTATCCAATTAAGTACCTTTAATAAATTGTGCATGTAATATAGATCAATATTGCCCTTTACAGCATGTAATTTAAATAAATCTTTTCGAAGATATTACAAATTTAAAATGCAGGGACATCGCGGTTGCGGCGGTACCGGCCGGGGGGCCGCGCGGGGGCCGGGGGGCGCGTGCCTATACCAAGTAGTGCGTCGAAGGCTGTGCTTCGCACTACAGAACTTTATGATTGTGTAGATATGTCGCAGACAAATAGTATAATTTGGCATTTTACATACGGCATCGTCAGTTTAAAAACGTTTGCAGTTATGTAATATGCCCAAGGCAAAATGTAGATTGCCGTGTCACTTTATAATATACATAATGCCGAGGCAAATTGAAGTATTTAGTTTTTGAGGTTATCCAGCACGTCAAAAATGCTAAGGTATCCATAGACCCTGGGTCGTGAAGGACTCCTGCAGAGTATTTTAGGTCAAAAAACCATGTATTTGATCGAATATTCATATATTCATAGGCTCAGAAATTCATTTATTTATTTATTTATTTATTTATTTATTTCATTTCTTGAAATTCATTGCTTGATTAGGTTCGACTTTGTGACAGAGATCAATAGGTTAGGTTAGGTTAGATATTGTGACCTTGCAACAGAGCGAGCGAAGCGAGCGACGACGTATGTATGTAATTCAAAGTTTTTCTCGAGATTTTAATGAGTATAGTCACCCTAAAATAACACTAACGTCGCATTATAACGATTGAATGATTTGACATTTTGCCTTCGGCATATTACATAACCGCAAACGTTTTTAAACTGACGACGCCATATGTAAAATGCCATATTATACTATTTGTCTGCAACAGATATATAGTGTAGGTATCAGCGTTGCACCCGAGCAAAGCCGGGGCGGGCCGCTAGTAAATTAGTAAACGAATGTACTAGATACAGACTAAAAACTGCTCTCGCTTGGCACAAGGGGAAACTAACGATAGTAGTAGTCTATGTATATGTTTAGTCTATGAATGGAGCATTTAACTTATAAAGTCGAGTGAACATGTTTTTGTCGTCATAAACACAACCATTTCCAAACTGTGCTACGTTTAATAAGAAGAATATCTAAAAAAAAGTGCTTTAAATATTAATGTAATTTGATCGTTTTGTGTTTTATTTATACTGTATAAATTCCTTTGTATTAATAATTTATGTGTGATTCTTATGTATTTTATAATATGGGTTATGATGCGTAAAAAATAAATGAATTAATAAAAAAAACATGTAGTTTGACGTGTATGACCTGGCGTATCGAGAGATTAATTAATTAGTTCCTACGTACGTCATTATTGATTTATTTATATACTTTATTCTTCTTCTCGAGTCAAAGATCCAACTCAAATTCTGTCTGACCAAAAAGATGCAACCTGGATGGCTCGGGCGCTGGCCTCCATCACGTCCTGGAGAGTGCAGGTGGTAGTGCAGGACGGGCAGGACAAAAGGTGTGCCATGTCCTGCGATGGAGCACCATACTGTATTTGGTATATATTGCATCTGTACGTTGTTATTCAGTTTCGATTTTATTTACCTACCCGAATGTCTGCTATTATTTGTATTGTTAACTACAGTGGGCAACTAAAGTCACTCAACATTTCCTTAATTTTTATCTAAATACTAGCTGTGCCCTGCGGTTTCACCCGCATGCTAGGTCCCGTTCCCGGTGCCTCAGATGAATCCAACAAATCACTATCATAACAAAGGTCAGGATTACTTAATTTTTTTCATAAAAACCTTCTCCTGATAATAACTAACACAACAAAAAAAGAATTAGCAAAATCCGTCCAGGCGTTATTGAGTTATGCGCTTACCAACACATTTGGCGATTCATTTTTATATATAAGACTAGCTGTGCCCTGCGGTTTCACCCGCATGAATACGTAGGTCCCGTTTCCGGTCTCTTTATGTTATTCAGGGCGCAGATGAATCACTATCGTAGCAAAGGTCAGGATTACTTTTTTTTTCACCGAGCAATTTTCCAATTTTTTTTTCATAAGAACCTTCTCCTGATAATAACTAACACAACAAAAAAAGAATTAGCGAAATCGGTCCAGGCGTTATTGAGTTATGCGCTTACCAACACATTTAGCGATTCATTTTTATATATAAGACTAGCTGTGCCTTGCGGTTTCACCCGCATGAATACCTAGGTCCCGTTCCCTTTATGTTATTCAGGGCGCAGATGAATCCAACAAACCCCTTTTTTTTCCGCCCACTTTTCCATTTTTTTTTTCATATGAACATTCTCCTGATAATAACTAACACAACAAAAAAAGAATTAGCAAAATCGGCCCAGGCGTTATTGAGTTATACGCTTACCAACACATTTAGCGATTCATTTTTATATATAAGATTATATCAAAACTTTACAGCTACACTGTAGGCTCCAGTAATAAAGTAATTCCACTTTACTTTTAGGCTGAGTTGCACTACGTTTACGTGAAATCGTCTGTGTAATATACAGTTTTGTACGGGAAACTAACTTTAATGCAGGATTTTATGATGCCGTTGGGAAAACCTTATTTATAATGACATTATATTGAGGCTGTATCATATATTTTTATTAGATTTCGTTCTTGGATGAACTAGTTAAATATTACGGTTATTTAAATCCAACTGGATTTAAATAAAACTGGCGAGTACATTGTTACTAAAAAGTTTACAAGAAAAAGTTTTGCCTATTTAATTATTTTATTCTAATTGCAATTCTTAAGATGCTAAGTGCCAAAAATCATTATTTTATTTACAACTAGCTGTGCCCCGCGGTTTCACCCGCATTAATAAAGTTCCATTAAAATAAAGGGATAAAAAGTAACCTATATGTTAATCCAGGGTATAACCTATCTACATACCAAATTTCAACCAAATCGGTCCAGCAGTTTTTGCGTGAAAGAGTAACAAACATCCACACATCCATTCTCACAAACTTTCACATTTATAATATTAGTAGGATTCAATGCTTAAATCTAATACAACAACAAACACTTACAACTATTTTAATAAATTGATACACTTCACTTAGATAAAAATTTACTAAACTTGTTAAGCGACATGTTTATTAACGCAAAACTCTGAAGGTCTAACATTTTGAATTTAGTGCCACAGTAACTTTTGTTTAACTTGCACTCGGACGTTTTACAAGATAGATTATAAATCAATTGTGGTTGCACACAAGAAATGACACTGGTAGGTGCCTACTCGTCCAAATAGAAATATAGTAATAGTTGTTTGTAATTGCGATTTTTTAGTCTTAAATTAGTTACAATATACTCTTATTGTAATAATCTTTGTGCAAAAACACCCCTTTTTATATTTGTACGCCTTATAAAAAAACATGAATGTGCATATTATTGTATTTTTTAACATCCTGTGCTATTTCGTACATACTCATGTTATACAAATAAAATGATCTTTATCTTAATACCGATTTTCGATAAAATCAGAGTAAAAAAGCATAAATCGGTTATTATTATTTTTTGGAGCAATGACACAAGAATAAAATCGATTAGGAAGGTAAATGATGTCTATGATTCAATCGGTTCAAGGCATAGAGTTTAAAAAAGTCTTAGAGTACGAACATCGCTTAAACCCCATTGGGCCGAGCGTAAGCATATTTTTGATTGTATATGTAGTACTTACATTCCTTTACAGTTTTATTTTCCGTGCTAAGTCAGATATTTATGTGAAAATATCAATCGTTCCGATATTATTAGGAAAACATTACGTTTTGAAATAGTTTAATTAAATCGGCACACTCTGTTTTGATGCAATTTTTACGACAACACTAATTCATACTAGTGCTTATGATTCATACCGTGGCAGGCTCACTCTATCGTTACTTTTCTCTAAGGTTCAAGGTCAAGGTCCTGTTTCAAGCAGATGGCCAACAACAATAGCGAAGTAATTGTGAAACACGATCAAAGAGTTTACGATCCACCATGAACAAGGTTTAGATACCGGACATTGAAATTTTTTGCCTACTTCTCTGCAATGATATAATTATTATAAATTAGTTATTTTACGTCTAATGTACAATGGTAAAGATACAAAATATAAATATAATATACTAAAGATAAATGATTAGATTGACGGCAAAGTATTTTAATACGTTTAAGGATTAAATCGAAATATTAAGTATGAAGCTTATAATACATTAGTTCGGAGGTCCTTCCTAATATAATATATGATGCCGAGTTTAAAAAAAAATCATTTGTTGGAACTATGTAACATTTTTTTTAATTTCTATAAAATTATCACATCTGTTTGGGGAAACCAATGCGGCTTTGACATCTTTAGTCTACTATTATGATGAAAATAAGAAAATCAGCGCCAGCCAGTAATCCTTTATAATGATTCATTTTTTTTTATTGCGAATTCCAATAGTCATTACGTCTATCAAATCTTCCCTGGACATGTATCCTAGGCTAGTTGTTTTTTGGTCTGTGTCAATGATAATAAGATCAGCACACAAACAGTGTGAAGTATTCAGAATACTCATTAGTCTCTATATTTTACAAGCCAGACCAAACTTTACCAAACTTTTTCCTGAATGAAATCAATGACCGAAGTGAGAATTTATTGGGCATTACGCCCAGACACTTAGAGGTGTTTGTCAACATAACTTTTCCGATTTGTTTACACAAAGAATATCATTGCAGATCTAGCCTTCTATTTTGTTATAACTTTTGTAGCTTCCTTCGATTCACGGTCATACTTAAAGATGTAGTGAGGTATTATATAAAGAGCTTAGATGCTTTGATAAGGAGGATTATTTAAATAAATCTTTTTAAATAAGGTATCAAACCTCAAATAATTACTTATAAATAAAGTGTCCAAAATAACGTAGTATGAGAACATAAATTATTATCGTTACAAAGGTTAGGCAAGTTCATTTCAAAGGTGACTCTCACCAGTTAAGAGCGATTACAAAACTACGGAGAGGTGATCCATTCGCTGATCATCAATTACAGTAACAGAATGGACTTGACAAAGCCTTAAGATAAACATCAAAGTCGACAGGCTTGAGAAGAATGGAGAAGGCTTAATCGAGAGAAAAAACTCTCTTGACCTCACGAAAAACTATCGGGGTATTCGTTATAAATGGTTTTTGCTTGCAAATTGAGATTCTAGATAATAATATATGAGTAAAAGTTTAAGCGCTGAGGATAGAGTATGGATGCTTAATAATGTTTTGACGATATTGAGAAACTTTTAGTTCTAATCTAAAAGTTTTAGAGTTCAAACATGTTCTGTTAATTTTGTTTTTATTTTGTGGCTATCTAATTACTGATATAAGGTACTTTTATGTTGAACTTTGTTATAACTATTTTTACAAGATTAGTTTTAAACATAGGTATGAATAGTTCTAATGCACATACTTTGTAGGTGTTGTACATAAAGTTTTAGTTATACTAGCAGCAGGTATGCTTCTTGGTCTTCAACTGAAAATTACCTCTGTTGTAGTATATTATCAACTCAAAGTCATGAATGTTGTGGTTAGAATTTTTTTAGACATTTTACTTCTCAATATTCAGACATTTTATTTCTCAACAATATTCAATTCAATCAATTTATATTTTGTATAAAACTTTGATGACATAAACAAAAAGGTCAATCTAGGAGTGTCAACAGTTTGTTAGCTTTTAATATTTTTGATACTTTGGTAAACTTTGACGCTACAGCCGAATCTAATTAAAATGATTGCTTTAGTTGTAGTTCTAATATTTTCATAGCATTAAATTAAATGTTGTAATAATAAAGGTAGGTGCCATAGTTTTTCGTTTTGTTTAAGGAACCAATCCACCCAACCAATCCCTTCTTCAAATGTTTCTGTTCTTCTGATATACCAAGTGTATCATATCAGTTTAGTTTATCATACATAAAAAAACAAGCGTATCTTTTACTAGATTATGTGTTGCATACAATAATAAGCTCTATGAATACCAATATGGTGGCTATGTTTACAATGCTTATGCAACTGGTTCACGATGCCATAAACTGGAGCAAGTAAACTATGGCGCGAGTGCATTCGTGACACGTGACGCCATCTTGCTCCCACAGGAATGATTGAGCTTATATTATGTTAAACATACATATACATAGTGCCTCTTGGGGATAGGCAGGAGGTGTACAAGGTGTTACCGAAAGGTTATATCCATCCAAAAAGGGTGAAGAGTACATCTGGTATAGAGTCAGTATACAAAGTTTCAGTCAAAATTTTAATAAGTATTTTTTCGCATCATTTATTTGATACAATAAACCGTAACAAACATGTTAACGCACTATCAGGGTCAATATCTTATTACGTCACTCGCTAAATGTAAATATAATACATTGCTACATAAGTACATAGTTTAGTTATTTTTTTAGATTTCGAAAAATTGACGCTTTAAATTGTATACATATATCAATCATTTTGAGCTGAACTTTTGTGAAACGACTTTATACCAGATTTAACCAGATGTCATCTTCACCCCTTCTTGGGTAAATATAACCTTTTGGTAACACCCTCTATAAAAGCGTCTATGTAATTAGTCACGTGCATCGATTAATTAGTACAGTAATCAAATTCTTGTTATTTTTTTACCTATATAGCAGTTCTTAACTCGTACAATACTTTGTACGAATTGAATCTTAGTATTATATTTTAGAAGATATGGTCGTTTTTTTATTGAAAAATACAACATTTATTCATGATTATCCTCAAGATTACCTATAAGTACTAAGTATTAACTGATCGTTACTTTGTACATATTATGTAAGTCTCCTGAGCATTGTGTAGTGTAGTATATCGTTCATTGCACTCAGTGAAGCAACACATACCTATTAATCATTATCGACTCGCAATGGATCACGTCTAATATTTATTGTTACTAATCAACTGTCAGATGGGCTTTCTAATCATTCCGTCATTCAGATCATTCGGTCATTAATTATTATCATTCAGTTTAGGTAAACCATTCATTCTTAACATTTTATATTACTGCCAAAACAAAAATCAAACAATATGTTTTTGCTTAATCTAAAAGCGATTTATTTTAATAACAAATTTAGAAAATAAAATAGATTTTTTTAGAGATGAGATGACGTAACTTGCTAGTCATTGCGAGCAATTTGCACAGTTTAAATAAGCGACTCGATTTTCATACGAACTTCAAAGAAACAAAAAACGGTTGCTATGGTATGGTACAAACAAAGCGATGAACGGAAAGAAGCTACTGACAAATTTATAAAAAACTAAGTAATAATATGTGTACAGTAAGAACGATAGTATAGTTATTTATTTATTTAGGTTTACGTTTAAAACTCGATCATCATAACTTAAATATACTTTTTAATCTCCAACTAAGCAAAAACGCTTTTAGCTACTTTGCTAATTTTTACTAGTTTTTATTAGACTTTCCGATAATCTGCAACAAAAAGTATAGAACTAATTATAATCATTAGACGGTCATTGACCTCAGGAAACGGATGTATGAGTAAGGAAGCTGTCAGTTTTAACGGATTACGGACGAAAAATAATATTTGAATTGTTGGGATATTATTAGATTATTTTTATCTTCTGAGGAAGTGGGATTTAGGATTATTATTAAAAATTGGTTTGCTTGCTTTGTTTTTCTTCCGAGTCGTCATTACGTTGATTGATCAATTTTTGCAATTCAATATACCCTTTGAGTGCCTACATAGGCTTTGGTGGATAAAATTAGATAATAAGTGGAACAATAAATAAAGAAGGCATGCACAGAAACTTTGATACTTTATTCATAAATATTTCACTGAAAATAATTTAACAAGTAATTACTGTATTTATGTTGGGTGGTTAGCAATAAGCTGTTAAGTAAAGTTAAGCCAGTTTGAAAATACACAAAAAAAAAATAACCTCAGGAATCTAAACTTTTTTCTACAAACCGCGTGCAAACGCTAGCAAAATATACCGCGTTTCAACAATGCAGAATGACACTTTCAACCGTTAGGAATTCTAAAAAAAAAATTTTGAATTTCAAAACTATTCGAAAATATAGGTCGAACACTTCACTGCTTTTGATTCAAATGTCGAACGATTTACTTATATGGCAACTTCTAATATTACGTCAAGTCCCTCTTTTTACAAAAACAAACTATTATGAAATAGTATTTTATTAAAGTAGACATAGGTACACCCGATAATTGAAAATGATTTCCTTGAAAGAAATACAAAAAAAAAAATGATGAAGTAATCCGGTGGCAAACAGCGGTCATGCGTGAAGAGGTTCCATTAAATAAATGCCTATTTACAGAAGGCAATTAAAATCAAGTTATTGTACATTGATCTCACACAAAAAAGCGAGTCATACATAAATTGTGTAAGGTAAATTATTAAGATGAATTATAAGTATTTAGATATTAAGCATTAACAGAAAATACTTGCCCTAGATTACAAAGTATAAAATGCTAACTGTCATTTTTGTAACCCGGATTCAAAGACGCCTAATCGGATAAATTAAATATTATTTAATACTAAGAAAATAAATGTTACAAGCATGATTCATTGATTTGTTTTTTTACTTTATATAGTTAACAAGTTGTTTGTTTTACTTACCTAATTACAGTCATTAAGACATTTAAGTAAGACTAAGAGAAAGGGAATTTAAATGTGTGTAAAATTACATTATTTTTTAAACAAAATATACCTCACGAAGAACATAAGAGATAAAGTAAGGACTGCCTCGTTAGCCTAGTGGTGCTATGCGTGCCTGCTACGCTAGAGGTCTTGGGTTCGATTCCCGAGTCGACCAAGGTGTTATGGGTTTTTCTGTGAAATTCTCAGTAGCAGGTCGGAGTTTGGATTTGTGCCCGGTTAGTGGCAATAGGCTCGCCCCCTATTACATGGGACCTAAACATATCGGCGAACTGTGGGTGTACATTGGTACACTTCTGCCTACCCTTTCGGGGATACAGGCGTGATGATACGTATATGTACATGTACCGATAGCCAAAGAAAGCCAACATGTCTATATATATTTAAGTAGGAAAAACTAGCAAAGGTAGTTAATAATAATGTCATGAAATGTTTTCGACATTGAAAACTCCAAAACAGAGTCCGTATTTATGCAGCTATCATTTATAAGTTGTTAAAATAGTAATTTGTTTGAATGAAGAAGTTTATCTCATCAGCGGATATACATTTTTAGGGTTCAGCTTTTTTAGGGTTCCCTAGCTAAAAGGTGCCAACTAGACACTATTATGCTTTGAAGGGAAAAACTTACTGTCTTATGTAATAATGATTCTATAGCACATATTATTAAGTTTGGCATTATTAACTAAAGCCATACATTTTAATATTTAACACGAGAATAATATTAAAGAACCCAAAAAAAATTGTATTACATATTGGTTTCTTAGGTTTACGCGAATGTTAGACATTGAATAAAACTACTTTTTACGGATTTTTTTCGCGGTTTTAATTGTATAACATGTTGGACCCTCATTTATGGAGCGGTACCATAACCCAAAACAAAAGACAACCTGTTTTATATCACGTCCACTTAATATTGGCAATACTCTCTGTTTGTAAGCATTTCGCCTTGATTGATCTTAAGGTAATACTTTCTTAACCGGTCCTTGGCTGTTCGATACAATATATATATTTATGTTTGCAATGTATGTATGTCTATGGCCCTTATGCATTGTACAAAAAATGTTATGGTTTATACACTTGTTTTGTAGTTGCAGTATATGGGTTCAACAATACGGGTATGTAGCTGACCTCAGAGTACCCAAAAACCACACCACTATCTAGATTTATTTAAAGATAAAGATATTAAAGCAGTTTAAACAGAAAGGCAAATTAAAATAAATATTGTCGTAAAGGATAATATTTTATTATGATACAACAAAGCTTAAAAAAAAATCAAGAAAATAAAATTGTTAGGTAAGCTTGTATGGTTAAGTTTGTAGTCTTCATCTGCCTACCCTTTTCCCAAGCTAGGATGAGTTTCGATTCCAGTCTCACTGAAACTATTTATTGCCGAGTGTTATAATATCAGATAGATTTTTACAATGGAAATACAACAACACAAGCTAGTCTGCTAAAACAAATTTGTTTTCTTAAATTTTTTTGGTCAGTACTCCAAATTAAAGAATGTTTATAATCAAAAGATCTCAAATTATAGGCAGCAATTTCTTTTATCCTCATAACTCCTAGCTTTTCTTCATACCAAACCGACAAGGATTATCTAGTTCTTTATATAGTTACAGCAGAATGATTGATTATAACGCTATATTTTCTTTGGCATTTCCTTGAACTTGTACGAATAGCAATAAGTAGTCCCCGATGAACGTTAACGGCTGGATACTAACTAACATAATAATATATCTTTAAGTAAAGGCTATCAGTCGAACAAATATAACTCACCCATACTTTATGGCACAGCTTTACTGAAAAGGGTGGTATATATTATTGGTTTATGAACTTGGAAACATTTGAAACCATGCTTTTTGGACAATATTTAGCTTGGCCACAAATAACACACAAACCCGCATTCCAAGCCAAAAAAAAATTGTAACAATTATAAATGATTTGAATTGAGGACCTCCTTTTTTAATTCGGTATATAGAGGTGTTTAAAAGAATCAAATTTATTTGAAGGATGGTATATTATGGGTTTCTGAACTTGGAAACATTTAGTAGCTTTTTGGACAATATTTACCTTGGCCACAAATAACGTGATACCCTCGCATTCCATACCAAAAAAATCTGTAACAAATAAAAAATGATTTGAATGGAGGAGCTCCTTTTTTAATTCGGTAAATAAGTGTTTTTGTTTGTTTTGTGGTAATATTGTGTTAAATGGGTTTTAAATTACATACTTTGACTGTGATTTACTATAAAACTTTACTGTGTAGTAACATTTTATAACAGGAATTCAGTCAGCAAGTGCTCAAAAATTCAGCATCGTTTTTCCCATCGTGGTCAGCAGCTATAGGCTGTAAGAGCCTTAAACCAAATTCCACGAACCAAATATAGTGGCGCTGGTTTGCCATTTTGGAGGGTATAACAAAAAAAGTATATTTATCGTTCAAGACTTTTTGGTGAGACGCGATGTGATGGCATTTTACTGACGATGCATTTTTTTATCTTCTTCCAAAATATACTTGTATAAATTAATGATATTAGAAATGGATATATTTTTATTATGTATTTTTGGGTAAATTTTATTTTTTGTTGATTGAAGATTAATTACACACTATTTATTTGCATAATATGTTTTGCAAGTGCCTTTTGAAACCAATAGTTGTACCCGTATCTTAGTATGGTAATTATCTTCCAAACAACTTTTACAAAAACATGTAGTACATTTTTCATTTCGCGTATATCACTATAACGTGACACAATACTTACTTAAAGCTTTTACAAAACACGTATCCAACATACCTGTATTGAACCTAAAAAGGCAGTGCATTTCGTAACTGTGCAATTAAACCAATCAATACATTTAAACACAATTAAGCTCATTACGTCTCTCCAGTTATTGGGGCCGTTAATTTTTTGTGAGTTTCCTTTGGACTCGGATTGTTTCTCGTTTCGACTGTGTTGAGAATAGTGGACCTGTTTAGATACTGCGCTAACCGTCAAGGCTACAGGCACACGGGTTTTTAACCTTCGATCGCTGTTGGAACTCTAATGCAACGCCATTAATTGGGTACCAGTTTTTGTTAGATTGTCCAGTAAGATATATTGTTATATATTAGATATATAAGGCAGATATCAGAAATAGCAAAGAATATATCGATTAGATTTGTAGCAGAACAATTAATTGGAAAACACGATCATTTGGAGTGCCAAGCCCTTGAAACAATGCAATGGAATCGCTACAATAATTACTATAGGCAAGTGATGCGCTCAGAAATTGAGCGCACTTTTATCATAACCAATGCGGTATGGCTGAGTGATATTGAAAGAATAATGATCGCTTCAAGTGTCAGAGTGTTAAGTTGCGTTAAGTGACGGTACGCATAGGGGTGGGAAAACTCACCCTGGTTTAACGTCAAGACTTTAGTACCCCGGCGTTTGCCGCAGCGAGCGGACGTGTGCGCTGTGTCCGTTGTTCTCGCGGCCGCGAGTGCGAATTACGATGTCGAGTGTTGTACGTAAATATTATAAGTGCGATTTGTGAGTGTTTAGTTGGAGTTCGTTTTTTTTTTCACCTGGAGGGATCATCACTGGCGTTTAAAATGTAAGTCAGTGTTTATTAATCAAGTGTTGAATATGTTGCAATTTATCAAGACATAGGTCATCCTGTCAGGAAATAGGCTTGTAGGCCGGTTGCCAGATCTAGCGATGAAATGCAATTTTCTCCTGAATCTGCAATTGACCTCATTTCGTGCAAATATTAGATGGCCCACCTATGTGCGCTTGTTGCGAAACTGAACCTTTACAAAATCGTTATTGATACAGCATTATTCTGTAGTCTGTACCGCAAACATATTTGCAAAACATATTTTTTGCTAATGGATGGTATCCAGCAAAACATATGTTGTATTCGAAGTGCATTTCAATGTTCAATTGTAAAATACCCACATGCAAAAATAGAAAAGCATACGACTAAAATAAGTACGTAGGTACATCCTTAATTGACACTATATTTTTTGCCCTACATTCATGAATGACAGGTTGACCTTGACCTAGGTACTATTAATGGCTAGATATATTGGGCAAAAAATATCTTTTTTTGCTCTCAGCACTCATCCTTTAATTGAATCTTGATTCTGATATTAATTAACATGATAAATTTATGAAAAAAAAAAATATGCGAAATCCTTGCATGTAAAATCTTAAGTACCGTATAATTTAAGTATCATTATGCACGACTGTTGTCAGTAAGTGGGTAGACTGTACAGATGGAAATGTTCACCAGTGACCTTATCTGTCCTTATTTAACCGATAAAATAACCGTCATTAAATACCCTACTTAATTTTACTTAAATGTTTTAAGCAAAATACACACCCACATAATTTTGTTTATGCATGATTATTATATGATATTAAGAAGGAATTAGGGCAAACACCCTTATAGAGCTTACTTTAAAACACAGATTAATTTAATACAAGATATATGTTCCATTGGCTATAGCAATATTAAATCAGTGGCAAGAACAAAGCTTGACGCAAACTGCAAGTATTTGATTCGTCATATAAACACACATAATAATTATTAATCTATCTTAAAGTATATTTTATCTTAAAATTTTCAAACGAAGCGAAAACAAACAGGACTAAGTTAAAGATTTCTGATGGCCACCTTCGGGCTACACCATCAGACCATCTCGAAAGAATCATAATGTTTTGTCACCAAGTTGAATAAAAACATAATTATGCTAAATTCCATCTCATTGATATAACAAAAATTGGTTCTTATATAGCTTGTAAAAATTGGCCTAAAGAAACATAAATTATAAATCAAAGAAGTTGCAGAAAAAAAACTCTTACCTACTAAAGATAGATAAATAAGGCATTTACCTATGAGGTTATTTTCAAGAGATTGCTATTTAAATAAAATACTGATATTTTGAGACTGTTATTTAGTAAATTCTCTCAACCATCAGATTAAGATCAAATAGCTGTCGGTTCGAAACAGGGGGAATCTGCTGTGAAAATAGTTCTAGGAATCGGTGACGTCATGATTCTGTGCTTGTTTACCATACATCTATTAAACACAGAAGGTAGGTAGGTATAAAAGTAATTCCAGTATATCTGTTCAGAAGAACGTGTTCAGTATAGGAGATATTAAATTACCATAATATTGTTGAAACCATTACCTTTATTCATTTTTGTAACAATTTCGTCTTTAATATAAAAATGAATACATATGCTGAAGTTAAATAATTATGTAAGGAACGTAGCAAGTGGAAAGAAGTGGTCTCTGCACACCCCTACGGGAAAGAGGTGTGATTATATGTATGTATGTACATATACTGATACTAGTTGCCTAATTAGAAAGGTATTATTATTATGTCTTTAACATAATTGTTAAGAAATAATAAGAGAGACATTATAGCTAGAAATTAATTAAAGGATTACAGCTTCTGCGTACAACATAACAATATATTTAGTATTGCCTCTACAACCATATTGCCTATGCAACACTTTCGAAGAGTTTTATTGAATAAAAATAAAAATATTGAATTGTATATTTTAATTAATCACCACGTTCAAATCTGTTACTTGATTATTTGAATCTGACACTATTTGAGATGCGCCGACTTAACACTACATACTATGTTTACTAGAAATTAATTTACAGCAAAATTACAGCTTCGGCGTACTATATAATAATATTAGTAGTATTGTTTATGTCGACATAAATGGAAAGAGCTGCACCGACAAGAGCATGGCTCTTATGATAATGAGTAGTATTGTAAGTGTTAAATTAATAATAATATAATAATATTCCGGGACATCTCACACACGGTTGTCTGATCCCAAGCTAAGCAGAGCATGTGTTATGGTAACCAGACAACTGATAAACATACTTATTTATTTCTAAATACATACATATTATAGATAAATTACACCCAGACACCGAACTAATGATCGTGCTCATCACACAAACATTTGTCCAGGGTGGGAATCGAACCCACGACCTCCGGTATAGCAGTCAGGGTCTCTAACCACTAGACCAACAGGCCTGTCAAAATTAATTTTTATTGACCGTATTTATATTTGTTCAAGTCCAAGTTAAAAGGTAAAGTATAGTCTTGGGAAAAACATAGTATGTAGAAAATGATTATTTTTAGTACCAAATGGACGGAATGATTGGACTTCGCACGCCCTTCACCTTTGATCTTAGTTCTTGTTTTTTACAAGAAACATTTTGTAGAAAAAAAGAATTCAAATAATCCCAAGTCAATTTGATGGAACGAAAATTAGGGTACCTATTATGCAAATTCTTTTATTCGTTTTTCATTTTGTTGAAGTTGAATGATTCATTTCGTTAGATAGAAATAAGTAAATGTATGCCTTGATAGACACTACTTAATACTACTAACACAATGTTAAGAGATTTTTTTTTCTGGTAATTTAAAAGTTAGGTGTACTTTTTAAATAGATTTAGTTCATTGTTTTTCTTACTAGGAAATGAAAGTTAAGTATCATCTATCCTGTATTTTGCCAGTAAAGTGGGTGGTACACTTCTGTAGCATTTTGTATGTGTATCTTTAAGGTTGTGGCTTACCATTTACAAAATTGTCTAGGAAGCTCGTAAGGCTTTTTATCGTCTATATTTTTAATTAACCATTTTAACCTTTTGAGATGTTTTATAATCCTTTCGAAGTTGCTGGAACTAAATAGTGCTTTTAAAGCAACTGTGTTATAATTAGCGATTGTAGATTATTGGTTAAAGAAGAAAACGTCTATAATGTAATTCGATAATGCATATTTCATACATTGTTCAAGAAAAAAATGGATAATTATATAGGAGGGCGGCAGAAACCGGAGAGCTGCGTATTAAATTAACATTTTTATATTTTTTGCGATACACACAATAGTTAATGTTTTTACATCAGAATATTAACATTATTCCTTTGTTCATACATTTATACAGTGATTAGCAAAAATCTAAGAAACAGAAAAAAATAGCAAGTAGTTGTTATACAACTTATTAATCGGATTACATAAGTTTATGTTTTATATATTGTTTTATACATGTTTAATTAATGTATTATGTAATACCCAAGTCTTTATTTAATTATCTCATTTATCCAGCTGTCAGGTTAATTTCTGAACAATTGATTTATATGGATAAAAAGGCCTGTCGAAAAGTGAAAGTTTTATGCAAATCGTTCAGTGCTTTCGGAGGCAAATGAGATCAGATTGAGTGAAGGTCGTCTACTCTCTGCTGTGATACAACAATGTTGTAATGCCCACGTTGTTTATTAACCGAGTGCAGATTTAATTTATAACATTACCACTGTTACACAGAGATAAATATGCAATACATTTGTAACTGCAGAGGTCTAAACAAAATATTTCAATGTAAGCCTTCTACTAGTTCTATACTACTAAGCCTACGCATGTTTGGATAAATCTTCAAACAAACTATTCCGAACATAATATTATGACAGCGATAGTTCGAAAGCCAACAATACGTCAGAAAAGGCCCACACAACATTATTTACTCGGTTCTAAAGTGTTGATCAAATAAATGCATTAAATAAAACACGTGTCGGAATACATACGTAAAATGTATAATGCATGTAAATATGTATTGTATACGGAACTAAACATTTGCATTAAGTAGGTAAACACAAGTATGAGAGAAAACACTTCATTATAACATAATGTATTTATTTATTCAACCTTAGCAGGTACTGAGGTCGACGTCTGAAGAAAAACAAAAAAATAATACGCAGCGGATACGTTTCTTTTTGCCGACTTTGAAAATAGAGGATGCGTTTTTTTTTTACTCTCTTGTTCCCACAGTTTGCGAATACTGAATACTCAATATAGGTTTCAATATAGGCTTACATACTCGTCCATCAGTCAGGAATGTTGAATGTAAGTTACTCCATTTATTTTCATTAAAAAATATTTTATTCTTATAACATACATGTCATCACGCCTGTATCCAAGGGTTAGGCAGAGGTGTACCAATGTACACCCACAGTTCGCCGATATGTTTTATTTTCTACAAAAATCGTTATAGTATTGATCAATAGTTCATTTCGAAACGAGAGTTAAATAGTTATTAATTGGAACAGCACCACTAGATTTCATAAATACCAAACAAGTAAATTTTAATAGCAAAGAAACGACAATTTGTCCCCGTTCCCCTACAGTATGTTAATTGCAGTTCACAATAATTATTGACAATCACGTAACGATTACAAAACATTGCAACGTGCAAACTGCAAGGGTATTTACCTGCATCGAAGGGCATATAAACTAGAATAATACATGTGTGAACACCTAGTTATTCTGAATACATTAAGTTTCTACACGAGAATAAATTACAATACTTTAGCAAAAAAAAACTGCACCTGACACTTGCCATTTATCATCACTATTATTAAATGATAAAATATTGTGTAAATTATTATACACTACAAATACAATAAATCCAATAAGAATAATTTACACAACTTTAAATACATTGTTTGCTGAAATTGTATTGTACATAGACTCATACTCGTATTTATTGATTTAATACACATACAAAATTTGGTTTATGACTAATTTTTTGAAGTAACGATGTTACTGCATCCAGATGTGTTTACCAGTTTCCGAGATCATCGCAACCTAAACAGACAAAGACCTTGTTTACAACATAGTAGTTAATAATAGCATACAAACCTTGACAGTGCATGTAGTAACAATGTATTAGCAGCTTTCAACACAACAGATTCCCCAAGTTGGCACGAGTACAATGCTTGTTTTGTTCGCCAGTGGAGTTTGTAGCTGCTGTTATTGAGAACAAGGCGAGCGATCGACTGGAGCATTGTTAAATTACCGTAGGAGTGTTGCTGTTTACTTGTAGCAGATGATTGATTCGTGCTGATTGATATTGATATAATATCGTATAATAACGTTGTAAGACTATTATTGGTATGTTTGTGACAGTCGGAGTTGATCAATCTATTGATTTTGCGTAGTCCCGGGCCTCGATTCAGCTATTGAAGAAAATTTGAACTCTGCTGCCTGTCATTACGATAATTAATTGGTCATTACGTTCATTCTCTACGAGAGTTCAATGAGATTTTATTGTACGCTTATTTGAATAATTGAATATATTGGGCACAATGGCAAGTAGACTGACCGACCACTGACTTGCATTTAAAATAGCCGAATCGAGGCCCCGGGCAGTTGTTTGATAGTCGCTTAGGCTTCTTATACCTTTGTCTCTTATAATAACTCGAAGTACATTAATTATAGTGTGGAGATAAGATAATTATAGATTAATGTATTTATTCAAAAGTGTAGTTTTTTTTACAGTCCGTTATATTTGTACCGTGCTGTGATGTAATCGACATAATTCGTTTTTTTTGTAATGTTTTTTGGGTACATAGTAAAAAACGTTCAGAAAAGGATTTGCTTTTAGATAAAAATCTTTAATATGCGTAGCGGTTAGACTGTATTGTGTATTTAATGTAGTTAATGAAGTCAATGAGTTTCCGTAAACCGGTGAAAAAAATACTCATAGTAATTCATGATAATTACGGTCGAGTGCTTTGTTATTAACTGTGTTTATCATTTATTACTCACAAGTTGTGACTACTATTACTATCAGATATTTTTTTACTTAAAAACCCATGGTTTTTCACGAATGCTTATTATATTTAATATTATAATCTACCCAAACACGCATATTTTTCGGTTATCGCATAAAAAAATTACCCGACGATCGTGCGATCCAAACTTACAGAAGTTTCAAAATCGGTTCATCTGTTTAGCCGTGAAAGCGTAACAGACAGACAGACAGTTACTTTCGCCTTAGTATTAGTGGT
This sequence comes from Autographa gamma, assembly GCA_905146925.1. Classification (NCBI taxonomy): domain Eukaryota; kingdom Metazoa; phylum Arthropoda; class Insecta; order Lepidoptera; family Noctuidae; genus Autographa; species Autographa gamma. The sequence continues at coordinate 3,708,714 of LR989868.1, read as the reverse complement.
TCATATAATATTTTAAGGAAAATATGGATTAACTATATTATCTGATTATAACAAGTCAACACAGTAGCGTGATTATAAAATAAAATACATACTCTTAACGACATTTTAATCGAGTTTATATTATTGGGCTATAAATAATGATGGACCTTATAAAACTCACATCAACACGTTATGTTAATTTCACGATAAATCTTATTATGTTTATATTTAATTTATCGGTCCAGTAGTTCGTTATAATAAATATAGACACTTAGTGCGAATAAACAGAAGTTATAAATTGTAAACGTGAATTATAATTATGATTTATTGTTTTAACTCACACTAAAATGTTCCTAAATCTATAATATAAAAATGAATCGCTAAATGTGTTGGTAAGCGCATAACTCAATAACGCCTGGATGGATGTCACTAATTTTTTGTTGTGTTAGTTATTGCGAGGAGAAGGGTTTTATGAAAAAAAAAAAAATGGAAAATTGTTCGTTTTTTTTTTTTAAGTAATCGAGACCTTGGTTACGGTAGTGATTTGTTGGATTCATTTGCGCCCTGAATAACATAAAGGCACCGGGAACGGGACCTAGGCATTCATGCGGGTGAAACCGCAAGGCACAGCTAGTGTTAAATATAATTATAATTTTTGTAACGACTACATAGTCATATTTCGAACTTCTTTAAGCTGTGCCCTATCGGGTCCATATTGTGTCTATACTATAAGTACTTGTACCACCTGTTATGTAACATATAGAATGCTAATAAAGCTTTCAGTATTGAGTATTGAGTAAGATTTCTCTTTCATTCGGAAGTGTAGTGTGTAGTTAAATGCCAGTTTAAAGCATGCCAGTAATGCCAGGTTGTATGCATATTCATAGGAACTGCCATTTATTTAGCAACTAGCTGCGCCCCGCGGTTTCACCTACGTTTTATTTCGCATTTTTTATACTTATCAAGACACTCTTAACCAATCTTACTAGGTTGATAATCGTTTTTTTCTAGTTACAATCTGTAAGGTCAATAAACTGTAAATGACATAATTCTAATCCTGCACTAGATACTAGTCATATCAATTAGCCCTTGACTTCCAAACACATTGAATCAACGTAATTAATTCATTTTATTAATTAATCAATATTTTTTGACGTCTTAAATGTACCATATTCTGTACGTATGTCCTTAAATTATTTTTGTAGGTGTTTCTTTCGAATTACATACAACAGACAAGGATGCATATAAGGTGTTTTTGAACTGGACTCTACATGCGATGCACCGTTGCAATCCGTTGCATTCGCCTCGGCACTCGATTTACATACAATGGGTAAAAGGAATCTACATTGGACGCATCATCGACCGGTCAAGGGAACAGGCTTATGAATAAAGTTTACTTACAATTGCAAAAAGGTTTATAGTCCTGGAAAACAAGAAGGAAATCTTGATTGAACTTGAACTTTAAATATGACACTGCTATCGAAAATCACAACTTTTGCCATATTTTTTACTCCGGTAAATAAAAAAATCTGCACATTCAGCGCATTTTTGGTCGCGTACAAGAATTTTTGACTCGTAGCAAAAAAGCTTTGTTCCGTCAAAAAAACTGCTAAAGTAAAGTTCCTGCAACTAGCTAAGTGGTTACATAATAACCTTCTTAACGGCATGCAGATGTGTGCATAGGCAGTAAAAGCCTTTGCAGGGAACTAACTAAAGGACCGAGTTCTGCATAACAGTTAATGCACGTGAAATGAAATTATAACCCTCACCGCACAAGTTTTGTGTGCACTTAACCCGTTTACTAAAACAAATGGTTCTACAGGGTGTTACAAAACCCCTGTCCGATCCGTTAAAGGGTTGTTAGGTATGGATATCTAATTACAAAAAAGAAAAAAAAAATACAACCTAAAAATTTTTTTTTCTTCAAATTGCGGGTGAGATCGACAGCATCGTCTCAGGTTTTGCCAAATGATCATACAAAAGGCCACCATTAATACCGATGAAAATTTTAGTGTAGTTTTTGATTTATCTTCAAATTTAGGAATTTTGGAGGCTATTTCAAAGTTCATTATTATTGTTATTATAATGAATATTCCAAATTTGATAATTTATTTGGGTATGTGATAGTGAACCCTATATTACCCTTTCGGGTCGGACAGGGGTTTTGTAACACCCTGTATGAACTTTCTGAATACCGGATAAGTATTTCTTTTAAGAATCATAAAAGGTGCGTAAAATAATACGGCTCCCGAAATTATGTATAAACGCTGAAAATCTCAAAGAAGGGTGCGAAGTGAGCTTCGACGTTAATTTGCAAACCCAATTTAATATAAGACCTTGGGCGAGGCTGTAGGAGCAAAGAACCAGTATTGTCGTTGCCAAAAGCTGAAATAGTCTCGTTATTTCCAAAAATTATTCCATTTGAGAGAAAATTTTCGACTCATACGTAGAGACAATTACATGGAAAATGTTTTGAGAATTAAATGAGGTGGTATTATGATTTTAAGTTATGTTGGTACAGTTATTAATTTAATGAATTTAATGGCTTATTTTAGCTCTTTTCTTTCCAAACGTCAGCATGTTTAAAGAAATAATTAATTTGAAAGAAAAAATATCATTCATTTATTTTAAATCCGATTCGATTATGAGATAAACAGCTTTATGTAATGTAAAAGATTGGCCAATTATTGGCAAATAAAAATCAAAAATGAAAGCAGAGAAACGAGTTCGTTGCATTGCAGTTACTTGCACCAGGGTTAGTGCACTGTAGACTTTCTAGTTTACTCTTGAACAATGATAACATATAGTATCTGTATATATGTATAAGGCATGGAGTGATAGCGGTACTATGGTGCATGGTCATATCACAAAGGTATCATATAGACTGTATAATAATAATCCAGCCTATAAACTTCCCACTGCTGGGCACAGGCCTCTTCCCATATAGAGAAGGCATGAGCATTGATCACCACGCTTGCTCTCTGCGGATTGGTGATTTCAGATCCCAAATTTTTGGAATCCAGGTTTCCTTACGATGTTTTCCTTCACCGTTTCGTCAGAAGTGTCTTAGAATAATTAAGAAAGTACATATAATTTGAAAAAGCCACATTGGTACTTGCCTGGGTTCGAACCTGCAAGCTTGTGCATACAAATCCGTTCATTGAACCGCTAGGCCACCACGACTTCCACATCGACTGTATACATCTCGTTTAGCCAGTAACGCCTTTTACCAGTCCTTTAGGTTATAATAGCCGATTTAATAAACATTATCATCCTTAAAACCGTAAACTGTGGCCGCGAAACTTTTTAAATTTTCGCCGTGACATATTTTATTTGGGTTTTTTCGACAACTTTTTAAGTGTCGTCAAGTTTAAAGAAGTTTTTTTGACGATATCTTGTTACTTTTTATTTTTATGTGAACGTAATCTTGAGGTTTCGCAATAAATCGGTGTCATTTAAAGTTTTTATGAATAAGTATCTTGTAATGAGGTTTTTTATTGAGTATTACTGTTATAAATAAATAAAATAAAATAAAATAAAATAATCTTTATTTCGGACAAGTTACATCCATAGTGGGTTAGTAAACAAATCTTATATCTATGTTAGTAACCTTAATATTTAGTGACAAGCTCATTGTTCGAGATGCTTCTACGAACAATATCACAAAACAGTGGCGAGTCGTACCTCCATGCTATAGTCTTCAGAATGGAGTTGGAGCTGGCCCGCACCCTGCAGAGCAACGAGGCAGATTTCTGTCTGATTATGGCATGGAAGCCATCAACTTGTGCATGAGTGAACATTCCAGATGCACTGCAGAAACGGGGCAGCCCCATCAACACTCTGAAACCATTATTATATTGGACCCGCAGGGCGCTAATAGTCCGCTGAGTATAATTGGTCCATAGGCTGCACGTGTAGAATACCTGACAATAAGCTTTAAAGAGCGTTATCTTAACTTGCTCGCTACACCTTGCAAACCGTCGTGCCAACATGTTACACCGGACTGCCAGCGCCCTACGTTCCCGCTCGATGTCCACCTGGTCCCTAAGGTCGTCGGTTACATAATGCCCCAGATACTTGAACTGATAAACCCGCTTTAGTTTATTCCCGTTAAGTTTGATTGCAGGTACGGATTCTGGGCATTTACCACCGTCGGCCTTAAAGATCAAATATTCGCTTTTACCAACATTATACAATAGGCCATGTGCCTGAGCGTAAGTCTCGCAACACTCAAGTAGCTCCCTGAGAGCCCTGACCGTTGGGCTCAGCAACACCATATCGTCAGCGTAACTGATGTTATTGATACTGACGTCATCAATGCGACAGCCGATTTTCTTGCTGCTGAGCTCAACGATCAGATCATTCATATACAGGTTAAATAGCTTTGGTGACGTAATTCCTCCTTGTCTTACACCACATTCTAGACTATACGGCGCAGAAACTTTATCGGCCCATCTCACGTAATTAACCTGGTTATAATACCAATATTGAAGGATACGCAGCAGTTCGGCTGGCACTTTCCTCTCCCGAAGCTTGTCCCACATAACATCATACGAAACCAGATCAAAAGCACGGGAGAGATCCAAAAAAACAAGCATAAACGGGTGTTTGACGTTTTGTATAATATTGCACTGTATGTTTGAGTCCCAGAATCGCGGTTTCGGTAGACAAGTCATTACGAAATCCAAACTGCGCATCATGTAATTGCAATAAACCATCTAAACGTGCGTCCAGCTGGCTATCGAGAACCTTTGCGATGATAGTAGCCAGGGAGATGGGTCGATAGTTAAACTTGTCAGCTACATCACCAGTTTTATTTTTAATAATAGGCACAACAATTGTACGCATGAGATCATAAGGGAGGTACGAATGACACATGCACAAAGAGTAAAACATAGCAAGGACTCTGGCTATGTGAGGGCCAGCATGTTGCAAGTGCTCAATGCTCAGCCCGTCGTGACCCGGGGACCTTCCTCTAGTCATTTTTTGAATTGTGTTGGACACTTGCTTCGCGGTTAAACGAACCAGATCCGCGTCACGACATCCACCGTCATCGAGCACTCGCAGCGGCGAGCCCAAAGGTGACTCAACTTTAAAATGGTCGACAAACATGCCAGCAATGCCTTCCGGCTGATCAGCACCACCTACACTCACAGGAAGGCCAGGCCTAACGTCCAGTTTTTTCGTCACCTTCCAGAACTTTTTAAAATTATTAGCTTTACGATGAGATGCTATAATATCAAGTTTTATTTGTTCTTGGTTATTCTGGCACCACCTTAGTTTGCTTTTAAATATATTTCGCGTACAACACATGTCTTTATAAATGTCACCAGACATTGGTTTATTATGCCATAACCACAGCTGGTATTTAAGCCTGGCCCTCGCGTGGGCGTCTCGTACGTGCTTATTCCACCCGACCACACGTCTAGCATGCCTGCTTGACCGAGTATTCGCTTGACTCTGGACAGCGGCTTCCGACAATATAGAAACAATATCCGCGTACATCTTATCGAGTATTTGCCTATGCTCAATATTACTGCAGTGTTTATTACTGCACAGGCCAAAGTCCTGAGGATAATCGATCAGTTTTAATTTACTGTTACACAAATCATAATATAAGCTTATCTGATCACTGTCCCTCTCTCCCCAAATTACTTTATTACCAAACTTTTTAGTTACTTCAGTCTTAGGTTTAATTTTGTCCAATATACATTCAACAAACAAGGGAAAGTGATCAGACCAAAACACATCGTGAACTACACCGACATCAGCTACCGTTGACCACGCTGATTGTGTGACGACACAATGATCCAGCCATCGCACACAACCATGCGCGTCACTGATAAAGGTATAGCATTCCGACCTTAAACCTAGCTTCTCAATATCCGCACAAATCCACTTTTGCTCGGTACAAAAATCTAAAAGTTCTGAGCAAAATAACTCACCCGGGTGTGCGTTGAAATCACCGAGCATGTAAACAGATTCAATGTTACTACTTTCAATAATCGCACTTATTTCACTAAGGCAGTCAGTGAATTCCGCCAGGTTATCACTCGAGTTAGTCGGCATGTATACACTGAACACAATTAGCGATTTATCTCCGAGCGACACTTTGATAGCCGCCAAACGCGCACTAACACAGCTGATCACCGATACTGAGTCAAAAACACGCTTACGCCACAGGATCGCAACGCCACCGTACGGGCGTCCTCGAAGAACGTCGGCTGATGTATCTACTGCGGACTTTCCTGTGTATTCGAAATCTTCATGTATTTGGCCAAGGCAGGGTATCTCATGGGGGAGTAGCCATGTTTCCTGGAGGGCAACTAAGTCGGCTGACTGACACAAAAGTTTAACTGCATCAACAGACCGTTTCACCGATTTGCAATTAAAACTTACAAATTTACTTGTTACATAATTACTGTCATCCATATTGTTACGATGTATGTTTTAATATGCCATGCTTTGAATTATTAGTCTCCTTCACAAAACGTCGAAAGGTTATACCGTCGGGCCAGAATTTGTTATCAAGAAATAGCTCCAGTTTTGCTTTAGAAACATACAGTTTAAAGGAGTTATATCTCCTTTCCTGTTTTCTGTTAATTTTGAACAGAGTTACGTCCTCCTTAGTGTTATCTTTTATATATGCAATAATATCAGTCTCGCTTGTCTGTTTACACACATTTGAAATAAACAGCGGTACTTTAATAATAGCTGCCTTAAATTTGCCTTCGGGACCGACGTAGGCCTTGCCCATCTTTCCACCCGAAGTTAACTTCTTTTGCTTTTTGTAGTATAATATGTACTTACATTTCACGCTTGTTTTTTAAAGGAAATTGAAGAAGCTATAATTCATTTTTAAGTATATAAAGGGACCTTTATTTTACGGAAGTCAGTTAAAGGCGGATATCAAAATATATAGTTGAAGAGTCTCTTATACGCGCAACATTTAAAATATTATTATTGGCTACATTAGTGCGCTATGACTGAGCAAAGAAACTCGTATGTTTTTTTATTTTACATCCCTGTTTAAAATATAAAACAAAGTATGTTTAGGACTATATATTTCTCAAATAATTTCGCTTACAGCTTAAAGGCACAGTAGAACGTAGAACCTCGTGTGTGCCCTTAATGTCAACATCAACATAAACTGATAAGGAATCAGTACTTAACTGTAATTGGTACTTCAGCGACTCCCGACGGCCATCTTGCTATGTTATAATGTTGTGTGTTATATAACGACTGTCATCTACGAAGAGGTAGGTAGAGTAATTGAGTCCTCATGCTTCAAAATATTTTTAATGAAAAAAGTAACTGTATCTGCACGCTTGAGCTGCTTATCCGCTGAACCGATATTGATGAAACTGGGTACTGGGTAGGCTTAGATCCCAAGACAGAATAAAAATTATACTTATACACGAAAAATATTCACGCAGGCGTACTAGGCAACGCCTATATGTTTTGCTAAATAGTGTTTAATTGTAATTATAGTAATCCTTTAAACAATATTTCTTTAAGGTTTGAAGGCTTATTTTAAAGGAATTGTATGGAATATTACACTTTAATTTTTGGTTATACGTGACCATGTATTCAGGCACAAAAATTAAGTCCATCATTATTTAAACTGTTTTTTGATCTGGGAATAAATATTCAAGAAATCATTATTTAGTATGAGTTAGAACTAATAATAAATATGTTTAATAGAGTTGGTATCGATAAATTGCACGATACAATAATTTATTGCTTATCGACAAAAGGCTCTAAAGCACTTTCTTTTCAAGTAGTTTGAGGTCTTAAAAGCCTTAAACTGCCTTAAATTGATATCGGCAAGGCCCTTACGGCCGTGACCTCACATTCGTTTAGACTATTAAATATAAGGGCTTAAAAAGGTCCTTTAATGTTTCGATCCAGAAATACCCGCGCAGTTTGTGACAATCTGATTAAATTTTATCAAACCTATCTATAGTAACAAAAATTGATTATATGATAATACCGTTTATAATAACTTTAACTTTAGCATGTAATATCTATATAACAAATATAATTATTTGTAAAAATAATTAAGGTCTGTGTTACTTGTGCTTTTCAGTTATTCAGACATAGTTAAACTATTAGGATAGTTATAAAAATCAGGATTTTTGCTGTTCAACTATAAACCTTGTTTGAAGTTCATCACTCATAAAGTTGCAACAGTTGCAAGTCCTCGACACTGTGCCCTTATCCATAAGCCCAAAGGGTTTGAGTAACCGTGGGGCTTATAAACGTATGGTCATTATATTAATAAACAAACTACAAAAACTGGTTTCCCTCGAAATTTTCGTAGCATACCGCAATTTCAAATTACAATCGATAAACGATAATAGGCCCTATTAAGGGAGTTTTTATCGTTTTCGTGAATTGCGGTATAACATTACCTCTGCCACTCCGTGGAAAATAACTGCCTTGATGATAAATGGTATAAGTACAGTTTCAAGACTGCCTCGTTGGCCTAGTGGTGCTAAGCGCCTGCTACGCTGGAGGTCTTAGATTCGATTCCCAAGTCGACAAATTTCCGGGGTTTTTCTATGAAATTCTCAGTAGCAGGTCGGAGTTTGGATTTGTGCCCGGTGAGTGGCAATAGGCCCGCCCCCTATTACATGGGACTTAAACATATCGGCGAACTGTGGGTGTACATTGGTATACCTCTGCCTAACCCTTCGGGGATACAGGCGTGAAGATATGTTATGTTTATGTTTTACAGTTTCAAGATCAGTTGCTCGCTTCCAAGTAACTGTATACTATGACTATAATACGTGTGTTTGATACTGCGTTCTTGATTCCTGAATTGGAACAAACATTGGCGGTGCAAACATTGGATGGTTGGCCGAGTTGGTGTTGGCCGCAATGTTTGTGCATACGATTTGTTTGTGATGGCATGGAATGTTAATGCCGAGATAGAGTGCATTTATCATAACTATGTATGTACTTATAACCTTGAAACACTTGTCAATATGCACGCTGTTGGAATTTTATTTATTGTACTTTTAATTTTGTGTGGAAGACTTTCTTATTTATCGTGATTTAAGTTCATTAACAATATTAACCTTGGGACAGAAATCAATTAAATAACTGTATCAAGACATAGCATACAGAATGTACGTGTTTTCTTGATTTTAATAGAAATCCTGTTAATCATTTAGATAAAGTGTACCTCCATTATTTTTGGGACGCCCTGTACAATGTATTTATTGCGAAGAGCAGGTTCGGAATCTCAGAACGCATCTGCGTTTATCCTTAAGAAATCACAAGACACATTGCACTTATAAGTGGGAAGTCGTAAGTTTATTTATTCTGGCTTGAGGCCTACTTGCTACCCACGATGCATTTTGTATGAGTCATATTAAGTACTGACTTGCATGCTGCATATTTGTACATACTTACCTATCTAGTGTGTGATTGTGTACCTATTCTTTACATGTTAATTTATTCAATTAAAAGTGTTTGGCATACCCAAACACTTTAATATTTTAAGCAACCAATAGGTTGCTAGGTATAATTTATTGTACATATCCACTTACCTACAACTCTAAATAATTCTGCGGTAATTTAGCAGAAAAAAAATATCGATTACGTTTATCATGTTAACACTTATTCCAATCTATTTTCGATTAACAAAACCTTCTAAATTTCGCGACACGTTTCTAAACTCCTATCTAAAACTCGAAACAAAACTTCACAAAATACTTCTGTTTTAGAAAACAAGGTCTATTAAATACCTAAGCATTGTTTTTCAAAGGACTTTGTCAAATGGGGATAAGGTCTAGACCCTTACCTAAACACGGTCTTATTGATCACTCCCTAGGGTCCAAGACTCCAAGTGTGTGAGGCCTATTTGTTTGTAATGGTCATCCTGCGGGACATTCACTAGGGACTTATGTATGTGTCGTCAAAAGGCTGTTAATGAGATCCAATAAGATATAAATTTTAGCTTTATTAGGTTTTTTATGGAACATTTTTGGTATAAAGAACCAAGCAGGCTGCAATCATGCAGGATTTACCAAGTATCCTAAGCAGAATATTTAAGATTCCAGTAAGTGCATATAGGTATCTATCACATAGTAAGCACCTGGTTAACATCAGAAAAGTTTTACGTTTTAACTGAACAAAATAAACTGTGACTCGGAAAGCACGTTTAAGCCGTTGGTCTTTGGCAGTCGTTAAATCAATTCTGACAACCAGTTTTGCTATAGGATACTATGTTACCCAGTATAATGGGCCTTGGAGGTCAGGTAGGCCTCGTAGCCTAGATACGTGCAGTCGCTCCATGTAAAATACGGTATTCAGCTGAATCTGGCAAGACTGGAAGCTGTACTCAAAGCTTAGAAAAAGGCTAGGCCGATTGATTGACAACAGAATAAACTGCTATACCTTATCCGTATTATTATCAAAACCGTTAAAATTATATTATTTTATTAATATCCATATATGACTGGCCTTTAAACAGTTATGGCCTAGACACTAACAAGTTCTGATTGAATTAACTAAAATAGTAAATAATAACATATTCCGCTGAATCCGATAACTTGGGAAAAGGGTAGGCGGAAGGGATTATAAAATAGTTTACATTAAAAATCAATCAAATAGGTGCAGTTTTAGTCAGACTAAATACCTATTCCTATTATTATGCTATTATCATTTTATCAGATTTCTAAGTCGGAATAATTTAGCTGAATCCGGTAAGACTGATAGCCGACCCCAACCTAGTTGGGAAAAAGGCTCGGGAGATGACTTATGTTGTTGTAATTAGGTCACTTTTGAGTGTTTCAATAGACATAAATCCAGTTTGTAGTTTTTTTTTGTTTCTAGTTATTGAGCCTTCACTTTACTTTTATCAGTTACTATATAAAAAAACGTAATGGCACAGCCTTACTTATTGATCAATAACTTCAATCATAACCTTATAAGACCGGTTTCTGTTCTTGCCATATATGTGATAATTATTGTTTGCGAACCAGATTCCAGCGTATAAGGTATTTCGACTCTATAACTACCTGGGTCTCAAGTAAATGCTTTAGTTTGCTTAGGTCCCCTTTTTGTTAATTATAGGCCTTTGATAAGACGAAGTAATTTGCTAATACTGTTTTATTTGCGGTCAAGTTTGGACCTGTTTCCTATAAGTAAAACATTTTATGTGGTACCTAAATTTGGGTAGGTAAATACATAATTTGGAGTCTTTAAAGTAAATAACTGTATTGTAATTGTACATTTCATGATATAAAAAGAATTTTTTTTTGCATGAATTAATCGTAAAAAAAAACCGGTAGGTACAGGGGTTTTAAATACAGTTTAAGGTGAATTAAGGTTTATCGACATACTATCACAATATAGCTATTTATTAATGAAATTATTTGTAAAAACTAAATATCACCCTTTATTTATCTTTTATCTGTCTGTGTTTACAATGTTTTCCTCGCAGAAACTCCAGAGAATGCGTGTATAATCTGGAGTATGGTTTACGATTAAACTGCTTGTAATTGATTGTTTAATAACAACTATAACTTAATACTACTATGTTGTGACATGTAGTATGTTATACAGAAGGTTCACATTACTAAAGGTTGGAAAACTGTTTTTTAGTGAGTTTTATAATGGTAATAAAAATAAAAATTGGTTTTTCATTATAAAACTTAATAATTTCTGTAATACAATACTTTCCTTTATTGTTAAAGTTAAATGACAGTGCTTATTGTTTAGGTATTTAAAAAAATAACAACAATTACGCACATTTTTAAGGTAAATAATATAAACTAGGTACCTACTTTTTTACAGTCAATTCAAACAAGAAAACAAAACAAGCATAAACATTTTTAACCGGTATTTCTAGCATGTGAAATCGCAGGACGCAGTTGTATTATATTTCTGAAATCGAACCAGCATTCGCAGTCTGCTCCAAGTTGACTCACTGACCGTCATTTTTGTATGGCATTGCAATGTTTATATATAACTCTCATGAGTCACCGTGTTTACGTTAGTCTTTGATTACATCGTAGTATACATTCATGAATGTTATAGCAGACATGTTTGCGACCTGCTGCGTCACGCGGTTTCTTTGTTACAATTTAGCTTTTGTGCGCACTTAGTCATTTTAGGGGTTGATGCTGGAAGATATGTCAAATAAGTAAATTAGGAAGAGAGTATTTACTTCTGTATATAGTTTGAAGTAACTTAAAATTTGTTTAAATTTCGTGTTTTTGTAACTAATAAAGAAATGATTTATGACCATCATCATCTCCTATATATGTCTATATCTCTATGTATGTCTATATCTTATATATATCATAGTATATAAGTACTGTATGTAGTATTTGAATGTATGTATATTAAAATATATATATAAATATTATAATAGTTGTACACTTCTATCTACCTAACCACTTACAATTATTAATCTCACTATCGCTCAAAGAGGTTTGCTGGAAGAAAACTCAATTTTGAGTTAAGCTCGCCTGTGTACATCAACTTATTCTAATAAATGTAATGTTTATCCTTGTATGTGTACAATAAAGAATTAAGAATTAAGAATCTCCCGAGCGTTTGCCCAACTAGGTTAGGGTCGGCTACCAGTCTTATCAGATTCAGCTGAATACCGGATTTTACACGGAGCGACTGCCTCTCTGACCTCCACAACACATTTTACTGGAAAATACAGTATCCCATGGTAAGACTGGTGATGGTGATGATGATGATGATCATCATCATCGAAACTAAACAGCAAAAAATAACAAAGTAGGGTCTCAGTAATTTTTGATATATAAATTGTAATGTTGCAATGCTCTAGATATTGGCCACTCGACAAGGTCATATCACCAGTCGAAAAAAAAAAACAAAAAGAGTTCACCATATAAATAAAATATTTCCTACAGTTAAAATTTCTATCACACACAACACCCGCTTAAACTTGCAACGAGCACCAAAAATGTAGTGTAGCTTTAACTTTTATTAAAGTTCGGTTTGCAAAAACGTATCGCGACAAACGAACAGCGCAATAACTTTTATCAAATCATTAGAGCGATCGTTAAAAAGTTGTAATACGAGGTTGCTGTGCCGCCATATTTATTGCGACGATGTGATCTGTTTGCGACGGGCAAGCCTACCATTAGTGCATTTCACTGTGAAATCGAACATAGGTCTGTGGGCTTGGATAGCCGTAGAAGACAGGGATATTTTATTAGAATTGTAAGAGGGATAATAATAATAAATAAATGCGCACAACATCACATACCTACATTACTTTGAACCCAAAGTAAGTTGCTGAAACATTTGTGTTATGGAATTCAGAAACAACGATAAGACAAACACCCAGACACGAGGCAATGTAGAAAAGTTGGTTTCTACATTGACTCGTCCTGGGATCAAACCCGGATCCTCAGAGCTAGCGACACCTTGAAAATCAGTGTGTACCTACGCCACTCGACCACGGAGATCGAAAAATGTGCTGAAAATGTACCCACTATTCATCACTATCACTTCAGAATACTCTTACACCAGAATTGGTGGAGTATTTTTTTGGATTTTGGTTTTTTTTTTACGCAACAGAATAACAAAAGCTAAATTTTAAATATTGATAGTAAAAGAATAATAATTAGCGTCTCGTGCTAGTCCAGTTTATTTTGTAAGAATAAGAAAACTCTAGATCAGAACTACGTATTATGGAGATAGACTACAGGAAAAACAAATTGCAAAGTACATTTTTGCATTCCAGCACTATGGAGGTAATAATAAAATGCATTACCCTGCAGTTATTGACCTTAAATAAAGCTTATAAAGGACAGGCTGGGACATTAAGTAAAATGTACTCCTTCTGAACTGGGTCACGGATGACAAGGGAGTGTATGACGTAGTTAATTTTAAAAGAGCTTATGTGTAGTATAGTTATATAGTACAGGCAGTCGTAAAAAGAAAGTACTTATTTTATTTCGATTTTGCGGTATTCTTTTTTTTTTGGATTCTTTTTTTTGCTATCTCATATAATTATTGTGAATGTTAACTCTATATTTATGTCGCTGGAATTTCTGTGATCCAACAAATATTTGAGTTCTTAAAATTGTACGAATTATATTTATGTTGTAGTACTAATAAACTACTATTAAGTTTGACATTATTTTCTTATTTGCTTTGTGATAAATTCATGTGAATATGTTTGAGACTAAATCGGTAAGCCTACAAATAATATTAACACCATGTCACTAGTAACATAGTTATTAAAATGCAGAGTTGATAATTACCAAGATAATTATTTTCACGGATAATTATCCATCCAAGTAAATAATTTATTAAATGCAAATAAATAAAAGTATTTTGTATTTTTTTAATTATTATCAAATCACAAATTGTATAGAAAATCTGTGTGTTAATATTGTGTGCTTCTCGGAGGCGTAGCCTAGCTGATACATCATATCTCGAACACAAGTTCTTTATTATCAAGGATAATTATCGATACGTAATTATCTTGATAATTATCAACAATAATTATCCAGTGCAACCCTGTTAAAATGTATGTTGAAATATCGGTCCAAATACATGAAACAAGTCATTTCGTTCCTAAATTATCTCTTTAGAAATTATTTCGTGACTGTACTTATAACCATACTGAGTTAATGGTGTGCGGTATCTCTTGCAATTGTTTTTGTAACAAAGGCTGTACCAGTTCTGCTTCTGACATTTATAAATAACACTTTACGTTTCTGGCGCCATAACCGATTATTTTGAGGAGGTTGAAATATGCATCGATATGGTTAACAAAAGTTACATAATTAAAGAAAAATATCTAAATATAGAAAATAAAAGGTTTGCACAACAATAGATGTCTTACATTTTATTTTGAAAGTAATTACATAAATATTTATTTCAATTACAACCACAACTAAATCTAATATAAGAACAAACTCTAACTATACTAAAATTAAAACTTACATAAATAAATAAAAATAACAGGTGACAAAAAACTCATCGTCATCCTTGTCAATGGCGGGGAACGTGTCCAGAAGGCTGGCAGCATTGCCACGTTGAATGGCTATGCCGATTCTCAGTGCAAGGAACAAATTACATAAATAGATTCTTGGTTAATATTTTAGCTAAATATTAACCAAGTTAGTTAGTTAGTTATTATATTATTTACCCCCGCTTTCTGGAAATTTAACGTCAATATTAATTAATTGACTGTCAACTTATGTCAAGCGCTGTGATTAGTTGTCAGTGTTTTGGTCAGCCAGTCAGTGTAATCAGTTCATTTGACATATTAAGTTAATTAACATGATCAGAAACCGGGGAATACTGACTTTTGGCTACATTGTTATTATTGTTATTACATATAACTCTACTTCTAAGACAGTACCTTGCTGCGTCTTGCTTGTCTGAACCTCGATATACTCAAAAGTAACCGAACGTAACGTTTTTAACCAACTTCAAAAAGGAGGAGGTACTCGACTATATTTTTTTATGTTTGTGACATTAGAACTTTCGACTGGGTGAATGATTTTGATGATTCTTTTTTTAATTGGTGCTTCCAGTGTGGGCTTATTTTAATTTGAATCCAGTTGTGACAGTGGAATCCATAAGAAAACAAAAGACTTAAGATAAGTTATAGAATCAGGCGTTACTTTGCGGAAATCCATGACATTAAAATTAAATGTTATGAAAAATATTTTCTGAGTACAAAACTTTCAAATGGAGCTTGACATTGTCCCTAACTGAAAACCAATGTCTACATTCTTCATTCAACCATACCTGTTTTGCCTTCACCAAAGCTAAGCTACTTGACCGGCTGTGTGTGTTGGTATGTATATTAATATAATGGGGAAATACTTTTAATTGTTTACACTGTTGATTGAACCAAACGTTTTGAGCTGCTAAGCGATGGAGTTTTGTCAGCTTGATGTAAAGTTTTGCCTGCTCAGCTATACCTGCTGACTTAAGATAAGTTATAGAATTTATTTTGTAGCGGAATTAAAGCTAAATATTTTTTATAACATTTAATTTTGATTAACAAAAGACTTATTTTGAAGTCGGCTAATTTTTGTAAGAATTATTATATATTCTCCAATGTGTAGTGGGTGATTCAAGACAACGGCTCAAAGGTTTGTGTTCATTAGTATTTTGTCTATCCATGCGAAGCCGCGGTGTTTTGCTAGTACGATATTATATATAAACAAATGCCTACAGTATTATTAATTCAATTAAATTACAAATTACATCGACATGTTTAGCATTAGAATCATAGACTAAACATATACATAGACTGCTACTATCGCTAGTTTCCCCTTGAGCTAAGAGAGAGCAGTTTTTTGTCTGTATCTAGTACATTCGTTTACCGATTTAAGTTATTTTTCGCGCAACGGGAAACTTACATAAGAAAATATCGATGGTTTTGACATTCTTAGGATAATATTAGTGTTTTAGACATAATTTTTAAAACGGCAAGCATCTTCATACATAATTCACGACAAAACTAGTTCACACTAGTGCTTACGGTTCTAACTCTGATAGGCTCACTCTAGTTTCTTATGTATACTATAAGATTAGAATATAATCACCGTAATATCTAGTGACAGTGATGTCTCGTCGAGTAGTGACGCACAGGAAACTAATGTTCAGCCTATGAATATTTTAGACACTGAATTACCTTGATTACATTACGCTGTAAATTACTTGATAATCTACACTAAAATATGTGAGATTTTAGATAATTCTATTCAACTACCTACCCTTATTTATTTTTTAATTGAATGATTATAGTCCGTAGTGATGTAGGTACCTCTAATGGAGAATTACTATGTTAAACAAAAAAAAAAGAAAAAACAACGCTAAGATATCTATAATGACCCTGGCATAGCCTGGGAAAAAGTAGGCAGAAGATTTTATGTTAATGTATCATGTATTTATTAACGTTAAAATATATTATAAGGTTGTATTTTTTGCACCTATTATTTATTTGTACCTATGTGTGTTTGGGAAAAAGTTTTTGTCTGAATTTGTGTTAAATATTATGCTACTTAATTGCTTTTCAAGCCTTGGGCAGTCTCGTCCCAGAACAGTGTAGCACTACCGTCGCCTTTGAAATTCTAAGGCAATCACAACCAAATAAATATAATACTTACAAAGTATACAATAAATGCCAATAACCTGCGAAAGGTTCAAAGACCTTAAAACCAGTTCAACATAGATCCAGGAATGAAAAAGGAACAAGGGTAGAACCTCAGGCGCAGCCTTCGCTTCGCTGTTGGTACTAAGTCACTCCATCCTGAGTAGATAGAGGCTTCGATTTCATGGTAAATTCTGTTTGAAACAGTATATATAGGAGGAAATGTTAATAGTTCGATGAACATATTTTGATTACTTATAGAAGTAAAAAGAACTGAATACAATGATTTTTTTACGTGACCACTTTTGAAGTATAATCATTTTCCGGAGATATCGGGAAAAATCAAACAAAAAAATGAGATCCTCCTCTTTTTTACATTTAAAAATAATACTCACTCTTAAATTTAAATTATCGGTCAAGCAGTTTTGGACTAATTTACTATGACAAACGGACGAACAGACACATGAATAATCTTTTTTGAATTTCTTTTTAACCATAGATAAAGCATACACAATTTTCTTTAAAATTTGTAATACTTTAATTTAAGACCCACTTTAATTTTATCGTTGCTAAAACATTTCTAACACAGTACAATAATCGGAATGTCCGTGCATGTAATACAGCTTAATTACCACGCTTCCATGAGGAAAAAGAATTACCTTTTTCCACCGAGGCTTTCCACAAAAATCTTATTTTAATTACTTTGTCTTTTTTCCTTGTTTCGTCAAAGTTGCGGAAGTATTTCACCAGAAATTCGCTTTTCGCTAACCCTATTTTCGTGTTTGCCTAATTAGACGTAAATGTTAATTAGAAGGTTTTTTGTTGCAATCAGTTTATTGTGGCGTCGGGGCTCTAATCATTGTTAATTAGAATTCTGTTAAATTGTTGGAAATAATTTTTTTATCTGTCTTTATTAAATTTATTTTATTATACAATATTGAGTAGTAATTTTACTTATTAAATTTATTTTTTTTAGGAAAGAGAATTAAAGTAAAAAAGATGGGATATTTTTACATAGATTTTATCCAATTTCAATGGAAATGCAGCACTATCATAACATGTAACAAACACGCACTAAACAAATAATTTATGACCCGATAAAACATAGTTGTTTTTTTTCTTTTTCCGGGTATAAACTACCCAATAAATTGTCCTAATGATAAATGCTTGTTTTACTGCAAGAAGGAAAGTTCTGTTAGGAAACAGCAATAGGTTTTAATTGACTGCACAAAACAATAAAAAGCAAAAAAGGTTGCGTAGAAAGTTTCTGAGTAGAAAATATCAAAAGTAGGTCTTATACATTTAGTATAGAAATTTATTGGGTTTGGGTATAAATTCCTTAACCCAATAATTCGCTCATTCGCTTATTTATAAATAATTTACTTTTTTATTATAATTTAATTTACTTTTATTATAATTTAATTTACTTTATACTTGTCAAATAAATAAAAAAAAAAGTTGTTTTAAAATTTCAATCCATTTCGTTATTTTAGTGCTCAAGCTTCAGAACTCTATGCTTAGGTTCAGTAGCTTAGGGACAAACAGAAATACATTCAGTTATACTATAAATTAAATTAGTTTCCTTAATTGCAGCAACTCACCATAATTAAGAAACTGTTACATCAAAGACATGCTCACCATAAAATAACCTAACTTTATGGGAATAAATTAATTGTTCCCAACTATTTGCAAGGCCCAGGATGTAATTACTGTAATAACTTGTGATATATTAATGTTACGGGATTGAAGGTCGCTCTGGCAGTTCAACTTACGGTTAAAGTTTGAATCTGTACAGAGATGATTATGAAGAGTAACTAATTGTATGCATTTTGTATCGTTATCAAAAAAACTATATCATCATCATCATCATCTACAGCCCTTGTCTTCCCACTGCTGGGCATAGACCTCCCCTTTTTTGTACCATTTTCTACGGCCCTGTGCTATCCCCATCCCCAGAAAACTATTTAGTTATACATCCCACTGTTGGGCAAAGGCCTCCCCTTTCTTCTTCCAAACCTCTCTGTTCTTGGCGATTTCTGGTCAAGTGCGTCCTGCATTAAATGTATTTTTTTAGTTGAAACTCCATAGGGCTACATACCTAGTGGTTTCTTCTTAATACTTAAACAATTCAAAACTAAATCAATACTTGGAGTTTAATTTCCTTAAAGCCCGTTTTTAGACCATCATTATCATAAAAAGCTGTCATTAACAACAACTTCACTACAATAACTATATTGCAACAATAATGTATCTACTCGATAGGAGTCACGTTGTATGATTTCTTTCTCGAAATAAAAACGATGGAACGATACGAAAGTATAATAAGACAGACGATTTCATCTCGAAACAGCTCGGATATGCGAGCCAAGCTGTTGGCAGGCCATTTAATTGCGAGCCATACTTCAATTCTAGCACATTAAACACTATTACTCGTATGAAGCGCTCGGAACTGATTTTTTTTAAGTAATATGGCTATTTGTATTTATGTTATGCCTTTATTCCTCGAAGATAAAAATAAACTGGTATAAGGCTTGTAGGAATGTAAGGGAGTATTTATTGCTTAAATTACATACCTGCATGAAAATATTGCATCTATTTAGAATTCCGGATTATTACCACAGTGTCTTCGTTATGAGCATATTCAGTTTCATACTACTACAAGGCAACGGCTATTTGTTTATAATCCTCTCGTTTTAGGTAATATGGATTCGTCTTTAGTGTCAAATGTCTACAGATAATCCATGCCAACATACAAACAGCTAGTTCTATGGTTTAAAATAATTTACTTCGCACTGTTCAAAATAAACTGAATTCCTTTTAATCACTGACTGACATAAATAGGTATAAAATAGTAATGTAATGTAAAAGTGAAATTCTATTGATAAACTTGTATATGTTTGTTGGTAACCTAAAAAGTTAATCTAGCTTCTATTCTCAAACAAAACAGAAACAATCTTCACCCATAACAAGCCAAAGTAAAACAGAAGAAAACTATTTATCTCGATGTGTCTTCAATATGCCTTCGTTTAACGATTGCGCTAAAGTAATGAGGTAAGTTCGGTACTAAAGGGGTCCAACTTACTCAAGTGATGTTATGTCCTTCGCTCCCGTGATCAAATATATTATATTAGAAGCAAGGTCATTAAAATTTAGACCGAATTAGGCTGGTTCTAGCTTTCGGGTTGATTTCCAAAGTTTTGGTATCGAATCTTAGGTTTATATGACCTATGTTTGGGGTTTTTTCGTCTTGAAGATAGCTTTTGTAATCATCATTCAATGCTTTTTTTTTAGTTGGAAAATCCTATTTATAAGAAATTCTGGCCCTGCAGTTGGATACCTACCCACTGCAGTATATTCTTGTTTACATTCTTCGTAACTTCAAACACCTTAGTGACTTTTCATGTCTGCTTAATTGTGCTACCTATATAAAATTGTGTTAAACATCTTAATTTTTCGAACACTACTAACCTCGATGTTCTTAATATTAGGTAACCCTAATTAAATTCATAAAAAAACTTTCTTTTAAAATTCGGAAAACTCAATTAATTATGAAACGCCAGTCAATTAATCCCAAAGAATTAGGGACGACACTCAAATCATGCCGAGTAATTGAGTTACAACTTCTAATTCTGTTCACCGTTAACTGGGTAATTCGTTTAAGGTTACCTCAACGGGCTAATCCATTGACGTACTATATACATAGACTGCTACTATCGCTAGTTTCCCCTTGTGCCAAGCGAGAGCAGTTTTTAGTCTGAACCTAGTACATTCGTGTACTGATTTACGTAAATTTTCGCGCAACGAGAAAGTTATGTACGAAAATATCGATGATTTTGAGATTGTTAGGATAATATTAGTGTTTTAGGTAGATTTTTTAAAACGGCAAGCTCTATCTTCATACATAATTCACGACAAAACCATTTCACACTAGTGCTTACGTTCAAACTCTGATAGGCTCACTCTAGTTTCTTATGTACACTCTAAGGGTTAATCAGTTCCACCTGTCGAGAAGTTCTGTCTTATCGTGTCGGCTCCTGTCATCTTCTGACGAGTTAAGAAGCTTTTGAGGTTCTTATCAAAGAGATGTTGTTGTTGCCTATTTTTATTAATTTTTGAGGCAATATTTGTGTTGATTTCGCCAACCCGCAGAGAGCAAGCGTGGTGATCAATGCTCGTGCCTTATATGGGAAGAGGCCTGTGCCCAGCAGTGGGACGTTTATAGGCTGGATTATTATTATTATATTATATTTGTGTTCGATTTTTTACATGGGAGTTGGTTTTTACAGCTGTTGAGTTTTGGTAGGCTTTGAGACAACTCTCGTCTTTGAAACTAGATAACATCTGTAGCAAGATTGCTTGTGTTGTTTTACTTTTTTATGTCATGAGGCTCATAAATACAGGCTGAGCAAACAATTCCTTGTTATTCTTCTATTTTATTTCCTCACTAGACAGAAAGTTAACAGTTAGTTATAGTTAAAATATTTGTTCAAAAAGTTATTTTAGAAAGTAATCCTGCGACCTACATTTACTGGAAAATATCAAGAACTTTTAATACAAACTCAACTCAAAAATCAACTTTCTTTAAAAGTCGAGACTAATTTTTCGAGACAGCTTTCATCCATTTTTATACAGCATAAGCGGCTTATAAATTGCAAATCCAATTTCAATTTAGATGGAATGATTAGCTAGAATCACATTTGGCTGATTAAGCCGCGTCTAAAGTCGCCGCGTCATTTGAACAGGAGTGTCACATGCAGATAATTGGATTTGAGGATTTGTGAATATTCGCGATTACACACACACGTGTCGGTGTGTGAGTGCCACGGAGCAGGTAACAAATGGAGTGCTGATTTCGGCAGACGAGAGCGCAATTAATTTTGCAGCTCTTGACGATTCAATTGCCAGTTTCGCGCTTGGGTTCATGTTTTTTGCAGGTTTTAAATTACCATTGCATACTTTTTTGGTATCTAGGTTAGAACATGAATTTAATTTTACTTTGCTTGTGCAACAATTTCTAGATTTTCAAATACCAAACATGGTTCTGGATGTAAAACCGTTATTAGGTATGTTGTTCTTAACAACACTCTAGTGTAATGGTAACTTTAGGCATAATTTATACGAACATAAATTGAATTCTTGGTATCGCTACATACTCGAGTGTATTATTTCAAGCGCTCCATTTGTTCACTCCTCCGTGGCGGCCCCGCACAGAGTAACACTATTTTATTCAGCTGTGATTTGTTCGCGGGATTTACAAATGCATAAATATTAGAGAGCTTATCCTGTTTTTGTTGGGGCTCCCTTTGTGTACACTGAAAATCTGTATTATAATATTCAGAATTGCAAATAGCGTTTAGGATTATCCTTGTAGATGATGTTTCAGACGCGTGATTACTTATTTATCTTTATTCGGTGTTCGCTTTGAGAAATAAACATGGAACATGTACTATGAATAAAAACGTTTGGGATTTAATTTCAAGTTTTTGTTTGACAGCTTTTGTGTTTTTTTTGTTTTTCTTGACTGTCTCGAGTGACATGAGTTGTGCTTTTAAAATTTATTTTATGTTATGAGCAAAGGTTAAATATATTACAAAATGACTGCTACTTTTGTTTGTTTGTGTTGTCTTTTGAATTTAAATTGCTACAGACATATTTGAGAATTACATTAATTTGAAATTTATTCTTGTAACATCTGTATTCCCCAAAAAAGTGTGGCTTGCTACCTACTATATTTACGTATAAACAACACAAATAGAAGCCTCAAATATACACACAATGTAGTCAACCACAAGCTAAAATAATATTGTCATTGTCTCCCCATAAACGCATGTGGAATCACTGAATCCCAAATTACTGAGCTAAATACACAACAAAACAAACTCTAAATATTAGTATTTGATTGAAATTCGACCAGTACAAATGCTGTGAGTATTTTACTTGGTGATTGAATATCCACAAATTAGTCAGAAAATAAAACAAACTAGTTTCATTCTCTAATTTGGGGATATTGTTTTTGATTTTGATGGCTCAGCAAAGATTCAGCAAATACTATTGAAGGCTGTTAACATACAATAACAGATGATAATTAACTAAGAGCGTAATTAAGTACTGTATTAGGTAACTGCCTCGTTGGCCAAGTGGTGCTAAGCGCGACTGTTACGCTAGAGGTCTTGGGTTCGATTTCCAAGTCGACCAAGGTGTTATTGGGTATTTCTATGAAATTCTCAGTAGCAGTTCGGAGTTTGGATTTGTGCCCGGTTAGTGGCAATATGCTCGCCCCCTATTACATGGCACCTAAAACATATCGGTGAACTGTGGGTGTACATTGGTACACCTCTGCCTACCCCTTCGGGTCGGGGATACAGGCGTGATGATATGTTATGTTTATGTGTAATTAAGTTGGTTTTAAGATTCCACAACCTCTTAGTAACGCATAAGTAAACACATTTAATCAGTAACAAATAGTTTGAACAAACATGTAAATTGCGATGGCTCAACCAAAAATGAGATCGACTTCATCATGACGACCAAGAAGCGTATATTCAGTGATGTCTCTGTGATCGGGAAGGTGAAAACCGGCAGCGATCATCGCATTGTCAGAGGCACACTGAATATCAATGTAAAGCTTGAACGATCTCGTCTGATTAAGTCCACGCTCCGTCCAGGTCCTGCCCAAATCCAGAATCCCGAAACCTTTCAACTCGAACTGCGTAATCGCTTCCAGTGCCTAGCCGAATGCGAAACTGCGGACGAGATAAACAGCGGGTTGGTGGAAGCTGTCCAAGCAGTGGGTTCCCAGTTCTTTAGGACCCCACGCCGAAGAAAACCTCAGAAGCTCTCCAATAAAACCATTAAACTAATGGAAGCCCGGAATGAGATGAGATTGCAATCTTCAGCTGATATGTCGGAATACGGTCATCTCAATAGGCGAATTTCTAACTCCAGCGTCACGACCTGCGCTCCTTTAATACTGCCCGTATAAAGGACGCAATTGAGCGGAACCAGGGCTCCAAAGTGTTCGCGAGAAATTCCTCTGTTGGGAAAAGCCAAATGACGAAGCTGAAGATCGACAATGGCAGTATCATCTCATCGAAACCGGAGATATTGAGGGAGCTCGAGAGGTTTTACGGACAGCTGTACACTTCGACACGTAAACCCGTTGTCAGTGTGGCTCAGGACGCTAGAGCCAAACTGACCCGGCACTATACTGAGGATATCCCAGACATCAGCGCGTACGAGATTAGAGTGGCTCTGAAACAACTTAAAAACAACAAGGCGCCGGGTGATGACGGAATTACAACGGAGCTTCTGAGAGCGGGTGGAAAACCGGTACTTTTAGTCCTCCAGAGGCTATTCAATTCCGTCATACTCGAGGGTACTACGCCAGAATCATGGCACAGGAGTGTGGTGGTGCTCTTCTTCAAAAAAGGCGACAACACCTTGTTGAAGAATTATAGACCCATCTCGCTCCTGAGCCATGTGTATAAGTTGTTTTCGAGGGTCATTACGAACCGTCTCGAACGCAGGCTCGATGACTTCCAGCCTCCCGAACAAGCTGGTTTCCGAAAAGGCTTTAGCACCATGGACCACATTCACACGCTCCGCCAGGTTATACAGAAGACCGAAGAGTATAATCGGCCACTGTGTTTAGCGTTTGTGGACTATGAAAAAGCCTTCGATTCAATCGAAACCTGGGCTGTATTGCAGTCCCTCCAGCGATGTCATATCGACTATAGGTATATCGAGGTGTTGAAGTGTTTGTACAGTAAAGCCACAATGTCAATTCGGTTACAGGACGAGAGCACGAAGCCAATCCAACTGCAGCGTGGTGTGAGACAGGGAGACGTTATTTCTCCGAACCTGTTCACAAGTGCGTTGGAGGACGTCTTCAAGCTCTTGGACTGGAACGGGTTCGGCATCAATATCAATGGCGAATACATCACTCACCTTCGTTTTGCCGATGATATAGTGATCATGGCAGAGTCGCTGGAGGAGCTTAATACTATGCTCAGCGACCTCAGTATCAAAGATAGGGATATTTTGCAAAATGCTGTACAATGAAATTCAAATATTTATTTTGAATATTTGATATGATCGTGCATATCGACCATTTGTAATGTAATCTAATATATTCCGTATTGAAATATACTCTTTTCGTAGTTAAATTTCTAAATATAGTTTGAATACATATTCCATTACATGATTACATAGAAATAGTTTTCCACCACACAAATCAAGTTTCAGTGGTATTTCACTGCAATATTTGGTATGTGTCAAATATTTTTAGCGGGTTATTGTGGATGACATTCTGTGTAGTGCTAGTTTATCAGGATACTAACACGGATTCTGTGAACGCAGTTAACCTTTAGCTATCGATTTTGGCAAAAACGATTTATTTAGTTTTAACTTTATTTTACGAAATTGTTACAAGGATTTTCAGGTAAGAAACAGAATGAAAAATAGGGCGGCTTTTATAAAATATTTTTTAAACTGTTTTGTGTGTACATAAATTTTAAGACAAGTAAATAATAAATAAAAATTTTTTTTTTTCAATCAGTAGCTCGTATATGGTAAACGATGGTGAATGTAAGTTCAGTGCCATTTTTTAGATCGTTTTGTTAAGTCAAGCTTAAAAACATTAACCTCACAGTAGACATAGGTACATAGTGTTTTGATTGACAAAGGAGACGGGGATTTCTGGGCCAAATTGTAAT
Source organism: Autographa gamma (assembly GCA_905146925.1). Taxonomy (NCBI): domain Eukaryota; kingdom Metazoa; phylum Arthropoda; class Insecta; order Lepidoptera; family Noctuidae; genus Autographa; species Autographa gamma. The sequence goes on along the minus strand of LR989868.1, from coordinate 3,682,902 downwards.
AAGTTAAGACATGGCTGAAAAAAAAGGTTATATTTTTCTATTTCAAAGTGTGAAAAATCAACTCAATTTACAATCTGGAAAATGAAATATCCAATAATTAAGTTTGGGTTACGAAGTAAATAGTCTGAGTAAATACTCTGTTGATGATGACATTAAAATGTCATCAGCAACAGAGTTCATACTATTTACGAAAATGCTTTCACTAGATGATACAATTAATTAAAATAATTAAATCCATTAGAATTTGAGTATTAAGAGATTAAGTTTTACATAATTAAGATAAATCGATTCACATTTACTAATCGATTATTGTATTCTTTAATCTGTGCTAACTCTGACTGGACATGCATGACTTTGACATCGATCGACATTTGACACTAAACGAGTGTCGAATTATCTACCTTAGAGTATATATTATACAAGAAACTAAAGAGTGAGCCTATCTGGGTATGAATCGTAAGCACTAGTATGAACTAGTTTTGTCGTGATTTTTTTATAAAGATGGAACGCGCCGTTTTAATAAATCTATCTAAAACACTTATATTATCCTAACAATGTCAAAACCATGGATATTTTCGTATATACGTCGGTCGTAGGGAAGCAATATTAAAATATTATTATAACTGCATCGTAGGCAAACGGACTGTGGGCTGCAGCGCCCATGTGATGTCAATAATATGGTACCTTAGTTAGGCTAAGTACCTCTACTAGATAACATAGTACCACCTGCACAATTCTTAAATGACGTTCTTGTAATAATAGAAGATGAATAAAAATACTAATAAAATTCGATTTTCATTTTTGTACAGCATCTCCTTCCCACTCTACAGAAATATTAAAAATCCTGTCGAAATTATAAAAAAAAACAAAACAAAACCATCATAAACCTTGACTGCTAAGCGGACTAAACAAACCATGATAAATTCACTCTATAGTTTCTTACCTATACTCTAAGTATAGTAAGTATAGTTAAGTATAGTTTTTTACTTAAACTTAATCTCTTTTATCTCAGCTCTCAGATTGCCAAAATCTGCCATATTTTCAGTGATTGTTTGTTAATATAGTAGCTATCAATTCACACCAATTTCATCTTTTTACATTCTGGCCCAAAGTTGTATGAAAGCGTATCTGTCTCCTTTATTAAAGCGATTTGTCAGTAGTGTTAATTTAGACAATTCCCGGTAACAGGCAACGGATTTGAAATGCTATTGCACATTTCGGATTCTCGGTAAAATAACGTTTTAGAGAAATACCCGGAATCGATATGTTTCTATAGGCACATAACCACAGCACATAAAATAATAATTTAAATTAGTTTTTAAGTTTATATACATTAATTGTTTATGTATAGTATTTTATACTTTTGTACAGTATTATTGTATTTTAACATGGGCCTTTGTGGCCTGAGTTAAAAAATAAATAAAAAATAATAATACGTTCACACAGGAATCAAGATATAGTACGTTGTTCCTGTGTTAGAAATTTGGACATAGTGTTCATTTTCAAGGGAATTTAGAGCAAAAAGTGGTTGTGTTGGAACGCGGTTGTCAGTTTTGCGTGAGCCCTGGGGACAAGCTTACATGGAAACTGTTTAATTGCTAATCCTTACCTGTTTAATAAGCCGCCAGTTCTTTTATATGATTTTTATAGAAATAATGTTTCGTTATTTTGTTTATAAAAAGGATATTTTTATAGAGACAGAATTTGTAGGGTATATGAAATGTTTGATTTATTTAATTTACTTACTTTATTGAAGCCATTTTATTGTTTACTATGCTGTCGGCGGTGTATTTCATATTTACTTGGTAAAAAGTCAGACGGCATGGCTATAAACGCTTTGAGGAGTACCAACCATATTGAGCCCTGTCGACATATTTATGTATTTTTCATAATACTATTACATATTTTTTATAAACTCAACAAGTGTTATGTGTATTTTCAATAAAATTAAAAAAAAATGAGCGTCGAACACTTACTAGTTTAAATAAAATGATTTATTTTACGAATCACTTAAAGTGCGGCTTAAATCAATAAACACTATTGCAATTGCATATCTTTGTAAACAATATAAAAGTACGCTAAGAGCCGTGTTAGATCAGGTGTTAATGGATGGATGCCTTCTCAAGGCCGCGGGTTCAAATCCAGTCAAGTGCCAGTGAGATTATGTGAAGGTTATTTATATGTGCAATACACCTGTTTATCTTTTCATGATTATAGTTTTCATATTACAGCTAGGTGTATCAAAACAATCGTTCATCGGTAGGCATTTCAGCGTAATTTCAGCTGGTGATATATTTTTTTTTAAAGAACTATACTGAAACATCTCTTAGTAATTTAAAAAGAAGAAATCTTAATTTTCGGATCTCTGTTTAATTTAAAAACTTTCTAAAATAGTCCTTATATCTAGTCTTTGTGCCTAGATTTCTTAGTACATTCCATTATCGACACAGCCAGACACGTTAAATAATCTACGCGCAAAAGCCTTCGACTTCGGCTTCCATAAAAGCCGTTACAACACCTCTATTTCAGCCGTTAGAACACCTCTATTTTCTCAAGTCACTGCGAGCTAATTTTCTCGGGACATTTTCTAGCGACAAAGGTTAACAGCGGTCTAGTCCATACGTGATAATGCCTAGACTGGTCCGTGTAAACTGTTTTTGTTATACCTATGTTTATCTAGATAATACCTAGTTGTACCTGTATCTATTACCTTACGAAGAAGGTAGGTACCTCGTTGTTTGGATGGAAAAAATAAATTATGAAAACCGTTACCCTATTTAATAGGAAGGAAGGAAAAATAAAAGGAGGTAGTTTACTTATTATTTAGTGAAGATTCTTTACATAAATGTGGCTAGTAAAAAAAAAAACAAATTATTCTTTATACTCACATAATAATATGTCTACAAGTAGGTATAGAAGTTTCTTATGTCTAATATCGGAAAAAGAAAAAAGTTCACTAAATTCCATGGGGGCCACAAAATATCCATTTCACTGGCGCAATTCCAAAATTGTGACGGTAAATAATTGCTAAGACCAAAAAACGTTACTATATTGAATCGATATTGTTTTTTCATGTGACATCCAAAAAACAAGAAGAGCCAGCCTTCAAATTAATATTCTGAGATAACTCACACACGGTTATCTGATCCCGAGCTAAGCAGAGCTTTTGTTATGGTGACCAGATAACTGATAAACATACTTATATATTTCTAAATTCATATACATTATAGATATATATTTGTCCTGGGTGGGTATCAAACCCATGACCACCGGTATAGCAGTCAGGGTCACTAATCACTAGACCAACAGGTCCACATTCATTTTGGTCTTCTGATTTTTGCTTCTGCAAAATGGCACTCTATTTCAAGATTGCCCTTGACAAATAGTTTTAATTTCCTACTCATGATTATGAATTTATTTTTTTTGAAAGAGAAGTCATTTCTTAAGCACAAATCCCTGACGCTGGGTAATAATAGGTTCAATAGAATGTTATCAAACTAATTGTATCTTATCAATATAATATTCATTAACCATTTCCATTTTCTACAAAATTAATACAAAAACAAACGAACTAACCCCATAACAGTATCATTTGGGAAAACTGTAGCTTTAGGATAATCCAATTCTGTGGACAGGATATTCGCTCTTATCTTAATGAGGGATAGGGTGAGAATGGCTTGTCGTTGTATTGCTTACTCTGTTACGTCATATAGTAATTAGAGTTAAATGGGGCATTGAAGTTGCAGCGTTTAAGAATATTGCTTGAATATTAGCTCTGAAACAGTTTGGATAGGTGACTGCGTAGGTAACTGGCTGGAGTCAATTTGCAAATAGCATTTATTAAAATTACGATATGCTAGTATAGTATAGGTTTGAAAGTCAAAATTATTACTACAATCATTTAGAGCCGGAACTATTCCACTGCAGGGCAAAGGTCTTTCTTCCTTCTTTCTACATGTTTCTATTGCTTGCTGTTTGTTGCCACTCCTTATTGAATGCGTCCAGTTCATCCCTCCATCTCCGCCTGGGTCTTCTACGCGGCCTTCGTCTATTAGGAACCTAATTTGTAGTCAAAACTATACTCTTTTTTTCATTATTCTCTCTGATATTCTTGTAATGACTGCAGTACCACATGTGCCACACTACTACACATGGTCTCACCTAAAACTAAACGTTTTAAGATAGAGTTAAATATTATGAAACTTATTTTAATTTGATTTTTTATTATACGTTACACATAAGCAAATACAAAACAATAATAAGTGATTTTATGTACACACGCGAGCTCATCTCATTGGGCACATCAGTACGTCAAATTAGTGAACAAAATGAATGTTAATATTTGGTTTGAATTGAGATATTTCTATTAAAAATATTTGAAACTTTGTAAATATAATAACTGGACATTGAAGAAGACAAAGGGAAGCCCAGTGAGGCACAACAGACGGGAAATGGAGCGTGAGCAGTGTCAGCGGTAGGTTATCAACATCAAACGATTCCTGCATAGATTAGAACTGAACTGTTTAAAGAGGAATTTTGTCGGTAAACTTTGGTTTAGATGAAGAACTGTTTCGATGATATATTTGGTATTTTGTGTTACTGATCGCCAAAGGTTACATACTAAAGATCAGAGGTTTAAAGCGGTTCTTTAGCTAAATCATATGAGATATGAATACATTGGCGAGAGAACAAAAAGTCTCGGAGTTTTTTACTCTACACGATTTGCGATAAAAAATCTTTGCTTGCCTTTGCTGGCCCTTATTTTCAATGAAATAATTAAAAAAGGTCAACATAAATATATAGTTTGGGTAGGTATGAAATATATTAATATTGAACAAAAGGAACACTTTAGTCTCCCTCGTTTTTGGCAGTCATTTATACGAAATTTTCTGCTAAAATACTCAACACAAAATTCAAAAACAAGCACAAACTATTTGAATGATGAATCCTCGAAATTGAATTGATTCCACGTTATTGAACATACATTGAAGCAAGTAAACTCTCTCATTTATTATATCAAACATAAATAATGTTCGCCGAAGCTTGAGCGAACGTTTTGGCTCAGTGACAAAATCAAGAAGTCTAAGGCGCAGGCCAGACAGAAGAGACGTATCTATCGCGTCTCTTTCATACAAAATGTATAGAAGCGTCGCGAAGAAATACAAACAGAAGAGACGGGGCGCGGGCGCAACGTTACACATTTTGTATGAAAGGGACGCGGTACGCGGTAGAGACATATGTCTGCGTCCCGTCGCGTCTTACGTCTCTTCTGTATGGCCTGCGCCTTACAATGTAAATACGAGACATAAAAGTTTATTAGTCATTTCCATAATATATGATTGTATAATATTATTGTTGTTTTATGTGGCGTTTCAAGGTTGCTGTGATAACCAGCGGTCAGTGCACTGGTGCATTATCTTGTAGTTACACGTGTTTCAGTGCATATAGACCTTCGCCTTGAAAACTGTTTGCTTGAAGTAAATAGTTGAGGTAGAAATGTAATTAGATGAACTTTTAACTTATTTGTTTTGAATGCTTTGATTAAAGAGAATTTTAATGTGTTGCAGTGCTAAGTTGAGTGTTTGAATGAGTCTTCTAAGCTTACAGATCGTTTTAGTAAAATAAAATACACGGTATTTGATTGTACTTAGTAGGAACTTACATATTTTTGTCGCTCATTAAATACTTACCTAAGCTTAGTAAATCGGATTGTCCAAAATAAAATGCTGAAAAAGAGTTCTGCATTTGCAATCATTTAATTATGTCAATTTTATATCTTTGTGCAGGGTGTTACAAAATCCCTGTCCGATCCGTTAAGGGGTTGTTAGGTATCAATATCTAATTATAAAAAAAGTAAAAAAAATGATAGCCTAAAAAACATCTTTTTTCTCCAAATTGCGGGTGAGAGTGACGGCATCGACTCAGGTTCTGCCAAATGATCATACAAAAGGCCACCATTAATACCGACGAAAATGGTGGTGTAGTTTTTGATTTATCTTCAAATTTAGGGATTTTTGAGGCTATTTCAAAGTTCATTATTATTGTTATTATCATGAATATTCCAAATTTGATATTTTATTTGGGCATGTGATTGTGAACCCTATATCACCCTTTCGGGTCGGACAGGGGTTTCGTAACACTCTTTATATCCGTGTAGACTGTAGGTATATCACAACTGTGTAATCGAGTTCTGTTCGTAAATAAGGGCTTCGGTTGAATCGCAAATATACCGAGAATACAAGATACCTTAGTAAATGATAAACACATTATAATTACAAATGTCTCTTCGTTCATAACAATACACTGTTAGGTCGATCGAATATTGACGTCACATAACAGACTATAACATTAACATACATAATTCAGAATAAAGGGCTTGAGTCTCGTAAGCTTCATTAAATAAATGAATACCTATACGTTTTTTGTAAAATTCTTGGCAAAAAAATATATTTAAATGACAATTACTGCTAAAATATATGAAAATAGATGATAAATCCTAAGATAGACGTGATTGTTTTGAGATTTGATACATTATATGCTCCATTTTTCGATCAGCAACCTTTCAAAACCTGAAGAAATATTATACATCGATCTTAAGAACAGACGCATGTAATTTTCATTCTTTAGCGCAAACACTCTTGCGCCCATCACTTAAGCATATTACATATTCGATATTTAAATTAGACCCACCATATGAAACTTACATGCGTCCGTCGGAATCGTCGATGCTATATTTATCGCTGGATGCTGTTTTTATGTATGTTAATTCTTTTTCAAGTTCTGCGTGCCTACTATGAGCTCTTAAAGCTTACTGTTGCCGTAGTGAAAGCGAGACGCTCCTATGCGCAGTTTAGTGCGCCATCTCGCTTCCACAATCGCATCACTCCTGCTTTCAGAGTTCATAGTACAGGAGTCAGGAGCAGATGATTTTATAAACAACAGGCGCTGCTGCTTTGTATAAAGACACAAATACCTAAAGCTCCTAAACTAGCTCGTCCAAAAAACAATAGCCTAACTCTACGCTGCGTACAAAGTTAAAGTACTACAAACATTATCTGTAGCACTGTAGTACTGTTTCCCTCATTACGCCATTTCGTGGCAGAGGAAAAGTTTTGTGTCTGCGTTCAGGCTTCAGCATTGCTGCCAAGGGTGACATTCCAGACAATTTTACTGACTATAATTTCAGCTGTTTTTGCCGAGATAAAGCTAGGTTTTTAACTACTTACAGTTTGTAGGTTAAGTTAGGTTTTAGGGCCCACGATGAACTTAACTGTTTAGTAGCGTTAATGGCACAATTACAGTTTAAGTTTACGGCGCGGTAGTTTCATTTAAGTCGTTTGCGAGAAGTAGTTTATGCTAACGTCATTTTTAATTGTGTTTGGAATAACTAGGAATGCTGTAACGAGGAGAGTTGTGGGTTGTACGAATCTTATACGCAGTCACAAGTAATAGCCTGAAATAAAATATTTCTAGGTACTAATTGCTAATAGACTACGTAACCATATATTAGGCATTTTTGTTTTATTGTAACTTTCTAAATGCCTCCCACGTGTGACGTACACGTGTATCCTGTTATCCTGTATTGCTCTCGTGTCGTAGAAGTTTCGCAAAATAATATTCGAATCATTTACGTAAATAGCACCCACACTTGGAACAAGCAATTATGGCTCTTTTGAATGATTGTGAGCATATTACGTTACGTCTATAAAAACATAGTTGATAAAATAAATATAATATTATCATTTAATCAGATAAAGATAAAACTATGCTCCGTAATAGTTAAACACTTTATTATTTGTTTACCAATTATGATTGAAGCTTAGAACTCAATGAAAACTCAATTAAGAATTTCGTCATTGCGTACATGGGCTGCGTGAGTTGTCACCCGCACTCGCGAGTCTCTTGCCCGCTTGTCTTTTGTTTTGTCGACTGTCGGATTGCTCTAAGCAGTCCTTGTGAGGGACGACCCTAGAAGTGTTCAGTAAGCAGTTGCTTCTTAATGCTGTTATGTGCGCACAGCCTAAAGGTGTATGTATAGTGTGTGTACCACTGAAATTGTTGGCAACCTTTTTCACTAACACTAAAAGTCTACATTTCTTCTTTGGTGGACACCTATCTTTATCTGACGACCTCCGTGGTCGAGTGGAGTACGCACCGGTTTTCAAGGTGTCGCTTTCTCTGAGGTCCTGGGTTCGATCCCCGGGTCAATATAGAAACTCACTTTTCTACGTTGTCTCGGGTCTCGGTGTTTGTGGTACCTTCTTTGTTTCTGAATTCCATAACACAATAGGAATATAACTTTTAGGTAAAATCGTGGTGGCCTAGCGGTTCAATGAACGGATTTGTATGCACGATGTTGCAGGTTCGAACCCGGGCAAGTACCAATGTAACTTTTCAAATTTATATGTACTTTCTTAGTTATTCTAAGATACTTCTGACTAACGGTGAAGGAAAACATCGTGAGGAAACCTGGATTCCAAAATTGGGATCTGAAATCGCCTATCCGCAGAGAGCAAGCGTGGTGATCAATGCTCGTGCCTTTTCCATATGGGAAGAGGCCTGTGCCAAGCAGTGGGACGTTTATAGGCTGGAATAAATATAACTTTTGACAACGTATTATCGTTGAATTCTCGGCTAAAAACATAGTACAATCTCCACTAGACGATATGACGAAGCTAATATTGAATTACTACTCGCTGCCTTAACTATATAGGAAGCACATTGAATGAGCCTTGGTTATGTATTATTACGTTACTGATTGATAGACAATGTTCTCTTAGATAGGAAACAGCATGTACTTTGATACAGAATACAGGCATTTATATTACAACGCAGATCATTTTACGTTGATAATAGTTTAAGTACCTACCATTGACCTAAAATATCTAGATAATTAAAAATCTGTGATTGTGTTCGGATTGTGTAGGACAAATAGTTGTTCTTATATTTGACTATAGTATTAATAAATTAAAAATAAGGAGTGGATGACCACGGCCCTAGCCAAAGAGAAATGGAAGGAGAGTAGAGAGGCATTAGCTCTGCAGTGGGACGGAAATGGCTAGGAAAAAAGCTGTATAAGATAGTTTTAAGGTTTTATTTAGTTTAAAGTTTCTTTCATATTGAAGTAAAAAACCTAGATTTTCTAAAAAACTTAATTATTATCTTCATCATCATCATCATCATCATCAGCCGGAAGACGTCCACTGCTGAACAAAGGCCTCCCCCCTAGAACGCCACAATGAACGACAACTCGCCAATTGCATCCACCGGGTGCCCGCCACTTTGACGATATCGTCAGTCCACCTGGTGGGAGGCCTGACGATTATCTTATTTAGCACTAAACTACTAGTCCTTTTTTACGATTTGCCTGCTGTGAAATAGTAATCTACGCATATATTTGACAAACATTGGACACAGCGTTGGCTATTAGTTTGCTATCGTGATTGTTTATCTAGGCACAAAATTGTGCTTAATGCCTAGGTACACATCCTGTCTAGATAACGTCGGATTTACATAGTATTCAACGGAAATTGGTTTTTATTAGCCGTTATTATAATGTAGACGATTATCGTATATTAAGCTGAGATAAATAAACTTAATGTAAATAGGTGTTTCCATCTTACTCTTGCATATTTAGTTTTCTTCTCGAGTTAAGATCCAACTCAAATTTTGTCTGACCAAAAAGATGAATGGAAGAATGGCTCGGTCGCTGACCTCCATCACGTCCTGGAGAGTGCAGGTGGTGGTGCAGGACGGGCAGGACAAAAGGTGGGCCATGTCCTGCGTGGGAGCACCACACTCACATGCCACTAGTGTTGAGTTATATTTAGTTTGACAGCTGTGCGATGGAGATTTAGCTATGTCGACAGGCGGGAAAAATATTTCAGTTATGTTGACTGAAGAGTTTCTTCAGGACTCATTTTATGTAAATATTATTTTCATTCAATCAACATCAGAACAGTAAGTTAAAACTAAAATTTCCTAATGCACGTTATCCACTTCACAGTTGCTGGTAAAACTCAGTAACAAGACTCCTATCGTATCATTATCGATGCACAAGCAAGCATACATCTACATAATACTCCTGCCCCGATCCAAACCAAAGCCCCTTCAATAATAAATGTATCACGAACAAAACTTTTCAAACTTAAAACGGGAAACTCAAAACACGTTCCTGTAGTTAATTTAAGAACACTAGGCGTTACGGACACGGCTCCCTAGGGCACAGTATCCTGAATAACCAGTACTGCAACGTACAAAAGTGTAGAGAAAACGGATTATCATAAACTGCTCGCAAGTGTACCTTTGAAGCAGAAAATGAGATCGTTCTTAAACGTTTCATATTTCATTTGTTTTAGCAGCAAGTAGAATAATTAGAGTGGGATGCATGCCAATAGTGACCGCGCTAACATCGCTACATTTGCCTTTTATTTAAATTATCTGTTTAATAGTCTGCTCGTTACTTGTGGCGATGGTCTGAAGTATGAGGCATTCAATGCTGCTTAGAAATGTGTGTCAGAACTAACTTGACTATACGGGCTGGATCGAATGTTATGTTATGCTGCTGTAGTGGAATGTACTAGAAATAATGACATGTATGACGAGTTGACGACCTACTTCAATTATAGCCCTGGGTTCCCAAAAAGAACATTGGTCAAAATACTGAAAACCAATGTTAACTCACAAATGTTAAAATATATTGATGGACCTTTTGACCATGGGTTAAAATAGCATTTGCAATAGTAGGTCAGTTCTTAACTCTTAAATAAATATAATCAGTATCATCAATCATGATTAAAAGAATGATCTCACCAGACGGAATCCATTCATTATAACTTACCGTGAAGCTATTAATAAAACTTACTATTATATTATATTATTAGGTATATACTTTGTAGCAACTTCTGTATTGACATACCTACTTACCTAATTTCTCAATGCAAGATTTCGATTTCATCATCATCAAGGCAATATGTAGGGACGTTCTTATTTTACCTCCGCTGTCGATTCTCCTGCACAGCATTTTGAAAATCAAGTATTTCATCAAGAAAAGTAAAATTTAATATAATATTTTATCAAGAAAATTTATTTTGGACAGTACTCCTTAGTATACTTTGCGTTCCTCAGACTCCTCCGGGGATTCATAAATCATAAATATAATTATAAATACCATACTTAGCGTCGACGTTCAGTCCACATGAGCGACTTTGCGCCAGGATCCTACTTCTTGAACACCAAACTTGCTTGTACTCTAATTTTTTAATCAATATTCGAAACCCAGCTCGTATTTCTGAGCACTCACTACCGATTGTAACGACTGTTTTGATCGTTACCTGACAACCTGAACTATTTCTAACTGTTCGATCTAATCCTTAACACGGATGACAAACTACGTTGCATATTGGCTGATTGTTTCTATCATTCCACCTGGTCTTTCTCCTAAAATTATGATATCTCTAAAGAGGATCGTGGTTTTGATAGATGTTTTAGAGGGCTTGTCCATTTACTCTGGGAAATTTACGTTATTCTAATGTACTCTTACATCAACATATTAAAGGAACTACAAACTACAATTGTGTGTGAGCACCCTGAAATTAGTTTAGTGCTCATCAGTGCCTTTCATATGTGTTCCAAGTGCGCTATTACGTGTTAAATACGACACTTTTGGGTTTAAAACTTTCGCAGTGTTACGAGCTTCAGAATCATTAGTTTACTTAAGACAAGCTCAACAAATTGCAGGAAACACAACTCTGTTTCAAAATACAACTGTCGTTTTGTTTGGGCGTACTAGTCTCTGAAACTAGCAGTCGAATTTCTACAGAAACAAAATCTTCTTGCAATCGATAGCACCATTCTCGAGGAAGGATAATATAAGCTTTGTAGCAACGCTTTATTTGGCTTGAGAAAAAAAAAGACGCCTAGAACCGCAGGGCAGAGCTAGCATATTAATAAATACTGTTAAATAGGTCTTATTTTGCAGTGTTAACCAACACATATAGACCAGTATTTTAACACCAGATGGCAAAAGCTAGAATTTCGCTTCCTCGCTTCGTTGCAGACTAAAATAAGCTAATGGCTTTGCATTGACCACAAAACAGTGATTTGATACTGCACAGGTGTTCTCCGGTACTTTAAGTACCATTCATAGATAATGGCCGAAAAGTGGTTTTGCTATATGTAAATTGTATTTAGGAGAAATATTTGATCTTGGCCTGGATTTTGGAGACCTAGATTGGAAGTATTAATAAAGCTATCTTAAATATTAATTATCATTAATTCCCGAAAAGTCGTGGTGGCCTAGCGGTTCAATGAACGGATTTGTATGCACGAGGTAGCAAGTACGAACCCGGGCATGTACCAATATAACTTTTCAAAAGTTATATGTACTTTCTTCATTATTCTAAGACACTTCTGACAAACGGTGAAGGAAAACATCGTGAGGAAACCTGGATTCCAAAATTTGGGATCTGAAATCGCCAATCCGCAGAGAGCAAGCGTAGTGATCAATGCTCATGCCTTCTCTATATGGGAAGAGGCCTGTGCCGAGCAGTGGGACGTTTATAGGCTGGATTATTATTAATTCGCAATTATTTTTTTCTTGCTTTGAATAATTTTATCATCAAACCAATCATTCATGCATATAACGCACTCGCGTTAATTCCGGTTACCATTAATATTGATTATTTTTTTACACAAGAGAAGCGCTAAGCGTTACTTACTTATACAGTAGCTATTGTGTGGTGTTTGGAAAAAAAATACGAAGACTGGAATGATTAAAGATGCGTGCAAAAGAAAGTAAAAACTATAATGTGGTAGGCAGAATAGAATAATTTAACACGTGAACGTGTGCGAGAAGAGTAAGGCTGCCTAAACACGTTAAGTTTGCCGGGTCTCCGTGATCACACCTTTGTGTCTTTTCCGTCAACGAACAAAATCTTGTCTGCGCTAGACAAAAAAAGTATGTAATTTGGTTTAGCTGTAGTAAGTGAGAGTAGTAAATGAGATATTTTCTCGCTTTTCCTAAAATGGACCTACTGACGCCACCTACTCAGACGATTGAAGCAATTGTAAATAGCAGACTCGGGCACCTGATCGTGTACATGACTCGTCGTGTCTTACGTAGACACGGTTGATTTGCTGTGTTCACTCTGTTCACTGTACAGGTAGCTTAATATATTACAATAATTCAATAAGAAAAACTCGTCGACAGCTAAAAAAATCCAAACAAATGATTCATTTGTTTCTCGTTGCACTTGCATTTTACATATATGTTTATTTGTCTAGTGCTAATGAAAGCCGCACTTAATGCCGCGCGTAATTAACGGGGGCATTGCGAATGTATGACATTTAAATATAACATCTGTTTGGCCATTACTACATGTAATATCTGTTTCACTATCTGTATTTGAACATTGTATGTGTCATGCACAAAATGTAAATATTATTATAAATCAGTTGTTGTAGATTTATATGACTATCAAATTAACGAGTGTAGTGATTTTTGATCACGTGGTTTTAGTTTCGGTTTTGATGCAAATATTTAATTAAATAACGGGATTTTTATATGTTATAGTCAATGGAAGTTTCATTGGTCATATAGCTAGCATACATAGTAGTACAAATCTACTCCAGGCAGTTTTCAATTGTTTTTTCCCAAATCAAGTACTTTATCGAGTTGTAAAACATAATATTTGTTAAGAAGAGTCACACCACAGAATATAGTTGAGTTCCAAAACAAACGCCGCTTTAAAATAGGCGCATTGCGACATTGTTCTCATTGAACACTGTTCTAATGAAAATTCCTCCTTTTTTTGTTTTGTTTTACTTTGTTTAATTGTATGTATATTGATACTGTTATTTATAGCTTCAAGACTGTTTGGGAAAGGATATGGTCATTGGTCATATTTATTCTCTTTTGTGTTATTTGTCGAATATTAGTGAAAGCAAGAATAGGTCAAACATTACTGAATTAAGGGAAGGTGCTATGTTTTACACTGCAGTGCTTTAATACTGGTAAAAAATCGGCATAGCCATTCAACGTGACAATGCTGCCAGCCTTCTGGGCACGTTCCCCGCCATTGACAAGGATGACGATGAGTTCTTTGACGCCGTTTGGTTTTTATTTATGTAAGTTTCAATTTTAGTATAGTTAGAGTTTGTTCTTATATTAGATTTAATCGGGAAAAAAATGATATTTTCTACCTCAATATTGATTGAATATCTATGTTTTTTTTTATGAAAACTACTTATAACATGAGAACTAGGAAACCGTTGCAATCTTTTAGCAAAACTCTGGCATTAAGTATCTATAATAATACCATACTTATGCCAGATAAAATAATGATGAAACAGCAATTTAACGAAACTAAATACTTTTATTAAATGTGTTTAGTATAGAAGATTTAGGTCAATAGCACAGGCTAGGAGAATGACAATATCCAACGGTTGGACAATTTACGAGCTATTAAGTTAAAATTGGAATAATGGAATACATGAATGTGTAAGGACGTTGGAACATGCGTGCCGCGCAAATTACACATACTGTCATTATTTGGTTGTAGCGACTATTACGGTATAATAAACTTCATATATGTATATGTAGGTAAATATGTACAGTATATAGAGTGTTCTGGAGAGTGTAGTTACGATATTGTGCGGTTAGTTTCATTGTTATAACAACATTTTAAGGTAGATAAATAATAATACAAAATAATAAAAAAAAATTAATAAATTTGTCAATGTTATTATTATTTGTGTAGGATGTGTATAATTTCAGTTTTTCGGGTTTAAGTTGCGTGAAATAATAATAATATGTTTTCTTAAATATCTTGTTAAACTCTTTTTCATTAACTTACTGTTTAAGAGGTCCTAATAATCTCTCTCTGGATCTGGCACCCTAGGTAAATCAAAGAAAATGCTCATTTTCTCAAGCCGTATATTATTATTATTTATTACCTGTTTCAAGATCGTCATTGAATCTATTCTAATTTCAAATGGTAAACTATTTTTATAGCATATTCCTTCATTGATGTGTAAATAATGTAGACTAAGAATCAATATTATATGTTGATAGTATTTTTTGTTGTTTGTACTGGTAGTCACGAGTGCATGTAATTAATATCACAGATACGTATCACGCACGTGAGTGCAAGCTCGATTGATTTGCGTCGCCTTTATAATTGTTTCAATAGTTATAAATAGTGTTTGCTTTGCTAGGTCAATGGTGTATTTGTATTTGAATGATTTGTATGTCTTCCAGATTTAATTCATTCTGTGTTTCAATGATTAAACTTCATATTTTATTGGGATAGCATAAAGTTTTACCCTAATAATATTTCGCACCTATACTTTGGTTTGCTAAACAACTCGAAGATATTATAAGTATAAATGACTAAACAGACAAAAGTCTGTTTTATCTGTGGCTATTCGAACAAATCAAACTAATAGTTATTGTCTGTCTGTAGAAAAACTTAAAAATATGTATTTCGGTAAATACACTTGAAAATAGAAATTATAATACCGATTCAGTAGTATGACGTAAGAGTTTATGGTAAATGGTACTGAAAATCGAAAAAAAAAAAACGTTTACATGTTTATTTGACTTTTAACACCAATTGTTTGTACGACCGATACAGAGGTCATAGTTTTCGTCTGTACATGATAACAAACTCACCGTGTTTAACTGCAATGTATAATGCATCCGTTTGCATCCAGCTGAATCGAATAACAGGAAGCCGACCATAGTTTGGAAAAAAGACTACAGAAAGTAAGCAGCTCGCATTAAGACTGGCCTGTTGGTCCAGTGGTTAGTGCCCCAGACTGTTGTACCGGAGGTCGTGGGTTCGATTCCCACCCAGGACAAATCTTTATGTCATGATCATTTGTTCTGTCATTTGTAATTTATCTATAACTTATATAATTATAGAAATTTATAAGTATGTTTATCAGTGGCCTGGCTCGTTCAGGCTCTGCTTAGTTTGGGATCAGACGGCCGTGTGTGTTAACCCAGGAAAATTGTATTATTGATATATTATTGATTTTGAGGCAAAATTTAAATCTTTACAATTCATCTCATCGACATAGAATCGACTTATCCTCTGTGATGTTCGTTTATCTCCGACAAACTTTCTGTTCGCAAGCAACGGGCCGTGGCGACGTCTGTCAAGATAACTTGCGGAGTAAAAACCTGGTTTCTGCGGTATTTTGCTAGAGGTGGGGTGTCTCGGATCTGGATGCGGATTTATGAATAATATTATATCGGTTTCGGATACGGATACAGATTTGTATTATATATATACCGACAGACGTCGAAAGATCCTGATTTTTTTTTCATTATTTGTTCATCAAAACCATTGTCAGGCATTGTCGCCAGTGTCTTCCTGAAGTTTAGCTGATCCAGTTGTATATTATTGCCTCAAATTCTTTTGAAGTCATCTCAGTCCTTGAGTCAGCATTTCTGTGTCAGTTACATATGGTATTATTTTTTAGCATTTTTGGATGGAGAACATCTACGAATCATGGGATGACGAGTTACCATAAGGGTGTGAGTTGGCTTTGCCGGCAGAAAGATACGTGTTCCTTTTCCTAATTAGTTTAACGTAACTGAAATTATTTAAAACTTTTAAATCGGATACCGTTTCCGAAACATACATTTTCAAATTTCGAATACCCAATAGTTTCGGTAACGGAACTCCGTACCCTCTTTATTCAGCCGTCGTCAGCGCCGTCGCGTCGCGTTCACCGGATCGTTGCGATGTCCATTTATAATCGTCTGTTCTCTCCAGTCTAAAACGATGCGAATGACAGCACTCCGCCGTCTCCATATGATATGTGTATTCTTAGATCGATTGCAGTTGAATACCCGATATTTATCGATACGTATCCCTGTTCAATGTAGATGCTAGATGTAAAAATATAGGTTCGGCATTTTGAAGACAGTTTCTGGCATTTGCCAAAAAAAGTGAGTTGTTTGAAAGATGTCATACTCTTGCTTTCGATCGACTTCAGTAGGTACTTAATTTAACTGTATGCTTTTTTACTTTCTTACATAATACCTTCAGCGATATTCTTCGGTATGTAAATCGATTGCAAAATAATGTTTTCCTGCATTGTATGGTTTGTTATTAATTATAGTGATCAATAGTTTGCCTGATATTATTAGTCAGCTATCTATTATTTTTATTTCCTGTATAAAAAGGACGCTCATTGGCTAGTCATATTGTTGTAAGTGCACCGGGGTTTTTCTAATTGAGGAAAACGTGTTATCCGTTGTTATTATAACCGTGCTTTAAACTTGTCAAGCACAGAAAGCAGCACGACACGGACTCTATGCCGCAAATAACCGTAATAGAAAAGGAAAAAAATATAGAAGTACTTACAAAACTTGAAAACAATTTTAAAGTCACCTATACACAACACACGTTAGCCAAAAAAAAGCGTGCTTTGTCCATTTGGTCTAACTAGATAAGAATTATTATTGTTAAAACACAGACAAGTTTAAACAAAAAAACAAACAAGTAAATAGACACTAATCCTAATTCAAAGTGATATAAATCCGTCCAAATATTTTTATGAGAAGTCTAATATTTTAAAATGTTTTGTACATATAACTTCATGTCCAATTCTTTAAATTTCATGTTCTTCCGGGCAGACTGCCACGTCACGAGTTGCTGACTAGATTTTTTCATTGCACTATAAAATATTCTAGCCAAAATGCAACACATGAAATTGCTTCAGCTTCAGCGAAATTTGAATTATGACGGAACATAATATTTTAATTTAGACACAATATACCTTTTGTTAAAGACTATATTTCGGTAAAATTTCTCTTAAAATGTATCTTTATTATTTAGTTTTTGACGAAAAATATTACGATCTTCTTATTAGTTTTTTTCTTATATTTAAACTTGGTATTTTGCTTTGAGTATTTTAGCTTGTTTTGCGTGTCTAATAACGTATGGAATTAAGTTAATTTATTTAGTTACTAGAGTTAAGTTCAATTCTAATTAGGTTCGTCAGCACCATTTGCATTTTCTATTTTTAATTCTAATTAAAACACAATTTATCTATACATTTCCCAATTATTTTACCATGCTATTTACTCTATAACTACAGGTAATTTCTAATTCGAGTGCAATTGTAAGGGACAAAATCAAGGCACTCAGTTATTAGGCTTGCTCCAATCAGCTGATTCAATTTCTTCTAGTTTTTATTGCATATGGTCAAATCTAAATGCCAAGATTAATGAAGGCTTTATACTCTGAATTCTATTGTATTGCTTTGCAGTGTAGGTAAAGTTTATGATACTATTTATTTAAAATACGTAAAGTGTGTCATTATTTTTTACAAGTAATGTTGTACGTTTTAGAAAATAATGTTTTTCATCATCTGTAAAAAAATGTATTCCGCCTTAATTACAACTATGCAACTACTAGGTAGAAAACATATTTGATTGTAAAACGCATGATTTCGAAATACTACGATATTGTCGATGGTAAATATTTCAGACTAACTACGACATAAAGTACTCTTCAACTACCAAGTTAACAACAATTAAAACGACACACTGAGTCACTATTATAATTAGAAAATGACCCGTTAACTGAACTATCTAGCTAGCTGTCACTATCAATTTATTCGAAGCGCTGATGACGTCAACTGCCTCGTTGGCCTAGTGCTACAGTGGTGCTAAGCGCGACTGCGACGCTAGAGGTCTTTTGTTCGATTCCCAAGTCGACCAAGGTGTTATTGGGTTTTTCTATGAAATTGTCAGTAGCAGGTCGGAGTTTGGATTTGTGCCCGATTAGTGGCAATGGGCTCGCCCCCTATTACATGGGACCTAAACATATCGGCGAACTGTGGGTGTACATTGGTACACCTCTGCCTAACCCTTCGGGGATACAGGTGTGATGATATGTTATATGTTATGTTTATGATGACGACACTAATGTACACACAACGGTGCAATAAAGACAGATAAATATCAATTCGTGATATCAGTACAGCCTAACCCTATGCCGAAGTCATGTGTCAAATTAACGGCAGAACTTATCGCGTTAATACACAGTAACAGCTAACGACGAGAAACATTAATCTCAACTAGTTATAACGGATTTTGACAGTTAATACAGTTTTGAAGGAGGAATAAATAGTTATAATAAATAGTCAGGGGACGTACCATGAGCTCTTAAAGCAAGACTATTGCGATTGAGTAAGCGAGACAGCGCTACGAGCAGTGTAGTGCGCCGTCTCGCTTCCACATCCGTAACAGTACTGCTTCAAGAGATCTCGGCACGGGGCAGGTATAACATGTTAATAATTAATGGCGTAATTATTTATTATTATGTTCACGTTAATTAGGTAATTAGTTTATCTCATTATCAGTGGGCAGGGGACCGAAATGCCTTCTTTCGGGATATAATTACTTTTAAAGAGGAAATGATTTCCTATACACACTTTCCGAAATTCCGACTAATTCAGGCCTTGAAATATATTTGTTAGCCTAAATATTAAATTTATAGTACTCAAGGTTTTTCTAAATAAATTCCTGAAACACGTACCTAGAACTAATTTTAACTTTTTATGTAACACAAAGTTGTCGTTTGTTCCAGACTGCCTAACATATTTTAATCAAACTTTTAATACTTGTTAATGGCAAAAATTACTTTTTTACGACCCTTTGAACTAATCTAAGTAAGTTTTAAAAGAAATTCCAGATTTCAGGGACTCATTTTTATAGGTTTTACGTGACAATATTTTTGACATCGTAAGGAATGGGTGAGACGCTAAAAAAGTTTCGCGAAAAAAAGTATGGTTTATTTTTAGTTCATTTACCTACCTACCTTTTCTTACACCAAATAATTTTCTCGAAGGAATCATAAAATTTGATTTATTGACAGTTCTTAAGTACAAGAATCTGTCCGATAGGAATTTAATTTCACAAACATCCTGCGTGGAAAAATAGGCCCTTAGTTAATTTTCTGTATTTATGAAATGACGTTATGGTCTAGGTCAATGAACTGATTTGCGTGTACAAGGGTGCATAAATATGTGTTTTTGCAGTTTGCCTGTTGACTCTATACCATTTGCAGTACATGGTGAATAAAACAGATAAAATCACATTCATAAGGTCACATTGGTATTTGCATCGGTCCAAGAAACTGCACTTAGCATTTGAATTTGGTAAGCAACCTATCCCAGTTACTAAATACGACACTATCTGTCGGCCATCAGTAACTGACTGGTTTATGGGTTGTTACCATAGACCATCCGAGTTTAGTCGTATGTTTTTACCATATGCTTATGGTAAAACATGGCTGTTATCCACAAATTTTGTATCAGGGCGGGTTGTTCTTTATTTGGGTTCTGATTCATCATCATCATCATCATCAGCCGGAAGACGTCCACTGCTGAACAAAAGCCTCCCCCCCGGGGTTCTGATTAGGACTTATGATTTATTCCTCCGTGTGAGTATCTGAGTATCTAACTTACAAAAATGTAAGGCATGTAATTAAATTTTCGATGACGATCAAGGTATCTACCATAAAAGATTTTCTGTTTAAAATTAAAATTGGTTTGACAATATGTCAGTCTTGACAAATAGGTTAGCTGTAGTTATAGTCGTGCCAATAATAAAATACGACTGCCAAGTAATTAGCCAGACGAGAGGATTTACAAAAAACTATTCTGTCTGCGGATGTCCAATAATACTTAAAATAAAAACATATTTAAAGATTACAACATGTATTTGTATATTTACCAAAAGTAAATAAAAAGATGTCAAGTCAACAAATATTTTTGTACAAAAATAAACATGTGTTATCATCAGTACTCAATTATCTAAAGCGTGCCTTAAACTGTTCGGAACCTTTTGATGTAAATTTTAAAATTGCAAACCTTCTTCTTCATACTTATAAGCCATATACAGGTTTCATTTATTAAGAAACATGCATCCATTTAAGAAATCACTTTAACTTCAAAAAATCCTTTCGAAAAGTAGATACATTTGTCTCCATTCAAACCAACCAATTAATGCTCCATTCACATGAGTGTTTTAACCATCTTAACACGATCCTACTAAGCAAGGAGTCCAAGTGTAATGTAAATTCTGCGTCTCGGACGAGATTGGTGCGGGATTACTTCGTCCAAAGCCTTCAGGCATCGGAATAAATTATGCATTGGACATTAAGCGGTGCTCCTCACAAGGGAACTTGCAAACGTAGTTTGGACGGCAGCCCATCTATATCTTCCAAGGTTAACTGCTAATTGTCGTGTGTAGACCGCCTTATATTAAGATGTGTTTTTTTATGGTAGGAATTTGGGACTTGAAATAAGTTTCCTATTTGGGATGATTGATTTGTAAGTTAAAATGAATAAAGATTTAAAAAAAAAATGGCTAACCTTCTGTCTTCATGAATAACAAGTTATTTAAACTAACCAGAATTCTAGGTATATTTACTAATTGGGTGAGTTAAGATCTTAACGTTGCTGTTTATTTTCTTGTTTCAGTATCTAAATGTAGCATGCTTCCTTTGCTCAAATATAATTATGAATCAACTTCAAAGCACTCCTTGAACGTTGAATCACATAATTATATTCAGAAATGATTAAGTTCTTAGTTTATCTACCACCATGTTAGTAGTTAATAGCCCTGCTTTGAATGTAAACATGACATGATGTCATGATGCAAGAAAGTACCTCGCAATAAAGGTACGTACAAGCAATGACATCTGACACAGGCTGTGTACATCGGATCGCGTCATTACCATATCTACCCGCAGTCGGCCATCGAGATAGCTCCAAATATGCTCCCCTGTGGAATTCCCAGTTTACACTACGTCTACAGTTCAAAAACCTACTCTATTGTGAAAAGAATACAGTTTGAATTTCATTGTGAGTCGAGGTATTTATATAAAGCTGTCGAGCAGTGTCCGTGTGTCGATATTTTTTAAAATATTCGGCCTCTATGCCGTTCAAAAGCTTGCCAAACGGACTGTAACGTCGTTTGAGTTTTTCGTTGACGGTAGTCGTCAGTGAAAACTTTAAACTACAATCCTTTTTTTTTATTCTGATCTACATATGTTTGGGTATTCAATATTTACAATGGATTTGAATTAATGTGGCAGGTATTGTAAAGCTAAGTTTCCCATAAAATATAAAGTTAAATTTTTATACGACCTTTATTTAAAATGTATCAAAATTTGTTACATAGAAACCTTAATACATACATTCAGAATTTCGCGATGAATACACATTTCAACACATACATGTTGTGAAGAATAAATTCGGCAAAGCAGAAATGGCCACTCTGTCAGATTAAGCAAGATGGCCGTTAATTTATCATATTGTTACCGTAATGATTGTAAGGGTTGTACATTTTCTGCTCATTACACGGCTTTCGGACGTTTTTGCTGGAACACTAATTACAGTTTTTCTTTTTCGGGTTTATTCACAAAACATATTATTATTATTATTGTTTTTACTTGTAATACTTTAGATACATATTTTGTGTATTAATTTTTGTGTGTAGGTTTGGATGACTTGCTTTATTTTCAGTTGACATGTCGTGCTTAATAATAATTAAGACTTTATGTTAGTTTCAAAGATAAATATATTTAGGTAAGTTTCTATTGTGCTTAAGTATTCGTGAGTAAAAATATACGTGCTTACCGCCTTATCTGTAATTTTGTATACCAATGTTTCCTTGTCAAAAACAAGGGCTGTTTTTTCACTGACATTGATCGATTAAAAGCGGTTTTACTTGTACGGGTCTGGTTGACCGGGTAGCATGTATTGTCCATCAGCTAAATGAAAAAGCAGGCAGAGGGTTTCGTCGACAGACCACTATGTGTTCTTGGAAATTATCTTTTGGAGAAAACTAGGTTCTCTGTAGGATCATTTTGTTACGTTCGTTTATGAGCATAAACATAACATATCATCACGCCTGTATCCCCGAAGGCTTAGGCAGAGGTGTATACCCACAGTTCGCCGATATCTTTAGGTCCCATGTAATAGGGGGCGAGCCTATTGCCACTAACCGGGCACAAATCCAAACTCCGACCTGCGACTGAGAATTTCATAGAAAAACCCAATAATTCGTTTATGAGAATGATTAAATTTTCAAATATGTTGTGTGTGTTCTGTTTTAAATGTTGTCTTATTTAAAATTTGCTTTTGTTTCAGGTAAGTCAGCAGTATCATCATTATATCCAACTCAAGTAAGGAGCTTATCAAAATTAAAAATTGCGTAGGTATCAATTTGTTTTCCACACTTTCAATAAAAAATAATCAATAACTCAAATTAGGTTGCTTATACCTTTATAAACCCAACAAGTTAACAAATATTTTTTATCATCGTTAAGTTGATCTTCAAAAACCTACGCATAGATATCAAAGGAAAATAAAAAATAGGTTCCAATATTGACACAAAAATTTACAAGTATACTTTTGATCTTTATAATATAAGCTTAAGAGCCAAATAAACATCACATTTACAAGGTTAACACACGTACCATAGATACGTGCTATGGAGTATGACGACGGTTGACGGTTATCCGGCCCAACCGGATAACACTATGTACTCGCATTAACCCAAAAAGATTAACCTGTATTCCCGCATTACATATTCTTAATTAAGGCAGCATATTCCCGGTTTAAACCGTTAAAATAGTAGCATTTAAATCAGCTTTTGTTAAGCTTTTGTAGAGCTTGCTCTGTAAGGAGATACGGGGTTTAAGGATGTATGCTTAACCCTAAATTCTGGTACATAATGTACCATAATACTTACATATGGTACATGTGTAAGTAAATGATGGAGGGTCAGGTAGGAATGGAGTGTTTGGTTACGTTACTGCGTGGTTATTGAATAATATTGTTTAATAATCTAAGATGGCTAAGGATTCTTATACTAAAAGCAAGTTTGCGCTGGGTTATTCGGGCAATGATTTACCAAGATGAATTAAATATATAGCTATTTTAGCAAATTAGTTTAAATGTTTGATTAAACTAACGTCAGAATAAATTTAAAGTCTATTAAAACTCTTTTAAAACCGTAAAGTTTGTTCCCGTTCTTCGAATTTCTTTTTAGCGCCTTAATAATTTCGTAAAGCGCTTCCTTACTGCACGCTCAACTTCAAGACTGCTTTGTCCTCATTTACTTGAGCTTTCCAAAGAACTTGTTTCCCTATTATGAAGCCGTGAAAACAATACGGCTAAACGTTGTTACTAGAGCCTGTTTGCACAGACTCACTCAATTAGGCGAGTACGCCTGAACTGCAGGAAATAATTCCAGCTTTTTCGTCTCTCTTTTTTATTTCTCTTCGAGAACTTTATGCAAATCTACGAGCGAGGTGGCGGCCATAGCAAAATGTACTACAAAGTTATCTGGACCAAGTTTTTGTATGGCGAAACTTTTAATTATTGATTTTCGAAAATGTTTTGTACCAGTTACGCTAACTGGGCTTTCAGAACACGTAAAATAGTGAGTTTGTTTACACTTAAAGTTTGGTTATTGTTGGTGCGTTGCTCTTTGTGGCAGTTACCGAGTTTAATATTGTTTCATACTTTTTGTTTACGGGGCTTCTGTAGTTCAGTCGGTCCAGTATTCTCATAAAGCCCTATTGCGATGCTGTGCTGGAATATTGCCGCATTATGAAATAGCCAAATGTTTTTTAAAGGTATGTGCATAAAAGTATTGTATTACAATATTTTATTTATGGTTTTGCAAATTCCTTGTATGTTATGTGATCGATTCTGTGTTATGTAATATTTAACAAAGTTAAAACCAAAAATCATTACCTAAAAGTACAGACAGAGTTAAGTTAATATGGACACATATTAAAAATCACATTTGAATTTTCGTCTTTTTTACAACTTCAATGATTTTGTATAGAAGTTCTCATTAATTCTAATAAAGTACGATAGCTTTTCTGCTTAAATTTGGTTCACTCAAATTGTAGGCATATAACTGAATAAGAGATATCACAAAAAGTTATGTAACCTCCTTCCTCATTGCTGTCACTTGGAAACGTGCCCAAAAGACTGGCAACACTGCTATGTCGAATGATAACACTTATTCTTTGACCAAAAACATTTGCTTTGTGAAAATGCCATATTATTTTTTATTTTCCGTTTGAAGTAGACTTGTATCTTTTTAGACGATTTTAAAGTTTGGCAACATCATAAGAGTGTTAAATTATACTTAAAAGAACGACTTTTCAAGAAACTTTATCTCAAAAGAAAAGAGAAAAAGTTGAGAACGCGATATCGACATCTTCTCGTATTTTGTAATCAATTTCAGTATTTTTTTCTGAGCGCTCTTTCTAATCATCTGCTTTGTAAAATACTTTACCAATTGACATATACAACTGATTACACATATAAGTAAAAAATATCCTTCTCTCATGATATTTTTGTGGGAACAATTCTCAGTAAATTATTTTACCCTATCGATGACAATGAAATTTTTGAATTCAATCTACAATTGCCGCAGACTCTTGGGACCAAATTTAACAAACCGTTGAAATGAGAATCTCCTTCTTTTGAAGTCGGTTAAAAACAAACTCTTCCACGAAAATGCATATTTCAGTGTAAACAATCAAACCTTTTTTTGCGCTGTACATCCTCAACCTCACTCCTTGTAGGACGGCTAGAGTCCCTCTCGAATCCCTCTCAATAAATAACCCTACGTTAATGTGAAGGTTATATAAGTACATATAACTAAAGGGTTGTAATTTATGGCTCTACTTAGCTTTGGATATTAGAATAGCAAACAGCAAAGTTTAGATATCGATGGGGTTAGCCGTATGAGGTTTTTTTTAAAGAATTTGGTCCGCCTGACCGAGTCTCTGTCATTGTAGGGCCTCTTAATAGAGATTAGTCATTTCAGCATAAAATGTTTTTTTAATTAGTGTGTTTCTGTGTGCGCTGACACTCTCTATGTTTTGAACCGACTTAAAAAAAGGAGGACTTCTCGTATGATCCCTTTTTTGACAGTGAGATCTGTTAGAAAACTATATGTATAAGACTTATTTAGAAGTCGGTATTTAATATGATTATTCATGAGGCCGATTTGGAAGGCGATCGGTCAGGTGCAGGGCAGTAGCCCCTAGACTACGATTTTTTGGAAATTGGTACCCATGAACCCATCCACTTACTAACCGCTTCAAGGGAATCTTAACTTGTATAGTCTATTACTCTAAACAACTTTTGCAATTAACATGATTAGGTACTCTCTAACAGTAATTGTTGACAACCTATATTTATTTTATTTCATGCAATAAAAACTTATGATTTACTTCATTCGTTTCGGTCGTTATTACAGGTATTAATGACTATTTAAATACGTTACTACTTCATAATATTTATCATTATGTTCGAACATGAATTTCACTCAAACATTACACACGATAATTTATAATTCACGATATTTGACGATGTTCTAAAATTATAACCTGTAGCTTTTCAGTGGCTTTCATAAATACTAAAAGTGATTTATCACGAATTAAACTTACAATATTTACAATAATATAAAAACTCAGCCTGCACTGAAATGAAAAAAATAATAATTTATTATTTTACTATGTAAATTAATTTACATTAATTAAATACACAAACGTATTCTCTCATAAAATCTTAGAAAAAAGGATTACAATTCCTAGTAGTATCTAATATTCAAAGCAAATTGTCTAACTACCTATTACAATAAATAAAAAAATTACACATGCCTCAATAAAAATTAATTACAGTTTTATATCCAATTAAAACATAAAATGATGTACGGCAATCGTTATTACACGTGCTAAATAGTAATTAAACATAACTCATGTAAAACACACTAACATACAAACATACCTACAAACAAACAAGGTAGATAAACACTAGTATTCCGGTATGCTGTAATTAAAATCTGTGTGAAACGGTTGCTAATAATTTATTAATTGTGAGTTTTATGTTTTCATGAACGTGCCCTATCTCTCAGGGCTGCCATGTTTATTGATAAATGGTACTTTTGGAATTTTAGTGTAGGCTTTTTAATGTCAGTTTTTGATACGGTATTGTGGTTTTAACTAGGTTTAGGCTGACTTTTGTTTACACACTTATACGCATATCATTATATTATAGTTTTTTTTAGATATTTTAGAATAATTTGGTATCGTAACTTGAATTCATAAATAGGAAAAATGTAAACATACTTATGTATTTTTTTTAAGTGGGTACACATAGTTGCATCTTTCCAATTGGAATAATGTTACTAAAATCATACGATAGTATTTTACTAGACCCTTTATTCTATATGTGACATATCCCCAATATTGAATTAACAATCAATTGCACTCCGCGGCAATTTGGTTGCCAAATGTATAAATTATTTAAACATAATTCGCTCAGTAAAGTGGGGCCAAATTTAAAGCACCAGGTCATTTGGAATTCTGTTAATTTCTTACCTACACAATTATTTACCTATCCTTTAATTAAAGAAGTCATCTGTTCTGAATTTAATTCATCAATAAAATAACTGTGTGTAAAAACTTAAGTTGCTGTTTTTTTTTAATAATTTAGACGTTTAATAAGTGCTACTTTGTAGCCTAAGTTAAATGAATATTTAAAGATTTTAAATTATAAAACTGCCTCGTTGGCCTAGTGGCGCGAAGCGCGACTACTACGCTGGAGGTCTTGGGTTCGATTCCCGAGTCGACGAAGGTGTTATTGGGTTTTTTTATGAAATTCTCAGTAGCAGGTCGGAGTTTGGATTACTATTACATGGGACTTAAACATATCGGCGAACTGTGGGTGTACATTGGTACACCTCTGCCTACCCCTTCGGGGATACAGGCGTGATATGTATGTATGTAAATTATAAAAAAGTCGAAACTAAACTTAGTTCGAAATGACCCTATATTACTGTATACTGTCTCACACTGTCACATTATTTTAAGTTATACTTGATTTATTCAAGTTGTTGCATGCTCTGAAGTTTGTGCTCACATTTCCACTTCAGTTGCATCTCATTCATATTCAATACACAACTTTTCGAGAGAATAAAATATATTTTATGAGATTTAAATTTCGGTCGCTTCGATTTTATTATCGAACTTGTAACTGTTTTTTTAGATAGGGCATTATTTTTGAAAGGGTGAAGTGTTTTTAGGTATTCTTTTAGGCTTTTGCAATGACAGACACATGACTACAAATAATCAGGATGTTTTCGCTACAATATTATATTTAAATAATGATTTTACATGTCTCGAAGCACAAGATTAATCCTAACTCAATCTTTCGCATTAAATTGTTCTATCTACCCGAAATCCTCTTTCAAAAATGGATACACTTTAGTATTATTTACACTTTAGTTCCTGATGTTTCCGTCTATCCGTATGATATTTACAAAGTGGAAAACGTTCGGAGTTAAAATCTAAATAAACCGTGAATGATTTAGTTTTAAAACTGTTTATTTTAATTCGGAAGTATCAGCCCTAACCCTTAAACTATCGCGAAGATTAAATAATAATTTGCGGTGTTGGTCAGACCATGCTACACTGATTGTTACGGTGCCTCATCAAAATTCGTGATCCGAATACAACTGTTACAACGATAACCCTCTTCAAATCACTGTTATTTTGTACCTGTTACTTGTATCTGTTATTTATATCTGACATTTTGCGTCTGTTTTTTGCACCTATTATTTTGTACCTGTTATTTTGTATCTTCTATTTGTATCTGTTATTTGTACCTGTTATTTTTATCTATTCTTTGCGCCAGGGAAATAGTGTCGTGCAGTGTTTTTATTTGGTTCATTTTGTTTGTTCACGTGTTAAATCACGGCGTGTCGGCGAATGTGTGTAGTTTGCTGCGCTTTTGTAATAGGTACTAGATTGAAAGCCTAGATAGCTGCGGTTTTTGTTTTGATTTTCGCGGTGCTTTGAACTTTGCTAGGTAAAAAAATATGGATATATTTCGCAAAAAAATAATTGGCAAAAAATATTTAACTTTTGTGTAAGTACAATTTCATATCTCAGTGAATAGTTAAATTTTCTTGAAGTTCCTATTCATTATGTTTTTTTAATCGAGATCAAGTTTAGTCTGTTTTAGAGTAGAAGGCAAGCTTAATCTTGATTAATCTTTCATATTTTCTGTACCAAGGTACAAATAAAGATTTGTACCTTGGTACAGTGTGTATGAATAAAATAAAATTATTTTAGGATTAAATTAAATTTTGCGTTACGGAAACATAAAGAAAATATGAATATCCTTTTGCCATCGCAATAAAATATGATAGTGTCAATTGATATTTTCTACTTTGGCTAAGGAATAAGGATCGAACATCAAGGTGTATTAGTAACGCCTGAAGGTACAATTTTTATTGGTTCGAGGATATCTTTGCCTTTCTTAAGTGCACTTGAGCGAACGAAGGACTATTGTAATAACTAGATCAATATAATATACTTATACTGTATGTCTAACGTGCTGATTACTTCGTAACAATTATAAGAGATTGTAAGTAATCAAAGTGATTAATGAAAAAAAAGTTGTAGGATTCAGAAAAGGATAATTCACACTATATAAAATTTGATAAGGATTTATAATGAAAAACCATTTAGTTTGAAGCATTTAAAATTTGCCATTATGTTATTATGAGGAGGTCAGATAGGCAGTCACTTCATGTAAAATACGATATTTAGTTGAATCCGGTAAGACAGGAATCCAACCCCAACATAGTTGGCAAAAGGTTTGGCAAAAGATTAAATTTTGCCATTATCGTTTTTGTAACATATAAAATAATAGGCTCAAGTAGGTATATCGTAATGTGTATCCAGCATAAAAGCCAGCAAACCATGACGTCCTCATATGTCATCCATGGGTGTCCAATTACCAAGAAAACCGCTTCCTATAAAACAAATGAACAAAGAAATCCGGTCAACGACCTTACACCACTAAACCTAATTTCTACGTTCAGAATGTCTAATAAACAGTATTCTATAGAACTGATTCTGTCAGAGCTAACCTCATAGT
The DNA here is from genome assembly GCA_905146925.1 of Autographa gamma. Taxonomy (NCBI): domain Eukaryota; kingdom Metazoa; phylum Arthropoda; class Insecta; order Lepidoptera; family Noctuidae; genus Autographa; species Autographa gamma. The sequence continues at coordinate 3,652,893 of LR989868.1, read as the reverse complement.
CTCATCTTGGTAGCAAAACCACTGTGACGTACCATTGGCCGGCCGCCAAGAACGCAGTATTTATAGTCTAATATAATGCATGCATCTGTCTTCAATTGTACTAACGAATTACATTAATTAATTAAGAGGATTAAAATTAAATTTGTTTGGTGATAGAATGTAGGCGCGGCAACATTGTAGGCTGGCGTGTTGTAATGTGCAATTGTTTCAAAACCTGTTATACGCTGCCCGTCCACCTCAGAGTTTATGTAGGACAGATAGTCAAGCCGATTTTTCCACCGATTAGGACCGATTTTGTTGTCAACTCAACGCCCACGTACGTCACTGTCTGTTGAGGGTCGTCAGTATCAGCACGTGATGGACAGAGAGAATCTCATAAATATAAGGAGAAAGGTGAATTTAGAGAGAAAGGTTTGTTCTATGGCTTTTGAGGAACAAAAGTCGGAAGCCGTCATTTGAGATGCTTCGATTTTATATCTGACCGACTTTTTGTACGACGCGTGCGCTACACTATTGCTTTCAGTGTGTTTTTCTCCTACAAAATATAACAAGCCTATTCTATTAAAATGTAAAAAAATGTCATCTAGATACAACAAAAGCCATAAACATCGTTATACTCAGAAGCAAGTTCGTCATGCCTTTAGTGTTACGATCAACTAAGTACTTGATAAATGTAGTCTGCATTAACCTACACACTACTAAGACTACATTACTAAGACTTTGTAGTCATTTTAGCTCCGAGGATGCTAAAAATATATTTTCTAATTATTTTAATGGTGGTAGTGATCAGCGATTCGTCACTGTGGTTATCAATCAATGTCAATGTTTTATGTGTGGTAATTATGCCGCTGTTATACGTTTAGTCATTTGCTAACCAAGGTTTAGTTAAACCGCAGGTCTATTGATCATTTGATTCGATTCGTTCGATGTAGTTTATGTAACGTGGAATTGGTTTTAATCCATTATATTTCTTTTAGGTTTTTAATTGGAATTTTGATTAATATATCTAAAACTTCGTTATATAGGACTGATGCGCTTGCGGTGATATGAAATAAATAATCTAAATTGTTAACCCGTGAATGAAATACAATAATTAAATTAAATGATAATTGTTTTATTTGTCATCGAAAAACCTTCATATTTAAATATCATTATTACATGACTATATAACTGACTTCATTCATCTTGACAGATTATAATCAAAATATATTTTTACGTAAATCGGTTCGTTTTAAAAACAATTATAATAATAGTTTTAGCTGACCTTTTGTGTCAGTCCCAGCCAGTGAAGTTTAAAATTATATTTAGTTTTTAGAGCCACCAGAGACGAAAATGTATGAAGAAGAAAATACATTTTTAACCGTTTAAATTTTTTATTGCCTAGTTGGTATTTTAATTTTAAATTAAATTTTATGATTTAGCGTATTGTAATTTTGCCTGTTGTGATTTTTATATTGACGCAGCTTTTTGTTTATTTTATGAAAGGAAACTATGATACAATATTTTATCAATTAATTCTGTTTATTGCGAATTCATATTTAAGTACAATAGCCGTTGACATAAAACGTGAAATTAAACCACATTTTCATTCAACGTTCCTTTACACGCAGAGCGGCTATGACAAATGACGCCCAGTCCCATTACGAGTATCAATAAAATTCAAATGCGTTGACTTTTAACGATATGCAAATTGTTGGGTATCCGCGTAACCATTACAATGTACTGTCACGAACAAAAATATGTATTCCCAGAAAAAATGCAAAAAAAATAATATGTAAATGATTAATTAACTGTTTTCAATAATTAATTTATTATTATTTATTTATAAATTAATGTACACACACAACAGACGAGCAAATAGTTATTAACACATACAGAACAAATAGGTACAAAGGAACTGCTTATTTCAAATGAAATTTCTTCCAGCAGCCCTGCGAAAGATTACATTTAAAAGAGACGTAGACACAGTGTGTTATAAAATAAATAATAATTTGACTAATTAAATACCAAAAAAACAACAAAATAAATACAAATTATTATAAAATATATGGATATATTAATTTTGAGAAGAAAGAAAGTGTTTTTTTACTCGACACTTGAAGGAAGAAATAGAAGGAGAATTTCGTATGTTAGGCGGCAACGCATTCCACAGTCGGACTGCATGGACAGAGAAGGAGAAGGAATAGAAATCAGTGGTATGGGGTTGGATTTTGAGGTGCGATTTAAGATGGGATCTACAGAGGACATCAGGGGAACGCACATAGGAAAAACGCTCACGCAAGTAGGAGGGATAGAGTGGGTTACGAAGGATATTATATAAAAGACATAGGATGCGAGTAATTTATTTCTACCAATCTAGAATTGTAGTGAAAATCAATGAAAAATTCGCGAGTGTATACATATTGTTGTCCGTGACTGTACATCGAGTGCTGGGTAAGCAGAACCCCGTTGTTTATATCATTTTATTCTGGAACGATGACCATAAAGGGATACATTTTTTTTTGTGTCCACGTGCGAGCTTTATCGCTTGTTCTCGACTGAAATTTGAGTAACGCTGACTGTGTTAATTGTAGGTCGTTGACCTGGTTTTGTTTTTGTGATAGTTGTAGGTAAATGTTTCTGCATATTGTAGTCGGCACAGAGCGAGACTACTGACTAGCTTACATATAGGGAATAGTGGAAAGCTGAAAAGTTTGTGCCTTTTTTTATTCGAGTTTCTTCCTTATGTGTTAATTGATATTGTCTATTTTAAGTGGACTTAGGTCCTAATATAGCTCTTTCATCTAAGGCATGGTAGCTCTAGGTCCATATTGTTGTCGTCACAGTGGGAGAATCACTTTTCATACTTGAGTTTTATCCTGTTCTATTGTTTGTTGACTGTCTCTTTTATTGGAGTTAGGTACTTATATAAATGCACTTTAATAAAAGATATAATATATTCAGATCCTGAAATAAGGGATACGTTCGGTATCTGAATACATATCTTTTGCTCTGTTTAATTTAAATAAAACGAATGAACGATTCCTTTTGAACAATGCTTTTTATTGTTTTTACGAAAACCCATGTTATAAAACAATGCATTTATTGTTACACCATAAATTCACCATCGTTTATGAGTGGCATGTGTCTGTCTGTCGAGTCTGCTCTGACCACAGACGCATGGTGTAAACAAAGATATTATCCACTTCAATAATGTTCTGTTTATGTAAACCGAACCTATATAAATACCAAGCAAAAGGAATGAGTATAACCAAGTGCTATGGGAAGCCAATAGAGTAACTGAATCACAAAGCAATTTGGAGAAAAAAAAATCTAACATTCTTAGACAGTTATCATTGTCAAAGTATTCAGAAAATGACAGCCTATGTACATAAGCCTGGACTATCTGAAAAAAGCCTTCATCTACATATTCCATGAACTTCTGTCCTGTGCTAGTATGAGCCAGAATTTGAAATAGATTTAAAAATACCATACTTAGTTTTCTATCTTAAACTAAAGATAATGTACTAGTTTTTAAGGCTTTGCATTATTCTTAAACAATAGGTACTTTGCTAACTTAACACAAAACCTTGTTAGCAATGTTAGAATAATAACTAAATTAACAATTTCAATTAATTTGAACACGTCGCTTTATTGTAATTTCATTCTAATACATACTTTTGTTTGAATGTATTGTATTTTTGTTCATACAAAAGCTTTACTTTTCGGTTACGCTGCTAAATATACACAACTGATTTAGATGACATATAACCATAGTTAGTTAAATCCGCCTATATAAAAAACGAAAAAATAATAATTAAGCCTATATACGTCTCACTGCTGTGCACAGGCCTCTTCCCATATAGGGAAGGCACGAGCATTGATCACCACGCTTCCTCGCTGCGGATTGGCGATTTCAGATTCCAATTTTGGAATCCAGGTTTCCTCACGATATTTTCCTTCACCGTCTGTCAGAAGTTTCTTAGAACAATTAAGAAAGTACATATAAATGTAACAAAGTCACATTCGTACTTGCCTGGGTTAGTTTAAACTCAAAAAAGATAACAACCTCTAAAGTTTTTTTGCCTTTCCATCAAAAATCAACGAGATCTCCAAAGAAAATCGAGTTTAAAATAAGCTTTCAATAAAAGCTTGTTCACAAAAATAACAATAGACAAAACAATTGTACAGAAACAATTTATTCTAATTGAATCAATTGGGAATTGAAGTTTCCGAGCAGCTTGTGAATCAAAAGTAGTGTTTGCGATATAAAATTCAATGAAGCGAGACTTTTGTAATAAAATCAAAGCGCTTACTGCTACAGTTGCTTTAAAGAATATTGAAATTTCTATAATACTCTAGTACTTAGTAAGCTTAGTAGTTTATTTTTATTGAAAGTACTTATTTACTCTGTTGTATAGTAAGCGTTATTGGTAGTGCTTATTTCCTTTTTTGTTTTTGTTTAATACATCAGAACGTAATTTTTACATAACATAACATAATATCATCACGCTTGTATCCCCGAAGGGGTAGGCAGAGGTGTTGTAACGTATTTTTAATGCGCTCAAATATACTAACGCTAATTGATCTAGGTTAAGCTGTGCTTGGTTACTCAGTTAGTTGGTAACATAACCTCTTTTTAATCAAAATGTATCATCACATTTTGATAGCTTTATCGTTATTTTAAAGGTAGGCAGATGCTACTGCCTAACGTAGAACGAACATCACGAATCCCGTCATCATAGCTATAATATTTTAAGGTATTCAGGATATGAATCAGGTACCTAATACAAACTCAATTGAATAGTCGAAGGTTACTTGTAAATTGAAAGCAAAGTATAAGTATCCAGACATAATTTTATACAAATAGACCCACGTACGACTGATTGATCAATCCAAATACAGTAGGCCTCAAAAAGGTTTTACTGACTAAACATTTAAACATCGTTTTGTACGCTATTTAAAACTCAGGTTTTTTCTTTGGAAGTTTTATTTTCCAAAATGATGTTATCATTCATTTTTATGTATGTAGGCACGAGTAGTTACGGGCACAACTGTCTGCCTTACCGAAACATGTACAGTGAAATAATTATGAAACTAAAATGGAATGTATGCAAAGTATCTTGGAATAAAATGACGAATAAAGTACCTACATACAGATGTTTTTGAAATATTCTCATTGGTAGTAGGACTTTTTACTGATCTCTAATTTTATTTGACACTTTATCAGCTGTTAACCACACAAATTAGGTAAACGGACCTTACTTGGAGCTTGATAGGTAGATATCAAGGAGTTTTACAGGTTCTTATGACTTTCCGACTTTCTTACTTTCATTCTACGGTCTTTTTGTGTGCCTGCCTTTCGGTGACGGTAGCTAACCTAATCAGAGCTTGAGAGAGCATAAAACACAGGTGCTCTATCCCTTCAATCAATCTTATAGTCCAATGGGACGGCAATCCGATACGAATGAGCAGTTTTGATATCAATCCCAAAAGGACCATAGGTCTTACGACTCCTTTAGGGAAATAGTTTTGTCTAAAACAGAATTATGACGTTTTCTCAAGCTATAATAAATGAATAATAATAAATATGGACAACATCACATTAATTATTATTATTCTGCACCCAAAGTAGGCAGTAAAACAGTTGTGTTTTGGAATTCAAATACAACGAAGGTACCACAAACAACCCAGACCTGACAAAGTGATTTTCTACATTGACCCGTGCGGGGATCGAATCCGGGACCTCAGAGCTAGCGAAACCTTGGAACGGGTACGCCACACAGCATACTATCCTACTGAATTAGGAAGCGTTAATGTACAATAATGTTATGTCGAAATTCAGGAACTATTTCATTTAGGATCCTAATATATTAAATTCTAGGTAGTGTAATAAGCGCATTAAGCTGACATTTGATTTGACAAGGTATTAAACTGAACAGAAACTGGGGTAGACACATTAGTTCGATATTAGAATTCAGCATACACATCGTAACTTCAGTAAAACGTAGAGTATTCGCGACTGAAGATAGTTAATTCTCGAACTATCTCCTAGATAGAAGAGCAGTTAAATCGACGTTTCGGAACATTAGTGCTAAACCTACATTCGTTAACCGGTGAGCAATCTACAAGTTTACATTCTACAGTTTTCGAATCGAAATTTTCTAGAGTCGGTATCGAGTTATCGATTCTAATATCGAGAAAAGTATAATGCGATTAATGAAATCTTGAATAAGGACATTAAAACTTGAATTTTAAAAGTAAGCAGAATCGTTGAAGATTATATTAACGTTTTAAAGGTTTGTACACAAATTACATTTTTGTACATAAATTGTACACAAATTATGTGCCCAACTTTTTACTTTTAAGTGTGTCGACGACAAAAAAAGACAATTATTAAGAGTAAAAGAAAACATTGTTTTGAAAGTCGATCCCTCATTTAAACCCCGAGTTCTTTTTAAGAATGTTTACAATCAATTCGAGATAATCAGGATCGATTTACAGATTCGAATTTCGAGCATCGATTCAGCCAGCACGTGTACGATAGGTTTCAAGTAACGATATTTGTATTTGGATTTCAAATTACGAATTAAGGATCGAGTTCGCCTTCGGAAGAACCGTAATGTAATAGAGATGTGTAAATAATGAACGCATTCTTTTCGTTCGTTCGTTCGTTCACGGGTAATCGTGTTACAAATCATTCGGAGGATGTTTTTATTGATGTTTTCGTTTGTTTTCGGAATGAGCATATTTTTCACGGCTCATGAGAAGTTTCATTTGCGAAAGCCAAACTTCGGAGAAAATTGCATAACATTTGACGAGCTTTGTATGTTTATATATTTAGCACTTAGTCTTAATATTATGGAGTGTAAAACAGTTAAATCAGATGCAGTGAGATGCAATAATAAACTATGTCGACATGTTTCTTATAAATTAGTAACATTCTAGTAAATTTTGGTAAGATGCTTTAGGTAGACATTGAAATAGAATGATAAATCATTTTAATTAAAATAGTTATAGATGTCACAATTACATTCTTTATTAGAGAATGAGAAAGTTCGTGTTGTGTGTATTTACTAACAACAACAAATGAGTCATACGGCACAAAGCATAAGCAATCACTTTCTTGTTAGCTTAAAATTCTATAACTAAACGCTAACATTTGGAGTTCATTAAATCCGTTGTTAAAATTACTCGACTAGTGATGTAGCCCCACTATTTTAGAGAACGGATGTGTGAGGTTAGTCAAGGTGCTTGTGTACTTATTCTCGTGAACTAAACTAACCTAGCTTCGTTTAGTTTGGTGCATCACTAGATAAGTTTAGTTCCCCTTTGTACATCGTTTGTGGGAGTGTAGATAGATGTTGGCAATTTATTGTTTTATTTACCCCTTTAGGAAGTTTAGCTGTGTTCTGTGCTACATAGTTTTAATTAATGTCAATGTTTGTTTGCCGCCTAACAACTGTTGAATAACGTACGTACTGGGTTTTTCAGCAAAATATATTAGCGCTCGTAGCATTGCCTCGTTAGACTAGTGGTTTCTAAGTGCGACTGCTACGCTAGATGTTTTAGGTTCGATTCAAAAGTCGACCAAGGTGTTATTGAGTTTTTCTATGACATTCTCAGTAGCAGGTCGGAGTTTGGATTTGTGCCCGGTTAGTGGCAATAGGCTCGCCCCCTATTACATGGGACCTAAACATACCGGTGAACTGTTGGTGTATATTGGTACACTTCAGGCTAACCCTTTAAACATTAAAATGTTTTTCTCTTCTATTATTTCTTGCATATTTGTTATGTATAATCGACTGTCAACGCAGTGTTTGTTGTTTTTCATGAAAACCGTCGGTGTGTTTCTATTTTTAGCGAATTACAGAACCAGTTTTTTTATTCTTTTGAGTCCGTTAATTACTCGTCAAGTTTCGATCAAAGCAAACGTCTTCCTTTGAATCTTCTTTAAATATCCTTTATTACACGTATAAGCGCATAAATATGAATGATATCAAAGACCCGACGCGAGATGGTCATGATGAAAGGTCTGTGAACGAGCACGAATTGATCAGCGGAGCGGATGGTCTAGTAGAGCTGAGGGTCTGTGGAGTGGAGAGCCACTACATGCAAACGGCCATTAAAGACTTGGTATGGTTTGGTTGAGTTGTACATGTCTGAATATGGGGTATGGAAGATTTTTCAGAATAAGGTTGCTGCAATTAAAGTAGTTTTTTTTTTCGAAAATTTAAGAGTATTGGTTTGGACGTTAAAATTTGGCTCAGATTAAGGGTGTTGTTAATTAACGAGCAATAAGCATGATGTTTTTCAAAAATTAAAGTGTTCTAGCTTTCTGAGGTTGGCGTGAATGTTAGTTAAGTAAAACGATTAACGGATTCTATCTCAGTATGTATTTAGGTTTTAGTTCCACACATTTTGCCTTTGCATGGGTCATGGCCAGACTCTAAAATAAAACTATACCAAAATGTGCAAGACCGAGCGTTCAAAATTAGATATAAGTAGGAATGAATAGTATAAAATCTATGTTGGATTCAGAATGACGTAACTCGGCTAACCATATTTTGTCACTATAACAAAACTTGTAAAAAATATTTCAGCTCAATCAGTAAAAGATTCTTCTTATTCTTCAAAATTTAGTTGAAAGGTTGAAACCGAACGAACACAATAAACATTATATATTGTAAGTTAAATAAAATCTTCTTGAAATTTTGCGAACAAAAGATATCTTATCTTTCTTTTTAAAAAATAACATTTTACATTCAGAGCTGAAATTATACTTGACATTTCTATTAGTTTTATAACTTTAACATTTACGAGATTAAAAGTATCACTGGGGGATAACATAATAAATAGTGACACAATTTCAAATTCGTAAAAAAATATTTTCAAATTGTTGTAATTTTATTTATCAGTGTAATTTGTCCTTCGACTTTTATAAAAGTTACAAGACCTCAATTATTGGTAGTATAAATAAAACGTATTTTTCTTTTAAAATCATATTGTATTCTTCTAAGGGTACGTCCACGCGCACCAAACGAGCATTACACGAACTGCTCAGCTCTTTACTGATCTGGACACACCCTAAAGGCCGATTTACATCAAACGAGCGAATGCTCATTCTTTACCCCACCACATCAAATTCATTAAAATTTTCAACGAATTTGATAGAGTGGGGATAGAATGATCATTCGCTCGGTTGGTGTAAATCGGCCATAAGATGTTTGCTGTATGTCTGAAAAACTTTAAGATCCCATCTTAAATACATTGTTTTTTATACAAAAGCTACAAACGATTATGATGTTTTTTTTTGTATGAAATCTATGAATACCTGAAATCTATGAAGTCCGTGTGGTGACGGACCTAAAGAATACGAAGGTCACCACCCCATCTCATCCCGTGGGTGTCGTAGAAGGCGACTAAGGGAAAATTGAGCAGAGCCAACAATCACTGCTTAGAGAAGGAAAACTCGAGACCAAACCCTATGCCAACCCGTCTGGCCAGCGTGGCATTAGTAGGCCGAAACCTCTGATGGAGCCACACCTCACAGAACGGCCCCCAGTTCCCGGTAGTCCCGCTATTCCCGGCCAAGGTAGCGGTCGCGGTAACGGCGGGACAGGGGGTGCTAAGAATCTCCGGGCTACGGGAGGCTACCACCACCTCAAAAAACTGACCCTGGCGACGTATAACGGACGAAGTCTACGGCTGGACCAACACCTCACCGAACTCGAAGTAGAATTAGGTCGCATAAACTGGCACATTTTGGGGTTATCCGAAGTCCGAAGACAGGGGGAGGACACGATAACCCTTGATTCAGGTGACCTATTCTACTACCGAGAAGGTGATAGGCCCTCCCAGGGTGGTGTCGGTTTCTTGGTCAACAAGTGTCTCACAAGCAGCGTTGTGGAAATCAGTAGTGTGTCGACAAGGGTAGCGTACCTCTTATTGAAAATCACCGACAGGAAGTTCCTGAAGGTGGTGCAGGTATATGCGCCGACCTCGACATACTCTGATGAGATAGCCGAAACCATGTACGAAGACATAGCGAAGGCACTACATGGTACCAGGAAGGCTCACTACAACGTTGTTATGGGAGATTTTAATGCCAAGGTGGGAGTACAAGAACGCGGCGAAACGATAATCGGACCTAACGGCGTGGGGCGCCGAAATCACAGGGGCCAAATGTTGGTAAACTTTCTAGAGTCCCAGGGGCTCTTCTTAATGAATTCCTTCTTTAAGAAGAAGCCCCACAGAAAGTGGACATGGCGAAGCCCCGATAATGTGACGAGGAACGAGATAGATTTCATCATCACGGACAAGCGGCATATATTTAGAGACGTCTCGGTGATCAATAGGTTTAATACCGGTAGTGATCATAGACTCGTCCGAGGCTCTCTAAATATCAACCTTAAGGCTGAAAGAGTTAGGATGATGAGACCTACTCTCCGACCCACGCTGCCCCAAATAGCTTTAGGTTCCGATAAGTTCCAGTTGGAACTCCAAAATCGTTTCGCACTGCTGGAAACCACGGACAATGTTGACGAAAAAACCGACACAGTGGTCAAAACGCTACAGAGTGTGTCTCGAAGGTTGTTCCCCGGAAAACGCGGTAAAAGGGAGTCCAAACTCTCACCAGAGACTCTCGAACTTATGAAGGAAAGACGAGAAACGCCAGATGCCCAGATGTCTTCGTCAGATAGGCGGTCCCTAAACCTGAAAATCAGGAAACTGACGCGACGTGACCTCCGACGCTGCAGCACTCGTAAGATCGAGGCTGCGATTGAGCGAAATAGAGGCACCAAAGTCTTCGCTCAGCAATTAGGCAGACCCCATCTGGCGAAACTGAGGACCGGGGATGGCAGGACCGTCACCTCTAAGTTCGAGATTCTGGAGGAAATTGAGAGTTTCTATAGACACCTATACGCATCACGGACGACTAAACCACCGAGACAAGGCGTAGATGACCACAGAGCCCCACTCACGCGCCATTACACCGAGGACATCCCGGATGTCGACCCGGGCGAGGTAGAGGCAGCTCTCAGACAACTAAAGAACAACAAGGCGCCGGGTGATGACGGAATTACGACCGAGCTCCTTAAGGCCGGTGGGACCACAGTCCTGAAAGAGCTAGCGAGTCTCTTTAATTCCGTCATTCACCAAGGCTTAACACCACAAGCGTGGAGTGGGAGTGCGGTGGTTCTGTTCTTCAAGAAAGGAGACAAAACCTTGCTGAAGAATTACAGACCTATCTCACTCCTGAGCCACATTTACAAGTTGTTCTCGAGAGTAGTCACTAACCGCCTCGCTACAAGACTCGACGAGTTCCAGCCACCAGAACAAGCCGGGTTTCGAAAAGGCTTTAGCACCGTAGACCACATCCATACTGTTCGGCAGATTGTGCAGAAAACCAAAGAGTACAATCAGCCGCTGTGTTTGGCCTTTGTGGACTACGAGAAAGCCTTCGACTCCATCGAAACTTGGGCGGTTCTGGATGCCCTGCAACGATGTCGTATTGACTGGCGCTACATCGAGGTGCTGAGATGCTTATATGACACCGCCACCATGACTGTCCAGCTCCATGACCGTAAGACGAATCCGATCGAGCTGCGTCGGGGGGTGAGACAGGGGGATGTTATATCCCCAAAGCTGTTCACCAACGCGCTCGAGGATGTCTTCAAAACTCTGGATTGGACTGGACGGGGTATAAATGTGAACGGTGAGCACATCTCGCACCTTCGATTTGCCGATGACATCGTCATAGTAGCAGAGTCGCTGGACCAGCTAAGCGAGATGCTGCATGGCCTAAATGAAGCTTCACGACTGGTCGGTCTTGGCATGAACTTGGATAAAACAAAGATCATGTTCAATGAACATGTCAGGCCGAGACCGATATATGTCGAAGGATCGTTGCTCGAAGTTGTTCAAGAGTATATCTACCTAGGGCAGGTCATCAAGCTTGGTAGAAACAACTTCGAGCGGGAAATCGATCGGAGAATTCAGTTGGGCTGGGCAGCGTTTAGCAAACTTCGTCGAGTCTTTTCTTCGCCTATACCGCAATGCCTGAAGACCAAAGTGTACAACCAGTGCGTCCTACCTGTTATGACTTACGGTGCCGAAACGTGGACATTAACGGTTGGACTAGTCCACAAATTTAAAGTTGCACAGCGGGCTATGGAGCGAGCTATGCTCGGAGTCTCTTTGAAGGATAAAATTCGAAATGAGGTCATCCGACAAAGAACCAAGGTAACCGACATAGCTCGTAGAATTAGCTTGCTGAAGTGGCAATGGGCTGGCCATGTCTGTCGAAGGACCGATAGCCGTTGGAGCAGACGAGTCCTAGAATGGAGACCGCGGCTCGGCAACCGTAAGGTAGGACGCCCGCCCGCCAGGTGGACCGATGACCTGAGAAAGGTCGCTGGAGGGGACTGGATGCGGAAGGCGGAGGACCGGGTGTTGTGGCGTAAATTGGGAGAGGCCTATGTCCAGCAGTGGACTATGATTGGCTGATTGATTGATTGATTGATATGAATACCTTACAAATGAGGTCATTGGCTACCTAAAGGCCTGTTACCTGCCAAGCATCAATCAAGTAGATTAAACCCTGCGTGTCGGATCAAACAGGATTACTGCAGTATTTTTAGGGTTCCACAAGAAAAATGTAAAAACCCTACCCCTTTTGGTTTCACTTCCTCTGATTTATTGCTCAACATTTGTAAGTGAAAATTCTGTGTGTGGTTGGACGCGATATGGGGCTCGTAGGTATGAAAAAGAGAGAAAATGCTGAATGCTGTAGTGTAACATGAGGAAACCCATTTTATTTTATCTTGAAGAAATAACCATAGGTATTTTCGCCTTTCTCGGGAATTCTTTTAGTTAAATTCTAGGAAGACACCCATTATTATTATCCTTTCATGTGCGACGACAAATGATTCCGTTTTACTTACATCTTTCAGTGCAAGCGGTTTCAAACTTACTACTCATCCTAAGTGTTTGCATAAAAGATTTAAAAGCGTGCTACGGAACCCGTGGCGCTCAAGCCCTGCTCGCACTTATCCACTTTATGTTATTTTAATACTAGTCTTTCGCGACTACGTTCAGGTACATTTTTTTTATCGATTGTTGAAAGCCTATAAAGTATCGTAATTATAATCGCATTACAATTACATTATGTGGATAATATTTACTATTCTTTGTTTTTTAATGTTAATATATCTACCTCATCAAGATTGATTTATTACTTGGGGACCGGTGTTTTCGATGCAATTACAAAGTTGTGTGTACTTTGCGCGGGATTTACTTTTAAGGTTGCAGTTTTGTAAATTATGAATTATCTTTTGTAATATTTTTAAGGTAGAGATGATATATTCATTCGAATAATAAAAAGGAATGAATGAAATGATTGCCCAAGATTTAATAAAATGCGTCATTACCAAAGAAACTTAATATAAAAATGGCATTATGTCAAGAAACATTTAACAATAATTTCCTTCACTTAAGATAAGTGACAAAGTAAGCTTATCAGGGAAGGAAAAAACGAGGATTTTCCTGTACTTTAAGACAACGTGCTGGTAAAAATATACCTCCATTATGAGTCAAAAATGGGGCGAAGTGTCAAAGTGGCCATCTTGTGGGTAAGGGACGAAGACATTAGTTAGGAGCAAGATAATAAGAGGGTTCGGCTTCATCATAAAATCCTTTGCGCCTGTTACCATCTTTTGCCTACTTACGCCGATGTAGGGAAGCTGTGTGTCTTGATACTTTTTTGTCGTAAGAAAAAATACTGAATTTTAATTTTAATTGAGAATTTAAGTGTGGTCTATAGATACATTTTCATCAGGGACACGCTACTTTAATTAACCATCCAAATAAAAGCGAAACCGTAAAACTTATTATTCTTTTATTACGTACCGATATTGAATATTAAAAAAAAACCTGATTTTTTGATCATGTATTAAATATTCTGTTGGTTTTACAAAATTGATAACCAATTTTCAGATGAAACTAATTAAAAGGTTTTAATGAAACACTACAGCTATTCAATTACTTTAGTACATAATTTAATTAAACAGGCAAATCTTGCAAGTGTCAAGAAGTGTTGCGCGCACTAGTTAGGTAGGTATCTAATTTTCTTGAAACAAAATTGGGGCAGAATGTGCGAAGAGACGTCGCCAACCCACAGGCCTGGATAATCGTTACTAATGAATAAATAAAATTAACCTTGTCGCGTTCAAGTCATGCATTTAGCGCCACCTGATAAATTAATTAATTTAAGTAACAAATTGTGTTCTTAATTGTTATGAATTATAGTGTTGGCTGGAGAATTTTAACCTTTAGGTTTGTAAATCTAATCATAGTTGTCGTTGGAAAAATTATGACGTTGAGGTTTGTAAATCTAAGAGGGGCTTATGGCTAAGTGTAAGCCGCCCGCGCCGGGGTTTAGATGTAGATGGGTGACCATTCGTAAACATACCGTGACCCCTCAGTACTTTGGAAAGGTATATGGCGTATGTACTGAGTGTAATACATTGCCTTTGGAAGACAAGAAAAATGCTCTAAAGCTTACGTCCAGTGTATGATAGACGGAGTAAGTTATTATTATTTTCGTTTAATGTTATTTATTGCAAGACTAGATAAATTACCAAGCCTATTAATTACCCGACCTGATGAGTGCCTGGTAAAAATAATTGATTCTCATCTTACAGGGCTGCTGCGTGAAACACAATACTATAATTATCAGCAGCTTCGCGGAATATGTTTTAATTTGTTCGTATTATTTATTATTCTGAACATCGCTTACAGATATCAGGTATTGAAAAATAGTGACTGGTTTTGAATTCAACCTTAATGACACCTGAATTATCACTTTGAAAATGTATTTAAAATCATACATATTTATAATCTTACTTACTAGCTAAAAAGCTTTTGTTTTCAGTATTTTCATTCCCTTGATTTTTGTAGTTCTTAAATATTTTGACTACATTTAAGAATGGATAAGAACTAACATAATCACAGACTGCACGAGATGATGATTTTTGTGCTCTTGGCCAAACAAAAAATTAAGTGCAGTTAAAACCACAGCTAAGTTTTTTTTAGTAGAATATCTATTTAGTTTGGTTAAATTATGTATGTCTAAAAATTTTATTTTCGAAATTAAACTTATTTATGTAAGTTTTAATTTTAGTATAGTTAGAGTTTGTTTTTATATTAGATTTAATTGTGTGTTAAGTAATATTAAATGACAATCGACCTGGTTTAAATTCACTTAAAATATTTACAATACTATAAAAACTAAGCCTACACATTAAATAAGAAAAATTATATACTAAATAAAACTAAGAACTAAAATAAGTTAACTAATTTAGTTAAATTATTTAACATGTTGATCTTCAATTAACTATCTGTAGTAATACCACATCATAGTCCTACTTTTGGTGTAAATTTTAAAATTATTTACTTAGTAAGCAATATTAATAACCTTGTCTAAAAGTAAACTATTTGACCCACTAACACGTTCAATGCACTTAGATGCAATATGTAGGTTTTGATAAATCATATAATTTGGCGAGGATCCCAAACTACCTATGATGTTGCAGACAGCGTCCTAAATAGTCTGACTGATGTTTATACTATTTATTTAGTTTGTATATCCTTCGAAAATCTAGGTGTATTCTGGTCAAGGAAGCAATTTAGCTTTTAAGATTAAGAAATAGAACTAATAAGCATACGCGTTTGAGTTGCATGCAATCTATGCTCACTTAACTAAATTTCTAAATCGTTGTGACTAATTTATCATATAAAATTTTGTCAAAGATAATAATTTAATAATAATAATTGTAATGAATTAAACGGTCAAGGAAACATAACTTTTGGCCAATTCATATCAATCAATCATATTTATTCATGTTCTTTCTATTCTCTTGTAAAAAAGGATCTTTATTATACGGTCGTCATAACCTTACTGAAGCCTATGTAACATGTTTGTAAACGACAATAAATATCAATTTATTATTATTCAATATAATACACCCAAAAATTTTGGAAACACAAACTAATTAAAAATCAGTGCCTGTATTCAGAACTCAGTTCATCGCTTCCCAGACAGCTGATTGCGTCGCTCGGAGGCAGCTTCAGCTGAAAATTTCTGAAAATAGCGAACTTTATGCACTCCTCCCATTGTTCATTAAAATAATTGTATCGAAATAAACGGGTCTTAAATGAGGCCGGAAGTTTTCTTAACGAAATGAATTCGAAAAGCAAGCATTACTTTACTTGCAAAAAATGGGAATATTTTTGTTCTTTGCCATTTTTTTACTGATTTTAAGCATTCTTTTTATTTAAAAATAATTCATTTTTTATAAATATTTTAGTTTGTTTTTCAAATTACTTTTAATATTAATATATTATAAAGCGATTTATTGTGAGCTAATAAATCCCACACAAATTAATATTATCTCAAGTAGATGATTCAAAAGAAAAAGTATATAACCTTTGTATATTGTAGACCTGCATTAAACATTAAAAGAAAAGAGGATTGCAAACTGTTTTTATACTAATCCCCAAAGCGTCTGAACATTCTGCGATTTATTCTCAATACGAGAGTTGACCTGGGATTTACAAATGTCTATAAAATTCACCTTCTTCAGTAAAAGCTTATGTAGATCGCATCCCTTTTAAGCTGTGCCCAGATTTAGCATAAGTTAATGTTTAAATTCAAATGCATTGTAACTTTTTACTTTTAGTTATACGTTTTTTTTTACAAGATCTTTTTGATGTTTTAATGGGTAAAGAGGTCTAATTATATAATGTTCTTCAAATCAAATCGATCATTGATTGTCATTTGTTTAACAGGGCAAAAGGCATTCTACCTAGCGACATTAGTTTTGCATTGTACTTAGGGAATGCGTTTCTTACAGGTCGTGGTCAACAGGAAGAAATGACTTTAATATGGCCAAGCATTTACTGCTAATTCTAATCCCTTATTTGTCCTAGGTATAAACGAATAATATCAATCAAAACTATACCAGGTTACACTGAAAAATATACGTACCTACGTTACACGGTTTTTTATTCCCCATACAAAACAAGACCAACTGACAGCTGTCAGGAACGCATTCTCTCTCACATTTTATTTGTGTTAGTCGTTAGGTCAGTTATTTCTATTTAAACGATTTTTAAGTTAGCTCAGTTAAATAAAATAGTCCATTTAAAAGTGGCTGCATTATTAAATTATATTTGATTATTAAATAAATAAATAAATAAATGCGGACAACATCACATACATTGCTCTGAACCCAAAGTAAGTAGCTATTAAGCACTTGTGTATGGAATTCAGAAACAACGAAGGTACCACAAACACCCAGACCCGAGACAATGTAGAAAAGTGACTTTCTACATTGACCCGTCCGGGGATCGAACCCGGGACCTCAGAGCTGGCGACACCTTGAAAACCGGTGCGTACGCCACTCGACCACGGAGGTCGTCAAATTATTATTGCTAGTAATTTGATCGGTACCATCCTAATCCGGTGGTCTTAAGGCTTTCTGCGAGGTATCGTTTCGTATTACTCCCAATAATTTTACCCAATAAAGAAGGATTACCTGCTACCCCAGTTAAATTGTGGCGTGAGAATTGGATACTGCCAGTTGTGGAATACATTTTATTTTTGAATCGAAATCTTGCAATTAAGGTTAAGGCATATTTTGAAATCAATTCAGTTGACCTTTTATTTCAAGTAATTTATAAATTATATAACTTTTGAAATATTTGGGCAGTTTCTAAAAAAAAAAAAAAAAAGTGACGAAGTCGCTGTTATCACTTTAGCCAAAATAATTGGGTTTACGAGACTGAAAAAGGTTATTTATTTATACAACTAAAATATTAAATCAATTTTTATTTAATGTACTAATCTTTACTAATACCTATTGTCTAATAAGTCTTTAAATGTCTTAATGCGAACACTGGTTTTGCGATTTTAAGTAAGAACCTATGTCAAAAGGTCAATGCACTATAAAGCGGGGAGGTTTAAAAAAAACATAGTTTCTTCTTATATATGTAATTTGCTAAATACGATTATACTAATTAAGCTTCCTAAGCCTGGTTTTAGTCTGAAATGTTATTTAGTTAGGCGTCAGACTAATCCGACTAAATGTGAAAAGTTCACAAACAGAACGAATGCAAATCCGCTCTAGGTTTCTGAAATACATGCTGAATAAGATCTGTTTATTTAAAATGCAGTTTAAATGTTGTTGGAGCGGAATTTAACTAGATTTACAAAATTATCTCTTAGTAAAATACGAATATAATATGCAGACATAGATGTCTTAATTATGAACAATTGTATTTAAATGGTTAATATTAGAATATAAGCAATTATGGCTAGTAGATAAATTAAAATTAGAGCGAAGCACTCGACACCCTTCTCGGTCTCTGTTTTACATTTGATATGCGATTTTAACAAGTAGAACACTTTTAGGTCATATCATACTTTTTTTAGTGGATAAGTTTATTAAATTTCTTCTGATTCGTCATCAAGATTCACCAGCATTGTAAAAAATATGGCAGGAGTCTATCAACGCAAATAATGTAACTACAATGTCGTGTTTGCAGTTTGCATGTCTGTAGGGCGTCATGGTCCATAGGCAGTAATGTTAAAGAGAAAGGGTGCATTAAACATGTTTTCAAGATGGCAATCACATAACTACATATTTTGCATGCTATCTTACTGGGAAATCTTTTAAACTCCGCATTAAATAAGGGATTCGTGCACTAAAGTACTAGGTGCTCATAAAGCACAGGAGTGGTCAATGTGGAAGCGGGACGGCGCTCTACACAACGTAGCGGCATCCCGCTTCCGCGACGGTGACAGTTATGCTTTGAGAGTTCATAGTTAGTGCATAAGTATGGCCATGAACTTTGTGGAGGATTTGAAGCGTATCGGTCGCCGGAAAGGGAAAGTACTCAGGAATTTATCTTTTGTGATCAAATTACACTCTTCAAAATAATAGTGGTACATTGTATTCATAATAATTCTAGTGCATATGTTGTGGTAATCAGTTTTGCAACCCTAAATAGAAATAAAAACTTTTTGATTTTGATTTTATGATCTTTAGACGATTCCTTCATTTAATAATCAGGTCCATAAATAATTTAAAAGTCCCGCCTGCATACTGGAAAGGTCGCTGTGAAAAAGCTTCTTTAAAAAGTAGGTTCCTAATAAGGTCTTTTCATTTGGTGCGAAATGGTAGCTTATGTAACCACATTCTGGGAATCAAGGGCGGCGATTTGACTTAAAAAGGCCGTCCTTCCCGTGGCAGCCTTTTTGGCCGTAACCTCCTGATTTTTGCCGAATTCACGTTCCACGAACTAGAAAATTGCTCGTTCTTCCCTTTAGTTTAATTTTCGGAATATGAAAGGCATTTTTTCAAGTTATTTCGGCGAATTTTGAGAGGCAGTTGATTTGGTAAGTTAAATTATTTATAAGCTATACTAGTTAAAAAGCTTGCGTGAATAAATCGACGTAATTTCGATTTCTGGTAAGTTAAAAGCCGTCCCTCGTGTATACTGTGACTACATCTGGGTTCTCCGAAATATTTGTTACACGCTTTCTATAGCCGGAAATATTCGTTCATCAAACTTTCTTTAATATAACAAGCTTTCATTAACTAGGAAGTTTCTGTCAGATGAAACATTTAATACAGTAATACCGAGAAAATTTGGTAAATTCGTCATGGTTACACTTTGACCTGAACACTGCTTCTATTTCAAAGCAATAAGGTTTATTTTCAATACCTTCTCATTATTAATAAAGGATCCAAGCTACAATGTTTACATAATATAAAAATAAACAATCACTCTTGTTATTGAAATAGCTCAAAGTTCAGGTTCAAAGGCTGACTGACACGTGTCTAAAGATATAAATATTCGATTAATGAGAACATGTAATAGATTGTTCATCGACAGGAATAAATGTACAAAAATCTACTTTACTACCTTGACATAAAGACTTCGTCTAAGTTAATGATATGCGCTTATATACACTTTATGGATGCACTCAGAGATAAAATTCTTCTTTACAAAGATGGACATGTTTTCATTTTCAGGACATTCCTACATTAATCTGATTGCATTTATACATGTTTGATTGCACTGTAAATATATTTTAAGTGATTGGTTTGTTAAGTGTCACAGTCTCGATTTACCAAAGCATAGTACGGGAGTCGTTTTAAAATAAATAGCAATACAGTAAAGTGGACTATTCGGAAACCACGGTGCTAGTTGGTCGTTTGAAACGATATACAAAGTAACATTGGAGATTGGATAAAGGTTAGTTTTTCTGGAATATAAGAAAATAATTAAATGAGGTGGGTGAGAAATTGATTCAATACCAAATTGTCCCGTGTTGGCTTTAAGGGAATTAGTCGTATGCATACTGCTAAAATTTCCGATCGAAGCTGACTAAAAAAAGGTGGTATGCCAACCTGAAAGTCTACAGCTTAAAGCTACTTCTGGATTTGATGGAGCAGAATTTTGTCATATGGAAAGACTAGAAAGATACCCTTGTCCATGGAAAGGAAAAAAGAACATACACTATGTTATTATGTCCTTTTATAATATCAGTATTTCATTTCGTGCCTTTGAAAGCACAAAGATTAGTCACTTGAAAGATCCTTAGGAGGGTAGTCAACCGTTTTGACGTAAGTAATGTAACAAGTGTTAAATAGAACCCGTGTGATGTGCCGCCGACTGTGAAAGTTGATTTCCGTTATATTAAACATTTTATTTACGAAACAGTGTTTTCTAGAGCATTTTTGTTTGGTAGATATTTACTTCAGCCAAACTGTTCACTGTAGCCGTTGGATGACTAGAATAAGATGGTCGACTCTACTCGTGATCAGAGGGCTGGTTTGTTCCTTGCACAGAGAATCGGCATAGCTATTCAACGTGGCAATGCTGCCAGCCTTCTGGGCACGTTTCCCACCATTGACAAGGATGACGATGATTTTTTTGACGCGTGGTAGTTTAATTTGTTTGTATAAGTTTTAATTTTAGTATAGTTGGGTTTGTTGTTTTATTAGATTTAAGTATGGAATTGTAACTAAGATGCAGCCTGCCGCCTGGTCTTTGATTAAAATTATTGACAGGTTTTTACTTCACTAGTAAGCAAATAAGTCCTTCTACACTTTTCAACATCGCAAGACAAGGTGGCCCATCGTCTGATCATGAAATCTGCTATTGATTGCGAAGTTTTTTTAATAAGTAGGTACATACGTTTCACTGTTACTTACGCTTAGATAATCGTTACTGCAACTTGTTCATATGACAAATATATGAAAGCATTTCCTACTTTACTCACAGAAATAAATGTCTCATCCCACATAGTGATACTACGCTTCTCAAAGATAAATATGTAGTTTCCTGAAAATATGTACAACACTCCGTACAGAATACATACGAGTGTATTTACTTGCGCATCACATAACGCAATAAATAACAACATGTTTTCTCATCGTAAATAAAAGGTAAACGTACAGTCACGAGCAAAAATGAAAACACCCTGAGCACTTTTTAATTGATTATTCTCTCTAATTCAAAATTAGATTTTATTTTTTGATAAAGCAGTCCACTATTTTTCTTTTTGAGTTTCAGCAAAAAAAAGTCTGTGATTTTGTTTGTCAAATTCATTATGTGTAGTTGCTCGTGACTGTACCCCAGTTGTACCAAGTACTAGATAAGTACATTATCTGTGGAACGAATTCATAATTCGCTTTGCCATTGTTGGAGTAAGACAATAGGGTCGCCGTCTTAGAATTATTTATTTATGATTCTCGTATTTATTTTGTTTAGTTCACAAGTTGTGATTTAAAGTAAAAGTGAATTAAAGTTTAGTTTTGTGATTTATGGAAGAGTTTTATTTTGAGTACTGACGCAAAAAGAGATGCTTTAATAAAGGACTGGATCAGTTTGTGATATTGCAGCTCAAGAATAGGTGAACTAATTTTGATTGGCGTTGGAATCGTTGGTTTAGAGTATGTAAAGTATTGAGGTAAGGTATGAATTATGCAGATCGAATACAATAATTGTTTACTATTATTAAATTATTGCTGTTTCTTTCCGCAATCTAAGATAGGTACACCAATACAGTTACCAGATACACCATAGTTATTTATGTATTTTCGACTTATATGTCTCATAATGGTTATAACATAGGTACTAACTCTTGTCATTGGCTAGTAAATAATAATAATGATATTAGCCTGTAACTTCCTACTGCTGGACACAGCCCTCTTCACATATAGAGTGAAAACTACTAGTACTATTAAAAAATAAAAATAATAACCCAATAATATTAAATAAAGGTTGTCATGGTAACCCTACATTGAAGCGCGGTGGGCGGGGCGGCTCATCTTCGCGAATTTTAATTAATACGAGGTTTTCTCTTTAGTGCAATATTCTGTAGACCGCGGTATCTCGTTAATGCTCCTAAATATTGCGACTGTTAAAACGTTGATTAGTCACGCCATGTTAAAGTTAGACTTGTGATTAATTAGAAACATCTCAATCTTCTTATTCTGGCGGACATATTTATTATATTGGCGTCGGCTTCTATACCATAACCGATTTTACCAGGTTGTACATTAAATTAGTGAGATTGGACAGAATATTGTATTTAAATTTATTTAAATTATATGATGAGAAGGCTTTATACATTTTTTTAATGGCTTCTATTATTTTTTTTCTTGTGACATGATGAATTGATGATCATGTTTTTTTTTAAATAACCTTTCATGTCTGTGTCCCACTGCTGGGCAAAGGTCTCCCCGAATTTGCTCCAGGCTTTTCTGTGTGGACCCGCCTCCCACCAACCCGGCGATCGATGTCATTGATGATCATATTATTAATAATTTCAGAATCATAAAAATAAGCTTCCTTTAGTAATGAAGTCAATCAACTCAAAATTGTTTTTAAAAGTCACCTTTAGGTAATATCAAAACATTTTCGTTATTTATTTTCCCATTTGGCAAGATATTAGGGTGATTGGCCTAAATATGATTATTGGATGCCAAACTAATGCACAGAATCTTCTTCGCGCCTTTGAGTGACAATATTTTACCTAAACTAACTGTTATTGTATAAAATTAAAGCAGAATATCATAAAGAAGGTAACATAAAACAGATATATTTGCAGATGTTTTCGGCACTCCTAAAGCCGTTTGTACACGATGCTATGCTCACAAGTCTCTGATACCTAAGTTGTAATTTTCTACAACAAATCAACTCTCAAATCTGCCTATTGCCCTATGACTAGTAACATTTTCCGTGATGCTGAAGGACATGTTGTTCGCAACATGTTGCTCCATTCGTCCTGGGTGCGACCATATCTGGCGAACGCGCACCGAATGTGCCGCTCGCAACTCGTGCCATTCACGCATGAGATGCACGGACGGAGCTCAGATCAGTACCCATCCTAGGTTTTAAACTCCAAGGGACTGCCGCCTATATACTCATAAAGCCCATATTCATATGGACGAATACTATGAAGACTATAATACAGGGTGTTAAGAACACCCAGTCCGACCCGAAAGGTAGGTTTAATTATCACATGCCTATATATTATTATAATGCAAAATTGGGGTATATGATATCATCAATAATAACAAAAATTTAAAGAACCGTTTCTTTTATAGAGGTTAAAGTTATTTATACATTCAATAGACGAAGTCGTTGATATCGGAGACTTGTGTCGCCTCGTGTACGCACGGCCTTATTAGGATGCACATCGTAACGACGATTGCAATCTGCGCCGGCGCATAAAGCGTGGGCTCTTTAATCAGCGTGCGTCATTTTAGCTACTGCACTTCTTTTATTAGCACTAAGGTCATCAAACTCTGTAACAGTTTCATAATAAATGCATTTACATTATTTTGAAATAAACGTTTTTATATTTACAAAGCAATGCAGGGTTCTTAAGTACTTGAACTTTTTACGATTTATAACATTTTAAGACACAGAAACTCGTGGTTGTTAATATTAAAACTGCATAATTAATTGATATTAATTGCGATTTAAAGACACGAACACATTTGGTATGTAAATTAATTCTTCAACTGTTGCTTGTACGAAATGTGCGGGAAAGTCGTTCATTAATTTATTAAAATTTTATTAATTATGTTTTTACTGCTTATTCATGCACTGGGTAGCAGATGAAAATATTATCAAGTAGCTTATTTAAGTTATAACAAGACAAGAGAAGAAACAATTTAATAAATATTATTATAATGATCTGTTTGTGGACATCATTTTATGTACAATTTTATGTAAGAATTTTTTTAACATATTGCCTGCCTTGTTGGCCTAGTGGTGCTAAGCGCGACTGCTACGCTAGAGGTCTTGGGTTCGATTCTCATGTCGACCAAGGTGTTGTTGGGTTTTTCTAAGAAATAGTGGCAATAGGCTCGCCCCTATTACATGGGACTTAAAACATATCGGCGAACTGTGGGTGTACATTGGTACACCTCTGCCTAACACGTCGGGGATACAGGCGTGATATGTATGTATGTATAACATATTTACTAACTAGCTATTAGACATGGCTGTATTGTATTGATCTATAATAATTATTATTACAAGATAAAATATAATTTACATGACATTATATTGCTCTCTTGTTTTTTTACAACAAGTTTTAAATGCCTGATCTAAGGGCATGAGAGACAAAAAGCTTTTTTACATTTTTATTAAAATATCGTTCTGTAATGAAAAAGCGTAAAAAGACTGGAGATAAAGAGTATGATTAGATCTAGATACTTTTGCTTAAGATTGATGAATATGATAAACTTGGGGAGACACTCGCAGTATTTAATCTGACAATGAGATGTACAGTCACGTACAAAAGTCGTAAGTACAGGATCAAATTGACTGCCTTTTACACGTTATTTTTGTCATGGTTTTTTGATATGGTTATTTTATCAATCTATAAGTCTTTAAGCGGAAAAATTGAAGGTTTCTAGATTCCAGATGTGATAAAATTTGATCACATTTTGGTATGTTTAGATTAGTTAACAACTAAATAGGACGTAAAATTTGTTTTAAACCAGAATTGTAATTATTCTTTTTTATGGAGAGTTTTATGATTACAATATGTAAAGTTTGTGTAGCTTTTTCCTTATTACACGAGAAAATAATGATTCGCTATATATGTCAAAAATAATTACATTTGCTCTTCATGAAAGGCTAGAAGATCAAAGTAAATTGAGTTTTATAAATAACACTTTTGACCCTTACTGTACTTAGTTATATTAATTTCAGTACGTTTTCGAGGTCTCTCTTATTATGTGGCTGAGAAGTAATTTATCACATTCCCACTGTGGTTGACGCCTTCAGATTTTCAAAGATAATACCAAAGTTATAGTAATGATGATATATGTAAAATATACTTATGTTTTTATGAGTTTCATTTACGTGGTTTTTTTTCTTAATAAATCAAAGAACAAAATACCGTTTTTAAACAAACAACCATTATCTTTCACAAGCCAAAACCCTCAAAAACAATCATTTTTGTATAATAAATTACTTCGATAAATTTAGATTTTAGGTCCCGACGTTTCGACACCTTTGCAGGTAATATGGTAAAATCCGTAAAAAGTAGTTTCATTTCAATATCTAACATTCGCGTAAACCTAAGAAACCAATACTTAGATAAATGTTAATAAATGTAAAAGAGTTTTAAACAGTTTATACATACATATAATCACGCCTTTTTCCCTTATAGGGGTAGGCAGAGACCACTTCTTTCCACTTGCTACGATCCTTACACACTTGTTTCGCTTTATCCACTTTCATTATTCCCTTCATACATGCTTTATTTTTATATATTTTTTATACGTATCAGATTAGAAGATATCAATTGTTCAGTTACTCAGTTCAACTGTCTTGAAATAAATAAGTAATCCTTATTTATTTTTTATTTACTTCACATAAGTTATTTTAAATTCAACCCTTGAGATTTAGAGTAAAGAACCGAACCCTACGCGAATGGAGTTAACAAGTTATAAAATATTTATAACAAGATCTCATATTCTACAATAAATATTTATTAAAGTTGCTAGCTAGTATCAAGATTAATATCGCCTGCTCCGCTACACCTACAACTCAGAGAATAGATAAACTACAGAGTGCACCCATCAGGGTATGAACTGTAAGCACTAGTGCAAACTAGTTTAGTTGTAAAAAAGTATCTTAAACCCTAATAATAAAGGTATTATCGAAAATAATAATTTACCGTCGCAAACACACAGCTCTGGAAACTTAAAACTATTACACTTTGCATCTGACATTAAACTAAATAGGAAGCCTCTGCCGCCGAACTAGGTGAAATACCTGTATCTCGGCGATCGATATTTTGTATTAACGTTTGTTATTGCACGGAAAATAACTTAAATTAGTAATCGAATGTACTACATACAGCCGAATATTTGCCTGCACTCGGTGCAATGGGCTTTTAGCGATACTTGCACCGTGCACTCTATAGTTTTAACTTTTATAAACTCTATGACCCACAAGCTATCGTAGACAAAGTACACAAACTGGAAAAATGGGATTGTACTAATTTACATGCTGTTTGCATAGTTCGAAGTATTATGATTTGTTGCTGCGACAACTTCCTTTGTAATATATTATAAATTTATGGAGCACTCGCTGGGTTTTATAGTTTTGGTCCTTGAAGAATATGAGAAATTGTGGATACAAGCATTTGTTTTTCAGGTCCAAAATGTATCGATATAGTAATGTTGAGAAGTTCTGCTATAACTTGGGCCTGTTGGTCTAGCGGTTAGTGACCCTGACTGCTATACCGGAGGTTGTGGGTTCGATTCCCACTCAGGACAAATGTTTGTGTGATGAGCACGATCATTTGTTCTGGTCTGGGTGTAATTTATCTATAATATGTATGTATTTAGAAATATATCAGTATGTTTATCAGTTGTCTGGTTACCATTACACAAGCTCTCTTAGAGCATAGCTTGGGATCAGATTAACGTGTGTGAATTGTCCAGGAATATTATTATATTATATTATTATTATTATTTTTATATTGTAGGTGTGTTTGTATGTAGATGTGTGGATATACACGATACGACATTTCTTCTCAGGGTAGTCAGTTAGGAAATGTCGACTTCATCTAGCTTAGGAAGACATTGTAAAAGTGATTTATATAGTCCTACTTACAAGAATAAACTATTTCATATTTCATTTCATTTCATATTTCATATTTCATTTCATATATCTTAGGGTTCCAGTAAATTTAATTTTGTTGTTAGTGAGTGCCCTTTATAATGTATCTATATTGTGTAATGTATATTATGACCTATGTAGTGTCCCACGGCAAAAAGAGTATTGATCAAGATACTTGTTCTTTTTGTAAATGTTATGAAGTATTTAATATCTATCTTTTCAATACATACCGGCGAAGAGCTGGATGCTTTAATTCAGTAGACTTTCATCACCAAGATTCAAACTCTCTCCATTTTGCTGTCTTTAATAACGTATTTTATACATTGCTGTAAACAGTTACACAATTAATTTATGTCGACGACTCAAACTAGCGTGAAAATACTCATCCAACCTTCTAATAATAGTATCGCCTTTGAATTTACCTGAACCGCTGCCAAGTTCAACGACTTGACTATTTTGTTGCACTTGCGATCTCTCGCAATGTTATACAATCATTTTGATAGTACCTCCACTGCTGTTTACAATTTACATGCCAAATACTTGCTTATACAATTATAAAGTCATAGCTAATTTTAGACTTAAAATAAATTTTATTTTCACCTCCATATTAAGTAGACATTGGTTTAAATGGAAATAAAATCACTTGTTATATTGACTTAAGTAGACTATTCCTAATATCACTGTTCCCTAAAGCGGGTAGGCAGAGTTGAGTAACTACTCACATTATACATAGTACATAATCACATCATATACCTTTCAAATTCTCAGCGTCTGTATCTCCAAGCAATAAGGCTCATTTTCGTATTCCATTGTTGCTATGGACATCCGTTTGACCGTATTTCCTATGTAATCGAGGTTGATTGCTATTCATTGACCACTATTCCTAATTAGCCAATAGAGACGTGTACCTAGAATGTGATGGCAATGAAACAAAAGACGATAGGAGCGTTTGTAGACGTCCATAATCTTTGATAGTAGAAGGTATACACTTAGGCATCAATTCTGTATGCAAGGACATGATATACCTTCAAATGCAATAGGTATAATGGTATATACCACCTGCAAACTATTATATTCAAAGTATTTCTTCAAAATTTTGCCGTAGGCCCATGTGACGACATTTTAATTTATAAAGCTGAAAGACACAACGGACAGAAAATACGAATAAGCAAATAAATTTAATTAAGAATCGAGATCATACCTGCATTTACAGTCATTGCGCCCCGAGAGTAAAGCAAACATATAAAAAGGAAACAGAAAATATCTTTTACATCCACGATCTTATGAATGAACACTCGACTAGCAACTTTAAATTCATTTCATTTCAAGAGCTTTTTAATTAATGTACCTACGTTGAATGACACAATTGCATACAACCTTTTATAACCTTACTCCGCTCTATTCAATGAGATCTCTCATGATTTTCATAAAATATGCGGTACCACGGGAGCGGTATTAGTAGACTCCAGTAATTAAAATAGTAGAAGGAAGAATGTGGACGGGGAAGCGAACGGGGCCCCAAGTCTGCTATTTACACTCGGTTCAATGTCTTCATAGTGTCATACCAGCAGATCCATTTTAGGAAAATTGGTATTCTACTAAACGTCAAAACGTCAAAATTGCGCATTGGAACGATTCGGTTCAATGTTCAAAGACTATGACCAATCGTCAAATCGTATGACTAATCGTCCAAATGGCCAATTTTGACGTTTTGACATTTAGTAGAATACCAATTTTTCTAAAATGGATCTGCTGGCATGACACTATGAAGACATTGAAGCGAGTGTAAATAGCAGACTTGGGCCCCGGGTTAATAACGTAGTGTATGACGTATTACAATGCTATTGTAGATGCTCAGATGTTTTGTTTGATATTTTTTTAAGAACAAAGTATTGTAATGTATGGCTCTCAGTTTTTCTCAACGAGTTCTTTCGTTGAGTGTGTTTTTTTAAGACGCTTATTTTTTGTGGAGTTGCGTTCTGTTATATTTTCTGTTCAATTATTACGTGGGAAAGTTACATATTGTTACTTTTTTCATTACTTGTTTAAATGTAGGGGCGGAGACAGATAGAATATTGCACTCTTAAACGAGATTATAAGAGCCAAAAAGTGAAAAAGAAAAAAATTGTCGTCAAGCAAAACAAACTTGATTACAAAAGTTGATTAATATTTATTTTCGACCGCAATAAAGTGATATCTAAATTAACAATCAAGAACGCAAACATCTGTAAATAAGACGAAGACGACATCAAAAAATTCTAATTCCTTTTACAACAGAACTGGGACATTTTCAGCAAAAAAATCACAATCAATGTACCTGCAGGGGGAATGAAAGCGTTTGGTTGCAGTGCGGGTGCAATTTTCAGCCATTGCCGTCAATTTCCGCAGAGACCCCCGAGGTTCGAACCTGAACGGTCTAACGAGAACAGGACCATTTCCATTCACTGTACTTACTATTCCCGATGACTTTTCATTTCCTTTATACTTTTAAAGGCTTTGTGCGTTCGTTTTAATAGTTTCTGAGATGCTTTTTTGTATTGTGCGGAACGGTAGTAACATGAATTGTTTGTGTTATGTTTATGTTCAGTTGTGGACAGCTTTTCTTTCATAATTAATTTCAAGGTTTAATCTGCTTTTTTGTGATGAGAAGAGATATAGAATTATAGGATACTGTAGTTTAGAAACTGCAGTATTATTTAATACGTTAATGAATGCAATGACTAGATAATAATATTCGATATACTGCTGTGGATGTTTTTTTCTTTATCTACATTATTTCCTTAAGTAATGGTTTTTGTCTGTAAATCTTCTCATTGTACTGTAACAATTCCTAGCCCGAAACAAAAAATACTCTACCAAACAATTTTTGACGAGATTTAAACCGATCTGTGGATAGTAGAACTATTTAAAGTTCATTGGAAAGCGGTCTGTCAAGATAATGATGTCAGCGATGTTGCTAGTTCTCGAAGACAATAATAGACGCGACACGTGAACCGCGGACAGATAGTTATCCGGTGACTAAATAGAACTGTTTATATTAGAGTATATTATAATAATAATCCAGCCTATAAACGTCCCACTGCTGGGCACAGGCCTCTTCCCATATGGGGAAGGCACGAGCATTGATCACCACGCTTGCTCTCTGCAGATTGGCGATTTCGGATCCCAAATTGCTTGCCTGGGTGCGAACCTTCAACCCTGTGCATTCAAATCCGTTCATTGAACCGCTTAGCCACCACGACATAATTATGGTGCACCATTATGGTAGAGTATATAAGGTGCACGATTATTTTTCATTTTTGTCTTTACTTTAAGTACATTTAATTACTTGTTTTTAAAGCCAAATTATATGCGTCTATATTATTTAGTAATGGTTTTATTTTTGAGAACTTTTGTATTTCAGAGAATACTTGTTTTATAAGGAAGACGCCATTATTTCTGGTCTGGGTTTTAAGCTGGAAAAGTCTAATTCATATTTAATACTATGTAAATGAGCACTCAATTCATGGCAATTAATCATTAAGCTAGCAATAAGCTGCAATTAGGTAAGGTCAATTCATTTGAACCTAATGCACTAAAGCATCGGTGTGGAATAGAAGAGGTTATAAATTGCCTGTAATTTTAATATTCCATTTGGATTATGGTAAAATGAAGTTTTCATTTAATGAAGAATTGAGTGAAACATTTTTGTTTTTAAATTAAAAAAAAAACTGTTTCATGAGTGCTTGAACTGTCATTGCAGTTTTCATTATGAACATTTAAGCATGCACTTGTTTGGCATCCAGTTTTGTGTTTTTAAATATCGTTAAATTATCGTTTACTGATTATATATTAGATTAAATATTCTTTCATAAAAAATTTTTTCTTGTACTTATTGGAATATAATTATCATGAAAGTTTATAAACCGATTTAAGTATGAGCTATGAAGCAATGGGATAGTTTTTATTATCTGCGAGGATGGTAATTAAAAAAGGGACTTGCCATAAAGTCCTACTTCATATTATTTGGTTTATTTTGTAATTCGTATTTGTGTAAAATAAGGAATATTTAGACCATACTATCAATTTGTTTTGTTTGAATGTTTACAGAGTCGTAGTTTGTGTTAAACCCAACCTTGTGCTTTCTTCAGAGCAATTTGTCTGGTAGTAAATCTTAGCTTAAGTCTACAGTGTCATAGGCTTATAAATAAACCATTAACATCGCTTTTGGGAACAATAACAATGTCACTATCAAAATGTTAACGTCATCTGTATCTGAACTGTGAAGTCAGAGTTATTTATTGTTCTTGTTTACATTTGTTTTACTTGAGATTAATTATTACATCAAACTTTGCACTAACTGTCTATTAGATTTACCTGCCTAATAGACTTTTTTTGTAGCCCGATTTTGTCTGGAGCACTATCCTACTAATATTATAAATGTGAAAGTTTGTGAGAATGGATGTGTGGATGTTTGTTACTCTTTCACCCAAAACTACTGAATAGATTTTAATGAAACTTTATATGATGTAGCTTATACATCAGAATAACACATCGGCTATAATTTATAAACATAGTGTAAGAAATGTCATTCACGCGGGTGAAACCGCGGGGCACAGTTAGTTATTGATATAAAGCTGTATAATATGATTTATATTGAACAGTATTAGTTAACAGTAGTTAGTGTTGAGATGGTTTGGACATGTCGAGAGAATGAATGAGGAACGATTGACGAAAAAAGTGTATAAGGCGAGTGTGAATGAAAGTGTTGGAAGGGGTAGACCTAGGCGGACGTTTCTAGACCAAATCGGAGATGTCTTGAAAAAAGGCCAGGTCAAGAGTACCCTAAACCGAAGAGCATGTATGAAGGGAATTATGACAGTGGATGAAGCGAAACAAGTATGTAAGGATCGTAGCAAGTGGAAAGAAGTGGTCTCTGCCTACCCCTACGGGAAACAGGCGTGATTATATGTATGTATGTATGTAGTATTAGTTAACAATTAAAATATATCAATTTTTTGCTAAGTAAGTTTGAATGTCACGTTAGTTTTGCACTAAAACTTATATTTCCTTGAATTATGAAACACAAACAATACAATCTTTTTATGATTTTCATTGTCATCACATTTATTTTTTGTATTTTTAATCTTTTTATAGCATCCACACCCACATGATTTATTTAACTAACAACACGAACAATATATGACACGACAAACGAATATATGAACAATAACAAAGCTTTGAATCATGCTTTTACCTAATTATCATCATACTCTTAAATTACGGCAATATTAACAAAAACGTATTATGATTGGCTACTCACCTAATTATCCCTACATTCTCCAATAATGAGCCAACAAAAACAAAATGGATATAGCACTTAAAAGGCATTGTTTTCAAGAACAATGTAGCTACAGTAAATAATGAATTGTTAGAATGATTTATTGTTTTTCAGCTAAGTGGACAAAGCAAAACCTTTTTGATAGACGTTTCGTTGGAGTTAGGTTTTTTTCAATAAATTAACTGTGTTTTGTTGCTTACTCTTCAATTCTTTTAAAAGTTTTTTTGTTAGAGTATTGTTGTATGAAGTAGATTTTTCTCCGCCGTACAGGTGTCGTATTGGTACTAAAAAAAACTTAAGCCGGAAACCCACAGCGGCGCACGGGGAGGCTGTGCACGTGTGTTAAGCTTTAGTACAAAATGTATGAGAGCGTTTCCACCGCAGCGCACGGACATGCTACGCAGCAATTTACGTCATAAACACACGCGTAGCTACTTCGAATAGGAGGAACGTAGCTCAGCCCACGGTCGTGCGACGCATCCCAGCTGCGTGGGTCGGCCATTTCTCAGCGACCATTCATCGGTGACATTTCAGTACATGGTACAAGGAACTAATGAGCCCACGCAGCAGAGGTGAGCCACGCATCCGTGCACGTGGGTTTCCGGCTTAATAGATAAATAAAAAAAATGTTTCTATACTGAAACACTTACAAGTGACAGGCTGAATGAGTTACAACGGAGACTTTAAAATTACTTTTTTCTAAACACATAACGTGACCGTCAGACTTCAATCGGTTAAACAAATCAATTAATAGTCTTTATGAATCCAGTAACTTGCCTCTACTCTAACCATAATCTCCTTACGTTAAAATGAGCTGTTCGAGTAGGCCACGTGATGTAACTAGATCATTTCAAACCAATCACATTAAGTAATTGGTCTTCGTACTGTATTAGGGCTAATTAATCCTTGCTACCATTACCTACTCCAAAATAAGCATTGCTCTATAAGGCAAATAAGCTATTAAATACATGAGCATTTCATAAGTAGTTCACATTCATGAAATACAGTGTACTTTATATTACTTTTAATCAACTTCAAAAGCTGCCTCGTTGGCCTAGTGGTGCTAAATCGATTCCCAAGTCGAACAAAATGTTATTAAGTTTTTCTATGTTATGGTTGGTGGCAATAGGCTCGACCCATATTACATGGGACCTAAAAATATTAACGAACTGTGGGTGTACATTGGTACACCTCTGCCTAACCCTTCGGGGATACAGGCGTGATGATATGTCATGTTATGTTCAAAATAGAAGAGTCTCTCAATTCGTCTGTTTGCATGTAACGCGATACCTACAGTAATTTTGGAAAAAAAAAATGTATTTAATGGTATATTTATATACCTTAAAGGCGGACCTATATACGATAGATAGAATCTGGTCATTTTAAAATTTTGTTATTTATCAAATAAGTTCAATTGCTCGTTTTTTGCGTCATGCAAGAATGATTATTTTTCTCACTGGTTCTTAATTTTGACTAAACTGTAATAGATCCATATAACAGTGTACAGTGTATCCTATATTCTACTCATATAATGTTAGGTCAAGTTGATATTGAAATCTGATATCAAGACAAGAACGCTTGAGATAATCGGAATCTATATACCTGAAACTACTTAGATATCCTATCTGAACTCGAACAAATCCCGTAAGTCTTAGCTTTTAAACATATTATTATCATACATTTTAATAAAATGTATTTATTTATAAGAACAAACACTTTTATTATTATATTATTATATTTAGCCTACATGGGATCCCACTGCTGGGCAAAGGCCTCCCCCTCCGTCCTCCAAACCTGTCTATCCATTGCGATATCTGGCCACGTGCGACCCGCATAACTGACTAGATCATCACACCACCTTCGCCTAGGACGACCTCGACGACGATGTCGGGTGACGAAACACTTTTAACTATACTAAAATTTAATTGTATATAAATAAATAAAGCTAACACTAACATTTTAATTATAATATTTTATATTATTACATCTTATTTTTTTTTTTCAAAGTATTAAGATATATATTAATATTCAAGTACTCCTTTTTGACTACTTCAAACTATTTATTGACTCTATCTGCAGGTGCCAAAATGTCATCCCTATAGAGAATAACCACCGAAAACCATTACGGGGAAACATCATGATTTAGAAATACGAATATGTTGAAAATAAGCTATAACAAAGCAAATAGTAAAATCAAAATCTAATTAAACAGTAATTTTCAAAGGTAAAAATAATTAGTTACATGTCCTTTACTTATATATTTTTTCGTTGGTCTTTATCTTAGGCACGTATAAATTTATTTCTTTACGTAACATTAACCTTAGAGGCTCGAAACCTGAAAACCTGAAAACACTTACGCACGCATTCGTTTAGCGCGCGCCAGAGTCCGAAGATAAGTAATGCAAGTTAAAACTTTTTGTTCCTAAGGCTATATAGGTAGATTATAATATAAGTATGTTTGGTATTTTATAAGTATACCTTTATATACCTTAAGTCAACTGATTTAGTTTAGTATTATGTTTAGTGTAGTAAAGGATACCTAAAGATAAATAAATGCGACAATATCACATACATGGCTCTGAACCCAAAGTAAGTAGACCTAAGAGCTAGCGACACCTTGAAAACCGGTGCGTACGCCCCTCGACCACGAAGGTCGTCATAACCCAACAATTTTATAATAAAAAAATCTGATTAGTTTTTGCCAGAGTCATTCTCACAGTTGAAACAAATCTAACGACACCTCTCGAGCCAAAATTAATTGAGCCAAATAAATACACATAACTAGGTACATACCTGCGTACATACATTGTATACATTTAATAAAAAACACAAAAAGAAAACATATCATCATCATGTTGACACCGCCATCTTTACTGTAGCTTTTCGGATTTTAGCCCATGCGAAAAGAGTGCGTTAACTCAAACAATAGAAAGGAACGCAAATTAAAAACGGAATCCAGCTTTCACAGGATTTCAGATACCAAAGGAGTTTCGAACACCCCATAAAAGGCTTCAATGTTTCATAGATCACTGGGTTTTTGAAACAGGAACCTTTAACATGGAACGGTTTTACCTGCCTCGGGAACCAGGTCCAAATCCCTGAAAATCCGAGTAAATGGCCACCCTGCATGACGTATACAGTGTTTGGTTCGAAACAAAATAGAGCCTGTTTTTGGTCTTCCCGGGACGAAAATGTCTTGTAGTATTTTGTTAGCTTGTTTTCAATTCACGTTTTGTTGGTGAAACTTTGGTGGACTTTTAGGCACCACACGCACTAGACGGCTACGACCACGACCAGTGGCCACAACGATCAGATTTACTAAGTGGCTAAGTGCGCGACGTTTATGTTTTCTTTAGTAAAGTCGTTGCGGCCACTGGTCATGGTCGTTGCCGTCTAGTGCGTGAGGTGCCTTCAAGGTAACTGAGCTGCATTTAAGGGTTGGTTTTGTTGATTAATATATTGTTATTGAAGTATAATTTCTTTATTTTAGACGTTGATTTAGGTGCACTACACAGATTGCATATAAAAGGAAGCGCTCTTTACATTTTAGGTAGAAATAAACACGTGTTTACTGTAAAATGCCATTCAATTGCACATTCATGCACATGCATATGGCCATAAAGTAAATAAATAATACAAAACTGACATAGTACAACATTGTATTCTGTCATAATAACAACATCATAAATTTTACACATTTATAGTCTAAGATCCCTCGAAAAATTTACTTTCTTTCGCCTATTCCAATAAATGTGCAGCTTTATTTGCATCTTTTGATATTATAATAATATATTTTGGTGAAATGTATAGGTAATTTATTAAAAATTAAGTTGCGTAGTTCGGTACATAACTTTATTGGCTAGGTAGCTTATTTCTCTAGATAGTATGTGAGCGGGCAGCATTTGCATGCATTATTTTTTATATTAAACATAAATGTTTAATAATTAATATTAACAATTACTTTCTAATTTTATTAACAATGTAAAGTTTATATTTTTGTGTATATAAAGGTGTATTGTTCTTGAAAGACAACAATGTTTGTCAATTAGAAAACTCGATGATAGAAGAACAAATGAGATCAGCTCTTGCACTAAGTTTCACTCATTAATCTGCACGTGCTCATGTTGGCACGCGTCGGCATTACTATTAATATTAGCTTCCAAATAAACACGCTTGCATCGGAACACGTGTACAGCTATTTTAATGATGGCTACCTTCAATTGTATGACGTTATGCAGTTGGTTAAACATCAAGATTATATCACTGCATCGATATACCGAAGATAGATTGCATACGCACAATATAAAATTATATAATATTGTGTAACAACTCACACTCGGTCATCTGATCCCAAACTAGGCAGAGCCGTACTAAACAGGGTGTTCAGTAACCCCTGTCTGATCCGTTTAGGTGTTGTTAGGTATCGATATCTGAAAATAAAAATGTGACAAATAAATGGAAAAAAGGAAAAAAATTATAACCAATTTTTTCTTTCTCATATTTCGAGAGATAGAGTCGACGTCGTAACAGATGCTTCCTTATTCATTCATTATTAGAAAACAGTCAACTGATACACAACTTATACATTTCTAAGTATGTACATATTATAGATAAATTACACCCAGATACAAGGAATTTATGACAATGTAGTCACGATTCTATGTAAGACCGATTTGTTGTGCTGTTAACGTTGTGAAAAAGAGATGACGCTTTTTGTTTGTATAAGTCTATCTCTACCTGTCACGACAGCATATTACTCCGTTACATTATAGAAGTTACAGTTATACATTTTTTTTAATGTAAGTAACACTTCAAAAACATTTGTCGATTGTGTAGTTATAGAAGTGTTTTCTTTGATCGCTGTTTTACTTACAGCGCGTTTACTGAGTCAGGTTCTCTATTTATTTTATACATAATAATATATTTTTTATATATTTACATACCTATACAAACGTCTACAATTTTCTTTAACTTCGTAATGTTTTGTAACGTAAACTCATGTTTTAGGAAATGTAATATTTAAAACTGCTACACAAAAGTCTTCTTTCGCAGGCAAAGGCAATAAAACTCAAAGCCTAGAAAAATACCTAGCATTTACATAAAAAAATCTCTACTATATTTCAGAATAAAATTTCATCTATCATTTGAGCGTGTTGCAAATCATCAATATTCTTTAAATGTCAAAGGAGGAATATCCTCGTTCGTATTTCCCTGGAGCTTAAACGTGCCATGCCCAGTCAAAGGCTTTTGCGAAGTTTGCCAGCGAAGCCTTAAGGTCACGAATAACCTTCATACACGTAAACTGGAGTTTAGATTTGTCAAAGAGAGACCAGAACTAGTTGGAAACTTTCTCACGTTTAGGGCTCAAGTTAATTGTGCCTCTCAAATTCTAACATTACAAATTATACCTAGAATCACGATCGTGAAAAGGCCTACTTGCCTAAAAAAACTTCATAGATTTTTTTTTGTTTGAATGTAATATTTCTACTTTTAATAATAGACTATTTAATAAAATACTCTTTACCATATAAAACGTAATAAAAATAAGTGTTATGTAAGTAATTTTATTTTTAAATAGCGTACATAGCCTGTGACTTCGCATACCGCGAGGGCTTGTTCGAGGCGGCGAGGGATAAGGTAGTATGGAAGGAATTCGGGGAAGCCTTTGCCCAGCAGTGGGACAGTATAGGTTAAGAAAAAAAAAACACATACCCTATGCATACAGACTGAAAAAAATGTTATTTTGTTCACATAAAATTCATGATGATGCAATTAACGATGTAAACCGCAAAAAGCCAATTTGGGCAATTGCATCTTCAAAATTCTGTTTCAATCCTGGCATTTGTTTCGAGGTTCACATATTATAATGTTCATTGAAAAAATCAAAGCTTGGAAATGTTCATGAATAGCATACAGATTGCTTTTATTATTTGC
Source organism: Autographa gamma (assembly GCA_905146925.1). NCBI lineage: Eukaryota > Metazoa > Arthropoda > Insecta > Lepidoptera > Noctuidae > Autographa > Autographa gamma. The sequence goes on along the minus strand of LR989868.1, from coordinate 3,614,429 downwards.
TCTGACACAAAAGCGTATCGTAGTTCGTTTATTTACGTAAAATAAATATCGTGTTTAAAAATACGAAATTCACTGTTGGAGTTAAACAAAAACATGTTCATTTTGGGGTTTGGAGTAAATAGTCATATCGTAGGCCAGCTCATTATGTTCTTTATTTGCGGTAAACGTTTGTGATGTTATTATGATTTTATTGAATACTAGCTTTGCGCGCGACTCTTCTCCCATGGGTTTCGGTTAACGCAGTACGCAGTAAAAGTAGCCCAGGATCTCTTTTCTTGGGATCCAAGCTTATAACATACCTATGGGTTTGCGGTTTAGCCGTAAAAGCGATACATAGTAAACTTTACAGTCATGGTATAAAATTTATGACCTGTTGTTGTATGGCTTGTTGGTCTAGAAGTTAGTGTCTCTGACCGCTATACCCCAGGTCGTGGGTTCGATTCCAAGTATCCGAACTCTGGACAAATATTTGTGTGATGAGCACGATCAGTTGTTCTGTGCCTGGGTGTAATTTATGTTAGTATGTTTATAAGTTGTCTGGTTACCATATCACAAACTCTACTTAGTTTGTCCAAGGATATCATTTATATATGTATACCTACTAATACATAGAAATAAAGTACACATGACAACATTACAAATCTTTGCTCACAGTTCAAATTTAAAATCACCTTAACGACTTTAATACGAACAACTCAGAAGTAACAAGAAAATAAAAATCGGCAAGTAGTACTTATTTCTCTACATACTAGTTACACACGGTATGTCAGTTTGTACATACTCTTGCCAATATTCCATTCTGCCTCTTAGTTAAAAATAATTGGCAGGATTGTTCTCTAATTAGTTTTAACAACGTATTTTTTGTTCAATTGTTACTTTTTTTTTGAAAATGTGTTGAGTGCTTTGTACGTTGCAAATAATTAAAGTGTCAAGAAGTATTCGAGAAAGATTTGATTCTGCGTGTCGGTATGTGAAAATGCTATTATTGGTTTTAAAAAGATAATGCTTGTCAAGTATCATTGTGCGATAATTGTGGGAGAATTTATTTCTCAGTAATGTTAGAGAGATATCAACTAGTGTTTTGTTAACTGCTCCATTCTACAATGGGATACTACACTGAGAATTACACTTCTTGACACTTTCGTTCTTTCAAGAATTTAATTTACTTAGCCCTAAATGAGAAATCTTTTCATGAAAAGTTGGTCTTAAAAAATAAATTAATTTATCAAAAATACTCAAGAATACCTCAACTCTCTTAATTCAGACCGTTGTCAGGTGTCAACTTATTTTGACAATCCTTCATTATGCGAAATGAAATACCAAAAAACATTTTGATAGACGTTAATTATTCAATAAACACTGCTTCATTAAATCACCTCGCACCTTTATTATTTTTCGTGTTACTTTTAATGTCAATCAAAACAAGCCCTTATATTTTGTCAGCCAAAAACGACCGTGGTACCAAAGTGTGCCAATTAATGCAATTTCTAACTGCGTAATTTTTTCGGGCTGTCAGAAAGGGCAATACGCCAAAATGGCGGACAAGCGAGCTCTGCAGCTGACGGGCACAAATCGTTCATTTTTAGTGAGGAAATTCTAAAAGGACTCATTTACAATGTTCTTTTTATTATCTAGAGCGATTCTGGACGAGTCTGACCCATTAATAACAGGCAAAAGACAGGCTTTCGGTTGCTCGACAAATTTCCCGGACAACAGTGAACATCTCATTATTTTCAATGAAGACAGAACCGAGTTTTTTTTTTCATTCATTAATTATTACGATCTCACTTTAGGAAGGGTTTTTGCGTCCCTTTGAGCATTTTTTCGTGTTGCTTGTTAATTTGAGTAATAATTAAGTGATATAATGGTAACTTTTATTAATTTACGCTCAAGATTTTTAGATTTAATTAAAAATCATAATAAAAACTTATTCTTATTTACTTTCTTAATTAGCGCAAAACCTGTTTGAATATAATGCTTAAGTTTTTAGGGTTCTATTATTCTCATAAACTAATTAGTTCATCTACCAATATAAAATCGACATAGAATATGCTTGGGAAAAAATAAAATTCAACTTTTAATTGGAAATGACTTTTAATTGGATGAAAAAAATGAAAGGACTACAACTTGAAGACATTATTTTGATAGTACTAAGCTTCAAAATTGTCGCCTATTTAATGTGATACAGGCTTATTAGATTCTATTATGTAGGATTCTGTAGGATTAACCGCGGTTGGCACCAAGCCGGCGTCGACTCACAATGAACCAAGTTTATGATCTTACGTGCTTACCCATTTAGGAGCTTAAACCTTCAAACAAATTGATATACCTCAGAGACTCAAAGAACACTAACTTAAGATAAGTTTTAGGTTCAATTGTATTGTCTCTGTGGGTTTAAATGCGTGGAAATTCTAAGTTGAAGCCTCGAATTTAGATACAATGTATGAAGAGAGTTTAAAGGATGAACAGTAGATATCATGAGGATGAATGTAGGTGGGTATATATTCTGTAGTAGATATTTTATGTGTAGAGTTTCTTGGCTTGTGTTAGTAGAAATGATTTTGTGATTTGTTTTGATTTTTTGTGATTTGATTTTTGACAACAGCTTGAAGCTTGGACTTTTTATGAAGAGGAGTGTAGTTTATCGTCTATATCATATACATTGATGGAGTTTTATATTAGAAATATGAATTTAACATCTTTTTCAAAGCTCTTGAGTATATTATATCTCATGAGATGTTCAAATTTTACGTGCGTAAGGCATTTATTTCTTGATTTACTTTATTTCGAAAATAAAATTCTAGTTATATTTATAGCTTAATGTTTTGGTGTTCAAAAAACAGCTGTGATCGTAATCACCCAGGCCTATAACTTTTAGATATTTTTTGGCCGATTATTTTAAATATAAAACCTAAATAAGCAGATTCTATGTTTATATTTACCAAAAAGTATTGCTTTGAAAAAAGATTTCGTACTGTTTCCCAGGGTACCCTGTAAATAGGTTATATTTAATTAACATTAGCCGTACATGAGACCGCTATCCTAGAAAATATCGATAGTTCTTTTGACTTTAATTAAGGCTTCAAATTATGGACGTGGGTATTAGCTACAGGTGAATAGGTGAGGACACTGCGTTAAGCCCATATTTGGGAAAGGCGACAAAGGCGCATTGTGCAATACCCATCAATGCATTGAATAGATGAAAATTCCTGCAGCTTTGATGAAAATTTCAGTCCAAATAACGGAAAGATCAAATTACTTGTTTGTTTATTTAAGTTATTTGGTTTTTATCGGAATTTACGATAGACTTTTTGAACTGTCTATAAATGCAGCAACTTTTCTAAAACAAAAAATTGTTGATGTCTTTTGTCAAATTCAAATCTAAATTAATATTATTAAAGTTTTTTATGCGTTTTGTTTTCTGAAATATATATTTATTTATCAATAATAGCACTATCTTTTCCAGGCAACGTTTTTAAGTCTATTAATTGGGATTGTTTTTTTTTTACTGCACTGTTTATATCTTTTTTAGTATTAATGCCTTAAGTCTCCAACTTCCATCACACAAACAGTTACCAGTCCAATACAGCACCAGCGTTTGAATGGAGGCTATATACCGCTATAAGGCTGTACAGAAAAGCTAGTCTAGGCCATAAAGTAGGTCGTCACCGAGGGAATTCCGTGCGTACCAACATCGACGTTCATTAGTCACAATCCACCATCTTTTGTTCTGCTCCAATTCAAACTCATTTTTTATTCCTCTTTTAGATTAGGTTCGAGGGGTTTTGAATACGATTTTCTCGCTTTTCAAGTTGCTGTGAAACTAAGTGATACATTAATGCAACTCTTTTTAAAGTTGCATAGGTATACGACCTTTTTGCGAAGGATATTTGACAACCTCCGAGCTCGAGTGGCGTATGCACCGGTTTTAAAGTTGTCGCTATCTATGAGGACATGGGTTCGATTTTCGGATTGAGATTTTTGTTTACACATAGTCTGAAAAAGCTCAGTTTAAGTCCTATACGAAACTGCAAAGAATTCTCTTTCTTGAGAGTGACAAACACGCGACTACAAAATTAAAATTTTGGATTGAGTGAACTATTTATCTCCGGAAACCTACTGCAGATTTTAAATTAATTTGTTTGTGCAACAACACCTGATTTTTTGCCTTGTTTTCCTCACAAAAGTTCCATGCAAAATTTACCTTTTTTGTAACTCAGAGATTGCTCAATAACATCCTATGATGCAAACCAAAATCCCTCTAGATTGCAAATTGAAACAATCTGCACCCAATCAGCGCTCGTCGAAGCCACATGAACGACCGCTCACGTCGCTGCAACAGAGCCACGACTAAATTAGATATTCAGGCTCGTTCAAACACAACCATCTTGTCTATAAACAAGAATACACATATCTTCTATTAAATGTAAATTAAAAATTAAATAAACAAAATAATTTTAGGAAATTACTGATATTTTTCAAAATACTTATCAGATCTTGACGATAGCTAAGAATGCTATGCAATCACGACAGCTTTCAATCAATGGCTGGAAGTCTTAAGGTGCTTGCCAGAAACCTGATGAAGCAGCCAAAGCCTGCGCTCAGTACAAAAAAAAAGGACTAGTATGACTATAAATCATTTTATTATTTGTAAAACATAAGCAGGCGTCAAAAACAAAGATCTTACAAATATGGTATAGATATCACCGGGAACGCGGGCACTGCTAGTGTAAAATAATAAAACATTTTCATTCGTACGTAAATTCAAATGTCATCTCTAGAATTTAGTTTAAATAATTAATTTCGCAATTTAAATTTAAGTCCTTTTTAGACGTTATAATATTTTATTTTAGCAGTTTAGATAATTATTTAAATTAAGAACTTACATCTTAATCTACGCAGACATATTGAGCTCACATATTAAATAAAATAATTTAATTTGACGAAACATTTTGAATAATAGGTAATATTTAAAATTTTAAGTTTAGTTTTAAAGTATATTTTATTAATGGAATTTATTTCATTTAAATATTATGTAATTTAAAAGGTTTTTATTTGACTCGTAAACTAAAGTTATTTACTAAATATTTCGTTCATAAACCTACGTAAAAATTCATATAGAATTCATGACGCATAATAAAGATTTAGTAGATCGTTATAATATGGGGCTTATAATAATTTGAAGACGGGTAGACAAATTCAGGCATTCTCGTATAATGTGTGTTTTTCACGCTTGAGAAGAATCTAATATCACCTCATTTGTCAAAGCCTATGAAAGGTTTACGAGGAAATTGTGAATTATCTAAAGTATTAAATTTTAGGTAATTTATTACATACGGTCATTTGTCAAATTGAGATCAGGTCAAACTAACACCTAAAATTGTTCGTGAAAAAGTTTTTGTTCACTTTTTCATCCATTATTTTATTCTGCAAAGGAATTCAAAAGCATTCGCTTCGTAATTCAAAATATGAAAAGAAATTTAAATTTAGAACGCTTTGTTTATAGTTTTAATAGAGAGGAAGGTGCCAGTGCTTTTTATTGAAACTCTTTGTAGACTCTATAAAGTATTCTCTTCATTTTCATTCTAATATTATAAATGTAAAAATAAATGCAAGCAGAAAAACGCTTTCATGGCTTAAAAATTAGGAATCCTAGGAAAAGACTTAGCGTGTTTTTTTGCTAGGACAACTTTAACACCCGCGAGCTCAGCTCAGGAAAAAGATTAATTAAAAATCGTAGATTAAGAAAAAAATAAAAGGAAAATAATTTAAATTAATGAATTCTATAACGTAGGAATATAATAAAAAATTGTGATAAATTCCAATGTTACCAAAAAGCCAAATATTCAGAAAAATAAGAGAGTAATTGATAAGTACATTTCAAAATAACATATTGGCAATAATAGGCTTTGGCCGACTCGAGACGTCCACTGAAAGTTGGCACTTGGCGTCAAAGCGATGTGTCCTTGAGTGTAGACATTGAGTGAAATGCCAAGTTTAGCGAAGTATTATTCTGAATTGGCTGGAGACGTTAAACCTGGCTTGACGTTATGTCAGTAAGTAGACATTATATAGAAAAAAAAGACATGGAAGTTGGTGGGAAAGAAATATTTAAAATTAGAAGGTTTTCTTTTGTGAGACTTTTTATTTAGTCTTAATATTTTATTGCCAGAAATAAATAAGCGATACTTCTCTGCTTATGGACAGTTTTATGTACTATTTAGTTGGACCATGTCAGATTGATTTAATAGAGATGAAAAAAAAAAAAAACCTAATTACATTTATAATTAGATTTAGTGTGCAAAGACACCTTACGTTACTCTCTTTTTTTGAAAGTGTTCGTAATATATAATACTATTATACAACGGCTTATATTAATAACAAATAACTTAATTAATTCGGTAGGTTTTATTTATTTTCATCAAGTTATATCAACAATAATAAAACCGAGACATTAAATGTCTAGACACATAAAAAGTACCACTGTGTCACTGACTGAAACGCACGAGACTGACATTGAAGAACTCGTGTGTTTTATTGACGTAGTTAAGTTATATAAAATTCAAAGCTGTAATTATCGCAAAACTGACGATGAGTTTAGTTAATTTTATTACATGGGATTTCTCAGGTTTTTATTAATTTAAAGTCAGTTCAGGTAGTTAGTTTAGTTTAACATCCTATTTAAATGTGAAATGCATCATGAATTTTTTGTACTACGGCAGGGACAGTTTATCAAACAACTAGCTGTCCCAGCAGACTTATATTTCTTTTTATTGTGATTTTTTGTATTTATTCACCTTTTAAACCTTCTCTGGATTTCCACAAATAATTCAATGCCAAAATTAGCAAACTGGGTCCAGCCGTTCTCCAGTTAACGAGGCTAATGAACAGCAATTAATTTTTATATGTATAGATAGATAGAAGATAACTCATAAACTTTGATATCACTAAAACATTTTTTAAACTCAGGTAGAGGAAAATCAAATATCTTCGTCTTTTTTGTATTACAAATAGAAAATAAGTATCAAGTTTCTGATCCCGCAAACAATACAAAAGAGGTTAAACTCTTTGTATGGAAAGTTTAAAACATTCTGTCTATGACAGCTCCGATTTTCTAACAGTTTTTCAAAGATTATCCATATAATAGATACTTGTAAAATAAAGTATTTCCTTTTCAAGAAAGTTGCCGAAGTTGTCTCGCGATAGTTTTGAATCCTGTACCATGAACACTTAAAGAAGTACAGTTAGCATAAGTGAGCGAGATGTCGCTCTACACAGCACGTAGCTGTGTCTCGCTTACATGACGGATTCCACTCTTTTTTAAGAATTCATGGTAAGAGTGTTGTAGACAGTATTTGGATAATTGATACAATTTCAGTAGTTTAAGTTAATGTCTGACTCTTACAATAAGTGGATGAATCTAATTATAGTTGTAATAGAATTTTATCGTTATGTTGAGTGGTTCAAAATACAGAAGTTTTTTTACGAACTTCAAAAGGAGGAGGTTCTCAATTTGACTTTTTTATACGTCCGACAAATGTGGATCGCTTTAACTATGTTTTTTTTCGTTATCTCAAGGTCTGTGTTTTATAAATTTCATGTGAAGTCGGTCTTTTTCACATTTTTGTGCATACAATTATATTCGCCTCGTTGGCCTAGTGGTGCTAAGTGCGACTGCTACGCTGGAGGTCTTGGGTTCGATTCCTGAGTCGACCAATGTGTTATTGGGTTTTTCTGTGAAATTCTCAGTAGCAGGTCGGAGTTTGGATTTGTGCCCGGTTAGTGGCAATAGGCTCGTCCCCTATTACATGGGACCTAAACATATCGGCAAACTGTAAGTGTACATTGGTACACCTCTGCCTAACCTTTCGGGGATGCAGGCGTGATAATATGTTATGTTATGCAATTATTATCGTTGAAAAACTTTATTTTTACAGCCGTTAAAATAAAGTTTTCGGTCATCTCTTCCACTTCCGCGAAACGGAAAATTTCCGATACATGTAACACGATTGAAGGGTTAAAAATTAATATATTTATGATATCATTCCATCCTTTGCTTCAGTCTGCGTTGCTCGAGAGTTAAAAAATATATTCCTATAACGTACAGGTTTTATGAGCTCGCTTTATGGGAAACTGATACGGAATCGAATTTAATAATGTATTAAGGGGGATTTTGCTTGAAAGAGGAAGTCTTAAAATAGCGTCCATTTTTATACGGTGTACGCATAACGACATACCTACCTACTTAGTTGTCATGGACTTTAGAACTCAGAATAGGTTGTCAACAAACGGACACTTTTGTTTAGAAGGAAAGAAATAAAGAAAAAACATTTATTCATCATGATTATGACGCATAATTTTGGTGTAGCAAAACGACAAAAAAAAAACATAAATGGGAAGATAAAATATGCGCCACAAGCATGCGAAATGGCATGTTTAGTATTTTTTCAATGTGAAAATTTCGTTCCATACAAAAATTTACATGTTAGAAAAAAAAGACATCCGAATTGAGAAACTCCTCCTTTTTTTGAAGTCGGTTGAAAAAGAGAAGAGAGTCCGCTCATATGGACTTAGGTCTTGTCACTTGGGGATTATTTATCTTTGCTTAACCAGCAAGAATACTGAAAGAATCCCCAATTTTAGTATTCTTGCTGGTTCATACCAGGTATATTAATAAATGCCAATTAAACCTATTTTATATACGTGTAAAATAATTAAAATAAACTCATCCTATATTTATAAACATCCTAGTGTATATTGCGTTAGTCTAAAGTGACTTTGAGTACCCACTTACAGATCAATACAAGTAAATAGAGCCATTGACCTCTAAGAAAAGTACTCAGAATTGGGATCATGTAATATGTATAGTTGGATTCAAAGTTAATGGCGGCTTTGAAGTTAGCTACACGTTGCGCAGTACCCCGCCCCGTACCCCCGCTGGCGCATAAGTTTGTTACTGCGCAGCGACTCGCCTCGTGTTCAGAGCCGCCTTTAAGTTTGCCCCGTACTGTACCAAATTAAGCCTAATGCTTGTAATGAGATCGGAATGGTTATTCTAGAAAATGTAAACAGAAAAAAGGCGGATCCATTACGGACACGTTATTTTATCGAATACTATTATTAGTTTTTAGTGGAGTGCTCTAACTGTATTGTTATTGGACCTATACTTGAGTGTTTTTCTACCGTATTTTTTCTCTAATAATAGCCCTAATGGGACCCGCACTTACGGTGACATACATGATGTTTTTTATATCGGCAAAGATAGTAACAGTTTTTTCCTTTTAGAATATTCGTCTCTAGAATATAGTGGCTTTGGAAAGTACTTTTAGACAAAAGCAATAAAGACTAGAAAACAATTTTATTATGATTCAAAGGTCGTTTTAGGATCTACGGCATTTTCATATCAAATTTCAGTTAGTATAAAAAAAAAAAAACTTAATTCCATAATAAATGAAATAAACGTTGCGTAGGTTTATTTTAAAACCGTGTCATTTATTAAAAAGATACGGTCATGTTGTTGGACTAAAATCATTTTTAAATCTAGATTTATGCAAGCATCCGGTTGCACGCAAAGTTTTTATTTCATCAAGTCTACCGAAACATTGTAAAAATTATTTAAGTGTTAAATGCAGTTACAATGTAATTTGTTTAAGTTTTTATCTTATTCGATCAAAGCACACTTTGCTGGTAAAAATTTCACTGAAATGTTTACTACAGGTATTTAAAAATGATTAACGAATTAACGCTTACTTCCTTGATATAAAAGCGAATTCCCTGTCTAAGTTATACAAAAAATTAAAGGATGATCGTAAATGAAGGTTTTGAAATGTTTTTCTTTCTAACTATGTTGTTCTGCATATTTTTAATAATAATATTTTTTTTGTTGTTACAGGTAAGATCAAAATCATAGTCAACTTTTCCGCTACACATCTTTACTATATTTATGTAATTAGTAAGTAAATTACTATTAAGAATTAACCTTAAAATATAGCCTTATTATATACACTGTTTTATGAATACTAAATAATAATATTCCTTTTTAAATATGTTTCGTTCTTCGCTGCAACTTCCTATTTTGAAAATATGCGGCATTATACATTTTTTTGTGTAATAGATACCTATGTATTACAAAAAAAAATGCTTAACGTGCAATATTTTGAAGATTAAATTTACGTTTACATAAAAAAAGACAGAAAATCAGGTTTTCGAGATTTAAAGCCTAATACAATCTTTTACAGTTAAACTTCAATTCAAAATATATAAAGAGCGAATGCTACTCACATCCATTCTACAGGCATATTTCATGTATTATTGTGATATTCCATTGATAAACGCAAGGTCCAAATATAGCATACTTACAGGCCGACTGGCGAACCAAAGGCTTGGACACAATATTTGGGTTTCACTCGAATATCAGGCGCATTGATTACTCTCGCACACGGTTATGTGACGAATTGGAAATGTTGAATGGTCAAAGAAATTTTCCAGGTTTCCCGTATTTTTGATATTAGTATACCTGACATAAGCATTATCCTTGTAAGCTTTTTATACTTTTCTATGACTTAATTTTTTTTTATACATGCTTTCCTTAAATTATGTCGGTAAATGTGAAGACTTACAGGTATGAATACCTATATTTTTTACGTAATTTGTAAGGACAATTAATATTGAACATGCTTAATTTATCAAAATATTCATATTCATTTAATTTATTTGATTTCCAAAATTTATAGAGAACGTATTACAAAATAGCTTAATGCTAAGTGCAATCATTATCGTGGACCCCGTAGAGCACAGCAACTTAAAATTAATGATATTTAAAAAATATTAACGTATAAATTAAATACATTCAAGAGATCTGGATCAATACTTTAAGAAAGACTTAAGTGTACTGGATTATATGTTACCTTTGATATCAGTTGGTGTCTTATGCATCTTATACTTTTTCGGAAAATAAGTGGAAAATAAACATACAAAATAAAGAAAATAGCGAATCCTCTTGTACACTAAACTGTTATAATATTTCTTAGATAATATCATAACATTGTGCCACTCTATTAATTTTTATTATGTTTACGACGGGTGAAGATGTGACGCAAATATGTGACACATTTTATGGATAAAACAGAAAACACTTTTATTTCGAAACAATAATAATATCCTGGGACATCTCACACACGTTTATCTGATCCCAAGCTTAGCAGAGCTTGTGTTATGGTAACCAGATAACTGATAAACATATTTATATTTTTCTAAATACATACATATTATAGACAAATTACGCCCAGACACAGAACAAATGATCGTGCTCATCACACAAACATTTGTCGGGAGTGGGAATCGAACCCACGGCCTCCAGTATAGCAGTCAGGGTTACTAAACATTATAGCCCGTCATACATATTGTTTCCCTTTTAAAAGTCGTGCTATACCTACTTTTATATTTATTAAGAAATAATAAAAAATGAAAGTTATTGAAGGAAATCTAATAAACTAAACAAAATAATAACAACAGACATAACCTAAACTTATAATTATTATACTAAAAGGTGTTTACTAAGTAAGCAAAGAAAGAGGAGACTTGTAAGAATTTTGGCTTTTTTTTTACAACTAAGGAAAACGTGCACTTTTGAATGCGGTTCTTGTCCTTATATTACATACTAGCTGTGCCCACGGTTTCACCCGCGTTAATACCTATATCCTATGGAACCCTAACTTTTTTGAAAATTTTATATAGCCTATGTTAACCGCAGATAGTGTAGCTTCCCAACAGTGAAAGAATTATTCAAATCGGTCAAGTATGTTCGGAGCCTATTCAATTCAAACAAACAATCAAATGTTTCCTCTTTATAATATTAGTATAGATAGATAAGGTGATAAAATATTAAACGATCAAACCATGATCAAATGCGATTAAAAAGAATTTACAAGTTCATGAGAACAAAATGAATTACATTGTTAAAGTTCTAAGAAATAGTAAATGACAGATAAAAGAGCTGTCAATATCTAGGGCAGACAAACAATTAGTTTTCACCAAGGCTGTGTAAATCTGTTCGAGGTAACACAATAATTAATCTTTCAACTGTTTTAATGAAACATGGATTTTTTGTACCTAGTTTTGTTTTATTATTGACTGCCTCGTTGGCCTAGTGGTGCTAAGCGCGCCTGCTACGCTAGAGGTCTTCGGTTCGATTCCCAGGTCGACCAAGGTGATATTGGGTTTTTCTATGAAATTCTCAGTCGTCTCGGTCGGAGTTTAGATTTGTGCCCGGTTAGTGGCAATAGGCTCGCCCCCTATTACATGGGACCTAAACATATCGTCGAACTGTGGGTGTACATTGGTACACCTCTGCCTAATCCATTTTTTGTATTTATTAATTACGACGTATTTATTTTACGATATAATTTTATTGCATAAGCAAACACAAATAGATGAAAGGAATTAAGCCTTATTTCTTGCTGGATTCAATATAATTATGCTATGTTAAAAGAGATGTAAATACGCTAACCACATCGATATAATCCAGTGATAATTAAAGCACAGAAAATTGCTATTTACATAAGATGTACCCATATTTATTAAAATAACTTTACTTACTTATAAAAATATCTGTAATACCCCATAAATAAACTTTTTATTTCAGTAGTCTTTGCTATAAAATTGAGAGCATTTGGCTGTTGAACCACAGAGTATCTCATAAAAAGAAGGTTTTATTTTTTACTTATTTTTCTTTTAATTTTTAAAGGTTTAGTACATTGCAGATGATGTTGAATGTCATGTTCTTTTATGGTTTTATAACAGATCTCATAACCAGACAAAGGCATATTAAACTGGTGAAAAAAAGGGCTACACTGACCTTTACATAAAATATACGAGAAGTTCTAACTAAAGTAAATATTAAGAATTAATAATAATAATAACTCGTGAAAGAGAGATACAAATAATAATTTAATTCAGGCTATAAGCGTTCCACTGCTGGGCACTGGCCTCTTCCCATATAGAGAAGGCACGAGCATTGATCACCACGCTAGCTCTCTGCGGATAAGCGTATAAAAATAATAAACATAATATTGGAATACCACAAAGCGAGCAAAAAATTTCGCCGTCTTTCACACATACTAAAAAAATGCATTCTTCTGACAGTTTTATGAAGAGCAAAACACGTAGGCTTTGGCTTGGCTTGAATTCTTGGACCCACTCCAAGAGCCATAAACTTTATGGGTCCGCGAGAGGTCCATTCGACCCATATAAACAGCAAGGGATAATATATAAAATTTGATATTTATATACAATGTACACCAGATGTTTGTCGGATTATTGTAAACTGGCTTTTACACGCGGTTCCGCTCCCGTAAAATTCGGTTACAACGTTGAAAGTACACTATGCCGTTTCTTGAGATTCGAGTAACCTCATACCAAGTTTCATTAAAATCGGTTCAGTGGTTCATTAGAGAAAGCGTAACAGATAGACAGTTACTTTCAGATTTGTGATATAAGTATAACAAATAGGACATGTTGAGACTGTTTGATCAGTGTAAAAAAAATTAAAGTTTTTGTTGTTGCTATGGAATTAATATTTCTTTAGGTTTCCTTCAAAAGTAAATTTCTTTATGTAAAGGTTTTCTTAAGGAACTCACGTTCTTTGAAGCTACTCGTTTGAAGGTATTACTACCGATTAATCTACATGTTACATAGTTTTCAATACTTTGCATGTCGATTTAACATAACGAAAGATTTCTATGACATGTATGTATTTAGAAATATATAAATGTGTTTGTTATCATAGTACCTAAAGGCCTTGCTAGAGGCTTAGCCTTGTTTGAGATAAGATGACCGTGAGTCAATTTTCTTAGGATACCAGATCGATTAAAAATAAAATTGTTGAAGTTGATCCACTATCGCCGTAAATATTGCTGAACATACCAAACAAAACATATACACGAATTGAGAACCTCCTCTGTTTGAAGTCGGTTGAAAATTCGATTGTATTTAAACGTAAGACAGTGGACTACAAGATTGGGACAAGCCCGAATGTCATGTCCCGAACTGCTTTATAGCAACTAAGCCGCGCTCGTTCCTCCCAAAAGCCCCTTACTGTTTCTGAGACAGTGGCACTAGAGAGCTTTAAACAAAGGTTTATAGTATATTCAAAACAAAACATCAAATGTTATTTATTTAGTTAATCGAGGTAACGTAGAAGGTTCTGTACTTACCATAAGGTACGACCAACTAACACCAACAATAAATTTTCTCCAAAGTTTTTGGACTAGTGTTAGCAGTTTTTAAATTGCGATTGTTATTTTGGATTTCTCACAAACTATAACGCCATCCAGAGAGAGTATAAGTTAGAAGGTGATATATACTTATATGCTACCGTATCTGTCACATATCCTGTACATTTACGCACAGCGTCTTTAGGACTAGGTCTTTATAACTGTAGTTCTAATCAAAATTTAAGAAACTATGAGTCATGCCTCGTACCCAAGAAAAGACATAGGCTACCTTTTTCAATACCCATGCGAGCGGTACCGCGGGCAGCAGCTGGTTTACATAAAAATAATGCAGAAAAGCTAAGGTTATCTCGAAATAATACTAATGGTACTAAAAACTTACTCTAATTACTATGAAGCGATGCATAGACTATTAGCATAGAACGCAATTGTAAACCTCCTACTATTATTATCCTTTAATGAGTTCGATACAGCCTTATAAAGATTTCCTCATTAATTCTTTTCTTTAAAGAACCTTTCAAGTCGATTAGATTTATAAGAAGAGTAGTAAAATTTGAAATGGCGTGCTTAGCGATTGGTTTTCGTCTTTGGCAAGCCTCCAGAGTGGCAATAGCGACAGTATATACCTAGGTGCTATCAGAGCCAATTGTTGTACTCGTAAGTGATTTTCAAATTAGTTTTATTTTTGTCTAATAGTTGAGAATAGTTAGAGTTTTGCGTCCGTAAGTTTTGGGATACTTAGGAAGTAAATGGAACTGTTGGAATGGAGATGAATAGATGTAATTAAGTAAAAAATAATGTGTTGAATAATCGCACATATATTTTTTAAACTAATATATTAAAAAAAAGCAAAGAGTTGAACATGTAAACTGACCCAGTACGAATTCAAATTAAACACTTTTCAGAAAATCGTTTAATTCTGTATGTATGTACTTTTTACTTGTAGAAGCGAACAGTTAAATTTTTACTATCCCTTATCGAAATTCTTAAAACGGAGCTTTGCCAAAACTCTTAAAATTCTTCGTCCAACGTAATATTGTAAAGTAAATCGCCATAAACTGGCAACATTGAAAGCATAGAGTTCGCTTTAGGGTCAGACCAGGAAGAGCGTATATCAAAGAATTTTCTGATAACACTCAAAATGTAGCTTTAAAAACCTACAGATAGGATTCAAAGTCGTTTGATATCGGATGATAAACTCTCGCTTAACATCATTTCATTTTTAGAATTTGCATGTGATGAAATCCAAGCTCTGTTTTATGAAAACTCATTAAGTATTTTGATTACTAAGTCTATACAATCCATCAAAATACAAGTAGGTATAGATAGAAAATACGCCGCGCCTAATGTCTTTTCCAGCGAAAAGCTTGTTTGCTTACGAATCCCTATAATCAAGTCGAACGGCTGTATTAAAAATAATGCGGTGTTAAATGAAATTGAATTTCCTTTGTGGCTTTTAATACACAGAATAACAGGATCTCCTGAATAATTTAACAGATTGTCTGATTTCGACAATGGATTTCGTCGATTTTGGCATTTATTTTAGACAATACCTACGATGATTATTCGAATAAAAAAGCTTTTGTGAAGTCAACGTTCGGTCCGTCGCCGAACGATTTCGGTTAAAATATTCGAAATTAGAGATGGGATCTTTATTTTTTATTATGAAATTTCGAATGATTGAATCGTGGTCACGCTCATTTCTATAAATGGAATATTAAATTTGGAACGAGTGTGTTTTGTTTTTTTATTCACAATGCGAACATTTTTATTTGTTTCTTTTATTTATTTTTCTATTTTTGTGTCTTAAATGATTATTTATTTAAATAGTGAAACAACAAAATCTTGTCTTTCAAACTAAACTTTTAATTAATTTACTTAACAGATGCGGAACCCTTACCAATTCCCATTCAGACGTTTTATCGGCATTTTAACAGCTTAAAACCCATTTGTCTTTCACAGATCCTTTGTAACAATTAAACATTTATAGATTTCGTTCACAAATGCCTCCGGGCAATAAATTCAGATACGTGACAAAAATCTTTAAATTGTCATATAAAAATATCAGACCCTTGTATGCGGCCGTAACCATAGGGTTGTAGTCAATTAATAGATTTTTATTGTTAGTATTTATTTTAGAAATTAAAATATAGTCCCAGGCATTTTGTCGGTACTTGTTTGAACTAGTAGAGTTAGGGCTCAATTAAAAACAAGAGCTATTTTTTCTTTATCTTGAGTTGTATCTCGTAATCGCCCGCCATAATTATAAATATCTGCAGTCCATCCAGTAATATAATAAAGTAACTACTAAAAAATCAAAATTAAACGAAACAATAAGAATCAACTTAAAACATTTCGCAATCGACTAAGGTATTTCTGAAACGGACATTCAGTGCATTTCAATTTCGCAGAAAAAGTATTCTGAATGTCCAAAATGTATTCATTTTGGTATACGTGATGTACCGACTGGGAAGCTTCAAAGTTTTTTGTTCGACTTTTCGACAACCCTAGTTTGTATCCATTCACGCTCTGTTGATTCGAAAACTTTATTCCTAGGAATAGGCAAACTACTGGGAAGCTAAAATATAGGATCTCTTTAGTAATACATGGTGTTTCATGGAGAGACAATCGGTATATATAGTTTCATTATCTTGATTGAGGAAAATGAAAACGACTGGCCTGTTGGTCTAGTGGTTAGAGACCCTGACTGCTATACCGGAGGTCGTGGGTTTGATTCCCACCCAGGACAAATGTTTGTGTGATGAGCACGATAATTTGTTCGGTGTCTGGGTGATATTTATCTATAATATGTATGTATTTAGAAAAATGTAAGTATGTTTATCGGTTGTCTGGTTACCATAACACAAGCTTTGCTTAGCTTGGGATCAGATAACCGTGTGTGAGATGTTCCGGAATATTATAATTATTATTATAAATAGATTCTAGGTAAAAACTGCACTCCTAGGAATAGGCAAACTACTGGGAAGCTAAAATATAGGAACTCTTTAGTAATACATGGTATTTCATGGTATACAATAGATATATAGTTTCATAGATGTTGATCAAGGAAAATAGATTCTAGGAAAGTAGAATTCCCGTTTATAATACTTTCCTAGGATCTATTTTCCTTTCATTTCCAAACAAGAAAAAGTTTTTATATGTAAGTAATACCTAGTATTAGTTGATGTGAATAAAAGAAGAAATTATATTCTAGAATGTCATCTTAGATATTTTTTCAAATGTGTAAGTTTTTGCTATTATATTCTTACTAACCAGATTCTTTTTATTCGTAAATTGTTATTATGTTTTATACGTAATCTATTGCTGCAATTTTATGTTATTCGTCAAAATTAATATAGAATCAAATATTAATATTCGATACTACATGATAATTATCAATTTGTTCTAGCAAATATTGTCAGAAAATATTAATGAAATTTTCCAATACACCAAAATTTAGAGTAAGTTTATGATAGTAAGTAGGTAACTGTCCATATAAATCGAAACCTAAGATCCCAAAACAACAGCTTAAAATTTATTTTCTTTGAAGTCTATTCATAGATTTACCTAGGTTTAGAAGTCAGGCACAGGCATCCTACACGAGCACGGTCGACTGCCTAGAAATCTTTAGTTATAGGGATTTGCTCTCGCCTTTCGTCGCTAGTGATCCGTGAAAATCGTCTAAATGGAATTTTCGCCGATACATGCGATGTTACGGCTCGTTTCATTAAGTGAACGACCGAATTGGCTAATGACTGGACTAATGATAACTGATTGATTCTGCTATTTCAACACCTACGAACTTGGACCTGACGTATGAATGTTTTGTGTTTTTATGGCTAAACGGCTGAACAGATCTGAATGAAATAGAAAATATGTTGCTTGAGACATTCCTTGCTTATTTTGTTTGTGTATGAGAAGAGTAATTTATGTTCTTTGATAGAGCTGTATATAGCAATAATTAACTGTCGATTACCATAACACAAGCTCTCTTAGAGCTTAGCTTGGGATCAGATTACCGTGTGTGAATTGTCCACGAATATTATTATATTATTATTATTATTATTTTTTAACTTAAGTAACTTAACTTTTTTTCAAAGATAACATATAACGTTTCAAAAAAATTAAAAAAGCGTCTATTTACAAACTTAGCTTTTTTTACCTATTTATAAATTCACCTCGACATATATAATAAATGACGAAATAAATGTAGCAAGATAAAAATATCTCTACAAAAACATAAAGTTATTCTTAATATCAGAAAAATAAGTAGCTTATGAACGAGATCGCAAAAACTCGTAAATTACAAAAATAGCTAGTTATACTCGAAAATGATTGATTGCTAGTTGTCTAGACGGAGATACATTCTACTTGTTTCGTTATAAATTATTCTGGAGAGTTCATTCTAGTCCATCTAGATTTTCTGTGTAAGGTTCATAAAACAAATTTAGGCAAGATAAGGTTTCTGAACAAACTATATTTGAATGAACTGTACTCGTATTATGCGCTTATTGGTCCTCGCAACTCCAAAGATTCAGGTAATTTTATTAAAGATCTCTATGTGAGAAAAGCGTAAGGTGTTGTTAGAAGGTCCGCAATGTATAAGCTCGTTTTTTAACTATATTGAAAAAAAGGATCTCTACAAATAATATTAGGGTACCTGCTTTCATTTTCAATCGAGCATTGCCTCCGACTGCGTATTTTGACTTGCCCTGATCGCTCCTTTGGACGAACAATTCATGACCGCGATTAGTAAATTCCCAAGAATTGTAACCAGGAGTTATCATCGCTGAAAAAGTATTTTCATAGTACACTTAAACATCTATTTTAACGGTATAGTTAGCTTTCAAAATAAATGACACCTTTCCTCATGCGTCATTGCAGTCTGTACTTTATTCCTGTCAAAATATTATGCTACTTAGCAAAAAATTTACGAAATATTCTAGAAGCTACAAAAAGGGTTTCGAAGGTCCAAAGTGTTTTCCTTATATGCGGCTTCCTTATAATAACGGCTGGCCATAAATAGAGTTCGGTAGTTCTAAATTACTGCGCGTGATAAACTGTTGGGTACATTTTTCAAGTGTCGTGCGATGTTGCGTAGAAAAGGATATTTTACGTCTTCATAAAAAGGAAATATTGTGGCTCGAGGTGTTTATGGCCAGAAATTACTTTGTCCTGGAGATATAAAGTTGGATGTATGCTGAATATGTTTTGGTATGTATTCATGCAAAGATGGCGCTTTTTTTACAGTGGCTGTAATTTTTAAGGTGTTTTTTTTGACGTGGTGTTTTTAGCTGTCTAAGCCACCATAAGGTGGTAAGGTGTTAAACCTGCCTATATACATTTTATCATAAGTTTCTGGCCGAACGCATACGGACTGCAGCAGTTATACGTAGGTGCGGTTGACGAAACAAAAAGTGGCGTAGGAGAAGTTTAATGACGCGAGAGAACGGTTGACAGCCCCAGCAACAGTATGCAGAACATTGTGTGTACGTTCAGCCTAACTCAGTTATAAACCAATGTTTCTCCGATGGAACAAGATGCAAAAAAAAACAAATCACTTTGCGTATAAATCACTTGCTTTAGTACATAAAGATTATAATATCAATCTCTATACAGGTAGAGAAGGAATATAATTTATTACTTTGATTAACTATTGTTACCACAAAAACTCTCTATCAGCATTTGAATACCAATTAATTACGTAAAAAATAGGATGAAGAAAAGCGATTGAGTTGTAACATAATTATTTAATGAAATTGGATAAATGGTTTCGAAAAGCTAATTTTATTTGCTTTTTAATGCCTACTTAAGCATCAAAATGAGTTCTTTTTTAAGTAATTATGTTTTGGTAGGTCCGTGATTAGATTAGATTTGTTTGTAAGATACTTCTATTGATTACCAGATATTAATGCATTTTTTTTAATAATAAGCTACCATACCTAGTCGTTATTATGTTTAACGTGATCGCAATTTTTTAAACCTCCAAAAATGTAGCTTTTTGTATTACTTTTCATCTGCTGCAGAAACTTAATTTAGCAAACAATATTACAATAATATCATATTAATATCTAATATACTTCAAAAATATGAAAACATCAACAATCCAAGCATATTGAAAATGGCAAAGAGAATCGCAAAATCTGTATAATTTACCTAAAAACCGAAAATATGTAACGATCAATTTACATATTCGAGTTTCTCTTGAAATACGTGAAGGCGTTCGACGTATCTTCGCGAGGGACGTTAAAAAGTCGTAACACTGTAATATGTCGGTTCAGTCACCGCGAAGAGAAGTCTTTACGACTGATATACGTATTAACCGGGATTTACGCACATTCGCTTAAACAATGGGCGCTCGTCACGAGATGTAGATACCCCGTATTTGATGCATGAGGCTCTACATCATGCTGCATTACTTTAGGCTTTTCGAGGCGATTTTCATGAATTTAATCCTTGTTAGTTAAGTGGTGTTTCTCGGGTTTCTAAGAGGTTGTATACACGCCACAGCCTCGCCGTGCAGCTATCGTGTCGCCACCGCGCCGTCAACGCGTCGTCGCCGCATCGCTGTCGTCTTTTGTTTTTATCATTCACTATATGGTTCTTTGTAATATGATGAGTATTGACAGTTACGGTCGTTGGCGGCCAATATTGGAAAATCAAAAGAAAAACAAATGGCATCGGCGTGGTCGGATTTGTCCCGTGTGTTGCAGCGTGGTGAGGTGGTGGTGTCATGTACACGTGCGCTAACGTTGGTATAAACAGTTTGCATTGTGTTCCTATGTTTAATTATTATAATCATGTGACTACATTTTGTACAATAGGCTTGTATGTCAGGGATCGTTGTTAATTGCAAATTCACTCTTGCCTTGTTAGGTAAATAAAATACTCCGGTGGTTACTTGGTAGAAAACAGACATGACGTTTTCCATTTTTTAGCTCGAAAAATAAATGGCTAATTCCCAGGTTTAAATAAAAAATAAAGTTTTCAATACGCGTCAAAACCCAACACTTAAAACGTTGTATAAAATTCTGATAAATTTTGTTGAAAAATACATCGAATATTTTTACAGAACTTTACTCGTGTGAGTCCCAAAAGATGTGAGTAGATACGAGATAAGTGTGCTTGTGGGACCGATAAGGAAGTTCGAATACTCGATACACAAAAATAACATCACTTAACGCACTTACGGGGAATATTAGACGGAAAGTACTGAAAAAAGAAAGTTTATTTGTAAAATTAAAAGGCACTGTAAACCCGGCGAACTCCGTTTCACCAGATGGCGTTTTAAGTAACATTTCGTTTGGTGATTAAAGGATGAAGATTTTTATTTTTGTTTTCCTGAATTTTCTTTGCTATAAACCTCACGGAGCCCGAGACCTTTCCAACGAATGCAAAACCGTGGAAATCGGTTCGTGCGTTCTGGAGTTGTAGCGTTAGGAAGGAAAACCCGACTTATTTTATATAGTAGATGTATTGACGGGCCTGTTGGCCTAGTAGTTCGTGATCCTGATTTCTAAACCGGAAGTCAAAGGTTCGATTCCCACCTTGTCTGGTAACTACAGGGCTTGCCCAGTTTCGGTACAGATAATCGTGTGAATTGTCCTTAGGTATTGTTATTAAATTATTGTCATTTTTATTTAAATTTTAATGTCATAATACTTACTCTTAGACCTCTGTAAGTTGACTTACTCAAATCCATACTAAGGCATCCGTCGAATCGACACTTAGTAATCGTGAAGTTTAAAAGTAAGAAAAAAGCCAGTTCTTTGTAATTTGAAAAATACGGCTACGGATATAAAAAGCTATAAAAATAATTCATTATACCTTCCATTAGATTGATTTCCTTACCAAGTTCCTAAAGATATTAAAGGAATTCCTTATCATAATTTTAATTTACTTTATAATTCCCTTGGGATTGGAAATTGATTTTCACTCAAGAAAGGTACCTTTTACCTTTGAGCCAACAATACTGATAATAATTTAATAACATGAAATTAAATATATTAATTATTCTGGCTGTGTGGGTTGTGGGTCTTATGTAAAGTTCATACCATTTACTTTTAGGGTACTTTGGGCCACCAGACACGATAGACCTTACTATTTGAATAAAACTAGGGTTATTGCTTGTATTGAGTTTTTAAACGAGGTGACTGTTTTTTTAATACATTTTATACCTACTTTGATTCTACAACTAGATATAATTTTTATGATGTGTTATATTTTGTAGGCTATATTGCATAATTGAAGTTTGATTTCGTTTATTTTCCACACATTTTTAATTTCAGTAAGTTTGAATTCACCATATTTTAATTTGTTATTTTTGTAGTTAGTTACTTTGCTGTTATAAAATGTATATTTACTTGAACATAAATTATCTTCTGATTTACTATCTTACGATAAAAAACACTACAAAGAATCGTAGCTTTAGGTACTAAATAAAAACTTAATCAAAATTCATTATTCAAAACCAACTGAATTATTATAATGTTAAACAAAATCTTATAATATAAATCTAATTGCTTGTACAGAAACTCAGCTGTTTTTTCAGCAATTAATTTCATGGTTTTTATGAAAACGGATCATTAAACACCTTTTTTTGCGACCCCTGCCAAAACACGGTTAATTGCTCAGATTATGGTAATTTTATACAAAAAAAAAGTCGAATGGTTTATCTTTATTCTTTAGAACAAAGTTATGAAAACCGCTTTTTATAGGACAATCGATATTTTTTCGATAGTTAGTGTAGAGAGTTTAAAGAAAAAGACGTGACATGCTTGGAATATATGAAAAATTTACCTCTTTTTATAAGGAGAACTTGAGAGCATTTATTATTACGCCTGTTCACTTGCAGATTGACGTTTTCATATATTGATATATAATAATAATTAATAACCTTGTTTCCAAAATTACTATCTCAGAGTCATGAAATTGAAAAAAAAAACATTATGATACATCAGCATAAGGCTGCCCGACGACGTCCGATAATCGGTGACTGATTTGTAAGAGATAAATATAACACACTGATAGCAACAATGCAACGCATACGTATACGTCCTACAAAAAGTAGGTCAGAATTCTGTTCTAATAATCGGCGAAAAAATCGGCGCGACTATTTGAGAAAAAGTCTGAAGTGGGCGGGCAGCGTAAGTTCTTGGCGAAAACTATTATAATATCGTGATCACAATATCCTGTTTACTAGAAAAAAAAAAACCTCACTTTTCCCCTCCTAGAAATCGACAAACACTCAACATTTATGTAGCGGATAAACAGATAAACAATAGTAACAGAATAATTTCTAAATAACCCATAAAAGCAACCTTTCGAGGATCCACGGAATTCATGTGAATCGTATCGTATCTCTCCTGTGTTCAATGTCTAACGTATAATAAACTGTTTTGTACCACGATAAGAGAACTTTTTAGGGTTTCCTTTTACCCAACATATCCCGGAGGTGTCGTAGAATTTCACGTAAGAGCTACCATGTTGTAGTTTGAGTGTAAAATCAGTTGTTTTTTGGTCTTTCTAGTTTTTTTTAAGTTTTAGATACATTAAATTTAGTTAGTGTTACTTCTATATCAGTGAATAAAAAAGAGCACAATTATTTACCTAAACTTTAATGAAGCTATGATTTAGAGGACAATTAATACATTAAAATATTTTTCTCTAGGTATTACATGAGGTAAGTCCATTTGGATAACGTTTTAAACATTTAAGATAAATAGTATTCTATTGTATCAGTGACTATGCTGTAAACAAGGGTATCTTGTTACAGGATTTTGATGAAAAACCTGATTTCGTGGTCTGACAATAACGTTCTTTATAAATAAATTATTATTTGTTCAAGATAAGCAGGAAATTCGGTCATCATTATTAAGATATCGGGATAAGGTACATAAAACACTACTATACGGAATACCGTAGTCGATAGAGTAAGTAATTTTTTATTGAAGTAAATTATTATAACTTTTATACGTACTTTGCTAGAGTAACTAGTTCTGCATTAGGTGTATCCGCCATTCTCCACCAATTAGCGACCAATTTCTGGGCTGTGATTGGTGGAAAATTACACATAAACTTAATGGGAGACTAAGTGACCCTATGGAATTTTTGAGTCTCGATTCCATTTCAGAAATACAAGGATGTTTAATAGTTACGGATCAAGTAAATAGGTACAGCAGTTAATTTTAACAAGTTATACACATAAGGCTGCCTGCCCACGTCCGACAATCGGCGACCGATTATTTGTAGGAGAAAAATAGAACACACTGATAGCAATAAAGCAACGCATACGACCTACAAAAAGTCGTTCAGAAATCGGTACTAAGAGCGGCGGAAAAATCGGTCCGATTATCAGACCAACAAAGTCTTTTTCCTTAACTATTAAAGGCTAGTTAACCCGCTTGACATTTTCTGACTTCAGATCTTACGGATCATACGGATCTAACGGATTTCAAGGATCATACGGATCAATTGTTATATTCCTCCCAAGAAAATAACGTTTACCGATACACGCAATATGTTTGTTTTAAAAGATTTGTCGCAGAATACGGA
This sequence comes from Autographa gamma, assembly GCA_905146925.1. Lineage (NCBI taxonomy): Eukaryota > Metazoa > Arthropoda > Insecta > Lepidoptera > Noctuidae > Autographa > Autographa gamma. The sequence continues at coordinate 3,589,644 of LR989868.1, read as the reverse complement.
TGTAATCCGCCAACTTGGCATCGCTGCCATTGATCTAAGCTTATAAGGATTTCACTTGAATGAAATTGATATTGGAACGCGGTTCCCATGGTATTTTCGGGTTAAATATTATATGTAGAGTTTGGGAAGAATAGATGTGGTTGCCCTTTTTTGTGACCATTTTTATGAGGAATTTTTGAGAAATTATTGATATATAAACCAGATAGTACTTATTGTAGCATTAGCTAACAAAACTATTTAAAAAATACTACTATAATATATCTATTGATTAATTGAAATTGGATAATAAGTAGTAATTGTAGTAACAGCAATTTTTTATATAAATAAGTCAAATTAATAATGTCAAAACTAATTAAACAGATGTGCAAAAGATTATAAACTCAAATGGACCTTATAAATACACTATTATTTACTTAAAATAATGTAAAACATCAAACTGATTTTAATAAACAAGCTGTCTCTCACAATTATGAAAAATTAGCAATTTCAAAGTTTTCATACCGTCATTATTTAGAGGTTTCAGCGTTCCCGAATAAGGCTTTGTTCTAGTATATTATCTAAAGCTTATTATATGCTCCAATAAACATAAATTATTTGTTGTTAATAGACACTCCCTGACATTAAATCTGAAAAGCTAGTCTCTATGGAGTCATCTTAATAATTTACCTTGTGTATAAATTTTAAGCTGTCATCAGATTCACTACAGGGATTTCACTATATACCTTTATAGAACCTATTTTATTTTACCTTATTTTGTTACTTTACGCAAATGACCTTAGTTTGTTAATTTTTTTTTTTAATTTCTTTGAAAGTGATTAAAAATACTTCAATGTTTATTATCTCTTCCACGTGGAAGAACTTTTGGAATAAATATATTTTTTTTTGTACAGGAAATCATAATCTTTTTTCGCCAAGAAAACCCGTTCTTATGTTTATAAATGAATTAAAACTCCTTTATAATCTAGGTATGTCTTAAACGTGTCGTTTAAAACAATTCTAATTAAATGTATTTCTCATCCCACTTTAAATTGTAATACCATCACAATTCTGATAAAAAATTAAGATGAATTTGAGGAATCCGTATTTATAAAGTATGATTGCTCGAAAAGATTCCTGGACTCTCAGGGCCTCGATTCAGCTATTTAAGAGTTGCTTGAATTGACGGAATGACCAGCTTCATTCTACTAACTGTCATAATGATCATTAATTGGTCATTACGGTCGTTCTCTTCGAGAGTTCAATGAGATTTTATTGTAGGCTTATCTGAATATGAAAATGATGCACAATGACAAGTACACTGACCGACCACTGACAAGCATTTAAAATAGCTGAATCGAGACTCAGGTTTAAAAATTCCTTTCTTATTTATTGTTTGTTTTATTTTAAACTCTTCCTGCATACCAAAGTTGGTTTGGAATTTTATAATGAAATTTCGTTTACTCGGCGTGAAGTTTCTTAATTGACTGCCAGGAATTACAAGGATGGAATACTTCCTTTTGGCTCGTAATCAGGCAGAATCCAGACTAGTTTTTAGTCTTTGTGAAATATCTTTTAGTTAGGTGTGATATTGTTCCGATATAAAGAGATTTAAACCGCTCAAAATGAGGTTTTCTACGGTTCGTAGATAAAGTTTTTTTTTTTGTCTTTGACATGTAATATGAATAATGCAATGCCTGTCTTAGTAAACAGTACGTAATAATATATAAGTTGTTCTCAATGTTTACATGCAACCGTTACAATCTCAACGACAAGTACCTATTGTAATTAAACTTTACCTTAATTAGAAGTGAATCTAATTTAATCACATCAAAGAGGATTTTAATTCCAATAAAAATGTAATTAAAGCGAAATAAGGGCGCGGAAGGGTTGATTCCGCCGAAATCTTATAATTTATTAATATTAATGAACCGTTGGAAGACCCAAAGGTGTCGGGAAAGGATTTATTACTGATTGTTATTAATTGCCTCATTTAAGACTGATGATTCGAGCACTCAGCGATTAAATAACCTCTTGATAAAAGATGTCCCTTTTGATGTTCTTCCTGTTTTCTTATAGAGACGAAAAGACATAATTAGGACATTCTCTTATATTTTTTTGCAACTAGCATCGATTTGTATTTACGTTTATGAATACTATTTTCATTTGTGGAATGTGTTTGGTAGCAGCAGTTGCAGTAGATGAGTCTGAATTAAGATCTTTTGGTTTTTGGTGATTGGAGTTTAAGGTGTAATTGACAACAGCCGAAAATAATAATAAAAAGAAATAAAAAGTTAGAGAAAAATATATTTAATCAACTATAAGGGAAATGGGTGGACTTTGCAAGCACCAACTCTTAATAACATTTAAAACGAACCTTTATTTTTTGTCATTACCAAGAAATGGACAATATCGATATTATGCTTTAATAAAATAAAATTTGTACTATCATTCAAGTATGAATATTGGCAGCTTGAAATACTTAAGTAAAGATGCCAATCTCTGACAAAAGATCTCAGATTGTCTGTCGTTGGCTTGATATTACCAGCTCACATAACACCAACCTACTTATTCCATAAAAGAATGAAACCTACAATGCACTTAATAAACTTTATGGCTGCACTCACATCAAAAATGTCATCCGCATTGCCATAAAAATGTACTTACACTAGTATTACTATATCCCCTTATCTTGAAAGCCGGTCTCCACCACAGCGGAGATGGGCAGAGCGAAGCGAAAAGGAGCGGAGAGAAACGGCGAATTTTTTAAATGACCATTAACTTTTTTCTCAGCCATATGCTCTCACTGCAGGGCAAAGGCCTCTCTATCCTCCCTATGTTGGCCTTGGAATATGTTTTTCAAACTACTCTTTGGAGTCAGGCTTTCTCTTCCATTTCTTCATAGTTAGGGCTGTGGTGTATCTCTCCTCATCATAGGAGTCCAGCTCGTTCCGACATCTACGTCTAGGGCTACCGCGATATCTTTCACCATTTAAAGGGACCCATAGTAATAGGAGTTTGTTATTCATACTACTCTTTGGAGTCGGACTTTCTCAGCTCCGCTCTGCTCGTCTGCGCCCTAAGGATCGTATTCTTGAACAAAACACATCTGCATAGAAATTTCCTATTTATATCTTTCCCGTCGATTGTGAGATATTCAAGCAATATCTGCTAAGCTCGTGATAAATTATACGTGTTTTATGCGTAATGTGGCGCGCATGTGCTGCCATCTGTCAAAATAATGCCGCGTTTTATTGTTGTAAAGGCATTAAGTCGGGTATTAAGACTGCTATATTTAATACTGAGATACGTTCTTTGTGAAGAATGTTCGGATTTTATTGTAATCCGATAAGAGTTTATAAAGTAATGGCATGTATTGGAGATAGATGGTACATGAGCTAGCTCTTATATTATTTATGACCTGAACCACTGAAAACTAGGTGACAACAATAATTTCAACTGGTTTTAGTATCACTGGCTGCTTCTCTATCAGGCTAGATTTCAAAATCATTATTTTTATTACCTTAATTTCCTGCTCATCATAATAAATTGGTCTACTAAAATTTATCAAAATCAGCTATGTGGTTTAGCAGTTAAAGTTTATGTGTTAAAACATAGTTGCTTTCGAATTTATTAGATTCATAATATTAGAAACATAAAAAATGTATGCACTAATCGGGATCCTTCAATTAGTAAATAACTGAAACTGGTACAGATCTTTTATTGGAATTTTGTATTCAGTCAAAATGATTACTCTATCGGTATCCAGTCGTAAATAAAAGGCCCGTATTCCATTGTTGATTTACCGGGTAAAATGTCAAGTCTCAATAAATCTGGGACCCTGGTACCCTGGTACCTTTCGAAGATGTTCAATCTACTCGAAAAAAGTATAGGTAACTCGTAAATAATGAATCGGAACAAGTATGTAGCAGGGGTTGTAATATATCAACGGGTGCTTATATTGCTAGGCCCGTCTTTTTGGGGCACAAATAAAACAATCAATCCGATGTAGAGCTTTTCGAGAAAAAGGTTCAACATTCTTTCGATAATCGTAGGAATTTATGATCAGCAAAAAAAAAATGAAGATGAATTTTCGTGACGAAATGGTGAAACAATATTTTTATAATTACGTAACATTTTCTTGATTAACGTAAATCGAAATATATTTTCTTTTATTTTAAAGATTTTTTTTTTCTGATATATTTTGAATGTACTATCTGTTTTCAATTGAGGGAAATTAGCATGTTTCTTTCAAAAAAACAGAACAGCGATCGTTAAATTCGACCCGCCATTATCGAACACAGCTCAAACTTTCCTAACACTGTTATACAATTCACAGTTAAACGGAATCTGTAAATGAAAAGCGAGTAGTTTACAAAACATCTATTCTGTTAATTTCATCTCCATCTTCATTCAGACCATTATCATTTCTCCAAAGGTATAAAATACTTCGCAATCTCAACTCATTACCGATTTCAATAGCCATCATAATTCTGCAAGGTATCTAGTTCTTGGTACCTGTCTCGTTTAATAATCCCTTGATTTTGTTTACTCTGGCTAACGAGACCTCACTAATGGGAAGCAGAATGGGAAGTTAGCACTCGTAAATAACTGAATAACACTTAGAGTTGGGAATTTGTGAACATTTTAGGACTTTAGGACAACCCTGCGGCCTATTCGAGCAATTATGTTTCGTCTCCGGCGTTAAGGCGAGCTACAACACATTTATGGTCGCCTAGTACGTGAAACTTTGATCGATAGCGATTTCAACAACTATTTGGGTTTGTCGAGACGGTTTATGGTCGTTTTACGAGTGATGTTTTATTTCTTAATTACCGCCCACTGAAATAGATTGTTGGTGTTGTAACGTTTTATGATCGAGTAAAGTTGTATCTGTTGACTTTGTGTTAATATTTTTTATGGGTTGGCCTCTAGCGTTAATTAGTTTCCTAAATATTGGACTGCTAAAAATAAAGAAGATCAATGTTGTGTTATAGTATTTGTCGTATGATCTGTATTATGTCAGCCAACTTTCAGGTCCAGGAAAACCAATTTTCCACAATATCTGGCATTTGTGGAAACTTCGTTGTCTTTGATCCCATAACGCAAGTGCTTTTGCTTTTATCTACTTACTTTTAAGCAATGTATGTGTTTTCAAAATGTATTTATTTTTATCATCGCAAAAATTCTGCTGATGTAAATTATGAAATAAATGTGAGGATAAGTTTTTTTACGTTTATATTTCGTGTGACAGAATCTTGAATATAGGGCATGTATTACCTACCAACATATTTCCTCGGGGACTGAAATTAGTACACCTGTATCAGGTATTTTAGTAACTACAATTTATCAACATTTTGAGCCATAAATCTGTCAACTGAAAGCAATAATTTATTTTCCATTTCTAGTCCTGTTTTCTCTATTAAGACTAGCGTATATATTTTGCGTACAAATTTTTGCTAGATTAATAGCACATATGCTGTATTTGCGCGTATGTTTTTACGAGAGCACTTTAAAAAATATGAGTTTTTAAAAATAAATTGAACATGGTACGTATAAACAATGTGTTTAGGTACATGTTACCAGTTACGCTGATGTAACTCATTGTAATTCTTTATCTTATTCAGAGCCAAACACAATAAAAAGGGTGCTTAAATCAACCCTTTTAACCTTGATTTGACTTGACTTTTCTTTGTTTCCAGTCAAGGTCGGACATGAAAAGGGTTTTTATGACTAGTGTTATTTTTTATGTTGTTTAGAAAATGGGGTAGATGACTATTTGTTTAATATCCGTCTTGTAGATTAGACTGATTATAAAAAATATATTTTATAAAGATGCGATCTTTTTTGAATGTAGCTCAAAACTTACAATGCTACAGTACACTTAGTTTGAAATGAAAATTCCCTGAATGGAATTTTGGGCACAAGCACCACGTCATTAATTCTGGTTTATCTACTTACTTTTTTGTAATCTTATTGTTATTTTGTATCGCGAATATTCTGCATTAGAAACTTTTTGTTACTTCTGGTATATCTTTTTAAATAAAATGTTTTAGTTCTTGTTGAGTTCTTGTTGGCAGCTCACGTCATGTGTTTTATTTTATAATATATAATATTATAATGATTATAATATTTATAACAGGTTATGGGCCCAGTCCCGCGTAAAAGTAAAAAATAGTAAGTGATCTTTGTACAGCACAGTGATAATGGCAGGAAATTATTCTATGAATGTCCCAAAGCTCAAGGGAAGGGACAATTATGATGATTGGGCGTTCGCAGTAGAAAATTTCCTCATCCTCGAAGGCATTGACATCAGTAGCAGCGAAGGATTAAGCGCGCAAGATAACAAGAAGGCTAAAGCTAAGATGGTGATGACCATTGATCCATCACTATATGTACACATCAAGAGTGAAACTACGGTGCATAGCTTATGGAAAAAGTTGAAGTCGTTATTTGACGATAGTGGCTTCACCCGCCGCATCAGCCTACTCAGAAGCTTGATCTCTATTCGTCTAGAAAGTTGCGACTCAATGACCGCGTACGTGACACAGTTAGTGGATACGGCACAAAAGCTAAAGGGCACAGGCTTTGAAATCAACGATGAGTGGATAGGGTCCCTCTTGTTGGCCGGATTGCCAGAAAAGTACGCGCCTATGATTATGGCCATTGAGCACTCGGGGATGAACATTAGTGCAGACGCTATAAAGACGAAACTATTGGATATGAGTGCAGATTCGGAAATAACAAAGTCCGAGGGTGCTTTTATTGCCAAAAGTGCATATCATCAAAACGCGCGCCATAAAAGCAAAGAAAAAACAAACTTCAATGGCGGCGCGAAAAGTCGTATCAAATGCTACCGGTGTAAACAGCCTGGTCATTACAAAAATCAGTGTCCAAATAATGATAATACCAATATGAATAAAAATGACCGTACACACAGTAGTGCCTTTAGCGCAGTGTTCCTGAATGGTGAGTTTTGCAAAAGTGATTGGTATATTGATTCCGGGGCGAGTGTTCATCTTACCGCCAACGAAGAATGGCTGTCAAATGTGTCGCGGGATCTTATTATTAAGAAAATTGTCGTGGCAAACAAAGATAAAGTACCTGTATTATGTACTGGAGATGTGCAGATTACGACAAAGACCAGTGACTGTGAATACGATATTACAGTAGAAGGTGTATTATGTGTGCCGAAATTGACTACAAATCTGTTATCTGTTAGTCAACTTATATCAAAAGGAAACAAAGTTTCGTTTAACAATTATGGTTGTAGGATTTTCAACCAAGCGGGAGTATTAGTGGCTACAGCAAATCTGTTGAATGGGGTATATAAACTCAACATGCCTGAATCTTGTTCATCGGCTGCAGTGATGGTGTCCAGTGAGGTTTGGCATCGTCGTTTAGGGCACATCAACAGCCAGTATATGAACAAAATGCAAGATGCTGTAAAGGGATTGACACTTGATAGCAAGACTGACATATCGAAGTCATCATGTGTTGCGTGCTGTGAGGGTAAGCAGTGTCGCCTACCTTTTTCTAAAGAAGGTAGCAGAAGTACTGAACTGCTACATATTGTGCATACCGATCTCTGTGGACCAATGGAAAATCGATCTATAGGTGGTTCTAGATACTTTATGCTGTTCATAGATGATTTTAGTCGTATGACATATATTTATTTTTTGAAAACAAAAGATGAAGCATTGAAGTGCTTTCAACAGTATAAGGCAGAGGTTGAGAATCAACTTAATTGCCGCATAAAGATCTTGAGAAGTGACAATGGGACAGAATACTGCAACAGCAAGTTTGAGGATTTTTTGGTGTCGCATGGGATAGTACATCACAAAACAAACCCGTACACGCCTGAGCAGAATGGTCTCTCAGAACGATACAACCGGACTATCGTTGAGAAAGCCAAGTGTTTACTGTTCGATGCAGGTCTAGCGAAAAAATTTTGGGCAGAGGCGGCAAACACAGCTGTGTATTTACAGAACAGGACTGTGAGCACATCATTAAATTACAAAACACCCTTCGAGATATGGACGGGCAGAAAGCCTGATGTTAGTAATTTACGTGTTTTTGGCAGTACAGTCATGGTACATGTGCCAAAACAAAAGAGATTAAAGTGGGACAAAAAAGCTGAAAATTGTATTCTTGTCGGCTATTCCAATAATGTCAAAGGGTACAGGATTTACAACCCAAAGTCTAATATCTTAACTACCAGTCGAGATGTTATAGTATTGGAGAAGATAGAGACAGAAAATGTTCTGGAGGCACAGGAAAGTTGTTCAGATGAAGTGAATTTGGTTCCAGTGGTGGAAAAGGATTTGACACTTGCGGAAGATTCGCTTGAACAATCAGTGAGCTTAAACACAGATGACAGCGGTGAACTGTATGTGCCTTGTGAAGATGATACATTGAATAGCTCTGAATCTGGTATAACAGACAGTGAAGACTCCACGATAATCAACAATGCCAACATATTGAGTGGTCCTCGACGTAGGCAACAGCCAGACAGATATGGATTTATAGGTGCTTCTGGAGAAGATGACAACATATTCGCGGGTGCAGCGGGCGCGAGCGGCAGCGCCGTCACAGGGGTGACGCGCCGCGGACGGTGTAAGTGGTTCAACGTCGCGAAGGGCTGGGGGTTCATTACCCCTGACGATGGCGGGCAAGATGTTTTTGTACACCAGAGCGTCATCCAGATGCCAGGGTTCCGGTCGCTGGGCGACGAGGAGGACGTGGAGTTCGAGTGCAAGGAGTCCGACAAGGGGCTGGAGGCGACGTGCGTGTCCGGGCCCTCGGCCGTCGACTGCCAGGGATCGCACCGGCGCCCAGTCTCCAAGAAACGGTTCAGAAAGATACGCTGCTACAATTGTGGAGAGTTCGCTAACCACATAGCAGCCAAGTGCAGCATCGGGCCACAACCAAAGAGATGTCACAACTGTAAGAGCGAGGTTGAAAAGAAGAAATAAAAATTGTTTGATGAATATTGCGATAAGTGGGGGTGTTATTTTGTATCGCGAATATTCTGCATTAGAAACTTTTTGTTACTTCTGGTATATCTTTTTAAATAAAATGTTTTAGTTCTTGTTGAGTTCTTGTTGGCAGCTCACGTCATGTGTTTTATTTTATAATATATAATATTATAATGATTATAATATTTATAACACTTATAAGCACAAAATATGTTTCCATGTATTTTTATCATCTGGCTGATAGACTAATAGATTTCGTCTTTTCGAAATTCACTTACGCTATGAAAGTCAATTTAAAGGGAAATCTCCCTAGTTTTGGTATCCAACTAGACGGACATCGTACTAAGCCATCGGTACAACTTTGATATTTATCTAAACATTATAATTCCGGGTCGTCCTTTAAAATTGTTTCCGGAACAATGGTTTGTTTAGAATATTCGATGTTAGATGCTATCAGGGCCATGATGCTTCTAAAGTAACCCTTTTTAACCTAATGTAAACAGGGTCAATGTTTCTATACAATGCCGTTGGAAAATTATGAAGGAATACTATTAAAAATGTTCAACGGCTTCGTTATATTTTTGGGTTCATTTTGGGTCCTTTCGTTGAATAAGTTTTGAGGGTATTATCAGGTAACAAGCCCTTATTAAAAGGACAGCGGGGTTTAGTTAAAATGTGCTGTCGAGATTATATCAGCTGCGGATGAAAACTGGCCTTATTATCCTTATTTTATTAGTAGCCTTTTTGGAAGCCTTTGCAGGATCCATAATTACTGCAACACAGAAATTTTGAATTGAAGTCCTTTTAACTGGCCTATTTTTGTGACATCTAGCATTATATACCGAGCTTTTATGTATAGGAAAACGGATATTTCCCTTTTTCAATTCCATCTACCAACAAGCTCTTCTCCCAAAATTCTCTCCTCATGATGCAGACCAAAGTCTTTAAGCCCCGCATGCGGTTTAAATTGTCCAAATAATACCGGTCGTTTAACAGCCCGTTATTGTCTCAGTTTTAATGTAGCATTTCGGTTCCGTACCCAAAACTAACCACATTTTGGGTTTATTACAACCCCAAAGTCTAAAGCTCGATTTTTGAGGACGAAATGGAGAAAATACGGAATTTCAGCGGAAATGCAAAATTATAGGTTGGAATGTAATTATGTCACTCTTTGTTTTTGTTTACCCAAAATGCAGTGTAGTGTGTAATTAGAATCTCCACTGCTGTTTCTTTTATTAGATGCATATTTTGTAAACCTTGCTTTTATCCAAAAATGACTCCTAAAAAAATATTTTTGCAAGTGAGATATTTGTGCTACTTTATTATTATTATTTCTTTTTATTTATTTTTCGCGTCGCTTTCTAATAATGTATGTAGTCTAGGCAATTTTCTACTATATTCTTTTCTTTGGATATGGTGAATGCTATCTATTGAAGCGTATTTCAAAAAGGAAATTTTATTATGATAATACTGTAATCGTAAAAAAATAATTCATGAGTGAGCTATGTTTTCTCCATCTTTACTAACCTACTTATATTACCACTTTCAGCGTTTCCTTTATCTTTGCTTCTAGAGTAAAAGACTTACAATTTAACTTTTATCAGTACTTGCATCAATAAACTTCTATCCAGATTACTTTTACTGCCGCAAGGAGGTTTAAGTGGACTTCAATACATCTCGACCCGAATCCATATGTCCGAAACTGGCAAACACAAGCCAAACACTTTTATTGCGCAACTTTATTTTACGAGTCGCAAATATATCGCGGGCTATAATATCGGTTGTTTTATAGCGTGTCCCAACCCTAGCACAGTGATACGTCACTGATCAGTAGGGTTGGGAAAACACGGACTGTTTTCGTAACGGTTTCAAATATGGCACCGTATTTGTGTTGCGTTCCTGATTTGAATTTCGATGACTTTGCTTGTCAATATATTTGTAAGGGAAGCGAACTGTTTAATTTTGGTGGAATCCCTTTGGGTAGTGATTGATTAGATGCGCCAATATGGTTGGAGTGAGACTGATTTTGATATCTGGAGCTGTGGTATCTAATTTTAGCCTAGATACCAAAATGATTTATACTTAACATTAGGTACAATTATGCCTTGTATAAAAGAATGACAGGGAGTTAGCAACTTAGTACATTTTTATCTGTTCATGAGGCTACAAAAATACTGTTTTTTTTTTAAGTAGGAACATTAACATTCCTCCAACATTCTTCCATTATAAAAATACCGAGCTACATAATAACATACATACATACATATAATCACGCCTGTTTCCCGTAGGGGTAGGCAGAGACCACTTGCTACGATCCTTACATACTTGTTTCGCTTCATCCACTGTCATTATTCCCTTCATATATGTTCTTCGGTTTAGGGTACTCTTGATAATAACAATGGTTTCAAATAAATTATTCTAATAGTTAAAAATAATGAGCCTCTTACAATACTAATACAGTTATACTAACAACTGACAAGTTAACATCAAAGGTTTTGCAAAAGAGGAGCTAACAGACAACCGTTATCAAAATAATATAACATTATCGAATATTTTATGTTTTGGTATATAATAATATCAACCTTGAATGTTAGAAATACAGAAGCTAGCATTTTGGTAATAAATTAAATGTTATAGGTTTACTTGTAAGGCAATTTATACAAGAATGGAATATTTTCTTCTGTTACTGTATTTTACCAATTCTTTTCAAAGTTTCTTTTATTTTAAGTAATACTGGTATCATGTCTCAGAACATTAATGTAAGTTTACTTTTGCTTTTTTGTTCATACTTATATATTTTTATTCAGATAAACATTTTTAGTACTTACTTCCTGCTAAATAAGGCTGTTATTTTTTCTATCTATACATTAAAAAAAAATTATCTTTTCTGCCATCTTCGTTATCAGTAATCTTTTCGACGAAATCCTTTGATGCGTTTCGTTTTATTTCTTAAATTGTCTTCAACCTCCAAAATAGGTCAATGTGGACACTTTACCCGTCGTATTGAAAAAAATGGCCACCATTTGCCTACCTGACCTCTGAAGAAATAGCGAAAGGAAACCAAGGATTTGATTTCCCTGAAACATTTCCATTTTCCTTAGCTTTATAAAATACCTTTTCATTTGAATTTGACTGATAGCATCGCAATGGCATTTATCAAAAAACTGTTATTTCCGAATACGTCTAAATTCTTTCAATTTTGTAGTACATTTTTGATTAGGAGCTTGAGATAAAGGTCTTGTAATAAGGATCTATAAATATTGGTCTGTAAACACTCTTTCTCTACATAATTTAAATGTGTCTATATTCCAAGAGTCAACATTTAGGTATAACTACAGAAGTTTATTTTTGAAATACCGACCTTCTCATACTTTGTTTTTGAGTAAAAAATATCAAGCTTTCTATGTGTAACACATGTTATTTCTAGATACTATAAAATGCAATCTCTAGCATCTAATTCCTAGTAAACTGCAGCGTAAGTCCCATCAATCACTAATCAATGTATCAAATAAAACAATAGCTCGGAATACGCTCGTTTGTGTGATTTACGCGACCATTTCGCTATTTTACTGCATTTTTCATAGTCTGTTGGTAAAAGCATTCGTTTTGAGGTTATTTAATCACCTCACGGGATATTTTAGAGTTGATGTGCGGACTATATGTACAGTCACAAACACATATGCCAGTTCGATGGATTTCTTGAGATCTAACTAGCTCAAAACAGCCAGGTTGCTCTTTGATTCATTCATCCTCTTTTAATTCATGTTCTTTGACAATAATTGGCCACCTTTAGCATGCAGCCTGTAAACCATGGTTCGGTAGAAACCCCATTTATTCCAGTAAATTTGCTTCTTCCTATTCCCGACCGGAGTTGAGAGACTTTTAGGTTTTCCAGGAAAGATTTTGTGATGGTAGCAGGCGTTTAACAAGGGATAAATGATTAGAAGAGTGAGAAAAAATTACCCCAACTGCAGTCTTGCCACACAAAGAGATATAGACTTTATAACAAAGTAATAAGTTTTATTTTCGTGTCTCGTTGTCGCTTGTAATTTGCGGTTGACTGTACATATATCTGTCGAGGTAATGGGGTATCTAGTGTAGTAGGGTTTGATTTACAATCCGGTCGTTTGAAAGCATTCCGAATGGATGTACAAACATTACCTTTATCACCGTAAACAGTAGACAGTGTTTAGGTAACTTAAAGCTATGTTTAAATTTGCTTCTAAAACTATTAAAAAGAACTAAAAAAATCCAAGTAATGCTATCTAACTATTATTTCTCTATAAATTTTTTTACAATATTCCTTGTGTCATCAACTTTTAATTTAATTCTGGGTATGCTTTTAATGTAAATCTTCTGCCTAGCCTTTTTAAAGCTATGTCTGAGTCGGCTTCTAGTCTCTGATTCAGCTGGTATACCGTATTTTACTGGGTTCTTAGTTCCTCTTAAAATTATATAGCATAAATAGATTATTTTGAGCCCATTTTTTTAACTGCGGGGTAAATCCATTATTCCCTATTTAGAGGAAAGGCAATTATATATTTTTAAGAACATTTTGTAACCCATATTTGCAAAAATAAAAATTCTATTCTATTCTGTTCTAAAAAAAAATTCATATACCTATTAATCGAGTTCATAACTATATAACATAATAAATAAAATATAAGTTATGCATAAACTGTTCGCTAAGGTTGTCGGTTCATATTAATTTCCTGTTTCCTAGTTATTTCCGATTCCCGGTTCTTGTATTAGCAAACATCGTGCGAACGTTAGTGCTACAGTGTTAGTACGGTAAAAGCTTCCGCAATTGTGTTTTAAATGTAACGTAATTTAAAAGAAAACTAAGTAATATAAGTATAGGTATTATTTTTATTTTGCAATTTACCCCTAGTACTGTTTTCCTCTTTACCCCTAGTAAATTTTTTTCTTAGATATAAAACCATAAAAAAGGTAAAGAATGATTTGTCTGGGGGTATATTTTGACGCTTGCATACTTGAGAATTTGAGGTGTTTTATTACATAAAAGTATCGAACAAATAGAATTGATTTCTTTCTACGGTAGATTCTAACACAAAAATACTATTAAAAACTTCTTGACTTGCCACCGCCATCGTTTTTCTTTATCTACAGTTTCCATACAAACCTTAAGACATACATAGCCTTCCGTCCAAACCTCTTTCACCAAGTGTGAATGTACGATGTTCATCAGCTAAAGTTTATATATAATAGATCTCATGAGACCATTGTATGAGTTTTTCTTCATATTTATGATTGCATTGGGTGGATTATATGCTAGTACGTCATGATCTACTTCCATGTTCTCTTTGCCACTGTCCTTATGCTGTAAAATAGGTAGCGAATATTCAGTATTACAGGACCTATTCCCAGTTCCTGTTCACAAGGAACACAACACCAACTTAATAACCCGTCAAGCTACACAAAAGCGATATTAGCTGCGATAAATGAACGATAACTACAAATATTTTACGGATAATTGGATTCTTTCTCGTTAGCCCGTCACGCTCTGACCTCAGCCGGGTGCCGCGGGAGCCGCCATTAATTAACTGCACGTAACAATATGGCGTTGACTTAACACCCGCTCTGCTTCTCATTTGTTTGTTGTTAGATTTATTTGGGGATGTAGATTGTTTCCGTTACTTTAGAAAGGTGTTGTCCTTTTTTGCAGTTCTGTTTCAACGCTTATTTAACATTTACGTGTATTTTTGTTTGTGATCTTTCAAGAAATTAACTAAAAACAGTTTGGTCTTCATCGACAGGTAGTTAAAATCAGATATAATCATCACAATGACATGAACTTCAATGTCTCCTTTTCTCAACCGATTCTGTCCCACCGTAGGGCAAATATCTCTTTAACTTCCTTTTATTTCAAATCATTCAGTAATTAATAGTATTTACACATTAGAACAAACAGTAAAAGTGCGGTTTTGTGGACTACAGAATAAATATAAAATGGTAAGATATGTTGGCATAGTTCACAAATAAATAACTAATTATGGATATGGATCTTAATCAGGTCAATCGCAATAAAATCTATTCTTACTAAATATTATCCAATATCAATAATTCAGCTGCCTGAAAGGAAAAGATAAACTGGGTTTACGATTAATAAAACTGATGCCCGTTACAGATTTATTACAGGAGTGTTAAAATTTTCTTATTGGTTGTTAATATTCTATATATTTTGATAACATAGTAGTTAAATATGGAAGATTAACTTCAAAAATCAAAATCAAAATCAAAATATTTTTATTTCTTGTAAACCAAAAAAAAAGGCGCTTAAGAAACGTTACGTTAAAACTACTGATTCTAGTTGCTCGGTTCCAAAGTGTCATTCCTATAGAGAAGATTATGATAATAATAATTCATAATAATAAAACCCTGGTGACAATTTTTTAAGTTTAAAGATTTTTTTTCATGTATTACATGTACATTTACTTTTTTACAAGGTTAGTTCGGACCTATCATTTCTAAAAGCAATTAAAAATCTACTCTGTGTTTGGAGCCTTCTTTTAAGCAAAAAATGTATGTATTAGAAGACTCCGCTCGTCCATAACAAAATAAAGAAAAATATATAGAACACACACAGTAATTTAACAAGATTTGCATCAAGTGTGTGTTTTGTACATATTTTTTTCAGAGAATAAGCAATCACACAACAATCTATTCCTACAAAATTAACATCATATCACAAAGACTATCAGCATGTTATAGTTTATAACTGACAAGCTATTAATCTTAAGCCAGTGCTACGAGACCTTTCCAAAGGTTACGCCTAATATAACGGGTGACGGTACACACTGAACGAACAGCAACATTTAGCAACATTGAGAAATCCGACAATTAATACCACATGTTACAGATCGGTGGAACTGAGGATGATAAATTTACGAATATCTAAGCCGGTAGTTAGGTTGTCTTGGCACACTAATTAAATTAAAAGGTCAATTTATTCCAATTTTATCGGTCTAAGAAGAGGCGGTATGATCTGGTCGTATTCCGCAAGGAATAATGTGAGCTGGATTGAACAATTTGAAGAAGGGTAATGCCAGCATAGACAAAAAAAAAACTATAAAGACAAACTTTTCATGTTACCAAACAGTTTGCTAAAAGCGGGTTTACGTTAAACGGGTGAATACTCATTCTATCCCATCCCAGCATTTTTTTAATTAGTCCTTTTGGTTTAAATATGTCATAACATTTCACTGTCCTTTCTAGATTATCATCATCATTGTCATGGACTACTACATCAACAAAAAAAAATTAAAAACTTGTTATTTATTAACTATGTATACGGAAACTTGTTTAAGAATACTCAAAAATCAATAGCCTAAGACTCCCTGTTCTAAATCCAGTGGTAAGCTAAGCTGATGAAGACGGGTCATTGGTCTAGCTCACTTGATATGGGTTTAAACGTCGCGCTGAACGACGAGCAGATTTAAAAAGATCCCTCGTAACTTTGTCTCGTAAACATAAAGGCATCGTTTTAAATTGCAGTACCGAGACATATTTTAGATGGAATGAGAGGAATTTGAACTGCATTGTATTGTAGATTTTTTATTGAACCTGTAACCAAGATGTCTAGGAACGAATAGCAATGGTAGTGACATTAGATATTTTTGTCAATAAAGTAAACACTTGGATGAACCGTATCTAGTTATTTCGCGCCAAAAAATCGGTCTGCTTAGTTACTGCAGAGTGCGTAATAGAAGTTCACTGACCAGTCTTATATAATAAAACCTTGAAAAACGATGCCGGCTAATGTGGAAATAGTGGACAACTGTCCTGCTCTGGCTGGAGGCCTTAAGGTTCTCGCCGAAAGTCCGGTGAAGCAGTCAAAGCCTGCGATCAGGCAGACTGCAAAGATCTCTACCAAAAAAAAAGCGGACAACTGTCAACGAATCTAACGTTAAAGTTAACCTGTGCTCATTAATTAACGACTGCACATCCTATTTCAAATTCTCTTACCGTAAAAATAAAAGCAGTATATAAGCTCTACAAAAAACGAGAAGTAGATAGAGCAGCATAATATTAACAAGTTGTGAGCTTATCACATTGACCCGTTTACGTCGCAACACTTGACTGCAACGATTTTGACCTATTCTCTCTTCAGCTTCAGCTAAATATAAGCGGTTCATTTTATTAAAGAGTTCTTTTAAATAAATGTTTAGTTTTATTTTCTACATTTACTCTTTTGTTTCGTATTCGAATATGGGTTGTGTTGTTGTGTTGTGTGTGTTGTGTATGTTTTAATTTATTGGAATAGTAATATAAACAAGTTTTTGTCTAGAGTATAACCAAATATAGTATAACCAAAACGATGAAATATTTAGCATTCGGTACTATTTAATTGATTTAGATAAAGTTTCTTCTTTTTTATTCTTTCTTGTATCTACATATGGGGTTTCATTTTGGAACGAAATAATTGAATTAAAATAAAAAAATATTTTTAACTTATGCCAAATAATTATTTTTAAAACTTAACAATATACAACAATCTCATGCACAAAATAAGAGTACAAGACAACTCTTAGCTGTTCTCATGACCCTATTAAGTTCATACAATGTAGACAGCACTCTTCATTAATATTCAATGACGTTCTAGATTTAGTGAATAAGTTTCTGTCCCTATCATAATTACTAGTACTAAATGTATCTACCTAAGCAACCGGTTCTTACGACTGACCTCTCGTCGGTAGTAGCGAATTATGAAAATCGACCTTTCTGCCTTGAAATAAAGATTATATCGATGTAAAAGTGTTATAATTGAAATATGGCTTGCTGTAAGTACCAAACCTTTATTTATTATATAAATAAAGGTTGACACTTCGTGTGACCCCAAGGCTGGCTTCTACCTAGGTCAGCGCATAAGCATTGCAATACAACGTGGCAATGCTGCCAGCCTTTTGGGCACACTCCCAGTCGACAGCGACGTGGGTGAATTTTTTGACGCCTTATTTTAGTTCTTAGTTTTATTTAGTATATAATTTTTCTTATTTAATGTGTAGGCTTAGTTTTTATAGTATTGTAAATATTTTAAGGTATTGAGTTAATGTTAATTCCAATATAATATACTTTATTTATTTACCTAACCTTAACTTAAAGTTGAGTTGTTTAATAGTAAAATTAATTTGAAAAATGCATTTATAAAAATATGCACAAGCAATCGACGGCTTTGTCCATTTGTCACCTTTTATCGGCTAAATCATTGCCCAATTTTGGAAAAAAATAAAACCCTCTAGGTCAAACATGTGCTTACTTACTTCGTTTTTCAAACACAGACGTACTCGATTAACAAGCTGTTTATACTAGGCATACATATTAGTATACAAAACCCTGTTTAAATTTACGTTCAGGCTAATAAAAAAATCTTTTCACATGGGATTGTTCTGTTCAGACTTCACAAACATTTCTTCACTTAAATTTTAATTCTCGACCTTCACATTTTACGTAAAATGCGTAAGCAATTTGTCCGAGCTACGTAATGCCTGCATTTTTCACAAGATTTACTTTTCGTTTGGTCGACATTTTTATTTAGAATGTTTTAAGAATGTACTGTCGAGAGGTAATAGCTGGAATATACTTTTATGATTACTCGTTTAAATAATAAATTATTTACTGTATACAAAGACATTTATGTGCGTAGCGTTTAGTAATATTATAAAGCAAAAGAGTGTTTTAAAAGTAGCAACGCAGATTTGTTTTGTTTTTTCATTTACTAGCCCAATTCGCGAAGCTATAAAAAAAATCACGTTACTAGCCTTAGAAAATAGCAAGTGACAGCTAGTTATCGATAAAACAAAAGCATTCGACGTATATAATATTTTTGGTGCTTTTATAAATAGGTATTTCGGCAAGTTTTACACGGTAATAAGTTATAGGTCTATCTACAATGTAGACCTTGTAACCGATTTGACAAGTAATTCCAATTGAAAATGAGACGTAGTTTATGGCATGCCATTTTATTTTATATATTATAGATATTTATTTATACTTTCATGACCTACCTTCAGCTAGCAGTCAATAAAGACATATTTTCTGCCTCTCAATCGTTATCTGATATAAATTTGCTCAAATGTGACCACAATATCTGTTGTCAAGTAGTAAACAATAAAACGACGGGTTTTGTTTCATTTTTATGACAAGTTTATAGGTTTTCAATAAGGCTGTGTCAACAATATACGGCGTTTATAGAATTTATCTTTTTGTGATTCTGTTAGATTAGGAGGTTTTGCTTAGATTTAATGTATCAAAAGAACTAATTAAGAAACTAACAAAGTGATAATTGTTTCGTAAAATAGTGTAAGAAGAAGTTAATAAATGTTGTTATTTTTTGTGAAAGAAAAACTAACTATCAACCAAAAAATAGGTCATCCAAAGAACAAAATTTTATGAGCACCGTTTAAAAGCTTTTATGTTTAAGTCACCTTTAATTAATTAACCAATGTAGATAGAAACCTAATTTATTCAGGATCCAAATAATATAGGTAAACTTGACAAGCATCTAATTATCGACACAAAGTAATTAGAAACGCCAATTAACGCCAGTATTGGGTTATATCAGCTTACATTCGTTTAGTTAACGAGCCCAAATAATGTTTAACTCAGTCATAAATTAGAAGCCTTTTATTTTAGAATAGAATATTTATTTATTTGCATTGAAAGTAGGGACATAAAAAATATGTTACACATTGATTTAGAACCTTGTACAATCTATCCTAAATTGGGCACGAAAACATTTTAAAACAGATGATTATTACAATTTAATAGATGTCATGGCATGAAAACCTTATTTTAGTAAATTAAAAATTTTGGCACTATTGTGATAAGGTTACAAAGTGGCCTTGGAATATTCATAATAGAAATACATTTTAGTATGAATATTCCAAGGCAGGACAGGAATCAGAGGCCTTTGTCCTGAAGTGTACCGATTATGACAAAAAAAATATATCAGAAATCGCTAATCCGCTAATGAGCAAGCGTGATGATCAATGTTCGTGCCTTCTCTATATGGGAAGAGGACTCTGCCCAGCAGTAGGATGTTTATAGCCTGGTATTAATATTATTTAATAAATAATTAACTACATGCATTTGAATGCAATGAATTATGTTTTAGAATTGAAATGAATAAATAATCTTTATCGTCGGTCAAAACTGCAATATTCATAAACACTTCAACAACAAAATGAAGCTAAAATTTAAATATAAATCGCAACCATTTATACAGTAAAATTCTCCGTTTATCTCCCCTTTATAACTGAACATTAACTTTATTTTAAAACACAACTCCATTTACAGATAATGAGAGTACATCAACTTTCGTTTATTCAAGTCGTTTAAAAGGTCTTTAATCTTTTCCTGAAAAATTACGTCTCAGAAAAACTGTTTTATCTTTGTTCTGAAGTTTCGGCGTACTCATAAATCAACTTTGTTGAAAAAAGTATTATGTTTTCCACTGCCCAAATTAGAAGTCTATAGATTATTAGGGTCCGGTACAAAAGTTGTTGTAATTGGGACTTAAGTGTCTCTTGTTTTACGACACTTCTCGCTTTTATTTCCCGAAGTTAGGTTTAAGATTGTTAGGGTATTGTGTCGAAAAAATACGAATAAAAGGACAGTTCCTGTTTATATATTTAAAGCTGTGCCCTGCTATTTCACATGCCTTGCTTATACCCTAAAATTAGTTACGTGATGTTCAATCGTATATAACCTTCTTCAACAGGTGGGCTATCAAACGCTGTTTTTTTATCCGACTTTTAAATTGTATCAGAGATTTCTGCGGTCATTCAAAAAAAATGTCGTCAAATTCCGCGAAATTTAAAAAACTCTGTCACTGATGTAAGTTTCGCAGATACATATTATTGTTGCATGTTCGTTCTTAAACTATTATTTGATGTTATTTACCTGAATATAGGGGTATAATGCTCATTAAAATATTCGGAATAGCAGAATACAAAACTAGTTTCGAAAAAAAAGTTGTTTTAAACTATACTAAACCGGCGATCCTGTTTTCACAATGAGGGTATAACGATATATTTTCACAAACGAACCAGACATAAATTAAGCCTTTTATCGGCACTGCCGTTGTAGTAACAGCGAAGTTAGTTTCATTTCAATTATAGTAAACGTGTAGTTATCCAAAGTTTAGTTGGAACGTGCAAAGCTAACTGAAGCTGAATATTTTAATTATTCCAGCCTTTGATACAGTTTTGTTGGTATATAATGACTTTAACTAACACGGTTTAGCCTACGACCCAACTATCAAAATAAATGCTTCTCTAAAATATACAAACAAACTTTCATATGAAAAAGCACTCGGAAGTAGGAAAATACTGGTCTTAGCATGATAAACGGTGTCAAATAACAACTATAAAATTAATGCTTCTCCAAAATATATAAACAAACTTTTATATAAAACCTAAAACTTACGGAAAGTAGGAAAAACTGGACTTAAAATAACACGTTCTGACAAATAAGTTTCAATGAATTGCTTTTAACAATAACTTCCATTTTTCTTCTTTTCCAAATGTTCAACTCAGGAAGAAATCAGATAGAGTAGAGAAAATAAATATAATTCTTCTTCCACAAGAAATTGAATTTTATCAAAAAAAATATGTATTGGCGTTACTGTTAAAAAAAATTGCATTTCTTACACAATGCTAAATATATTTTTTTATTCCTATAGCAGACGTTCGTACAACTCAAGTACAAAAATTAACGTCTATTATAAGTAAAAAAAAAACTAGGTGTATCTTTTATTTTCTCAATAAAACTTGTTCAAGATTTCGCCAAATTCTATCATTTTCTAGTTAAATTCGTGAAATTATTAGAATTAGTAAAATTACTGGAATTATTGAAATAAGTTCAAGAGTTCGTCTGAACTGAACAATAACAAGACTTACACAAAGCGATATGTGTGGATAATATGAGCTGAAATACAACCTCTAGGTGAACCGAAAACGGCTTAATCCGTGGAAGCTTTCAGAATATCTATAGGCTTCTGGGAATTCTCGATTTCGCTTTGACTGTAGAGGTACCTTTTGGTACCTTTTGCCGAACACCCTTTGTCGCGATTGCCTACGATTCGTTCATTTTCTGCTTCACGAGACATAGCTTTTACCCTGTCTAGGATTTTTCGAGAAAATATTGGATTGTGTCATTTTATTTTTAGATATTATAATAAGGAACTTCTATTTCTTGTATACTAATAATGTTTTAGGATATCTGAATATTAAGAAAAAAACTAGGTAGGTTTATGCCCATTATATCTGTCTATATCACAAAAATATTTACCTACATTTGCAGGTGTCTGCTTATTAATAAATATTTTAGTCTGCTGTAGCTATATTAAAACATTTTACAGTTTTAATTTAGGATATTCTAAGACAAGCAATTTATTTAAATTCCTGAATGTTCCAGAAACTTCAACATAGTACACCAATATATCAAATTATCGGATACAGCTAATATCCTTGAGCTACGCTGCATGTGCGCGCATAACTGCAACTTATTACTAAACAAACTTCCTGACCTCCTTTGTTTGTTTGCTCGTTTGTTTGTTCGACAATACACATCTTCAGACTTACAAATCGATAGCTGTTTGAAGGATGTGGTGTGGTTTACATCTCAGAGGCATACACAAACTTCCTTATTACCGTAACTCCGTGAGTCAATTTCCTCGGAAAAGTAAATAAATAAATAAATAAATGCGGACAACATCACATACATTGTTCTGAACCCAAAGTAAGTAGCTAAAGCACTTGTGTTATGGAATTCAGATACAACGAAGGTACCACAAACACCCAGACCCGAGACAATGTAGAAATGTGATTTTCTACATTGACCCGTCCGGGGATCGAACCCGGGACCTCAGAGCTAGCGACACCTTGAAACCGGTGCGTACGCCACTCGACCACGGAGGTTGTCAATAATTTTCATATTTAATACCTAGCCTATATTTTTGCCTCAACTCCATTCTATATATCTACCAATTTTTATGAAGATCAGATAAACATTTAAGACGTGATGCTGTTACAAACAAACAAACGGTTTTTGACGGGCCTGTTGTTCTAGCGGTTAGTGACCCTGACTGCTATACCGGAGGTCGTGGCCGGTGGTCGTGTGTTTGTGTGATGAGCACGATCATTTGTTCTGGTCTGGGTGTAATTTATCTATAATATGTATGTATTTAGAAATATATATGTATGTTTATCAGTTGTCTGGTTACCATAACACAAGCTCTCTTAGAGCTTAGCTTGGGATCAGATTACCGTGTGTGAATTGTCCAGGAATATTATTATTATTATAAACATAGAAAGCTGAATGTAAATCAGTGCATCAGCGATTCAAACAATCAACTACAAGTGGATCGAATCAGCACAGCTTCAAAATAATAGTTTCTCCTCTTAGATCATTTCAATGACAATAAGAACCAATTAGGAGGTACTCTGGGGATCGTTATAAATTTAAATCAGGAGCAGCGCACCCTTCGTCACGTTCACCGAGTCGTTAAATTCACTTAACCGATAAGATTGTGTTTGTTTATGGTGTAATCTATTGTTTAACTTGCTAAGTTTAACTTTGATGATAACGGGGAGATGATGTAGATGTAACTATGATTTAGTTTCTCACGCTGTGTGGGATGTTATCTATCAAGAGCGAGACGTTTGTTGGTTTACATTTATCATTATAAAAAAAAAATTGTGGGACTTATAGATTACGATAGATTTTGTAAATTGTGTCTTCCAATTTTTTTCAACATTTTCGATTATTTTAGCGTTTAGTGCATACAATAAGATATTTTCTATTCATCATCAATAAATTACTTAATCATTAAGATATCCAAACAGGGAGGAAACATTAAATATTTGTAGTGATATTTTGATTACTTAGACCAATAAAGTGCATGATCATAACACAACATAAAATATCATCACGCCTGTATTCCGGAAGGGTTAGGCAGACGTTTAGGTCCCATGTAATAGGGGGCGAGCCTATTGCCACCAACCGGGTACAAATCCAAAATCCGACCTGCTACTGAGAATTTCATAGAAAAATCCAATAATACCTTGGTCGACTTGGGAATCGAACCCAAGACCTCTAGCGTAGCAGTCGCACTTAGCACCACTAGGCCAACGAGGCAGGCAAAGTGCATGAACTTCTAGTATAATAGTAAAGATTGAAGTACCAGGATACACAAAGAAGTTTTATTGTTAAAAAGTTTTCAACTATTTGCCCTTGCTCGCTCGCTCAAGACTTGGATGCATATCCCGTTCCCAGTCAACTTCAAAGCATTCAACTTTTCTATTATTGAAACTTTTTCCAATTGAATATTTTTCTCTGGTATGAGGACTTATGTTGATTGTTGAGTTGTTACTATATAAAAACTGATTGCAACATGAAATGCTGGTACAGAAATAATTAGTGTTCATAATTTTTATGTGAAAATGTCATTATCAGCTGGGTGTACTGAAGGCGGTGCACTAAGTGTTTAAGTCAGATCAGAATCAGAGGATATCAATTTCATAACTTATATTAGGGGTAGAGGGGTAAAGGGTACATCTGGTCTAGATTAAATCTAGACCAGATGTACCCTTTACCCCTTTTAGGTCGATATACCCTATTGGTTTCTTAAGTTTACGCGAATGTTAGACATTGAAATAAAACTACTTTTTAGTGATTTTGTCGCGGTTCACTTTGATTTTAGAACCCAACGTTTCGATTACTTTGCAGGTATCAAAGTCACGGGCAGACTACTGGATCTAAATCACAATAAACCGCGACTAAATCCGTATAAAGTAGTTTTATTTAGATATACCCTTTCAGTAACACCCGGTCAATTAAGTAAAAAAGGATCTTCACTGACTTTATTGGCTACAACATTAGTAAAGGACTTATCCCATTCATTTAGAGATGAACTCTATAAAATGAGCATTCAAGCAACAGTTTAATGAACTTACTCCATTGAATCGAAGGCTTCACAGGCAATATAAAATGGCCGTCTTCTGTACGCAATAACTCTGTCCTTTCTTAATTCGCTACATTTTAAATAGAACCCAATGGTCCGTCGGATACTTTAAACCTAATTAGAGTATTCAGGATAAAGTTTGTTTATTGTGAGAACTGAATTCTTAAGAACTGCTCGTCCTTTTAATTCCTTAATGGTTCTTTGATGCGACTGTGAAAAGTTTTAATACGGCTAATGTGTTTGGATTTGTATTTGGATGCTTAATTTGTTGGAACTTTTGAATTTGATGATCTGTAAGACCAAAAAATTTAATGGTACTATTTTTAGCTCTATCTACAAAATCCTACTAATATTATAATTGTGAAAGTTTGTGAGAATGGATGTGTGGATGTTTGTTACTTCTTCACGCAAAAACTGCTGAATGGATTTTAATGAAACTTTACAATAATGTAGCTTATACATCGGAATAAGACATAGGCTTTAATTTAAAAAGATAGTGTATGAATTGTCATTCACGCGGGTGAAACCGCGGGGCACAGCTAGTTATAAAATAAAGTCGGGTTAGTTATCAAGACTAACTTAAGAACGGAATGACTGACTTTTATGATCTACTATTTGTCTCTGTCTTAATAGTGGTTAACTTATAAAACGTTGGAAAAAACGGCATTTCGGAAAAGGGAACTACATATTTACGCGGGTAAAATTCGGAGCACAGCTAGTCGATAACTTTTTACTGTTATTATGATATTCATAGAACATGTATTATTAATCTTGTACAATCCTTGAGAATACGGATCCGATTCGTGCTATTATAACAATGTATCGGGTTTAAACTGAGCGCTTCTCAGTATGTCAAGTGGTCTTTGACCGATAACCTTTACAGGTGGGTATCACTATAGAAATCAAAAGCATGAAAGAAAATCACTGACAGCAATCATGTACAATACCCAAAGCTATTAGTGTATAACTTTCGTAATTTTGAATGAGAAAATTATAAGCTTTAATAATAAAATTAATTGATGGAACGATATGACCTGAAAAAGGTAGTTGGCTCAAACTGGATGTAGAAGGCAAAGGTTGTTGTGACACAACTTGGGAGAAGCCTATCTCCAGCAGCGGACCGCGAACAGCTAAATTGAATATAATAACATATTTATTTTTATTCCGCGAACTATTATTTTTTAATAGCCAATGAAGTGTACCAAGGTAAAGCATAATATTTTCTGCTCTACCGCTATCATTAATAAACTTTATTGAAGTTCATTTTAACGGAAATTTTTGGCTGACTACTTTTCAGGATAGTGTCGAAATTATTGGGTATAAAAATCAGTTCGTCAGTTTATTGGGTAGGAAATTTTAATATCTACAAAAATATTTTTAACAAAATTTGGTTATGTATTTTTTTTTTAGTAAATTGTTTAATGTCTATATCCTGAGTTACCTTATGAAATAACGTATATAAAATGCACTTATAAATATAATTTGAAGCATATTTAACATCTACTACAATCGATTTTCAAGATAAAAAAAAAATCCTATAATTTAATTTTACACTTATGTCCTTTACCTTAACCTGACATGTTTTCTTGTACAAGCTTATTCTGACAACAAAAAACAATAGTTTCAAATGTCTTAATCTTAACGTATTTAACAGAGCACTAAGCTAACCAAACAGAAACAGTTAGTGGAGATGTCTCGTACGCAAACGATTATTGCTCACATTCCGAGCCCCATCGTCCTACATACAATCCCATGAAAAACAATGGGGCGGCCAAGTCAACTGCTATATCTCGTTTCCTGTGCTTTGTTTGTATAGTGTAGCGATGTGAAAAATATGTATAATTCAAGTGGAGTGTCTATTTTTATAAGAAAAGGGTCTCGGTAAGGTAACGTTTTTTTAAGTTCGCTCGAGTGAGTTGTGTTATGATTAATTTGTTTTCGGGTCATGGGTTCATATTCATAACAAATCGTGCGATAGTATGTTCTAAGAGTTTATGAATAAAACAAAGCAAGTATTTATAAGTAAAATATGAATAATGAATAGTTAAATATAGCTACGTGTAAAGACATCGTTGGACAAACCTAGTACGAAAATCATAAAACGAATTCTTTCATAAAATGAAACTCAATGTGAATGGGTTGAAACCGTTTTAGAAAACGGTTTTATTCATAATTCTGTTTTATATTACCTCCATTTATTTCATGATTCCTAAAAGATATGAGACCAGACTTAGTGTCGGCGGTTAGCACATTATAGTTTATGTCCTTCTGAAGAGTGCTATTTATTTTATTCTTAAATAAAATCCAAACATCCAGTTATAGATTCCATACCTTCCTTGAAAAGAATACTTCAAACCTGCATTATTTTTCTATTGCAATTGTGTATTAATCTGCAACGCACAAAGGAAGATACTGATTTTGGTGCTACCTCAAAATCTACTTGCAAAACATCGAAGTATTTCAAGCTAAATAAATGTATTACTAATCAAGTATTACCATACCTGTAGATGGCGTTACATTTCAATGTGGTGTTTAGTTTTACCTTATGATAAGATTATTTTTTATTTTTGTTATCCTACAATTTGTACCTAACGAGTCTATCTTCGGACAGCAGTGCAAAAAGCGTCATCAAATAAATGATTAAATAAAAATTATTGACATATCTCCAATATTTTTAAAGTTCATAGTTAGCTATACAAATGCTGGTATAATCCCTTACTAACGTCACCGAAAACAGTTATCTCCTAAGACTGGCGTCAGCACAACTGGAGGTTATAAATAACCCCTGTTATCCAAACTACACTCGATTAGCTAATTTGCAGAACTAGAACAGTTGCCAACTCCTGACTTCCTGAAGATACGGGACTTGACCAAAGTCCAAGACTTGGATAACATACATAACTTGTGAACTGTTTGTTGATAGAAGATGGGATTTGAGTTGGAAACGATATTTTAGGGTTGGGAAAATTTATCAAAAGTTTCGGTATTTCTCTTCAATTTTTAGTCAATTATAAATGTTTATTATATTATTTATATTTTAAGGAGATACGGATTTTCGGCTTTATTAATAGTTTTTACGTAAACATTTATTATGAAAGTAAATTCCAAGTTTAAGAGGACTTAAGGATACTTTTCTACTTAAAAATACACAGTTTTCACCATGCTGAAAAGGATGTATCTTTGCAACATACTTGAACGTTAAATGTGAACAAAATTTTAATCTTTTTATGTCTATTTTTATACCATTTCCGAAGGTTACATTTAAAATCTTGTATGTAAAGGTGGTCTTTACTCAGCTGAACCCTGAGAACAATACAACAAATACCCTAGTTTTTAAAATACATAGAATATTTTACAAAATTTAATCTCGTCCCATTATAGTACCTGCAAACAAACGTATGCAAACGGAAGCATAGTTTTGTTCTGTTAGAAAACTATATGCAGATATTTGCGTGCTCCGGAATAAATTTACAAAATTGTACTTTTGATAAATCGCCTGTGTGCTTTAAAATCCACGTGTTTTGGTTTGAGGTCAATAATTTGTGGTTATCGAGCGGGTTCTGAATTGCTAGTTAAATGGCTAAATTAGTGTTACATTTATTTTTGGGTTTATTGAGTAATTTTTGGGCAATATTGACCTTTAATCTTTGACCTTTTTTGAACTGCCTCGTTGGCCTAGTGGCGCTAAGCGCGACTGCTATGCTAGAGGTCTTGGGTTCGATTCCCAATTCGATCAAGATGATATTGGGTTTTTCCATGAAATTCTCAGTAGCAGGTCGGAGTTTGGATTTGTGCCCGGTAAGTGGCAATAGGCTCGCACATATCGGCGAACTGTGGGTGTACATTGGTACACCTCTGCCTACCCCTTCGGGGATACAGGCGTGATGATATGTTATAATTTTTACCTTTACATGCAACAATTTTTCTTCTGTACTACATAGACATTTGATATTTGAACCATTTTATATGTAAAAAAGAGGGAATCATAAATTATTACTCTGTATAATTATTAGCACAGGAATCCGTTCAAGCACGATTGTGGTGGATTAATTACACCATGTATGTTGTAAATCTCATAATAATGACGAGGTTTTATTCGTAAACATTAATATGTAAAATATTCAACAAACATCATTATCTTATTGGTAAAACCATTAAAACGATATTAATACCTATATTTATTTAAACCTCATTAAGTACATTATAACCGAAGATTTTAATTAGTAATATTGGATACTGAAAATAATGTTATGTAACTTTTAAGGAATGGTTAAATGCTAATTAATCTTCACGAGACGAAATTAAGCGCTTTTGGTTTACAGGCTTTAAGGTAATTATTTTGTTTATTTCATTATGTACGTACAATAATAGGTTTTAAATATATGGTTAAAAACAACATTCAGAAACAAGCCCTAACGAAAGCCTATTTTATTAGTGTGGGTAACGTTATTGACACTAGTGCGTTCGCGCCATGCTCGTAAGCTGTTTGTATAATGCTCGATCGGTGCTCGTTCGTCAGATTTGGAGGCACCCCAAAACATAATAATACTTCGACAAAATTCTGGGCAAAAGCCGTACTGTCCAATTCTAAAATTAGGATAAAGTAAGAGTAACAAAAATCAGACAGAATTGCAAATGGTAAACCAGACTAGAACCTCTCGTCTATAGAAATTATTTAAAGCCTGATTTATGGTAAGTCCTTTGGGCTTCTAGCCAGAGCTAACATTTTAAGTAAACCACAGCCGCACAGCGCAGCTAATGGCGACCTAGCTAGCGTCGGCTTAGAGATGAGCGGGAAAATCAAAGAAATCGAACCTATACAATATGCTTCTGGTGTTTTACAAACGAAAAGTATCTAAAGGTAAAGACTGGTCTGTTGGTCTGGTGGTTAGTCTGACTGCTGCAGAGGTTGTGGTTTCGATTTCCACCCAGGACAAATCTTTGTGTGATGAGCACGATCAGTTGTTTGGGGTGTATTTGTTTTTTTCTAGTAGCTTTCGTTTTATGACACATTTTGAGTATAACTTATCTATAATATGTATGTACATCAGTTGTCTGGTTACCATAACACAAGCTCTGCTTTGCTTGGGATCAGATAACCAGATCAGATAACCGTAAATTATTACTATTTAGAGTTTTTGTTGGCACCTATAACAGAATCTTCTTGTGTATCAGATGAAATAAATATTTCCAATTTATTTCCAAGCAAGATTGAAATAAATTGCTATTAGATATTGGAAAAGTTTAAGTCTATACCTGTCTTTTTCTAAGAATTATAAATAATAAATATAGAATTATTGTAAACGCAGACAGTTCGATGTGGGTTCGTGTGTAGGTTGAGTACAATAATAAATGAATACAATAAATAGGGATTTACTAGAAATATTAATAACAATCGTCGTAGAAGTCTCTTACACGTAGGTAGGTTACAATTTGAAAATAATCCCTTAAACTTTTCTAGTACTACGAATGATTAGACACTCTCTGATAATAAGATATTTGAAATAATTCTTTCAAAAAAACCGACTTCAAAATAAGCCTTGTATGGTTTTCTGATGGATCCCACTATACCATAACTGGATCATTTGATCCAAAAAAAATTACATTATTTGTACGATTGGTGAACGATATATATATTTGAACTTGTGTTTTAATTGGTTTAAAATAATTTCAAATGAGCAAATTTTCAAATTTAAATTATTTCCAACTACTCCTGTTTTTATAAGTTAGTTATATCAATTGAGTAAGACGGGTTTTAAATCAATAATTTTCGTAATATTTTGGAAACATTACGAAAATTTAAATTTTTAAATGGGACCACACGGAAAGCCCCACCTCTCAAATAAAAAAAAAACATCTAAATCAGTTCACACAGTTAAACATTCTGTCTAATGTAACAAACATACCTAACAAAAATATTCGTATTGAGTACCTCCTTTTTGAAGTCGGTTAATGAGTCTGACACACATAATAATATAAAAAAAGCCTGTGGTGAAACTATGAGCAGCTACGTCAGTTTATCTAAAATTGTTATTTTGACACATATATCTAACGCTAGGTTTATTTAATAACATCACATTTAGAGTATTATTATTTGAAAAATATAACGAAAATTGATGATTTACAACCCCGTCTTACGCAATTGATGTAACTAGCTCATACAAATATGAGTGGTTCGAAATAATTTTGAGCATTTAATATTACTTTAAACCAATTAAATGTCTAAACCAAAAAAAAATACGTTCAAATATATTATGTCGTTTATCAATCGTACAAATATTTTTTTTACTCTATAATATAGTAATAAGCAAATAACAAAAAACATAAACCAAAGCTCACTAAATAAGTAACAAAGAATACAACATAATTAATAATTATTAATTAAATATTATTATGAAAACATACATATTAAAATTAAATAAAATTCAATAATCGAAATTAAAATAAGTTAGGTCCGCAACGAAATTGGTTTGCTGTTCATTACCGTAATAATTTCCATCATTAACAACCTTATTTAATTTAATTAATAATCCATTTATTTTATTAACTCTATATTTTTGTTTTCTGATTGTTATTTTTGATATCTGATTTCGGTTTGGGTTTGTGTTTATATTGTGCTGTGTTATTCGAAATAAAAACATGAAAAGGTTGTTTTTTTTCTGACTTGTTCACTTTGTCAGGGCTTTTCATCAAAAATTAAATACCGCGTGCGAGCATAGCGCGAAATCCGTGACGAAAGCCAAAGGCTCACATTTTTAATATCAGACATCGGCTCTCATGCAAAAAAACAAAAAACGAAAATTTTCACAAATCAGTTTAAAATGTTTTGATGTCCCACTGTTGGGCAAAGGTATGTGTTTACCTTTGCCCAACAGTGGCACATCCCTCTTCTTCCACTTGTCTCTCAATTATAAGGTTCAATGAACTTCAAAATCTCAGCATAATTTAGGGTTAAACAATTAATACTCTACGTGTAAACTAATCAGATTAGCGACTAATTAAATAATATTTTATAAGACGCAGAATCAAGATGGTTCTGTCGACAACCATTTCCCTAAGGTGGCTTAATTAAAAGCCAAAGTTTCCCGCCTACATTTGTCCCTGATTTATTGGGCAGGTACGTGAATTATTAATCGAATTAATTTACTTTAGATCGATTCCCTTTTGTTGTAAAAGGAGTGACCGATATTGTTTTGGTGGGTATAGTTCGAATAATTGATGGGGTGTTTGTAGCTGTAGTTTTTGTTTGGTATATTTATATATTCCTTTAACTGTCAGGTATTATCAAGTCATCACCATAATTTACAGTAGATAGAACTTACTGTGTCAATTGTTTTCTGGCTCCCGTAGATTATAAATAAGGTACCTATGTATTTGTTTAATGCCTGGATTATTATCTCTTCAACTTTTTACCACAATTTCCACCACGACCCGTTTATCATTTCTTATAGATATGCTATGATATTTCTTGCATACCTTATAAATGTTCACTCACATTTAAATCAATACTTTCAAAGTTTGAACATATTAACGAATAATCAACTTTGTTGTCAACAAGCTTCATTTTTCGGTTTTATTATGAAACATAACAATGCGAACATACTATATAATCACGCCTTTTTCCCGTAGGGGTGTGCAGAAACCACTTCTTTCCACTTGCTACGATCCTACACACTTGTTTTGCTTCGTCCACTTTCATTAATCCCTTCATACACGCTCTTCGGTTTAGAGTAATAATGACACAACAATATTGAATTCAGCATTTTGCTCTCATTGAATCTAACAATCTCGGATTGAACTAACAATAAGACTAATGAACAGCAATTATAACCGAAATGCTGAATATACTGCATTAGATTAGTTCGAAAATTTATCTCTAAAATTAATTGGTAAGCGAATCAGACCAAATTACGCTGTGATTGGCTGATCAAATGCTGTGACGTAACCAATTACTTAATTATGTCAACCTCAGGTGATAGAATTAATCTAATACGATATATATGTACGTATAGATAGACAAATTGATGTGTGTGTGTGGAAAATTCGTCTATTGAAATGTTGATAACAATATCAATGATAGCAGATGACCAGGTACAATAATAATTATAATATCCTGGGACATCTCACATACAGTTATCTGATCCCAAGCTAAGCAGAGCTTGTGTTATGGTAACCAGACAACTGATAAACATACTTATATATTTCTAAATACACACATATTATATTAATCTAGATTAATATAGATAAGTAAAACGCTAGAGGTCTTGAGTTCGATTCCCAGGTCGACCAAGGTGTTATTGGGTTTTTCTATAAAATTCTCAGTAGCAGGTCGGAGTTTGGATTTGTGCCCGGTGAGTGGCAATAGGCTCGTTCCTATCACATGGGACCTAAACATATCGGCGAACTGTGGGTGTACATTGGTACACCTCTGCCTAACCCTTCGGGGATACAGGCGTGATGATATTATGTTATGTATGTTAATAAAATCCAGACACAACAAATGATCATGCTCATCACACAACATTTTTCCTGGGTGGGAAAAACCCACGACCCTGGTACAGCAGTCAGGGTCACTAACCACTAGGCCAACAGGCCCGTGTAAAAGTAGTTTAGTTCTTTTGTTTGGATTTAACTTTGTTCTTTCTGTGAATATCAGTATGAAAGCATGTTTCTATACACATAATAAAATATTTTCTTTTTGCAAACACTGTAAAGGTTTTTTATAGTTTTTACTTATATCTTCTTCATTCTGTATATTACTATTCTACGTCTTTATTTCTTTGGAAGACAATCAAGTTATGACTATATTAAAGTTAGAATATAGTCGTCTTAATAACCTACCTACGTGTTTTCTCAACCTAAAATATTTTATCATTTGACTCACATAATCAAATACTGAACCTTATTTTTGCTTACTTTTGTTTTTATTCCAAGTTCATAAAGGTCAATGAAAGGAACGAAACTTTATTGTTTTCTACGGTCCATCCATCTTCAGCTATATTTAGCTCAGAAAAGTTTGCAACTAAGATTTACGTATAAGATATCATGTTTGTATGGAATTCATTATTTTCTGGTACATTTTGTTCTATAAGACATTTGTATTTTGTTTTATGTACTAGCCCGTGACTTTGCCTGCATGAGTGTTGGTAGTTGCGGCAAAAATTGCCCGAAAAATACATCTATTCAATAAACAAATAATAATAGACATGATTTAACGACCTAAATATGACGACCTCTGTGGTCGAGTGGCGTAAGCACCGGTTTCAAGGTGTCGCTAGCTCTGAGGTCCCGGGTTCGATCCCCGGACGGGTCAATGTAGAAACTCACTTTTCTACATTGTCTCGGGTCAGGGTGTTTGTGGTACCTTCGTTGCTTCTGAATTCCATAACACAAGTGCTTTAGCAACTTACTTTGGGTTCAGGGCAATTTACTCGTATATGATGATGTCCTCATTTATTTATTATTTAAGTTATAATACACGACTTTTATAAACCTTATCCTTTGATGATTCATATATATGCTATGTTACAAAAGCCAGGTTTCGTATCATAACAATTTGACAATAAATTACGTGATGGTCAAACAACTCTGAGATGCCAGAAGTTTTTCTATTACAGCTAGAAATACGTTAATATTTCAATAAAAGTAAACAAACTTATGGAACCACTCTAGGCCGAGTTCGGGATTTCTTACAGATACAAAAAATACTTAGGATTTTATTATAAAAGTTCTTGACTAAAAGTCAGGAAAACTATTAGGGAATAATAAAAAAAAACAATTTCAAACTTAATACGATTTTTCTATAACCTGTATGTACCGTAACCTTCTGAAGATATCGCTATTAGCGATAAGACCGCCATGGTACGCTTTACTATTGATGGTATTTGTATTTATTGGTTTCTTAGGTTTACGCGAATGTTAGACATTGAATAAAACTACTTTTTACGGATTTTTTTCGCGGTTTTAATTTTAGATTTTTGTTCCCGACGTTTCGACACCTTTGCAGGTATCATGGTCACGGGCAGACTGAGATGGCGTTCGTCTTGACAGAAGATGTTGCTCGTTCTACCTTCATATTTTAATTTTTAAAGGTGTCGAAACGTCGGGAACAAAAATCTAAAATCAAAACCGCGAAAAAATCCGTTAAGTGGTATTTGTATTATTATTTAATTTTAATGGTATACAAAAAAGAATATTCTATCTATCTATCTTCTTTACATTATTGTAAGAAATTCGTGATGGTTAGACAGTTTATAACTCAAAAACGAGAGCACCGATTTTCATGATCTATGATTTCATAGATTTGTCTCTACTACCAATTACCGATTTACTGTATTTAATAAGCATTGTCAAAAGAAATACATTTTGCGAGCATGGGGACAAGGTACTTACGTGGTAAAACCGCGATGCACATTTTAAGTGTATGACAGGAAATAATAAAGTGAAGAGATAATAAAACAAGCATAGTAAACTTATACATTATTCAATATCAATGTCCTATTCAATAGAACATTAAAACAGGCAGTTATTCTGGGAAACTCGATACTGTTATATTTTAATGCTTTTTTATTGACGTCTAGTGCAATAATTCTGTCTATATGTTTAAAGAAAGGTATTATAACTTTGATGTGTACTGACACATCAAAGTTATAATACCTTTCATAGACTGATAGACAGACTGCTGTCTATCATTCTATGGCATCGCAACTTCTAAACCTACTAATAACGCTAATGAGCTATGCAATGCGTGTTTTTTTTTTACTGAAAAGTGACGTGAACGAGATGGTAATTAGCTTTAATATATTGATGTTCTGTTCGTCGTTATTAACCTTTGTTCTTCTTTTTTCAGGTACGTATAGGAGAGTCAACTTAATAAGAATTAAATTCTGATCGCGGACATGAAGGAGAGTATACCTTACAGTAATACAAAATAAAGCGATAAAGGCAAAAAAGATGGAGGACTACATCAATTCCATCATCGGGCTGGGGTGGTGCGGTATATACCTAATTCATGGAAAAGTCTAAAGTGAATTTTACACAATAGTGTATACGTTTTAAAATAATTTATTAGTCAATCAATCAATTAAGTTAGTACACAATTAAATCTAATATAAGAACAAACTCTAACTATACTAAAATTAAAACTTACATAAATAACATAGTAATACTCAGTAGTATAGTTATACTTGGAAAACTAAAGAAACTACACAAAAAACAAACTCAAAAGCATAATATTTGTTTGCTATAACATTATTTTATAACCATTAATTATTTATTGTTATTCTACTAAGTGCACTTCTTTAATGATTTACTCTTATAAACACAATTACAAAAACACTCGACAAAATAATTGACGCCACCTTAATTTATTTAATAGTCTCTTGTCAACTTTACTCTTGCGGTGAAGCAATTAATTAATTCATTAATAGATAATTATTGCCATTAGTACAGAGTTTACAACTCAATATTGTGTTACAAAGTTTTTGACCGCGTCTGCCTGTAGTTTTCGACTGATTAATGCGGCTCCGAATGTACTTTAAACTAATACGTGTAAGTAGGTTTTGAAAAACAAGTAAGCGGCTCAAAAATGTGTAAAGTTCTGTGTGAATGGGGATATCTTTCCCATATGTTATGTGTTTCTTTATATTATCTATATGATGATATCTGAAGAGGACTTTATATTATACTTGAAAGATGAAAAAAAGACTTGTAAGGTAAATTATTGTTATATACTATTTTTATCATGATGAATCGTTAAAGCAGAGAAAAGAAGTGGGCATAAATCCCTACATTTGCCCACTTTCGGGTTATTTTTCCTAAGTTTTTTTTTTTGGTCACGGGTAGCTAGTGATGTCAAAGAATAACTTGGAAAGTATATCAACATTGGAAAAGGTAGAAGCGGCCTTTCTCGCCTTAGCAACATGAAAGGCCACAGCTACATAGTAATATTCTGACAGCAATGGTTTCCCACGCCAACCTAACTAAATTACGATAATAAACAATTCGATTTAACCACATCAAAGGTATAACTCAATATTAATTATGTATTAACTCAGGGAATAAGCAAAATGCAGACGTATGCCTATTATAATAATGTTCATTATTGTTTGCTTTCCTTAACTAGCTGTAATATCTTAACATGCTATTATCTTAAGAAACTTTAGGTAGATGTACGTGTGTGTAATAGGTATACATAATTAATTAGTAAATAGAAACATGTACTTAGGTATTTACAAAGTCTAGCTATAGAGTAAGGTAATGTAAGCAAAATTTGTTAAATTAATTTGATACGCTAAGGGGCACAAATATGATTGTAATGATTCAGGTAACTATACGAAACTTAATTTAAGTTTTTTAAAATGAAACTACTTTTGACGGATGCTATCGCGGTATTTATTTACGTTTTAGTTTCCGACGTTTCGATGCCTTTGCAGGTGTCATGGTCACGGGCAGAAGGCCAGACATTATTTTAGGTCATCAATGCATTTTCCACAGTTAAGTCACTGTAATCTGTGTAATTTACACTTATACATAATTAAAAAAGAAAGACGACATTCTTATACATATTTGCCAGAACATAGCCAAAAAAAAAACATAGTGATAATATAGGCGAAAAATAGTAAGGCTAAATTAGTTG
Source organism: Autographa gamma (assembly GCA_905146925.1). Classification (NCBI taxonomy): domain Eukaryota; kingdom Metazoa; phylum Arthropoda; class Insecta; order Lepidoptera; family Noctuidae; genus Autographa; species Autographa gamma. The sequence goes on along the minus strand of LR989868.1, from coordinate 3,552,068 downwards.
CTAACTATTGCTGTCCTTTTCTCACGCTATATGTTAGTAAAAGTCTGCAAATTTCATGTTCTTCTCCTTTCGCGAGTCTGCTGGAAGAGATTTCTTTTAGAAATAAGCAGTACCTTTGTACATGTTTTCTATTATGTGCTGTTCCATTTTTCTTTTCCTGTTTGTGTGCATAAATTGTTAAATAAATAAATAAAAGGTAGCTATAGATTTATTTAGTTTGCGTAAAAGGGAATCATATAACATGAAGGTACAATATAGGTTAGGTACATCAATATAGTTTCAAACAAGTCTTTCGTAGATACTTAAACCGTTTAATAAAAATATTAATCTAAAACTAATTTCAGTTTTGCTAATGATCAGGAAAAAATATTGGAATGTAGGTCATATAAAAATCGAATTAAGATTCAAATTACAGTAACGATTGAATAATGGATTCACGAATCGTTTTTGATGATATCAAACAGCAATCCATAGCAAAGTTCAGAGTCGTAATTAAAATGTCTTTGTCGAATTCAAAGTGCTTATAAATTGTGCCTAAATGAAATGAAAATTGTGTGAAGGATTCGTGTTGGCATGAGCAAATTTTTACGTTGAAGCTATTTTGCATAGACGATTGCTATAATTTAATTCAAATTATAGTGATCATGCCTTTGTAATATAAGGGGTATTATCTAACATATGAAAGCCAAGCGATAGCGAATGGATAGTATTTGACAGTGATCATTTGCAACCAGACCTTACAAAATAGTTTGTATGGCGTGCGGATGAGCACGAGCACGAAAAATAATTGCAAATCATATGATCTCCTTGCTATTTATAACTTAGTTATAAATAGAGGCTGATTAAGTAACAGCATACTGATATTGACACGGATATTCTGGCTGTCAAGGATAGTCGATAGTTTGCTGTATCAAAATGTGGTAGTAACATATTCTAGGTTATGGATTATTGTCAAGTGATTGTTGTAAGGTATAATAAAATAATACTTCTTATTAAAACAGATTTCAACCCCGTGCAAATCATGGGCAGGTTGATGTGGTATTAGCCTAGACAGTAGATGTTGCTCGTTCTTTCTTCATATTTTAATCAATCATTTGTAAAAATACTCCTATAGGTTGCTTTGGCAGACAAAGTGACCCCATCAAACTACAATATTATAATGCAATATAACTTCAGCGTTACGTGTCTCTACAATTAGAACCGCGATAGTTTCACGTCTTGTTTGTCGTGTAGTCATGGCAACTACAGTGCCAGAGTTCAATAGTGTCAGTTTAATGTTATTTGACTTCTGCATAATTGCAAAGATATGCAGGGTGTTACTGAACGGGTATATCTATCTAAAAGGGGTGAAGGTATATCATATGCGGAGTCAGTTTACAAAATTTTAGTTCATAAAGAGTGAATTAAATAACTGATGACCAGTTTTTCGCATCAAAAATCAGAACGTAATAACAGTTTGTACAATATTCAGATATTTAACTTATACTCTAAGTAAATAGTATTTATCTCACAATAATAATTGATGTAGCAATTACTTCATTCTTATTCTTATCATTATTTTATAAATCTAATTTAATTAGACTTTACTTACCTGCAATGTTGGATTTTTGAGGGAGATAATAAATAAAAAATAATATTGCCTAAACTAGATACTGTGTTATTTTCTACGTTAAAAGCCAACGTAACATAATCCTTTCTAACCAACGGACCAACTTACATAGCGGAGAATCTTCAACAAAACGGTCAGTTACGGAAGGTCTAAATTCATTTAAGATTCATTACTTGCCATGTTTCTCTTATAGACATCCGCATTTAGTATTAATAAACCCCTCAGTGCGGTCAAGCCTGTGTTTAATTTCCGGCGAAGCTAATTGTCTACTAGTAGCTAGCGGGTAGTCGTAAAATGTGGGGTCTGATTCACGACCAATGAGATTCAGAATTTGGGTCTCGGACTTATGTATGGTCAGCCACAAATCACTGAAGACCATAACTTGCGAAAATGAACCTTACGGCATTGACTTAAAGGTGGTATGGCGCGAGTGGCATCACTGATGTGTGGTTGACTGTACAGTTGCTAATTGCTGGATCTGGTCTGGATGGAATAGCAAGTGGGGACCTTTGATATTTATTGGTTCTATCAATTTACATAGGTTTAGTAAGTAGGTACCGAAATATTATTCCGATTTTCTATGCTGCTCTACTCTGAGCTGGCATAGGTCACGTTTCTTCTTAAATTAGTCAACTAGAATTGGAGAGAAGTACCCATTGCTTTAGTTCTTAGAATCTGAAATCTTTCTTCTTAGTTCTGTTTCCAGCAGTGGGATGTTTATAGGCTATAATTATTATTATTGCTTTAGTTGCGCATCTTTTTATTTAGCTACAATGTACACAATCTACACGTCTTAATTATCTACATTTAAACAGTAGTTAAAAATCATAACATCAACTGGTACTGAAAAAAAATGCGAGGGATGCGGTGGACAATTGTTTAAAAAGCAAATTACACTTTCTTTACCCAAGAACCATAACCCTAAAAAGCTCTTACAGTCTGGTTTTATTTAAAAAATAATGTTCAAAACAAAACAGGTGAAGGTAATTCTAAAAAGCATACATTTTGAATAATATTTGCATGTAAAATGTTTACGAACCGTAAAAAGACGTCTATTGAGATTTATAACTTCAATTTGCAGGCGACATAAAGTTATATTGGCACATTCAACAGTTTGCGAACCTACGAATATACATATAAAACATTATTACGTTGTTATTTTTATGAACGTTAACTGTGTCACCCAACTTTGTTAAATTCGTACTCAGAAAGTTTAGTCTTCGTTAGTAGCTCTATAATGACGTCACTGGATGTACTTAGTTTTTGAGATTAGAAAATAAGAAAGGAAATGTAGCTGGTTTACTATTACTCCCAGTGAGATTTCACCTACCAATCATAGTTCCTTTTTCTCTAATTATCTATAATAAATCTCTTGAACATTTGATGATTTTGTAAATCCTCTCAATTCTCAAGTAATGGACTAGTCATCTTTAAATTACATTCGACGATTTAACTTCAGTATGTACCTCTAAAATCAGTATTTCAAACATAACAATATCAGAGGCAAATAATGTTGACAATCAACAATCAAATCAAAAATTATTTCTTTTACTTAAGCTACTAAGTAGCGCTTATCAAACGTCAAAATTATTGCAAAAAGCACCCTAAAGGTCGGTTCATATAAAAAAAAATAAAGTCACAAACTTTAATCATAACTTTAAATTTTTGGTTTCCGTGCAGCATCCTGTATATACCGATGAAATTATAAAGCTTGCCAAAGATTTATCCGCACGTTGGTTTCAGTTCATATGCAAAGCCAAATTGATTCTCCCCTTTGAATTTTTGCACCTGCCGTAGGTGTATGGATTTTTTAAATTTCCCATCCGTGTTGCTATGGGCGGATCATATTTTTGTTATAAATATGAAAGATTAAAAGAAAAATTGCGTGTTGCGTGTTCGAGACACGGTTTGTTACAGAAAGTTGCGTTTTATTAATTGTGTGTTGGTTCATTGTTATTCTGTTTATTTTGCAGTGTGAGCTAATTCAATATTTTTAAGGTGACTCTTAACATATTTTAGCTATGAGTGATAAATAAGAACGTTGAATACGTTTTTTTTATGAATAATCTTTCCCAATTTATCGAAGTATAATAAAGATTCGTAACTCTAATTTATGTAGATAAAAAAGATCGAAAACGTTCCTAATAAATTAAAATAGCAATATGAACTTAACTTACCATAGATCTATGACCATAGATTATACTTAGCACTAATACATAACACTATGTAACTTCAGTCGATAATCAATTACCCATTCTACTTAAGAACCATAATAAGGTAACAAAATACAATGCACAAGAATTAATACAAAATCAAAACCTTCCACTATTTCCACAATCAGTTTCCAATACAGCGCTCAACAGAAAACTTTGAATTCTATTACTTTAAGAAAAAGTTTCTACATAATCTTGTTGTAGACGCAAATCACTTAACTGCTATCGTTGGAACGCTTTGTACAACCATTGTCTGTACCATGATCTCTCCAAGCAGTAGCGTTGCGGCTGTGGAAGCGAGACGGCGCTCTACATTGCATAGCGCTGTCCCGCTCACTCAACGGCGCCAGCCTTGCTTTAAAAGCTCATGGTAGGTTGGACTAACATATAAACTAAAGCTCAACATTCTGATTTAAATTAGTTTTATTAGAGTAGAGTGTTGTGGCTTAGTTCGATCTGTAGCGCTGTATCTGGAATATCCATTGAGATGTGAAAGGAATTGTTCTTGCATGAAAGAGGCGTTTTGTTTGTCTGTCTTGAATAATACTCATGTATTTAATTGTTATTTCAATTTCAAGTAACACTGAATTTGAAGAGCAATACATGTAGAAGGTGTAATTATTACTACCATAATGCTATTATAATATGGACGGTAAGATTTAGCAGTGTTTCTTATTGAGAAGAATGAGTGTAACTAATTAGCGTAATGTTTTTGTAATTTCAAAGACTTTCTTCCTAATTAAATATTTAATAATCTTTTGTTCTATTTATTAATTTTTAATTATTTGTTAATATATTAAGTACTTCTTACAAATGCCACACGTGTCTTAAGACCTATAATAGATTGAAGAATGAAACGGTATGAGAAAATAGCTCAATTTCCTCAATTCCAACATGATTTACCGTCATAACATCTCCACAACTTAACACAAACGCAGTACTAATAATGAAATACGAAATTAGTTGAACTTTAGATAATACAAACACATCTCTCCATTTCTCAACGCGTTGGCTTGGGATGTTGATAACACTATTTCCTTGCAATATGCAGAACTGACGATGTGACGTCACACTGGATTACTGTATTTGCAAGTAGTACCATCATGTTGGGTAACTTTGACCCACTTTATGAGCTTTTTTTAAAATTACGTATAGAATTCTTAACCAAACTACTGTGAAATGAATGTTTTTAGTGGCTTTACAATGCCTATTTTTAAGAAATAAAAAAAATAAATCTTTTTTTTAAACTACATCTTTATAATCATTGAAAATTCAACGAGGCAAAGTTTTACGGTGACTTGGGTAACATTACCTCACACACTTAATGATACGGATTTTGCTGTTTTAAATTAGGTTTTGTTATATTTGGTGAGTCTTAACCCTCTTTTTATGCCATAATATGAAACAAACTAACATTAGAAACAATATTTTTTTTTTTTTCTCAAAGGTTTACGGTTGAAAACATGAAAAATAAAGTGCGCAGTTAGGGAAATCACAAGTTTTTAAAAGGAGACGGGTTTTTAGAACTTATTAAGATCTAATCAGTCTTATAAGTCTTTTAAATTGTTCATTAATAACAAAACTAAGTTATCAAATCCTAATCAATTATAAAAACTAACATAAAAATCCAAAATGAAAATAACAAAATCAGCTCTTTACCAGCCTTACTCTCCCTATTCCATACAAAGAAAATCATCATCAATGATAAAAAAAAATCTTTCTTTTGGTCACTTTAGTAGTAGGCAAATATTTCACGACATTTTTTGGGAAACAGCGTATAATATCAGGCTTATTAGGCAGCTTTCAACCCTCCATCACCTTCTGCATGAGCGACATTTTAAGCTTTTTACCATCGAAATGTATAATAATGATGTAATGTATAGAATTTTTTTTTTACCTACTTTTTTCGCGCCATGTTAATGTAAGTTTACCTTTAAAAAAAATATATTTAAGTTTCCCCAGTACGTTAGTGGAGTTAGTTCAAACTATCAGTGTAACTATGACCCGAGTCAAAGTTACCCGGATTTGATAGTTCTAAAGGACCCGATGCACAATTTTGCTAATATTAACAATATTCATAAAAATATTGCGAAAATTTTAATTGTATTTAAGTTTTTAAACTTTAATTTATTGTCTGAACTGAAACTCACCTTTATTCAGCGTCTAAGAATCGCAAAGCAACAAAGTTTTTTGAGCACTTTTAAAAAGACGTTGCGCACAGCCCGCCGTTTTTATTTTATATCTATGGATTTTTAACATTTATCAAATAATGGCATTAGATGGGTTTTAACGAAGCCCTTTATGTATCTAATAAAAAATATTTCTATGCGTAAAGTTTTGTACAGAGCCAGAAAAAAAAAATATTAAACGGAAATGGAAGTTGTGAGTCAAAGTTGTACTGAAAGCTTAAGTTACCCAGATTGACCGTAATAACTATTGGAGATAGTTGTTGTAATAGTTGAAGAAAGTAAAGGGAGATCTCTAGCTAAAGAAGTATCTTTAGCTCGTGGTTTTATTATAATGTTTCGTTACAATTATGTTTAACTTTTTATTAAAAGAGTATTGATAGAATTCAAAGAAAATAATTGCGGATTTTTATCTTAAATGCTATGAAATTTTAAACGGACATGTTATCTAAACATTTTTTAAAATTAGAACAGGATGTCCTCGAAATTAACGAAATAAATATTATTTATCATCTGCATAAATAAGTTTTAAACGTGTTAATCTATTCATATACTCATTTTATCATAATCGTTTATGACTAAAGGTCTACCAAAACGTTATTAGTCTCAAAAATAAAATCACACAAAATTCAAAAAATATTTTCCATAAAAAAGCACATGTTTCAAAATCCTGTCTTTGTCAGTCTTCCGTCATTCATTCTCACAACAATGGCCGCCAACATGGTTGCATTTGAACGAATGATTAACGGTTAACCGCGCAAGTATTAGCCAGTCTAGCGTGATTGTATGGACACCCGCATCCCTTTATGTGATAGAAGGTTCTATTTGCGATTACAATTCACGGTGATAGCTCATTTCCTGAAGCACTTTTGCTTAAAAACTTAATATAAATCGTAAGACCAAAATATATTTTTAGTTGCCGATTAACTAATTTAAAAAGATGTGATTTTAAGAGTTTAATGTGTCAATTTTAGTCGCAGTCATCTATGAAATAAAGACTTAAGTGTTATTTCTGCTTTTGTCGTGAATGTACTGCCAAATTTTATTGTCATGTTTTTCGACTAATTTAATTATTTTGGTAGCTTAACTTCAATATATCTAAGCGTCATCATCATATTTACATCTTTCTAGCACCTAGTTTCTTCCTAATACTCATAGCTCTACATATTCTCCTCTTACTTAGCTACAAGCTCAATTAACACGAATAAAACGAAGGTTCCGCAACAGTACAGTAATCCTACAAATCCTGCCGACACCGTGTTTACTTCCACACAGATCGTACGTGCTGTTGCCACCATTCACCTTCCACCTGTATCACATTTCTAGAGAATCAATAGCTTACCATCCTGCATTACTGGGAATAAACAAATGAATAATTTAATACTGAATGTTGATGGGACCTCATCATGTCTGTTATAGTTGGTATGTGAGAGAGATGGTGCTATCTGTTTATATAACTCTGTCTTTTTCTAACGCAAAATTAGTTAGCTTTTGGGTCGAAACTACAAGGTTTCTTTTATGTTATATCCAATTACATAATATTCGCAGTTGTGTTATTTTAAGCTTCGATATTCATATATCGAAGTCCTCATGGACTCTGACGCTCTTTTGGTTTATGACCACAAGTTTTCACAAACCGGGTCAGATGACCCAATGACCTCTTGAATGCCAAACCCAATGAATCTTCAAGATTAACCCAGCAAAATAAAAAGTCATTTGCCTATCAACAATCTTCTGATCGATAATCGTAATTTTATAACGTGGCTGTGCTAAAATGAGTGGCACGCCTCATAAACTTGTTGATAGCTTCAGGGCGGAGGCTTTCATTTGCATTTTATTGCATTCCTAGCCTGTGAATAATTGAGAGGCAGTAGTCAGCGCTGATTCCACTTTGTATTTTAGTTCGCGATTGAAGAATGAGATTTTAAAGTTTGGGATTAGATTTGAAGTTGGGATTTCAGGATTGGAGGTGGTTTTGCGGTTTCCGGAAACCCTTTGAAAAGGATTATGACGTCAGGATGTTGAGTGGTATACCTATTTTATTCACAATTAGTATAATTGATCGTAAGTTCAGTTTCAGAGTATGTTTTTCGTAGTGTTTAACATAACATATCATCACGCCTGTATCCCCGAAGGGGTAGGCAGAGGTGTACCAATGTACACCCACAGTTCGTCGATATGTTTAACACTTAAGATTTGTATTCATAGGCTATGTGTTAAGGTATCATATTATATGGCATGAAATACGGTTAAAATTACGTTTTGTAACTTACATACGGTATAATTTCATGATTTCTTTTTATAATGTTTTGGATAATTTTCATTTGACTTAATTTCTATTTATTGCACAGCAGCTTTACGTCATAAACATAGTAAACTTATTCACTGTGGTATAAATGTATTTCAATAAATAAATTACCTACTATACAATGCTGGAATTACATGGATAAAAGCTTATTAAAATTAGTAAATTACTTTGCATTACGGTTACGTTTATTATTATGAAAAAACGACTTCTAGTCTGTATTATAACTCACCTGCTATCAATATATTTCTCATACACGATCTTTGCGCATGACAGAATTTCCTATGAATAATTGATCTAGAAGATGGGAATTTTCATTTTGGTAGGAACTTTTGGTATCGTATCTTAGACATTCCTAACTCATCAATGATGGAACAAGTGCATAGCACTTGTATATAATAACAAAAGGTATAACAAGTCGTGGTTGTCTAGTGATAGGAGGAATTTTAAATGCTATTTTAGTTATTTTAATTTAGAAAACTTATGGGATTAGGCTTTTTTTTTTGTTAAATCTAGTTTTTCATTCCAAAAAGTACAAGTTACAAAAAAGGTTCTCATGAAGTGTTAAAATTGTCGTTAAAATCTTCCTCCTTTCTACAACTGTCAAAATTGATGTCTTGTTAAAATTATAACTGAAAGAAAAATTGAAATAAATAAACTAAAACCTGAAACTGTCCCTGTTTATCTTTTCGTTCATTTTTAACTGGTTATGCAAAGAGCTTTGAACTTTTAACGGCGCTTAGCTACGATTCACGAGTCAGCTGAAAAAAAACATCCGTTTTCATAAAGCCAGCTTATTTTTGTGGGAAAATAATGGTAAAGTTAAACGTTTTAATTAAATAACAATTGAATTTAAAGAGAGAGGCTTAACAAAGAAATTAAGCTACTTAAGAATTTTATCAAATATTTTTTTGTAAAACTTATTAATTACATTCTATTCGAAATTCACCAACAATAATACAATGTATAATATAAAAACAAAAACTAAATACAAGTGCTAAAAATATTTCAAAATCAGAAACCATTAAAAACATATTTTTAAACACATTTACACTTATCAAATAACTGTTATCACTATTAATTCTTTATGTTACAGACATAACTACATATATTTTTTATATACATAATTTTATACAATATATTCCTTTACATTTATTTTACAATAGAACACAAACTTCTACAGCAATACAGCACTCGTATTCACAAGAAGTTAACGTTTGTGACACTACCCGCAATGCTGCTGGAACTATGCTACTTCCAGAATTCTACAACTTATGTCAAACAAAGCTCTTACGTAAAGCAAAAGTAATTAAAATTAACTGGGACACGAAGATGGAATTAATTTTAAACTATTTATTTGTATTTTTAATTCGAAGTCTATAATAGTAAAAGTTAACGAGATTAGTATTTGTTTATAAAATTAGCATAGTTTCAAAGTTCTTAATAAGAGAGTAATCTTCACAAAGTACATAGGTTTATAAAAGTATATATTATTATTATTGAATTCTATATAACATACATCTTCATTCGACCCCAGGGCATGTTTCAAAGTCAGCTGGATCAGTCCGGTGGAAGGCGGAGGACCGGGTATTATGACAAAATATAGAAGACGCGGTCCACTACTGGATATAGTCCAGTAGTGGACCGCGTAAGACTCAGTCGAAACATGTACCTACAACTAAATACATGATCCATTTAAAGTACTCTAACAGCACCCTAGCGTCTAATTCGCGAGATTTGCTGAAACTTCTTCAAAAACACGTCCACTAATTTATCTAGACGACATACTAAGCTCCTTAACATACTTAGATACAAACTTGAAACCATAGAGTATAAAAAGTTAAAACAATGGAGTGCAGTATCCCTAAAAATTCATTTCACCGAGTGCAAGCAGATTTTGTGCATTGTATGCATTCGTTTTCTGATTTAAGTTATTTACCGTGCAACGACAAACTTTTATGCAAAAATATCGATGGTTCCGCTTTTATTAAGATACTTAATATAATGAGGGTTTGAGATAGTTTTATTAAAACGGCGCGCTCCGTTTTAATAATGTTTTCTGAAATCAGTTCATACTAGTGCTCACGGTTCATACTGACATGTGCACTCTATAGTTTATTATCTATACTCTAAGCTTGAAACATTTCAAACTCGTGAACGCTTGTCTGTACTTGGGAATGGAGATTCTAGTAATGTGAATGTTGGGACCGGAAAGTAGGATGCATTTGTGCATGACAACACTGTGTTTTGTTTGCGATGCTTGTCGCAAGGAGGTAGGTAGGTAGGTATTAAGCCGGAACCCCACCGCTGCGCAGGCTGTGCACGGATGCGTGGCTCACCTCTGCTGCGTGGGCTCATTAGTTCGGCGGCGTCGGCCTCCGTTTCCACTGCGGCGCACGGACACGGATGTGTCGCCCACACAGCTCATAGCTATGCGTGGGGTACAGTCACGAGCAAAAATATGTATAGATAATAATATGCGAAATTGTTAAACGAAATTAATGAGATTTTTGTCGAATCTCTTCTGCCATCTAGCAATCAATGCATACTGACAGATGACACTTGAAAATAAAATAGTTCAATTTTTTTTTTTAATTAAAATAAATATTTTACTTAAAGTCAATATATTATTTTTATAATATAGACAATAGCGCTTCCGAGTAACAATATAATTAAGCTATTTTGTAGTAACATCTGTTATACTTATTTTGTATTATGAATATCTCAGTTATTACATAAATTATACTTATCACAACTTAAATGTATGTATATATACTAGGAACATTAATTGTACCTCTTATTTATAGGTCCTTATTCTTATAATAATTTCTTAACAATATTATGTGTGTACATATTTTTGCTCGAGACTGTACATAGTCGTGGGTCGCCGAGAAATGGCCGACCCACGCAGCTGGGATGCGTCGCACGGCCGTGGGCTGAGCTACGTTCCGCCTATTTGAGCTAGCTACGCGTGTGTTTATGACGTCATTTGCTGCGTAGCATGTCCGTGCGCTGCAGTGGGAACGCTCTCATACATTTTGTACTAAAGCGAAGCTAAACACACGTGCACAGCCTCTCCGTGCGCCGCTGTGGGTTTCCGGCTTTAGGATCTATATACTTTTGATAATTGGATTAAGAGGATAGGTGTTCTTTATCAGTGTACTTAGGTGCGGAATCTGTGTGTGATTTGCGTATTCGGTCTCAAAAAGTGTTTTGTGTAACATTGTCGTATGTTTTTCTTTCTCTTTTTTTCTTGTGTGTATCCAGTTATGATGCAAATGATATTTTTGAAGACATTGCTATTATTTACTGTATTTATTTGTGAGACATAGCAATGACATATCAGTCCATGATGTTTTAATATTCGTCTAATATTACGAAATGTATACAAAGTAAAGATTAGACGACAAGAGACAATGAAAAAGCTAATATTTAATTAAACTTTAGAACTCTGAATACAAGTTCCAGGTTTCCATAATTAATTATGTTCCTTTTATCATGTTTTCTTAGAAATCTTAATTTGTTACAGTATCTGCATTATTAAAAGGTTGTAGTAGGTTGTAAACAGAAGCTGGTAATTGGATCTACAAGTAGAACACGCTGCTGAAGGAAACGGTTCTGTGCAAGACAACAATATCTTCGTTAACTATTAATAGTTAAGGCTTAAGCTTTGATTTGTTGTGTAATAAGTTACTGGGTTTAAAAATAAATTCATGTAGGATTATTACCTGTTTAACTGAATAGTTGGTTTCGTTGTCAATATATTGATAGACCAGTTAGGAAAGAACATTATATTTTTGCTTCGAAACTTTACCCTTACCCACCGGTATCTACTTTACACTACTCTTAGGAGCCAATAAAAAATGCTGGTAATAACAGCGAAAAACGGTTAGTCTTTCTAATTTGTTATCCGTGTACTTTAGATGTTTTAAAAATATCTTGTTATCGGTTCCATCGCACTTGCAAAGATATTTTTCTTTATAAAATACTGCCCAAAAACGACTCCTTAGTATCAAAGAAATCTACGAAACGTAATCTCCTATTTAAAAAACATTCACATTTGTTTTTACAATACGGAAAAGCTTGTTTGTATCCAGTCAGAAAGCTAACATGAACGTCAACATGACCTAAATTAAATGTAACTTCTTTTTGAGTATTTCCAGCGCTGAAATTTCACCTTTCATTCAATTTCCATTACAGCTCCGATACAACATTTAACTTTCTTTTTTATTTCGCAGCGAAACGTGATTCGTGTTCAAAGTTCCTGACTTTGTTAGTATTTAGGGAATATATGCAAATTGTCAGGTTCTAGAAGATTTGTTTGTATGTGACAACGTGGAGTAATCTGGTAAGATATAAGGATTTGTTGGGAATTAAATTAGTTTAGCGTAAAAAGGAAAGACCCTAAGTAACTGTTTTTACCGGCTTAAAATATTGTATGGTATAAGAAAATTCCTTAGTATACACATTAGGAAGCAACTGGTGGATAGTCTAATCTTGTCTAAGTTAAACTACTGTGATACTGTGTATGGGCCATGTCTTTTATCACGTACAGCTCGGCTTATACAACGCATTCAAAATGCTTGTGCAAGATTCTGTGTAACTATTCCCAAGCGTAGTCATGTTACCCCCTACCTAAACAAACATAGCATGCTCAAAATGGCTGACAGGAGGAGGTTACACCTAGCTTCTTTACTTTTTGGAATTATATACACTAAAACACCTTCATACTTGTATGATAAGTTAAGCTGGAGACAAACCCATTCTAAGTTTACGGTGAGGTCAATTACAAATCCCCTATCTGTGTCCAGGCACAGGACTGCAGCATTTAGAGGTAGCTTCAAATATGCCGCAACACATTGCCCTCCGATCCGCAGCCTGAAATCCAAGAGTACCTTTGTTTTACATCTAAAAAAGTTTTTACTACTCACACAAAAATCTGTATAATCACACATATAATCACATCTTTCCTCCTCATTCATAATCATTACCTACACTCATTCTTACAACTCACTTCAAGCTCTTTATTTACTCACCCCATAGTTATAGCTGTCAAGTTATTGGATGGAAGGGAGTCCAGTTTGGTGTTGCGGCTAATACTCCGACATAAATGCATTTTTATTATTATTATAATGTGAAACGCTCCGCTTCTTCAGAATTTGTAACAAGAACACGGTTGGCGCCGACCGAATGACGCTGGCGTCACTTACGGATGTCACATAATATCAGTGTTGCGATTTTCCAAATCGCAGCAATCACGCTGAGTGATGTCCGTGTTCTGGCACTGGTGGGACACACACTTTCCCATTATCTTTTATCATTAAATTTTAAAATTAGATTGCTGCTCACTGGCATTTCTCGCGTCAATTGCGTAGTTCGTGTTTTTGTGGTGTTGCCAGTGAGCAGAAATCGCAGTTGTGTTCTTTTTTTGTTTTTTTTTTTTGTTTGTTTTTAATTTTTATTATTACTTTTTAATTTATGTGTGTGCCTATAAGTGGCAGAATAAAAGCTTTTTTCTTCTTCTTTCTTTCTAAAATGTAGTTTATTGGAGTAAATCGTTTTGAACTCATTTAAGTAAGTATAGGAAAAACGGCACGAAAATTAGACAAATCAGGGCAATTTGCGGGGTGGGACCAAGCTTTAACAAGCAAATATACGCTTTGCGTCATACAACATGACGAGAAATTAATCCTGTAATGAAAATAAGAATTCCCCAATTATTTTCATTCAAAGAGCTATTAACTTGGAGGTTCTACAGGTTTTATCGCAAAACTAACTGCATTAGTGGCGTAAACGTTTGGAGGTTTTCAAGGCAAATATTTTTAAATTGCTGGACTGCCTCGTTAAGCGCGACTGCCACGCTAGAGGTCTTGGGTTCGATTTCTAAGTTGACCAAGGTGTTATTGGGTTTTTCTATGAAATTCTCAGTAGCAGGTCGGAGTTTGAATTTGTGCCCGGTTAGTGGCAATAGACTCGCCCCCTATTAGATGGGACCTAAACATATCGGCAAATTGTGGGTGTACCATGGTACACCTCTGCCTAACCCTTCGGGGATACAAGCGTGATGCTATGTATGTATATTTAATATTTTCAAATTAATAGTAACTTAAATCAACCATAACCCTTGATACCATAATGAATTACCACATTTGACAATATTACCTTCTGAAAAATCTGTGAGTATACCGAGTATATTATCCCGGTTTGAATAAACGCTAGCACTGTGTTAACACTGATACAATGCTCATAAAAGATACATTAGAGGGAGGGCTCTCTCGTGAATTCTCAAGTGATTCTTTTGTGCTCTGATGTTTTTTACATTCCCTTAGATGTATATTTACGGGTACAATCACACCTGTTATTCCTTAAGGGGTAAGTTTATTTTTATGTACAATGAATTTAGTAGCTCAGCTCACATCAACTACATTAGCCTCTAATTATTTGGCCATAAACGTGTGTCCACAATTTTTTAGTAGGGTTTAAACTTGCTTAATCTGTTGGAGCCTTGAAAGAAAAAGTAAAACCGGTTATTTTCTTTGGTATAAAGTGCGAAGTTGTACTTAGTTAGACTGGTTGACTCATACAGCAGTAACTTGACTGCCACACCGTCCTAACAATCATAAAAAGAACTTTATTGTTAACTGCACACTTATGAAACGTCTTGTTTCTAATTAGTAGATCCATACCATTTTTAACCAACTTCAAAAAAGGAGGTTCTGTTTGACCTGAATGTATGTATGTTTGTCCGCGATTATCCCGCGTTGGGCTGAAAATATAGGTAAATATAAATGGGCTTTTCAGAAAATACTTTGTTATATCAAGGACAAGGTTAAAAGTATTTATTATTTAGTTCACTTTGCGCTTTATTTCTTGAGGGAAGAGATCCCCATATAATGGAATGGAAATAAAATTGTAACTGGGAATGCTGTATATAAAAGCAAAACACATAAATACATGCTGTTTATTATGCTTTTCCTTCAGTAAATTGTGTAAAGTAGTTTACTTACCAAAGCTCTCTTAACAAAGGCTGTACAATTTTATTTTAATCGAGACTAGTCTATCCGATAGCGGTACAAGCTCTATTGTAGTCGGTTCTAGTAAGCAATTAGGTCACTTTTATTTTCTACTCTTTGTTTAGACTCCGACCATTAAGGAACAGTTAGTTTAAATAATGTTTATTGCAGGGGTATTGTGTTGGTTCTAATTTTATTTAATTTGAATCCTTACTTTTATTAAACATACAATTTGACTCCATTTTTTATAGGCTTTTCTACTAAGGCATAGAACAGTTTGAAATCAAGAAAGCACGTATCTACTTTCGAAATCAAAAATACAGTGTTAAGCGTGTTCAGTAAAACTTTAATAATATTTTAAGTATGTAATCAGAAGCCGAATGTCAGAAGGACCGTGGGCGAAAGCTTCTACAAATTGGGTTCCTAATAGACGAAGGCCGCGTGGAAGACCCAAGCGGAGATGGAGGTCTGAACTGGACGCATACGGGAAGAAGTGGCAACAATTAGGACAGGACAGATGGCGCCGCCGTCACGTAAACATCGGCTCCGTATTTAAAACTCATTTAAAAATAGTTAATGTGTAAAAATTCAGTTAAAAACAATAAAAATACATATATAGTGCCCTAAATATACCATATAAATGTTTGCAAATAACAACAACAAGTGCAAGTGATATTTTAAGTGACTTTTTCGAAATCAAAAACATTGCGTCGTAAAACCTAAATAACCAAAATTATTACAAACCTTAAACAATAATAGTGAAAAAAACACAGTGATAATAGAAAAATAACCAAATTAATAATAAACTGTGAAGAATTGGTGTAAAAAGTGCAAATTTAAAACCAATTTTAAAAGTGGCGGTTGATCGAAAAAATTTGAACTACGACATAAAGTCAAGTTTGGAAAGTTTGTAAAGTATTAAATACCGATGCTTTATTTCAATTTGTCATCGTAAGTTCATTTGGTTGTGTGGCAGTGAGGTCATCTTTTTACAACGCATTACCGTAGCGAATTGTCGTGAGTTCAAAACTCAACTCTTACACGTCTTTTCGAATTGTTGCAAAATTTAATTTGAGATTTTAAAATGAATATTTACGAAAATGTTACACTACGACACTCGCAAAAAAAAGCTAAAAATGAATCACCAACTGATAATCATGATTCGACGTCCTCGACATTAGATGGCACTATTGTAAGCATACCCGAACTGTCGGACGATGACTCCACCCAAGATATTCAAACGCTAAAACGCCAGATTGAAACTTTGAATCTAAAGTTAACGGAAGCAAAAAGTGAAATAAATAATTTGCGCTCAGAAAATAAAAAACTTAAAAAAAATATCACAGAATTAACTACCAAAAGTCCTAAAAAACGATCAAGGAAGACCAACATTAATGCTTCCGAACGACTAAATCCTAGTCCAAACACAAGTCCAATTTTGACTCAGGATACTAATCCATCGAAAAGAAGAAAAAACAAAATATGCATTATAAGCGCAAATAAAAATAATAAGGTGTTGTCGATTTCTAGACGCCATTTTCAACATTCTGAAATATGCCACTACTTACAACCGCATGTCGGGATCAAACAAATGTTGAAAAATGTACACACTCAAGTACAAGACTATACTAAACAGGATCACTGCATAATACTAATTGGAGACGAAGACTTCAAAACAACCCAATACTATCCAGATATTGTTGAAAACCTTAGAGAAACATTAAATTCATTAACCCATACTAACATAATACTTTGTGCACCGACATACAAATATCACCAATATTCAGTATGGTTTAATTGCAGAGTTGAGTCATTTAATAACTTACTATATATGGACATTAAAACATACAACTATGCAACCCTGATTGACTCAAACCTGGACCTATCATGCGACTTTCAAACATTCTCTGAATATACTGGCTCTGTGAAGGATCACGGAATTAATTTAATCTTTAAAAGGATAAGAGGCACTATCAACTATGAGACGCCTACAATATTAAGCTCAACTACTGTAAACGGCGCACAATGCCAAGATACTATCGAAGACTGTGGAAGCAATATGAACAAAGATGCGTTTTTTCTCGTATAACCACATGTTTATTATGCACCAGAATATAGCAGGCCTTCTTAATAAATCTGATTTCCTAACTGTACACCTAGACGAATTACTGTCAAAACATGTCGACGTTGATGTATTATGTGTAACCGAACACTTCGTAATATCTGGACACGAATCACTCATAAACATACCAAATTACAAATTAGCTGCTATCTATTCCAGAAATACACAAAAACGTGGTGGTTCATGTATATTAATTAAGAAGGATTACGAATACAAAGAACTCACAAATATTACAAAATACTCTATTCCGGGTGTTATTGAAACTTGTGCAATTGAATTAATTAGTCATAAAATAATAATTGTGTGTGTTTATAGGCCACCTTATATGTCTAACATTAATATTTTTTTTGATAATCTAGAATCTGTCCTTAAGACACTTTGTAATAACATGAATAAAAAAGTTATTGTCTGTGGGGATTTTAACATAGACATATTAAAGCGAAACAAGTTTACTCTAGACTTCGAATACTTACTCCTTAATTTTAATTTAAAATTACAAATAAATAAACCTACTAGATTAGGTAGCAACACATGCCTAGACAATTTTGCACACAATATACAAAGAAGTAGTTATGATATAATCGATTTTGCTTTGTCTGATCACACAGCACAAATAATAAAAATAAAAGTAAACAAAATTTGTAAAATAAATTTTTGGCGTACAATGAAACGCAATTTCTCACTAGAATATTTAGAAATGTTTAAATCTCACTTGCAAAGCTTATCATTCTCAGAAGTGTTAGAATCCAGAGATCCTAATGAGGCGTATGATAATTTCATCGATATTTTTAAGTTACTGTATAATTTATGTTTTCCTTTTAAACGTATCATAATAAGACCTTTAAAAAAACTAAAATGGTTATCACGTGGAATTAAGAAATGTAGCAAACAACAAAGAAACCTTCTTTGGAAGTATAGGTTAACAAAAACAAAAGAAAATAAAAAAACGTTCAAAACTTACTCAGCAAGGCTTAAAAAGATTATTAAACTCACTCAACGAGTCCAAAATAATTTCATGATAAATAAGGCACAAAATAAATCTAAAGTCTCCTGGCAAATAATTAATAATTCCCAAGTTGTTAAAGAACCGATCTGGCAAATTAAAAATGGCAACATTTTAGTCAAGGAACCTAGAGAGATTGCAGAAGTTTTTAACAATTTTTATATTGATCAATTTAAGGAAATTAGTTTTAATAAATTACAGCCCATAAAAGATATCCCATATAATAATGATTCTTTATTCATGTTACCAGTAGTTCCTGAAGATGTACTTAGAGTTATAAGATCTTTAAAAAACAAAAAAAGTGTGGGCTATGATGGCATATCAACAACCGTAGTTAAATTTGTCGGGAATATAATAGCACTACCTCTAAGTCACATCATAAATCTTAGTATCAGCCTGGGAACATTTCCTACAAGCCTAAAAAAAGTTATCATTAAACCATTACATAAAAAAGATACTAAAGAAGATGTATCTAACTATAGACCAATAGCACTAATCTCTGTTTTCTCGAAAATTTTTGAATACTTGATATATGAATCGATTTATTCATTTTTAGATAAACATAATATACTCTGTGAGGAACAAAAAGGATTTAGGAAAAATAAAAATATCAATTTGGCAATATATGACTTACTAAATTCTGTTTTAAGAAATGTTGATACTAAAACACCTGTTTGTGCAATTTTTAGTGATATGTCAAAAGCTTTCGACCGCGTGAGGCATGATATTCTATTAAAAAAATTATATGCTTATGGTATCAGAGGCAACATACTAAACTTAATTAAAACCTACCTAATTGGTAGAAAACAGTACACTGAGATATCAAGAATAAATTTAGAGACAAAGTTTGAAGTTAAATACACCTCTAAAGAGCGGGAGATAAATTACGGTGTGCCACAGGGCAGTGTTCTTGGACCTTTGCTTTTTCTTCTGTATATCAATGATCTTCCGAAACAAACAAAACAGCAAATGATCCTCTTTGCTGATGATAGCACTGCCATAGTTAAATGTGATAAGACACAACAATACGAAGAGGACATAAACAATACATTAAAACATATAATTAATTGGCTTACAAGTAATAACTTAGCCATTAATCTTAAAAAAACGAACTATATGCAATTTTACCAAAGGACTCTTCCAATACAACTTAACATTAATTACTCTGGACAAGTTATCGAAAATACAACAGTGGCAAAGTTTTTAGGTATATTAATAGACAACAAGCTAACCTGGCAACCTCAAGCAGAAAAAATATGTAAAACACTAAGTAAATGCTCTTATATTCTTTACAATTTATCAAAGAAAGTAAATACACCCACAGTGTTGACAGCATACCATGGTTTAGTTTCCTCCGTTCTCAGATTTGGAGTGATCTTCTGGGGTAATTGCAGTGAAAGGGAAAGGATATTTAAAGCCCAAAAAAATTTTATCAGATCTATGTTTAGTCTTAATAGTAGAGAAAGCTGCGAGCCTATGTTTAGAACACACAAAATATTAACTTTACCATCCTTATATATATTTGAAATGGCTGTGTTTATTAAATGTAATCATCAACTATTTCCTACAGTATCTAATATTTCTTCCCGCTCAGATGTTTTAAGATCAAAATATAAGGATCTCATTAGTATAAGTAGATATAGGACTACATTGTTACAGAAAAATGTTTTGGGTATGGCACCCATCATATACAACAAAATTCCATGGAAAATAAGAGAAGAACCATTGTTTATATTTAAAAAAAAACTAAAATTGTTATTATTAGATGGTTGCTACTACTCTATTTCAGAGTTTTTACAAGATAAAAAAATTTAATGTTAGTTGTTATTTTAGTATACATTTTTTTATTGTAACCTTTTTTTTCTAAATTTAAGAATTTTTGCATGCCTTATAGGCAAAATGTACTGGGACTTCACATTTATACTTTGTCATCATACATTGTACCAACATTTTAAGCAAATAAATATATTTGATTTGATTTGATTTGATTTGATTTAGCAAACAATAGAGACTTGTGGAAGGAGGAAAGGGAGGCCTTTGCCCTGCAGTGGGACAGTTCAGGCTTTAAATAAATAAATGTACTCATACTTATAAGTATTTGAGTCTTCAACGAAACAATATTTTATGCAGACTCAATTGCAACCAGACTAACAATGGACTTAAAGAGTGAGCAAGGGATAAAAAACGACACAAAATCCCATACACAGATACCACAGTAAACGTTAATTATTTCAAGTTAAATTGAAGCTCTCTTAAACAAAGTATAATATTGTTTCCTCTGCTAGCAAGTGTGCTATCAAGCCGCGCTTCTTTGCAGACGCCCTTCGTTGTTCGTTGTTCAGTCAACTGTCAAAGATGGCGCCTATTAGAGTTTTACGATGGCCAGCGGTCGCCAATTATTGAGACACTTCTGACTGTCGTAAATTAATTTATTTTGTGTCCCTGTATTTACCAAATTATTTTTAGGATGGCGCCATTATTTTGTGGTAGTGCTAAAGATAGGTACTGAAATATCTACCAATATTTTAAGAATGTATTTTTTTGACAAAGATTTTTTACATATTATTCATGTTCTGATTTTCCCTTGAGAGCTAAAATATAGAGAAAAACTCTTCAAAAACAAATTATTTCATGAAGTATCTTGTAAATTTGAAAAAAAGAAATGTATATTATTTTGATTTTTATTAAAGAGACTACGAGATATCTACTTCAGAAGTACATTAGGAATAATTTACTTAAAATCAGTTATAAGTATCACCGGTTTGACCTTTCCGACACTCATTTAAAAGCAGTAAAGCCTTTGATATTAAAATGGGAATTGTTTGACCTAATTCTTAGAATGTCAGCCCTCAAGATTGGAAATAAAGCCTGTTGCCAAAGAGATTCACAAGCCTAACAGACGTTTAATTGATAATTTACTTGCTAACCTAATTAATAAAGGCTTTGAACAATATAAATGGGTCAGAATTTGTTCTTGGCATCTTCAATGCAGTTATGGCTAACTTTGAACTGATATCTTTATTTATAAGGTTTTCTGTTTACAAGTTGATATGGCTATAAAAAAAAAACGAAGTAAACATTATCTATCAACTAGAAAACAAATATTTTTCAAGACTCTTAAATTAAACTTTAACTCATACACCTTACCGTATAATCTTCTTTCTGAGTTTGTCTCCTTTGTAATCGAAATTCAAATAAAATTACCATTAAATTTATTTCACCAAAAAATATTCAACACCATGCCTATAAATTTCTCACACTTCACAATCTCCGACGTGTAATATTACAAAATGTTACCAAACCCGTATATTCTACATATGAGCATGTTAAGAAACTCTCGGTCCCCAGGGAAATTAGTAACAACAACCGAAAACTCTGTAAATCAATGAAATAGAACCTTTATCCCGAACATAATCAAATTTATCTAGATCGACCATTTAAACTAACTTAAACATCCTAAAACTTATACACTATAGAAATAAGTAAAAATCCAAATCCCTCAAAAAACTAAATTCAGATTCCTATCTCGATTAAAAAAGGCTATCGATGGATAGGTTACAGAAAGAGGTCATAAATCGATCGGGAATACTTAAACCTGATTACCGTTAGTAAGATTAGGTACTAACTACATTTGAAAACTCGGTCAAAGTATCAGGTTTTGCTATCCAGTCTCCTGGGTGAGCCTTTGGATCCCTCCATAAGTAAACAAACTTGCTTCAAGTTTCGGCCTTTGACCACGGTCCTCTATATAGGACGATGTATTGAGTTAGCAGTTAAGGGTTAGATTAGATTAATATGAGAATTGAAATGACTTCGGGATTAGCTTCCTACATACGTCATGAATCCTGATTTAATTCCCTACGGATATTCAATATATTGTGATTCCACAATTCGGTTGGATTTACAAATTAGTGAAAACGAAAATCGCTCGGTAAGTAAAGTATATGTAGTACTTACAGAAATAACGATAGAAATATACTTATTTTTTTGGGATCATTTTAGTTTTTTCATTCCTAAAATACAGATTGAATATCTATCTACAGTCTTTACATCTACTTTATACATGAAAAACTGTCAAGATTAATATCAGATAATTTTCAGGATATCTGTATGTCGAATTTGATAGTACAGTCAACATTTCATCTGGTTGTCAAAAACCTGTACAATTTGTTTAATTATTTTTCGAATGATTTCAGTTACAGAACAATACAGTGAAATTAATTAGTACCTTTAATCCAAAATATTAAACTACTGTAATTACAACCAGAAAAGAGTGAAATGGAGCTCGTATTCATTTCACATTCGGATACATAAAGAAAATATTTAATATGTTTGCCGAGAATCCTGCATGAATCACATATATTAAATTGTTGAATTAAGCTTTAGGTTTACGCTCAAAATATTTTTGAAAACAAAGCGAAAACCTTTAACTATAGTAATGGCGTATTGAGGCCACAAAATGCAATGTAAACTGTTGCAATGCCTTAACGATGATTACACAAACGGATTAACAATCAACATCCATCTCATTATTTTGGGATTGAAAATGCTTTCCTCTCCATTAGTTATTTTACAGGATGGATTAACATAAGTAAAATTCATTATTCATAAGTGTTATTTATTATTATTGTACTGATTTCAGCATAACATAACATACATACATAACATATCATCACGCCTGTATCCCCGAAGGGGTAGGCAGAGGTGTACCAATGCACGCCCACAGTTCGCCGATATGTTTAGGTCCCATGTACACAAACCTAAACTCCGACCTGTTACTGAGAATTTCATAGAAAAACCCAATAACACCTTGGTCGAATCGGGAATCGAACCCAAGACCTCTAGCGTAGCAGTCGCGCTTAGCACCACTAGGCCAACGAGGCAGTTCTGATTTCAGTTATGTCAAAAAAGGTTTCCTATATGTTTTAAAATAAATTCTGAAAGTCTTAAACCACAAGTATGCAGCTGTGCTGTCGACTAAAAATAAGTAATACCAATAAGGTAGTGTCTATGAAGTCTTAAAAATCCGTGATATTCGTATGATAGTCAGTTTTTTTTTTCTAATCTTCTAATTTGATGCAGTATTGATAAAACATAATTATTACTTATGTAATGGTTTGTCTATAAATATTTTTGTAGGTAAATGCCAACACTTGGGTTCACTGCTAAAATACCATACGTAAGTTTGGTATTTTCAGGAAGGGCTATAACAGATTTACGTTTATCCTTCCCAACACATGGAGCCGTCCCTTGAATCAGTCATCGTGAAGCGCAACCCTATTTAGGGAGCTCAGCGGCCCTTGACATAACTGTGCTATATATTCTGCTATGATTATAGTGAATTATCGCACTGTTGTGAAAGCTTTCTTTACAGATTAGGTTCTTGGTTAAGGTAACACAAAACAAATATATAAAAAAGTTAAAATTCATTTTTTCACGTTGCCGACATGGCAAATTAATTAAGGTAATTACGAATATGTAGCTTCGAAAATCATTCCCTTTTCAAACGATTGCTTCATATTATTCCAAGAAAGTATGAAAAAATAAATACAGTTATTTAAAATGTGGTATTTTTTTTCATATTTACATAAGGGTAAGAATAATATAAGACACTGGCACAGGACCGTACAAAATGACATGAAGAAAGGGAAGCCTATGCCCAAAAGTGGAAGAGCAAGGGTTGTGGATGACGATGAAGAACAACAATCCATAATTTCGTGTTCATAGATTTCCTGTTATTTCAATAAGTATTTTTTCTTCACAAATGTTTCATTTATGAACGTAGATTATACTGTTACATATTCAGTGGGATCCGCCATATTTATATCTTATTGATTTGCTAATGAAAACGTGGATCAGCTGTTTGTTCCCAAGGAAGTTTGGAAGTCACTTATGAGGGAACATGACTGTTAAATATGAAAATAAAAAGTATATTTTTTGTGGTTTTTTAACGTCCTAAATAAATTTTGAACGTTACAGAGGTCAGTTGTATTAAAAACTCTCGAGGCGAGGTTAGGATTTTTTTCTGCCTTGTCCGTTCCAAAATTAGGTTAGGTTGGCTTTTAGTCCCACTGGATTCAGCTGAAAATGTAGGTAGGTATGTGTAATACATGAAAAAAAGAGAGAACTAATTTTGTATTTCATTATTTACATTTTCATTTTCTATGCTTGCTCAATATTTATCTATTAATCAAGTAAACAAAACAAAAAAATCAATACAAAATTTGTATTAATTACTGTCATAATAAGTGTAAATTGGCTCCTAAGCGTTAGTTCTTTGTTCTATAGAAAGTGAAGAGTCATAATTTGGTTAGCATGGAGGAGTATTTCTCATAACCCTGCTAATTTGTTGGTACATCACAGTGCACTGTGTGAGGCGCTTAATGTTTAAACAAAGTTCCTTTATCGTCGAAAGTGAAACTGTAAATAAATAAGAGTTGCAAGTATTTTTTTAAATTATCGACATACGTTTAAACATTCTGCATTAAGATTGAAATAAAATATTTATTGCAGGTAAAATACCTGCAAAGAAGTCGAAACGTCGGGACCAAAAATCAATATAAACCGCGACAAACCCGTAAAAAGTAGTTTTACTTCAATGTCTAACATTCGCGTAAACCTAGGAAACCAATCTGCGTTAAGGATTTGTTACATACAAGCACGACGTGAGTGTATGAGTTCATTTTCTTGATAGGGTAATACATTATATTTACTCCAATTCAGTAATTTAGCAAACAAAATACCACAGTAAACATAAAATGAACAGGAAAAGACAAATAAATTAAATATATCAGCCGTTTTCTACTACCTGGGTAGTAGAAAACGGCTTAAATATTTTATAAATAAATAAAAGCTCCTCTCAATAAATAAAAGCGTTTTTATATGTTTTCATTCACAATACTATTACTATCAATCCTCTCAATGAGCCATCAAAGCGCATGTCACATGCATGTTATTAAGGCAAGCGGCAACCAGCAATGATTGCACATCGCTCCCGTATCATGTGGTCCCATCGCCCATAATTGCATTTCCATGGCTCGAAGTAGACGGTGCATTTGCAATGTTATTGCTACTTCGATCGACACTGACTTGCGATGGAATTATGTGTAGGTGCAGCAGGGGTGGCAAAGATTATCTAAGACAACTCTATTATTACTATTTATATTGATTTTATTTCCGTTAAGAAAATTTAAGAGAAGCTCAGTGTGATTGAGCATTTGGGATATCGATTCATCTAAAAACAAACTAATAGACGCTCCTCATGTGTTCAGCCCTTTCTCCTGAACTTTGATTCCTTAGATTTATATTTGATAGAAATAAAAAATACGCGTCTTTCGTGTAATTTTTTATTACTTCTATTATAGATTAAATGGGTTTTTGCTTCTTATACCAAGGTAACATCCCTATTATATAAAATTATGGCATTTATCTATACTATCGAATAGAACCCTGTACACATGTAATCCATACCGTTACAAAACAGTTGAACTAATTTTATGTTTTTCAATTCGTCATACCACGATTGTCTGGAACTGAGAAGCCGGAAACAATCATTAGAACAACCCTGATAGATAGATTTAATACCAAGAATTACATCCGGTATAATGGTAGAATTGAGTTGTTATATCATCGTCGTGGTTCATTATAAATTATAGGAATTGCTCCACTCGGTATGGCGGTTACAATTGCACAAATTGCTACGTGATAGATGAACTGAGAAGTTATATTATTACCTATACCTGTGACTTACTAAACTTAGATCATTCAAAAGCTCCAATAAATAAGTCTGTTTCAACTGACTTACCCATTGGTTTCTTAGGTTTACGTGAATGTCGGGACCTAAAATCTCAATATAAACTGCGAAAAAATCCGTAAAAAGTAGTTTTATTTCAATGACTTAATTATGTAAATCAAAACTTTACGACAAATATTTAAGTACCCAACGAACACATCACCCTAACACTTTTTAACTTTTTATTATTTTGACCCATACCATACTTTAATGACGACTTTTTTCAAGAAATATTATTGTTTTCGTTTCTACTATTTATTTAGAAATACTGTACTAAACAAAGTAAAAATAAATTAAATATCGCAGCTTATATTTGGCACGCACATAAAAATCTGTGAGACGATTACATAGAGTAGTTTGTAATAAAATGGAGTCACGTGCGTGTGATGTATTTATACAGAGTGGATAACGTGCACCACTCTAAAATGGTAAAGTATAATTGGTAATGGTAAAACATAAATGTAGTAAATAAATAAATAAGTTTTATTAACTACAAATAGGTCGGCCCAGGAGTAGGTAGGACGACCTACAGTCGCACTGCGAGGGTTGGTTCGAGGTGGCTCGAGACAGAGAAATATGGAAGAATTTGGGGGAGGCCTTTGCAGAGGGACAACGTAGGCTATTGAAAAAAACTTAGCTTAGTTTAGCCCAAACTAACATACGTACCTAGTACAAAGTTGAATAAAATTTTGTAAGTACCACCAAAACTTATTTGCTAAATTCTTAACTTATACAGGGTGAATATCAAGTCGTTGTTTTCCCGAAGCGAAATGAGTTTGTATCGGTCTTACAATCGATTAATATATGTAAAAAAAATTAGACTCAATAAATGGCGGATTAACAATTGTTATAAACAAAACTCGAAAGTGACTTGACCCAGTAGTAATACATCGCGCTATACCTACGCGGGCGGGCGCGCGGCTACCCCGAACGCCGCGCGGTCGTTGCACTTCGCGTGTAAATCAGCTGATCGCTACTCGTGATTTAATAAAACACAAAACCAATAAGTAATTCAAATTTTCGCTTCAAACTTTTACGGGCTTAGGATCGTCATAAATACTAAAAAAAACAAAATAGGTATCTTTAAAAAAAGTCGGAATTTGATAATTAAGTATTTAAGGCGTAGGTATTTAAAAATGGAATCGACTTATTTACAATGATTTTGATTACCTAACCTACTTTTAAATGTTTATTTACAAAGTACGAGTACTTACACTTAACGGTAGCGGAGTAATTGTTCGAAATGTAAACCACTACGTTCAATGCACAAACGAGCACGTTTTAACTGATTGTCTTTCAGTTTCATTAAAGTGTCTCTGTCACGTCTCACGATATTAAAAGCGTCCACTATCGCACTTATCAAAGAGTCGCGTGTTTGGTGTTCCTCACGATACACCAAGTTCTTGAGCTCAGACTCTACCACAAATAAAAGTCCAAGGGAGTCATGGCCGGGCTCCTCGGTGGCCAAGGGTGTGGCCCGCCACGAAAAAAAAATGATAAGGATGCAGTCCTTCTGTGTTGAGCACTTTCATCGCACATTCATCACTTGACGTCATCGACGTTCGCGCACAGAACACTAACTAACTAAGCCGTAGGCACAGAGCGCAACATTTGGCGGCATTCTATTGTGTTTCGGCGCTTGCCGCGTGCATGCAAGCTAATTTATACCGTATCACCATGACCGAGAGCTTATTTTGCTCTGAAGATTTATTATTGATTCTTTCTTTGTAAGTTTGCCGACAACACGTGGCGGCGGCGTGTGCGTTTCGTGTTACCTACAGGTGCCTACGTGATCTCTAGTGAGTGAACTACTATTGATTATCGCTCTTTCGAGTTTATGAATACTTTTTTAAGGATGTGAAAAAAAAAACATTATGTTTTTTAAGTTAAACTTTGTATTTCGATAGTACTACTGATGGGTAATCGTCCTGCCGCGGGAAAACAACGATTCAATTTTCACGGTGTATAGTGAAATAAAACAAAGTCAGGTTTGTTACAACAATAACTCGAGAACTTGTGACCTTTGTCTCCGTCCCAATTAGTAAAATATAAAATCATCAGAATTTCATAAAAAATATGAATACGGGACCAGGGGCTTACCTAGGTTCACCTACCGCTAGTAAACAATACAATTTAGACCATGGAATCTTTATTTTATTATTTACTAGCTTCTTTAGGTATTTAAAGAAAAGATAAGCTTAAGTAACAGTCTGTCTGTCCTGAAAACTCGCATGAAATAGTGCTTGCTTAGCTTTATATCGTTAGGTTAGTACTCTACTTATGCGTATATACAACACGCGTATAATAGATATGTGATAAAACTAAAACAAACTTCAGAAATGATTCCAAACAAATTTCATCAAAATTGATTCAGAGGCTAGTGTCCTTACTTTTTGATTTAGTGGTAATTAGTCCTTTAATCAAAAAATGATTTAGCAGTTACTTAGGTAGGTACTTATACTCGTAACCAAAATAATTGGGGCAAAATATCTTAAAACAAAAATGCGTATTTGGTATTCTGAAATTATTTTATTTTAATTGATGCCGTCTTTTGACAAGTTCATTTTTATTATCCAGTAAAGAACAGGTATCTATTTAACTTGAATATTTTATGGTCATTAGTTACACGTTTTTCAAAATTTTAATACTTGTTCCACAATTATCTTGGCAAGATTAATAACATACACTTGAGAAACACATTCAAACCAGAATCCATAACTTAACCGTCACGAGTTACCTCTGTATATGTTTTAATTTCCTCTACACGACATATACATATTATAATATAACCTCAGCATTCAATTTACCTGGTCGTCTAAACATTGAGACGTGACGTCACTGTTCTGTATGACGTCACGTTCGTAACTGTTAACTTGGATATTATATTACGTAGGTTATGTCAAAGGCTTTCGAATAATTTAGTGTAGTCTGATGTGACTATATCCTGACTAAGGAGCTTAAACTAAGGTGTTACGATTGAACCACCGAGACTCCTAGAGAACCTCCGACTTCTACGACTCATCAAGTTAAATTATTTCAATTATAAGTATTATTTTAATAAATTTATTCATTGATTAACATCGTTTGTTGTTGAAATAAAACTACTTTTACGGATTTCATCGTGACCTTGATACCTGCAAAACTGTCGAAAAGTCGGGACCTAAAATCTAAATATAAACCGCGAAAAAATCCGTAAAAGTAGTTTTATTTCAATGTCCAACATTCGCGTAAACCTAAGAAACCAATTTCGTTTTTAGTAATTTTATTCATCGAAATTTTAACCAATTGGCACCAACCAGTGACTAAAAGTAATCAGTTCAGCTAAGGCTATTTAAAATATACGTTTCTCTTTCCTGTAGAATGGTTGTTATGATCCTTACTAATATTAAAAATGCGAAAGTTTGTTTGAATGTATGGATGCTTGTAACTCTTTCACGCAAAAACTACTGAATGGATTTTAATGAAACTTTACAATAATGCAGTATACACATCGAAATAACACTTAGGTTATAATTTATAAAGATAGTGTATGAATTGTTGTAGTGTTGAATTCACGTGGATGAAACCGCGGGGACCAGCTAGTAACATTATAAATTATAAAACCCAAAACAATACGTCTAACAAATTCGCGGTAATTCTGGTTAAATAAGGCAATTGAACTGTTACCACAATTACGAACACAAGCCGATCCCTGTTTCACGGTTTATTGTCGAGTGAAAGCTGAAAGGCGAATAAATTAAGCAGAAAATAAACATGTCCCAATGCGTAGGGCTGACACACTATGCCCGGGGTACAGACATAATCGCCGATTTTCGCACTAACGAAGCGAAACAAATGATAGGGCTGTCGCGGAAAATAACTCGTCCAATTCGTTGACAATTTATTGATGGGTGCGATGACAGCAGTTTTGAATCAAATAGTTTTTATTTTTATATATTTTGTTCAAATTGAGTTTTCATTGCGATTTGTTTGAGGCGTGTCAATGTAATTAAAATTTGGTGTGACCTGGAAAAAACCAATCCCGCAAAAATGAAAGCCATGCTGGATTAGGTTTACGTAAAAACATAACACTTTATGCATTTACAAATACTGAATTAAATTTAGTTGTATTTTATTTTTAAATTCATATCGTGAAATAATATTTATTAATGAACAAATTATGAAACATTTATTTTGGTCTACACAAAATAATAATATTGTCATGACTTTGCCAACCCTAATAAATGATGACACATAGCAAAACTATTTTAGTAGTACACGGTAACAATGGTAACCACGCATAATTGAAAATTTGATTCGATCAATACCGAACTAAACTAGTGGTAATTTGTGTTATCGATTCCTAGTGCTATAAATTAGTTGTTTTCAATTCGATTTCTCCTATTATTAATAATCGATTTAAGTAATAAATGTTCTTTGGAGTAGGTATAGGTATTTACTGTATATTTGTATTTTGTAATTAGATTTGATATATTTTTAAAGTTACTACGAGACTAAATATAAGAAATATTTATGCTACCTTTTGTTCTAACATGTTAAGTATTTATTTTATGCACGACTTTATGCATTATTTATTTATTTCATTTACGTTCGATAATCCCAAATTATTTCTTATATTAATTTCTACATGTGTAAGGCCTAAGATAAGAAAATGATTTAATTTTAATACCATAAAATACCTTTACATTGTTGATTTTGCATTACTCTCTCTGAAAAGAAAAATAAAAAAAAGTCTGAAAAGAATTATTTAGGAAACATATCGGAAAATTGACTACAATTCTTGGAAACATATTCGATGTATAAAAAAATGTAAATCGCGATGGATCAACCAATCAGTTTTGAAGGATTTAGGAATGTTTTATGGTACTCTGCCGTAATCTGACATTCGTGGAAAGGTAGATTTTTTTATGTAAAAAATGACGTGGATATTCGAAAGTCTAAAAACTATCTCTAGGTACATAATATAGCAGATAGTACGTAGTTCTGTGAGGTTATTTCTGTGGACTGGAAATTTTTACCCGTTTCAAATATTTTTAGTAAAACGTCTACTAGATTTAATTTTACCATTTTTAATCTTTTGTAAATGTAATTTTAAACTAGGTCACCATACGATTCAACAAAGACTATCTTAACCACATTTAGCAAACAATTCTGTGAAACTTAAAAAGCATTAATAAAGGGATACCACACAGATTAGCATATCAAAAGCCACTTTGCCCGGTCTTGGGACAAAGCGAAAGAGCGCGAAAAAAACTGTGACGTAAAACTGTGACGTCAGAGCTGTGACATCAGAGGCTGAAGTGCGCCTTTGAAGGGAATCAGGATAGCGGCTGCGATGCAATGCCATTTAAATCACTTAAGACAATTAGATTCAAGCGATTTACTCTTAGACATTCTTTTGTCATCGTTTGTTTCCGTGGTTCCTTTGTTTTGTATTGCTTTTAGAATATTCTTATTTAGAAGTGTAGGTGTTTTGATTCTAGTTTAGATTTAGTATATTTTGGTCTATTATTAATATTCGGCATAGTAAATACATCTTTAATATAAATATCACAAAAAGTCTCTCTATTACAAATGTTTTACAATACTCAGAATCTTGATTATGAAAAAAAAAAACAAATGATTCTTGGAATGTTTTGATTTTATCATCATATTTAAATACCATTTGCTGAACGTACGTTTGATGAAAAGTTTACGATGGATTTTAAAATGAGTTTTTCTTTGGTGTCACCTTTACTGGACTGGATTACAGAATAGATAAATATTAGATAAATCTAAAATGTAGTACATTAAATATTCTCATAAGCAAAATTAACCAAATTGTTTGCACTTATATACAAAACAGTAAATAAACCGTAACCGGAGTTGTATTGATTATAAATAACATTGTTTTTTATTTAAACAAAGTTTCAAAGGCTTGTTGGTTGTTCAAATTTTATTTGTTATTCATTGCTTTGTTCGTTTCAGAAATTGTTTATATTTGAAACAACTTGCAATTGTAAGTAAAATTAAACTGAATAGCATTTACCTAAAGTTTATTTATACGTTTTGTTTATTTAATTCGTCGTTATTTCTTGCATAAAACTACTTTTTATAACATCTTAAGATACCTTAAATAATTTACAATTAAAGAAATACTTCAAATAATATTTTGATTCATTTTTAGAAAGAAAAGAAAAAATACAACTAATTATTTATATGACCTCAGCAATTTATTCTTATTATAATTAATTCCAATTGTAACTTAAATGTAATTTCTATATTAATTCCATTTGTAATACAAGTGTAATTGTAATTTCTAATTTAAATTATTCTGAGGATAAAAATATTAAATTAATAAATTGTTACAGGTATTTATTTTGTCTTCCTTTATCTATTGTTAAATTTTAAATATCAATACGCATCATATCTATTTTTTACGGTGTCTAGACAAAATTCAACCTTAAATAAAGGACTAAAAAACTTCAATATCTGAAGAAATCATTGACGTACCATATACATAGACTGCTACTATCGCTAGGTTCCCCTTGTGCCAAGCGAGAGCAGTTTTTAGTCTGATCCTAGTACATTTCGTTTTTCATTTAAGTTAATTTTCGCGCAACGAGAAACTTATTTAAGGAAATATCGATGGTTTTGACATTGTTAGGATAATATTAGCGTTTTAGATAGATTTTTTAAAACGGCAAGCTCCATCTTCAGACATAATTCACGACAACACTTGTTCACACTAGTGCTTACGGTTTAAACTCTGATAAGCTCACTCTATACTTTCATATGTATACTCTAAAGAAGAAATATATTACATTTGTAATTATTTTTTCTGGCATATAAAGCGTTCTAATTAAGTATCGCAACCCTTGTCTCTTCAATAATATCCAGAGCCTTATGTTTTTAATTATTCTGTACCAAATTTAATTAAATCCAAAATTAACAGTCTGCCATGTTGCTTTTATATTTTCAGGTGAAGATAATTATGATTTTTATTAATTATTTATTTGACCTTCATTTGTATGATGGATTCAGAAATTATTTTCTTACACCAATCCTAATTATAAAAATTAAGAAAGTTTTGATTGAAATGCTAAATTGATATTTTTTTTTAATGTAAGCTTTTTGATAGAGGGCTTTACCCATCTTTGACAATATTTTTCAGTTACTTATTATACACTTCTTAATTACCTAACATTTAGACTATTCATTTTTCATATAAATGCGGACAACATCACATACATTGCTCTAAACCCAAAGTAAGTTGCGAAAGCACTTGTGTTATGGAATTCAGAAACAACGAAGGTACCACAATCACCCTGACCCGAGACAATGTAGAAAAGTGAGTTTCTACATTGACCCCTCCGGGGATCGAACCCCAGACCTCAGAGCTAGCGACTACTTGAAAACCGGTGCGTACGCCACTCGACCACGGAGGTCGTCAAATATAGCTTTAACACTCATAAAAACAGCCTTACAAATATCAGAAAACCTTTAAAAGCCCTTTAGTTACCAAACCGTAAAACCGCCATACAAAACAACAATACCAAGATCAATATACACCCAATTTCTTTTATGGAATATTTTGTTGAAAAGAGCCTTTCTTGAAACGAAATTTCTGTAACAAATGTTGACCTTAATTCTGAAATTAGCATCTCTTTAAAGAGATTTCATCTCGAAGATCCTGTAAATTGGGTTTTCTTGCGCCCTATACAACCGATAACGTTTTTGAAACTTCTGCGTCGAACTGTACGGAAATCGTCTTTTTGGGATACGTTTTTGAGTTATTTGGATTAATTGGCATTTGGATGATTAACACGATACTTTTTTAGCACCGCCGTTTAGCTATTTTATTATTCTTCGTCTTTGCTTGACATTGAATTATACTTTGATGAATTTCAACGGCATACATACATACATACACATTAATCACGCCTCTTTCCCTTGTAGGGGTAGGCAGAGACTACTTCTTACCAATTGCTACGATCCTTACACACTTGTTTCTTCAATGCTTCTCCATGGCAGAAAGAAGAAAATAGCATAAAGACACAAATACATAGTTTTCTTTGCTTATATGTTTTTTTATTGTGTTATGTGTTCTAATAAAATTATTTTCATTGTTCCAGGTATGTATACGACGAGATTGAACCGCTGAGATTACTTCATCTTCCATTGAGTTTTTTTCTTTTTTAAACAGTTTTAGTTAAAAAGAGCTATGTTATGTAATAACTCTAGCTCTTACATAACTTTAGCTGTTTCAGTCAGTTTCAATCAGCTTTAGCTCTTTTTAACTAAAGTAACATAATTATTTTCGGAGTCTTCACACTACGATAATTAAATTAATTATAATCCCTTAATCATATTCGGGAACTTATTATGTTAATTACGAAGCAATTAAATGTCGGGGGTAAGTACCGTTCCTTTGAAAGTTTGCAACAGGCTCTTTATTTTAGAAGTTGTGGCCAGATGCCACCTCTATTAAATTGACTTTATGTTTGAGTTTCAAGTAAGCCTTTTTAGGTTATCCGACACGATATCGGTATCGGACGCCAATGCGATACCGCGGTAAGAAAAAGGTATGAAATTTTCGAATTAATAATGTAAAAATCCTAAATGTGTGTAGGTACCTACTACATGTTACCAACACTACTTAAGTCCAATACCGATATCGTGTCTGATAAGGTGAAAATAGTCTTACGATATCATCATCATCATCATCATCCAGCCTATAAACGCCCACTGCTGAACACAGGCCTCTTCCCATATAGAGAAGGCATGAGCATTGATCACCACGCTTGCTCACTGCGGATTTCAGATCATTTCAGATCCCAAATTTTGGAATCCAGGTTTCCTCACGATGTTTTCCTTCACCGTTTGTCAGAAGTGTCTTAGAATAATTAAGAAAGTACATATAACTTTGAAAAAGCTACATTAGTACTTGCCTGGGTTCGAACCTGCAACCTTATGCATACAAATCCGTTCATTGAACCGCTAGGCCACCACGACTACACCACACTTACGATATCGCGGCAACTAAAATATATAAGAACCGTTTTCATATTATTCGGATTTATAAGTTTCATAAATTGTGCCTACCATGGTATCGTATCGGTGTCCTAAACACAGTCTTACGATATCGGGAGCAAAAAAAAACATCTGAAGCATGTACCTGTCATTCATAATATCCGGTCCGTTACCGGATATCATTCTTCATACATTTTGCTTACCACGGTATGTTATCGGTGTCCTAAACCGATATCGTGTCGGATAATGTGAGAACTCTCTAAGGGTAATTAATGAGTGGACTAACAAACAGATCTTCCGACTTAGGTATTCATTGTGGTACTGTTTTGTGATTCGAGGGTCATGGAGTTGTTTACAGTCGTAATGGAGAGTAAATTGAATATAAATATTTGGGGTAAGAATTTAGACTTAAGATGTTTATATAAATAAATGAGGCATGGAATTTACAAATGGGCTACACTACTAGTACAAAACAAAACCGCATATTTTCATTTAACATTTTATAGAAGCTATGTTGTACAGACACTCCATATCAAGGTGCAAAGAACCAAAATGAGTTTTGGCACTTAGACCATTTGTAAATTCTCAATAAAAATCTTGATTAATTAAAATAAATAAAGCTAGTGGTTTAAGATAGTCCTGTTATAAACATGTCTTACATTGTAATGTCTTGATGTATGTTAACAAGCTCTTTAATCGCCTTCAAAAGGAGGAAGTTCTCAACCCAATGTGTTCTCATACAAATTTCATCAAAACCCAGCTTTAAAAGCTTTTTTATATATTATTCTTCTTCAGCTCACAAGAAGAAAACAAGGGTTGCATCCTTTGTAACCTGCAACTTTTAATTAAAAGAAAATTCATGTGACCCAATTACCTTTGTGGAAGATTACAACAACATAAAAAAACTCAAAGTAAAATAATACATTTTGAAATGAATGCATTCATTAGCACAATAACTACAGGAAATTAATTTCTTGTAATTTTTTTGTTTCATCACAAATTCAGTTATTTTAATGAAATTTTTGTAAAATAATGTTAAAAGGCTTGTTTTAGGTAAAATTTCTTGTAAAATAATTTCGAAAAAATAAAAAGCATTTAACAAAAAATAAGTTTAATTATGTACCCTAATTTTCATTACTCAGTAAATGTTTTTAAAATAGATTTTGGAGTTGTCAACACAATTAGATACAAAGTTTTTCCTCATTTCCTTTCTGAAAAACAAACAAGAAAAGAACGTTTAACTGAATGATGCAATAAACCCTGTTTTAAATTCATAAAGTTTCTTCAAAATAACAATTTATAAAAGTGTAGTTTGTAAAGTAGGTTCTCGCTGTTTCTGAAAACGTCACATAAAAACTTTTAAGATGCACCGTTGTGTATATTATACAGAGAAACATAATGTAGGGAAATCTTAATAAAATATTACGTCAGGTAATTTGTTTTAGTTGAACTAGAGGGTTAATAAAAGTTGAATAAAGAGAGTAGAACGGTTTCAAGAGTTGAAATTTTAATATTAAAAAAACGGAAGTTAGCTCAGACTTGCAAGACATCAGAACTACTATAATTAGATCTTAGAGCAACCATTGTAATTTAAAACATCTCGCTCCATCAACTTTAAAATTCTATTGTAGGAATAGAAACAAAATTTATAGAAAAAAAAATCAACACCAAAATATCACTGTTTTTTTCATCTCTATTCTCGATAGTAAAAATCGATCAAAGAAAAGTAAACAACTCGAGTCGGTATAAAAACACTGCGGAATAAAAACAGATAAAAATAACAGAGATAGTATCAGGTTACTTGAAACTAAAGGAAGTGAACCTACGCTTAGCAACTTCCGAAGCCTATTTATACTCGAAACCAATAATGTAATAGGTATAACAAAACAGAATAATATTATGTGGTCGAACAGAAGTCTTAGTATATACAAACAAAAATAATAAGACTCAAAGGCGTTGTCAACCAGCGATATATATAAAATTGTTAGGTACCGAGATATTTTCTATATTAGATTCTACACAATAATAACAATGTAATGAGTCCTCTACACGTTTAAAGAAGAACGAGCATTGGTCACCGCTCTTGGTCACTTGTGGCATGATTATTTAAAATTCTACCTAGGAATCCGATGCTTTACAGTGGTGTCTTTAAATAACAAGAAATCAAAATTGAAAATACATACATATAACTTAAAAAAAACACGTATTTTCCGTCAAACTTACTGCCGTGTCAACAGAAATCTAGTCATTGTATCACGTTAATATTTCAACAATATCACACAAAGAATAATTTATTACCGATACAGCCTGACCTAGACAGCAACTAAAATAGATCTAATACAACCTACGCAGGCATGATAAATATCTGGAGATTTTTTGCGAGACGAACTGAAGATTTGTTGATAAAATAGATCTTTTTGTTAGAGTATCAGAATAGGCTATACAGTTGATTGAATTGTAGGATTTGGTGATTTACAATACATATTGTTTGCTTAAGAACCTATTTCAAAGACTTTCATTGTTATTTTTTTTACTTATATAAACTTTCCTCTCCAATTTTTGGTCAGTGTAAATTAAGTTCAAACAACTGTATATTATGTACACAGGTTTTTATAAAGACATGCGTTATATAACATTATACTACTAAACAAAAATCACAGGCTTGTTGGGGTTTATGTGAACAGATGTTCATTTTTACTTTCAATAAACTTTTTTAATCTTTCCTACTTACAAAGTCATGTTAAAAACGCAATAACAAAAGATATCAACAAAATGAAACCCTAAACCACCGTAAACTATATCACTCGTATATTATCCATTTTAAACGAGTGCTTAAGGTAAAGTAATGCCGCAAAGAGATGTAACTGCAAGCAGAACCACGGAGCGATTCGCGAATTCCGCCGGCCACACCAACATAAATCAGACGGCGAAGGAGTGAAAAAATCGCCAAAAGAATTTCACGATGTACAAGTAGTGACGCCAACTTTGCAGGCAATTTTAGGATTAAAACCCATTCCGAAATATCTTTAAAATGATAATTATTAAGTTGACATCTATTACATAAAATAAACAATAAATTTAAAATTAAAGCCAGATATTATAACGTAAATTATAAACATATTTTTCTGTGTACAAAGAATGTAATAAAAAATAGCATTTATTTTTTCGTACTAATCTTACCAAATCTTATCCTACTAATATTATAAATGTGAAAGTTTGTGACAATGGATGTGTGTTACTCTTTCACGCCAAAACGGCTGGACCGATTTGGTTGAAATTTGGTATGTAGATAATTTAAATCCTGGATTAACATATAAGTTACTTTTTATCCCTTTATTTTATGGGATCGTATATAGGTATTAACGCGGGTGAAACCGCGGGGCACAGCTAGTACTTAATAATTATCAGCAAATTCTTAATTAACTACTGAGTACAAAACAAGTTTTTTACACAACATAAGTATTTAAATGTATACATTTTCTTTATTTCGTGACCTTATTACTTAAAGGTGAATAATATAATATTTGAAACGTATTCTTAGAAGTCTGTGACAAAACTTAATTTAGTAGTTATTTAATTTTCACGCTACCGAAAGTTTTCGTCGGCAAAAAAAGTTAGGTAAAAATGATTTGCTTCGTTACTATATAAAAACGAAATGCTAGCTTTTAATTTTGGATCTAAGTCAGATTTTTCTCGCAAAATAAGATCGTTTCTCCTTGAGTTTATTTCGACTAAATATTCTTACCGTCATCGAATTTTCTAGAAAGAGACCTTAATTTCGAAATTAGATTTAGTCTTCGTAGTTAGGAAAGTCTCTCTAAATTCGACTGCATGGTCCTATAACTCATACTAGTGGAAGCATAACCTCAGGCGGTGCCTCTGTTATTTTATTTTCTTTGTTCCAAAGGGAACATGTTTTATGGCTAGCCCACATTCACAAAGCAAGCCATTTATCTTTTAAAAAATTATAGGGCTCTCTACCGATTAATATTTAAATATCTCCGTTCATTTTTCCGGATCGTGCCAACACTTTTAAAAGTGCATGAATGTAATCCCCCATATGCTTTTTATGCGAGAGTTTTTACCAAGAACTTTGTAATTTATGGTTTTGGTTTTTGCATGTGTAGTTTATCTTTTTTTCTTGTCTTTAAAGAGGGTATGTGATGCCAATAACTTTATATAAGTAATAATATGGGAAAACTCCCACACGATCATCTGACCTCGAATTTAGCAGAGCGTGTACTATGGTAACCAGACAATAGATAAACTTACTTGTATGTTTAGATAAATTACACCCAGACACAGAACAAAATTAAATGATATTGCTCATCACACAAAGATTTTTCCTGGGTGGGACTTGAACTCACGATCTCCAGTATAGCAGTCAGGGTCGCTTACCACTAGACCAACAGGCCATTCAAAAAATATTGAAATCTGAATTCGAAATTTGTAGTTTTGTTTACTATCAATACTTTTAAATGTTTTCTTTAATATACTCTATTGATGAGAGTTTCAGATTTTGTTTTCGATAATCTGTCCCTGCAGATTCCTTGCCGATTTAGTTTCACCGGTTTAGCGATATTTGTCGAGAATCCCGGATGTTTTGCACGGACACCGCTGACGTAACCGATCTTGATAAATATCGGAGTTTATATATTTATTTGTTGGTGAATCTTTGTAAGCACTTGAAGAATTTTAGAATCTTTTACTCATGCTACATAGGTACTAAATGTTTACTATTTTCCGCATTGTTACCCAATTTCTTATGAAATGTATCTATTTCAATTTATGTATAGAGGTTTCCCCACACTCTCAAAGTCTGCAATATTTATTGTGATAGTGTATAAGTATACTGAGATACAGGACCTGTCCTAGTTCGGCTGCAGAGGCTCCCGCGTTGTATTGATGCTATAATATTATTAAGATATTTGTAACACAATTTGTACTAATTGGTGAAAATAAACATTATTATTTCATATTATTATACTCATAACTCGTTACACGAATGTACTCTATTCTCATTGGTCGATATTTTTATTTATTTATTTAATAAGGCACAAGGTACATTTTATGACATACAAAAAGTCCAACAAAACTATATTTGCATAGTTTGTCAGTTGGATCGTTACATTAAATATCATTTTAATCTTATAATCTATTTGAATATGTATTATATAATTTTATATTTATATATATGTAACAGGTCCGATTTTTCTTGATTGGAGCAACATTAAAAAGTGTCAAAGCGGTATACTTTAGCTGCTATATCTTTCGTTATGTTATGGTTCAAAAAAGTCTTTAAAAGAAGTCTAAACTTCATCCAAAAGGTATATTCAATGTTAATCGACACAGAATTCGCGTCGAGCAAACACGGGCTTTAAAAACTCAAGAGGCGGAGATAAAATGTCGATCGTCCGGCCGACGTAGCTTTGTGAATATCTGATGGACGCTCTATGTTAATAAACGATTGATTGAGCGCTCGAATATTTTATTATGATGCTCAACACTTGAGTGAATGTTAGTTTTATATTAATAATGCGTTGGGTGTACCTTTATTAAAGGTGAAAGAAACATGTCAAAGTTACTTCAAAATAAAGGCTTATTTTTTAATTCCTTCTATTTTATACAGTTTTGTAGGGTATAATCTTTACGTCCGTGATATAGAAAATTTATAACTAACTACTTAAATATGTAAATAGACTATATTACTGTAATTTGCAATCCTAATCATGAGCGTTTAATTCTACTTATGTTACGTAGGCCGGCCCAGGAAGAGATGGCAGGACGATCTACAGTCATACTGCAAGGGTTGGTTTGAGGTAGCACAAGATAGAGACATGTGGAAGGAATTGGGGGAGGCCTTTGCCCAGCAGTGGGACACTATAGGCTAAATAAAAAAAAAAATGTTACGTAAGTAATGAACAAAATGTATTTGTATATGATACGTATTAATTTAGATCAAAACTCAATGGAACCTTCATTAAATTATGTTTTAGCTACATCAATTATTGTTACCATTAACTCATTTCACTGAACCTTGTACCTATCAATTACTATATTATACCTTAATCCAAAACACCTAGCTTGTCCTTAACCCAAATTAAATGATAGAAGAGCGTCGAAGCACCGGTCCAGCTCCAGTCTCTAATCGAAGTGGTTGTATTAATTATTCATGGCGTTTACTGGCGACACTGCAAGGCTTCAAGTGTATTTCTTGGTCTGAGACATACGGCTGTTTCAGCTGACTGATAAACAAACACAGAAAAATCGGCTTCTAAGCGATTGAAGGAAGTTTAAAATCTCAATTTTTAAAAACAATATAATTTACCTATAATATTCCGGGACAACTCACACACGGTTATTTATTCCAAAGCTAAGCAGGGCTTCTGTTATGGTAACCAGTCAACTGATAAACATATTTATATATTTCTAAATACATACATATTATAGATAAATTACACCCTACTATTACAATTTAATATAGTTGTAAGTATCTTTTTTGATGAATTGAAAAATATCCTTCTATAAGATTTTTTGTTGTCATTTGTGTTACATTACAGACTGACTTGGTGCACTATCGCAAAAAGCCTTATTAAGTAAATAATAAAGAAATAAGAAAATTACATCTAATAAAGAACGCGAAATTGTGACGTCATGCGACATTTCAGATCAATTTCTCTTTGCGACTTTAGAGTACATAAATAAAAAATAAATACAATCTGTTTTATTTTTATTCTTTATTTAAATAGCTTTATGATTTATCCCTTCAATATCTTGTCCAAAAAATCAGCCTGTATTACACAAAAACTTTCATAAAGGCATACCGCTGGCTGTACTGAAACATAAGGGATGTCCCGGCTGCACATATTGCTGCCGCCGAATATTTATTTATTTTTATTTTGTTCGAATCCCACCCCGGTGAAAAAGCAAATGCAATAAAAAATATACATTATTTTAAATTAAAACTGAGCTTGAAATAGTCAATATGTCAAAATTAAATGAGTTTTTAGGCAATCCGTGAGTTGGCTTATTGACACGTCAATTAATATCCGGTATGAGGTATTTGCCTAAACTGTTTGTTTATAAAAAAAGTAAATACGTGATCCGTAAATACTGAAATAATCAAATTCGCATACTGAGTATTACCATAAACTTTGTGATTGAGTGGCGGATTCAGCTCTGAAGTCCCGGGTTTGTCGCCCGGACGGGTCTATGTAGAAAAATCATTTTTCTACATTATCTCCAGTCTGCGTGGCTGTGGTACCTTCATTGTTTCTGATTCCATAATGCTTTAGCTACTTAGGTACATATTTTCGATTCAGAGTAATATATGTGATGTTGGGCACATTAAGTTGTGTTACTTCGAATAGTATAATTATGTACTATTAAAACTAACTTTAGCTGTATACTTCATAAACAATTTTTTCTTTTTTCCGCCGTTCGCACATAAATACAGGAACAATTAAACAAATATCGTCTCAAGCTCCTGTCCTCATAATTAATTAGAGCTTGTTCTCTCCCATACATTTTCCTCAATTATCAGGAACTCTGCTGACCGAACTGCACGTCCGTGTCTCAGTCACGTTACCAAGCTAATCAAATTGTCGGTGCCAGAGCGCGTAATCAGGGAAGCTATAAAGATAACTTGGAGTGCGACGCAAACATTACGCGGTATTAAGGCCGTTCATTATATCATCGCTAGGA
Source organism: Autographa gamma (assembly GCA_905146925.1). NCBI lineage: Eukaryota > Metazoa > Arthropoda > Insecta > Lepidoptera > Noctuidae > Autographa > Autographa gamma. Next base: position 3,509,109 of record LR989868.1, on the reverse strand, counting down.
AGATACGCAATGGATGCCTAACCTAATTTAGTGTCGCTGAGGGTGCGTGGTAGCGGTAATTGATTAGGCCCGGCTTCACTTATTGGAATCAGCAGTTTCAGGTATATTTACCTCACGTATGTTGGGTGTATTTTTTGGCCTGTTAATACCACTACAGTTTCCCCAGAGGAACTTGATTTATTACGGAATTACCTAACATGATGTAGTTTCCAAAATTATCACTCGCTTCTGATAATTGTTTATTGTTTTGTTTGGATTAGCTTGCAATCTCATCCTATAATTCTTTAAAAGAGGTCAATTAACTTACTGTTGGAATAATTTTTTGTATTAAAAATTTTAGATCCCTTATTTTATGCAACCACGACTCTATCACTTATTATATTCTACCACAAATTTAGCTTTCCAACTACATAATAACATGCCATAGATAACGAGATGCGAATCTATTATTCAGGATCCACTAGAGTTTCGAAATTCCATTACCAACAACACATTAATATATTAACACTAAACGATAAACACCAATTTAAAGCTGAGCTTTGAATTAAATTGGAAGCTGCCATAAAATGGAATTCATTAAAGTAAAGTATTCGCGTTTCAACACATCATTTTATTTCGAGTGGATACGTTTCAGGATTTTTGGCAGAAATATTTAGCTAGATTAAATGCTAAAGAGGAGTTATTAAAAAGTAAGGGTAGGAATAAATATGACGAAATAAATAACAGTGCGGTTGAGGTGAAATTGATGCATCTGTCTTCTGTTAAACGTTAAAGATGTTTTTTTTTTTCTCTGACTTTCGTTTAAACTACTATAATTGCTAGTTTTTATTGGTAAATAACGTGTGTGTAAACTCGTAATTTAAAACATAATGTTGGCTCACGGAAAACACAGTATTTATGCAGGTTAACTGGATAATCCTATGATCACAAGAAAACGCTTTGTATAATAATCGACATCCATTTTGATCAAAAATTCATCAGACGCTTGCCAAGTAATTTGTCGTTTATACCCATTTACTTTTTGACCTCAAGTAAGAAAGTCTTTTAAAGCTGGTAATGGTTTTCTACGCCATAATGCACCCATATTATAAAGTGGGTTTCTACTGAACAAAGATGCTCAATCACTATCATGCAAGCTGACACTTATGTAGACACCTTTTAACGCTGTGTCAATGCAATTAATGTAAAATGATCTAGACAGTAGGTCTTTTACACCCTAAGTGGGAAGCCCTAGCTATTGTTACCTGAGCTGAGTTCGACTTAACGTGCCGCACGGTACTTCTGGGTAGCCTGGGTAGCTATGTTAGGATCGGCTTCCAGTCTTGCAGAATTCAGCTGAATTTGTATTTTACATGGAGTTATTGCCTATTTGACGTGTATCTGACGTCTACAACTTTACTAGGTTACACCGTATTCAATGGTAAGATTGGTTGTCAGAATTGTAAGGACTACGACTGCTAAAGGTCGTCGTATGGCAGTCGGCGCAAACGGCGTTATGTGCTTTCCGAGGTACGAAATTTATCTCGGTATGTTTACAAATGGTTGGTCACTGACCAAAGGTGGCGAGAGCGGCTTAACTTTTTCGGTCGGGTAACCCGTGCGGATTATATTTACGTGTCCATATACAGTTTTTTTTATTATTATTAGAATGGAACTTAAAGTAAGCTAGAATTTGTAAATACTGTACAAAATCACTAATAAAATAAGAATAAATATTTGTTAAGCTTTAAAACAAATAAAAGTATATCAAAACATTTTTCGATCTCCCAGCTGATTCGAAAATGTATAAATATGTATTCTAGAGGCATTACTGATCGCCACTGAGCCTCTAAACTGGGCCAGACGATGAATAAGGTATGAATTGCCTTCGTATTTGATGCCGAAAATACAATGGCAATTTGTCATTCAAATTGATCTGTATTTTTTAATGATACGAAAAAATTTAATGCCGCATACCATTACAGAAAATGTTCAATGTATTTTTATTAAATGGCTGTTGAGTGAGATTCTGTTATATCAATATTATGAGCAGCGATGGATTCAGAAGTATTTGAGTGACTTCAAAAGACTGAGCTGCTCAATTCAACACGTACGTATTTAATAATTAATTTTTCATGTTTCTTTATTGAATATTCCGTCAAATTAGATTCTTGCTATCAATGAGAAATGCATCTGAAAAACTGTAATCTAGAAGTATGTTTTTAAAGTGACGTTATATTAATGTTAAATGGAATTATGCTGCTATTTTTCAGTGGTCGTAGCACTGAAGGGTCATGACCGTTCCTTTTTCCGAATTTCACGGCCTTAATAATCCAGCCTATAAACGTCCCACTGCTGGGCACAGGCCTCTTCCCATATAGGGAAGGCACGAGCATCGATCACCACGCTTGCCCTCTGCGGATTGGCGATTTCAGATCCCAAATTTTGAAATCCAGGTTTCCTCACGATGTTTTCCTTCACCGCTTGTCAGAAGTGTCTTAGAATAATTAAGAAAGAACATATAACTTTGAAAAAGTCACATTGGTACTTGCCTGGGTTCGAACCTGCAACCTTGTGCATACAAATCCGTTCATTGAACCGCTAGGCCACCACGACATCACGGTCTTAAGCTTTACATAAAATATTAATTAAATCATAATAAGTTTGAATTATACGACGAATCCATCCACATTTAAAGTTTTCTGTAAGTTAGTGTGCCCTATTTTCTCAGCCAAAAATAGGAATATTAAGTTTGTCTAGACTCAGATTACAGACAGTTGATAAATAGTCATTTAAATTTATGACCAAATTGTTTTCCCAAAATAATATAAGAAAAGGAATAAACGAAAGTAAAATTATATTTTATAGTCATAAAGAATAAGATATTATCTAATGCTTTTGAATTAGTTTTATATTAAGATTGTATTTTAGGTAAATTGTAGACGTTTTTTCAGTCACTGTTTGTAAATTTTATACATGAGTTGCCCTAAAGCTGCCCGGTCGGTCTAGGGCCATTTGAACATATGGGGTTCCGTACCCATCATTCGACAATATAATTTAGCATTACGCAATTTTAATTATTTGTTGTTGTAATCGCAACAATTTGTCATCATCTCCCGAGACTTTTCCTAACTATGTTGGGTTCGGCTATCAGTCTTACCGGATTCAGCTGAATACCGTGTTTTACATGGAGCGACCGCTCTGACCGCAACAGGATATTTCACTGGGTAACACAGTACTCCATAGTAAGACTGGAACAGAAATAACCTGTGAAAGTTTTAACACTACTTTTACGGGTTGTGAGATAAAACCCGCTATCAGATAGACGGACGAACAACAGAGGTCTCGGGTGCAAAACCCTAAAAATAGATCTGCCCATAAAACCTCAGTCTAGGCCTAATCTAAATTCCTGAAACCTTCATGAATCTTTTAAAGCTCTTGACTTTAGGTCTAGGACATCAAACTGTTTCGAATTGATAGTTTAGATTGATAGATTATATACTATTTATTTAGTATCAAATATTTTAAGGTATACACAAATTAATAAATGGATATATATACCAAATAATAATAAACATTTAAAGAAAATAGGCACAACGGTGCCGCTTATTTCAAGAGAAAAATCTGCCAGTTAAGATGCCAATTTAGAAATAATGTTATTTGATAACATTTCGGACTGCAGCGGAACTTAACGTCATGAAGCATAACATAACATAAACATAACATATCATCACGCCTGTATCCCCGAAGGGTAGGCAGAGTACTAATGTACACCCACAGTTCGCCGATATGTTTAGTTCCCATGTAATAGGGGGCGAGCCTATTGCCGCTAACCGGGCACAAATCCAAACTCCGACCTGCTACTGAGAATTTCATAGAAAAACCCAATAAAACCTTGGTCGACTCGGGAATCGAACCCAAGACCTCTAGCGTAGCACTACTCGCGCTCAGCACTACTAGGCCAACGAGGCAGTCCACTAGGCCAACGAGGCAGTCTTGAAGCATTGCAATCAAATGGTTCTTTCTTTTTTTAATTCTTTGCCCTACATTGACACAATTACAGTCTCCATTTTCAGCAAAATTGTTGGCCGTTTATAATTTCATAGACCTACTTTCTCCAAAGGGATTATGCCTTCATTTCTGTATAACCAAGATCGGACTGATAACTAACTTCCCAACAATTTATGATTAAGAAATTAATTAGATCCGTAAATACTGGTTCATATTTATTTGGTATTTAAAATTTAATTAGAGATAAAATGAGATTGTTTTTGTTATTCAATAAGTAAATTGTTGTTATTATTTCAATTAAGTTTGAGTATTTGGTAATAAATTTTTAGTTTATTTACTGCTGAATTGTTGTAGGTTTTTGAGGATTAGGTATGATTGTCTTGTTTATTTATTTATTAGTCTTCGGTTGAAAATATTTTTTTTATTGATTTAATAACTAAGCATTGTGTAATTTTAAACGTTATTTTATTATACGAGTAGCACTGCTGTATGTAAGTAGATTAAAGTTATTTTTTGTGTACCACTACATAAACTACACACAGACTCCAATAAATAATAAGAAATTACTTTTATAAACGACGGAACTACCCCATAGTATAATATATAAGTATTTTCATGAACGTTGAAGTTAAACTGTTCTCATCTACAGGGACTACAGGGGACCGGGCAGGGAGCCTTTGTAGTATACTGCGGTGCAGTTTTAGACTGCGCCAATTTCCGCAGAACAAACATATAAACACATTATTTATCCTTACATACGATAAACAGTACATTGACTGCTACATTAGAGGCAGCGATGTGTCCGAACAGCGGCGATCTATCAGTGTGTTAGCGAGCCGTGTCCGATGCGAAGACTAATGCTCGTGTACACTCGTTAGCCGTGACCTCAGGAGTTTAAAGACTTTTTGTTTATTAGGCATAGAGTATAATAAATATATTATGTAAAGCTATAAAAATAATGTCCACTGGCAAAAAAAATACATGGTAGCAACTACATTAAAAATTATACCTACAAAAGAAAAACTTTTGTGCTTAGGATTATACTATAGATCGACCTATAATATGTACGATAAATATTTTTGTTTCTATGTATAATTTACTACCATATTTGTATACCTGTGTGGTGAAACATAGAGCACAACTATTTTATATTAACAACTTGTAACCTACACCTATGTATAACAAATAAAGTTTGATTTGATTTGACATTCTTACATAAAGAAAAACAGCTCTCTATGGTAACCTTACCTCCTTATTTATCCAACTATAGGTATTTTTTGGGTATGCTAGCTGATGGGATTAACAAAATATGTTTTAATGAGCACCTCTTTCAAAATCCATATCAGTCCGATTTATTAAGATTCCATCAATTTCAAATTTTTTATTTGCTATAATTTTTATTAATTCTGGTATTTTATACATAAACAATACGGAAGTGCACGAGAAACTAGTGTTAATCAATACAGCAAAACTAACTCAGAAACTAACACTATTTAGAAAATTCTCAAAGTTCCCAACAAGGCTACAGACTTACAAACACTTAGATGTAACTTCGACTAGTATAAAGTATAAAATATAGCAAAGTTAGCCGACCATACTCATCAATCATTTCTTTCAATTTTATATATTAAACGAGTTCTGTACATAAATCAGTGTGAAGTTGAAACAAATGAGTGTTCTGAAGCAACGTATAGCGCTGTTGATCGATGGTCTTGGAAATCTTCACTAGTATAGAGTGGAATGGTGGCAGAAATATAGCAAAATTTATAAATTAACTGCAGTATATCACATATGTACAGTAAATGGTACAATAAATGTGGTAAAGCAATTTCTTAACAAGAAGCCCACACCATGTCAGTCATGCTTACTTGGATCCTCATACAGCATTATTATTACAAAATATGCCAAAACTCAATTAACAGTATTTTTTTACAATCCAATAGGTACTTAGAGCTAACATAAGAACAAACTACACTAAAATCAAAACTTTTATAAATAACTAAAACTAACAGGCGTGAAAAAATGCTGAATCGAGGTCCAAAAGGCTGACTGCATCCACGTGGCAAGCTAAAATGACTTCTGGATTTAATTAATTTGTTACAATTTTAGGGCTAAACTGCTGAACCAGTTTTGATGATTTTTATTAGGTCTTAAAAAAAGAAGCAGGCTTCTTGGTGACAATTCAAATTATGTTCGTTATTATTTTTTAGTTCAGAGCTAAAACACAACTTGCATATAAGGTTTAATTTGGCCTCTTTGATTAAGTAACACGTACTAACGTAAATGTATTCAGTTCTGGTTATACAGCCTGTGGATTAGAAACTACCGACCACACAATAGTTTGTCAACACATTACCAGGGGCAATATTCCGCTATTTCAAAGTCAGTGGGTGGCTGGTTAATGAACTTTCCAGTGTACTTGTTATTGTGCCGAATTTTTTATTCAGATAAGCCTACAATGAACAGTCAGTGGCAATCCTACAATGACAACAGGGGTAAGTAGGTGTACTTTTGTCATAAACGATTGGTGGCTGCTACTTCATAAGTGCGCAAAATTCCGCACAGTAGCTCAGGGAGTAGGAAGGGCTGAAAATCAGCGTTGCGACGTTGTCGGAGCAACATTAGCTGAGCGATCTCCTTTTGCTACAGATTATTACCTTTATTTTACCAAAACTTTTCTTGTTTGTTTTGTTAAGCAATAAATGTCTTTTTATTTTTTTTAATAAAGTCATCTGAATACGAAAATTAGGTATACATTGGAACGTTCATTAACCTGCCAGTCACTGACTTTAGAATAGCGGAATTTGGCCCTAGTTTGTAACTATGTAGGTTGTACTGCAAAGCCATTAGCACCTTATAACATACATACATGTATAGTATTGTGAACGAATGTTTATTGGTCAATAGATAATTATGCTGCTAATCTCATTAATGTTTGCTCATTACTGAGATTATACGGCTTAACCGAACAAACATTATTGAATACAAATTTTCTGTTCGTGTATTGGCTAATAGGACATGGAAAATGTATCATTTAATTTTCCCCTAAGAGCCGAAACAGTCCCATCGCAGGGCAAAGGCCCTTTCTTCTTCCCACAAGTCTTTATTGATTGCTGTTTGTTGCCAGTCCTTTTTGTATGTGTCCAGTTCATCCCTCTATCTCCGCCTGGGTCTTCCACGCGGCCTTCGTCTATTAGGAACCAATTTGTAGAGGCTTTCGCCCACGGTTCTACTGTCGTTCGGAACACGTGTCCTGCCGAGTTAATGTATCAAATGATTTTATTTATAATTTTATTTTCGTAAATTTAATAATAATACGAGTATAAGTCTGTAATGGTCCTACTACAGGGTGTTCTGTTATGCCTGTTCTCTATAGAGATTACATATTTTCATAAACAATCAATTGAGAATCTACTCGTGATCAGAGGGCTGGTTTGTTCCTTGCACAGAGAATCGGCATAGCCATTCAACGTGGCAATGCTGCCAGCCTTCTGGGCACTTTCCCCGCCATTGACAAGGATGACGATGAGTTCTTTGACGCCGTTTAGTTTTTATTTATGTAAGTTTTAATTTTAGTATAGTTAGAGTTTGTTCTTATATTAAATTTAATTGTGTATTAATAAATATTTATTGAGAATAACTTTACTATGTTTGATATGTTAGTCAATACTGTTTTTGTCATGTAATCAATTTCAAGCAAAATTACAATAACTAAACTAGCATTTAAAATTACCTGCTGATTAAATTTAACACTTATTTAACTTGGTGTTATTTAGGTGAATAATAACGGATTGTTTCACAGGGATAATTAATTTTCCATCAACAATCAACAGTATGCCAGAGCACTTGTTCAGTCAAATTAATTCCATTGATTTGCGTTTACATTTGGGTCAGTGAAACACGTTTGTTTTAGTTTAACTATCAATTTACTGTAAATAGATGATTATTAGTTAAATCGTAGGCATTATTATATTATTTAATTAGTGTCGCAAAAAAAATTGATAGCTATACTTATTTCTTTGAAGTATACAATCAAATTAATATAATATGTATTACTTTTAAGATATATTGTATCACAAAATGGGCACACTGTTTGTAGAAATATATTATATATTTTACTTGCCCCCAATATCGTCTCCGACAATGTGAATACAGTTTCAGATCTACGTCGAAAAGTCTCATAAGTTACTAGCTGTGCCCGCGTGGAGTTCGGATGCTTGAGTTTTGTTTATGAAAATTATTATTTAATCATACATTATTTTTGTGTAACTTTAACCGTTTACGCATCGCGGCAATAGAAGCTCTCACAAGGAATATTTTTCTCAGTTTATGCAAGATTTTTCATTGATGCTCCGCTCCTGTTGGTCGTAGCGTGATGTTAGATAGCCTATAATCTTCCTCGATAAAAGGACTTTAAAAAAAAAAAGAATTTTTCAATTTCAACCTGAAGTTCTTGAGATTAGCGCGTTCAACCAAACAAATAAACTCTTCAGCTTTATAATATTAAGTGTAGATTTATCTAACTAAAACAAGTTTTTTTTTTCAGAAATTATTAAATTTCTTATATAATAATCCTGATTCATCACAAAAATACACCTGTAATAAATAATCACATCCCATGTTGTATGATTAGGGTGCAAATGTTGCAATTTGTTAACAAAACGAGGTCTCTGTATATATTGACATACGGCTTTGTCCGGCCTTTATCAGTTCCAACATGTAGAGCCGTGATAAGCTCTCGGTTATAAAACATAATTAATTGAGGTGAGGTGTTACTCAAAAAAGGTGGTCTAGGTTTTAGAGTTAGGTTTCATTTAGGTACATTATATCGCAGAAGGAGTGCATTTAGAAGCCAGTTTCTTACGTACAGTCTTTTCTCAAGCTATGTTAAGGATGTGCGGACCAGCGAGCTTTTTACGAAATTTTTACTAGTCAAAGTATACTGTGTCACCCAGTAAAATGGATTGTACACGTCAAATACGCATGTGAACAACTGTATTCATCTGTATCCGGTAAGACTGTGAGCCGACCCCAACATATTTGGGAAAACTCTAGGCAACTTATGATGATGCTGACTTCCTATACTTTTTAACTTAACTTACCCAGCTACCCCATAAGGGGTAAGAAAGAGTATTTAAGACAGACTTATCTTTAAATCCCCTAGCTTTTTCACCCAACAGAACCTCACGTAGGTACTAGATAGAGTCGTAACCACGCGCGTCCGTACCGACTATTACCTAGTTAACCCATTTATTTTATTACCTGTATCTAGAATACCATTTTATATAAAGGCTATTCGGATAAAATGAAATTAACCATTAGGTTTTCCTCTTCGTGCCTTTTGGAGACTGCACCAAATTGTTGCGGACAAGCAATTTTCTAGTACCGGCGTTCATTGAGAGATAAATTGCATTGCGCAAATGCATTTATTGGTTATTTATTGGTCTTGCACGTGAATAGAACGGTAAACATTGTATTGGTACAGTGGGATGAGTTTGGAAAGGCGGTAAGACTAGTTTTTTATGATGATATTTATTGGTTCTTTGTTATAATTTAATAACATAAAAATGTTGTTAAATTCAGATTTCTGTTAATTGTTAAAAATAGCCATTTATACCAACACCAGAAATAACAATTCATGATACACTACGACAGATCAAACAAGCTTAAAAATTTGTTTCATCTTAACGAGTATCTCATCAAACACGTGAAATGGGAATATCTGCTATTCCCAGCTTCCTTGCAGGGAATAGCAACTTATTTAACTTACTCGTTCCGTGTGTTGTAGTTACGATACTACACTTCAAGTTATCTGACTCAGTGGTTCGTTAAGTCAGCATATATTATTACAGCTGCCATCTTAAAAAGGCTGTGTTAAGGAGAATGTTACTGTAGGCATGTGTCTTACCTATATGTGAATGGTCAAATCCGCTTTATATTTCTACTATTATTTTATGTAAATAGGTAATTTGTTTTTTTGTAACGTAACTTCGCAATTGTGTAATTTATTTTGAGCATAATTTAACTATATTTTTGGACTTTTAGACAACATCTTACTATTTTTTTTTCAGAGTTTAAAAATATAAGCTAACGTTAAAAATGATGATTTAATGATAAAGTATTAAAACAATTTCAAGAATGCATATTTCTACTAAAATATTGAGACTAAATTTCCAGAACCAGACAAAATATAACACATCTTCTGTCTCGCTAGTAGACACAATAGTTAAACAATTGGAATGTATCATATGTGACTCATTGGACAGGGAAAGGGTTAAAATCATAGACTAAACATATACATAGACTGCTACTATCGCTAGTTTCCCCTGGTGCCAAGCGAGAGCAGTTTTTAGTCTGAACCTAGTACATTCGTTTACTGATTTAAGTTAATTTTCGCGCAACGAGAAACTTATATAGGAAAATATCGATGGTTTTGACATATTAGTGTTTTAGATAGATTTTTTAAAACGGCAAGCTCCATCTTCATACATAATTCACGACAAAACCATTTAACACTAGTGCTTACGTTCAAACTCTGATAGGCTCACTCTAGTTTCTTATGTATGCTCTAAGGTTAAAATAAATTAAAACATACATCACTATAACTGATCGTCTACCATCCATGTCGAATACGAGAAGCAAAGTATTAGCTTTAGTGCAGCTAGAAACCCGGCTGCATTACCCGCGGGTTTCAGAGGAAAGCGCGGGATGGCAGATGGATTGCTTATTGGCTAAGTCGGGCGATATGTCGTAAACTGCAGTTGCAGTTAGTTTGTCGATTTGATTTTTCTTGGGAGGAATTAGATGTGCATTTTTGACCAGAATTTTCTTAGCTTAGGCATCATATGCTACATTATTTTTTTATCAAAGGTAATAGATATTTCGACTTTTAAATAAATATTGTTGTACAAGAGTTGCTTTTGTGAGAACCTTAAAAAATATTATTCGTATGTTTGCAACTTGTTACTGCAACCTGAACTAAAATAAACTGTATTTTTTTTGTTAACATCGAAAAGCATTTTTCTTCATTACACCATTAGACCCAGGAAGACCCAGGCGGAGATGGAGGGATGAACTGGACGCATACAGGAAGGACTGGCAACAATTAGCCAACAATAGAGACTTGTGGAAGATGTGGAGGAAAGGGAGGCCTTTGCCCTGCAGTGGGACAGTTCAGGCTTTAAATAATAATAATAACACCATTAGAGTTACGTTGTATAATAGACAAGAGTATTAAACAAGAATAATAAACAAAAGGTATACGTGATGCCGGAATAGCGGTATCATTTTAAAGCCTTTTTTCATTAATTTTAGCGTCATGGTGACAACACTAGCTATATTCACTAAGTATTAGTTTTAACATATCCCAACATTTTCTTCACTATTTAAACTACTTAACAACTAAAACCGCATAATATATTTAATTAATATCACCTTCTAATATGTAACTTACCCACGTGTTGCGTAACAAATTACCTTATGAAACATCATCCAATAAGCCTGTTATTAGCTTAGTTTAGCACGCGAGGCAGCCATGACACATCTGCTGACATCAGACACTTATTTTATCTGCGTCTGATTTATGGAATAATTATTCAAAACATTACATTGTAATCCAAACTTTATTGGGAAGGGATAAGGTCGTATTTCATTTGTGGGGCAGCTGATTAATTATGACTGAGGACCTATTTTGGTGATTCTGATTGGAAGGGTAATAAAATGCGTATTATTTTCGGTACAAAATTAAAAAGTGCATTTATGTTTTGCATTATCGAGACGAAACAGATTGATTGTAAAATAGTCGGTGTAAAGTGCCCAACCCTCGTTCCTTCCGAGGACGGACGCGTGGGACCTGGTGTCCGTATCCTTCTTGGCCTGTCAGCTGATCGGGTGACAGGGTACCCTCCCAGTCACCCGCAGGCCCGACCTCAAGGTGGTCTGAGGTCGTAAACTCCGACCTGCTACTGAGAATTTCATAGAAAAACCCAATAACACCTTGGTCGACTTGGGAATCGAACCCAAGACCTCTAGCGTAGCAGTCGCGCTTAGCGCCACTAGGCCAACGAGGCAGTCAATAAACCTAAAATAAAACAATAAATAAAAATCATAAAATTTTTAATATTTACGAACACGGAAAAATGCCTTCACGTATTGACATTTTGCTTTTCAATAGCTTTACATTTTTCATTAAAAAGTTTCCGGACAAAGCGAAATTTGCTTTGAACTGAAGTATTTGTATTATCCATGCAATTTTTTGGAGATGGACTTATCAGTCATGGCTGGGATTTCAAATTATCTGATATATAAAACAATGCTTTTTGAATGATTATTTGGACTTTATGGTAAAAAGATTTAATAAGAAACCAGTCAAGTAAAAAGTTTTTGAAACCTTAAATCTCCTGTCTCTTTCAATCTCGTAAGTATGTAAGTAAAGTAAGTGAAAGTTGAAATTCGCTAAATTGGATAGTTACAAAATATGTATGTGGGATGAAAAATAAGAGTTAGAAGCGTCCGTTTTATCCGTTTATTGAGTACAAATCACAAATCAACATTTCTATTAGTATTTAGTTCGCAAAAAACACACTATGTTTTTCTGTTAAGAAAAGCTTAAAAGGTTGTATAGATATTGTATAGCAGTTATCGATATGATTTCAGTAATTAGTCACCAACTTGTACAAACACTTTTAACGCAACATATGTTATGCAATCGGAATATGATAAGCTGATGTATATACATACTTGTTTCATACATAAACATATATATCATCACGCCTGTATCCCCGAAGGGGTAGGCAGAGATGTACCAATGTACACCCACACTTCGACGATATGTTTAGATCCCATGTAAGAGGGGGCGAGCCTATTGCCACTAACCGGGCACAAATCCAAACTGCGACCTGCTACTGAGAATTTCATAGAAAAACCCAATAACACCTTGGTCGACTTGGAAATCGAATCCAAGACCTCTAGCGAAACAGTCGCGCTTAGCGCCACTAAGCCAACGAGGCAGTTGTTTCATAAACAGATACAAATACAAAGCATTCAAAATAAACTTCTACTACTCCTACCTAAAGTAACATGCAGCTCTTAAAAGTTATATGCAACTACAATTCACACTCCAGCTTCCAACGAAACACGAATATAATAGCAATATAAGTCTAATATTTATGTTAGCAACTATTTGCCTGCAATAACAACCAAATCCTAGAGCTTGACAATGCATTAAAACTTTAGAAATGCAAGGCATCTTAACTTTTCTGCAGTATGACCAAATGTATGCACAACTTTCGCATACGACTTAAATTTACCATACTTACTTACTTACTATACATTCGGCAAATTGTTATACATTTTTAGGTAAAGTGCTTTCTGAACGTGCTTAAGGGTTGCAAATGAAAGAGCTAAATATGTAGATGCCTGAAAAATATGAAACAATCGATTTAAGGCGCAGATTTGTGTACTTTTTTCTTTTTAGATCAAACAGTTATGTTACAAAACGTTTTTATGACATTGTTAAGTAGATGATGAGTTAATAATTGAAACTTTTTATTTACTTTTAACATCAATTATACAAATCATCATTATCATCATCGTCCCATACCTATCAGTCAACTCTCATCTCATCAGCAGCCTAATTTAGAACCTAATTACTCTAAGACCCCACAACTTCAAATAAAATATCTACTAAGTTCGTGGCATTATAAGTTAATTGAAACTGTGTCTTAATCTTTTAAGAAGATTTTCTTGCTTCACAACTAAAAATGATTGAGCTGAAATACAATTTAACGTATTTAACACCAAGCAGACTTCCATCTTATAATAATTTCATTAACAAATGAAGTGCTGCCCTAATGACGACCTCCCTGAGGCCTTGCTTCAATATTCAGCGGTAAACCAGGCGGCTAGTGAATTTATAACAATCAGAAGGAGAAGTTAGGAAAACCTATTTTAATTCTAACTTGAAATAAAGGTTTAAGAAACCTTTACCAGTTTTTTAGGTTATGTTTAAAAGAAAAAAAAAATGATTTAAAATAAAACTTGATTTCATGTCACGGATCAGTTCTATACTAATGTAACAGTATTTAGAATGCTTCATAGAATAATAATAATAATACCGGTTTACAAATATTTATCACTAACAAGTGGAGAAGGATGGTTGACCACGCTTCCTGATTTCGGGTTAACGATTTCAGTTTGTCTCCCAGATTCACTCTCTGGCTTTCTTGATAAAAACTGTAACATATTACGTATATATCACTCAGATCAGAAAACTTTTTAATTATATTGCGAACAAAATCAAGAGCAAGCCCTCTTAACCAAAACTACTGCTTTATAATTATAGTTAATAATTAATAATTGCGGACAACATCACATACATAGTTTACCTGCGACCATCCGAGATGAGTGCAATAAAAACAAATTTAAATGTAAACTTAAGAAATTTTTATTAGATACCTTACCATAAAAACGATATATATATATATATTATGTGTATTGTGAATGTGTATATATATATAAAGCACAATATAAATAATTATGCCTAATAAAATGTTAAAATATAATATAGTATATAAAATATGTTAAATGTTAAAAATTGTCTAAAACTGATCTCACAGTCAAACAGTTTGTACTGTTTTGTGGGACGCTTATTAGTTCGTAAGAATACCATGTTCCTTTGTAAAAAATAAATAAATAAAATAATAATAATAATTGCTCTGAACCCAAAGTAAGTAGCTATTAAGCCCTTGTGTTATGGAATTCAGAAACAGCGAAGGTACCACAAACACCCTAATCACCCATTTATCTGCACAGCAATTTAGTTTTAAACCACGAGGCTGAGAACTCAAGGTCAACGAAACCACAATGTAAATTATTCCAGTATTCATAATCCTCACTGAGATTACTGAGATCAGCAGAACTTCTGCTTATAAAGCCTTATGGATTTCCGAAGTATAAAATGAGAAACTTTAATAATCTCTCTTAAGTACTTTAAGTTTAATATTTGATAAATTCTCGTACCCGCTGTCTTGGTTATTGTGACCTTGGATTAACTTGATATTTATGCAGTTATTTTGTGAGTTTATGCGGGGTTAATAATTTTAATATAATTAAGCTAAATTGCTTATTTGAAGCGCTTATCTCGGAAACTACTCGTCGGATATTGAATTGCAAATAAAAAATCACAAACACTATTATCTATTTTTTATTAGTACGCAGCCCTTACGGTATACATAAGGAACTAGAGTGAGCCTATCAGAGTTTGAACGTAAGCACTAGTGTGAAATGGTTTTGTCGTGAATTGTGTATGAAGATGGAGCTTGCCGTTTTAAAAATCTATCTAAAACACTAATATTATCTTAACAATGTCAAAACCATCGATATTTTCGTATATAAGTTTCTCGTTGCGCGAAAATGAACTTAAATGAAAACGAAATGTACTAGGTTCAGACTAAAAACTGCTCTCGCTTGGCACAGGGGAAACTAGCGATAGTAGCAGTCATATAGTACGTCGATGATGCAGTCCTTTCAAGAATATGCAGCCTAGGATTTTAAAATTCTTGATCTATTGCGTAAAAATTATAAAAGTAATAGCTTTAATTAAGTTGCAAACATATTATTCGAACAAAACAAACAACTCTACATGCATAGGAATTCATGCTTAAAGTATTTAAAAGCGACATTCAAATGTTCAAACTTTAAATTAGAAAGCTTTAATTTTGTACAAATGATATTAGCGCTTAACTATAGGTAAGTAAAGTTTAAAATCCAGCAAAATCGAAATCTCATAACAGTATAGGTAGAGATTTACATAAGCATTGTACTGATTGTAAACATTTATGACTTTTCAGGACTGCATACAAGCCTTATAATAATATAATCTTAAAATTATAATGTAATAATGTTTCTAAGGTTCTTAAAATATGTAATAGGCCTTTAAATATGTGTATATAATAAAGGCCTATAACTGTCCCACTTCTGGGCAAAAACTTCTTCAGAATGATCATTCTAACCCACCCTACCAAATTATTTGAAATTCCAACAGAATTAGATATAATCGGGGGTAGAATGAGTATTCGACGTTTGATGTAAATCGGCCTTGAAGTATATAGAAAAATGACGCGCATTAAGTTTTTTATCCTATGTAATCCCATACCTTGTATGTTACTTTCCATCACCAATTGCAATGGCATCTAATAATAATATAAAATAATTACCTACTTACCTTAGATAAACAATTGATATTCCACCTCAAATCAACACCAAAAATATCAATATTAAAATGAAGAGAGTATTGATACGTAAATCGAAGGTTGGACAGACGATTTGAGGCGTGAAAAGAAGGTAATAGCGGGTAAAAAGGTTTATTATAAGGCTCGATAGTGATTCAGGTGAAGGCTCTCATTTGATTTTCAATAGCACTCTTTAGGCTTGGGACCTTACCTACCTTATTCTTACAATACCCCACGGTATAGGAAATGATTATAATTTGTTACTATATTTTTTTGGTTTCTTACAGTAATGAGACTGGTTTTGTGAGATTATTTAGAGGATTTTCTCGTAATATGAATGGTAGGTTTTCTATCCTACTAATAATAATAATTATAATCATTGACAATGTCAAACATATTTAGGGAAAATACCTTCTTTAAGATCCTTTTACTTATTGAAGTAATTCATAGATCATCAATTACTCAAATACGTAAAAGGATCTATTTAATTAATGATTACAATAATATAAGCAAAATATTTAAAATACAAAAGAGACCATTTACTTACAACAAAAACCTATTCTTTAAAAAAAATACCATACGCACATCACATTATCTAAAAAAACTTCAGCTTCATCTGAAATAAAAGCATCCGTAACTAAAAAAAGGCTCTATTCTCTGAAAGAAATTTGAGGCTTTTCCTTACGGTAGAAAAAAATATTCAGCGTGGCAGCCCTATAGCGGATGTTCATTGTGGAACATCCCGTAGAGCTGCGCCATCCGCCACATTAAAAGCTACATACACATAAAGACATCCAAAGGATGTATTCATGTATGTTGCAGTTATAATGCAAAATCGGTTGTTTTTGCGTCTGCCTAGAAGACGGAAAATAAATTATGGGAAATTGAAAGTTTTTTTATTGTAAGGAATACTGTACTAAAGTACTTAATTAAGTTAAGAACTTTGGATAAATAACTCCCTTTATAATTGAAAGTACTCTAGACAATTAGATAATTCGACTTTTTGTAGCATCTAATAATACAGAAAGAGCAAAAATCTGTACAAAAAAAAGACGTATCTGCGACTCTGATTTACTGCCAATATTCAATTAAATGCTAGAAGAGTTACTACTATCCACGCCTCAACTGTACTTTACTAACTTTTCACCATTACACCCTATAAAAAGACCTACGTATTTTATTTAAATACTTAAGTCTTTTTATTTCTTTATCTTTTACTAATTAGAGGCTTCCCTATTTAGCACCGTAATTACTTAAGTGGGGTCTGAAAAGTCAGGCTTTTAATTAACTTACATCCACAAGCCTACAGCGTCACCGTGAAACTCAGATTTTGACCATCATTTAGCTAGGTATAATGTAATTAAAATTGGCCTTTTATTTAATATTATTTTATGTATCTTTATTCAAATAATTTTTATATTATGAGATGTTTTTTGTGGTATTATTACAAATACCCCAACTTTAAAATATCACTGCAACATTTTATCATATAGCTTGGTATTGATAGCAAAGTTTTACTAAAACGATCAGTCAACCCTTTTCGTGCTATTGTGTAAAAGACAACAATTTTTCTTATTTAAACCGCTCGCTGAGATCTAGTTCTTAACGGTTTACGTAAGTGGAAAAAAAATGCTTTTAATTTTAATATTTCATTTAGTTTGTTTTACCTAGGTACATCTAACTTTATATATCTAGGTATTATTCACTAAGCGTGGAAAGCTACGAAATATTACATGAATAAGATAAAACCTTGAAAACCAAAACAGATTGTGAGAATTTCCGTAATTCGCATGGCATAGCGTCGGTAAATAGATTCTGACGGGATTTCCTCAAGTCCAGGTGTACAATACACAAAGGGCGACTTCAAAGGGTTAAATCAAACAGACCGCATAGTTTTATGGAAACTTTCCGGATTTGGAAACTGTGGACTTTGGAGGGTTATATGTGTATCACTAAAGTAGTGGGCAGAATTGTGTACTTCCTTTTTCTACGTTTGATGTACAAATATGAAAAAATCCTGCGATTATTGGGAGGTAGCAGAATTATTGAGGTTGGACATTGGGTAATCTTAACAACGAAATAATAATCTTAAAGAATATTCTTCAGTGACATTTTTTTTGTTTTTTTTTTTTTGTTTTATCTCCCTTTTGGGAATAGACTTGTAATTTTTTTTTCTTATAATTAAGTTGCAGACGAATTCCCTGCCAACACACCTTAACAATGTCTTAAATAGTTAACGAAAAAAAAAATGCTAGGCACGTGTCGAAATATGCAAAAAATACAGTAAAAGACACAAAAGTAATTACAAAAAGTGTTGTTCCCTTCTATGCAAAAGGATTGAAGTGGATTTTGATCCAGTGGTACATCCCCATGAGATTTGAGCGGGAAGTAGAATGGATCACTCTTCTCTCAAGGGATGCTGTGACGTCAGTGAAAAGGTGATCGGGTTACCTCTAATACATGTGCCAACAGAACGAATTCCATTTAAACCTAGGAAATTTAAATATTTTTCAAACTGTATACAAAGTTAGCGACATATTTAAACTTTTAATTTTACGAAATATTTTGAAATTTTAATATATTCCTAGACCTAGTACTAAATATTGTCTTGCCTTGACCAGACTATGTTAGTTTTCTATACGACTAGAGATAAACGCAGCGCAGTTCATTCTTCAAAATGTAATATGTAATTTTGGACCAAAGTTTCACTCTTCAAAAGAAAATGTATAGACAATTTCATTGCATAGCTTGATCTACGCAAATATAGTAGGTATTTTTTGTAGTTTTAAAGTCTACTAAATGTGCACACTTTGATCATTTTATACATAACCTTTACCTTTACCTTAGGTACTTTTCGTAACACATATTCAGTCAAATAACATTTTTTTACCCTTTTCTAATTATTAAACTATATTACATTTCAATGACAGATTTATCTTGTCCTATAAACCTCAAGAGAGCATCGGGAACAAGGTCAGGCCTCCAATCATAACGCATAATTGATCCACAGGTGTATGCATGAGGTCTTAATTGTCAATTGTTTGGCTACCTGAGAGCTATCGTAGCACAACAACGATTTGTTCCTTAGAAACTGTAAGACAAACTAGATAAATAAACTCTTTCGTTGAATGAAATATTATCTCACATTAAATAATAATTTGAAGGTGCTCAACAAAATAAACAACGGAAGAAGATTGTTTTTTCTTCTGTTTTTTTTTTATTATGGAGATAATATATATAATATATTTTTTAATTTTGATCACGCTCGCTTCCTCGTTTCATCTCCCAAGCTTTTTCCCAACTATGTGGGGATTCAGCTGAATACCTGCATTTGTTACTACACTTAATTAATGTCGGAGTTCTAAAAAAAATACAATTTGTAACCCAGAAAGAATTGAAAGCGAAAAATATCTCACTGCCTGAGTGAAGCAAATATAGGCAAAAAACGTTTCCGTTATAAACCTTTAGTGTCATAACAATATAAGGTATTAAAACTAAGACTATAGTCACTTCATAATAGTTCTAGTTCTAGGTAGCGCTTTATTAGAGAGTTATTACATTTTCTTACAAAAATGAACTTCGTAAAAAACTTCTTTTGAAGGAACCTCCTTTGTTAGACCTTACTACTCCTTTGATAAAGGTGGCGAACAATTAAAACACGAAGTTACGATATTGTTTTCAAGTCTAGTTATTTAACGCTTTAGAATAAAATGGTATTATTTCCAAACTACTGTAAATATGAAACTAAGATTTGACTTCTTATACAGGGAGTTGCAAACACTGGGTTCTTTATAAGAATTCATTATACTCGAATCATCAGTCTATAGCAGATCAGTGCTGGACATAAGCTTCTTCAATTGCACGCCAGTTAGTTCTATTATTACACTCATAATTAACACCAAACTTTACCATAGGTGATGGGACCAAACCTAAAATCGACAAGGAAATCCAGTAATTCCTATCATTTTATTCACATAACCCGTTAGACAACATACAAACCCCGTAAGATACAATTTAATTCTTTCTGCATTGTATCAAAAGATTCCATCATTCGACACTGCACTGGTTGCACTGGCTTTAAAGGTGTTGCTAGCACTAAGGTTCGATACGATCCCCGGACGGGTCAATGTAGAAACCAACTTTTCTACAATGCCTTGGGTCTGGGTATTTGTGGTACCTTCTTTGTTTCTGAATTCCATATAACAAGTGATTAAGCTACTTACTTTGGGTTCAGAGCAATGTTTGTGATGTTGTCCGCATTTGTTTTTGCGAGAGTTACAGTTACTTTAATGAAATTGAAAAATACACCTTACTTTCATGCACTAACTGATTGAATATTCGGACAAGAACGAAATGTGTTACATAGCTGAACAGCAAATACAAGCCAACAACGTTTAGCCGGATCCGCTGGCTGTCCCTCGGGGCTCGAATCTATTTTACACAAGTTTCAAATTACTGGCTCCGGTACATCAACAGGATGTTAACTGCAATATCTTTAGTGTTACAACAATATCGGTTTTGGAAACTGCTTTGTATGTACACATAGAACTGCTGCAAGTATACAGTATGAAAAATGTGGATATTTTCAAAGAGTATATCCCAGGATCTTATGAAGAGATCCCAGTAAAACTAAGGTAATTAAACTAATTCTCAATTATTGTAAGAAAAATATGTGTTCCACTTTTTATTTATCATATGGTTTGAAATAATTATCTTCTACCTAATCCGCAGCTGGTCTCAGTACAAAGACTAGTGACTATCATTGGCCTCAGCTGTTTTTGGTAGTTTATCTTTGAAAGTCCTCAAATATCTTTTATTTTCACTACCACCAAAATACCTTTTCCTAACCATTTCCCTGTCCAATAAGTATGATACATTCTAATTGTTTTACTGTTGTGTCTTCTGGCAGGACAGTTGATGTGTTAAATACGAGTATAAATTATTTTTACCCGATTTTAATTCCTACTAACCTTTTATCATATTTATTCTTATCAGCCTAATTTCCGATCAAATATTTACTAATAATACCTAAGCAAATAAATAACATAAATTAGGCCATCAAATTCTTTTATAGGCGATCATTTATTGCACTTTGTTTTCTCATCTTCTGAATTTATGTTCACAAAGCCATTCGGATGGTCAGTATATTTTTATTGGTTGAGGAAAAATGACTGCTGTAATGAATTTTGTTTGTCAATCTTAATAACATCCTTGGAATGAAAGATCCCGCGATATTTTGTGACAAATTAAATAAAGCATGGAGAATGGAGCCGGGGTTCTGTTTATTCCATTTTGTGGGCGTTCAAGAATTTGAGTTATTTTGATAAAATGTTGACATTGACAACATTTTTGGAAAGATAGGTACCGTAATAGGCCTCACAGATCAGCTTTTTTGTTGGTGGGGTAAAATTTAAATTGTTTCACATGCTTTTATTTATTAATTATTTAAGATTATGACGTGTCTTAATGGTGTCATGGACTGATGTTATAAGAATAAGCAAAGGACTTGGTTGCCAAAACTTGCTTTCCTGAAATTCGATTCTTATTCGTAAACTTATCTCTTCTCACACAATATTTGTGATAAATAAACAGCCTTTATGAGGTAAATGTACGCCAGTCCCTACAGAGTTGCCTTTTAGCAATACCCTTCATTGAGAGGCGTTAGGGAGCCAGGCTTCCGCAATCAGGCTTCCGAACAATAACGATTTAATTCAAAACAGAGCTCATTAAACAATAGAAAAGATATTCACAGTGTTTGTGAGTTAATCAGGGAATTTGAGGTAATTTGTGCGAGTGATCTATTTGTTTAGAATTAGACTCTATTGTTAGACATATTGAGATGAGTTTTGTTTGAAACAATATGTTAAGCAAGAAAGAAAGAAAGAAAAAAATTATTTGACACAGCAAAACACAAAAAACACACAAAAAAATACAGAAAAAAAAGACAGACAAAACACTTTGCAGAATGTGTGCCTAGCGGCTGTGCCAAAAAGGTCCAGTTCAGCATATGTCAAGCAGCTAATGCTTGACGCTGGTTTTCAACTGAACCTATGAAGGTGTGGCGTACGGATGTAAACCAGTTACAAATATACATACTTATTTACAAAATATACACATAAATAAATACAAAATAATAAGAAATAATACAACGTTATATAAAAGATAGACGTACAAAGGAGTTAAACATTATAATATAGGTAAACATAAACATAGATAATTGTGTATAGCACACGGTGACCGGGCGCACGCGCCACATTTCGCTATGGTGCGTGCCGGCATTACACCGCTACCCGCGTAATATTCATTTAATTGACTACGATCACCGACCACGGTTGTACCCCGCGAATAATATTATATCAGTATAAGCAGTATAAGCAGGTATTGTAGATATTTAAATTATATGAAATAAGCGTTGTATTGGTTACATTTACCAAAAAGATAGATAAACTGTTAAACATCTTTAAAATCCTTATACTCACGGCAAACGCCGTTGGCGCAGAAGATATTGTTAAGTTAATAATATTATTATTATTATTATTAAATACCATTTTTTTATGATATACCGACAAAAACTAAAGTTTTTCATGCTACATAACATGTATTATACATAGTATATTTAGAATCTAGAACAAACATTATTAGAAAAATAACGCACCAAGTCATAAAAATATTATCAGGTAAATGTAATATTGCAGAAATCATAACACATGACTCCTTTGACGTATTCCGACATTTCCATATTTCCATGAAAATTTTCGCTCGTAAAATTCACATCAAAATCGTAATATTTCTAGAAAACAGCGCTCGAACAAACAATGTTAGGGAATCTTGAATTCAACGTCGTTTTGACTTTGTATAATATTTTCAGATTTCACTTTTTCCTTTGAATATTATTAAATAATTTAACTGTGGAAAGTAAACTTTGATTGAAGTTACCTTTAACGGTACAATTTGTAATTTTAATTCTACCTAATTCTGTTTTGTTTGATATTAATAAATCATCCATTTAGTTTAGTCTACCTGAGTTTGAAATTTCAGTTAAGCGGTAGTCAAATTTTGATTACAAGTAAATTATAAGTTATTTGTTAAGGCCTTTGGTATTTCTATGATTTGTCAAACAGAATATTATTTATCTTAGACAGATTTATAAGATAGGGGTAAAATTAAAGTAAAAAAAAAAAAATAACATATACAGGGCGTTACGAAACCCCTGTCCGATCCGTTAAGGGGTTGTTAGGTATCGATATTTAATTATAAAAAGTAAAAAAAACGAAAAACAAAAAAAATATATACCTAACCTAAAAATACTTTTTCTTCAAATTGCGGGTGAGAGTGACGGCATCGTCTCAGGTTCTGCCAAACGATCATACAAAAGGCCACCATTAATACCGACGAAAATGGTGGTGTAATTTTTGAATATCATCAAATTTAGGGATTTTGGAGGCTATTTAAAAGTTCATTATTATTGTTATTATCATGAACATTACAAATTTGATATTTTATTTGGGCATGTGATTGTGAACCCTATATCACCCTCTCGGGTCAGACAGGGGTTTCGTAACACCCTGTAGTTACTTGTTTTCACGTCTTTTGACCACTTTAATTTTCGCTTTTACGTATGTAATTTCTCTTAATTTTAGGTAACACCCGCTGCATTTTATTTCGGTTAACTAAAGCTCTAAATATAACAAAAGAAATTTCCTTCCAAACATTTTTCTTTATCCCTAAGACCTGATCTTTCCTTTGTTCGTTTGCTTGAGTAAAGTTTCTTAAACTTCTGTATCCGGTACGAGTATAATGGGTATTTTGTTATTGTTTTTTTCTTTATTGTAACAATAATTCATTTAAATAAACCCCTGTTGAGTTTGTTTATTGTTTTGTTCGCCGCCATGTTGGGGTTCGGACGGTAATATTAAATAGTTGGGTGTTTTAGGGAAATGTAGGGGTAAATACTTTTTTGTTTTAACCTGTCACAAGTTTCTTTGTCTATTCTTTTTGTTTGGAAGGAGAATAAACTAAAAAACTCAGTGTTCGGATCTATTAAAGAAATACAGAAGGTGTTTTAAAGCTTTAAGGTGTTCTAAACCTAAGAAAATATTTGCATGCCTATGTTATGGCGGAATGTGCCGAACCATTTGTTAATATTACCACCTATATTGTTAACCATGTTTCACGCAAATAAAGATTCTTATTCTTATTCTTATTCTTTACGCCAACCTATGTACGCGGTAGGCATATATTTTAAAACCGAAAATATAAAATAATAATCCCCGCCTATAAACGTCCCAGTGCTTGGCAAAGGGTTCTCCCTATATAGGGAAGGCACGAAAATTGATCACCACGCTTGCTTATTTGCGGATTGGCGATTTCAGGTCCCAATTTTGTAATCCAGATTTCCTCACAATCTTTACCTTCACCGTTTGTCAATAGAGTAATTAAGAAAGTACATATAACTTTGAAAGAATACATCGGTACTTGCCTAGGATTGAACTTAAAACCTCGGTATACAAATCCGTTCATTGAACCGCTAGGCCACCACGACATATATTATACCCGAAAATATAACCAGTTTTTTTTTAATACTAGGACTTTATTTACGTTACATCATGAAAAACACTCGACTTCTTCTAATCATGATCGACACTTAAACGAACATTTAATTATAACAATTTAGACAATGTAGTAGATAGCTGGCTATGAAAATTCTAAATCTATTTAGTCCGCCATTTATTATTTATTTTTTCTTCTATCAATTCAATAAAGAAGTATGAAAATAAACCGCTTTGAAGTTCAGGACTGGAGGCTTGTGATATCATGGGTATGTAAAATTTTTGCTTAGACGTGACGTCACGCAAGAATTGTACTCACAGAGTCTTCATACTTTGTTTTTTACAGGCTAAAGGAAAAAAATACGTGTCTAAAATTGTCATCTAAAAGATGGACGTAAATTAAAATAAATGTCACCGCAATGGTGACTATTTTTTTTGCCAAAACAATGGCAACTTCTAACTCCTATTTACACTACTGTAAATGACTGTAAAAGTGCCATAAATTCAGCAAGTCTATACAGTTTGCCAGTAATTTGCGGTTTTATTCGAGGGTTAAAGTTAATATCACGCGACTGGGTCTATTAACATTGGCTTTGCCTGCCACTGTTTATAAACGATTTTTTAATTTATTAGGTCGGTATATTTACTTTTGAAGGACAAAATTATTGAAGGGTTGTTTTTGGTCCTTTTTTATAAATGTAAGATAATTTTTGTATCACTATTTTCATATTTACTTTACTATTGGAAAGGCTTACAGGTAAGTTGGCTACAGGGCATCCCAATTATTATTGTTCAAAATGTTTCCTTACTCTTAAAAAAATCTCCTATGCTGTCAGTGCTTTTTAAAATATTAAGTACTTAATAAGTGTTAAATACAAAACATAGCCATATTAGATTGTACAGCCGTTTCAAAGCACATAAATATCTTAGATGCGACGCTTATCCGTTTGTATTTTTAGGATAATTTATAATATACAAAATATACATAGGAACTTGTTATTGTAACCACACACCCTTGCTATAAGTAACATCACACTTCTTTTACATTTTTACTCAAACCTTCAAAAGCACACTTCACACCGCCGAAATACAGCGCATTTAAACGTCAATTTCCAATTACAACGCAACAAATTCAATTTGGTTCAGCATCAAATAAATTAACCTGTCACATATAAATAGGATGACGTCACGGGTAAGCATGACGACCTCGCCTTGCAGTACAACCTACCAAACAGCTTTCGCAAAAACAAATTTCGAAAATGAACCTTGAGTGTATGGAATAAAGGAGTATGTGTAGTCATTCTTGGTACTGGTGTGTGTGGTTGGCTGTTCGCATTTTATATTTACATATTCACCCCACTTCGAAATCGCAATGATACGTCAAGGTTTCAGGAATTGTTGACAGATATGATGCGATAGTGTTTTGTTTGAAAAGTTTAGGCTGTTTGTATATAAAGAAATTTGTTATTAAATTGTTTAAATTTGATAACTGAAATTAATATTTCCTTCTTGATATTACTTCCTTTAAAATCATTTTTCATTCCCTAATGGATATGTACTGCAATCACGAGCAAAAAACTGTAAAAACTCTCAATTTTTTTACTAATTTTTACTTCAATTCTAGATTGATATTGTATAACATTTTATAAACAAATGAGTGAAAACAGTTTCCTTATCATGCATATGTTTTTCTTTTTTAGTTTCAACACAATAATTTCGCTGCATTTGATTTAGAATTTCGATATGTGGATAAATATTATGTTTGCTCGTTAGTATACTATTAGATATCAATAGTACATTTGGAGTATCCCTATATATTCCGCCGCCCTTATTAAGCGGATAAGTGACGTACGTTATTGTGTGACGTCACGGGCTAAATGGAACACCTTACCCTACGGATCGCGGTATTTACATATTTACCCATCTTTACCCCTCTTTTAGCGTGGATGATATTCCCCGGATGTAAAAAATTCAGTATATTCCAGATACGCCAAAAAGGGGATAGTAAACGTTTTTTTTTTGGCAGCCTTTTTTATTTATGATCGTTTCTTTTTTTTCGGTTTTCGATTCGTTGTGTGGTTGTGTTCTTTTTTTAATCAAGGTTTTTAATAAATGTTATTTTTTCGCACATACATAACAATATTTTTTATACTCCTGTGTCTCTAACATAACCTTTAAAATTGTTATCCATAAATGAACTAGTTACTTGTAGCTTTATTATTTAAATCCAAATAAATTCACAGTTAAGAGATTTCTGAAACAAAGTTTGATAACCTTTTAAGGATTAACTTTCCTCGATCTTTGACTTGAAAGTTCAATAATACCTTCACAGCCTTCATTACCAGATCCAATTCAATTACTTGAAAATCTGAAAATATTTTCTTCGATAAAGGTTAATAAATAAAACGACGTAACTTTACACCGATATAATTTATAATTGGCTGAAAATAAAAATCAGAAAGTTACATAATGATTGAAGATTTTCTTTTAAGTTGAGATCTTTTCTATTTTAATAAATATTTGCAAAGTTCAAGAGATTGATATTGAAAGCTTTTCGTTTTATAAGAATTATTTAAACAAACATTTTTTGAACATTGTTTAATCTTCAATTAATTTAGCAAAACACCAACATCATCACAGAAAAACTCTTATATATTTTAGTAGTCAAAAATTAAATATTTTTTTTTATCTCTGAAACATCTTGATTGTCAATTTATCATCATCAAATTTAATCGTTCACTTCTGCTATGTCACATCTTCAAACGTTTTGTCATTAATCATAATCAGTGGTGAACATCAAATTTACTTAGAGACAAATTCTGGAAGACTTTTTTGACATCAAAATGTTTTTATTGTACTTAAACAACCTATGCACACCCTCACGTCAAAGGTAAACTATTAGCACATTTATTTCAAAGCAATAAGATCGATTTTTGCATGTCATTATTTTCACCGTCAGTCTGCGTCACTTTCACATGTTACCGTCATATGGTACGACCCTTAGAGTATAAATAAGAAAGTATAGAGCGAGTCTATCAGAGTTTGAACCGTAAGCACTAGTATGAACAAGTTTTTTCGTGAATTATGTGTGAAGATAGAGTTTGCCGTTTTAATCAATCTATCTAAAACACTAATATTATCCTAACAATGTCAAAACCATCGATATTTTCGTATTATAAGTTTCTCGTTAAGCGAAAATTAACTTATATCAGTAAACGAATGTACTAGGTTCAGACTAAAAACTGCTGTCGCTTGTCACAAGGGGAAACTAGCGATAGTAGCAGTCTATGTATATAGTACGCCAATGTGTACGACCTATGAGTGACATGGCAAAACGAAATGTCGCAAATGAAAACCTTCAATTTTTTTTTTCTACTTAATACTCCAATTCTATATTTCTATGATGTTTTTCTTCAAGAGTATTTATTTATAACAAAGCTCTTTTACCATAATTGCTAAGTTTGTTTTTCACAGTTCCATTAGGAAAGTTTCTTATTTCCAATTGCTTTTTTATCATCTGTCACTTCTAGATCTTTCGAGATCTGTATACATCATCCACTTGTGTTTGTGTTTATTTACACGCGACTTTATACATTAAATTGCTATCTAAAATATATGTCAAAAACATTTAAGTACCTACCGGAAACGCGTTGACAATAAGCTTAATTTGGACATTAAATTTGCTCGAGTCATCTCGGGTCGTCTCTTCATATAAAATACCCGTATTTTGGTAAACTCGGTAACTGGAAGAAAAGCTTAACAGTTTCGGAAAAGACTCGCCAAGTAAACAATCTCATCGATTAACGGTACTTAAATATTACTTATGACTTTTAAATTGTTACAAAATGATTTTTATCATACAAATAACATTGTCCCGATATTGTTTTTAAACTCGGTCTCAAATTCATCATCATCTGCCTAGCCTTTTCCCAATCTATGTTGAAGTCAGCTTCCAGTCTTACAGGATTTAGCAGAATACCTCTGTATTCCCTAAATTCATGCACTCAATAAAAACCTTTTGTATGCACCAATATTTCTAGCTGCAAAACATATCCAATAAAGTGCATTAGTCTTTCAAAGGCTTCTATAATATTTTATTTCTTTTCTACCGTTCCAACTTCAATATTAAGTCACTTCGCAGCGTTCCGGCTTTTTCCCATGTGCTGTGCGGGTTGCATGGAAAGGCATTATTTATTGCGAAACTGGCAACATGTCTCGGTTTGTCGCAGTGAGCGTTTATCTTCTAAATTCAAGTCCAAGTTGAAGTGATTTGTACCTGGTCTGGTCTGGTTTTTAATGATAGTGTATTTTTTTTTATCGTTTGTATAGTGTGATGTTGCGAACTACATAGAAGTTGGTTCCTTGTTATGATTGTATGTGTAATCAATTATTTTCGTACTGAATACGTTATTGAGAAGAGTATCTGAAACAAATAGAAAAACAACAGAATCTTAAAAAAACATTCATGTTTCTTTGTTAAGAAAACACGACTGTTAATGTAGCCGGTTTTGTCGAAGCAAAAATAAAAATAACAGCCAAAGAAATACACGTTCTAATTATTTACAACTCACAGTAGAATAAACACGATCCAAACTTTCCTTATACCTACTTCCTCGAGCTTCAATAAAAACAAAACTTTTTCAACTGCGGATAGTACTTAAAATGCGTTCTATCCTCCACAGATTTTCTGTTCCATTTACTTGAAAAGTCCGAGTTTATTGGTGTAACCTCGCTGGGACAAATGTGCTCAAGTTTTGGCATCATGCTACTGAATGGCTCCATCCATCTCAAGGACTGTTTTTGAGTGTTGATAAAATACAGAAAACCCTTATGACAAAAGAGGTTAACCATAAAACTAACCTTACAGATTTTGGGTCTTTCTTTATTTTGTTTTCTATAGTTTGAACTGGAGTAGTTTTATGTTTGCTGCTATCTTATATAGAATCTTCTTGAGTTCTGATTTTATATTTAGTTTTTAGGTTATGAAAACAAAGAGAAAAATATCGAGGCGTTGTTCTTGGCAAAGTCTTGGCAATAAATAAGTGTGTCAGCTGTTTATGTCACCGCAAGGACGGGCCAAGCAACTGAAAATCTTCATCACGAGGGCATCAAAATTCCGATAGCATACATCGGAACAAGGATTCGTCGATTCCAGAAATGGGGGACCAAATTCTCAAGCTGTCATCCTAGTTGAAAATATTTCACATCCCACGTTGCGATGGAGTCGACGCAATGCTGCAATATATCACGGACGTGTTTCAGAGCCCGCACATTTTACTTCCCGACATACGTACTGTGTTTAAATTATCCGTATTGTTCAGATATAGGCCACGGAATAACTCCAGCTAAGTGGATTTTTATTCTTGTATTTTATGGGGGTTCCGCTTGATAAGTTACTTTGGATTTCTCTAAAGTGACTCCTTTAATATATTGGATTGGGTACGGTCTGAAAACCGGCCTTTGGTCGAAAGGAAACTTCCTTGTTTTCAGTCACAAAATGAAAAATATTTTCCACAAAATAGATTACATAATTTAGAACATCAGATACAATTTGTGAAGTTCTGGAACCTTCGGAAACAGAGTCAGGCAATTTTGAAAAGGGAAATGTTTTAGCGCGAATCCTTAACACAATATTGTCCGAGAATAACAAAGTTATGAAGGTAAGAAAAAACTCGCGTAAAACTTGGCCTGTAACATTTTTAGCCAATCTAATATCGCTCCGTGGCCCATGAACTTCGTCACGTTGCTAAATTAATTTGATACAAAAATTTCTCTTTGTAATCTTGAACGGCGGAGCTCTTAGAACTTTCGTACTTCCAACATAGGTAGCTTTGGTATTTTCAATGTAATTACAGTTTCCACCTGAGAGTTAAGGAACTCAGCGCTGAAACAATTTACAGTCTTTTTTTATGTTTTTCTTCTTTGGTTCTCTAGTGTCTTTAGTGGGTATTATAGGCTAAGTTTATTGTATTTTTTGTCCGTACTCTGTTTAAACCTCCGACACCGAAATTAACAGGTAGTAGATAAGGTTATAGGATTAAATGTCTAGAGTCAATAGATGATACTAGCTGCATGTAAAGTATTAATTATTTATACTATAGCAAGCATATTGTTTATTAATATAAATAAATTATATACTTCTTTAAGCTGTGTCCTATCGGGTCCATATTGTGTCTTTACTATAAGTAAAGGTACCACCTGTTATGTAACATGTGGAATGCTAATAAAGATTTGAGTATTGAGTATTGATATACTTACTTACTCTGAAGTAATATGCCTGGAAATAGAGGAAGTGAGGAATAAACAAATATTCCTCGGTTTGTTTGCAGTCAAATATGAAAAATGTTATTACAAGCTTATAAGCTGGTAACATGGACTTTTATGGTTGTTAGTATTATTATTTATATGTTATAGTATAAATAGTGTAGGATTTGTGTACAAATTAAGAAATAAATATTTTTCAAGTCCATAGACAATTTTCCTGCTGACTTATGTAAAAGATTTTACATTACTACATAGGTACATATGGTCGAGTGTACCTATTACAAATAAAATTATAAGAATAACCTTTGAAACTGGTTTTTATTCATTAAATTAGTCATTTACAGCCCACGTGTCTTTTAAATAACAGCGATTTCGGTCTATGACCTTTCAGGAAGTATTTCAGCAAAAAAGCCTTTAGAAAAACCTCTTGATATTGGTAATTTTGTAGAATATAAACTTCCCTTCTTGAAGAAACAGAAAATTAATCAAAAATATATTGGTTTCGCGGAACCTTGTATCAAGTTAATATTTATTTAGCTGGGTATAGGAGGCAAGGGGATGTATTTAATATTACATTTTCTGTATTCGCTGACTGGTTTACCTACATGAAATTATATTTGAAATTTATGATTTTTATTTACATTTTGACTTGTATTTTCTACCGTTATTTAGGGCATTCAAAGAACGTATTATAAATAGAGCCAAAAATAAGGTTAAATTGACTGAAATAACACTCAATCAATTGGCTTTCATCGTGATTTTTCTTGACATTTTACCATTTAATTTATAAAATATCTTTATTACAATACAATATTTAAATTAACATCTAAAACAATTGGCAGTTCATTCTGTATAGGATTTTGCTGTAGTAGGCTTTGTATGTTTCATTTTTATGTGTGTTACTAGATCCTATGTGTATACTTAGGTATGGCCTATCAGACATTTTTCCTTATAACCGTCGATCAACAATACAAGAACATTGTTGATCGAAGCTTGTAACGATAAGAATTACTAAAATACTAAAGTAAGGTAACTAAAGTCACACTACAAAAAATCTTAATCAATCTAAAAGAGTACTTCATTATCTAACCAAAATTACATCTCTAAGTTTCGTAAAAACGGTTTGACGAGGGTCAATAAGTTAAATCTAGAGATTTTTATAAAGACAAATGAGTGAGCCATTAATCTGACACCAGACAGCTAGACCAGCATTATAAATGAGTTCATTTTACACTCTACTAACGTACCAATCAGTTTTTATACTAGAATAATGAAAACCGTTATGTTCAACTTGATCTCGATTTTTTTTAAGTTTTATTCATTCATATTCAGAAGAAATGGTGAAGGAAAAAATCGTGAGCAAACCTCGATTCTAAAATTGGAACCTGAAATCGCCAATCCGCAATGGGACTAGAATGGTGATCAATGCTCGTGCATTCTCTATATGGAAAGAGGCCTGTGCCCAGCAGCAGCAGTGGGACGTTTATTAGCTGGGATATTCTTTATCCATATTGTAGATTGTTTTTTTCCCAACAGTGGACATCACTTAGGCTAGACAATGATGAAGTCGTTGGCTAATCCTGTATCTAAGGCAAGAACACAAAAATGCATAAGATTCCCTTAATTTTTAGTTCTGAAATAATACTTTTTAAAATCAAAACATTACTTAATTAAAAACATAATACACTATCCAGGAAAGCAAAGGCTGTTAATTAAAACAACTATTTTTCTTTCATAATATTACATTTTTATTAAAATGCGGTTTCGACGACCCTTCAGCGAATAAGGGACCAAACCAGAGTATTAGCAAGCACAACGTAACGTAAGCGTGTAGTCGGTGACAAAAGTGTTCCGTGCAATATTTTTAAATGTAAACAAATTAATATAAATATAGTACTTGACATTTTCACATTATTTTATTTGCATTTAAATAGGTTAAAAGTTTAATCGTTATGAGCTATCATCACTTTTTTGAGCTTTTGATTTTAACTCTACATAATTAATCGTAATGAACTAGATAGAGCTATGATTTACTAAATAAGAAATTGATTTTTAATCTCTACATAATAATATATTCTACCTAGTCAAGTAATGTCATGTATTTAAATAATAATAAATAATAATTATGTATCTAATCATTGTTACCAGATGTATAAACACATCCAACATCAAAAATCTTAACAATCGTCTCTTGTTTCAGGCTAACCATGCAGCGGCTGCTAAGCATCACACTCATCACCATCGCAGCCGACCAGGTCTACTCCCAAGAGGACAGGGAACACCAGGGCCCCCAAACCTGCGGGGGCCATCTAAAAGGCTCCGTAGGCACCATACAGACCCCAAACTTCCCCAACCCATTCCCAGTCCCGATTAAGTGCAAATGGATTATAGAACACGATATAGTGAATGGTACGATATCGATATATTTTACGCAGCAGTACACCACTAGTGGGTTGACGTTCACGGAGTATATGTACTACGATGAGTCGTATAAGTTGGGGGAGAGGAGAGCGTTGACTATTACGGAGGAGAACATCACTAGGATAAAATGGCTTCAGGTGAGTTTGTTATTAGATTTATTTATCATTAAAATATTTTTGTTCGTCCAGTAATTACGTAGTGATGAGCTACGTAATATATTATAATTATTATGTATTTGATGTATCCCATCCCCAATATTTGGGTTAAGGGGTGTGGTTATGAGTAATATTTTTCTACCCATTAATCGGACTTCTAAACGTAAGCGGCCACAATTTAATTTAAATCATCACAATTATTTACCATTACTGCGAATTTCATTTTGTTCTACGATAAATATTTGTGTAAATATTTTCAGCGCAATTCTCGTAACATGAAAGCTAATGTCGGGCGCCATGTTAAAAGTGGTTTGTTAATACTCCAGCTAAAACCGAGGTTTAACGCTTCTAAATCTAAAAGCAACTGTTAACTAACTGTTAGGTCAAAACACATACATTTTCAAATGAAATTACATTTGAAAATTAACATAATGCAAGTTTATGTAAGGCTAAGAGTATCCACTGTATAAAACTGTTTAGGACAGAATCAATACTAAGTAATACTGTTACTTAGAGGCTGTAAAAAAACTACCACTTACGACATAAGTAATAGCCTAGTAAAGCAAGGCTACTCCCAACATTGCATTGAAAACTATTGATTGTCTTTCTACCTATAATTCACATGACATATAGGTAAAGTGTGAATGCTTAGTAATAGTGTTAGGACAGTTTTACTTAAAGGCTGTAAAAAACTGCTACATACAGCATAAATAATTCAAAAAATTTACTTAAGGATAATCACTATACTAGTAAAACAAGGAAACTGTCAACATATCCATCGAAAATTGTTTGTCTATTTACCCATAATTTACATGACATATAATATACCTACGTAACTACATAGATTTTGAGTAACTACTTGCGCACACAAAATCAAATCACAGTTCGCTATCATTTGCTATTCACAGAGCGACCGCGCCTATAAATATTTGTTCATCGGACAAACAACTACGCAGAATGATATTTTGACAAATATACAGCTAACATTAGATACATTAATTCAGTGGACGTACAAAAGTTTTACAAACAGTTATATTGTTGGTACTCTAAAAGCTACCTATTTCAAATATCATAAACAATGGGGAAGTTGGATAGGTATATAAGGACGATATATACTACGTTTAACAGGTAGAAAATACAATAAGATTGCTAACAAATGTTTTAGTAAACATATTTATTAAAAAACGAAGTAGATAAAGCGAATCAAAGTTCAGGAATGGGAGCTAATGACGCCATGATGTCGCACTGAATCTACTAAATTGTAACGTTAGGCGTTCTTCTCAAATCAATGTAGTTATCGTCGCGCGTCGTGAGGATGCGTAGATTCTGTTTACCAAAAAAAAAAAGAAAAAAAAACAACCTATTCCCCTATACTTTTTGTATAGAAAGGAAATGCACATTTATTACCTAACAACTTCATGTTAAAAAGAACAGTAACCAGAGACAAATGACGATAGATTTTTATTATGACAGAAAAAAATGTGTGTGTTCCTGCCTTAAGCAACTCGCTGTGGAGAGACAGTTAATAATGTGCTACATTACTGTAATTATTCAACGGAACGAGGCTGTCGTCGACTGTACCGCTGCAATGAGAAAATATGTTGTTGACTTTTCGCGGTGAGCGTACATGATGCTAGAACTTTATTTTTTGTTATATTTTAATGGAGTAATTTTTGCTGCTTGTGAAAACGGTTTTATATTTTGCTAGTTTAATTTGTTTAGGTTTGAGATTTGTTAAAGCTGGGAATGTTTTAGGATATTTTGTAGTGTTGCTTTAGATTTTATCAAAGGAGGTAAACTTAATTGGAATGAATCTTTCTCTGAAAGAAAATCTCATTTGTTTACCTAATTAGGAGGTGAAGTAAATATTTGGTTTACGTGATTTTGGTTGTCTATTTACTTTTCATTAATGTGTTCTTTACCTAAATAAGCATTAATATTTGATTTAAGAAATGAGGCCTTTTAGTCTGAATTGAGTCAAAACAGGTTTGTTACAATAGACCAATTGACTCGTAAAACTTAAGTAATTATGTAAGGACACATTATAAATGTCTTTCGAATAAACAAAACAACTACCAAAGTAAAACTCAATTTAACTACATACACCTAATCCGAAGCAGAACGGAAACTAAACTATACGTCAAAAAACTAAGTTCTAAACCGCTTCACGCAAACTCAATTAACTGTCAAGCAAAAGTTGTTAAGTAAACAATAGTGTCTCGAGCTTGCGGTCATCAAAGAAAAAGTACAGTCAACCACAGAAAAACAGCTAAATTTTCATACTAAAATCACCCTTGTTCCAATGACATAAGGTTGAGTAGCGGTGGTCGTTGTGACGACGGTTGCGCGGTTAACTGTACGCACGCGCGGTAAAATACAAATAGATCTTACTTTTGTCTTCCGCTTAAAGTTTGTGTCTTATTCATGTTGCAGATCTTCCTTTGTTTATATCTAACTAGCGACCCACCCCGGTTTTGCTCGGGTGCAACGCTGATACCAAATATAACTACACAATTATAAAGTTCTGTAGGGCGAGGCACAGCCAGGCACGCGAAACCTCCAAGATAATCTATGTTTCTCTACTATATTATGAATGCACCTTCCTCTTGAATCACTCTATCTATTATAACCGCATCAAAATCCGTTGCGTAGTTTTAAAGATCTAAGCATACATAGTGACAGACAGCGGGAAGCGACTTTGTTTTATACTACATATGTAGTGAAGCGCAAGAAAGGGTTCCAAGTTGACTGCAATTATTCATTATTTTCTTAAAAAACATAGTTCCTTTAGATTGCTAAATTAATTTATTCAGAATTAGCCCCTAAACAACTGTCATGGTGACAACCTTAAAGGTCATTCTTTAGAGTATACATAAGAAACTAGAGTGAGCCTATCAGAGTTTGAACGTAAGCACTAGAGTAAACTAGATTTGTCGTGAATTATCCATGAAGATGCTTGCCGTTTTAAAAAATCTTTCTAAAACACTAATATTATCCTAAATGAATGAATGTCAAAACCATCGATATTTTCGTATATAAGTTTCTCGTTTCGCGAAAATTAACATAAATCAGTTAACGAATGTACTAGATACAGACTAACTCTCGCTTGGCACAAGGGGAAACTAGCGATAAGTCACATTACTTAGACCTGAAATGATAATGAAGGAAACACACAACACAAAATTAACAAGTATCGAATTTGTATACAATAATTATGAACCCAAAATCGCAAATGATCAATCAATTAGAAGCCCATGAAACCACAAATTCTATCTTCAAATAAATTCATTAATTGCAACGATAATTTAATGAAGCATTCTGTAAATAATTATCACTAATTGGAATATTACTGATCACGACAGAGTGTGTAACATAATTTGTGTTCTCACCGTTATTTAATGTCATAACTAATGTTATTAATTAGTATTTAGAGCATTAGGAAGATGTGACATAATTACTGATGTAAAAATGTAACTGTTTAGTAACGTTTTCCTTTCTATTACAAAAACTTGTAACATATTAATTTCAGTTTGTGTCACAGAGTTACTCTCCTTTTCGATAGTCTTCTGAAGGTCTGAGATGTGTTGAATAGTCCTGTAAGTTTTTTGTAGTATTCTATCAAATTCATAATTGAATTATTTTTCAAATCCCAATATTAAAAATTAAATATTTTAAAATTTATAGTATAATTTTGTTTTATGATATAATATTTAAAATATTTTTCAAATTCAAGTCCCGTAGCTGTGTTTGGTTAAACAAATCATTCACTTTTATAACTTTCAAATAAATATTCTAAATTTCAAGCCCCTATACCACGTACTTTTAAGAAGTATCATTGCGAGAGCGAGACAGCGCACTACACTGCATTTAGCTACGTCTCGCTTACACGTCGACTACACTCCTGCTTTTTGAGTTCATGGTAACGGCGCTTTTCTTCGAAATTAACTCTAGGAGTTCATATATAATCAGTCTAACTAGGAACTAACTAAGCTGTTTAGTTAGAATATGATCAAACATTAAGCTAATTAGTACCGGTAAGCTGCAAGTTCTCGCTAAACATAATGTGTTCCCGTATTATGATAATCTTAGTTCATTGTTTCACTGTCTTGTTAAGTCTTAGTGTAAGTATACTAAACCTTACATATAACTACAAGTGTGTTTGTAAATATAGACTCTAGTTAGATGCTGATATAAAATGTCATTTCTTTCTAAATAATTAACTATACATGGACGTTGGTATGTGGGCAATGTAGCTGCACAATTTTAAGGAAAATGCTTCGTAAGAAATGAAACGACAAAAGCTCACAATAGCTTATATTGCATAAGTAAATAATTGAAGTTAAGTTTTCTAAAGGTTTTCATCAAGTTTATCCTATTTTAACTACTTTTTTACTTGACAAACAAATACACAAACAAAAGCACAAAAAACAAAAACAATTAAAACTAAAAAACGTGCACAAGTAAATGAAAAATAAATGGGGCGACTAAATGCAACACGCTTTGGCTAAACTAACTAGTTTAGGCTAGGCTAAGCTAATATCCGCAGTACCAGAATCCAATCAGGTTAGATACGTAGTTATATTTAATTCGTAAAACTTCAGACTTTACCCATTTAAGTTGGTGTAACGTTTTGCTGGGTACATTGAGGTTTACCTTTATATCCATACAGCTGTGTTAAAGAGTAGGTATATATTATTATGTAGCAAAATGATATGTTAAGTGTTAAACATTGTTTTGCTAAATTAATGTAGCGTTTGATATTTTTATTTTACGTCCATAGACGTACTGCTACCAATGCGCGTATTCAGAATAAAGGATAAAATTCACGGACTCGTCTATGTTGGAAACATATTGACGTATCTTCTGTGGATTATCGATAAATTTTGATGCACATATAAAGACTATAATATGTCATTAAATGTGATTCAATTTAATTATTAAAATAATAGGGTACTATTATTTTAATAATTAAATTGAATTAAATACAATAAAACTTGTAAATATTAACAATACAATTATTTACGTATTACATTTAAAATTCATCGTAATAAACTAGTTCCATTTTAAAAAGCTACAGAACAATCTCACAAACGCAACTTAATTAAAATATTCCTAGAAAAATAACATTGAAAACTGGCATAAAGCGACCAATATATCAAAAGTTCTGTCGGGTTTCAGGAAAACAAAGCTATTACGAATATAATTGAGGGATGCACAGAGCAATGGTAATTTCCTGCTAAAGAGGACTGGCCTGAGAAAAAGGACTGGCCTTAGTACAAAGGAAGGAATACCGGATGTGAGGCCACAAGCGACGCCATTTTTAATTCTGTTTCCTAACACGAAGTCTGTTTTTGTCAGGAAAAACCCGAAACCCAAAATGTGAACGAAAGAGAACTACTTTTAACACATATTTAGAAGTTTTATTGCTTGGTAAATAGAATTCTATTTTCGTTTGTTTTCGCAAATATCTGGACGGATAAAAAACAAACGTAATAAATGGCTTTTTTGTTTAGATAGAAATAGGTTCTAGTTTCGATATCTGCACCTATATAAGATATAAACAGCTTTCTATATCGTCTGGTTACCATAACACAAGCTCTGCTTAGCTTGGGATCAGACAACCATGTGTGGGATGTCCCGGAATATTATTATTATTATTATATAAAATCGGAATAATTTACTACAGTATTCACTAAGACGAATTTTTTATTTGTGTATCGTTTTATTATTTACCAAAACAAGAATAATTCCAATAGTATTTATGTTGTATTTATCCTTAATCTCAAAAAGTAAACAGTCAAACAAAATATTAATTTCAAAGACAAATGAAATAAACTTATAATATCATTAATATTCAGGAGTTAGCAATGTCTGTCGCAGTGAAACTTCAAGAAAAACTTTTATAACTTGACTCAATTTCAATAGTTAAACTTATAACTAAGTTTACAGTCTAATAAAAAGTTTTTGATTAATTCTTGTCAATGTCTGAGATAATGTCAGAGCCGACATTACATAAAGTTTTCATTTGACATTCAAACAAGATTAGAAGAAATGAAAACAAAGTTAATTTTTTAATGTGTTTACATTACTTTGATGCCTTAATCTAGCTTTGTTTTGGAGTTCTATAATCGCTCTAAGGACAAATATAAACCGCAAGAAAAAAGACAAACATTTTAGTTGCTTCAATTTTGACGCAGCTGATTAGTCTTACAAAAAAATCTTGTCAAGTTAATGGTGATAAAATCCATAAAAGTAGTTTTATTTCAATGTCTAACATTTGCTTACAGAACACAATATAATATAATTACTTAAACCACTATCTCACAGAATGGAAAGGTTTATTAATTTTGATTAGAGCATTGATTCATTAAAGCTCAAAACAATTTAAAATCGTGTCAAAATTCTTAACCTTTCATTCGTATTCTAGCACTCAATATCTATCAAAAAGTACTAGCACGAATATATCTAACAAATTCCCTGCCTTTTAGCTTTCGGCACACGAAGCAGAAATCCGCATGGTATCAACTGCAGCTGAAATAGGCCGTACCCGGCGAGCCGCTGCGAAACGCTATTGAAAAACATCGGCGCGTAAAATGCTCGGTTTGAGGCCAAATCAAATATTTACCGTGGGAATGCCACCGAGCACAGCCTAAAACTTTTACTCTATTGCCATACAATTTTAACGAATCGATTTTAAATGTCACTCATGTTGCATTTTGATTGGCTGTTTGAATTTGGCGCAGTCTGTGTAATTGATTCTGAAGTGTCAGGCAGCTGTGGCTGAGTTCATATTAGTGATTGATTGGTTTACATTAGGTTTAGGAAGTGGCTTGTATCGGCTTTGTCTGTATTGGATGTTATGGTAATTTTACATGGAGAATGACACTACTTTTTGCCGTTATTAAATTGTAGTTTCATCAACGATTTTGCTGGATAAATGGGATATTTCATAAGCTTTTTACACTATCAAGAATTTTTCATCAGGTGATTGGCACCTTTTCCTCGAGTTTTAAGTTATTTATTGGCTTTAAAATCGTTGTAAATATAAAACTATTTGAATCTCACTGGTTTGTGGTATTCTGCCTTGGCTTGTTTCGTAGAACCCTTTGCGTTCAGCAACGGTATTTGGACGTAAATGCGCAATTCGAGAGACTAAAATAAATGCTGAATTTAATAAAATTCGAATACATAATATTTTATTTAAAATGTATTTTTTGATTCTTTAAATAAAAATAAAATTTCCAGCTACAGTGCCTTGATAGTACTTACGTTTATGATGAAGTTATGTCATTGAATCTTTGTTCTAGACCTTTGCATTTATTTAAATAAATAAATAAATGCGGACAACATCACATAAATTGTTGTGAACCCAAAGTAAGTAGCTATTAAGCACTTGTGTTATGGAATTCAGAAACAACGAAGGTACCACAAACACCCAGACCCAAGACAATGTAGAAAGGTGACTTTCTACATTGACCCGTCCGGGGATCGAACCTCGGAGCTAGCGACACCTTGAAATCGGTGAGTACGCCACTCGACCACGGAGATCGTCAAATACGTTATTATCTCAAAGATGTCGTGACAACTGTTTAACATTCAACAATTATTAAGACATCAAAAACAATTAAATTAACTGATGAAATTAATCAAAGTTTTGTCTATTAAATAAAAGCTAGACTTGTAGAATCGTTTTCAGGTGGTAGTTAGTAGTTAGGCACTTAAATTCACAATTTAGCCTTGTTTCACTAGCGACAATATTTGGTATTCGGCAGAATGCCTCCAATACGGGTGAATGTCGTTGCTTAGCGGTATTTTACTGGATACGTTTTGGGATATGCATGGGATTTTGTGGAATAATCCTGTGAGGATATCTAGCAAGACTTCAATTTCAAGTGACTTGTAAATATATTATCAGAGACGAGGGAAGTTAATAAGATGAAATGAACTCGCGTTGTGGTGTCATGCGTCATTCGGTTTGTCCGTAAAGAAAATGAAAATGTGATGGTGTTTTCTTTGAATTAAAGTAAAACTCGTTAGAATTCTAGAACAACCCGTGGTCTCATTTATGAAAACCGGAATATAGTTTCCTAACCAAAACTGTACAAAAGGTTTCTTAGTAACTCATCACAGAGAGACGGAAAATACGTAAATACCGATGGTCAACTAAACTAACACAATGAAATATCAAAGAAATACCGGGTATTAGAAACAGGTGCTTCCTGTGAAGAGGATAATACATTTATGCGGAATAAATATTTTCAAATGATACATTCATCTATTCCAGGGATGGTAAACCTTTAGTAACCGTGCCATTTTAACACATGACACAATATTTTGGACTCAGTTTCCATGTTTGGTCAAATAATGTTATCGTACTACAATAGTACTTATATATTATATCATTGGCAATAACAAGAGCCGTACTCAATGTTCATGTAACAATAATTTGAAATCATTTTAACTGAAATATTTGTTGAAGTATAGTGCAAATCATATAGTTAAGTTTTAAGTTGTTGGTGTTCAGTTATGTTACTATCCCTGAAATTATCAATTAAAAAATTTATGACGGAAGTTTCAAAACGTCTTTAATTTAAACAAATCTTAAAAATAAGAAGCACATACAAAAAAGGTTCACCATCACTGACTTCCTTAAATCCATTGGAAGCGATACATAGTAACAAGTATCAAACCGTCCTATTTGGAACATTGTCACAATGAGATGTAAGCAGTGACACAGATCAAACAGAAGTTTGTCGCATTCAGACGTCTTTTCTATTTACCTTTGTACGTCTGAAAGGCTTTTACAAACTCTTTGTATGTATATCAAGTATTCTCGGAACTTCGGAAGGGATGGGCAACGTGATTTGTTATGGTATACCTAAACGTGTCTATGACAATTGTTGACTAACATTTTTTCCGTAACATGGACTAAACTTTTCTCATCTATGTTGTGGACGTGCTAAGCGCGACTACTACACTGGACGTCTTGGGTTCGATTCCCGAGTCAACCAAGGTGTTATTGGGTTTTTCTATGAAATTCTCAGTAGCAGGTCGGAGTTTGGATTCGTGCCCGGTAAGTGGCAATTGGCTCGCCCCCTATTACATGGGACCTAAAGATATGGGCAAACTGTATTGGTACACTGGTACATCTCTGCCTACACCTTTGGGGATACAGGCGTGATGATATGTTATGTTATGTAATAGTAATACCCCTTCCCATACACGTAACCCACTTCCACCCTATAACTCTTACAAAAAAGTAAAGAAAACCAATTACTAGCCCACGAAGGCTAAAAGGAAACCGTAAAAAATCATGGTGACGTCACTATTGTGGGAAACTTCCTCTATACAGTGTTATGCATTCCATTAGCATATTCAGCTGCGTTCTTTCTACCTAGAATGGGATCTGGGGCTCAGGACGTGACAAGAATGGTAATCACCTCGCGCAGACGTTCATAATTTATTGATACGAATAGTGTTACTTATTTCTCCACAAGTTTTGCCGCAATGTGCTAGATTACTTTGTAATAATTTCCGTTTGAAAAAAAGTAAAAAATGTTATACCTTTTTTTTGCGGACACGAGCAAATTTGTATACTTACATGTAGCGAAATTGTAACATGAAATTAGCGATTTTTATGTTGAAAGTCAGATTCTTCTTCTTTCGAATCGATGGTAATCTTGTCTATTAAATTTAAATACGCTGCGCCCAGAGGTTGTCAGATAAAAATCTATGAAAATTAATAAAATATGAATTTCAATAATATCTTCATAGCACGTCTAGCCAATCGCGTACAGCAATAGCATAGCTTCTATACCAATCTAGAATTGATGAGAAACTCGTTAAAAAATTTTAGAGAGTATACATATTTTTGTTCGTGATTGTATCA
The DNA here is from genome assembly GCA_905146925.1 of Autographa gamma. Taxonomy (NCBI): domain Eukaryota; kingdom Metazoa; phylum Arthropoda; class Insecta; order Lepidoptera; family Noctuidae; genus Autographa; species Autographa gamma. The sequence goes on along the minus strand of LR989868.1, from coordinate 3,465,611 downwards.
TATCAATAACTAACGTCGCAAAAGTGATTTTAAATGTAGCTTAATTTAATGTTGTTTATTTTTACGAAAGCATCACCTCATTTAAACACGCCTGAATTTTGAATAGCTTCAAGTATCTACGTAGCTTTCCATAGGTAGATTAAAAAAAATACTATTTCTAAAAGATGGGTTTTTTCCTTACCAGTCATCGTTGCAAATGTTGGTTGTGGGACGTTGGGCCAACGTTGGCAAGGGATACATATGTTTATATGTTTACGAGCCCTCCGAATGTTTGACTTAGTTATGAAGGGAGCCAAGATGGCTGTCGCTTGCTGTTTATTTAATGTTTAATTTAGTAGGCATTATTATGCTAACATTACCTTATCCCTGTATAAAATAGGAGGTTCTTACTTTTGTATATAGATGAGGTGAAAATATAAATAGTACATTATAGCATAAGATGTTATTGTAAAATAAATTTGGCCGTCAAAAATGTCTCTCACTGTCTCTATAAAGTTAAAGTTAGATTAAAATATAGCCAAAACGAGTGACTAATAATAATGAAAATAACTCAATATTATTTAAAATTGCCCCTCCATATACCAGCAGCGGTATTAAGTAACTTGCAAAAACTAAGCAACAGCAAATTTGGTCATAATAGTAATGTTTGTAACGTATCCCTTTGCCTCAACGCCATACAAATTAGAACATTGCCAGCAATAATTGCACAATAATTGCTTTCCTTTTGCAAGATACCAAATACTGCTACCGGAGTGCTTACGAAGGAAAATATCGGAATACATTGTTCGTCCTATTATTTAATTTTATTGTGGTAACGTGATGCGAACGATGAATATACTGTTTCCTCCTTTTTATGGACTATTTACTAAGATTTTCCTTTTCTTTGGCTTTTGTGAAGAATTTTGTAGAATTTTGTTACATTGATATTTGTTTTAATTGATGACGTTTTATACAGTTTTTTAATATACGTGTAGTTAAAAGATTCTTGGCTATTTAAATTTTAATTACGTTGATTTTCAATTACTCAAAATAAATTTTAGAATATGTAAAAATACCTATTTGAGTTTTGTATCCAAGTCCAGGTCCAGTTTTGTCCAGGTATGATATTAATAAAAAACACATGGAGAAAAAGTTTTTGTAAATAAAGACACACACATTTCATTTTCGAAATGACCCTATTTATTATCAGTAAGAATCTTCAAAGTTCAAGTCACTCAAACTCAAACTCAAAATCTTTATTTGCATGTTAAGGTCTTAGTGAAATAACAGGTACAGCTTAACGGCCTTTTCCAGGCATAGCAAATATGAGGGCTAGTACTAAACTTATCATAAATTACATAACTCCTAAGCAATAGTATAAATCACTTTTTTACAAGCATCCTAGTCCTACTCTTAACAATAATCTCAATCCTTTAACACTCTATAAATAGTCAAAACTAAAACTGTATAATTTATTAAACAATTTAGCCTAATAGCATTAAAACAGACAGATAGTTGTCTAACCAATCAGAGCTGACCTTTAAATGTCAAATGAGTTAATCGCTTTTTCCCACGCCCACTCTTCCTTCGTATCTAATATTTATTGCGACAGTAATCTTAGGTTAACAAGTCAAATGAATAGATGACAAAGACAATTTTATTTTATATCAACGTTCTTTCTGTATTTTTTTTAGGTTTATAGGCATTTTTTAGTTGGGAAATCAAAAAGCTGTACTTTAATTAAGTATTCTTTTTAACTTAATTATGGCAATGCGGTTTGACTTTGACTAAAAATTATACATTTACTAGAAATAAAACTACTTTTTACAGATTTTGTCGGTTACGGTTTAATTTTAGATTTAGGTCCCCACTTTTCAACACCTGGTATCATGGTCACGGGCAGACTGAAAATGATTCTTTAAACAATGCGACTTGACTCTTAGCGCTAACAAAAAACAACAATATCCAGGCAAATATATAATATTTGTTTAGGTAAATACAGTACAGATTATCAATTAGTTATATTAAATTAGCATTTCATTCTTGAAATCAAAAATTGCTACAACACAAATTTACAGAACAAAATAAAACAACATTTCTTTCATAAGATCTTAGACAAATACATCACAATAGAAATGTTATACAGTTTTATTTACGCAATGACACGACGACAATCTTTCAACAGGCCTCCTGTACCATGCGACTCTTAAAGCAGGATTGACAGGACAGTTTACGTTGCGGAAGCGAGACAGCACTACACGAGTGTAGAGCGCCGTCTCCCTCGCACGACAACAACAGTTTTCCTTTACGAGTTCATAGTACAGGCGTGGAATGTAGACAACTTGAAAGGCGATTATCTTATTTCTTTTGAGTCTTGACATAATCTTACAAGAGTTTCTTTCAGCCTTTATGTAAACGTTTCGGTGTATACAGCCTTCAGAGCTTTGAATGATATTATCGCATTTATAACATTTATTCAAGTATTTAGGAAGGAATTTGTGAAGTTTTCTTTTTTATACAAATTCTTTACATTCCTTAATAAAGATAATATCGGAAGCTACGTCTTTCTTTTCTTAAATGCCGATACTCAGAGGTAAGATAAATTATTTTCATTAAAATGTTATAATTTGACCTTTACAAGTCTATAAAAAACAAATAAATGGTTTTACATGAGTAGAACTAATTTAATCACCAAAATTGAGATCTCAAGAGACGACAAGGTTTTCCACGAAAATTGGGTTTCCATCTGTTTAGTTACTTAGTTCAACAGTTTTTCAGTTTAGTTCAAAATTAGTTTATCAAACTAAATTTTACAAATGTTAAGAGGTTACGAATATCTATCGTTTATTGTTACATGCAGTAATGCAATTTGTCTGTTTGTTTTAAACTGATCTATCCACTAAAATATTGACCAATCTTTTTAATACGTCAGCAGCACATATTATTATAAGTAATATTTCTTCTACATATTTTTTCTGTATTTAAACGTACAATTTTTCTGTATTTAAACGTTTAGGACCGATACGGATACGGTAACCCTCTGATTATAATCGTGTGAGGAAAACTAACGACCTTAGATGACCAAGCTTGTGCAATGCGGGTCGGCCATATAAAAGCAGGTTAAGATTCCTGCAAAATAATTGCTACTGATAACGAATACGTAAAAGGAAATAGTAATTTTGATAGCAGACGGCTGATTGAAAGCATATTTTTTATAGCCTACGTTATATCACACTGCTGGACCTTTCCAGAGGCCTTTCCATTTTTTCTTCCCAAACCACTTTTCAACATTGTCTCAGACTTAATGGAGGCCAACGAAAAAGCCATTCACTTGGCGACTTTCTGGTCAAACGGTGTTTAGAGATCATTGACTCGAAAAGAAGAAGAACATTGTCTCGGATCTAGGTGTCGACTTTTGCTATCTGAGAATTCCATAACACAAGCGCTTTAGCGATTTTAGGTTCAGAGCTCTGTAAGAGCTGTTGTACACAGCCACTTATACTTAATATTTTATTTTCATAGATTATGTATGTATAGACATTTCAACCATACCTTATTTGTTATCATGTTCAATATATATGTACAATCATACAATGTATTCCACAGATGCGTACTTTCACGAATAGCGCTCACAACTCCGCGAACAGAACTCTAGAAAACAAGAAAAGTTCGAATTGACGTCATTAGTTACTTTCTCGTAGTATTAACCACAATATATTCTACCTTTATAAGCCTTAATGTAATAGTTAAACTTGATAATAACAACCGCAACACATCAAAGGCTTTGTTTAAAACCTTAAGATGAATGTCGGTTGATTTTAAGTGCCTGTGGTTTAGATATAAATTGGCATTTATAAAGGAAATAATAAAGGTATATTTAGTTTTTGACATGCATGTTAAAATATGCATATTAATATTAATTTGATGAAACCATTTAACCTTAAAAAATGTGCATATATGACACGATATAAAGAGAACATTCTTTTCTTAATTTAGGCGAGTTTTCGCATATAATAAATTGAGCTCAAGGTAATTTGACATTATCGTCTTATCAACTATAATATCTAATAAGCATTGCAAATTATGCAAATTTAACATAAACTAAAACATAACTAAGCAACAAGAAATTCTCAGAAGTGTTCATCTGACTAACTTTGTTTACGCTGAATATGCTTTTACAAGCACAATTTTAGTTACAATTATTCCATACAACTAAAATCAATATATTATTATGTTGTATATAATAATCAAAATATACAGTCACAAGCAAAATATAGTTATATACAATTCGCAATTTTTAACAACAAATTAAGAAGAAATTATTTATTTAAAACACATGAGTTTTCAAAATAATCTGTTACATATTTTTGTTTTTCTAGTTTCCTTAAAATAATAACCCAAATAAAAATCGTAATACAATTTCGCTATGTGTATACATTTTCGCTAGTGACTGTACAACAGTTAACTGAAACAGCTAGAACTAAGCCATACAAAAATATCAACTAAAATACCGAAACTGAGAGTTTAAAACACAAAACATACTCGGCTTTCGGCGACAGAATAACAGTTAAAGCAAACGAAAAAATAGAGAACCTGTCCCGACACTAGCTCCGACCGATGAAAACAGAAACGGCTTTACAGGTATTTTCTACGGAACAATAAACTCGGTTTATGAAAGAATATCGCATAAGCTGTGTAAAATGTCATCAAATATAAAAAGATCAAGTTGCTCAGCCATAGGTTAATCCCTTGTTTTTTTTCCGCGTAGCTTTTTGTAAGTTAGGTCTTAGAAGATTTAGCAAAATTAATCTAAAAATATGTGGTAACCGATTCCCGGGCTGAAATTATAAAGAAATTAATTTACTACTTTTACTGAAGGTTAGGCTTGTGCCAACGTCCTTAGCGATTTTATTTATTAAATGGGTAACTTAACTTAGTGGCAGTTGCCCTATCTTCATCAGCGTGTACAAGAACAAAAGTTTTCTCACCTTTTTACACCTGTTGAATACAATAATATTTCATACAGACGTAAAAATATCATTGTTCTTGATCTCTTTGATACAACAAAACAAAACAATGCATTTTACGGACGCAAAAAGCCGTTTTTCTCACCGCAAACAGAAGTATGCAAACAAAACGCAAATACCTGTCGCTTACCATAACCTCTTAAAACGTAACTCCTACCGTTTGTGGAAGCGAGACGCGGCTATGCGAATGTAGAGCGCTGTCTCGCTTCCCCGGTAGCAGCGGTACTTTAAGAGCTCATAGTAAAGGCCTGGTCACAATGGCGCGAAGTAAGCTGGCATTGAAACACAATTGACCAGATTTACCTGCTTTTTGTTTCTATTATTTCACGGCTTTAGATATTGGCTTCCGTTTGCTCCCACTTGATCTTTCCGCTTTTGTTTTTGTAGGTTACTTGAATATTTTATTTATCGTCGACTTTCCAAGGATTTTGTGGATTTGGCTGTTATGCGAACAGTGAGATTTTTTCGAGGAGGCTCTGTTTTAAGTCGCTGTAAGATTTTATAATTATATGAACTCAAATAAATAATTATTTTCCTAGACTTAAAGTCTAGTCTGGCTTTGATAAGTATGATTAACTTAAATAGGAACAGCACGTAAAGAGCATAATTCATAGTGATATAGGTGTGATGCTGAACCTAAGTTATTATAACCTACTTGCATTCTTGAGTTCAAACCCAAAATATAATCCTCCAATACATTGCCTGAAATTTTGTTTTAGAAACCAACCATCGAAAAGGGTCTTGTCTCTAAATTAATTCAAATACACATTACAATACATGAAACAAACGATCTTAAAACGTATCGAAATCCCGAAACCCAATTATATTCTGCCTGAAGCGTTGTTCTTTTGTTTTCAAAGGGTCTTTGCTACTAGTTCTTACTAATATTATAAACTAGCTGTGCCCGCGACTTTGTTCGCGTGGATGACGAAACTTATCAATTTTGTGTGTAGAACGTTATATGACATAACTTTTTTATTTATGAACCGATTAACATGAAATAAACACTAAATGTTAAGTGAAGCTTACTAATATATTTTAGTAAAAACCGCATCTAAATCGAATGAGCCGTTTTTTATATTAGCGTGCACAAACACACAGACAAACAGACAAAAAAAAATGATTACAATTTCGGATCGGCATCGATATAATAACAACCCCTGCTTCTTTTATTATACGCCACTTTACACACACATATAGACACAACTTTTCTTCATTTTTATTATATGTATATAGATAGATATATCTGTAGATGTGAAAGTTTGTGAGAATGGATGTGTGGATGTTTATTACTCTTTCACGCAAAAACTACTGAATGTATTTTAATGAAACTTTACAATAATGTAGCTTATACATCGGAATAACACATAGGCTATAATTTATAAAGATAGTGTATGAATTGTCATTCACGCGGGTGAAACCGAAGTACACTGCTAGTCTTATATAAATTAAATTCTGACTAAAATACAAGGTTTTTTTGTATGTTTTCTCTGAGATGATTTCTATTAGTTATCCCTTACATTTTTTTCGGGTAGGCGTGGTTTTGACAGGGGTCGACTGGGCAAGACCTTTGTCAGATGACCGTTGGGTCCGAACCATAAGCGAGCAGTTGGATAATAGTGGAAAACCTTGAAAGAGATAGTTTTTATTCTTTGGTTTGTTGGTTATGTGGATGGTGACAGTTACGGTATTTCGAAGCTTAGGATTCTCTTTATATGGTTACTTCATAGACGGGGTATGTAATAAGACGTAGATTTTTCGATTTTTTGTTTTTTAATAATGTTTTAGTAGTTAAAATTGGGACTGACAATTGGGTTATTTCCATTTCTTCTTTTTTCAACCATTTCCCTTTTCCATTGCTAGACACAGCCTGAACCTCCATGTTCAAGTTTCCAAATTCAAAAGTTTATTAAAATAATGTGTTCACTTAACCAAGAGTATTTACCGTAATTTATTAAACTAAATATTCATAATATGCAACTATAAATAAATTTCATGAATGAATAAAATTCGAATACAATTGAATTTATTAGATCTATCTCATCAAGTAATTTACATAATATGACCCATTTGGTGGTAATTCAGACTGGCAATGTGCAGGTGTTCAGTGAATGCGTAATATATTCTAATTTGATGTTTTCGTAATTTTCATGCTAACGGTCGTATGAAAATATTTTTTGAGGTAAAAATGCTACTCCAATACGATGTATTTTAAATAATATCATGTTCCAAAGAAATAAAATAAATTCGAAGGATAAGTTCTACGTTTACACTCGATTGAAAAATTATTTATTTACTGAAGTGCATAACACTACAGTAAATCCAAATACTGAGTTCCTATAATTCCCTTAAATAAAATGGTACCACACAGGAAGCAATGCTTTCAAGTAAAAAAAGAATCAATAAAATCGTTTCACCCAGTCAAAAGTTCTGTGGAAACAAACATAAAAAAATACAGTCGAATTTAGTAACTCCTCCTTTTTTGAAGTCGTTTATATATGAATAAGTGTAAAAAGTAACAAATTATATAATTTGACAATTTGATATATTTTTTTTGTGTTAGAGTTTTATTTATTATTCTTATATAAGAACAAACTCTAACTATACTGAAATTAAAACTTACAAAAATACAAACTATATATGATTATTATATTCACAATCCGAAAAATAAAATTCTAAATTACGCACGTTGGATTTACTTCAAAAGCAACAATAATACAATTTATATTACATAAAAGGTTATCGACCTCCCAAATTACGGATCTATTTATAACAGTGTTCAGTTTTGTCAATGACGCTGTTGTTTGTGACATATTTATCGTTAAGTACCCATTCTGGGTTCGAGTGACTCATTTCCCGAGTCGCTTGACCTTTGAGCTGTCGATTTATTGTTTACTACGGCTATTGTATTTAATTTACGGTAGTATGTCCTATTTCGAAGGACACATTATTGTAGATACATTACGTTCGATCGGACAGCAGCTAGCAAACAATTTTCAACTGTTACCTAGGTATTTTTAGATTCTTTGTTAGATTTAATTTAGAACTTGAAATCATTGTTTAAGTTATGCTCATAGTTGTGTCGTCAACTTTAAAAAAGGACTCTCAAATCATTTCAATACAGTTTTGACCAATTAGTGGTCATATCAACACTCAGTCAATTATAGGGTATTCAAATATAAAAGAATGACTTTTTTACAATGCTTTTGGAATGCTTTTGGTTGCTATTGTATGCACTAATATAATAATAACATAGTAATTATTTATTGCCAACATGTGACAAAATAACACAACTTTAGCTGAATAAAATCGCTCTCACTCACCACTTACATCAGAAAATTAATCGACCATTAAATATGTTAGCCAGCATTATGTATCTATATTGTGTATACTGGCCCTTTTTCAATTAAAGTTCTGAGCAAAGATTCCTCGGGTAAGGGCGGTTACCCACTGCACCGTATCAAACTATCAAATCATACCGCGTAGAAAATATGCCATCCAAAAAAATATATTATGCTAAATATTGAACTGATATGATAATAATCAGTTGAAACCTTTTAATAGGCTTAGTAATCTTTTTTTTGGTCTTCGATAAAGTAGGTTTTCGAATGGAGAAACCTTTAGTGTATGTTTGTTGAGAGAATATATTATCGATAGATTTAATTTGTATTAATTATTTTTGTCAATGTTAGTGTATGCCTAACAGTGTTCCCATATTAATTTAATTGTTTTAAAATAAAAAATATATGATGTGATTATAGCACGGTTATTTCGGTCATGATATGTTACGTTATAGTGTACAGGTACCTCAATCTTAGCGAACCGCTTTGACCGCTAACCCACCGCGTTTGTTATTTTAAGCAAAATGTTTGAGCAACAAAATAGTTTTACGTAATACGCACATTGTTTACTTAGCTTTTTAATGTAGGTTCTAGTGCGGAGGCTGTACTTTACATGTTATATGTGTTGTTTTAATCATCATTAAGCTTGCTTTATTTTGATACATGGTTTTATGTTTAACGCTGTGGTTTTAAGAATGTTAATTCTGCAAGTAAAGAAACTGATTTATGTTATACTAGCTGTTCCCCGCGGTATCACCCGCGTGAATGTCAATACATACACTATCTTTATAAATTATAGCCTATGTGTTATTCCGATGTATCAGCTACATTATCGTAAAGTTTCATTAAAATCCATTCAGTAGTTTTTGCGTGAAAGAGTAACTAATATCCACACATACATTCTCACAAACTTTCACATTTATAATATTAGTAAGATAGGTATGACATATAACAAAATAATGTGGATGTTTTTATTTATTTGATTTTCTCATGCTTATGTGTAGTCAATTATTTGTCTATAAAAAGTTCTCTGATGAAAAATGTGGAAGTTTCATTTTTTTTCTTACCTGAATCTCTACTATATCTAAAACTAAATAGCATTAGTTACAATGAATACAAACCACACTAGTACCGTACCGTACATATAAATCGTAGTATTTTTATTCAATCGTTCCATTTAGTTTCGATCGTAACTGACTAAAATGGTCAATTTGTGCCCGCATAAAGTTTTACAGCCACTCGTCGACAATTTTACTAGAATATTCCATTCTATTCTATGGTGCGACCAATACATTTCATTTCAATAGAAAAAAGGTTTTTTTTTGTACAAATGTATGGAATGTATGCACTATGATGTGTGGGTGCCAAAATATTTTATTGCCTAGTAAAATGTGTTGTTGATAACCAACACATTTTAGACTGTAATTTATGTATTTTCAACTAAAAGTGAAATACAGTTCACATATAATATGTGAAGTAGATATATAGTATTTTTTTTCCTTACACTACAAATAATATATATTTTTTATAAAATAACAAGCAATTCTCAGCACCGGCTCTTTACAATGCTTGCAAGGTACGAGCTTTGAAAGTAATTCTTTTAATACCTAATTAGAATCAGTATTCAGATGACTACCTTCAAGCATAGATTGCAATAAACATGTTTACAGCAGCGGCAGCGCAGGTAAATGTTAAATTTATTCCGTAGCGGTTCCGTAGCCGTAGCTTTTCAACGCTACGATTTGACTACGAGTTTAGATGTAGCTGCTCTGTAGCTACGCCGTTCATACGTAAAAATCTTGATACAACATGCTTGTGAATAAACAGCTTTCATATTGATCGTTGCCAAAATTAAATACTCAACCACAGAATAATGTGGTTATTTAATTAAATATACATTTTGGTAATTAATTTACACGATAATTTTATACAGACACAGATCAAACTATTGTGTAACGGCAGGGTAATAACCCTTGAACCACACAATATTAGCGAGGCTTTAAATTTACGTTGTAAATAGGGCGTTATCTCTTGATAAATGATATGCATGGAAAATGTATGTAATTATGCATGAATATGAATGGGAAACTTGTTCGTGTGAATTGGATTAAAGAAATTATGTGTTTTCTGACGCGGATTGTAATAAATTTGAGTGTTATTTGCAATTATATGCTCGGAATTAATTGATGTGATTCTCTGTTGGTTTGCTTGGTTTTAAAGGCTGTGTGTGCATACTGTATTTATATAATCAGTGTAATAATAAATGCTTTACAAGTAGTAAAGTAAAAGGGATAAGGTAGTATGGAAGTAATTGGGGGAGGCCTTTGCCCAGCAGTGGGACAGTAGGTATAGGTTAGAAAAAAAAAAAGTAAAAGTTAATATTGAATGGTGTGAACAATACTGGTTATTTAACATTTTTTTTTTATTAACTTAGATAATTTCTTCAATAATATTATAGGCTTTTTCATTTGAACCAGCCATAGTTTAAAAACTTTGAGCAAACATTAATATTCAATCTTCCATATGCCTACAAGAGACAAAGTGCACACATACCTACATACATGCAAAGAAGACTTCTTTCAAGCGAAGAAACAATAGCTTCTACCGTGATGCAGATATTGGCCAGATTCCAAGTGCAGTAGCGATTTTCAGTGACCACACATACTAGAAAACACTTAAACAAAATCGATACTGAATACAAAAAAAAACCACAAAAGAAACATTTAGAACAAAAGAACAGACTAGCAAAATGAACCTGCTAATTCCAAAAAATTTAAGCCATGTATTAAAAATCCCCATATTTCTACAAAAAAGGGGTTCTGATTAACTTATCATTTCTGGCATCGCGAAAACAATTTAAATGACCTGGTCGCTTAAAAAGGTTCCGTAGGAAAGGTTCTGACCTGTAATAAAGCAGCTGGGCATGAGATAAGCCTTTGTAATCCGGCACTCGTGTCCCTGTAATCTTTATTAAATATTACAGGTTAAGCTTAATAAGTAGGAATTTCAATTGAGGGCATTCGTAAAAATATGTGAAAAGTGGAAAACCGTGTGAGTGAGAGTCATTGGTTTAACAGTGGTAGTACAAGGTGATTTGAATAAATGAATAAAAAAATGGTTTACAGCCGTGCATCGATTCTTGACAAACAAATCTATAACTACCAACAAGATTATTTATAATATAAAATAATCCAGCCTATAAACGTCCTACTGCTGGGCACAGGGCTCTTCCCATATAGAGAAGGCACGAGCATTGATCACCACGCTTGCTCTCGGCGGATAATATACACGTATATAAAGTTTAGTTTATAAAAAAAAAAAAAAAAAATTATGAATTATTTTGTTGTATACGGATTAGTCTATACTTGAATGATATATATTCAGTCAATCCAGAGAAAGCTGGTAAAATCTTACGTACTGCAAGTTTTTAAACTATCGCGTTGCATGTTAAAAGTATTAAAATTTACACAGGCCATGGTCGCAAGCAGACCACGGTCGGTGTAAAAAAATAATTGATGCGCGTAACCGCTTATTTCCGTTAAAATTATTATACCTTCAACCAAGTTTACTATCAAGTTCAAATACGTGTAGATATTAATGTCTTCTCTGTAAATCAATAACCAATACCCAATTGACAAAAAGTCCGTATTTTCTAATAAAGGAAATGATTAAGAGGACCCATTTAATACTATTAATTTCGACATCATTCCATTGTGTATATAAATATTAATTTTATTTTAAGATATCAACAAATAATAGACTATATTATTCGATGAGAATTTATTCGCTAATCCCCTTGCGTCTCAATTTAGCCAATTTTGTTAATCCGATTACCATCAATAATCTAATCGATTTTACACCGATTAACTGTTAAGCGCCGAGGTGGGTGTCCGACCAAAAAAGAGGCCATTTTTTATCCAGTATTAAGTAAAGGTTTATTGTTAAAAATTTACCAATACTGATAAGAGGTAGAATTTGTAAATTGTTGTAAACTAGAAACATTATAAAACCTAAAACTTTAAACATTGAGTGAACACGTTTTATTATATTTTCTTAAAACATTCATCATCATCAATCTGCCTCATAAGTAATATATTTAAAGAAGTATTTCTTCATCTTAATAATAATAATAATATTCCTGGACAATTCACACACGGTAATCTGATCCCAAGCTAAGCCGTAGAGAGCTTGTATTATGGTAACCAGACAACTGATAAACATACTTATATATTTCTAAATACATACATATTATAGATAAATGAAATTATTTAATACCTCAGTTACTTATCCTTTTTTTGTTGTCTAAACAGCCCAAATACAATTTACATAATATTCAAATACATAGTATTTTTATGGCGGTCATAAACCAACTTCATTTCGTTCCCCCTAAAAGCATACGGAAAACTTAATAAAAACAACTTTATTCTTAACAGGAATATCTCAATAAATCATTTTACCCCATCTATGAGGAAACACAAATAAACTAGAAATGTTCGAAAATCATCGCAGTAAACCGAATTCTATCAGAAGTTAACTAATAGTACTATTATAACGGGGATTAGCGCGTACATGCATAAATAGGGCTTGACGTTTCGACCGGGTTACACCGGCCGTGGTCGCAAGCAGACTGGAGATGCGGTGTCATTCTTCCGTGCACGGCGTTGATGATTTTTCTTCATCTACCCCATGTTTTTGAACTACCCTACACACTGTACTGACTGTGTCCGTATTACGATCACTATCCGGCCTTGCAGAAACGCGCGGTTGTGTTAAACGAATCACTGGATTCCACGATGCTGATAGATTAAAGCCGTCTTCCCGATTGAAATTAGGATGTTTCTTGATTTCAATCGCTTCTCGCACTGCTCTCGAATGAAAGTGGCGATCGGTGGAGAGGACTTGCGCGCGATGGAATTGAATCCAGTGACTGACGCCCGGCTGTAGTAGGTGCTCTGCAATTGCCGATTTAGATGTCTGACGGTTTTTTACAGCTGCGATATGTTCCTTGAGCCTCTCCGCGATCGTTCGCTTTGTTTGCCCTATGTATGACTTACCACAGCTGCAGTCGATTTTATAGACACCTGGTTGTTGTAGGGGTAGAACATCCTTCGGTGTGCCCACCATGTTTTCTACCTTTGTCCCTGGAGTGTAGACGGTCGGGATGGAGACTGTTTTAAGTACAGCTCCGATTTTGTCCGTGACTCCTCTGATGTAAGGCATATAGGCTCGTTGTCTGTTAACGTCAGGATGCTCGACACGCTTCAACCGTCGCTTCATATTTCCTTTCACCCGAAATCCATTCTTTTGTAGCACCTCCTGAACATGTTCCAGCTCACGCTCTAAGTGTTCAGGGTCACAGAGATCAAAAGCTCTATTCTTTAATGACGTCATGACAGATTGCAGGTGTCTAGGGTGATGATGCGACGTACTATGCAGGTATCTATCAGTGTGTGTAGGTTTTCGGTAAACACAGTGTCCTAATGACCCATTTGTTCTCGCACTTATTTTGACATCCAGGAAAGCGAGTGATCTGTCCCTCTCCATCTCACACGTGAATTTCACCTTAGGGTGAATGGAGTTCAGATGTTCTAGATATTGATCTACTTCTTGTTGGCCCCCTCTGATGACGCAGAAGATGTCGTCTACGTATCTCTTCCACAACTTGATGGTTTTTGGCCCCAAGGCCAACGCCTTCTCTTCAAAATGTTCCATCCAGAGATTAGCTAGTACAGGGGCTACTGGACTCCCCATTGCGACGCCATCAATCTGGAGGTAATATTGGCCGCGGAAGAGGAAGTAGTTGCCTTCTAAGCAGTGTTTCAGCAGATCAATATAATTGTGTGGCATCTCGTTATCACTCAGCTTGTCCTTGACTACGTCCAGACATTCTTTTATAGGAACATTGGTAAATAAAGACTCCACATCAAAACTTACCATTGTGTCTTCAGGTTCCAGTACTAGGGTTCTTAAAATCTGAACGAGATGTCGCGAGTCTTTCACGAAAGACGGTGTTTTTCCCACAAGTGGCTGCAATACTGACGCAACGTGCTTCGCAAGGTCGTAAGTGGGAGACGCAATTTGACTTACGATAGGCCGCAGTGGCACGTTGGGCTTATGTATTTTTGGCAAGCCATATAATTTAGGGGGTTGGTGCGATTTTGGTCTATAAAGATTTAGGTACTCGTCTTCAGTGAATAGGTCCTGGTGTTCCTGTATCAAAGATCGTATTTTACGTGTAACTCTGGCTGTGGGGTTGTACGTAACCGGTTTATAAACCTTATCGTCGCTTAACAACTCACGTATTTTATTTTCATAATCAGTAGTGTTCATTACTACGGTGGCGTTTCCCTTGTCGGCCTTAAGCACTAAAATATTCGGGTCACTCCTAATGTTTTTTAGCGCCTGACGCTCTTCCATAGCAATGTTGCTAGTCGGGGGCTTCGCTTTGCGTAATATTACCGCGACGTCCTGTCTCACGGTATCGGCATCACCGGGCGGCACTTTATTACGTATTAGCGTTTCCTCTACACTACTAATTATACTTTCATACGGTATTCGTTTAGGTGTCAGCGCAAAGTTCATACCTTTAGCCAAGATGTTGACGGTAGATTCATCTAAACTCGTGTCAGATAAATTAATGACGGTGTCTTTGAGATGGCTCGGTGCGTTTTTGTTTTTTGTATAGCGGCGGTTATACAAATTCGAGAACTTACGCTCGTGGGTGGCACTGTTTAACTCGAATGTCCGACTCGCTTGTAAAAACGTTACACGATCACACACATCATAATCTTCACGAGATAAACAAACACTACACTTATATTGCACACTATATAACTCACTTTGAATTGTGTCCAGTTCACTGTGTTTATTACGTATTAATTGTCTCAGGAGACGTACACTCGCGTTTTGTAGAATTCTACGTGAAAATGCGATATCACTACGCGGTTTAATACGAACACACGTAGGTAGTAAGTCCCAATCGCGACACTTAGTTAAAAATATCAACGATGTTTCTATTCTCGCTCGTTTTATTACGTAGAAATTCAAGTTGACGAACTTGTTTTGCACTTTCCGACCCGTAGCGGTTTGCAATATAAACTTTTAAACTATCGCGCTGCATGTTTATAGTACTATTATAACGGGGATTAGCGCGTACATGCATAAATACCTTTAGGGCTTGACGTTTCGACCGGGTTACACCGGCCGTGGTCGCAAGCAGACTGGAGATGCGGTGTCATTCTTCCGTGCACGGTTTGCAAAAAGTTTATAGAAGTTAACTAAATCACTCATACAAGTCGTTTCCTTGATTGCATTTAGCTTTTTTTCTCCGTGTTTTATTAGGTTCTTAATAGGTTTTAAAATGTTATAATGATGCACATTACACAATTTGTATTTACCCAAATTTTCAACAACTTTATTTAGCCTATGATTTTTATTTTGTTAAAGAATGTTGGCAACAATTAGCAAACACTAGAGACTTGTGGAAGTAGGAAAGGGAGGCCTTTGCCCCTGCAGTGGGACAATTCAGGCTTTAAATAAATAAATAATGATTTTTATTTCAATACGATTGTTGAAGCATCTTTTTTGCCTCCAACTCCATATTTTTTACAGGTAATAAAATACCTTCAGTTTGTTTGTTACAAAAGTAAATAAGATACTCTCCAATGATTTCTCAGAACGAAACAACGAACCTCAAACAATACACCCACATTCAAAACTCAGGAAAAATAACACACTTGTTTGTAATTCTCAGCCCACGAACATTTTCTCTAATAAGATAAAGAAGTTACATAATTATGCGCTGGCAAAGTTCGCAACTGCTATCTCCACACGCTGCCCGAAGGAGGAAACTCAACAAACTTGCTCCACATTCCTACCAAAATTCTTCTAATTAAATTTAACATCTAAACGAGGTATTCAAACTTTTTTGCACAACAAACTCTTACTGTCAATTTTACGCCTTCACTGAGAAATATTTACATTTTTTTATCACCAAAACCTGTTTGGGATACAAATTAACTTGATACATTTCTATCGAGCTTTGTACGAACAGAAGTAGGGTTAAATTTCGGGACCTTAATAATAAATATGAAACCTATTTCTAATAAGACCTTCCCAAATTCAATCTCTGAAAGGGTGCGGAAAGGCTTGTCAATACGGTTAACCCTTTCTTGCTTGTCGAAAGCAGGTCAAGTATCATAGGCACTAAAGATTTTTTCCATTCAATCCGAATACATTATCATATAATTTTGCATATATCTGGCTGGTAATATTTTCATAAACATATTTCAAACGGTTGATTTTGCACAATATTTTAGTGACAGCAAGAAATATTATTCGATACAACATTTATTCTGTAAGATCAATCTTGGTAGAAAAAATACTAGACTGAACATATTTGTTTCTTTTGAATCCGATATCAGATAAGTTTTGTAGCTCAAACAAAATATTACCTATTACAAGATAAATCTACCTGTAACAGACACTAAAGGAAATAATAACATTCTTCACAAAGAAAATCTTTATACATCTACAGAATATTTCCAAATTGTCTCTCAATCGCTAAACTCGTTCAGCATTGGCCCTTTCAAGGTTTCACAAGTATTGAATGGTAGCATTACTGACTAGTCTCGGGAGGATAGCTACATTTGTCAACACGACGCCAAGGGACAACGATGACAAGGGTACTGCTATATAAATGTGTTTCTTATTGTTTGGCACTTTTAAATGAAACTTATTGTTGTTTGATACACGTGTCGATATGTCGGCCTTGACAAAACATTTGTTTTTTAGAAGCTTTGGACGGTAATCCATATTTTTTTGTTAAGACACTTGCTCATGATGTTTTGTGATGAACTTATGCATAATATAAGTCTTAAAAACTAGGAGAATGTCTTAATAAACACAAAGAAAATATTGTTACGACTACTTATTTCTATAGACGTTATTGACACAAGTATATTCTTAACTTATTAATGAACTAGTCTAATTCAAGAATTAATTAAATTTCATAAATGTAATTAAATTCAAAACTTGCTTTCAACCATCCGGTACAAACACATGATTTTAAGGCAACAAACAATTTACTACGACTAACTTATATTGTGTTGTATTTCTGAATAAATCTGACTTCAAGCTATATCAACATTATCGGGCCCAAACTTAGTACCTTGTGGAACTCCGTCAAAGCACATATAGCACATTACATGTATAGTGTTCCTCGCCCGAAATCCATTCAAGTTTGGTTCACAAATGCCGTTCGATCTTACATTCGGACCTTCATTAAGTTCAAACCCTAAACTATAAAGTTAGGAGTTAGTTGAACCCATTCAAAGGCCAGTGGTAATTCTACAAAACTTTTTAGATTAAAGCTAACTTATTTAAGTAAGAGTATAAGTCAAATAAAGAAACTAGTGTACTGTTTCTAGCCATAGCTTTGTCATCTTATACAAGTAATATAGAGTTGTGGTCAATATATTACTAATAATAATTATATTTTTAGTACGACGCGGCTACGTAAGTTATAGTAAACATTACCAGACAACATATTAAATACAACACAAACAAGTTTTTTCAGTCAAACACTACGCCAAAACGGTTTCAATTGTATATAAAAAACCATTTATTAAATAGTCTGCCCTAAAGATACAATACCTGCATAATAAATACTTATATTTTCATTAATTTCTTCTCTTCAGGGCTGTCACTTGTATATAAAAGAGAGCTCAAGCTCATACGCCATCTGACTGGGCCATGTTGCCGTACGATATGCGTAATCCTTTACTCACATTTCATATCCAAAAACAAAACAGCAGCAGCCCTGTATTATGCGGTTGATACCCCTCTGAGTTCAAAACATAGTGTTTATCATAATTAATAGTTTGCGTAAATCATGACTTGGCTTGACGGAATAAGGGATCCAACGGACTATAAATTGTTAATAGGATTGTTTGGGATAACTCGGCTTATCAAGCTATAATAAGACGAACACAATATTCTGTGATGTTTTCCTTAATCCAGATTATTAGATACTTTGAGTGAATTTGTTCAATAACAACAACAACATCTTATTAATGTTATATTTGACTACTGATATACGATTGAGCGATTTTTATATTTTTAATTGGATATTACTCTTCAGTATTTATTTAAGAAATCTCTTTTTAGGCTATATTAATATTCGTCCAGATACAATTTATTAAAATGTGCTTAGTTGTTAAAGCGATCTTTCATACATTTTCTTTAATTTCCATAAATATAAACATATCTCAATTAAATACACACCTCAGCAAAAATATAAGTATCTGTGCTAAACGCCATAGGGAATTAAACAACAGGAACAAATAAAATCTTAGCTTTTTGTATAGATTCGAAGACTTTGTTATATGACACCAATATCTTTTAAGCATACAGATATTTTTGATAGACAGCCAGACTAATATTAGTATTGGCCACAAGCACTCTAGATTCAGCCTTTATTACAGTCATATTTTCTACCATGAGAGAAAGACAAAACCTAACATCAGTATAAGTTATCACAATTCTGTCAGTATTTCTAATCATAATAATTACTTCTTTGGCCAGCACGTTTTCTTGTTATCTTGTATTAATATATTCTTTGGGCGTCGCAAATCAAATTATAAGGGAACTGACTTGATGTGAGTAAGCTTTTTGTTCATTATTTGATTGTTCTATGTCAATTGATTAGGAAGTTGGATTATTTTGGTCTTACTTTGGATCGATGATTACGGAAGTGTTGTTTGTGGTGTTGAAATTTGCTACAAATTTAATAATATTTTTCATTATACAGGGTGTTACGAAACCCCTGCCCGACCCGAAAGGGTGACAAATCAAAAACTACACCACCATTTTCGTCGGTATTAATGGTGGCCTTTTGTATGATCATTTGGCAGAACCTGAGACGATGCCGTCACTCTCACCCGTAATATGGAAAAAAAAAATTAGGTTATATATTTTTTTTGTTTTTCCCATTTTTAATTACATTTCGATACCTAACAACCCGCACCCCTGTATACATTTTTTATTTTTTCGTATATTGCAGAATTTTATGTTTTTCGTTATATTTATTTTCTTTATCTTGTTCTCAGTAGAGCAATTATATCATCTGCTGTCACAAATTCCTGACTGTATTATCCATTTTTTTTAAACCTTTGTAAAAAGTATCTAATCTTTAAACTCTATCTTTTACTTAATAAACTCTTCTTTATAAGCAAGCGGAAGCTTATCTTGTTTCTTTATTGTCATGTCCTGAAATATCGGCGGCTCTGGCCTTGGGTTTGGTACCCTTAGGGACGAGTTATGATATCCTCCACGATATCCCACCGATGTCAACCGCAATCTTTCAGGGATATTTAATTACCTAGTTTATATAAATTATATTTTATTAAGGTTAGACTTTATTTTTTGTTCTAAAATTTTAGCCTGAAAATTTGGTAACATTTTGTTTTCTAAACAAAGTTTTGGATTCAAATAGAGTTGAATCGCGGCACAAATAAAAATTTTGGTATATATTGTATTAAAAAGTCTTTGTGAGATACCACTGATATTTTTAAGATGAAAATACTGACAGGAATCTGAAATTTAGAGACTTTGACCTGAAGTAAAATATAAGTGGTTATAAGCTAGTACTTTAGTTTGATAGTAATATTATAAGTGTCTTTGAATCTCTTTAAGATAATGTCAGTTGCAATGTGATCTGATAGATATTCGATTTAAATGTTAAGTTAAGATCAAAGACGAACTAAGAGGTTTCTGCAATGGAGGTTTTTGTTAGAAAATGATAACATAATTTTGCGTGGATAGACTTAGACTCTATGATATTTGAGAATAATCGAGAGTTTAAGTAAAGTCTAGTGTTCGATTTTTTAATTAAAATATCCTACCACAAGACATCCTATTTTAATTAAAATATATATTTTATGAGAAGTTGTTTATTTAATGTAAATTATTTTATAAAATATCTGCCAAGGAAACTTTAGTAAGATAGAATTAAAATTATTTTACAAATAATTATGATATCGCGGAATAGAAACAAAACAGACTGATACTTGACAAACGAATTTACCATTGACTCCTTTTTCAAAGTCGGTTAATAATTTGAAATTCAACGAGACTTACCGTAGATAAAGGACGATCAACGGATGAGCCATTTTTAAACCCACGATACCTTTTTTTGGAGAGTCCGTTTCTTTACAGACGAAGGTAATATTCGGTCAGAACATTTCCCTAAGGAAGTTTCCCGGAAAAGAATTTATTTATTTTTCAGATACTGCCCTTGGCAGTTATGTAAGGAATTATCTCATACATATTTTAAAATGGGATGTTTTATTTTAACAATAACTTTTCCTGGAAGGCTGTTTTATGTATACAAAGACAAATATTTTTACATTATATTTACGTTTGATTGTAGCCCTAACCCATTACCAAATATTGTAGCTTTTTCCTTTAAATTTTAATATTAAATGCATATTTGAATAGAGAAATTACATTTGGTAACACACCAACCAAAACTCACTCACACACACACACACACTCACACTCACACTCATTTATACCTCAGTAAGTCCTTTTTACGACGAGTTCTTCTCACTAAAATTCTTATTCACATACATTTCCAACTAACCCCAAACATTTGACACTTCATCATCTGCCAACATATCAATCTTTAAAACAGAGAGACATCATCACATCCTGACGTAAGACAAGAGACAGACGAACATGATGGAGTCCGTCCAGCGTCCATTCTCTCCGACTATCACTCAGCTACAAAACAGTCGATTGGAAATTCCGAGTTACCGAGTGACATGTTCAAACATGTTTGCCCAACTCTTTATGTGAAAGACGTTTTGGCTCGTTTGAACTTGTTTGTGTAGAGATCAAAGTGTCGTAAGTGTGATTCGTGTTTAGATTCTGCTCTTTCAGGCGTAGGCAATAAGGTTAAATAGGATAGGATGAAGTCAAATGGAAATGACGTGATTTGAACTGAAAATGTTTGTGTGAACATTTTTTTTAAGGAGACTCCTTTGTTCATTAATGAGGGCTTTGCATCGATATTTAGAGCACAGTATACACGTAACAAAATGCCAGTTATGTATTCCTATTGTTTATGCATCTAAAAATTAAGCTTTATGTCTATAATGCGTTAAAATTAAAGTCTTCAAATCACAACGTTTTACCAACTGCGGCTACCCAAAATAGAATTTCGACCCAATTTTTCAGTTAAACTCACTGCATAAAACATAAAAATTATCTACACAAATAACTATAGTAAATCTCTAATATAAATTATTGTTCAAGTCGAAAAAGCGAGACCAATCATTAATTTAAGTTTCCGTTCTGTTCCTCATATAAAATATGACATACGTTATGTGTTTAAAATAACAATCAAAACTATTTTGTTTTTTCTTTTTTGTTCTTTATAAAGTTTGGGGTTTTTTTATCCACATGGATACGCCAACTCCAATTCACAATTTATAGGAATAAGTAGCCACTACCAAATAAGAAAACGAATTACTGATCACACACTCGGACTTAACTACAAATCACCAAAACTACATACCAACAACTACTATAATTCAGCATAATAATCTAAATCGACTAAACATGTAATACTTATCGATTTTATTTCGAATAGTATCGCTATACCGTAATATTATTCAGCTCACATCCAGTTTACATAACTAAGGGAGCGGTCACACTTTCGCAAAGCTATTCGTCATACAAATAGCATATTGTTAGAAGTTTCAATGTAGATTTATTTTCAAAACAATACAATGTGGAGAATCGGTTCTGAGAATGTTTGTGACTAGATAATATATATTTAAAGTGTAGTTGTGTTTGGACACGCTCTGTTTTGAGAAATTGCTATTTATTTAGATAACTATTGTGTGCCTCTACCAAATAAATTGATTTCAATGTGCAACGTTTGCATTAGAAATTGTTTACTTAATCTTTTTATAAAAGACAAACCAAAAAGATATTTTGCTAATTCGCAGTTTTAGGTTTACTATAATATTAAACTTTGAGTAGGTAAACCTTAACTTAACGGACGTTGCAATGATTTTTTTTTTCAAATCACTAAGTTTGCATCTACATATTACCAAATATCTAACAGAAGTAAACTGAAAAATCCACCAACAACAAATTCAACTCCCAGCCCGAACCGCTCAACCAGTACAATATTTTCAGACTATAAACTAGAAATACTCCACCAGTGAGGTCTACGCCTTAAGCCTCACTTGAGGCAAAGCTATTAAGCATCAGACCGCGTCAACACTTACTGTGAGTGCACCTCCGGAGATACTTCCTATGATATTTAGATTCTGAATGAGGACTTAAAATTTCTGAACCTAAGTATTGTAACATGCTTTAGGACTTTGCGTATGGTGTCGGAACTAAGTCCTCGATAGCACCTTATATAAAGTGATATTAACATTTCAATGATGATATCAATAGATGATAACAAAATAGTCAACAATACTAACCATTAAAATAAACTAAAAGTATTAAAAAGTGAACATATTATTAAATAACAGTAAAAATACAAATTCACTGTGTCATTCTAAATAAGATTGATAAGAAATTCCTTATTACTATCATTTCCAACTTAATAATATATCTTAACACGATAAAGAAATATAAATAAATATTACTATATAAATTACAGAATTACTTCCCGACCGCTCATTGAAGGTTTAAGTGACATAGCACCCGACATTGTGTCGTTCATAAATAAATTATGTTCATTCGTGAGTCTATTTGAGAGCCAGTTAAGTAAATTGACGTCTATTTTCGGTGGTATTATTTACGGAATACGTCTCAAGTACTTGATTACTGTTGTGTAAAGACTTACTTACGTATCATCACGCCTCTTTCCCTTGTTAGTAGGCAGATACCACTTCTTTCCACTTGCTATAACCTTTACACATTTGTTTCGCTTCGTCCACTTTCATTATTCCCTTCATAGATGCTCTTCGGTTTAGAGTACTCTCGACCTGGCTGTTTTTCATTCGCACTCGCCTTATACAAGTAAAGACAGGTAAAGACTTGGTTAAAATAAAATCAAAATCAAAAATTATTAACTTAAACTAACACTTAAACTTCATTTTATAAGTTTACATTTTGAAATACCTCGTACGCATTAGGCTACCTGTACACGAAATACTCTAGCAGTTAGGTAGTGATGAACATATAGTGTTCACAGCCCTGTTCGACCGCTCTCGTGTCGCTTGTCTCGTGCGTCACGTCCGCCTCCTGGCCGCTAGCTTTTATTTTTGACCGAATCAAATCAAATCAAACTTTAGTTGTAAAACATAGGTGTTGGTTTAAGTCGCAGGCCAGACAGAAGAGACGTAAGACGCAGACGGGGCGCGGACATTTGTCTCTACCGCCTCCCTTTCATACAAAATGTATAGAAGCGTTGCGCCCGCGCTATTCTGTCTGGCCTGCGCCTAAAGGTGATAATATGTAATAGTTGAGCTCTATGTTTCACCACGCAGGTATACAAAAATGGTAGTAAGTCGTACTGCTTCAAATAGTCCGTGTATGTGTGTATAGAAGACTTATATGTTTACACATAGGTATCTATATATCTATCTATCTACACGGAGTACATGCTACCATGCAATCTAAAACGACTGGTTAAGCAGTCCATGTTTGAACAGCCTTAGTTCAGATACAAAAAACTTTTAATACTAAGTAAATACCTATAAGCTAAGTCGAGAAAAGCCTTGATCGAAAAAAGGAAATCTTTTGTATAACTTTGCTCTTACTTCGATAGTTTTTATTTATTTAGGCTGAATTACTTTTGAATTACGTTTCATTCGGGATTTAGAAAGAAAAATATACGTGAATAATTTTTTTTTCTACACCTTTTATTCTTTCAATAATATTGTTCTTTAGTAAAATAAATCTATAATACTAGAACATTGAACAATTAAATAAATTCTCTTGATTTTCTTTCTATTCGTTTCGTTTCTCTTTGTTTTCTTACTTAACCTAGTTCCAGATAACTAAATCCAATTGATCAACAACTGATATTAGTTCCATACGTTTTCATATTGACTACATTTATACTATAGTCCACTACAATCCAATATTTATTTACTATGCAATATCGTTTATTGTTTCTTCATATGTACAACTTATCTCAGTTTTAATATACCCATCCCTCTTTTTTTACAATATTCATAGTTTTTGATTGTGCTTCCTTACTTCGATACTTGCATAGGGGCTTATCTTCCTTTACTTCAGGCATAACAATAATTTAATTATTATGTACTCTATTCGCAAATAAACACAGTACCTTTATTACATTTAATAGTACTTATTATGAGCCACTCCAGCTTTTCCTTATAAACCAAACCAAGCATGAAATACCATACGAGGAATTCAAGAGAAAGACCTAGCGAAACATTAAGCTTCATTTTTATTACGATTTCCTAGTAAACTAGAAAATAGTTAAGTATTCTTTTATTAACTGTAGAATAACAAGTAAACAGTAGTTAGTTCCGTCTAAGACATGAACAGAGGTAGCTTGTTTTAAGAATGTTAACAGCATTTGAGTTTACAATATTATGAGCACGTTAGTAAATAATAATTTGTGGATATGTAAAAAATATTATAGTTATGTTTTTAAAAATAATCTAAGAACTCAAAATTCACGAAATAAAACCTTATTCTGCAAAACTTCATGCCAGTTCTAAATCTAAACTCAAAGATAGAACAAAAAAGCATCAAACAAATCGCTTTCATGAAAGAAAATTGACTAACAACCACTTCACTAAGCAAATCCCACAATCACTTGAACGTACTTAACACAAGTCGCGGCGAGACCACCGAATAGACGCCACCACTAATTTGAATGTCAAAACAGTATCATCGAGTACACTACACTAAATGAAAACAGGGATCGAGTGAAACGATTATCTAGTCGAATCGAGAATCGAGAATAGATTGAAAATCGAGAGCAAAAGAAAAGAGCGCGGTAATTGGGGCTATTAATTCAGTGGGCATATTATGCGGTAGTGTTGGTAATATCAAGGTTTGGGGGTAGATAACAATCTGAAGCGGTCTCGGCTTTGTTGTGGGATGCGAATTCGATTAACACTTGACATAACCAAACTATTACGGTGTGGAAACCATTTGAAGAAACCATTCAATAAAGTTTTATCTGTTTTTGCACACATTTTGAATTCATGAAGTGTGTGGGAATAGTTTGAAGTGTAATGGAGCATATTTAAGAAAATGTAGTCAGTTCATGGTTATTACCTACTTAACAAGATGAAATATTCTTTTCTGAATATCATAATGCCTTATGTCTGTCTGTCACTTACGAGGCATACATACTTATCTACTTTTAAAAATACAGCTGGCGTCTGCTAGCAGTATTTTCTGCCAGCTATTTCTGTACATAATTGTCCTTGTATGTTTGTCTATGTTGCATGTAATTTAATAATATAGTAATTGGATTAGTGCATTTTCCAGTGGTGTATCTATAGTGTATGAATATAAGGGTTAGGTACAGAATCATCAGAACTGGCCTAAATACATAAATATCTAAATCCAAAATCAAACACATCCTTTAAAATTGCTGGTGAAATCAAAACTATACGAAAAGTTGTTTATGAATCGCCTGGTCACAAGCTCTTGTACACAATGAATGCGCTGAAACAGATCGAATTGATTCACGATTCAATTTCTATTGGATCAAAGTGGGCTGTAACAATCGCTTTGTGGCGAAGCGTTTATTGAACGAAAAATTCAATCCTTTTTCTCAAATTGATGTTTTGTAGTTTTCGATTAGTTTGTAGTTGAAAATTCAAGATTTATTTTTGTTGTTGTGTAGAGTTTTAGATAGACGTTGTTAGATAGAAATCAAACTTCTATTTATTTTTGGGGTAACTTTTTTTGATGTGATCTTAAAAAAGATTTACATTTAAACAACTGCAAATAAACATAGTTTAGTAGAACAAGTTTCTTCATTAATTATTCAATTTTATTAAGAAAACATCAGTGCTGTGTCTTACTAAAGGAAAGTATATTTTTGTATAACTCAAAGCTGACAATAACAAACTAGGAAACAGAGTGGGCAGGTTATTGTATTACAGAAACAATACAACTATGAAATCTTTCTTGTGCAATCTAAGTTAGATTGCTATTCCTTTCTTTGTGCCATTGTACCAATAAGGCTCCGTCGCTTAGCATAATGCGGCACTACAGCTGAGGAACTGTGGCTTCTATTGATTGCAGACAGCTAAACAGAAATTCCTTTAAAACATCTTATTGATTAAAGAGATAAATAAAGGATTTATTTTTTCATGATCAATTTTATATATCACTAGAAAGAAAACTTTAATAAAAATAAATACTGCCTTAAAAGTCAGCCGTATTAATTTTACTGTGCAGCGCGGGTAATATACTGACTGAAATCGAAATATATCTATTACAAAAGTGCAAAAAAAGATATCTATCTTCCTTCCTCTCTCATTTCATCTCCATTTATTTTCATCCTGCATTTTTGCAAATTTCACAGCTTTTGAAATAATTTCATCCAAAACACATCATAATTTCGCAAAGGCTGCAGTATAAAATTAAATCTTCCCACATTTTGACTTGACTGAAACTGGAAGCTGACTCTGGAGCAAAACGGAAATCTAATATCTTCCTTGGCTTGGTTCGTTACTTCGATGAAATAAGATTTATATTCAATATGGCGCCGATAGATTTGAAGATGATTTCGATTTTGACGATGATTGATTTAAAGAACTGTTGTAATCAGGAAATGACAGCAAAAAATAATCAGGAAACTAGTTTGGTTTATTTGAAAAGAAAGATATTATACAGAACTAGCAAATGAGGGACTTGTAAGATAAGTTTTCTGTAATAAAGTTCTTGATTGACTAAAATTCTATTTATGACCCAAAAATACTTTTCGAGTTAAAAGGGACATCCTCATTTAAATGCAAGATAGAATCTGGCACGAATTATAAATATTGACAGCGTCCAGAATGAGCCCATTACGCGGAGTTTTGCCTAAAACGATTGTTTCGACATCGAGATATTACGGCAAATGGATTTTTGGAAGTTTCCCTATATTTTTCAATTACTCCTAATGGTCTGCCGCCTCATTCAAGATTAAACTTATTTCTGCTGATGGGCTTGCTTAGAAATTCTTAAGATTGTTTACCCAACTTCACCGAAAATGGTTATTAGAGGGGAAAACAAAAAAATCAAATTAATTTTAGGTGTCGTTTAAAAGTTAAAACGGTTGTAACGCTGAGTTTAGGCCCATTTAATCCTGGAGGGCGATTCTTTTTTTGTTTTTAGTATCTTGAACTGCACCCATTTAATGTCGTTAAAGGGAATAGAGATGGAATTGTTAAAATTAAGGTCATTGTTGTTACACGAATAATTTAACTCTTTTATTTCCGGTTCGTTTTTTATCTAACATAAATTATAAATACGGGCCTGTTGGTCTACTGGTTAGAGACCCTGACTGCTACACCGGAGGTCGTGGGTTCGATTCCCACCCGGCACAAATGTTTGTGTGATGAGCACGATCATTTGTTCGGTGTCTGGGTGTAATTTATATATAATATGTATTTATTTAGAAATATATAAGTATGTTTATCAGTTGTCTGGTTACCATAACACAAGCTCTGCTTAGCTTGGGATCAGACAACCGTGTATGAAGATGTCCGGGAATATTATTATAAAAAAAAAAAAAATACGCTCCAAACTTCAGATTTATTTTAAATAACCTCCGATTTACGATATACGAGTAGGTACTTTGGTTTTTGTTTTTAAGTTTGCTGATCATATTCTTATAACACATTATTTCCTAAAAAATCGATCGCTATCTGCAGAAAAGCGATGTAATCTTTTAATCAATCAACTTTAACAACTACAATAACTTTCAAAAATCATTTCTTGGTGAAACTAGTTCTACCTGCCAAGTTCGAACTGTCTTTGCCAAGATTTTATGTGATTTCGGTCGGACTTGGCAATGGGATGCATCCAAAACATGTGCGGTTTACAAACTGATGTTCAAAATATTGCACTGAATTTTGAATTCTATGTTTAGCTGCATAGAGTTTGTTATTGCTTGTATTGAGGTATTTGTGTGGTATCTGGTGATGTTTACAGCTTGCTGCCAAGTAGCGTTTTATTTAAATATTGACTGTGGCGTGAGCTTTGCTAAGGGTGGCTTCAGACGACCGGGTTTTGGTAGGCCGGATAAACTGGGTCCACAACTAAGGGGCGATTTCACAACTGTAGTAAATACTACATTCCTGGGAATGAAATTTTCCGAGATGGAATAAAAAAAAACACTAGTGAATCCGCTGTACCAAACCGTCAAAAGGCTATCAGATAAAACATACGTAGTTCTAAAAAAATAAGTTGA
Source organism: Autographa gamma (assembly GCA_905146925.1). Classification (NCBI taxonomy): domain Eukaryota; kingdom Metazoa; phylum Arthropoda; class Insecta; order Lepidoptera; family Noctuidae; genus Autographa; species Autographa gamma. The sequence goes on along the minus strand of LR989868.1, from coordinate 3,436,839 downwards.
CGTTTTTTCTTTATAAATTTCCATCGGAAACCATTTTTATGGCTGACAAAAATCATCTGTCGGCCGCCTGAGATCTGCCTTAAACCCTGAATATTTATTCGGCACTCGGAATTGCAAATTTGTAAAAAATGTCCCTGACAATTTTATAGTTTCATGGCATCAAATAACGGATGTAAGAGTTTTATGGGAGCTTTTAACTTGACTTTCTAGGTTAAGTTCAGTTTTATTCATATTTAACTTCTGATATTTTGCGATAATATCTTGCTTCATTTAGTTTTTCATATCTCGAACATTGTTTAGCAGAAAACCTGATCATAATAATATCATCTGCTTCTAAACTAAAATTTTATTGCACACCTAATGAATCTATGTTCAATATTTCGTAGTGTCTGTATGTAACTACATCGATTTGATCCACTTCTCGTCATCCCCGTTCAATATCATCCCGAAACTCTCCCAAATCAAATCATATACGATTATTACCGTGTCCCTCTTTTCGTTCTATCGAACATATGTCAGCGTCTCATAAGATATTTATATACCGAAACACATGTGTCTCACTTCCTGCCCATTCCAAGGGTTGCAACCACAGAACTTTAATACTTCAAGGGAACTTCTAAAAGAACATAATGGGAGCAGAGAAAGTTTTGTTCAGCGTTCATAAATGTTACAGATATTAAAAGGTTTTCTTTTGTTTAGGTATTTGACTTACGAAAAAGTTGGTAGAGAAGTTAGTTTATGATACTTGTCGCTTGAATAATAAAATTACGTAATTATGTATCAATTCTATAATTCGTGATAATTATGTTGGATAAATTTTGGGATAATACAGAAATAGCTTGCCGGACTAGAACGCGTACAACCTGCGTTCACTAATTTGCGATATCCACTCAAGTATCCAATAAATAACTACACATTTCACGACGGTATAAATTCAAGATATTATCTCTAAAATCCACTCTCTTCTTTTTCCCAAATTGAACCTGCTAAAGCGTAGGCAGTAAGTCTAATTAAATCAACCTAACGTAATTTCAACCCTCAGCATCGACTAAGAATATTCCGAGACGAAATCTTATATCCAACCCTGCCAAAACCAACTAGGAGATCAATATAACACAACGTAAGATAGAACCCGTTCGCCTACACTCCAGTTTCATACATAACACGAATCTAATTACATTTCTCACCAATCATCGCCCTAAGGGGTAATTCAGGCTGACCAGACTCCAGATATTGGTTCTCACCTAGTAAGACTGTTCATTCCGATAGTACCAAAAATGCACACAGCATCTCATAAACTTCTTCAGTAGTTTGTGCATGGAAATTATTTAAGGGCCTACTGACTGATGTCAGTAGGCCCTTAAAAAATCAGCACCAAACTGTGCTGCTCCTTAGTTCTTAATGAATGCTGTGTCTTAAAACGGATTGGTACCTAGCGTTCAATATATGTTTTATTAATGTATACTTAAACATATTTTTCAAAATTAATAATTATGTGTTTTTTTTTGCGTACTTACATTTTGCGTTTATCTTTGGATATTTTCTGCAATATTGCGCTGTAATACAAATAAATCATAGTGGAGAGTCATTCGTACAATTCAATCTGTTAAGAGCAGAAAGCTAGGCAGGTGTCGGGGTCAATTATACCATAAATAAAGCGTTGCGGTTTCCCATGACAAGGGTACGCTGTACCCGGACAGTGTCCTGGGTAATTGGGTAATAGGGACAAAAATACCAAACTGGTTTAGTGCCCGCAATTGGAATAGGGTTATTTTATTGCTACATTTGGTGGAATGAAATCGTCGGATGAATTGAATATTATTTATGCTTATTAAATTCTTTGTTTTTTTTTTGAAATGCAGGTTGGCCTTGTTTGAGATTTATGTTGATGATTGCAATAAATAAATAAATTGACTCTATATAAGTTAGTGTTTTAAGTTGTAAACTCGTCTTCTGCTCTTATTGCAGACCAACATAGTTAACAAAACCATTAACCGATGTATAGTTATTTGTTTTTTCTGCAGTTTATGTCGATTTTATAGTTGGCAACATATTATTTCCTTTTTCGTCTGGTCAACTTTCGATATTTTCTAGTTCGTGACCCATGTTTTGATACATAACGTATTCAATTAAAGATTATGCTTTGTAAATTGCGGATGGAAATTTGCTTAAAATCTAAAAAGATTTTCCAATAAATAGGTTTAATAATAATAATTATATCCCAGGACATCTCACACACGGTTGTCTGATCCCAAGCTAAGCAGAGCTTGTGTTATGGTAACCAGTCAACTGATAAACATACTTATATATTTCTAAATACATACATATTATAGATAAATTACACCCAGACACCTAACAAATGATCATGCTCATAACACAAACATTTGTTCTGGGTGGGAATCGAACCCACGACCTCTGGTATAGCAGTCAGGGCCTCTAACCACTAGACCAACAGGCCTGTCAAATTTTTTGTTTGCAGTTAAACTTTCTGAAATATAGATTTTTGAGGCTATGAGTAAAAATATGGATATATACTTTTGATGTTTGTACCAAAAAATACTCTTTATGATCATTAAATCCTGTATTAATATAAAGTTTGTTTGTCAGCGAATTACTTACAAACTCAGGGCTCGTCGATTACTCCTATATTAAACTAACTTTACACATTAACGTCCATCCAATTAGTTTGGATGAAGCGATGTACGTCATTGTTACAATTATTTATGGTAGATGTAATTAATAATATTAAACGGAAATTTAATGAGCAGTATATAAAAATATATGTTTAGCACATATTTTATTAATAAATTCCATGCCATAATATACCACCAAGCCTTGTATTAAATAATTCATTATTGCAAAAAAAAGCACAGACTTTCATAAATTCCATTAACCTTATAAGGTACCACAAGACAAACGATTGTTTAAGTGTCCCTAAAACGAAAGTCGAATTATTTCTTTATTACTATTTTTATCTGTAAAATGCACTAAAACCACAGAAGACAGAACGTATACAATTGCAGATAAATTTTGCTCATAACCTTGACTTCTACACTTGGATAAGACATAAAACCAATTAGACCTTCATAATAATATTTTCTTTACCACACAATAAACAGAGCAGTGGGGGGTTAATACTAGCCTTGCCCTATATAAATTTGTCCTCACACCAGCTATAAAAGCTCTACATGGCAACACTCTGCAAAGTAATTTAGACGAGGGTCCTCAATTAAATATATTTAGGGTAAGCGATAATTTTGTATTGAAAATTTATTGACTGTGGGTAATGCCCATAAGTCATTTAATTCTGGTTAATCTTTGTTATTAACAAAGATTTACTTAAATTATTACTTAAGAGGGTTTTCTAGTTATATAGACCGTGGTCCACAAGGAAAAACAAAGGAAAATATACCTTATTGCCAATGGCGTAGGGTGACTTCTAATAAGTGGTCTACTTTAACCAGGTATAAGTAACAGTCATAACATTTTAACGGTTTTATAGAGCATAGAAAACGATGATAAGTTTTATCAAAGATAGTTAATTTGAAAACAAAAATCTGCAGGTGATTTATTTTCTCTATGTGTGAAGAGGCTTTTTTCTTCTGAGACGTCATTAACAGGCCAATTTCTAGTTTTCCACAATCATGCTATCAATTCTTAACTATTGCATAAAATATTAATTTATTAATGAAACCGTCTTATCATTGCTAGCCACAAATAACCTCCAATCTGTTAATCTCTAAGTGTTTGTCGAGTTTTTGACAATTATGTCGTCGACTTTTAACTGCTCCATTAAAATATTAAATAATTAATGAAACTATCATTTCAGGCCAAAAATAACCAGTAATCTGTTACTAAGTGTTTGTGGGTCAACAAAAAATACGAGATATGTGTGGTCCTAAAAAATTACTTCACTTGAAATGATTCCCTAACTCGAGCCTAAGACTGATTTACGGTTCCGTCCATCAGCGCCCTCTGGCGGCCATCTTTCTCAGCTGCTCATTTGTTTCCATTTCCCGGCAGATGGGTACATCGGCTATTCTTATTTGACCCAAGCTTTATACTTTTTGTGTATCACTGTTTGGGCAACGTCGCTTTTTTCTCTCTTTGCGCTCTGTTAAGAATTTTGATGGTGTTTTGTGGATATTGGTTACATGTACGATGTATTTATTGTTAGCCTGAAGATTATTAAAGAAATAGTTTGGCAATGTTTTGTAGATATCCTGCAGAACAAAAACGTTATTATTTTTGAAATAAATGGTCAAACAAATGATCACAAATGAATAATAGGTTTCGACCAACCGATTAGAAAATTTACTGGAACACTAACGTGGGTTCAGAGATTTAGTGGAACATGTAACAGACAAACAAAAATAATAAATTTATAATTTAAAAAACCCCCGCAACGTAATCTAGGGTCCTTTTTAAAACTAAAAAATAATAAAAAAAACTCAATCTTAAAGTACCTAAGTATGTTTTAATACTTCTAAAAAAGTACGTCGCGTTAGGGGACCGCTCATCTTTATTTTGTTTTTTAATTCATTTATGATGCTTAGTTATTTATGACCTCAGACCACCATGAGGTGGGGCCTGCGGGTGACGGGGAGGGCACCTCGACACCCGATCAGCTGACAGGCCCCGGAGGAACGGACGCGATGTTCCACGTTTCCGTTTTCAGAAGGAATGAGCGGTGGGCACTTTACACCCACCCCTCTAGAAGGAGTCCTTAAAGGACCGACGCCTGCCGGAGCTGCGGTGAGAATGCTCAGCGATCCCGCGGCTCCAGCAAAGGCGAGAAGGGGACCGGGGTGTTTTTGGTCGGTGCAAGTCCGACATATCCCCACGTCGTGCCCTCGACGTGGGTCGAAATCATTAGATTTTCACCCCGAGAAAAAAAAAAAAAAAGGTAATAGACTATTTGTAATTAAATTGTTCAACACCCCTCTTTTTGCGTCGGGGGTTAATAAGTATTTACACGACCATATTTGTCTCTCATCCTTTCGTACGAAATATAATCCCGAATTAAAACTCAATAACTGTAGCAAGAGCCTATAATCTTTTAATAATTAAAACCTGATGAGTAAAATGTAAATGAATTCTTATTCATTAAAATAATTACAATTTCATTAAATCCAATATGGATGCCAGCGTTTCAGGTTTTTAAACTTAATTAGTCATCGGGATCATGGTTCTAATAAAATATTAATGTATCCACAAACCTTTAATAGTTTATTTAATTTTATTTCTGGTAATAGTAATAATCAACACTTCTACTTACTTCTCTGGTACTTCTTCTCTTCTTCACTGGTACTTCTCGACACGGCGCGTATTGTGAGGAGGTTCCTCTCTCTGGAGCTTGCCACCTAACCACCGGCAGCTTGGACCCTGTCCCCGATATCGGTTGAAAACTACATTTTATATTTTTAAATGTATATTTTTAGTTTTTATTGAATATACTTAAAAATGCATTTTGTATGTATTTAAAAAAATAAGGAAAACAATCAAGAATATTGATTGGGTGAAGTTTATTACAAAGATAATATTCGGTAAATGTATCTATTTTGGTTTGCTTGTGGGCGTTCAGAAACGATAATCACTATCAGATTACTACCCATACATGTCTTACTATTTATATCTTTGAACTTATATTTAGAAGCTTATGTTTAATAATAGTTAACACAATTATGTGGGAAGTTCACTTTCATTTATTAGCGTACATAATAACAAAGTCGTGGTGGCCTAGCGGTTCAATGAACGAATTTGTATGCACAAGGTTGCAAGTTCGAACCCGGGCAAGTACAAATGTAACTTTTCAAAGTTATATGTACTTTCTTAATTATTCTAAGACACTTCTGACAAACGGTGAAGGAAAACATCGTGACGAAACCTGGATTCCAAAATTTGGGATCTGAAATCGCCAACCCGCAGAGAGCAAGCGTGGTGGTCAATCGTGCCTTCTCTATATGGGAAGAGGCCTGTGCCCAGCAGTGGGACGATTATAGGCTGGATTATTATAATAACAATTATTATTAATCTCAAAAATATGTATGACGACATTTCGTCAGAGTACAAATATATACTTTTAAATAATAGCTGCTTGCTTCCATCATTTAATTCCATTTACTGCCGCTCAAACATTCAGTTAAAGAAATTCATTATTTAAGGGCACCATTACTGAAACCCCATAGCTTAAGACTTAGGATCATCGTTTTTCATGTGGGCAATGCGCTCCTTTTCAATTAGTGGGCAGTGAGTTATGGCATTTGAAGTCCCATATTTAAGAGTAGGAGAATTCCATATATATGTGTATATAGTAAGCAGTAAGTGCCTTACATTGACAATTAATTTACATTATTGGTATGTGTCAGGAACAATAAAAGAAAGTTTATGTCATTTTTGTAAAAAAAAAGAGACTATGAATCGAGACGGTAACAGTTAATCAACAGTCACCGTAATACGTTATTTATTCATTTATAAAGCACACCCTTTAAATAGTCCTTTACATACTTCATCGTTTCAACTAGTTACTAATATTAACAATAAATAAACTAAATAATAACTACACAATTCTTAAATTTCGACACCCTATTACTATTGCAAACCTATTTTGAACAAATGTATTTTCCTCCTACAATTCCAGATTAAGACTTAGTACTCGTTCGTATTTAAAGAAGTACATGTCTAACTTTCAAAGATAGTTCAATTTTAAAGAAAAAAATACGAAACACAACGATACGTAAATATGTACCTTTACTCTGAAATTATAATTTCAGTAATATTTACGCAAAGAACCCGAATTTCTCCGCCTTATCGCCTCCATAATTACGAACAAAATCGGTTTCTCTAATGATAATTATTTTTAATTACATAATGAGCAAAGTCAAATTAAGGTCTTTATTATTGTGGAAGATATTTAGGCAAGCTTTGTCAGTATTTAATATAAGCCAGTACATTAACGTCTTGTGCAAACAGCTGATGTTATTAAAAATATATTTTATGATAATATTATTTTTTTACTTTTTGTAACGAGAATTAACTGTTGAATGTTAATTTTGAAAGGAAATTAAGGCTTTTTGAAGTTTGTGTTAGAATAATGAAGATTGTGAAAAGTAGAGGATACCTATAGGATTTTTTATTGGCTTGTATTTGGAGGAATTTTCGCAGTAAATTCTCGTAAGAAACGTTTTTATTGACCAACTGGCTTAAATGATCAACTGGCTTAAATGTGGCGGAAATATTTGTAATATACTAATAATATATTATAATGTCGCTCGACTATTGCGGTTCATTGATTTTTGGCTTACTTTTTTAACTTTTAAACTATCGCACTGCATGTTTATAGTAATATATAATTCACAGGAATAAGCGCGTACATGCATGAATACCCTTTTTGAGCTTGATGTTTCCACCTGGTTACACCGTCCGTGGTCGCAAGCAGCCTCACTTCACTACTTTTTTAACTCCTTACAGCACTAATAAAAGCTATTATTAAATTAATTTTCATTCATCATAATGAGTGTGTAACATAATGGAAGTAATTACTTATTGTACACTAAATATGCCTGAAACATTTGCTGTCAAACAGAACAAAACATTTCTAATTAGGAAACATGTTATATTGTAAACATTCATTAACAGTATCGTTTCAATCGCAAACAAGACTCCAACTTACTGTGGGCCAGAATAATCCATTAATATTAGAATTAATTACAACTGTCTATGCGAGTGCTATTTATTTAGCCCCCAAAGTTTTAATCAAAACATTTTTAAGCAGATACTCTACCGCAAGGCTTTTGTAACTACAACATACAAATTTCAACTTTACTGCCTTTACATAAGAACGCTTTTGCAGTCAAATTGTACCTAAAATTGTGTGGCCGACTGTACCTACAATTTTAGTATTACAATTTAAATCCAATTTGGGTTTTGTTAAATGCTAAACCTATTTTGAATTGTGGATTTAGTCTGGCTAGAATTAAACGGTTTCTTATTTATTTTAGTATGATTTTATCTCCTCTATTTTAATTTAAGTAATATGGTTATATCTTTTGCAGAATAAAACTAGTTTTCTTAAAATAATTTTACGTAGATATGTTATATCATTGTGTTTATAATATAATTTTATTAAATACTTTGTACCAACAAAACATTAAAGGGTAAAATATTATGAGTTTTCTTTCTGTCAGCAAAATATTACTTTTTTCTATTACCTGTCAGGGACAAAGTTATTACTAGGATAACAATTATTTTTTACTAAAAGCCTTTTACCGTATCTCACTTTTATTTAACGTAAGCGCTTACGTCACGTACACGAAATGTTTGTGTGTTCATAAAAAAATGAATAATTTCAGCCACAAACAGGCACAATTGTGTTACAGACCCTGTGTACTTTTTAGCCAGATAAAATGTCCACCTGTTTCCTTTTATGAAGCCCTAGTATTTTACTGTCACTGAAATGTTCTGAAAATTCTTTGAACGAGGCTATTAAGTGGAACTGTGACTGTCGTTAATAAAACCTGGTTAAGTGCCTTGACTCGCAAACGGAGGTTACCGTACACTCGAACTGGAAAAAATATAATGTTACGTATTTTATATTATTTATCAATCGAAATGCAAACTGTGTAAAAAAAACACTTGACCTATGGCGGTCCATAGGATACACCTAGTTGTCAGACGGACGGACAGTGAAAACTTAGTAATAGACCCTGTTGGCATCTTTTGGGTAAGAATATCCCAATTTAGAATAGGTATTATGTACCTACTTGACCAATCAATGACTCATTAAAGGTTGAAATTTGTTTACACATTTACCTTAGATGTTAATTAAGTAATTCATGATAAGTTAATAAAGAAAAAGTAACGTGCTTTTACTATAATATATGAGTAACTTAACTTCCAGTCCCAAATAAACGAAATTTCTGGAAATGTATATTATTTTATGTAAAAATACTTTGTGGGTTCAGAATAAGTTATTCCAAAATAAAAATGTTCTACTTCCATACAAATTCAGGCGGAACAGTTTCCAACCAAAATACCATTGAATATCTCTCGCCTACTTAATATCAATTAAGTTACGCAAAAGTAAATGTTTCAAATTCATTAGAAACAAAGTTAATACGTCCAAGTTTAGACAACACTCAAGTAAAACGAAAGTGTCTTTGTTCAGTTTTCAACTTAAACTTATGAATAAGAGAAATATTAGCTTCATATAATTACGACAATATTTGTTTAGGTGATATACTTAACAGTTCTGATATCAAAATTAATTGTGTTTGAAAGTTGGTAATAAAACAATGAAATTTTAGACACATTACAATGCCCCAAAAACAAATACTAAACTCTGCCTATTCAATCTGTTCTGCTATCAATAGTATACAATCCATGCATTTCATTTAATCAGTTTCCTTCACTGCCTCGTTGGCCTAGTGGTGCTAAGAGCGCCTGCTACGCTAGAGGTCTTGGGTTCGATTCCCGAGTCGACCAAGGTGTTATTGAGTTTTTCTATGAAATTCTGAGTAGCAGGTCGGAGTTTGGATTTGTGCCTCATCATCATCATCATCATCAGCCGGAAGACGTCCACTGCTGAACAAAGGCCTCCCCCCTAGAACGCCACAATGAACGACAACTCGCCAATTGCATCCACCGGGTGCCCGCCACTTTGACGATATCGTCAGTCCACCTGGTGGGAGGCCTGCCGACGCTGCGTCTTCCGGTTCGTGGTCGCCACTCGAGAACCTTTCTTCCCCAACGGTTATCGGTTCTTCGAGCGATATGGCCTGCCCATTGCCACTTCAACTTGCATATTCTTCGAGCTATGTCGGTGACTTTAGTTCTTTGGCGAATTTCCGTATTCCGGATCCTGTCGCGCAAAGAAACCCCGAGCATAGCTATCTCCATAGCTCGTTGAGTGACTCTGAGCTTTTCCAAAAGGCCAACCGTTAGCGACCACGTTTCAGCGCCATATGTCATCACTGGCAACACACACTGGTCAAAGACCTGCGTCTTCAGACACTGCGGAATTTTGGACGAAAAGATGTCGCGTAGTTTCCCGAACGCTGCCCATCCGAGTTGGATTCTTCGGGCCTAATTGAACTATCTGTCCAAGATAGACGTAGTGGTCGACAACTTTGAGAGTATCATTCCCAACAATAACCGGTACAGGTGCGACATGGACATTGTACATGATCTTGGTCTTGTCCATGTTCATTTTAAGACCCACCTGTTGGGAAACGATACTGAGGTCGCTGAGCATAGTATTAAGCTCCTCCAGCGACTCTGCCATGATCACTATATCATCGGCAAAACGAAGGTGAGTGATGTATTCGCCGTTGATATTGATGCCGAACCCGTTCCAGTCCAAGAGCTTGAAGACGTCCTCCAACGCACTTGTGAACAGTTTCGGAGAAATAACGTCTCCCTGTCTCACACCACGCTGCAGTTGGATTGGCTTCGTGCTCTCGTCCTGTAACCGAATTGACATTGTGGCTTTACTGTACAAACACTTCAACACCTCGATATACCTAAAGTCGATATGACATCGCTGGAGGGACTGCAATACAGCCCAGGTTTCGATTGAATCGAAGGCTTTTTCATAGTCCACAAACGCTAAACACAGTGGCCGATTATACTCTTCGGTCTTCTGTATAACCTGGCGGAGCGTGTGAATGTGGTCCATGGTGCTAAAGCCTTTTCGGAAACCAGCTTGTTCGGGAGGCTGGAAGTCATCGAGCCTGCGTTCGAGACGGTTCGTAATGACCCTCGAAAACAACTTATACACATGGCTCAGGAGCGAGATGGGTCTATAATTCTTCAACAAGGTGTTGTCGCCTTTTTTGAAGAAGAGCACCACCACACTCCTGTGCCATGATTCTGGCGTAGTACCCTCGAGTATGACGGAATTGAATAGCCTCTGGAGGACTAAAAGTACCGGTTTTCCACCCGCTCTCAGAAGCTCCGTTGTAATTCCGTCATCACACGGCGCCTTGTTGTTTTTAACTGACACACTGACAACGGGTTTACGTGTCGAAGTGTACAGCTGTCCGTAAAACCTCTCGAGCTCCCTCAATATCTCCGGTTTCGATGTTATGTTCAGTTTCCTTGCCTTCAATATCTTCCTATTAAGACTAGGGTTCGATCTTTTTGCCTCCTTCCTATAATATCCATGACAACTATATAAAAATCTTGTAACCAGATACATGAAGTTCATATCTACATACTATCCCTCCACTAGTCTTAGGTCATCCAAGGACCTTTATGACTCAATAACATCAAACTGAAGTCATAAAGACACCTCAATAAATATAACCAGACAAATATTTGAATCTCCCAAATTTATTTGTCGACAATCATCGCGGTATTCCAAGCGAAATTACGAAAACACAAAATCGTGATAACATCAAAGCAATTTCGAATTATGTTTGAAGTAAGTAGGTACTAAAATAATGTTGTCTCAATGTACGTTTTGTTGAGTTGTTTCCCAAATTTATTCAGGCTGGCTAATTTTCAGCCTGTTTATGGCTAAGGGACAAAATGTTTGAAGGGTTTTACGATAGTTAAGTACCACTTAAAACGTAGGGAAGCTTTATTATCATACAGAGGCGATTAAATTATAGTAAATGTTGAGATTTTACAAATTATTTAGTAACACGGTCGGCTGTTAAGTTACTTCGGGGATCCACGCTTGGTCGCTTTACTCCACTTACTTTTATAGTTAAACTGTTATTATATTTATCATAGAAGTAGTAAGTTTAATTCTGGTTACGAATTATTTGATACATATTAACAAAAACTTACTGAGAAACACATCTTGTAAAGAAGATGTTTCAATTAATGATGATATTTTCATTTTCATGTACTTACTTAAAAATATGTCACTATATACTACGTAAACCGATAAAAATAAAAAACAGCATTTAACTAGTAGTCACTCCACATACCAAAATGCGTTACAGGTGGTTAAAAAATCACACAAGGACCATTTAAAAAAACCATGGTCATTGTCTTAGTTAACGTAAAAACATCTAGAGCAAAAACCTAATTGTATCTCTGCTTTTAAAGTCAAAAGAAACTGCTGAACTGAACTGTGAATGAAACTGAATGGCGTTATATTTTAAATGAGCGTCTCAAAAAAGCGAGTTACTCCAAAAGGCAAGCGCTCTTATTCAAATTATAAGATCTACTCTAGTTTTCGGTAGCGAAAAGATTTTTCAAATTAATTTAGGTCGAGCTGTGAACTCTATTATATTATGGTCTTGCTGAGCAGTACCTCATTATGACTGGTATTTTCCACTTGGTTCACTGGATGATATCGCCCAGGTAGTTAAGTAAATTTTTGAGTCTCCTTACTTCACCTCGGATCCAACTACTCAGCCCCCAGGTGATATCACCCAGATGGTAAAATTACTGTTATTTATTCGCCTTAGAACTACGTGTATATCACCCAGGTGAACCAAAACAGACTTTTTTTTATTCAAGGGTCTCTTCACCGGCATTTAAAATAGTAGGTACACTAAAATAAAGTTTAAATATTTTTATTTTCTAATATTCATCGCTTCTTAGGTGATTGGTGTCTTGTGGCTTGAGACAGAAAAGTCTGGAGTCAGACGGGGGAGATCTTTTCCCAGCAGTGGGAAACTAAACAGGTTAATAAAACAAGTCTTAGTACAAGAAACCAAGTGGAATATACCTTATGAATATCGTGGGTTGTAATTAGACTGTTCATATTTACAGGGTTAGAGGATCCTAAACTAATATGCTTTGGACTAGGGCTAGTGCTCTAATGCAGAACAGTAAAGTTGAGGGTTTTTTATAAACTCATTTAGTTTTTATATTGGGTAATATGTTGTTAAACTTTGCGTCATTTTTAAAACCTGTACAGACAAGAGTAAAACACTTAGTGTTGACAGTTTCGTGTCTGTGGTATTGTAGCGTCTAAACGAGAGGACTAATTATGATGCGGTTTTCTTTGTTTGAAAGTTGTAGTGATCAAGTCGTCTCTTAGTTATAATGTTTAAATGGCTAGCTATCGCATTGGGTTGTAAATATGCCTGTTTAGATAGATTTAAGGCTTTATTTCCAAAATAAAATAAATCATTCATTAAAATCTTTTCACAGTTTAGTCAATGGAAAGTTTACCATCAGAATAGGTATCTACGGATTTGTCTGATATAATTTAAAGGATGTAACATAATTTCAAACTAAGTAAGTTTAAAATTAATTACTCGGTGTGGTAAATGAACCTAGTATGTTTGCAAATATATTCTCTTGCGAATCCGTCTTATAGCATCAAGGGCATGAATTAATTACCTCGTCTGGACAATTTAGGTCATGTTTTAGTAGATCCCGAAAATGTCTAGTCTAGACTAAAACTAACTACTTGTTCGGCGCAAATAAATGTAGCAATAATATTACTATATTTTAGGTACTTCAAATTTTTAGGTACTTTAGATTTCTGAAATGTATTTTGTCATTTTGCAGTTATTTTCTTACGTTATATGTCTATATGTCTATGTCCTATGTCTCGACCCAAACCAGCTCGAAAGAACCATATTATATCTGCAAGATGTTGTTTCAATCGGAGGTCCAAAAGAGGTTCTAATTCCGCTTGGGATAGTTAATAAAACAAACATACATATCTACTTACCTTACATACATTACAAGTCAAATAAAAGCTTATAAATACACAAAATAAATCTACCTATAAATCAACTCAATTCAAACAATTAATTGAAAATTTCCAGCTATCTGGCATTTACATTTCAGCAGTTGTCGGTGGCCACAACAATGAATCAAAATTCCGCGAGTTTCACTTTCATTGCCCTGAAGAGCCTTCATGGAGGACGCTTCCGGAATAAATGCGAAATTTATTCAAGAGGGAGCCACTGTTGCAACAAACTTTGGCAATTTATCGCCTGGCTACGTGTGTGTTACCGGTAAAGCTGTCGAGCTATACTATTTATTTATAGATAGGACTATTTTGTGATGGTTGAAAGCTATATGTCATATATGAGATAGTTAGCAGGCAACTGGTCCATTTCATGCTCATTGTATTTTGGAGATTACTGGCACAGATAGCTAAGAAAAAGCTGAAACCTTTACTTTGCTTTTTTTAACAAAAGACTGTCCATTTCTACATATTCCCATTTAGCAATCAAGGTCAAAAGTTCATTATCACCTCAATTTTTGAACTTAGGCTTCAAGTTTTACATCGTTCATGACAAAAACGTCCTATTTTTCTATTCAAAAAATGTACTTGAAACCTCTCCCATTCTCTCACCTATTTACACATACATTAGTTAACCCCTCATACAGTGAGACAGTATATTAGGCAGACAGTATAGGTACACTACCTGTCATGTACATTCGTCATCCAGGAGGCCAGTGGGCAGTCTGTCCCTAATCCGTCTCAAGGAATACTCCTAAGCCTGAATGACGCAGCATAGAAACCTGACACTGTTAGGTGTAGTACTACATATATAGTGTAACTATTGTTGTATTTGAATTGTGTCTGGACACATTTACTCGAAAATCATTTTTTATGAATAAAATTGATGATAAATTCGCCCTTCCTGTTTTTTCATAAAAATTCTAAACAGTTTTTGGCTTTATTCTAAATAAGATTTTAAAGTTCATAGTGTTAGTTTAGATGTGCTAGAAATAACTGACTATATGAATATTAGCGAACAGCTTTTCTATGTATGAAGGTGTATATTAATCTTATAAATTAGGTAGGTCAAAATCACTATGTACACTGCACAGTTTTTCTTTTTTCCAACACACATTTTATAGATGTCAAAGTACGATTTCTGAACAACTTATCCGAACCGACTTTATTTTTCTGTAGAACCAAATATTTTTCACTTTTACTTTAGCAATTCCATTAGGCAAATAAGAAAGGTTAAATTAATTTATCCCTCATTTTATAAGAGAATTTAAAACTAACATTAATTAAAATCTAACATTTCTAGACAATCCTACAAAAAAAAAAGAACATACCGATTTGTATTTTCAAATACAGAATTCTGAATAATTCGTGAAAACATTACAATTTTCTACTTTCAAGTACTGAATTCTCTATTTTCAAAATTAGAATTACTTAGCTCAACACTATTATCCGATTCGAACAAAATTCAAAATACAAAAAATCCACTCCGTTCAAAATCCCAAACTTGCACAGTTTTGAAATCGCAAAGAAAAAACCTGTACAAATCAAACAGTCATGCATCCTTGTTTACTGTTTCAGCTTTTATTTTGTATCTCGTTTATTGTCATCGGTCGGCCATTCGGTGGCGACCCGATAGCCGCCGGCGACACCCGTAAACCCGCTTTATTTCCTCACAGAAAGTGAATCCTGACAAACTTATGTTACCATTAGATAATCAACATTTTCACCAACCGCCAAACAATTTTAAACCTTATGGTTAAAGCTATAGAGGTGACAGCATCAAAGGTAATGTTAGGAGATGATGGAAAGATAAGTTTGTAATAAAATCTAAACTGTCGCTCACGTTTGTCGCCTCTATGGTTTTATTGTGTACCTTGACAAATTGTTTAAACGGCTTTTTATTTATTGCTTTCAGACCTTTCAACCACACTTTTTAGTTGGATACTAATTTGATAATACATAAGTTTTTTTTATTTTCATTTAACTTGCAGTAGTTTTGAACCTATACTTTTTAATCTAATTGACAGATTCTACCTTTTCTAACAACTAAAGAGTTATGAACATAACATGACATAACATCACGCCTATATCCCCGAAGGGGTAGGCAGAGGTGTACCAATGTACACCCACAGTTCGCCGATATGTTTAGTTCCCATGTAATAGGAGGCGAACCTATTGCCACTAACCGGGCACAAATCCAAACTCCAACCTGCTACTGAGAATTTCATGGAAAAACCCAAAAACAACTAGGTCGAGTCGGAAATCGAACCCAAGACCTCTAGCGTAGCAGTCGCGCTTAGCACCACTAGGCAAACGAAGCAGTCGAGGCAGTAAAGAGTAAATGTATGCTCAAAAATATTAATGTTTTAGAGTAATAAGGATGCTTAAAATACCTATAGATACCCAATTAACTTCCAATACATATTGGAAGTTATAAATATCGTCTTAATTAAGTAATTAAGACTATTTATTAGGTATAAGGTAATTATAATGTTATTACCTCGCGGATAAGCTTAAAGTATCATTACACGGTATTTACTCAAAATTACTTTAAATAATGTTGTTATTATTTGATGCTTCTAAATTATAAACAGGGGTAAAGGAAAATTTATAATTAACATCAATTTAAATGTAATTTAAAGCAAGATACACAAGACTTTAAAGCAAATTCGTAATAACAACGTTGATAATTTAAGAAATATTTTTATGTTGGTAAATAATTTATATTTAAATTAGTAATTAAATAAGTGTAATTATAACAATGATTTCTTGGTAAACGTGTTCGCTTCCTAGAATTCTTCGGAGACTATTTTCAGACACACCGCTTTAATATTATTAATTATCGTGAAATAAATTTCTGATTTATTCCTAAAAGTTTATAGCTAGCTTATTTCGTTTTTAGTTTTCATCGTGGAAAATGTGGAAAATATAATTATTTCACTGTAATTATTGTTAATGACCTTTTAAACAAAGAAATATAATTAAACATTTAGATATTTTAAAATGTATTTTATTTTAGAAGGACGAACGACTTCTCCATGAAATTCCATAGAATACTTATAAAGTTACCACGATAAGACACAATATATAAATAGCAATACAAAATAATTCTTTATTTTATAACTTTATTTTCAGAATTTTATATATCACAAACCTACAGCTGTTTCCGCTTAAAATTATCGAGATATACGTTTACAAAAATCAGAACTACATTACCCAACAAATTACAAAACAGCATACACCCGTACCGTCGGCAAGTAAATTATGACATCGTAAATTTGTCGGGTGTCACCATTGGTTCGGCGTAGAGTCAGCATAATCCTGCTATTCTGCTATTCTGCTATTCTGTTATCCTGGTATTATGCTATTGCTATCTGCTATTTGCAATTAGACTTAGAGGTGTTGGACTAGATCTTGATGAATGGTTTTCAATCGATTGGCGAAACAATTGATGAGGGCGCAGTGAGTCAGCGTATTATATGCAGGCCATAAGGGTGGGAATTGCACACGCATTTTTTAAACGTAATTTATTTTCGGCCTGTATTTTAATTGGTACAAGGAATTCAGTGTATTTTGCCTTAAAGATTATTTATTTATTTTCAGCCTGAACTGCTCCACTGCAGAGCAAAGGCCTTCCTTTCCTCCTTCCACAAGTTTCTGTTTAGAGCAAGTTATGGCCTTTTTTACGCTTTCAGTTCATCTTAAAGATTAAGACGTAAATAATAGGCCCAAATAATTTAAAATTATAGCCTTTTACATATCTTTATAGACCAACCCTTATAAGTTGCCTGCAAGGCAGTGACGTTTTCATTCTTTTATCTGAATGTAAGAAATATTTTATTTTAAACGCACTGCGTAAATGAACAGTATTTAATATCAGATTAAAAAAAAAACTAAACAAGATCCCTAAAGGAATGAAAAAACATAATTAGAGAAATATGCATGAAAACACAAGGGGAAAATAAAAAATACGTTTCTTTTCCTCAAAGGTACCTCATAAGCAGTATTTACCTCTAATTGTACGCCTAAAGCAAAATAAACATGTTACATTACTTGGAAATAAGAATATTTTTTTAAACAAAACTCATGCATACTGATTATATTATAACATTCGCATAGTAACAGCCTTGTCACAAAAAGTTAAGATAATCTTGTTATTATAGATGCTTGAAATGAGTATTAAAAGTTTGAAAGGCTGGCAATAATTAAGATTTTAATAAAATTTTGCTAGGTATTCAGCACCTGTACCATGGACCTTTTAAAGCAATACTGTTTCCGTTGTGGAAGGGAGATGGCGCTCTACACTGCGTATAGTGGCGTCTCGCTTACACGACGTGAATAGTCCTGCTTGACAATTATTGTCATTAACATTACGTATGATATCTAGAAGTAACGAATGATTTAAACTGTTATTACTGCTGGCTTTACAAAGGACCCTTGATCACCACGCTTGCTCTGGTAATATACCTAATATTTTGCGCACCATAGGTAACAAATAGTTACTTTATTATAGACACTATTAAAATAAAACACAACATTAAATTAATCACAAATTTAATTGAAAAATAATTAAAACTAATATTGTTAACATTAAATAATACGAAAATAATAGATAGGACTAATGAAAATCCCAGACCTTAGGCTAGGAATTTATGATAAATTCCTTGAGTCCGTGTTTCCCCAGTGCAAATTCTCGGCTGCATCGCAACCGTCCACTGAACTGCAATAATGCCAGTCACTAGCTCCTTGCCTTTGATACATAGAGCCACTAATTTCTTAGGTGACAAGAATATCGAATGTATTGAAAGATTCTCTACATATCATCACGCCTGTATTCCCGAAGGGTTAGACAGAGGTGTACCAATACCCACAGTTTGCCCTTAAATGTGTAGGCCCCATGTAATAGAGGGCGAGCCATATATTGCCACTAACCGGGCATAAATCCAAACCCCGACCTGCTACTGAGAATTTCGTAGAAAAACCCAATAACACCTTGGTCGACTCGGGAATCGAACCCAAGACCTCTAGCGTAGCAGTCGCACTTAGCACCACAAGGCAAACAAGGCAGTAACTATATAATATAGTTTGGTTAATCAACTAACAATAGAGAAACAAAGGAAGTATGATACTGTATTGAAAACTATATTATTTTTAATTAATAAATTTTATTTCTTCATTATCTTTCATTAATGAATCAATGGTCAATCGCGGCTCTTGACAGAGATAAATGGAGGGAGAATGGGGTGGCCTTGGCCCAGCAGTGGGATATTTCAGGTTCCTAATAATAATAATTAATTAGTTGAAAAAATGTATATTTTCACGTCTTTAAGGTTATTTTTAAATACTCTCTTAGCAACCATAAATGTAGATAATATTTTGCATGATTACCTATTCCTTTCTGTATCGAAAGAGTTATTTCTTTCATCATTACACGTCAAAGAGTCTCAAACAAGGGAAATCTGAATTCTTGTCAGGTCAGATATATTTCATCACTTCATGTTACGTGTCCAATTGCCCATAGCATCGTGATTGCAACTGCCTTCGAGATACCTAAGACAGGTGCATTATAGCTACCTTTCTTATCTGTGGTTTAAATCGCAGTTAAAAATTCTAGGTTCCACTTGGTTATTTTTGTTGTACTAGATAGCGTGTATAAAAACGATAGATTAATGATCTGTATTTTAAAATTGAAATTTAAATACAGTAATGAATTTAATTCGTGTATAACTAAAACTGTACCGATTTAACGTCCCCAAACTACAAATCATTAAGCAACATTTTTCATTGTCTCATACTCAAAAACGAAAAGCTTTTAATCTCCAATGCTCAAAATGACGCTCCATTAATATGTTTTTCATTTTTCATTCTTTCAAAAACTCCACAACACATTACCATCGAAAATCCACACAACTAGCCATTAAAACCTTCCTGCAAAAACAAAAAAAAATACAAAAAACACCCACAAAGATGTCCCATTCACAATATAAATCCTCAGATATGGCCGGAAACTTTTCACATGGCGAAAATTGTGAATGGCCCGTCGAACAATATGCGTTGTATTTCAGTATACCGCAATGAAAACCGGTAGTGAATTTCGGAAGTGCAGCTAAAGCTTTGCACGTGCTGCGTACACTGACAGACGGACGTGTAGGATGGTGAGCGGGTAATAATTATTTATTATATTGTAATTTAAATGTAGTTAATTTTGGTGGTGATTTTATTTTGAATGTGTGCGGTTTGCTGGATGTGGTTAATTGTAAGGCAATTTATGGTATGAATTTAATGTAGCCGTAGTAAATGTAAAGCGATTATATTATGTACCTAATAGTATTGTATTCCTGTAGCCGAATTGCATTAGGATTCATGCAAAATATCATCGTGTCCGGCCGATTTATACCTTACGCTGACGGTGTCACTTACATGCGTAGTGGTAGTGACAGATAAACCTTTTGTTTGTAGTTGCTGTCGATATCGTATTATCAAAAGCAACAAATACAACGTTACATAGTTACTCCTAGCAGCACTTACTTCAATAATTACACGACTACTTCCACTTCGTTATTTACATTTAACTTTTGTTACACTAAGCTTTGGCACAGGACAGACATAAATGGAAAGAGCTGCACCGACAAGAGCATGGCTCTTAAATTGATGATGATGATGACACTAAGCTAGTACCAAGCATATCCGACAAATATTAGCCAGTCTTCAAGACTGTATGTCGCCGTATAATATTATTACCACAGTTGTTACATGTATTCAGCGTGCAGCCGCCCTAACATCTAACTTAAACATCAAGTAACGCATACGTCTCATAATATTATATTCAAGCACAAAGTCAAATAATTTGTTACTTTAGTATTTAATTCAAATTAACAAATGTTAACTTCTTTCACTCCCTTCGCGTTAAGACAAGTAATATGATATTAAGTAGCTTAAACACTCTTAAAATCGGGCAAAAATTAACTACATTTTTTTTTCAATTTTGCTGTTATTTTAGAGCGTTTGAGGTATTCAGACAAATAAGTAAGCTATATTATATTAGTATAAATACATAAAATTAATATATGTTTTACATACAAGAGAACAATGTTTACCAACTCCATTGTTTGTCTCCAATATTCCAATATTATTTGTTTACATTTCCCTGTACTAATGCAGATTGTGATAAACAAAACCACATTGGACGCATCTAACAAATGAATTGTACAAGTCTCCCCTTTCCCCTTGAATAAATTCCTCATTTATTTATTCATTCCGCGTCCATTCGTAGTAACTGTTTATAAAACGACAAGCAAAATGTATTGTCACTGGAAGATTGTGAACTTCGTTAGTTTGTTATAATACTAGGAATGTTATGTACTACAAAAAAAATGAGTTATTTATGTAACCTGTGGTATAAAAGTAACCTAACGTAAGAAGCGAGTGAAAACATTCCCGTCACTCCCCTTTGAATTTAACCTTGAGTTTTACATTCACAACAATATAGAAGAAGAATGAATTAAAAAAATTAGAAACCTCCAAGAAAATTAAAATTTGCATCAAACATAGGGACGAACACCCGAAGAATTCGCATGATAACCAAAAATAAAAACAAAATTAAAATTTATTTATGCAGCACAGATACACACACAGACAGACACGTAAGACTCCTTCGTTTTAACGTCGGGGGTTAAAAACTAGTTAGTACTGGTAATCGTTGTGGTACACTATACCTAAGTCTTGTATAATATAAGTGGTCTTGTGTAAGTGTCGTAAGGTTGGCAGAGACCACTACTTTCCACTTGCTACGATCCTTACACACTTTTTTCGCTTCGAACACTTTCATTATTCAATTCGTTAATTACTATAAGTAACAATATATAGTAACCCGAATGATTATAAAATAACCGTTTTCACGTTCAACCCGTAACATCCACACCAAGAGTTACCATTGTGTAATTAAATTTCTTAACCCGAGACAGAAAATGTTGTTTATAAAATACGAAATGAGTATTCAAGTGACTTTTTCTACTGAGACTTTATCGGGGTTTCTTTAACTCAATGAGAGAAATCGAGGCGGAAGATTTTGATGAAACATGAACTTAATTTGTTTGTTGATCGTGTTAACTTAAAGTTGGGTGATAATATCTTTAAAGAAGTCGGAGTGGCTTTTAAATCGAGTTGATTACTTCACTGGTAATGAGTCAAACTTCTTTTTTTAACTTTTGTATTTAATATGTCACACAAAATAAAGTAAACAAAGGATCATGACAACTTTTGATGAGACTTGGACCCGATATTTTGAAAATTTGCTAAAACTTGCATATATTTTATAAACCTTAAGTTCCTGAAAATTGTTGTTATTTTTTTATATTTCGCTGTAATTTTCCATCAAATTTATGTTTTTTTACACGTTAACATACTACGAAACTGTTTGGGAATAAAAAGTCCTTTTCTCTCATTTCACCACTGCTGCTCCATTTATAAATTACAAAAATATTATACTAACCATCAAAACAATTGCCAAAAAACTCCAAATCACGTCTATTTATAGGCTTCGTACTACGAAACTGCAAATTATGAATTTGGACTAAATAACGACCCTAATAATTATAAGAACGCTAACGCCCCATCAGACCTCACAAAAGGTACAATGCATCACTTTAAATAAATGAGACCCTCGGGCACTTAATTATAAACCTTAGAATTGCTGCTTAAGTGTGATTATACCTCAAATCTTAGGTTTATAGTCGAAAATGTTGTTATGCATGCAAGAGCTTGAATTTTTGGACGAATAATAACATAACATATCATCACGCCTGGATCCCCGAAGGGTTAGGCAGAGGTGTACCAATGCACCCCACAACCCACAGTTCGCTGATATGTTTATGTCCCATATAATAGGGGGCGAGTCTATTGCCACTAACCGGGCACAAATCCAAACTCCGACCTGCTACTGAGAATTTCATAGAAAAACCCAATAACACCTTGGTCGACTTGGGAATCGAACCTAAGACCTCTAGCATAGCAGTCGCGCTTAGCACCACTAGGCCAACGAGGCAGTCGAATAATAGAATACATATACAAGTTTAAATCATCGTATTTAGAAGCTATGATGCCCTGGATGGGTGTAAACGTCTCTTATAAGTCTCTTATTGTGTTAGAGTGAAAAATAAATACAAAAATGCAGACGAAACTTTTTAAATTAATGGAAAAATCACTTCTGTAAAAGCTGATAACTAAACGATTTATTTTGAAAAGCAAATGTGCACAAATTATCAAAAACCAAGTCATTCAAGGCATTATAACGATAGATTTGCTTATTTTATTTTATCATATTACAATTATTTCTAACAGAAATATTATATTTAATACCTAAGAAAAAATACAAAGCCTTTTTGCTTAGAAACAGGTTTTACTATATACCTGTTTGTAACGAAACCTGTTTCAGGTCTTACAAAAAAAATAAACAATTACTTTCTTTATCCCAAAAGCTAGAAAAACCTTTTGTTTTGTTTCAAATATTCTTCTGTATTTCATTTCTTTAGATGCTGGATTATAATTAACTTCTTTGTATCATACAAAGTAACGAAAAATAAAAATATTTTAATTTAATTCAGAGTTTTCTAAGTAATTACTTTTTACGATATTTTAATTAACTTGCAAGATATTGTAAGAATGTAACTATGTTTTTCAGAAGGATAATACAAGTATAATTCACGGGAATAAGCGCGTACATGCATAATATAAATACCTTTTTTGGGTTTGTACAGGCTTATATCCGACAATTATATTCTTACAAACAGGCAGGGCGAGAGTATAAACGTTCATGTCCAGATTGTTATTTTTAACCGATTGAGCTGAAACTTTGTATACCTTCTCTTTTTGGATGAAAATGTATAGTTAGTAGTAGTTCGTTCGCCACGACGTCATTCATCTAACATTGATTGAAATAAGAGCTTGTTTAAAATATATTTTTCATATTTTTTTAAATTTTATTTAGCTATGAAAACAGAAGCATTGTTTTTTGAATCTGGTAACGTTCTAAATTAGGCTAATAACTAAGCAAAAAGTTATTTAAAGGCATTGACCTCATTTGCTCCAGAATTTAACCTAGCTGAGCTTTTTATATGATAAGCTCAGTCTGTCCTTAAATAGTCGTATTTATAAAGAAAGTACAAAAATATTAATAACTACCTCTCTGTAATGGATTAATAAGCTACTAAACTAACGAAACGAACAGCCAACAAAATTATAATACAATTATGTTTGATGTTAAATATCCAATTTATACCCTCACCGTACCCGGTTAGGCGAAGGTGAGTTCACCAGAATATCCGCCGGTGATTAGCCGGTAATTATGCAAAACCGGGCAACCCGGATTAACATAAACACATGTGGATGGTCGGTAGGGACGTTGCAAGAAAATGTTTATAAATAGACGGTTGTGGTCAATTTTTGATGAACGTGAACCGTTTTAGGATAAATCTCGGGGTTTTGTTAAGTTGTGTTGTTTACAGGTTTTTAAAGAATCAGATTGACACAAATCAAGTTGAAGATTTTTTTTATAATCATATTAGGTATAATTATTTTCTGTTATGTAAATTGAAATTGCGTATTGTGTTGTGGTGTGTAAAATACTCACGATATTATGTTTTGTTCGTTACAGGTACGTACAATCTGCTGAATCAATCGCTACAGATTCTTCGGCAAAAAGGTAAAAAAAGATGCAATGGATGTATTTAAAAAATGCAATGGAGAGTGCACGTTTCCACTATTTTATAAATCACTTAATCATTCGCCCGCGTGGTGTGTTGATAAAAATCAGCCTATATGTTAATCCAGGGTATAACCTATCTACATACCAAATTTCAAGTAAATCGGTCCAGCCGTTTTTGCGTGAAAGAGTAACAAACACCCACATATCCATTCTCACAAACTTTCACATTTATAATATTAGTAGGATATTTAAATTACAGCATAGGAAATCATAAAATGATTCAACTAAAATATTCCTCATTGCATTAAATCATAAAATATTCCTGCCACTGGCATCATTTCTATTTAGGACATTATTCAAAAATACGCCACAATATATTTCAGTCACACTGAAATGGAATAAATAAGGCTTTAGACATATCGCGGGCATACAGCTCTACGGCTGTCAGTGTCAAGTTGACATTGTCATAATATATTTATATAGATAATCAGTATTGTGTGATTGTCGGGGACTGTTATACCTAAAGTGTCGAAGACGCTTCCATTGTGGAAATTAAATGGTATGAGGACAAAGCTTAATTATTTTCTGTCAAGAGAACGAATTCCCTAAGGTCTTGCGGACCGTGGGAAATCTTCTGTGGAGAAAAAACTACTACTATTAAACTATTTTGATACTATCGCGCTGCATT
This sequence comes from Autographa gamma, assembly GCA_905146925.1. Lineage (NCBI taxonomy): Eukaryota > Metazoa > Arthropoda > Insecta > Lepidoptera > Noctuidae > Autographa > Autographa gamma. The sequence continues at coordinate 3,411,786 of LR989868.1, read as the reverse complement.
TCTAAAGTAACATAATTCACGAGAATAAGTCGTACATAATAATATGTAAATACCTTTTTTGGGGCTTGACGTTTCGACCGAGTTATATCGGCCGTGGTCGCAAGCAGACATCCTGCCAGGCCCGGTTGAAACGTCAGCCCAAAAAAGAGTATTTATGCATATACGTGCTTATTCCCATGAATCATATTACTAAAAATACTACTACGATTAGTTACCGCGATCACGTTGACCAAAGCTCTGTTGCTTGTTCATTCAGCTTGATATAGCAACTCACATTGAACTACGATTATAACACCTACTGTTCTGCCAATATCCATCGTCTAGTTCGTTTTTTTCCAAATGCTACAGGCTTAGATGTAAGAATTAACTTAGTCTGAGCAAGAATAAGGAAGAACTATAAAATAAAATAATAAGTAACAAATGGAATCTATCAAATTAAATAATCCAAAGAAGGACTAAGCTTTTCTTTAAATGTCAAAATAATACCGCACGCGATGACGTCGTGACCAAACTCACGACACAGTTCGATGAACTCATGAATATGCTCTTCCTAAGTCCTAAATTCAATAGACGTGATGTAGCTACATGCTAAATTTTATATGCCAAAGAGTTATAACTTTTTACTACATATAATAATATGTACTTAGCCGTCAAACGGGAAAGCAGTACTATTCTGCAACATTTTTTTCGTATCTCGACGGCGGAATCCGACGTGAGATATCAAAAACTTATTCTCAAATTTGAATTCTAAATCAAGGCTAATTGGGTTCACTTTTGAAATGAGCTTTATTATCACTCAGGTGAAGCTCGATTTCGAAATTATTTTAAAGAATAGACATACTGGTCACATTGCTGCCTGGTAAAATCCCAAAAAACCAAAAGAAAATTGGGTATCCAGTGCTTCGTGTATTCGAAAAATTTGGCAATCGAATTTATCTACAATTTTATAATTCGAACCACTAAAATCCCTGTAATGTAAGGATGTGTCTACATCAGACGAACAAGCACCGAACAACAAGCATTGCTAAGAAGCCCTTATAGTTTTCAAAGACCTGTGGATTGTTTATTATATACGAATATATTATATATATGCATAACCAACTCTTCTCCTCTTAAAGAAGAAAGCTTTTATAAGCGTAAATTCCTTCCATCGGTGAATCTCGAGCATCTCTTACACATTACATATTTTCAGTCTAAACACGGACACTTCTCCATTCTTTCATTCCATTTTATTATGATTTACTGCAAATAGTGGTTTTATGATGCAATTCATTTAAATCGGATTTATTTTTATGCGTCATAAAACACAGCCGCTGTGAATTATGTCGGCTAATGCGTTTGATGGTGTTTTCCTCTTAAATATGTTTGCGTAAACAAACGGAATGAGTGTAATGGTCTTATTAAGTTGTTTCAAAACCTTTTATTAGGGTACTAATACAGAGATTTTCTTCTGTTCTCAATATGTTAAATGAATGATATAGAAAGGGCAGTGTCAGGAACTAACTTTAGACCTTGCTTGCCTAAATGTATGTTACTTGCTTAAATGCATGTTACTTGCCTAAATTGATATCAACTTCCTAATCAGTTGTGTTTGTGATACAAGCAACTATGTCTAATATTTTTTAACAATCGAATCACTTATACAATGACTAAAGACCCACGTCAATGAGCTTCATTTATGTTGTAAAATATAAAAAAAATATCGTCATATTTTTAGGAATTAATTAATTAATAATTGAAAGGTTTAGTTAGCATACCGGATAGAAATTATAGATATTCCCACGCTTTTTATCTGGGGAAATTTAAATATGATAAAAAGCATTAAATGAGTTGACAAATAGAATTTTATTTTTAAATTCGTCAACTCGCTCCTCATAATCCATAGGCTAGAACTACTCCTATAAGAATCTATAAACATACTCAATGGCTATTTTTAGTATTTTTAGGGCTGGCCTCCTACTTATAAATATTTCGAGGTAAAGCCTTACATTAATGTGTTACGATGTGATTCAGTTCGATGAGTTTCGTCCTGAAGAGTTCCAATAAGCCTCCCACTCGAAAACTTCTCCCGCGTGGGTTTCTACATCAATCTTAGAAACACCCAAATATGACATTAAAAAATAATTCTAGTTTTTCGAATATAATTTGGTCGATCGAAGGAGTATATTTAGATCACACACGTGATTGGGACCTTGTAATTATACTGGTTTGAGAAAATAGTATTTAAAAACCCACGCCTTTGTAAATTATATAAGCACTAGCTGTGTCCCGCGGTTTCACCCGCGTGAATGACAACTCATACACTATCTTTATAAATTATAGCCTATGTGTTATTCCGATGTATAAGCTACATTATTGCAAAGTTTCATTAAAATACATTGAGTAGTTTTTGCGTCAAAGAGTAACAAACATCCACACATCCATTCTCACAAACTTTCACATTTATAATATTAGTAAGGGTGTTACCACACCAATCGATCGATAGTCGATCGATGGTAGAATGGATTAGTCGACGTCGTTCGATAGTTTCTACCACACCAATCGATCGATAGCCGAAAGATGCCATCGATCGATGGTAGAATGAATTGGTCGTCGTCGATCGATTGTTTCTACTAGGTATCCGTCGACCGATGACATCGACCGGCAATCGATCAATTGGTTTGTCGACCGGTATCCGTCGATCAACTAAAGTTTCCACACCAATCGATCAACGTCGACCGATGTCGATCGATTTCATCGATCGACTATCGATCGATTGGTGTGGTAACACCCTTAGGAAGTAATGATATTTTTCAGGATACCTTTCTAGCCAACACTTTTGCCCATCTGTATGTATTATGATTTTTTTTAACTAGTAATCCGTGTTTAATCCCAGAAAATATTAATTGTTAATATAATACATAATAAATTAATTTTATCTAAACCCAAAGTATTCAGAGTAAGCGAAAAGTTTTGGTTGCCCGCAATTAATTGTTCAATTCGTGTGAAAACCGGAGTTAAAAGTTGTTTATACCACTTTGTTTAGATAATTAAAGAGTCTATTTAAATGGAATATATATCGAGTTTTTAATCAAAGAAATTCATTCCAAGGAGGTACGCATAAATAACGATATATATTTGATCATCATCATTGAGGTCCTAGGTCTTGACTCAGGCCCTTAGACCTTTAGTTGTGTCACTTTTCGTTTTCGGCAATGCCATCCAAAAAACAGATCACTATACAGGGTGTTACGAAACCCCTGTCCGACCCGAGGTGATGATATAGAATTCACAATCACATGCCCAAATAAAATATTAAATTTGTAATATTCATGATAATAACAATAATAATGAACTTTGAAATAGCCTCCAAAATCCCTAAATTTGAAGATAAATCAAAAACTACACCACCATTTTCGTCGGTATTAATGGTGGCCTTTGGTATTGTCATTTGGCAGAACCTGAGACGATGCCACCACTCTCACCAGGAATTTGGAGAACTGTTTTTTTGTTTATAATTTTTTAATTCTTTTCCCTTTTTATACTTGTTTTTGTAATGAGATATCAATAAGTAACAACCCCTCAACGGATCGGACAGGGGTTTTGTTATACGCTGTATACAAACAATCTGTAGTTACAACTTAAATTTAACTACCCGTTTTTCATTTCAGAAGTTAAACAAATGTAGTACGACTCACAATCTTGTGTGGGTTATGAAAAATATTAAAATTCTATAAAACAAAGCTCTCGGGGAATAGGAAATGCAAAGCGATTGATCTTATTAGCAGCACGTTCTCGGAGTAAACGGATGAGAGCGAATGTTGAGAGCAAGTAATGGATGACGTTATATTCATTGTCAGATGTAATGCATTTGAAACCATCTCTCTGATGTGTTAAATATGTTTGATTTTTTACATTTGAAAATTGTATGGTTAATCTCATTAGGCTGTCGGGAGTATATGAATAAACAATACAATGCACAAAAGTGAGAGAAAAAAAAACATTTTAAGTAAGAGCATCCTTTTCAAGTAGGTGTTTTTTCTATCTAGCCTATACTATCCCACTGCTGGGCCAAGGCCTCGCTCAAGTCTTTCCATTCAACCTTATCCCGCGCCACCTCAAGCCAGCCCTCGCGGTATGCGACTAAGCCATCCCACCACCTCTTCCTGGGCCGGTCTCGGCGACGCCGTCCATCTAAAGGCTTCCATTGTGTACAGAAGTCCTCGCCCAGCTGTCACTTTGCATGTGGCTAACGTGACCCGCCAAATCCCATTTAAGCCTGTGTATTACAATTAGGTGTACTAAGCAAAAGAAGAATCTACTAATTTAAACTACAAGGCTTCACAACAAACATCCCCTGTAATAACAAATCAAGCAAATTTTAAACCAACGATCTCCAAAACATTACCCCTAATCAATAGAAAACAGCTAAGAACCTACAAACCCAACAATAAACCGATAGAAACGTGTGTAAACACAGCCTTCAGATAGAATGTAATGGACCATAAATTTCAATCATTATCTCCCGTTTGACGCCTCGGTAACCTTTCCACTTAGGGGATCCCCCGGGGCTAAGGCGGGCGATGCACTCATATATCCTCAATTAATACTGTCGATAAGTAGTGGTGGAAGGATATATGGGTCACTATGATTGCTTGTGTAAGTCTGAAGTACTAGAAAGGAAAAAAAAGATCGTAATATTCTTTTATTTAAGTAAGAGTTGGAAGTCATAGGAGAATTTTAAGCTAAGTTTTTTGAAGGAGTGAAATTTTCAATGCGTAAAAGATATTGTTTGAACTTTATTCCTCTATTTAAAGATTAGTTAAGTTATAGAATCAGACTTAACTTTACGGAAATCGATGTCATGAAATGTTATGAAAGATATTTAGCTCTAATTCCGCTGTGTTAGTAAAAAACTTTATTTTGTAGCGGAATTAAAGCGGTGGATTAGTTATTTACATTGTAGAAGAATCTATGCAATGAAAACTCTACATAAATGTTTACATAATGGGTACTTAATATTTGCATGTGGTGAACCAATTAATTAGCCATCGAGCCTAAGATACTAATAATCATATTCAATTGATTTCAGCAGAAGAAAAATACTAAATTAAAAATAGTAAACCAATACTTTGTTACAACAAATACCCACAACACTCGTACATAATTAAATCAAGAATGTGACCAACCTTAATTAAAATATGATCAAATATCAACATTCTATAAAATTCGCGCGCAATTATTGCCCTTCGAAATAAAAGCCTCTCGCGGAGATGAGAGGCATTGATTACTTCGATTGCTCTCCGTGCGGCATTGCAGGGCGTTAAATCCCCTATATATCCCTACATGCATAGTAGGATAAGCGGGATTAACCATGAAAAGTCCGAAAATTTACGGAATTTGTATTTCGTTGAACTGATTATTTTCGAATAAAGCTTTCAAACTACACTTTGTACGCAATCTTTAATCCAATGAGTTGTTGCCTACAACTCATTGGATTAAAGATTGCGATCCTGTGTATAAAATTACATTTGTATGAATATTTTTTGATAGTTTACTAAATGTATTTATTATTTACCCAATGACCATAAACACATTTTGTAAGATAGAGAATTATGCTTTTGGAAACTGGCCTTTCCAATTTGGGGCTCGAAAAAATATCTGCTTTTTGGAAACACTCATCCAAATTTTCTTATATTACGTTAAAGATTAAATCCAATCCAAAAGTTTTGATACGTACGTAAAAATGATGATACAAGTATCTGCGAGATATGGCCGTATTTTAGTATCTGTACTGTACTGTCAACTACCTACCAATTAAACTCATGATTAACGAAGCATAAAACCACAACATATTTTTTTCCTACTTTGATCTCTGCTGGTCCCAAAACGCAGGGAAGCGTGAATGTTCCATGCAATCACATATTTCATAGGCAAGAGAGACGTTTGATATGCGACCCGCTTTTAATCACTCCCGTCGAATTGAATGTCCAACCTGTTTTGACTGAAAAATTGACATTCTGAATGACTCTAGGAAACGAATGTGACAATTGGGAGACTGAAACTTATGGAAGGGTTCTTTATGGTTACTAATTTAGCAAGGAATTTGTAAAAAGTTGTACCTTCGTTGTTTCTGAATTCCATAACACTAGTGCTTAGTAGCTACTTACTTTGGGTTCAGAGCAATGTATGTGATGTTGTCCGCATTTATTATTATTATAAACTTTTCAACTATCGCGCACCTTTAGGGCTTGGTCTGCTTGCGACCACGGCCGGTGTAATGTAACCCGGTCGAAACGTCAAGCCCCAAAGGTATTTATGCATGTACGCGCTAATCCCCGTTCTATAATATTATTATTATTATTAAAAATAAGGCTATACCTACAGCTGAGTAAAGCCTTGATTTGATTATAACAAAAAAAAAACAACCAGTGCTTTGTTCAAGTGTCTACTTTTACCCAGATCACATATCTCAGAAGTAGGATTACTCAAGTTAGCAGTTTAAATAACATACACTTTTCAGTTAATATGTTTATTTCAGTTTATATGTTGGTAATTAAATACATGTTCACTAACTAGAATACATCATACTACTCGTTAAATCCATAAAAACATATAAGTTACACTGTCTGTCTTTCTGTCTTTTTCATAGTTAACGATATTTACCATACCACAAAAGCTTAATTGATATCGATATTTGATTTACAAGTGCTCCCATAACTTACAAGTTATGATACTACATCGATACTTATTTCTTCCGGCATACTCCATCTAAAGTTATTAAGTAGACACCAAGTTAGCCGAGTAATGGCTTAGTTAAAGTGTGCTTTTTTATTGTACCTAGCTAAGTAGTTTCTAAAAAATGCACTGTAGGAAAAATATACAGATAATTTCTTTAAAAGAATGTCCTGTTTTGCTGAGTACATAAATAAAACAGACCTTGTAAGAAGTTTTAGTGGCGACAACATTTTCGTGAAATACAACACTTTAATTGTACAGTTGAATAAAGAAAGTAGGCATACATTATTTACAAAAGGCAACCAGAAAACAAAAATAATCAAACAATTTTGTTTGTTTCACTTATAATAATTATTTGATTATATTTTAATGTTTCAACAGTTAACCAAACGTATCTCATTTGAAATAACATTCTAAAACAACTACACAAAGACGTCACGACAACTCTAGTTAATTTTAAAAAGAGAACAATTAAAGCCGCCATATTTGAACAAATAACATTTGTAACATCCCTACGGCTAAATGAGATCTTCTTTAATTTTTTATTGTTAATTTTATTATGTATAAAGACAAAGGACGGCCTCGTTGGCCTAGTGTTGCTAAGCGCGACTGCTACGCTAGAGGTCTTGGGTTCGATTCCCGAGTCGACCAAAGTGTTATTGGGTTTTTCTATAAAATTCTCAGTAGGTCGGAGTTTAGATTTATGCCCGGTAAGTGGCAATAGGCTCGCCCCCTATTACATGGGACCTAAACATATCGGCGAACTGTGGGTGTACATTCGTACACCTCTGGCTACCCCTTCGGGGATACAGGCGTGATGATATGTTATGTTTTATAAAGATAAATAAAGGTATGTGCGCAGTATTCCCGACTGGTACAAAAAGACAAACAAATAGCGACATTTACATGTCAAAAGGTTATCTCGATTTCAAAGGACGTTAGACTGTTAAAAGGGTCCTTTTATATTGTATTCTAAGCTAAAAGGATGTAGTATGAACTATGAATACTTGTCTCATTGTTATTTCAATAGCTTATGTATTTTGTTAAAGCATCTGACAGAGGTGAAGTGTCAGCGAAAATGAAAGAGTTTTGGGAATGAGGCAATTTACGAGCCTAAATACATATAATAGGAGTGTAGCACTTCTGCAATGAATCTATCTATATATTAAACTCAATTAAACTCGAGAACGGCTGCACCGATTTGGTTAATTTTGGTAATGAATTATTTGTGGAAGCCCAAGTAAGGTTTAAAGTTGAATACATATGAAAATGATAGCATTACATAAAAAAAAAATATACAAAAGTTTAGGCTTTTGTTTATAGACTGAGGCAGTTCGAAGTCTACCGGGTCAGCTAGTGTATATATCAATAAATCTAAAAAACAAATGGAATAATTCTGTAAGATAGAGACATAAAACAAAAGAGGTGCACAAACAATATGTTGCATCCTTTATTTATTTTCCTTATTCCCCTTAAGCGAAGTCGTTGCATGAAAAATGGCTGCCCTATGTAGTCTTTATATCGTATTTCATTACTATAAGGGGAAAAGTAATAAACATATTGACCTACAAATAGTATTGGGGGAAAATAAAGTTTTCGTACAAAGAGATTAATGGCAATTGGGGTTACTGTTATTGCTTTTTGTTAATGTCAAAAACTATGGGAGCAAATTGGCCGGATTAATAGAACTTAGTCGTACAGGACAATTTGAAACGTGATGTTTAAAAATATATTACTTAAACAAACATATTATTAAGATTTCATGTCCGGACCACATAAAATATTGAATTGTTCAGTTATATTATTAATGAGAACTCGATTATTAATAAAAATAAAAAGTGGAAACTAAATATTTGCAAAGAGTTTTGTATGCAGTTACTTCAAATATCTTGGACTTATGTACCTCGAATGGCTGGACGCTATTTACTCACCTTTGAATTCTCTGTTACCTAGTAAAACTTAGTGTAGACCACTTGACAGCTCTGTCAAGTGGTCTACACTAAGTTTGGCTGTGGCTAGGATATCCTAAAGTTATCCTGAATAAAAATTTATTTACACTCATGGGAAATCAAACTACATACATATTACAAACAATTCATTCAAAAGCTGTGACGTAATATTATATCACAGCCTTATTTCACGGTACACTTCGTGAAACACGCGAAATTTCCTCGATCATTCGAAATTATCTTTTGAGCCTCGTTGGCTACACAATATCACACGCCTAGTTAAACAAACTATTCTTTGTATAAGATAAATACAACGAAATCCTTCCCCTTTCTCTGAAGCGTAGGTTTGGTAAATATACAAAATAATTTGTGTATTAAAACTCTATAGTAAACTAGCTTTTGGCTGTGACTTTGATTGCATGGGCTATGTAAAAGAGTTTATAAAAACACTCTGTATCATTTCAAATTACCTATAACTGGAATAAAAAATATCCTATGAAGTAATCTGAGTTATGAACTATCTATACACCAAATTCAATAACAATCGCATGTGTCGTTTTCTTGTAAAGAAGGAACAAACATACAACCAAACAAACATTCACACAATATAACTTGCTCAGTGTAATTAAACTCGCCCAAACGGATCCCTAACTTAAATGATTTGAACATGTATTACCAAGTTTGATAACACTGGGTATTCCCACCATTAATAGACTCGTTTGAAAACTATAAATAAAACAAAACTGTTTAAATAATATACATGTTAAGCAACTAAAATTATACAAATTTAATGTTCAGTGTATTTTAGCAAAGTAGGTACTTCGTTTAAAACACAGAGAAATGGCAAATCTAGCAAGCTATCAAATCGATAGCAGGATAATATTTTACCTTAATAGCTTAATAGTAGTCCATGCTTTTTGCTATTTTGTATATGTAGTAAAATAAAAAATATATAAAATATTGATAAAACTCACAACAGAGCAAATTTTGAATTAAAATCGAATGATAGCCTTGTCTAACTAATGATCTGCGTTCGAATATAATACTCAAGTTGTCCGTGTAAAAAAGATACTTTTAAAATTAATGTAAATATAGCATTCTTATAAAATATGGAAGTTATACGAAATCTTTAGATAAGTTATGTAAACATCGAATTTCTTCATAAAAATGTCCAACAAAATACCCAATATTGAACAAGGAGTATTTACCCGGAAAAATATTCCAACTCAAATCTGAAGATCCTAATCCGTATCAAAATCATACTTCAAACTTTATAATTATGTTTTGCTTCAAACAAAGTTTTAATTAACAAAATACAAAAATTCTTGTAACAAAGCATTCAATTTACTTTAACGGGGTCTTGATACTTTATAATCTTTTATGGAATCTTCATTCATTAGTGTGTTTTTTTCCTTCAGTGAAAGATGCACACGAAATCCAGACAGAGAAAGATGTACACGAAAAGATCATACATCATCAGTACCATCTCTTTTCCACAATTTCCACTTATTATTCTTTCAACTTCTTTCAATAAGATTGCCAACACCTTGGCCTAAAATGTTTGCCTTAAAGAACAACTGACATCTTATTACCCCAGTATCATCATCTTCTCCCGAGCCTTTTTCCACACTATGTTGGGGTCGGCTACCAGTCTTACCGGATTCAGCTGAAAGTACCACAGCATACCAATAGTATTAAATTCTGACACCAGAAGTCCATATCAGCAGATTTCAACTATCCAAAACTGAGCGCAATCGACCAAAATATTAACCAACCGATTTTATTGAAAAAGCTTGGCTATATAATAGTCCAATTAGAAACCGTTTCAGTGTAACCTTTGCAAGAAATACCAACTAAATTAATAGCAGTAATAGCAATTTAACAAGCAAATGACGATGTAATCCCAATAAACGCTGAGCCATCAGAATTAATCCATGTAATAAGGACATGAACGTAATGAAAGGTCTTTATTAATCTGAGCGGTGCGGACTGAATACTAATCCAAAGGTATTGGGAACCAGACAATTAACTTCTTAGAACCGACCTTTACCTACAAAGCCAAGTGCATATTTTTTTGCCGACTCTGGTTTTAATCCGTTAATATTTTTTGGAAAGAGCTTCGGATTAAATAGCCGTAAGATATCAATTTTACTATTTACCGCTGTACAAAGGTTCCTTTAAAGTAAGAACATCAATATAACTTCAAATATAATTCAATACAGTTGTCAAAATACGCACACTCTAATATGAAATTTTCAGCATGTAGGCAATCAGTCATTTCAATCCCATTTGATATTTTTTATAACACACATAAAAATAATAAGTAAATGCTTTGTTATTTCAAATCAACGAAATTAAATAACAATTGAAATGAAAATACCACGATTTATTCAAAACTTATTTGGTTTAACCATTACTAAAACTAGTTAACTATTTTGCATATTTATAATACCAATTTTAAAAATACATTCCATTTTATTCGAAAACCAAAAATACCAATTTTATCTCACTGAATTCATTTAGCGTACATTTTGGCGCACATAAGTGCAACAAAATTAACAGTTTATAAACTTAGTTGATAAACTAATAAAAGCGACTTCGTAAGCTTGATTAAACTTATTATTAGGTATAGCTTCATCGACAGGTCTGTATAGTTGGATTCAAACTTAATGGCGGCTCTGAAGTTAGCTACACGCTGTGCAGTACCTCGCCCCGCACGCCCGCTGGCGCATAAGTTTGTTACTGCGCAGCGACTCGCCGCGTGTTCAGAGCCGCCATTAAGTTTGCATCGTACTGTAACTATCTGCGAACTTATAAGCAATTATTAGTTTTAACACTGGTGGCTAGGATAGCTAACACAGCAGAAAGTGCGAAAACTACCTTAGGATATTGGTAGTTAATAATAGATGATTGAGTTAGCGGTGATGGAAGTTTGTTAGAATGTTGTTTGGTATTTTGAACCCCCGATAGTCTGGTATGATAGGTCTGTTGTGATGTACTTTAAAGAGATTTTGTAGCGTGAAGGAAACTTTTAACGTACGTAACATTTATTAAGATATTAGACTAAGTACCTGAAAAACCTCATTTTGTATTTAGTAAATTGAAATATCAGTTTGCATTAATTGTATTTCTTATCACGAAATATTTTGTAACAGACAATTGTTAACAGACAGACATACATGAGAATTTGCCTATCCCAATATACATGCTCATCCCTTTTTTTTAAACTGAATATTGTCCTTCCTGAACTCAGCTCTCCTTTTTAGCTTTTCGCTCCATTTCTTTAACTTTTTTTCATAAAAATGATCCTGCAACTATGTACAACGCATCACACAGCTACGTCATCCTGCGCCCCAGCACATTTCATTCATTACTGGGACAAAAGAGCGGACATCAGGCGCTCGTACTGTGACGCACGTTGTACCGTCCTGCGATCTAGTTAGTAAGTTGCAAAAACAAACTGTTTTTAAACTGATCCTAGAGTTTTTGTCATTGTGTTATACCTAAAGAGAATTCTGTCGCAATATCTTTAAGTAGTATATCAAAAATTGTTTCAGAAAACAGAATATTTACCAAAATTGCTATCTAGAAAATTTTGAGGTACGGTTATGGGACAATGTTGTCTTTTCCAGGATATAAATACTGTGTAGGTTGTTCTGGTAGTTTATGAGCAACCTCGGAGAATGTGGACTTTTCTGTCAAAAATGCAAGACAAAAGACTTTTTCTTTTCATCTAATTTACGGTATCAGTCAAAGGAGACGGGGATTTCTGGGCCAAATTGTAATAAGTTAAGACATGGCTGAAAAAAAAGGTTATATTTTTCTATTTCAAAGTGTGAAAAATCAACTCAATTTACAATCTGGAAAATGAAATATCCAATAATTAAGTTTGGGTTACGAAGTAAATAGTCTAAGTAAATACTCTGTTGATGATGACATTTTAATGTCATCATCAACAGAGTTCATACTATTTACGAAAATGCTTTCACTAGATGATATAATTAATTAAAATAATTAAATCCATTAGAATTCGAGTATTAAGAGATTAAGTTTTACATAATTAAGATAAATCGATTCACATTTACTAATCGATTATTGTATTCTTTAATCTGTGCTAACTCTGACTGGCAACGAGGTTGCATTTGAAACTATAGAGTGAGCCTATCAGAGATTAAACCGTAAGCACTAGTGTGATCAAGTGTTGTCGTGAATTATGTATGAAGATGGAGATTTCCGTTTTAAAAAATCTATCTAAAACACTAATACTATCCTAACAATGTCAAAACCATCGTTATTTTCGTATATATAAGTTTCTCGTTACGCGAAAATTAACTTATATGAAAAACGAAATGTACTAGGATCAGACTAAAAACTGCTCTCGCTTGGCACAAGGGGAACCTAGCGATAGTAGCAGTCTATGCATATCATACGTCGATGCTGACTGGACATGCATGACATTGACATCGATCGACATTTGACACTAAACGAGTGTCGAATTATCTACCTTAGAGTATATATTATACAAGAAACTAAAGAGTGAGCCTATCTGGGTATGAATCGTAAGCACTAGTATGAACTAGTTTTGTCGTGATTTTTTTATAAAGATGGAACGCGCCGTTTTAATAAATCTATCTAAAACACTAATATTATCCTAATAATGTCAAAACCATGGATATTTTCGTATATACGTCGGTCGTAGGGAAGCAATATTAAAATATTATTATAACTGCATCGTAGGCAAACGGACTGTGAGCTGCTGCGCCCATGTGATGTCAATAATATGGTACCTTAGTTAGGCTAAGTACCTCTACTAGATAACATAGTACCACCTGCACAATTCTTAGATGACGTTCTTGTAATAATAGAAGATAAATAGAAATACTAATAAAATTCGATTTTCATTTTTGCACATGATCTCCTTCCCACTCTACAGAAATATTAAAAATCCTGTCTAAATTACAAATTAAAAAAAAAAACAAAACCATCATAAACCTTGACTGCTAAGCGGACTAAACAAACCATGATAAATTCACTCTTTAGTTTCTTATCTATACTCTAAGGCAGTTAAGTATAGTTTTTTACTTTAACTTAATCTCTTTTATCTCAGCTCTCAGATTGCCAAAATCTGCCATATTTTCAGTGATTGTTAGTTAATATAGTAGCTATCAATTCACACCAATTTCATCTTTTTACATTATGGCCCAAAGTTGTATGAAAGCGTATCTGTCTCCTTTACAGTTACAATAATAAAATCTGCCTCACGGTAAATCCCACAATATTCCTGCGACACCTACCTTCAAAGTAACGTTTTCCATTGCTTGCTCGCTACGCCAACAATGGGAGAGATCGGAGATAGGGCCGTCAATGTGACGCATATTGTGTTGTTAAGCGCAGCTTCGAGTGATAACGCTGTTTGCGGCTGGGCTCCTGGTATTTCCATGATTATTTTCAAGCCACGGGGAGATTGGAGATTTATGGATATTATTTTTTAGTTTCAGTATTAAAGATTTGCATTAAAATTTGCAGTATACTTTTGAACTGATTGCGTTTTTAGGGATGTAACTCGTAAGGGCCATAAAGTTAATGAACATTGTGTCCTTGAAACTGTATAGGGAGAGGGGGTAATTTAAATTATTCCATAGGGATAATTTACGAAAAATAAATACAGTAATTGTATTCATAATAACATGATTACATGCAAACCAACGCTTTTTAAACATAAATTATGATATATATATATAAAGCTGACCTTGTCTCTTCAAATGTATAGTGCAAAATGGAATTAAATCTATTATTCATATAGCTTTATTTGTAGATTCCAATGAAATAGGAAAAAAACTTGTTAGAAAATTCAAAGAATTCTTTGTATAATTTAGTCCTGAGTCTCAACTCCAGAAAGAATTTCAGCAAAATAGGGCACAAAATAAAGATCAACCTACAAGAAACGGCTAACAAAAATATTTGCAACAAATTTCTGAGAACCCCCTAATCAAATTTGGTTTTGTCGGCACGGAACCTTACCAGGATTACAAAAGCTTTTGTATAAAGAAAACTGAGGTAAATGGTTCCATTTGTTCTTTATTAAAAAGGCAGTTGACACAATAACCGAAAGGTAAAGGGAAATTGTAAGGAATCGTGTTGCAGCCTTCACAAAACATTTTTCTTGTAAATAAAAAAGTAATTTTATCTTTACACTCAGATCTTTACATTATGCTTTTGACTAAGAATAGAACTTTTGTTTGAATGATTTTTGTGGGCAAGTACTTACGCAGTTTGGTAAAGATCTTATGGCAATTGTTTTAATTAGGAAAAGAGTTCGAATTCAAATAAAGCTAATTTGAACTAAATAAAAAAAAATACAATGTACCTAAACAATGAAGTAAAAAAGGCGTAAGATTGTCTCTCCATTTCTAAATAAGTCTTAGACTCTTTTTCTCGATTTTCTCCCTCTAAGAGCCAGTACTTGTTTCTTTGAGAATGGTGTGTCGTTTTATTATTAAACAGGCTTCAAAAATCTTTTGTGCCAATTTTCCGAGAGTCTTGAAATAATATTTATTTTCCCTTCAATTCCTTTATATTTAAAAGGGTTCAGAGAATAAAGGAAGGTTCGTTAATGTCCTAATTTTACGCGCAATCTGCAGAACACCTAATTGGGTAGCAAATTAGACCTAAGTCCCAAGTGAAGCTGAAAGTGTAGTTATTCCTTGAGGATGGGTGCAAAATGTTACTTGCGGAGACATTGTATTGGGACAAGTTAAATTTTGTACACATTTTCTGAAATAGCCACCACATTTTAACCCTTAAAGACTTTAAATAACGTCCTGATTTGATTTCGCCGAGAAAATATACTAATAAGTAGAAATTTTTACTTTGTAACATATAAGAGCTTTTCGGTGTTTATTTCAAGGGCACGACCTTTAGGGGTACATTTCTGAAAGTCGTGTTTATGACTAAAGAACACATTAAAAGAAATAAGTGCCAGAAAAATACACATTTAGCGACATCAGCTGCTCTAAGGAACGTGTTCGAAAATTTACAATTTACTTTAGTTAAATGTTACATGAAAATATTCTTTGGCAGTCACCCTACTTTACTAAGAAAAATGTGTTAGGGATGCCTACGCGAACAAATTGCCCTCGTTTTTCCACTTACGTAAGGGGCTAAGCGTGCCTTCAGACACGCGTGGTCTCCACACGATTAGGTCACGTGGGATGTAGTGTGAAGGGCCTTAAGGGTTTTTTGTAGATTGTTTCAATATGAAAATGTCGCTAAAACTAACTTTGGCGCTAAAAATACATATACAATACAAAATGTATTTTTAGCAGTAGTTTTTCAAATGTATTTCTTTTTGTTCTGTTTTACTTTTTTTCATGAATATCATCACATACAAACTACTCGAATATCCTGTAACAAATTTCAAATATTCGGAACTCGTTTGAAAAACAAACCCATATTTTACAGTTTTTTTTTTAACTAAATCCATGTATGCTTTCATTTCATTTCATTTCGGTCAGGACATTGTTTAAATTAAAAAGTCATTGACACAATACTGACATACACTCGTATTGACAAAACCTTAAAATTAATAACGAGGAAAAGCTATTGTTTTTGAAAACAAAAGGCAACGCCGGACAATTACGAATTGTTGAGGTCAGTTTGTGAGATAGTGTTCTGCATAAACTTTACACAATAGACATTATTTCTAAAACAAGTGGAGATATCACTAATACTTAAATGTATATGTAATATGTAATATGGATTCTACATAATAACGAGTAAACGAGTTTCAATCTGAATCGACAAATTTAATTTGTTTTCATAAAAAATATGGTACCGCAATTTTTTTTTTCGACACAAAAAATTCGAATTCATCTCAAGAAATAATTACTTGTATATGAACATGTAAAACTAATTATAGATACATGATAAATTATGACATATTCATTTCTGAGGTTTACGCGAATATTAGACATTGATATAAAAACTACTTTTACGGACCTTTCGTCCGCCCGTGACCATGATACCTGCAAACGTCTGGTACCTAAAATATAAATACAAACAAACCGCGATAAAATTCGAAAAAAATAGTTTTATTTCAAAATTATGACATTTAGAGCTACCTAAACATATATGAAGCAAATATCCTGAATGCAGCTCTAATCGTATGTTAAAACAACTTAGCATTTCCATATCTTTAGAAACCTTCTCAACTCAATTCGTAAGGAGGATGGTTCTGATCTGTAAGGATAGTTATACAATCAATGTGGGTTGGATCTGAATTGGATTGGAACAGTTAACTTCGACACGAGTTAAATCGACTAACCGTGGTGAACCGATGCCAGATTATGCGAAATTGTCGAACAGGGTTGTCAAACTGAAGTTGATTTATTGAGTTTTGGAAGCTATAAATTGTATGGTGTTCTATCTTTCTACATGTCAGTCTGGTTGTGATGTTTATTAATTTTAATTTCGATGGAAATGGATGTCCCTCTTTATTTCCTTTTACAAGCGTGTAAAAATCTAGACATTTGCTGGAACAAACGACTTTGAAGGTGGTCTGTCTGACCTATAAAAAACAAAAAAACAGCCATCTCCTTAAAAATGTAAGTAAAGGTCATACACGTCGACTTGTGAACGTCCCTTTTTTTTCGTCGTATCCAATATGATGTCAACAGTTAATGGTTCTTTCAAACAAAATATCGCATACTCATAAGTCATGAAAAGAACAAGTCTTAAACCTTCAATTGCGTTTGACAACGTTTTATTGTACCCATACAATTCGCAACAATTACTTCTAAAGGAATTGAAAAGTCATGTCAAAACGCCACCATATTCACACGTGTATCAAATATTGGGGAACATATTTGACTACCTTTCTCCGAATCAGTGCGATCCGATGAATCTGCAAGCGGCAGATTCTCGAGAATTTTCGTCACGATTTTTGTCAAGAATTGTTGGCAAACAGCTTTGTGTTGTAGTGTTTATTTACACTCCTGAAGACTTCATGCTTGCCACCTACTCACGCCACTCAGTACCCTACAGTATTTGCTAAAAAGATTTCTTGTGTGATAAATACATAATAAATACTACATCAGTATGTATTCTCCAAGCCTTACGACAGTTCGTCAGGCTTGGAGAAGAGTAAAAAAATATAGATGTAAATTTAAATATATTTGTAGACCATAGGTGAGCCTAGTTTTCTTGGACTTCTAAAAGGTTGAATTAGATGCTACCATCATTTCGTACATCGATGTTATCAGGAGCAATCTTAAATTTGACACACACTATACAGGCCCACACAAAGCAAGAAAAAATTGCGATATATGAGCTTTTGTTTCTTTTAATTTTTTATCACTCATTCCTTTGTTAACAGAATCTGCACTCCACAGAATTAGCTCAGGAATTGCGGCGACAAGTGCTGACTGATATTATTGCATTAGTTTATCGATCACGACAGTTTAATCGTCCAGTCCTGGTGTGGACGCAGCCTCCCGCAAGCCACATAAATTAGCACGTTCGAACTAATGTGAATGGAGCTTCAGTTGGACCACAATGCAATTCAGGAATTCCTATTTCGCTACATACATATTATGTAACAACATGTTATATAGGACCTTCAGTAGTTTCAAAAGCAAATTAGTAACATAAAAGAGCCCACTGTTTGTTGTCTCTTAGATTATTTTCAGACTTGAATTATAACCTCAAAATTATCTTTGGTTAGACTAGAGTTTTCCATTAGAATAAAAGAAATCCAGAAATAGCTTGCTTATGAATAGCTCAAAAACAGCCTATTCAGTCGTCATACAAAACTTTCAACCCCAACGAACAAATAAAATATCAATAAAACATTCTTTACATCCCGGTAATACGAAAGCACGCGCACAATGTTGTCTACATACAATTTCAGTCACTCCTTTGTACGTCTTGCATCGAGACTTTCCAAAAAAAATCCACATTCCAATCTTGATCTTATTCGGACACACCGTTAGAAGCCTTTTGTAACCGATCCCATCCTCAAAGGACATTTCCACCGGATTGCAGACGAAAATTGCGTTCTAAATAAAATGTTATAACGAATTTTGTGCGAAAACAGATATACCGGTAGAGCCGGTAAATAAAGGCACATCTGTGCATTGAATTTCAAATACGAATGAATTGAACAACACAAAACATTTCACGGATTTAAATATTTACCGCAATATTGTGTGATATTCAAATTGATACATTCAATTCTGGTATATAATTTATGTAACATAAAAAAAACAATACAGTGTATTGCTTTTTGCTTTCGTTACATTAATATAATGGGGCCTATAAATATTAATTTTAAAATGTTATGTGTTCGACGTATTATATTGGTAAGTTATTTGTAATAAATAAATAAACGTTACCACTATTATTTGACATTGTGTATTATGTTTTCTGTTTAATTACTCATGTATTTTATTATCATGCTCTCTCACTCTAATCCTGTAAATGGTCTCAAACGAATGAAACCTAAAACTTCTTTTAGTACATCAGTCACGCTAAATTTGCATAAACAAATCATTTATAATCGACTACAGCCCAATCATTCCAACCTACTTCGACAGAACAAAGCAGCCATTGACAAAGCCTTTGTTAGATCCCAAAGACGATATGCTACCGTCGTTATGGACAAGCTAAACTTCCCGTAAGGTCCTGAACTGTCCGGAAAGGGGAATTAACATAAACCATCCCAAATGTAACGGTTTACAGAATGGGTGGGCATTCATGGACCAAAAGTGATTTACTTTATGCATAACATTCAAGTTTGATGGGGTTTTGGAGTTAGAAAAGGGACTTTGATCGTAAGTCTATTTTCCTTTGGTAGCTGACCATACTTTTTGTGAAGTTAAACCCTCTAAATAGCAAAATCGCTGGTTGAGCGAAAATCTTTCGAGACTTTTTGAGTGGCAAACCTTTGGATCAAAAAAGATTCAGATACGCATAGGTCGTAGGTAGTAGTTTAAAACATGCTAACATTTACTGGAAGCTTAGAAAATAAACAAGTAAAACAAAGGTGACAGAAAGCAAATAAAAAAAATAGTAGCGCTTGGTGGCGTTCACTACAAAAATCTTTGTGTTTTTACAAGCCATAACATATACACGCCACTAACCATGGTTAGTTAGAACAAAAACAGTATCAAAACTCAAACCCATAAATATGAATATTGCAAAACTTGAACCATAATCGTAATTCTAATCACAGTCATTAAGTACATCACTAAAACGTCTATCAAACAATTCAACCATCTATTGCAAAGTATAACGGGCAATAATTCCGGGCAAAATATCTCAGATATTCGCATCTCGACACCCAAACTTTATGTCGTACCAGATCTAAAGTAGTCATCCATAAATTTGAGGTTTAGCATCGACATTTCTGTGCCAAGTAACAATGTAAGATGTCCAAGTTTCGTTACACTGAATTTATCGTTGAGTTCTTCTTGGATATAACTGATTCTGCACTGCTTAAATTTATAGCTCTTCGATTTGGTCTACACTTAGCCACTAAATACTCCGATCCCTAATATTTACATGGCCAGTTAAATTGAACCGTGTCGGGGCACGTTTTACATTCTCTAACGGGTCTTGCTCGTATTTTATGCGGGTTATCCAGTGGCTCAATTATTGAATTCAGGTCATTCGGCCGATGCTATCAAAATGGAATCTGTGAAATTCAGCCGTTACATAGTTGATGAGGCCGTTTGATTTAAATTACTTTTTCAAACTTTACCGCGTAGGTAGCTATGTATCACAATAAAAAAAGATGGCATTCAACTCAAAATTGGAATTTCTATGTTAAGGAAAGTAATATTGTTTGCGCAAAGAAAAGGAAGTATCAAAAACTAACTATTTCGAAGGTCGAAACCGCACGGGAGCCCATATTGCCCATTTTCCTCCACACAGTTGTTTTATAACATCCATCCATAGTGCGACATTGTAAAGCCTACCCTTTCAATAGATGTCATCAAGGCAATCGATTGCTCAGCTGTCCCAACAGGCCTTTCACCCATCGTAAAACAACCTTTATTCCCTCCATTTACGTCATATATTTCAATGACTGGAACACCAATATCTGAGTTGCGGTCTGTTCAAAGATCTTAACCGCCATAATGATGTCTTCAATTTTCACGTACTTTTGTTCAGAAAGGTTATGATTTGAGGTTATTTGTTTTCTCCACTGACTTCGTAATATAAAGAGTTCTCAGGTTTGTTACTTAGTTTTTATATTACAATATCGTTGTACGTGTGTTACTGATTTCATAAAATGTTGTGAGACTGATATCCAAATGTATGGATTATACGTAGTACAGAAAAAAAAGCGCCTTGAGAATTTCTTCATAAATAAGTAAACAATTTTTTTTTTTGTAAAATTGGAATTCTTGTAACCTCTTGATAACGAAGTAAGTCTCAAAAAAACTTAAAACCAAGTAGGCACAATCCGAAAGTTGAACATCAAGTAATTTCTGCTTAAATAAACGGGCCTACAAAATCTAACAAGGCTTAAATACACACTCAGATACTTAGATGCGCCGACTGCAGTTTCCAACTAACTTTGCTTGCACATCGAATAACTTACATCTTACATGCATTACTTAAATCACTTGCTCATTGCTAAGTTCTGTTTAAGCAAATAATGTGGTCGTCAGCAGACGCTTACAAGTTGAAACCTTATTCCGCTATTTAAAAGTCAGTGGGTGGCAGGTAATGAACGTTCCCGTGTACTTGTCGTTGTGCCTAATTTTCGTGTTCAGATAAGCCTAAGCCTACCTCGATGGCCTAGAAGTGCTAAGCGCGACTGTTACGCTAGAGGTCTTGGGTTCGATTCCCAAGTCGACCTAGGTGTTATCGGGTTTTTCTATGAAATTCTCAGTAGCAGGTCGGAGTTTGGATTTGTGCCTGGTTAGTGGCAATAGGCTCAACCCCTATTACATGGGACCTAAACATATCGGCGAACTGTGAGTGTACATTGGTACACCTCTGCCTAACCCTTCGGGGATACGGGCGTGATGATAAATGATATGTTTATGTTATGTTATGTAGATAAGCTTACAATGAACAGTCAGTGGCAATCCTACAATGACAACAGTGGCAAGTAGGTGTATATTTGTCATTTAACTAAAATCATCTGAATACGAAAATTTGGTACATACTGGATCTTTCATTAACCTGCCACCCACTGACTTTACATAGCGAAATTGGGCCCCAGTTTTAAGTCGACTTTATGGTTTGATACTTAGTGTTTCTCTTTGACAGCTTGAGGTAACTTATTGGCATGTCTATGCTATATTTCTATAGCGGTGTAACATATTGAGATAATACAGGGTATCCCACAATACGATTTGCGCCGGCCCCAAATAAATGGGAGCAGGGCTGGGAGATGATGATGATCGGGTGTAAGGGTAGAAGAGACTTAGAGGTATCCAAACCAGACCAATGTTTGTTCTGCGACTTTTTCTCGTTTAAGAGCTATTACACTTTAAGTGATCGTTAACTGAATGTTCACTTTCCAAAAGGTTTTTGCTCCCACTACCGTACGATTTATCTTCCAAAATATGCTTTCTTTTTCCTCTTTATATTTTTATTTACCTTTACTATACACGAATATGCTTTGATAAATAAATCACAACTTTATTTGCCCATATATAAGTAACTTCGGTTAAGTTGAGGGATTGATAAAAAGGAATTCAAATCAGACCCACCTGAGCACTTCTGATCCCACATTTCCCTCTCGTTTATGATATTTAAAATGATTGACGTTATATAAATAATGCGTTGACCCGTAAAACGGATTTCAGGATGAACCTTATTACGTATCTTACTAAAGCAAACATACAGCAATTGATAACAAAAAATTTACAATGATTGCTGTCACTTTGCTGATGTGTATTACTATTATTGATGGATCTGCTGTGCTAAATATCCTATTTTTTTTAGGTATAGACACTGTTGTGTTATTATAATGCTTCTGTAAAATCTTTATGTATTTATCACAGTAAATTATTTATTTATTGCGTTTGGGGAAACAACAGTAGTATATTAAGCATAAACTTTTCAGTCTTAAATAAAACCTTAACAACTATCCACAAAAATTACAGCTAGAATGTAATTTTTTCAGATGCCGTTTTTATAACTCTTTAATAGAACGCTACATCTATGCGTTATATGAATAAAGAATTCAATAGCAATAATTGTGCAATGTTTGCTTAGCGTTTGCTAGATACGTAATACCAGCACCGTATTCCCTGCGTTTGAAGTGAAATGATGTATTGCCCTCCCACGCCTCGCCCACATAGAGAGACCCTTCCAGTTGATTCGATAAAACTGACATGTTCGACAATTTCACTATTTGTTTTTCCTTTAATAATAAATATTTGGTCCTCTATAACATTTTTAGTGAGTATGCCCTTTTTGGCTTACGTTTGAGTGTAATAGTTAGAAATTTGAATAAAACTACTTTATACGGATTTTTTCGCGGTTTTAATTTTAGATTTAGGTCCCGACGTTTCGACTCATATTGCGTAGGTCGGAACTCAACAAAAAATAAAATATGAAGGTAGAACGTGCAACATCTTCTGTCAAGACGAACGCCATCTCAGTCTGCCCGTGACCATGATACCTGCAAAGGTGTCGAAACGTCGGGACGTATAAAATTTCGTTCTAATTTTGAGGGATTTCTGTTTGTTCTTAAATAATTTGTTGCCGTAGAGTTAGTTCAGAAGTGGATTCTAGTTATGTTTTACATTAACCTTTCGCGTGCCTTAAATTACACAGTTCTACACAAGAAAAGGAAAGAAAAAAATGTTTTAAGTGTTTTAACTTTAGGCCTTGGTCAGGATTGGTCGATAAATTACCAATCCTGACCAAGCCCTTAAGTGTAACTGTCCGACTTAAGACATTTGGAGCATTTTTTTCTTACGTCGAACTGTTTTACTTAACACATGCAAAGAGTTAAGCTTTATAACGCCGTGTAATTTTGCAGAAATAAGAAAATTTCACCATCCCATTGTTTTTAAAGGTAACAATATTGTATCTATCAGGAAATAACTACGACATCTTGCCTCGACTAAATATCTTAAAAGCAAAACCCAATATTCGGATCATTTGGGGTCCTATCACCATCAATAATGGAGTCAACATTTATATCGACAAACATCTTCGCAATAATAACTTGATACCTACCTTTCCACTTAACTGAGAAAAGGGTATCATGTTACAATACCCCTCTCTTTAAATGATACCCCATCGCCTTTCTGTAATGAGTAATTGAACGAGAAAGGCTGGATAAACGTATTATCTTCATTTATTTGGCTTAGAGTTATTATTGTAAAACAAAAGTATATAATCTATATAAGAACCATTCTACCATTAAATCTGATGATGAAACTAAGGTGACCTCGTGAAATGGTATATTTCGGATTTTATTTCTAAACGTCAATATTAAAATTTAGACCCTTTTATAATAAGAAACTAAGAACTATACACGTATGATGAGATGACATGATTTAAGTTTTATGTACACCTTATATCAGAAACATAACTATGTTATCAAACGTGATATGTATTCTGAAGATATATAGGTAATATATCTAATTTAAATACTATTCATTGAAACTTAAATATTACTAGTTTCATCACAATGCTGTCAAAAATAACGTTAAATAATAATGAAAGTGTAACAACGAATTTCTAGATCAGTACTAAAAATATATGTCTTGCAATCTTCCAAGTTACGAAATTATTTTTATTCTTTCACAACGAATGCATTTTAACTTTTAAATCAAAATCATAAAATTCAAGGCATCCCCAAGTTTCCGGAAACAAACACATTACATACCCAAAAAGATCGTCAAAGAAAAATGGCTGCGAAATTATATTATTCATTTACATAAATATGGAGCTACGCTATATAGCTACGGATAAGCATCTTCTATCTCTTTTTTTATGCAGGGGAATTAAATAAGTTAGAACGGGATAGCTATATTTTTGGGTTTATGACTGCAAAAGTTGCATTCGCGACAAATCCTTATTGATGGGGATTATGTAAATGTTGTTTTTTGGCGACGATTCGATTTAATGTTCGACATAATTGGGTTATATTATGGACATATACTCTGGATTCCCTCAAATACTTCCTTGTGACCAAGCAGTAAATAATAATGAGGGTTGAAATTATTTTTCAGTAGACTATACACGACCAGAAGTAAATAGAATAGAATGCAAACAAAACCGATTGATAACGGAAAGCCGATTGAAAAAGAAAGTGAAGATATAATTGTTTTTAGATGTAATATTGCTAAAAACAAAATAATTAAAAATATTGACATCGGTTTTGCTTAGGATTCATTCCAAAAATATTTTTTTGTAACGTTTTATGTATTTTTTGTTACATTTTACCTTTGAAAACATAATGTAAAAATGCATCTAATGAAGTTGGGTCAAAACAAAACATAAACAACAAAACAACAACAAAAACGTTGTACAAAAACATCACTGTATATTAATATGGTAACGGGGTAAACAGTAGCAAAGTATGCCAAATAAACTGGAATAGGCTGGCCCCCTATTACATAGGCCGTAGTACCGCCATTCACAAGAACTGGGGCAGACATCTCTGCTTACCCTTAGGGGAATACACACCATGGTAAATGCAACATTTTAATGGTGTCAGTATACGTTTCGACCTAGACGGAATAACATTTGTAAGTAGAAATAAAGTTCTATGGAAGGTAAAAAAGGATGTCTTTGCATTGAGGTTACATAAGTAAATTAATTATAAAATTAATAATGGTATTAAATAATATTGTCTCTTGTTTTTCGCTTGTTCTAGACTGCACAAAATATTTTCTAATAAACACTACATAAACATTACTTTAATACACATCGCGGAAACCCCAAATAACTGGAACAGAGCGAGGAGGGGATTTTTTTTATTGTAATTATTATGAATTACAAATCTTTATCTACCTCTCCAAAGAATAAAATTCTTTACAACACTAAATACCTTTCTAATTCAGATTTATTATACAACAAAAAAAGATTCACTGTATGAAAAAGTTAATTTGAAAACGCAGCCATTTTTAAATGGCGCTTAACCTTCAACTGCGTTCAGTAATTACGATATCCGCCTGCGTTCCCGACATGGCTCTTCCTAAGAAATTCATCTAAATTAAAATGTCTTTGAAGAAAACTTCGCAATTAAAACTAGCTGGTAACTGAAAACGTATTTTACTCCAGTTAAGGAAATTATTTCGAAATATGATTCATGTCTCGTTAGTTACTAGAATAGTAAACGTGTTTGATGTATAAATAATGGACGTAATGTAATTTTTTATCTAAAACTATATTTAAACTAAGGAGAAAAATATTATCAGGACTTTTAGCAACCAGATTCTTCCGCTTTTTTTTTTCAGCGACATAACAGTATGCATCAAAGCGATGCCATGAGTACTAATTCTTATGAACTATTTTACATTTAATAATAACAAAATTGACCTATACACTTACAGAATTTGAAACAGCTAATAAGCTAGAAAATAATTTAAGCAATGTAGTAAAATATTTAAAAATTTACACTTAAAAATAAAAATAAAAACATCAGCTTTTATATGAAATAAAATATTATGATTTATTTGTGATCACCATAGATCTCCAATTTCAAAAATAGAACCATTTATTTTACAGTAGCATATAACCAGCCAGTCACATATTTCATAATACTCTGTATAAAACCTTCATGTAGTAAAAAGCTCACAATATAGGTACTTCAGAAAACGTTGCCCTTAAACCTGTCTCGTTGCTTATAAGGACTTACGACCTTTCCGCGCTCTTTGCGAAATTTTGGTACAAATGTAAGAAAAATACGAATTGCAAGAGTATTTATTAACTTTTATTTTGTGAAGTAAGCAATTGACATTACTCTAAAACTATTTCTAGTTCCAATAAGTCTTTATAATTTAAAGCGTCTCTGAAAGTAATTTTTGGACTATGCCACGCAGTAATTTATTACAGATATTTACTTGCATTTTGGTTTAGAATGTTGATCACACTATTTTGCAAAGTGAATTATTTAATCACTTAGCGCCACAATAAACTACATCTCTAACAATATTGCCTTCATTACGACTGAACCATAAAACGCTAATAAAACCTTCTGTTTTTATATTTCCTTAATCGTATTATTTTCCTCTACAAACATAAACTGAGAGCACGCATTGTTTATTCCTTCTTTTTACGTTGTTCTGTTTTCGCGCCTTTTTTCATAAAAGGAACAATAACCTAGAAAGTCACAGAACAATTCTACGACGAGAAAATTGAATCAAATCAAGCATTTGTCTTTTCGTGTTTAAATTAATAATCACCAGTAGGTTCCATTATTTCATTTGCTTTTTAACAGAAACGTTGTGAGACGCTTAAATGAATAATGTCTTCATTATTTGCCACCTCGCCATCTCCCTCGTTACTGGCTGTTACATTTTTATTTCTTATTTTATGTCGCGATGTTCCTTTTTCGAATTTCTTGCGAGAATGATGTCAGATTTCAAGTTTATGTATTTGCATAATTTAATATTAAATATTTGCTTGGCATTTTTTTGGGTTTACGATTTGTTTTTGTTAAGAATGTCATGCTTACTGACAGAGTAATGAAGAATTATTAGTAGAGATGATTTGACGACGTTGTGTCTTCATTTTTCTTATAACAGAACAAGGCGGTAAGGTATAATGCTTTTTTGTGTCACTGTGCTAATTAAACAGTCAACTTCACCGTCCACATAGAAAAAAATCATTTTGTACAACAATGTATTTACATTTACATAGCGTGGAGTTGCGTCAGTGTCAAGAAACGTCAACCCGCTTGTCATCTTTCAGAAGTTCCTTTTCACGTTTCTTAACACTAGAAATAGCGAAGCGCCTACATACTCGTATATATGTACTGTATTACACAATTTTGGAGCTATACAAAATTAAACACAACATAAATAATTTCAAGCC
Organism: Autographa gamma; assembly: GCA_905146925.1. Taxonomy (NCBI): domain Eukaryota; kingdom Metazoa; phylum Arthropoda; class Insecta; order Lepidoptera; family Noctuidae; genus Autographa; species Autographa gamma. Next base: position 3,384,103 of record LR989868.1, on the reverse strand, counting down.
GCTTCACCCTGTCATCATCCAAATTGTTCCCTTCACCTTCACCCTTCCCCGATAGTTGCATGTTTGCCTTCTCCGTCCTAAACTTAATTAATTCCTCACCGCATATTACGGCCAGTATCTTTGAGGTCAAATTAAAGAGAAGGCTTGGTCCCACAATTTCCCGGGAAGTCGTCCCTACATTTTTATGTAACATTATCCGGAACGTATCCAGAGATGTTTATGGTAACGCCAGCCTGCAGCCAAGTGCGTCGTTCCAAAGGAATGGACATAGCGAGCGAGCTTTCTAATCGTGTCGTAAAATGAAATATTTTTGTATGAAAATAATTTGTTAATGTTATAAAGTCATTGTACTTATTTTTCTCAATTATGATTATGTATTTATTTAGAGGTAGGTATTTATTTTATACTTTCTGAAATCAGATAAATGATGACAATCATAGTAAAGAAAATCACTTCAAAATTTTCACCTAAAAACTAAACGAGCCCTAGCGAATTGTTACGATCGACAATGTTTTTGACATTGTATTTTACAAAAACTTAGAAAAAATATGTGACACGATGCAATTTGTCGGACTACACAAAGCAAAAATCTGTCTTGTTATGCAAATAAAAAGACAGGAAAAGCGATTAAAGCTACAAACGACTGAACTCTTTGATACAACTCCATTAAAAATCTAATTCGTGATCGTTTAGACATCAAACCTTTTTTGAACGAGCGATGAATTCAAATGAAACGTCCGAGTCAAAACTCGTTAGGAATTATCGAATCATAGAGCTATCGTGATTTGATTTTTATGATACTATTTTTTAAAGCTTTTAATGAAAATACTTTTTTATGCGTTTTGCTTAGCTTTTTTCCAGCCTTATTCGTGTTCTAGTCTCTTCGACAGGCCAAATACTGTTTTTTTTAATAAATACCTAAGTAAATAACAAATTTTAATTAATATTCTTCACATCACATTCTACTTCTGAGCCCAGAGTACGCTGCTAAAACAATTGTGTTATGCAAACAAACAAAAAAGGTCCCAACATGTTTTAAAAATGGTCTCCCATCCAAGGAGTAACGGCGGTGAGTACGGCTTAACCTATATTAAAAGTCAAACCATAAGACTAGCACTAAGCCAGGAGCCTATTATTATGATTTACAAAAAGAGAAAAACTTAAATACTTGCTGTACACGTATATAAATTTATTTTTCAGCAGTATTTTCGGGAGTACCAAACTCAAACGTGCAGAAAACCATAATAAGCTTAAAGACAGACCGGTTCCATATTTCAGGTTGTTAGCATAACTTTTTCATATCCTCCCTTGTAAGTCCCACGGGAGCACAGACGTTGAATTTTAAACGGAAAACTTAAATACGGGATGCGAAACTTTTTAACAATAAGTAATAGATACTATTTTACTTTGGTGCGGTTGGCTTATCCTGGCTGGGAGTTTAGATATTTTCCCTTTGAACTCTTTCGTACTTTTAGAATGTAGCTAAAATTTTGTATCGCTCAAACTGCAAAAAATATTATTGCTTTATCTTTTTTGGCGGATCAGCAGATGCGAAGATGCTAAAATTCTAATACCTATTTGATAAACTTAAACTGAAAAATAAATTTTGTTTTAAAGATTGAAAAACAAATGCATAAATTTTTCTTTTTTCATGAATCTGTCATCAAATAATGTTACTCTTAGGGTGCGTCCACATCTGCCAAACGCGCACCGAACGAGCATTACACGAACAGCTCGCGAGGTCGTCAGATCCGGACCTTTATAATGTACAGTACATAATATTTAATTGTTATTCATCTACAAACTCTATTGCACGCCTCATCAAACGTAAAGTAAGAACAGTTCAGATACTCTTCAAATAACACACATAACTCATAGGGGCTCTTCTAGATACGCAATCAATCAGGAGGTATGTGCTCATACATACAAATCGCTTATGTAATAGGAACACGCATTTGTCATAAAAGCAACGATTACCGTTGGTAACTCAATGGGGCTCTTTGAAGGGTTCCCAAATATTCTGCGTGTTTTTTTGTTGTGGCATGTGTTGAGGCCAACTATTAGTAGAAATAGTTTGTTGTTTTTGTGTCAATTTGTTTTTATTTCCATGGCCCAAGAAGTGTGTCTGGTAGGAAATAATATTGCAGCAGGTTTATGGGGTTTTTTTATGAGAGTTATGCATTACTTGTTTTTTTTTTGAATGGTTAAGATTTTCGGAAAGTCACATTGCTCTTTTTAAGAAAAACTTAATTGCTTTCGGGCCCCTACGTTCCTTTAGGTAGATCACAAAAATATCTTTTCAAAGTTTTTAAATGTATTTGATACGTGTTCGACAGTTTTTCATATTATCAAAACAAATGGCATTCATAAATTCATCATACATTTGAATACTAATCCTCAGTAAGCCAATTGTTACCATTGAATACAATTATAACAATTAAATACATTTCGGGAATTGTTTTAGGTAATTATTTATGGCATTCAATTAGCCAGGTTTACTTATTAATTATTACTAATTATTATAATTCCAGTTTAGAATGTTACCGATTCAAGCGTATTTAATGCAGCTTAACCTGTTGCCTCGATTTCCTTAGACTGAAATTATTGGAAAATTTTAACGTTCATTTTACTTTTTAAACTGTGAACTAAGCTGATAATATTTAAAATGAGATACATGTATACAAATACATAAATTTTAAGCTGTTTTAAATAAAAGATCTCAGTTTAATTAGACGAAGAAATGTGTTTATTACAAACTATTGTTATCATATTATTATACCAATACCTTTTTATTACCAAGTATTGTTATTATATAGCAATACCTAGTACTAAGATTATTTGTAGGAAGTCACAGGATCATCGTAAACAAGTAAAGCTAGAAAAATATAAAGTGTAGTCGAGTATTCGGAGCTGTTACTACAATCTGGCGACTTGGTCCCGAACTCCCGAGTTAGTTCCCTTGGCGCCATGATAAATGATATTGAATCCAGAATGCACTTCACAATACACTTCCGAAGGCTTTACTGTTTTCTCAACTCTTTTTAAGTTGCTATAGTTTTGTAGTATGGATATATATAAAGTGTTTACCGTGACGATATAGTGATAACTAAAATACTTATTAGTCTCTAGGCTGTCATACAGGGTTTTTGGCATTCTTGTCATACAATTTATCTTTGGCCTAAGCACATATTATTATGTATGTTATTGTGTTAGGGTGCTTCGACATCTGACGAACGAGCATTACACGAGCAGCTCAATTGTCTCTCGTGAGCATTCTGCGAGCAGCGCGCGCCCGTGTGTCAGACGGTGTTATTGACACTAGTAAGTTCGCGGCATGCTCGCGAGTGGCACGCGACTTGCTCGCGACCTGTTCGTGTAATGCTCGTTCATCAGATGTGGACGCATCCTTACGTCTTTGTTCATCATATAATTTTCGTAAAATATAGTTATGTACTTATCTTACTTCTTATCTAATGCATACTTTATTTTTTTACAGGTAAGGACGGCAAATGATTCTAGAGCTTGACATATAGAAGAATAAGGTAAACTTTCCTCATTTTTTATTTCGTCAAGCGTCGATATTATATAACTAAAGAAGAATTTTCTCACTCAAACCTGAACCAAAACCCATTTAAAATGCTGTTTATGTTCATCAAATTCTTCAACCAACTTAATTTTTTATACAATGACATTAACCAATTCAGTACGGAGATCGCAAAAAGAAAATGCATTTCGACGAATAACATTTATTTAACGTTTTGAATTCTCCTATTTTTATCAGTTTTATTTTATAGGCTTGTTTACTGGCATCCCGATTTTATACCAACTTTATGCCAACAAAAATAAAGTGATAAAAACCCTGAATGTTAAAATTAAGTAGAATCGGGACTCTCGTAAAATGATCGCGTTTTGTGTTCTTATTACTAAATTGATAGAGTACCAAAGTAAATAAGTAAGCAATATATAATTTCGAGTGACGAGAGTATTCGTAAAACTTTTCGTAAATAAAAATGAAAAAAAAAAATATTACTTCTTCGACTATTTAAACACAAAGTAAAGAACTTAAAAAAAAATCTCGGTTTATTTTTCAAGAATGTAGTACAATATTGTACATGCATTAAATAATATTGTAAAAATAAATACACTTCATCAATACTATAGTTCATATTCTGGCATTTGCACTCTAACAATAAATGTAGACATTACTAAAAGTTAAGGTACTATTTTAACTAATAAGATACTTCCTAAATCAAAATTACGTTTTGATTGGACTCTGTATTTGTGTGTGTGTGTGTGTCTAAGCCAGTACGAACGGCAAGTTGAAACTCAATTCGCTTTGAGAATGGTCACATGTTCCCACCTGCTGCCTTACATACGCCCTCAGTGACGTACAGCTATCGATAGTTTTGTTACTTTTCTTATCGATAAAGTAAGTCCTAAAAGCCGGTGATCGAAATGCATGAAGCACTTATTAAAATTAGCGTTTATTAAAACAATATTGTATGGTGCGGCAATATATTTAAAATAACCTATAAACTGCAAAATTTTACCATTATAACAATCTGTTAAACAAAACAATCTATTTTAACTACGTGTTTAGTATTTATAATTTTTAACATCTGCGGTTCATTACTATGGATAAAATTCCTAATGAAAATAATGTTATTGTAAATTAAACGCATCTCGTTAACTTATGTTTTAGATTATTTGACTAGGTATTATTTTTAGTGATGCAAAAGATGCTCACTTTTATACCACTAACAAATAAAAATAGTGTAAGTTAAATGAATTTATCGATAGTTTCGATAAATGTACTAGGGACATCACTATTTTTCGCAGTGACTTGCCTCTACCTCTACATACAGATATAGCACAAATCTTATCACCAACTTATTTCGAAGTTTAACTTCACGCCTTGATACTTTAGTACGTGGGTAGAAATGCAAAAGGCGTTAATATGAACATTTTGCGTAGTGCCTTATCATTTATTAAAGAATGCTTACCTATAAAGTTTTTTCAGAAGATATTAAAAAGTTATATGCGTCTCGTCTGTGTACTTGTAGGTACTTATAGCATAAGTATTTGCCTACTATGTAGTGAGAAAGTATAACTTATTTAGATAGAAAATAAATTCCGTAGATAAAGAGGTTTATAGAACTATTCTACCTACAGACTTCAATGTCAAAAAAAAAATTATCTCGGTGTGTGATAAATAAGTTGTTTTAAGATGATGCAAGATTATTTGACTTTTTTTTTTTTTTTTACTAGCCATTTCTTTCCCACTGCAGGGCAAAGGCCTCTCTACCCTCCTTCCATTTCTCTCTGGTTAGAGCCGTGGTCATCCACTCCTCATCAAAGGCCTCCAGTTCGTCTCGCCATCTCCGCCTGGGCCTACCGCGATGTCTTTTGCCATTTATTTGACTTACACGCTATTTTTTCTCTACTAAATAATCCTAATTCAGTTAAACAGTAATAAAACACATCACAAAAATCCCCTCATTATCATTTCAGTTTGCATCATAATTTTCTTTTCTTGAAGCCCGTAAATTGTTTTTCGGAAGACATAAATTACCGGCCACAGTTCCAGTTCCTCCAGACTTTGTTTCTCTTTATATTTATTTCGGCGAGGCCTTACCATGAGCTCTTAGAGCAAAACTGTTGCAGTAGTGTAAGCGGGACAGCGCTATGCAGTGTAGTGCGCCATCTCGCTTCTACAACCGCGAGAATACTGCAGAATACTGCTTTAAGAGATCATGGTACGGCCTCAGTACATTTTGAGGACATTTTGCGGTTCAACTTGGAATGCAAAGCATCTATTTTCATAACGTATTATCATAAATCGCGGACGTGTGCCCAGAGTCAGTTGCTGCAGATTCTGTTTATGTATCATCGTGAATATAAAATGGTTTTGAGGTTTAGAGTACTGTTTTGCTGGACCTTGTTTTTACTGAAAGATAAAGTGTTTACTTCACCTTGAACTTGCAAGGTTTTGCACTTGCAATAGGGTTTTGTCTTAAATCTTTTACAAACTACCGTTATATTTGGGTTACCTTTGTTTTTTAGCGCTATTGACCGAATATCACAAGCCATGGTTCTGATGTCACTTACGTGCTATTAAAGTAGCATGCTCTTAAACACAATATTACACTTTTACTTTTATTAGCGTAGAACGTTTCGCATCTCCAATTCTCTAATCGACAAATAATACAATAACATTAATCTAACCAAATAAATTCACCCAATACTAAACGACCACACAATAAAATATATCTAAAAACAAAAGTTTAGAAAGTATCATTAAACATTTTTATGGATGTCGAAACAAAAGTCATTTATCACATTTAATTTTGTGAATTTTGCTCAAAATGTATAAAGTGTAAAAGTAAAATTCACGTTGAGTTTTATTGTTTGTGACAGGACAAATTGTTGGCCCTTTACGACTGTTCTGTTCCTATTATTATCAGACAGTAAACGCTTTCCACTAAATATGGATGTCAGGTGTTAGAATGGTTACAATTGAAGCCTTTAATGTAATTTTCACCGTTTCGTAGAACCTTTTTAGAGTGTTAGTATTTAAGATATTCTTAGGATGCTTGCGGCGAGTGTATTTTGAAGAGAAAGAGTAATAACAATATCTCTTAAGTAGATATGTTCTTCCGTTTATAGACTATTAAGTAAGTAAGTAGTAGTAAGTTCGATAAATTCTGATATAGAGACGAAAATGCATATTATATGCCCCTTAAATAAAATTTCATTGTCACACAAAAACACAATTATTTATGCCAATAAAAAACAGGCTAATTACTAAAATACAGGCTATGAAAGATAATGCAGTAATGACGTTTATGTTCAAATGGACTGTTAAAATACATAAAAACACACCAATAACCTTTAAAAGACACACACAAAACACAATTATTAATGCAAGTTTTTGTAACAGAAATACTAAAAGACAACTCTTTTTAAAACAAAAACTGAACTCACTTAACAGTAACCCACCAGGAACACTTTAGAATAAGGCGCATAAAAAAAAAACTGAATATTGAGTGAAAATCACAGATAACAGATTAATACACGATAAAAGGGTTTAAAATCCTTGTGAAAAATCTCTTACAAATTGAATTAGCTCGCACGATTGCGCCGCACTCAAGCTTCTAAAAAACGGTTAGAAAAAGAAGGGTTTAGTGCATCGATGTAATTATACAAGGAGTCTTTATGCTGTTTTCATTCTTTTGTGGCCAGTTATATTAGAGATGTTATAATGTTTCCTGGGTTTTACATAACATATCATCACGCCTGTATCCCCGAAGGGTTAGGCAGAGGTGTACCAATGTACACCCACAGTTCGCCGATATGTTTAGGTCCCATGTTATAGGGGGCGAGCCTATTGCCACTACCTGGGTTTTAGGACTAGATAGATTACAACAACAATTATTGTTGTAGGACAAGTAGATTTTCGTCGGAATACTTTTTGGTATTATGTAGGATCTACTGATATAGAGTTTCCATCAGTGTTGCTTCCTTGTCTAGTGATGTAAGAGGCTTATATCCAATATTGGACGTAAATGGAGCTAGGCGATAACATAAAAAAATCGTACATTTTCATACCTAAATTTTTTTTTACGAACACCTAATTATTTAACACTTTTAGTAAATCGTATTACTGCTTCAGTTGTGTAAGTTACTAAACTAGTTATTTCTTCGCGAGTTGCGGTTAAATTACTACTTTGCGTACTGTTTTTTCAGTATTTTTAAGTAGCAAGACAAACTGTAGCGTTGCCTACATTAAACTTCGTCTGTAAAATACTCTTAAAAAGACTTTTACCAATTAGTTCGGAGGAAAGAACCTCAATTCTTACTTCTTAAGTACAGTTTTTATTTTGTAAGTACATAAAAGTTTCAAGTAAAATTAAATATGGGAAGATAAAATGTGTTGGACTTTTCATATTCAATGTGAAAGAGGAGATAAAATTCGCAGATTTTTTTAAGTTCAATGATGAAGGGGTAAAAATATTATCTTGGCAATAAGGATGGTAGTTTAGTCAAGCTTCCTAATTTATCGTTATTTAACTATTTCAAGTTAAATTTTATAAAAATACCAATTAGTGTTTTTATAATATTTAACTTGCAACATCTATCATCATCATCATATCAGCCCGGAATCACCCACTGCTGGGTATAGGCCTCCCCTACATCTACAACATCATCTATACTGTTAATAAAGGCTGATACACCTACATTGGACCAGTCGACGGGATGGAGGGAGCAAATTGACTCCTAAATATTCAATCGGGAATACATAAGTCAGTGCCGACGCAAGCAATTTACACAGGGCTAATATTGGGTCAAAGGTCAATGACATCGAATTTGAAGTCTACACACTTTGGGTAACGAGAGTTAAAAATTCAATTGCAAAATCAAATCCAGTCATACCATGGGATACTGCGTTAGTATCCCATGGTATGACTGGATTTACTGACTACTGTTACTGTACTGTTACTACATGGACTTTGGAGGTCGCATAGGCAGTCATTATAGTATATTCAGGTGAGCCCATGATTATTGACCCACATAACTTGAAGAAAAAATGCAAAAAGAAAAAGAAGTTGCGGACGACATATTTTCAGTTGCCACTAGAGTCAGTAAATTTGACGTTTTAAAAGAGCGTAGAAAAGCCTACTTGAAATAAAAATATTTTGATTGATTTTTGCCGCATGTCAAATACAGTATTCAGCTGAATCAGGTAAGACTTGAAGCCGGCCCACATAGCTTGATTAACGACTAGGTAAAAAAATAAATCTAAACATTTTTTTGAGTAAACCTAAGAATTTTTTTAATTACTGAAATCTGTCAGTCTACTCTCTTCTTCCAATACTTCTGCTGAGCGTGCGCGCTTACTGGCTGTGGGAGAGTGGGAGTCAGGCCTTTGGCTTCAAGCATTGCCTTCGTCGAACATAGGCACCTTGTTCGACGACACTACTTTCCGCCTTGCTGCTGCTCTACGCCTGGGGGCTTCGTCTTGTACCCCGCATCGCTGTCACTGTGGCGAAGTTGTCAACAGCCTCGGACACCACGGCCTGTCATGTAGCCGTAGCGCGGGCCGCATGGCGCGGCATGCTAATATAAACGATATTATCCGACGAGCTCTTGTCGCCGTGGGCGTTCCGGCTGTACTCGAACCCAATGGCCTGGTACGCGACGACGGCAAGAGACCGGACGGTATGTCTTTGTTCCCGTGGAAGGTGGGTAGGCCTTTAGTGTGGGACGCTACTTGCGTCGATACTCTTGCGCCTTCCCATCTTCCTAGCACGTCGTGCTGTGCTGGCGCTGCTGCTGCGGCTGCTGAGAACCTCAAGCGGCGGAAATATTCCAACCTAGTTGGAAGTTATATATTCGAGCCGTTTGGGGTTGAGACACTTGGTCCGTGGGGTCCGAGTGCACACAGTTTTTTTAAAGATTTATCCAAACGCCTGGTTGACACTTCGTGTGACCCAAAGGCTGGCTTCTACCTAGGTCAGCGCATAAGCATTGCCATACAACGTGGCAATGCTGCCAGCCTTTTGGGCACACTCCCAGTCGACAGCGACGTGGGTGAATTTTTTGACGCCTTATTTTAGTGCTTAGTTTTATTTAGTATATAATTTTTTTTATTTAATATGTAGGCTTAGTTTTTATAGTATTGTAAATATTTTAAGGTATTCTGTACATATTGTTAATAAAGAATCTAAAAGTCCGTAAAGAAAAATGTCTTCCAAAACTAAAACAATAATCTTATTTGAAAGCTACGTGACAAACAGTCAGTTCTCAAGATTAGCATTCAGCATAGCATTCATTAAATGAGTTCTGAGATAAAAAGAGTCTTACAATTCCTTGTTTACCAAGCATTGCACGGACTCCTTTATTCAAGGAACAGTGAGGTATTAGCGAATAAAGAATTTGTTTTGCTAAAACCAACTTGTTGTTGCATAATGCATGCCTTGAGAGTCTTTGAGTTTTATCCGGATTTCAAAATGGACAGTGCTTAGGGAATAAGCGATCGAGCTTGCCCGGGCGGTCCGGGTAGTCAAGTCGACGAAGAAAATGTTAGCAAGATTTTTAAACCGGGTTACTACATGTTAGTTTATCAAGAATGCGTTTTATCGTTCTGCTTTTGTTTTCTCTCCTTAAATTTAAGTTTTGTAGGTCAAATGATTTGATTTTTGTGTTCTATTGTTTAAATTAGGGAGCTGATACTTTAAGTTTCTTTATTTAAAGTTCAGTATGTATTCATTTGGAAATGTGCCCAAAAATTGATCAGACTTCTATTTCTTGAAACAGAGACTCGGTAAAAACTGGGTCAACAGTATTCCTGTTTGCTTCCGAAAATAAAATCTAGTCTGTTTAGGCAAGCACGACCGAAAATTAAACAAATCCGGTCTTAAATTATTAATATCGGATTTGGCTATCTGGCAGTCTACAATTCTATTGTTATCTGAAAGTAGGTTTTATTTTTATTTAAATAACGTACCTAGGTTGGCCAAGGCAATGAAAAAAACAAACAAAAATTAGTGTTTTAAATAAATGAGCATCAAAAACCGGTCTTCTTAAGCGGTATTACAATTTTGATTCAAAACATTATCATAATACGCTATTTGAAGCTATTAACTCTTGGGAACCCTTGAGCTTGTTACTTAATATTTCAAATGGTAGCCCTTTAATAATGTAGGTGTATGTTCTCTAAGGTGCGTCAGTTGTTAGTCGTGTTCTGATATGTGTTGTATTAATTATTTACGGCATTTGTACAGTCTGATAGCGATCGTTGGCCCGTTTTCAGACTTAAGTTTAAGAGGTTTATGTCCCAAGTAATTTTACAACACATTATGTAATGCTTATGGGTTTAAGATTGAATAAAGGTAGGATAGAATAGAAAAGAATTTTCTTTATTTTACATCGTCAGAGTATCATCGTCGTATTATATTATATTATGTAGGTATTATGTAGGTATATGTTGTGTATAAAATTTTCGAATATGAGACATTGAATTTTCACAAATTTTCCTCATTTTATATTAATAAACTAATGATGTTTATGGCCTATATCAGAAACATATTTATTGAACCATCACGGTTCTTTTCGTTATTATACTACATGCATTTAACCCAACATACTTAAAAATATTACAAAATCCTCCACCAAATAGGTAGTTTCCAGTCCCCACTATAGAAGGGCTGAAACTAGCATATGTTTACCATACGAAAGAGCTGTAAAGTTAAAAACATCCAGTTATAAAAGCTGTTACCTGGCGAGTACCGGCGCTTTGATCTCGTGCCGCCTCGAGCGTACAAATCCCGCACACAACCGTTTGACTGCGACTCGAACAAACGTGGGACAGGTTTATGCTGGTTTATAAGCTGAAGAAACATTTATAATTATGTGTAAACTTTCCACTATATTTTCCTAATTCGAGAAAATTCATGAAAATCCCTAAAAAGTGATGTTTTACGGATGTAAGACTTCTTTCTTTGCATCTTGCGGCGATTACATAATTTCCTTTTTTCATGAACGGAAATTTCAATCATGATCTACATTACGCCTAATATTAGGCTGTAGTATAAGGTAAATGTTTCTGTAAAGTAAGTACAACACATAAAGGAAATCTAGTCACCAATAATACAGCTAGAATCTACAAACTTTACTCGGCATATCGTGCCCAGTTGAAGCAATATTTGTTCAGTATAATCTAACCTTACTAAAAGCCTTACACTATACTGAGCTCTCAACCTCAGCTCAAATAAAAACTTCGCATTTTCGTGTTAAAATATTTTCAAACTAAACTAGGATCACTTGAATATCGTTTGAGAAGTTTTAAGTTGAAATACCTGTTTGACCGACCTTTAAAAGTTGTAGAGGTTTTAAGTTATTTATTTTTAATACTGTATTTAGTTAGTGTAAGTGGCTTGTGAAAGCCGTACGTATTAAATTAAAATCAATAAATAAACTTCATTTAAATTTGGAATGCAACATAATACTCATTAGTTTCATTTTTAATTTTTTTGACAGGATTATTTTTTAATGTTTTTGTTTTGTATTTTTCACATGATTAGGGCCTAAATTGGAACAATGAAAATCGAAGAATATTTTTATATGTTATGTGCTATTAATATTAGGTACTATGATATTCAATTGTTTAAGTAATTCTTTAGATGACTTTTATAAGTTAGCAAGACTTATTTCGGTGGTGATTTGCGATAAACAACCATAAGAACATTAACATGGTCATTAAAAAGTTCAAGTTTAATTGATATCTTGGGTATGTGTATTAAAATCAAAAATCAAAATATTTTTATTTCTTGTAAACCAAAAAAAAGGCTATCAAATGCTCAATAGGTCCTCGCTCATGTAACACTAAATTAAGCATTTTTAAGATTTTGCGAGGCAGCTAAAAGTGTTAGCATTACATTTTCTCGACATAGACAAACTAGCACTTCCGGCACACTTTGACAAAAATAAACTAAGTATACTTACTTGGCAAAGTTTTATTTTATCCTATACTAGCGGCCCGCCCCGGCTTTGCTCGGGTGCAACGCTGATACCACATATAACACAATCATAAAGTTCTGTAGGGCGAAGCACAGCCTTAGAAGCATTTTTTGGTATAGGCACGCGCCCCCCGGCCCCCGCGCGGCCCCCGGCCGGTACCGCCGCAACCGCTATGTCCCTGCATTTTAAATCTGTAATATCTTCGAAAATATTCATTTAAATTACACGCTGTTAAGGGCAATATTGATCTATATTACATGAACAATTTTTTGAAGGTACTTAATTGGATAAGGATTAATGCTGTATTGCTTAAAATCGTCTTTTCGTGAATAAGTAATAAATAAAGGATAAAAAATGGTTATTGTGGGTTACCCTCAAGAGATAGACATATACCATCGCGGACTTTTTTGTAGATCTTTTTAAGGTGCACAATACTGTAGTACATTATTTTGATCGATCTCGTAGGGTTCAGCCAGCGTTTGCAATGAAAGCGCAAAAAATGTGTTCATTTACGACCTGACGTCAAAAATCTCTAAGATTATCCGTGTTTCTCTACTATATTATGCATGTATTATACATATAAACCTTCCTCTTGAATCACTCTATCTATTAAAAAAAACCGCATGAAAATCCGTTGCGTAGTTTTAAAGATTTAAGCATACATAGGGACAGACAGCGGAAAGCGACTTTGTTTTATACTATGTAGTGATGATCACACATCGCCTACAACGAGCTCTCAACTTTCAGAATATTTTCCTCAGTACATGATAATAAAATATTTGTAAGCGAACTCTGAAATACCGCGGTTGAACGTTGCGAAGTTTTCTCTAAATTTCGTGAAAACTTCCCGTCAACAGCCACTGCATTAAAACTGAGGTGTATTTAAGTCGTGTTTTGCAGTGTTAATTAAAATTATTTAAATTGTGTGTTTAAAATAGAGGTATGTATCACGTTACACAGTATTTATTACATAGAGGGTATTTAGCATGTGAGGCACTATGTATTACAAAGGGGTTACGTAGCATATTTGGCAAAATCTATTACAAAGGGATATGCATTACATAAGGCAGTATGCATTATATAAGGGGAAATTTACATGAAACCAAGACCTGTGACTTAGTCAAATATAAATGACCAATCTTTAAGGTCCGCATAATATGGATACGAAATAAAATAACCTTTATCTTACACATCGTATATAATTGTTATTATTTATTTTAAAGGTTTAAAAAAAAAAACGAAATCGGCAAATAATCGCGGTCGTCTGAAATTGTCCAATGCAGAAGGCAGCCCAACTTTTTCTCAATCCTCTGCTACAATAGATTAACTCCAAAACTAAATTTTAATTTCCATAAATCAATCCATGTGGTCGCTATTCAATTTTAACTAAAAACCGCTCATCAACGAGATAACAAATAATATTGTTTTCACGCATAAATAGTTAATATATCGTTTCCCACACAAACCCTTCTCACTTAAAAACGTCAGATTTCCGCGAACGATACGTATTCCTATCTATTACTATACAGTTTAATAGTTTAGTTAATAGAAATGACAAAGATAACTTACATTCAAATTATTGGGTAAAAGATTACCTTGAACAATATTTTATGCGCATAAAGGAATGTCTTAAATGTTAGCGATCTATGGATCATGCGGTATAAAGCCGTTTACTATTTTCTTAGTATTTATAAAAAAATATCATATCATCACGTCTGCATCCCTGAAGGGTAAGGCAGAGGTGTACCTATGTAAACCCACAGTTTGCCGATATGTTTAGGTCCCATGTAATAGGGGCGAGCCTATTGCCACTAACCGGGCGCAATCCAAACTCCGACCTGCTACTGAGAATTTCATAGAAAAACTCAATAACACCTAGGTCGACTCGGGAATCGAACCCAAGACCTCTAGCATAGCAGTCGCACTTAGCACCACTAGGCCAACGAGGCAGGCAAAAAATCTGAAAATAAAAAAAAAACAATGGAATACAGACATAACAATCTTCATCCGATATTCAAAAATGAGTTTCTCGTTCACATTCTAAATTTAAAACGCGAGTAATGCAGCCCTAGATAACCGTACAAGTGCTACGAAGATAGCTCGAACGAACGAAAAGAACATAATCGCTCTCTGAGTGAACATGTGAATGACGTCTGAGTACTAACTGCGATCGAAGAGCATTCAAATAGCAATGGCTGCTTTCGCTTCCTTCTTTTATTTTTTATATAATCTCTCTCTGCATAGCGTGTGTAAGTGAGTTAAATAATAATATCTTAAAGATTTTTCAATGTGCAACATACATTACAATTATTTTAGTTCTACTTGTTTCGATTTTCTGCATAAAATGTACACACAAATATTTCAGCTTCAAACCTTTAAATCTGTGTCCCAAAACTGCCTCTTTGGCCTAGTGGTGCTAAGCGCGACTGCTACGCTAGAGGTCTTGGGTTCGATTCCCAAGTTGACCAAGGTGTTATTGGGTTTATCTATGAAATTTTCAGTAGCACAGGTCAGAGTTTAGATTCGTGCTCGGTTAGTGGCAATAGGCTTGCCTCTTATAACATGGGACCTAAACATACCAGCCACCTGTGGGTATAAATTGGTACACCTTTGCCTAACCCTTTGGGGATAAAGGCGTGATGGTGTGTAATGTTATGCTCAAATATACCTACATTACCCATTTTTAAACTGCCTTAGCATATAAGTTATTTCTTACCCAAAAAACTATTTTCCAAATCCAAAAAACGGTCAGTACACTTAGTAGTAAACAAACTATTTTTACCGAAATTGCGGTCTTAAACAACGCAAAAAATAACCGCAGGCTTACGAGAGCGATCGTAAATCATTATCGGCTTATATACAGAAAAATATTAGTTTATTATACCTAGTAGTTTTTTGTTCTACCAAAAGGGTCTCGAGAGAAATCCGCAGTGCGGTAGCAGCTTCATAATTAGACTGTCAGACCGAAATTTATTGAGAACAACAGTAACTATTATAATAAAAGATAATGTACAGTTATTTGCAAAAAAAGGGGACCAACTTGTTTTTTCTTTCAATAATTAAAAATTGAAATTCATATAATGTCTTACTTAACATCCGTAAGTAGTAACTTGGGTAGTTTTGAAATTAGTTACGAAGTTTCAATTTCTCTAAAAGAATGGGCAAACATCTTAATATCAATGTTACTCTATTTGTTAATTATTCTTCGAAGCACATACCTACGTTTCGGTCCATACCATATTCTATCAAAATACCTACACATAAAAATACGTTGTTTAAATAATTCGTCACTTTTACATTCAAAAGTAACTTTATAAAATTCCAGACATACCTAATGTTTCAAACTACAGCACGAATATTTTTCTTGTAGTAGCTACCCCATTTTTTTGCAAAGACGTGTAGCGTAGATACGTCTAATCAAGTGAACGATAAATACTCGTTCGGAGTTTAAATGTCCCGCTAGAGCATAGCGTAACAGTGACACAACAATGCCGGTTAATTAAAGTTTCATCTCATATTAGCGGTAATTTGATTTTCGTTAATGAGATTTTGCTTTCAACACAAACGATGATTGAATACTCTGCTAGTGAATGATTTCATTCATGAATGATTTGATGAAGCTAATAGGTAGATTATTAATGTCGTTTATTAGTGTTGTCATTGACATTACTGGAAATTAATTGCTTATTAGTACATACCTATGTTTATGTTCTAGTTGATGCTCTACTTAGTATTTTACTTGAGAAGTTGCTCTCTTTTATACTAAGTTTTTTAATTGAATTATTGTTTATATGCAGTGGGACGATACTAGCTGAAAATAAAAAATAATAAGTTTTATCTAGCTACCTACAGCTTGCTACACAAAATAATAATACAGTTTTTTTACGACTTCTAAGAAAATTACGAATATTCGAAACAATATATTGGCTTAAATGCAAGTGTGAAATATTTATTATCAAAAAAATGTGAGAATTACTGTCACGAAATTCAACATGTCCCCGTTCTAGAAATATTTTCTCTAAGCCCTCGGCCAGTACTCGCCAAACATAAAGTAATACATAAAATAACATATGTTTCGACTTTTATGGCCGAAAATAAGTTAGGAAATACAGCAAACAAGTGTATCATAAAAATGTAGATTGACAGTTTCCTTATAAACCCAACTGGAAATCGTTTTTCCGAATGTCGGTCTATTTCCGAAAATATTAGTTTTACGCTTGTTTTGCTGGGTATTTGTAGAATTCCAAATAATGAGTAAAATGTAGGATTGGTATGGATTTTTACTTAGAGAAATCAATTAGTTTTATTCTGGTTTATTTTTTTAGAAAAATCGTTTTAATAAGTTATTTTTAAACTTCATCATCATCATCAGCCGGAAGACGTCCACTGCTGAACAAAGGCCTCCCCCCTAGAACGCCAAAATGAACGACAACTGGCCAATTGCATCCACCGGGTGCCCGCAACATTGACGATATCGTCAGTCCACCTGGTGGGAGGCCTGCCAACGCTGCGTCTTCCGGTTCGTTTTAAACTTAGTTCCTAACTAAAAATTACCATCCTAACAAAAGAACGGGATTTATTTAAATAAAAATACGTATACAGATGTTGACACCTTTATCCTGTATTGACAGAATCAACTACAAACTAAAGTCCCTTACCTACCATATTCACGTCTTAAGCAAACTAACTCCAAAACAAAACAACTGCATAAATCTTCCCGAGTACATAATACCGGGACACTTATACACAAGTTTATCTCCGTCCAACTCGAGATGCAACATGCATTATTCACCTGGTCCCGCCCGGTCCCAGTCTGGTCCCAACCTTGCCCTCTTATGTCCCATCCGTACCCTCTTAAGACCCCTTCGAACCCTGTTAGACCCGTTTACAAAGTAGAAACGAGTTAGATTTCTTATTCCACCTTCTTGCACGCTATTTGTGCAATTCTTTTAGAGTGTCGAATCCGATTTAAATGGAATCTTTTTCTTTTAGATTATTGTAATGTGTAGATTGCGTCGCTGAGGTGTCATAGTTTGATTGTACCTACTAGATCTGTGTTTTAGAGTTTTTATTATAAAATAAATCTAATATAAATGTTGGTTTTAACTTTATTCCCTCGACAAATCAGGTATTCAAAATAACATAAAATGTATATGTAAATGCACTTTATAGTTTCGTGACATCGCAAAGTTGGGGCAACACTGAAAAAATTATCAAATATTATTTTAGCTATACTATTAGACAAATGAAAAAATCTAAATTTCCAACTTTAGCAGAATCTCTAACTGCTCGAATCATAGAATTTAAACCCAAATTGAATTCACAAAAACAAAAATAAAACGATAAGTTCTTAAACTTACGACCGTCCATTGTAATAAGTTTGGCCTCAATTTCCTGGTCCAATATGGAGTCGGACTTAACCGTTTCGATGTCAACGCAAAAAAACCTATTGTAGCAGTGGGTTTGGTTCGATCCCCGATATAAGGCGTATTTGGCGGGGTGCCAACTTGACACACTTAACTTGCATACTAGGGACCCGATGCCGCTATTTTGAGTCAGTGAGTGGCAAGTTAATGACAATACAGAGTACTTGTGATTGTGTTTAGTTTTCGTATTCAGATAAGAACAGTCACTGGCAATCCCAGAACGACAACAGTGGCAATTAGGTGTACATTTGTCTTAAAACTAAAATTATCTGAATACGAAGTATAATAATTATATTTTAAGTCAGTGAGTGGCAGGTTAATGTTCGTTTCAGTGTACTCAGACACTGAAACGTACATTAACCTGCCACTCACTGACTTAAAATAGCGGAATCGGGCCCCAGTCTTTGCTCGCACATAAATTATTGAGCACAATAATATTCTTAGCAAGGAGGTTTTATAATAACGCACTTTTCTGCTGATGCTGCTAAGTGGGTGTATTAATTCGTCGTTCGAATGGGAATAGGTCAGTCTTACTATGGTTTATTTTTGCACTATAAGGCTTTTAGACCGAATTTCCTCGAAGATAGTAAGCTAAATATTAGCTTACTATTACTTATATTATAAGAGTATATAACTTCAACATCTTTAGAAACATGTAAATGTAAATTCTAAAGATGTTGGAGTTAAATACTCAACGGTCAACGATAGAAATAAGCTTAAGGTGCTCCCTCACCGAGTAACGTTACAGATTTGAGCATTACATCAGTGAAGGAGGAGAACCGAGCATTACAATGCGCACCTTGTAATGATAAAATGTGTAATATCTTGATACAACTTGTAACATCAACGCACTCAGCACAACGACCGCTTCGTCTGACATCTTGCTATGAAATGCTCAAAGTCGAATCTATAATGTTACAATATACGTGAATGCTCCCGGTGAGGGAGCACCTTTATACAGTAACATAAAAATCATGTATGAAAGTAGCTGATTGCCACATACATTATGACATATTTGTGATGAGGACAAATTAGACATTCAGTTGAAAGGTTACCAGAGCTCTAAAGTGAAATGCATTTGTTTTGATACACCTTAACGCTTCCAGCATTTAAATTAAATACCAAGATTTCGTGACGTCACTTTGACAGGAGTGGTGACAGAAAAGAAAAAGATACAAACATTTTATTAAAAAAATCTTTCCCTTGAATGACATGCGCCGACCTTCGTTACATTAAAAATATTTTTTATTATTTTTTAGAACAGGTGAAGATGTGGAGTAGCTAGTGTTAACAAAAGATTATTTATTTAGGTTTTTAATGGTCCCGTTTTGGGCACAAGAGAATGGATAAAATTTTAGCTTTATAAGTGGCACTTGTCTGTAAAAATAAAACATTATATGAAGATAGAAGGCTGTTTTTATAGCTGAAGAGCTTTTGATGTAATAAAACACTTTTCTTTGTGTGATATATTTAGGATTTTTGTTCTCGTCTGTTTATGTTGCTATTACCATACTTTATTGAATAATAATAGTATATAACATTGTTTGACCTAATTTATATTTTACGTAATTCATATAGCTTATTTATTTATCGTTTTATGAAGCAACTGAGCGATGTAATATATCAACATATGTAATTTATGTGGCATTGTTAGATAACTTTTGTTTAGAAAAACAAAAAAGTTAACATTAAAAGTGTCTAAACCCATCATAAATACTTACCCAAATTCAAACCCTAACTCTAGAAACTCATGCCCAAATCTCCTTAAAATATGGTATAAACCGGCTAATCACACAAAAAAGTTTTCAATTAAAAGTCTTCTCCATACATGTATTCAAAACATTGCCAACCGATGAGAAATAAAAAAAAACTGTCAGCTCTACTAAGTTCCCAGCTGGCTTCGTTTCAACTTCCTACTTTTTTTCTTTCACGAAATTTAATTTTGCATAGGAACTCGACCTGTCTGTTGCTTTTTATTCTAAACAGAGTATTGAGGAAATTAGTTCCGAGAAGCTTGTGTACAGAGCTGATAATATTAGGTTTTATTTTGCTTCAGAATGTATATTAAGTGTATTGGTGGAAAGATAATTTCCGACTGACTGAATTTTTGCGAAGACTATACTAGTGAAGTCGCTTCGTTATTTAAAATATCGTTTTCAGAAACTAAGAAATCGATCGATCAATGGCGCAATATTTATGTGGAAAATGAATATTAATTACCGTTATGATCACAGTTTTAATTTATGTGGTTTTTTAGATATTTCAAATTACGTTTATATATTCTACTGTTTATTAAACTTAACCTTATGTTTCCTGGAAATGAAAAACAACATATTTCGAGTTTCATTTCCATTTGCAGGATACTAATAAAACAAATAAAATCACGGACGGATACACGGTGAATAACTATATCACTAATTAATAAGGTGTTCCTTAGCAACACGAACTAAAGTAACTATATTTCGCCAAAACGACTAATTGCGACATTAATTAGCTTTTCGCATTAAATGTTCCCATAATTATGTCTATTAATTAGGCTAGCTTTTATTTATTGTTCTGATAAAAAGAAAACATACAAGTTGACCATAATACTTACTTTGTAGAATGTTCAGATATTCTGAAAAATAATATCATTAAGAATTGTTCATCTAAAGTATTGTTATATCAAATAAAGCACAAAATAAAAAAAAACAACATTGCATGAGGCACGTTATTATAAAGATCTATGTATGACAGCCGGGACCTACTGTTTAACGTGCTTTCCGAAACACGGAGGGGTATGTTATAAATGGTCACCCATCCACGGACCAAAAGCGGCGAACGCGGCTTAAACTGTATTATCGGTCAAACCGTACGGCTTACCCCCCCTATCTAAGGAACAAATGTAACAAACAAAAAACAGTATTTTTTCGCGTCACTTCAAAGTTTCATTAGCCATTTCAACTCTTACAACATCATATTGCTCTTCGATTTAGTTGAGTAACGGAACACGGAAACTGCCAAAGCCTTTTAAAATCGCATTACAAAGATAATGAAAGAGGGTGTTTTAAAGGCATTTAATTATATTAAAGGCGATTCAAATCTTATCGGGTAATTAATTTTGAGGTTGTCCCGAACCGGGAATTTTCATTTACTTCGCTATCTGTTTATTAAAGCTTCGAGAATAATGCTTGAGGTTGATCTGCGGTTTATTTTACAAATACAGAAACAATTTAAACTTAATTTTATAATTATAAACGCTTTGTATAATCAATGCTCGGTTGTCTGTATGATGCTTTTGTGTAAGCGAGACAAAGCTACGCAGTGTAGTGCGCCCTCTCGCTTCCACAATAGTATTTACATCTCTTATTAATTTAAAATTAACAAATAAATAAGATGTTTTTTATATTCCGATGCTTTGGCAAGATGGGTAAGTGGACAAAACCAAAACAACAATAATAAGCTTGTGTTATGGTAACCAGACAACTGATAAACATACTTATATTTCTAAATACATACATATCATAGATAAAATACACACAGACACAGAACAAATGATCGTGCTCATCACACAAAGATTTTTCTTGGCTGGGTGTCGAACCCACGACCTCCGCATAGCAGTCAGGGTCACTAACCACTAGACCAACAGGCCAGTCAAAACCGCGGCACACAGCTTGTATGTTATATATGAAAACCCCAACCTTTTATCTTCATCTTAATTAATTACGCCAATCAATAAAGATAATGAAAAGAGATTCCATGTTTGATTGGATTGCTGGATTTCAATATGCTGTATCAATCACTCACTGGGTACACATAATATTACTGTAAATCCATATTGTTAAGTCAAAACTCTTTTTTTTTTTAAAGGAAGTCCATTTTGTATCTTTAAATGTTGATCTCACATTGAAATGTAATTCGAATTTGTTACCACGTCAAATATCCTTTCTTACTTACTAAGTACTTGTAAATACTTGTAAATGGCTTCCGCTAACTAGATTATAATTATCCTATATGTGTATAGCTGTAAGTCCTCCATGCTTTTTTATATAAATAATAATGTACAAACACAAAAATAGCATAAATAAAAACAATGTAAGATAGTTTCGTATTGTGCCTGGGGCTTCATTTCATTTGGTAATTTTTACGATAATTGGCATTCTGTTAACTGTCAGTTCGATCATTAATTGGTCATTACGATCATTCTCTTCGAGAGTTCAATAATTTTACTGTAGGCTTATCTGCTTACGACATAGGCACAATAGCAAGTACACTGACCGACCACTGACATGTATTTAAAATAGCAGAATCGAGGCCCTGAGATACAATGATCCCTCGACATAAACCTCTTTTTACACGATATTTGCTGATAATTCCATGAGAAACTGCCAGACCTACAGGACACAGTAAATAATGGCAGCGTGTAAAATTATTTTAAAATCCTCAGCGTATCCATCTTTTATCATAGCAAATGATGCGTACAGTATAAAGTGAATACATCCGATGTATCCACGCCACGCCTGAGCTCACGACTAACGTGAAATATAGCGCCAATTATCGTAGTCCTTATATCAGTTTATTTTTAAACAAGCCAGCTCTCACTAAAATCAGGAACATGATAAACTACACTATACTTCTATTTTTAATGCTGGACCCCTTTATTTTTAAACTAAATTACAGTTTATAAGTGCATTTTTTTTTATGCGTGGAGTTTGAGGAGAAAAACAAAAGAAAGTTACTTTGTAATTAGATGATGCTATTTGAGGCTAAGATGTGTCTTATCTTTGGTATTACATGAATATATCACTTAGTAACTGTGGATAAAACCTAATTCAAAGGTTCATTCCAAAACCAATGGTTGTAAATAAATCCAATGCGACAATAAGGAAAACAAAATTAGATGAACTCAAAGAGACAACTAAATATTTCGATATATTGTTCACTAAAAGTTATGTCTAAGTTAGTTAAATCAACAGGAAAGTTGTGTATTTTTATTTATAGTAAATAATACATAGCTAAATGATTAATATACACTTGCAAAGACAAGGCATGGCGCTAGTTTCCAAAAGGTATTTCATCCATCTTTTATGACCTACTTATATACCTACCTACTTCATCTACATAGGTACTTGGGTTATCAAACTCCTGTAACTGAGACTTCACCCGTATAGGCTATAAGTGGTCGGGCTTGCTCGTAATATCGCCGGAATAGGTAATAACAAGTTAATAGCCTGTAAACGGAATCGTAAACCGTCACATTCAATTGAACTTTATCAGTTGTAAAGTCATAACCTAATCTAGCTTTATATTACTGATACATAACTAGAAACTTTGACGTCATACGTAATATACAGTACTAACAGTGCATCGTTTATTATAACTTACCTTATGCTCTAACTATACAAAGAACTCTATTTATGCAAAAAAACTTAAAAAAACGTATTAATAAAATAAATTTACTTCAAAAATTTACAATAAAACATGCAAGTTAATCGCAGCCTCAGGCCGAAGAAAAACAACATTCATTTCATCCTTAAAGTAAGCCATCAAACAATAGGTACAAAATCAAAATGTTTATATTACCAACATTATAAAATTAACTCAAAAAAACTAGTTATATTAAGTTGGTAAAAACACATCCACACAAAATTACGTATTTGCAAAAGACAACACCCAAACTGCCAAGACAGACCATTTATAACAAAGAGCCCAACTGAGTATTTAAGCTTGTATTACCGCCACAAATACTAGCTGCATAATGGTGAAGTCCTAATGACCAGAGATGGTACAGGATTACCCACCAGGTTATAGTGGTATAATATTATCTATGCGAGCTGTGACTAGCCGCTCTTGTAATTAAACAGATAAGCGGTAGCCGCTGCCAAGAGACGCCATCTTGGAAGTAAGTTGTGTTACTATTATTTAAAACGTGTTAGAGAAAATGTCTGCGAATGTGAAATTAAAAGAAAATAATTATAATACTTCGGTCTGTTAAGCTATGGCTCACGTATTTAAATTCAAGTCAAAAGCATTATATTATTATTTTTCTTTAAAAATGCTAAATAAAAATTGTAATTTTATTAAAGAATATTATAAACTTCTTAATTAATTACATTTGAAAAATGAATTGGTTTAGAATTTGCTGAATTGTTACGTTCGAATTTTTATTTTTATCCCAGATACGAATTACGAATTTATTTAGCAGAGATCTAATTTAAATAACTAAAATATTATCTTAATCACATTTTCATGAAATACCTTATCCCAAAATTGAATTAATTACAATAATAAATCCAATAACTAGAGCCCTTGTTATTTAAGTGTAAAACAATGAATATTCTGCTCTTTATTCTGGTTTATGAAATTGATTCTCTATGAAATTCTCAGTAGCAGGTCGGAGTTTGGATTTGTGCCCGGTTAATGGCAATAGGCTCGCCCCCTATTACTTGGGACCTAAACATATAGGCGAACTGTGGGTGTACATCGGTGCACCTCTGCCTACCCCTTCGGGGATACAGGCGTGATTATATGTTTTGTTATTCTGCTTTATTTAATCCAACGACTAAACAGTTTCGTTTGAGTAAACTCAAGTATAAAATAACTGAAGCATTTTCGTCGAGACCACTTAAATGTAAGACCTACTTCAAATACCGCGCAATCATCGTTCCCATCTCGGCAAATTAATTGATCTTTCGTTCCCGAATGTATTCCGTACACAATATATCGTGTTAATTAATTAACTATTGATTCTCGTATAATACAGCAATTGGCACTGTGCCTAAGTGTTTGACATTGTATGGATCCTCTCAGGATCTGGGAGATATTTGTGCAGTCTAGATATGACTACGCTTAGAAAATTATCTTATATTTTAGTTAATCTTATTACACAAATAATTAAATAAAAATGGTAGACTTATGTTTTCTCAATTTTCCTGTAAAGCCAGTGGATGCAATAGAGAAACGATGTAAATGTTATATGTAACTTAAAGGACAGGGAAACAGTTAATTGTAGACCATAATTAGTATTGATTCTTCCATTTTCTAGATTCATATTATTATGTTTTTTGATTTAAAACTAATTAACACATTTGAACAGTCTATCTCCTTGATTTTTCTATTGTATTAAAAAACGTTATACCAAATTCTTCAAAAAGAAAACAAATGCACACAGAATATTTGAACTTCGAACGTCACTAGAAAAAGGTTAATCGACAAAACATAAAACTAAGAAAATGGCGACCGTCCAAAAAACCAATCAGAATTTAAAGTGGCTCTACCTACCCTTTGTTTCAGCTTACGACACAAGAAAGTCTAATTCATATTCAAGAAAACATGACACAAACTGTGATACTAAAAATCCTACCACTTTAGGGCTTTTAGTGTTCGTCTCATGAATACTAATCCTACCAACGCTGCACCTTTGAGTATAAATGAAACAAAGTATAAGTAGTATAGAAACAAGTCGATTAAACAACTATAATATTAATATTTTGAAATTGTGTTACAAAACATAGTCAAATCATCTCAAATTTTATTTTATGTTTATATTAATATATATATTATAGAACTGGGATTAGCGCTAACATGCATAAATACTTAAATACCGGCCGTGGTCGCAAGCAGACTCTCGTGAGTCTGCTTGCGACCACGGCAAACCCTAAATGTCGGTCGAAACGTCAAGCCCTAAATGTATTTATGCATGTTCGCGCTAATCCCCGTTCTATAATATTAATGTAAACATGCAGCGCGATAATTTAAAAGTTTTTATTTTATGTTGTTTTTTATGTTATCATTATAATGTGGGTACCTACGCTTAATATCGATTTTCCGCTTTTTTATTAAAATTGAATACTTATAGTTCTATAATGCACAGAAGTCCGCTTGACCGCATGACGATAACATTGACAGAAACTTTAGCTAAAAATAAGCAAGTTTTTCTACATTTAGTTAATTCCTTTTAAACATGGTCCGCTACTTTACAAGTAGTACATAAATAAATAGAGCAGAATGTAAAATCTCTCGATATTTTCGTTTTAAACCCTTTTTTCAAAACCACAAACTCATTACATATTTATTCGCATATAGGTCGCGTCAGGTAAAAAGAACGCTGGCGGAAGGTATAGAGGGTATGTTTGCGCATGAGTGTACAATTCGGCAGGCGAAGGTCGTCCTACGAACCAATAGCGCACCGGCAAACATGCGGCTCGTGCCCCGCCGCACTTCATACCACCAAACAGACCGATAAATCGCGTTCTGCGCATCTTGACAGCTAGCGTTCTTTTTACGTGACGCGACCTATACCAGCATCACATTCATAAGATCTGTTTTCTTCACTCTTCGTCTCATTCATACTTCACTATGTTTGCACTATAAGCAGACTCTTGGCGAACATAAAATTCACATGTGTTTCTCCTTGCGGGATAGAATGCCTGCTGAAATCTCGCTAGCCTAGATTCGATCCTATTTTGCGAGGAAATGCTTTGAATATTGTATATCGGCAATTTAGAGGGTTTTTAACTATTGTATGAAATAATATTAGGGTATAAGGGATGTAAATGGTTTTCCTTTGGCATGTCTAATGTAAAACTTGTATGAATGATATTATTCTTCGAAAAGGCATACAGCCAAAGGTTACGCAAAAAGATAAATCTACCTATAGGCTATATTAAAGGATGATTTCACAGCATTATCTATCAGTAGTTAATAAAACCTTTTTAATACCAAACGATGCTTAAATTTGAAGGAAATTCGACCAAAACACTCATAAAATACAGTCAACCCTTGACTTATCAACATAATCACAATTTGACTTGACACAAATTGTTACGACGCTTCCAAAGAGGTTATAAAATAAAATTGCAGGCAATCGACAATTGAGTTATCCCTCGGAATGGCTCGACAATTACTTCGCAACATGGAGTTACGGAAGAATGTTGGTAATAAACTTGTGATGTTTATTGATACCTTTTTACCCGACTGTGGAGAAGGCTAAAGGAGTGCTATTCGTTTTACGGAAGGATTAATTAATGTTAATGTGGTTTTGAAATGGCGAAACAAATTAAATAAACTTACTAGCTCGTGAACACGTTCAGAAAAGCAGCATGCAAGTGAAGAGTTTAAACAAGAAAACTTCGGTCAATTATGAATGCCACTATCGTGTAATATAATGGTACATTATTATCTACTTTTACAACTCCATAACACTATTGCAAAATAGAAATACTCGTCGCACTAAGTGTTCAATATGTATAACAAACCTGTTATTGTCGACACTCCTATAATTTAGCATTTCGCAACCTTGCAAAAACTGAGCAACTGTATCGACATGGGAGCCCTGACATTGAATTTCGCCAACACCAAGTAACTTCGCAATCCTAGCAAAGCTCCCATACAACAGAAACGTGACATAAATATTGTATATAGGAGAAAACTTTTCTTATTTACTCTATAAAATAACCTCTTAACACAAAGCGTTTTACAGCAACTCTCCAGGCGAGTTGCTCGAAACAACACGCTCAAAATTCACTCGAGAAATGTTATAAAATAGTTTAGAAGTAGCTATTTTCAAGTAGTATTGCAGTGGTGTCCCTGAGGCGACGTTGTTGCTAGTACTTTACTTTACCTGTCGGTAACTCTTTTTGTGTAAAATAAGTTAGTAAAAGAAATATACAGAACTGTCTTTAATATTTTTATAGGAACTGCAAGGCTTTGGTTGACACAAAAAAATCAGTAAAAGATTCAAGACTGACAATTTATAATTTATTTTTGTAGACATGCTTAATACAACATCTACTAAAATATGGCCATTTCGCAGTCGGTTAAAAATACATATATTTTTTATTTTATTTAGGAAAGAGCTGAAAAAGCAGAATCAAATGACTTTAACGTACTCATAATATTATAGTGTGTAAAGTTATTAGTTCACACACTATTCCGGAGCGGTATTCCGCTCCGTCGTTCATAGACTACGTTCAGCAGCGCTTGCCTCGGTCTCGTTTGAGATGGATCACCATTCTTAGCACACTGATTTGTACAAAGTTTTTCGCTGAGTGATGCAATCTTCCGATGCATATAACCTAATAGATTGTAACCGATTTCTATATTCAGAAAGTTCACAGTATATAACAGAAATCTTTTCATATAAGGGTGCTGACTTTCAAATTTCTTCACCGTATGTTGGTCAAATCAAACCATGCATCAACAGCTGGATTGGACATTTCATTACTTCATCCACAAATCCAAATTCCTTAGTAAGATAAACACACACACATAAAGTGTGTGTGTGACTATAAATCAAGCTTGCTTCACCACGAAGTATCGTATATTTAGCAATCAAAACAAAAGCCGACGCTACAGAACAAAGACACAAACCAATCCTATTAGAATCCTCTCGAATTCGGCATTTCTTTTACTTCACTCAATACAATCGTAACGTCAAAGCTTAATAAAGTATAAACATTAGAGGATAGATAAGAAACAACAGAGTGCGCTTATCAAGGTATGAACTCAGATTCATGTCAGGTTCATCCTGTATAAACTTGTTTCCTCGTAAAAACAGAGTGCGCCGTTTTAATAAAACTATCTCAAAACCTATTATTATTCTAATAATATAGGAACCATCGATCTTGTCGCATAAACATCAGTAAAAAAATAGCTTGAATCTGTAAATGCAAGTAGGTACTACCTACGTACAGCCAAAAATCGACTTGCGGCTGATACAATGAGCTTTTAGCTATACTTGCACTCTATAGTATACTTTTTCTTACTCTATGGTAGAAACTGTAAGCAAATCCGTCAACGCGGGGCCGTGTCAGCGTTCGTGTGTTTTCCTTAAGGGGATGCGATCTGTCTTGCTTTGGATATTATTGATCAGATTGTTTGTTTATGTGTGGTTTTATTGTGTCTGGTGATGTTTATAGGCATGTACAGAGTTAGTGTGTCTAAACTACGTCTGAGAGCATAAGTTATTTGAGACTAAGCTATAGCAACGGTAAGTCGTTTATAGTTTCTTTTTTGTTTTATTTCTGATTTCAATCATGTAGGAGTTGTCGCGTTGCTCCCTGGTAAATACTAAGTCGACTTTATACGAAGTTGTGTATTTACTGTTGGTCTTTATACCTAATTATGATGGCCAAAAACAAATTCAATTAATGTGACAGTATTACCCAGTATTGAATTTGTATTTAAAGTCGTTCGTGCCGCTTATTACCCACATTAAATTGTTATGTTAAACATATCATCATGCCTGTATCCCCGAAGACACACAGTTCGCCGATATGTTTAGGTCCCATGTAATAGGGGGCGAGCCTATTGCTACTTACCGGGCACAAATCTAAACTCCGACCTGCTACTGAGAATTTCATAGAAAAACCCAATAACACCTTGGTCGACTCGGGAATCGAACCCAAGACCTCTAGCGTAGCAGTCGCGCTTAGCACCACTAGGCCAACGAGGCACTCGAGTGTTATTTTAAAGGAATATACAAATCTAGATGTCAGTCTATTCCTTACACTATTAACTGAAAAGCAAAAACTATAAATAAGATTCTCAGTAAAGTAAATCGCATCATCTTAACATAAACAAACTCGTAACGTTTTAAGAACCATTCAGTGGCTTCGTAAAATACCTTTGAACCGTCAGTTTTATTACGTACGGAACCAGTATGAACCGGTTTCTGCTACGTCACGGTACCCTACTCAGGGGTCGGGAGGTGGATTGCATTAGAATTAGAACTATGACCCATAAAATTTACTCAGTTTTGCCAAATCACTGGCTGACTTAGCTTATTATATAGGTATGTTTTTGCTGTTCTAATATTATTTTTGGTAGATGTCTTTCCAGTTAGCCTGAGCGCCGGCTTAGACTGCTTCATACGACTTTTGGCGAGGACTTTAAGGCCTGCCAGAGCAATAGGAAAAACTAACTACGTCAGCATCGTCCACTAAGGGTCCGGAGCGCTGTTCCAATAAAGACTGGTATTGTTTTCTTGTGCGGGCTTATCGCTTGACTGACCCTTAGCTTGCATCATTGACAAGACAGACGTTTATAATTTTAATTGATTAAACATTTTTGTTTATTAATGATCGCAAGCTGGACTCTTTTGTGTGACCACGGCCCTAACCAGAGATAAATGGAAGAAGGTTAGAGAGGGCTTCGCCCTGCAGTGGGCTAGGTAGTAAAAAAAGGATAAAAAAATATCGCGTAAAGCGTTGTATGATAATGAAATATTGAATAGGTTTCTTTTATTTACTTATGCTATATCAATATGTGATTTTATTATATTTTTAACTTAGATTATTTCTGTAATTTATGTGTCACCGTCATAAATTAAAATGAATGATATCCCCACGCATCGGTAAGATAAATTTATGTAACGAAGAGAATTAACTGAATGTAAGTTAATTAAACTTTTCAGTGTAAGTATAATAACTTAAATTAATGTTGTAACTCCGTTTGCTCGTAACACGAGTAATGGCCGGTAGTTACATTTAACTGCCATTTCCTACGCTGGTTAATACTTATAAAACTGTTAATTCCACGTTTTATGAAGATATATAGCAAACAAAATGTACTGGAGATGTTTTACTTGTAACTGAAAGCTGTTTTGACTTTAGGGGTATTTTAATGAAGTTATTGCTTATCTATGTTTTATATGTATATGAATTGCAAACCCAGGTAGGTCGCTGCAAACATAATCTAGCAAAATGGGGGATCATAGACCCTTCCGATATCCGGTGTGAGTGCAGCCTTTCCGATCAGACAATGCCACACCTGCTAGAGTGCCCAAAGTGTCCGGACACCTGCACTTTGGAGGACTTGAACCTCGCCAATGACGCTGCAGTCAGTGTGGCCAAATACTGGGCGCAGCGTATTTAAATTTAGATAAATAAGATTAACATCGACTCGAAAAGAAGAAGAAGAACTATGTTTTAGTGATAAATATACAAAGATACAATTTAATAGACAATACATATACGCTAAAAGAAAGTCATGTATATGTACTTTTCATTTGTACGGATAGTCTAGCTGTATAAGTCACTACGCTAAAATTATGAAGCTGCGCTGAAAAAGTTTAAATAAACCTTATTTAGTGGATTTTATAACTACTCGGAATTGACTGTGAACCTTTACTTAATGTAATACAATCACAATAAACCCAACAGAATCCAGAACATAACCTTTAACACCATTTAAAAACCCGAGACATCATGAAATAAGAGCCCGGTAACTGACGGGCTAAATCTTGTTACAATACAAGAATCACACGTCACCCCAGAGTAACGCGTATCAAATCAAATCAAAGTTATTTCATCGAAATAAAACCTGCTTGCTATTCATTCGAGCCAACGTAATTCATTTTACGGAGATATCTGAATACATTTCTTGTTACGGATTGTTGACATTTTCGGGGATTTTCTTTGTTTTAATCATTTTGGTGTTTCGGTTTTGATCACCACATTTTCGAGGTTAATTGCAGCTTTATTGTATTTGCAATCTGAATCTCTTTTCTGCTGAATTTTGTGGCTTTTATTAGTCAACCCAAAAAGGTACCTAATGCTTAACTCAATTCAATCGAATTGATATTCAAATTTTCAGATTTTCACCTTCTTTTCTTCTCAATCAATCAATCAATCAATCAGCCAATCATAGTCCACTGCTGGACATAGGCCTCTCCCAATTTACGCCACAACACCCGGTCCTCCGCCTTCCGCATCCAGTCCCCTCCAGCGACCTTTCTCAGGTCATCGGTCCACCTGGCGGGCGGGCGTCCTACCTTACGGTTGCCGAGCCGCGGTCTCCATTCTAGGACTCGTCTGCTCCAACGGCTATCGGTCCTTCGACAGACATGGCCAGCCCATTGCCACTTCAGCAAGCTAATTCTACGAGCTATGTCGGTTACCTTGGTTCTTTGTCGGATGACCTCATTACGAATTTTATCCTTCAAAGAGACTCCGAGCATAGCTCGCTCCATAGCCCGCTGTGCAACTTTAAATTTGTGGACTAGTCCAACCGTTAATGTCCACGTTTCGGCACCGTAAGTCATAACAGGTAGGACGCACTGGTTGTATACTTTCGTCTTCAGGCATTGCGGTATAGGCGAAGAAAAGACTCGACGAAGTTTGCTAAACGCTGCCCAGCCCAACTGAATTCTCCGATCGATTTCCCGCTCGAAGTTGTTTCTACCAAGCTTGATGACCTGCCCTAGGTAGATATACTCTTGAACAACTTCGAGCAACGATCCTTCGACATATATCGGTCTCGGCCTGACATGTTCATTGAACATGATCTTGGTTTTATCCAAGTTCATGCCAAGACCGACCAGTCGTGAAGCTTCATTTAGGCCATGCAGCATCTCGCTTAGCTGGTCCAGCGACTCTGCTACTATGACGATGTCATCGGCAAATCGAAGGTGCGAGATGTGCTTACCGTTCACATTTATACCCCGTCCAGTCCAATCCAGAGTCTTGAAGACATCCTCGAGCGCGTTGGTGAACAGCTTTGGAGATATAACATCCCCCTGTCTCACCCCCCGACGCAGCTCGATCGGATTCGTCTTACGGTCATGGAGCTGGACAGTCATGGTGGCGGTGTCATATAAGCATCTCAGCACCTCGATGTAGCGCCAGTCAATACGACATCGTTGCAGGGCATCCAGAACCGCCCAAGTTTCGATGGAGTCGAAGGCTTTCTCGTAGTCCACAAAGGCCAAACACAGCGGCTGATTGTACTCTTTGGTTTTCTGCACAATCTGCCGAACAGTATGGATGTGGTCTACGGTGCTAAAGCCTTTTCGAAACCCGGCTTGTTCTGGTGGCTGGAACTCGTCGAGTCTTGTAGCGAGGCGGTTAGTGACTACTCTCGAGAACAACTTGTAAATGTGGCTCTTTTCTTCTACGATGCATTATTTCACTTTTCCCTAATAAGTGAAAAAAAAAAACGAAACAAATATGAGAGTATAAAAAAAACAAGTAACACACACTTCTATCTTCTTTTACATACCTGTAAAATCCAAATAGTTTCAAATAGATTTAAAGAAACATTTCTTCGCAACCAACCAATAACTCCACCGTAAATCAATGGACTGAAAACCCAATCCGCAATAGATAGACAATTGTCCTGAATTTTTATTCTATTTTAAAACTTTCCACTCGAATACATACTCTATGTTATATGATAAAGGGTTTATTTTAGAGAGTCGGTGTTTCCAACCACATTTAATCTTGCACGGCAAAGGCTACATTAGTTGTATCGGTTTCGGGGAAGCACTCGGCTTAGATCATTTGCATAATGTTTAAGTATATCTGCAGCAGAACCGCACTATGACCTATTTCAGTATTCATTGTCAGGCTAATGTATTTAAAGTCGATGGTGGAGTGCTTCTAGCAGTATCATGTGAAATACATATACCTACCATGCAAATTATGCAATGCAAAAAGGCATAACATAACATATCATCACGCATGTATCCACGAAGGGTTAGGCAGAGGTGTACCAATGTACACCCACAGTTCGCCGATATGTTTAGGTCCCATGTAATAGGGGGCGAGATAAATATGCAAATAGGTGTAATTGTTATTTGACTTTTTAGGTTCAAATTCAGTCCTCAATGACAATTTCATAGGACTGTCTAGAAAAAAGAGTCCTATGTATGCAATATTTTTAGTCTGAAAATTACCTAATTTTTCCTATTATAGAATTTTCGTAATCATAAATGTAGACAAGGATATAGATATAAAGTCTTGTTTACGCCTGTAAATTATATTTAATTTTCTTCATTGTGAGGCATGTATTACACCTATTGTAAGTTCTATCTTGTATTAATCTTTGTATCAATGTAACCATTTATATTATGTTATTCTATCAAATATATGACAGTATTATTCGGGCATCCACTGGTTTCATTTCATATAAACACCGCACCTTACATGGCGACTCTGCCAGGATGGTCAACACGCGCGCCGCGAATTTGAGACGTTCGAGTGTACTGTGTACCTACCTAAGTACCGCGATTTATTAGTAACCATGGGGCTAGTGCAGATTTATTGTAATTACGAACTTAACGTGAGTGTACGTATAATCTACGACCATGGGCAAACAACAATCTAAGGAAGAGACCTTCGTTATTCAAAACGCTGCAGGCAGTAACGAGGCGAAAACTGACGAAATTCGTTTTCACATGTCTATAACGAATATTTTCCTGGCGATTATCTTGTTGGTTATACTACTTGGGCTAATATACTTCGTGTACCAGCTGTATAGAAGATGCCATGTGCGATGGATAACAAGTGAGATCAATCGGACCACTATGATGAGGAGATCCTTTCTTCGTCGTCGTTTGCAGTCGGGGGTCAACGATAACACGGCTAAAACATATACAGAAGATATGGTGTGAAACATAAAAGTGTGTATAAAAAAAAAAAAAAAAAAAAAGTGTGATAAGTGAAAAAATAAATAAATAAGTATTAGTGCGGAAAAGTATAAATCGTTTTTAATCGTTTCAATAATCATATGCAAATATTATATCAATCGAGTTGCGTAGTATCTTAGTTTTAAAATAATGCAGTGCCTTACCAAATACGGACTGAACGTGAATTGAACTTTGAACTATGGTGTTAATTGCGTTTGTTTGCATTCGTACTTAATTATAAAACTTTATACTAATGTTATAATATGAATAACAGATACATAAATATTTTACTTTGCTCTACGTTGTGGTGGTAAGTACCTAATGGATATAATTTTAACATTGTATAATGATTTAAAGAAAATAAGAATAAATTTAATAAAGTTAGGACCAAAACGAAGGACAGATAGAGTATTAGAAAAGAAGTTAATTGAAATTGATGCTATTTATCAACAGTATGAGACTTGGTTAATTGATTTTAATGATAAAGTTAAGAACAAATACTATAGTAGCCAAGATATTTTATTAATACAAAATCAGTGTCGTGAATTTTTAGATTTACATGAGGATATTTTATTGTTGTGTCAGAGTGATAAGTCAGAATCTTTTTCGAAGATGAGTTCATTTGATTTAAAAACTGCCTTGAACCTTTTACCTGTTATGACAAATGAGGAGTCTAATACAAAACAGTTGATTGATAATATAGTGTATTATAATTCTATTTTAAAAGAAAGTTCTTGTAAACAAAACTTAATAAACTTTGTGCTAAAAAGTAGACTTTCTCAAGAAGCTAAGATAAAGTTAAAAGCGAAATATGATACTGTAGACGAGTTAATAAATGATATGAGAAGTGTGTTATTGTGTAAGAAAGCTGCAACGGCAATACAAAATAAGTTGCAAAGAATTAAACAAAATGATTGTTCAATTGCGGATTATGGGAAGGATATTACAGAATTATTTGTGGATCTGACGATTGCGCAAGCCGATGGCAATGATCAATGCTATAATATATTAAAACCAATAAATGAACAAATGGCAATCAAGCAGTTTGCCAGTGGGTTGCGGAATCGTAGATTAAGTACGATTATATCTGCTAGAAATTACAGCTCGCTTAAAGACGCTGTCCAGGCTGCACAAGACGAGGAAGTCACCATAGGTGCACCCTCTGGAGAAGTTATGGGTATGTACAAACAGCCTTACAATATTTTTTATAACAGGAACCATGCAAATAATTATAGAGGTCAACGTGGAGGTCGCAGTAATTTTTATTCGTACAGAGGACGAGGCCGAGGATCGCAGCGTGGAGACCACTTCGCTTCTCGAGGACAGTGGACTCGAGGAGGAAATACGGGTCGCAAACAACATAGAGGTAAATTTTATAATTCAAATAGAGGAAATCAAGGGATGCGTAAAGAACGCAACGTTAATTTAATGCAAAATTCTGAAACTACGGGAGAATCGGAAGTAACATCTAATCAGTTTTTTCGTGAATAACGGTGAAAATGTTATTTTATCCAGTGATAGTAATTGTTACATTTATTTGCATTCGCCATTGTATCGTAATAAGAAACATTATTTTTTAGTAGATTCTGGAGCATCGTTGTCAGCGTGTACATATAAACATGCTCTCGAATGTAACATTCCTATCCATAAAGAGAGTGTAACAATAAACGGTTTAGGTGGCAAAGTACAGGCAATCGGATACCTATATTTATCATTC
The DNA here is from genome assembly GCA_905146925.1 of Autographa gamma. Lineage (NCBI taxonomy): Eukaryota > Metazoa > Arthropoda > Insecta > Lepidoptera > Noctuidae > Autographa > Autographa gamma. The sequence goes on along the minus strand of LR989868.1, from coordinate 3,348,054 downwards.
TTCTTGAATGATGAAACATTTAGTCAGAAGTTTTATGTTTTTAATAGCTTGCCCATTAAGGGAAGTGGAATATTAGGCCGTGATTTTTTAAACAAGTTTAAAGCTCAGTTAGATTTTTATAAAAATATTTTAACATTACGTAATAATATTTCAACTTTTTCTTTGCCATTGGTAAATAAACATAACGTTACTTTTGACATTCCTGCTAGAAGTGAGTCTATACATTTTATATATACGAACATCGATGAAGATTGTGTAGTGTCATCAAAAGAATTAAGAGATGGAGTATTTTTAGCAAGCTCTATAGGTAGTCCTCAAAATGGATTAATACCTATTCGGATATTAAATGTAACTGAAAATGATTTAACACTTACAGAAATAGAGCCTACCATTGAGAAACTTAGTAAGTTTAATGTTTGCATATTCGAAAAAACACAAAAAAACGCTGATAGAGTAAAAAAGTTATTTTCATTAATGAAATTGAAACATTTAAATGATGAGGAGCAGAAAACTATTGAAAACATTTGCGCAAAGTATTCAGATATATTCTACCTTCCAGGAGATCAATTAACTACAACAGATATATATACTCACACTATTTCTGTAAAGCCTAACACAAATCCAGTATTTTCAAAACAATATCGTTTGCCATATTCTCAAAAAGATGAAGTTAAACGCCAAATTAATAAAATGTTAGAAGAAGGTATAATTGAGCCTAGCAAAAGCGATTGGTCAAGTCCGATACTATTAGTACCAAAAAAGTCAGATACAACGGAAGATAAAAAATGGCGATTAGTGGTTGACTATCGAAAGCTGAACAATTGTATAGAGGAGGATAAATTTCCATTACCAGATATCACAGAAATTTTAGAATCATTGACGGGTAGTATTTATTTTACGCATTTAGATTTGCATCAGGGTTATTATAATGTAAAGTTAGATGAAAATAGTAGAAAATTCACAGCCTTTTATTCAGGACAGTACCAGATGACGCGTATGCCGATGGGACTGAAAACTAGTCCAAGTTCTTTTTCAAGAATGATAACGATGGCAATGGCTGGTCTAAATTATGAAAAGTGTTTAATATATTTGGACGATTTGATTGTATTTGGCCGAAATTTGACAGTTCATAACAAGAATTTACAAGATATATTTGAAAGATTAAGGGCTGTTAACTTAAAATTAAATCCAGCAAAATGTGATTTTCTAAGGAAAGAAATTCTGTATTTGGGACATGTAATTTCAAGTGAGGGCATAATGCCGGATCCTGCAAAAATAACTACTGTACAAAATTATCCGCGCCCCACAAATACAGACGAAGTAAAACGATTTGTAGCTTTTACTAACTACTATCGAAAGTTTTTACCAAAATTCGCTGAAATTGCACATCCTTTAAATAAATTGACTAGAAAAGGAGTACCATTCGAATGGAACACTGAATGTGAACAATCTTTTGAAACTTTAAAACAACGTTTAGCAAGCCCACCTATATTACAGTACCCGGATTTTTCAGATCAAAATCGTTTTATTGTCCAAACCGATGCGTCAAACAATGCCATAGGAGCAATTTTATCTAATGGTAACGGATTACCAATAGCTTATGCAAGTAGAAGTTTAAACAAAGGCGAAAAGAACTATCCAGTAATTGAAAAAGAACTTCTCGCGATAGTTTGGGCTGTTAAGTATTTTCGCCCATACTTGTATGGTCGACCTTTTAAAATACTTACAGACCACAAACCACTTGTCTACTTGTTTAATATGAAAGATCCTTCTAGTAGACTTATGAAATTCAGAATGACGTTAGAGGAATACAACTTTGAAGTACAGTACGTTAAAGGTTCTGACAATGCAGCTGCAGATGCATTGTCTAGAATCACTTCTAAGGATTTGAAAGAGATGCATGAGAGTGTGTTGAATGTAATGACGAGAGCACAAGCAAGAAAATTAAATAATGCTAATTCTGCGGTAGATATGGATGCTTCAGACTTGAGGCCTGATCAACCGAAAGTCGTAAGCACCCACATCAAACCGAAAGAATCAGTCGAATTAAGATTTATTGATATTAAAGGATTAGAGAACTTAAGGAAACTAAGAATAATTACTAAAGAAAACAAAATATTGTGTTACGTTGAAAGTAAAAGGACTGTTTATGTGAAATTTTTAGACTCTCAATCACAAATGACGCGAGACGAGTTTGTGGGAGAGATTGATAAATTTTGCAATTTGTTAAATATAGAAGAAATATACATATTAAAAAGCAAAGATAATGATATTTTCATAAAAAAGTTGTTAGAAGAGATTAAAAATAATAAGAGTAGGTGCGGACCGCGCATATGTATCTTAAGTAATGTAAAAAGAATTGAGAATAAAGATGATAAAAAAGTTATCTTAAATGACTTCCATCTCTTACCTAGTAGTGGCCATGCTGGTATGAGACGGATGTCCAACAATATAAAGAAATACTATTTCTGGCCCGGTATTGATAACGATGTACGGGAATTCGTAAAACGTTGTGATAAGTGTCAGCGACAAAAGTATTCCCTACCAAAGAAAGAACCAATGGTGATTACTAGTACTGCGAATACTGCATTTGAAAAGATATTTTTAGACCTTGTTGGTCCTTTGGAGACAGATAACGATAATTTTACATATGTATTGACTTTACAATGTGAACTCACGAAATATGTGGAAGGCTATCCCTTAATTTCCAAAAAAGCAGATGAGGTAGCAAGATCTTTTGTAAATAACTTTATTCTAAGGTACGGCGTGCCAAAAGTAATCGCAACAGACAGAGGTAAGGAGTTTTTATCAGAAGTATTTCAGAAGGTTTGTACATTACTTAACATTGAACAATTAAATTCTACAGCATATCATCACCAATCAATAGGAGCCCTAGAAGTTACTCATAAACATTTGAATGCGTTTTTGCGTATTCAAACGGAGAACCATCCTGAGTTGTGGAGTAAGTGGATTCCATTTTGGTGTTTTGCTTACAATACAGGCGTACATACAGAGACAGGGTTTACTCCCTACGAGTTGGTGTTCGGTAAGAAATGTTCTCTTCCCAGCAATCTGACCAATGACTTAGAACCACTTTATAATTTCGAGAGTTATCCGCATGAGTTAAAATACCGTTTGCAACTTTCTCAAAGAGAAGCAAGAAATAATCTTGTAAAAAGTAAGATGAATAGGAAAATAATGTATGACAAATATGTTAATCCTGTTAGTTATAAAGAAAATGACTTAATTTTAGTTAAAAATGATACACTAGGTAAATTAGATAGCATTTATTCAGGTCCTTACAAAGTAGTTAAAGACATACCACCAAACGTAGAGATAATAAATAAATATGGAAAAAAAGACATTATTCATAAAAATCGTACGAAACCTTACCATACAACTTGATTTTAATTTAACTACATGTAAATGTAAACTATATATCATGTAAAAAAAAAAAAAGGTGTTTTTTTTTTTTTCAATAAGTGCGGTGATGTGAGGCATGTATTACACCTATTGTAAGTTCTATCTTGTATTAATCTTTGTATCAATGTAACCATTTATATTATGTTATTCTATCAAATATATGACAGTATTATTCGGGCATCCACTGGTTTCATTTCATATAAACACCGCACCTTACATCATAAATATAAACTTTAATATAATTCGGAAACTACGACTACCTCACAAAATATTCTAATCAGTTTCATACAATATTCACGCACGCGCACTCAGCCGCCGCAACGCGTACGTTACATTCCCAAGAGCCAGAAATGTATAAAAAAGAAATAATCTAAGAAACGTAACCTCTTTGGTTACAAAATTAGAAAAAAAAATAGGAAAGAAAAATAGAACACTTGCTAAAAATTTTGGGGAATAATAAATAACAAATGCAATAGTCCTTTTGAAATATTGTTAGTTCAATTAAAAAAAAATAGTTATAGAAGGTATCTACCGCAGGGTACATTGACCTTTTTAAGAAGATAGGAACGTTGAACTCTACAGGTATTTAGGCCAGACTTAGTCTGAAGGCTATTTACAAGGGAATGGCCTGGCCTTTCTTTTATAGACCTTTGTTCTGTTAGTTTTAAGCTAACTGCCGGGAATTTAGCTAAAGAAAGAAACCTTTTTTGAGTCCTGTCTTTTTGGGACACTAGCAATAAAAAGTGAGTATCTGTACTAAATATACATCTGTATTCTGTATATTTAGGCAATACCCCTTTTCTGATACCTTTGAATATATCTACATATTTTAAGGCCTAGTTTTAGATTTATTGTACAGAGCAGACCTCAAACTGTAAAAATACATAGCACAAAGTAAAAAGAAATCTCTATTTAACAATATTAACAATGCAAGTGAGCTCAATTCAGAATAGAAAAAAGTAATAATCCACGTCAAAGTCTAGTGAATTCTACATTTTTCATCCTGTCCCGATAGGACTCTGGCAATAGAGCCTTAGGGCCTAATATCACCAGTCACACCATGAAAAAGGCAGTAAGGCATTCCGCTTCAATATAAAACCTTTTTCGATCCACCTTTTTTCAGCTATGTAAAAAAAGGAACAGTAATCAAAAGTGCTGAAGTATTCTAGGGTTTAACAGAAAAACCTAATTTACTCAGACTTTGTCAAACCATTAGACTAGAAATCCGATTGTTTACGTACTAAGTATATGCTAAGGACCTAAATTTAGCAAAAGTAAAACTCATTTATTTCAAAAAAGGGGTTTTTTAATGTCTATATAATAAATAGTACCCAGATTCAGCCACCGTTCACCTCTTGATCAATGCCGTAGAAAAAAAAACAAACTCTGAAACACCACGCTGTCTTCCTTTTTACCCCCTTTTAATTGTTACTGTAACATTATAAGTACATAACGTTTATAGAGACATCTCAATTGTTAAATAATGAACACATTACACAACCACGACACAAATAATACTTAGAAGAAAAGTAAGAAGACAATCTTGAGAAAATTGTTTGCATCACTCGATGTTGTTTTAAGATTACACAATTCCAACTCAGCTATAAAACAAATGCAAGAACAAATACTAAACTTGCTTCACCAACAATAAAAGTGTATGGGATCTACGAGCCATAAGATAATGGTAATTTTACCATCCCTTCAGCTATTGTTCTCAGAGAAAGTTTTCCTTGATACGTTGCTAACAAACAAATAATAGATGTTTGTTAAATGATAACTGCGTTAGAGATTGTTGAGGAAAAGTCTGACGTTTTCAAGTTATTAGTATTGGCTTTGTCACACTTCCTGTGTTAGAAATGTTGTGATGTCATTCTTAAGAGGTTATCAATGAAATGGAGAATGTAAATATTTTTATTGAAAAACAGTTTCCGCTTCACAAATTCATCGAACATGCTGAGAGTTGTAAGTTGTTCTTTGAAGCACAATTAACACTCCACATAATATCAAGAAAAATAATTTCTATTAAACCAAAAGATAGACTTTTTCTAGCAAGCATTCAAGTTTCCGTAATTCCTCTAATATTTTTAGTTGGTAATTAAGTACGATCTAATCGTTGTTCATATATTATTTCACTCCAAAAAGAAGAAAAAAATAAAAGGATTTTGACATATTATCTTTTACCACTACGTATCTATTACGAAATATCATAAACATTATTTCGTCAAAACCATTTCACGTAGTTAATAAGGTTGTATCCAACGAAAACTAATCTTCAAACAGTTTAAACATGCTCCCACACAAATTAGGGCGAGTGTACGTGATTTTAATAGTAAAACGGCCAGTTCACCAGTCGCCAATTATCGTTCGTCCGTCTCGACTCCAGCCCACTTAGAGCTTAATACATTACAGACAGTGTTTGCTCGCAAACAACTCAACTGAATATTGAATGCGTTGAGTGGCCAGCGAATTATTCCTAATATTACTCAGGTCAATGTTTACCTATGAGACTGTAATTTCTAGTCAAGAGATTCCACCAAGGTCTTTTTTCCTAGCCTATAATGTCCCACAGGGCCAAAGTTGGTATATCGTCAAAGTTGCAGGCACCCGGTGGATGCAATTGGCGAGTTGTCGTTCATTGTGGCGTTCGGGGGGGGAGGCCTTTGTTCAGCAGTGGACGTCTTCCGGCTGATGATGATGATGATGACTGTCCCACAGCTAGGCAAAGGCCTCCCCCAAGTCCTTCCATTGGCTTTGTCTCCCGCCACCTCGAACCAGTTCTCAATTTAATTCCACCAAGGTTAGTTCGACTTAAATATTTAGTAAAGGTTTTTATGTACCCCAGTTACGAATCCAATCTAAATTTCGTTTGATATAGACTCGTCTTAAACAGACGTCTTTTAGTATTAAGAGTTTGTATTTTCTAACTTATGTTTTTCTTTGCATAGGGTTCTTTAGAAATTCTTATTTCAAGGTAAAAACGTAGACAAGTTTCTTAGAATCGTAAGTATCGTATCGCCCTAAATGCCGAATGTTGGGTTGGTATCCTTTATTGAGCTCCCGGGAGAATTAATTCCTTATGTATTTAATTGGATAAAGGTAGGTAAGAATTTTGCCTTACGTATACAATTCTGAAAAGGAGGCAAATAATTTAGCAGCGTGGGCAAGTTGTAAGACTATATTATTAGATGACTTTCAACAATACTAACTATAGTATTTTTAGATTAATATTTAAATAATAAATCATTGACATTCACAGCTCTTGTTTTACTGCTATGATCATCATCTGAGGAAGTAAACATGAAAAAAGTGTATTTACTTGCAAAAACAAACCACCAACAGGATGAAAACCACGAAGTTGCAAATAAATCTGAGTAGCAGTTTTCATTAAGAGAATTTCTTAATTCTATCTATCTCGAAAGCGACGTCGACACATCAATGTAGAGTTATGCTGTGGCAATTAATATGCCAAACACGAGATTTAGGAAATTCAACTTTAAAACTTTGTAGATAAGGTTCAGTTTTTACTAAAGCTTTATATTTCTTAAGACTTTTTGAAAAATACTATACAGTCTTAAATTAACTTTATTACAGTTGCATAAAGTTGATATTTGTTTAAGTGAAAACAACATAGATTGGCACTAGAATTAAAATAGACCCTTGAGTCTTCTCTTTCACAACTTGTTGTGTAGTTATAGACCCGTCGCTTTTCCAAAGAACTCTTTTATACGCTGCATTTTATTTGCTTCTAGTTAGTTCCAGAAATTTCTATCCTGTTAATAAGTTGATCCATCTTCTGATAAGCAAGTTACACTTTAATTTCTTAGAGTTTTTATTTTAGTTTCAGTTTCAGGAGATTATGAGGCTGTTAATTTAATTATTTTATAGTAGATTCCGCTTCACAAAGTCTTCGTAGAAGATTTCTAAGAAATTTCTCTGGTATATTCACATTTCATAAAGCTTTTACAATATTAAATATTCTTAACTTTAGCTAAAAAGTTCTATGACTTAGATTGTGTATCTAATTTATTTGATTATTAGTGAAGCCTTCTTAGTTAACTTGGAATTAAAACAATGTACCTTGGTAAGACCATCGCGCCATCCTTTCCAACAGTCAGAGTCACTTCAGTCGTCAGAGTTGCAGATTTAAAATAAATAACTACAATATTTCCGTTTGAAATGAGTTCAATATTTACTCTTCTAAAACTCTTCTATAATTCTTCTATCATAGACAGAATAGATAAAAAATATAATTAAATATTGTCATAGTAGGTAATGTACCGAATTTAAATCAAACAACATCAACATAAGTTACTAGTTACGAGTAATTCGTGCAAATTTTAAAACTTATCAAATTTAAAATCCATTTAAAATTCACTTACAAAGCCAAAAATAATTTAACAACAAAAATAATCGTTTTACCATAAATCCTTGCCGAACCTCAAAAGGTCATACAGTATTTACCGTACAAAATGAGTCTGAAACTTTTATTCTCAGATCTTAAACAGAGTGGCTTTTATTTTTGTTTGCGGCTGCGACTTGGCCGCATTAATCCCCAAGTCAAACTGCAAACTAAATAAATCGGAAAGTTACGGTGTCGACGGCCGCGGCTTCAAACCGACTTTAAAAGTTCCTGCTAATTAGTGGGGGGAAAGACTACGAGTGGATTATTGAAAAGTGGATAAATAGAGCTGTGCAGTGATTTGATTTTGTAGTTTCTTGTAAGGAGCTTTAGTTTTTATGCAATTAAATTAACATCGTATAACAATAGCAATAGGTACTATTAAATAAATAAATCAGGCTTTTTAGACTCATCTTTCTTAAAAGAGGACTTTAGGTCTTTATACGAGCGAACGCAGAGCATTCAATCTTTAATTTTTGATGTTATTATTAAAAAAAAAATATACATAAAAACAAAATAAGCTAGTAGTTTATATCCTTTGTAATGCACCAATAGCCCTCTTCTGGGTACCTCTCTCGAGACCTCAGGTTACACTATGTTAAAGCTCGCCAAACGTTGTTACAATTTTTACGCTTTTCTATCAAATACGCTCCAACATTTATGATTCAGACAAATAGCTTACTAAACAATAAACAGTTACATACATATAAGACACAATCCCTCACAACTTTTGTTTGTAAAACAACATTTATCGCTAGCACCATCTATCTAAAGATCACTTCCTAGTAACGGACGATAAACCAATACAATGCGGACTGTACATACAGATAGGTAGCTACTACTACACAAGACAAGACGATGGATTGGTTACACGGATCGCCCGTCGTCTATAATAATCCTTTCACAATACGGGTAAAGGCTGTGTGGTAAAGAGACTAAGTAATGGGTTCCTGTTAATAATTATTGGTGATTGCTGCTGATGTAGATAAAATAATTTGTTTTAGTGTCGTAGTCTAAGATTAATGTGACTTTCTATTATGGCTCTCTGATGTTTACACGAACGACCATGTTAAATAAATGGAAAATTCCTGCGAAGGCGTCGAAACATCGGGACTAAAACCGAAATATATAATATGTACTTATACTTTGATAGAATCCATTTAAATAACAGTTTTATTTTAACGACGTCCTAATTATAAAACAATTAAATCCAAATTCACTGCCATATTTGAGTCGACATTTTCTTTACGCGTGTCGGTACAACTAATTTGGACATTCTGTACTTTCCTACCTATATTAACTAGGTATTTAAATAATTTAATTACATTTCGATTACCCTTGGTAATTCATAATTTACAACAACATTTCTTGTACTGTGATTATTTGTACACACATACTTGATACAGATAACATATCGGATTTTCTTGTTCCCGCGCAAAAAGCGCGCCATTTCCTTTTGTTTGTAAAAGATCTCACGTATCTCGGGATATTTACAGTAAATTACACGCGTATCGTGCGAGTTCTCTTTTTAAATATTTAACACTTGTTTTTGTACGTGAGTGATTAATATTATTTTTTTGAGTGCGGGGTTTAGTTTTATTATTTAAGGTGTGACCTGTTGATAATAAATAATTAAAATAATATAAAATAAAATAGATTTTGTTATTATTTGACACACACATGTTATAGAAGTATTTTAAACTAACAATAATGAATTAATTATATGCAATAAACATTTAAGTGAAAACGTTAATCGAAGAATAAAGGTATGCAGTTACTTTTTAATCAGAAACTGAAATATAAATAAGAAATTCTTCAAAACTGGGCACCTATGCAAAACTCGGTTCAATAATCCAACTCATCCCTAAAATGACACACATCATCAAAATATCCCACAGAGATTTGTTTATTAATGACCCAGAAATCGCGCAATAAATCAGTCAAAACATCCATTGTCTACTAAAATATTGCACCTCAACATTGACGTTCAAAATCCAAAATGGCGCATGGCGTCAAAATCATTTGGTCATATGATTTGTTTGAAATCGCTTTAGACAGCGATTTATACACTTAAATGGCTTCACACCAATTTATTGAATTGTATCGCGAATTGGTCTGTTGGTATTCAACAATCTTTTTACGCTTTATAGCCCCGAATTTCACTTTTTATGCGATGATCATTGGCTGTATAAATCGTCCTTTTGTGAATCACGTGTCGCTAAAATCAATGCGCTTTTTCATCTTTTTTTGTTATTTGTGATATAAAACTGTTTCTTTATTTAATAATTATTTATGTACACACACCAAATTATATATTTCAATTTGTTAATACAAATATCAGTTCCTAACTTAAATACGCATTTTAATGTGGCATTATAGGAAAACAAACAAGCGAAACATAATATTAATTAAATAAATACTTTGATTAAACAGCTAATAGTGGCAGCAATTACCAGCTAATATCTATATTTAATAAATAATAATAATAATAATAATAAATGCGGACAACATCACATACATTGTTCTAAACCCAAAGTAAGTAGCTATTAAGCACTTGTGTTATGGAATTCAGAAACAACGAAGGTACCACAAACACCCAGACCCGAGACAATGTAGAAAACTGACTTTCTACATTGACCCGTCCGGGGATCGAACCCGGGACCTCAGAGTTAGCGACACCTTGAAAACCGGTGCGTACGCCACTCGACCACGGAGGTCGTCAAACAATTCACACAACAGAACAATAGAAATGTCAAAGAAAACCTCAGTTTCCCGCTATTTCTATAAAGTCCTATAAAATCATACCCTTGTTTCTCCATGTTCGTTGTATTTCTTTTTCTTAGCGGTCAGTTTGTTTCAAATAAATACGAGACCCTTGAAACTAACTTGTTTCGAGTTGGAGTTTATTTTTGTAACAACTTTTAGTAAATAAAAGTTGGTTACCTTTTGAAATAGAAATTAATTTATAACTAAACTTTGTGTTCGTGGAACAACAGCTAGGCTGAATGGCAATTGTTTAATTAAATAAAAAAATGAGGTTGAAATTCAAAAGTTTTACACGGTTCTATTTTTGAATTACCACTAAAATAAATCCATGTTTTTTCTATTGTTCTTTCCTGTCTTTTTGATATTGTAGACGACAGGGAGAGGGTTGTAAAAATGATAGGCAGGATATCGATTTGTGACCGCCGCGAATACAAGTGTGTGCCCAGCGTGCGCGCCGAACCGGACTGCCGTGCTATCTAATAGCTAAGGATTACCTGACCCGCGCCCCCCGCGAGCACTACATTCCCCTGTGTCGTCTGGACAAACACTTGCACGAGACGAATCATTTATTTAGACACACAGTAATATTTAGTTAAAAATCAAGACAAATTATAAACTAAGAACAAAGAAATACACAGTATATACTAATAACATACATATATAGTGATACCTAGCCTACCTAAAGTTCGCGTCGCCAACATTCCCCACCCTAGTGCTAACAAAGCACTCCTAACCAATAGGAATACGAGCGACGCGAGTCGCAGGACGAGTGATTAACCCTGTCCGTGTGCGAACGTCGACAACCCTCACACGCTCGTCTGGTCCCGGATGCACTGCTTCGATCCGGCCCTTCATCCACATGCCTCTTGGAGCATTAGGGTCTACAACCACTACTAAATCATGAACCCGAAGCGGCCTTTGCTCTTCGGTCCACTTTCCTCTGGGAATCAGTTGCGGTAACATTTCCTTCACCCACCTCGACCAATACATATCTGCCAACCGTTGGGATATGCGCCATTGCTTTCTAAGAAATAGATCGCTGTCATTGTGTTCCCCTAACACTGGCAGATTGGATGAAGATCCTAGAAGAAAGTGGTTTGGAGTCAGCGCCTCTTCAGTTCCTGGCTCCACGCTAACATGAGTTAATGGACGACCGTTCACCAGTTGTTCGACTTCAGCCAGCAGGGTAGATAATACTTCTTCACGAGGCGCACGCTCTTTCAAAACCACTTTTAATGAACACTTCACCGTTCGTATGAGGCGTTCCCACGCCCCACCCCAGTGTGGACTGGAAGGCGGAATAAAGGTCCACGTAGTGCCATAATTGACAGCTTGAGATTTCAAGAAGTCTTGGTTCAGTCCTTGTACTGATTGTCGCAGTTCGTTATCAGCGCCCCGTAGATTCGTTCCGTTATCCGAATATAGGTGCAAGGGCCACCCACGCCTTGAAGCCATTCTTCGGAGAGCCATTATCAGAGAGTCTGAGGTCAAACTACAAACGAGTTCAATGTGTATAGCTCTCACAGTAAGGCATGTGAAGAGAACTGCATATCTTTTCTCTCTTCGTCTCCCAACACTGACGTCCATTGGGCCGAACAAATCGAGTCCGCAGAATGTGAATGCCCGTTGATGATGAGCTAGCCTTGCATCTGGCAGGTCTCCCATTCTGGGTGGTCTAGGTTGTGCCTTTCGTACTCGACAGAACATACATTCCGAAGCAACTCGTTTCACAGTTGGTCGAATGTGCAAAATCCAATACTTTTGCTTTAATTCATTCACGACTGTTTCGTGATTACCATGAGCAGCTCGTTTGTGAAAGTGAAAAACTAATAAGCGAGAGATGTGATGACGTCCATCGAGAATTACAGGGTGCTTCACGTCCACGGGAACATCACGAACAGCATCAATGCGACCGCCGACACGCAGGACTCCGTGCTCATCAAGAAATGGTGATAAGGTAAGTATTCTACTTTTTTTATCTAATGTGTTTTTCTTTTTCAGGCTTTCTACATCGTTACTGAAGCTCTGCGCCTGTGCGTATCTGATTAATAATCTCTCAGCTCTCATCATCATGTCGCCATCAACGGTTCCGGTAAGTTTCCTAATTTTTTTATCAATGAATGATAATATAATACATGTAGATTTAACTAGACGCAACCAGGAGGAAAATTTAAGCGGATCAGGAATAACAGGTAAGTTTTCTTTAGTTGCATGAAGTATCAAGGTGCATTCTAAATCCGATTTATTTACTACAGGTGCTTCAAAATTCTTCGGCCATGAAGACTCGTCGCTGAGCAGGAAGGCAGGCCCATAAAACCAGTCGTTTTCAAAGACAGTAAAGTCACACGTTTCCCGTGTAGCAACGTCCGCGACATTCAGCTTTGTTTGTACATATCGCCATTCACCAATCATTGTTAATTCATCAATCTCTCCTAATCGGTGAGCAATAAAAGATTTATAAGTGCGTGCATCATTCCTAATCCAGTGCAATACAGTACTGGAGTCGCACCAAAAATATCTTTTTTCAGGTTTCATATTTTGTTCCTTTTTAATCGTGTCAGCCAGCCGAGCAGCGAGAAGTGCAGCTTGTAATTCCAAACGTGGCACTGACATGTGTTTCAAAGGTGCAACTCTGCACTTGCTCGATATAAATGCCGTGCGTACACCATTATCTTCCCAGCGCCAGTACGCCACTGCACACATCGCTTGAGTTGAAGCATCGCAGAATATATGTAGCTGTAAGTTTTTATAACCGTTTGTAGTCGAGCGCTTATCAATTAGTGACTCAGACATCACAGGACTCGGCGACGCGGACGGCAACAGCAGCGCGGGCGGCGCCTGCGGCGTGAGCTCGGGAGACGGCGGCGGCGGCGGTGGGGACAGTGAAATCGCGACGCTATTCTCCTCCTTGATCATATTTCCTCTAATAGACTTTTGATAATAGCGCGGCAAACGTATTCTACCAATATTCTTCAAAATCCGTAACCATTCAATCCATTTAGTAAAAATGTTATCAGGTATGACGTCATCCCACTTGACGTCACATCGCCATGTGTCCTGAAGCATTATCTTCGCTTTAATCGTGAAAGGTGCCAAAAACCCATAAACATCAAATATCGACATAACAACCCTTAACATTTCCCGTTTCGTGGGTCTCGCCGAGCCATTAATGATGTTGGTAGGAATCCTTTTAAAGGACACGTCAAACCCTAAACTATCTTCTGTAGGAAACCAAATCAGACCAAGGGTACGTTCACCTTCATCTTCCTCACCAATGCTGAACTTCACAGCTGAGTTACCAAGCGCTTCCTTAGGTAAACAAGACAAAACAGATGGGTAATTACTCGTCCAATTCCTTATCTCAAAACCACCTTGCTTATGAATGTAAACAATATCATTAACGAGTTGAATAGCGGACCGTTCGTTATCTATACTATCTATATAGTCGTCGGCGTAGTGTTGTTTACATATTGCATGAACCGCGGCCGGCTTACTTGACTGAAATCTAAGCGCGTTTTTATTCTTGATAAACTGTGCGATGAAAGGGGAACAATTTGCGCCGAAGATGAGTGACGTCATCACAAACGTTTTAACAGGATCAGCAGAACTGTCACGCCATACAAATCTCAGGGCATCTTGATCTTCACGAATAATTTTCACTCGAAGAAATTGATCTTTAATATCAGCTGATATGGCTATTTTATTTTCCCTAAAACGTAACATTATTCCGTACAAGGACATCAATAGATCTGGACCCTTTAACAAAAAATCGTTGAGACAAACACCATGGCTTCGGGCAGCAGCGTCAAACACAAGCCGCAACTTCTTTTTATTAGGATTATCGACGCCGAAATGAGGAAGATACCACGTTCTCGGGGACGGCTTAGGCGTAGTTAGTTCCTGGGCGAAATCGTTTTCGAAAAGATGATGAACTCTTTCAACGTACCTGGTGGCGAATTCTTTGTTGCTTTTCATCTTACGTTCCACATTCATAAGACGTCTCTTAGCATTAGGCAACGAATCAGGCATCTTACAGTTCGCATTTTTCCAGGGCAATCCAACGTACCATCTTCCCTCTATAAGGGTAGACGTTTTCTCCAGGTGGGCAACCGCTAGAACATCTTCAGCATTTTCGCGAGGTTTGGTGGCTATTCCCATTGATTCCAGAGTAAAAGAACGACGTACTTCTTCCTGAATCTCCCGCAGTATACGTTCGGTCTCTGAAACAGCATCGGGTTCACCAAGTACGAGCAGTGAGGAGTGTGACGCGCTAGCGGATGGTAAGTGAGATACATAACCATGAATACACCACCCCAGCGGCGTAAGCGTCCCGTAAGGTTCATTAGGTTTTCCCTTAATAATTTTTAACGGCAATAACAAGTTATAATTATCCTGACCTATTAAAATATCTGGTTTACATTGTCCACTAAGTAAACAATCTTTAATTTCGACTAAATGTTTACATTTATTAACATCTGTACATAAAATATTCTGAACGGGCAAATTTAATTCGCTTACGCTTCGCGCAGTTAAAGTAAACATGTCACCTTGTACATTAGACACACACAAACTTACGACCTCACTATCGCATACAAGCTGTGTATTGTTCCATGCGCCACATACACGCAGTTTTTGTTTACTACCATGAATCCCTAATCGTTCTGCTAAACCCGCGCTCATTAACGAAACACTAGATCCGTCATCTAACAAAGCTATAACTCTGATAACCCCCTGCGAACTGTGAATATTTATTGGTACAACTTTTAATAAAATCTTAGACAAACAATTAACATTCGTAACATTTTGTACATAAGGTTCAGAATCCGATAATGGTGTTATTGTAACATTATTTAAAGACTCATTAGTGTTTTTATAATGTAGCAAGTTATGATGCGGCTGCCCGCAGTTATCAATATCACAGGTAGGCGCGGAACAATCATTCTTGTTATGACGAGATACTAAACACTTATAACACAATCCGCATCGTTTAATGTAATTCCAGCGATCTTTGCGCATTGACTTTTTAAACTTTTTACATTCTGGCAAGATATGTTTACCTAGGCGACAGAATTTACATTTTTCGTCACAGTTTATTGTATTATTTTGCACTAATAAAGTCTGAACGTTATCACTGTGTCTGTACTTACATTTAGAGTCACGCACCGCACTTAATATCACTGATGTTTTTGTAATTTTAACCGCTTCTTCACTAAGAAAGTCAGATAATATTTCGAGCCTAGACTTCTTTCCTTCTACAATCCGTGTATGACCGTAATCACTCCACTTGGAAATAAGCACTGGAGGTAATTTAGCTAGCACTTCAGACGTAATGCTCATTCCTCTGAGGTATTCTTCTTGACCCAAGGCCATCACTGCTGCTACGTAGTTTTTTATCTTAACGGAGAACGACACAATATCCTTGTAGTATTCAGGGTTGACGGAATGAAGCCTCTTGATTTCTTTGATTATCTTTGGTAAGATAACATCTGGCTGACCATATTGCAGCTCCAGCGTTGACATCACAGCATCTGGACAAGCTGAGCTGATAAGAAGAGCTGTAACCGTGTCTCGGGCTGCTCCTCTAAGACATTTCCTTAGTCGCCACATATTTTCTTTGGGCGAAAAACGACAAACTTCTGTGGATTCCTCGTAGGCGTGTTTGAAGTTCAGCCACTCCATAGGGTCGCCGTAGAAGGTAGGCAGATCTCTAGGTGTACACAATCGGCTTAACATCTGTGCGTTGTTTGTTGACGAAGATGAAGCTACAGCAATATCCTTTATCGCCTGTGCCAACTGCTGAATATCTGTAGGTGGCGATTTATCGACCATAACTGAGGGTAGACCTACGGTGTCGCCACGTACTTTTCCCGTATTTTGCGGACGTGGTGATGATGCCCCAGCACGTAAACGGTCATGCTGGCTTTGTTCCAGCCACTGTTCAACCTTTTGTGACGCACTCACTGCGGAATCGGTACAGCTTGCACGAGATTTTTGCGAACATTCTTCCTCTAATGCGGCGAGATCGGCTGCCAGTTTCTTTTGAATAATGTCTTTCTGTATGTTCGCAATAGCTTCTGCTGCTTCCAATTCCAGCTGTTTCTTGCGAGCCTCAAAGGACTTCGTTGTTGAAGGTACCGACGCCTTTTTTGACGATGCAGTAGATTTTTTGGCGACGGTTTCTAATTTCACACTGCCACCTGCGACACTGTACTGCTTACTAACACCTGCAGATCCTACTTGATCATTTTGTAGTCCAGATGGTTCTCCCTTGGTGGATTGTACTTGCAACTGCTTCTCCTTTTCCTTTGCGCCACGTGTTTGTACCATTTTGCGTGACGGTGGAGTAGTGTACATTCCAACAAACCGGTCGATAACTTAGCTGTTGGTTCACTAGATTCGGCTCGAAGACCAGCTTTTGTAGACGACAGGGAGAGGGTTGTAAAAATGATAGGCAGGATATCGATTTGTGACCGCCGCGAATACAAGTGTGTGCCCAGCGTGCGCGCCGAACCGGACTGCCGTGCTATCTAATAGCTAAGGATTACCTGACCCGCGCCCCCCGCGAGCACTACATTCCCCTGTGTCGTCTGGACAAACACTTGCACGAGACGAATCATTTATTTAGACACACAGTAATATTTAGTTAAAAATCAAGACAAATTATAAACTAAGAACAAAGAAATACACAGTATATACTAATAACATACATATATAGTGATACCTAGCCTACCTAAAGTTCGCGTCGCCAACAGATATGATATTATATTATAGATTTTTAAATTAACATTATTTAGTGGAAGTGTGTTAATTAATGTCTGAACGGTTATGTACTAAACAAAATTGTTTACAGAACTTTCAAGTTTCTTAGTTACGTGTGTTTTTAAATCCTAGTTTTATCCATACTTTAATGTTGAAACAATACAGTGAATGTGTGCGTATATCAAAGGTTTGTTAAGCTTGAAGACATACTTCTTTATCCTACGTAATACGGATAGAAATATCTCCGTCATAAGTAGGTAGCATTTGCATTAACCCACAAGCCCGGAAAACGAAAGGCCAATATCCAACGGATACTAATCTGTAACTATCACATTGGCGGGTTGTCGACAACGTGAGGATTAGTGCATTTTACTGGCGACCAGCCAAAGTGCCAAACTAACACTTTTACTTCAGTCCCAAGTGCAAATATTCGTTCACTTACAAAAGTTCGCGCGAATATGAGCCGTCAAATTTGCAAGCTCAGCTTTTGCGATCGATACAAGGCGCACACATTCGCTTAATTGCAAATGTCGTCAAGCGTATTCGTGAGAATGTTTGTATGGACGGCATTATACAATCAATGCTAATCCTCTATCCTTGAGATAGTCGTGCCACTACTGCGAATGTTCCAATCATTCAATGGATTTGCGACGCTGCGATTTGCACAATTTTTCTCCGGTCAGTGATTTGTAAGCGTTAGACTTTAGTGTCCCAATATAGATCCTGTTTTTCTTTCATACAATTTCCATAGAAAAGATTTGCGTAAATAGAGAATTCTCCAAAATGAGAAATATTTTAATTGTTTTCAACTCTTTAGACAAAATAGCATGCGGTGATGCGACAGCAAGCAATAAAAAATAAAACTTCAATTCATACCACCATTTACGTAAACACTGACCATTAAGAAAATAAAAACGGCTTTCCTGAGCGGGAATTATTCGGAATCAAATGAAGTCTTTCATGATAATTGTTGAGCGGACTAAAATGGCGGGAGCTCTTTGCATTTATAGCACCGAAAATGAAAGATCGCGATGAAAAATAGAAATGTAGGTGGAACACGGAAATAGATTGTTGAAAGCACTCCAGTTTACTTCCATTTTAAATTTAAGTAAGTAAACGTTCGTGTTTCCGATAGCTTTTAATGATAAGTAAATTTTTATTTGGTTGTTTGTTTGGTTTGCGTTTTGCTCTTCTTGTTAAATACAGTACCTATTTTCTGTAAGCCATTACATAACTAATATTATAATTACGTTGTGTTATGTGATGATTTGCTTTGCATAACATAAATGATTCTGATATTGCAACTGTTAAAAAATATTTATTTAGGTAATCTGTTATCATATATTTAGTGTTCCTAAAAAGTTGTAGTGTGGCTTGCCAGACGTGCTTACCAACATTAGAGTTTTGACAATACTATTCCTTCAATCCGTTTTTATTAAATTTTCTCCCACTCTTATTTTTCTCATTCGTGCACCTGGCCAACACATCTAGTGACCACAACGTCTATGATAAACCGCTTTGAAATTATATCCAGAGAGTAGAGTAGTATTTTTTTCTCATGTACAGCTTGTAATATCCATTGCGGCTGCCTTGCTAACGAGCCTTGTGAACTTCGACAAATATGGCGGCGTTTTTTCTGCCTAATTTTATGCCAGCCCATCCATTTTAAAATTCACGCGGGAAAATCTACAGTGATTTCTAGTATAATTGTTTTTTTTTTGGGTGTATATTGAAATTGCTTTTGTGATTGGCCAATAGTATTTTATTATATGAATTTGTAACTGCGATAGATTGAAAAATAACAGTACGAGATTACAAGAATGACAATAGGACCTGTTATGTAACATATGGAATGCTAATAAAGATTTGAGTGTTGAGTTTTAACTCGACAAGATTATGGATTAGTAATAAATTAAATAAAAAATATAATTAAAAAGTTATCATCTCTCTCTGCATAATATCTATATTGTTGCTTTCCCAATACAAAACCTGAATCAAATTAATGTCCTGATATTTCATAAGCTATAGGTAATTTATCAAGCAGATACGTACTACTAAACTATCTAAGTTTTCTCGAGTAAACACAAGTTCTGATTTCTGATTTGCAATCAATCTGAGAACAAAACTTTCGTCCTGACCTACCGCTGTTTGTTAGGTAATACTTAATATTCTAGAATTTTCGATCACTTTGTTTGTTCTATATTCTTAGTCGAAGTTTGCTTTGACCTTAGTAATTTAGAAAGTTTGGACCCTATCGCCTTGGTTACTACAATCAAGGTATTACATTACTTGTTTACCCTTTTAAATGTTACTTACTGTTTATAAATCGCGTTGAATTTATTCACTGAAGATCGAATTTCAATTAGATGAGTTTTATCAACACCAATTCATTACACCTTTTTTTAATTTGTTTTTTTTTTCCTGGAATTTTGGCCTTTTAATTAATCTAGCAATTGCCATAAATACCTACACGTAGCCTAAGAAGAGGGTAAGTGTGTATAACTCTACTGTAAAATTGGTTTATTTTGCACTCATTATTAAACTAAGCAAAACATTCAGAAGGCATATCTCGTCGCCCACTTACAAGGAACACTTAAAATTCTTCTTCCCTTTTCTATTTTGACTTGCGTTATTTAGCAATATTTGTTATGAATATTCAACATCTAAAACGATCCATTTCCTGTTTGTTTTTGTTTCCTTGTCTTTATATCTTTCCCCATTAAAAATACCACAGCTCTGGCTTTTTAGAATTTAATCTTCTTATATTTTCCTGTGACCATACGAACACTGTATTTTTACTTCCTTCAAGTTTCACAAATAAATACCTAGTTTATGTACTTACATAAAGTTATAGATATGTTGTAACGAAAAATCTATGAGTACATGGAGTTCAACTTTATATCCTAGGTACTTACTTATAATAAGCACACCGATATGCCATATATCTTTATGATATGATGTCCTTATTTTTTACTAAACTTATTATAAATCCCGGTTATAACCTAGTGGCTTCATAAAAGCTCGCAAATATTTCATTTCGTTTTGGTCGGGTACCGCGCCCTTTAGCGCAGTCTAGTGGTTAGCGTAACCATCAAAGGGTTGTAAGTCGCCCTTATTTCAGCCCGGTACAGGCAGATTTGGACGTATTACCTGTGTGCACAAATGTAATTATTAATATTAGCATTGCCGTGGTAGAAATCTACAATAAATTATTTATGGCAAGCTATTTTCGTTTTGTAGCATAATATTTAATTAAGTCTTTATAATAGATACTAAGACTCTACACAGAGTTGATCCATGTTTTGGTATACTAAATGTAATTGGTGTATATCTACGCGATTAAAAAGCTTTGTTACGTAATGTAATGTAAGGCACAATTGTCATCCTAATTCATAAATTCATAAGTACTGTTTACATGCCTCAGACCTTATTCGTAAAATTACAATTATGATTGTTGAACTTTAAAGCTGAGAACGTATCTATAATAAATAGACGTAAGATCCCTGAAAAAGTGAAAATCCCTCACAAACTCGGGAAAGTCTTGGGCAAAGCCAGGATCTAAACAGATACCTCTCGCTAACTAGTTTGGGGTCAAAGGGTTAACAAGAGGGTTATCAAAGACAACTTACCAAGCTTTGCTTGTGGTAAGAGTGTGTTCATCCCATTAGCTCTATGGGCAAGGTTTAAACTAAAGACCTCTCAATCGTCAGTTAACTTCAGATTGATCCCTAGGTTAAGCAGCCCTTGTCTGTTGGTATGTGATAAGTATTTTCGTACAAAATACAGTAAAAATATTTCTAAAAAATGAAAATTAAAAGCGATGACCTAACGTATTTATTCGAGTTGTAAATCAGGCAGGTATACCATCTTTTCTTTTTGCAGAAAATATCATGAGTTGGTTTTTCTATCATATAAAACAAAACCTAAAACAATATAGTTTATTTGTAGCATCACTAAAACTTCAAGCCAGTAGCCCAAAGCTACAAAATTTATGTACCAGTCAACCTCAAAATTGCTGTGGAAATTGCTCACTCCAGAAAACTTATAAAAAATGCAGCACAGTCGTTTATAAAACTCATCTACCGCAATAAGTGACTTTTATTGCTCTCAAATAAAATGTAAAAATATCAACAGAAGCACTCACAATTTAAATGTAAAACAGATTTTAAATGTGTTGTGTGATGTAACGGTCCCAAAGAAAGTGCTCATAAAAGTTGGAATTGCTTTGCTTTAAAACAATCGCGCAGATCGCTGTGACCGAAATGCTGATGATTTATTTTTATTAACGTTTGCAAAAAAGTGCTGATGAGTATAGCGTAACTCAATTGTCGCGTTAATTCATTGAGATAAAATGCAGTATCTTATTTATTTTACATGTTGGTAAATAGTAATCTGAAGCTGATCGCAGTGTCTTAACAAAAACCGTAATTAAAACATACCTGCAAGACGGCTTATCAAATAAATTACACTCAATAAATATTCCCAAAAACGGCTCTTTGGAAAATTCTGAAGAATCGTTTTGTAAATCTCTTAATCAGCAAAAGCGCTAAATGTCCGCGTTTTACTGTTTACTCAATGAGATAAATACACATATGTTTTAGTTTTCATGAAGTCGTAAACTAAGCCTATCTTAGTTTTTTATGTAGGTCATAACTTATATGAGCGATGTTTTTCATGAATGACTCTCGTAATTTACTTCGCATGCTTGTGTGACTTCGTCAAGGGTTTTCCTCAAGTGAGAAACTTGAATTGAGTGGAGTAGAAAATTCTTATTATAAAGTTACATTTTTTTACAAATAATGTTCTAAAGATGTAAAATCTAGTCGTTAAACCAAATCCGTACATTCTATTTTTGAATGCGAATTTTAGAAAGCATTTCAATTGTTTCATTCGATCTAACGTCAGCTAACGTCAGTTCCACTTGAATTTGGAATCAGTTTTCGAACTGTTGCGGAAAGCAGGCATTTTGTTCTACTCTTTTTTATTTCAAATTAAAACAGACCCGCCATTGGCGTACGTGAAACGTCATGACAAACTTGTACAATTATTTCTCTCCCTCTTGAACTTACGTAATTAGGTACTTTTACTTGACGTATATGTATACGTAGCCGTTTAATATGTGAGCTCATGTTATGACGTCACAGGCCTGCCGTAATTCACTCCTGTTTATTTGCTAGAATGTTTGTATAATTCACACAATTAGAGTAGAGTTTACTTGGGACTATTTAGTCTGTCGACATGTTATGTAATTGTTTCCACTGTATAAAGGGATCTGTACCTGGTTTGGATTTCCTTTGTCCACATATGGGTTTAATGGTGTTTAAAATGACTAAGGAATTCATTACAGCTGTTACGTGAAGATATAATAGTCGGTCGTTTATTATTCGTCCCTGAAACTTCATGTATATTACCTATCTACGTATCTTTTATTAATTTATATGTCTACTAGTGTTTTATATATACATATTAGCTTAGCATATATTATACAAGAAAATAAAACACTTTTACTAAAAAACATTCAGACAAAAAAATGGAGATCATTATTTTTACTTTCTATATTTTTTATAAGCTTGCTTTGTTTCGGCGTGACGTACCCCAGCAGAATAGTCAAAAAACACCTTTCAAGAAGAAAAAAAGACAAAAGACGCATTCAAACCTTACTAGAACCACATAGATTTCTCAAAACGCATATAATATTGAGAGTAAAATAACCATAGATAATTATCTATGGTTGGTAAAATAACCATAGATAATTATCCATGGTTATTTTCTCTTCTCCGTCCGTGCTTTAATTCCTGATAACAGTTAAGTTATATTGCAACTGCAGGCTCTACACGCTTATCTCAGTGCACCTGAAACCTGTAACGACCTGGAGAATCAATTGGATATTATTATTATTAGGTGACCATTTATGGTAGCTTGCGAGGTAATGTACTGGCTTTAGTGTATTCCAGAATAGTGTAGACAATTTAACATATCATGGAGTCAAAAGTTAGGATATAACTGTCTATCGTCTGTTCAGATTTAACGCGCAAGGGCAAAAAAAAGAAATATGTAATCGTTATAAAAAGTATCTTAAACCCAATATATGAAACCTAGAAAGCCAAAAAAAGCTGACGACCATCAAAAACAATAGTTTGATTTTTATTACATCAGCCAGTCTCGTCACATTATTTCACTAACGACTCACAGCCTTACAGTTTGCAAAAGAAAAGACAGCAATAATTTCTTCGTCTGGAGATTTGCCAAATCGTACAGTGTCTACTACGTAATGCCCTAGCATCGCGGAGACGCCAGCCCCGGCTGACGAATATCTTCATAAATAATTCGACAAAGCGTTTCTTTGACTTTGTCTTGTGACGTATGCTCTTTTGTTGTTATATTTAAGCTTCTGAATTTACAATGAGGCTCCAAAATAAGCGAGCAATAACACTGACCTAACAACTGCTATTGAACCACCATGCTATTTTAAGTAACTTCAAATTTGAATAGACTTCAATTCTCGAGCTGCCTAGTGTTGTAATTAAGGTACTCAACGCTATTTTCACGGCCCACGCTTTCGAAATATAAATTTACATACGAGAGCTCTGTGTATAAACGTTAAAGTAAGATATTTAAGTTGATGTCACTGTTTATTTTACATTTCTACATGAATATTTAAACGGATATTACGAATGTCAAGCGTTTGCCATGTTGGTAATCCCTTAAACCATATTTGATACCGTGCGGTTTGGAACATTTTATTTATTTGCTTAAGCGTACACACGCTTCTGGGTTTGTGAGATATAATATACATAAATTAAATGACGAGAATGTAATATGAAACGACAAATACTTAAACGTTTCTCGTGTTTACTGGTTCGGTTCCTGCGTGGAATAATGTTTGACATTAATATGTGTAAAACAAACATTAATCCTATCTTCAAATAGGGAACAGACAGATTAAAAAGACTTGAACATGTAACACAAGCTACATCAATCGCTTTCCTTTTTAACTTTATAACTTACAGTGAAAATATTATGCCAGAATAACAGAAAATTAAAAAAGCCAGGATCTCATTAACGTCCACCATGACTTACAAGAATCTATATCACCAGCCCAAAAATGGGAATTCGAAAAGTAATATCCGGAAAGGAAATAAAGAAAAAAAGGGCGCTGGCAAGTTAAAAGAACTTTGAGTTTTTTAAGTATTTCAACTTATTCGTTTCACAAAATTGCTCGCAAATTTCTAAAATCACCATATTTTATGCAGTACTTAGATCCAAACGAGCAGAAATGTTTTGAAGAGTCATCTGCGTTGGGTTTTGGTCCTCAACCAAAAGTTTCTACTTTGATAAAGATGAACACAAAGTTAATTTGGCAATCCGGTTTCCGATTCCACGACGTTTTGCCTCTGCCAGTGACAAATATCGTAAATGGTGACATCTTTATTTTATCATTCTCTCTAGGACTTTCCCCTGTGTGCTCAGGTGCAGTTAGTGAAAATGTTTGTTGTTTCTGCTACGGTTTAATCCCTTAATTCGCCTTCTTTAAATGTACAAACCCGTGGATGACATTTAGGACAATTTATATCTTGAAACTGCAACAAAAATAGTTTTGGTATGTTGTAGATATTACAATCAGATTCTTTTGTTTCTAGGTCCAGAGCCCGGTGCTGGTCGTGGAGCTGAACCTGAACAGGTTAGAAGGGACTCAGCTCAGAGCCCTAGGGCTCCTGTCTGTGTTCGGCTTCAACATGACGTACGCCGTCAGAGCCCCCACAAACGCACCAGGCCCCACATCCTGCAGTGCTATAGAGTGCAGACTCCTAGGACACTGCTACGCTAGCCAGAACCATCAGTAAGTATTTAACAGTAAAAGCTAAATTCACAATTCAATTTAGGAGAACAATTTGTAATCTGTTTTAAACGAAATCAGTGACCTTTAACTAAAGTTTGGAACTCCTATAACGACTGAGAATTTATAAGACCTCCAAAAGACCGTGAATTACACTCCCCTTGAAAATTACGTCAAATAGATTCTGTACAAATCGTTAACCACAATGTCAAGGGCTGAATTGTCCTTTCATCGCTTTTTATACTGAAAATACGAATATATCGTATTAAAATGACGCGGAATCTCACTTGGAAACCCATTGACGAAGGCAATAGAGCGTGAAAATGAAGTGCAGGGGAGAACAAACGAGTGCTATAGAGCCGATGACAAGCGCGATCCACTCGCTGACAAAATATAGTGGGCGTCATTCACTGTTTACAAATTCTCGTACACGGCAAAAACTCGCTCATAATATAGTGTCGCAGGGGTATTTCCGCGCGGTTATTCCACTAAATTTATTGCTGAGCCCGCAATATTTTCCACATCGCAGGGAGTTTTACTGCTCGTGTTTCGAGGGCTACTCCGGCCCCGACTGCGGCGTGGGCCCGCTGTGCCCGAGGACCTCCAACATGTGTAAAAACGGCGGCACCTGCAGGTAAGCAACCTCATGACCCGACCTCCATCGTTTTGTGCATATTTTCCCCTTCATTTACGAATAAGGAGGTCGCCAGTACCCTTTAATGTTGTGCAATTTCCTTGAAATAACGAATTTAGCGCGGTCCACGGCGGAATTCTCCCCGATATTTGTCGAGGGAAACTTTCGCTCGTTACAAGTTAAATGCACATTACTCTGGAGTGGTTCCGTCCTATTTAAGTTACGTTTTGTTGTAACACTAGAAACTGCGCAATCTTCCGTCTTTTCTTGGGAGCGGATGTTTGTATGGTTTTTATAGTAGTTTATATCATTTGAATTAACATTATTTACATGTTTGGAGTTACGGTTAGTACTTATATCGTAATACAAATAAGAGAACGAAGTTTTAGAAAGGCAGAGCTTGTAATACATTTTCTGTTTCATAGTAAAGATCTGGATTTTATTTCTTTTGTCGGGGCCATATGTGTGGGTCC
This sequence comes from Autographa gamma, assembly GCA_905146925.1. NCBI lineage: Eukaryota > Metazoa > Arthropoda > Insecta > Lepidoptera > Noctuidae > Autographa > Autographa gamma. Next base: position 3,321,763 of record LR989868.1, on the reverse strand, counting down.
CATTTAGCGTTTCGTTGGTAGTTGGCTTGGAAACAAGGTCCTTTTTTTGCGTCGTGTATCCTCAATTAGGTCGGTTCGTTGTTCTAGAACAAAAAAAGGGTTGAAACTCAAATACCAGATACTTACGATTTCGTTGTTTTATGTATTTAGGCAGTTACAGAAAGAGTAATTGGGGAATAAATCCGATTGTAACAAGTTTTATTCTTTTAAGTTCTATAGTTTTTCGAATAAATAGTTTCTCATAGTGCCGTTATTTACGAGCTAAATGTAATGAGTGTGTAATATAAGATTATCTAACTCTAACACTAAAATATGGACTCGCACACAAATAAAATTTATCACCACGCGTGCAACGAGTTAGAATTTTCAGAGTAAATCCGAAATGAAATAGAGACTAGTAGAAAATAGGTCCTGCAAAATATAATATAACCTTCTTTTGAAAGATTATTATTATCTCCGTCTTACAAACTTCGTTTCAAGTATGTTAACGTAATATTTTATCTTGTGAAAGTTTTATAAGATCACAAATGAGTTCACTGTTTCATATCCTGCAACTTTCTTTAGACTACCTTTTAAACCTTCAAGTCAGGTTAATCCGGAACTTAGCTCCTTTTCCCAGGTATTTTTAACTGAGACGTCTAACTGCTAAGAACTCATTGATTTTAAAGAACTTTTAATTATAAAATAGTGGATTAGTTCTTTCGTTTCAAGCGAAAAGGAGATCTTTTTGAGTAGATTCTACTAGAAGATAATTTAAAACGCAAGGATATAAAACATTAAACTATGTGAGGTAAAAGTTTTCCTATTTAAGAAGACCAACACCTGTTTCAGTAAGATTAATGTATGTAATAAATGTGATTTAAAATTCAGTTTTTTTTTTAATATTAGCCGAAAACCTAAGATGACTCAAATAAGGAATAGTTTGGTCATCTTAGTAAAATTTAGATAAATATATGTATATGATAGATATAGCATATATGAAGGGAATATTGAAAGTGGGCATAACTAAACACGTGTGTAAGGATTGTAGCAAGTGGTAAGAAGTGGTCTCTGCCTACCCCTACAAGGGCAAGAGGCGTGATAATAATGTATGTTTGACAAAAAAAATCTCTTTACAAATAAATAGTAAGAGGAAGTTAGCGAAGTTTTATGACGATTCTTTCAGGTTGTAAGCTACTAAGCCAGGCTAATGGGTGTCGCAACTTGTAGATAGCGTTAACGACTTCTTACTTATTTATGGCGCAACAAAAACAATTATAACAAGTATTTTCATCGCTATTTATTTGCTTTAAGACTTTGTTAATGTAAGACCTAGGGTTCTCAAAATAAATAGTATTGTAAAGCTAGTAATTGACGATACATATTTGTATTTACATAGATTCTTATACTTATGAATCTTCGTACGTAAGTAAGTAAGCTCGTGCTTAAAGAAGATTTGTTGTTTTGAAAAAAATCTCTTTCTTTCAATTATCTAAATAACTACGTACTGGAAATTGTATATGTAGGAATTTTCATTATTAGCGATCCTAATTTCTACAGCAACTTATAATAACATAAATAGATGGTAAAAACTAAACGTACTTCTGCAACTTTCACAGTTTTAAAGGATGCCATCCGCCATTGCCGACTTCTAACGTTACAACAATATTTTCTTCACTTTTATCTTTGTTTTCTTGTACCTCATTAACATTATAAGTACAATAAGTTACTAACAGACTGTATGTGCAGACAGATGGGTCCAGCCGCCGTCAGCTGTATCTGCGCCCCGGGCTACACCGGGGATCTCTGCGAGTCGCAAATAGCCGCTCCCGGTAAGGTCTAAATAATATGTATATTGTTTTGTAAGTCATTAGTTTAGTTATTTGTGACTTTACAAGATATGTATGGTTACGTGGAAACAATGTAGGTAAGAATGCTTTGAGTGTTTATAAAATTGTACACAAAATATTATTGGCCTACATTGGTTACAAAAAGTCTGAGAATGATCATGTTAGCCTTATACCATAATATTTATCCGAGAAGTATATGAAGGCGACATTTAATATTAAGAAACTGTAACGTTATATACACATGGTAATACTAACATTTCTTTTGCAGACAAAGAACAATAAAATACACACATTTTACATATTCGGAAAAACAGACATAGCAAAACGTACTCCGCAAATAAGTAATAGTTTTAAATTACCATCAAATAACAGTTATACACAACACACAAAGCCAACTCAAGTGATTTAATGAATACCAAATTAAGAGTACCTTTATACAGTCTTAATGGCTATTACTTAGTTCATTCAACATATCTTCGGGCTATAAAACACTTAGTCCGATGGCTCCTTTGTCGCCTAGCAACAGGTGCCCAGACACATTTAACTGTGTAAAATATTTACTTTACTAACACTCCCAACTTGTTTGAGACGAATGTGAAGTTTTATTATGTATGGAATACATCAACTGTTGCTACTTTGACTTAATTTTATCTTATTTGTAAACTTCTTTTGAACTTGCTTAAGGAGTACAGTAAATATTTCTCCATCATTAACATTATGTTTGTATTTCTAGAATATTTCATCCATTCTTTCAAGTAATGTTTCAATGCAAAGTGTACAGTACAATTTAACACAACTTGGACTAAAAGAGAAATCTTCAAATTATTAATCCTACTGACGCATGTGAAATACGCCTTATATACTAGATACACCTACCAACCATACAAAAAGCATTTCCATGTAAGGTTACCATATAGATACCAACATAAGGGCGAGAAATAAGGCATATGATGTTCTCCGTAAATAGAAGCGAGCTTAAGCCTAATACATTCCTTTCCCACTCGTACACAGTTACACAGAACACTAAAAACAGAACTCGCCCATTTCAGTAATGACCGCCAATTTTAGCGAATAGGCAAAATTAACAATAGTCTGGCAACCCTACGCCAGTGTTTACAGCCGTGCCCTCAAATATCCCGCGATCCATCATCATTACGCAGCCATTCCCCGAATAAGGAGGCCATTTCCCAAAAATTAATAAGGATTTCAAAGGAATACTTCACTTGCAGCTTAAGTCTTGATTGGGTATTATTTGACTCACGCGTCTAACATTTTAGTCGTAAAAAAAATGCAATTTTTTGGTTGTTTAATGATATTTATACGACAACTACACGCTATAGTAAGGGAAATGGTTAATCAATAATCGTGTAAACGTATTTATCGCACATGAAACTCACTGTCAAAAAGATCAGAGTTATTTAAAATTGATAGGTCAAAAAACAAGAAAATTTGCGCGATGCATGGTCCAAAATATTTCTTTATTTAAGTAGACCAACAGCATTTCATATATTATTATATGCATGCCTATTATGGGGAACGTCGTTAAATGTTGTAAAACAAAGATACTTTTTCTAATAGTGATCATTTAATTCGCACCAAAAAACACCTAAGAAATAAAGAAATTTAAGTTAGAAACTTAATCTAATAAACGTTCCATAAAATTGCGTCCAACTTCTATTAAAGAAAAGTAAAGTTAAAACTGAAGTATAATAAGAGTTGGGACGTTAATGCAATTTAGGTGCATTCTGTTGCAGAGTGCGGCATAGAGGAGTGCGCTGAAGTTTGTAGAGAGGGGACCGTCTGCGACTGTAATCCAAGGGACACAGATTTTTGTAAGTATACCTTGTTTTTAATTCCTTTACGTAACTCGGCCAAGGGATTTCTTCATTCGGACATTCCTTAATATAGATGGAGCTTAGATATTTTGAAGGGTTGCCGCTACTTTAGGTCGTTTGTGGAAAACGCTGGTGCTATGAGTAACGGCATAATAATATAGATATTAAAACCAAAATTTTGATCATTTTGGTATTAATATATTATACGGAGAATACGAATTGCATCGGGACACCCATTTCAATAACTTTAGTCGTTAAAGCATGATTGATTAAATAATTAATTAGACAAAAATAAATCAATAGGTTATTTTATTTTCCTCTTTCTGTAGATCTGTATTTGCAATTGTGATAATTTTCATTACTGACTGTACCTCAATGATTTTATTACATTTAAGTGGATACTCAACGTATTTTTTTATTTTAAACAGCTTCAGCACGCTTTGAAACAAGACTGCAGGTAGTGGACCAACCAAGTGTCAACATATCTCAAGAAATAGTCAAACAGGTACGGAATTAAGCATTTACTGCCATACTCATAAACAATGCATACTTATTAATTAATGTTAATGACCATCAATTAACGTTAATATTGATGGCCATTACTGGTTGCACACAGTTTCAGAGGTTGATTTATGATGTATGTTTTTACCTACTTATTTTAATGATACCTGACACATTTTTTACCTATGGTCAATGTTATTAAATTTCAACTTTCCTTTTCAGTTAACAAGTTATTTAAAGACGTCGAACATTACATTAGAAGATGAAATAGAAATTTTAAATATAAGGTGAGTGTTTTAGTACATTATTTTCTTATACATTGTCTTTTGTGGGTGTGGTTGGATTTATGTAAGAAACAAAAATAGTTTAAAAGCTCTTTTAATTTGATAACACAAACATGGTGTGCTGACTCCAATTAAATTGGGAAAGAGCAAAAAGAAAAAGAAGAATGTAATCGGCTATGTTTTAGATATACTGATTTTTATTAACTGATCTGTCGCGGCTCTTAACGAGACTAGAGTGGGAAGGCCTTGGGTTTGAAAAAAAAATACCGAGTAACGTTCTCAACAAGGTCGTTGCGTGTTGGGCCCAAGGTCGTTGTGTCCACGTAAGCCTTTCAAAGGATCGGGTATTCACATTACTGAGGATAGTCCGCGAAAAATAAGAGATAAATAATAATATTATGTATTACATTCTCAGTTCCCTAGAATCTAACGGCGCCCGCACAGTATGGCTGCGGGTGTGGGGCGCGCGGCGCGAGGCGGGCGCGCTGCGGGCGGCGCTCGCGCGGCTGGCGGCCACGCGCACGCGCACCGACCGCCTGCGCCTGCTGCCCGCCACGCTGCACTTCGACATGCAGCCGGCGCTTAGCTTGCATGTAAGTGCATTTACATGCATGTGCTTTGAAATTACTAGGTTATACGTAAATACCTATGAATTCGACAAAAAAGACCTTAATGTATTTTGTATTTTTTCTTAAAAGCGCAATATGCATTATTTCACACTTATTGTTGGTTTGGTAAGGAAATACGAACTTTAATTAAACAAACGGTTTTAAGCATTAAATAATAAATTTAAATTAGGCTAAGTACCTACTTACCAAATACTTATTTTTAAGGACTTTTGAAACAGCGCCCTTATTCACCCCCTCTACCTTCAGTGTCATAAGAATCCAATTTCTGAACTACTTAACGTAATTATATGGTTAATTCACAAACCCCTTATCTTAAGAGCCTAAAGATACCGTCAATCCCAATGAAGTGAAATCAACTAAATACCAATTAAAGGGCCTTTGGGATCCAGGAATCGCGGCTTGATTAATACCGCCATCAAACAGATAAATTCTTAGGCAACCGCGAGTCTTGAAAAACTGTCTCAATCAAGATCCCGAAACTTTACCCAAGTGGGTCCAGTACGGAAACCCTCATTTTTCCTAACAACTTCGCAGACATCTTTCAAACTTTAATTGTTTTGAACGATTTGTCTACAAACGATATGCTATGTGCTATGAGTTGGATGGATTCTAAGTACCATTGAGTATACACGACGGGCATGTTGGTCCAGTGGTTATTGACCCTGACTACTGAACCGGACATCATGGGTTCGATTCCCACCCACGACAAAATGTTGAGTGATGACCATGATCACTTGTACTTTTCAGATGTAATTTAATAATAATATGTATGTATTAAAAAGTATATAAGTATGTTTATCATTTATCTGATTGCCATAACACAGATTCTACCTGCTTTGAGACCAGGGGCCCAAGTCTGCTATTTACACTCGGTTCAATGTCTTCATAGTGGCGTGCCAGCAGAGCCATTTTCGGAAAATTGGTATTCTACTAAACGTCAAAACGTCAAAATTGCGCATTGGAACGATTCGGTTCAATGTTCAACGACTGTGACCAATAGTTCATACATTTGGTACAAATTGTAATGCGCAATTTTGACGTTTTGACGTTTAGTAGAATACCAATTTTCCGAAAATGGCTCTGCTGGCACGCCACTATGAAGACATTGAACCGAGTGTAAATAGCAGACTTGGGCCCCTGATGACCGTGTGTGAGTTGTCCTAGGATATTAATATATTACTCGCTTGCTCTGTAAAATTAATAGTTTGGTTTTGCTAATCCGCTGTTGGGACACGGAATATTTGGTAAAACCGCGCCCTGTTGTTCAGGGATCCCCCGGGATGTATCCCGTATGTCCGCTAATGGATGGATACATTGAAACAAGGATTGAGTAACAAATAAAACGGACCTAAACTATTATAAACTAATCACCAATATTATGTAGTTTCATAAACTTATAGTTCGGTAGGATTAGTATCAAAAGGTTTCGGTTTTTCATAAATAGGTAAATGGATTAATGATTCTTTTTTTTACTGTTTTTGAAAAAAAAAATGTGTATTTATCGACAACTGTTTCACAGCAAATCGAAAATAATGCAAACAACCCTTCCTAATGCATTATGGTTCAAAAAGTCAGGACAATTAAGATCACATTCTGATTCAAAATGCAATTAAGAAATTTCTTTAATCTCCGAACTATTTGGTCCACCCTGTACAATAGTTTAGTCAAACTAAACCAAAGCAGTCGGCGCCAGTTAAGCTAAGCCGCTCGAACGCAGCCGAACGCAGCCCCACTGAGAGCCAGTACCTAACGAAGATCAGCCTCTCTCGGTGGCATCCGCTTTTGGCATCAATCCAGCCTTTTATGTGCCGCTCATGCGATTATGCAGGATGTGTTAATTAAGGATATGTCTTTAGGCAGAAGTGGAAATTTAGGACCCTACATATTTTTTGACTCGAACTTTTCTGATAGTAAAACTATACCTATCTGACACGATAATTACGTCATGTTTGAACTGTGTTTCATATACCTATTAAATAAAATAGCTAATGCACAAAATGATGTCACTGAAAGTCACTTCAATTATAGGTAAGACTAACTAAATAATAAGCAAAAATGAACCGCCTAGATGTCCAACTAAATGGCCAATATAACATGACATAATCTACAAAATATATCTAAAGTATGAACTGGCTAGATATACGAATTAAAATCTGATGTAATTTGAATAGCTCACGAAAAATTAAATAAATCTTAAAAAAAAAAACAGACAATATTCGCAATCTTTTCTTATCACTGACGCTAAACTCCTCAGCTCTTAAACTATACAAAGGTAATATCTTAACAACACCCGTGGCCGTGTGTCAGAGAGCCAAAAGTTGGAAAAGTAATTACTTCGCGCCACGCTAGACGTTCCCCGGTCATCTTATTACATGAAATGGGTGGCTGTGATGAAAAAGTAATGTAAAAATCTTCGCGGGATTACTCGAGTGTAGTTTAAGAGCTCGGACTGTGTTTTTGATGAACATCTTGAAATTGAGTAGACGGGTGGTAATTGCATTATTCACTCCAATCCTTAATAACTTCTAAAGGTTTTTTATAAGCAGTAGTTCTATTCTTTAGCTATATTTTTTGTTCATTGTTGCAAAATGTAACAAGTTGTTTTTTATTGTTTTGTTTAAGCAATAATTTAAACATAAATGGACAAAAAAGTGTACAATTAAATAAGAACCTCCCAATCGCCCTTTTGAAGTAATTTATAAACAAAACAAACAAAAATAATTATGAAGTGTCATTGCTCATTGATCAATGGCAAAGTTTTTTTTAATTACTTAATAATACCGTAGTAGGCTTAAAACGCATGTCTTGAATTTTATATAAAGCAAATATATTTGATAACAAGCGATAAACAAAATCTACAATACGTACTCCTATCATATTCGTGACATGAAAATAAAACAAAGTCAAAAGCAGTCAATGCGAACGTGACTTCATTACTTTTTGTGAAGCATACTATTTTCCATCGGGGAATATTCGAGGTCAACTTCTTCCAGCTATTTTTAGAAGAGGCACATTTTGGCCCATCCTCCCTAACAGGGGATGCCAGACTGAACGCTTAGAGTATACATAAGAAACTCAAGTGAGCCTATCAGAGTTTGAACGTAGCACTAGTGTGAACTAGTTTTGTCGTGAATTATGTATGAAGCTTTAAAAAAGCCGTTTTAAAAAATCTATTTAAAACACTAATGTTATCCTAACAATGTCAAAACCATCGATATTTTCGTATATAAGTTTCTCAAGTGTAAATCAGTTAACGAATGTACTAGATACAGACTAAAAACGGCTCTCGCTTGGACTAGTGGAAACTAGCGATAGTAGCAGTCTATGTATATGTTTAGTCTATGACTGAACGACACACATATTTGTCCGCCATTTTATTAAGGCGGGAATACAGAATGCCTACGTAAAGCATTCCTTACATTATATAAACATTCTTGAAGTTTTGCGGTATTTAATCGAAAAAGTTTCAGGAAAGGTCGGAATTTATGCTATTCTGGCTAGTTTGCCGCTTAGTTTGGAGAAGTGGTATTTACCATCGCTTGCATAATACCGCAAAACATACACGTACATATTCATAAACTTACTTACGTTACTTTGTTTAATATTTACATAATTATTCCGTAAATTAATGAAAGTAAGATTTACCTTTTAAAATAAACCTTCGTATTTTTTTCTATTATTTGAGGATTAAATCTTTATTAAATAATCTAGGTAGATAAGATTATTATAGCTAACGAATTCAGAACAAAACACAGCCTACCACCCAAAATCTAAATTAAAACCTGCCAAAATTACTTCAAAGGGGAAAGAAACAAAAGTCTTTGTTCAGTGCCAATATGGTGAAAGTTTAATTATTTCAAATGTGCATTAGTTGGCGTGTGAACGGGACCTGGCTTTGTTCCAGCCACGGCCGCTAGATGGCGCTCATTAACCTGGCTTAGCACTTTCTTTACGGCACTAATTGTTTGGGACACTTTAACATCGTTACATGGCGATAATTCCGTCTTACTGAGATTTATTTGATACTTCGTGTTAACGAGTTTGTTAATTGAATTATAGGGTTAAAAGAAGCTTTCGTGGTTCCTTTTAAACGTAAATTATTTTTTAATAAGTTCCTTATATTTAAATCCTTACATCAATTGTAAATGTCCTATACCTACTAGCCGAGACTCAAAGTATTCTCAAAGGGTCAGACGTCAATTTTAAATAGCTGAAAATAGTATTAGCAATTAAAAAAAAAGGTATACAACTTTTATCGAAACATAGTATTTATAACAATCAACCCCGCACGTGCTTCAGAACGCCGTATACATCTTACGTAAGAGAATATCTTACAAATAACGACATAGGCTTAACCCATAAATAGCAACAGACCCGCAAAACATTACAAAACAGATATCTTCGTGATCCTACCACAATAAAAAATAAACAACGCGCCTTACATGTTAAAGTGGCCTAAGTTTCTTACTCTAGCCGAAGCCGGGCAAACCGTAAATACGGTGCGAACGTGCAAACCATGAAAAACTGTACACATACGGGCAAAAAAAATATGTAACACTCTCCAATGTAATTTGATGTACTTTTCCATCCCAAATTCTTCTTCTTTTCGAGTCCATGGTAAACTAATTTATTTAAATCTAAATACGCTGCGCCCAGTAGTTGGGCCACACCAACTGCAGCGTCATTGGCGAGGTTCAAGTCCTCCAAAGTGCAGGCGTCCGGACACTCGGGGCATCCTAAATTAGTGCCCTATAACTTTATGAAGATATTAATGACAACAGTTCCTTAATCATGTACGTATTTTTTTTATTGAGTTCCAACACAAAATTGATTGTATTTGGTTGAAAATTTCGCTGTGTATAATGTTTTTGCTCGTGAGTGTACAGTCCGCACAAAAAGGCCGGTTCGCAGTTTTGTTGGGAGATGACGTGAAATATCTGTGTTCAGTTTGTGTTGCAATACTTTGTCTTGATCAATGGTTGTTGTAGCTATAGCTTTGGGTTGGTTTATAATTCTAAATACAAACCTTTGATTTTTTTTTTCATATATTGATTGAAGTTCTAAAACATAATAATATATTAGCTTGCTTTCCCAGGTATTATATTAATTTAAAAAATATTGTGTTAAAACCTAATTCTAAAACTGGGATCTAAAATCGCCAATCTGCGAATGAGCAAGCGTGGTGATTGATGCTCGTGCCTCTTTTTGGGAAGAGGCCTGTGTCCAACGTTAATAGGCTGGTAAATAGTCTTATTTTCCTTAAACTCATGTAAAGTGTAAAAAGTATATGTATCGCTGTATCTTTGCTGAAAGAATAAATACGTTAAATTAAACAATCTGTCGAACAGAGATTAAAAAACAGTACCTAACAAAATAAAACAACCGATGCATTTGCCAATTTACTTCAACAAATTGAGCAGAACTTGCAGCTTGAAACAAAAATCCGGGAACAAAGTTTAACTTGATAAAGTTTTGATCGATTCCTTTCAGCAGTGTATTTATTGAGATTGGATCCACCCTGCGGGGATTTCTCTCACCCAATCATAACAGGGATAAGCTTTACAGACAGTTTATTTTTAAACTGTCGCCGCATTGCTGTAGTTTTTAACTGACTTAGAGAGATTGAGATTGCGGTGGAGAGGAAAGCTCTGGGAAAATACATGAAGCTATATAAGAAATTTCTTAAGTATTTACACGAACACAATAGTGTAATTCGTAGTTAAGAAATAAATATTTGTGTCACAGGAGGGATGTAAATGGTTACTTATTATCGACTTGTCCCATTGTGGCAATAATACTAACCAATAACTAATATTTTAGACATAGAATACTAAATTAGGTCGGTTAGTAACTGCAATTTGTTATGAAACATTTAGTTTTATTATTTGGATCCAATTTAAACCAGTAATAATATGTAGGCACGATAAAACATCGATACAAACGACGATCTCATAGCTTGCATTCTGTTGGTAGAGTCGTGTTACTTAAACTGAAAAAAAACGATGTTTTATAAATAAAATAATGTATACAATCAATGATATTCTAATAAACAGATATGTTATACACATACAAAACAATCGAAAAAAGTGTTCCGCGCAGCAGCGGCAGCTGACATACATGTCAAAATTATACAAAAGAGATAGCGCGATAAAACCCATAAGAAAAAAAGAGACAAATAGATAGTTGTTGAAACGCAATACGTCCCAATTAGGACGTTTTCGAGTCTTCACGATTGCACGCTTATAACATATCTGTTTATTAGAATATCATTGTATACAATAAAGGTTCTAATAGATTTACGAAACATAAAGTAAATGTTGACAACTTTTGGACGAGTTTTTACATTCCACACAACTCGCTTGGCACGCGTTCCGAAACTAATACCATTTGTTTAGATGGCTGTCGAGTGCGTTCCGAAACTTTGTTTTAGTGGCTTTTACTGTTTTCAACAAATAACAACCCAGTTATCAACCCTTGTTATGATAATCAAAATTTTAATTCCAATAAAAACTAAGGATGGCTGTTAAAACTATTTATTTTTATTCGATCGATCTGTTTATGTGATAAAAACTTTGTACCTAATGCTTTTGCTTTTTATCATCACACATCTACTCAGTGTTACTTGACCTACCCTAAAGTTTTCTATAGAATGTTAGGAAAATAATGTATTATTATATACCTATATTGTGTAGACTGCCTCGTTGGCCTAGTGGTGCTAAGCGCGACTGCTACGCTGGAGGTCTTGGTTTTGATTCGCTAGTCGACCAAGGTGTTATTGGGTTTTTCTATGAAATTCTCAGTAGCAGGTCGGAGTTTGGATTTGTGCCCGGTAAGTGGCAATAGTCTCGCCCCCTATTACATGGAACCTAAACATATCGGCGACATGTGGGTGTACATTGGTGCACCTCTGCCTACCCCTTCGGAGATACAGGCGTGATGATATTTTATGTTATGTGTATATTGTGTGCGCGCAACAGGGCCGTTATCCGGAGATCTGGAAAGTTGGTTTTGCTACTAGAATAAAAACATATTTAATTTAACTGGTCTACATTTATGTTAATTATTTTTGTGGTCAGTAAAACATTGTTTTGCTACAGTAAGCAAGCATTGAGCATACAACAACGAATCATTCATGTACATTATGTACAATCACGCGCAAAAATATGTAAACATTAAGTGGAAATACAATGTGCTTCCTGGAATATTACAGGAACATTAACATAATGTATTTTAATGTGTGGTGAGTATTCCCACAACATATCACTAATTTAATACTTCGCCAATTAATATAGTCCATTACATTTGCTAAAGTATTTTTAATTCTCGAACCAGGAACGAATATGCATAATGCTACTTCTGAGGTTTATAGCCCTAACTTTTTATTCTTATTTATACTCTTAGTTTGAATTTGTGCCCATAGTGCCCATATTTGTAGTTAGTGGCAATAGGCTCGCCCCCTATTATATGGGACCTAAATATACCGGCGAACTGTAGGTGTACATTTGTACACCTCTGCCTAACCCTTCGGGGATACAGGCATGATGGTATGTTATGTTTTACTCTTAGTTCGGTTTGACTTTTTTGTGACATCACAAATAATATTAAGTACCCACATAGTTTTATACTAATTTATTATCTTGTTCCCTTGATGTGCGGGTGGATTGAATTTCACATTGATATGATCATCATCATTTTTTATTTCTTCCATTCGGCCCGAATAATAACTATTAAAACATCGGGAACGGTGAGGTCCTCAGACTTTATTGAAACAATATTTTCTTATAGAAAATACCAACTAATGTAAAAGGAGTTTGAACCTTCCCCCTTACCCAACACGTGTGCATTTCGCTCGACGCTTGACGGCGGGTGTCTGCGACAGAGCCGGTGCGCTGACTTGGTCCTCAGGCCGATGGCCAACTATTTTCTTAAAGAAAATCTTGGATTCTTTCGCAGGCTCTCGTGGTGAACCAGCGTCCAGAAGTATGGGAGGGGTCGGAGTTCATACTGACCTGCATGGCGTACGGGTCCCCGAATATAGCCTTCACCTGGTATAAGGACGGGGTCAAGATCAACTTCAACGGGACCACGAGGTATGAAAAGTATGTAGACGTTTTATTTTATTTTTTATTATTTTTAAGATTTTTTATGTTGGATTTTTTAGCGTTTTGTCGTAGTTTTCTTTTTTTTCTGGATTTTCTAGTAGTTTTAATTATATCTTCAGGACAGTGTAATTATACGTAATAATAATTTAATAACCCAGCCCATAAACGTCCCACTGCTGGGCACAGACCTCTTTCCGTGTAGAAAGGCACGAACATTAGTCACCAATATTATAAATAGTTTCGTAATATAATTTATTATTAAAAAGAATTGCTCGGTTGTTCAACTCAAAAGCAATCGCAATACTATACTAACGCGAAAAGGCAAAAAAATAATCGTCATAAAAAAATCCGTCCCGTACACGGTCCGGACCGGACATTACTTCCGTTAATAGACTGGCGCCGCGGCCGTCGAGCTAACGAGCCGGCACGGAACCGGCACCAAACGGTCACCCTTCCAATTACCGGCGACTGTTATTTAACCGCACTGATTAATCGGACGGCTTCCACTCTTCCTGATGGCTCCGGTCATTCAAACGGAATCCAATCTGTTATGCTAAAATGAACCTTATTACCATAGCATAGGGAACTCTCTCGGCTCTTGTTGGGACGCTAAACACTGATTCCGCTTGAACGTTCGTTTAATTGTTTTAGGGTTCAACCGTTTAGCAAGCAGTTGGTTTATTTTATGAGATGTAAAAAAAAATGATTTTGTTAGTAAATCATAACAATACATCCTACTTAATGATGGATGGCTAATTAGAATTATAGAAAATTATTAAAACACGAATAAACATCAACATAATATAATGATCCTCGACTTTGAATACCTATTTTCATGAAACTTACATTCTACTGAAAGTGATCGTCAAGATTTTCAGTAAAACAATATTCGAGATAGAGTAGATAGGTAGGACTGGTAAATGTTTTCATTAACCATCGTGTATAAGGATAGTCCCTTTTTTTCCTATAACAAAAAAAAACGTTTTAATAAACAACTAGATCCAGTTTATTTTCAATATGACACACTCTACACATCATCATCCTCAATTCCAGAGACATTTGGACCCGCACGGTGGCTGAAGACGCTCTCGGCCGTCGCATGTCGGTGCTCGGTATATCGGAAGCCAAGAAGCCGGATGGCGGCAAGTGGTCCTGTGCTGCTGATGATGCTGGCCGGAGAAGATGTAGAGCGCTGAGGCTGTCGGTACTTAGGCCCCCTGATATACGCCTCGTGCCTTCTACGCTGACTGTTAATAAGGTTAGTAAAGAACTAAAGATTTTTATGGTTAGGTATCGTAGCTCAGTACTCTCAGCAGTTTGCTTGGAGAAGAAACACTTCAGTTCTATTGTTGATCTTAATCTAAATAGAAAATAATACACCTGACACAATATTTCAGCTTCAGCTGCGAGCAAGATAAAAATAAAAAATAATCTACTTATTAGTTTAAGATACTTTTGTTTTTTTTTTAATTCTTCTACTACGATTTAAAGCAAACTAAGATTTGTTTTTAAAATGATGAGTGTGCTTGTCAAAAAAACATGACCTTACCTACTTTTATTCTTTAACATAACTTACATTACTACTATAGTATAAACCACATCACCTAATTGAATAATAAAGCCAAACTTGTCTTAAACTAAGACGCTATCTGATATGGAAACTATTCCTCAAAGTTTCTGCTATCTACATTGACGCAGGCGTGCGATCGTTTGAACAGCTAGTGATGATAAATGATCCAACTATCTTATGGACTCATGTCGGTAACGCGGTACTCATTATAACGATACAATTAGGAGTTTGCGTAACAGGCCTTCGGAATGTTGTGTTAATTAAACTGATATTTTGAGAACTGAATTCATGGATGAGACAAATTTTTTGATTAGATCGAGCGTAAATATTGGAAAAGGTTGAGCTGAAAAAAACTTGCTACATACATGCACCCAAAGAGACACGCATGAAAAACATGTTATTTAAAAAAAACTATATTTTTGTGGAGAGCTGCCGCAGTTAGCCTCCTACTTCTTAGTTTTGCAGTGGGCAAACAACTCGCCTAATTTTTATGCATAAATAATCCGTTTCCTAGGGCGACAACGTCAGCATAACCTGTCTGGCGGGTGCTGGGCGCGTGCACGGTGCGCTCGGGTTCAGCTGGGCGCGCGAGAGGACGCTACTCCCTCTGGCGCCGGGGAGGGAGGTGTGGGAGGACCTGTACCCTGCTGGCAGTGTGCTCAAGCTTTATAACGTGCAGGTCGGTGATTTCAGATAAATAAATTATAAACTAAAAAGGGAGCTAAGGAGTAAATGGATTGCAATAGAATTTCTATATATAATTGAATATTTTAATTGCATAGAATAGTTAAGCAAAAGTCACTGTTGCAGTCAAGTGCCATGGTTGCAGTCAAGTGCCAATAGTTATTTTTTGACTAGTTTTGAGGTATTTACCTTCGACGAAAAACAGAACCTGATATTATATAAACAATTCTGCCTCCTTCAGCAAAAAATACAAAAGAATGTGTTCTTTATAGAAATCCAACGAGTTCCGTTGCCAAGTCTCATCAGTCGCCGGTACCAACGCTAAAGGAGTCACGATGTGGGCTCTAGGCAATAATGACGAGGCGTGCCAGAGCGAGGCGTCGCACGGCCTGCGCTGGCCCAAGACCGCGCCCGGCGCGCACGCCTCCGCCACCTGCCCGCCTGGACACAGTGGGGAAACTACCAGGTACATACATGGAGAAAGGAACATTTTACTGCAAATGTACAAGTTTTTTATACTGTGGTACACTCCTAAATTAATATACAGGGTATTACCGTAAGTGCATCTTGATCCAAAGGGGGTGAAGATTCTTCAATTTGACTTCTCAAAACTTCAATTTCAGAAAAACTGATTGTCAATTATTTAGTCATTCTGAGCTGTAATTTTGTAAACTGAGTCCATACCAGATGTACTCTTTAACCCTTTCGCTATTACGACCTGTACAATTTTTATCTTACATTGAATTTGAGAGACAGCATCTTGCAGCCCTTGTTATTATGATTCGGCGCAAAGGAGGAATTATTGCATAATTATACCTTTCGGACTTCGGTTAATATTGAGTTTGCAAAATTTCTTGGATCATGTTGATTCAAAGACTGTAAACAAGTAAACAACTCCTTTCATTTAAAAAATATCCAGTTACCATTAAGTTGGTACATTTGATCAGATTGCTTTTAAATCTTCCCGTTGAGATCACGCGTGCGGAGAGAACAGTCTACAAGTCGAGGTTTAAAGTTTAAAACTTGTTGAACTTACATTGAAAGTTACACGTTAACGCTTGCCTTTTCTAAAGTAAATGTACTGTGATAACGTAGTCGATGTGCGAGTGGAATACCCGTCGGCTTCAATATTACAATAACTTGAAAAACTTAGTTCTTATCTACATTTTAAAGTCATCAATTACACAAAGTCCCAACTTACAAAAATCAGGCTTTTGGGAAATTTTCGGGAAAAAAACTATTTACTAAAAACAGAATTCTGTATTTCAGGTTTTGTGAACCAAAGACGGGACAGCATGGTGTCAAGTGGATGCTACCAGACTTCTCCGGATGCGTAGCAGACTCGCTTAAGGATATTTATGAACAGGTAACTTTCATATACTACTCATGTCTATTGAATGTGCCGTATATTTTTAGATATGTTTTGGTCTGCTTTAGGTTACCGAATTAAGTATAATACTTTATATTTTACACAGCTTGACAGCCTATTTAACCTTCACATCACATTTGCCAAGCAAAAGTGGTGGACCTTAAAAACGTTCTTTATCCAACTGACCATATTGTTATAGTCGTGATAGATACATTCAACCTGATACACCTTAGAAAAAAAATGGACATAACTTGATATTTTCACTTGAAGTTATTTTCTTTCCACCAGTTCATCCGCATCTCGTACGGGTATTCCTGGGGCAACGTATCCGACGTGTCCCGGCAGTACGGCGCCGTGCTGCGCTCCCTCCCCACCCACCCCGGCGAGGGCGAGCCCCCCCTCCGCCACTCCCGTCACATGCTGCAGTACCTCATGTCTTCAGCTTCGCAGCCAGCAGACAGATACCACAGCGCCGAACATCTGCTGAACATTTATGATAATCTGCTGAAGCATCCTGACGCGTTTTTGGATGAGGAGGTAAATAGATTTTAAAAGGTTTCTATCTGTAAGGTCTAGAGCCACCCTCCGCCACTCCCGCCACATGCTGCAGTACCTCATTTCTTCAACAGCTCAGCCGGTTTATAAATACCACAGCGCAGAACATCTGCTGAACATTTACGATAATCTGCTGAAGCATCCTGACGCGTTTTTAGATGAGGAGGTAAACACACTTTAAGAGCTTCAATCTAGTTGTGAGGTCTAGAGCAGCCTTGTGGTACTCCCGCCACATGCTGCAATACCTCATATCTTCAGCTGCCCAGCCGGCAGACAGATATCACAGCGCAGAGCATCTGCTGAACATTTATGATAATTTGTTGAAGCATCCTGACGCATTTTTGGATGAGGAGGTAAATGCAAACATTTTCAAGTTAATTTTAGGCTAAAATTTACTGATCTTAATCAATTGTTCACAAATTGTAAGAGAGAAATCCAAAGTGAGAATGAAGAACATGAGCAGACGGTTAAATGATTGGAAAATGAAATGAATCTCTTAATGTGTTAATCCAATTCTAAAAGTCACGAGATGATACATAAATCATCTACAGTACATTTTGTTTAAAATAAAAACAGACTACCACTTAAAATATCTAGTCCCATAGTCATCAAAAATGCGCATACGGGAAAAATTAATTGTCGACAAATTTCAGCATATTTGTTAGGGCCATAAAAATATACTCGTCCCATTAACCTTAGTAATTTGGCTCCGTGCTCAGGGCGAACGAGCAACAAAATTATATTTTTATGTTTAGGTCGCGATAAAATGAGATGGTACGACTTGATTATTACAACAACGACTTAATAATACTACCAATGTCAAGAGGGCTTGTGTTAGTGAATCGAATTGTATGGAGAGATATATAAAGATATATTTTACATGTTTCTTCCAATAAAGAAGCTTAGTTTTCATGGAGAATCCTGGTCTTTTCAAAAAGCTGAATAAGAAAAATATGTCTATTCTGTAAATAATTTCGATATCGAGCTTCACCCGAGTGACAATAAAGCTCATTTCAAAAGTGAACTCAATGGTCCTTGATTTAGTGTTCAAATTTGAGAATACGTTTTTGACATTCACCGCGGTTTCCGCTGTCGAGATACGAAAAT
The DNA here is from genome assembly GCA_905146925.1 of Autographa gamma. Classification (NCBI taxonomy): domain Eukaryota; kingdom Metazoa; phylum Arthropoda; class Insecta; order Lepidoptera; family Noctuidae; genus Autographa; species Autographa gamma. The sequence continues at coordinate 3,303,298 of LR989868.1, read as the reverse complement.
AATGTTACAGAATAGCACTACAGGTTTTTTATCATAACTCGCTGTGGCAATAAGAAAGGTACGAGTATCTTTGCAGTAATGGTGTTCTTTTCTGTCGGTTCCAAATATATTCCAAGTAATAGCTTTGCCTTTTAGACACTTTCAAAAATTAAATTCCAAAAATAGCTATAAAATATATTTTTTCTTTCAGAAAATTTACGACCTCCAAAACGCGGTAACCGACACAGCCGGCCTCCGCAGCACCTTCGACAAGCGCTACCACGAATTCACGGTCAAGACGAAGTCAGTTCGCGAAGACAATGCTGCCCACTTCGACCTGCAGCCGACCCCAGTCGGGGCCGAGGAGTGGGTGCTCACCTCTGCTGGCGTGGAACTGCTGGCCAGGACTGGGAATGCATCGGTGGTGGCGGTGCTGTACCACAACCTTGGAGCCAGGCTGCCGTCCTTGAGGAGATCTATCGAGTTTAAGTGAGGATCTATTTGTGTTTTTGTTCAGCTTTTGATTTTTGATGCGAAAATTCAGTTTAACTTCCTCATCATGTCCCTACTTTGTTCCATGTTATTTGGGGTCGGGACAATTCAGTATTATTTAATCTACTTTAAATATGTTTTTATGTTGTATTTTGAAATTATTTTTCCATCGGTTTTTACCTATGTTTTTTGATAAATACATTCGACTTGACTTAAATTCTGGAATCTTTATTATATTGCCAGTGACTGATCAATATAATAACTGATATAAGTTACATTGCTGATCATAAATATTTTTCTCTGTAAACACATGCTTAGTGTATTTTGATATTTTAAAAGATGGTTCCTTCTTCTCCTTTTTATACTTTTTCCTATTTTTGATTTTGATTGACTTATTCGTTCCGTCCGGTGGTTGTAGCGGCAACTCTTCCAGGTCTGGCCGCGAGATGGAGTACGCTTTGTCGTCGCAGCAGGTGCAGGTGGCGGCCACCGGCGCAGGAGTCGATGGATCGCTGCATCATACTGTGACGCTGCTGTTCGCGCATTCTAAGAACTATAGTGCTATTGGTAAGTAGATAAAGTAATAGAAACTGGATTGAAATTTTGGGTCTGGTGCCGTGATTGAAAGATGGATATGGGAAGGATGTCTTGCGTTGATGAATGATGGTAAAAGTTCTTTTTTACTTTGTTTTCTGTGCTAAGCCTTGTCAAGTAGATGTCGTGTACCGATTAGCATTTCAGCAATACATGCTTTTTCTTTGCACTGATGAAATACTTATGGACTTTCTCTTCCTTGAAAAGCTGAAAGGTCGATTTCTTACCGGGTAAAATCACCAGCGAAACTTAATCTTAAAAAGCAGCCACTTTTAATCCATCGCGGTTCATCGTAAGAAAAATTTTTTTTTTCTTATCTCTTGCTTATTTTCTCCAGCATCAAAGCTGGCGTGTGGTCTCCGCACATCATCGGAGCCGCGCGTGTGGAGCACGAAGGCGTGCGAGGTGCGCGTGCCGGAGCCCTCGCACGTGGCGTGCCGCTGTCGGGGGCTCGGCACCTACGCGCTCTTCACCATCGCCAGGTCTACGCTAGTGAGTACTCTTGGAATATACAATGTGTAACTGCGAGTAAGAGTGATTTGAGTATCCGTATCTATATGTAGCTGTCGTGTAAAAGCTGATTTTGGTACCCATCATTAAGTGATCTGCTAATCTGATAAAATTCAGCCTGAAAATTTATATTTATCGAAATCACCTCTGTTGAAAAGAAGAAAGTATAGAAATACAGTTTCCACATTCCTGAAATATTGTTGGGAAATATGGCACCAAATAAAAAAGGGGCACCTCCCTTTCTTATTTCCACACTTTTTGTCAACCGCTAGTAATTCTTATTTTATTACTTTTCCACATACAGACAGACGCAGAAAAGGATCTCCGAGGGATAGTGAAGATCACGGTGAGCCTCGGCGGCGCCATGTGCCTGGCGGCGGCCGTGCTGCAGCTGCTGGGGCTGGCGCCGGGCAGGAAGGCCAAGCTGCCGGTGCTGCTGAAGGCCGCCACCGCCGGCACGCACTCCGCCGCCATGCTGGCACTGCTCGAGTGTGACACCAGACAGGTGATGCTGAGCATCTAGCTTTATAGTAAAGGTCACCGTCATAAATTGCGGTATAGAAGGCTGAGGTAGGGACCCTGAAGTGAATAAAAAATGCGGCCCACTTGGATAGCAAATCATAGTAAGTGATGACCAGCCTTTCAGAAACGGAGGCCTTGTGATTTTAGTCTTTAAGACTTCGACATAATAATTATCCCTCTGCCTGCGAAGGAAGTTCATGATATTTCTCTGGGTCAAAAAAAATGTTAACTAACGAATGAAAATTGGGTATTTAATAATATTTTCCGAAAAGTGCATCCTGTCTTTTGGAAGCGAAAATATCATAATTGTTAATTTCAGTGAGAATTTTGTGGGCTAACAGTCGTAATATTGTTTGCAGGAGGAGGCGTGTCCGGGCACGCTGGGCTGGGTGTGCGCGGCGTGCTGGTGCGCGGGCTGCGCGGCGCTGTGTGCGCAGCCGCTGCTGCTGCACGCCGAGCTGGCGGGCAGAGCGCAGCGGGCGCCCTCTGTCGGACTGCTAGCAGGTACTGGATATAACTGTAGCATCGCCTTCATGCATTGTTATGGTTCAGTTTTGCTTATGATGCACTGAAACTGCTTGAGGTCCAGGTCGTTGATATTTGCTTTGCTCGCGTTAGTGGTGCTAAGCGCGCCTGCTACGCTGGAGGTCTTGGGTTCGATTCCCGAGTCGACCAAGGTGTTATTGGGTTTTTCTATGAAATTCTCAGTAGCAGGTCGGAGTTTGGATTTGTGCCCGGTTAGTGGCAATAGGCTCGCCCCCTATTACATGGTATCTAAACATATCGGCAAACTATGGGTGTACATTGGTACGCCTCTGCCTACCTCTTCGGGGATACAGGCGTGATGATATGTTATATTTGTTTTTGTTTAAGATATATTTACCAAATCGGCATATTATATAGAAACAATTTAAATTATATTTTAGCGATTTTGAGTACCTAAATAGTAGATATTGGTAGTAATTTGGATCTTCCCATAATATGCATAATATGTGTAATTTAAGAGCAGGAGTTGATATACAATATGGTACTATCCCCAGGAGTGTGCACGCTCTCCTGGCTGACGGCGCGCATCTGGGGCGGCGCGCCGCTGCAGCTGGGCGCGGCGGCCGCGGTGGTGTGCGGCGCCGGCGCTGCGCTGCTGGCCGCGCTCACGCTGGCGCTGGCGCTCTGTGCCGCCAGGACGTTACGAGCTGTGAGTCAACTACATATTTGAATGCCTTATACACACGTTTAAATAAGATTATTGGTGATTGTTATCTTACTCTTTCCTAGGCAAGTAACTCTGCTTAACTCCACTGAACGTCTTAACAAAACTGTCATAATTATCAGGGTTCTAAAACGGGTTAGATCATCTGTTCCGAAAATAACTGATCAATTAACCAGTCATAAAGCAAATACGAAGAGAAGACGTAGTTTTTTGTTAATTCTATTAAATTGTCTTTAATGAAATCTGAGATCAATTTTATAAAAAAAATATGTCTTTCACACCGCATCTGTCACATGATGTTTTTGCTGAAAGTTAAGTTCATGTTCCAGGTAACCCACAAGCTGCCCCCCGACCGACGCTCGTACGTGAAGTCCCGCGGGCGCGTGGTGCGGCACACGCTGGTGCTGCTGCTGAGCGCCAGCGCGGCGCAGGCGGCCGGCCTCGCATACGCCCAGCCCGGGGAGCGCACGCCCGCGCATGCTATAGCGCTGGCACTCGCCGCACTAGCTAACGTTAGTACACCATTCCATACATACACATAACTTTAAAATATTACATAAAAATTATGATCATAATTTCTCATCACGATAATTCAACATCTCGTGAAATCACATCACGTGACTCCACATCTCGTGACATCACATCACATGACTCCACATCTCGTGACATTACATCACGTCACTCCACATCTCGTGACATTATATTATTATCACGTGATTCGTGACACCACATCACGTGACTCGTGACACCACATCACTTGACTCGTGACACCACATCACGTGACTCGTGACACCATATCACGTGACTAGTGCATTGACATCACGTGACTCCACATGTCGTGACATCACATCACGTGACTCCACATGTCGTGACATCACATCACGTGACTCGTGACACCACATCACGTGACTTCACATCTCGTAGCATTACATCAGGTGACTCCACATCTCGTGACACCACATCACGTCACTCCACATCTCGTGACATTATATTATTATCACGTGATTCGTGACACCACATCACGTGACTCGTGACACCACATCACTTGACTCGTGACACCACATCACGTGACTCGTGACACCATATCACGTGACTAGTGCATTGACATCACGTGACTCCACATGTCGTGACATCACATCACGTGACTCCACATGTCGTGACATCACATCACGTGACTCGTGACACCACATCACGTGACTTCACATCTCGTAGCATCACATCAGGTGACTCCACATCTCGTGACACCTCATCACGTGACTCCACATGTCGTGACATCACATCACGTGACTCGTGACACCATATCTCGTGACACCACATCACGTGACATCACATCACGTGACTCGTGACACCATATCACGTGACTAGTGCATTGACATCACGTGACTCCACATGTCGTGACATCACATCACGTGACTCCACATGTCGTGACATCACATCACGTGACTCGTGACACCACATCACGTGACTTCACATCTCGTAGCATCACATCAGGTGACTCCACATCTCGTGACACCACATCACGTCACTCCACATCTCGTGACATTATATTATTATCACGTGATTCGTGACACCACATCACGTGACTCGTGACACCACATCACTTGACTCGTGACACCACATCACGTGACTCGTGACACCATATCACGTGACTAGTGCATTGACATCACGTGACTCCACATGTCGTGACATCACATCACGTGACTCCACATGTCGTGACATCACATCACGTGACTCGTGACACCACATCACGTGACTTCACATCTCGTAGCATCACATCAGGTGACTCCACATCTCGTGACACCACATCACGTCACTCCACATCTCGTGACATTATATTATTATCACGTGATTCGTGACACCACATCACGTGACTCGTGACACCACATCACTTGACTCGTGACACCACATCACGTGACTCGTGACACCATATCACGTGACTAGTGCATTGACATCACGTGACTCCACATGTCGTGACATCACATCACGTGACTCCACATGTCGTGACATCACATCACGTGACTCCACATGTCGTGACATCACATCACGTGACTCGTGACACCACATCACGTGACTTCACATCTCGTAGCATCACATCAGGTGACTCCACATCTCGTGACACCACATCACGTGACTCCACATGTCGTGACATCACATCACGTGACTCGTGACACCATATCTCGTGACACCACATCACGTGACATCACATCACGTGACTCGTGACACCATATCTCATGACCCGTGCATTGACATCACGTGACTCCACATGTCGTGACACCACATCACGTGACTCGTGACATCACATCACGTGACTCGTGACACCACATCTCGTGACACCACATGACGTGACACCCCATAACGTGACTCCACATGTCGTGACACCACATCACGTGACTCGTGACATCACATCACGTGACTCGTTACATCACATCACGTGACTCGTGACATCACATGATTCATGATTTCACATCACGTGACTTGTGACACCACATCACGTGACTCGTGACATCACATCACGTGACTCGTGACACCACATCTCGTGACACCACATGACGTGACACCCCATAACGTGACTCCACATGTCGTGACACCACATCACGTGACTCGTGACATCACATCACGTGACTCGTTACATCACATCACGTGACTCGTGACATCACATGATTCATGATTTCACATCACGTGACTTGTGACACCACATCACGTGACTCGTGACATCATATGACGTGACTCGTGACATCACATGACGTGACTCCACATGTCGTGACATCACATCACGTGACTCCACATGTCGTGTCATCACATCACGTGACTCCACATGTCGTGACACCACATCACGTGACTCCACATGTCGTGACACCACATGTCGTGACACCCCATCACGTGACTCCACATGTCGTGACACCACATCACGTGACTCGTTACATCACATCACGTGACTCGTGACACCACATCTCGTGACACCACATGACGTGACACCCCATAACGTGACTCCACATGTCGTGACACCACATCACGTGACTCGTGACATCACATCACGTGACTCATGACATCACATCACGTGACTCGTGACATCACATCACGTGACTTGACACTTTCATCATATCTTGTAGCATCACATCACGTAAGCTCCCATGACACACCTCATGTTATCACATCATGAGCCTTTTGACCACCTGTTTTTACATCACATAATTTATTCAACATATTATTTGTTTGTCCAGGGATTAGCGATGCTCATCTGCTACGTGATCCGCGACGAGGAGTGTCTGCAGGCGGCGCGGCGGCTGCTCACGCTCTCCTCCAACAGGGAGTGGCAGGAGTCTCCTGCGGGGGACACCTCACTTAGTTGTAAGTTAATATCTTGTATCTTTGTCAACAAGTTACTTATCAAGATTTATCCGAAGAGATAGCACACATCTAAGTTAAAAATGAAGTGGACCTCGTAACTACTTTTACCAAGTTACTTCTTCAAAAGAGTTTAATTGTTAATTACGATGTTCCAAAACTATACTTCTATTTTTTGAATCTATATTCTTATCCCGTTTTGGGTGATTGATTTAAACGCGTTACACATGTTGATTGAACTTATGCGTCCTTTCTTCCAGTGTACATAAAGCAAGGGGGCGAGGTGGAGAGTCGCGGCGGCGTGGGCGTGCTGGAGGCGTCCTCCTCCCCCACGTCGCCCGCGTCTTCCTACTGGAGAGCGCCTTCGCTGGAGAGCCCCGCCAGGATGCACAGGTAACAATAGCACAGTCTTTGAAAAAAAAATCAGTTTTACGAAATACCTCTGCTCAGAATAACATCAGCCAAGACAGCGTAATAAGACAAACAGAACTAACAATCTCGTTACTCTTATCACGCTGTCTTGACTTCCGGCTTTCCAGGTCTTAAACAATTTGTGAATAACATGAAGAAAGAAAAGGTAAAAATCCTACTATTTTTACAGAAGGCAGTCGAACCCCGACTGCCGCGCGGATATCGTCCGCTGCGTGGAGTACAAGGACGCGCTGCTCTCGCCGCATCGCTACGACACGCACGCCGTCTGCGATCTCATACCCACTGGTACTTGCCACATTCCTTCCTTTTTACAAGCCTTACCATGCTTAGAACCTGCTTAATATCTAGTGAGTTGATGCCCTCGCAGGTGGTAGCAGAGGCGGTGGCGAGGGCGAGTACATGGCGCGCGTGTGCCTGGAGCTGGGCGTGCTGCAGCGCGCCACGCCCCCCACGCCCGCGCCCCCGCTCGCGCCCCCCGCGCCCCCGCTCGCCTGCGCCATGGACTTCGAGCCCTACACGCATAGGAGGTTCGATACCGCCAAGGTAGCTTGTAATACCTTACCTTACTCACCCAACAATACTAACTCCGACTCCCACTTACTAACAACCTCCTTGAGCTTCTTTTTATTAATTATTTATGCAAATCGACAAGTATATTGAGCATTTTTTAATTGAAATGAACAGGAGAGCTGCACTATCTGCGTGCAGTCAAACCCAGACGTGTCCAAGATCCCGTCTCCCCCCATCAAGAGTTGTCTCAAGAAGAGCAAGTCTCAGTTCACGTCCAGCACCTCGCTGCCGTCCATCCACCACGACTGCAGGGACGAGCCCAAGAAGTCCGACATAGACCAGGTCAACAGGGAGTGGAACAAGGCCTACAACAGTCCCGACACTGACAAAATGCTCAACAAAATCTCTCATGACCTGGATTTTTTACTCAACAGGACTCAAACCAGCAAAAACAGTTTAGACCAAATAGAAGAAGCGCCCACTTAGGAGTGAATTATTAACTTAGTTGTAAGTACGCGGAAACAGTGGTGCAATATGCCAAATAGATAAACGAATGTACATATTGTTTGGATATAATCTATGATGAACTAGGTATTATTATTTTGTAATCTATTTCCGAAAGAGAATGAAGTGAATGTGGATAATAATTATGTGTGGTTATGAACTGTTGTATTTTATAATTAATGATTATTGTGCAATGCACAAATGCAAATTATTGTAATGATTTTTATTTTGTATTAATAGACGTACTATCATCTTAATCAAACAACGAACAGAAAAGTTGTAATAAGCTTTTCAAAGATCTACGTAATTTATTTTTAATTATTGAATGCAAATTAATTTCAGTTAATCAACTATTTAATTGTGTTAAATATTTATATTACTGATAACGATTATAAGCCGAACAAATAATAAACACTGTAACAATTTATCTAATAAGTAGGAAATTTTTTCAAAACGTGCAATAGCTGAGAAATAAATCTGTGCAAAATGTGATAACACTTCAAAACCTGAAATAATATATCAGAATTTATTATGCCTTAAGAAATAGAGAACCATAAGGGCTCCCACACATAACTGCGATTCGATGTGAATTTGCAATAATGTGTGGAAGCCCTAACTCAAAAAGAAATGTGATGCGGTATTTTTTTTTTTTTGTTTTGTTGTCACAGTTGCAGTAGATGTTCGTTGCACAGTCCTGAACAAATGTAACGTATACGTAAGAACCATTCCCTTTGTAATAACATTTTGTATAACAATATATTAGGATTCAATACAGTTTAAGGACTCCCTACAATACATCACATTGTACAGGTTTGATTTTAATTACTATATTAATTATTGTCTATATTTTTTTTATCTTTGTTAACCAACAAACAGAAAAGCTTTTGTATGCACAAACATAGAATAATCTTTCTTTTCATTCGATATGTTATTCAAATGACTGAACGTTTCTTAAGGAAAATATAAACCAACTAGTTTATACATTAAGATATTTATTTGTCTACTTAATGTTAATTTACATCACATAGGGTAAAAGATAGATTTTACACGAAAAGGGAGTCCAAACTTTGTTATTGTTACAATTTATATATAAGTTACCAAATACTTACATAGTAAAATTGTAAATAACATGTAAATAGTAACGTAAGATTCTAAACGAATTATATTTTATGTTAAATCGGGTACAATATATTTTTATTTACAAATAAATTTTTTACTATTGATTTTTGGCTTTTATTAAAACCTTTTTAAAATAAATCTTACATCGATATTCCGTATGGCTTACCTTTTTTTATAGATTTTTAAAACGGGTTCCCACAATAAAACACAAATGAAACGAGTAATAAAATATGATTTATTAAAGCTCAACTAGCATAAATAAATAAAAGAAGTAAATAAAAATAAAAGCATACACTAATCGGCAAACGATAGCAATAACAATTGTTCGCTATTATACAATTTTGACACACTCTATACAACAAATTTATACATAAATGTACAGTGACTTTATTACATTGCACGTCGAACAATATTCTGAAATAATTTTATTAAAAATCCCATGCAAAACGATGTATATTAAAAGACCTGATCAGATATTGCAACTGTATTTGTATCATTGTGCAATGAACACAGCTCACTGCTCCTCATCTGTGCAATGCACAAGTAGAATTTATTCATCTGTGCAGTGAACAAGTTGAATATTGATAAAATATGTTGAATGCACAGGTTGAAATGTCTGATTGTGTCTTCTTAATAACGTTTAAATATCCAAGTCATATACAAGACTAGGTACCTAGATTTTGAATGCAATTCGACATTAACTTGATTTCTATACAATATTCGTATTAAATTGAATGAGGCCCGATACTTAAAGTAAAAACAAACGTGACTTACAATGGTTACTTCTTACGAGCTAATAATTACATAGTTAACAGCCATATATCAGAAATATGCACTTAAAAACTAAAACATTGAGAATTAGAGATTTTTCATGCTTTTTACAATACTTATAAAAAAATGTTTTCTTTTTCAAACTTATTACTTTAGTAAAATGATAAAGAAAACATATTTTATAAGTAAAGTTTTAAGCCGACAAATCTTTAATTCGTGAACATATTAATAGCGAATTATTTTTACACAATGCTGTTATTATTTACTGATTTAATTAAACAAATGATATTAGCACCAGTTATTTAGAAGAAAATGAGCCACGTACATAAAACAAATAAGTAACAAACAATGTATAAAATCGTTTTTTTTCTTTAATTTCTCCTCTTTAAAATATTATTAATACTAATAATGCTTTTATACATATTTCATTAATAATCTCGTTAAAAAATGTGAACAGTTAGATGTAACACTGACAATAACGCCAAACGAATATGAGCTTTAAAACGTTGACTTAAAGACTCAAATTACTCCTGATAAGTGGCGAACTGTATAACAAACAAAAAAGTGGCTCACCTTCCTTCACTATTGTTTATTATGTTTAATAAAATACTCAAAGCTTATGTATCGTATGGTTTGCAAATGATGAATGTTTCGTTATTCAGCTGCCTTTAACTTAGATAAGGACTTACCATTAGCAGCTACTTTAAGCTATCACAAGGCACTGATATCGTAAATTACTCGCGACACACACTTATTATATTATTCGTTTATTTTATATTGTAGTAATGTTTTTTGAAACTCTATTATCTGCCGCACTCAAAGACGAATTAAAGTGTTTTTGCCAATTGTCGCATATTTTAAAATCATAATAATCTCCTCAATATCGATGTAACCTATTGGAGTTTCTTGGCGGTTCTTCTCCATATAAATGACATTTTGGAAGCTGCAACTACAGTCAGTAAATTTAACGTTTTAAAAGAGCATGGAAAGGCCTAGTTGAAATAAAAAGATTTAGATTTTGGGTTTGTCCATAATATCGATTTAAGGCTAACTTTTCAGATTAGGCTTACTTAAACCGATACTAAGGGATCTGTTAAGTGAACATTAACGTCTCTGAGTGCGGCTGTAATTAATGAATTTGAAGAGTTATAATGGAGTTATTACTATAGGGGGTTACACTTTTTATTTTTGAATAGGTTTCTAATTTAAGGGTCTCTACTAATGAGAACCACTCAATTTAACTATTACATTTGGCATACAGTTATCAACGAGTTTAGTTACCAAACTATGGTCCGACTATCATATTCAACCAACATTTTTTTTTATATCTACTGCATTTATACACTTACATTCAAATACATATACTATTTACAACATATAAGTATATATTTGTGACAGAGGTATAGTACTGGAAGCTACATGGTTTTATTAAAACCAAATAAAAAAGGTTTTCAGAGCTAGATTTTAGAATTAAGTTTACTGGTAAGAGGAGTTATTTGGAATGCAGGACGCTATAGTTCTTTCAAAATAACCCCCTAGAGCCCAATAAGTACCACTTTGATTTACCTAACTGCTCGTATCTAAGAGAAAATGTAGAATATTTTTATTTGTATTATACAATTTACTATCTACTCTTGTTATGTACATTTGCTCTGTCTACCTTTTTAATTTGGTCTATGATATTTATTTATAGAATCGTCCCCGTATTAACAAATGTCACCTTTAAATATAATAATTTAAATGGACCAGTATAATATAATATTTATTTATCATTACATTTTGAAGACAGTGTTGTGACTTATACTGGTCATAATAAACCAGGGCTACAGGGTGCCAAAAGACAGCATAGTCTCGCGTGAGGTATTTCAATTTTCACTAATCACTCTTCACTAGCTTGTCTGTCATTGGTGGAGAATGACAGGTACACTAGCGAACCTAGCGGATTTTTAACACACTGTAGCCTTAATTTGAATAATTTCAAGTAATATTTGTAAATACAGGAATTTGTTTATGAAAAAGGTGATATTAACTATAGGGTATATGTAGGTATATGTAGTTAGATATATTATGACGTCACAGTTACATAAACAGATATATCGATACGTATAGCGTTCACATTGGCCTACCCTAACAGTACATAGGACAGTTACTTATATTATGCTACGTTAAATACATGTAAATCTTGCCTGTAATCTTGACCATCCACTTAAGGACGGGTTTAACTATTTAGCTTACCAAGAGCGCTTAAAAAAATATTTTTTTATTGGACATTCGATTGTCTGTACCAAAAAAAAATGAAAATATTTACCATAACTACCGATAATTTCAGGACAGTAAATCATAATTTTTTGTCGGCTCCCGCGGTTTAAACGGTTTCTTCAGCTCTTGGTAAGCTCTAAGATACATAATTTATATCGAGCAGATATTTTCTACAAAACAGACAAATTAACATAACATCCAAATTATGTTAATTTAAATATACAGTATGTTTTAATAAAAGCTACATACAAACAGTTTACATAGATCATTAAACTATGAATTACATAACGTAAACTACAGTTAAATGTTATTACTTAGTTTCTGAAGCTCAAACACTTATGAATATTTAGTGCCACAAGAGCTTTAGATCGTTTTCATATTATCCGATACGATATATACGGTATCGAATACCGATATCGTATTGGTATTCGATATCGGACGATATTGCGGCAAGAAAAATGTATGAATCTTACAAATCCGATATCCGATATCGGATCGGATATGAAAGACAGATACATGATTCATACAATTTCTTGCCCCCGATATCGATATCATATCGGTCCGATATCGATATCGTATCGGATATCGTGAAAACAGTCTCGCACTCTACAAATGATATAGGGACGTTTGGTTTGAGTTTGACAACATGTGATTTAAAGTAGTTTACTAGTAGTAGCAATTACTACATGGAATATAAAATTTTACTACACAGATTTATTTTACTGTCCGATACATATTCAACTAGCTATGCCCCGCGGCTTCACTTGCTTTAATTTCCTACCAAGACACATAACGTGATGTTAAAACCAACATTTTCAAAGATATTTTCAATTTTAATTTCCATATTTATACCACATGTTCCCATACTCCTATACATTATATTACTGATATAATATGTATTAATATAATAACATTTTATTATTATAATGATATCACTTTAGACGATGAGTCGCGTGAGGCTGAGATTACTGTATATTAACTATTAAGTGATAATGTGATCTAGGTATTTTTAAATAGGTCATAAAACTCATTTTATACTAAGCAACTTGATTTAATTATTAATTAATAACCAATTTCGATAACCCCAAACTCGGATAGTTAACCATTTGAATTAAGCGCCATTTATGTTATAGGCTTTCGGCCATTTAATGTGATTCAAGCTTACTCCATACAATTTTTATCAAAATCGGTTTAGTGGTTTAGCCATAAATCGTTACTTATAAACAGACAGATTTACAATATTAGATATGGATATCAAATACCTATCCGTAGTGTAAAAGCCTATCTATGGATAAGTAATTAAAAATTGTTGTAAACATTTCCTAAATCGAGAACAAAAAATCAGAACACAATCTTATCTGAAATGATTCATAGATCGATTACCTATGTAGGTTAATTATTATCAGCTGGCAAATATAAAAACAATACATGTTATATTCCATTATTGATATTTTGAGACCGGTCTTAAAATAAATGGCAAAAACATTTAACGAAAATGTAAAATGAAAGACAGTGTTAAAACAAGAGAATAAGAAATCCTAGCTGAGTGCCTTAAGACATCAGCGACTATTCATTTAATTCTTAACACAGAGTAGTATATAAACTATACAGAGTTTTAACGATTATTTCTTCTATGATCATCATCATCATCTGCCTAGCCCATTTACCAAACTATGTTGGGGTCGGCTCGACTTACCGGACTCAGCTAAATACTGATCTGACTGATTTTCGACACATACTATAAAGAAAGTTCTCAAAAGGAATAACTTCTAGAAACGTCTACAAGTCTCAAATATCTTGTGCCCCAGTCTGTTTTATCTATTCCAAAATGTATATAAGTATATACAATGTATTTATGTGTATATAATCATTTAATATCACTTAATGCCCTCACGACTGACTCACCGACTGTACTTGAGTGTTCAGTGCGACGATCTTCAACACGAAGCTTTTCTCACGATTAAAACCATATTATACCGTGCTAGAGAGGGACAGAGCTATACAGAGGTATAGCGCCATCTCTTTCCTCGCCGAATACTCAAACAAAGTTTATCTGTCGTAAAATACTACGTTTAAGAAACAGTATAAGAGTTAAAGGCGATTTAAAAGTGAGTAACGTTTGAATATTCGGTCGTAAGGCTTGGTAATAAGGTTCAAAATCGCAGTTGTGATCGCGGCGACCGATTGCTGTGACGTCAGCACAGCGCAGGCGCATGGTGTTTAGTTTAACCGCGCATACCTGGAATGAGATATTAAGGATATTTATATAATGTTGTTGGTAGAGTAAACGGACAATTTAAGTAAATTATTATGACCTATCGTCGGCTTCTCAAAATAAACGCTTATTGCTTGAAAACGTATACACGTTCTTAAGAGAAGACTTGAAGGAGATACATATACCGATTATTTAGGAATGCTAGCTTTGTAATAAAGAGCAATAAGTAAAATATTTTGTACTAATATAATTTTAATTGATTCAGCTATAAATGCACAAACAAAGACTCGTGCGCCTAATTAGTTTTAGACCAAAGTAAGTTAATGTAACATTGTCTAATATCAAAGTCTATTTGGTAACATTAAATACTCATAATTCAGACAGACACGAGTAATATTGTTATCTCGGAACATTAAATAATACTAGCTGTTATAAAACAATAAAGATAAAGAATCGTGCAGTAGACCATGAAGTCATAAATGATATCTCTAATATTTTTGTTAAGAAATTGAGTGCCAAGATTGAAATGGTTTGATTTGAAGAACATGTTTAAAGACTATACCTTGTCTAGCCGTTTATTTAACTTTTGACAGATCACGCACATAAAGTTTTGTAATTACTTTTGATACCATGAACACTGTACTTCATGGACAGGCTCCGCCCACTTAGAGTTGTGTTATTCGTAGTTTATGACCACAGACTATAAAACGATATTGAAATCAATCGATTTTCGATTTCGACAAAAGAATCGGTAACGGGTCAGGGTATCACTATTTGGTAAAATATTAGAACTGTCAAAAGTTAAATAAACGATTGGACAAGGTATAGCTTGAAATATGTATTTAAACAGTTAATCAATCAGGAAAATAATCTTAACAATAAGACAAAAAATCCGATCAAATCTAGCTCAAGTGTCCCAAGTCATATTGGGATCAAATTAATGTGTCAACGGGTACAGCTGAGCACCGGTATTCAGCTGTGCTTGATTGAAATAACTGAAATTTCGACTTTGACGCCCAATTCATTAACATTCTCTTTTAGTGAAAAATCTTACCAGACGGATATCGATCCGTACTAAAAGAGCTGTATTTTTTCTCTGATTTGATCCATCGGGATCAAATCAGAGAAAAGATACAGCTAGGAAAGTAAAATGAGGTTTCTTTAACACCTGAACCCAAAAGTTGCCTCATTTCCCATATTTTTTTGCGTGTCTACATATCATAGGTCTACACACAATACAGACCTACATGATCTAGATTTAGAAACCAGCAAGTTATAAAATTTGCAACGAACAACACCAACCACATCTCGATCATAAAAATATGAAAAACAAATCTACGTATATTCTAGCTTTATATGTAAGCCGCAATGACGTCAAAGATTCAGAGATTGCAATAAAAAGATGCTGAAATGCTATCACAATAAATGCTCACACATAATTTTGGCTCGTAAATGTGATGGCGGTGAAAGAGCCGTGTCAATCGGTCATAGACACTATGCTCTATATACGTAGAACTATCCGTCAGTTTTGACTGAGTCACCATTTATTTTGAGTAGGCTGGTAATGGGATACCTGAATTGAAAAGGCAATAAACAGGATAAATATCAAGATCTCGCAGAAAGTAATATATCAAAGCTATTGCCAGGACCTGGAGATGATTAAGACATCGAAATTGATAAGTATTCAGAGTCATGCTCCGAAAAAGAAGAAGATTAAATTCACGTAGAAGCTGTTAATCAACCAGCGTTATATGATTAGGTTTTGGTCACAGAAAATACTGCTACAGAATAATGTATATTCTCATTTAGTTCCATACTTGAGTAAAATAAAATTACCTCTCTAGTTCAATGTGTTCTGTGACATATCAATGACCTACTTTTTAGCACTAGCCGTCGGACGGGGGAAGACAGGATATTAACTACGATCCAAAGATAAAGGAAGGGTAACCCAGATACTGCAAGTCATATATAGACTCGATAGAATATATCCTCAAAGTATAGACTCCTAGACTATGACGCAAGTGTGGCATTTAAATTAATTAATATTAATTACGATGCACAGGTGTTCATCAACGGTGAAAGTCTTGAACTTTATCTATAAGTATACGTCACATATCATAAGTGGAAGACTACCTAAAACCACTTATAAACTAATCTTTCAATTACGGCGCTTACAATTTATTGGTATCATTGTAATGTTTAACTACGGAAGTATACAGAACGAATTACTGATTTAAGAAACGAATAAAAGGATCACATTCTGGATAGGAACTCATTGTCGCCATTTTCTTCTATATACAGTGTGTTGTCTAATCGTAAAGAAAGGGTCGGTATCTATGCACCGATCGGCCTCGACACTCCCCAATCACCGTTAGAGCACTTAGAGCCGGCATTATCAACGTAATCCACCATTAGAAGAAAATTAACTCGTAAATTGAAAAGTAGGTGCTTCGATACATGAGCGCATGATGGGAAATAGGGAGAAGAGAAAAAGAAACGCAGAATTGGGAAAACATGTTGGGACCAAGCAGTTTTTTGTAGTTTAGTTTTTGGTTCGTGTTTTTAATGAATTACTTCATAACTTTTTGGATAATAAGTACCTATTCTTTGATGGTAAACTGGTGATTAGTTTGTCACCAATTACAACGACTATCAAGATAATTTGCTCATGTTGTGACATAAAACTAAAGTATCGAAAAATATAAATATATATGAGGCAAATCATTGACGTATATTTAAGAAACGTTTTTCGTACCTGCGCTGCCTCGGCCGCTACAACTGGAAGAGGTCATCATGCGCCCGCTCCAGGCGTCTGAGCGAGGTGTCGACGCGCCGGCCCTGGGTGAGCCCCACAGGCGGCGGCGGGAGCGGGGGCGGGATCACCTCGTTGTACGACGTCGACGCGCCCATGGAGGCTGACTGCCGGAGGCGGGCCGTCGGCCGGTGCCGCACGAAACCGTCCTCGAGGTCTTTAACGAATCTGAAAATTTATTTTAAGCTATAAGATAATACTTTTCAAGTTTGGTTGAAAGTTTTCTTGGTCACTTATCCTTGGAGAATCTTGAACGGATTCTAACGTAAATCTTTCTATAGAATCTGTCGAAGATGATTTTAATCCTTTCAAGTAGTAACAGTGCTACTTAAAAATCCAAATAACGCTTGTGAAGGAGTTTGTGCTAATTTATCTTCTACTCAAATATTATTAAAATGAACCTAAATAATATGCAAATGGACTATTTAAGCAGACGAAAACATTATCTTAATCCAACAGCAGACACAAAGTTATACTTAAAACAAAGTCTGCTGAAATTACAAAATTATTTTAGCTCGAATTTCCCCGTTTACGAAGGTTTGCGTCTAAACTTAGCCGGCGTTGCAATTACTCATCCCGTTATTAATCAGCAAGAAATTAAGCTCTGAATAAGTCAGCCCACGACTTGAGGAATTCGGATATGACGTAAATACGGCAACTGCAGTTATAACCGAGGATTTGTTGAAAGCGGATACTGGCAGCCAGCCAGGACTAGGCTAAGCTGAAAATGTGTACTCCCTGGATCAATAAATGGCATGTTCACACGTTCCTCGAAATTGAATTTAAAACAAACAACGTTAGTCGATATAAGTATTTGAAGACCTTGATAATGAACACCAAAATATAATTACGCTTATTACTCGTGAGTACTGAAATTGTGTTATTTTTGTCACATTTCATTCGACGTAGGTATTATGGCTTCGCATGCTTAGGTCGCCGTTTAAATATGACCTAGACTGGTACAAATATATTCGTTTCCCCAGAGATGTTTTGTTAATGTAATAAACTAAGCAATAATTGAAATGAAAAATTTCTATGCAGAGAGAGCGAGATAGAACAATGCAATGAGATTCGGAATAAATAAATGTTTACACAGGCCACAGGTTATTTTTCCAATTTATTGGTATTTCATATTAAACTGAGTCTGGCCATATTAATAAGTCAGCGTTTACAGGATGAAGAAAGACAATGTAACATTCCCTAGCCAGGATCTAAGGATATTTTCATTAGCATTAATCTTGCTAATAAAACTATTAAACCTGAATATCCTTTTCCCAGCGATACACGATACCACTAACATGATAACGAATGTCCGGCCAGGCCAGGAACAATCAGTTAGCTAGCCCACACACAAAGACTCTTATTTTTAGAAGTACTTCACGGAATATACCCAACTGCAATTGACATTGGCAACTACCACACACAGACATAGGAATATAGCCTTTATTGCAAAGACTGAAGGTTTGGATTCCGATTATGTTCTTGCGCATATTCGAAGGGCACGGCTGTCGGTTTTAGTTATTAGTTTTTGCTGTTTGAGCTGTGATCGCACGTACAATATTATGTGAGCAATAGAGGCTGACAATGGAACACGGTTTTGCAATATTTGGCTCGTGTGGATTGGATTGATTTTAAATCTGACGACTACTCGTGGTAATCATCATAGGATCAGAAAAAAGAGTTCAGCATATTGCCATCTATATTTATTCAATCTAATACTCAATGATAAAAAACTGTCTGTGAATGACGTTCAATTTGACACAAGATTACTATATTGTTTACTGAAATTGAAAAGCGTTGTGTTATTCCAGAACTCGCTAAAAACTTCATGAACTATAAATATCTTTGAATAATTGCACCCAATTTTCTTTTGTTCAAAATTCCTGACATTTACCCCACCCACTGTTCCTGCCGCAGCTCGTGAACATAAAGAAAATTGATATTAACATCTGCACAATGACTAACCCAAATTCTCTCCCGATAGCTACGGTTAGTTCTTAATTGTTTAAATGTTACACTGAATGGAATTCATGTACACGATCGTAAAGGACCAATTCAAAACAAGTACCAATGTTACGTCTTATTTTCGATGCACTCTCTAAGCTTAATTACATAACGATTTTCTTCTAAAAAGCAATTCATAACTTACAAATTTCGCAGCCCGCGAGATGGCAAGACTCGCTTAAAAATGAAATGGGACTATGTGGCAAAGTGACAGTTTACATATAATATTCCTGTCTTGTATTGTATAATATTCCTGTCTTGTATTGTATAATGTTCCTGTCTTGTATTGTATAATATTCCTGTATTATTTATGAGGAATATAGTCAAAATACGATGAGGTCTTATCAAATGTTAATAGTACCACCTTGATAACGCTGTAATATATTAGTATCGTTCAGACTATCGTGGAGTATTAGAATAACATGGAGTACATCGTGTGTAAATAACATAAACAAACTAAATGATAACACGAATGCAAAGCCCTAATAGACAGGCCAAGGTACTGTATACATGTAGTTATGATATGAGCCACATCCAGCATAGGATCAATGATATAGAAAAGCAATGTGTATGAATTAATGTAATATGCGTGATTGGTTGAATTGATCCCAAATTTAACGTGGTCTCAAACTATATGGAACAGTTTATCTTATACCTGAATTGTTTTCAAAGTTTCTATAAGTAGTATATGTGATCAAAGCTCCTAAGGTGTCTACCCATACGTTCTAAACAAAAATTTGCAATTTTTTGGTAGTAGTGAGTCGAGCTTAGGTCATGCATCGATTTTCTCCTAAACTTTTTTCGAAAGAATTTTATAAAAAGTGTTGGAGCGACTGCCTAATGAATTACAGACTATGTTACCCATGTAATGGATAAAATAATTTCATTACTTACATGAACTACGTAACCCATATTCTGGGTAACACAGTATGCATTGGTTATTCGTCAATATTTGTATACTATAACTGATTAATCTGTATCGTGGCCTTTACTGCTGTTATCTAAGGGTTAAGTATCGTACGCCCACAATTCACCGATATCGGTTAAGTAATGAGATAGTAGTGAGTCCATTCGAATATATTTAGCAACATTGAAATAATATAAGCTTTTATCAACTAATATGAATGTAACCTAAAGTATATAGATATTAGGTTATGTGTTTATATTTTGAGTGTGCGCTCTGGTACCCATAACACAAGTTAAATCTTATCATGGGTACCAGTGTTTCAACTGTATTTGAGTAACTGTGCTTAGTGGATTTAAAATGTAACGGAGTGTACTTTTTACTGAATAAATGTTATTATTATTATTAATATTCTTAAATTCTTCTGTTGAGTTTTAAACGTAGCGTTTAGGTATCACTGAATGCAGATTTAGTTTGATAAAAATAAAAGTACAATATAGAGAGTGGTGAATACTATTTTAGGAGGGAGGGAGTTTTACTTTTAGCGTTAATTGTTATAATGCCTGGAGTAATACTTTACATGGTTCCGAGACGCAAAATGATATTTAATGCATTTACGGATAGCGGAAGACCGACAAATAATCTTGAGAGCAAACTTAATGTATCTTCATATTTTGCTGAAGTGAATAAATGAATTTATTTATATTAATATCACATACATAATATCGACTAGATATGTGTTTTAAAAAGTACGGAAATATTATGATAACCGTCAGGAAATCATGAAACAGCTTTCCATCCATAAGCCTTTTCTTTTGTCGGTATTATCTAAGCTATATGAATACAGCAAAATAATAATGATATACAAAGAAGGTTAGCAGATCAAATATAGTAATTGTTAACGAGACATCGCCGGCCATTGACCCGGCTTACAGTGTGTGTTATGAAAATATTTGCAGAGCGACTAGCGGCCGACGCTACGTTATCATGAGCTGATTTTTCAGGCAGGATACCAGCTACGTAGGTCTCTTTGTAAAGATAGTTATAATACAGTGCAGATTAAAGTTAAAGATACGCCTTTGTAAAAATGAAAAAGAAATACAAAATTCATATAGAAAGAAGATCGCTTTCAAATCCGTTTCTGCATTTTCCTTTTTTTTTCTTTGCACGGTTTCTTCATTGAACGCTTTTGTTCATGTCTATTATTTTCATTAAATCTATTGTTGGATGTTAAAACCACAAAAAGAGTTGTTGAGTCATTGCGTTCACACTGTTTTATATTTTCTTTGTAAACGTCTGAGTTTATTTTCTACAGCTGATTATTTTGTGTATAGTATGCGATACTGTTAGTAAAGCATACCGTAAACGACAAGCTTGTTTAATTAATTAGTCATAGTCCAGTCACCTGACTACCAAGAAACTAATCCGTAGGTCAAGTGCAGTAGTTTCAAGATACAGTTCAACTAAGAATGTGGACAAAGTCCTTGAAAGGCATTGAATGTTACCATCCAGTTAAAGTGCTAGAGCAACCAGTGGTCGACGTCACGCCAGCCACGTGACGTCACGAGATTAGATTAGTCATATTTATAGGCCCGCGACCTGACATTCAAACCAGTGAATGTCAATTACATTGAGCGTTGTGTATAGAGAGTACGACTTTGGGTAGTTAATAATACGGGCTTTCTTACAGCAGCAGCATCACATAATAAAGAAGGTATCTTATTTGGTTGAGGCACATACTAAGTGAAGATGTATCTAATATCATCATCATTGTCCAATAAAGGGTAGTGGTCTAATGTTTAGACTTTATCACCATGCTTAGAAAACACAATTCGTGGAGGATAATATTGAACACAAAGAATTATACTTCTATTCCTCTGCCAACAAAGCTTCATAATAAATCTTACTCTGCAAGAAAATTGTGAAAACAATCTTTTTGCTTTGTTTTTAAGTTATGTCCGTTCTTCTTAGTTTGTGAAGACTTGATTTGTTTCTATTACATATGAATAAATATTTAACAACCTGTATATTGGTCAGTCAGTCAGTTAACAAAGTTGACTGCAATGTTAACATAGTCAATCTTTACTCTAAAACTATTTATTTTCTCTAGCTTTCATTACTTTCTAAGGCAAACTCATTGAGAAAGGTTAGTACTTACTCTACTAATTATTTCAACTAATTGACGTACGGTATCAATATTTCATTAACCCCGATGGCCGATAACCCTATCAATGTGTTACATTAAAAAGACAATAGGCCGCAATACTCGCTGTAATCATAATTATATTGTGTAAACAGATTTGTCGCTGATTGTAATGTGATCTGACTTCATTGATGATCATTCAAGAAAGATTTCATCGGTTTCAGGACTTTTGATCAAAGCCTGAGGTATAGGGTTTAATAAGGCAAGCTTACCATAGTAGTGTAACGTTTTTATTCGACAGTCAACAAATGAGGTCGTCTATCTAGACGAACGACATACTTAGGGTACTCTTTATCACATAGTATAACGGTGCAACGGCGCATCGGTGCAACTATCTTACGAAGGTGAATGAATAAACTGATCACTGTGTTTTTCAAATAAGCTTCATTAGTTATAATTTTAGTATACCTAGTCGTAAGTTTTTTTTTTTATCGAATGTAGACTATGTGATTATGAAAATGCGTTGTAGAGATTCATTTAAATTTTCATTTATGGTAATGAATTTCAGGCACAGGAGTCTACTGCTATATTACAATTTGGCATTTTGCGTTAAAAAAAAAAATCATCATTTTGATTCTTAGTTCAATGCGAAATTTTATTGGCTCATTATATAAGAACAAATGTAATGTAGTAAGATTTAAGTAGCTTTCCGAAATGTAAGTGATTTTCTTATTATTTTGTTGATTGATACATATTTTAACAAACTGCACATGTTACTTCGCGAGTGCCTTTTAATAAAGTATACATACAAAAAAGCTTTCTACTTTAATACAAACATGAAGTAAATTACAATAATAACTTCTTTGAAATTCTATTTTAATTTACATGTAAACAACTTTTGCTTCTGTCTGTATAAATTTACGTAAATAAGGTAAGCAATATTGTAATTATATAAATAAACTAGGATACGTTTTAAAATTTTATAAAAATTAATATTACATTAATTACTTGTTCTTGGCACGATTTAATAACAAACATTAAATTGTTCAAAATAAATCAATGATAATTTAATAATTCACTAGGTCCTTAACAAAAAAATATTTGTATATTCTTGTAGAACGTAATCGGTTTTACCGATAATGGTACGAGTATATCCAGGAAAGGCCAACCCTTGTTTGCGTAGGTGTTAAAGTCATGGCAATAAGGCCAAGAATAGGTAACTGCCTATAATACATAAAAGACACACCGTAAACACAATATTAATTCGCAGAAGTGTTACAGATTCAAATAAACAAAACATGAAATTTAACGAAATGTTTACCGCATTAAAGTAACTGATGACAGGAGGAAAATAGTTTCAGGGTTTTTACGGGTAAACAAAAGTTTATCGTAATAACAATTTTAACGCAATATGCATCATTATCAGATACCTCTGTTTTAACCCGGGATTGTCCACTTTCAATTAGGTATACGAGTACATCTCTGTTCTATTCTGATTTTATTGGTTCTGCATAGTTTTTATACATGAATAATACAAAAACAAAATCATCATGAACCCTGTTTGGGTCCGGAACAAGATAGAAGATCCAGAAGAAATCAGCATCGGTTTATTAACACCATAATAAATTTTATCAACAATATAATACCTACCTATTAACGCCCCACTGCTAGGCACAAGCCTGATATAGAGAACATACATACCAAAACCTAATTACTTTACAAAAAAAAGAAATGCGATTCAATTTACAGTCACAGAGACGTGACGAAATGGTCATGCTGTGGCGAAATAGGATTGAACCCGATCGCCGGCGGGCAGGCTATTGTCCCGCAACTCCAACTCATGATAAATGATAACACACGACAGCTGCGTGATAAGGCCAATGACTTCGGAAGCGTGGGACAGACGATACATATTCTGTAATATTGTATTTTCAACAAATATGAACTGTAAAAACGCAATTTCCGTTGAAAACTTTTGATAAATGACGGTATCTGTCAATCTACATTACGTTTTCACAGAACCGCTATTCTCATTGGATATAATTCGGAATGGGTTAGGCTGCGTTTCTAAGAAAGAACATAGGGCATGTTTTGCCATGATTAGCGACAAGGGCACAAGCTTGGTAAAGATTGAGGTAAATAAATATTTTAAACTAATTATGGATCTCATCACCTCTAATCAACGGGTAATTTTCTTTTCAGAATTTGATAAATACAAGAATTTCCACTAAATAAACTATAACAGACAAGTAAGGATGTCCTTGCGAATATCAAAGACTGTGATAGATGATAAGTTTGCACGCAATCACGCTGAGATTGTATTTGCGAACGTCAAACAACTGTCTGTCACATCAAAGTGTGATGAGAGCAAACACTGTTGCCTATCAGTTGAGTCAACAAACGAAATAATAATATGTGAGATGCACTTACGACTGTGTTCTAGATGCGAGGAACACTGAAAGCTTTCTGTGATGTAATGGGTACTTTAAAACAAGATCTTGAAATGGGTGAGGTAGGTCTGTTTTGGCGTATAAAGAAAAGCACGAAACCGTGTTATTCGTGAAATGTTGTAGAAGAGTGGAATGGGAAAATTTTTCTCTACATTTTTAGTCAACAAATTAAATACTGTACTGCTTCAATTTCATTTCAACGTGTGACGTGGTATTATTATATACTTCTTCGTAATAAATGGTCTTAAGTAGACCTTGAGATGTTTACGAACTAGCAACGACGAGCACTTCTGAAAAACGTGGTTTTCCAATTACATGTACATAGAGCGATAAACGTTAAAAACACGTGAATTCCAGGAAAATCAAAAGTTATTAAAGTTGGGATTCATTTGTATTATTTGAGAAAAGCAATTCTCAGAACTCTGATAGATGGTTTAGCAATCCCTTATGTAACCATTCACGGTTCTGAGTACCGCTGCTAATCATTTTGGAATAAATTAAGGTTTCTTACAAATATAAATACAATTTGGACAACATCACATACATCGTTCTGAACCAAAGGTAAGTAGCTAAAGCACTTGTGTTGATAAATTCAGAGACAACGAAGGTTTTTGTGGAACCTTCGTTGTCTCTGAATTTATGACCACCACCAATGACCCAAGAATATAATGTAGAATAGTAAATTTCATTGGCCCTCTAAATTGCCCGGGGATAGAACCCGAGAGCTCAGGGTAAACACCAAGAAAACCTGTGCGTAAGTCACTCGACCGCGGAGGTCGTTGAATATTAAGATGTATTCTTGTAATTACACAATACCTATTAAAAACCTTATTTTTTAACTTAAATTATATAAAACAAACCTTACCGTCACAATATCGAGCTTTATGAATACTAGATAACCGCATAAATTATAAGGCTTGTTTATCTATCCGTAAAGGGCAAGGTCAGCCAAGCAAGCTTACTGGCACAATCACGTAAGTTACCATTGTTGATTAAACCGTTAAATTAACGTTTAATTAGAGCTAAGAGCTATGTTAGAGTTGATCATGAACCACAAATTATTGACCTAAATATTTTCTTAAATGACTGTATTCGTACATGTAATACGAATATGTGGCATTTTTATTTTATATTAGAAAATACAATATATAATAAAAACTTTTTGTTCTCAACTTGTAGACAAAAAGTAGATGTCATTTTTTTTTTAATATCAATTTCAGTGCCGTTGTTTCGACGTCAAAACGAATTAGAAAAAGTTATATTATGTAAAAACATAAAACTATAGTACTTAATAAAACAAGAAAAGAAAGAATTAAGTCTTAATATATTGACATGGTTTCTTTTTATAGGAACTTTTCTCTAAGAACTAATAACCAAAATGATAATTCCGACGTATGAAGTGGTCCGAGGCTATTTTAAGCACACGGAAATTTATTCTATGGTCATCATAATGAGATAAAGATCTTTTATCGCATTCTACATCTAATGATGTCATAAAACTAGACAATATGTCAAAGGACGATTTGAAAACTTATTTTTTCTTGAAAGCCTAGGAAGAATGATTTCTGTATTTGAAGTTAAATATACATTAAGCGCTTTTCCAAATTACATTTTGCTGTACACTGTAAGTAAAACATATTGAAATGAGAAAGATGTCTCTATTAATGATCATTTTTAAGAACTTGTATATGTTAAGAAACTGGGCATCCAGCCAGTACAGTCAACCACTCAACCAAAATTATATTAGACATTAAAACCTCCTTTTTCTCAAGGTGTTAAAGTTCATTTTGGTAATGCTTACACCTCACCTGCGGTCCACTGTTTCTACGTAACATAGCAACACGAAATGGAGAATAAATTAATAAAAACTTGTTTGTTAATAGTGACCTAATAAACGAATAGTATTTAAAATGTTAGGAATTGAAGAAACATTTAGTTTTATCCCACGCTAATAATAAAGACGTATGCATAATTCTAATGAGTCATGTTAATTTTAATTTAGCATAGCAAATAAAGATCATTACGAAAATATTCCACTACGGTATAAGTCTTTATAGGAAGTTGATGCACACTTATGGCTGATGGAATGAAGGTCACTATAAAAACTGTAGGACATGCCGTGGGTTTGATCCTCGCTTGGCGTAAAAAAATGTGACAAACATTTTTTTTGTGTATGTCCGGAGTGTAATACGATATGTTCCGTGCTATACAGGTTTCTTCTTGCTTAGCTGTGCGGTGTGCTCCGCGGCTTTACTCGCCCAGCTTTTTTACCAAGGTAAGTAACGTTATGTTAAATAGATTATAACCTTCCTCAAGAATTGGGATATAAAATGCAAATGCGACTAGTATGTTCAGATATAAGTCAGTTCAAACAAACAAACTCTAGATTATCATATTAGTATTAATAAACATACAATAGACTTTTTTACGAATATTATTGGAAATAGTTCTTACACTATGAATCATCTCGTAAAGGAAATATTTCAACAATAACAAATCCAAACTAACACTAAAACGGTATTTAGCATACCACAATAACTATCGTAAACAAAAAAAGCGTTGAATGGCACACGTAAACAAAAAGGAAGCTGTCATGTGACTGCGCTTGCGCATAGAAAGTGTTGACGCGCGAGCGCTTAAGCGCGGCCTTGGAATTCGCGGGAAAACTAATCAGAATTTATTGGGAAGTTCCATAGTACTGAAATTGATTTGATACAATATACTGTAGATATTTTAAACGGATATTAGATGGAATCCAAAAAAATTGTGTGTAGACAAAATAGTCTTGTAGTTTTGGACCAAAATAGGAAAATATTCTTGAAAAATAAATAGCTCTATTGTGGAAAATGATTGGCATGAATCGACATTGATTATACTGTAGTTATTTTTAACCGGAATTAGGATAGAATCTCAAGATTGTAGTTTGGACCAAAATAGAGAGAAGAGAAAGATATAGGGGAGAAAAAAATACGCTTGAAAAGATCCATCTCTATTGGGGAAGATGATTGGTATAGACATAAAGTTATGACTGGTTTAGATTATGCGAGAAAAATCGTACACGTTGCAGTACATTTCCGTCTATAATCGATCACTTACAACAACATACAGTGCAAGTGCCGCAGTGTACAGCAACTCGCACGATATTCCTCGCATCGTCTAAACCAGGCCTTATACTCATCATCTCCCTGCCCTGTTTCCAATTATTTGGGGTCGGCGTATTCAGATTCCATTCATCTCTACAACTTGTCATCAGTATTTACTCCTACATAAAGTTATACTAAGTTAGTATAATATTAGTATGGATTGAGTAGGCACATATTGGTAGATTGTAGTTACTAATTATTGAGTACATTTCCTCACCTTGACCATTAGTTAGTCAAAATATGTTGTTGTTCTCATTATTCCTTATTACGCGTTCCAATGTATTTATATGAAACCGACGCACTTGTTTTTAGAGATAGCAGAGGTCAAAACTACTATAAATATAATATTTAAAGTTAAAAGTAGTTAAAACTAAGAAAGACAATATTAATATTATTATGGGGTACCATTTGTTGATAAAATTATTGACTTAATTACTTTGAGTTTAAACACAGTTATTGAGAGTAACTTACTCTTTTCCTATTGAAGCAGAAAGGGCTCTAATCACTAAAACCATTTGATAATAGCATATCCCTACTTCCACTACTGAATATATTACAATAATATTAATCCATAGTAATCTAACGAAAGCGAAAGTAACATAACCACACGACAGATATTAATAAAATTTGGTATGGAAATAGCTTGACCTGGGCACACCTAGTCATTTTTCTACAGGTACCAAACACGGACGGAAACGTAGGCGAACTTGTGGTATATTAAAAAACAGATGAAAGCCTATTGCAATTAAATTTTGCGTATGCACATAGAAAATATCATGTTCTACCCATATAAAAACAACCTTCGATTATGATACTAATAAATGCATTTTGAAACCGGTCTCAATTATACGTATAGTACGATTCAAAATTAATGGCGGCTCTGAAATTAGCTACACGCTGCGCAGTACCTCGCCTCGTACCCCCGCTGGCGCATAAGTTTGTTACTGCGCAGTGACTCGCCTCGTGTTCAGAGCCGCCATTAAGTTTGCACCGTACTGTACATATCGTGATCAAATTAATATCACAACGCAACACTAATTCCGCCATACTTTGTTAAAACAAAATGGATAGTAAACATGTTGCAATAGTAAAAGCATTATGTAACCTATTGCTGCACTGACGAAGCAGAAAATTCGTACCAAGATAGTGCAATGAAAAGGTAATGTGGTTAGATGCAATGTGCAAGCTGATGCATTTTAGTTGAGTGTACTAAATAAACGAATGCCCTAGAGAATGACTCGACTATAAGGGATGATAAAATGCACTTATATGAGAATGCCTGAAGTTATATGTAGTAAGGTATAACAAAGTATTTCAAACCGAATTCTAAAGAAAGGGTTCGTCAATTCAAGTGTGTTTTATATTTTTCTTGTGCTATATCTCCTTGGGCCTTGTGGATCACCAAAATATTTTTTGTGGTTGATGGTGCTTGTCTCCGAGATGGTACCACACATTTAATCAAAATTGATTTAGTAGTATTGTTTTATTATAATTGTTGTATTCATTTGTAATAAACATTCAACATTCTCTGTTTACTATAATTATTATTGAAAACATAGTGAATCAATGGTTATTGTGTGATATTGACCAAATTATTAAGAGTAGTCATAGCAACCACTTTTTGCTGTGTTACATACATTAAATATAAAAGTATCCTTATATAATCAAGCTTAAAATACAAATAAGACAACTGGTGAAGCACAAGGAAACATTTACCACTTTTGGTAAATTAAATGATAATAATACTCAACACAATTCCATTTAAACAGTAGCCTAGACACAGTTAATTTATCCGTATATGAGGAAAAGACTTTGTTTAGTAGAATATAGAAATTAAAATTAAAAAAAATTGCATAGCTAAAGGTTATATGGAGAAGGATCCCTAATGTCGGAGTTGTTGGAACATACAAGGCATGAGTAAGACCAAAACCAATTCAAGCTCAATGCCCTCCTGACCTAATTCTTGTTAGAGTACCCTATTTCAACATTAACTACTCTTAGGTGGTTTCACTATCTTTCTGTTTGTCTGATAATTAGACAAAAATATAGAAGGAACTAGTAAAGGTTTAGTGTACATGCTAATTGTCGGGTTCTTTAGAGCATTCAATTAATTAACAAATTATGTTTGTGAACACACAACACATTAAATTGCCTTCTATAGGATAAGTCTAGCATCAAACGCCAATAGATACCTACTTATTGTATTTATTTTTCATTATTTTTCATTTCGTAAACTAATATGGGTAGACCAAAATGCACTTAGACTATGAAGTAAACAAAAAGTAGCCTAATTCCCATAATACATTTATCAGAAGTTTAGAATTCATGTTATCATAGAGACCACTTGGAACTCATAACAATGTCTACTGGTATTGTCAGCGACATAACATGTATATAATTTCACCGAGAGCACACAATGATAACATTAGTATGAGAATATCAAATCAAATAGGTACAGTTATCAATGTTACACTTTATCTCACAGACACACACATCCCTACATTTGTTTACTCAACATAAGATAAATTTATCATTTATTTGGTCTGGCACATTATAATATATCAACTTTTGGGGCTGATGTAAGACCTTGAATAATGAAATAATTTAGAAGTTGTGGAATTTTTGTACTTCAAGAACTTATGAATGTGAATGCTGATTATGTTAATTAATTTGGTGACAGAGATTATATCACATTTCACAAATGTTAAGTAGTGTGTTATTAGGCAATAATTTTATGTAAATTTAAGTACTATTACTCACTCGCTAGTCTCCTTAGTCTTCTCGACATGCTTTTTGATATCAGCTAGTGAAGAATCTAGTCTGTTGAGGAACTCGTCAAAACTCTTCTTTTCGTCCGGGCTGCCGGGGGAGAAGTCCCCCGTGGGCATGCCCGCGATGGATGCGCGGTGATTGGGGGGAGGCAGCTCCGTCACACGCTCACCATTCTCGTAGAACGGAGAATCTTTGGTGACAGGAATCAATAAATACTCCCGTAAAAACAAACTGTCCGACGCAAACAAACGGTTTGCTCGCCTTATCTTCTCCATCTAAAACAACCAAACGACACATTAACTGCACTGTCCATTCAGAACCACAAGAGTTAAACGATATAATAACACTTTTATTGCGATGTTAGTACACTTACAGTAACACCATATTTGAGGGCGAGTCCTTGCAAAGTATCACCTTTTGCCATCACATGTTTGATGTATTCCTCGTTTCTTTTCATATGGTTGCAAGTACTTCCATATTTTTTAAGGGGGCGAGCAGAATCCCGAATAGAAACTCTTTCATCAAAAAGACGTTCCTCCTCCATTTTTGACGTGTGTAAATGACAGCGTCGTACAAACTGAAGTTAGATTCAGGTTAGACGTGAACTAGGGGTGCAATGACCTTTTGTTTTGATAAGTGAACCAAAAATGGTAGAAAAAATTGTTTTTAAGAAAAAACATTTATAATTTCGAAAAAATCAAAATAAACATTCACTTATTGCGAAGTAAATAAAGGGCAGAAAGTTATACAAAAGAACGTAGGAAGTTTAGTAAGTGACATTGCCATCTACGCACAGAAACAAGCATTACACTATGCGAAAGTGTGATGAGAGCCTCATGTGAGCAATAGATGGCAGTGTTTATTCTCGTTTTAAAATAAGAGATGGCGCTTTTCAGTTCCTCAGTCTTTGCAGCAGATGGAGCTTTACAACGTAGAGTTGCGTTATCCAGGGTTTTTACTTAAATTATTGTGGCCAATCGAGGGGCTGGAAATTTTAGTTCATTCAACCAAGTCGTTCGTCAATAATATGTTCACAGTTCGTCATTCAAATCATTCAGTCTCACGGTGCAACTTTACGGGAGTGGTGTTGTGTTATGTGATTCAGAATTAAATGAAATTTAAAAATTGTTATGAACTGAGTATAGTTTTATTCGTAGTGTTTTGACTATTGGTCCTGAAATAAAATAAGCTGACTTATTAAGGATAAAATTGTAGATTTGTCATATTAGTGTGTTTTTTGATATTTTTTAGTTTTTTATTTATGGTTTGTGTACATACACATGTGATCAATACAAAAATCGCGATATTTCTTCGATAAATGAGGTATGTATGAATGAAAATCATATTTGTTAATGATTTAGTGAATTAAAACTGTTATATTTTGTAGTGTAGACAGCGGAGAGCTTGTTTTCCCCTGTCTGTCGCCCACCGCCCCATTGCGAAAAATATATTATTGCGAGGGTTGGCCGCGCGGGCTCCGTTCACGATTATTTTATTACTTTGGGGCTCGAGTATTTTTAATTGTTCATGATGTGCATACAGTTTAGTTAGAGTTGTACGGTTAACACTTCCGTACGTAAATACTTACCCCACATCGTAATTACATTACGTACAATTTTTTATTGTAATCCTTACCTATTACTTAAATATAGTCTATCATCATGAAATCGTATTGTTAAATACTCGCGTATCGTATTATTGCTTAACACAGATAAAACAAAGTGATTGAATTTGTATAGCTGTCTATCTAGGAATCATATTGAATCCTGTGACCTAATTGAGACCCGGGGAATTGCTCTAGAAACCTAGTTTTAGTTCATCTCTATGACTATGTAGGTACTTACCCATTTTATTGAAAGATAATCAACTGAACTATTTTATTCTAGATAGATTACAAACCTTTGTTAAAATTAGTAGGTAGACTAGGTAGGTACTTCAATACGAACTTAAACCTACCTACCCACTGCCCCATAAAGTTCTGTTACCACTGAAGGGTTAAGCTCTATTGATAAACTTGTGTTAACATTGGCCCAGCTTAGCGAAGTCAGCCCTTGGACGACGGGAACTCGTGTTTTCGCATACCTACCTAGGAACATCGATAGAGTTGATTGACATATTCATCGATAGACTATAATATTGTAATTTTTATTTCTTATAAGTATGTAAAAAGTGGAATGACGTTAGGCGATAATAAAGCAATCTAAGTACAAATATATTCAGTGTTTCTATGTATTTACATACCAACCTACTGATTTTGCAGAACCATCTCAGGGCTCACATTATTTTTAAAACACACCAAATAAAGTTAATGGGTACAGAACCGACCGTATTTAGAACTCGCAAACCGACAGCTGCATCCAAAATACCTACCTGCTGTATAAACCTCGAAAAAGGTCATGACCCCACACTTATGCACCCTTGCACTAAAACACATAAATATCAAATTCCAAATTCCTAACAGTTGAGTCACTAAGTAAATTAAAATAAAAAATCTCTTTAGGCTATTATTGTAATGTTATTAAAAATGCATTGTGAAAGAAAAAAAGTTTGTGAGTCAGTAAACGGAACCAGTTTGAAGTGAGTAAATCTCAAGATCACCGTGTCATTATCATGTGAGTCATCGTAGTAGAATCCGACCTCCAGGGAACTCCTATCTTTGATCTATGTAGATTAGTAAGCTAATAAGAACAGTTGATGAGTACTATATGACGATTTATTACTGAAAAACATAATTATGGTAGGTACGTAATGAGTATCTAATAGGACCCCAAGCTATTTTTTGCAAGAATAAAACGGGTAGAATCGTAGCAAAGATACGTACATACTTCATAATGCCATAGTCAATAGTATAAAGTAGGTATGTAAATTACGAACTCCAATTACCTACATAAAACTTTTTTTACACGATGTTCGGATATCAAAGACACCTTTTTGCGCGCTATAAAAAATATTGCTGTTTTCGATCGAGCTCTCAGGTGTGTACCATTACTTGCGCCAATTAATACGTATAATTTTACACCTTGTAGTCTCAACAGCTGACTTGCTAACAAGCTTAACTACATCATATTTCATTGGTCCTTACCGTGGTAATATAAGACTCAGCTCACTATTACCCCCGACAGTTTGCTACTGAGAAACTAGAATTACTCTAAATAAACTCGTAAACTGAGACACTCATTCGTAAAATCCTTGTAATTTAACAAACAAGGCACTTGACATGAATTACAATAAAAATCTTAATCGCGGTACAGTCAACCACAAAGTGGTAAACACTGTTACGCTGATAAGGACTCTAATCCTACAGGAATAAAGTTGTTATTTGTATGTCACACTGACGTTAGTCCGACCGTACCTGTGTTCTTGCTATAGCAACTGGAGTATAAACCGTTAGGACTATTTGTTGAGTCTACACCGCGACTTGTAGCCTAAACGCAATATTATCGGTTTCCAACGACCTAATGCAGAGGTTATGACGTCACAGCACCGGTACTGCGTGTACGCTGGTGATGC
Organism: Autographa gamma; assembly: GCA_905146925.1. NCBI lineage: Eukaryota > Metazoa > Arthropoda > Insecta > Lepidoptera > Noctuidae > Autographa > Autographa gamma. The sequence goes on along the minus strand of LR989868.1, from coordinate 3,269,098 downwards.
GTCAAACCATTCACGGATCTTTCGTTCAGTTTCCGAGAATTATATTTGTGAATGACCCGCCTTGTGTTACATTTGCGGATGTGTTGTGTTGTAACTTTGAAATAACTTGACAAGTAAACAGTGAGTCAAACAGAAATTTCGCATTTGCCATACATAAGTTCAACAACTATTATGTGCACTGAAGTTTTCCTAAAAAAAAACAACTAAAATTATAACTAATAATACATAAAAAAATAATACGCAGCCAAACTTTATTTCTTAAACCATAGTCCACAAGGCTCAATGTGTCACCATAGACAAAAGCCTTTGATCCACACACAGGGCTACCAAACGTGTCGTATTCCCACAGACAATGGGAAGCACAACTCTTTTTTTATGTTAATTAACATGGGCAACCAGCCTCATCCAGAAAACATTTATAAACTGTCTAATAAAAACTGAAAAAAAGGTTTGTGACGTCACAAAACAAAAACTAGACTCATCGTACAGCAAAGAAATTAAAGTTTATTACAAACTATAACTTAAATGAGATTGTTGGAACAAGTAGGCTTGACTAAAGTAATCAGAGTTTCAAAACTAAGAAGTCTAGGTTTTTTCAAGGCTTTAGATGAGTCTTATTTTAATAACTAAGTTAGTTTAAAATTCGTAGCTTAATTACTTAATTAAAACGGTACTAAAATAAGATTTTAAACGTAACTTCTAATTAGCGATTAATATTATTGCAACTTTTAGAGTGATTAATGTATAAAATAAAGCATTTTAATTTAAAAATTGCTACTTGCAAATCAAGTATCTAAATAAATTCAGTGGAGAGTATAAAAAAAAACCAAAAGACTGCATATTGAAACGTTTGAATTTAGAATTCTGTCGTTTTTATTAGTGTATTGTGGTTCTCGACAGCGCAAACGGCCAAACACGCTTTTATAAATAGGTGTAAGTTTTGGTCCCGTAAAATAAAACACGATCTTAAAAGTCAAGTATGAAAACAAACACGTTTCGGGAAAACCATGCTCGGAATAAAAATAAACTAATTTAAAAGCTTTCTGTTAACAATGCCTTTAAAAGGTTTTGGTATCATAATTAGTAGCTTTAAACGTAAATGTAACTAATTATGGTATTACGTGTTGCGTGTTTTTAGGTTAAATAATCATGTCCAAATAGTGAACATCATTTTCCCTTATCGTCATAACATTAATAGGCTTTTTCCACACGTTAATACTATAATGTTAAATTACCCTTTCTCGCCAGCTGCAAAGGGTTATTTGCCAAGCATATTCAAATTGATAATATGACTGACGATAAAACTAATTAAAATGCTTAAATAATGAACTATTAAATCAATTATTTTCTATCGTAAACAAAAACTATACAAGTCAATTACAGCGCGAAATGTATTCCGCGGCATTACTGACGATACGCATGGTTAGTTGATCTATAAAAGAAATTAATATCTTATCGATAGCGTGTAATTATTTTAAAGGTTAATAAAATACAAACTGTTATTAAGTCGAAGGCACCGTTAGACGACGGGTAACGTATTTTGTATCGCCTCGGGGCAAGGGTATTGTCCTACACGAGACCATAATCTTGGCTAATATAAATGCGAAAGTCTTGTTAGTATTTTATTCAATAGGTTAGCTAGAGCTAGGAACCTAGGTTGGTTTGCAGTATATTCCAGACTGAAATGGCCTTTTTATGCCACAAAATTGAGGGTTCAGAACACGCTAAGCGTATAAGGGTCAATACGGAATTTTCTTAACAAAATACTTATGTGGACGTAAGTAAAAAAAATAGATCGAAATGTTTATCTATAAAAATACTCTACGTTGTGAATTGAATATTTTTTATGTGATGTATCCTCATTACTTTGCTCTTTGGATGTATCTCTTCAAACCACCTATATCTGTCAAACTACACTTCACTTTTTAAAACCGTGACCTCATTTCACTTTGACACCCGTTCGAGAATCCTCCACACAGCCGAGACCTAAAAATAAAGCCTCCCACACGCCGTGTTATCAGTGCTTGTCAAAAACAACAGCATAGCCGTACCGAGCACAAAGCTTGTACAAAATAGTTGTCAGTGAGATAAAATCGCTGGTCTGCGGCCATAATAGGCATGCGACTGGGAGTGGACACGACGGTGACCCTGCCCGGGGCATTTGCCCTTACTATCACGAAGTGGAAGTGACTTTATGTCACATGTTATTGTGTACTGTCTTATTACCTTTTCATTATAGTACGGTACTAATATGGGGAGACTGAGCGTTGACTATAATCGTCCTTTGAGTTGCGAGGTTACTTTGATTGCGTTTTGTTACTGCTAGATCTTAAAACGTACTTTAATAAATTATGGTTTAAAGTAGGGACCTTTATTTATTTGAACGTTTCTTGTTTGAATAGTATTTATGTTGATAATTTAACTTTAGAATGACCACCTTGAAATTTCGTATAGGAAATTGCCAAAATCACTAGCTTGCGCCACTAACGATTGAATCGTAAAAAATCTGCACCTTTCTTGACCACAGCCATTTTATGTAATCAAATTTAAAACTACGTTGTTTACAGAACTTATATTGAAAACTAAAACTCAAGGTGCGTTTCTTCAGCACTTGATGCCCTTATGTGGTTGCAAATATGATTCCCGCTTGAAAAAATATTGTACTAAGGTAACTCAAGCAAGACTAATTTGATCCGCAACGTTGTTAAAGAATAATCGACCTTATTGCTTTGAAATGAGGAGGCTCTAAGTATCCCTGAGTTGTGGTCTACAGTACCTGAAAGTCTGAAGATGAAAATTCTAACGAGGATTATTAAATTTCTGCAGGAGCTGGCCCGTTTGATCCTAGAAAATTAAGTTAATGTTAACTACATTAACTTGAAACATGGTTCGTTTGCAGCGGAAATTCTGTATTTCCTTGTAAATATATAAGCGTGGTTGAGATGTTCTAGGTTAGCTGTCATTTTTCTGAAGATATTATGTAAATTATATAGAACCAAAGTATAGAACGTAAAACTTCTCATGAAATGGCAGTTTAGTATTGAAATAATTGATGTTAAAAGACCAAAGAAAGTCATTGTCATATTTTTTATGGACATAATGTTACGATTTCATGCAAATTCGAGAAGCATGAAAGTATTATTAATTGTATGTTTGTAGTAAACTTGACATTCATTCTACTCTAATTATTATTGTAAGTGAAACTATAAAAGTACTTCTATTTTTTTAATATTGAATTTTTTATTTACAACTATAATTAAAAATGTAAGCGTTATGTATTAAATAAATAACTAGAAGTTCTTCACACTTATAAATATACAATAATAAATACATCTGTAAATATTTAATGTGATTTTTATGAAGCGTTAACTCAGTTTATCGTTATTTTATTACTTTCAAGTAACGTGTTAAAGTAATTCCTATGCTTAACAAGCAAAGCTTTAATCCTTTTAAAGCAATTAAAACGGTTAAATTCTGTCTTAAATCATTCTTTGATTGCCTTCAGTTACAAATACGGTAATTAAAAAGAGACTTATTTTTAATTTCAAAACAAGTTTATTTCTTCAAAGTACAAACTCTGAACTTCAAACACACGGAACCATATACATGCCTTAAAAATAATGTTCGGAGTTAATCTCGGATGCATAAAATCAAAGTGCTAGCAGATTGCCGAAAAAATAAAATTACCAGATTCCTTAAAGCAATTTTTGTATATAAATATCATCACCATCGGATTTGGGCCGCATTCTACCAGTAGGTACTCGTTACTATAATGACGGGACAGATGTGCGGATCCTTCCTCGACACACAACAGGTGTGCACGCGCCTTTACTTACTTTTTTTATAACGTTATGCCCCGTCTCGCTCCCTCCTGATAACGACCATGGAAAGAGGTTGCAACGTTATCGAATGTAATTAAATAATAATAAATATGTTATATTTTATGTAAATTTGTTATTTGAAGTGCAGTATAGTTTGAAAATAAAATTGCCAACAAATTTCTTTCTTAATATTCGACCATATTAAGGCCATATTCTGCTACCGACAGTTTTCAATTTATAAAAATATCAATTAACAGAACAGCAAAAACAGGATTGTTATAAAGCTAATAAAAAATAATTAATAAGCAAACCACATTTCCACCTATAAATACACTGGACTTCAAATATCTGCATCAAAACATCGGAGCCAGTTCTTGAAGCAAAAAATCGGTAAATTATATCGATATTATCATTCATCGATACCGCGCGCTTGGGTGTGCGCGGGCGCAGCGCCGGCAGCTGTGACAAATTTTGTATTTTTTGCACCCCAGACATCGATTTGCAATTTTCGTGCAAGTGGTTCCGACCTTTAATGTCTACCTGCTGGGCACGTAATATTTTAGTTTGCATCTGCAATCTTCGAAATGGGTTTCGCTTGTATTGAGTGCAATCAAACAATCTTGAATTCATCGATAATTGAGTGCTAACTGGTGTTTTGGACTTCTTTTATTTTGGTTGCACACCTAATTTAGGTCCACTTACTTAGTTAGTTAGTGTTTTTCGCATTCAGGTACGACATTATTTTTGCTAAAAAAAGAAACACAAAACATAGATATACATACATATTATTATACTAAAAGCACTACTACATTTTGTGTACAGTTTTTTGGCACAAAAAATAACACGTTTTTACGATAGTCCTATAAAAGTACAGTAAACAAGGCTTTGACCATATCAAAGTTTTTTTTCTGTTTTACTCAAAGTTATACTGAGATGTGAAGATTTTTCTTTTCTTTTAAATAATTTAGGAAGAATTTCAAATGTGTACGGGATCAGTTGTTATTACTACAATATACCTGATTCTCTCGCCACGTCCGGTAAAGCAGTAAAAGCCTCCACGAGGCTAACTGCGGCAGCTCTCCACAAAAAAAAATACCTTATTCATGTTATGTTCGTATCTTGTGCTAAATACCACTAATTACCAACTGTCAACTAATGTCTTGCTAATAAGATAATCTACATCAGCTTACTACATTAACTAAATTTGCATTGTCAAAGGCACTCATTATTTTATTTGACATTTTGATGGATGAATTTTACCATATACGACATACGTTCTTAGAAGAAGTAAACGTGTCCTCTAAAATGAATAAAATACACATAAATTTTACATGAATTCAACATGGAATTGTATGTTCCTTGTTTCCTTTATTTTTGCCCTTCCCTCTGCACATGTTTTCAGCCCTTTTTACAATGTTTGGCAACACGACATAACATACCTATGTCATATAAGGTTTCTTTGCCAAGTCCCCATAGCCGAAATGTAAAAAGCTGGTTACGGTGAACCCAGGGTGTCCTTACGACTTTCGAGCCATCCCGAAACGCGACGAACTTACAAATGGCTTTAATAGGAACCACGGAGGTCAAGTGTTGAATATTTATTAGACAATTTAAGCTTGGTTTTAATTGTGTTAGGGAAATACAGGTGTAGCCGAGGTAAGATAAAAAAGTTGACATTTTCACGAAAAAGTCTTGAATTTTAGTTGCTTAATTTGAGCTCATAAATTAAACATCATTTTGCAGATGTATGTACAACAAAGATGTATTAACTTTCGGTTTGTTTAAAAAGATTTTATCCAGCTTTCATGACCCTAGATATAATAATTGGCTAGAAAACTATAATTACATAATTACGCACTGTAACCTTTCTCACGAGTCATTCCAATCGTGATGTGTTAAATTGTCAGCAATTTTCCAACTCAAGTGGTTTCGAAGCCCATAAATCTTCCGTTCAACGATTACATCAATATGATAATGTCTTCCATCTGTTAAAACATTTACTGCAAGGCCAATTACATGGGATTACTTAACGTAGCCATGAATAAATATGTGATTGTGATGAAGCGTATCTGGCTTTCTCGTAATCTGAGCGGTGAGATGGTGGATAATGCTGGGTTATGAGCAAGGCATCGATCATCCGTGACGGAGTGGAATCGACTGCATAATAGCCCCCTACTTACTGCACGACCTTCGCCTGTCTTGCTGTCTTTCAAGCCGCTGTAAAACTATGCTTTTTATGGGAGATATAATCTGATAAAACAGTTTTCAAAGCTATTGTCGGAGACAAAGTTAAAACGTTTCTAACTAACAATGGATATGCATTATTTGTTCATATTCCTTCCTCAGAGGGGTCCTTAAAGTATATCAAAGTTGAGAGTTAAAGGTAAAACAATAAATATACTAACAGTGTCTTATGTCTTTGAAATCAATCTCTATCTTCCTGATCACATTTAATTAAAAATTTCCTTTTAAGTAACTTACATCTCATATTACTTTGTAATTAACGTTGAAACACAAGCCTTGTCTCGCTAGAAAATCGTCATTAAATCCAAGGAAGTATCGCAGACATAAAATAACTACAGTCGGTGGTTCAAAGTCCGAAGACAGTCCTTTACTGTAACCCAAGACGAATTGATGTGAAATAAAGCCGTTTTGTCACTAGGCTACTAAAGTTGCAGCACTTGCAGCAAAACTTATTCGTAACACTGCGGTTTGTTGCTCTGCTGCGCTAAACTAATGGTTCTTTTGTTCATAGTGATTTTTGTGCACTATAAATGCTAAAATCTCATTTTAAAGAAACACGTCATGTAATAATTCGATCGTTTGTCACGGAACTGTCTTTATGAATTTATAATATTTGATGACGATCTTTACAAGCTTTGCAATATTATTTTCCTATCATATTTCCGGTTACCTGTTCCATTTACTCGATAGACTGTCGCCACCCGCCATATTGGTATAGGGAATAACATTTTTATTTACGTCCTACCCCACACTATACGACCACTATCTCTTTATTTTCTCATATATATTTCAGGCACGTAATCCCAAAACTTAATAGATATTAGTTGCCCAGTGAATAGGCAGCTTTATTTCCAGCCAGTGATCTATTTCAGTAGCCAAAGCGTTTATTTTTACATCCCTGAGTTGTCGTACCAATAAATAAACAAGCATCGCTTTACTTTTTATTTGAACCTTCGTTTCCTATAGAAGGATGTCGGAAATGCTGGCAGTGTCTCCATGATCGGTATTTATTGCCCATTAATGTAGATATAGGATTAACTTGGTAAAGTATGGCTAACATGTATGTTAAAAGACAAACATATCCACGTCCTGGAACATTTTCTAATACACAACTGGTGAAGAGTTATCTTTTAGCGAGCTACTGACAAATTCAGTGTCCTGGAGTAGCTCCGAATCCAAAATGTTGTATTAGATATCCTTATTTATTATCTTTCTTTTTTTTTCATATCATCCTTTGTGACCTCCGTGGTCGAGTGGCGCACCGGTTTCAAGGTGTCGCGAGCTCTGAGGTCCCGGGATCGATCCCCGGACGGGTCAATGTAGAAACCAACTTTTCTACAGTGTCCCGGTTCTGGGTGTTTGTAGTACCTTCGTTGTTTCTGAATTCCATAACACAAGTGCCTTAGCTACTTACTTTGGGTTCAGAGCAATGTATGTGATGTTGTCCGCATTTATTTATTATTTATCTATTAGTCAAGTCATCCTGACGATAGTCAAGTTAAGCTTTTCGTTTTTGCTATATCTTGGTTGGTTAACTCTTTGTGTCAATTGTAACTCATTAAACAGTTAAATACAGCTTAGTTCTAATATACTGTAACCAGGGTAATTTGGTGCAACAAACTGCACAGGAATGCAAGCGATAAGTTGTGTGCAAGCTCCGTTCATGACAATGTGTAGCACTCAGTGTCCAGTATATCATTTTAGGAAGTGTATGTGCGCTGACACTTGCTTGGTTTAATCTTTATTTAGCATATAAGTAATACAAAGTAGGTACCTACTAAAACAGGACGTTATTCCGGTTGGTAATGTTATGTATGTCTTTGCCCTTTCATGCTATTCTTAAAACATTCGGGATCGTTGAATTGTCGAAAACTGTATGATTTTTGACATTGTTTTGACGAGCAATGCTTTCGACGTTATGTTTAAAGAATGTACTGTAATGGATATTGGGTTTCTCATCTTTTGTACTTTCCAAACTGTTTGGTAGAATCTACTCGTGATCAGAGGGCTGGTTTGTTCCTTGCACAGAGAATCGGCATATGATTGAATGGCTATTTTCAACGTGGCAATGCTGCCAGCCTTCTGGGCACGTTCCCCGCCATTGACGAGGATGACGATGAGTTCTTTGACGCCGTTTAATTTTTATTTATGTAAGTTTTAATTTTAGTATAGTTAGAGTTTGTTCTTATATTAGATTTAATTGTATATTAATAAATAAAAGGTCTTTTGTACGTTGGTTTCATATTGCTCTCAGCATTTTATTGTAGAAAAGGCTTTTTTACTATAAAAGTTTACTCTTCTTTATTTCCCATTATTGCGAAGCCAACGTCCTGGTCTATACTCTCACTTCTATAAATTCTTCCATTCCAATAGCTTCAATTTGATTCGGTTTAGCGATTACCTATGTTATGTGTTATCGAATTAAGCAAAGTGATTACGCGTGTTATTTCAAAAGAAAATACGCATTAGATACGTTAGATAACAAATAAATAACTTACCAAGTAGAGAAGCCAAGCTTATTTTTGATAATTTAGTTTTACTATTGTGTATCTTGTTTTAATTTAGATGATTTTGGTGCTTAATGTGAGTAACTAAATATCATATACGTTGCAACCAATCAATATTTAACTGTACCTGGAAGAAAACGATCTATACAGTGTCCATATCTGTAGCAATCACAATTCTTAAATTGATTGAAGAAAAGCATCATAGGTAGTTTAATACATCTTCTTGATGTAAACATTACACTATCGGACACGTGATAACTTTGTTGTGATTTTAGTAATACCACCCAGAAACATATAAACATACACTTGCCCAACAATTAATCAATTAAGATAATAAAATTAGTAACAATGTTATGTCAACATTTCGTTGACGGAACCATTTCTATTTATCTGTGCCAATAGACTTGTCTATTAACATATAATCACGTCCGATTACTTAATAACTAATTTATCGCTTCATTAGGTCTCTATAATATTTCTAGTATTTGACTTATAATATGAGAGGCTAACTAACCTTCAAGGTCGTAGTGCAGTTTGTAGGATAATGTGCATCGGCAGTCAATGTGAATGCCCCGATGTTTTATTATTAAATGTTAATTTATAATTAATCATTTCCCTGTCCTGTGAGTCACAAAATAATGAACATTTCCATTGTTTAACTATTGTGTCTACTGGCGCGCATTGCGGGACATAATAGTACCTGTTTCCTTAAAATAATATAATAATAATATAATATAATAATCCTGGACAATTCACACACGATAATTCACAAGCTCTCTTAGAAGAGAGCTTGTGTTATGGTAACCAGACAACTGATAAACATACTTATATATTTCTAAATACATACATATTATAGATAAATTACACCCAGACCAGAACAAATGATCGTGCTCATCACACAAACATTTGTCCTGAGTGGGAATCGAACCCACGACCTCCGGTATAGCAGTTAGGGTCACTAACCGCTAGACCAACAGGCCCGAAAATCAAATTCATTTATTAATTATTTAATTTATATTCAGTCATATTTCGTTAATAAGTGGTATATTTACATGAAGTTTGTACTTATTTAGTTTCATATTAGTAGAAGTAGTTGTTGTGTATTTATCGCACTTTCCTGCGGAGGTCATAAAAATTCTTCACACAGCATTAGATATTCTCGGTGCTGTCTGAGACAAACATCTGGGAATGCGTGCGACCAAATTATATTGCTTTGCATACTGAGTCAGTCCTTTATACTGAGAGTATGTCATAAGCAGAGTTCATAAGTAGGTAGCTGTGACCCGCGGTTTCACCCGCGTGAAGCGTTAGGAAAATCGGTATGGTTGTTCTTGAGTTATATTGTGTTAGTAACCTGACTTTGTTTTATCTAGCCAGGCTTTTCGGGAAAAAATGCAGACTAGATAAAATATTTTCCCGCATATTTTCGTTGACGTGGTAAGCTTTTTACGAGTCCGCTATAGTCTTTCAAATCTGTGCTCTGTGTTTCAAACCGTAAGTAAATCCTACTAACTTATCAGGATTTGAGAGTGTCTACGGCGCGTAAAAGAGAGCTTTCCCCGAAAATCAATAGAAACACAGCTGTTCGAGGAATACTAAACTAGCGTCTGCTTCGGTTTTGTTTGCATTTATTTTTCGTTGAGACGAATGTGTACGCATTTGCTTCACACTTGATGGCCTAATACTTTCCTTATAGTATGTAGTAAGCTTGCAATATGATGTGAGAAAAAACTATTTTTTATACAAATATAATTACGTCATGATCTTCTTTTATCACGACAAACAATGTCTTCAACATGCACTTCTTTCACACACACTCACATGGCACATCTTTCATCCACCACTCTTTCAAAATACAATTCTTCTAATCTTTGATGTGTACAAGGAAACACATTCCTAACTCTGATACTAATTAGGAATGTGGTTAAAACATTTGTTTATAGGCTTGAAAACCTATAAAATTTTATAGGATTCTAAATAAAGTAACTCCGTTAAAGATTTTGTTGAAACCGTAACTAAATTTGTGAAAGCGAGTCTTGCCTATCGGTTACTCCATGAAAGACTGATGATCTGTTATGTAAAATCAAATAATGGTTTAAATCTGTACAATCTCTATTTTTTCCCTTCACAATTTTCGACACTATCGATGAACACGGAATATCGCCCTCTCCCGAGCCTTGTTCCCAACTATTTTGGGGTCGGCTACCAGTCATACCGGATTCAGCCGAATACCGTATTTTACACGGAGCGACAGCCTATCTGACCTCCACGACCCATTCTACTGGATAACACAGTGTCCCGTGGTAAGACTAGTTGTCAGAATTGACTTAATGACTGCCAACGTATGACAGTCCAAATTATAGCTAATACATTTGTTACATCATACCTTCACTATATCTTACATCCATCTTATCCATGTGGGTATACCGCATATCTGGTGTGGTCCAAATTATGGCTAATAAATTGAGATCGAACCACGTGGTTTAGATCGTTGACCCCGAATGGCCGAATTGTACCCCCTCGACGAACACATGGGTTTTAATCAGACATGTTTGCACGCAACTAGTTTGCTATGATCTGACTTAGCTATTTATAGGGTTACCAACCATTTGTAGGTCAATTAACGTCTGGTAAGGTAATTGTTGCAAGGGCGTCTCAAATTGTGTTATGCTCAAGGGTTTTCAGTTGCAATTAGTGAACCTTTAGTGTAACTAGCTTTTAACTATAATTGCATTGGAAGCTATGTAGCTACCCCTACAATTATTTGGGTTTCGATATATTTTTGAAATCTTTGTCCTTAATTTATATCACCAGGTACATTAAAATTTAACGTTTAAATCACTTAATTATATGCGAACTTCACTATTTAAATGTTGCCGGCCTAAATAAAACCATTCATACATAATTATACAGATGTTAATACAATCATAATAAAAACACAATTAAGTGGCGCATTCAATCACTCGCGTCCCACATTCGGCATCCACTAGAGCTGCAGGGACTAGAGGGGTGACAAGGGCCCTTGATGTAAACAAGTACCTTCACGAATTGGGCGCTGTTTTACTCGTCAATTTCAGCCTTTTACGGCCCGAAAAAGTGGTTAAACGTTTGTAGGTTGAAATTAATGAAACATTTTTAATATTTTGAGTCTGTATTGAGTTTTTAAATTGTACTAGTAAATATTACATTACTAATTATGATGATTATGTTTGCAACAGAACCCTAGCTGTCAAACATGTTGCTTCCAACAGTTCTAATTTCTAAAATCCATATTCTGTATGACAATCCTTTCTTTTCTTTTCGAACGTTCATACCCATATTTATCTTTTAAAGTGTATAAGACTACGGAAGCTAAATCACCAATTCGATAACTTGAACTATAAATAACTTCCATTTAAATGTATTATTAGGAATACTATAAATGGTTGTAGAGGTTACATTATCTAGTGAAGGTCGCAACAAACAGTGCAAAGAACTTTAGTTCTAAGAAATTCATTTTTAATGGCTGTTCTGTAGTGTTTATTGACGATGAAGTATTCCTGATAGCCGGAAAGTACCTGGTCTTACCTTGAAATAACATAAGCACAAGCATTGTTAACCACTTGTTTATATTGGGGTCCATATGATTTTGAACACCTACTACTTGTAAAGATTGATCACAAATGATACCGCAAAAGGCGAACCAAAATCAAACTTTTTATCATCATCGAGACCAGAATGTTTTGAATACACTTCCTAAAAACCATTTACATAATTGATTAACTCAACCGGAACGAACAGTAATACTTCTTCTGAAGTAATAAATAATAGTTTTTCTCAATCTGATCGAATTTAAACTAATTTGATTTACAAAGTAGCGACCACCGTGTTGCTTGGCTGACTTAAGACCATTATTTGGATCAACCGGTTAATATCTTTATGATTCGTTTGTGCTTATCATTCGGTATTTAAGAAGCTGATGCCAACCAATTTGGGAGGTGTGGTTTTAACAATCAGCTGGGTGATTCAGCAACTTTATCAATGGTCCCATTAATTATACAATTGCAGCTTCGTAACAGTGTGTAACTAGCTTGATTATTCAATATAGCTCTATATTTTTCGATCTATTTGGGACGCTGAGTGACAAGATAGCTTTTAAATCATGAGAAAGCCCCACACGTTTTTTAAATAGCCCAGTATTGTAAGACCATCACGATAACTCATGTCGGCGAGATAAAAGATAACACACACAATAAGCCATAACAAGAATGTTACACGTTTTTACCATCCAGCTTTCTTCAAACACCCATCAAAGTAATTTACGATGATTTTTCTGACAGCACTACAAGTTAGCTACACAAGTGGGCATAACTCAATCCAAGGTGTTTGGAATAGGCCTCACCTGTCAAGGTGTTGGAGAATAGGCCTCGTCGCGTGGCGGAGCAGTCCCGCTCGATGGCCCCTAGTAATAGGTAACAACACGCAAACCCAATCTTACTACACTACTACGAATTTACTTCCGAGAGAACACTAATTGTTACGTCAAACTGTTTTTATAAGCTTCGGTTTTAATGATCTCCTCTTACACGATATCATACAGTTTATTTACTTTTTGTTAGACACGCAATATCTATGTTTTTGCTTCTGAAGCGTATCGGAATCGGTCATTCTAAATGTGGTTTTAACATTACTGTTTTTTTTTTATTTTTAACTCTGACTTATTTTTGCGTAGATTTGCAAAATAAAGTTACTTTTACTAATGTTATGTGTTACCTTATCCTTTGTCCCATTGCGCCCGGGAAACTGGAAAACTATAAAAGCTTTGAGGAAAAGTCGCGAAACAGGTAATCCTTCCATCCCCCGTTGGATTTACTTTGTTTGTTTCTATAGTCAATTATTGATTGACAAACACGACAGGCTGTCGGTGTGACATTCGACTAGGGACAGGGGACGGTGTTCGCGTGTCACAGAGCTATGCGCTATGCAAATATTTCGTACCTTTGAGTTCAGATAAAACTACAGTGTGTGCCTAATGGAGTATGAACTGGGATTATCAGTATGAACGTATCGTCGTCTAATAAGTGTCAAAATAGAACGTGCCGTTGCATTAATACTATATCAAAACCTAATATCCATTTAATTACCTTAAAAACATCGACGCCATTGATATTTTCGCATAAAGAGCTGTCGTCGGAAAATAAGTGAAAGAGCGACAACTGGGTAAATCATTCATCATTTCTTATTATGATGGGCACTCTATGTTGACTTACGTAGGTATACAGTAAGGTTCGCACGGTCATAGACCACGGATTCGTGAGCTCATATCTTCCTCGTGTTTGTGAGACCTCTGAAGATTTTCTCACATGTCTATGATACCTATGTGTTTGTTCTAGTATAACAGTTAGTTCCGAATATGGGCCTGGACTGTTGAACTATGATAATGAGTGTTGTAACCATTTCTCGTCAATGATTTTTGTTGGTGAATAAGTAGTTCGTTAAATGAATTTTCCCAGGAAGTCTTTGTTTTCTTAATATTTTTTAAAAATAACTGTATGTATATAGCTACAAAGACTTTATTTTAGCGACCTAAACAGACATAAACTTCTAAAATAATTACCCTTCCTGTTGGCTTTACCGTGGAAGGATTCAAATAACGACATAATATGGTATAAAATTGGTCTTTTACGTGCACCTACCTTACACGATCATATTGCATAAATACTATAAATAAATAATTGTTCTTGTGGTTTTCCTGACTGGTGCTAATTACCTACCTATTATTATCTTTTAGGTTTATTGACACACATTTCATAAATCACAAAAGTAATAACAAAATATTACTTGCCATCTTTCAGGCCCTAAATTCTCAAAAAATCTGATCATCTGTCTTTTGTTTATGTCTTAAATGCTATTTCTTTGATGCCAGTGACATCGTATAACATTTAAGGGTAGTTTACATAATAAATTTCGCAATGTTGACCCCAAATGCTATAAAAAACAACCCGAGGGCGTAATTTTCTCCGAAACCAGCTCGCAATACTGTCGCATCCCCTTCGTAGACGACTTAAAAAAATCAAGAAGGTTGTTGTTGCTCCCTATAAAATATTATAGGATTTAAAACATTTCGAGTGATAAATTCGCTTGTGGTAACACTGGTTTTGAGATAAAAGTTAATTTAAATTTAGATTTGAATGTGAATATTACGAAATTACGGATGTCAGATACGTTTTATCTAACAATTCCTTATTTTCTGTTTTAACTGGTAAAGGAACTGTATAATATTATATATGGCCATGAATTATTACATACACAAAGGATTTAGATAGGCTAATTTATAATATGTTATATTCGTGAACTAAGTAACTCAACGGTACAAGTCAATGTCAAATCCAATATCGACCCAACAAACATTAGTAATCACTGCAAAAAATTGGATGACGGCCAAAACCGGGAACTTTATACTTAACCATATAAAATACGGACACCTGGCAACCCTAAGTAATGTAATTACGATATTTACGTAGCGAAAGCATCTAAAAATACCGAATATAATCTACATCGCCGCTTCTGGCTTTTGTTAGACTTGTTTGCATCTAAAACAAAGCCGCTCGTGTTTTGTTTGTGCACGTACACTCACCGACAACGCTGACACAGAAAAAAGAACTATTAAAATAGTGCTCGTCGTGTCTACTGTAAATACCGTCTGCAAAATACATGATATTATTGTCTTTTAGGATTTTAAAAAGGAAGTGGTTACTATTCTCGTTTTATGTGTTTTCCTGTCGACTGTACTTGTGTACGTCAGAGCATGGTTGACGACCTGTGTGATCCCGACTTGGAAAGCATCCAAGTTAACGTTTTGGCCTACCAACTTCATTCCATGCTTAATCGACTAAGGTTATAACGGAGCTTATAATACAATTCAGCTACTTTAGAAGTGTCTAGATTTTTATTTTTAAGTCTGGATTGTAAGACTGTTTTGAGCTAAGTTAGAGGAGTGTTATTGTTTAAGTTTAAAAGATATCTTAGAAATTAATTATTGTTTTTCTTTTTTAAGTGTAAACTAAAACTTCAAATACATTATAGTTACCGTTTTCCCGAACTTAACTACCCTTATCAAAATTTTAGTAACTAAGACTTCAAAAATCACAATATACCTACTTACTTTACTTTTATTTACTTTACCATTATTTTATCTTTTACAAGAAAATTGTATTTAGTTCCCAAAAACAATTTAGAACTTTTTCTTTTTAATTTGAGACGAAATGAAAGAAAGGTATTTAAGTGCCCTTTTAGTGCAAACCTCCGAGAGCATTTCAGAGAGGCCATTCGAAGCGCCTTCCGTAATTACATCCGTTTTGAGGAGATGACTAGGTCAAAGGATTTCCTACTGACATACCCCTTCTATTTGTTCCTCACATATTATACATATAGACTTCAACGAGTATGTAGGAACGTCGGTATTAGCTTTTCCGATACCAATATACAGACAACCCCATCTTTTACGCGTCGGTCAATTTGGCCCCGGTCAATCGCACATGGTCCCTTACAGCTGGTACTGCCGTCGCCATTACGGTGACCCATCCATTGAGCCTGCCATTCTGACCCAAAGTCTTTGCATGTAGTGTTTTATTACGGCTCGAAGTACAGATAAATCCCTTAGCTTGACCTCGTAATTTGTTGTTGTGTTGCGAAGACGTATTTAGGACAGATTTAGTCCAATTATTTCTTATTTATAAACTGACAAATGTTCAAATGCTCGTTTTTATATTTCCTTAGCATGAAAAGCCAGAACTCTTTTGAAAGCTTTCACCATAAATAGCTTTGAGGAAAAAAATTGTAAAAGACTTTAGGATAACATTCAAGAGGAATAAAAACAAGTGAATATAAAAGGTACGCAAAGTGTTTCAAATTATATTATGAATAAAAAAATGTTAATAAAATTTGTGTTGGAGCCATATCGATATTCATTGGAATGCTATTGAGCATTCTCAATAGAAAATAATGGAGCGTGGATACAGTACTGTGTATGAAGCCTTATAACAGGTATAGCCAACTTTTCATACAAAAAGCTCACGTATTTTGTTATTCGTGCAGTGAATCAGATATTTGCGTGTTATGATGCATTCTTCTATGCCATCAATGCGATTTCGACGGAAATTGCTCATTGCTCCACACTTTTAATGAGAACTTCCTTAATGAAAGCTTAATGAGTCCGCTCGTGTGGAGAGGAATTGTTCACAATTAAGCTTTTTTTGGTGTTGCTATTCTTGGACTAGGTATGTATCTGGCCGAAAGATTTAGTGGAATCTTTTAACAAGCCGTTATATACATTTTGGTGTTTTTTGTTTGGAACTACGGGTGTTACAAATAGACCGTTTTGGACCTAAATAATTGACCTATAAAGAACTAAATATTCTGGCTGGTTCTCGCCATAAGCCTGGTGAAACAGTTAAAGCCTGCGCTCGGCTTAATGCAAATATCTCTTCCAAAAAAGACCTTAGTGTACGTACCTAATCAGAAGCATTTATTTAGCTTTGTAGCCATAAACTTGTCCCCGAAGCACCAATTTTACCAGAAAGACTCTCAATTATTACGTATTTTCATTTCCATTTTTAAGTCATCACGGACAACTGATATTAAAACGCCCAATAATGTCAGCCATTACTTTCGGCACCCTTCGTGAGCGCCTGCTGTAAATTATCATTTTCTTCGTCCCACCTACGCATTCCAGGTTTGTCCCTAATTTCCTGGCGAGCCCCAAGTTTCAGCCTAATCCGTCTGTCAGTAGGAAAAATAATTTGTTTCATTAAATTCCACGCTTGATACCGCAAAGGGAAATTTGCTTTTATTAAAAGCTAAACTCAGTAAATGTCTATAAAGTCTAGACATACTATTACAAAATTAATCGCTTTCGAACATTAATGTAAACAATTAAATTAAGTATCTTTTTTATTAAATACAATATTCCAACTTTTAATTATTTTGGGGAATTGCATCAAAAATAACGCTATTAATTTTATTAATTAATTATGTAATTCTATACCGCCTTTCAAATGTAGTGTTGGTACGCATAGCAAGCACCAAAATGAAAAGACTTCCGTACACAAAACGGATGAATTAGTAACTCGAAAAAAGTAAAGGTAGGGTAAAACCGGGATAGATGCCCCACTTTTCGAAAGTGTTTCATTATTTGAATACTAAACATATTTGCTTAGATTGACCCTGTAATATAGTTAGTTTAATCATTCATAAAGCTTTAGAAACTGTATTTATTTACCTAACCATTACTGGTTTTGCAAAAATGAAATTCTTGCGAAACACATTTTTTGGGGATAGATGCCTACCTATATGGATAGATGCCCCACTATGAAATCACTTAGGAGGATAGATGCCTCGGATGCGGGATAGATGCCTTTTTAAATAATTAACAAGAACATGTAATCACAATGTTATATTTATTTATTATCTTCATGTGTAAGTAATATAAGCCTTAATTATATTTATGTATGTCTACTAAATATATAAAAAAATCTGTTTAAGCGATAACATATTAAAACTATCATATAGAATCATCTCAAACGAAACATTCCCGTTTTAACGTAGAAATAATTATTTAAAAAAAAAAAAATACTTTCATATGAATCTCTAACAAAATAAAAATTAATAATTTCGTTTAACCTTAGTTATTATTTAAACATTTGAAAAAATCAACATATTTGTAAGGAATTATCCTTCATTAAGTGGAACCGGACATTTTAAGTTTTCCACATCTTGAGCAATAATTCTTAAATAGAGTGCATGTTTCGTGCAGCCACTTCTGACACAACGCACTGGATCCAATCAGATTTGAACTTCGTGTTATTATAGGTATCGAAGCATTCTTTTGACGAACTCCGTGGTCGAGTGGCGTACGCACCGGTTTCAAGGGCTCTGAGGTCCCGAGTTCGATCCCCGGTCGGGTTAATGTAGAAATCAACTTTTCTACATTGCCTCGGGTCTGGGTGTTTGTGGTACCTTCGTTGTTTCTGAATTCCATAACACAAGTGCTTAATAGCTACTTACTTAGGGTTCAGAGCAATGTATGGGATGTTGTCCGCAATTATTTATATTTATTTATTTATTCTACTACGGATATTTTTATTATATTTTCTACGGATAGTTAATTGATCCCCAATTCTTTTTTATCCAATTCATGGAAAGCTGACTGTCGCTGGTCTGTTGTCCTTTCTTTTGTATTTCCTTGGCATGGCTCACCTACAATAAGCAAAGTAAGTATAAATAAAACACTGTATCTACACTCATCTCATCACATTCGAATTATGAAATTAAAGGTGGATAATTTTTTTTTGGTGTTTTCTAATATTCTACTATTAGAAAATACGAAAATATTCACGACTATGACTTTTAAATACTTCGATAAGGCTCTTGCAGTATAGAGGGATAGATGCCTCTAAAGTCAACTATCCCTTGTAAACTCGGGGCAACTATCCTTTTCACTAGGGATAGATGCCTCTCAATATTTTATAAATAAAATAAATGCAAACATCAGTGATTGACTCTTAAATGTGTTCTCAAAGAACCAATGTATTAAAACAATTCAAATAAAATGTAATCATTTAACTGTTTATAAAGATATGGAATAGTGAATACTTACCTTTGAAATTTTGAAGCGTTTGTCGCGTCCGCTGCGAATGTAATTCGACACACAAGCGCGAAACGTCCGTTTAGCACAACAATTCGCGCGTCACAAAGATGAGGGGTTCATGTGGCGCGTATGTAAACAACGAATTTGCTGTTTCGTTCTCTGGTAGTTGAGTTTTAAGAAACGAGGCATCTATCCCAGTGCGGCATCTATCCCGGTTTTACCCTAATACATACAAAGTATTAGAAATAGATCCTTCCGGACATTGTATTATTATATCATATTCAAATCAATAGGTTTGTAATCAAAACACGACAGCGCTCGAAAACGTTCGCGTGACGTAACCATTTTATTAAAAAATAAACGAATAGAGTCCCGTTCCCGCTATTTTCCGGTGCCAGCCCAAAATGTTCGGTGACTAAATTATAATATTTTGCTTAATAACTGTGTAAAGAAGTTATAATGGATGCATAGTGACTCGCATTCCAATGTTTGCAAGTTTCCTGCACGCAAAACCTCCGTGAACGGTATTGGTGTTCTTTAATTATTTGTTATAATTTATATAATTAGAATTTGATATTCATATTGTAATATAGGTAGGCGGTGTTTTCCTGTACCATTTAATTTGAAAAACAATATCTATGCGGAAAACGGTTTGAAATAAATCATCGAACAAGCTTCGCATTTGCGGACAGGATGACATTTTAAAAAAATATATTAAAATAGTTCTATATTATTTATACTTTTGCTATTTTTTATGTTCTGTGCTCCTTGTGATCTCGTTTTTAGCCTTTCACATCTACACAACCTGATTTTATTCAGCACGAAAATGTTCCCTCTCTAAACATCAAAACTTTAACGCTCGGAAACTCAGTGGGAATACGTCAAAGCGAAACGATAGCAAACTCAATATCGCTGTTACCTGTTAACGTGAAGATATTCCTACGACCTGGTCCACAAACCAAGTTCCTGATATTTGATATTTCATGCAGCCCGGTAACACTGCGATTGGATTACGTTGACGATTCGATATCTTAAAGTCAGGGATGTTTCCGTTTTGAATAACTGTCTAGGCCGACATTCTGATAACTTATCTGATTTATTTGACGTTTGCTGCAGTTTACATAACATAAGCGTACTATAGGTAAGTAATATACCTATTTACAATAAGGTATGCAAATTAATGAATGAATTTCTAAAGCCAAGTATTTTGATACACCTTATAATGCACACAATAAGGAAGCATTTTGGTTATTGATTTTCTTTGCATTTGGTTTTATGTTGCAAAAGCTTGTGTGGAAGATGTCGTTATTAACTCAATTATAACCTAAGTGTTTGCAATAACTAAGATCTACCTGAGTATTGTACATCAGCATTATTGTTATAAATATAACCAATGCCGTAGGTGTTACTAAGTATGATTTATCGTAACGAGACGTATAGGGCGAGGGGCGCACGGAACCCCAGCTGGGGTTTTCGTATTAGTAATAATCGAACCATGCCTTATATTCCTTTTGGAAATATATGAGAAATCATGTTACCAGAATCTCTAGAGGCAAATTAAATTATTAAGGCATATTCTTGGAATATTTTTGAGCCTAAAACATTTTTGCAATAACATTCGGTATTCTGTATTATCTAATATTCTATGTTGATTAACAAGAGACAAAATATTAATCAAGTTATTTTATTTACAGATCGTGAACGATGAAACCGTAACGAAACGAATTCATCGAGGCGGCCCAAACAAACAGGTGGGTTCGACAAGCTCCCCACATTACCTAACACCTGCTTCTAAGAACAACTCATTTGTTATCTGTCACACGTCTGCATACCTCATTTGAGAATTAAACTCATTTCGAACTTTATTCTCTGAATCCACAACATTCCTATTACATTTTATTTATGTGAGTAATTTGCAATTGCAATTAAGTAATACATTTTTATTTCCCGCATTCTTCATAACAGACGTCATAGTTCTAAATGGCAAAAGAATGCGGCAAATACTAACTCGAACATGGCATGCGCTAACCTTACAAAACCAAAGTTACATTATAGTTATATTATATACCAAATGTTTTGAAAAGAGCGACAACCGTTAAAACATCTTTAATAAAAGTAACAGAGACGGGTTATTTGCAGCATTTATAACCCTAGAAAGGCCGTTTTATATGATTTTTGATTTGTTGGATTTCCTCTTCCCGAATAGCAGAATAATAAATATTTTAACATACACAAAATCTTGATTACTTACGCGGATGAAACAGCGTGACATATGTAGCTTTACACACATTTTGCAAACGTCGTTATACTGTGACAGTGACTGTACACACATAATATGGGCAAGTCCATCTATACCTAAAAGTTTAAAACAAAGGCACTATCACTGATCTACACGCTATAAGGGCTAAAGACGCATTCACCCATACCGGCCACAATGACAATACACAATAGCTCGAACACACTTGATACGTCTTGATACTTGATTGTAATTCCGTATGGCATGCCTCGAGGAAGTTGTAGTTGATCCTTGTGGAATCGACATCACTATTGCTATGGGAAATAACTTCCGTTCCTTTATAGTTGTGGGAATTTCTTGATCGTTTTTGTTGGAATTACTTTAGATTTGTGAATTGAAGTAAAATTTAATTTGTCGTGTCATCGCAATAATGGCAAGAGAATTGTTGATTTAATATCGACCGATTACAAATGTCACCAATACAGACATAGCTGTAATAATTGAACTAATCGAGCGTGAATTGATTGTATGAATATTTCAATAATCCCAATAATAACGTTGTAGGTAATTAAAATAATATTTTTCCTGGTCGTTTATGTATGGACTAAGGACACATTGCACATATTGCAATATCAAAACTGGAGTTACCTTATTTACTATTCTTATTTGTAAAAATACCTGATTTGTAAAAAAAAAATGTCATTAACTATTTTTTCTCTTATCGATCAAAAATAATCTTACCCAAAAAAATAGCAATATGTCAAAAAACCACAATATCCTGAACTCATTTCCCAATCGTCGTTATCACTCATAGATTCGAGCGCGCGTAAAAAGGCGGTAAACACACGCGACAGGGTCAGTAACCCTAAACTGCTGATGTAAGCACGCCTCGCGATGGCCCTGCAGCCTGCAGCCACTTGACGACGGCCCAGATTTCTTCTCCATTCATAAAGATCGTCTTTCTATTAACTAGTAATTAGTGGGATGTTATTATTAAGAAACTATTTAGGTTGTTCAAGTCGTAATTTTTAGGTGTGGCCTAAAATATTACATAATTTTTACTTTGTATTTTTTTTACATATTATTTTATAAACCAAAATATCAGGTTATATCGAATGAAAATTATTTAAATACGGCCATTTGCAATATTTCATTAACATAAAGCCGGAACCCCACCGCTGCGCAGGCTGTGCACGGATGCGTGGCTCACCTCTGCTGCGTGGGCTCATTAGTTCGGCGGCGTCGGCCTCCGTTTCCACTGCGGCGCACGGACACGGATGTGTCGCCCACACAGCTCGTAGCTATGCGTGGGGTACAGTCACGAGCAAAAACATGTATACTTAATAGTATGCGAAATTGTTAAACGAAATTAGTGAGATTTTTTGTCGAATCTCTTCTGCCATCTAGCAATCAATGCATACTGACAGATGACACTTGAAAATAAAATGGATCAAATATTTTTTTTAAGAAAAAAAAAATTAAAGTCAATATATTATTTTTATAATATAGACAATAGCTCTTCCAAGTAACAATATAAATTAGCTATTGTGTAGTAACATCTGTTTTACTTATTTGTATTATAAATTACTTAGTTCTTACATAAATTATACTTATCACAACTTAAATGTATGTATGTATATATACTAGGAACATTAATTGTACCTCTTATTTATAGTAGCTTATTCTTATAATAATTTCTTAACAATATTAAGCCGGAACCCCACAGCGGCGCACGGAGAGGCTGTGCACGTGTGTTCAGCTTCGCTTTAGTACAAAATGTATGAGAGCGTTTCCACCGCAGCGCACGGACATGCTACGCAGCAAATGACGTCATAAACACACGCGTAGCTAACTCGAATAGGCGGAACGTAGCTCAGCCACGTGGCCGACCCACGCATCCCAGCTGCGTGGGTCGGCCATTTCTCGGCGACCCACGACTATGTACAGTCTCGAGCAAAAATATGTACACACATAATATTGTTAAGAAATTATTATAAGAATAAGCTACTATAAATAAGAGGTACAATTAATGTTCCTAGTATATATAAATACATTTAAGTTGTGATAAGTATAATTTATGTAAGAACTAAGTAATTTATAATACAAATAAGTAAAACAGATGTTACTACACAATAGCTAAATTATATTGTTACTTGGAAGAGCTATTGTCTATACCTATTATAAAAATAATATATTGACTTAATTTTTTTTTTTTTTATTAAAAAAAATATTTGATCCATTTTATTTTCAAGTGTCATCTGTCAGTATGCATTGATAGCTAGATGGCAGAACAGATTCGACAAAAAATCTCACTAATTTCGTTTAACAATTTCGCATATTATTGTATACATATTTTTGCTCGTGACTGTACCCCATGCAAAGCTATGAGCTGTGTGGGCGACACATCCGTGTCCGTGCGCGGCAGTGGAAACGGAGGCCGACGCCGCCGAACTAATGAGCCCACGCAGCAGAGGTGAGCCACGCATCCGTGCACAGCCTGCGCAGCGGTGGGGTTCCGGCTTTATGTGTGTACATATTTTTGCTAGAGACTGTACATAGTCGTGGGTCGCCGAGAAATGGCCGACCCACGCAGCTGGGATGCGTGGGTCGGCCACGTGGCTGAGCTACGTTCCGCCTATTCGAGTTAGCTACGCGTGTGTTTATGACGTCAATTGCTGCGTAGCATGTCCGTGCGCTGCGGTGGAAACGCTCTCATACATTTTGTACTAAAGCGAAGCTGAACACACGTGCACAGCCTCTCCGTGCGCCGCTGTGGGTTTCCGGCTTAAACATCCTATCATGCTTAACACATAACATTTACGAAATATTGTTCCTGCAATTAATTTCCTAAAATGTAAACACACTCAGGTTAAGTTTCGTACACTTTACCCGCAAGGAAAGCTTTCAACATGTTTTCCACTGTTCCTTAACCCTAACTTGCCACTTAGGATCCCGCAGACCTAGTTCTCGAGAACCCGCGACCTAATTTTCTCAGCAGTCTTCGCCTTGTAGACACGCCCGTTAATTACTTTACCAGACCTTCCTGTGGCCTATATAAATCAAACAATTTTATTACTAACAATGTTGGTCTTTTTCAACTGCCTAAACTGTTTAAACCGGGTTGTAAAAAACTTATCGTTACATAATCAACTATTACCCGAAACTTTGTTGAAGTCAAAGTAAAAATTCACTCACAAAACCTTTTGTTTTGCTTCTAACAAAATGTAAACGTTTCTTACAAAATAAAATACGACCGTCTCAAAACTTAAAAGCTACGAAAAACTGATTACATATTGAATAGCTCAACTAATCGAGCAACAAGTTTGTCGACTGGTTGGTCAATGGGTTGGCTTTAAAATCCTGCAGATGGTGGAAGTGTGGAAGTGTGCCGAACTAGGACGCGCTTTGAGAGTGAAACCGACACTGCAGGCTATCCAATGCGGGTAGCGTCAGTCTCTTTGACGCGTGTTTGCGTGGCATCGCGTGTTCAACTACCTACTCCTGCATTGCAACGGTTAATTTAAATTGCAAGGTGGAACGATGCTTCATTCGGTTGTAAATGCAGCTTACAAATAAAATTGTCTGACATAAAGTTGGGGAACAAATGTATAGTGGTGACGCATTTTTGGTATTCGTCAAACCCCACAGGACAAAGTGTTGTTATATTAGCCTATGTTCTAAACTATAAGTATTCAATTACGGTTACAAAACACACAAATGACACAACACAACCATTTATTGTGTTCTTTTTAAATAGAGCTTGACAGATAAATGTAGTCAATCAATCAAATCAATCAGCCAATCATAGTCCACTGCTGGACATAGGCCTCTCCCAATTTACGCCACAACACCCGGTCCTCCGCCTTCCGCATCCAGTCCCCTCCAGCGACCTTTCTCAGGTCATCGGTCCACCTGGCGGGCGGGCGTCCTACCTTACGGTTGCCGAGCCGCGGTCTCCATTCTAGGACTCGTCTGCTCCAACGGCTATCGGTCCTTCGACAGACATGGCCAGCCCATTGCCACTTCAGCAAGCTAATTCTACGAGCTATGTCGGTTACCTTGGTTCTTTGTCGGATGACCTCATTTCGAATTTTATCCTTCAAAGAGACTCCGAGCATAGCTCGCTCCATAGCCCGCTGTGCAACTTTAAATTTGTGGACTAGTCCAACCGTTAATGTCCACGTTTCGGCACCGTAAGTCATAACAGGTAGGACGCACTGGTTGTACACTTTGGTCTTCAGGCATTGCGGTATAGGCGAAGAAAAGACTCGACGAAGTTTGCTAAACGCTGCCCAGCCCAACTGAATTCTCCGATCGATTTCCCGCTCGAAGTTGTTTCTACCAAGCTTGATGACCTGCCCTAGGTAGATATACTCTTGAACAACTTCGAGCAACGATCCTTCGACATATATCGGTCTCGGCCTGATATGTTCATTGAACATGATCTTTGTTTTATCCAAGTTCATGCCAAGACCGACCAGTCGTGAAGCTTCATTTAGGCCATGCAGCATCTCGCTTAGCTGGTCCAGCGACTCTGCTACTATGACGATGTCATCGGCAAATCGAAGGTGCGAGATGTGCTCACCGTTCACATTTATACCCCGTCCAGTCCAATCCAGAGTTTTGAAGACATCCTCGAGCGCGTTGGTGAACAGCTTTGGGGATATAACATCCCCCTGTCTCACCCCCCGACGCAGCTCGATCGGATTCGTCTTACGGTCATGGAGCTGGACAGTCATGGTGGCGGTGTCATATAAGCATCTCAGCACCTCGATGTAGCGCCAGTCAATACGACATCGTTGCAGGGCATCCAGAACCGCCCAAGTTTCGATGGAGTCGAAGGCTTTCTCGTAGTCCACAAAGGCCAAACACAGCGGCTGATTGTACTCTTTGGTTTTCTGCACAATCTGCCGAACAGTATGGATGTGGTCTACGGTGCTAAAGCCTTTTCGAAACCCGGCTTGTTCTGGTGGCTGGAACTCGTCGAGTCTTGTAGCGAGGCGGTTAGTGACTACTCTCGAGAACAACTTGTAAATGTGGCTCAGGAGTGAGATAGGTCTGTAATTCTTCAGCAAGGTTTTGTCTCCTTTCTTGAAGAACAGAACCACCGCACTCCCACTCCACGCTTGTGGTGTTAAGCCTTGGTGAATGACGGAATTAAAGAGACTCGCTAGCTCTTTCAGGACTGTGGTCCCACCGGCCTTAAGGAGCTCGGTCGTAATTCCGTCATCACCCGGCGCCTTGTTGTTCTTTAGTTGTCTGAGAGCTGCCTCTACCTCGCCCGGGTCGACATCCGGGATGTCCTCGGTGTAATGGCGCGTGAGTGGGGCTCTGTGGTCATCTACGCCTTGTCTCGGTGGTTTAGTCGTCCGTGATGCGTATAGGTGTCTATAGAAACTCTCAATTTCCTCCAGAATCTCGAACTTAGAGGTGACGGTCCTGCCATCCCCGGTCCTCAGTTTCGCCAGATGGGGTCTGCCTAATTGCTGAGCGAAGACTTTGGTGCCTCTATTTCGCTCAATCGCAGCCTCGATCTTACGAGTGCTGCAGCGTCGGAGGTCACGTCGCGTCAGTTTCCTGATTTTCAGGTTTAGGGACCGCCTATCTGACGAAGACATCTGGGCATCTGGCGTTTCTCGTCTTTCCTTCATAAGTTCGAGAGTCTCTGGTGAGAGTTTGGACTCCCTTTTACCGCGTTTTCCGGGGAACAACCTTCGAGACACACTCTGTAGCGTTTTGACCACTGTGTCGGTTTTTTCGTCAACATTGTCCGTGGTTTCCAGCAGTGCGAAACGATTTTGGAGTTCCAACTGGAACTTATCGGAACCTAAAGCTATTTGGGGCAGCGTGGGTCGGAGAGTAGGTCTCATCATCCTAACTCTTTCAGCCTTAAGGTTGATATTTAGAGAGCCTCGGACGAGTCTATGATCACTACCGGTATTAAACCTATTGATCACCGAGACGTCTCTAAATATATGCCGCTTGTCCGTGATGATGAAATCTATCTCGTTCCTCGTCACATTATCGGGGCTTCGCCATGTCCACTTTCTGTGGGGCTTCTTCTTAAAGAAGGAATTCATTAAGAAGAGCCCCTGGGACTCTAGAAAGTTTACCAACATTTGGCCCCTGTGATTTCGGCGCCCCACGCCGTTAGGTCCGATTATCGTTTCGCCGCGTTCTTGTACTCCCACCTTGGCATTAAAATCTCCCATAACAACGTTGTAGTGAGCCTTCCTGGTACCATGTAGTGCCTTCGCTATGTCTTCGTACATGGTTTCGGCTATCTCATCAGAGTATGTCGAGGTCGGCGCATATACCTGCACCACCTTCAGGAACTTCCTGTCGGTGATTTTCAATAAGAGGTACGCTACCCTTGTCGACACACTACTGATTTCCACAACGCTGCTTGTGAGACACTTGTTGACCAAGAAACCGACACCACCCTGGGAGGGCCCATCACCTTCTCGGTAGTAGAATAGGTCACCTGAATCAAGGGTTATCGTGTCCTCCCCCTGTCTTCGGACTTCGGATAACCCCAAAATGTGCCAGTTTATGCGACCTAATTCTACTTCGAGTTCGGTGAGGTGTTGGTCCAGCCGTAGACTTCGTCCGTTATACGTCGCCAGGGTCAGTTTTTTGAGGTGGTGGTAGCCTCCCGTAACCCGGAGATTCTTAGCACCCCCTGTCCCGCCGTTACCGCGACCGCTACCTTGGCCGGGAATAGCGGGACTACCGGGAACTGGGGGCCGTTCTGTGAGGTGTGGCTCCATCAGAGGTTTCGGCCTACTAATGCCACGCTGGCCAGACGGGTTGGCATAGGGTTTGGTCTCGAGTTTTCCTTCTCTAAGCAGTGATTGTTGGCTCTGCTCAATTTTCCCTTAGTCGCCTTCTACGACACCCACGGGATGAGATGGGGTGGTGACCTTCGTATTCTTTAGGTCCGTCACCACACGGACTTCCGTCACCACACGGACTTCCGTCACCACACGGACTGATAAATGTAGTACGAAAGATAAATGTAGTATTTAATCGAATCAGTTGTGTCGTCACTGTAAAGTTTAATCGATTTTAAATCGAGTCGCGTAGTTGTCAGATAATTGGTTATTAAACTGAATAGCTACGGGTGAGTGAGTTTGAAGGTTCGTCGATTAAATACCATTCAATAGCCTAATTACGTAGCGTAAACTATGAAACAATAACGACATAATTATTGCTTAGGGAGCAAGAATTAATTATGAAACTGAACAAGTTTAATAGCCTGTAAATAAAGACATTCATGGCGTGAAATGCCAAGGTTTTTAGTTCAACAAGATATTATATTTTTTAATGGAACATTATTTATTTGTTATACAATCTATGTATATAAAATTGTTAGTACTTTCTTATGTTAGGTTTATAACTTATTCAAAATTCCAAGTTTATCTGAAACTGTCTTTAACAAAACGTACAACTACAAACTAACTACCACAAACTTTTATCTCTGAGAACTAAAAACTTCAGTTTCCACAAGCGAAGCCGCGGCAACAACTACAACATGAAACAAGCCTTATGACAGGCGTAAACAACTCTTTCACACGACATGTTACGAATGTGTCATGTCTGAGCATTCGTATTGTGGTTCGTGCAGAATAGGGGAGCGGTGTCCTTTAACTAGCCGGAATTGTGCGGAATTATGCGTAGCATGTGTACATGACCTAATTATGTTTGCTAGAATGTGACGTCATAGTCCACTAGTATTTTAGGTAAAGTATTATAATTTTATACGAAAAAAATAGGATATTTTACATGTTTTTAGGAAATGTATTAGATTATGGATATGTATTTCTGAAGAGAAGAAAAATTCTGAATGTTGAATTTTTTAAGCGACTCTTAATAGCATATTATTCATAGATATAATAAAACTTTTATATAACAGTCTAAATAAATAGGTTTCTATTGATATATTCACGTTTCAGATCGTATGTTTGCGTGGTTGATTACTTCTCTGGGAAAATTAAATTGCCATTGATTGACACGCTAAGAAAAACCAGTTTTATCTAGAATTCTAAATTAATATACATTGGAGCACGTTTCCGAACAACAAGCTGCATTGAATTATTTTATTCTACGAATAAAGTTTTTTACTGAGAACAAAGCTATTTTCCGAGGTTTCAGAGAACAATCTGTGTTCGTTGCAGTATCGATTTCCCCAGAATATTGGCCTACATGTAGTTAAATTTAGTTCGAATTAAATTGGGTCATAGGTCGTCAGGTAATACCCGAATCTAGGACAGTCAAATGAGAACTGTGACCTATTTCTCTTATTATAAACGTAATATAACGTATGACATAATATTCTGTTGGGCTCGGCCTGTGAAAGTGTTTTAATGAATATAACATCATTAAAATAAAGTACTCATTAGTTTTCGTGTGCTTTTACAAGTAATTAAAAAGGGGTTCATATTTTTATAATGATATAACGTAATTATAAAGATTTATTTTTAGCAAATACAGCATTCACTACCATGCATTATTTATTTTTGTTCTTATAATTTTATGGTATAAGAAGTAAATCACAAGGTATATGCATATAAACTATAGTCGATAACTTTTCCTCTTGATAAACATATCATCACGCCTGTATCCCCGAAGGGGTAGGCAGAGGTGTACCAATGTACACCCACAGTTTGCCGATATGTTTAGGTCCCATGTAATAGGGGGCGAGCCTATTGCCACTAACCGGGCACAAATCCAAACTCCGACCTGCTATTGAGAATTTCATAGAAAAACCCAATAACACCTTGGTCAACTCGGGAATCGAACCCAAGACCTCTCGCGTAGCAGTCGCGCTTAGCACCACTAGGCCAACGAGGCAGTCTTTCTCTTGATCTTGTTTACAAAGTTCCGTTTGTGTCTCTAACTATTCTTGGGTATATCAATAGAAATTGTTCTTCAAACTAGATCTTATCTCTGAAACCCTGCTAAGAAATTAATGTCTACAGTACATGGCTGTTTTATTTGATATTCATTAAGCAGTTCGCCCTTTATTGATGTTATAGCTATCGTATTAAAACTACATTATTTTTTATAGCTACTACACGTTATACGAAGGAGGATATGTTGTTAGTTCCATCACCTATGGTCGCGGCACATGTTTATCAATTGATACTGTCAACTTGTACGATCTGAGAGTTCGTAGATAGGGTTGACAATTGACTGTAACGACGGTATTACATCGGCATTCAATTTGATATAGTCAGTAACATTAATACAAAGGTTTAAAATAAACATTCTATGTATATTTAACTCAATTCGTCACTTTTTATGTTTGTTACCTCAGAACTTTCAACTGGGTTAACTAATTTGAAGATTTTTTTTTTATTTGAATGTTGGTGCTTCCAGTGTGGTCATAAGAAAACCATTTAAGACATATTTTCAAGTCGGTTTTTTTGTAAGAAGCTTAGGTGTCGTGAAATACTTTCGATTAGATTTCTTTCTGAATGTCCACATAAAACAGTTATATATTATAACAATAAGGCTGGGGTCAGTTCCGCACAAAGAATTCCAGTTCGTCCCGCCAGCTTCTCCTAGGCCTGCCACGACGTCTTTTTTTGTCTTACCTTAAATCAACTAATTACACTTATGCGTAGATCAAGTTGGCAACCCTAGTAATGGGCCACACTAAGCAAACTCATTTCTTAATCAGTCTGCATACACATGTAAAGTATCGGAATGCTGTTAGATTTAGTTATACACTTGTCAATGAATTATTTATCAATGGAGGAGACTTTAGTAAACAACTCAGGAGATGCAAACATAACTTTCAAGTTTGAGAACTAAAGACATTTTTTTATAATTATGTTAAATCCAAATTCAACTTTTCACTAATGTACATTAGACTAAATGTTATATGGTATATAAAAATAGTCTTCCATATTGCATAGCCATTCGGTCATATATCCATGAAATTTAAATGTATTTTTTTACATTATATCACGGTTACAAATAATATAAATACGTTCTTACTCATTGTATTGTGTATAAATTGTAGAGATAACTCAAAAAAACCTGCATATTTCGTCAGTTCATAGCTGTTTTCAGTCCGAACTAGACATAGCTTTGTTACTCAAAACTCAAGCTTTTGTAACATAAATTAAATCAGATAACACAGAGTCCCACCCAAGTTATATAACGTCAGAAGTTAACGCTATCCACAGATTAGCTTCAGTCAGTTAACAAACTGCTTTCAGTTAAAGTTCTTCAAGTTAAATACGTCGCAAACGTAGGCGTTATTAACGTGTTCTGTAACTTCATGTTTCACGATATCTATTAAAAAATTAAAGTTAATTCTGAACTTTAACTCAAATAAGTCTAGTTCTATATTTTTATTGGACTTCATAAAAGAAGCAAGTTCTTTGGTTCTCTTTATCATATTTTGCATATAGTTATTTATCTTACTTCCAAAGAAATGCAGATTGGAAAAAAGGTTTTAAAATAATTTTCGCAAAAGGGTCGAGCTCATTCATTAAAAAGTGCAAATGTTTATTACCTATAATCTAAGTAGTGTGTAAGAAAATCAACTGGCTTATATTTCACAAAAAAAATACCAATTCAAGTACGACTTATTTCCATCCATATAAATTAACATCTTAACAACAAAAATTACACTCGTTAAAACTAAACAAATATTCTGACAGCCCTCCATAGATTTATAACCTATCAAAGTTTAATATCCATCATAAAATGATGTAACTTAACCAGACAGTTTACAGTTTACGTGTAGTAATCGTTTACAACGCAATTAAACTTCCACGGTTAGTAGTGACTAGTATAAAGCCGGAAACCCACAGCGGCGCACGGAGAGGCTGTGCACGTGTGTTCAGCTTACAAAATGTATGAGAGCGTTTCCACCGCAGCGCACGGACATGCTACGCAGCAATTGACGTCATAAACACACGCGTAGCTAACTCGAATAGGCGGAACGTAGCTCAGCCACGTGGCCGACCCACGCATCCCAGCTGCGTGGGTCGGCCATTTCTCGGCGACCCACGACTATGTACAGTCTCGAGCTAAAATATGTACACACATAATATTGTTAAGAAATTATTATAAGAATAAGCTACTATAAATAAGAGGTACAATTAATGTTCCTAGTATATACAAATATATTTAAGTTGTGATAAGTATAATTTATGTAAGAACTAAGTAATTTATAATACAAATAAGTAAAACAGATGTTACTACACAATAACTAAATTATATTGTTACTTGGAAGCGCTATTGTCTATATTATAAAAATAATATATTATATTATTTTTATAATATACCTAGACCGTGCGCCGCTGTGGGTTTCCGGCTTAAGGTGTTTTGCATATAAATAATGGTGGCTAGGATGGTGTAAAAGCTTGTTGTAAAAAAATGCATGTTAATAGTCTGTAATTGAGGCTTGTGTGGTATTCTTTAGCGTTTGATATTTTCAATATAATGTCCATGGGTTCGAAGAGAATTAAACAAAAACGTGTTAGTTAAAACAAATATGTGATCATTAGAAAATAAATATTTTTAAAGCGAGAACGATGTAATTAATAAAGCTAAAAAGACCAAACCAACAATACCTTTTCAGTCCCATCTTTATTTATAAACATAAAAGAAAATAGACCTCGCTGCAACGTTCCCACAAAATTACAAAAAACTTTTAAAATCGCAATTTCCGATAATACAAGCTCAAACCGAACTAGACGAAGCGCACCACGTAGCTCGCAGCTCCTGCACTAAAGTAGTCTAAGAGCTAAGAGTTGCGTCGTTACATTGTCTTCGGAGTCTGCCAGACAATGGAGCGCCCAGACTCAGACCAGACCGACGGCTTTTATCTAGACCTAGACGCGGTTGATTACATTTACGTAGGTTTCGAAGGCACTGTTTACTTTTAAATGAGGAGTTGAATTTTTGTTGACTGTATTTATTTGCAACATTCTATTTCATTATGCTCGATGAAAGTTTGCTTTTATGTAATTATGTAATAAAATTTTACATATTCAAAATGATCAATAAGTACGTGTTGTCTAGGAACAATAAACCGTTTATATCTGCTTCGATACCCTACCATGTAATTTGGCTAGACATATAAAGCAAAAAGGCTAAGCAAAAACATTTCTGCCAAATCGTAATCGTATAAGATCCTTTAGTACCTCAGTAGAATTTATTTGTATAACCCTGTAAATGCAAACGTCGCTAAAATTGTGCTTACGTAGTTAATAAACTCGTAACGCACATCATCTGTTTTCATTACCTTGTTCGAACGTTTATTAGAGTTCCGTATGCGTGTAACAGAACCCTTAAGCGATTACTCATGATGACAAGCTGCCACGTCATTCTGAAAACTTTTGACGTTGGAAATACTTAAAATTCTTGGCACAGTAATGAAATTAATTGTAGGTGGGTTAATTTAACTAAACGTTTTGTACGAGGTCTACCGCAGTTGGCCCGAATTCAGGCTTTAACCGCTTCACCAAACTTGTAATTTGACTTAAGTGTAACATTTTAATTTTTTATTGTATTTTCAAATTAAAACATAAGTTCCGCAACAGCTTAAAGCTGAGAAGGCAATGGGGAAAAATTCTCAAGAACATAAAGCTTTATTGGGGCTATTTTAAAGTCACGTTAAAAGATGCCGAAAAATAAAAAGTTGATGTCCTCATTTCCCTAGACATTAATGGAAACTTACGTCAAAACTTTTGGGGAAAAAAAAGGTGTGTGAATAATGAAAAGCTGTAAAAATTCTAGAAAAATTTGTTGAATATAACCGTGTAAAAAATGACATTTGGCAGTCTTTATTATAAGGAGCATAGTATAATAAATAATACCACGGTAGTAGTCCTATCCACTTAGCAGTTTACTGTTAAGTTATCGAAACACAAATATATGTCTTCAAACTTTAAGCTTGCAAATTAAATCTGCTGTATTTGATGAAACAAATTAAATACATAACTCAAACACCCGCTATTTGCTTCTAGAAACTTTAAAGAGGAGTTTAGTAAACTTTGGGCTAACATTCCGAATGCATACAGTAAAGTCATAGTTGAGTAAATGCAGCGACAGAAATGCAACTTCCTATGACGAGATATTGGATGGAAATTGGAACGCGCATCAATATGACCTGTGATATTATTTGATCTAGATATGAGGGTAGGGAAATGAGAGCATGTTTTTGAGAGCGTGTCTGTATGAGGTATTTTTTTTTAATCTTGCTTTGGAAGACAAGGTTGAAGTGTGGTGGTGGAGATCGGTCAGTCGACAAGACCGGCAAAGATTACTGATTCTATCTAAAACCATAGACATAGACTGTGACTGCTTTGAGGTTCGTAAAGTAGGTACCTATTTCAGTTCACTTCACATCTATTATGAAAACAAAAGCCACATAATTAAGAAAACCTATGATAACAAATGATCTGCATCCTCAATCCTACAGAATCCTTTGTCAGCAAACTATCTCATTCCTTGCTCAGAACCACAGTCTATTATTATCATCAGAAAGTCTTCCACTGCACTAAGTAATGTTGCAGAGCACGGCTCTCCTTTGTGCCACAATCGCGGGCCCATTCACGCCGCGACTTTTTTTTCTCCTATTCATTCCCGAGACTCCTCTCGTCATTACTACGCATGTCACAGATTACAATGATGTATTGTGCTAACCGCACATGTCTGTAATCAGAAACTTGAAAGCTTATTTATAATTGAGACAGGAAAAATGTTAAAAATAAACTAAAAAACGTAAAAATGAAGTCGTTATTTTTTTCTCAATTTTATATTTTTTTTTAGCGTTTTTGTAGTTACTCTGCACTCGATTTTACCAAGATCAAGATAGTAATTACTTTCGAACAATTTTAATAAGATGCAACTCGTTAATTCTGTCACAAAAATGTACACACGTCAATCTTTCACATAAAAACTGACATTAAGCTGTACGAAACATCTGTTGTTAAAAAAATATCTGGTTGGGAATGAGTCAACATTGTCCATTTCTTGAGACCGGAACATTTTTTTCTGTAATTAAGAATCGGTATTATGTTTTAAATGACAAAAACGTCATTATGTCTTTAACTACAGTAATATTACTATAACAATTGCCGGTACCAGATGAAATGGTATGATAGTGTGAAAGCTATCTTTGAAAGTGCTGTTATTAAGTAGTAAAATTGTGGTTTATTACATATTTCACACTAAGATTTACGAATATATACAGTAGGACATATAAAGTAAAATGTACCACTTTACCTGAACCTGTAACTCTA
Source organism: Autographa gamma (assembly GCA_905146925.1). NCBI lineage: Eukaryota > Metazoa > Arthropoda > Insecta > Lepidoptera > Noctuidae > Autographa > Autographa gamma. Next base: position 3,233,393 of record LR989868.1, on the reverse strand, counting down.
CTACAAAAAGGAAAAGGTAACAACAACAGATTCCAATATTGTTACCCACAAAGAAACGGTTTTTTCAACATTTAAAGGGTTACGATTGAGAATTGCACGACCTTCGATTTCCTGTTGTCATGCTAATAATATGTACAATAACTTCTATTTATCGTCAAAAGTTGGGCAAGTTAAATTCCGCGCATGTGTTTCCAAAAACTTTATCACATTCGTTCAGACCTATCAAAAGCCAAACAGCTCCCGTTCTTTTTAACCGGTCCCAATTAATGTGTTGCCACACATGCATTGAAACTTTAGTAAACAGTGCAAAATTCGTATCCATGCGAAGGGTCGTGGTAAGGTTAAAAAACTCCTCGGCCAAACATGTGCACGTTCCTACCCGAAGTCACAGGTTAAATGCTTTATTCAATCTGCGACCGCCAACGCAATTGTTTCTATTCGTCTATTACACTGTCCTTGTTGCCACCGAATTTATATATTCTAGTCCTTAACACCTTTGGCTACGGCCCAAGGAGACTCCTAAACAATTTGCAAGTGGACCCAACGCACGAGGATGTGGGAATGGCATGCCATTTCTATAGTGGGTCGAATGAATGTTGATGCCGCCATTTTCGGGTCAACCGGCAATTTTTTTAGATTAGAATAAATTAACACGCTGTATGTGAGCTCAAATGTAGAACTAAAAGTAAATTGGAGCTATTTGGAAACCGTTCCGTTGTAGATAGGTGATTCTAGGAGTTAATTGATAGCTATTTATCTTGATTGTGGCAATAAGAAAACAGTGTGTAATCCGTAATGTGCTTATTGACTTGGTAACAAAATATATAAGATGAATACATACATATACATATTATAGGCAAATTACATCCAGATACAAAACAAATAAAAATACTTATCGCACAAAGATTTTTCCGAGATAGGTATAGAACTACGACCTTCTGTTTAGCAGTCAAGATCAAAGCCACTAGACCACCACTCCAGTCAATAGAGCCAAAATGTTTGTTTTGTTGCACATTCTGTAGACTAGTACCTAGTTTCCTTTACATCGTACAAAGATTTATTATAACAACTAGAAATTCCTTTCCCGACAGGGACAGGGTCGGGTATCAACCGGCGTTGACCCTTGAGAATGTGAAGATCACAACAATTAAATTACACACGCGATATCACTGTTTGTCTGTCTGTAATTAATTGATTGGTGATCATTCAATGTATGTCTTATCTTTGACATAGTCAACAGCTATGAAGTATGATCTTTAAACAATGGATGATAATCTCTATATGTGAGTGTTTTGTCGGATGGGAAAATAGTAAAAGTTTTATTTTTAAACTTGCTTAGGCATGTTTTTTCGACGGGCCTATAAATTGGTCTACTGGTTAGTGATCCTGACTGCTATACCGGAGGTCGTAGGTTTGATTCCCACCCAGAACAAATCTTTGTGTGATGAGCACGATAATTTGTTCTGTGTCTGGGTGTTATTTATCTATAATATGAATGTGTTTAGAAATATAAAACTATGTTTATAAGCTCTTCTTAGTTTGGGATCAGATGGCCGTGTGTGAGTTGTCAAAGGATATTATATTATTTAGAAAGAACACACACATCATTTTTTAAAGCAAAAACACGTGTATAAAAAGAATGATTAGTGTACTCGTAAATCAAAAATATTGCTCTCTACAATAAATGTCCTCTTAATCATATTTAACTCACTCAAACAACCATAAAGATACATTTAGATCAGTGCATTAGTATATAAAAATAGTTATTATTTCCGGTGCAGCACGTGCCGGTTTTTACTGCTATTAGATAACCGGAGATAAATTACGGAGGCGCGCGCGCAGCCACCGCTGCCACCACGGGATATAAAAATAATAATCCTGGCTAGAGACGACCGCATTCTATAGTGTTTAGAAGTGTTCCGTAGATTATTATATTGTATTATATAATTTTACACAATTATTTATATGATTTATAAAAAATATTTAATAACTTTTGATATCATCTGCCTGCCTAGCCTTTTCCCAAGTATGTTCGGGTCGACTGCTAGTCTTACCGGATGTATTATATTCATTTATTTTTATTTAAAATTTAAGCTGTAGTAGTTTGAATGATATAACTTGGGCAAAGCCTCTTCCGAGAAGTTAGACAGTATTTGCTAGGAAAAAGAAGTATGTGTTGTTGTGATTATTTGTCAGCTGTTTCTGTTTTCTTCTTAATTTTGTGAAGGACATACATTTTGAACCAACTAAAACCCTTCAAAGGGCATACAACAAAGATTCCTTCCTTACTTTATTACGCAAGATTCCTTATTTTATTATTCAACCCTAAAAGTCAAACTGTTTTTATGGTTGTTTGGCGCCGTGACCACAGAAAGTTGACTAATAGGCGGAATAAATCGTTCACCACTTTACGGATGTGGGAAATATGTGTAGGTATTATGTATAGGTTTTATTATTAAAATTATATTAACCAAGCGGGTAATATAACCGCAAATGAAATGTGGTCATAATGTCATATTTGTATGTTAGTTTTATTATTTTATTGAAATGTTCAAGGTTATGTGATTTTTTTTTTAATTAAGCGCCTTATTTTTATTTACATTATTTTTTTGATTGTCCTACTGCAGAACTTCGGAGTTGATCCTATATAGAAATCTGACCTAGGTATATCATGCTAGTCAGAATATGAAGCAAACATGTAGGTGTTGTATAACAAACAAATAATATTAATATGTAGGTACGCTTTATGTTCAGAAAGCATCATATTTCTCCTCGATTCTCTTTGTCATCGTAAGATAATCTTTCTTTTATACAGCCGCGTACAATCGGTGAGCCCAACAACAAACATAGCAAACAGACTTGAGGAAATGAACTGTCCATATGTACAGTAGACCAGATAACTTTGTAAACAAGGAAATTAGATTTTGAACCTTACTGCTTCGAAATAAAGGTCATGTTAAAATGATAACACTGAGGTGTGGTAGACTGTACTTTCAGAATGAACATAATAATCAGAACCCTGTTGGCGCCTTCCAAAATAAAAAAGTATTTCAGAAATTTTACGTAAAGATGTGTATTTCGAACTGGTGCAATAGGAAAAATGATTTTTCCATTTTCTTTCTTTCGAAATTCGAAGTGGCAGCTCGACAGCCTTTTAATTGTTACTATTCGTCTTTTTATTCGCATAGGTCTTAAATTGCCTGTTACTGTTTTAGTAAAGCTTAAGAACGCTGAGGGCTTTTAATCCCAAATTATTTCACCTAGCAATAACCCTACAAAGAGCTGACCAAAAGGTGGCAAACCTTAATAAATTGTATTTAAATTAAAATACAGAAAAATATTACCTTTGAAGGGCAGAGACAAGAGAACTCGGGTCAAAGGCCAGACAATGCTAATACAGGTTATAGAATATTAAATATAATAGAGCTTATCAACAAAATAATATGAGCTTTCATCATAGTGAACGTTTTGCACGTGACAAGCTTGCCTACAAATTACCTGCCGTACGCCGTACGCAATCAGAAAACCAATATCGCGAATTCCCGGAGGCTGTTATTAAGTTGTTCTAGCTAGCCCCAAGCGTTTATTGTTTATACACTATAGCCTACATGAACGCATTTTAATAGGTTATCAGCTTCTACATAATCCCCTTGAGTGTTCGTAAGTTATTGGTCTTTTATTATCCTAGAGTAATTTAATTTTAACGGTACTAGTCAATTAATTTGGCTCTGAAAGACGATTATAATCTATCATCCTCTTCATAATCGCTAAGCAGTAAATAAATATAAAAGCAGACTAAATATAAAAATAATGTAAAAGCTATAATTTAATTACTCAACGCCCGCAGACATGTCTTGCATACTCGCCTTACCACGCAATTTTATCCCCACGCATTCGAGGGTTAAACAATTTCACGAATTTAATTTCAGTAGCATTTTAAAAAAGGTCGCATATTCAAATGCCACTTTGACATTTAAATATTTTAACGTTCTATTTCGTATCTGTGGATAAAAACGATAAATAAAAAAGACGATCGTTTGTCGGATATTGTTTTTGTGTAAGCTATTTTCTGTTGTATTATTTTACTGCAAATGTGTGATCATTAAGTTTTGATCGACTAGTGAAGCTTGAAAGTGTGGATTAGGGTTTTCCAGAGAGCTGGAAAGTGTATAGAGTAAATTGCTTGCTGGGAATAGAGCAAGCGAGTGCATTGGCCGTCGCCTCGTGTATGTTGGTATAGTCGTGTTCATTTACGGCACATAGGACATCGTACTATGTGCTACACTGGCCGGCTCGTAACGCCGGGAAATGGACGAGTTTGTGACGCTTCCGATGAAAATGGTTTGTTAAACTTTATTTTATGCTTTGTTGGATAATTCTTATGTAGTTCAAATGTACATTTTCATAGCTCTAGAATATAGAAGCAAAATACAATATCGATTGTGTGATCCAGGTGGACTGGCCACAAATTTGATAGTAAATGTCAAATGTCCACATGACACAAATTTATGATTTTCTTGAAGTACGAATTGTAAAGATTATTAATCGCTTAATTAAATCCAGCTCACAATTAGCGAATATTTTTTACTCAAAAATAGCTAGTTATTAAGACCAGAGTAAAAAGTTCGTACACATAACAATAAACGGGATCATTCGTGTCATAGTGTGGACCTTTGACATCACACCTTGTTAGAGACTCCCAATGTGTAATGTCCAGAGATCTTGTTAGAAGAAATCTGAAATATATGGTAAATACGTCCTTTAATTTACCATGCGTCTGCCACAGTATCGTTGGATTGTATTTGTTCCTATTGTTATCAGGCTGTTATTGAGCATAGAGACCGATTTACAAAGGGGTACTAATAACTTGTAAAAAATATCACATTACATAGTACGCCTACGCGTTTTACTAAAGGAGGTCTACTTTTATGGATAACGTTATCCTATTCTAAAGCGTAGACCACCCAGGTTCTCAAACACAAGTTTTAACGAAGTGCATTATTAATTTTGGTTTAAAAACAAAAATAAAAGGTGATACAGTTGTTTCTTAAAAAAAGCCGTAAATCAGGTGTCGGAAGTGATATTTATGTCATTGAGGGTGGAATTGTAAAGTTGTTTTAATTTATGGCTTGTTAGCTTCTGCCCCCCGGATTTGTCCGTGTTTTGTACGAGTGTATTCCTTGTTCCGCTGTTGGTTTTATTTCACTAATTACAATAAGGCGATTGTTGTTCGTTCACACGTTAGTCACGTTTACAACTTAAGTGTTATAAAAGAAACATAAACAATAAGCATTTGGTTGTAAGCCATATTTTGTATGTTTATTTATTTTGGATGTGTTTGTTTACTGTGCAACATTTTTTTTGTACAAAACGATTGATGACTGTTTTCATGGTAAATTGAAACCAACTAAAAGCTGACGATAGGGTATGTTATGAGAGACTGCGTTGAATTAACAGTCCTTAGATTTCATCTACATCCACCTTACAGACTCATTAATGATAGATACTTTATGTCTTTGAACAGTTTGTTCTTTATAAAGATATGTCCTTTAAGAGCAAGATACAGTGCAGAAGCTCCGTCATATGCCCAGGGGCTTAATTCCGCTATTTAAGAGTTGCTTGAATTGGCCGGATGACCTGCTTGATTTGGTCATTTTTATGATAATTTGCTTTCTCTTACTGTCATTACGATCAGTCTTCGAGAGTTCAATGAGATTTTTATGTAGGCTTATCTGAATACGAAAATTAGTCACAATGTCAAGTGCACTGACCGACCACTGAAATGCATTTCAAATAGCTCGAGGCCCTGGCCCTTAAACAAATCACAAACACATAGTATAGTGGTAGTGTCTGTAGTCTGTACATATACCAAACACAATCCCTGCTACCACTTAGTAACGTACGCTGTAACTGAAACGCCGACTTCACGACAGATATTATCAATGATTCATTTTATTTAATTACGAAAGCTTTACGATGTCTTTGAATAGTCTCTAGTGTCGTTTAATTGTATGGAAGAGTGTTTTGTGAATACTTTCCCGCTCTAGTGAGTTTGTATTCAGATTTCGCGTTATATGAGAGAAAATGATACGTTTCTGTAATGGGTTTCTTGTAGTATCAGTAGTTTCCTTATGGCTCTAATGTACGTTTATAGTAGCGCATTAAAAAGTATGTATTGGCTTAATTTGTTCCGTCTTTTCAAGCTACCGTCGTTCTCTATTTAGCCACAAGTAATGAATTGAGATTTATTTTCCCAAAAATATTTTTATAGAAGGTTCAAAATCCAAGCTTATTGACATAATATAACAACATTTATAACAATATAACAACATATAAACCAGGAAATAATAAAAAAAAATAGGTTATAACAGATTTTGAAACTTATTTAGTTTCGAAATCTATTATAACTAAATCAAATCTTATTTGAATGTTATACATTTTACTTTTCTGTCTCGCTTACTTTCAATTGAAATAACTTAATTGTTGTTGTCACATAAAGCTTAACTAAAATATCTAGTTGCAGGCCAATTGAATTAAGCGGCGTCGAGTAGCCCCGTTTAGACAAACTTGAGGCAATTGATCGTCAATAAAGTGCGTTTGTCCGCGGTAACCCCACTAACAGCGGTAATCCAGCTGAGCCAACTAATACGCCTTTAAGTGTTCGATACAAGTTTATTTATACTGTATTGAGTGTCTGGAATTTGTGTTCAATCCGATTTCATTGGGTTTTGATTAGATTAGGTTTAATTCTTGGGAAACACAGCCTTATTGATAAGGTTTATCAAGTTATAACAATGATCAAATAAGACCTCTGCAAATGTAAAATATTTACATTTATTTATCTTTTTTTTCTGGAAAGTGAAACTAAAATGCATCAGGTTCTTGTTATTTTGCACAATTTAAAGAAAGCTTGCAGTTTCAGTGTATGTTATCAACACAACACATCTGCTGCACGTATTCCATATAAATACATAGCATAAACTCTGGCTACCCATAAAAAGCGAGCATTTTTCGCAAAAACGAGTTACTCTGAAATGTGACAACGAGACCGATAGCGTTACTCTGTAGCACAGTTTATATGGCCGTATTCAAAATACATAAGTTAGTACATGTGTCCTTACTCTACCGCGTAAATATTTATCCATTTTCCGGGAAATATAAGCAATTCTGTCTGAAGGTGATACGTGAACTCACAGACGGAGATTTGCGAAGATTATCACTTGAATATACGGCATTTTATATGGCCGTCAACAACATTTTACCTTACAAAATATTTTATGAATCATCTGCAATGCTACCGTATTCAGGTCGTTATTTTATTTATGAAAATACTTGAGTCTTGCAGCCGTTCTGACATCAAATATTAGTGAATTGGCAGCGCATCCGTACTGCAAACAGCTCCTCACGTACTAGACTGCCAGTTCAGGCTGGCTGGAGGTTTCAGGTTGCTCGTTTCACAGTTCACACATATCGCAATAAATTCTCGTTTCCCGATACATATTTCGACATTTGGCTATATATCCTAGCGAGGCCCGTGACGTTTAATTTAGACTGTGATTTTAGGCGTCTATCTAATAGTTCAAAAATACACAATTTCATTAATCAATTGAAAATCTATAATCTGTTTGTTTTACAAATAGCTTGTTTTATCATAAGACAATTAATGTCTACCGATGTCGTCTTGGATGTAATTCGAGGTTGTGTAATTGACCCAGCTTACATAAATATCAACCGGCTTAAAATGTAATCAAGAAACAGTTTTCGACACGTCTGGCCCCAGTTGACCTGACGGTCACACCTTGTAGTTAACCCATCCAGTCACCCGTGAAAGAAGCCTCACCATGGTTCAGTGGTGCCCTAATAATAAACTTAAAACAAAATGTAGCATCACGCGTGTTAGCAGGATATACGGAATTGTGTACGAAGCTTTCTGATGGTATGAAATCGTGGGCTTGAAAAAATGTCTAAAGACATAAATAATGAGTTCTTGAATACATAAAAAAAGTAAATATGTATAGTGAGATATGTCATAAATATAGGTTGGTATTTCTGAAAAAGGGCGGCCTATCGCAAACAGCAATTTCTTCCAGACAAATATTGGACGAAAATTATTATTGTCGCTCATATCATACTTGTCTCGGTAAACAAAAAGTAATCACCGAAGTTCGAAGTTGAATACTAATTAACAGACGTCAATATCGAACCAGTTTCGGGAAAGAAACTAGTTTTTGTTCAGAAAATACCTATAGACGACGTTCCCAAAATAACATTGGCAGGTCCTTGAGAGCCGCATTGTCTTCCACATTAGGTAAAGGCATGTTCCTCCCCCTCCCTCCCCCTCTCGCTTCTACAAAGGTGGCTCCTCGTTTGCAGGCTCACGTGTCGAGACAAGTCCCAGTAAATTATGATACGCCGCATGTAAGGTTTTTACGAAAGATATAAGCGTCAGGCAGGAGGTAGTTGAAAATCGTTGATAGAAAATTTATCTAACGCTGATCGTTGATGCAGTGGGGAATAAATACTGAATAGATTTTCGTTTATCTAAACTCTTTGGTAACAATTTTAAAAGATAGATAAGTCCTTAAACTATCATAGAGGTTTTTGAAACTAATATTTTGAAAATTTGTAGGTTTTCCACCCTTTCACTGTGTGCTTGTAGACATAAGAATAATTAAGATGCCAGACAGTGGTTTTACGACGCATACCTCTTATTCGTAACTACGTGAGGTTCGGGACATGGTAATTATTTTACGACTGCTAAAATGCAGAATACTCTCCCGTCCCCGTTTTATACTTGCATTTGAGAATGTTTTGTTGTATACAGACTCACTTTTAGGAAACCAGACAAGTCCCTTGATATCTGAAAAGCTTGAAGTAAGTTGTTTTCGAGTGTTTGTCACTTGTGTTAAGTTACAACTATCTAGAACACGGACACCGCTGAAACTTAGTAGTAGTTTTGTAAGACGTTTTTGTGGCAATCTCTGGAAGGTGCTTATAACAGAGAAAATACTTTGCACAAATGTTATTACTTTTGGTCAAACAAAATCTGTAGCGTCACACGTCTATTTATGCCAAGCGTAAAAACTCCACCTTTTTTTTAAGTCGGTTAACAGATTTTGTAAAGTACAGTTTATCAACTATTTACAAACAGCATTACTATTCCATATTAAATTCAATTATTCAGAACCGAGGTAAAATATGATGGTCGAATTAAAGTATGTAACTAAAACATTGAAAAGGGAAATGCATGTGATAAAATCATAGACAATGTAAAGTTGATAGCATATAATATACGACTCTTTCTAAGTACATAATAAAATTAAAGGCGAAGTTCTGCAACTGGCGCCCAACGGAGGTTCGTAATTTTTTAATGGATCATAATAGAACTGTTGGCTTTTCTCTCAGTAAATAAAGATATTTGTGAATAGTATTCTTAATATTTAATGTAGGATTTTTGGCTTTGTGAAAGCGGAACTTATTATTTTTTTAGACTAGTCTGGTAGTTCAGGATATTTGCTAGTATACATCAGCCACTTTAAAGTGATAATTAACGTGCTTTGGGATTATGAACCTTAATTCAAAGGCTAATAGTTCAGTTTCCATCACATTCAAATTACTTACTTGCTCTATTCGCTAATATTTGTCATTCTAAAATGAACTTAAACACATGTTGTCAAAGTTGATAACTGTGTAATTAGTATTAACGTTTCATTCTCTTTCCATATTTGCTTTAGCTTAGATTGAATGTATGTGACGAGTTAGCAAACCTTCCTTTATAATACAACATTATTTTTAACAAATAATTAGTGTAATCAACACGCACGTACCATTCTCAATCATGTTTTCTTTTCCATCACTAATATACCATTACTAACGATTGGTTTGCGTTTAACTAAAGAAACAGTATTGCTAACATAACTCTATAAGCTAACGCACGCATTGATCTAATTGTACCTTATAATTATAATTGAGTCGGTCTGTTTGAACTTGATATCTTGTTCCTCGGCCACTGCATTACACAGCTCCCCCTTAAAACATTCGATACGTTACATATCTAACATACAATAAAACAAGACAATTACCGTGTAATTATTTACGAGGAGCTATAGTTTATTTTTAGGGTTCCGTATAAAATAGAATACAAGAAAGATAAAATAAAGTAATTTGTTTGTTTTCAAACGCTTCAAAAATCTATGTCAAAAATGGACAGTCATTGTAGAAGTCATTGATTTTATTTGTAAATTTATTTTGTGAAAGTGTGCAAAGTTATCAACATTGCAGATTTTTTGGCTTAAAAGCTTCGAAAATTTCTGAAATAATTATTATAGCTGTAATTATATTTGCTGTAAGTATACTATAAGCAGCTGCGGTTTTTTATACACCTACATACCTCTTTTATATCCGCAAAAAAAAAAACCAAAGTTATTTTTTTCTCAGAATTTTAATCACGGTTTAAATTCAATACGGAACCATCGGCAGGCGATTAAAACTAACTTAACCGTTTCGTTTTTACGGCACGGTATCGTTTTGAGCGCACACAAATGGCAGTAAAACCATAATGCATGTATAATGGCCGTTTAATTGTCTGTACGTCTGCACATTGAGATGCCATGCTCTCATCGTATGGTTTTTATGAAGAAATGTTAGTATTTGATGTAATATTGACATTTGCTTTCGCTAGTGGTGAATATTTCCGTTTGTATGAAGCATGGTATCAATGATTTAACTTGGATTATGTCTATTTTATTCTGATGTTAGGTGGCGTCTTCGTAGTTTCTTAATTACTGAGGATCGTGTCCTTATAGAAAGTCCTGTAACATAGCTATATTCTGTGCTATTACATGATAATAAAGTCCTAATACTTATATAGATCTAAAATGTTTGATGATGATAAGCAATAAATTAGGCACCCTTAAATCAAAATCAATGCCTGGTCAAACGTTTGGTTCACATTAAACAGCGTTCTTATTTATATCTGGAAAGTTCCATCTATTTCTCCGCGATATCAAATCGCAAATATTCCATATATGTACTTATGCCTTTATGTATTGCTCAAGTTCTACGAAAGCTCAACCTTCAATAATATCGATGTCACATATTGTGCAGTCGCGGTAAAAACGGTGAGTAACCACACACTTGGGACAGCCCGAGAGGCTGGACGATGACACAAACGATGTTCAGGAAGTGCAGCAGTAACAAACTAAAACACGTGCACGTACCTTGGTCTGCTATGTCTGCTGCCGATGACCCGCCTGCGTTCTGATTTCACCACAGTTGTTGCTGAAGGTCACGAACTGCTCGGAATAGGGATTCCTAGCAGAATATCGATCGAGTTGACGCGTTTAAAGGGTTTTTCTTGAGATAGATCGCGGAGCGCGCGCGCGTGCAAGATGGTGAGAAAAACGAATATTTGTTAGTGGGGCGGCCGTTCGTCCGTTAGCGGTTGTGACGTCATGACAGTTGCAGCAGGAGCACCAATCGGGTAACGAGTACGGCACGTATGACAACCGTCAAAACAGTTGTGATTGCCACTGCTGAAAATCGTTAAGAACATCGTGTGTGTCCGTGGTACATTGTAAACGATCTGATTTTAAGAATCTGTATGATGACGAAACATTCCGCCCACCAAAATACCTATGGTATTTTCGAAGATACGAAATATATATAGAAATGTTAGGAAGAAAACGTTAAACCTTAATAGTTACTGAACTACGAATCTAATCAACCTAACCTACGGTGCTTAATAATCTTAAGTTAAATAATACGTTAATCCTCTATAGGTAGAGGACAGAGTTTGACCAGCGGTCGCTTAACAGAATTGCTGGTAGCGGTTTTAAGAATTGCAACTCTAACTACTCCGTCAGCGCCAGGAAGAAGATCAGTAACCCTGCCGAGTGACCATGCAAGAGGAGGTCGATTGTCATCCTTGATGATCACAAGCGAGCCCACACCTAATGGTTTTGAGTTCTTGGTCCATTTGGCGCGTTGGGTGCGTGAATTTAAAACCGCCTCGATTTGTACGAATAAAGTAGAAAGTTCTTCAAATGCTAGAACCTGATCACCGACTATGCGATACAAATGATGACGTTCTGAATTGTTAAGAAACGCACTACGGTTAGCAATAGTCGGGTTTCGAGAATTTTGAAGAAAGCGATAGATGTACGCAAAGGTACGAACGATTTTTTCTAACGATGAAAAACGATTTAATAAATTGTCGATAATTGAAACTTGTTGTTCCCGAGGATGCACGGTCGATACTAACACAGGAGATTTACGAGTCTCGGCCTCAACAACCTTCTTCTCGTCATTAGTAACGCTGTCAATACAAGATGGCCATGTCTCGTGCGGCTCGGATAACGATCGTGGCCCCGCCCACCATAACGAGTTGTGAAGAAGTTCACTTGGAAATTGGCCTCGCGAACAAACATCTGCAGGATTGTCTGCAGAGGACACGTGATGCCAATATTCAATAGCTGTTATTTCTTGAATATGACTCACGCGATTGGCAACGAAGGTAGACCAACGACATGAGGGTGAACGCAACCAAGAGAGTGTAACGGTGGAATCGGACCACAAAAAGACAGCTGAAATAGGAATACGAGACAGATAAGTTTCTGTAACGAATTTGTACAGATCTGAAAGCAAAACTGCGGCGCAGAGTTCGAGACGTGGCAATGACGTACGTTTTAATGGCACCACGCGAGCTTTCGAACAAACGAGATGAACGTAAGAATTGTTATCTACGTCTGTTACTCGTAAATAAATGACCGCGCCATATGCAGTTTCCGAACTGTCGCAGAACCCGTGTAGCTCGTAGGATTGTGAATCAGTACGAGTGATTCTACGCGAAATTTTTAGATGGTGCAACTGAGAAAGTTGCTCCTGATATTTGTTCCATGTACTGATGACCTCGTTAGGGGGAACATCATCCCACCCGGCACCGATAATCCAAAGCTTTTGGATTAAGCTTTTAACATGTATTGTCAAGGGGGATAAGAATCCTAACGGGTCGAAGATTCTAGCGAGTTCACTAAGAATAGACCGTTTGGTACATGGCCGATGTGAAGATTGAACTTCAAAAAGAAACGAATCAGTTGAGGGATCCCATTTGAGTCCCAACACTTTGAAAGAAGCCGGTTCAACTTTATCTAACGATACAGAATCAGTGAGGCAATCTTCAGGTTGAAGATCCGATAGAAGACGATTGTCATTTGACACCCACTTCCGAAGATGGAAACCTCCCTTTTTAAAGAGAGCGATAAGTTGTGTTTTTGTTCTTTGCGCAGTGGCGAAGTCCGGACTGCCGGTGACGACATCATCGATGTAGGTGTCCGACAAGATTACACTCCTGGCGAGCGGGTAAGAATCCCCCTCATCATCAGCAAGCTGTCGCAAAGTACGGCAAGCGAGATAGGGGGATGAAGAGATGCCATACGTGACCGTATTCAGACGAAACTCTGAAAGAGGCTCGCTAGGCGAAGCTCTCCAGAGAATTCGCTGATAGTCACGATGGCCATCGAAGAGTGTAATCTGTCGGTACATCTGACGCACATCTGCCATGAAAACGACGTCGTGTTCACGAAAGCGTAAGAGAATTTCCAAAATGTTTGATTGTAATTTTGGACCGATGTGTTGACTTTCGTTTAACGATCGAGAACGTGCATCTTTCGCAGAGGCGTCAAATACGACACGAAGGCGAGTCGTGGTGCTATCAGGACGTATGACGCAGTGATGGGGAATATAGTATTTCCCATTCCCCACGTCATCTGGAGAGACTAATGACATATGGCCCGCAGATATATAGTCGGACATAAAATCGCAATATTGACGATGACATTCGGGGTCACGTGACAGTCGACGTTCAATCGCATGGAAGCGACGCAAAGCAATGTCACGTGAACCAGTGAACATAGGCTCGGACTCGTCCCTGAATGGCAACTGCACGATGTACCGCCCAGATGAGTCACGAGAATGAGTTGTGATAAAGTGTTGTTCACATGCTATCTCATCTGGGGTAAGGGATGCTGCGGGTGGTAATACATCTAATTCCCAAAAACGTTGAACTAGTGAGTTTAGTTCCCTATCACTGTGCATAGAACAGTTCAGTAGAGAACCAAGCGAATGAGTAGCTAAACGAGTTTTACCGAGCAACAGCCAACCAAAGACTGAGTCGAAGGCGGAAGGTTGATGCGATTTTCCTTTAATAGTGCGATTACGAAGCGATTCCGCGAATACATCCGCACCGAACAGTAGGTCAATCCGGCCAGGAATGTCAAAACCGGGATCGGCTAACGATAGTGAATTGATGTGAGACCAACCCGATGTATTTAATTGAGCTATTGGTTGGTCCCCGCAAATTTTTGACATTACGTGCATATTTAAATTAAATAAAACTTGATCACCAGTCCCAATGGAGCAATTAATGTCTCCTAAGATTGAAGCTGGGGCTTCACCGATTCCACTTATAGTTGTGGTAGGACTGGATAGTTTTAAATTTAATTGTTTTACAGCTGAGTCAGTTATCAGATTAATCTGACTCCCTGAATCGAAAAGAGCGCGAAAAGATACGAACTTGCCATCCGCATCCCGTACCTGCACAATGGCAGTTGCTAATAAAACAGTTGTGTTATTATTATTAGAAAACAATGAAGAGGTTGGGTTCGACTCGACCGGTTTATCTTTATGAAGTAAAGTGTGATGTTTACGGTTACACTTACGACATTTAAAAATAGAAGTACAACTTTTTAATTGATGTGAGGCTCGAAGACAATTGAAACACCAATTACTTTTGCTAGCGATAGATATCCGCTCATCTACTGGTTTATTAATAAAATTTTGACATGAAGATATTGAGTGAGTGTCACCACAAAACGCGCACCTAACTGGTTGTGACGTAAGAGGCTCACGGCTTGTAGTACTAGCTGTGGCAACTTGAGGTTTATCAGTACTGCCCACAAGCGCATGAGACACGTTTGCCCGTTTATGTGTTTGGTAAGATTTTACAGATCGTTGTTGTGGCTTACTCGAAGGTTTATTATTAGCTTCACAAAAATGAGAATCACGTAAAAGCGCTTCACATTTCAAGTGTAAGAAAGACTTCAACTGTGAATATGGAGGAAACTCCATATCAGGATATTTTTCCTCGAAATCGCAACGCAAGTTTGAGTCTATCTTAGAGAGAAGGTGGTACACTAATACAAAATCCCATCGGTCCTCAGGTAAAATAATTTTCTTTAAAATAATTAAATTTTCCTCAAACAGGTCTAATGATTTCCTAAACTCATTACCGTCAGTAGTATTGAAATTAATATTTAAAAGGTCCTTCCATGATGTAAAAGCTAAAGGTCGTTTATTTTGATAGCGAGTAACAAGGGCCTGGTAGGCATCATTGTAATGCTCACAAGTTAATGGGAATGCCTTGATAACTGATAATGCATCGCCGGTCAACGATGAGAATAAATAATGAAATTTTTCCGTATCGGTAAGATTACTAGAATTATGAATCAATGCATTAAAAGTGTCGTGATATTCAGGCCATTTCTTGATGTCACCACTGAAAGTTGGAAGAACAATTTTCGGTAAACGGATATTCGACGATGAAGAACTTTGTTTATTATTTACTTGAGGTTCACTTTTAGTTAAACTACGATGAATAGATAATATTTCAAAATATTTATCGTCAAATGTATCCTGGAGCGAATTATCTGCATGATCCGGATCATCTAACAGCTCCAAAATAATCTGATGAGCACTCTCAAAGCTATCTAAAATATGTTTAAGTTCCTGATAATAAGAAAGAAATAAATTCCGTTGTGAGTCATCACTTATTGCTAATGAACCTATTTCCAATGCCTTATCCAACCGCTTCATAGCTAAAGTACGCTTTCTACGTAACTGTGATAAATCTTGAACTGTATATTCATCGTCCGTAGAGTGAGATTTCGATTTCTTAAAGCAACTTTGTTTACGAGACGAATGTTTACCTAACAATAATGACATGATGAAAACTATTTTATTTAACGATTAGCAAGATCGGTAACTGATAACGAATAGTCGGCGATACAATGTTCCAACAGATGAGCGCTACCTGCTTATAAAGATGTAAACACGATAAGAACACGAGTACTTACGCCAACCGGTAGTATTGTTAATGTGTATGTGTATATATATTATATATACAGATTATAGACTGAGTAAAACGCGCAACAGAAATCCTTTGTTCAGTGTAATTTGTTAAGTTGATTAGGTGTTGAAGTTAAACGAATGTAGGCTTCGTAATACCTATTGACACAATTTTTCTTTTATGCAATAGGAAAGAATGTAGCTAAATAGTCTTGCCTTGGTTTTACGATAATCTCACGAAGAGTATTATCGCGTTTCCCGAAGGCGGAACGTGTTGGTTGCGTTTCCGAACGCAAGCCGCTGACAACTTGAGACTACTAGCGCGGTACGTTAAAATAATTTATTTACTCCTACCTACGAATTAAAATGTCACACGAACAAAGGAATTTTATGATCGATATTTACGATACGATATACCTAAAATAGTTAATATAGGCCGAAAATGATAATACTAAGCACCGAAGGGAGATAGATTGCCTAATATTGAGATCCTACAGTAACTATTAAGGTTCAACTGGATGAAAATTAAGTCGTATAATGGCGGGTCCCGGGTTTCGGCACCATAAAAATGTGCAGTCGCGGTAAAAACGGTGAGTAACCACACACTTGGGACAGCCCGAGAGGCTGGACGATGACACAAACGATGTTCAGGAAGTGCAGCAGTAACAAACTAAAACACGTGCACGTACCTTGGTCTGCTATGTCTGCTGCCGATGACCCGCCTGCGTTCTGATTTCACCACAGTTGTTGCTGAAGGTCACGAACTGCTCGGAATAGGGATTCCTAGCAGAATATCGATCGAGTTGACGCGTTTAAAGGGTTTTTCTTGAGATAGATCGCGGAGCGCGCGCGCGTGCAAGATGGTGAGAAAAACGAATATTTGTTAGTGGGGCGGCCGTTCGTCCGTTAGCGGTTGTGACGTCATGACAGTTGCAGCAGGAGCACCAATCGGGTAACGAGTACGGCACGTATGACAACCGTCAAAACAGTTGTGATTGCCACTGCTGAAAATCGTTAAGAACATCGTGTGTGTCCGTGGTACATTGTAAACGATCTGATTTTAAGAATCTGTATGATGACGAAACACATATTATTTACCTTATTCCGAGTATTTCGGGAGTATCACGACATGCGATATTCACTGTTGATACGACATATTGCGGTTATTAATATCGCCTATAAAACGTGTTTATGCGAATAGATATGTATAGATTTATAGTATTTGTTTTACCTGTAAATGTATTTTCACGACTAAGTAGGTGTATAATATCGTACATACTACGTCTGTCTGGTCTGTAGAGATAAAGGCTACCTAACTCAGTTTTGAAGTCCTTGTTTTAGCCACATTAAATTTTTCTTCTCTTTTTTACGAGAATAATAGATTAGAGTATACATAACAATGGAATATGATTAAAAATGAGCATTCCCATTAAATTTGAATCACTCTTCTTCGTTATGTCTATATCTATAACTGTTTTTCATTTTTCTAGTTATTTTTCCTGAGCTTTGTTAGAAGTCGTTTAAATCGATTATTAAATGGAATTCTCAAATCTATTACAATACTTAATGATATTTAAGTTGCCCAAAGGTAGTCCACTGTCACATTTCGTCTTGGAGCAATGAATCAAAATCTTCTAATGAGTTTTTAATAGCATTTCTTTTTACAAAGTTTAAGCTCCAGTACATGTAAATTCTTATCTTCATGGGAAAAGGCTTTGAAAAAAATGTTTGTTTGCATAGTAGCAACAAAAGCATTTGTTAATTTATCTTTCAACGTTTGGGTCCTGTGATTGGCTAATCTTTTGATCTGATGACACAAACGACGGGGTCAGTCTACATAAAGTATACTGTGTAGATTACATACATGTCTATAGTACATTTCTATTGTCATATTTTCAAAATATATATGTAATACATATAGAGCTTTTCTTTAACAAACCTGAAGATAAAAGCTCAATGATTACACCAGTGATTTTTCCATAAAATGCGTCCCTTTATATTTGTTATTACAATATGCAGACGTCTTTATTTACGCTAGACATGAACTGATCTAAAGCATTGATTTGAATACCCGGTTCTCAAGGGACCGAGACGTCCGGTTACGGTAGTTGGCCCTCGTGTGAACACAGCCTTATTTGCTCCCATATCTAGGAAAGGCATTGTTACACTACATGTTACATACTTTACATAATTATCTTTATAACTCATGGTAATTTAACCTTTAGGTTGATAGATTTAGGTCTGATTATCGCTTGAAGCTTTTTATAATCATAAATGTTATATTACGAGTTTAGGCGTACAAGAAGACAAATATACATAAATAAGCGTGTCATGATTACTAATTAGTACCTAATCTGTATTCTGTAACAACCATTAACAAGTTAATAAAAGTAACCTAATAAACGTTGGCTGGTAATAAATGAGGTGGGAATGAACAGTGCTTTATTCATGGAGATTTCACAAAGGAATTTATTAGCGACAAATACTAAAGTACGGGGATTATGTTTATGTAAATGTAATCTTGACTTCTAAAGCTTAAGATATAGGGAATGGAGATCAATCCCTGCAATTTACATAAACAAAGGAGTACCTATACATAAAGGGTTTATTATAACCACTTGATTGTATGACTGCGTTTCTGTCTGTAATTTGTCGCTCTGTAATTAGTATATCCTTATTTAACCAAACAATACATGAGTGTTCGGACAAAGATAAACCCTTTCGTATGTAGACAAAGTCTGTTTAACACCCAGTAAAACTAATTCGCATTTCAACAGAAATATATGCAAGTACAGCAAAACTTCTCGTTTATTTGCCTCAGGTGTATATTCCGCGATTTTAAAGTCAGTGGGTGGCAGGTTAATAAACGTTCCAGTGTGTACCTAATGTTCGTATTCAGATTATTTGAATTTAATGACAAAAGTACACGTACTTGCCACTGTTGTCATATAGGATTGCCACTGACTGTTCATTGAAGGGTTATCTAAATACAAGAATCACAATAATAAGTACACTGGAACGTTCATTAACCTGCCACTCACTGACTTTAAAATAGCTGAATGAGGCCCCAGTAATCTTGTTTAAATAGTCAACATTGTCCGAGACGTTTTCTTAACGCCCACAATTCTCTCCCGATTTGTCCTCATTACAAAATAAGAAGTACGGAACCAGCACTTTCAGTGGCGCTAATTTACATGGTGGACCGTCTGCCTGTCAGAATCTGGAAATTACGTTTACAAAGTGAGACTTGTCACGAGTTGTCACGAGTTGATTGCCGCCGCATGGCTAACGACTTGTGTATAGGGTGATGGTATTTTGTGCTAAATGAGCTTATTTTCGCATAAAAATTTTCGTTCTCTTTAAAATTAATCAGCCTGTAGATGCTCTATCAGAATATCATTTTAAACTATGACGTGCGTTCTGTTCTAGTTAGAATTATTTGTGTTGGGAAATGACACCGCGTGATGTTAAAAAGTATGTATATTTATGTTCTTTACAAGTTGCGTCCTTTTACAAGATATATATCAGTCTTAAACACTATTCCCCAGTGTAAATTTCGTAGCTAAAGGCAACCTATCAGTATTCCGCTAACATTATAAGTTAGAAAATCCAATTTCCATGAGAGTTCCTGACTCG
Source organism: Autographa gamma (assembly GCA_905146925.1). Lineage (NCBI taxonomy): Eukaryota > Metazoa > Arthropoda > Insecta > Lepidoptera > Noctuidae > Autographa > Autographa gamma. The sequence continues at coordinate 3,213,635 of LR989868.1, read as the reverse complement.
AGAAAATATCTAGGTGTGTAGTTATCTCCCGTGTCGCTAGAATAATGTGACCTAGCATACTAAGTGTGATCTTAAAACTTGTTCTACAAACATTTAGAACAAAAATTTTCTGTACTATGTCGATAATTTCATTGTAATCCTATTTTTTTTCAAGGCGTATCTTCAAGTGGCTTACATAAATACTTACTTATACTTTAGCGAGATGCCTAAGTCCCACTTATCCCTCATAATACCCTACCTAACCTTTATATCTCCAAGAATCTCGGTATTTATTTCCTAAACAAAAACATTCTAACAGCGGTATTACGTATCTTGCAAAAGCTAAGCAAAATTGGCACAATTATTGCTGTCATATTTTTTGGCTAGTCTTATTGCGTATAGCGGTTGCTAACTAGTACAAAATAGCAATGATTGAACAATATTTGCTGTCCTTTTGCTTCTGTGTGAAACGTAAAAAGGCCGGGGAAAGAAATTCGTTTACAAGTAAGAGAGGCTTGTTAATAAAAGAATGCTCCTGTACTATGAACGTTTATAGATCGCCTACGCCTCGTTCCTGGCTCGTTCGTGGGTTCTTTTACTCGCCCTAGGTTTCCTCGGCCGGTTCGCCTACACTTTATTTCTTTTCAATTCAGCGAAATGTCGCAATTGCTTAGATATACGGCGCTTGTTAAAGCCGCTTTGAGTTTTATTGCGTTACTTCAACATTGTGATTGTAACTAAAGTTATAGATGTACAAGTGTCTGAATTGAGTGTGTTCGGTTACTTGGTTATATGAAATTATAAGAAGCTTTTTCATAAGTTTTATTTATTTTTTTTCTCATGCGTCTCGAGTGTATGAAGTTTAATAAAAGCCTTATTTTTATTTTTCTTTATTAAGCTTTGGGCCACAAAATTAGGTTCTATCATAAAAATGTATACTTGATAAACCCATACTGTGAATTTGGAAATCACAATAATTAAATATAATATAAGAACAAACTCTAACTATACTAAAATTAAAACTTACATAAATAAAAACTAAACGGCGTCAAAGAACTCATCGTCATCCTTGTCAATGGCGGGGAACGTACCCAGAAGGCTGGCTGCATTGCCACGTTGAATGGCTATGCCGATTCTCTGTGCAAGGAAAATTGATAATATGTAAAAGGGCTAACACTGTTAAGATAATGCTTTAAAAGGATACCCATCTACTTAATTGCTCACTTTAAATAAACTGACATATCATTACCACCAAATCAAAATGGTTTTCATTTTGATTTGGTGGTAATGATGGTAATGAAAACTTCACAAAGTATATTCTAATCGAATTCCATTTCGGTTGATAGAATTAGGACATTTGAATGTCCGTATAAAACCGGTGAGTTTGAATGTAGTCTCCCCTCAGCTCCCGGGTTGGGTGAAGTCGGTTCCCTTGTGAATGCCGGGTTGGGTGAAACCGGGTGAAGTCGGGTCGGTGCCGCGGCCGCTGTGTCGTGGGTAGCGCCTGGCGCCACGGACCCGTTACTTTGATACAAGTTGACAGCGATTGTTGGGAAGTTTTCAATGTTGGTGTGTTTATTGATATGCTTTTGAGTTTTGATTTGGAACTTCTCTTGAGTGGTACCTAGTATCTTAAACATTTATGATTGTGGTTTTCACTTATTTTTGATAAGTTTCATTTTGGTTTAGATTACGATGCTCTACGAACTAGAAACCTCAGCTAAGATTTAACGAGATTTTTTTTTATACATTTTTCAAATGCCTCATCTTATAATATATATCATAGCTAACTTTCTAATTTGGCATTACCATTTGTTTGTTTAAATCAAATCTCTTATTCCTTGTCCCAATCCTGGTACGTCCCTTGGGAGTCGGCGTTTGTATGTAGTTTATACTTGTGCCGCACTCTCACTATCAAGTAAATTAAATGACGACGTATTGGATTCAATATAATTAATTTAGACATTAAAAACAAAAAGTACATTGAAAATAGCCTAAAAAATATAGATGACTTATTTAAAACAATGGAGTAATCTTTTTAAAGCCACTTAGGCAGAGCTTTATAATACCAAAATTCTTTCTCTTATTACTAGAAGACCAAAGAAAAATCCGCTTAACATTTTTCTAGCAACATCCAATAAAGCTAAACCCTCACAAAGGCTTCAGCGGAAAGAAATTTCATTAGACACATTTTTCAATTTAGGCTTTTAAGGCGCTGAGTCACATTGAATAATAGATTATACGCAACAGATATATTAGGGGATCACCCCAGAAGCGAAACGGCGTATAAACAAACGCTGCGACGGAACACGCGAGTGCGTGTCGGCTGTGCTTAGATACTTGTTTTATATAGGGTTGGCTACTTTTAAAATAGGTCTATTTTAAGCCGCGACTCGTGATATATTTTATTCTTATCTTTGTCGCTTTTCCTAAAGAGGGACTTTTTATTTTTACAAGTTATCATGTTCCTAAATCATTATGTAGTTATTTTTGTATGAAAATCTTTCTGGATATAGATTTAATGAGCGATAAATGCCGCATCTCTCAAAATAACCTCAAAGGTCGCTTTGAATGGATTGTTAATTACGAAAACCGCCTACTACGCCATCTTTATTTTTCTTTGCAATATTGAAGTAAATACTTAACTTACTTAAGCTACTTACAGTAAGTAATACAGTACCATAATAAGGTTTAAATGTAACATTGATAACTCTATAATAGCTAATTAAGTCCTTGAACGTTGCCTGACAACCCTATTTTATAAGAAGCTTTTCATTCATGGACATTTTCAAACTGGCAGTCAAAGATGGCGCCGCGATACGAATGCGTCAATAGAGCTTACGGTTGATTCAATAATATTATTAGGTGTTTAGAGCCGCTTAAATCATTCCAGTTCACTGAGGAAGGGTTATAAATTAATATTACGAGCCATGAGACGCGAGCTTTAATGAAGTTGATTATACGGAGCTTAATTATTATAGGATTTAATTATCTTAGGTTCATGTCATTGTGGTCGTAGTCTGTCCTAGCTTTCAGATCTTTAGATACACTCAGGTTATACATTTAAGTTTTTTTTTTTTTTGCTACATTCAGAATTTACTTTATTTTGTTGACTTTCTAGTCTGTTTATCACGATATTGTTTTTCTTTGACAACTACCTATCCCAAGTATTTTTATAACCTTCTATTCTCGACACAATGTCATCCTTACTCGTCTCTCTACCCAAACATGTGACTAAGAAAGCTTAATATTAGACATCATAATATTTTCCTAACAGTCCCGGCGTCTGCGCGCACATAAACTATCTTCTATACTTAAACACTCTGACAATAAGTTAACACTTACTGCTAACAATGTTTAGTAAATAATTTCGCTGAACGATTGAGATCTCTTTGTTCGTACGAACAATAAGTTGTATAGGTCTCCTTCTAATATGGTAGCGTGTTTAACTTATGGACATTGTAAATATGTTTTATGGTTATCGAGGCCTTTGTAAATAGTCGAGTTTTTCTGATATTGATTCCGACACTATTTGTTTTGTAATAAGGCTGGGATTTTTGAAGTAATTAGAGTGTTTATTCAACTGGGTATGTTAAATTTCTTAACTATAAACCTTTTTTATGAGACTTAGTCCATAATTTGGAAGCGAAATTTTACCGTTGAAGATTAAATTACAATATTTCTCCTACGTCTCTAAAGTGCTAGCTTGATTATAATTTCTTTGATCTTAAAACATTACAAATTAATTGAGTAAAATTAATTAAAATTTCCTTTCGCTCTGCTGTTGATCACAACAAAAGAAAATCACGTTAACATAAGAGTTTACGTTATAAACAGCCTTTACAACTTTATAGGTAATTACTAATTACAATAGCTTTTAATTCCGCGTACATTTATAGTCATTCTGTATCAATCTAGCCAATTATTATCCTAATTAGCGTAGGACTTGTTTTTCTACGTATCAAGGACTCTTCGTACATGTGTTTTCCTGTAATCTTATTTTTGTCGCATTTGTATGACACTAATGGCACTGTGTGGTACCAATTTGATAACAAATTATGTCTATACAATATGAGCAAGGTTGGTGATCATGGTGCCTTTTCTATATCAATTCTTCACCCTGAAGTAGGATACAAGTAAGTCTTGTATCCTACTTCAGGGTGAAGAATTGTTGGAATAAATACGAAAAAAGTAGATTTTATCATATATTATACAGTCATTTATTTTTACGCTAGAGGTCTCGGTTTCGATTCCCGAGTCGACCAAGGTGTTATTGGATTTTTCTATGAAATTCTCAGTAGCAGGTCGGAGTTTGGATTTGTGCCCGGTTAGTGGCAATAGGCTCGCCCCCTTTACATGGGACCTAAACATTTGGGCGAACTGTGGGTGTACATTGGTACACCTCTGCCTACCCCTTCGGGGATACAAGCGTGATGATATGTTATTTATTTTTCGGAATGAGCTTAGTTATTCATACTTATGTCGATATTTAGTCTAGTCCAATACATGAAAGTCTTTACTAATGTTTATTGAATTTCACTGCGTCCCATTTGTTTATACAATGAGATTTAAGTAGGTACTTCATGATGTTTGATATATCTTTCACTTTGGGACTGTTTATTAAACATGCATACAAAGTTGTCTCTATTATAAACTTCCTGGTATAAATGTTATTTAAAGACTCATAGTAAACACTTAATATCCTCTTTGTTTTTAGGATTGAAATTGTCTTTTAATTTTGGTTTACTATAATTTCATATTGCGTCAAAAGGTCAGGTTCTAGGCGAAATATTAAGTAAAAATAAGACGATTTATGTATACAAAGTTATTAGCTTGAAGTATGTCATGATATAAACCGTTATATCTTGACAGGACAAAACAAACATAAAACCTCGAGTCACAATAATAAAAATATCCTGACATCCGGTTCCTATTGTCTTCAATCCAGTCCAGGCGGCGATGATTCACAACAGTATAGACTCGTCCACAGTAATTGTGCAAATAATGTGTATTACATCGATATATATGTGCTACTAGATAGGGCGTTCAACAATGACAGTGTTCCAGTGAACTGTACTGCAGTCCATAGTGCTTGTTCACGTTGACTCGCGGGCGCGGTAGCGGGCGCGGTCACGAAATATCAAACATATGGCGTAATGTCAAAGTGTTCACGTACGAAACGCACCAGCGGGCGAAGTAGCGGGCAAGCTAGCGACTGGCGCGCGCGCGCCGCTCGCGGCAATATCAAACGCGAGGGATGTTTGAGTGTGTTCACGTCGAACTAGCGGCGGAGCGCGCGATTCACTCGCGACTTCAGGTAAGTTCAACCAGTATTCTGTGGCGTACTCCTACAAACCTTCTTCCTAAAATATTTATTTTCATTGATTGTCATGGTGACGAAAAAAAACACCTGAGTCAGATATCGGTTTTATATAAAAAACTATAGGTATTACATATATATATTAAGAAATATAACTGTTATGTCTTTTAATACGGAAGAGTTATTAGTGCTGTTCAGGCTAGAACTCCGATTTGGCAAAGCAAACACGGTCATCATTTGAACAGAAATATCTCTTTCTTTATTAATTTCGTGCACACCAATTCAAATTTTTATCATCTCCAACTTTAGGTATTTAGTTTCGGTTAAAAATAAAAGATCGTCGTCCATGTTTACAATCTCTGACAACACGTCACCCCCGCGCAAACGCCAGGCGGCCAATGTGAACACGAATCCGCCACGTCTCCGCGACCGCGCCCGCTACCGCGCCCGCGCCTTCCAACGTGAACAAGCACTTACACCTAACTTTAGCGCCGCATAACAAAACTCGTAACCTTTTTGTAATTCTCAGTTACTTACGACGTTTTGGTTGCGAGATTTTTTTTAAGCGATCTACTGTATTTTCTCATTTATTTATTTAATTTAAATAGAACGGCGAAAAGTAATTACACTATTTAAACGTATGTATTAGATTAGATTTAATTGTGTATTAATAAAATTTTTGATAATCAGAAAAAAAAAAAAAAAAACGTATGTATTTATATTTTTTTAAACTTATTCATGCATTCTTCTCACAAAAATTCAAACATTCTAAGTTTGGTTAGATAATACATATAACACTTTTATCAGGGCTGCAGCCGCCTGCAGCAATGTTTAGTTTAAACTCATTGGAACAAATAGTTTTCATGAACGTGCTTGTCTATCGGTACAATAATGTCCAAGCAACAATGCTATAGGCTCGTCCACACAGTAATTGTGCAAATAATGTGTAATATTGATAAGTAGCCATGCGAGAGGGCTCCGCTGACGTACTTTATCCGCAAGTGACATTTCCGCTCGATAACTTCTCTGAGAACGGAATGGACCGTTGTGAACGAACAGATTTTTTAATAAAATGCTTTTTTTATATATCACACGATTTGTATTACAAGTAAATTAAGATTGGCATATGGAAGCGGCCACCTAGAAACGCTTACAGGAAAAATAAGACGCCATTCTAATTTTGTCGTATTTTCTTGAAAAGTAATGTCAATTACGTTGATTATTTTAAGGAAAAGATATTACGTTCTTCCTGGTAAAATATAAACGTGTACAAAAACATGGACGAAATACGAAATTTCTTTGAAGCAATTTCTATAATGAGTTTATTTCTATTTAAAACCTAATAACTATTGAGAGCTCTTCGTTCGGGTCCAAAATTGTATTGTCAATTGAACACGCTCTCAAAAATCCAATTTGTCCTTATTATTTTCCTATACAAAAAGAAAGTGATTGGTTTATTTTTAGCGACACCTGTGATTAAGCCAAAAGTATTTAATTTTGATTACTGTCCTTCTGCTGGGTAGATGTTTATTTATAAATAAGGAAGAAATTTGTTTCTTAAACTCATTTAATTTTTTGTTTAATTTGCCACGTGCACTTTTTTTTCTTTACTTTTTCAAGTACTAGACTAGGATAATGTTTCCCGTCAGTTATGTATTTCTTGAGTGAAATGATTAAAGTGAAAAATATCAAGCAATCACTGAGTATAAAAATTGTGCGTACAAATCAAACTACTCTTGTTATGTCAAACAGCTCTTGCGTAGGTAAACGTAACATTCAAATACGCGTTCACCTAAACATAACAAAATTGTATAAAGCTTTAACAAAATCGTTTATTGAGCAAACACGTTCGTGCGTTAGAAGTAATAAAAACAGTTATCAATCGCTCCGACGATAACATCGTATTTAGGGTGCCCGGGGGTGCAGGCGGAGATCGATGTAAATTGATACGCTCACAGCGAAGCTATTCTCAAACCCGCTCGATATACTAACTTAACTTGAAGGAATGCCTGGGGCCCTATATTCAAAGCCGCTCAATATGGTGACAAACTCAACTTTAAGGAACGCTCGGGACGCTATCTTCAAACCCCAAACTTAAGTTGTACGAATGCCTGGGACTCTATTCTAAAAGCCCCTCGATATGGTGACAAACTGACGAAGGAACTTGAAGGAATGCCTAGGACGCTATCTTCAAAGCTACTCGATATGGTGACAACTTGTCTCAAACTGTTACAGTAACTGAAAGGAAAATGGATGCTTGATATGTGGGTGACAAGTTGAGTTGTCTTACACTGTTTCCAAACGAAACTAAGAATATAGTAGGAGTAGATGATAAGAAGGATCTGTATAGTTATTCTTACACAACTACTGACCCATATAATGTGGTTCTATTTTTCATTTTGTTTCTCGTGTCAAAGTCGAGCAATGTCGACATAGTGACCTCAGTCTGTCGACTTTGAGACAACATTGCAGCCCTCCGAGAGGATTATCTTGACTTTTATTGATGTAATCATTTTATATAAAAATAATATCAACTGCAAATACAACTGTTGGTCAAGTTTGATAGGACGAATATTGAATCTTTATTATTTCTTCTCGGATGAGAAGTGATATTTATATTTGCTTTGCACTTTTCTGCTGTTAATTATTCTGTTTTCAGTTAGGTTCATCTACTATCACCGTTATCTTGAAAAAGTGTTGTTTTGAATTTTTTCTTCAATTTAGTTTTTCTGAAAATCTGTTCTTGTTACAAAAGTGCTATATGGCATGACGATCTATTTAATTTCTAAATATAAGATTGATGCATCAGATACGTTTATCATAAGTGTTGATTACCATGTTCACAGCGTATAACTTATTTTTCAAAGGAATAGACCGTGACGACGAACTAATGTATTCCGACACTTAATAACTCAAAATTACAACACTTATCTTTCCTTTATTAATTTAAGTTACCTCTTTAATATTATAGAGTAAAGAATGCATTTTTATACAGATTTAATTTAATAAATTACCTTTCGACCCTAATAGCCCTCGTGAAATGGACTTATCTCCTAACGTGAATTATATCATGAAGATTGATGCGACTTCTCACTTACGTGTGACCTCCATCAAAACGCTAGCTTAAATAGGGGCTTATTTTCAGTAAATACAAACCTTATAGTATCAAATATAATACATAATAGGTAATAGTAATTATAGGTAATATGTAAACTTTTAAACTATCGCGCTGCCTGTTAATAGTAACATAATTCACGGGAATAAGCGCGTACATGCATAAATTCCTTTTTTGGGGCTTGACGTTTCGACCGGGTTACACCGGCCATGGTCGCAAGCGGACTCCACGTCAAGCCCCAAAAAGGTATTTATGCATGTACGCGCTTATTCCCGTGAATTATGTTACTATAAACATGCGGCGCGATAGTTTAAAAGTTTATATAATAGGTAATACTTAGAATAAAGTGTGTTGCGCCCGAATATTTGTCCTCGTCACACCTTTTCGCTGTAATGACGACATAACTAATATTTTGCGTTTTATTTGAACTCCTTAGTGGTGTTTAAATAGTGACTAGTGCGTTAAAGTTACTGCTTATGGAATATAGTATTTCGGAACCAATTCTTTATGATTTCAACAGGTGCCTAGATGGTTTGAATGTGTAGCAAATGAGAAAAATATTGACCCTTTTGTAAAATATATTAATTACATAATATTTCTTATGCTTTATATATATTTTTCTATCTATAATATTAGTTTTTATGTAATACGTTCTTAAAATTGCTAGTGGAATAGTGAAGGGTTAAGAATCAGTTAGTGTTAAGTGCTGAGGAAATATCTACCAGCCATCAAGTGCAATTTTATAAGCTTTCAAGTTTAATATTGTAAGTGCAAGCGTTGGATAGAGAAATAAAAGAAACGAGAGCTCTTGCCAAGATCTGAAGCACATTAGGCATTGAATTTAAGTGTCAGACAATGTTGATAAATATGTGAATAAAAAGTCCTTTTGGCCACGAAAACCACGTTAATCAAATGAATGCATATAAGACTTATAATCGAAGTACAATAAAGAAAAAGTTTTTTGTTCATGCAGCAATAACTAGACGTTTTCGAATTTGAGATTCCTCAAATTTAGAGGAATTGTTCGTCATAAGAATTTGTCCCGTATTTTTTGCGCACTTTATACTCGTCGACTACCGGAAAACCCCGCACAGGGTATTAAGCCTCGAATATATCCCGAAATTAGTTCAAGGACTCTTCGTACTTTCCTGGAGAGTGATTCAAATAATTGGAATAAGCTTTCATGACGTAAATCATGACGGTCGTAAAATAAAACTGCTTTAGCTTGTTACAAACTGTTTTATACTTGTCCTTATTGATTTATAGCACGTTTTTCATATAATTAGGTGTGTTCAATCCTAAAGGGACGGTTTTGTATTAAATTGGTAAAGTAGGTGTTTGAGGGGTCGAACCAAACCCATTATCGAGTTTAATCAATTCCCAACCCTTAATTCCCATGTAAAGGCATGTCTAGTTGTTAGGTGTGATTAGGTTGTTATTTATTGCTTTTTATCGTATAAAGGCGGTCTACATGCCTTATTAGGTAGATGTGTTTATTTCACTTAAGAATCATATTGACTCTGGAATCTGGATCGTATGCAAAAGTTATCAATAGAATTTATGGAGCTTAATGAATTCCCAAGAATGTATTACCTGATACAGTCATGTCTAGAAGATGCTAATACACTCGTAAATAGGACCAAAAATGTTCATACCTACTACTTTTTTTTTAATGCTAATAAAGTTTTGTGTATTGTTTCAGACAAGATGGAGGAGCGGGAAAGCGCCCCGGACCACGGGGTCCCGGACATGACGATGATGCCGGAGATCACGGAACAAGCCATCAACAACAACCTCAAGGCGCGATACATACACGACCTCGTATACGTATCCTTTTCTAAATGTTTATTTATAGAAGAAATATTAATCTGGTAAGACATGCTGATGGGCACCGGTGTTTCTTCCGGTAAACTGTTTGCCATTTCACAAAGAAGTAAGTTCTAGTCTTCTACCCATATGATGTCGCCAAATTGTAATTTCAATTGCTAAAATATTATAATAGATCGTATATTATAACGGACCCTCATGAAGAAGCCCGTTACAAAATATGCAAGAAGACTAGACAGATTCAATGCCAAGAAAATTATAACTATTCAAAACATTACAAATATGGCTTTAAATACAGATATATCCCTCTCCTTACATAAATATGAAATCCATATTACTCATGTCTGTTAGTAACTACTATGTACCAGACGATCTTACACTTAGCCGCCACGCGCCGGCTTGATAGCAGCGCAATAACCCTGCTACTCCAAGCTGCTGCCAATTTTGAAATATATACTCCATTAGAATATGCTAGAAGCTATTTAATTTAACGATGCCTCCGTCTGCTTTGTAAGTGCTGCTTTTAGAAGCTAATAAATATAACAGTAGAATTTTGCTTTTGAAAAAAGAGACTAGGTAGGTTTTAGGGGCTCCTTACTCACTTTCCCTTTTAACCAACATAATTAAAATGTTATATCATGTTCATATGTACATAAACATTTAAACATGGTTCCGATAGGTTCATGAACTGTATAGATAAATGGAGGAAGAATTGATCTACCTAATTAGTTTGTAACAAATGAGGTTTCAATAATAACGATACGAGTATCACATACGCAAAAATAATTGGCTCGTTGACAAGATTATATTGACCGAGTTATCCTTGTTCTGCCTACCTGTGAAATATAAAAGGATTCGTTTATGTATTTTTACTGAAATAATAATTGTCCTTAACAATATGTACAGACTTACACAGGATCTATTCTAGTCGCAGTGAATCCTTACAAGGAGTTAGGATGTTACACAACGGTAAGTTCTAAAACTATTACTCTACTTATCAGTACTTTAGAAAGTACAAAAATACTTGTACCTGAAACAAGAACATTTTAATAATGGCTTAGGTATCTGAGATATGGAATTTTGCAAGTACCAAGTGTTAGTATACTATTTATAGATTTACATGGGTTCAAAAGACAGGAAAAGTGTATTCAATTTTAATTCATTCAATGTGAACTTTTTAACGCATGATACCGGAGTTTCAATAGCAAAAAAACATCTATTAGGTACTTGCTTTATTTATGATCACCATTACCAGAGACTGAACAACAGTAAAAACATATCAAAGGTGTTGCCATCAAAAGTGTTCCTCCCAATTGTCTTCACATTTCTTCCACACATCCATCACAATAGCGGTTTCCATCAATTGCCTTTCGCTGATAAACAAGAGGAAATCATACATTATTCAGCAGTTAATTATCTATTATGTATGAGAGTGCATACATTAACGTGGGTACACTTGACTAGCTGCTAATTGTGTCGACACTCAAAACATTTGTGTCGTTTTCTTAAGGTAATTTACCTTTAAATGCAAAATATCCTAAACAAATAGAGAGAGAATTGTTAATGTCAACTTCCATTCCACTTTTGCAAACAGAATATAGTGTCACACTGTTTTTGGATATGTTCGATTGTCTTTATCCGTACTTCCATACAGATACTGTGAAATTAATTGACTGTCTGTTACGCTTTCACGGCTGAACCGTTTAACCCATTATGATAAAATGTTGTATGGGGTTTGCAAGTCCATAGGGTATTGACGATAAGTAATTATCCTTTGTACTCAGAAGTAACGACTGCCGCGCGGGCGGAGCCGTGGGTGAAAGCTAATTATTTATCACAAACACGCTATATAAATATCCTAATATTAAATTCTTAAAATAACTAGGCTGCTCATTTTCGACGATCAAAGGGAAATGTACCTAATCTCCAACAAGGTCCTTAAAACTGAGGAGGGTTTAAGCGCTTACATCTTGAGACCCTTGAAGATCAAAGGCTCCATTTATCTTCACGCACTTTATTACCACCTATATTTTACTTAAAAGTAGTGTAAAAATTAAAAGGACTTACGTCAATTTAGTAACTGTGACGCATCGTTTTGAAAGTACGTATTTTGAAAAATAAGTTAATTAAAGTTATTTACAATGTGTATGTTGTTTATTTGAACAGGATCACATGCAGAATTACAGAGGCAAAGCATTCGGTACACTCCCGCCGCATGTGTTTGCTCTGGCTGAATCGGCCTACAGCTCATTACAGGTAATTATTTACTATATACACTTGTTTATTGTATACTATCCTACTACATACCTGTATAATAAGCTCCGATCATTCAGACTAATCTCTAAAACAGCTGAACCAAATTCGGTTGCTCATCTGTTCATTGCACCTAAATATTTTCTTCTTAATTTTCTGCGCAGACGAAGTCCTAAGTAATTTACACGGAATTCAAAAGGTCATTACAGGTGCATGAATGATATTGTAATGTTCTCACGTGTTTAAACAGATGTTCTTATTCATTCAGATTATCTTACAGCATTTTTTGTTAGAAACATGAATCAGTTAACCAGTAACATATCTGGTCGTGAATCATCTGTTCTTGATATATTATGTTAATTCCGCGGTTTGTATGAATGTGAACTATACTATGATAACTGTTGACTTGTATGTGGAACTAAAAACCGTTTTGTTTTATCTGTATAAGACATCTTAATTGCAGAGTTTGTATGATTAGCTATATCTGCAGAATTAAACAATTGTAATGTTTAAAAGCCTACTTTTTCATATTTCACTTAATATGAAAGACTAACGAGGTTGCATTTGAAACTATAGAGTGAGCCTATCAGAGATTAAACCGTAAGCACTAGTGTGATCAAGTGTTGTCGTGAATTATGTATGAAGATGGAGCTTTCCGTTTTAAAAAATCTATCTAATACACTAATATTATCCTAACAATGTCAAAACCATCGATATTTTCGTATATAAGTTTCTCGTTGCGCGAAAATTAACTTAAATGAAAAACGAAATGTACTAGAATCAAACTAAAAACTGCTCTCGCTTGGGACAAGGGGAACCTAGCGATAGTAGCAGTCTATGCATATCATACGTCGATGTGAAAGACTAACAGCTTAGAGTAAACTTATGGCCATTAGCCATAGCCAAACTCAAACCCGTTAATAAAAGGCCTCCTCTAACTCAAAGCTTACCTAACTGAGGGATCCTGATTTCACATTCTTCTTGCAAGTAACCATAAAGATCGACTCATGGTGCTAATCCGCTATAGATATATATTTAATATCGAGAACAGTGAAAGCCTTTGTCATTCCACTCCTGGGTATAGGCTCTACTTTTTGGTCCTGTGACTCTTTATCTAAAGGTAATCTACTCGCTGCTGAACTTTAACTCTGTTTTTTCAACGCTTAACAGTATACTTACCCTACAATACTTTCTCAGAATGGCGAGAAGAATCAGTCGGTGGTGATATCTGGTGAGAGCGGCGCCGGCAAGACGGAGACCACGAAGCTGATCCTGCAGTACCTGTGCGCGGCCGGGGGACAGGCCTCGTGGGCCGAGCAGCAGATTCTAGAGGCCAACACTGTCCTCGAAGCTTTTGGTAAGGATCACTCTATAATTTATGGTGCTGCAGAGAATAAGCGTGTCACCCTTACTTTTTAGTAGGCGGTTTGGTAAAGTTGCAAATACCGGGCTGTGTTTATCCTGATCTTTTAATATTTGGTTTGTCGCCGGTTGACCTCGAGACTTTCAGTAATTTAGTAGACTACATGGCGGAACCGAAATGATTTTAAACGTAAATATTATTTTAAAACAACTATGTTGGACAATTTTGACGATTTCGTCCTTAGTGAAAGCTTGTACTGTATCCTCAAACGTTTAAGGAAGCTTTCCGAAAAATATCTTGCATGACGCTAGATTATACGAGTAGAAAGCTAGGTAGGTAGTGAGTTCATAATCACAATACCTAACATTTAATTAGGTGTTCGCATGTGTACAAGCACATTATTAATACAAGCGAAGTCACCCTAACACTAATAAAGCCGTGTCTCGTGTCATTAACTCATCAACCTGTCATTGGATATCCCTCCCTCGTTACACGACAAAAGAAGGGGGCGGAACGACAAAATATGCTCATAATGCCGCACCCGAATTTGTTTAAATATACAAGGAATATAAAACTAAATTGTGTTTACCTAAACACGTCATATATTTTTCGAAATTGGGTCAGTAGAGCATGCATATTGCGTTAGTCAAAGGAGATTTGCAGCGAGAAGTTGAAAGAAATCCCTTTGAAATCCGAAAGATAAACGTACAAAGTATGTCTTACATTGTGTGTTGTATATTCTAATACTATTTTAACGTATCATTTTTCTCTTCTTCTCCTTAGTTTCTGTTTTGTCCTATATGGTTAAAATTACTGTATACATCTGTAACTGGCCTTAATCCAAACGAAAATTGAAATTTTGACCTTATTACCCTTGCCATAATTAACGGCACCCTAGAACAGAAAAAAAAGCGAATAAGATTCAGACATTATCATAATTATGTATTGTTTTCCAGGCAACGCAAAAACAGTCCGCAACGACAACTCGTCCCGCTTCGGCAAGTTCGTGGAGGTCCGGCTGGACCACCGCGGCGGGATCAAGGGCGCCGTGCTGCGGGACTTCCTGCTCGAGAGGGCCAGGATCACGGGCCCCGCGCCCCGCGAGACCAACTACCACGTCTTCTATCAGCTCGTCGAAGGTGCTAAGGTGAGGCTGCGATTGGTTTGAACTGTACTACAGTGCGAAAGTTGCTTTCCCTTTGTCTCAATTTTTGGTAATGGTCTAATTTCTAATTTTATTCCCTTATTTCGTCGCCAGGGTATTCAATCATCCTTATGCTATTAACATGTCAAGCTACAAAAGCAATTCTATTATTTGATTGTCAAAACGCTGAAATTTTGATTATCTTAAATGATAGAGTTTAATCGTATGGTGGGATATCCACCCCATTCTAACTTCTTCACGCCTGCTTTTAAATGTATTACAACCTTTTTTTATTTCTCTTCCCTATATCCTTTTTTTCTGCTCCGTAAACTGTATTGTATTTATTGCTATGTTCTGCAGCACAATGCTGAGCTGCGAACGACGCTCCGTCTCCGCGAAGACGTCCAGTACAAGTACCTCCGACCGGAAGACGAGGAGGCCCACAAGGGACGCGGCGGCGAGCAGGGCAAGCTGGAGGCGCTGCAGCTGGCGCTCACCGTGCTGCAGGTGCCGCCGCACATGTGCGAGGGCCTCTTCAAGGTGTTGGCCGCCATACTGTGGCTGGGGAACATACAGTTCCAGGTGGGTACAACCTTATGGCTAGTCTTGCCTGATGTGAGCAAGGCTAGAGGCGCCGAAGCTGGCGATCATTATTTCTGTACATCAGTTCTCAAACAACTGTAAATGCTACAAAAGTTTTTTATAACTTTTACAGGACATTGATGGTGAGCGTTCCACCCTAGCTGCTGAAGACTCAGAAGCAGTGGACGCAGTAGCCAACCTCCTCGGCCTGCCGCTGCCCACAGCGCGACGCGTGTTGTTAGAGCGACAGATCAACGTGCGCGGAAATGTTACGGATATACCGCTTAGATTGCCTGAGGTGCGTACTTTAGTCCTGGTAGAAAAGAATCGTACTGAAGAAGAACCTTACATCGATAATCAGATTGGATGACATCTGAGTGTCATATCATCAAAATGATTTCCTTTACCATTACAAAAACTATTGAAGATAATATGATTCCGGGTTACATTACTTATATTTACTTTTCTGAAAAAAAAAGCTACATTTTTGTCATATAATAGTAGTCTTAAAAATCCAAAATTATTGCTCAATATAGAACACGAAAATTAATTTTGTCCATATTGTTTTGCCCCAGGCTCGCGAGAACCGGCACGCGATGGCGCGCGCGCTGTACTCGCGCACGTTCGCGTGGCTGGTCCGGCACGTGAACAGCTGTTCCGCGCCCGTGCGTGCCGCGCGCTCGCTCGGCGTGCTCGACATCTTCGGCTTCGAGAACTTCGCCACCAACTCACTCGAACAGCTCTGTATTAATTATGCCAATGAAAAGCTTCACATGTTTTTTAATAATTATGTGTTCGCGCTAGAACAGGATATCGTAAGTACTAGTAAATTATTTTGTATTCCAGTTTATATCCCTAAAATTTTATTTTCTTATTTTTTTATTATTAAAAGTTACATTGGGATATTCAACTTATCTATAAAACGAAACCTGAAAAAAAAAATTAAACGATTGCAATGATTTTTACGTATGTAAAACTCGCCTAGACCATATTTTTTCAAACGAAGCAAGGCAACAAGCTCATATAACTTTGTGTACATTTTTGTGTAATAATACGGAAACTATGTTTTATATTATATTCTTGTACTTAAAATCAATGTATATTTGTATTCCAGTATCGCCAAGAGGGTATAGTGTACAACCAGATCCAGTTCACGGACAACGCGGCGTGTCTGGAGCTGCTGGAGAAGCCGCCGCGCAGCTTGCTCAAGCTGCTCAGCGAACAGTGCCACATGCCGAAGGTCAGAACTATGTTTTATTTGTCTATTTATATTATGTTATCATAGAATTATAAATGGGTATTTATTTGGTCAATCGCTAACTCTGGTATTTCCGAGGGTATGTTTATGAAAGGCTCGTTAACCGAATTCCAAAAAGGGGTAGGTTCTGTCCAAATGCATATACTATCTTTCATGTTTTAATTTTCTTTATGTAATGACAACCAATGTTGAACAATTACTGCATCAAAATAATTAAAAATAAATCCTTCTATAATTAAAAATATATACCAAAGCGTACTATTGTCAAGTAACAGCACTTTCCATTTCGCTGTTGTGATATTTTTTCTATAGAAAATAGCTACGTAAGAAAAAAAACAGTCGGATAATGTAATGCTTTTTTCCCATCTCGCAGGGCTCCGACGGCGCGTACCTGACCAACATCCAGGGCGAGTTCGGCGAGCACCAGTCGTTCGTGAAGGGCTCGCGCCGCAAGTGGGAGGAGGAGTTCGGCGTGCAGCACTACGCCGGCACCGTCTGCTACAGCGTGCACGGCTTCGTCGACAAGAACCGGGACACGCAGCAGGACGCCTTCATTGATCATCTCAGCAGGTCCGCCAACCCCTTTGTGAGGGAGCTGGCTGATTATGTGCAGGATCTAGCGCCGCCCGGACAGGTGGGTGGTGGATGATACTTAAACTAGTTTTTTTTTTGTGATAGCAAATAGGTGCTATGTGCCTGTAAAAAAGGTAGAGCGATTTGATAAGTTGTCAAAAGACTGTTAAAAAAAATAAAGTCACATTAGCAAGAAGCTATCAATTATTTAGTATTATATGCTTCCAAATGCTAAAAAAGTAGTAAGCACTTAACCATTTTATAATTATACTTTATCCAATTTCCCTTATCTTGCAGGACACATCACTATCCAGTCCCAACTCGACGGGCACGACACAGCGCGGCACGTCCAAGGGCCGGCCGACGGTTGTCGACACGTTCAGGGCACAGCTGCAGTCGCTCGTCGATATGTTGCAAGCTACTGACGTATGGTGAGTCTACCTACGTGTTATAAAGCTTAAGGATAAAAATAAAGTTATTAATAACTAAATTTGGTATAAATTAACCTATTACTTGTGTAGGGAATAAAATAACTTCACAAAAAAAACATTAAACATTATTTTTTGAGATCACTAAGTCATGCTAAAATGTAAATGGTCATCTAGACGTGACTATAAAATAAAAGTTTACTACATAATTTACATCTTATCAAAAATGCAGCGTAGATTCTACTACCAAGCACATTACACAATATTTTATACCGTAAACGTAACCTGTAAATCCCGTCAGGTACGTCCGTTGCATAAAGCCGAACGAGAACAAGGAAGCCGGCAAGTACTCTGAACACTTAGTCCTGGAGCAACTCCGCTACCTGGGCATGAACGAGATCGTGCGCATCCGGCGCGACGGCTACCCCATACACCTGCCCGCGCCGCACTTCCAGGCCAGGTACCGCTGTCTGCTGCCGCACCCCAGGCCCAGGAATCCCGATATCAAGTGAGTATGCAGTAGACTATAAGTGATGACACATAAAATATTGTCATAGTGTGAATATAAATAAAGAAGCCTACGATAAATTTTTTAAAATGACACCTTTTCAAAGAAATCGAGTCATTATGGGTCCACGCGGTTAAGAGCTATACGACGCATCGCGCAGACCGACACGACAAAATTATAACACCTCTTTATTTCGGTGTTCCAGAAAAAAGAGAAGGGAGAACATCGTCATTCTTCACCGAGTCCCTGAGTTTATAAAGACAATAGAGGAAATAATGAACTATGCTTTATCACATATTTGTCATTTTCATTTACTAATTGTGTCCTTTTTATTTTAATTTATTAATATTCATGTGTTTATTTCACAGAGATATCACATCGATAGTAAACGCGCCTAACGACGACTGGCAAATCGGTCACACGAAGATATTTATGCGGAGCTCTGTACATGCTCCGCTAGAAGCTAAACGCAGTGCATTACTGCAGTCTTCTGCCTTGCGCATACAAAAGGTATTATTTTTTTACCTTTCTCACAAAATCAGTATTTATTGCTAAAACAGTAAAAAGAACGTTGACAAGCATACAAGAATCAGTGTTATATGTCAATGGAAATTGTCACGTAAATAGCTTGATCTAAGCTTCGCAGATAACATTCAATTCTGCCCATTCTTAAACATTGCCTGGTACTGGAATGTAACACCGTGCAAAATTATTTATGGCATCAGCCTTAATTTTTGCAAATTATTTTGTAAACTATTTTTCTTTTCAAGTACTCAGTCTTTTTGTTATATACATAAAGCTAACCTAGCCTATTACCTCACCAGTGGTACAAGGGCTCAGTGAAGCGCCGCCAGTACCTGATCTGGCGTAACGCAGCCGTCGTGCTGCAGGCGGCGTGGCGCGGCTGGAAGGAGCGCGCCGCCTTCCTGCGTCTCCGCCGCGCGGCTATGACGCTGCAGCGACACCTGCGCGGCGCCTTCGCCAGGGAGGTGGCCGCCGCGCTCCGGGAGATGAGGCGCGTCAACCAGGAGATCAAGCTCCGGGAGGAGAGGAACAGGTGAGGGGACAGTGGGAGTGTAGGCTTTGTGTTTTTGTTAGAAGAAATATAACAGTGTAGAGTATATGCCTTCTATATGAATTCCATTAGACCATGTAGTTATTTGATAACTATACTTGTACTATGTGATTTTGTTACATAACTAATTTCTGAACTAAATATCTAATGACCAAAGAGTCTGGGGGCTAGTGATGAGCGTTATTAACATAAAGCTATTTTTATAAAGCACATTGATGGAATTTTTACAAGCATTACACACTTATTATTATACACAAGCTAGTTCCATATTGTTGTGAACTGATATCTTAAAACTATAAATATATTAATACTCACTGTTCAATTTCATAAAAAAGACAACAAAATCCAAATTCATGGACAACTCATCATACTTTCCCCTTCCCAGCTTACAAGAGAAGGTAAACCAAGAAAGAGCGGAACTCGAGAACATGGCCGACCAGCTGCGCGGCCTATCCTGCCCGTCCAGCACCCGCGCGGAGTCTGTCAACCTGGACAACCTGTTCGACTTCCTGGCGGACGTGCCCACCCAGCGCGGGGCTCCCGACGGACAGCCTGACACGCACCAGCCTACTATCGCCGAGATTGGGGACTCCATGGAGAGGCTGGCTGATGATCTGCATCAGGAGGTGGGTTGGAAAAACAGCTGTAATGTTCTTGTATAAGGTTCAGTTTGCGAGACAACTTTGAATTTATTTATATGACATGACAGTATAAAATGAACTTTTGTTATAGATTCATAAAGTTGATGTTTCTGTACAATAATTTAAATAACTGTAAATTAAAATTTAAAACTATATGACACATTGTGGTAACGGAGCTGTGAAGGGTATGCTCATGTGTCAAGGTGTAAAATTTATTTATTTCTAGAATTGTTGTTTGCCTCTTTGGAAGAGATATGTATTAACAATCAGTGATAGTGAACTCACTCAAATGACAGAAATATAAATGTGAATTCATCTATATTAATTATTAATATCATTATTTTTTATTGGTGTAGTTGGAACACGTACTAGCAGCAGAAATGAACGAGCTAAGCAAGTCTCACACGGAAGCTCAGCGCAAACCAGACGGCGCGCCATCCGAGTCCATCCCTCCTCCGCCGCCGTGCACGCTGGCCATCAAGCCCATGTCGCCGCCGTCATCCATGACGTCATCGTACAACGCGGTGACGAACGGCACGTCACCGATGAGTGACGTGATGACGTCGTCGCTGGTGCTGCCGCCGCCGCCGCCGGAGGAGCCACTGTCGGCGGGGTCTGCGGAGTTCCCGCCGCCGCCCGCCTGCACGCTGCCCGAGCCCGCTGGCCCGCCGCCGCCTCCGCCACCGCCGCCGCCCATTAAAGGTATGCATGTTTCTAAGTAAAGGGTAACTAAAGATCAACCTTTAATCGTTACTATATTAAAATCACTTTCAAAAACTGTTATATTTTAAGATATGTTAACTTTTATATCTTCATGTTGGCTGCGGGCAGAATTTATTTGTCGTTGACATCAGTCACATATGTTATACTCAGTAAATATTGAAAATATCCATATACGTAAAGCGTTATGTTTTGTCACAGATACAACGCCACCGGAGCTTACAAATGGAATAATTCCCAACGGAAAGCTGTCAGTAGTGAAAGGCAAGGAGCCGATCTATGAAGCTGTTATACCGCGCCCCGCTCCCGAACTAATCAGCGAGCCCCCGCCACCGCCGTTACCGGAAAGCAATGGGTAACTATTTATTTCATTATAAACTTGTAATATGTATGTTACTGTTATGAATGGATGCTGGATATACCATCATGTTGGGTAACTTTGACCCACTTTATGAGCTTTTTTTAAAATTACGTATATAATTCTTAACCAAACTACTGTGAAATAAATGTTTTTAGTGGCTTTACAATGCCTTTTTTTAAGAAATAGAAAAATTAAATCTTTTTTTTAAACTACAGCTTTATAATCATTGAAAATTCAACGAGGCAAAGTTATACCTTGACTTGGGTAACATTACCTCACACACTTAATGATACGGATTTTGCTGTTTTAAATTAGGTTTTGTTATATTTGGTGAGTCTTAACCCTCTTTTTATGCCATAATATGAAACAAACTAACATTAGAAACAATTTTTTTTTTTTTCTCCAAGGTTTACTGTTGAAAACATGAAAAATAAAGTGCGCAGTTAGGGAAATCACTAGTTTTTAAAAGGAGACGGGTTTTTAGAACTTATTAGGACCTAATCAGTCATATTAGTCTTTTAAATTGTTCATAAATAACAAAACTAAGTTATCAAATCCTAATCAATTATAAAAACTAACATAAAAATCCAAAATGAAAATAACAAAATCAGCTCTTTACCAGCCTTACTCACCCCATTCCATACAAAGAAAATCATCAATGATAAAAAAAATCTTTCTTTTGGTCACTTTAGTAGTAGGCAAATATTTCACGACATTTTTTGGGAAACTGCGTATAATATCAGGCTTATTAGGCAGCTTTCAACCCTCCATCGCCTTCTGCATGAGCGACATTTTAAGCTTTTTACCATCGAAATGTATAATAATGATGTAATGTATAGATTTTTTTTACCTACTTTTTTTGCGCCATGTTAATGTAAGTTTACCTTTAAAAAAAAATATTTAAGTTTTGCCCAGTACGTTAGTGGAGTTAGTTCAAACTGTCAGTGTAACTTTGACCCGAGTCAAAGTTACCCGGATTTGATAGTTCTAAAGGACCCGATGCACAATTTTGCTAATATTAACAATATTCATAAAAATATTGCGAAAATTTTAATTGTATTTAAGTTTTTAAACTTTAATTTATTGTCTGAACTGAAACTCACCTTTATTCAGCTTCTAAGAATCGCAAAGCAACAAAGTTTTTTGAGCTCTTTTAAAAACACGTTGCGCACAGCCCGCCGTTTTTATTTTATATCTATGGATTTTTAACATTTATCAAATAATGACATTAGATGGGTTTTAATGAAGCCCTTTATGTATCTAATAAAAAATATTTCTATGCGTAAAGTTTTGTACAGAGCCAGAAAAAAAAATATTAATCGGAATTGGAAGTGGTGAGTCAAAGTTGTACTGAAAGCTCAAGTTACCCAGATTGACCGTACTATATATAATAAATTAATAATTTGTAAGATACAGTACGTTCTACTGTATCTTACATATAATTAATTTAACATATAATTGTAAAAATTTCTTTATCATCCACAGCCCTTGGCCTACCACTGCTGGGCATCGGCCTCTCCTTTCTCGTGCCATTGAAATCTTATCATTCAAAATTTTCGGATATATCTCATCACAAATAATTAAAAAAATATATCCGGTTCAAATAACACCCTTCTTTTCTTGTTTTTAACCCCTATTTGTTTTGCAGCTTCATTCACAAAGTGCGCGAAGAGAAAGAGGAGATAGAGTCGGAGCCGTCGGACGCGCCGCTGCCCCCGCTGCCGGTGGAGAGCTCGCCGCCGCCCGTGCCCATGGACACCTGCATGAGCCCGCCGCCCATGATGAATGGAGATGCCACTGTAAGTACATACGGGATTTCCTTGTTACTATCGCCATCTTTGATGGAACCATGCTGGATACTGGGCATGTTTGTCCTTCTTCTTCTTAGCGTGTCGATAAATGGCAATACTCCTATTAGATTTTCCCGGACCAGTACTCAGCTACGCGGATAGCATTATCTGTAGCATTGTACAGGTCCTCGCGTGTACAGGTGGTAGGACACGATGGGCAACTCAACAAGTGAGCCATGGTTTGGGGAGAGATACCACACATGTTTGTCCTTATATCCTCGTAATTGGGTATACATCAAGTTTTTTTTTTGTTTACTAACCAAGACTGATTGTTAGAGAGTGCTTTCTGGCATTTAATCTGAGTGAAGTTAATAATAAAAAAGGCATCATTATATTTCGTTGAATAAAACACTTTGAGTCTTGAATAAGCTATATGAATGTGAGATAATTGTTTGTCCTACACGTGCGTAAAATTTTAATCTCCATTATACTTCTCTTAACTTGGTTAATAATGCATAAAATCCACACGCATTGTAAACATCACAAAAAAAACTTCAAAAATGATAGACAGCTGATTAAAAATTGTCTTTGTACCTTCCTCAGGGTGGAGACCGCACGACCCGGCGCAAGGAGCGCGTGGAGCGGCGCCTGCACCAGATCTCCACGCAAGCGTCATCTCTCCCGCCCACCACGCCGCCCGCCGACGGCGTCAGCGACCTCAGCGAGTTCGCCAAGTTATACTTCAATGATCATCCGAGGTCGCCTGAAGGTACTACTATAATTTACCCTATGTTTATAACTAAAAAAAAATGTAAAGAGATGTGACGGGATGGAAAACCTTAGGCTAACCGAGGCTAATTTGTAAATTGTTAACTTCCTTGCCCTTCAAAGTAACAAGAACCCTTGAGTGAGTAAGTGTAAAAAACTTTCACAAAAACTCACTTCACTATACATATAATAATAATACCAAATCAATATTTCCGTAACTTGAAAATGTAAGAACTTCTTCTTCTCTAGGAACCATAATGGCAACGTTAACACGCAAAAGCAAGTCCATGGAGCTACTGACCAAAGAGGAGATGATCACGTACCACAAGGGCAACAACATACCGACCTCGCACATCCAGCTGCACGACCCCGACAGTGTCACCGCCGCCGTCAATATATTCAGAGTGAGTTATAAAATAGGCTCGCCTCCTATTACATGGGACCTAAACATATCGGCGAACTGTGGGTGTACATTGGTACACCTCTGCCTACCCCTTCGGGGATACAGGCGTGATGATATGTATGAGTTATAAAAGACACAAGTAAATAGGAGAGATCTAAACTCTTGAATATGTGACAAAATACAGGTAAATAGGCAGGGAGTTTTTCATACCTAAATAAAGAAAATCTAATATGCATCTTTATTGCAGGATCTATGTCGGTACATGCGAGGCGAACTGACCGCTGACAAGGAGACTCAAGTCATACAGTCTATCATCGGCAAAGGGATAGAGCGAGAGGAGCTCCGTGATGAAATACTGGTGCAGTGTGTTAGACAGGTGAGGAATACTTCTATTACATTCTATGAGATTTAAGATAAATGGGTACATCCGGGACCCATTTATCTTAAAAAGCTTTGGTAGATTTCGAGTACCGTAAAAAGTGCGACGTAGATGAAAGTTAAATATGGAAAAAATACAGAACCAAACTTTTGTGAAAACCATGGTTTGCCTACGAAGTTGTAAAGACAGGGAATTTCAACAAGTATTTTGCAGTGCATTTAATATCGCTAAAAGGCTTTTCTGGCTCTATCACACAGATAAAAAAAAAAGTTGCTTTGACCAGCTAATGGCAAGCTATATACTATCCATGTCACGTACAACAACTATATCGTAAAATTGCCTCAACAGATAACGGAATGTCCGGTGGAAGAGTGGGCGGAACGCGTGTGGCTAGTCCTCTGCCTGTGCGCAGTAGCGTGGCAGCCGAGCCGCGGGCTGGCGCGGTTCTACAGCTCGTGGCTGCGGGCGCGCGCGCGCCTGCTGCCCGCCGACGTGGCCGCGTCGCCCTCGCCCGCCGCGCGCGCCGCACATTGTGCGCAGTGGTGTCTGGACAACTGCCGCGGAGCCGCGCCACGGCAGCTGCCGCCTAGCACTGTGGAGATCGCTGTGAGTCTGGATAGATGGTGACAAATATGCGTTTAAACACTTACAATTTACATAATATTAAAATCTAGTTGAACGGCATTGTACCTCCTCTTTTATTATTCTTTTACTATTAAATTGCACTTTTCTTCTTCTTCTCGAGTCAAAGATCCAACTTTCAAATTCTATCTAACCAAAAAATATACCATCTGGATGGCTCGGCCTCCATCACGTCTTGGAGAGTGCAGGTGTTAGTGCAGGACTGTCAAACCTGAAACCACACTCACATACATGAGACACGTATTGAGTCCATTTACATCGACTTAAATCATAATTTAAATCCCATTAACATTGTTATTTCTTCCAAATTGGCAAATATGACAGTGTACGTTTATGTAAACACTTCAAATGCCGACTTAACGAGCGGGTTATAATTGCACTGGTATGTAGCTGAAAAATGCTACAAACTGGTAAATCGCAAAGCACAGGCTAACTATGCAACCCGCGCAGAGGCACAAAATGGCCGACTATTTGACGACGTACCCTCTGTCTTAGTGTTATTATTATTATTATGTAGTTAACAATCGTGTGACTAACCTACTATTCCGTTTCTCAGGCAATGCGTCGCCTAGGCACGATAGTGTGCCGCTTCTTCTTCCTGGACGGGCGCACGAAGGCCATCGACGTGCACCCGGCGGACACGGCAGCCGCGGCCGCCGCGCGCCTGGCCGACAAGCTGGGGCTGGCTCCGCACTCGCGCGCCGGCTGGGCCGTGTACCAGCAGCGGGCTGGCAGTGAAGAGCACGTGCGGGCTACGCACTACCTCTATGATGTCATCGCGGCTTGGGAAATGTGAGTAATACACCAGATTTATACCTACTGATTTTTTACCTGATGTGCCATCCTTAACGCTAAAATAAATCCCCTGTAGCGTCATGACCCTACTAATAGATTTTTTTTGGCGCTTTCTATTTATACTTGCGAGGTCGTAAAATGCGGTGCGTACCGTGCGTGTGATTCTGACAAATTTGCTTTAAGGGTCAAATTACATGCTACATAATAAAAAGAAGTAACGTTTTTTATGTAGGTAGCATAGTGAAGCTTACTCTAACATATTTTTTTACTTCACAGGCAACAAGGTCCCGGCGGGGGCTCGGCGGACAACCGCTTCGTGTTCAAGCGGCGGCTGTTCCGCGGCGGGCGCGAGCTGCCGCACGACCCCGTCGAGGTCGCGCTGCTGTACGCGCAGGCCGTGCATAGCGTCGTCAAGGTACGGAACCCTGAGGAGTAATATAATTAGAGTTGTCTGGAGTATGCAGTTATATGGAGTGGAGTGGTTAAGTGAAACTGACGGAATACACTCCATTAGTTATGGTACAAGGTTGCTGTTTTATAGAGTGGACTGGTTAAGTTAAATTGACGGTGTACTTTAGTGAGCTCAAGTTATCGTGTTTACCTGTCAGAGGACAAATAATATACGAATTATATTTACTTGGTAACTGTTCCAATATACTGAACTTTAGCAAGTGGACAATTTTCTTTAGCGTAGGTACCTTTCTATGTTTGACACAGTTGGGATGGTATATTTCAGTTCCATGCTTGTGACTTAGCCAATCAGATTGACCAAATCATAACATGTCGCATTACTTTACCACAACGAAAAGATTTACTTCAAAGTTAAGAATACAGTCCCGCTGTTTACGCAAACTTTAAGAACTGTTAAAGAGTGTGTGTAACTTTTTGATCTTTTACACAGATGGACGAGTTCCCAGTATCGGAGAAGGTAGCCCTGCAGCTGGCGGGGCTGCAGGCGCAGGTGTCGCTCGGCGAGCCGCCGCCCAGCCCGCCGCCGCCGCACACGCGCGCCTACTACGCCCAGCCCGAGCAGTTCCTACCGCAGAGGATCGCTCGGGCGAGGCCGGCGCATCAGTGGGTCAGTACATAAACTTAATAAATCTTCTGGACACCAAAACCTACAGTAAACATTTTATATTACGTAACCAATTAACCCTTTGTCAGTACCAAAAGGCAATGTTTTCACTGCCATATCCTATCGCAAATTACCACTTCACGTTCGACTAGGGTGAATATTGCCCCTGCATCCCTATCCAGGATCGTGGTATTCAGCAAAAGGAAACTGAGAAAAACTATGTTAGCAGTTAAAAAATTAAATATCAAAATAATTCCTATCTGAACACTATCAATTTTTAAAACCAGAAAAAAGCCTTTTATTTAACAATTTCTCTATTGCTAGTCTGATGCATATAAAAGAAAGAATGTGCAGTTTAGAAAACCATATATTTTGTGTCCAACAGGCGACAATCCTAGCGCAAGCCCACCGCCAGTACGGCGCGGGGCGAGCAGAGCTGACGGCTAAGGCGCTGTACCTGTCGTGCGTCATGCAGTACCCGCTGTACGGAGTCACGCTCTTCCCTGTCACCTATAAAGGATACTGGGCACATGGTAAGATTATAGGATACATCATATAACTAACTAATACACAAATATTAAGGTAGAGTGGAGAGATACTCACACATGGTAAAATTTTAATCATGTTCTATGTATATATTTCATTCTGCAGTAGATTAGATAATTTTCGAAAATTTAAACAACCCGTTTCGTGGTTTTTTTTTCTGATTAAGAAATTGATTTCTTACTCACGTTTGACTGTAAAATTGTCTTTTTGTTTAAGTCCACATTAGGTTTTATTTCTTATAGTCAAAATGGAAATAATCTGTTCCATTTACGGAATTGAATGAGGAACTGGTTTAACAGACAGAGCCTGTCTTTTGTTTAGGTCCCAACGTCTTGTTAGGCGTGGGCTCTGAAGGCGTGGTGCTAGTCCGTCCGACCGACAAGGTGGTGCTGGCGGAGTACCCGTACAGCAACATCGCGGCGCTGCTCATGGACCCCGTCGACAACGGCCTCACCATCAGCCTCACGCATCACGGACAGCACGACGGACACCGGTATGTTGTGCAATGTATAGGACAGAATGTTAAATATGTTAGATGGCTAGGTGCGAAAAGACAAAATCTATTTAGCCTGTCATATTGGAGTTTTCTTTTTTTTTTTCAGTAAATGTTTAGTTAAATGATGTCGATAAAATGTCGCATAAAATGTATATAATGATGATGACGTACGCGTTAAGCGGCTTTTTAGGCTACAGATCAATGTCGTTTGTAAACGTTTGACTTCTTAGGGAGAGGCGTTTGATATAGGTCGCGTCACGTAAAAAGAACGCTAGCTGTCAATATGCGCAGAACGCGATTTATCTGTTTGTCTGTTTTTTGGTATGAAGTGCGGGGGGGCACGAGCCGCATGTTTGCCGGTGCGCTATTGGTTCGTAGGATGACCTTCGCCTGCCGAATTGTATACTCATGCGCAAAACGTACCCTCCCCACCTTCCGCCAGCGTTATTTTTACCTGACGCGACCTATAGCAGTGGGATTGCTTTGAAAATGTCTGACATAAAAGAAGAACTCCTTTAAATGTGTACATGAACTAAATTTTTCAGAAATTAGATGATTTCGTATATTAAACACATGATATATCCACCCAGCTGCATCGTGCTGGAGTCCCCTCAGAAGAACGAGGCGGCGTGGCTGATGGCGGCGTACAGCCCCGTGCTGGGCAACGGGCTGGCGGACGAGCCCCCGCGCCGCGCCGCGCCCGCGTCCGAGCGCTCGCGCCTGGCCGCCGCGCTGCGCAACGCCCGCCGCGCGCTGGTAGACTCCGCGCTGCTCCGGAGGCCCACTGACGCCTCCGCTGGCAACTTCTTGAGGAATACGCTGCGCAGGTATTTTACGTCCTTAGCTTACTGTGTACTGGTAGAATATAAAATGAATGTAAATAAGTAGTACATAATCAATTCAAAGGTTAGGTACGTGCTTTGAGATCTCTTTCTTCTTCATTGGTTGTTGGAAAAAGTTGAAATGTCATTTTTCTCAACCTACGATCTATTACAGTTGGAAGTGTTTACGGCAGCGAACTGGAAATGTCGTATAATGTTTATTTTTACTACTTTGCTTATGCGGGATATAATAATATAATTTACTCTACGGTATATTGATCAATGAAAGTAAACCTTGGTTTGAATATATAAGGAGGTCCCTTACAATACATAAACCCTAGTAGTTATACCCATTATAACTTCTCGACCAACTGAGACATGCTAAATTACAATAGAGGAAGTATCTAAATATTTCAATATTGCGTATAGCAAGTCGGTGATGACGAGCACCGACGAGCCTACTTGCGTAGACCGAGCCACCAGCACTGAGTGACGGTACGGATTAGCCGCCACGACTTAAAACATTAACGTTAAGTTAGTAACAAATTTTAATCCTCTATATATTAGCATTTACAAGTCCATAAAAAATTTTGTTAAATTCAGCTTCTATCTAATCTTAACACTTCAGCGGAATATCAGTTCGTTACACATTCATAGTATCGGTAGTAGTTGGTAACTTTAGTGACGTCATTCGGGCCTCTCGAAATGTTCAACTAAGGTTTACTTTCATCTCTTTCCTAATTATGGTATTTGATGCAAAAAAAATAAATAATGAAAGGTCAAAACAGTTTATTATTATTGTGAGCTCTCTTGCAAAAGATCAGATAACAATTTTACATTTATTGTCTGGTAAGATTATTTGCCAGTGTGACTCCCTTTTAACCTTGTTTTTTTCTTTGTCGCAGGTTAAGCAAGCACCGCTTGGAGAAGCTGCGTCTGGACATGGCGGCGGAGAGCCAGGGCGAGAGCTACAAGAGCTTCCCGCCCGGCTACTGGTGCTGGGCGCGCACGCTGCCGCACTCGCTCACCAAGCTCAACGAGGCCGAGGAGGTGGCCGCCATGCAGATCTTCAAGGTACCGGTCGTTGATACTAGATGGCGCTGTGTTAAATGGTAAACTAGGACTAGGACTGGACTAGGAAAACTAGGACTGTCACATCCAGCATCAATCTTTTTTGTGGTTTTTATCCGCGAGGTGTAAAATGGTCCGTCATTTAGTTAACCTCATATATCGTAAGAGGTACATAATTGAAAATTTCAGATTTTCACTGAGTGCGTTTTTCTATTGCAGCTAGAACTAAAAGTTATGAAAAATTTGATAATTAGACTTTGACCTTTATATTGACAATGTAAACTACTTGTGACAGGACATAATGAGCCACGCGGGTCTCTCAGCGAGCCATGAGGGCAGCACGACGAACCTGGCCAACAACAACTCCAGCCAGCATGAGGCCGATAGCGACGACCGCGTGGCGCTGGCGCAGGCTCTGCTGCAGCGCTGTCTGCAGAAGGACACGCTGCTCTGCGAGCTCTACATGCAGCTCATTAAACAGGTTAGTACAGGTGTAAGGTGAATAATTTAGTGAAGAGGGACAGGTGATGATCTGTTTTCGCTTATCCGGATTTTTTGAGTGATATTTTTTATGTATCTATTTTTTTTTCTCTATGAAAAGGATACCTTAATTCGAATAAATGTCGTTTTATGTAACGGCAGGGTGTAGGTGGTATGGGCGTGAATTCAAATCACTTCTCCTTTTTATACCGGAAGATGGCTATAGTGACCTACCTTGGCGTAACCGGCATGATCATCAGGCTGTTAACATTTTTTGGCCTTATTTTGCCGTAGCAAAGTTTCCCTGCGTTAATCGGAGCGTACGCTCAGGTTGGCAATGTATTTATGACATTACTTTGTTAATGTGTGAACTTGCGTTGCACAGACGACAGAGCACCCAGAGCCCAGCTCCCGCGTGTCGGCGCGTCACTGGGCGCTGCTGTGCGCGGCGGTGGGCGCAGCACTGCCGCCCGCCAAGCCGCTGCGCCGCCTGCTGCTGGCGCACCTGCGCTACCGCGGCACCGCGCTGCATGCTGGCGAGGAGGGCAAGTTCGCCAGGCGCGCTGAGCAGGTACAGTACCCTAAGTGTACGGAACTTTTTGACTGAGGATGAAAATGATACGGAATGCAATTCCACTAACATACTCTATTACTGAGTGCTAATGATACGTGCCGGTTTTATACCAATATATTTTTGTGGTTTCGTGCACCTGGCAGACAAACCTACGTATTTACCTCAAAAAAAAGCACACTCTTATTATGTATTAATCATGAAATTATTCCACCAGGTCGCTCTAAGCATAGCACAAGTCCCGCGCCGACTGGCGGCACCGTCCAAGGAGGAAGTGCTATGCGCGGCGGCGCGGCGACCCATGCACGTGCGCGTGCTGCTGCTGGACGGCAAGCAGCACGGGCTGGTGTTCGGGCCGGCCGCCACCGCCGACCATCTCGTCACCATGCTCCGGGAGAAGATCGGCCTCAGTGACGCTGCCACAGGTCCGTGTGTAGAACATAATGTACCTTCACCATGCACGTGTGCGTGCTGCTGCTGGACGGCAAGCAGCACGGGCTCGTGTCCGGGCGCATACACGGGTCTACACCCACTATTAACAGATTCAATTAAAAAGTAACGTCTAAAAAATAAACTTGTCCTCCCTAGGCTACGCTCTATACGAGGTGTGCGCGAACTCGACGCCGGCGGGTGCGGGCGAGCGCGCTCTGGCAGCCAGCGAGCGAGTCGGCGACGTGCTGGCGCGGTGGGAGAAGGCCGGCGCTACTGCCGCCGCTTGCAGGTATATACTGTTTATATTATACCTTACTAGTTTCAAATCTTAGGTTAAAAACCTTGGGACTGGTATCGGAAATTAAAGAACAAATTATTTTGAGGATTTTTTGAGAAAATTATTAAACGTGTAATTAATCTACCTATTTCGCTGATAAAAAAATTGGTCAGTTATTTTAAAATATGTAATAATTATACTAGGCCTTTAAAATGTCTCTCTGCTGGACACAGGCCTCTTCTCATATTAAAAATTAACTATCATTAGCACGTAATCAGAAGAACTGGTATGGAAACTACTTATTGTAAGCTCATTGTCATTATTCAAAGTTAATTAAAAAGCATAATATAAGCCAGTAATTTAAGAGAGGTCACCTACACACAGTGATTAACCGCAATTCTGTTAACTAGATTGATTTTCTGTTAGGCTGGTGTTCAAGAAGCGTCTGTTCCTGGGCGAGCGGCCGCTGCAGTCGTCGTGCCCGGCCGAGATGGAGCTGCTGTACTACCAGGTGCTGCACTCCGTGCGCCACGACCGCCTGCCCATCGAGACTGATGAGGCTGTGAGTATACACACCTACTTGATATTGTTGTAATGCTGCGAAGGTTATGAAGAAACAGTATGTGAAATATATATTTTTTTTTGTGACAATATCTTAACTATTGTTTTTAAGACAAAATTAAATACACAAATATTTTTATGACCGATATTGGATTTGTGTGATGTTGTCGCGTCGTTGTTTGATAATGGATAAAATCTTGAAATCAGCGTACTGCAATAAGTCACTGAGTGACGATCGCGCGATTAATTAATTGTACCACAAAATCTCATTTTTGGCTTGGCAAACATAGTGCACAGAGCGGTTTGCTAGTGGTGCATTCGTGGTGCATTGCAGTTGTTGCACTGAGAGACCCATAAAAATAACTTCTAAGAGTTTGACACGTGTGTCGTTGTTACGCAGGTGATGGTAGCAGCACTCCACGCGCAGGTGGTGTCGGGCGAGTGTAACGGCGGCGACGAGTGCCTGGCGGCGGCGGGCGCGGTGCTGCCGGCGCGGCTGACGCAGCCGGCGCTGCCCGCGCCCGCCGTGCGCCTGCACCACCTGGCGCTGCGGGGCACGCCGCCGCAGGCCGCCATGCAGCGCGCGCTCACGCTCGCCTCCTCCTGGCCGCTCACCAGGGCCACCATCTTTGATGTCATGGTACGATACACATCACATACACGTCACATTACATACAGATAAAACTTATGCTGCATAAGTTGCTCCATTCATTTATATAATAGCACTCGAAAGTGGTTATTTTTAACTGAACCTTACATGCTACGTGAAAACAGTATAATTTATGCAGGTTATCTTGGAGGACAAAAAACTTTGTCGAATTAAAAATATGTTATCTTCGTTATCGACATCCCTCAACAACTTCTCTATTTACGAGTGCCAGTGTTAAAAAAAAACGTTTGAAACTAAATTGTTTCAAGCTTTCCACAACACTCATCAGAAACTTTGTTTTGTTTTTTATTTCCGACCTAATAATGTGTATATTTTATTTAGCAATCGTTCACGTCGAACTGGCCGCGCGCGCTGTGGCTGGCGGTGGACGCGCGCGGGCTGACGCTGCTACGGCGAGGCTCGCGCGCGGCGCTGGTGTCGCACGACCACGACCAGCTGCTGGCCGTGTCGCCCGCGCCGCGCGCGCTGCTGCTCGTCACGCGCGCAGACCGCAAGCACGCCAAGCTCGTGCTCTCCACGGATCAGGTGAGGACAACTACTTGATACATCCGTTTTTGTACCCAAAAGGATACTAATTTTTTAAATGTCAGCAAACGTTAATTTTTTTATGAATGTAATCCGAAATTTTAATTATACATTTTCTTAATATTTCGTTGTGATCCAAGTTAAGCTATACATACTGTACAGTTTCAAAGCTTGCAACTGTTCTCAGTCCATTGTTTACTAAGCGAACCTAATTGGTGGTGTGTCGTGCAGGCGTACCAGATCGCGACGCTGATCAAGGACTACATCGAGGCGGTGCGCGGGCCGGTGTCGCCGGCGGTGGGGCCGGGCGCGGCGCCGGCGGCCTCGTGACACCCGGCCGCCTAGTGCCAGTGCTTCCACGTCCGGCGCTGAGCGCGCTCGCGCCCGACACCCACCGGACGGAACTGTTCGACTAGCGACCGATCACGACACTCCACACAACACATTACTCAAACTTCCAAATATCTCGAATTTCCAAATTTAATTTATAAGTAGATGTTACTTAGTACCCAGTACTTTGTTTGGTGACTAAATCTAATTCGAGACGTTTTTTTTCACCTTTGTTGTTGGAGTCTTCCAATCAGTTTGAATTAATCCTAAGTAAATACACTGGAGTGTTGTCTTAGCTACTAAAGCTAAAATTTTAATAGGACTCCAAGGATACGTTAATTCGTTGTTAGTTAAACGTAGCATTGTCTCTTTGGAGTCTGTAACGCTCGCGGTTCGAACAAGGGAAGGAATGCCAGTCGCAGGAGAAGTGATTGTTGGTTGCGACAAGTAAATGGAACTTAACGCGTAGGCGTTAGCTCAATGTCCGAGCGCGGCGGCGGCGGCGCCACTGTCGCGTGTTGTTAACACTCTTTATTTCTATTACAATTAGTTTAATATCAACCACGAACGAATATACTACATTTACTTCACAGCAACAGGATTGATCAAGTGGTGTTCGGTTTTGAGTGTCAGTATGGACGATTTAATTTGCCAGAAAGACGGGGAAGCAAACATTAATTAATCCACATACCTTCATAGCCAGTAAACAATACAATTTTAACCATTATTATAAAATAAATGTTATATTCCGATCTATTGAACTCCTCACTATTAAATTATTCCAGTATTATTACTGTTAAAATATATTAGATTAAATGTTGCAATTAGATTGATATAATAATAATAAAGTGTTGATGTTTACATATATCTGGTGGTAGATAGTAATCAATCTTACTCCCCTTTAGTCTTTGGTAATGTAAGATCTTGTTGTATGGACATTTTGAACGATAAGTGTTTGATGTGACTCTAAACTATTAAAGTGTCTATACGTGCGGCAGAGCCAACCCACTGTACTTCGCTCTACTGTAGTCTATGTGACGATGTCTTCGTTGTAGATAATACTTGTGACGACTATGTGGAAGGTACAGTCCCAATGAAGAAGCGATAAGGTTGGACATGAGTATACCGTATATGTTGGAAACGTTGTTGGTATAGACAGGACTGTGTGTAGTTGTGCAAGGCCCTCGGGCCGAGGTAAGCGCGCTCACTGCGGACTGTACTTCCACCGTCAACTAATAACATTTCAGATTCCTATACTGTATCCTATAAGTGTATTCGCTCCAAATATTAATAGTAGACCCAATTGTATGTAGAACTATAAACTTTATTTAGTCTGTCCGTATGCATATTATATCCTAAACCCTTGTTTTGTGCCTTGTATAGAGCTGACATAATGATGCTGATTAGACGCTTACACTATAAATCTATATAAATTGCGTTTATCAATTTCAAATAACGATTTATTAATATGTTATGGCTATCAGCATACATTATTAGGCGTATTGAATTCAGTGAGCGATTTGTGCAAATTTATTGTGACTGCTAAATAATTACTGATTGTTTCAAAATATATCTATCATGCATATTACTCTATTGCACAATGTTATGTCTCAATATTTTATTGTAATAAAAAATATATTTGATATTGTAGAGCTAATTGGAATGTAAGAAATTGACTTTGTTAGTAACACTAGGTTATTGTGACGCTGGCCTCTGTCTGTTTATAGGAAGTGTGGGCGCGTCGCGCATACTAACACAGGGGGTCGTTGAACTGCGGGCCCTGTTCCAACATCCTTACAGCTCTATTGTATACAAATGAGCTTTGATACCATCTAGTACTCACAAGCTTTAGCCCTTTCCTATGGATGGACAGATTTTCAGTGATTTGAATTTGGTCAAACTATTTTATTATATCTTTAGTAGACATTGGTTGGTGTAACAGTGTCATTACCTCACGCTTTATTTTGGACCTCCTTGGTGCTTAGATATCCGAGAGTTGCTTAGCTTGTGTTTCTGATCTCATATTGAGTATTATTTATTTAGATGCCATATTTTGATTTACGAGCAATATTTGATTAGGTTTATTTATTTTTAATTATGTATTTTGATAACTTTGTATATAATTGGTGAACCAAAGACTTTGACTCGTCCCTTTGGATATTTTTATCTTTTATGGATTCCAATTAGACATTTGTAAATAATTATATAGATTACATAGTATACTCATTGACGTGAAATTCTCGTAATATCATAGAGGCTGAAATTATATTAAATTATTGGAACGTTTTGGCATTCGGTATGATTTGGCTTTCGGCTTGTTTTAAGTCAATTATTTAATTATACGAAATACTAATATTACAAATTATACTTGAATTATAAATTATAACACAATTTATCGATTAGCGTCCGTGATTGATACAGGGCTGACTGTATATCGTTGGCGGCAATTAATGCAAGTTAATGTTACTCTTTGCTGCAGCAGAAAATTCTTCAGCTCTGTACCAATGGCCTTCGCACATACTAACATTGAGCACTATACTATAGACATTTCAAAATAGAATTGTTCTTGTAGACGTAAGTTTAAAAGTAATATAGGTTAATGAATGTCAGTGAAGCATCGACAGTTAGCGCGCTCAGCGGCGCCTCACCTGTACCACTACATACCACCATGTACCACTCATACTGCCCGAATAGACTGAAGGTGTCCAAATATTTTATCATTTTTGATGCAATTGTTTTTGTTACATTGTGTATTGAATTTTACCCTATTATTTGAATGCCAAATAAATGATTACAAAGTGGTTTTGTAGTTTTATTTGAAAATCATTGTTTTTACACTTAACTATATAATTAAATTATTGTGTCACTAATCCTAGGTAGTCGTCCATCAATGTCCCAATGGCGAACTGGAAAAATAAAATAATGATCATTGCAAACATGCTGCGGTAAAATAGCAATTATTGTGCCAAGTCAAATAATAAGTTTTCAGTGTGTTGTTCTAACTAATCTCCAAAATAGATGGACCAACTTTGATAATACTTTATTGGCAATTATGTTCATACAATGAGAAATAGCTAAATTTCTAGCCGAAAATATTTATTTTCAAAACAGGACTCGAGAAAATTAGGGAAAATTTTATGGATATCTTACGGGAAAGAGGAACGCGATTGAAATCGCGCGCCTAAGGTATTTTTAAGGTTCCGTTTTCAAAGGGTACTTACGGGACCCTATTACTGCCTACAATGTCTGTCTGTCACAGGCCTCTACAGACCAAGTAAACAGCAACAAAGAATAGAAAAATCGGGTCTAGAAGCAGGACCTGTGTAACATTATACTTACAATGCCGGTGGCGTCGACCCTGGTGCCCACAATCTTGAGTCTGATGACATCCTCCTCCTGAATCACGTTGTCTTCCTGCTTGCTCTTGTAACACGGAGGGTTCACGTTTGGACAGAACTCCATGTCTGCTGGGATGGACTGGAACAAACAAATAATAGTATATTATTTATGTTGTTGTTTTATTTTGTTACTTTTATGTTTAAGAAGTTGTATGTGATACATAGAACTTATATGGGTTATTTTTGTCCATATAATCGACCCGGAGAATTGTAAGAAGGAAAGGGAGGGCTTGGCCCTGCAGTGGGATGATATTGGCTGAAAATAAATAAATATGTGATTCATACTAAAATACACTGCAGTAAACTCTAATGTTTAAAACTTTCTTGAAAAAAAAAATAGATTCAGTGTAACACAGAACCTCAAAAATAACTTACAACCTTTATTGTAGGTTTTCCCATTTAGTTTTTGAGTTTGACATGGGGATAAAACATTAAATATAACGTGTTTATATAAAAACAGTCATATAAAAGTAAGTACTTACATGATGTGAGATAAAGCAACTGAGTGGCCCGATTTGTGCAAACATTCCAACCTGAAAAATGGAAATAAATACAGTTTACTAACATATAAAAACTCATATAGACCCCTAAACTAGTGATAAAGATAAAACAACATGTAAATTATATTTATCCTTTATACAGAGCTATTAAACACGAAAGATACAATATACTTTATTTGTAACAA
Source organism: Autographa gamma (assembly GCA_905146925.1). Taxonomy (NCBI): domain Eukaryota; kingdom Metazoa; phylum Arthropoda; class Insecta; order Lepidoptera; family Noctuidae; genus Autographa; species Autographa gamma. The sequence goes on along the minus strand of LR989868.1, from coordinate 3,175,773 downwards.
ATTATTAGGAAGTGCTTAAAACTCAAATAAAATTAAAACTTACATAAATAAATAAACTAACAGGTGTCAACTAAAGTGTTTTCAATAAACTTAATTTTAATTTGAGTTTCCTATGCTAAACATAGTTTACCTTATTGACTTGTGTGACTATAGCATCAAGTACTTCTCCTTTGAACGGCCGGAACACTATCGCCTTGTATTTGACGGGGTACACCACAAACCCCTGCCCGGGCTGGATCAGACCCGCACCAATACTGTCTATTGCTGTCACTGCTATGACGAATCCATACCTGAAATAAAAATATATAGATATAAGTAATAGTTAGTTTCTATAGGAATATATATATATAGCTTTCTAAGATTTAATCAAGAGAGTAATGTAATCTGGCTACATAAAATTAAGTGTTTCATATTGTAATCTCTTTATATCGCTTTTAGTTAATATTTAAATGAATTATTTGTAGTAGATAGGTAAAAGAAAAGTTTAACAAAACATAACCTATAAAGATCTAAGTTTCAAACTTACTTTCCAGTGCAAGTCCCCTCAACTTCAGTATAGAGCTTCTGCTTAACAATATCGAGTAACTGCGGCCCGAAATATCGCGGATGTAACAGAATTTCGTGTTCTAAAGATATCTGAAACATTTGTTTACAAACAAGCTTACCAAAAGACTGCTTTAAATCGTATAATAAGCGCTTGGGACCAAGATTTATATACTTACGTGGTAAAACATTGTGGATGTATGTTATTTAAACAGTCACTTCACTTCATATTCTATTAGTCGTAAATAAAATTAAAATTACTTTGCCGGACGCCCGAATATAGCAAACCCAAAAGCTTTCAAAATTTCACATCTGTCAGTCTGACAGACAGCCAGGCAGAGTTCAGAAATAGGGTCGGTGACCCCTCAAATTATTGTTAAATAAATTGATATCAGAGTCTTGTCACTAATCGTTTGTTCTTTACTTTATTACATTTAATAAGTTACGTTTTACATATTTTTAATAGTAAATGAACAATTTATAACTTCTTTATGTTATTGATTTTATCGAACTGCAAAATAACCCTGTGAAAACAAGCCTAATTATTCTATACATTGTTTCAGACTTATCTCCAATCATCATTTTGATAAATAAACGTTGTACACAAGAAATAATTACGTCGTGAATACTTTTTTAAATTATTTAGTATTGAAATCGATTTTAAATCGATGGACATAATATAGGGAAAATGCTGACAACACTAGTGATTACTCAAAAATGCCAAATGAATGGCAGACGTATGTGTATCGTAATCAGATTGTTGTAAAAAATGGCAAAAACGTACGATTATTTATTTAAATTACTGTTGATAGGGGATTCTGGAGTGGGAAAAACGTCTATATTATTTAGATTTTCAGAAGATGCTTTCAACATTTCATTTATATCAACTATTGGTGAGTACTTTGATTCATGTCTTTATACCAAAGGTTATTGTCAGATAATTTTTTACGTATATTGTCATGAGCAAGATTTTTTGTTTCCATGTTCATTGTGTCTATTTTTTATCGTGATATATATATGGCGGATAGGGCGCGGTGCCTTGATAAATGGAGCCCTTATCGAATTAAATGAATCGAGAGTTCATGACATCATACACACTAATTAATTAGTTGACTCCCAAATAACAGCAGACTGTTCGTTTCAGGTATTGACTTTAAAATTCGGACGATAGATCTTGACGGCAAAAAAGTTAAATTACAAATATGGTGAGTGGAGTTTTTGTATACTTTTTATTGTTTTTGTTTGTGAGTGTTATTTATTGAGGTCTGCAACAAGGCGCGGTCAAGTTAGCGGCAGGTTTTGCAATCGTAAATGAGTAATGAGGCTAGCATAATGCACCCACTTCCTTCAGCTCATCTAACAATGGTTAATGCTGTTGTTCTATAGGACACTCTGAGAACAAAACAACAATTTACATTTGCACTGCTCTTGTATTCTATATTCAAGTCCACATGAGGCAAATAATCTGATATTTGTTATCTATATAAAGTGTTAAAATTACTATGTAATGCACTAATAACTTATCTATTAGTTATGATGATTAAACAATAATTACTATTTATCATAGTATTCATAAAATGCCCTGCTGTATGAGGTACATATTATTTGTATTGTTGCATTCCAGGGATACCGCGGGCCAGGAAAGATTTCGTACAATCACAACGGCATATTACCGAGGATCAATGGGCATAATGCTGGTTTACGATGTAACAAATGAAAAGAGCTTTGAAAATATTAAGAATTGGATCAGGAATATTGAGGAAAATGCCAGTGCTGATGTTGAAAAGATGATCCTTGGGAACAAGTGTGATTTAGAAGCTAAAAGACAGGTAGGAAGAGTTTTCTTACATTCAATTGTATAATTACACTCTGTTAAATATATTTCACTGCTTAAAACACAATTCATGAAGCAAACAACTAACTCAGACAAAAAACAGTTAACAATAAAGTTCATGGGTCAATGAACCCTACAAATCCTTGGACAGCACATCTAATAATCAATAACACAGTCTCACTTTGAATTATAAATGAAGGATACCAACTAAGTTTTTCTCCTAATATATTTGATATATTTATTATGAATAAAAGACAAAAAACTAGTTTTTAATATTATCGTGTTCAGAATGTTATTAAACAGTAAACTTTTCCTACTGTTACTTTATATGTTATATATATATAAATAAATATGTATTATTGTAGTCTTATCTAAACTGTATGTTACTAATGGTTTTGATAAGTGGCAAATAAAACTGTAAATGTGAGTTCAATCAGACTTAGTCATGGTTTTTACATTATTTTATCAGTAATTGTAATTTATACATTACAGAGGGGATTTACTTAAAATACAAACTATATTTTGTATAAAATACTTGCAAAATAACAATAGATTCTTTTGCAAAAATATCTGTATTTCTGTAAGAAGATATTTATTTAAAATAATGCTTGTTTATAAAGGGAGAGAATGAATACAAGACAATTGATTATTTATTTATAGACATGTTTTATACATAAATAGATAATGTGGAATGCAGTAGGAAATAGCTGATGTGTACAATATTATTGTACACATTTTTATTATATTCAACATTATTTACTGAAATAATTTACCTTATTCTTACATAATTAGAAAAAGCTATTGTTTTACATGTGCTTTCTAAAGTAATAAGTATATTTATGTATAAGCATATGTATTTTATTTTTATTGCTATTATTTCTAGGTGTCAAAAGAAAGGGGTGAACAGTTAGCTGTAGAATATCAGATTAAATTTATAGAAACTTCGGCGAAAGACTCCTTAAATGTCGAGTCGGCGTTTTATACTCTAGCAAGGGACATCAAAGCAAAGATGGAGAAAAAACAGGTATGGTCACTTATAGAAAATTCATATATTTTATATAATCCCATATTTATTTAATACTGGGCAGAGGTATCCTATTTAACATTACCTAAACTGGGAATAGATTAAATACTAGCAAAGCTTTCATTCTTCTTGGTACATTTTGGTTATTTTTGCTAATATATGTATTAAACTATGAACATATTTTAAACAACATGTACTAAGGATAATTGGTAGCATGGGGAATTGGTAACAACAGTAAAGTTTATTATTACCTCAATGGGCTAGTGTGTATTTCCATATAAAATTGTATATAAATAATTCGAAACATAATATAAATCTTTCTTTCTGAAGAAGTTATCAATGAATTGTTTATTAATAATAGGTATAAGATTCTTTTCATGCATTTCCCTTTTGATGTATGGTATTGTTTAAACAATTCACATACTATAAATTATTTCCAATCATCCACTCATTGTATTAATTCAGTTTAGATTCTTGAGGAAAACGTAATTGGTTATTAACATGCCAATAAATACTGGGCAGTATTACGTCATATGGAATTTTCTTATCAGCTGAAAAGTGTAACATATTGATAGTACAAATGCTTTGATTGTTTGTATGGTTAAGTGCAATCTTGTATGAGACAACTCATTGAAATATTTGCTCATATTTGCGCAAGGGATACTTCCGTATTTTAAATCATCTATACTGTATAGCTATAACACCACTCTTTTTGAGCCTGGGTTAAAAAGTCGTGACCTTTTTTAAAAATCTCCTCTTTAAGTGTGAAAAAATTCTGTCCTTTAGACTGCAATAGAATTTATTGATATATAAGTAAATGAAGATCATCCAAATTCACAATTCTAGTTATAATTTACCACATTTCTAGATAATCTTAGTTTCCGCTCAATATTGTTAATGACACAGGATACAGACACCTACTTTCACCAAATATGCGCTATTTACATTGGTCCGAGTGTAACAATTGAGTCAAGGTCTTTTTCATAAAAGCTGACTATTTGTGATCCCGCACCGCCTACTGAATAAATTATCGTAATGAGACTGGACAACATGACAACTCGGCCTAATATGTAGCCATATAAATAGAAAATAATATTCTATACTTATATGCATGTAAGCAGTTATTGTTTCATCATTATTATCGGAATGTAAACCACCTTATGTGTTTTAAAACCTTTAGCACCATGCCTCACAATCATGGTGCTAATTACGACCTTCGATCGTCAAAACGATAGGTGACCAACGAAGAGGAATTACTCATACATTGTGACTAAGATTTTTGATACTCATTTTCCATTTCATACCCAATCACTTACATGAAAATATTTTTTCATGACCCTTCATAATTGTGTAGCTATTTTATATGTACTTAGTAGAATATTGTGATGAACTTCCTCTAAAATAATTTCTTTTGTTCCATGCGTTTCTTACGAAAACAGAAGGTAAAGGACTATCAAGAGTATTGTAGATGTTTTATTTGCCGTATTTTTTGTTCGCTTCTCACATTTGCGCGCAAAAAAGATTCATAACTTTGAAGTAATTAGGGTTATTGCGAGTCCAAAATCCGTCAGAATTGCTAGTCTCGCATCAGATTTATTTAGCCATTTCCACTAAACATAAGCTAATAGCTTTTCTTTCATTGATGAAGATTGTCAAATACTTACCTACACTTGATACCACTACCAACCCTAGCGGATTTTTGACTCGCGGTTGCCCCTATTAGTCGCTTACTATATTCTTAATTATCTGATTGACGCGTAAATATAAATAATAAACGATTGCATGATTGCTTTACTAGATTTTATAAAGTCTAGCGTAATCGACAGACTTGTATTTAGACTGATTTATGTAACTGTGTTTTTTGCTGCGAAACTTAGTCTCTATTACTTAGTAGTATTATTATATGAATAGTTCTATTCTTTTTAAAATACCAGCAACTTATATAAAACAAGGTACAATTACGAGTAGGAGTAATTAGAACAGTACTTTAGACAAGCACAACGGAAATTAGCGTTATTATTTTATATCGAAATGTTTTTATTTTGTAAGATTGATATCGCATAGATAATAAACAATAATAAAAGCAATTATTAATCTGAGCTTTATGTATAAATAAAATTAATTTCCTGATCGCTGTTAATCTCATAATGTTCATAAGTTCTAGCGAGAGTTAAGTGTAGAAATAGTATCTGAGTAGACGAGATAGCACGTACTTAACCCTCTACCGCATATGGACCCATATATGGTTCATCAGATTCAATATTTTTTTTTCATTTGATATTGCACAAACAAAAGTTAAACGGATAGTGAACATATTGATTATTATGTTGGGAATACGAAAATAAATTTTGCTGTCCAAAGTTAAACGTCATTTTGGTTATAATCTCACTTTAGTTAGCGTTTGTGTGAAGTTCAACTCTGTGTCTGTAAACACATTTTTCAAAAAAGATTTTCTTTTGATAGAGATAAGTTTTGTTTCATTAAAAATCGAAATCTGGTGCTGTTATTGTTCTATTTCATATAATTGTGATTTAATGTTAACTTTTTTGCATATATCAATTATATTGGGGGGCTTTTTTGATGAAACCATATATGGGTTTGTATGCATTCTTATCAAAGTTAACCATATATCCGCGGTACCATATATGGTTTCGTATGCGTTATTATTTTTTTCTTTTATTCATTTGACATCCGAGAAATCGTACAAAAACCATTTTTTACATATGATAGACATGTGTTGTAAATGCTTTGGCGCAGATACAATCCAGGAGTTTAGATGTCTCTCTTTGATTTCAAGCAAGCTGTTTCAGAACACTCAAATCTGGTAAGACCGTAATGGCAAGAAATGAGGGCTTCCTTGAAATCACGGTAGAGATGGAACGCCCGATTCTAGGCACGGATGTCCTGCTTTATCCAATCCAGACACACCAACTAAAACTATACCAAAAAAATAAGGAATGTTCCTTCCAGACATCAAGAGTTGCCTTCAAACTCGAGAGAACTGACAAAGTAGACCATATGCCTGAATAGATGAAAAACCGTCAAAAATGACATTTTTGTGGCCAAAAAATTTGCTCAAAGTGTAAAAATGCATGGTATACTTGTGATAGAATGACAAAAGAAACTGTTTATCAGCGTTTCATGATTAAAATAGTTCTACTTTTTATTTTATATTAAACACTCGTATTTGTTTTTGTTCCTTTATTATTCATACGAACCCATATATGTCTGTACTTTTTCTTATTAAAATTTGTTTGAGTGCATACGAACCCATATATGGCCTCCTAATTTATTTCAGTTTACTTAATTAGATTTTTTCAATTTTCAATTTCGTTATATATTTTATCCCCATATAAAGCATAAACAAACATCAAATATTTTTTCTTTCATTTTTTTCATAATTCATGCAGTAGAGGGTTAAGATAAGTAGGACTGAACTGTAGACAGATCGATTGATAGTCTCGTATGCAAACATTCGTTCTGAACAGGTAGGTTGTTTTTACTAATACAATTATGTTTGAAAGTTTAAACTTTTTGTTCTCTTTGCATTAGATAAGAATTTGTTTTACGCTATGGAAAACTTTGACTATTCTTACATCCGTTAATGTTTGTATTTCATTGTTGTTGATTTGCAAGTAATTTGAGCTTGGTATGAAGCCTATTAATTTAAAATTGAAAACTATTATGTAATTCGTAAACAAGCGTGTTTAATAGCGTTGCATGCATTTAATATTGACAGCCAATAATTTACGCGCACATTGCGGGCAAAGGCGATCTTGCAAGTTAATAGATACAACGCACGCAGTTGATTTGCTTCCAACAACGTTGAATTAATCATCTTGCAATCGGAACGAATGTCAAGATCGTATAAACTGAGCCTGCGTGCGGTCTATTTTTGTTTGTGTTAGCTTACTACTAGTGTTGTACTAGCAAAGAATAGTTTGAGATGTCACGTGTAGTATGTTAATGTGTCTGTGTGTGTGTGTAGGAGGCGAGCAACCCGGCGGGCGCGCGGAGCGGCGGCCACCAGCTGCGCAACGAGCCGCAGCGCAAGCCCACGTCGTGGCTGTCGCGCTGCAGCTTGCTCTGACGGCGCCCCGCACGCCCCGCCCCGCTCCACCAACATCGCGAGCTATATCAGAAAGTATTGTAATCCAGTGAGACCCTACGTACGCTCAACCAATATCAGTTCGTGTAATCAGGATCACCGCACGCCGCCTGTGCCGAGCGCGTGGGGCTGCCATCGCCCACCTACTATATTTTTCGATCATTTTAACACTGGTGCGTCAACTCCACAGGGGGATCAGACTTGCTTTTTGTATTTTTATATCCGCGACTATGATACCTACTTCGACGTTTAGTTGGAATGAAACAGTATTTTTTCGTAAATTACCTTGTACATTTGTTTACATCTAAAGTGACGATTTATTTTTATATTAGGGCGAAATTAAGGTGTTACATCATTACAAATAATGGTTGGAAGGTTTTATTCAATAGATTGTTTAGCTGTACTTTTCCTTTTGCTATTTTAATTAAGATATATATTTTAATGTAATATATAATATTTAATTTGAATAAAGTGCTTTTTTACATAATTCGCGTTTGTTAATTATCAAACTACATAAATAAATAGTAACATTTTATTGCCAACATTATATACAAAAGAGATGAATATTTTTGACACTTTAAACACTTGGAAGTTTCACCTCTAGCTTCAGAGTACCAGAATAATTACTGTCGTAGTGCATTCAGTACTAACTAACTAGAATTTAAGTATCAACTTGTATAAATAAATGCTTTCATGTTGTTTGTACTTGTTTGGAGCTCGGCCTGAAGGGTCGCAGAGCTAGGTTCTTGGCTCCTGATAAGGCACCTTTTGAAGCTAGAGATATAACTTGGAACATTGTCTTTATCGTTAAGCCTATAAATTCTGCAGTGAGCTGTGATCCCTTTCTCCAGTATATTACATATGCGGGCAAGGGCGGAAGGTTGTCGGACCAGATACCGTTGCGGTTGTTCTTGGCTCGAGTTTCAGCTGACACCAACAACGGCGCTAATTTGGCCTCCATCGTATTCCTTTTTATGTGTTTTGGTATTGATACCTTCGCGAATCCAAGTTCAACAAGCTTTTGTCCAACATCTAAGTTCTCCATTGATTTTGACTGAAAGAAAATTTCATTAAATTAAAATCATTGTTGTGTACAGCAGGTTTAGTTCAATGAACTTATCAAAGTCAAAGGTCATCCAAATATCTCTCTGACTGGCATGTACGCCATATCAATCTGTAGCTCTATTCTTCTGCTTAGCCAGTCATTTGAGATACTTCAAGATATAATCCACACAACCCATTTACTGAACTATGTGGCCATACTGATAACTGGTTTTTGTTATTACAATGTTATTACATATTGATGTATTATTTAGTCAGGTTCAACTCCTGGCTACTAATGCCCTTTTATTGAACCACATTGAACCTCCAACACACAATACAAAACATGTAATACTAATAATTGCTGTCAGTTTCACTCTAGTTTTTAAACACTATCACAGCGTTAATACCTGGTAAAAAACATGAAATTCATGCTAGGTAACCATGACCAATTATACAAATAAGTGGTCATCTTTGAAAAGTAAAAGTAAATTCTAATAAGAAAGATAATTAAATGGATGTTGTGTTCACACATTTATAATTATTAAACTGTAGGTATTATACAATAATTACCAATCTCACCTTTTTCAGTGGTAAATGCAATGTCACAGTGGAGACCAGGTCATCATTTTCTTTTGCCATAGGTCTCAGAGTGACTTGTTGACCTTTCCCCACACACTCCAGCCAGCTGATAGCATTGCCGCTTGCTACCTCCACCCCCCATATCTAAACAAAACAAAAATCATCATTTTGGCATCAACCCAAGTAGGCCAACTCATGATATTGTGAACAGCTACTAACCTTGACTGGAAGTGGAGGTTTAGCAGAATGCCAGAATGGTAAGTATATAGGAGCTCTGTGGTTCACTAACAGGCGGACTGGCGCTTGCTGCACACCCACATAAGACCCTTTCATAGGCTCATGTTTCCGTATAAAGTGATCAGGAACTTTACTTGCTTTTGAGAACTTGCTAACCTAAATTATAAGTATACATAAAACTGTTATTATGTAATATGTTTTTTAACAAATATAAGAATGAATATAACATACCGGACGAATTTTATGTATGGACAAAGCCAATCCTGCAGTCGCGACGGCATAAACCGCTATCTGTAAACATTTGCCAAGTGGTAATCATCAGCAAACTATTTATCAACCAATTTCACCAACTGCACTTACATTCACTCCACGATAGTCTTGTTTTAAGAGGTGATGAATGTTGTAAAATATCCCTTCTTCGTTTGCAGCCATTTTATTATTTTAAGTACAAAATAAATAACATAATTTTCGGTTTATTAGCTCATCAATATTTTCAGATTTCAGAGGAATTTGCTTTCCGAACTTTCTTTTGACATGTTGTGCTAATGTTGCAGTTTTACTAAAATACACAGACAACAGAAGCCAAAATATATTATTTTAACTGTTGTCGTTCGAAACTTATTTCCCTTTAACTTCAATGCATTATTCAGAAAACCTTTTTCAGTCATCTTATACAGATGAATAAATATGCACATGTGCAATGAAATATGAAATCGATTAACGAATAATTACAAATCGATTTGATTACAACATCTTATTGACCCTAATTTTGAAAGTATTTTCGTATGGCAAACTTGATTCCACGTCAACCGTTTGACAGCTGGCAAGCTACTCGCGAGTCCGGTCTTGGTTAATTTGTTCATTTTAGTGTTTTTTGATAAATATTTAAAAATGATTACCGTTCTAAACACTATCGACACGGGCCACGAGGATATGATACATGATGCCGAGCTGGATTACTACGGGCTGAGGTTGGCGACTTGTTCTTCGGATAATTCAGTGAAGATTTACGACATCAAGACTGGTACACAAACCCTTGCTGCAGATCTGAAAGGCCACTATGGACCTGTGTGGCAGGTTGCATGGGCCCATCCTAAGTACGGCAACCTACTGGCATCCTGCTCTTACGATAGAAAAGTTATCATATGGAAGGAATCTGAGAGAGACTGGACAAAGTTGTATGAATACACTGGGCATGAAAGTTCTGTGAACTCTATTGCGTGGGCGCCCGCCGAGTACGGACTGATCCTGGCCTGCTGCAGCTCTGACGGGTCTGTGTCCATCATAACGTACTCGCAGGACGGCGGCAACTGGGATGTTAAGAAGATACCGGGAGCGCACGCTATTGGAGTGAACTCTGTCAGCTGGTGCCCGGCTATCTCCGCCGATTTGAACTTGGACCCGCTTAGCAACAAGGAAGCTGCTAAGAGGATAGTTACTGGAGGATGTGATAACTTGATAAAAGTATGTGTTGTAGTGTTATTATTAATAACAAAAACAGTGACATTAATATTCATAAATACCTACTTGGAACTAATTACCCATTCACTAAATTATAATTAAATAATTCGATTAACCATTAACAAAACACTTGTATATCCAGATTCATTTCATGTAAAATGAACAGGTTTATGTAATCAAGTAATCAATAGTTAGTAACTCTTACCTGTGTTTTAAGTTTGAGGTTAAGTAAATAATCAATCTGATATATTTAATTTCAGATTTGGAGGGAACAAGGCGACCAATGGGTAGAAGAAAACAGATTAGAAATGCACATGGACTGGGTGCGTGATGTGGCCTGGGCTCCCTCTCTGGGACTGCAGCGCTCCATGATTGCTAGCTGTTCCCAGGACAAAAGGGTTGTCATCTGGACTAGTGATGACAATGTGTCCTGGACCCCAACAATACTGAACACTTTCGATGATGTTGTTTGGAGCGTGAGCTGGTCTCTCACTGGCAACATACTGGCCGTCTCAGGCGGAGACAATAAAGTCAGCCTGTGGAGGGAAGGTTCGGACGGACAATGGTTATGCATAAGCGAAGTTGCCAAAGGCTTGGGTCAAACACCAAATGATGAGAGGAGCACACTTTGAATTCTTTAATTTATGGTTTTGTTTATTTTAATTAACTTGTGAATAATTTCTTAATTGTAATACATATACATAATATCAATATGGCTTTGTTATTCCTCCCTGTTAAATGATATATTTGACATTATTGCTAACAGAAAAACTTGAAAAAAGCCTGCTCATATGACTTGGTTGCATTTGTACTTAAAATTATAAAGCAATGGCAGGTTGCTTACCCATTGCCAAGTTATTCGATTATTAATAAAAATACCATTTAAAAATGGATAATATTTACAAAATACTGTGTAAAGAATACTAATATATAGATTCCCTTTTTAATATAAATAAAAAAGGGAATCTATATATAGTACTTAGTAAACTGTTAATGCCACTGTTGCACTTAACACTCATATAGAAAGTAATAAATTTCCTTATTTATGGTAGCTCTATAACATAAAGGTTAAAATAAAAATTACGTGTTTTTTTACAAAAAGAGTCTGAGAATTAGGTTTTAAAGATAAATAACAAGCAAATTCTGATAAAAAAAATACTTATTTATTTAACACTTAAACTTAATAATAGGGCATAATATCACGTGTTGCTGAGATGGAATTGTATAACTTCTAGCAGCAACGGCATCTTGTAGTACTCCGCTATCGTTTTGAAGGTGTTCAGCTGTGACAGAACGTCCTTGGTTGGCACCATGAGGGCGAAGTCGCCGGCGCACTCACATACCATCGTCATGTTGTCGCGTTTTACCTGTAAAGGAAGCAAAATAAGTACGTATATAAAGTGAAATTAATAAGTGAGACAAAATGAGTCAATAACCACCAATAGCTAATGGCAAAAATTTTGATATTATACATAAAATATATTGTCATAATATCTTACAATATAATATCCTGCAGACAAACCGTGTTTTTCGGGGTTTTGCGGGGCATAGTATGAAGATTTTTTTTAATTAAGTTGTTTCTAATCAATAAGTAAATAACATGAATAAATAAAAAAATAAAAAATAAAAATTGTTTATTCTTCAACCATTATACTTTTACAATTAATCTTACGCAGGGACCTTCTTTTAAGTAATAATATACTTGTGCTAGAAGGACCCGAATGAATGTTCTTTAGGAAAGGGGATTTCGACTAAGATTTAAATTCCGGCTGGGCTCAGGCTCACTGTGGTCCACCTGGTAAACATCTAAAACGCATCTAATCTTTCGTCTTGATAGATAAGATGCGTTTCGTAATCAGTTTATGTGAGGGCCATTGCCTACACCACTTTTGTCAAGTTATTTACGGGTTTTACAAATTATTTTGTAATGGAGAATGTCATATATTTGACAAGAAAAAACCCTCAATTTTTTTACCGAAGGTGGCACATTATGTAGGTAACCTTTTTCTCTTAATATCTACTAAGTAGCTTCCTTTTAATAGGTCACGTACCTGATGACATCGTTTACATATGAGATCCTGGAGCACGTAGGACATGGTCCTCCTGTTCATGACCTCCACCAGCCGCCACTCCAGCTCCTGGTTCTCGTACGGAGTGCCGCAGGTCGGACACAGGCATACCGGTCTGGGGGTGGAAGTAAAACTTATATAAACGAACTATTTAGTGGTACTGCAAAATTATACAAAGCCTCAAGCTGAGTTTGATGTGCTTTTTGGGAAAAGATATCCTGAAGCAATAGTTTGCAATTTAATAGACAGTCTCTAAAAGTTCGATGAATATAAACCTAGTTAATTTTAAAGGCGCTGCCCACTGCTCTCGTGCGTTTTCAGCCAGCGACGCGCGTTGTTTTTGTCGATCCGACAAACGAGTAAAGTGTTTGAAATATCAAACAGTCCGTTTGCGCGTGGCCGTATTATTTGAATCAATCTAATATTGGAAATATCCAAAATCGAATAAGATCAATTATGGAGTTGAACAGCTTCACAGAAACAGTAGGTCAGGCTGGTACACATACACGTCATTCTGCACGGCGGTGTTGGTGTCCCGGCAGAGGTCGAGGTCGCGGCAGTGGTTGCAGACCTTGCAGATGACCTCGGTGAGCGGGCACGTGTTGCACGCGTCGCGCCACTCGGCTGCAGAGCTGAACTCGCCCACGCCGATCAGGCGGAGCAGGTTGCGACGGAGGAGAGTCACCTGCGTCAAAAATATGGATGAGAATGGTAAAAATGTAATATCTAAAAAATCCCGAAAGAAAGACTTGTGCAATTTCCACAGTTGTAACCAGAGATGAAAATAGGAAAGAGAAACCTACATTTAAAAACCCCTATAAAATGCGCTTCATTCGGACACCTTTATGTATGTTAAACTTTCTGAGATACCTGTATCTTTGCGATGCAATGATTCTTAGAGTCACTGTTAATCTTGATTGCTGTCAACTGGGGTTCAGACGACAAACAATTCTGTTATTATAGTAAAGTGTAAAAATATACTCAAAATCACTATTTACTCACACAATAAGGGCTAGGGTTAGTTTTTACTTTTAAGCAGAAAATATCTCCATAAGACCAACAAACCTCGTCTTCCAGCGCCGGGTCGAGTGAGAAGACCTTACAGACAGCGTTGACGTACAGCAGCGCCGGCTTGGAGTCGCTGGAGAAGGCGTCCGGCTTCAGGCCCGGCTGCTCGCCGATGTCCGCCGGCTTGAATGCCGGGTACCGCGTGTTTATCTTTTCGGTCACCCTGTTAAATATATACAGTTAATTAGTTAACTGCTCATCGAGAGTTTATTGCAGAAGCATTTTTTAAACATCAAGCTTATAAGTTAACGCTGTCTTATTTATGTAAGGTATGTGTATAAATATAGTGTGTATCATAAAAAATATTAGATCCTGAGATATTAAACGAGTTTTATATCTTGTCACAGATTAGATATCTTAGAGAATAAAATACATAAGACACCCAAGGTGAGGTACATTCGACGCGTAAAACAGGTATGTTATATTAGGTACCTATGTACCCGCCACCGCCACCGACAACGGTTCCCGCACCGGAGCCGGCAGGAACTTAACCTAGGTCTTATGAGAACACTTACTGGAACAGCTTCTGAGCTATCTCTCCCTGTATGAGCTTGGCGAGGTCTTCAGGCTGCGTGTAGGCCGCACTGAGCAGACCCGCCACCGCCGCCGAGAACGGTTCCCGCACCGGAGCCGGCAGGAACTTGGATAGGTTCCACTGCATCGTTATGGAACCTTCCTGGAAACGAGGGAACACAATGTTCTTTAAGTTATCATGTTTACTGGCCGTTATAAAGGAGGTGGGCAGATTTTAGAGTACGGGATAAGGACTAGTGAAATTGCGCCATCTATTTATACAGCATGTGACCTGCCCCACACGCGGTCTAACAGCCAAAAACCTAGCAAGGAATGACACGCAAGCGGGCTAACACCAGTGAGCTGAACCCCGTTTGCGGGTCTTAACGATCAGTGAGAAGGTTACCCGCATGAACCCTTGCGGCATGCCTTCAAAAAAATCTCCCGAACGCGTAATACGGCTCCTAGCGACTAGTGAAAATGAACCATATATTATATAAAAACCAAAGAGGGGTCAGTATTACTGTTTTCCTACCATAACATATCATCACGCCTGTATCCCCGAAGGGGTAGGCAGAGGTGTACCAATGTTTTTCTAACAATTTCAAGAAAGTATGAAATAAAAATATACAAAAAATAAATGTCATTTCTTACCTCATTTTCACTTTCTTCACTAGCAGCAGGTAATTGTGACGATCCGACTTCAGTCAAGCCGTCTGGCAATTTACCCTAAAAGGACAAAAAATCCAATTTTAAATCTGAAAGCTATGTAGCCTAGGATTATTTCCACACGGACGAAGCCACAGTCCTCGACTAGTTTATGGTATACCTGTACTCCGGCATAGTTGGCCTCGTCGAGCCACAGCAGGTAGGACCAGCACTGCTTGTAGCGGATGTCGATGCCGTGGAACAGCTCCTTGTTGCGGATGCTCTGCACCACAAATTCCACATAACCTGGATAAGGAACATGAATATACAGTAGAATGTATTCAAGCTTTTACATCATGAAGTATAGTTTGTGATCCGTTATAACTTAATCAAAATAACATTTTCGTTTTCAAAAAATATTATTTGACCTGATATGCTGTATGGAGCAAGTGGCGTGTGGTTGGTCAATGACATTATGCATACTCTCCGTGCAAAGTTTGTGACTCTATATTTACCTGGTTTTGTACCACAGTTGTGTTTATAAGATTAAGTGAAACCGCACACTAAAGATTCTTCGGCTTTAATCTTACCGATGCCATCCAGCACAGTGGTCTTCTTGGTACAGAGCAGGATCTTGTTGAAGTCCGCGAAGACGATGAGCGAGCCGAGCCGCTTGAACTCCGCCACCAGCATGAGGAACAGCTTCTTCATCAGGTTGTACAGCGTGCGTCGGAGCGCCGGGTCGTACAGCAGTGATGATGGGGTCTTTAGCCATCTGAGTTTATATACAAGGTGTATAATTATATACAAGGTGTTAAGGTATGTATTATAAGAAAAAAAAACTTGTGTTGGGTGTACCAGAAAACTACTTGTACGAAACCCGTACGTAAGCAAGAACATGCCTACAAACGAAATGAAAGCGGGCCTTCAGGTGTGGCTAAAGCGATCTCATTATCTAAAAACAGTCCACAAAAGTAAAGACATGAAGTTACCCCTGCTAAATTAGTTATAGATATCGAGAAGTTGGCCAATATCTAAATGAACGAAAATACGAATTTTGAGAGCTAAGTCACAATACTAGCACCAATTTTCAGGTGACAATGAAGATTGTATTTAAGCTGAAGCTGAAAATAGCGGATCTTTTTACCTGTAGAAGTGTGATATCTGGAAGTCAGCGAAGACGTTCTTGTATTGCGTGACGTCACGCAGCCAGGACGCTATCATGGTGCGGAGGATCTTGAACGCCGCGCTGCACTGCGTCGTCTCGTCGTAAGGCATGGATGCGTTCGAACCTTGTGTGTAGAGAGATGAGTAAACACCAAGTCTATGTAAAGTTTATGAATTTTTATCGCGTAACTACTTATAATGTCAATTCATAATTTCCAAATAGTAAGCAGAACGATTTTTACAAGATTATATTATATATTTATTACGAGAGTTCGCTATAGCAGCGCAGTAAAAGTGTTTCTTGGACGCGTAAAAAACACGCACATAGAATCGTAGTGGGTGACGCGTTGCAAAGTTGCGTCGGAGAGCTTTCGTGAATTACCCAAAACGTTGCAACGCTTGGTACATGTGTCCAACAATGCAGCAACTTTTTTCCAATTTGGTATACCTAGTATTTATGTCGTTCACCAGCTTATCAGCCAATAGCGAGCCACATTGCAAGCGATGTGTGTTGGTACTGACCAGCATTAGCCATGGCATCCTGTATATTAGCGTGCTGAGCCCCGAAGGCGGTGGCCAGGCTGGTGCCCTCCAGCTGCAGAACTGCACTGGCCTGCAGCAGCGCGCACACGGCCAGGGCGTCAGTCTCCAGCTCCACGCACACGCTGTTGTAAGCGCCGGAAGCGTTGTGGCTGCAGCCCGATAGCTCTTCTACTTCGCTCACCAGTCTAGCATACAAATGAATAGTGTAAACAACATAACCTACAAGCTGTTATAACATGCCGATGAGTTTTATCTGTGACTGAATATGCTTCAAAACAAGACACATTGATTTCATACAGCGTAGGTCAGAACACAAAATATCGTGAGCAGATTACCTAAGCTTAACTGCATAACGGCTCTAGCAGCGACCCAAGGTGAGGTAATTTACAAGGTCCATGTTTAAGGTGGGTATGTTAATTATAAAAATCTCCTAATAATTAATTAAAATATGATGGTAAAACCAGCAACTTCAAGAGTCAGGACGAATACCACAGAGATATTCGTAACTAATAAGTAGCGAACACTACCTCAGTCTATGCCGTTAACATAACACTAGCAAAGGCTTCGAATCGTCGAGCACTAAAATGACTATATTAATGTCTAAACACTTATAATTTATTCTATTTATTTTAGTCGCTTTCGTTAGTGTACTCATAATGTGTCTCATAACCATTTCTGGTCTGTAGCAACATCTTGGTTAAACACGCAAGAGAAAATTTTGCAGCAATTTTTCAGCAGCGGTTGCCAGCAAGCTGCGAATAAGAACCTTCAGTGTAAAAGAGTCATCAGTCAGACAAACCTATTATCATCTGTCTCTCTCCCGCCGAGGTCTGGGCGGTCCATGTTGGAGCACCACAGCACGAAGTTGTGCTTGAGCAGGTGGCGAGCGTAGAACAGGTCCGCTCCGAACAGGGTCGGGTCAGCCGGCATGTTGCCGAGGGGCACGTGGAAGTACCTGAGAAATAAATGGACAATATATACATTGTCGTTCAAAATCAATTACATCTCCCACTTGCACCCTTCTACTTCTCTTTTTTACTATTTGTGACTAAATTCGTTGCCGATGTCAGGTCTGTTAATCGTAAGAACCCTTCCCGATAGCCGTACTCTGGTAAAACAGCCTGGTTTCTTTTGGGCTATTAAGTTTTATTGGCTAAACTCTGATAAGCCTGGGTGGAGGTCATATGATGACAGTAAACCCACCTGCACTGCTCTATAGTGAGCTGCAGCACAGCATCCAGAGCTAGGTAGTGCCTGACGATAGCTCGGGAGCCGATCCGCTGCCACTCCAGCGAGGAGTACAGCGTCTCCACGTCGCGCACGTGGATCGGCACAATCGGGAACTCTGATAACCCTGGGTAAAGAAAAACACTATAATATATAAAGTCATGTCCTACTGCTGGGCACAAACCTAAATAATTTATTCTGAATGATCCATATTATAATAATCAAAAAAGTAATAATTCAATCAATAAGTCGTCGGTATATGTTTATATTGTTACGCTACACGTTGCACCTACCTGGCATAAGTTGCATAAGTAGATGCGGCGACAGCGTAGCCTGCAACGCGAGCAGCGTGGGCCCGCAACGCTCGTCCTTGTAGCGTTGCAGAGCGCGTTGCAGGTGGCGGCTGATGGCGCGAGCTTCTGTCTCTATGACCACTTCCCAGGTCAGCTCGGCGCCTGGTAGAGTGTCTTCTTCTGTGCCTAGGTTGATTCTACGGAATAAGTAGGTTTTTAATGGTTAGGGTAACGATAGTAGATAGGTACTTTTTCAGTAAAAAGGGTTTTTTAATTTATTAGTGTATATGACTGATGTTCAGATAAGATTATCGGTGATGTTAGAGGTTCTATTAAATTACAAAAATCCACGACAAATCTAAAATAAACACGCTGAAAACGACAGTGTTGTGTAGCGAAGAAATTGACGTCTTACTCATAGAAATAATCACATCGGAAGTTGTTTGGGGTAAATGCAAAAGATGGCTACGGAATAGTCATAATCATCTTACTGTACACATACAAAAGTGGATACACGAAAAACAGCTTTATTCCACTAAACCACATGCTGCGAGACAAGCTACATACAACCTTAGCGCTATGTAGATAGAGTCGACACTCACTTGGCAGTCCTCTCGGCTTGGTACAGCGTGTTCATGTTGGGCAGCTGGTTGGTCTTGACGGTGTCCAGCACGTATATGTAGGCGCGCTTCACAGGCGCCAGTATCAGTGCCCACATGCTGCGAGACGAGTTAAGTGCGGAATGCTGGTAGAGGTAGATATGCTTTACCGGCGGAACGCCGTCCTATGGAGGAAGGAATAAGGATTATTTTCCTTTGGCAAGTATGAGCGGTTTTAGATAAGTGAAGCTTCTACAATATTGATTAAAAAAATACTGATACAAACTCTCTTTGGCGTCCTTCGCGATTAGTATCGCAAAATTAAAATTTATGAAACATTGTTTTTTACAACTTAATATCTGTAATTATTATTTTATCATTCAAGCTACATCACTAAGTAAACATAGAAATATGTATATCGTTAATTGGAAGACTATTATAATTTTAATTTATTTTGTTTGATTACTAACCTGTTTTTGTAGATATGGTTGTAAGGCAACACTTTTGAATTGCAGCTGATTGAGAGCGAACGAATCCATGTTGGTGGACCCGAACTGGATTAACCTAAAGCAATTAAAAATATTTATTTTCACAATTATGTAATAAGAACTTCATTATTACTTACTAAACTGTCTACTAGCTTTTGCTTATCAGAAATATGATGTGAAGTAGGCGTTACAGATCATTTTCAGGGTCGGTTTTTAGAAAACACATCAAAAAAATAATTCTGTAAATTATAAATATATATTTTTCCTAAAGTTTTACAGTAGAAAATAAGGGTAGAATAACTTACTTCCTAGCCTCTTGCGGATCAACAGTGCATATGCAGCCCAGTTGCACCAGCACTCGGAACTCCAAAGTCATTTGCGTTTCGTATATACCTTCGATTTCCGGCGCGCACAGTTCTGATGTTAGTTCTCTGTAAATAATAATATTAGTAAATATTGCACACTGTAATACATTAAAAATATATTATATATATTTAGGATGTGCACTAAGTCTCAGGCAGTTCAAATTATATCAAAGTATATTCTCTTTGAATAGCCCAAAGAGGGCATTTGTGTTACGCAGATTCTTGTGACTCAAAACTATAGTATTTCTAATTAAAAAGAAAATCTGCATTTTGTTACATTAATTGTTGTTGACTAAGGCGAAGATGATTTACCTAGATTCGCTTTGATCAATATAAACTTAGATACAGACTAGAGAGGCTCTTGGCCAGAAATGGGACAGCTTTTTTTTTTGGAAGAAATTTTGAGTACCTTTATTTGACTTTATTGTATGTAGGGCGGCTTCCACTTTTATTAGATTCACTTTTATATAATTTCAAGAACATATATATGAAGGCTCCTTACTCCTGGTGCTCCCTATACAAGTGCTCGGGCACAGTGTACTGGTAGAGATGCAGCACGGGATGCGCTCGCGGCAGTACGCGGCTGCACTTGCGCCAGTACTGGCCGCTGTCACTGGCTCGGCACACGCGCTGGTTCACGTAGAAGATGCGAGGCACTGACAGCTTGATACTTACTCCTGGTGCTCCCTATACAAGTGCTCGGGCACAGTGTACTGGTAGAGATGCAGCACGGGATGCGCTCGCGGCAGTACGCGGCTGCACTTGCGCCAGTACTGGCCGCTGTCACTGGCTCGGCACACGCGCTGGTTCACGTAGAAGATGCGAGGCACTGACAGCTTGATACTTACTCCTGGTGCTCCCTATACAAGTGCTCGGGCACAGTGTACTGGTAGAGATGCAGCACGGGATGCGCTCGCGGCAGTACGCGGCTGCACTTGCGCCAGTACTGGCCGCTGTCACTGGCTCGGCACACGCGCTGGTTCACGTAGAAGATGCGAGGCACTGACAGCTTGATCTGGTGCAGTTCTGTACCCACTAGAGCCCATACTTTGAATAAGCCTGGCTCAGCTGTCTCTGCTACCTGTTTCAAAAACATAATATTTACAATACGCAGGCGAGATGAATGCTGAAAAATCTATAAAAAGCCTAATGAATATTCAAAAGCTTCAAGACTCTTTTTGCGGAGTGAAAATCTTGATGCAGGAATGCTTAGACCACGATCCTACATAACGACTAATCATACATTTAAAGACTACAAGAATGTTACCTGTATAATCTGCCACGGAGTATTGAGCAGCGTTCGTTGAGCTCTCCGTATGAACCCTCCCAGTGTGGTCGCGGGGCCAGCTTTCGGTGGCGGCATCATGTCACTGTCCATTTTACCTAACAAAAATACAGTTAGTTTTGAATATACCTTAAACCTTAAAACCTTTTGAAAATGTTATGAATGAATACAGTACCTCTTTTATTGCGGTTCCTAAGACCGCGTTGTTCCATTTGCCATAGCCATTTCTTCTTTTGAAATAGAATCCATTCTCTTCTCTCAGCCTGTCAAATAATATCCAAAATTCATTAAAAAATATTGTTAATTTAAAAAACAAAAAAAAATCCGTAAGTACTAGTCCCACCAAGGCGTCTTTGAAACAACAAAATAGTCTCAACATAATCCTTTTCATGTGAATGAAAGGTTGAATGTCGTAAGCACAAGATTGCAGGTTCGAACCGAGGCAAGTATTAATGTGGCTTTTTCAAAGTTATAAGTACTTTCTTATTTATTCTAAGACACTTTTGACAAACGGTGAACGAGCACATCGTGCGAAAACCTGTATTCCAAAATTTGGGATATGAAATCGCCAATCCGCAGAGAGCAAGCGTCGTGATCAATGCTCGTGCATTCTCAGTATGGGGGAGGCATGTGCCCAGCAGAGCGACGTTTATAGGCTGGATAATTATCCTTTTCAAAACGGTAAAGCAGTACATATTTAAAACATACGGTACTTATAGTAGCATACCTTAGTGGTACCAAAGGGTGGTGGTGTTCCCACCGCCTCCTGCCAGTTCTGTGCCTCTTGCGGCGGCGACTCCTCGCGTTTCCGCTTCACCGTGTGGACTATCGGACGAATGGTGTTGCTCTTCTCATTGGTGTCTTTACCTATGTCTTCTATATCCATTTCTGTGTCCTATAGTATAATAAATTGAAATAAATATAAGGAAACTGGTTTAAAATAATTGGTTTAAAATTGACGGGGATTTTGGGGTTCAATAAATGTTATAAGAAGACGTTTAAAAAACATGGTCTTAAAACGCCAAAACGGGGTGAGCAGATTAATGATTCCTCTTCTAACAAAAGGTGTTTTAAGTGAGTTTTTAGGAACATTTAATTTTATCCAAACTAATATTATAAATGCGAAAGTAACTCTGTCTGTCTGTCTGTCTTTGCTTCACGCCTAAACTACTGAACCGATTTGTGTGAAAGTTGGTACAGACATAGTTTGGAACTTGAGAAAGGACATAGGATAGTTTTTATAACAAAAAAATAAAATAAAAAATAAAATTTATTCCGGACATACAGCGCCATCCATTGGTCAAGCTTCGTCATCAATTCAGTACTCCAAATTCATCGGATAAAAATAAATGATAGTAAAAAGGTATGAAAAAAGTAATATCAATATAATAAAACTTTTAGTACAAAGTAAATGCCCGAACGGAGTATAAATAAATAATCCGAGTTGTCACTATGCTCGATAGATGGCGTTGGGATCGAAATAGATCGCGCTATGGTTTCGTTACACGCATTTGGTTGGGCATCGGCCGAGCGCTTCGTGGAAATTATGTTGATTTTTGAAGAGTTCCCTAGAATATCTTCCACATTTCATTCCTGAAAAGATCCCGCGAGATCGGGAACTACGTGGGTAAAACCAAAAATCTGCCGGAAGTCACTATTCCACGCGAACGAAGTCGCGGGCAAAAGCTAGTTTTTTAATAACTGAACAATGCAAGTCTTTAGCAAAATGTGTGATTTTCTATGCATTTTTTTTCCTTCATTTTTATTTTTATATATTAAAAAAAAAAAATTTTTTTTGTTCTATTCAATCCATTATTCTTTTTCTAGAGAATTCTTAACGAATACCAATTCCTCACCATATTCCCATCAGCGCTTGTGGACGGTTCATCTTCCCCATGCTCCTTCAGCTCCTTAGGCTTGGCGGAGAACATGTCGGTGATCTTCCGAGTCTTGAACTTGTCCGTCTTGGCCAGCATCTTCTTGTGAAGCCAGTCGGGGTACTGGCAGCGGGGGACTGGGTTGTCTAACTGTATAGGTTAAAAAGGAAGTATTTAATTTAAGTCTATAAGGTGAAAATGAGGTTGATTGATTTTTTGATAGAAGTTCTCGATGATGGTAGTCGGTTTTCAGAACTTTTTTTGAGCTTGCTGGAGTCGACATTACCTAACTGACCTAAGACCTGAAATGTCGAGACAAACAGTGGTGACAAACTTACGCCCTGCATGGCGGCCGGTATGGTGATGATCTTCTGCACGGTGCCGCTCAGCCGCTCTATGTAATACGCCCAGTCCAGCACGTCGCGTATATCTATGTCTTCTGTGATGCTGTTGTCTTACGCTAACAAGTAACAAACTTACGCCCTGCATGGCGGCCGGTATGGTGATGATCTTCTGCACGGTGCCGCTCAGCCGCTCTATGTAATACGCCCAGTCCAGCACGTCGCGTATATCTATGTCTTCTGTGATGCTGTTGTCTTACGCTAACAAGTAACAAACTTACGCCCTGCATGGCGGCCGGTATGGTGATGATCTTCTGCACGGTGCCGCTCAGCCGCTCTATGTAATACGCCCAGTCCAGCACGTCGCGTATATCTATGTCTTCTGTGATGCTGTTGTCTTACGCTAACAAGTAACAAACTTACGCCCTGCATGGCGGCCGGTATGGTGATGATCTTCTGCACGGTGCCGCTCAGCCGCTCTATGTAATACGCCCAGTCCAGCACGTCGCGTATATCTATGTCTTCTGTGATGCTGTTGTCTTACGCTAACAAGTAACAAACTTACGCCCTGCATGGCGGCCGGTATGGTGATGATCTTCTGCACGGTGCCGCTCAGCCGCTCTATGTAATACGCCCAGTCCAGCACGTCGCGTATATCTATGTCTTCTGTGATGCTGTTGTCTTACGCTAACAAGTAACAAACTTACGCCCTGCATGGCGGCCGGTATGGTGATGATCTTCTGCACGGTGCCGCTCAGCCGCTCTATGTAATACGCCCAGTCCAGCACGTCGCGTATATCTATGTCTTCTGTGATGCTGTTGTCTTACGCTAACAAGTAACAAACTTACGCCCTGCATGGCGGCCGGTATGGTGATGATCTTCTGCACGGTGCCGCTCAGCCGCTCTATGTAATACGCCCAGTCCAGCACGTCGCGTATATCTATGTCTTCTGTGATGCTGTTGTCTTTGAGCCAGCGTCTTAGGTGGTGTCTCTTCACGGCGGCCGGGGACTGGAAGATGGCCAGAGGTATCGCCCGCTCGGTTACAGGCGCGCCTTCTGGCTTCTTAGATATTATGAATCTGGGTAACAGGAATCAAGGTGTTAAAATACCGAAAAAGAAGACACAAAAGTCAGTTATCCATTGGGTTAAGACCGACATTGAGACATTGTGAAAAATAAAACAGTAAACTCAGTAGGCAAAAAATCTAAATTATTTCAGCTATAGCTAATAGATGACATAAAAACTCTTAAATAGCCTTTTAGATTTTAAAGGTAGATTTGTAATACAGTGATCTATAAATAATCAATATTTAAGTAGAAATAGTAAGGCAAAACATTGTAACCACAATTTAAATAAAGCGAATAAAGTCAATAAATACGAACCTACAAGCTAAGCCCGCGTCCTTCACCATCTGATCCCCCAAAAACTCCGCCAAACGCTTCGCAGTAGATATCGAAGTAGACTTCTGTCCTCCATAGTCCTCCAGCTTCTTGGACATGGAGCGGTTCTCGGAGATCAGCTCGAAGAGTTCGGAGTCGGGCATGTTGGAGCCCTTGCTGTAGAGCACGTCCAGCCAGTAGTCGGCGACCTTGGCCACGGCGCTGTAGCAAGACTTCAAGTCGTTGCCTTTGAGGAAAGCCTCGAATACTGAGGACTGGAAGATCTTGATTAATTGCAGCTCACCGCGGCGTTTTACTTCGAAACCTGATGACAAAAGTTTTAAAATCAGCTTTGGTAGTGCCATAGGTCTGAATAATGCCCCGTAAGATATTACCTTCTCTTGGGGGAAAAAAAAAACAGATTTTAGGATATCATAAAACGCCACACCTTTTTAAAAACGGGTAGTTAATGTTTGTGGTGAATAATTGACTGAAGTGTAACTAATAAAAATCATTTTTACTGGACTATTGTGAGCTAAAAACTAAAAGAAATAGCAATGCCGTCAAAGCAGCCTTAAGAGATTCCCAATAACTACAAAGAATGATCTAAAAGAGTAGAATTATATACAATTTTGAATTACACATATAAGCATATAAACCTTATCATCATCATATTTATGTCCTATATAAATCTAACTCCAAAATCTTCTTCTTAGCGTATCGATCAATGGCAATTGGCTAGATTTTTGTGGACTAGTACTAAGCCACGCGGACAGCGTTATCTGTAGCGTTGTACAAGTCCTCGCGTGTACAGGTGGTGGGACACGCTGGGCAGCTCCGCAAATGAGCCATGGTCTGGGGAGAGGTACCACACTCACAAGGCTCATGTGTGCTGTAACCCCACCGATACATATTTTCCTTACACCGGCCGACTTGGGTCCGGAGTCTATTCATAGACTTCCACGTCGGCCATGGTAAGCTGTTACCAGGGGGTAGTTTCTCGGAAGGTGGCATGGGCAGTGAGGTTGGGTATCTCTCCTTCCATAGTTGGAGCCGGGTGTTCGCAGCATCGTCACCCAGAGGCTCTACATCCTTTATGAAAGTCCAAAAAACTCTATGAAACTCCGAAATAACAGACTAAACCGTACCTTTCAGCTCAGCCAGCGAGCCATCAAAGTTGAAGACGGCATATCTCTTCTTCAGTCTCTTCCCCTCTTCCTTGGAAGCTGGTAGCACCATGGCTAGGTACGGTCCGTCCACTTCGAAGAAGATGGAGTTCTCTGCTCGCTGCTCGTATACCTTCTTCTCAGGGTCGACCAGCTCGAAGTACTGCTCGTTTGTGAAGTGGTCCTGGTAGAAATTATATAGTTAGGTTAGGTTGTAGGTGATGTTATACGTCATGGATGAACTTCAGGAATCTAAGACTGATGCTCTTTACTGAACTACTTACCAAATAAGTCCTAGATAGAAAAATAAGAAGTCTTCCTAGCCTCTTTTACGTTTTCTGATTTTTTAAATATGGTAGTTTTTTTATGACACTAATTAAAAAAAAATACAGCCAAGATATTCGAAAACCTCTTTTTTTATTTCATAACCGAATTCTAGAGGAAGATTATTTAGCCATTTAACGTCACATTATTTGCCTTCAAAGAAACGCAAGCGTAAAACCGCGGTGCATAGTTAGTATAAGTCTATTTACTCACCTTGACCATAGAGTTGAGTACGGCGTTCGGGAATGAGACGTTGATCTTCTTCTTCTTCGCATGAGTCGTATGGATGGTCACATTCTCAGGGAACGATGAGGGAAGTATACACCAAATACCTGTTACAAATCAGGAAAATTAATATCTCTATCGCTCAAAGGTTTGCTGGAAGAAAACTCAATTTAGAGTTAAGGTAATTAGTAGTAGTAAGAGTTAAGTAAGCCTCTGCACGTTAATGCAAACCAATAAAAAAAAAGTGAACCTGTACAATAAAGAATTAACAAGCAAATATCATTCAAAAACCCATTTTCTTATCTAATCAAATAACAATTAGTAATCAAGAAATATAAAAGACAGAAGGGTGAAGACAGAGTTGAATTATTAAGAATTTGCAGAGTAAATGTTTAAACACCTTTTTTTCCTAGCATGGTCTGTCATAAAGTCTGCCAGACATGTCTTTTTTTACTTTTTTGATCTTGAACTTTTCCTGAAATAGTCATACCAATATATAAGTAAGGAGTGTCTTACCGTCAGTATCCAGCTCTAGCGGTCTGCCGACCTGTTCTATGATCTCCCTGGCTTTCATGATGATGTTGGCGCCCGTGTAGCACACGATACCTGCCATCTCCATGCTGTGCCAGCGAGCACTGGACAGAAAACAGACGTTTAGAAGTACAAGAAGTAGAAAAATAAATTAAAAGGTTTCAAGTTAGTTACCAGTAAGATTAATAGGTTAGTTAAAAATTACATGACAAATTAAATGTTACATAATAGTTTGTGTACATGTTTCAATACAACAATGACACCGGTTGTCCAGAACCTACAAATTTTAATTTATAATTGACCTCGAAATATGGAATTTCTCAATACGAATTTATTTATTTTTTCTTTTTATCTTCGGCGATTATGAATTAATGTTACCTCAGAGGTGAGCCTATATTCATTGCAGTCGCTTCTTATAACTTATTTTTAATCATTATCCTTTTATTTACCCTTACATGGATGCCGTCGTCCTATACCGATTGACTGATTACCGCGTCAATTGCTCTATTTTTAATCAAACTTACCCCCTCCTCATGACATATCCGTAGAAGGAGTTGAGGATACACTTGTGCGCGAGTTGCAGCGAGTCGTAGAGCACCTCGCGGCTCTTGGCGGACTTCACCTCCGCCGCGTCGCCGCTCGCCACCGCCTCCGCCACCTTCGCCTTCGCTTGCTTGTTCAGAGCTTTGTATTCGTAGCGACGATCCCTAGTAACATACAAGGTAAATAAATATAAAATTATTGCTTGTAGCTTGCAAAATCTGAACAGATATTAAGAAATTACAGTTAGCTTTTGAACAAAAATACTGCTGTGTA
This sequence comes from Autographa gamma, assembly GCA_905146925.1. Taxonomy (NCBI): domain Eukaryota; kingdom Metazoa; phylum Arthropoda; class Insecta; order Lepidoptera; family Noctuidae; genus Autographa; species Autographa gamma. Next base: position 3,148,016 of record LR989868.1, on the reverse strand, counting down.
ATCGGTCCATTTGTTTAGAAGCTAATTGCCACGGACAGTCAAAATCAAAAAGTTTTTATTTCTTGTAAACGAAAAAAAGGCGCTTAATAAACGTTACGTTAAATACTAATGACTCTAGTTGCTCGGTTCCAAAGTGTCCTTCCTATGGAGACGAGAAGAAGTCAGATGGATACCTCAAAATTATACAGTTACCAAAAAAACATATCTAATCCAAAAATGGTCAAAAGTACATCTGATAACTAAATTAAATTTTTGATGTCAAATAATTGATACGGAAAAATAGGTACTAAATTAATTTAACTAACTCAATTTTGTAAACTCAATACCATTAGTACTCTTCATGCCTTTAAGTAGGTAAAACTATATATCGTATAATAAAATATACCCATTAATATGATGATATAAATATGTAGTTACCTGAAAGCTCTCACGGTGTCAACATAGAAAGAGTTCTCCTTTTGACATATAGTCGTTGTTCTCACTTCCGTTCGAGTGACCTTTGTCTTCTTGTACGCCACTCGGCAGTAGTCTGCTAATCTCTTCTTCTCATACGCAGCCTGTACAGAGAATAATCACATAAACTAAAACTTATTTCGAGATATTTTAAAATGTAAGTACGGATCTATTATATTAGCCATGTGAAGCACACACAAACGATTGAAAAAAAATCACAAACTGTCACTTGCAATCTTATACTTTAAAGCATATGTTTTTAAAGGTCAAATTCGCTTGAATTTAGGCCAACTCTTTAGCACGTGTTTACAATTGTTTTATTTTCATTGTATATTCTAAACTTAGTCAAATCTTTTGCATATCATATATATTTGAAAGTACCGTATTTAATTAAAATGCATTATGCATTTGGGATCTGAAATCACCAATCCGCAGTGAGCAAACGTGGTGATCAATGCTCGTGCCTTCTCTACATGCGAAGCCCTGTGCCCAGCTGTGATACGTTTATAGGCTGGATTATTATTATTATATTAGTTATTATTAATTACAACAATGACCTGGTCTTCCTTAGGTAAGGCGTGGAAGGCCCTGGTGGGCCCCCCGGGGTGTAGCGGTGGAAATTTCTCTGTCTCCAACTGCTGCTGAATGCGCTGGTACTCGCTTCTCGTTGCCGGCACTTTGAATTTGACAATAGACTATGAAATTGATTATCCTGTAGCTTATGTGGTGAGGAATATTAGAGTTAATTTGATACATAAGAAAGTAAAGGAGCAAAGACTGACGTTCCGTAAATAGGACAAGAATCCATACGTCAATTTATCAAGCATGTTTTGATACTTTTTCTACAGGCATTTCCATCTTGTCATTTTGAACCCGTATAGTAGGTCACACAATTTTAAGAATATAAGCCTCGTTTTTTTTTTTGTGTATTAATAATGACCAAGCAATCCGTTGTTAATTCTATATAAAGGTATAACAAAGCCGGATTCCTATTGATCAGACCAGTACAACACAACTGCTCGTCTCTGAGTACAGTGTGTCCATTCCGTAAATAATTTCGATATCGAGCTTCATCTGAGTGATAATAAAGCTCATTTCAAAAGTGAACCCTTTTGGTCTTGATTTAGAATTCAAATTTGAGAATACGTTTTTGACATCTTACCGCGGATTCCGCCGTCGAGATACGAAAATAATGTTACAGAATAGCACTACTGGCCAGCTATAATCTAACCACAGCAAAGCTAAGAAGAAGAAGAAAGGCTAGAAGTAATAAGTAAGGTCCCTTACAATAGTCTCCCCGCCACATCCACTCCATGTGTCTCTGGCAGGTGGCGCCGGGCCGGTTGTAGTCGCACACTGCACACACGCTCGTGTTCACCATCGCTGATGGCTGCAGCCTGGTAAAATAAATATTATAGAAATTCTTGATCAGTCATTGTTATCGTAGGTGACTCTTGCAATCGTAAGTTGTGTCGGAAAGGCTAATCAACATTAAAATTAGTCATCACCTGTCAAATACTATGTATGATTGGTTGTTAGTTTCTTGATCAAACAATCAGATTCAGATCAGATTGAATTGATCAACATTTTACAAACGGGGGGATTTAAGTACAGGATTACTGTATTCAATCATATCACTACATATCACTACATAGTATAAAACAAAGTCGCTTCCCGCTGTCTGTCCCTATGTATGCTTAGATCTTTAAAACTACGCAACCGATTTTGATGCGGTTTTTTTTAATAGATAGAGTGATTCAAGAGGAAGGTTTATATGTATAATACATGCATAATATAGTAGAGAAACACGGATAATCTTAGAGATTTTTGACGTCAGGTCGTAAATCAACACATTTTTTGCGCTTTCATTGCAAACGCTGGCTGAATCCTATGAGATAGATCAAAATAATGTACTACAGTATTGTGCACCTTAAAAAGATCATATGTCTATCTCATGAGGATAACCCACAATAACCATTTTTATCCTTTATTTATTACCTATTTACGAAAAAGCGATTTTAAGCAATACAGTATTAATCCTTATCCAATTAAGTACCTTTAATAAATTGTGCATGCAATATAGATCAATATTGCCCTTTACAGCATGTAATTTAAATGAATATTTTCGAAGATATTACAGATTTAAAATGCAGGGACATAGCGGTTGCGGCGGTACAGGCCGGGGGGGCCGTGCGGGGGCCAGGGGGCGCGTGCCTATACCATAAAATGCCTCTAAGGCTTTGCTTCGGCCTACAGAACTTTATGATTGCGTATTGGTATCAGCGTTGCACCCGAGCAAAGCCGGGGCGGGCCGCTAGTCTTATATATAAAAATGAATCGCTAAATGTGTTGGTAAGCGCATAACTCAATAACGCCTGGACCGATTTCGCCAATTCTTTTTTTGTTGTGTTAGTTATTATCAGGAGAAGGTTCTTATGAAAAAAAAAATGGAAAATTGCTCGGTGAAAAAAGAAGTAATCCTGACCTTTGCTACGATAGTGATTCATCTGCGCCCTAAATAACATAAAGAGACCGGGAACGGGACATAGGCATTCATGCGGGTGAAACCGCAGGGCACAGCTAGTATCTAATAAAACCGTATTTTCCACTGCAGAGGAAACGCTTCAATATCACTCTTACGCGCACTTTTATCCTAAGCTGCGATGGGCCAGACAATATGTATGGACAAAAACTAAAGACACCCAAAACTTTCAGTAGCACCTTCGACAGTAAGTCTTTACACCTAATTTACAAATAAAAACTAAATTAATAAACAAAAAACATACCTATTAGTCAATATGATGTTAGGATACATAGCGCCGACATCCAAGTGATAAATAAGGGGGTTTTCATCTCTCCTCGGATGGTCCTTCATGTGTTGTAGCTTCGCCTTTATTTCCGCGCAGACCTCGTCGAAGTTCTTCACCAGGTCTAGAGGGATCCCCTCCTCGACCTCTATGGCGTGCTTCATGGTTTTCTCAGTGGTCTCCATCAGCTTATCGATGGCTGATGGAACGATCTTGAACTTACATTTGATGTCGGCTCTGAATACACCTGGTAAATATTATTTTATGTAAGATATGTGAATTGAAATTTAATGGCGGGTCTGTGTAGACTAATGCCGTCTACGTGATTGTACTTTCCAGAATGTTACTTAAACTATACCCCTGCCCCGCAAGCCGCATTTGAACATTGACATTGTTTAAATATTGTGTCTACTAACAGGAAAAGGAAGTTGCTAAATAGTTCATACAAGAGGATTGTTTATCTTCACCTTCTTGTGAAATGAATCTTACATTTTATTCGATTAAGGAGTCGCTACCTGGACGGCTCGGCATTGGCCTCAACCCCGTCCTGGAGGGTGGCGATATAAGGAATTGCAGGCAGTCAGGGCAGAGGATGCTCCTTATATTGCCATGGGGCCCATACTTATCGTAATTAAAATGCCCGAAAATTATCTATCGGTTTTCTTGATAGCATATTATTTGTCATCGACGTTTACCTGACTCCAGCGCCTCCACGTGCCCACCAACATAGGTCTCGGTCTCCAGCACGTGGCCGTCAGCTGTGAGCTTGTTCAGCTCCTCCACCTGCTTGTTCGGGAACACGATGTTGGCGTGGAACGCTTGCTTACCTGACTCCAGCGCCTCCACGTGCCCACCAACATAGGTCTCGGTCTCCAGCACGTGGCCGTCAGCTGTGAGCTTGTTCAGCTCCTCCACCTGCTTGTTCGGGAACACGATGTTGGCGTGGAACGCTTGCTTACCTGACTCCAGCGCCTCCACGTGCCCACCAACATAGGTCTCGGTCTCCAGCACGTGGCCGTCAGCTGTGAGCTTGTTCAGCTCCTCCACCTGCTTGTTCGGGAACACGATGTTGGCGTGGAACGCTTGCTTACCTGACTCCAGCGCCTCCACGTGCCCACCAACATAGGTCTCGGTCTCCAGCACGTGGCCGTCAGCTGTGAGCTTGTTCAGCTCCTCCACCTGCTTGTTCGGGAACACGATGTTGGCGTGGAACGCTTGCTTACCTGACTCCAGCGCCTCCACGTGCCCACCAACATAGGTCTCGGTCTCCAGCACGTGGCCGTCAGCTGTGAGCTTGTTCAGCTCCTCCACCTGCTTGTTCGGGAACACGATGTTGGCGTGGAACGCTTGCTTACCTGACTCCAGCGCCTCCACGTGCCCACCAACATAGGTCTCGGTCTCCAGCACGTGGCCGTCAGCTGTGAGCTTGTTCAGCTCCTCCACCTGCTTGTTCGGGAACACGATGTTGGCGTGGAACGCTTGCTTACCTGACTCCAGCGCCTCCACGTGCCCACCAACATAGGTCTCGGTCTCCAGCACGTGGCCGTCAGCTGTGAGCTTGTTCAGCTCCTCCACCTGCTTGTTCGGGAACACGATGTTGGCGTGGAACGCTTGCTTACCTGACTCCAGCGCCTCCACGTGCCCACCAACATAGGTCTCGGTCTCCAGCACGTGGCCGTCAGCTGTGAGCTTGTTCAGCTCCTCCACCTGCTTGTTCGGGAACACGATGTTGGCGTGGAACGCTTGCTTACCTGACTCCAGCGCCTCCACGTGCCCACCAACATAGGTCTCGGTCTCCAGCACGTGGCCGTCAGCTGTGAGCTTGTTCAGCTCCTCCACCTGCTTGTTCGGGAACACGATGTTGGCGTGGAACGCTTGCACCATGAGCAGGGACTCGCATAGCGTGCCTGAACCTTTGCGGAGTACCTATAAGATTTATTTATTACAAAGACTTGCTTGCTGACTCTTGTACCTCATTATAATGGACAAAAAAATCCTGTCGTTATATTTGCTAATATTTTATTTACGGTCTCTCTATTTGGGCCTGACAGAATTGAGTGCTATGTAATAATTTACGGCTTTCCCGCAACGCTCTGAATCGGCTTTTCCGAATTCGTCCCAAAATTACTATGAAATAATCAGAATTTTAAGTCAAAATTCCAAGCTAGACGAGATGCATTAAATGTTAAGTATACATAGAAATAAAGACTATTCACGTACCTCGTCGGGTTCCAAAGGTATGATGGTGCAGAGAGCGAATATGAAGGGGTGGACGTACTTCATGTATAAGTAGTATGTTGCTACCGCGTCGGATACCGAGTAGTTTGATAGCACCTACAAAGGAAAATACACTTTATTGCTATGGCATATTAGGGTCGTGATTAGTAACATTGTATATTCCAGAATCTAGAAATTAATAACATATCTTATAAATAGGTTACCCTACCAGATATAAAAAAGACATGATTTGTTTTGCTCATACAATAAAATAGTAAGCGTAAAAAACAAAGGAGTGCTATATTCAATCAAAGGTATTTATATAAATGAATAAACACCCACTGGATTTGCCACTATTTTGTTAAACGAAAAAAAAAACAAAGAACCTCTATTTTTCAAAGTCCGTTAAAAGGGAGATTAAATATCTATACCTGGGGTTGTTCGGCCGCCATTCTGCACATGTCTTCAGGGTCCAACTCTACGGGATCGTACCTCAGCTTCGCTTTAGCGACGGCCTTCAAGCCTTGGGACCCCACTGGCAGGTACGAGTCTCTTTTTACCCAACTAGAATTATAAAAAGATGATACAACATATAATATACAACTAAAAACTGTGACCTTTCTCCCAAAAAAAATACATTTAAATCGATTTAGTGGTTTAGATAGAAAACTGTAGCAAACAATTTATAGAGCTCTTAACAGTATTCAAATACCAAAGAACACAAAAATTAACAATTTACTGTCTGGCTGGCGTACACGCCAATTTTAAAGGAGTAGTTCTGCGGTCCCGGGTTCGAACCTCGGGCGGATCAATGTAGATTTCCATAGCATAAATGCTGAGCTAACTATCCATATAAACATCATCATCATCATCATCATATCAGTCCGGAATCACCCACTGCTGGGTATAGGCCTTCCCTTTTTTACTCCATATAATCACGCCTTTTTCCCAAAGGGGTAGGCAGAGACCACTTCTTTCCACTTGCTACGATCCTTACATACTTTTTTCGCTTCATCCACTGTCATTAAACATATATACTCGTATTTATGTGTATTATTACCACAAGCAGTCCATGTGCATGGCGGGCCTGCAGGCGTAGGTGCCGTCCCGGGCCGCCAGCTTGCTGAAGCCGATCTCCATATATACATATGAATGTATGTGTATTACCACAAGCAGTGCATGTGCATGGCGGGCCTGCAGGCGTAGGTGCCGTCCCGGGCCGCCAGCTTGCTGAAGCCGATCTCCATATATACATATGAATGTATGTGTATTACCACAAGCAGTCCATGTGCATGGCGGGCCTGCAGGCGTAGGTGCCGTCCCGGGCCGCCAGCTTGCTGAAGCCGATCTCCATATATACATATGAATGTATGTGTATTACCACAAGCAGTCCATGTGCATGGCGGGCCTGCAGGCGTAGGTGCCGTCCCGGGCCGCCAGCTTGCTGAAGCCGATCTCCATATATACATATGAATGTATGTGTATTACCACAAGCAGTCCATGTGCATGGCGGGCCTGCAGGCGTAGGTGCCGTCCCGGGCCGCCAGCTTGCTGAAGCCGATCTCCATATATACATATGAATGTATGTGTATTACCACAAGCAGTCCATGTGCATGGCGGGCCTGCAGGCGTAGGTGCCGTCCCGGGCCGCCAGCTTGCTGAAGCCGATCTCCATATATACATATGAATGTATGTGTATTACCACAAGCAGTGCATGTGCATGGCGGGCCTGCAGGCGTAGGTGCCGTCCCGGGCCGCCAGCTTGCTGAAGCCGATCTCCATATATACATATGAATGTATGTGTATTACCACAAGCAGTCCATGTGCATGGCGGGCCTGCAGGCGTAGGTGCCGTCCCGGGCCGCCAGCTTGCTGAAGCCGATCTCCATATATACATATGAATGTATGTGTATTACCACAAGCAGTCCATGTGCATGGCGGGCCTGCAGGCGTAGGTGCCGTCCCGGGCCGCCAGCTTGCTGAAGCCGATCTCCATATATACATATGAATGTATGTGTATTACCACAAGCAGTCCATGTGCATGGCGGGCCTGCAGGCGTAGGTGCCGTCCCGGGCCGCCAGCTTGCTGAAGCCGATCTCCATATATACATATGAATGTATGTGTATTACCACAAGCAGTCCATGTGCATGGCGGGCCTGCAGGCGTAGGTGCCGTCCCGGGCCGCCAGCTTGCTGAAGCCGATCTCCATATATACATATGAATGTATGTGTATTACCACAAGCAGTCCATGTGCATGGCGGGCCTGCAGGCGTAGGTGCCGTCCCGGGCCGCCAGCTTGCTGAAGCCAATCTCCTGGCGCATGTCCAGCCCCAGCGCCGCCGCGCGGGCCTCCACGAACGGCCAGTCGAAGAAGTCGCCTAATAAATACAATACAAAAATATATTAAAATAACAGCAACTTCTCTAAAAATTATGTCGACAATATATTTTATCGTATTTTTTTTAAACTGACGTATCTTTATGTACCCACGTACCCATAAAAAACAACAACAATTTACTCAGGCCACAGCAAGATAGCGCATTTGCATCTCGGGAGTTCAGCAGTGTCTTTAGACAATTTTCAAGAAAGTACTCTTAAAAAGTGACAGAGACACTGCTGAACTCACTGTTCTAGATCATTACATATAACTACAGCTTCGAGTAGATTGAGTACTTACCGTTGTATGTGACAAAAATATGTGGTTTGACATCCATGATGTGATCAAAGAACTTCTGAATCAAAGCTTGCTCATTTTCTTCGTTAAATATTATGAAATGGCTGAAATACAATCACGTTCAAGTAAATAATTATGCTTGATTCTCTTAAATCAATATCTTTATATTTTAAGTATATTTATAACAGTACTGGGTTCCACCGCATGACTTCAAAGACATAAAAGTAATGATATCACGCCGTTTTTCATTTGTTTTTTTTAATTTGTGATGCATCAAATGAACTGTGACACAGTTCATTTGATGCATCTATCCTCATCATCATCTCCCGTGCCTTCTCCCAACTATGTTGGGGTCGGCTACCAGTCATACCGGATTCAGCTGAATACCGTATTTTACATGGAGCAACTGCCTATCTGACCTCCACAACCCTTTTTACTGGGAAACACATTATCACATAGTAAGAATAGTTGTCAGAATTGACCGTATTGAATTGTGTCAATCTATCCTATGAAACAAAATATTTACCCTTCAAACTCCGGCTTCGGAGTATACTCAAAATCCTCTACATCGACTGATATAATCTCTCTATTCGTTATCAAGTATCCCTGCCCATCTATCATGTAGGAGATCATCATGATCTGGTCGGTCTGCGAGTCTGGGAACTTCAGCGGCAGTTTGGTGGTCTCGATGTCGAAGGCTAGCACTATGGGGTCCGGTCGCTCTATGATGTCGTCTCGCTTCGTGAATATCGGCGTCTCTGTCCCGCGGCTCTTGACCGTGTACCAGGTGCCGCAGAAGATCTGCATGTCGGTTGAAACTCTCACGTGGTAGGGGACGTCGTGTTCTCTAAAAACGTAATAATTTATTTGCTGTAAACTTCAAATTATATTTATTCTTATAACAGTTATGTACGTAGAAAAATATATTTAACTAGGCGAAACAATAAAACGATGACTTGGTTTAGAGAATCACTATGTATAGCAATGATAATTGACGGGCCTGTAGGTCTAGTAGGTTAGAGACCCTGACTGGTATACCGGTTGTGGGTTTGATACCCACTGAGGACAAATGTTTGAGTGATGAGCATGATCATTTGTTATGGGTGTAATTTAACTATATCTATACCAGTATATATTTAGAAATATATAAGTATGTTTATCAGTTGTCTGGTTACCATGACACATGCTCTGCTTAGCTCGAGATCAGATAACTGTGTGTGAGATATCCCAGAATATTAGTATATTATTTGAAATGAGGAAAGCAATATGATGAATTTTCGTATGGTAAGACGCCAAAGAAAAATTAATTTATAAATTATTTAATTTAATTTAATTATAAATTAATAAATATTTCTTTTATGAACACAAACCTGATATCCAGTATATTCTCCATATGATCAGTAGTCTTCTTAGCATGTTCTATAGCCGCAGAGCTAGTTAACGCATTAGTCAACATTTCTGCATAGATCTGATCTTTTTTCTCCCTCTCTTTATTCTTGTTCACTGCAGTCAGTATCTCTCTTCTCACTTTCATCATCTCATTTTGTGACATGAATGATAGTTTTATGTATCTCTGCTTTAAGCCTGATAGGTGGTTTAGCTGTAAAATAATTAAAAAATAAGCCTTAAAAATGAAAGCCACTTACAAGTACATTTAAAGTCAGAGTTCAGCTATAAATAAATATGGTCATATACAAATAAGTATGCTGCATAAATAAATATAAATACATATTATTATAATACATAAAAAAGAAAGAAAATAGTTGTAGAGATGAATGAAAGCTGAATAAGCATTGCGCCGACCCCAAATAATTGGGAACAGGGCAGGGAGATTTTTAGAGAAAAAATTAATACATGTATAAAAATATATAGAATCAGTCAAAAGTACTTACTAGGTCGAGATCCTCCTTCTCAACAACATCTATCTTATGTATAGTGCCGGCAAACCTCTTGGAGATGAACTGTGTGACCTCCTGCTCACACTCCTTGCGGGCCAGGATCAGGAAGTACGGCTGGAAGGTCAGCGACACCTTGAACCGTGACCCATCCATCTCTATGAAGTAGTAGTCCATGGCTGCTACTAGGCGCTTGTCTTCGTCTAATACCTCGGCCTAAAAAGGATTTAATGTCTTTGTTTAAGTAAATCATATATTTTTTATAATTTACTTTGTTTTTTATTAATATTGTCAGCCATTATCATGTCACTGCAGGACAAAAGCCAGCCTTCACTTCTTATGATTCTCACGGTCTAGAGCTATTATTGACCCTAAAATTAAAAATTTGCTTTATAAAATAACATTCATCAAGTTCAGGTCCTATAAATGCGTATATGGTCTGGTCACATATTCATATAATTACTTATGAACTCACTTTGCGTAGTACACCATTGCTATATAAAAATCATGCTATTAGTTAAGTTCTTTTGATGGTTGATAGACAAACATGTATACATCATTTATAAACCATCTAATATCGTATTTGTTTTTCTATTTGAGCTTTACAAAACAAAATTGAAAACAAAACAACTTACAGTGTGCATATTTATCAAGTACCCAGTCCGTTCTTTAACGTCTCTGACTCGGTCGAAACCATACTTCGAATCAATCCTGTCATTCTCGAGGGCAACCCTAATACGGGACTCCGATGATTCCTCCCTACAAAAGTAAATAAACATTTAAGTAACCTGAAAAGTTAATAAGAAAACTGATTCAAGTTATTAACTAACCTAGGACCTGAAGACGAACCAGCGTCTCTTTTCCCACTATCATCTCTATTATCTCTTTCCGCTCTGTACTTTCCAGTGTTTTGTAATACCATTTTGATTATATTTTGCTATCTAGAACATAATTTCGTTTACACACAGAACTTGGTTAAACAAAGTTGACATTTCTCAGCTGCTACTGTCATATTTTCGCGCCGTTTCGGATCCAAACGGTAGCTACGATTCGATGTACGCATAAAAAATAGCTTGTAGACATGTTTCATTGATCGCATAATCTAGCACATGTTTGATACAGTGGTCACAAGTACAAATACAAGTTGTCAAAACAACAAGTTTTGATGGTCAAGACTCAAGGCATTCATTTTGACTTAAGAGATTCCCTACTATTATTTTATCTTGTAGAATGTTCTCACTTTTAATGGCTGAATAGCCATGAACCATAGTCAGTAAATGTCACTGTGTACAAGACGCAAGACGTCAACGGTCAAATAAACGTCAATCTACCTGCTTCAAAGATCCATGTTGTTGTCGGTTATTTACTACTGTAAAATATAGTTAATTTTAAGTTTGCAAAAATGGATAGATCGTTTGATATAAGTTTCAGTAGTTATGAAGATCTATCGAGGAACAACTCAATGCGGAAGGGGGACATAAGCATTAGCGATCAACTTGCGGGCTTTGAAAGGTTACGCGTTTCTGTTTTAACAAAAGCTCACGAAATGAGTCCTTATGTAAAAGAAGTGACGATAGGACCTAACAGTCCTGCGAAAAAAGAGTACCTGGATTTGGAAGTGGCAACTAAAGAAGAAAAAGACGAGGATGACTTTATTGAAGATAAAGTCCCCGAGGACCTCAGGTACACACTCATCATGAAGGAATGCGAAAATGCAGTACAAGAAACTTCCAACGAACTGTTCTCAAAATTGGTAAAAAATATGATATCTAACTACTCAGATTTCATGACAAAAGGTTTTAACAAACAGCGTGATGAAAGCCAAAAGAGGGCACTAGAATTGCTGAAACAGTTACAAGAAAATGACAACCTTACAGTTTTAAAAGAGGCTCGTTTAGATGAGCAAAATTCACAGATTATTAACACGAAGACTATAGAAAACATGAACAGAATATTAGAAGAGCAGAACATGGCCACCGCAAGATACGCTGACATCACGGACAGTAACACAAAAATCTGTATATGTTTTAGTGAGATAACAGAAATCTTCAAGTCTGAACCTAGTGCAAGAGCTGTCTTCGATAATTATAAACTAACAATTACTGCTATACAAGGAAATATTAATCATATATTTAATATATGCAAAAATGGATCAGTAACTGATAATGATGTGAAATTGACTAAGGAACTATCAGTGAAAATTGAAGGTGTTAAAAAGAAAATCTTAGCGGACATAGAAAATCTGAAAAAGGAAGAGATTGCTAAAAAACAGAAGGAGGAAGAACTATTGCGAAAGAAAGAGATTGAAGAAAAACAAGCACAACAAGCTAGTCAAGCAGCTCAATTAGCAGAAGCAGAGAAATCTAAAAAAGAACAAACAAAAATGACAAAGCCTACATTTTACTCTGCAACCAATTACAGTTATTATGAACAACTCAAGAATTATTTGGAACAGTATGAAGCACAATACAAGGATTTACTACAGGATGTTAATCTTAAGAAATTTAGGTTTGACTGCCAGAAAGCAGTTAATACACCTGTGAATGCCCTGTCTTCAGTGAGTGCAGTACACATGAGGGACAAGTATGACAAACTCTCAAAGTTACTGAGAGGAGAAAAAGTACAAGTATTAGATGTTTATGTGCAAGCAACACAGCATCCACAAGGCCTGGCTTATTGTACTGCCCTACTAGCTAAGAAGATAGTCAGACAAGGAGATTTATTAGTATCCAGTAACACAGAAGCTGCATATCCCCTTGCAGCAGTCACTGTAGCATTATGGTCACAATTCCCAGATTTTGGAAAACTTGTTGAAGCATATTTCCATAATCTTTGTCCTTATTTAGTACCAATGTTCCTGCCTCAGAAGGAAGGCCAGACAGACAAAGACTTCTACTTGTCAAGAGGCTACACCTACAATGAGGAAGGAGTGGTTGAGAAACAGGACAAGTTCCTTAAAAGGATGTCTGGTATATTCAGACTCCGCTGTGCTATATGGGTAGCTCAGATGCCCAGGTTCCTCAACGCACAGAACCCTCATGGCCTCCGCTATGGATGGCAATGGTTAGCATCATTTTTAAATCTGAAACCTGAACCAGACATTTCTGCTACATTACTGCATGACTTTTTCATTATGTGTGGATCAAAATATAGCCAATGTTATGGCAAACAATTTAGAAAAATATTAGAATTAACAAACAACCAGTATCTTAAAATTTTAGAGAATATTGATGAAGGTGGTCCCAAGACCAGGTTAGAAGTGTACCTTCAAAGTGTAATTCAGTCTAACAGTATACCACCGCCACCAGCATCCACACAAATAAATTGGTGATACTGTATTACGGGATTAGATAATAGAAATTTTTCTAAATTTAGATCTTAAACTCAAAGGCCAGAATATTGTTAGACGGAGTCAGGGCAAATAATTAATGGCAATGAAGAAATTGTGAGTCAACAATTCTCTAAGATCTTGCTAGAGTTGTATCAGATGATTATGTTATTCTCCACAAATAAAAGGCAAGTTCCTTATTTGCTATTGGTGGAAGTTGTCTTGCAGTATTCCTCAATGAAATTCTATTTTAAAACTGGTATACAATCTGCAGTGCTACTTCATAGAAAGGTTTTAGTTGTCTATTCTCCGTTTACCTTTTATTCTGGTCTGGACTGTACTGATGACATAGTGTATTTGGACATAATTATTAATTAATTGAACACCATTCTACATGAATTGTAATTATGAGTTTGATTTTGCTTGTAAATAATCTAAGTGATTTGTAATTAGGTTGAATCAGACATAATGTGATAAGTGATTATAACTTATTAAGTTTATTTTTAATAAAAAAGTAATGTTAAAATATTGTTTCTAATTTATTTCATACTACTAGCTGTGCCCCGCGGTTCCACCTGCTTTAGTACCTAGTCCTATTTAAAATAAAAAAAATCGCCAAAATAAAGTAAGTAAGTTACTCATCATAACTTCATCTATCCATGAATGAAAGTTCCGTTAAAATCGGTCAAGCAGTTTCAAGGATTACCCGCAAGACAATTTTTTTGTGAAAAGCTGTTTTTTTTTTCTACTCTTTTAGATAAAGGCTGCCAGGACAAAACAGTTCCTGCTACAAAAAAAAATGGCAACCTGAGAGTTAAGTGCTTATCTTAGACCTTGGGCACACGATGCGTTGGGGCAGCGGTGCGGCGCCGGAGCGCATCGTGTGTACACCACAGATATTTGTATGTAAAACGACGCAGCGACACCGCTCAGTTGTTACGATCCACATACTGTCCAACGCTACTATGGCGCCGCTGCGGCATATCAACGTTACGGCGCCGCAACGCATCGTGTGCCAACGCTCTTATTCAGTCCTGTGTGGATGTAGGTTCCATTCCACAAGCCAGCTTGCGCCAATTTCTTAAAAGGCCTATCTAAATATAGTGCGGCGTCATCACCCACGACGAATAACAAGTAAACATTCTTTCCACAATTATATTTATTTATTAAAATGGACATCAATAGAGAAAATAACAAATAATATGGCAAAACTGCACAACAGTTTGTTGCCAATAGTGAAGTTGTGTACCTACGTAGGTAACGGGAAGTATATGCCATAAGAATTTGTTTCGCAGGCAATTGATTGCTCGATAATGTTGAACTATACTAAAAATGTTACGAATATCCCTCGACGACTATCTTACAACTGCCTCGTTGGCCTAGTGGTTCTATCTAAGCGCGACTGCTACGCTAGAGGTCTAGGGTTCGATTCCCAAGGTGACCAAGATGTTATTGGGTTTTTCTATGAGATTCTCATTAGCAGGTGGGAGTTTGAATTTGTGCCCGGTTAGTAGTAATAGGCTCGCCCCCTGTAACATAGGACCTATTATAAATATAACGACGAACTGTCAGTGTACATTGGTACACCTCTGCCCAACCCTTCGGGTAATACAGGCGTGATGGTATGTATGTAACGAATATCCGCAGCGTGACGACAACATCAAAGGAAATGAACCAATCGACCAACCTTTAGCTTTTATCTATATTTAATCAAACTATTTAACTGTTCTGTACACTACATAGGTACTAACGATATATACCGCCGAGCAGTATTTCATACTGTTTTCACCAATAAATAGAGTAATTGAAGAGGAAGGTTTGTTTGTGTGGATTATGCATTTATGTTTTATTTTCGTATGTGAAGTCTCGCTAGGAACTAAATATATGTGAGACTCGGCTATATTGAACTAATGTATAATTAATAAAAACGAAAGTGTACGCATTTTATTTTTAATAAATTAAATAACTTAACAAAAATTTTCAGCTTATGCATTAAATTCAATTTAATTTCAATTAGGTACCTACCTATGCACCACGAAATAAGAAAGTTATTTGTCCTTGTGTTATTTAGTTGGTTACTAAAAGGTACATCCCTAACAAACTAATGTCACTGTGTCATCAAGAAAGCATAATCATACTTACTATACTCT
Source organism: Autographa gamma (assembly GCA_905146925.1). NCBI lineage: Eukaryota > Metazoa > Arthropoda > Insecta > Lepidoptera > Noctuidae > Autographa > Autographa gamma. The sequence continues at coordinate 3,132,491 of LR989868.1, read as the reverse complement.
ATGGCATAATCTATGGAAACTAACCTACAAGCTTTTGTGTTGTGTCAATATATTGTTTTAGAGGATTTTAGTAAATAAATCTATTCTAAACAAATTAAGTATAGTGTATTTAATAAAACAACTTAAGTTTCGTGAAGATGGAAGGCCCGCCTGGTACGGGACCGCCCAGTAATAATGGATCTATGGGGCCGCCGGGAATGCCAAGCTTTCCTCCGATGCCGCCGCCGCCGGGCTCCATGGGGGCGAGTACCATGCCTCCGCCACCTATGGGGCCACCTGGAGCTATGCCACCAGTCAGCTCGTCAAGTGGGCCACCCAGCGGACCGCCCACAATGCCTCCTGGGATGGGCCCACCACCCGGTATGATGGGAATGGGTCCCCCTGGGATGGGTCCGCCACCTCCCGGCATGGGTCCACCAGGGATGGGTATGGGACCTCCAATGGGTCCGCCGGGCATGGGTCCACCTAGAATGCCACCTAACATGATGAGAGGACCTAACATGAAGAGTAACTATGGTAATCAGATGGATATGGGTCCGCCTGGAATGGGGCCTCCGCCAAGTATGCCTCCTATGGGCTGGGATGGTCAGGGTCCTCCAGGGTGGGGGAGACAGGATGGTCCTCCAGGCTGGGATGATCATGGTGATGAGGGTGATGAGGAGGAAGGTGAAGGTGATGAGTCTGGTGGGATGCCAGGTCCTCCCTCAAGTTTGCCTTCACTTCTAACAATGAAAATAGATACTCCTGAAGAATTCAGGAACAAACCAGCTGGTGTGGGTGGTGTGGTGCTACCCAAAGCCCTTGAAGAAGCTCTGGCTTACAAGGATCAAAGACAAGCTGCTCTTGGTGGTGAACCTGAGGCTGCTAAAGGTGATATTTTTATTTTACTATACTACAAGCTTAATAATATAACTCAAAGTAGCAGTTGCTATGGACAATCATAACATCATATTTTATAATAACATATTAAAAAAAAGTGTATGTAATCTTGTGAAATTTACTTGGAAAGCAATGATCCGAAAACAATGCTGTATAGTGGCATTTGATATTTTTTTCTTTCTAATTTGTTGCCACTAAAGTGCCTAACCTACTAGTGTGTGTTGTTTATAAAAATATCTTGCTCCATGCTGAACCACATTTAATTACTTTCAGCACAAGATAACCCACCGGAAGCACCACCAGCGCCGGTGATCAGTACAGAGTATGATGCCGAGGAGGATGAGGGTGAATCTGATGACGAGAACATTCCTGACGCACCACAGCCACCCGTTATCTCTAATCAAGAAGTAAGTATAGTTATTATATTGTATTTTAGATTAAACTTAAATTATTCTTTTATAAGAACTGGCTACAAATTGTAATTTTTCTTCCTTTCATACCCACATAAGTTACATATTATAGTACAATTGATTAATTAAAGAGAAAATCTTATACATAATTTTGCATGTGACTACAATGACCCAGTATGAGAATAAAGAAAAAAAATGTAATCAGTCAAATTGTGTAAATAATCCTCAATCATTTATGAGTACAGCTGGAATACGATAATTGTCCTGGTGGCTTATTTAACCATCAATTTATATATATCTATAATATACATGGTTTAATTTATAATAAAATTTCATAGTAGAGACATAAAATACCTCAACTAAATCAACACTGTTACATGCATTATAAATACTCTCACCTTACAGGGTATTGCAAATAAGGCAAACAAGAATAAAAGGAAAAAGAAAAAGAAGAAGGCTGCCAAACAGAAGAGGCGCGAGGAGTCCAAGAAGAAGGATGATGACCAGCCCATGGCCAGCCAGGAAGACAGCAAGAAGTCCAGCGATAAGGAGAATGATAAAGAAGCTGAGATAGAGTGAGTTAACAAGAGAAATAAATTAACTTACAGGATAGAAACCTTGACTGCCTCGTTGGCCTAGTGGCGCTAAGCGCGACTGCTATGCTGGAGGTCTTGGGTTCGATTCTCGAGTCGACCAAGATGTTATTGGGTTTTTCTATGACATTCTCAGTAACAGGTCGGAGTTTGTATTTGTGCCCGGTAAGTGGCAATAGGCTCGCCCCCTATTACATGGGACTTAAACATATCGGCGAACTGTGGGTGTGCATCGGTACACCTCTGCCTACGATGCGATGATATGTTATGTTTTAAAGAAACCTTAGTCAAACTGTCGGATTCTCTTTGCCTCTTTGGCTACAGGATACAGATACAGAGCTTATTTGTTTTTATTTGAGTGGAGGTTAAAATGAACTGACGCCTTTTTTTTAATTCTACTAATCACCGAGTTAATAATTCTAATTATGTACATAAAGAGAACCTAGAATACGACAATATTTATGCTCCAAAGAAAATGCTGTATGTCGCGGAAATAGTATCTGACGTAGTGAATTCATTGATATACTTTATAGATCCATTAATGATGTTTTCCAAGAATGACAATTAAATTTCATATATTAAATCTAAGTAACATAATTTTCATAAACAAAATAGATTTTTTTTTAAGAGGCTTCTAAAAAACGAGGAGGTTCTCAATTCGGATGTTTGTATTTTTTTTAGTAGTCCTTTTTATTTGTTGCATTGTTTTTCAGATACATCCAAGAGAACATTCAGTTCCATGAGCTGGAGCCGATGTACCGGCAGTTCCACCGCATCCTGGAAGCGTTCAAGATCACGGAGAAGAAGGACGACGCCATCAAGGAGGAGGACAAGGAGACCCTCAAGCCCTCCAAGCCGCTGGAGAAGGTGCAGGACCAGTTCGCCGCTGATGAGGAGGCTGTTGAGGTAATCGTCAAAACAAGGATGTTAAAGTAATACGTTAACAATTTATGATTCGATGAGATCCGGTAATTCGCCGAGTCTTGTTAGATGTTCCAGAGACTAGTGATTGATCAAAACGCGACTAAAAAAAAATATAATTTTGTTAAGTGTAGAATATGACATTACCAATAATATCGTCATTGACATGAGTAAATAAAAAATATATGAAATATTTTTCATTTAACAACACACTCTACATTAAATTCTTAGGCTATATTGCAACTTGTTACTTAGCACTGGACATAACGTCAAAAAATCAGTGTTCGGCGCTACAATAAAAATAAATAAATAAATAAAAACTATAAATTCCAGAAAAACGCAGCGGACGAGAAGGAGCGCCTATCGAAGCGTAAACTGAAGAAGTTATCGCGGCTGTCAGTGGCGGAGCTGAAGCAGCTGGTGTCGCGGCCGGATGTGGTGGAGATGTATGACGTCACGGCCCGCGACCCGCGCCTGCTCGTGCAGTTGAAGGCGCACAGGAACACCGTGCAGGTGCCCCGACACTGGTGCTATAAGAGAAAGGTAAAGAAATCTGTTTCATTTATAGTTCTTATACTAGTTATGTCTTAGCAATAAAGTGCTAAGTTCTTAAAATGGTAAGGACCAATATTTCTAATGATGCTTATGAATTAGGTTTAAATTAAATGTGTGAACCCCATGGTTTATTTACATTAATTAAAATTAAAACTTAAATGGCAAAGTTAAACATTATAAAATTATGGATGTTGTAATAACATAACTGTACTGTATACTACAGCTAGAAATACAAGCAATTTTATTCTACAATTTTATTAGGAACTTGATGAATAAGATCCTGATTCCTGATAGTCAATAATATTAAAATGGGTCAGTTCAAATCATGTAATTTCGTATTGTTAAGTATTTACGCGCACAAGTCAAACCACTGACTGCCATAAGCACAATGTTTTATTTTTTGTCTTTCACGCGTACACACGAAAAGAAATGTAATAATACACATACACAATACTTATGATACACTGTTATTTATTATATTCGCACAGTACCTCCAAGGCAAGCGAGGTATAGAGAAGCCCCCGTTCGACCTGCCAGACTTCATCAAGAAGACCGGCATCATGGAGATGCGGGCCTCGCTGCAGGACAAGGAGGAGACCAAGACCCTCAAGGCCAAGATGAGGGAACGCACCAGACCCAAGCTCGGGAAGATTGATATTGATTACCAGAAACTACACGATGCTTTCTTCAAGTAAGTTCTATCACATATATTCATCGTGAAATTAAAAAGAAAAGGCAAGACTAATTATATAAGAATAATTTATATTCTTTTCAAAGAAAAATCTTTTTTTATACATTAAAGTATGGTTATAGGTCGCGTCAGGTAAAAAGAACGCTGGCGGAAGGTGGGAAGGGTACGTTTGCGCATGAGTATACAATTCGGCAGGCGAAGGTCGTCCTACGAACCTATAGCGCACCGGCAAACTTGCGGCTCGTGCCCCCCGCACTTCATACCACCAAACAGACCGAGACATCTCGTTCTGCGCATCTTGAAAGCTAGCGTTCTTTTTACGTGACTCGACCTATACATCAAGTTTAAATTCAATTATCAATTACATTTCAACATTTTGGAGTTAAAATTAAAAGAACATTAACGAAAATCTTGAGCTAGATATGAGAATCATAGTCAAATTACATTTCCAAGTATATAAAAAAGGAAAAAAATATATTTAAATAAAAAAATTACAAATTATTATTAAATTAACTTAATACACGGAATAATAAATAAGTTAAAACTAATTTGACCATAAAAGCAAGTTCCTAACTGCATGATTTTTGGTCACTTTACACTCCGGCTTAAAAACTGGATCTTGTATTCTTTTATTTAGCTGAAGACGAAACAAATGTCCGAATAGCGGGAAACAGCGATGGTAAGTTGATTATCCTTACATTTGTATCTGGTAGACTATAATATGTACAAGTCTATATAACTAGTAATGATTTTCACAACAAGTAGAATATAAGACAGCATGGTTAAATACAATTTAAGGGACATAACTGCGATGCGATGCAGTTCGGAGATTAATCGCAGGAAATTAAATTTAGGTAAAGTTCTAAATGGAATGCGAGCTCGCAGTTCGCTTCGCTTGTGTATGTGTGGGAAGCCCTGAATTGTACAGAAAACACATATTAAAAGTAAAATATTTGCATAAAATATATTTGTATTATTATTTAATTTTAATGGTCTACAATAAAGAATATTCTATATGCTGCGCCTATCCTCGAACTAGAAAAAAAGAAACATTAACAATTAAAGGATTAGCCTTTAGATACTACCTTTATATTTTCTACAACATAAATTTATTTATCACAACTCAGACCGAAGAAAACTACAATTAATATAATGATTTATGTACTAGATGGCAGACAAAACCCCGCATGACGATCCACGGCGACCTGTACTACGAGGGCAAGGAGTTCGAGACGCGGCTGCGGGAGAAGAAGCCGGGGGACCTCTCCGAGGAGCTGCGGACCGCGCTCGGCATGCCCGTGGGGCCCGGCTCGCATAAGGTACGGCTCCTCCGCCCACTGCTGGCCTTGTGTGTCTGACACTGTCACTGATAAGTGAAGTTACTAGATGTAACAAAAATTTTGTCAGGTCATGGGTTTATGGTATATTATATGATGTAGGAATGTTTGCAAGCTGGAGACGAATTTGACTCCTATTCAACATTATGGACAACAATAGCTCAAGACCGGGAGAATTAGATGAAGGAACTGCCTGCGTGTGCCCTTCAGTGGGACGATAATGGCTGAAAATTACTTATACTTTATGCTGTCACAGTAAATGTTAATCATAATTATTAAATAACTATTAATTAATAATAAATAACTATTTATTAAATAATTATTAATTATTAAATAACGAGTTCATACAAGGATATCTTTCCTCCGCTAGGTGCCGCCCCCGTGGCTGATCGCGCAGCAGCGGTACGGGCCGCCGCCGTCGTACCCCAACCTGAAGATCCCCGGCCTCAACGCGCCCATCCCCGAGGCCTGCGCCTTCGGCTACCACGCCGGCGGCTGGGGCAAGCCCCCCGTCGACGAGACCGGCAAGCCGCTCTACGGCGATGTGTTCGGACACCAGAGCAGTGGACAAGATGTAAGTTCACTTAAACCTTTAGTAAACGTAGCAACGCTAGTCGATACAAATGTCGTCGAGTATCAAAGAATTGCGTATTTTATTTGTTTTAAAATGTATACTGTTTAATAAGTATTGTGATTTCCACTAGCTTCAAATAGAATTGCAATAAAAAACCAAATATTCAATAAGTAGGCACACAGCTCAACGGTGCGTCCGCTCGTACCGACCGACAGACGGCAGAGTGATCGAGTGGCGCCACTGTTGATCTGTCATCTTAATTATGTGTATAGCACAAGTATTATTGGTAAATAACAGTACTGATCAACAATTCCCCATTCAAATTAACAAAACAAATATCAAAAGCTTTTTGCGTCGAAGTAAATAAGAATTCCATATTGATATTGATATAACTATTTATTTATATAATGTTACTATAGAACTATTTAAATTATATATCTGTGTGTATTGTTTTAGGATGTTGAAGACCTGGACATTGATAGGACGATGTGGGGAGAGCTGGAGTCGGAATCTGAGGAAGAATCAGAAGAAGGTACGTTTCATATATTAGCCCATTTACAAGACCTATTCACAAGTTGTCATTCATTACAACAGTTAAATCTCTTACATCCTGAACGATATAAGCTTGCATTTATACATAAGTATAACTGATAACTCATAATTATTAAAAAGGACTGCCTTCAATCCTATGAATGCCATTTTTTTTAAATCGATCTACATATGCCTTAGATATCGCGTGAAAAACATGAAAATGAACATACAGATAGCTGTCTTTGAAGAAGGTTATAAAAAATCACATTTCCGATTTCAGCAAAGTCTCTAGCAGTCTATTTATAGATATGATCGCTTATGCTCTGGCTGGAGGCCTTAAGGTCCTCGCCAAAAGTCTGGTGAAGCAGTCAAAGCTTGCTCAGGCTAACTGCAAAAATCTCTAACAAAAAAAAGCTATGATCGTTTATTAATATACATCATGATGTTTCTACAGAGGAGTCTGGCGACGAAGGCGACAAGGTGGGCGAGGGCGAGGTGGCGGCGGGCGTGGCCACGCCGGGCGAGGGGCTCGTCACGCCGCTCGGCATCAGCTCCGTGCCGCCCGGCATGGAGACCCCCGACACCATCGAGCTCAGGAAGAAGAAGGTCGAGAGCGATATGGAGGGGTACGAATACACTCTTATATAGGAAGTGCCCAATACGTATATCACTTATGAACGTTTGAAGCGTACTTAAACTTGTTTTTTTTCAATTTCAATATACAAAAATCAATGAACAGCATTCACTGCCGAAACTAGGTGTAAAACCTGTGTTTCAACACTTTGTGATTCGCTCAAATATTGATGATATACCTAGATGAAATAGGATTCTTCAAATTTACACTGATTTGATAAAAAAAAAAATTGTTTTTCTGTACATGAACCTTGAATCACCATTGTAAAAAAGACTTTTGTGTGATATTATGTTTGTGTAAATGTGTATGTGACACACAGTACACACTGGTACAGGGTTGTAATAAGTTCTTTGTTTCCAGCGGCGACACTCCCGCGCTATACCAGGTGCTGCCGGAGCGCCGCGTGGGCCTGACGCAGGGCATGATGGCCTCCACGCACGTCTACGACATCAGCGCCGCCAACCCCGGTAAGATTGTTATATAATTATACCATGTTTACAACAAGCAATATCATTTTCATAAGTAAATTCTTCATTACACAAGATTTTGTAATAGGACCCATTTACTATTAAGAAAGTGGGTAGTTAATTAATATGGTACATAAAGGTTCAGGCTTGTTTACTAAAAAGTTGTAGTTTGGTGAATACTATTATGTTCTTACCAACTTGATGAAAGGATATGAATACATTTGCGAGTACTTGTTACTTAATAGTATTGTACTCCGCAGGCAAGCGCTCAGCCCCGGCAGCGGGCGCGGCGAGCGCGGGCGCGGGCACGGCGAGCGAGGGCGGCGGCGCGGCGCTGGGCGGCGTGGAGGTGGCGCTGGACCCGTCCGAGCTGGAGCTGGAGCCCGAGGCCGTGGCCGCCCGGTACGAGCGCCACCTGCGCGAGACCCGCCCCAAGGCGCACGAGGACCTCTCCGACATGCTGGCCGACCACGTCGCGCGGCAGAAGGTAACGCTACTACTAGTCTATTTGCCTTGCTTAAATTCACACTGTACTTAACTTAATAAAATCTTAAAAAATGATAACATGTATAAAATTTTGTGTGACAAAATTCACCCATAGACTCTATATTTTGGACCCACCATATAAAATTATAACAGTTTTTTTTTTCCTAAGTTACTTATCTAAAATTCTTTGTTATGTAATGCCTGTGTAATTCTAATTTGTAATTATTTTTTCAGAACAAGAGGAAAAGACAACAAAATACAGATTCGAAGCAGTCGAAAAAATACAAAGAATTCAAGTTCTAATAGTGATAATAGACATATTATAATTAGTATTTATAAGTGGTACCTATGAAATTAATTATATTCGTGAATAAGATGGAATATCTTGGACATTGCGGTGTCAGTGACAACCAATGATGAATATAAAGAGTGACATTGTTGATTATTGTTTTTGTGGCCGTAATTTAGGCCTTAATCCTATGCTCTTAATCCTACGCTCCCAAATTTATAGTAAAATTATATCTACTGGCAAATAGAACAAGCAATTTTCAATGAATAATTGATGACAGTCTAATTATTAGTTAAACCCAATTATTGAGCCAATGTTCGAAACCTCAGAACAATAATTGAGAGGATAAATCATGCGATAATAATGTTTTCTTTTTAAATATAATTCACAAAAAACTAAGATCAAAACCCAACCTTCAGAGCTGTCAAATATTGTTTGTTATTGCACAATACTTTTTTATTCTGGCAACTCTAATGTCCGACTGTCAGCTGTTCTGGCTCAAAAGCTCGTATTCCATTCTCGGAAAAAAATAATTAAAAAGTCAATTGGCTGGACTTCGTACTTAGTTGGAAGTTTTTCATTTGTTTTAATTAAAATTGAATTACCTTGTGTTAGTTGTTGTGAGTTAAGTTAATAGCACATAAAACAAAATGTCTCGCGTACTAGTTGGAGTCAAGAGAGTGATCGATTACGCCGTAAAAGTGAGTTTACGTCAAGTGCAAAGGTTACCTGAAAAAACGATCTATTAAAAAGTGTGAAAGGAATGATAAATAATGATCTAAACATAAGTTTTCCTTCTTAAAACGTTATTTTACTAAAATATTTGTGGTTAAAGTTTAAAGCTACAATTGGTTCTAAAGTTTTATTTCTATGACAACAGTTCATTCCTCTCGCATCAAATTGTTATCAGTGCCAACCTTGAACTGGCTTAACCAAAAAAAGTAGCCGCGTAGTGATTAGATGATCTGATACAGTTCTCTGCCAAATATGTATAATACGTTAACAACATGGAAATATGCCAATAAATACTGTTTGAACACATCTCCAATAAGACTCAAAAACTTTGGCCTTATATCTGAGCAATGAGGTTTTAATTACATTATTACACAATTTTATATATTACAAAATGTGTGACTTAAAGTTCTCTCCTTGCAGTAAATATTTTATGGAAGATATCATTAATTTATGTATACTTCATGCATGTTATAAAAGCAGAATAATACTATGATGCATTTGCTTCAAGTCAACCTTTAGTCATGCAAATTACATGATAATATGTGCACTATTCCTTGCACTGTATAAGAAGTAAATGATAATTTTGTTCTTTATTCATTGTTTTGATCCTCAAGTAAATATGTAGATTTTATATTAAAATCTTGTAATGTATATTGTTGTGTTGTAGATCCGTGTAAAGCCAGACAAATCTGGCGTAGTAACAGATGGCGTGAAGCACTCCATGAACCCTTTCGATGAGATTGCTGTGGAGGAGGCAGTCAGGATGAAGGAGAAGAAGATCGCCAGCGAAGTCATCGCTGTCTCATGTGGCCCAGCTCAGGCTCAGGTAAATTTGTTGTTAGTATGATGAATGGTCGTATTAAATGTGTATGTAGCTATAGAACATCTGTATAATACCTTATACTCTTTTAAATACTTTAACTCATATGTTTAAGTTGAATAAATTCAAGAAACAATGTTTAGTATAGATACATAACATTAGTTTGATAAAGATATACCTATTTACAGTACATTTTAGGCAAGGTAACTATCATACAGCCTTCTAAACTAAATTAATGTGTTATCATCTAAAAGATAGCTATTTGATGAATTATAATAATAATAATATTCCTGGACAATTCACACACGGTAATCTGATCCCAAGCTAAGCTCTTAGAGAGCTTGTGTTATGGTAACCAGACAACTGATAAACATACTTATATATTTCTAAATACATACATATTATAGATAAATAACACCCAGACACAGAACAAATGATCGTGCTCATCACACGACATTTGTCCAGAGTGGGAATCGAACCCACAACCTCCGGTATAGCAGTCAGGGTCACTAACCGCTAGACCAACAGGCCCGTCAAAATTTATTTATTATTCTTATCAAATATTCCTTATTATTTCAGGAAACCCTCAGGACAGCCCTAGCCATGGGTGCTGACCGTGCTATCCATGTGGAGGTAGCTGGTGCGGAGTACGAAACTCTTCAGCCCCTGCATGTGGCCAAGATCCTGGCTAAGCTGTCCAAGGATGAGAAGGCTGATATTGTTATTGTTGGCAAGCAGGTTAGTTTTGCTGCACCACTGCTTATAAACCTAATAAATAACAGAAAAAAAAAGTATTTTAAATATTATGTCCTTGTCTGTCTTCTCATTTTTTTTTTATGTAACCTCTTTAGTTTCCCACTGCTGGGCAAAGGTCTCCCCCATCCGACTCCAGACTTTTCGGTCTCGAGCCACATAGTCTTCTCATTAAAATACTAAAGTCTAATTGGATTCTAATACACTATTAGACATAGTTTTGAGTAGTACTATGTAACATAATTAAATTTTACTATAAGGAAAAAGACTAGTACAAGTGTATGGCAAGCTGTAAGTCCATAGTAATATTACATAACATATACAAACTAGTTAACTACTATAAATAAGGAAATACGGTATTAAAACTATAGGCAACAAACTTAAAATAGCAACTGTTTATTTCTGTACTATAAGTATATACCTACTTCTATTTCCAGGCCATTGATGATGACTCAAACCAAACCGCACAAATGACTGCTGCTTTGCTAGACTGGCCGCAGGGTACCTTCGCGTCTAAAGTAAGTTAAATTAAAACTATATTTTGCTGAATAACTGCCTGCTAAAATACTCTGACATTACATAAATTATATTTTTCTGAGTGATCATAAGTTCTGCAAAAAGGTACATCAGGCCTTCAACCCTTAATATAAAGTTCATGTGTATATGGTGTCTATTCTAGGAAGGAATTCGTTCATTAGCTGTTATCGTCACAGAAACGCATATAAATGAGCCTTATTAGTAAACTACCACACATTATCAGTTGTTGTTCGTACTTCTAAAACTATGTGTAGAAACGTGTAACAAATAGTAAAATTCTAGTATTTTGATAGATTACTTCAGCAATATAGCTTGAGCAGTTCAAATACTGGCGACCTAATTTTCCTTTCTATTTATAAGTTTATAAAATATAACTTCATTAATTATTTAACAGGTAGAGAAGACGGACGCTGGCCTGACGGTGACGCGGGAGATTGACGGCGGTTTGGAAGTCATCAAGACGAAGCTGCCGGCCGTCATCAGCGCCGACCTCCGTCTCAATGAGCCCAGATACGCCACCCTGCCTAACATTATGGTAAGAACCAGTTAAAACTGCCACATTCCTATAAAAAGGCACCTTTAAGGTAGCTATAGTCTTTGAGCACCGCGGACAGACGAGCAATAGATTTTATATCGTCGGCTATTAGGGTAGCTTTTGATTTAATTAAAATACAGGGCAATTTCTAAGCCATATTAAGACATCCGGGGGCAATCATAGCATAATAATTAGTTAAACACTGAAAGAAAAAGGAACAAAGTTTAAATCTAAGGACATTTGAAGGTCTGAATATTAATGAAATAGTAGAGTGAACAGAATAACTAAATGTAAATGAATTTATCATACAACTATAAGTTGACATAGAACTAACTAATATATAACTTGTTGTTTTTGTGGTCCTAAGGCACCCGGCTGGTGCAGAGGGCCCCAACAAGTTTTCCCCAAGCGGGAACGGCCGGGTCCCGCGCGATACTTCGAGCGTATATATATACCTAAGTATAAATCTTTTATTTACAGAAAGCCAAAAAGAAGCCTCTAAAGAAGGTAACCGCCAAAGACTTAGGCGTAGACATAGCCCCAAGGATCAAGGTGGTCTCCGTGGAAGACCCCCCGGTGAGGCAGGCGGGCTCCATCGTGCCTGACGTCGACACCCTCGTCGCCAAGCTCAAGGAAGGAGGACATGTCTAATACAACCATGTCTGTGTGCTCATTATCCGAAAATTATATTTATACTGAGATTTTGTATGGAACGTGTCGTTGTAGATTACATGTATAAATTGTTAAATATACATTTTAAATCTGTTATTTTTTGTGTTTATTGAAGTATAAATAGGAAAGCACCTGATTATTTAAGGACTTACCTGAAAGCAGACCCCGCGAAATGTTATGTTCTAAATAACAAACAACTGAATTATAACTAAGTGTGGCATAAAAAATATACAGGCGGAAAAATCTAATAAAACATATGAGTGCTTGATAAATTACATTTATTAAGTAACTGTAAACCTGAACAGCTCAGGTGCTCAGCTCTTTGTTGTCAATCCGGGGGTTTATTACTAAATCTCTAGGTGAGAGATGTTTTTTAAAAACTTAGTCATTTCAAAACTGACTGTACCTGTCTGGCAGTCTCACCTAAGTCAATAATACTTATAAGAGAATATAGCTAGACAAACATTCCAACTACAAACGCTACAATTCAGCCTTATTATTAAATTCCTTTATTTTACAATATGTTTTGCCGCATTACTATAATCTGGATCACTAAATGCTAAAGCTGCCAAGCTATGACTCGAAACTAAGTTTATCGCTCTATTTTATTATTACAAGTATTCAAAATGCATTAATGGCGTAGTTCCTTACTGAACCAATAAAAAAACATTGAATTATCTATACCTAAATTCTCTCTTTAGCGATTATTTCTTAGGTAATTACATTGTATGTGTTTGCGACAAAGTGCACTTCATCTACTCGTCTTCCGGTGAATAAACATGTAAAGGTACGCAATAATGGTAACAAAACATTAGAGGTCACCGACCTTCTTGCTCTGCTGTAACCCAGGAGGTCGGTTGCTCTCGTGGCTCTAGCTTGGGGGTCAATGTCCTGAGGACTGCGACAAGCTGAGCAGGTGGGCAGGATGATTCCTAACAACCTCACACGTTGTGTTTATATGGTCTCCCCGCTGAAGGGCTGGTACCAGACGATCTTGCCCTCCAGGCAGCCGGTGACGAGCATGTGGTAGCGCGGGCTGAACTTGGAGCTGACGACGAGGTCGGTGTGGATGCCGAGGCTCTGGCCCAGCTCCTGCAGCTGGCGCGGCGCGGCGTGGCCCTGCACGGCGGCCGGCAGCTCGCCGCACTCGCTGTTCAGCGCCAGCAGCCGCATGCCGCGCCCGAACGGCGAGCACACGATGCGACCGTCCGCTGAAAAGCACAGCTCCTGCAAAGGGCACTAGTTACATTATTAACTACCTTTGATATCTGTGGCCTGGTGCTAAAAGGGGCAGTTATACATATATTTCAAATTGAACTGAAAAATTGACTTCATATGCTTAAGAAGTTTACAGGATGAACAATAAATGTTAAAAATAAATACCGATACCGTTAAAATGTGAAAAAAGTCAGCCTTAAAACAAAGCTATATCATAGATAATATATAAATAATCAAACTTATAACACTCTTCTTTTTGCGTCTTAAAGAAAGTGATCATTTAAGCTAGCTATTCCTTACAAGATAATATTTTATACATGTCCAGCCCTACCTTGATGAAGCCCTTGCCCTCGTTGGTCTCCTCGATGTAGTAGAGCAGGCGGTTCTTGTTCTGCCGGATGACGTGCTTGACGGGCTCGTCGTCGCTCGTGTTGGGGCTCTCCGGCGGCTGCGGCGTCTGCCCCGATGTGGACGGAGAGTCTACGCCCCTGGAATATTATGACAAGTTTTGAGTTGAGTTATTTGTTTTTGATTATGTAGAAGATATATGTATGAGATGGTCATCATCTTAAAGGAAATCTGCCAGGAAAATTCTAAAAGACATACCAGATCCTCACGCCTGCATCCCCTAAGGGTTAGATAGAGGCGTTCTAATGTACACCCACAGTTCGCCGATATTATGTTTAGGTCCCATGTAATATGGGGCGAGCCTATTGCCACTAACCGGGCACAAATCCAAACTCCGACCTAAAAGACGTACTCACATAATGTGACAAGGATAGGGTAGGATATGGCGCTGTATTAATTTACTCTTGTACTGTCTGGCTTCTGACTTACGCGATTAAAAATCCTTTTTTTTTGTTATTACAAAATGGTTTCTTTCAATATTTTTTAATTATTTAGTTCTGGAATAGCTATGTCTTTTATCATTAAAACTTTAATTATTCATTTGGCTTACATTAAACTTAATTGCAAGGATGTCCTATAAATAAGTGTTTACCTATACAGCGTTGTGAAAGAACAAAGTCAGTACCTCTGTGCGTCAGGCTGCGTGCTGCGGCCGCGAGCGGCGCCGCTCGGTGCGATGCCCGTGTTGATGCCCGTTATCTGCTGCATGTTGAAGTTGCGACGCACCTGCCCTCTACAGTCACAACATAAACATTAAAGTAATCTGCCAAAACAATAATAAAAGTATAGAAGAAAGATTAGAGCGAACCACCCACCAGGAAATTTTATATAGTGCATGCAAAGTTAACATTTCCATAACCACAAACAAAGCATGATGTAGAATACACTACATTTAAATCATTTCTAGATAGACATTTTTTTTTTTGAACTTCATACGAGATAAAAATATATTAATTTATAAGAATGTGGTACAGTCAAGATGTTAGAAAAAAAATATCTATAATATTCTGCCGTACAGGACATGTTATGAAAATAAATGCCCCATGTCACCAGGGTACCGAAAGATGTAACGTTCCTTAAAGCGATCTTGCTAGAATCACAGTCCAATTTAGATGTATGTATCAAGCATGATCGGGACACCAAATGCCACGTGATATGATGCAGTGGATACAAGTAGGTCACCGGATATGGCTAACGAGATGAGAACGTCACGTGGCGTGGGTGCAATGCATGCGACGGAAGTTTCGGCGAAGTAGGATAGACGCTACAGCTTGCAAAGCAATGTGATATCAATACATAATTTAAGTATCAGCGTATACGGTTTTAATATCAAATTCAGCAACCGAATTACATTACGATGACATGCAATATGGAGTTTTTTACTTCAAGAGTGCGATCAGAAGACAAAAGTGGTAAATAATTTGAGCGCGATGCAGGTATATTAAGTAAGTTAACGATATATAATAAATAGGTACTATTTTATAAAACTACCTAAAAAGAGTGAAATAATGTATGTAGCTAAAAGTATAAATTGGTATAGGACCTAGTGTACCACCTTGGGGTATACCGCTGATTTATAATTACGATAACATGCAAGGGAAGGAATATGGAGTTTTTACTTTAAGAGTGCGATCAGAAAAAAACTGGTAAATAATTTGAGCGCGATGCAGGTATATTAAGTTAACGATATATAATAAATAGGTACTGTTTGTATGCATATGCAACTTTATTACGCATACAATATTCATTGTTTACTGTAATAGTATATTAACTTTTTAATAGCCTCATTTTTACTCGCAGATTTATGAAGTAGATTTTAATTAAGGACTAAATTAAATAAGGTATAAACTTTGTAGAATGAGAATAACAAATGATAAGTGTCATCGAATTGTTCATATGATGGAAACGTGATGAAGTGTGCAGCTTCTTAGAAAAAACTACAAGAAAACATGTCTAACTTGGGAACCCAAATTAGTTTTTACAAGTTTTACTCATTAAAACTTGATATCACAAGTCTCATGATTAAGCTAGAGTGGTGCAAAGTTTTAGAAGAAGTAACTATTCTAAAATCTACAGAAAACAAGACTAAAAATAAGTACTACAATTAACCAGGTTTCAATTTCTAGAATTTAAACGTACACTACAGAAGAAAACTCAAGAATAATAGTGACAACATCAAATATCTACATTTCCATTCATGCAGTAATCTCACCTGTTATACATCTCTTGTAGTATTCTGTGCTGTTTGATCGTGATCGCGGCCTCCCACACATCGTTCTGTATACCAGGCAGACCCTGGAGAATGTGCTAGTGTCCATTAAATTTATAACTCCCAATTGTAATTGAAAATATCGAGACTATTGTTTGTTTAGCTTCATTATCAAGGCTGTTATGCCTGTTAATTATTATTACTAATTAATGGTAATTATATGGTTCAAATAATGTTTGTTTTCATATTTTTTTATGTAGGCTTATAAGTGTTGATGTTAAATAGAGCATAAAAAGTAACTAAATATGAGTGTAGTGGGTTATATTTCACTCCTATTAATTATTCGTTTATCTGTTGTGTAAACAACGTGATCATTTATAAATATGAAGCTTAATTTCTTATCATCATTTCTTTGTACTGATAACTAAGTTATTAAATAACTAATTTGGGTAATGATAAATTGGGATTCAGGTTATGTAGTGTTTGGTTCGCTTACGAGACGGGAGGGCTGCGGCGGGCTGACGGGCGCTCCGCCCTCGCGCGACGTGCTGGGCCCCGCGGCCGCCCTCTCGCCCTCCCTAGTTATCTGAATGTGGGTCGTAGGCCTGTCGACAAACGATATATACGCTTACTAACCGACTTCAAAAAAGGAGGTACTCAATTGGACTGTATTTCTTTTTATGTTTGTTGCCACGTAACTTTTGAGTAAGTGAACCGATTTTGACATATTTTTTTATTTGGTTTTGGCCATTTGATCAGGTTCTGACTGTAGGATGCATAAGAAAACTAATATAAAACTTATTTTGAAGTCGGTTTTTATCTCACCATAATATATATAAATATATCTAGAACATGTATTGTATGTAACCTGCATCGCGCTACATCTACATTTGGTAACCGATTTTAAGAGGAAAGGGTTCTCAATTCTTCGTTATGTTTATTGACACGATAAATCCGGCAAACCTCAGAGTTGGTCTTATGTAACTATGTATAAGCAGTATGATTGTGTCTTGAAGACAACATTTTAATACCAAAACGGCTTCTGGCTTTTCGAAGTATGAATTTAACCAAATCTCTATAGGAATTTTGGGAGTGGACAAAAATATTGGGGTCGGCTTCAAGGTATTTAAAAAGCTTGTTTATCAGACCGCTACAATCTAGGTAAATACTAAACGAAAAAAAAAAACCAAAATTTCATAACAATTAATTAATTATAGGCTTATTTTTTGAAATTTAGTTTCTTTTTTGCGTAAAGCGGAACTTCAGTTTTATGGTTACCCTTGGCCATGAAGTGTTAATTAATTAGTAACTAATACATGCATTACCATAAATTAGACTAATAGGTATAAGCTAGAGTTAATTAGATCATTACAGATCGTATTCTAGATAAATTAATTACCATTTAACACCTCACCTCACACATAATTAAGTTATGTTTTTATTTCAGTTTCCGGCGACGTTTTAGGCTTGCAAAAATAATTAATTGAGTTTTCACATTTTGTTACCAATTTTCAGAATGTACGAATTAATTTAACTTGATTTTTACTGATCGGTCAAAATTAACCCGCCAAAAAAATATATCATGACATGTCTGTATGTGGTATCGTAGCTCCTAAGCAAATGGATCAATAATGTGTTGTATTACTTGGATTTACTTGTTTGAAAACTGACGTGATAACATATCTACCTACCACTTAAAAACTGTTATTACTGCATAGCAAAGTTAGTAAAATTATTATAGCCCAAGTGGTTAAAGTTGCAAGCATGATCGGACGGCACAAAAACCATGAAACGTGACAAGCATACTTGATACCGGAGGCTTTACCTTACAATATCTTACAAACTCTACACTACCTAATTCGCTAAAAAACTTAGCAATTAACTGGCTTGTAAAGCTTCACAGTTTTTTCAAGCATTAGCGTATACGATAAAACGCACCATCAAGTTGGTCAAGTAGATGCTTGACAATCGCATCAAAAGTAGTAGACGAGCAATTGCTTGACATCGTCAATTGTTTACCGGTAAGTAGGTACAATAAGGCCTTTGCCTTGAGAGGATATTGACTGGAAATGATAATGACTTACACAGGGTGTAGAGTTATGGGTCGCGGCACGCGATACACACGGCGGGAACGTCTATAGGGCGCGCGCCTGCCTCGCCCCGTGGGTGACGTGTCCCGCGTGTCCTTCTCGCCCGGCGCGAAGATAGGCTGGATGTCGTGGATACACGTCCACTGTAGAAGGGATAGAACATGTTAGGTACTTCTATATGTAGACTCCTGTGAACATGACACCTGCATAGGTGTTGAAACGTCAGAAACAAAAACCTGTACCGCGATAAAATTCGTAAAAAGTTGATTTATTTCAATAGCACATACGTTATTTCTGAATATGCAATTTACAATTTAGTCTATTCTTAGTAAGTAGAAGAGTAACTTTAATACAAGAGCAACTCTGTTAGTCCGATTGATGATTTTACAGCTGAAATGCTGAACCGATTGTGATGAAATTTAGTATGATTAGTTAATTTGAACTCAAAGAAAAGAAAAGGAGAAAGGAAGAAAGAAAAGGGGTGATTTTAAAGTTCGTGCGGACGAAATCGTGAACCTGAGCAGCATAGTCACATAAAACAGAAAGCTGCAGAAGTACATGAAAGCATCTTACCTCTGATTTATCATCATGACTGATATTCCGACTTAACGCACTCCATCCTTGGGGATGAATCTGTAAAAAAAAAACATATATAATACACAACATTCAGATAACGTAATTATTAATTACCACCGAAAAATGCAGTCTAAAGCAACATTATTGATGTAAACAAACATTCAATGTCACAAAAATAAATAAGTTTAATATAAAAGTAAAAGTGTAGTACAATAGTATACCTGCAGAGCGCTGACGACCTCCGCGTCGTTCCCTTCCGGGAAGTCCGACACGAACTCGACGCGGTTCTCCCGGTTCTTGGGGTCGAAGAGATGGTCGTACATGGCGGCTACCGGTATCATCTGGTGGCTCATCTGCATTAACCGGTATAGGTTTGGCTGGAAAAAGGATATTTCTTAGGCTCATGTCATATCATCTCCATCCGGCTCCGGCTACCAGTCTTACCGGATTCAGCTGAATACCGTATTTTACAAGGATCGACTGCCTATCTGACCTCCATGACCCATTTTACTGGGAAACTCATGTGAAAAGTGCTAAATAAAAGGAACTAAAGGTGAAAGAACTTTGTCATAAAAAACGCTTGACTTAAGGGCAGTTAGTGAAGTGTTTTAAGGGTGAAGGCAAGCCTCATTTTCAGCATTTAAGGCACTGTAAGACCACAATATTTACATATATTAATGCCATAGAAATAGAGTTTGTTTGTTAGATGCAAACAATCAATTTACAGAAAGTAAAAGAAATTCTTAATATCATTATTATGGATATCATATTATACATCAATAGACTTTGTATAGAAGCACTCTACTTAAGGTAAATAATTAAATAAAAACCTATTTCTGTAGCTGCATTCACTACAGTGACCTTTCATGTATTAATAACTAATGAAGGTGAAACCCACCGATCAATGTTTCTATGGAAAGCTCCGATACTTATACTTAAACACAAGATGAACAACTTTCATACAACTTACCTTGAATCCATGTAAGTCTGAAGCCAAAGTAGCTAGGTTCAAGTCATGTATGATGACAATGAGCCCGCCCGTCGTGCACAACACCATTTGCTTAGCATCCGGAGACAGCCGACATCTCATCAGACTGGACGTGTGAAACACTCTTTGGTAAACCAGATTGTACTCAGTATAAGAGTTTATATCCCATGTGTATATACTACCGTCTAAACCAGATGTAACAAGGAGTTTGTCTTTCACTGAAAATTCTATGTTCTTCACCCATTTTGAGTGGCCGAGTAAAACCCGTATTTTTTTCTTGAGATTTCTTACGTCCCACAAGGCTATAGTTGTGTCATCTGAGCATGTTGCAAACATTCGTGCATCCAGGAATCTGCAAGGTATCGTATCATGTAGTGTTTTATTTATATTTATTTTTCTTTGCATCTAATAAACGATTTTAAAATATTTTAGTTAGCTGTAGTTTGGTAAATTATGTTGGTTCTTTTTTATTGGTATGTTAGGTTTGTTTATCTAATACATTGTGCTCATCATCAATCATCAAGCTGCAAATATAGTTTTATATTGCCAATCCACTAGCCTATATGAATTAATAGATAATGTATGGGAACTGGCCAGTCTTGACACTAAATTCAGAATTTATGACAACATTATATTTTACATCAGGTCTACTATCAAAAATACTGGCTGTTTACAAAACAATGTCAACACTATTATATTTCAGAATATAATATAGGATTTTAAAGCCAGTAAAAACAAGAACCTTTACATATAACAGTTTTAAGATCAGTCCCAATCAGTCTTGATGGATAAATTACATTATCACCCCAGGCCCAGGCATCTACATGCACTGTATTGGTGTAGATGCACATCTAAGCAATATACAATGTATAGCACTACTGAATAATACTCACTTGACACAGTTAACACAATCCGAGTGAGCACCATTAACTGAATGTATCCTTTCGTGCGTGAGGGGATCAAATATCTGAATTGATTTCTTTTCACATGCAGCTACAAGTAATGTCCTGGAACAAATGTTTTGGTTTAAACACAAGTCAAATATTGACGAATTTTGTATTAGATCTATAACATTAACATACACATAGAGTGATATAGATAAAGAGTAACATTCTAATTGATTTAAAATTGTTTTAAGCTCAAGTTGAACATAGATCACAGTCAGTAAAAAAAATATAAAGGCAATTTATGTTATCACTTAAATTATTCAGTCATTGATAAGACTTTACAAATGGCAACATAATAATTCTGTCGCCGCTTGAGTGTGGTGTCTTTTACATGATAATTAGCTAGTCTGCTGTATAGCTTAGAAAGGTACTGACGCAGATCGTGCTGAAGGCTAACGTGCAATTATTAATATACGCACACTTACCCTTCCGGGGAAAATTCAAGGTTGAAGATGCCTCCAGTCGGAGGAGTCTTGTCCCTGTCTGAATCCCAAGAAGCGATCGGCTTCATGCCACAGTATAAACTCTTCGCCATCGCATCGCTCGATCCGATACTAGTATTATATCCCATTTCCCTTTCGCGCATTCGATATGGGTTAAATGCCGAGTATTTCGCCATGTATAGCAAATTGTCTTTGTTAATGTTACCCATCTTGGAATATTTATTTATGACACAAACGATGAACACGGTACGAAGGATTAAGTACACGACATTTCATGGAAATAAATGCAACCGTTTATTGAACACTACATCATTTTTTATACTAATAATTGGGTGGCAGAAACCCTTTAAAATCACAAACTCAATTCTGATAGGCCATCATTCGATTTGTTTGACAGGCACCAATGCAGACCACAGACCGAATAAAAGAATAGACGGAGACTACTCCAAAAGAGTATATAAACACTTCGTTTTAACTAGTACTGCACTCTGTGGATTTTTCCTATTGCCATAACTGAAAATCAGCTTAGCAGTTTTTTTATAAGAGCATTCAACGAAATTGATTTAGGTATCAAAGCTACTTAATAATTTTGCGTACTATATTTCAATATTAGTACGCAAATTTTAAATTTCCAATTTTATGATTTTCAAAATGATAAATGCAATTTTTTCGGTTCTTTTCTAAGTTTTAAAAATTGCTTGAACCTTGTGTATTTTAATTGACCATCTGAATTTATACAATTATATTGAATTACTATATTTTTATGAAAATAAAAATACTTTTATTATTAAATAGTTTTTGCTACGTTCAAACAATTTATAGCTGCTCAGTAGCTATTTGACAGTCACCTGACATTTTTGACAAGTTTGCCTGTGGCCATATACAAAAGGATTTTGTTATCAAATTTTCTTGTGATTACATCAATAACATACGTGTACCTCTGCCTGTTCGTTGCGTCATATTAATTATCATACAGCCAGTTACTCCGACCTGTTGTGTATTTGGTTAAACATGGCAGAAATCAGTGAGAAGTACAACACAAAATGTCCTGGTGTCAAACGTCTCATGAGAGAGGCCATGGAGTTGGCGGAGGCCACTGAAGAGTATTGTGCGCGCCCCTTGGAGGACAACCTTTTTGAATGGCATTTCACCGTGCAGGGTCCGAAAGGAACCGACTTCGAGGGTGGTATTTACCACGGTAGAATATTACTACCAAAAGAATATCCAATGCATCCGCCTCACATCATACTTTTGACGCCAAACGGACGATTCGAGGTAAACAAAAAAATTTGCCTATCCATTTCCGGGCATCATCCTGAGACTTGGCAACCGTCATGGTCGATTAGAACTGCCCTTTTGGCACTGATTGCTTTCATGCCCACCCCTGCTGAAGGTACAATCGGTTCCCTCGACTACTCGCCGGCTGAGCGGAAAATGCTCGCCAAGAAATCAGTTAGCTGGGCCTGCTCTCAATGTGGTGAGATATCAGCTCTGCTGTCATCAACTACAGCAGCTAAGCCTATCACAGAAGAAGAGAAAACAGTGTTAAATCAGATTGCATTTAAAGCTGAAGATGAGCAGACTGCTAAGCCTCCTGAGGAGCCAGCCCACACCCAGGAGCCTGAGCCACAGGTGCTGGAGTCCTCAGAGCCCACCAACAGTTTCTTAGATCAGCTGACAGAGATACTAGTAGCCCTGCTGGTGGGTGCAGTTGGCATATTCATTTACAGGCGTTGGAATGCACACTTCCCAACATCTGAGACCGAGCTGTAATTCATATCTGAGTTTGACTTTAGGGCCTAAGAATAATTTTGAAGTATTCTCAAGTGATTGCAGTGATGCAATGCATCCTCATCATTTGTAAGAGATCATATTTCAAATTGTGGTGTTCACTCAATTAGGATTCATTATACATATTATGATTTTCCTTTCTTATAAACCATTTTGATATGATTTGATTTGTCAATTGTGCCTTAAGAATAAGGATATAATACTTATAAGGCGTCCAGATGCCTCTCTAAGAGAAAACAAAATGACATCACTCTATTGTTTTGTGATTACTCATATATTATTATCTTCTAGTTGTTTATTTTGTTTAAGTTATTTATTTTTAAATACCAGAATACATGATGCTGCAGAGTAATATAGCATTTCAATAGTTACAAAGTAACATTGAACAAAAGAAAGGATTTGTGAGATGAATATGTATTAATTATAACTTGACATTTATTTGTCAACAGTTTAATTATCTTGCCAAAGATTGTGAAATGATCTTTTAAAACCTGTGATCTGTGTGTAACCTATGTGACCTACTTTACAAGTCCTTTCATGAATTGATAACATAAAGAGCATGTTGAACACAGAAAAACATGCTATACAGCAAATGGGTTTTTAGTTTTGCAGAAGTGGATATGTTTAATATGGTCATGTGGATTGACTCACTTCAACATCTTGCAAAGTTAACTTGTTTAGGTCAATGCCAAATTTTAAAATATGCAAGTAATATTATTATATGAATATATTTTTCATTCTTTACACTTCTGACATGAACACAAGGACATGTAAATGTCTTAGTTTAATTTCCACTTTAAATCAATAACACATAATTGAAACAGAATATTGTTTAAAGTAGTATAAATTATAATGCACTGTTTTGATATCACATATTTTACTGAATCTTCAATGGTATTCTCTAAATTCCTAATAAATGTATGAACTACATTATGTATTCAATATTATTATTACACTCTGTAATAAGTTTATCAATTTGTAAGTTATATTGCACCATCTTGTGTATAGTTTAGTACACTAGTATTGAGTACAGGTTCTGATCTGTGCTGGTAACATTCCAAGAGCTTAGCTGTTATTACAATAATCTTTTGGAATCAATATTGTATTAACATTAATATTCTTAATAAGTAAAATTATTGTAGTGATAAAGTTTGTCTGTATAAATATATTGTGTGTAAATTAGTTGTAACATTGCTTTCAAAATACTGCTCTGCATTGTTTGACTAAAATAAACTTTGTAAGTTCACTACATCAATGGTGTAATAATTTTTTTGATTCTATGACCCAACCTGATGCCACTCTATGATCCTGTCCTTGTGATCCTCTGGCTGATACACTTTTAGATTTCTGTTAATTTTCCAATACTAAATAAAAAATTGATTAAGCAAAATAAAGACTCTAAACATAAAAAATAAGTACATACTTTGAAAACAAAACAGCATTTCAATTTAAAATTTATTTATTTAAGACATTATACCAAGATACATCTAGAAAATAGCTTACATAAGAAGAATTTGGGTGCTATCAATTCCTTCACCACTGTGTGCCTCCAGTTTAACACTGGGTGAGAAAGGTGATGTGTTTGTGACCAGAATTATATTAAATCAGCGACATTCATTGGCATCTCATCAATCTGGGTAGAGTAGTACTGTTCAATATCTCTGAGGATCCTGATGTCGTCGGATTTGACGAAGTTGATGGCGACACCCTTGCGGCCGAAACGACCTGACCTGCCGATCCTGTGGATGTACAACTCACGGTTGTTGGGCAGGTCGTAGTTGATAACTAGGGATACTTGCTGCACGTCGATACCTCGCGCCCAAACGTCGGTTGTGATAAGGACACGGCTGTAAAATAGAAACATATTATTATATGTAAAACAAATCTATTATTAGTTATCTAGTCTATTGCAAAGTAAAATAAGTATGTATGACAAGTTTTATAAAGTATATTTTTAAATCTATGATCATTTTTAAATGTTTTGAATAAAAACAACAGTCTCATAAACCTAGAACATGCTATCAGAATTCTTATTTAATATAACATTACATACAAACTAATTAATGAGCTAAGCATACCTTTGACCAGATCGGAACTCCTTCATAATATTGTCTCTTTCCTTCTGTGGCATGTCTCCGTGCATTGAGCTGACTGTGAAGTTAGCTTCCTGCATCTTCTGTGTAAGCCAGTCCACCTTTCTCTTGGTGTTGCAGAAGATGACTGCCTGAGTGATGGTCAGTGTGTCGTACAGGTCACACAGGGTGTCAAATTTCCACTCCTCACGCTCGACGGCAACAAAGAACTGCTTGATTCCTTCTAGTGTCAACTCATCACTGGAAACATAAACTTACGACATGTTATTTTAGGA
The DNA here is from genome assembly GCA_905146925.1 of Autographa gamma. Classification (NCBI taxonomy): domain Eukaryota; kingdom Metazoa; phylum Arthropoda; class Insecta; order Lepidoptera; family Noctuidae; genus Autographa; species Autographa gamma. Next base: position 3,107,034 of record LR989868.1, on the reverse strand, counting down.
ATACAAACATAAATACATCTGATATACATACAGCAAATCTCTGGTTTGAAAAAACTTGTAAGTTAACTAAATTCTCTAGGGGAAAATGAGGTCTTACCGTTTTACCAAGATCCTAATAGGATCAGTCATGAATTTTGAGGTCATTTCCAGAATCTCGTGGGGCAGTGTGGCGGAAATAAGCACCACCTGTGTTGCTGGTGGTAGGTAACGGTACACATCATAGATCTGCTCCTTGAAACCCTTGTTCAACATCTCATCAGCTTCATCAAGAACCAGCATTTTTATAGACCTTGTCCTCAACACACGTCTCCTGATCATGTCTGGAAGTACATATAAAGGTAAGTTTATTGACATTCAAGGTGGTTAGCATATTTTTTTAACTTTTTAATAAGACTTACCAAATACTCTGCCAGGTGTACCAGATACAACGTGTTGACCATAATCCAACTTCCTGATGTCTTCACCGAGGTTGGTGCCTCCAATACAGGCATGGCACTGTACATTCATGAAATCACCCAGAGCCAATATAACTTTCTGAATCTGAGTAGCCAACTCGCGTGTTGGGGATAGTACTAGGACTTGGGTCTCGCGTAATGTGGTATCCAAAGACTGTAATATGGAAATCGAAAATGTTGCAGTTTTACCGGTACCGGACTGAGCTTGTGCAATAACATCTCTACCCTTCACGATTGGTAATATGCTTCTCTGTTGGATTGCGGACGGCTTTTCGAATCCTGAAAAAATGTGAAAGTAGGTAAAGTATGAAAATCGGTCGAACAGCGGAAATCAACATCGGAAATAGTTGAAATCTTATTGACATAGGCAGGTTAGGGTAATAAGGCGATATTTACCATAGGTATATATTCCACGAAGCAATTCGTCACGTAATCCCATAGAATCAAAAGTGGGAATAACTTCCACATCTTCGCTTGTGTCGAATTCAACATTCGACAAATCCTCCGATATTATTTTTCGATTATACGAAACTTCTGATGCAGTCATTTTGATTCAGTTATTTACCGATGTAGATAAACTTTTTTAACATCAATACACAGTGAAATCACCAAAATATTTTGTTGAAATCAACGAGGCGAAGACGATGCACGCAAACAATGTAGTGTGGTAGTGTGTCAATTTCTGTGAAGTGCGGACTGTGAGTATCTTTATCCCTCTCTAATATGATACAACAAAAAGAGAAGCAAATACAAAATTAAAACAAAATAAGCCAACCACCAACATGGCCGCTGAAATTATGTGACGCCTACAGAGTAAATATCTATAACAGATAACATAATCAAAGGATGTAATTTATAGAAAATATTACCTATTTCGTACAAGCTTCGTACACTTGAAAATATGCCATGGGAAGAAGCTATTCTTGCACCTCCCATTTTCTTTCATTATTTTCTGTAAAAGTGATTTCGTATAAAATTAATGTTAATTTTATTTTTTTAAATAGTTAAGCACATAAATTATATATGTCTCTTGTAACCTTAAGTTCATATTCATAAATTATAACTATTCCAGTGGTAAAGATTATCTTTCACATATATAAAAACGACGTTATTGTAGTTTCAACTTATTTCTTAATGATTTTATTATGAAATGAACATGTGTTTTGTTCGTGTTCAACTTACAAACTAAACGCATTTAACAACGCATTCGGACCATTCGGATTTCAAGTTTGTATTTGTGGTCAAAAGAACGATCATATTTGATTTTGAACGAATCAAAATGGATGCTGGGTGTGAATGAACTATGTACTGAAAAACGAACAGCTTTTTATCGAGTTGTGTCGTGGGCCCGATTATAATTGGGAATCCGGCGTCGCGATTTTGTTTAGGATTTATTTAGGCAGTGACAAACCAAAAGTGATATATGATACAGGATCGACCGTAATATCGTTTAATTCAGAAGTCACCGTGTCGGTAATGTGTTTATACGAAAGATTCGGTGGAGCCCACAATCCGCAGGTGGCATTAGGATGAGGACTTTGACGGATAAATTGTATGTCGATCCGTATTCGCGAGTGTTTGATGCGACGTCGATCCCCAGTCTTGGTGCGACATGGCGAGACGGTTCGGACTAAAGTGTCGCTCGCGTGATGTATGAGCGGTCAGACATGAAATGCATATACAGGAAGGAACAAACACAACTCTGACAACATGTACCAAAATGACAGAGGAAGTAGACAGAAGACATGGCGTGAATGGTAACAGCAGTAGTAAGGGTACTGGTGAAGATGTTCCTGTGAACAGTTCAGCTCTCACTGCTACTGGTGGGAGGCTTAAATTCTTTAAAGGTGGGTGTCTACTTGTTATGTAGTCTTATTGACGACGATAAGGCTGAATCATAGGAGTCAGGTCAATACTTATTATGGCACTCACTGGTCCGGTTAGTGTGTTGAGAAAAACTAGAAAGTCATTCATGCTCTGATAAGCCTACATAAGCACATTTGCCTGAGCCATTGCCAATTGTCTGAGCACAGCTTCTGTGCTATTGTTGTGAGTTTCGTAAGGAGCTGTGGCCACCCTAGCGGAAACAATCAACTATTTAAAATGTCTTGGTGAATTATTAGTACTGTTGTACTAGCAGTTCAATGTGACTGTGAAAACATAAGATAATGACATTGCTTGCAATATAAACTAATATGTAAAATAGTATTTGTATAGAACACCTGTTTTACATATGAATGAGAAATTCCTTACAAATTCTTATTTGACAGGTATTTTAGTGTCAATGTAACTTGTTTTTTGCTACTTAACATAATATGCACAAGATAAGTACATGACAAGATCTTGATATCTTGTAAACAATCATAAAGTTTATAAATGCTTGCAATTACTTCTTGAGGCCTTTTTTATTTTGATTTGATTAATAGTTCAAAAGAACTGCGTTACATTGCAACTGAGTATAGAGTGTTTGAACATTTAAACTCTTCATTTATTTCTCATAAAGAATATATTTTTTATTTTTGTATAATTACATGACACCTTGTTGTAGGCAATCATGAGACTAATGACTAAGTCAAATCATAACTCATAAATGTTGTATGAGATGATCATGTGTTTCACAAACTGGTGATAAATCTCTATACAATTAATTACTCTAGCCTTGTAGTGGTCTGCGTCAGGTGGCTTATTGACAAGTGCTAGATAACTTTACAAACATAACAATGTAAACATTATGTTATATATTTAATGAGAAATCATTCAACTAAACATGTTATGGGATTATACAATCAGTTGAACTCTGTACCAAATCTGTAGCATGGTAGATCTACAAAGGTACTGATAAAACTGGAGAGAAACCAGAAAAATAAGTCAAATTGTTCTTATATGTACTATATTACCCTCAATACGTTTTTATTTATCTGTATGTACAATGTATTGAACAACTGTGATTATTTTTATCAATAACAAACATAAATCAGGGCTTAGTTAAGTAATTAACATAAGTGTTAGTGTCTGGTGTGATAGATACTTGTGTATCTATCAAACATATGGACAAGTTTCTTATTGAAACGGTATCGAATATTAAATTTCATGCTCATAACACCCTAAACTGTATTTTCAGTTACATAACCAACATTGAATGAATACATAAGACATTTAAATAAATAGCAAGGGAAAGGAGTAAGTAGCACAAAACATGTATGTGTTGTATTTGCAGATGGAAAGTTTATTCTGGAGCTGGTGCGTGGATGCGCGCGTGAGGGCGAGCGCGCGGGCTGGGTGTCGGTGCCACGCAAGACGTTCTGGCCGCCCGCCGCCGCGCCGCCCACGCCGCCCGCGGCCGCGCACCCGCCCTCCGCCTCGCTCTCCGTGTCCGACGACAACAGCTCCGTGCAGTCCTCGCCCTGGCAGCGGGATCACTGCTGGAAGCAAACCGCTCCGCGCAGAAATATTTCCAAAGAGTTAGCCATGTACTATTGCAGACCGAGCACGCTTCACACCGCCGCGATAGAGGTGGCCAGCCGCCTCAAGCGGAGGAGACCGTACGACACCTCCCACCAGGATGGATTAGTCAACGGCAGCAGTTCCAAGAGAACTCTGACCAATGGAGTTTGCGACAAGAAGAACGGCGACGTCGGCTCGCCGGAGAACAGGAGTAGTCGGAGTGAGGACGTGGTCGACGGCGCGCCTAAAGCCAAGACCACCTCTGACGACGATCGGTGGACGGAATACGACCGAGAGAAATACTATCATATGAAACTAAAGAAACCGTATCAGTATCGTAAATTAAGGGTGTATAAAAAGACAAGGCCGCCGATAAGACGTAAGGAGTTGACCAAAACTGTAAACAAACTCCGAGAGAGAATCTCTTCGCTGCCAGCGCCAGTTAATGCTAAGTTAGCGAATTGCAGGCAAGAGCACATGATGGTGTCACCGAGGAAACGCATCCTCAGGGAACTAGAACGAGTGAGCCTCGAGGATCAGGGCATGAAGCGACGTGCGAAGACCGTGCCCGCGCTCAGCACGGCGTCGTATCCGCCGTCGCCGGGGCCTAGCCACACAGCGCACAAGCCGGCTGTTGAGACGCCTGCTCGCCCACATAACGGAAACGTTCAACGGAAAGAACAGCCCGTCTCTAAGAACGTGAGCAGCTACAGTATACACTCGCTCTTGAGCATGCCGGACGACAGCCCGACGCGGAGGTCGCCGGAGCCAAAGCGATCTCCGCATTCGCACCCGCCCTCACTGAAGACTGAGTCACCTTCGAGCGTGAACTCGCCGGATTTGAGCCCCAGCCCGGACAACTACCGCTACCGGTATTCGGCGCTGATGGGCTCGCCGGGGCCGGGCGGGCTGGCGCGCGACTCGCCCACGCCGCCGCCGGAGCTGGCGCGCTACCGCGGCGCGTACGGCGCGCCGGCCTCGCCGTACGGCGTGCGCGCGTGGGGCGGCGCGGCGGCGGGCGCGCAGTACCGCGGCTCGCCGGCGCGCGACGACTGGGCGCGCGACGTGCCCTACATGTACCCGTACTCGTACGTGGGCCCGCACCTGTACCGCTCGGCGCCGCCGCTGTGGCTGCAGTACCCCATGTCGCCCGGCGTGCCGCCCGGGCCCTGGGCGCCGCTCGCCATGCCGCTCGCCAACGACCACATACCTAAGGATGAACCCACTTCAGGTGACTATGCTTCACTTTTTATGAAAAAGATAAGTCTTTAATTTATGAAACAGTATGCGCTGTATCAATCTTGCTATTTTTGCAAGACGTTTTAGGCATAAATTGCTTGATTCACGATTTCTTGATTGACGATGAAAATATACTAACGTAAACATACGTCGATCATATTATATCGTACTAGTTTTGTGTTAATGTTACCTTCACTTGTTTAGGATGATCTAAATAAAAAGAAATAGAAATAGTGGCCTATCGTAATAGACATTATTTACATTTCCAGATTTGCCGCTCAATTTGTCGAAACACTGAGATTCAACGGCGCTGGCGCAAGTCTGACACGTGAGACTGAACACACAAACAAACATTGTTTTAATAAATTCGGTCAATTTCGCTTCGTCGTGCGTGACACGTACACCGCGCACGGCCACGCCATGTGCAAACCTTTCACGTGCGCTATATATGTATCATGTCGACGCGATCTAAGACTTTAAATCGATGTAGCGTATAAGCGAGTCAGCAATAACATGTCAGTATGATGTATATGAATGATACACGTAGAAGACAAGTCGGACAGGAGGCTTGTGGTGTCATGTCGTCAATAAAATTGTCCTATGCACATTCCACTGTCACTACGATTGGCGCGTGAAAAAGTCCAAAAACTAGATCCCACCTAACCAGCGTTTGTGATCGCGCTGTTGCGATTATTATATATATTGTAACTGTAGCAAATTTGTTTTGCAAGCTCGCAAAAATATTTTTGTATAGATTGTGGTTTTCCGACTGAGCACTCCGTTCGGGATCTATTTACAAACTAATGTATATTACACTGAAATATTATATTTTAGTATAGATGTATGTATGCAGAGTCATGTGTGTATTTTCATACGAAATATTTGTACTGCGAGTTAAATATTTTAATATTGGCTATTATTTTAGGGTAAGGTTCTAAGATGATCTAAATAAACAAAATACAGTTATCAATTGTTAAATTCAGTGCCTTGAAAGAAATAAAGATATTATGATCATATTTATAAACAAAAGTATTATGACAAATGTTGGCTTCGTCCAAATTTACATTACATACATAGGTACTGCTATATATTCATATAAATAAAGTTTTATACAATATAATATTTCTAAACTCCTGTTCCTTGTTCATTTGCAAAATTCCATATGTTTATGTTCGATCTCATTATTTAATTTAGAAAATAAAATGAGGTAAAGACTACAGTTTTGGGAACAAATTTGGATGTGTGTTTAAGTAACATGTATAAAAATAAGAGACATTGTATATAATTTGTGAATGGTGTATTATTGATGGAAGTTCGGGGCGTAGATATAACAGAGCATTAATCGTTTACGACTTATCAGTAAGGAGTTTATTACCTTCAAATAATTATTGTAATTGTACAGTATTTTTATAACGAGTATTTTATAATGTTTATGTTGATGACGGGAGTCTGTCTTGTAGCGGGCGTATCGAGTGCGAGGCAGTGCGGCGCCGCGCTCGCCTCGCCGCGCTTTGAGATTAAAACGTAGAGCTAGATTTACTGCAATTTTAGTTGAAGTATGGGGTTATGTATTATAAGAACAGTTAAATGACGGTAAGGGACTGACTTCTGATGTAATATTATCATTAATGGAACTGTATAAAATAGTTATATAATCGAAGGCCTACTGTAACGATTGTGTTGTCCTCCAACTAAGTTGACTTAGTGTAAATGTAGCTATAATACATCCTGCTCAATTTAACTCTTGAGGGAATAGAGGGAACAACTTTATTTCAATGTTGTAGTGGCCGCGGGAGGTAGCTGTATTTTTTATGTTAAAAATTGTGTGTTGTTATATAGAAATGATTGAGTACATGCTATCCACTCGTCCATTATTTTAAACTCAGATATCTTACGCCGTGGGTTGTGTGTACTCGACAATTGTTTAAATTACTTTCTACTTGTCGTTACAACAATAACAAGATTCCATATCGAGGCATGGTGGTAATGTTTCGATGTCTATGCATTTTTCTATCATCTCATTGCCTCTTGTTACATGGTCCAAAGTCCAAAAAATCTTTTTATTTTATCCATAGTGCTTCCGCTAAATGTGTAACTTTATACCGATACTTTACAAACAAATATAAAATACTAACATAACTTCTTTGACAGATGAAGGAATAATAGTATTACATAAACATGTTTATTACTAAAATGAATGTTTTGTTTACTATTCCCGGCGGTAACATGTGATGGTAACATGCTGTTCGCCACCGATAGCTAATAAGAACGAGAGAACAGTCAAGTACATTTAAGTGCCATTTGACAACGCGACAACTCTATTGAGGACATTCACTTTTTGTGGCCGAAGTGAAAACTTCGCTGTTGGATTTATTAATGCTATATTATATTTAAATAACTTCACAGCCTCGCTAGCGGCTATATCGCTAGAGCCACGACTGTGCGCCTCCTCATTGGTGTTGTCGGTCACAAGCTTTTATTTAAGTATATGTTTATATGGGTTCATAGAAAATGCAGACTTCTCCCAACTACAACATTGTTTTACCGCTGTTTTAAGCAATTGCTAAAATATTTTTCTACGCGAATATGTAACACAAACTTGAAGTATGTGATAGTGCTTTCAAAATAAGTGAGACGCAACATGCAGGTGTCTTAAAATCCCCCTAAATCATATTTATCATACCGAGAAATAGTTATTATCCATTTATATTAAGATGTAGTTATTACTCGAATAAATATAACTTTTTAAAAATTGCTTTTTTCTTTGTCGATCCTACGACACCTCTACCTTAATTATTGTTATAGAACGACCACAAAGCGCCTCAATTCAGCTACTAATTATGAGTTGCTTGACCGAAGGACCCGCTTCATTTGGTCATTTTTACGATAATTTGCAATCTGCTACCATGTCATAACGATCATTGTTTTCGAGTTCAATGAGATTTTGTTGTAAGCATAACTTAGTACGAAAATTAGGCACAATAACAAGTACAATGACAGACCACTGACATGCATTCAAAATAGCTGAATCGAGGCCCTGAACAGGGGAGCTCCTGTTTAGAGCATTCAGCTATTTTATATAATTACGTATGTAACGTATGGCTACCCTACCAAGCTTTATCGTAGCTCTACGATAAAGCCTGGTAGCCATACGTTACATACAAAATTATATGACTCAGAATAAATCTAGCCAGACGAAGTGACGGCAGGTGGACTAAGGTGGTGACAGAATGGTGGCCAAGGCATGGCAAAAGAAGCGTCGGTCGTCCGGGAGCAAGATGGGTCGACGACATAATTAAAGTCTCGGGTCGAATCTGGACGACGCTGGCACAGGACCGTAAAATATAGCACGAAAAAGGGGAGGCCTATGCCCAGCAGTGGGAGGAAAAAGGCTGTGGATGATGATGATGAATGTATCCATTATCCCCGATACTACTATTACACATTGGGCTCTACAAAAAGATAGCATATTTTTTTTTATTGATCTGGAAATCCCTAGTTTTCATTTATTACCTACATAGTATAATGTTGCTAGTGTTATGAACTGATGAGGCAAGACAACAACGAGTACGAAGCCTCACCAATAAGCACTTCATCAGTGATGCTGATCGTACAAGTGCCTTTTATAATTAACCTGCGACTGAATTGATTATTATTATTTTTCAGATTATTCTGTTCTTGAAGATAAACTTCATTTGTTAACAAGGTGTTAGTGAAAATAAGTGGGTTCCTCTTTTCCCAAGTTTGGGTTTGAGGCATTTGGGGCATAGCTTAACTGTACACCTTGCTCAAATGGTGACCTTAGCAACTGGTGCACTTCTCATATGGCACACTTCGCAACCGGTGCACTTTTTAAGATGAGTGAATATTGGAAAAATGGTCTAAAAATTAAAGAATCTTTGGTTCTGCATCAAATAATCTATCAACAAAATAATTTTAAATTAAGTAACTCTACATAATCACTTCCCAATTTTTTTAGGCACAACTTGTACGTCATGTTTGTACACAAATTGAAAATAGAGAGCAAGTATTGGGACAAGTGTGCGCTTAACAATTTATTTCACAATGTCAGAAAAAATGTTTGACCGAAAATATAAGATACTATTACCTACGTAAATTGGAAGACAGAAATCTAGCGGTGGAACATTTCATGAAAAAGATCACGTTACTCCAATTATTCAAGTACCTAATTTAATTTATAGCTACTTATTTAATTAATAGTAACAATTACTAAGTAAAAAGCAAAAGTTTATCTATGTTATTGATATAATATATCATGTCTTCATTTTTAACTTTTTGCTATAGGTAAATCAAATTGTTTCTTACATAATTATTGTTTTATTATTCCGATTCTTTACTTATTAAAAAAAAAAAAAATTGGGATGATGAGTTAATTTAAAATTATTTTGTTGATAGATTAGATTGTTTGATGCAGAACAATATGCAGAACCAAAGATTCTTTAATTTTTAGACCATTTTTCCAAATCTCCACTCATCTTAAAAAGTGCTCTTTTTGCGAAGCGCACCGGTTGCGAAGTGTGCCATATGAAAAGTGCACCAGTTGCTAATTTGAGCATGGTGTAAAAGTTGAGATGTGCACCAAATGCGTCAAACCCCCAAGTTTTGATAAAATATCTCTGATATGGGTCATTATCTTTAAGTGCTACCATAGGGCCGAACTGCACTGCACTGTATCCTTAGTGCCCTTTATATTGAAGGCAATCCACCGAAAATATTTTGGCCCATTAGTTAAAGTCAGTCAGGCCAGATATGATGTGTACCTAGACAATATTGTTACTTGCATAGAGGGATACAGCTTACAACGAGGCGGCGGTTATTGTTTCTAACTTTGTTGTTATTGTACAAACCATAACTTTGCTACATTGCTTTAGTTAAAATAATAGCAAGATAGTGTATGAGAGCAAAAACCAAGGAGCTCATGGCTATGCGGTCAGTCTTTTGTCCACACTGAGTTCAAAATAAAAAGAAAAAATGCTAAAATATCAAAATATATATTTTATTACTTAATTTTTTAAGTTTCATTCAGGATTTTTTATCGGTCTAAGCAGATAATATTTACATAAATTAATTTGCAACATGAAATGATGAAAACGACAGTTTGTTATTAGTAATGTGTGTATAATACTGATAAATAATTTTAATTCAGTCATTTCGTCAGTTACATGCTTAAAGTTATGAAGTGAGAGTCAAGGAATAGGGATCACATTTCATTCGGAAATCGTACATGATTCTCGAGATGTAGTTTCGAAGAAATAAAATAAAACCAACCTATTATTTCAATTTGTGCTTTATTTATGAAAAAAATTGTAAATTATCCTACAATGAATCTCCGAATGAATTAGACTTACATATCGTTTTATGTATCAAATACATTATTTTGCTCGACGCCAGATCAAACCACATAAGAACAATATAGTTTAAAATATTATCTACAGAATCCGTCCTCGGCGATTCGATTACCAAAAATACAATCTTCGTTCGGTCCGGTGCGGGCGGTGCGCGGCGGTGCGCGGTATGTACAGAGCGGCTCAGCCCAGCAGCGCCTCCATGGAGTAGGCTTGCGGCGGCGGCGGGGGCGGCGGCGGCGGCTCGCGCGCCTGCTGTCAGTCCAGGATCACCAGCTGCAGCGGCGCCGCGCCGTGCGCCGCCTTGCACGCGCCCGCCGCGCCCGCCGCCAGCGCCGCCGCGCCCGCCAGCGGCCCGCCGCGCATGGCCCGCCACGGCGCGCGCGCGCCGCGCCGCAGCTCGCCGCACGACAGGTTGCGCCGCGCCGCCCTGGGGGACCACCATACACTCTTATCAACTGTACAACTAATTATCGCAACTGCAAATACGACCAAATTTTCCTGCTCACTTCGCTTGCTACGATTGACATCTCTGCCCTGATTAGTTTATAATACCACAAGAACTAGTATAACAATATTATCATAATCACAACACAACAAAACCCCTTTACGATGTGAAGCCAAAAAATTAATGAATCCAACTGTTTATTATTTTACAACCCCTAGATTTTCATTTTTAAACCTAATCTTACCAATCCAATACCAAAAATGGGTGATATCACCTGGGTATATGATATAACCCAGGTGAACAAAGTGGAATATAGCAAATTATCAGTATTATCTGGTGATAAAACCATTTTGAAAAAAAAAAATCAATTTAAATAAGTCAATAATTACAGTGCAGTGCAAACTTAATGGCGGCTCTGAACACGAGGCGATTCGCTACGCAGTAAAAATCTTATGCGCCAGCGGGGGTGCGGGGCGAGGTACTGCGCAGCGTATAACTAACTTCAGAGTCGCCATTAACTTTGAATCCAACTGTGTTATATTGTAGCTACTAAAAAATTAAGCTCTTTCAAAAAGCATGCGTTTTTATTTAAATTATTATCTCATGTCTTTTTTCCCTAACATAGTGGCCATAGATTCCAAGGAATTGCCTTATTTGCAGAGAGAAATTCGTGGTACATAACTTCGCGCAGAGTCTCTGGTACTTACTTGGTAAACCAGCTTTTTTGACGATGTGTAGTCAATCACTGGCTGCAGCCGGGCTATACCACGTAAGAATTAATTTACATTCAAATTTAATTCTTGTACCTACATCGCAAAAACCCTAGTGTTTATTTCTTGAACAAGTCAGATCCGTTTTCTTTGGACACTTCACTTTTTCATATTTGTTTCTACCATTTAATATTTTTGCAATGTAGAGAATACTTATATTTCACTCATGCAACCACAATTTCTATAATAAACTTTTTTTTTACATTGTTGATTTTTATGGATCAAGTTCAACGAAAGCGATAGATTATGGAAAGTCAGAGATGAGTTTGAGGTCGATAAGGGGTCTAAGGGGTAATTTGGGTTGTATAAGGCAGTGTTTCGCTGGTGATGGGCAGCTGTACTCACTTGGCGTTCTCGTTCGCTCGGAAGTAGAGGTCATCGGGCGCGTCCATCCAGGAGATGACGTGCCGGCGGCCGCCGCGGCCGCTAATGTTCGTCGGCTTGCCGTTGACCTGCACACGAGCGAGCCGGGTTACTAGGGGCGTGGCGCGCGGAGGGTGGGGCGGGTGGGGCGGGTGCGGGGACAGGGGTACTGACGTGCGTGAAGACGTGCGCGGGCAGCGGCTGCCCCGTGGCCTGCGCGCGCGCGCACATGGCGGCGTACTGCTCGCGCGAGGGCCGCTGCATGGGCGCGGGGTGCTTGTTGGGCCGCTTGGCCGGCGGCGGCGCGCCCCCAGCCTCGCGCGCGCTCGCTCCTGTACACAACACATGCGTTACCACCGCTCAAGGGTTCACTGAAGCGACATTATTTGAATCTAATATATGAAATTCTCGTACCTGTCGCTGTTTCCGAATGAGCGTAAAAGAATACGATACCATTAGTTTTCGATCAGAATAATATATTTAATTTCATTTAAAACATCACAATGTTATAAAAGACAAATCACACGATACTGACTGTCTAGGCCGTTGATGTCGTCGTACGCGCGTCGTTTGAGGGGTTGCGCAGGCGCAGCTTCGGCTCGGCGCGCTTCTATTTCTGCACGCGACAACACACGCTCGTACATCAGGCTACCATCTGAGGTAGAATGAAATGTTGTGTTAAGAATCTGTAGGTCGAGAAAAATATATGAATCGTAGAGTGTGAGCATAGGTACCTGGCGCCTTGGGCGGCTTGGGGAAGGCGACGTGCGGCGGCGCGGGCATGCGGTCGCGCGGCGTGAGCGCCAGCCAGTCGTGGCGGCCCGGCGTGGCGGGCGGGGGCGGCGCGCCGCGCGCTGCGGCCAGCCGCGCCGCCACCGCGCCCACCGGCCCGCGCGCGCGAGCTGCGGCCGCCGCACCCGCCGCGCCCGTGGCCGCCGAGCCCGCCGCGCCGGCCGCGCGGAGCTCGGCCCCGCCCAGCCCCGCCATCGCTATCGAACCTGGGGAACATAAGCAGAGTGTAGAGTGCGTGTCGCTTGCGGCAGCGATAGGAAATATGGGTGAGGACTTTGGCGCTGGGTACTCACACTCGTGCTTGACCTGCTGCAGGTTGATGGGAGAGAAGGGCGAGCGCGCGTAGTGCCTGGGGCGGCGCAGCGCGCGCGTGAGACGGCGCGCCAGGCGCGTGAAGGGCGAGGCGCGCAGGTAGAAGGCGGCGCGCGTCTTCATGACGGGGCGCGCGCCCTCGCCGCTGCCGTGCGCCGTGGCCACGTGCCGCGCCAGGTGCGCGCGCAGCTTGAACTCCTGCAACACGCGGGTGTGAGTGGCGCGGCCCGGCCGCAGCGTGGCGGCGGCGCGGGCGGGCGAGGCTTACCTTGGCGCAGTTGAGCACGGTGCAGCGATGCGGGCGGTGCGACACGGACAGCGCGGTGTCCTCGCCTTCGCCGCGAGGGCCCTTAGCGGCCTCCACTTCTGTCTCACCGAATACGCCAGCGGTCTGTTAAGTAGGACAAATATAAAAAATACTTTTATTCGTTATAGGAACACCTCACATTGCTTGAAATCGCAAAATACACCATGAAACTTACCTTAACCTTGAGACCTCCATACTTTTTCCAGTATTGCCAACATGTGCCGCAAAGTCTGTATTGTAAATGCTGCGGGCCCCATGTGTACCACTGGTTTGAATTTGTCACTGTAAATAATACATTTTGTTATTACACAATACAATACAACTCCGATACCGATCTAGCAACACGTCGCGCATAGTAAATACCGTAGTTATGTATTATATGTAATATTTTTTGAAACGCTCGTGTATCTCGGCGTGCACGTCGGCTTTACCGCGTGTACCATAGTGACCCGTCGCGTACCTTGACAAGAGGCGCAGAGTTGTCCGGCGGTGACGGTGGCGGTGCCGTTGGTGCCGCCGTTGAGCACGGCGGGCGCCGTCTTGCCGCTGCTGCTGTTGCTCGTTATTAGCGCCGGGTTCGGCTTGTTGCTGCAATTACAATGTTACGTCCATCAACTTCCTATCTATATTAAATGTTTCTCTGAATGGGTTTGCACGAACACAATAGCTACCAAGAACTTTTTTAAAATACATGTTGACGTTCTGAAGCATTCACTGCTGTCATATTATTTCTATTAAGTTTCAGCTAAAAAGCAGAAGAACAAAAATTGGCAACGGTGAACGATATCACATGACAAAATAAAGATGTATCGTAAAAGCACTGAGACATCCAAAATGCCTCAATCGGATAGTCTCGTTCAGTCTTCGGCCAAACATAAATTTTATGACTAGAAAAGAATCTCAGTACTTTAACAATTTTGGCAGATAGCTGGATAATTATTGACATCGACATAATAATATGCATCGTGTGGTACAAACACTCACTAGTTGGGAATGTACACTTGTTTCAGCTTGGACTCGGCCTCGACCGCCTTGACGCGCTTCTGCTGCACGTAGCGGTCCGTCGTCTTCCACATGTAGTAGTACTCCACAAGGTTTTTTAGCGTCTTCCATGGCAACTGTACAGATAAATAAGATAGTGTTTTTTAGGATTTACGTTGTTAAGTTTTATTTATTTAATCGGCGACACTTAGTTTACACTAAGAAAATGTGAATGACGGTTGTCTATTCACAGAGACTTAAGAAGAGATTGTAGTTGCCTAGCTGGATCAATGACTTATTTTACTTACTATTACATAGATTAAAACAAAGGAAAATTAAACAAATAATATTTTGATACTATAACGGTCATAACGATTATTAGTTGTGGATGTATGGTGGAATTTGGTAAATGGTAACGCACCACGTACGGCGGTTTTACTGTTCTCCAAAGCCAATTAATGTTGTGTTATCGGGGTGTAAAATTTCTCTAAAGGCACGTAACTTCTCTCGACAAATGGGAAACAAGACAGAGTCCTATTTTTTCAGTAGCCTCATAAAACCGAGGTCAGAGAGATCATCCAGATCAGAGTTAAATACAGAAAGAGTTAATCGAGATGTAAATAGGATATTTTCTTTATTTATTTCACAAAAAAGAACGGCAGATAATGCCACTTACTCTTTTACTATGCAACTGCAAGATAAAAGATCTAAGTATGACTGTATAATAATAGTGGAGTATACTCACAAAGTCCTGCCGTATATCAGAGAAGTCCTTGCCGTACTTGTCGAGCGCCTCCTCGAAGAGGTTGGCCTCGGAGGCGGACCACTCCTCCATCTCGTCGCGGCACAGCACCGGGCCCGACGCCGGCACCAGCGACGACAGCGCTGACTCTATGCTGTAGCCCGACTTGTGCAGGGTGTCCATCGCGTGGAACTGGATACAGACAACACGGTATATAACAACAAGCGTCAACAAGTGCTTTACTAAATGCTGAGATAAGAGACCTGAACATGCATTCCGCGAAGTCCAAATGGGAACAGGGCAGAGATGATGATGATGAACTGGTTTACAAATGTATGACGACTTCAAAGAAAACTTAACATACTTTACATTAATCTCTACAGTAACACTTTCAATATACTAAGTGCGTATTTGTTTTAGGCACTCAACCTTATTAACATCGACTCTGTACCACTATATGAGATTAGTCGACAGTGGCATTAAGAATGTTGATGATGATGAGTGGTACATACGAGTGTGATGTCGCGGCTGGCGGCGGCGGCGGACATGTGCAGCGAGGGCTGCTTGACGCTGGAGGAGCAGTCGAGCGCGCGCGCGAACGTGCCCACGGAGCGGGACACCACGAGGAACTGGTCGATCTGCCGGTCCGTCAGCCCGTGCTCCGGCGTCCACACCAGCGTCTCCAGCTCTTCACTGTTGCGGGGGTCCTCTTCGCCTGGAACAAACAACAAACATTATATTTCCTGTATAAATCACTTCGTAGAGTCGTGTCACCTCGAAAATGATTCCGATATGTATCACCTAGGTCCTAGGTGATATGAGGAGTCAAAAAAAGTGTTAATTCAGTTCACCTTACTAAATCACCCAGGTGAACAAATGCATTTAAATGAACAAATTCGAATATACTGTACATGTTTAACCAAACTTTATATCATGTGAACTGGTATATGATAACGAAATTCGCTTACCATTTTAATTATTACTAAAAGTATATTATTTTAAATGACAATTAAAATGTGCTTTGGACTAACACATAAAACGAAGCATATATTTAATACATAATGGTTAACATTAAATATAATTTTACGTACCTTCTTTTAATAAATTAGTTACTTCAGTCTGATATCTACTTCCAACTCTGATTTCTCCCTTATCTGCTAATAAAGTCTTTTGTGAAGGATCAAATACTAAACAATAAAAAAATGCGTCCTGAAACAAACAGAGAAAATGTTATCAAAATGTGTTACAATTATAAATACGAAAGTGGACAACTTGGACAAAGTATTTATAGTGAAAAGCTTTTAACAAAGTAAAATTCTTTTGAGAGTACTTGAAGCTTTGTGTTTTATTAAAAACTGACGTTTGTTGGAAGCTTCTCGAATATACAACTACATCAAAATGTCTTAGTGTACAATGAAAACATAATACTTCTTTACTTTTTTTTACTATAATGTCCCACTGCTTAGGAAATTATTTTTAAATAGTTTATAAAACCTTGTCAAGAAACGTTAATTAGACAAAGACTTCTTACAGGTGCATGTAAAATCTAGGTAATATTATACTTCTGCTTAAACTGTTTCATTTTGTCCTACAAAGTGAAAATTTGTAAATGTTGTAGAGTAGGCAATAAAAACCGTTATTCCCATCACTAAATATACAGTTATAAAAACAAAGAGATAAAATCTTTTCAATGATTCTCACAATAACTA
Organism: Autographa gamma; assembly: GCA_905146925.1. Classification (NCBI taxonomy): domain Eukaryota; kingdom Metazoa; phylum Arthropoda; class Insecta; order Lepidoptera; family Noctuidae; genus Autographa; species Autographa gamma. The sequence goes on along the minus strand of LR989868.1, from coordinate 3,090,106 downwards.
CTCGTGGATAATAAAGGTAATTAATATGACACTTAAGTCTGCGATTTTAATTATGTATGCATATTATATTACTACATAATGTTTAGTTGGTACAAACTTAACACTTTATTTTTAAAGAGATATTAATACTAGTTTAAAATTAGTGTTGGTAAGTACCTTGCTTATTGTCAGTCAAAATTAAACTTAATTATATTTTGTTCTTATTGTAACTACTTATTTCATACTTTTATAAAGTTTATGATGTAGTAGGACATGGGTAGAAATCAAATAAAAGGGACATTACAGTCTAGTTTGTTTAATTAAACTATACAGTGTATGATTATGTACCTATTTGTTGACTAATATTTACATTTAATGTTTGTTGGACATAGGAAATGACGTCACAAATAGGGCGTGACATTTCCTAATTGAGAATGTCAACGGCTGTATGATCTTAATGACCTGACCTTGAAATAAAATGGGATGAGTATTGTCAGAGCTATTTATCTGTGTAGTTATTTATTGTGTCGCACAATTAATTTAATATTTTATTCTTATTACACGTGTAATCATTGTTTGAAAAGTACTTGGTAAAAAATATTGACAACGAAAAACCGTAAAATCCCATTTACATTGATTAAGAGACGAATTCAAGTAACATTATATAGAATGCTTATATCAGCTGTTAATCTTCCCACGTAACTAGTAACTACGGTGTGGACGGGTGTGACACGTGTGAGCTCTTTTATTACTTCAAGTTAATTCTGACAAGTTCACTGGAAAATATGGCGGACTAATAACTAAGCTATTTAGAAAAACGAATCGCCTATGTATCGAGAGAATATCGGTGTTATATTATATCGGGCAAATAAATTGCATTGAAGGTAATTTAAAATCTTAGACATTATAATCCTAGCCATTTATAGGGTATAGGAAACCTCTTTAAACGGTGTTACAAGACAAAGGACGTAAAAGTTACTGTGAACTGTGAAGTCTCCTATAAAAATGGTAATGTCTGATTGTAAATCTCAAAAGCTATTACTGGTACGGCACACAATCCAGGTCGATGGTAGGGGCGGATTTGTTTGGTCTTATACTACAGTCTGCAGGTCAGTTACGTTGCTTCGTGTTTGTTGTTATCTGCGAACTATATTGCTTGGCTACTATTAAAGTTCCTGGCAGAGCTTTATTTACAACTAGCTTCCGCTGCAAATTTCATCCAAGTTGAGAATTTTCTCAAGATTTTCTTAAAGACCCTACGGGAAAGGCGTACAAAAACAACTGTACGGCGTTCGGCACCTTAATAACACAGAAACCATTAACCCTAGCAATCCTTGTTTTCAGGACCATTATTTCAGAACTTTGGTCCTTCCTGTCTAACTCGTTTTACTAACAAAACTTCGGCTAGTTTAGAGGAATCACATACAATTATCATAATTTATGTAAGCAATTTTATACAGATCCGTACGCAATAGAAATAATCAAGCATCAACACGACTGCAATTAAATTTCTCACTGGGTCCTCGTCATCAACGTGACAATACTTAATTACTAACACTATGTGCAGGCTTCTAGCAATCATTAATTTTATAAGCAGCACATGAACATTTCGCGGAGGCTACAATAAAACTGTATGCTATATAGCACGTGGGATTAGACTATGCACTATTACTGGCACGGTATAGTACGTTGTTGGGAGTAAGTAGTGAGCATTGTATCAGAGCGTGCGTGTGCGCGTGTGTGTGTGTCGTCCGTGGCCGGTACATACTCACATCCTTATTGAGATAGCTGAGCAGCGACTCCGTCTCGTTGAGCAACGTGACGGTGCACTTGCCGCGGATGTGTGTTGCCGGCAGGGTCTCCACGTGCCGTGATAAGAACAGCTCGCGGTGTTTTGCTTGGTGCCGCTGTTTGGGAGCCAGGCCGTCCGTGCCTGGCAACTCGCTAGATTCCTCCTCCATCGCCGCTGAAACATCAAAACGATCACGTTAGAATAGTTGAGCATTTGTTTTATGCCAGTATTGCGTTGATATATAGGAATTTGGGGCTTAGAAGACGTTGCCAAATCAAATTTGTAACTACAACGCCGATAGGTCAGTAATTGACATTTTACATTGATTTTAGGCCTGCCTTTAAAGAGAAACAAAACAGGTAAATCAGTATCGTATGATAAGGATAATTTAATTTCCTGAATTGTAAACGTGTATACAACGGAGCGAAGTCTGGATGTAGTAAATGACTGAGGCCATAAAATGAGAATCATTTCATTTCAATCATTGAGAGACGTACAACTTTCGCATCGCAGTTTTTAATGACAAAAATGGTAACTCCAACAAAATTGTTAATGACTGAAACGAATGACTCTTTTTGAAATAAAAAAAAATCTGGTAAAGAGGTTTTAAGACAAGGCTGCACCGCCCAAACCTAGCGATAGTTCGATTTTCAATAACATGTTACCCTACAAAAATTGCTTCGCGATTAATTATCGCTAAGGTTAAATTCAATTCTCACAGAATTTGCATAGTTGCAAGGTTATAAGATGTCAATGATTACATAAACGTGCCATTGTAACTAAGTGCCTATTACATATTTAAAATAAACATTTTGTGTTAAAAATCTGCTATTCTTATAACTGAAAGAAAATGAATGATTTTCGTGCGAGCGTGTTTCTTTATAGGTCTGTCGTCAGCGTGTCACACTAAATGGCTGTTGTAATTGTAAGTATGTACGCAGAGTGCAATTGCAATCAACGTTACAATTTCGCAAGACATCATCTCGTATTTATTAACATCCAAGTTGTGTGCTGACGATGAATCACCGCGTCACATCGATGAGTGTCGGGAGCGGTCGAGCGGCGCGCTAGTGTGATTTGCGTAAGAGCGGAAACATGGTTGCCTTGCGCGGACTGTTGCACTTGGATTACAGTGTGAGGGGGACCTTAATATGGACAATACTAGTAATCCCTATTATGAAGGTGATTCAGTTAGGCTACAAACATAATCATCAAATGTTAGAATGGCGATGTTAGTAATTAAATGTATAGAACCGGCTCATTATTTGAGTGTAAGATGAGAAAGGGCTCGGTTCTCATGCCACGTGATGCGGAGTAGATCGCTGCAGTCGCCGGCGGCTGGTGGGAGACAGGTGCGTTGCAAAACTTGTCTACGTCAACTTATGATTTTTATGCACCGATGTAAGGACCGCCATTACGACACGCGTCGTACGCGTATCACACAACATGTCGGCCGTTCCGTTTTATTCATATTAAATAAGTGTTCCGCAGAGCCAGTCTTGTTTATAGTTATTCGACAATAAATATCGTCCATTTACCCATCTCGAAGGCCTTGAGTAACTGAAATAATGTTTTAACACACCTGTCTTTTGTATAAAGATAAAACAGCATTTTTATTTCCATTTATTACTCGAGAAACCTCCAGACTTTTGAACTTAAATTGCCAGTGACCTTTAAAATTTCAAAGCAATATTGTAATAAAAAAACATTTCACCACTGTTTAGTCTTTTACATTATGATGCGTTTTGTGAAGCTTAGGATAAGTTTTAACCTGAAGATAGTAATACTTAAATAAGGCCTATTTTTGTTTTCCTTTGTGATCAAACAATTTAGATTGTAACTATCCAAATACTTTAGTATGCCGAATACATTTACTCGCTAGCCACGTTTTTTCTATAGCATTGTAAAGTGAAACAGGGCGTTGTCGAAGGTAAACACAAGGGACAAGCGTCCCCGCGGGCAGACAAAAGCGCGACCCCTGCGGCCTAAAGTCACCCGGCTCGCGTCGCGTCACGCACCAAGATTTCTTTAATTCCAAACATACTAAATCTATACTTAATATACCTACTCATTAAGTTAGGTACAGGCTAAATTAATACGACATGATTATACTTAGTATATGTAGAGTTTGTTTTGTGTTGAGACGAAACCCGGGCGACGCGTCCGTTGGCAAGAGGGCGGGAGCTATGGGGTGGGATTCTATCGGCTACTTATTATTACCACACAGATACTTCGCTAATCACACACGAATAATAATAAAACCAGTGTTAGGTGAACAAAAGCATTTTAGAGCTTAATGGGGTGTGTATTACCCGGCAGATGTCACATTTAACAGCACAAAGGTCCAGCAAACATGGGACAAGCTATTGAGAAATCAATAAAAGTATTTTAATAATGTGAATTGAGGTTTCGCTGTAAAATCATTATTGACATTAATAAGCTGAATTAATAAAATCGTCTAAGGACGGGGAAGACGTTAAAACAAGCGGGCGAATTTAATTCCGTCGCCAATACGAGATGAGAGCGGTGTGGGGCAAAAAGTGGAAATGCGATTGTTTCGTTCTCCACCAAGAGCAATGGGATAGTGAGTCCCTTCCTTTGTTCACGGGACATCGATGCGCCTATTAAAGTGTAGTTGAATTTCACAAGTGCACAAGGTTATGTTACTTCATCATGAATAGAATACTATAGGGGACTCACAATTCGTCTGAAAAATTTGACGCAGTTGTGTAGACTAAGCACAAAAAGGAAAGGAATTAGTTTTTATTGGGATGATCCAACAACAAGCAACAAGTTAAAAATCTAGTAGAAGTAATAATAGTTTTTTTAGTGATCTAAGACTAAACAAACGAACACAGCATTTCACTACCTGAAAAGCTGTAGGATTAAGCTTTTCCATCGATACGATAGAGTGTTGTGCTGACAGAGATAGGCATCACTAGCGCGTCGCGGCGTCGGCGGCGAGGGCCCGCCATTTACCGCGACGCCCCGGCCCGGGGGCGGCCGCCGAATTGCGGGGGATTTACTTTATGATAATTATTTCGATTGCGATCGTGAGGAAAGAGCCAGGGCGCACTCGAACTGATCTCGAGACGACCGACGCGAGGAGCCCGTAAAAATCACAGCTTTACAGCGAACCACTTTTTACAGCCGAACGAACAATTTGCACTGTGATTGGTTGAAATTAGAAAGCAATATAAATATTCCAATCACAAGTGTCTCGGAGGGTGGTTTGATTAAATATAAAGCTTTCTCAATAAAGGGTGGAAAACGAGTTATATGAAATATTAAACAGATTTCTAAAACACATTTTACACAGGTTGGATGAGGTATTCCCTTGACTTTTAAATCTCTACATAAATATATTCTACTCACTCTCATAAGCAACTTAGATTATTAGAACACTGTATCTAATTTGGTATTATGATTACAAAAGTGAGAAGTTCGTCCCTAAATAGCCCTTATATTTAGTCAATTAAAGGTGAGATAATGATGTCCTGTTACAGTGCTTATGCATTTTGTCATAACATTCCTAGAAGTAAATGGAATGCGGAATGACGACAGACAACATGCGAGCCGCGTGAATACAAAACAGTTATGATAGTCATACTCATCAGAGTAACAGTAACGTTTTTAGCAGATTTAGATAAATCGTCTAGCTTTACACGCCTCAAATGATATTAGAAGGTCTAGGAACTTAGAAGAAAATTGGCATGCTATACTACAGATTTCAAGAAGTATAATTTTTTACAAACTTTTGTGACATCAAGATGTCTTTAAGACCTGCTGTTTTAGAAGATAGTATATATCGGCACTGCATGTTTGCTACCATGTCTATATGAGAATGGAAACAGTACAGTTACGTACTTAGTTTTGAGTGTTCTCATGGTTAACAGAAAAACGTTTTTTACATACTTATCATAAAAAAAATCTTTAAATCCCTACCGTAATTCAGTTAGCTTGAACTTTATTACACCGGCAGCTTCATTTTTATCAAAGTTTTTAATTTGCCAGAAAAGATAGAGTGGGCAGAATAAGAAAAACTTCTTCTATAAAAGTTGTGCTTTCAGCAGAAAATTAGGTCTGTTTTGGGATGTTGTTTGGGAAGGAAGATGTTATAATATATTGATGCACAGTACGGTTAGATACACGTTCGTACATAGTACATGAATATGCGGTATGAACCGCAGTTAGGAACCATTCGTGACACTCCTACAAAGGTCGTATAAAAAGTATAGCTTTGGAAGTCTAGCATATGAATATGTATGAGCTTGTGATCTTAAGCATGAATACAAAGAAAAAGCTTTGTAAGTGTGTATTTCAGGTAGGTCACATAACGTACCACACACCACATGAATTATCTACGGCTTATCTAATCTTGGAACCGCGATGTCATTCCAAATGAAATATTGAATACTGGGTCGTTGTTTGGCTAAGGTAATAATATTTTAAGCTAACAAACGATGTGACGCTGGTGCATTATACACGTAAGCCATGAACGAAATTCATGAAATACTTTCCTTAGCGAAAATTTATTGCTTTCTTGAGCTTTTATGACCTTTTTCAGTAGTCAGTCAAGACTTTTACTAGTTTATGCGAGTAGAATAATATTATAATGAAGTGTGCGTTTAACGATGGCAGTGGTCTGTCCCGCCTGATAGAGTGGACGGGACCTGTTTGGCAATGTAATAACATAGGATTATGGATCTACACGCGTCACTACGCAACTAATTAAAGCGTAGGCAAAGAGAAAATGGCAATCTGTGGAGTCCTCCCCCCGCTAGTGGGGGGGTGTCGGTTACGTGTGCCCCCTTGGGGTGGTCGGGTGTATGGTTTTTCTGCTCGGGCATCCTTTGCTTACTTATTGATCCAGTCAAATGTGTGGAGGTGGCGCGGTGGGTGGCACGCCCGGCCCCGCGCCCCCCTGAAGGGGGTACGTCCAAATAAATCTGCCCGCCCGCGAAACACCGCAGTGACAACAGCGGCGGCCGGTAAGATGCGGTAGCACTGTCTCTATTCTGTACATATCGAGAGAAGCCACCGATGCCGGTACACGAAACCGACTGATGCTTTAGATACAAGCATAAATAATTGCGAGCCCAATTTTAATTGGAATGATCTACATGGGTAGGTGGCGGGTGCGACCTTTGAAACAGACATGCGCGTGACCGCTGAAAGTACCTAGAGCCCACGACGCCTCTGCTCGTCTCACGGGGGGGTCAATGACGCTTCTTTTCCAAACAACAGATATCACATACATGACTAATATGTATGCTCTTTAAACTGTAAACAACGTAGGCTACGAAAGCTTTATAATAATGTTGGCGACTCGAAAACCCGCCTTGAATTGGGATAATTAAACAAATGAACAACATAGCACATGTCTAATTGTAATTTCTGTCACACGGTGATTATTTATTAATAAATAGGGAATTGCTAATGTGAAGATAGTGTATTGATGATGTGACATTATCTTAGTGGGGCACAGGATGAGATTGTTCATGTCGCACAGTAGGTATGAAGTTCATGCTAACAATGAATCGTGATTATTAACATTTACAAAATGATAAAAGATTTCAGAGAACTAGTCGACAAGTTATTCATGATTCCATCACATATGTCATTGGGCCTTCGATTCCTAATGTTTGATTAGAGCCTATTTTATAAAAAATTGAAATCTCAGTTCAATTAGTTTCACAGCGCTTATCGGTAGCCAGGCTTATAAAAATAAAGCGTAGCACAAGGGCCCGTATGATCAGCATAAGTTTACTATTCATATAATAGTTGTGATCACACATCAAGATGATCAGATAATTTGGCGTTGGCGTCTCTAAAAATGCAAGACATTGCCGTCTTTTCAGGGGTAGCTCATTTCATGTCAGTTCCACGCATAATATATTTCATGGCGGTCAGGAACGAAAATCTCTAAAAAATAAGTTTCTATTTTTCATTCAGAAGGAAAATTCAACAAATTCTAACCAAGTTCATTTGCCCAATGATCTTTGAACGTTCAAACGCAATAAGCCTAAGCTTCGGCTCAACTTTTACTTAATTTTAAGTTCGATGACTTAGCTAATCAAGCAAGCGTAGAAAGATTATGACTTGTCGAGCTCAAATTTGAAATGGCCAATATCAATTCAGATTTCATAAGAGCTAGAGGCAAAGCAACCATAATGTACATGTCGATGGTATATCTCCTCAATATCGAAAGATTTTCGAAACATCGTTTATTCTTCAGTTTAGCTATTTTTCGTCGTGTAAAGGGAAGCGCGGTCTTATATATTGACCACACATTATGGCATGTTTGTATATTCATAGAAATTGCCTTTGTTTTCCTTGCCCCTAGCGGCGGTAACAACATTAGCGCGTCGGCTTCTCTGAGACACGTGCAACGAGCAATAAAATGTTTAAATATTACAATTGTGCATAAGTAATGACGGGTTTCCATCCCAGAGCTTTGCAACTAACCACCACCGTAACAATCTTCCGGAGTTGAATTCCTACATGGTTTAACAGCTTGTGCGGTATAATGGAAAGACTTCGGTACTTCTGAAGTTCTTACTTTAGCGTACGTATTATATTATACAGAACAGTCATGGAATAAGTATTATTATTTTAAAGAAGCCAAACTGTATCAAATAGGGAACCCAGAATCAAATACTTTAAGTCTTTTCAAATAGAGCCGTTCAACGTTTTAAAGGCCAGCAAACACTTTTTCTATTACTCTCAAATCGTCATATCCGTTGGTTGTTTTTATAACTCTTAATAGTCCTGGTATCGTTAACGTTACTGGTGCGCTTTAAAAACCAGTTTAAAAAACGATTAGAAAAAGTTTTTTAAAACACAAGTGAGACGGTGAATTTGGTATGTTTCACGAGTTTTAAAGAAATAATAGAATAATACTGATATGTACCGTTATACGGGACCGTCACCAGTTTCTGTGTAATGAGTGTATCGCTGAATTGTAAACGCAAAAACTTTGTGAGGCAAATGTTTGTACGGACACGGCGCGGAGCGTTGGACACGTTACCGATGAATATTGCATAAATATATTTGGTCTTGTAACGGTTGGACATGTGTTGATTCCAACTACCAACATATGTATTATGATTTATTTATGCGACCGAGGGATGACAGATATGTTTTGATTTTCTTTCAACTAGAGCTCGTTTTCAAAGTTGAAACAGTAAACTTGAATTATAAAATGCTGTTCTTGTTATCATTAATACATAATAGCGTGGTGATTTACATATATCCATCCACAATATTTAAAGTTGGTTAACCGTTTGTTTCGTCTTAAATATTTATGAAGATTTTTGTTTTCCTATAGAAAAGCTTCTGACTTCCCTAGAGAAAGCTTTTTGGCCATTTCTTCTCTCATCATTTATTGTTTTAACTACATTATCCACTTATTGATCCAGGTCTTTAGATTATTAAATTAAAACAGCACAAGATTTCTTTAACGAACATGACAGAACCAAGAAACAAGTTAAATGCGTAAATCAAGCTAAATGTCTCGACCGTTTTGAATAAATTGACTGTGTTAACGAGATCTCATTTATGGAAAACAAAAAAATTGCGTTCCATTGTCCAATATTAGAGAATCTTAACATGTCGTTTAACGTGAAATAGAGTGGACTTGGTCTTTTACATACAATAGGAACAAAAAAATCTTGGAGTTATAATCTAAATAAATTTGCAACAAATTTGAGCTATGTAATTAGTTATGCAACTATCAGAACAGTAAACTTTTGAAGATAAAAACACAAGAAGTCGAATTTTTAAGTCAGTTTACGCCATTCACTAAATACATGAAGCCAAAGAAACTGTCTGTGCTAGCCTTAAACATTAATATTTATGTACTAATCATTAGAAGAAAAGACGAACAATAAAGTTCAACCGTTTTGGTAGAACTGGTCATAATTGTAAAAGGGCTAATCATGTTTTTTTAATTATAAGTCTTAAATAAATGAAAGTTAAGTTAAACAGATTAGGTAATCGAAATTAAAAGCATATTTCTCCTGCAAACCAGTTTGACTTAGACGTCAGGGCAAGTGGACTTAAATCTGAATTGCACAACAATGTAAGTACGTTGATCTGCGCGCGCGCAGCGTTGTTGCAACGTCATCTACTCGTAGTAGACCTCATACTATATACTACGGCACAATACCAGCAAGTTGTTAAGACATGCCATGTAAATATCAGGAATACGGCCTATTTTACCAAAGAGTATTATTTCATTTTAGATCAGTGTCAACAGCGTATAAGAGCTATTGTATGTGTTACATAAACTTTCAAACCCCCACCGTCATCGCGGTAAGAAGTTGTTTCTGTCATAAGTTTTAAAATTGAAGAATAATGGCGGGATTTATTATATGTTCAGTGATATGGTTGATAATATTAATGTGGATTGTCACTGTCGATCACGCTTGCCGCGGTCGGCGTTGGGCTTGGAGTGGTAATGTGGTAAGAGTGTAATGAGAGGGTCGGTCGGTCCTGTGTGGCGCCGCGCGGTGTGGCGCGCGGCTGGCCGGTGCGGGGCGGGAGGGCGCGCGGAAGGAATGCGTCGTTTTCGCATCGGGAGAAACGAATGCGTTTAAGCGTCGCGGGTATACAATGGCGGCGTGACGAGATCCGGTTCGCGGGCTGTGCGGGGGGCAGGGGACGGGGGCTCTAATCGATAGCCGGCGAGCGACGGCCGGGCGACTGCGGCGCATAGGTGACAGCTCGGGCCCAATCAAATTACCGGCCGTGGAGGAGAACTGCAGTGCCACGCACGCCGGAGAAACACACGCCGCCGCCGCCACCGCCCGCGCCGGCCCCGCGTTCCGCCGCCGAAACTGCGCCGACGAGCTCCTATTGTCCGATACACCACCACCTCACATACGTTCGCCTATGCAACACATTGACGGATAGTCGTCACTTATCACGTCGCCCGATACGCGAGACCCACCCCCCTTAACACCCCACTTTGTACCGGGTGCAATTTGTACACGAGCTAGGTAAAATAAGCCATGTGTGAGTTAAGGTACGATAGATTGGTAGCGCTATAGCATTATTATGTTTATCTGAAAATCTATATCTTCTAGGCAAGTACGACTGCTACTGCATGGTGACGCAGAGTCAGGGACAGATATTTTTTCTGTGATAAACTTCGTAATTATGTAAACTATGTCAACTTATTATTGGTTACGTTATGCATCATCAAACGCGCAGCCAGATGATTCAAATAAATGGTCAAAGAGCTTACAACTTTAAGTCAATCCAAAATGCGCTCAAGGAGTAAAATTTCACACAACACAACTACATGGAAAAGACGATTTGTAGATCGAGAAGTTTAGCCGGGGACACCAGGACACGAGGATGAGTTTCATGGACAAAATTATTTAAAACCGGTAAAAAATATTTAACCTATTTGATTGACAATAAATACTTAATTACAAGTAGATTTTAAATTATTTAAAATGAACATGTTAACTTCCTAACTTATTACAACTATTCGAGAAAAGCTCTGCCGAATCTTGATAGGTTTAATATCGAATATATCAGCGGATGTAAAGTAAACGACACATCTACGAGTTCCACGACTAAGGATTGGTGTACGCGCATCTAATTATAGGTTATTCCTCCCGCGTACCACACAACAGATCCACGTTGTACCATTAACGACCTGTGCACGAATGTCTACCCCGTACCTACACATAGGCAACGCTTCATACACCACATACGCAGCCGGTGTATAGAGAAATGTGATGTAACCCGTCACGCATACTGAACTCTGGTCGGTCGCGGTGGTGAAGTACTCTCAACAGATATAAAACAGCAGTAAAGGAAATAGTAAGCGACGCCGCGAGTCGTTCAGTTAAAACAAAACTTGACATTGAAAAGGAAATTAAATCAAAACGTTACATAAAATGATAACGACGCCGTAAAGTTTCCACAGATCGATCGTCCCGTGTCGGACGCGATGAAGCTTATTTTGATGAAGACTGAATAAATGTCGCTTTTATAGGTAGGTAATGAAGTGGCCGCCACAATTAAATCGATGACATCATAGCCTCGGTGCGTAGCGTGATGGCAAATAAAAGCACAATTCAATCAACGAGACGGCCACACTTTAACCCAATGTATGTGGAGCCTTTGTACATGAACAGAAGTTTATGGCCGTAGAAAACTTTCTCAATATTTAATTCAGTTTTTGACAAAAAAAAAACCCAGTTCAGAACAGGTAGAACAAAAAAGATCGCTTTCTTAAAATATAAGCCTAAATCTTAGGAATCTAAAGAATTCCTGTTAAGAAAATAAAACTAATCTGTAGATCAGATGAAATCTAAGCCCAATGTCATAGATTCAAAGTTCACGAACTTTTGACTCTTCTTCACCACTGTAAATCTACATCTAGTAAAATATGATTCGTCGCCAAGCTTTTGCGATGTCAAAGATATAACGTCGCTACGAGATGTTGGCGACAAAAGTCTATCGTGTAGAGTTTGCCTTGACCCTGACACTGTTGCCAGGTTACAGCTGGAAACACAAGTTTGGCTCACCTAGCGCAGGGTCGAGGACTGCTTGTGCCGCTTGCTCCTCGCCGACCGGCGTTTTAAGGCATATTTTCTTGAGTTTCATCGCGATTGGTGAGTCTTCTGACTGGGCCACTGCAATACAAACAAAGGATTAACATCATATACATCAATAAGAATGGTGACATTCAAATAATAACATTTTCTTAAAATGCATACACGTTGATCACTGTCTGTTTAAAGCTGGAAACTTTTTTGTAGTCAGAGGTATGTTGTTAAAGCTAAGCTACTAATTAAAAAAAAATATTTTTTATAATCTTCCTATCAGAACCTCCGCCTATAAATAACATAGCAGTTACATAAGGTAAATATATCAAAAGATGAGGAAATAAACACGTCATTGGTATATATTTCTGGAATTGAAACTTATTTTGAATCAACATTTCGATTTGGTTTTTACACCATTTGAATTTGACAGAAGTAGACCACGGCGAACAAGTCAAAGTTTTAGCTAGAAAATTTAAAACGCTTTGAGGATTTGACTAATGTTTTAATATGTCTAAATATGAAATACTAATAGTGATAATGAACAGGAAAATTTCCGTTTTCCATTTAATGTTTTAAGATATTTGAATTGAGAATAAAACATTAAAGCCACGTAAAATAATACAAACGTTAAAGTTTCAACATAAAAAGCTCATTCAATTGTGGTTGGATAAGCTCATAAAAGTTAAATTAATACTAGGATAAAAAGGGTACATAATGGTCAATTAAAAGTGTATAGTTAGAATGTGTAACAGTGTGCCAGGGCTCGTCTGTGACCTTGACGGCCTGAGCGTCGGCCACCGGAGACCGGGACGGCGCGGTCGTCGAGGGCGCGACTCGAGATCCCGGGTAAAGGTGTACGCACACCGTCTGCTCCATTAGTAATATAAAATGATCACTGATTGCAGTGAACTTTTACTTATCTAATAAGCTATGCTTAACATTTTGTAGATTGTAACAGCCTTCTGTATCCTAATGGCAAAAACATTTAAAATGAAAATAGTGTCAAGTCGCAAATAAAATCGAAACAGCGGGTGGTAAAATAAAAATAAAAAAACGTTTTTTTTATGCTCCCCCTTTTAGTTTCAACTCGAATAATCATTATGTCACTATGTAATCGATGTCATATACGAGTTGCTGTTTAAAAAAGTATTCATCACGATGTCGTGTAGTGGTATAGTGGGCAGTGTGCAGGCGTCGCACACGTCGTGCGGCGCGATGTCGCTAGTGTGTCGTGGTTACGGCAGGGCAGGTGCAAGCGAGGCTGCACGCTGCGCCGCGCGGAGGCTGCGCCCACCCTCGCCACCCCGCGTCACCCTTACACCCCCCTCCCTAACCCTCCCGCGCACGCCATCTTAACAAATCGATAGGATATGACTGTTCTCCACTTCGCGGGTGCGACTTTTGGGCGCGGACTGAATGACCCCTCTTGATTGCGTAACGCAAAGCGCGTGAACAATAGAGTCGGGCGAGATTCTGCTACCGAGACGTCGCTACTTTTACAACGAACTTCACGATCCAACGATAAGGATAAATCTAAAGTATCATAATCATGCAAACAAACCGCAGGGCTTTTCACCTGAACAAATGTTTGTTTAACACCTTCCGAACGGGATTCCTTATAAATAACCGTCACGATATGAATGCGTAAGCGACATTATTATTTTATTCTCAACTAGCTGTGCCCGCGACTTCGTCCGCGTAGAATAGTTACTTTTCGGGCAGCATATTTAGAATTAGGTTTTTATACATATACTTTCGCTTGGGTAGCTATAAATTTACTTTACAGATGCTTCTCTGTATACGATTTTTCTATGTATTTCTATGGATTTATTTATGTACCGATTGACATGAAATAAACACTAAATGTTAAGTGAAGCTTACTACAATATATTTGTGAAAACCGCATCTTAATCGAGTAAGCCGTTTCTGAGATTAGCGTGCACAAACACACAGACAAACAGACAAACCGACAAACAGACAAACAGACAAAAAAAAAAAAAAATTATCATTTCAGGTTCGGCATCGATATTAAAACAACCCTTGCTACTTTTTTTGTTTATATATCCATTGTACAGACACCACTTTTCTACAATTTTATTATATGTATAGATAGATGATTTTTCAAATTGACATAACTTTTTTATTTGTGTACCGATTGACATGAAATAAACACTAAATGTTAAGTGAAGCTAACTACAATATATTTGTGAAAACCGCATCTTAATCGAGTAAGCCGTTTCTGAGATTAGCGTGCACAAACACACAGACAAACAGACAAACAGACAAACAGACAAACCGACAAACAGACAAAAAAAAATTAAGTATCATTTCAGGTTCGGCATCGATATTATAAAAACCCTTGCTATTTTTTTTGTTTATATTTCCGTTGTACAGACACCACTTTTCTACAATTTTATTATATGTATAGATAGATGATTTTTCAAATTGACATAACTTTTTTATTTATGTACCGATTGACATGAAATAAACACTAAATGTTAAGTGAAGCTAACTACAATATATTTGTGAAAACCGCATCTTAATCGAGTAAGCCGTTTCTGAGATTAGCGTGCACAAACACACAGACAAACAGACAAACAGACAAACAGATAAACAGACAAACAGACAAAAAAATAATAATTATAATTTCAGGTTCGGCATCGATATTATAACAACCCTTGCTACTTTTTTTGTTTATATTTCCATTGTACAGACACCACTTTTCTACAATTTTATTATATGTATAGATAACTTTCAAGGTATTCACTACAGTGCCGCATATGGTAAAACATGTAACTTAACTTTACCTGGCGGAAGAGAAAACGTTAATAATTAGCTACAAGGAGGTATCAATTAATAAAGATTATAATAACAGCGAACCGAGTCAGATGGGATTGGTAGTAATACAGTTTACATCTTGAGGTTTACGAGGACGTTATGGCCGCATCATTTAACCAATATGGGTAAACAGTAGTGCACAGGGCAATAGACGAAGCTTTATTGTGTTACAATATTGGTCAACCACGATTAAACTGACGTAGTGCGATGGTTTCAATACTGTTACAGAGAATACTAATGTTATGAACGGGGTTGTTTTGTTTATACGTAGGGTACCAGAGGGCAAAGGTGAAAGAATGCGGGACAGTTGGTGGGCGAAAGCTGTGAGTAATTTGGGGGTGTTTTAGAAAAGCTTCTAGGTTAGAACAGTCTAACGCCTGTACAAGTGGGAAGTTACTAGGCAATCCGTCGGCCCAGTTTCATTTATTTAACATTCGCCCAACACAAGAAACATGTGAAAAAACTTATGCCAGACATGGGTTCGCTTACATAAATACTGTTTATTTTGAAATCTAGGCTACAATATGCCATCACCGGGAGCAAAGTCACGGGAGATCGTTAGTTATTATTACAGTACCAACAAAGTTTTTATAAGTTTTCATAAACTTTAACTAGGGCATTTATAATCATTTATATTTGTTTTTAATACGTCATATTATAAGCAATAATTAGCTTGGGTTTCAACACGAGCAAAACATTTTATTTTTATACTTTTTACGATTTGATGATCCTGATTTAATAAGGAGAGGAAAGAGTTTTCGTATTTTGAAATGTTTAATGGTTTCCTAGTTTAATCTTAAAAACGATGTCGCATGCGGTGGCTTTAAATAAAAACAACTATGTTCCAATGTTAGACAAAGTAGAGAATCAACTTGTGAGAATCATTATACATTATTAGCTTGGAAAATGAAAAGTTGTAGGTATTGCTCAAGGATAAATATAAAAACCCGGACTGCAAAATAATGCTTTAACGAAAGCAAAGTTATTTGGAACGAAACCTTAAAATGTAAATGAAAGAATTATCCGTAGTTGGATAACCGTTCAATACTCATGTACGCTTACGATTCATCGCGTTTTAGTGAAATGGAATTTGGTGGCGCCTTTTTCATCAGCAAACAGAATTAATTCAATGAGAAGGTAATCCCGACCGTCCTATAACCCAAGCGGGAACGGGAGTAAACCGCGGGCCGCTCCCGCCATCTCTACTTAAATATTCACGCCCTCTAATGACACGATGTCGGCTCACTTTAACAAGGTTCTAGGTGGCCAGCTTCCGCGCACATTTGGAACCTCACCAAGCTTAGATATATAAACAAAAAGTTGAGATAATCAGCCGTTGTAAGTTATCCAGGTAGAAAAAAAAAGTTAGCTTAGTTCTTCAATACTGCTGCTGTTGTTGAGGATTGATTATATTATACAAAACATATTAATTTATTTAAATTTATATCCCGCCATTACCGCTGTTTTCTTTATTCCACGTTTCATACGTAACGTCTTCTCCAAGCCATAAATGTTTTTTTAGGAATAGTTAATTGTTTATACAAAACTACATAATTATCTCGGGGACATGTAGCCTGGCTTTTATAAAACGGTACATAAAAAAATGAGAAATAACTGTATTTTTGAATAAACTTAAAATTATACAGAATTTTTATTTTTAAAAGGAACCTAGTAGCACTTTCGTGCGCTTTGTATTTGAACATTGTTTTTTTGCATTTCATAAGCGTTTAACTTTAGTTTTGTCCACGAATCAATCACCAAATAGTTAGCAAGAGACCAGAAATGTAACATTTGTATTTTTTTTTTTTACAATCATGGTGTATAGTATTTATAGCATTAGATTCAATTTCCGATTTCTGCGAGATTATGGCAAAACAAAAAGCAAAGACAAAAAAACACAATTTTCTAATACAATTAGATGATGATGAGAGTAGCAGTATTATTCAAATAAAACACAAATGAACTGGCTGTTGCCGTTTTATTCTCGTAAGGATTAAATGTAATTAACACTTATTATTAGCAAGAACTTTCTCATTTAACCTGAAGGCGGCTTCGCTTGGCACAATAAATGTCGTACTCATTGTAATAAAGCGGAAACAGTTATGAGTGACAAAGTATGCGAACGAACAGAGTAAATTGTTCTAATGATAATACATATTCATTGGCGCGACGACTTCTCAGACTTAACGGTTTCAGACGCGGTGACCTACGGTGTCCCGCGACTCGCGACAAATGTCTGGATATTAAGAGTAAAGAACAACGGAACCGCGAAGCTCCATCTGACCTTAATAAGGTTAAATTATATGTACTGGTATTAGTGAATACAAAATATGATGAGGTTTATGATAATTATATATATCGAATATGCTCGCAGCTAACTAAACGGAATGGTAGCCAAGGGCAGGTTGAAGGTGTCTGGGACGATCGAGAGCCCGTTGGGTTTATGAAATAGTCAAGTTAACAGGAAGCCCCTGGATCAGAGACGCGCAAGGCAGAAAAAAAAAGGAAGGGCCTATACTCAGCAGTGTGTGATTTCGGGCTAAAATGATAATGATGGTGATGTTCGGTAACTTATGTTTAAAGTTATATAGTCTTAGCGCACGAAATCTTTTCAAAGAACTTTCCAAACGTTTGGTAGAATCTACTCGTGATCAGAGGGCTGGTTTGTTCCTTGCACAGAGAATCGGCATAGCCATTCAACGTGGCAATGCTACCAGCCTTCTGGGCACGTTCCCCGCCATTGACAAGGATGACGATGAGTTCTTTGACGCCGTTTAGTTTTTACTTATGTAAGTTTTAATTTTAGTATAGTTAGAGTTTGTTCTTATATTAGATTTAATTAATTGTGTCTTAAATTCATCATTCATACAGTAAAATTAGTTTCGCAAATACAATTAAAAATATGTAACAAATAGTACAATAGTATGGAAGAAAATGATTCGGTATATGTAGCCGAGGAAACATCAGTCAATTCTGACATGTAAAAAGTACAAGTTGTCGGTACGGTGCTGACCTGTACTAAAAATGAATTTGTGTACGATAAGCAAGTATCTACTCGAATGATCCAACTGCGTACTCTTATCATATGTGTATAAATATGACATTAGTGTATATTGATAACGTTTTAATATTGTTTCAGGAAGGAAGACAGAAAGATTATTTATATAAATGTTTTGTTGGTATTCCATACTCAATTAGTTGTACTCTATTGTACTTCTATTATCTATTAGTGGGTACTATGCCATATTCTCAAGCCTATTTATTCTAAATAATTACACTATATGAGTTTCATATAGCTAAACATAGCAAAAGTAGTAGGTACTAATACGATTCTTTGCAACATTTTCAAGACGTTCTTGTTTAACAATGCGATTAAGTATGTCAGATACGATAAAAAGAATATTCTTCGACACAATTCGTTTAAATAAAAATAATTTTACATTATTATCAACTACTCAAGTTTAATGTAACAAGGTAAAGGAAATGTATAATAATATAGAGGAATACCTAATTAAAATTTATTTAATTAAATACGTTTATAGAAATTATCTTTATACTTGTATGCGTGAATGTGGTTACAGGCGTTGAAAGCAGTCGTAACGACGACATTATGTCTTTTCATGCAAAGATAAACTGGCTTCTTAACATTAGGAAGGCTAATAAATCATTCGGTTTAAAACGACATTGTATCATTTTGATAGAAATTTAAAATAACTTATTAGGGGCAAACAAAAGCATATAAAAGGTAACGAAAATTTCTTGGTCTGTTTTTAATCTTTGACCAATGCTATGTTTTCGAACTTGACAATGAGTAAGCATCATTCACGTGACAAATTAGTTCAACGTAAAAAGAAACGTGTATAATATAAATTTGACATCTACTCAATATATGGAGCGGCTAGCACCTGCAGAGCCTCAAGTCATGACCTTGACGTTAATACGCACTATCTACTTGAACGGTCAGCGTTCCGTATTACAATACTTATGTTGAATAAATTAATACAAGATATGATGTGGCAAAAATTTATACGGTTGATATAGCCTAACGACAGACGTTTGGGCATACTGTTTGTTCTTGATAAGCAAGCGCTAGTTTGTTGTCAACGTTAAGTAATATCTGAGTGTGGGTATAATGATTACATCAACGGCCTCTTATCAGTTAATAAAAATCTTCATTATTTTAGTAAATGCACATAAATTTATATATGCACATTGCACAGCTATTTTTATAATAGGGTATTTTTTCATGTACCTTTTATTTTGCTTATGGTGCTTATGGTATGTTACAAAATCAAACCAACTATGTCTAATTTACGGGTGTTGGAGGAACCAAATTGGGATATTCTGCATATTTGAGATTTTAGGTAAATATTCAGGTTTTCGCTATATTGCAATAGGGAGGTTGGTTGTATAGGAGTTGGGGGGGGGGGAGGGAGGGCTAGACATTATAGAGAAGGCGGGGTTGAACGATACATGTTCGCCATTAGGCAACGATGTCACCACACCTATACGTATGTGTGCTCGCAGTGCGCCAGCAGAGCGACGAAACGGATACTCGCTTCACCTGCTCGCTTCCGCTCTCTAATTACAAGAAACGTACAACTAGCATAACCTTTTATTATTATATATTATCGATTTTAGTAAATGTACTATTATGAACACCCACTTAAGTCATAAGAATTTGCAGATTGGAGTTTAACTTTTACTTTATGTCAGTTTTGTGGAACAGGTTATATCACAGCTTGTAACGTATTTGTAAAAACCAACGAACCAATGTCAAGTTGCTTGTCCATATATGGAAATCTAATACCTCAAATATTACGAGTCCGGTTTCAATGAGTGAGACGCTAGAACGTAAGCTACGGGATGTTGAAACAATGCGACGGTGTTGTACAAGTGCGGATCGGTCGGATGCGCGGGGGTCATCGACCCCGTGCCCCCCTCCCGCGCGCCTACCGCGGTCTCACTTTCGATGCGCCCGAGGCCTCAACGATCCACGTGCCCGGTGCTCGTGCGCAGCCACCGACGCCGTCGCTGGTGACGTCAGCGCCTCCAGGACCACGCGCAACGGTGCGACTCACCAGAGCGTGAAGCTGTTTGTGCTTTTCATTAGAACGCCCATGGGAACCATGCTAACGACGGCAGCTTTAGTCCTTTCCCTTACTAACATAGTTTTAAAACATTCTCAACGTTGTTCTGCTTATTTGGTGAGTAGCCCGTATCGACTTCCAAGTTGGTGATGATTTTGATATGTATATTTTGCTTGGTTTACATTCAAACAATGAAATACGATATTTACAATGGTCTCATTTATGGGCTCAGAAGTATTGGCACCAAATGCCGAACATATTGGCTCGTAGAAAGTGCGAAATATCACGCATTGGTGCAAATGAGAAGTTAAACAAAATTGTAAACTCTACTCCGAGTATGACTGGGTGTTACGTTTAACTGTCTACTCTACCAGTAGACACAAAGACAGCACCGAAGCCGAAAGTTATTTCATATTTACAATGAGTAAATATGAAATAACTTTCGTCTTCTCAGTATCTCAAAGTAAGCACAATACGCATTAAAAGCATACAACTCTTAGATGGTTTATCTAGCAATGTCGTATAAATTAAACATGACGAGAAGACTATATAACATTATTGAACATCAATACGAAAATGGAGGATTTAAAGGCGACTAACTTGTTTAACACAACGCTTTTTATCGTTCGAACGACAAAAGGTGTTGTTCTCAAAATTTTAAAAATTCAAGTTAGTAAGCTAGATATTGTATATTATCGCAAATATTTAGATTTAACCTTATTTGACGTAAAATAAAACCTTCGGGTAAATTCAATCTCCCATTGACCTGTTGCCACGCTGGTCTATCCATTGCGCGAAGTCCTATAGCGCAATAGATGGACAAGCTTTAGCAAAACTGATTTCATTAAAGGGGTCAGTTCTATTGAATTAACTACATGATTACCAAGTCCTATATTCCGTGAATGAAAATTCAGACTGGGTGTTAGTAGAGATAAATGTTTGTTAAAAAATCTGATTAAAATAAATTAACTAAAAAAGTAGAGCTTCCAAAATGTTATCAATATTTTCTTTACATCTGTCCTCTAGCGTCGTTTCTTTCTTAAAAGTATCCTAGTAAGGCTGTATGAAAATTATTCTTGGAATTCAGAATTCCCTTTACTGGCGCCAGAAAGTCTAGCAAGTTTCGTTAGCGATATTTAATACAACGAACAAGAGACGGTGATATGCTCTCGCAAGGTCCTTGGGTCCGTGGGTGATTTTACACATACAAATCACTAACATAAACATTCTCGAGACCAAAGCCGGAGTCGTAAAAATATTTATCTCGCGTAAAACGGATCAGTAACCGACGCAGAAGGCAGCTCGGGTGCACGTTGCACCTTTATTGTGCCCAGTCTCAGGTAGGTTTAGAATATCTATTCTTAACACAATATTAACCGATCCGCACAGCACTTTTTAATACTGAAAACGAATGTCGAAATTAACGCAGACAGTTGTGATATTTGTAAAATTTATCGCGACATCAACGCGCTTTTGCTTAGCAACGAAAAACCGGCCGGTGTTTAAGGCTGTGGTCATATTACTACTATAAGCGATGAGACCAGCAAATTTTTATCTTATTTTCTGTGTGGGTTCTTGTGGTTTTGGGTTAACCTTCAAAATCTTCTGATTTCCGGTAAATACTCTGGGTGACAGGGTTTATTTATAGTTGTATTATATTCTGATCCATATTAAGCTATACATAGGAAGATGTCTGAAACATGAAAATAAACTTGATTTGTCAATCAAAAGAAAACAATGAATTAAGAATGATGGCATGCTTTTTTGCTTCTTTTAAGGTAAGCTTAGCCTGTGTCAATATTTCCGCTATCACTTATTGCTCAGCCAGGGGTTGAAGGAACAGTCTTAACAATGTTGCAGTAATCGACTCAACTCGTGTAAGCAACCATTACACAATCGATTGCGTAATAGAAAGTTGTGATTCGTTATCAACCAGATGGTTTAAAACATTCTTTTACATGCGTCAGCCGACTAAATATTTCTGGTACACTAATAACAGTAAATTGAAAACGTAGCTCTGTTACCTAAAAACCTGATTTTATCGGTTTTGATATAAATGTACTAGGTAAGGATAGGATTGTCTACAATGATAATCTAGAGCGCTGTTTCGATTGTCACACATGGTTTAAACTTTAAGTTCTGGCATGCCTCAATTTGAATAAAATGTTTAATTTAATTTCTACTAAAACTGTGATTGTGGATTTTGACTGTATATACCCTGAATTAACTGAATATTCCATTGAACATGGAATTATCATCTTGAATGGAATATGTAATAATTAAGTAAGTATACATTACGCATTTAAATAAGTAGTGAGTTGGCAGTGAGCAAGCCGCGTAACGGTGTCTAGTATCGAAGTTGTCGGCGAGGGTCATCGGCGCGTGGCGACAATTAAAACCGGGATAAGTGTTGCGTATACCTGCGAGATGAGGGCGCCACGGTCGATACGAGGGGGAACCACCCGCGGGGAGGGGCCAGCCATTCGGTTAAGGAGTTTAGAATACAAGTCACGGAGTATTGATGTCTCCCGTGTTATTTTTATTGCGTAAAAGGACAACTAAACAGTCCCCTGCTCCTCTGTACGCCTGCTGCGCCATAGGTTGGCGATAGTGAGATGCTCGATTGGAAGGTCTATGACGGCCTTTAACGATCTATTGTCTAGTAACTGGTAGCTTTTGTTTTGCCGGTGTTAATACATTTTGATTTTTATAACTTGCGCAAAAGTGCCTTAGTTATTTGAATTCTTAAGTCGTACTTATACTTTAGGTACCCGAAATACACTTTAATAAGGTTAATATGATTCAAATTATGGAAATAGAATAATGAACTTAGATTACGGTGTGTAGAAAAAAATAAGCATCTTTTCAACAATTTCAACATCTGCGTCACAAGATGTGTGGGTGTTGAGGCGGCAGACAGAGCGAGCGGGGGTGGGGCGGGGTGCGGGTGAGCCAACTCTTCATTCCCATTTAGCTACTGAATTGTACAGCGGGAGGAGGCCATGATTATGTTTACTAACCCCGGCCGCCCGCGCCCCCGGTCTACGCGGTCCGAATTAACACACGATCTTTGTCCCGAAACTCGGTCTTTACATAGCCACCCTGTCGATCGGTGTCGCTATGTGCGAAATTGCGGATGGTGGATATGTAAGCACTCTGTTTATCCGTTCGATTGTTCGAGAGCCATATACAGAATTCAAAGCATTCTATTTTAAAATAATGTTGCTGACAGGCTATGTTAATCTTGCTCAAAATTGAACATGAATACCTACTGAAAACAATATGTCATACAAAAAAAAAAAATCTTTGTGTGCAGTGATCGAACCTGCAATCGATTGCCCAGAACACTGGTAAAGCTGTTAAAATTAAAATAATTTTATGTATTATACATCTATTTATTCCTAATCCCATAGTGTATACTGAAAAGTAAAGTGTTATCTATTATAAAACTAGCGTATTCAAAAATAACTTTTAGTAGCGTCTGCTAGCGATTTAGCTAGAAACTAGTATAGACATAGTTTATATTCATATATTGTGTTCATGCAGGAAGAACGGGCATACCAAATATTTTTTGTAAATAAAAAGAAGTTTAAACTGTAAATCAAGGCGCGTGCCCACACGGCGCGGCGGCGCGGCCAGACGGCGGCCACAGCGTGATCAAGTGTTATGAGTGGAACAAAAAATATGGGTTCACTCACTGTATGATGTAACATGTAATATACTTAACGACGATATCGCTTGAGCATCAGACCTGTGCACATACTATCTCGGAAGAATGCTTGTAAAAGCTACACCACAATACGGTTACATTTCCTTGTTTCAAAACTTCCAAGATGAAACTGGGTCAAGTAAGACCAGGCAGAGGTGGCGAGATGACTTAGACGGATACCGCGAGGTCTTATTCGAGGTGTATATGGATGGGCTTGGGGTACGCTTTTGCCCAGAAGTGGAACAGAAAAGACTAAAACAGACCAAAGAATGTTAGATAACACACTACATTCCAGTTGTTTGTATTGTAGTCACAAAGAAAAGGTGTAGAAAGTTACATGCCCTCAGATAAACTCACCCTTTAAACCTGATCTAAATAGTTGTCGTATTACTATAGTGTTACAAATGTACACAAAGTTGACCTACTGATCTTCTTTACGGTGGCGTTGGTAATCGTCTAAAAAGTCGACCGCGTCGCAACCAGCCCTCTGACCACCGGGCGTGAGGCTTATGTGTAAGTAATAGGCAGGCATTTTATTTAAAAAGGTCTATCATTGACAAGGAAAAAAGTTATTTTTTATATTAACCTGTAAATTTACACAATATGGAGTTATTTGATCTGGAATCACGACACCAAATGTTTTTTTTAATTAATTTGTGCAGTGAAAAATAATGCCACTGAAATTCTAAAACGGCTACTTAAAAGCTTTAACGCATGTTCACAAAACTTAAAAAGCACAACAAGACTTGTGTCCATTCCGTCCGTTAATTCTTGGTGTTCTGGCGGCTACATACCACACGGGCGGCAGGGTCATTACCACGCGGCTGGGGGCGCGTTCCTGCTAGCGCCGAGCGCTCCCGACAACGTTTACGTAACACTGTCTTTATGACACCTCTGATTAATTTCACGAGCAACCCTTGAGTCCACATCCTTCAGGTAGATTAAACTACTTCATATTGCGTGACCAGGACGCGAAGGTTAAAGATATTTTATGAAACTTGACGTTAATACTTCGGTTCTGGATCTTGGATCTCTCGACTGACGGTATTGGACTCTACCATTCGAACATAGATGGAGAATTTCAATAATTAAGATCTAAGTTCGGCCAATTATCTAGAAACTTTATCCCAAACAAAGAGGGCAAGGGGCTGATATTTAATTATACAATAAAAAAAATACGACATGTGTTAATCACAGAAATTATGTGCTATTGGCAGAAATACGAAGGTTTTTCTATAAAATTACGATCAATGATTATTGAAACCACAAAAGAGTATGTTATTTATAATGAACTATATTAACTAGGCGCATTTTTAATTGATAAACTGAAATTGCATGGCATCTAGGAACTGATATGAAACAAACTAAGAGATTATCTAATATTATAGATATAGTAGATGGCGCTGCCATAACGTAAACATTGAGCTCACGACGATTTATTTAGTAAAAATAGTTATTGCCATAATAGTGCTATTAAAAGTATCTGAAAGTGTTAAATAACCTCGGAATTATATGAGCAATCGTTATCTCGAACTTTTGATACCGTAATACGTTATTATCTTGCGTGTTGCAAATCTCCAGTGTTTAAGTGAACTTTCATAGAAATAAAGATGGAACATGGAAATTAAGCAACCAAAACATCAACATTCGTGACATGAACAAAGTTTGTGCAGTGAAAATTGACTAAAGAACAGTGAACTAAGTGATTAAGTAAATTAAATAAAAGTGAACCGTTAATTTTATTTAAAATCTTACATATCGGTAAAGCAGTGTAACACTAACAGCGACATCTATCAATGAATAGCGGAGTCATAGACACTTCGTTCATTCTTTTTTTGACATTGACGTTTATCTGTCAATTCAAAGGGTTGCCATTAAAAACTTTTCATTTACCCCGGACACTAGTGTTACCATCTAACAAAAATCAAGATTAAACAAGGGAATCCTGCCAAACAAATAAATTATATATATTATTATTTTTTTCTTTCAAATAAATTGAGCCACTAGCATACTTTCCACATACAACAACACAAGTTACAATGCCGTTAAACCGGACTCCTCCAGTATCGCCTGTTGTATCAGATTCTTCAATCCAGCAACGACATTCGCCTGTTATTCCTCATCAATTGCAGCAAAACGTTGGCATAACTACCGAGCCAACTAATGAGTCAACAACGACGAACGTCACATGTCGTCACAAAAGAAAAAGAGGGAATCAAGGTGAAGACTCGCAATCATTACTGCGCTCTGAAATTTTAGAGATTATTAAAACTGACACACGCGCAGCAATCAAGGAAATCCTGAATGACGAATTTGCGTCCATGAGAGAGGAAATTCTTAGTTTCGAAAAGTCTATTAAGTTCATGAACGCCGACTTCGAAGATATGACGGCTCAATTTAAAGCTTGCAATGAAGAGGTTAAGAGCCTGCGCAACGAAAATAGCTGTCTAATTAAAAAGGTGACAGAAATGGAAGCTAGAATTGCACAATTAGAGCAAGACGCTAGACAAAACAATATAGAAATTCACTGTTTACCCGAACATAAACAAGAAAACCTTGTCAAAACTATAGTCCAACTGAGCAACGTAGTGTCCTATCCTCTAGAAGAAAATGAGATTATGTCCTGCGCAAGAGTGCAAAAGCTGAATGCATCCACAAATCAACCGAGAGCAGTCATCTGCAAGCTACCAAGCAAAATCAAACGCGATAATCTTCTTGGGGCAGTTTCATTGTACAACCGGTCGAATCCCAACAATAAATTGAACACCAAGTTACTGGGCTACGGTGATAAACTATCCCCCGTTTATGTAGGTGAACACCTAACTTTAGCTAACAAATCGCTCCATGCAGCTACTAGGATTGCTGCCAAGGAGAAGAAATACAAATTTGTTTGGGTGAGAAATGGAAGAATTCTCGTAAGGAAGGAGGAAGGCTCTGCAATACGTGTTATTAACAGTTTAGAATGTCTTAAGAAGTTAGAATAATCACGCTCATTTTATTATATCCTGTCATTGTCAAATTAATTTAACCTAAAAATTCAGTGATTTAATTTTCTACTACCAAAATTCTAGAAGTATTCGTGGTAAATTGGATAACATTTTTTTGAATGTACTGACTATGAACTTTCATGTAATTGTGCTTACTGAGACCTGGCTGAATGATAGCGTTTTGGATTCAGAAATTTTTGATAGCCGATATCAAATTTTTAGAAGGGATAGGCAGTCGGGAACCTTTTCTGAGGGCAAGGAGGGCGGTGGCGTACTAATCGCAGTTATTAAATCTATTAATGCCTATAGAAATATATCATTCGAGTCCTGCTGCGAGGATTTATGGGTTACACTAGACTTGTCAACAAATCATTCCTTTAAAACTTTAAAGAAAATTCACCTATGCGCCACTTATTTGGCTCCTCCTGTAAACATTAATCTTATAACGTACTTCACAGATCGAGTCAGTAGTGTAATAAATGATGAACCAGTAATCATAATAGGTGACTTCAACTTAAGTAACATAGAGTGGACTGGATCTGCAATACATCAACATGTGGAACCAAATTTCGACACCAGTAACATTAATAAAACCTTTTTGGAATTCTTGTCCTCTAACGACCTATACCAGTATAATTCAATTAAAAATAAACAGAATAGAATTCTAGACCTAGTCATATCTAATTTAATTTTTCCGATTGAGGTCTCTTGTTCCTATGACGCCATATCTAAAGTCGATGACTTTCACCCACCTCTGCAGATCGCCATTAAACTCAACCTTCCTAAGGAGCTGGCGAGTAAAAGAACTAAGGTTTATAAATTCCAAAAAGCGAACTATCGTGAAATTAGAAATCGTCTTGAGGAAATTGATTGGAAAATGGTTTTAAAATCAGAATCCGTCGATGGGACGGTGGCTATATTTTACTCTATATTACGAGAGATTATTGTCGAATTAGTCCCTCGACAGAATGCTGGCAAAAAGTCGTATCCCGTCTGGTATAGTAATAGTTTAATAAAAATGTTGAAAGAAAAAGAAAAATATCGACAGAGGATGAAAAAATACAAAAATAAACGAGATGAATTTGAATACATAATACTTAAGGACCGATCTTCCCGAAAAATAAAAGAGTTGTATCAGAAGTATTTACAAAATGTACAGAGTAATGTGGTGAAAAATCCAAAATACTTTTGGACATACATAAAAAACAAGCGCGATAACAAAAGCGTTATACCGAGACACATGAGGCTCCATGACAGTACTGCTAGCGATGGTGTGAGCATTGCAAATTTATTTGCGGAGAACTTTGCATCTGTTTATAGCCCTATCTCTGAAGTTGCTCTGAACCCCGCACTTATTTATAAATCCAGCAATAATAACAGCTTACATCGAGTAACATTATCTGAAACTAGCATACAGAGAAAACTAAAGAACTTAAATGTTGCCAAGGGTCCGGGTTCCGACGGTATTCCTCCACTGTTTATTAGAGAGTGTGCTAGTATTTTGTCTAAGCCATTGACCATAATTTTCAATCAATCTTTATCTGAAGGGGTTTTTCCAGGGATCTGGAAGGAGGCCATCATAATTCCAATACCAAAATCAGGGGATAAGACAGATATTTGCAATTACAGGCCTATTAGTATATTACCCACATTGGCGAAGGTTTTCGAATCTCTTTTGTGTCCTATCATGAACTGGCATATCAAAAATTCTATAACAGAACATCAACATGGCTTCTTTCGCAACAGATCAACAGCCACAAACTTGGTCAGCTTTGTCGAAAGAACTTTGGATTACATGAGTAAAGGAAAGGAAGTTGATGCCATTTACAGTGATTTCAGCAAAGCTTTTGACAAAGTTGACCACAACATATTGCTACAAAAGCTCAAAATCACGTTCGGTATTCATGGGTCACTTCTGAAGTGGTTCCAATCTTACTTATTTGACCGAACAGCAAGAGTAGTAGTAAATGGACACTCATCCAACACTTTCATACCCACGTCTGGCGTACCACAGGGTTCTCATTTAGGACCATTATTATTTACAATGTTTATTGATGACATCAAATACATCATACAAAACTCTCATTTTGAAATGTATGCCGACGATTTGAAGTTTTATAGGGTCGTTGTAACAAAGAACGACGAATACCTTCTACAAAAGGATATTGACAGACTTTGCGTGTGGTGTGAAGATAATAATATGCTGGTTAATGTTGGGAAATGTTATCATATTAAGTTCTCTCGTAAAAAACAAAAATTTAATTCTACGTACAAAATGAGTAACCAAATATTAAGTAAAGTATCTGAAGTTAAAGACCTAGGTATAACTATAGATTCCGAAATGAAATTTCAAACACACACTGAAATAATAATAAACAAAAGCAATAGAATGCTAGCATTTCTGAACCGTAACACCAGACAATTCAATAATTTGCCAGCACTGAAAATTTTGTTTTCCGCATTAGTCAGAAGTCATATAGAATATTGCTCCATCGTCTGGTACCCAATTTATAATATCCACATTCAACGCATCGAAAGAATTCAAATAAAATTTATAAAAAGACTCTCTTGTAAGGCAGGTATAAGGAATTCCGTTAAAACCTACGAAGATAGACTAAATTACTTCAAAATGAAATCTTTACACTGGCGTCGTGATTTTGCAGGTCTTGTTTTCTTATTTAAGATATTTAGTCAAGCTGTCGATTGCTCACCACTTCTAGCGTCTATTAACATTAACATACCCCGGTCATCAGCAAGACTGCATAACTATAAGCCGTTTGTTCCTAGTGCTCGCAAAACCAATTACGGAAGTAATGCCCCTCTTTCCTACATTCTTAGAAGGTGTAACGACATTTTTCATGATTGTAACTTAGACATATTTTCAAGCAGCCTCACTCAGTTTAAAAGAGCTGTGCTCAATAACATGTAATTTCTTAATCAATTTTTTATTTTATTCTTCATATTGTCATTACATATTTAGTTCAATAAAACAATCTTATTCAATCTAATTTAATCATTATTTAATATTTAATCTTATATAATTTGATTTAATTCATAACAAAATCAATTTGAAAATGTTATTATTTATAATTATTTTGTAATGTACAGATAGCTCAAAATTAAATGCTGTGCTTACCTTTAATTTAGATGCATGCAAAACTATTTTATTTGTAAATGAAATGTAACAGGAATGATTCTGTATGTATTTAGTTGGTTTGCCTTAAATAAATAAATAAATAAATAAATTATCTACAAATTGTGTAGAGCCAGCTACGTCCGGTATAGATTAAGATTATTATAAACTTCAACAAGTCATTTCTCAAAACATTATGGATGGAAAATCGTACAAATCATCAGTTTGGTATGAAGTTAATCAGTGGAGTATGTTCATTATAAAGAAACGCTTGTGGCTGAACAAATACAAAAGTTTCGTGCACACACAGCGTAATAATATAGAGTGGTACCCGCGTCTGCGAAGTTGCAACCGCACAATGCTATTCAGGTAGAGGGACGAATAATGAAAGTCGATGAGATGAATGTTTCGGTTTAATTAGAATCGATTTAAGTCGCCAGCTCGCTGTGCGCTGGCTTTCGTTGCGAAATGTTTGAATACGACAATATTTAGTCTACGGAAACGAAATTAGTCCGTCATTTAAAACATATTTTAATTATAATTTGTAGAATATGGGTAAGAAAACTTCATTTGTGACGATATATGCAATTATATAAAATTGCAAAGGTTTTGGTAAATATATTTTACTTCGCTACGAACATTTTAATAGT
The DNA here is from genome assembly GCA_905146925.1 of Autographa gamma. Taxonomy (NCBI): domain Eukaryota; kingdom Metazoa; phylum Arthropoda; class Insecta; order Lepidoptera; family Noctuidae; genus Autographa; species Autographa gamma. The sequence goes on along the minus strand of LR989868.1, from coordinate 3,059,360 downwards.
AAAGACAATTATGAATTCAATCTTTTGCATAAATTTCGGGGTTTCTGGAGAAATGCAATGTATCAGATAATTAATACTTTGCTCAAGGCATCTTTGTACAATATGCTTATTTAAATTTGTTTACATAGATTACTCTTATCGTATAGGTAATCACGTTTATCTTATCTCTTGAATATAATATTCTTAAAGGCCATATTGGCCACCAAATATTTTTCAACTATAATTGAGCAAAGATCACAAAACTTACATACTTAAGCTAAATATACTATACTTCCTGGGAGACCATGTAAAGGGTAATGTATTGAAGAGGCCATATTATAGTGACTATACTGATGATGTCATTGAATAGGGACAGACCATTGAGGCGTACGAAACAGGGGCGCTTGTATGAAAAGATTCATAACGGCGGACGAATTGTTAGCCTTGGTAAGGAAATGATGGCGATTCGTGACACGTGAAGATTTAAAGTAGGAAGTTAAAGACGTACCTTATTACATGTTTTGTTATTAGTTGCCAATTTTGACGGTAACATAAAAGATGTTGTCCAAGGACTCGTGCGCGAGTTAGAGCGAGTATCGGGGCAACCGCGCGATCGCGTGAGCCCTTGTTGTTCCATAATATTGGTATGGTGAGACGGTGGATCGATTCCAAGTGAGTTTACGGGCTCGATCATTATCTCTATCAACATTTTGGTAACGGCTTCGATCGGTTAAAATGAGGACTGGTTTTGACTAAGGAACGACACTGATGTTTTATTTTTCCTTGCGTGCGTATGGAACTCTATCAAGTTATTTTAACAGAGTCTCAATTATTTTCTTAATACGTTTTAGTACTTTAGAAGTTTTATTACTCACGCCATTTGTGCAGGCTAGAAGGGCAATTTGTTTTTTTATTTAATTCCGATTTCTTTAGACTTAAAACCTAAATCGAAATCGTCAAATGCGTTCAGACTTTTTATTACATGGCAATAAAACTAAAACAAGATGTTTCTCCGTGTGGCTCTATTATAAAAACGTTGTAGATTACTAGAATTACGTTACGAGCGGTTTTACATAAAATCTCGATATTCAATTTATTTTTTGCAACTCGACAATCGTGCGTGTGTGTTAGACACGGCTACACGCATGTTGAGTTTTGAGATTTGAGGTTTGAATACTAACACCCGCTGAGCAATCCTTATATTAAGCTTCGATATAGGATACTTTATAAACTCTATTAATAGAAAAGAATGAAACACGCGTTAATCCACATGGGTCCACGTGACGCCGACGCCATTGCAGAATATTATTAACGTACAAGTAGTGCCTAATACTGCTGTCTTCGTCAGTCTATGTGCGTGACTGGTCGGTTACGAAAATCAATATCAAAACAATGTCTTATTATAAACTTGGACTCCAAGGATATAACGGTTTACATGTACACTCGTATTCTATGTCAGTTAACATACATGTTTTGATATTGTAATTCGGATGATCATAGTTAAGCAGTATTTCAAGCATAAGTGAAAAATGCGGCTCTCGTTTTCGGTCAATTCACAGTTATTCGACTAGTTATAAGAACGACAAGCAGAAACATCTATTGATTTCGAGTACAATAAACGAAAATCAACAACTCACCTAAAAAAAAGCATGGTACACTACTCTTCTATTTTGCGATTTCTGTCTCGCATGTTGCGTTGTTTTATTTATCATCTTAGGCCATTTCGTTTTCACGTTGGAAACTTTGACCGTGAATGTTGGTCGTAAAACCAGGAGGGTACTTACATTGGTGCTTATCAGCTAACTGTATAAGAGGGTTGGGAAGGTCTCGCCGCCTGTAGAAGCACATGACTTTTGCCTCCACGTTCCCAGACGGCGTCTTGTTCAGCTCCTCTATCCGTCGGATCTGGTACGGAGACGTCGACGACGTCTCGAAATAGACGCAGTCTGTAGACAAACATAATGGATATTGGTTAGATTGGATTCTACCTGTTACCTGTCTCACTTATTTATGTAAACACGGCTACGGTTAAGTTTATAAGTACTGAAATGTGTTTCAGGAACTGTCTGGATTATTTATGTGGTGTTATTGCCACCTATCATCATCAAATTAGGATGACTATTCATAACATTCATGATACTTCAAAATACCTATTTCAAGTCTAGGTGTGGAGTAGTTGGTGCGGAACGGACGGTTGCTGGTTATCCGTACCGACGATACTTATGTTGGTTGTTGTGCCACATGGACAACTAATGTAAATGGCGCCTTTTTACCGTTACACCGTACAACACAACTAAATAACACGCGCGCATAATGACTCGCCTCAAACCTTTCATTTCGAACCGTAAGCGCGTTAGTTTTGGACGATTAAACTTCTGACAATACAAGTAATTGTTGTATTTAAGAAATAATACAATAGTGACGTGGAGCATCATCAGCTAAAAATAAAGAGAACTTACAAATATAGTCGTTAACTGGACTTACGAGTTAAAACTATTATAAGAATCATTGCTTATGTTATCTATACATGTATAATAAACAATGCTGCATAAGATTATGTTAGACTTCCAGAAACTTAAATTATTATTTTTTACTTTTACTAGCATGTCACATACATACAGGGTAATTAATATTCAAATCTGAAGATTCGTGTTTAAGCCAACCTATATGAGAACTCATGCCGCTTTATAATTACCACAAAATAGAATACTTGTTGATATCATATTTCGTATGAAACTTTCCATTATAGTGCGATCGCGAGGTGAACTAAAATTAACTTACGATGAGACGAATTCACGTGTATTAGGTACGAAAGCGATAAAGTTTTTATCATTGTTATGCATAAGTTTAGAATCGAACATAATTAATTCTGGGAAAAAATTACACATATAAAAAGTAGTGTCCTTAACTCTGTAACCCCATAGAGATGACCCCTACTGACTAAGTGACATTTAGATTACGATTACATTTAGAATTGTCTTATGAAGTACGATTCAAGGCATCCAATAAACAGTAAAAGGGACGTGAAAAATATAATTCCTGAGAGGCGTCACTCGTAAAACGCACGAGTGCAAATGCGGTCGACCTGGCGTTTACAAGAAACAACACCAATGTTTATATCAATAGGCATGTACTAGCTATACATGAACGTAATGCTCATCTACATAGATATATGGCCGGCCAACGCGAGCGTTGCGGATATATACGTATGATATTACTACAGTTATGTATGTGTGTAAGTTGGGGCATTATGCGGCTGATAGCGATGTTAACGCCCGTTCAGTTTTGCCAAGAAGTGTATTTTTGGAACGTGTCAATAAGTAAGTGTATAGTAAATTTAGCCTGGACACGTCATCACAGAGGGCGGAGAATGATTGAATTCTCACTGTGTGATTTCGCGTGGCGACGTTTTACTTTTGTTTCTTTTGTTTAATTACCATAACTGGCCTCAGGGTCACCTGTTTTACAACAACCGTGTAGACAATTTTTAAGAGATCATTTTTTTTTTCGTAAATATTAGAAAAATCATAGCGCGGCCTACAAGCTATGCGTAAATTAAAATAACTTTTTATAAGTCTGCCATAACATGAACTAAAAATAATACAATTTTATATTTATTATGTTGGTTTCACTTACATCCATAATAATTAGTTATTATTTACTTTCTTGTGTAAACAAGGAAAGTTTTTAGTGCCAAATAAAACGAGCCCTTGATAATCAGAAGCAGGTTATTATTATTGCCTTCTACTAAAGGTCGTCTTTGTTTAGTGTTTTCGCGCCATTGCTTATTTTTGCGTTGATTTAAATTATTTACTTCGGAACAAAAACTTTTGAAATTTTTAATGTTTTTTTTTTTTTTTAATTTAGTGTTCCCTTGCTTTTTTAGTCTATTTGATACATGCATATTAGAAACCTACCAACCTAGGACTTTGGCTCCCGGCGATGGTGGGTTGTTTTTCTGTCTGATTTTTAGCAGTATTGTCTAACTTCACATAAATATACCTTCTTACAGCTGTTTTTGTATCCTCAGGGGTGTTGTTCGGGGGCCCGAAAACATACAATACTGATATTTAAACTTGATTATGAATTACGTCTCTTTTTCTGGCACTCTGTTGCAACATTCTTCTAAATAGGTTTCGTGTCATAAGATTCGAGAACAAGAAAATATATAAGAAAGAAATACAGGTTTACATTGATCATTATGCAATATGTTTCGTTTTAATTACGTTTTCATACTACGGATCACCTAAATAGGTGTGAAAACAATAGATAATTCAATTCAATGCCAATTTCAAAGTTCAATTAATGAATATTATCATTATTATTTCAATAGGTAATAATTACATGGATAAATACCACCAAGAAACGTGTCCTAGCAACGCTGTTATTAATGTACTAACATTAAAGACAATAAAGTATTTTTTTTATATTTTTTTTCTTAGATTTATGCGAATGTTAGTTAAAATCATTTTTTATATAAACCGCGACAAAATCCGTAAAAAGTAGTTTTTGTTTATTAACTTCATAGTGTTTTGGGGGTGGATATGGTGTAATTTGACTACTCAAAAGATCTAGGCTGTAATTTATTACCCATCCATGCTCTTTCAAGCGAATCTTAATAATAGGTAATCAAATATTTTCGCAAATAAAAAACTTTTATTTTACAGTTGTCCTACACCGCACAAAAGCTACTTTAATTCTCCTACAGAGAAAACATGCTCCCTGATCACCAAAGCGATTTTAAATTAATTAAATTCAGGATTCCTCACGATGTTTTCTTTCACCGTAAGTCCATGGCAGCTTTTAAAACAATGCGCAATTACAGATTTGAAAGAATTTTTGAAGAAAAGTTCTTGAAACCTATTATTATTGTATTGTCTTTTGTAGGGATTCATTCACAACAAAGTCATTATTCGATTTTAATAAAAACGAAAGGGAACGTGCTCATTTATTTTCTTTGTGATATCTTTATAGAACAAGGTCGAAAAAGCTTTGGTATTTTTTTTTTAGATGAGTAACATAAAATGCTGTTTATTTTTTCCAATGATGGTAGACATCGTATTATAATACTTGGCCACATACTGGGCTAAGCAGTTTAACGTTTTTACCATCTATCTGAAAAGCAGAAGATTGCAGTAGTGACTCAAAAGTAACTTATAATATTTATCTTGAACTTGAATGAGTTTTGTGGGTAAAAAAATGGTCTAGACAAAAATAAATTTCGATCGCTTGTTAGATGTCTTTTGATAATATTGCTTGGGTATATGTAAACAATAAGGGCTGTAACGCTAATTTGCCAGCATGAACTATACAAGAGCACTCCGCGTCTGGCAACGGTGAGCCGCGCTGTGTTCGTCTGTCTGTCATTTCGTGGTCGTTTGTGTACGCAACAAAGCGCCAGTGTCGGTTTGTTCACTCAATGAACATTTACACTTCGGTTCCAACACGTGGCGAACTGGCGAATGAATTTAATGTATCGCAAATATTCAATATTGTATGTCATTTTGTTCTGAACAAATACTATTGTACTATAACCAGGTTTAAAAAATATAATATTTTTATAGGGTTTTAAAGTACAGTGTTGAATCAGTAATCATAGTAACAGTAACAGCTACAGATTGAACAAATTAGTTAAATAAATTTTAGAACATGTCGCCAATTTCGCAGTTTTGTTGCTTAGCCGCGGTTATTGCACTAACCTCGGAACTATGTGACATAACACTAAGCACCACTATTTACTCTAACAGACTAACCATGTGGATAACCAAGTCATTCTTAAAACCACAAACGTAAGTCATTCTACTATTTTCATTTATACTGTCTTTACATCCGTTCAAGTTTACGATCTCGTACACACAAGTTCTAGTGTGTTTTAAATAAATAATAGGGGGTAAAAAATCAATGGACGGCATCTTGGTGCGGCGACCGACGAATTTAGAGTCAGTGACGTCGAAATTACGTGGTATCGCAACAAAGCGGCTATCTAAAGCATTAACATAAACAATTTTTTGGGCTAATATACTATTGAGAAATTGATAATATGGGTTGACCTTACTTGGATGTTAATTATAAATTGGAGTCAAATAGTGGTGGCAGTTTTTTTGTGCCTTTTGCTGTTGTATATTACTTTAATGTAATAATAATTAATTAATTAATTAATTAATCTTTATCGGCGGAAGCTTGTTATTAGCAAATTAAGAAATACCTTATGTTATTCAAATTACGATTAGTCTGTAAGCTTTCCTAAGAATAAATAAATAAAATAAATGCTGTACTCTCAGGCCCCAAAAAAAAGATTACTCTGATCAATTAATCGAAACCCCAGTACTAGATTCCATGTTGATCAATTTCTGACGCACAATACCCTCAGTGAGTGAATACATTTACTTTTTTTATTACGCGTGGATGGCAGGGTGTTTCTAATATGGTGGGTGGTGATTATGGCATTACCCACCCAAGATTGTAAGTCTATGGGGGCGTTTCGAAATGGATGTCTAAGGGCTGTTGTGAGCACGTGAAAGGCAGGCGTTGTCTGTATGTAAGCATTTTTTCTTATATTTGTGTGTCTATTTGGACCTTTAATTAATGACGTATATTGCAAACCAATACGGGTACAGATTCGTCACAAATTCCAAAATAATTATATATTGATTTAACGGATGTAAATTATAGGTCAAAATAGTACCGATACTTTTGTGTATATTTTTATTGTTATGTTATCACGATCATGCACTCATTAAGACAGCGGGGTTAATCAATTTACTAAAAAGCGCTCCTTCTCCTGAAAATTCTCATCAATACCAACATATTATATCTACTTTATTATAACGTTTAATTTCAAACCAAACAATAATTTATAATTGTGAGGGATTAAAAGTAATATTCTGCGAAGAGCATAACAATAATTAATACCAAATGTAATCATTATAATAAACATTGTGTGAGCAGTGTGTAGTGTCGGTATTCATAATTCCAAACTGATTTACTGGGATTCTCAGTTTACGATTTAACTACGTATTTTTAGTTATTGAAATTGAGATAAGCTATTGATAAGCGAATTCAAAGTGACAGAGTACCTTTAAACATGCTGTTACTATGAGAACTAATGTTTGCGTTTCCGGGTAAGTATTTTCGAGATTATCTAAACTTCAGGCGAGTTAAGTTTAGCTGTTTCATTTTAAATACAAGTCGCAAGCTGAAATCTTTTATCGTAATCAGTGCTAAATAATATTACATCTTATTTATATGTACTTTTACAAAATTAGGATAAAACCGCAAAGTATAAAGCTTAAATAAATAAAGAAGTTGGTATACCTACTCAAAGACATAACAAAATCTGGTAGCTACTAGTGTCAATAACAATAAAGATAGTTGTGCAGCGTAGGATGAACAATTCCACGATAGTTCTGTAGTGTACGAAATAAGAATCCGTCCGATTCAATCAGCTTATCAAGTTTTTGTTGATAGGGGACTTGTTTAGGGGGCTAAGCGGACGAAGTCGCTAGCGATCACTAATAATAGTAATAACATATATTTCTTGGTTCAATTAATATAACGACCCATCCCGTTATTAGAATGGATTATAGACCCTTCGCTTGCGTGTTGTTACATACATACACATTTTATGTATATGGTAATTAATGTAGGCTTATTAATACTGAGTATAAAAGTAGATAGATTTAGGAACAAAGCAAAGTTCGCTGTTCTAAAAGTATAGAAAATGTACGTATTACGTGCTTCGAAAGTGTATGGATGTTTGAAGATGTCGACACTGAGCCGCTTTGTATTGAAGGTTTTCTTAACAACGGATAACCCCTTTTTTGTCAGCGCTTGACACACAAACAAACAAACTATACGGAATGTTGACCTTTTTTCGGATACCATTACAAGAAAAAGGAAGCCTCTCGTAGGACTCGCTTTCTTTACAATTTAGGCCATATTCCTGTATTTTACGTATGTATGATGCGAAAATAATATGTAGGTATATGTAGAATAGAATTTCTTAAAAAATACAAGTTCTCTGAATTAAAAGTTTTTGGTGTGGATACCGATACATTTTTTTTTATCTATAATATATTTTGTATCTATAATATTAAGAACCAGACGAAATAATAATACGCGCTGCTATTAATCCGCGCATTTTTTTTTTAAATACCTAATTTAATTTAGGTAAATGAAAAAACTAACGGCTAAATCGAAATTAAATTCAACGCTAATCCTTTTAATGAGGAACTAATTAATAATTTTGTAACTGTGCAGTTGACTGTACGTTTCTGCGTGTGAAATTACGTCATGTGATTATGGCCTTACTATTATTATTAGCGCGATATAAAAGAGGAAAATAGTAGTAAGAACAATAAATTAGTAGCTAGCTACACTACATCTATATGTCAATAGGAAAAAATATTTACTGAATTATATAAAACTTGATGTACTGGTTAGCACTAGATATTAATACTCAGGTAAGGTGGTTGGGTTACTTACTACCTATGCTTAAGTAATAGGTCATTGAACTCATACTTTCACATGACTGAAGGTTACAAACTAAATGAGAAGTTTTATGTTTATTGTCAAAACTATAAAGTATATAAATGGCTTTGTAGTAACAAAATTTAGAAAATTGTTGCCCAACTCAAACAGTTTGTACTTGATTAATATTGTAATTATTCAAGTATGTATCAGCAAATAGTTGTAGTAAAATAAGTAACCCATTTCTTTTCAGTATTTTACAATTCATATATTTTTGCCTAAAAGAGTCACAAACTATTATCATTTATTATGTTTGGTAGGACATAAAAAAAGTTTAAAGAATGCAATAATATAGGCAATCCATTACAATGCAAAGATCTTTTTTAGAATATAGATACCTACTTTATTTAAACTTTTAGTATGTAAGAAACAAATTGGAGTATCTTCAAGAAATTACAATTTCTTGTATCAATAGGCTAGCATTGACTCTTGATTTCGAATTTGTTCATAATGGTTTACTCTTTCAATGATTTTAACTAAAGAGATTATACCTAGATAAACTTTGAAGCATAATACATCAGATTTGCTGTAAGAACATACAATTGTTGGCAGATGATTAAGTTCATACCGGGATACTTTAAAAGTGTCCGATTATGTTGTTGTTATAAACTGAAAAGTTGAAACACAATATAATCTTGTTTTCAAGATATGCCCAAATTACCTGATAAACTAGAAAATGTTTTGCTAAGAAAAGATACCAATAAATAATTGGGAGAAGTTTTTATGAAGTTCCTAGTCAATACTTTTTAGGGAATAAAAAATTCAAGTCAGACAGAAACGAAAGATTCAAGGTGTTCAATGTAGGTCAAGTTATTCTTTGTTAGACAAGGGTATAATGCAATGCAAGCATTTTGAGGTCACCACAAATAATCATAATTAACATATTTAAATGTATTATTTTCTGATTGATGTTAAATTATCTAAGGGTTAAGGGATGATTGTTCACTGGAATTCTAGTTTTACGCAGGTCATTAAACATTGCTGTCCTTTGAATAAAACAATAATACCTGTTTAATATCTACACAAAGAGTTCAAGCAACTATTTGAGTAGCACTACATTATATGATAGGAAGTTAACATAAAAGGAAGAGCTAATTAACATTCAACGCGAGGACCGCGGAGCGCGGCACGAGGCGCCCGCGACCGGGTCCCGCGACAACACCGCCGACGCCGAAGCGCCGGTACTAACACACCAAACATCACAAACTAACTTCATATAACCTCTAATTCTACTGCATCTATTCCTCAACGAATCTCAGGAGTCCCCGAGCCATGCTTGAACCTCGTATTTATCGAAGTCTACCACCAAAATGTTTTGACAACATCGAATATAACCTAAAATCTCGTGTCGATACCATCAAACAATCCCTAAAAACCATAAACGCTTATTGATAATTAAAGGCGCTTCATGTCTAACCACCCGCACGCAGATACGCAAGCCGATACAATGATACCTAGATGCAAATGCTAATGTCCTATTTGACAAATTTTGGTAAAATAAATATAACTTTTCCGCAAACAAGCTTTGCCGCGATAATATACATTCAAAACTTTGGATTTGTTTAAAAACAGATGAATAAAGATATGTTACTAAATGAACTAATTAATACGAGCAATTAATGAAGGTACGACAATCAAAGCAAAGCACCGCTAGTCGGCTGGCGGTGAACCGGCGAAGCTACAACAAAAATAACCAATTATTGCCACTTACCGCCGACTCTGTACATATTCGCAGCCATTTTTATACACAATCACTATTCATTAACACTTAATTAATCTACATCTGACACAATTAATAACTATAACACTATGTAATTGAGCTTTTAACAATGTTTTTCATCACGTTAACTCCGGACGCCTTTCGCTGATCGCCATTTTCTTTCACACTACTAATTTGGCCAGTGCGCAGTCGCACTTTTTGGCGTAAACTTCCTGCTCTTCAAACAAAGCAATGACATGTCATTATTTTTTTATCCACTAATTATATTAGAATGTTTGTTCTTTTACCATTAAATACGAATTATTTTACAAATAACGTCCATAATTGAAATATAATTTACTATGTCCTAAAAATAAAAAAATATTTCATTCAAGAACGTTTCATTACTACTCAGAATGTCCACAAGTAGTCCGTAAATTCCACTAACATATTTCATAATCTCGACATTTATTTTACACTTTAGGTTTGTGAGCACAGTTTTCACGTTTATTAATACTATTATTGAATAAGTTTTTAGTTCTATTTAGTGTGTATTTATATTTTCCGGCTTTTTTTTTATTCCAGCGTGTGTGTAAAGGAACGCGTCACTAAGCATCATAGATAAAGACGCTGAAGTTGTCTATAGACATTGTTCTGTAGTCTATGAAAAAGCCATAGAGAAAACCATAAAGTATTCATTGTTTGTGATAACAACTAAATTAAATTTATATCATCTCTGCGTGCGCCCTTATATTCAGTAATTTAAAACAAGCATATTAAGTAAATAATAAATTATTAGTAAATATGCTGCGTTTGATAAAATGACGTGGCCACGGTGACAGCTGATTAGTCTATGACTTTGACAATTGCCAAATCAGCCAGCCTCTCCCGTCTGCTGAAAATTGTCGTAAAATCTAAATAACAACTAATTTCTGAATGAATATTCAGTGAGATCATCAAGTATTGCATATGTGGCTTGACCTGAGTCGTCGCATGTATACTTGGTAAGTAAATTACAAGAGTAGCATCCGTATTTGTGTATAAAATATGCTGTTTATTGGAACTGTGGGTTGACGAGGTGATGTTTCGATTTTAGATCCTCATCATGGCCACGTATGAGGAGTTCATTCAACAGAATGAAGACAGAGATGGAATACGGTTCACTTGGAACGTGTGGCCTTCGAGCAGGATCGAGGCTACGAGGCTGGTGGTCCCACTTGCTTGTTTGTACCAACCGCTGAAGGAAAGGCTAGATTTGCCGCCGATTCAATACGAACCTGTGCTGTGTACCCGTAATACATGCAGGGCTATCCTGAATCCGATGTGCCAAGTGGATTACAGAGCTAAGCTATGGGTCTGCAACTTCTGCTTCCAAAGAAATCCTGTAAGTACTGATGTCTGTTTGTTTGAGTATTATATTCATATAAAATATTATGTACCTCCACTTTCATAATTGAAGCAATAATTATTACAATACAATATTTTGAAGTATTATTTTCTAAAACGAAATCAAAATAAAATATAACATATTGTTGCAATATGTCATGTTTCTTAAAAACATTGAATTTGTTTAACATAACATATGTATCACATACAAATACCAATTCTCTATGTCATATGTTTCTTGTGCCTATCTTTCAGTTCCCCCCACAATATTCAGCAATTGCGGAACAGCACCAGCCCGCAGAGCTGATCCCCAACTTCTCCACCATAGAGTACACAATCACCAGGGCTCAGACCATGCCACCCATCTTCCTGCTGGTGGTAGACACATGCTTGGATGAAGAGGAACTCGGAGCCCTGAAGGACTCTCTCCAGACTTCTCTGAGTCTTATGCCGCAGAATGCTCTCGTTGGTCTTATTACTTTTGGTCGTATGGTTCAAATACATGAGCTGGGTGAGTTTTATGTCAACTTAGAATCTATTTAAATTCTGTTTGGATAAATGAAACTAACTAGTCTATAGTTTAGGATAGTCTTGCAAAACAAGATGATTCATAAGTTAGGATAGTCTTGCATAATAAGATAATTCATAGCTTAGAATAATATTGCAAAAGAAGAAGATTAAAATAGTGTAGTTCTCAAAATGAAATAAAGCAGCAATTAATAAGCAGTGATCTTTATTCATACTCATACATTGTAAAAGGCTCTTCCTGTTTCTTATCAGATTGTATATCTCCATAAATATTGTATACATTGCGAGCATTCAAGTTTTTCATGTAAATATTTTTAGTTTTACTAACATATTTAACCTATACTTGTTCAATTGTCCAGGTACGGAAGGCATATCCAAATGCTTTGTATTCAAAGGCACCAAGGACCTGTCAGCCAAACAGATTCAAGAGCAATTGGCTATTGGCCGTGTCAATGCACCTAACCCCCAGCAGAGACCTGGGGCTCCTACTCCTCAGCCTCCAGCCCACCGCTTCCTGCAACCTGTCAAGACTTGTGACATGGCTCTGACTGACTTACTCGGTGAGCTGGGACGAGACCCATGGCCTTTAGGTGTTGGAAAGAGACCTTTACGTAGTAGTGGTGTTGCTCTCTCATTGGCTGTTGGCCTCCTTGAGGTCACTTACCCTAACACTGGTGGAAGAATCATGCTGTTCCTTGGTGGACCCTGCTCTCAAGGGCCGGGTCAGGTGGTCAATGACGAGCTGAAGCAGCCCATCCGTTCTCACCACGACATTCACAAGGATAACGCGAAGTATATGAAGAAGGCCATTAAGCATTACGAAGCCCTGTCCCTCAGGGCGGCGACAAATGGCCACTCCATCGATATATACTCGTGTGCCTTAGATCAGACTGGTCTTATGGAGATGAAACAGTGCTGCAACTCTACTGGGTAAGGATTCTTTCAGAATACATATAAACTTAATAATTCATTTATACATGTTTCTACTACTAAGAACATAAATAACCTTAGATGGTTGACATTTATAAATACTGGTTCTGACTATACGTAAAAAATATTATTATTGTTGCATAAAAGGATGTTCCCAACAAAGACAACCCTAATATCGAAGAGTTACGTGTATCATAACATCTTCGTCACTATTGCGTCATTCAATTCAAATGGTGTAATTGGCTATCAAGGTTATTTAATTTCTAATTAGTAATGCCACTCTCTTTTAAGGTTTTAACTGATATATAGGTATAAACTTGATAAGCATTTAGGGTACTTTCACACATATAAGGGAGGCTTTCTTTTAGATTCGATTTTGTTCAAGGGCGCGGGTTTTCGTTAAATTTATAGGGGCTTGTTTCGCGCCAGTAGCCTTTTTTTAAACATTCCAACTTAACTGTCTCGCCATTAGACACAATAGTTAAACCATGGAAATGTGCATATGGGACTCACGGGACAGGGAAATGTTTAAGTAAGGCATAATTAAAATGAAGGTAGTTAAATAATTGTTCTTATTTTTCGTAAAGATCTCAATAATATTAGGAACTTTACGTCAACCTATATATTACATAATCTACATATTTATTACTCACGCCAATAATAATTTGTTTATTTTATTTTTACTGTAATTATTTAATTTACATAATATGCTTACAGTGGGCACATGGTAATGGGTGACTCGTTCAACTCGTCGCTGTTCAAGCAGACATTCCAAAGAGTATTCGCGAAGGACCAGCGCTCTGACTACAAGATGGCATTTAACGGCACACTCGAGATCAAATGCAGCAGGGAACTCAAAAGTTAGTATTTATATGTTTTATTTAGTCAGTCACTTACATGTTTATTTAATCTTATATATATATTTTTCTACGAATGCTAGATTCATTGTGAGTCTCTGAAGATCTTTACTACCTTAAGCAATACTTACTTGCTGTCCGCGAAGTCTCTTATCCTTCCATGTTTGTACTTATGTTCCATTCAAATACACAAACAAGGGTTACTATAAAAAAAAAAATTGTACATAAATTGAATATTTCCTCCAAACAGCTTCTTTTGTAGGATAAAGTTACATCTAACTTTAAGTCCTAGTCTAAGGAACGCACTGAAATTTCGCGCAAGGTTCTGTACATTACGGGGCCTTAAGGCTATGGCGTCATAACAAACGCTACCACAAACAGCAATGTACTGCAACTCGCATCATCTGACACACCACGTCTGTTACAGTTTCGGGCGCGATCGGCTCGTGCGTGTCGCTGAACGTGAAGGGGCCCTGCGTGTCGGACCAGGAGGTCGGCATGGGCAACACCTGCCAGTGGAAGATGTGCACCTTCACGCCCAGCACTACTATGGCGATATTCTTTGAGGTCAGATGTTGTAATGTACTTAGATGTAAGATTGTGAAGAGTACTCCATGAGCATGCCCCACCAATCACCATACATTTAAAAAGTTTAAATGAAATGTCTTCCTTCGGCCTGCATGTCAAATAAAGATGCTGTTTAACCAGTGTGTTGATTAACCGGTTGTAAATTATATATCGAATAATCGACTATGTTTGTTTATGTTTTGATTGTCAATTTCTGTGGTCAATTAGCGTACATACTTTAGTTTTCAAGGTGTCATCAACTTTGTGGTCCGGCTACGATCCCCGTCATGTAAAGAACCATTTTTCAACATCATCTTAGATTTGGGTGTTTAATGTATCACACCTTATTTAATTAAACAAGTTTTCAGAGCAATGTATGTTATTTTGTCCATATTTATAGTAGCCAAAAGTTATATGCCCATATAAGTTTCTTGGCTATGTCTAACTGACAATATGTGTGTAGGTGGTAAACCAGCACGCGGCAGTGCCGCAGGGCGGGCGCGGCTGCGTGCAGTTCATCACGCAGTACCAGCACTCCAGCGGACAGCGTCGCGTGCGTGTCACTACCGTCGCTCGCAAGTAAGTCCATGTTTTATTACCCGTCTGCACTAGATGGGTTATATTTTTGGAGTGTAAATGTTATTTCTTTGGCAGGATTTTATTTTGTCAATGTAAAATGCGTACTTTTATTTTCGTCTTAATGGGCTGCGGTTAGGGTAGAGTTACAGTTCCCAAAAAATAACAAACTGACACGCCAAACTTCTAACACCCTATTTTTTTGCGTCAAAATTAACCGTCGGTAAACTTGCCACAAGTTTCGGTATCCGATATGTATCTTCTAAAATGACCATTCCCCACCACAGTTGGGGCGACGCAGCCGTGAGCCTGCACCACATATCGGCGGGCTTCGACCAGGAGGCGGCGGCCGTGGTGATGGCGCGCCTCGTGGTCTACCGCGCCGAGCAAGAGGACGGGCCCGACGTGCTGCGCTGGCTCGACAGGATGCTTATTAGACTGGTAAGTGGTGTGGGACTAGCCGACTTCAAAAGGCGGAGTCATAGGTCTATAACAATTGAAAACAGATTTCAAAAAATACCTTTGCCATGGATTATCGAGGGCATAAAAACCCCCATATTAGTAGTACCCCCATATTTTTTACATTTTTCAGATCATTTTAGTAGTTTGCTGTGTTGGTTGTGAATGTCCCAACAAAGACCGAAAGCCTGGTTTGGCATCACAGTAACAAAATGAAACTTCTGACGTATATTCTGGGATAAAATCTTTTGCGCTGTAAATGTTAAATGTAGCTAGACATTTTAAAATTATAAATGGACATAACAATTTACATTATTTGTCTTATTTATTACTTTATATATGTCAATCTTAAACTTTAAGATTTTGTTACATTTTAAATAAAAAGCAAACCATATAAAGTTAACTTTTTCCTCCAGTGCCAGAAGTTCGGCGAGTACGGCAAGGACGACCCGAACAGCTTCCGCCTGTCCGAGAACTTCAGCCTGTACCCGCAGTTCATGTATCATCTGCGTCGCTCGCAGTTCCTGCAGGTCTTCAACAACTCGCCCGACGAGACCACCTTCTACAGGTATTTATTTAGACAACATAGGAAACTAACAGCTTTGGAAAGGTTGGTATGAAGACACCGAATATTTCTTACACAATTTCTGTCAGAAGACCAGTGATAGGAAATATAAAAAAGATGTATATTTAAGCTAAATATAAATATGTATAGGTCAATGCACAATACGTATCCGCCCGGGATTGTTGGTTGGTAACGTGCTTTTTTTTTTATTTCGTGGGATTGTGTGCCCAAACATATCGGTGAACTGTGGGTGTACATTGGTACACCTCTGGCTAACCCTTCGGGGATATAGGCGTTATGATATGTTAATGTTAATGTTTTTTTTTGAGTGCCATATTCAGTATACTTATACACTTGATTGATCACATAATATAAGTATTATAAACAAGAGAGCACAAGTCTTTGTTGTTCATTACTTAAAATTTTACTGTGAAGCAATAATGATATTATTTGAAATTTAGCTTTAGATAACTTTTGACTGTCGTCTTTTAGACGTACTTATGGTGCCGTTAAAACAGTATATAGTCTGACATAATATGTAATCTCTCCCCAGACACATGCTGATGCGTGAGGACCTGACCCAGTCGCTGATCATGATCCAGCCGATCCTGTACTCGTACAGCTTCGGCGGGCCCCCGGAGCCCGTGCTGCTGGACACCTCGTCCATCCAGCCCGACCGCATCCTCCTCATGGACACCTTCTTCCAGATACTTATATACCATGGAGAGGTGAGCATCCACTATGTGCTTAGTATATGAAGGTGGAGACACAGTAGTGACTCCTAATGCCTTTATGTGTTACAGTTTACTGATAAAATTTTGTCTACTTGCAACGCCAATTAAAATTTGGCCTCATGGCATTAAAAAAAGTCATAATGTAAGAGATATTTTTAGCAAAAAATATAAAGTTGCGAATCTAAATGGCTCTAGGTGCGTAGTTGCAAAATTTGTCACGCTGCTGCTTCAATGTTGCACACCACAGCGGCAAGACGCAGCGTCTTTTCTCCTCCCGCCCCCGCAAATCGCCCCCGCTCACCGCAGCAGCCCTAGCGTGGCCTACGGCTAAGTCGTAGTATAAGGTTGAGATTTATGCAACTTAAAATTATATACGACCATAATTAAGTTTACGTAGAGACTTAAAATTAAAATTTATCACCATTTTGTATTAATTTCCTTGAATATTTGTGTAGACGATAGCCCAATGGCGCGCGCTCCGCTACCAAGACATGGCGGAGTACGAGAGCTTCGCGCAGCTGCTGCGGGCGCCCATCGACGACGCGCAGGAGATCCTGCAGAGCCGGTTCCCCGTGCCGCGGTACATCGACACCGAGCATGGCGGATCACAGGTAACATACTATGTAGTTATGTTCAATAAGTAAGCCTAACAGGGTTCGTTGCTGGACGTAGGCCCTTAAAAAGTGGGCCACATGCTCAACCTACCGTATCCACATTCACATTTCATAATATATCCATATCAGTCCTGATAGGAGTAACGAAGTTCATTACTAAACAAAAAAATATTTTTTGCCTATTTACTTGTTATGTATTGGACTTCGGGGATTAAAATAATCAAAACCACCTATCAATATTTTATTTCTTTCTAAAACCTCTTTGCAGTCTTTTTTAGATAACGGAAAAAGGTTTATCATTAAAACCAGTTAATAATAATTATCAGGTAATAATAATTTATTCACAACTTACATGTATTTACGAATCTTACGGTAATTCAACACTGTGCGGGGCGTTAGACTTAGTATTACTAGCGAGGATCCTTTCCAGCATGTCAGTCACTTTCTGTTGAGACTTCAGGAAATTCTTGAAATGTGTGTCGTCGAATCTCGTCCGTTGCTTCAGCTTCGTCAAAGACACTTGCTTCCTAGGAGCTATCATATCCCCACAGCAATTGTCTGTAGTCTCTGTCATAAACCATGTATTACGAGGCCAATTCTCAATTCTTTCCAACTTCTCATGAAACTTCGGCGCCGAATACTGTGGCTCCAGACGGTCCTGATCTTGCCCATATGGCCTTTTATCACTTATTGCAACTTGTTCGCGTTTAAATCCTCGAGCGTGGTGTGCTCCCGGATAACCCATACCACCCAGGTTGCTCAACCCACCTGTGTAAGTAAATTCTCGAGGATAAACAGGGCCCTGATTATTTTGGTTGTTCCCATTTTCGCGGTAGGTTGGTCGGGCCACATTCTCTGCGTGACCACGCAAGTTCTCATTAAACTCATGAGAATAATTCGGTTTTCCGGCATTTTTGTTTAGTCTGTCAATATAATAATCGTGTCTATCTGTTTCTAATCGTACCTTTTTCAGAAATTCAGAGTCTAATTGATATTTTTCTTTGTGATACCTAGGATCTCTGAACTTCTCGTCGAATCGTTTCTTACTCGCGCGTTCTTGTTGTATCTTTCGTTTTTCTGTTGGATTTTTAGTTGTTACTATGATGTGTTGGTTCATGAGTTTCATAGGCTTCGATATTTGAATGGCTAGCGGTGCGATTTCATCCGAATTGGTCTGTATGGTTATGGCACCTGAACCAAAGTCGTTTTTAGGATTGTTTAGTAGCGGGGCGTATTGAGGTTTGTGTTTTGGCATATTAGCCCCGGAACTTATTGGAATAGGCACCATGTTTGGTCCATATGGGCTTAATTCCATCGGCTTAGCGGATTCCGATTTGAAGATGGGTGGTGTATTAATTATATAAGGGTTAAATCCCGCCAATATGGGTGGAAATGTGTGTAATGGCAATTTTTGTCGGTTTTTTGAAATGTACCTTGTTGTCGTCTTAAGTGGACTGACCGTGGTCATCTTCGTACTGTCCTTGATCATCTTAAACTCGTTAAACATTTCCATGAGTTTTTGCATAACTTGGTTTGCTCCTTTGGGCTCCTCGCGTGGCGTTATAGGTTTTTCTAAAAACATAATATTATTATAAGACGAGAAAAGAATATTTTGAGGGATTTTTAATTATGTCACTATTATAAAATAATCTAATATACCTGTTGTTGTTTTTGGTGGTGTTGTTGTTGTCGTCGTTGTTGTGGTTGTTGTCGTCGTCGTCGTCGTTGTAGTTTGTGTGGTTTTTGGTATGATCGTTGTTGATGGTGTAGTAACTTTCGCTTGGGCAGTTGTTTGCGATAGAGGCGCAGCAGTAGTAGTAATACTACTTTTCTTCATGTCTCTTAAAACAAGTTGCTTAACTTTTTCGGCGATCTCTTTGAGTACATTAGCTGGTATGACTTGCGGTTCGTTCATGTTCATTCCGAAGCTTTGGAATTGTTTTAAATCCTTTACGTCTACTGGTATCGGCTGCAGTTGCTCATTGTTGAACTCTAACTTTTGATTTTGTTGTGAAATACTTAAGTTTGCTGGCGATATTTTTAGTTGATTCCGGGAAAGTTGGATTCGATCAGTGTTTTTTATAACAGCAGGTATAATGTTAAACTGATTTTGATCAACGCCTAAATTGAGAGTTTGTTTATCGTTTGTGGTGACAAGGGGCGTTTTCTCAGGATTATTGTTATTCAAGTTAGTTATTTTGTTGTGTCCAGATTTGCTCGCTTCCGCCTGCATGGCTTTATATTGCTCATTAAACAAACCAAAGTTTTTCACTAGTTCTGAATCGTTTAATTCTGTGGGCTGTTTTAATTGATTGCTTTTATTTTTGGCCTGTTGACTTATTTTTGCCATTTTTATAGAAGGTAGCATGCCCCCAAATTGACCGGTTTCGGATTCATATTTTTGAGCTGTTTTTGGATCTATTGCTAGATTTTTAAACTGATTGTGGTCCACGAAATTTAGAACTGGTTCCGCAGGTTTGGGTTTTTTGTTCTGCTTTCTTACTTTAATAGATGGCAGTACAGGAGCAAAATAATTGTTTGCGAAAAAGTTTGGTTTCGGCCTAGGTGTTTTTATGTCTGCAGGTGTTACATTTTGTTGGTATTCGTTAAAGGTGACAATGCCTTTTCGCATATCTGTAGTTTCATTTAGACTTAACGATGCTATTTTAGGGTCCTCATTTTTACCTTGCATATATTCTGTAACTGGTGGTTCCAATAAAGGGTTAACTTTTAACCCGATGTTTTGTTTTTGATTATTTTCTTTTTGTGCTGACAAGAATTCTATTCGTTTGTTAGTGAGCTCTTCAGTATTTGGTACCAATTCTTTAGTTTCGTCTTTTACTTGGTTAGAACTCGAGTCGGAATCCTGATTATTTGGGATTTTTGTGTTGCTGTTGTTACTGGTTATATTTTTTCGTTGGTTATAACTTACACTATCATTTTCGGCTTCTCGAATATATATACTTTCATTATAGTATTTAAGAAAGCTGTTGATATTGTTGTTTTCTTGAAGCAGGTCGTCAAGAAATCGTGTTGGAGCATTTTTAATTTCTGGGTCTACAGATTTTGTCGTCACTTTAAGTATATCAGTATATGGTGTATCTTTTTGATGATCGTCTTCAGAGACTCCTATTAAAGGCTGTATTCTTTTTATTTCACCCGTACTCTCGGGAGCATAAAATTTACGCTGACGTAATTTCTTACGTATATTTTCTAACTGAAGATTATTTTCAAATAATATTTTGTATGGCATACTTTTGACATCTTCTGTCATTAAATCATAATTTAATTTTCGTGGATAAGTGACGAGACGTTTTAAGTCTTTTTCTTGTCTGGAGTCCTCATTTGCAGTTCGTTCTTTCTTTTTATTTTTTAGCAGTTCTCCAATTTGTCTCGAGATCGTGTTGATGTATGGTTCCGTCGTTGCCTTTTGAGTTGTTGCAGGAGCAGTCTGAGTGACTAAGTATTCAGCTATAATTCTACTGATATATTCTACTTCCCTGGAATGGACGTATCCGTTGTTGTCTGTAGGTTGTGTGTTAACCGTGGTGACATTTTTAACTTCATTTCTATCGGTACACGGCGGTGTAGCGACCTTTGTTACTACCGTTTTAGTATTATGCGTCAATTTAGTCCAAAAGTTAACCACGTTCTCCAATGGTGGTCGGTTTTGCATATATTCAATTTGTAAACCACTGTTCTCTTCGATTTTCGTAACATTTTCTGAGTTATAAATAGTGTCTATTTTAGTATTTGTTTTTAAATTCTCGTTCAATGTTTGTAGTTGTCGTAAAAAGTTTGCTGTTTTATTGAAATCTATTGTATTTGGGATAGTTTTGTTTTCGTAACTTTCTGGCACTCGTAACTCTAGTTTTAAATAGTCTCCAACTTTGATTGTCTCGTTGTCTTCACC
The DNA here is from genome assembly GCA_905146925.1 of Autographa gamma. Taxonomy (NCBI): domain Eukaryota; kingdom Metazoa; phylum Arthropoda; class Insecta; order Lepidoptera; family Noctuidae; genus Autographa; species Autographa gamma. The sequence continues at coordinate 3,038,024 of LR989868.1, read as the reverse complement.
TTAAAACAATGGGTTATAATTAGTTGTGTTGTAATTTTAATTAATATCATTATTTGTGTAACTCACTTTTTGGTGTCGAAGACATTCCCAATGCTTCATTGGGAACTTCCGTCGTTTCATATTTATTGCTCGTTCCATTGCCAGTGTCTGAATAAGAGTTTAATAAGCATGCTTGTCGGAGGCTTCTAAAGAGAAACATACAACATACACGTTCAAGGAAGTTACAGAAGGATATACGTATAATATAATTTAAATAAGTGTCTAAAGTATAGGATTTAAAGTGCATAAAATTGATTTTACAGTGATATATAAGATTAAGTTACTTTCAAATACAAACTTTCATCAAAAATGACAAGAGCGGTAATATAGAGCCAGGTGATGAATGGGCCAAGTGTACACATGGCAGGGTATCCTCGATAAAGTAACAATAACACTCACTCATTGTTCATATCATCGATGTTGACATTGTGTCGCCGCAGTTTCTCCAACGTGTTTGCATCCAAATCTTCCTTTTGCAATCCATTTAACAACAACACACATATTACATCTGAAAACTAACACATTTTAATGGCGCACATTTTCACACGATGACAAAGAATTTCAGTTGCCGCGAGAAAGGGGTTTGTAGCGTAACGTTTAATTGAACATGTGTTATTGGAACCTTTTATCTTGTCTAAACGTTGTGAGCCCTGACCGCGGACGGGTACGATTATTTCACGTGTGAACATACATGATATTGCAACGGCAGTCAGTATAGTTCGGCACCACATTTCGTTATCGCTGTGAATCGTGGAACGTTTTCATTGTTTTGCCGAATGGGACGTGTTGGTAAAGAATGGCCGACTGGCCCGCGCCCGCTATCGGAGGCGTCGACGTCGTTTTGCAGGTGGCGACACCTTGCGACAAATAAATTTAAACTGTATGTTGACATCTGAAAAGTAATAAAACGAATACCAGTTTTAAAGATAATTTTAACACATTTTTTAGTGACATTCTAACGTGATTTGTCTCTTTTCACAACTTACAGGAGTTGAAGTCCTCAGCCCAGATTATAAACAAAAAATAAATTGCTTGTAAATACAAATTTAATTAAAAATGTATATCAGTTTGTCAAGCTGTTACGAAGTATGGAGTCATATGTTTGTAATAGCAACTATTACACAACTACTTCACCTACATTACGGTTTTCTGATTACATGTTTAAGCTACATACTTACATTTTATACTTTGCTTGTTCTTGACCAAACTTTTGGAAAGGTTTTCTTTTTTGTGTGATAAGTGTTTAATTGTATTGTTATTTATTTCAGGCTCGGTTCCTCTTGTCGAAGGTCAACCCGTCTCAAACGCATAACAACATGTATGCCTACGGAGGGGTGAGTAAAAACAAGAAATTAACCTGTTTCTGTAAAAATAGAAATATAACACATTCACAGTTAAACGTACTAGTCGAATAAAACAATTTTTGTTGTATTGTTATTGCATGGCGTTGAGCCTCGATAAGATCTTTTCTTTTCTAAATGAGCATGGTGTTACAATGTACCATCGACGCATGGTGTGAATTTGATTTGTTTTTTTTTTGTTCCATCATTGTTATGGCGAATACCAGGCGATGCCGATACCATCAGCGGTAGTGTTTCTTTTTTAATTTTTACATTGGTGTTGGGTGTCTAACGCTGATATACTATTTTAACAAAGTTTTGAGCTTCGATTTTTCAATGGAGACGTGTCACTATTATATTATACACGAAATATTTTAATACAGTGCATAATTATAAATAAGTACATAGATTTGCATAGCTCAATGTAGCTTCTGAATCGATAATAAAGAACAAAATATTCTCCTTTTCTAGAATCGATTCTAATATTAGAACAGATACATATTCGTCATTCAGTAATGCACGCTTTTGTTTTGCAACATTAAAATTATTTTTTTTACTTATAATTTAAAGTTTTATGACATTGTTTTAAAATATTTACACCCGTGATCACGTCAAGCTTTCAAGCTGCCCTTCTTCCAAGCTTCTTATTTATGAGTTTAATACTGTAGTACTTTTTAATCTACTTAAAAGACAGTACGTACGTACGTAAATTGCGCACGGTTCACGCATTGTGAAATATCTACATTCTCCTGAATTTCACAATGAATTGCATATGCATGTTGGCTTAAAACTTATGCTTAATTAAGTTATTACTCAAAATTCGTGGTACGAGATGTGAAGCGCTTTGCAATTTAGTTTAAATATTTTATTCGAATACTGAGCTTTAATCGAACAATGAAATGCAATTTCTAAGGCTGCCATTGTAAATTCGTCTTCAACGTCTACTAAGAAACGATTTTATATGGTCGGTCTAACTACAATGCCTGTTTTAAACCTTATAATCCAATAGCCAGTGTTTTAAATACTAAAAGTTTCAGGGAAGCATGTGGATAAGATTTTTTTGTTAAATTCTTAAAGATTATTTTTACATTTAAAGTCTATATGTAAAGTTTAATTTGTTTTTCTCGCATTTGTGTTAGAGAAAAATATAACTGCGTAGCTTATCAAACTGCAAAACTATTGACTTTCAGGAAAAGGGGAAATTCGGTTACTTTGAATAAACATTTGTCTGGTTACAAAAAAAATATAGACTTTGGAAATAGTCGAGATTTACTGAGTAAATAAGTAACTGCACACTTCTCTACTTTACTACCGGCAACGCCAAAAGGACGGTTTATGTTGTGTATCTATAAAAAATATGGTAATTAACATTCAGTGTGTCAAAATACGGTTCTACGCAAAACCCTATATTTCTTCTGGTCTATTCTCTGGTGGTGGTTCTATTCAGTAAGTATTCAAATACTAATTAAAATCTAATATTCCCAGGACGGTGGCGCCCCCGTGTTGACAGACGACGTATCGCTCCAGGTGTTTATGGAGCACCTCAAGAAGCTGGCTGTGTCGTCCACAGCTTAGATAAAACAAAATGGAGTCTCACATTACTGTCAGAACTGATCGCAAGGGTCTCGTTTCATCTCTCTTTCGCAAATTTGAGTTACATCTTTAGCATGTAACACACAGCTAGAATTTGGAATAGTATGCTGTCTCGCTCACTCGTATGCGCGCTGCAAAATCAGAGCGAGATGCCGATAACGATAGATTTCAAATTGTTGCTGTTATATCCTAGTTTAAAATACAGTATTATATTACAATGCATGGTATATTTCAGCCATTTTTATTTGGGTTGTAGTTTGTATTGGGCTTCTTATCTTAGTTTATCTCTATCATTTTACTATAAAATATATTTACCTCTAAAAGCATCAGTTCTGAATATATACATAGTGTGTGCGTTCCATATTGTTTTGCAATATAAGTTAAAATAATTTTCTACTATACGATGTAAATTATATGAAATTAAAATGTTTATGAAATAATGGCAATGTTTATTTATGGTAAATATTAATTATGTGTATTATTATTTCCTATTATTTGTTATTATTGTTTATAAAATTATCAATATTTACTAAATATAAGTCTTTGCTACAATGTAGATCGCGTTTTGCATAGCCGTCAATTTTCCTTACTTTCAGCATACTCCCAATATGTGTGAACATATCTGCGAGGGGTAAGAAAACCACATTTGTACAAAAAAATATTTATTCCTAATATCTAGACACCAATTTGAACATTTAATACATTTCAAATTGCTATATCTACAATAAAAATAAATGGTACAATTTATACATAAAAAAGTTATTTGGTAATTTTGTTAGCTTTAGAAAATAGTATAAAAATAAATAACGAGTAAATCAAATCTTTAGTGTTTGCTGGGCTAACTAAATGGTCCTATATTTTTTAGCAATACAAAATATAATCTGTGTATCAATGTTATGCTTCGGCTGTCTACTTGCTCTTACGCCTAGATTTTTCCCTAGCCATGTTGGAGTCGGCTTCCAGTCTCAACGGATTCAGCTGAAACCCGTATATTAAACAAATGACTATCTAACTTTTATAACTGGCTGTTCAACTCTAATCAACAAAATGTGTTATAAAAATAATAATTTTAAACTCTGTTAATATTTAATTCTCTGTACGAAAATGCGTCGCAATAATTATAGAGAGCCTAGATGAGTGTTGATACATTTTTGATGTTTTACGATTAGACAATATAAAACTAGAAGGCTAGTTTACTTTCCATGAGCTATTTAAACCTTACAACGATTTTAATGAGTATAGAAACTTAAAATAATTATAATTTCAAATAATATTAGATTTTCTAGGTTTTTTTTTGCTATTCTAAAAACTTTATTTTTTCTTCTCTTTCTATCAATTAATTTATTGTTAGAATATCGTTTTTTAACAAGTAGCTACAGATATTAATAACTAATAACGTTAACGCTACTTCAAAGTCTATGCTTGGTTGGTGCATACAAAGTACTAGTTTTATGTGCAGAGTATTATCTAATCATCTAGATATACTGCTAAACACTAAACGATATAGTATTTTACGTTAGACATTGTTTATTAGAAAAACAAAAATCAAAAAACCTAGGATTGCTAGCTTTGCATCAGGGCCTCGATTCAGCTATTTAAAAATTGCTTATATTAACCAAATGACCTGCTTCATTTGGTCATTTTTACGATAATTTTCATTATGCTGTCACTACGATCTTTAATTGGTCATCATCATTCTCTTCGAGTGTTCAATGAGATTTTATTGTAGGCTGAATACAAAAATTAGGCACACCACACAATGACAAGTAAAATAATAAGCATTTAAAATAGCTAAATCGATGCCCAGGTAGATCAATCAATTTCCACCATTAACTGGGCAGTAGCTTTTCTCTCATTGGTGGAGAATGACAGATACATCTGATGCGACACTAGTGACCCTAGCGGATTTTGAATTTCCTTTTGAACACTAACTGATGAGATTACAATTGACATTTTAATTTCTTTAATAATTTTATATTATTAAAGGCGACTACCAACCTTCTAGCTTCTATTCTTTGCCCTAATTTGGAAACGGGTAAGGGTTTTTTTATAACAATATTACATACAAAGATACATTTTGATAATTTCGTTTCACTTTAATCCAACTTTTAAAACTTCTCCATTACTTATTTATATACATCCCTGTTATATCACAAATGTTATTTTTTAAATTTAAATAAATATTTTAGCCTCCTTTTTAGACTAAGAGAGAGACAGCTATTGATGAACTAGAGAAAACCATTAAATGCCACAATTTTCAATAATTGGAATACATAGAGTTATGTAGATATAAATCGCTAATCAATTCTAAACTTAATATTAAAAACATAATTGCTGCATCTTCCTTAGAATTAAGACTAAACTGCAACTAAACTAAGTTATTTGTAAACACTAAAACAACAGTAACTTATCTGCAAACAACATTAATAAAATGCACTTTCTTAAATACGCAGTTCATTTTCAACCAATCAAATGAACTGCATTTGAAATTCCCTCCAATCCCACTCATTTCAAAATATATTTCAAATTGTTTGTCGCTAAGTACAGCCAATAGGAATCTCCAGTACGGTGCAAAATAAATGGCGGCTCTGAACACGAGGCGAGTCGCTGCGCAGTAACAAATTTATGCGCCAGCGGGGGTGCGGGGCGAGGTACTGCGCAACGTGTAGCTAACTTCAGAGCCGCCATTAACTTTGAATCCGACTACACTTACTGTCATTTTAGTATTATACAAACATATCACGACTACACCAAACTAAATCACTGATATACATAAATACAGTTCATTGCTTCTTATTGAATAGCCCATAAACGATGATAGCGAGCAGTATCATGAGGAAGTACTTGATGTACGCGGTTCAGGAGTGTGGAGGTCAGTTGAGGAAGCGGATGGACATCTTCTGCTCCACGTCTGTGCGCTCCAGCGCGTGGCAGAACTCCTCGAAACAGATCATCTGGTCGTTGTTCGTGTCGGCTTCCAGTATCGTGCGTTCCGCTATGCTGGTTAGTTGCTCCTCACTGAGGACAGAAAGAAGGATATTTGAAATAAAATAAAAAACAAATCTTTTCGTAGCCGTTTGAGTGTGAATTGATTTGAATGCATTGCAAACTGATAGTTCTGCTTCGTTTTGAGTCCATAGAATTAGTGTTAAGAAATCATTACTTTGAATTCAATAAAAAGAGTCTGGTATTATATAGCAAGTGAGACCTAGAGTTTAGTATCAGAACAACTTGAAAAATAACTGAAAAATATTATAGCATAGAATCTTAAGTTAAGGGAGCATTTCCCAGCAGTGGGCCAAAATAACAAAAAATGCATCTTTATTCTTGATTTCAGAAGAAGTTGAAGAATCCACGTGTTACGGAACTAAATATAATGAGTTAGATTTACGACTTTGTTTTTATGCAATCCCTTATCTAAATCTGTAAACTTACATTATAATCCGATAACACGACGTAAATATATTGTGTATCAAATAGCTGACCGACAATTATCATTGATTAGTTACTAAGCATGCTTAGTTGCAACAAGAAACAAATAAAAACCCACAACCTCAGTTCTTAAAAACAACTGTAGATTCATCATCATCCCTGCCCTATTCCCAATTATTTTGGGTTGGATGTTGGATGCAATAATAATTTATTTAAATAAGACTGAGCTATGACTTTATAGATAAAATATTGATTATTTTTTAGTTTTACCTGATGTTAGCTCCCACCATCATATGTAATATCGCCAGCAGTTCATCCCTCGAGATCTTGCCATCATTGTCCAAATCATACATGGAAAATGCAACTGTGAACACATACAAATAGAGTTAATTTCAACTTAGCAACAGCAAATAGTCCAGTAAACATAGTTTTTGTGTACTTTGAGCCCTAATTAAAGCCATATTTCATTATATTTATCTCAAAGATTGGTTACTATAAACAATGATTAGATCTTAATAATTATATTATTTTTAGATTTGTGACAAAAATTGGCAGCATTTTGATGTAGGTACAATAATTTATTTAATTGTCACACTAGTAATGAAGTAAACAATTCCTATTTAATAAAAGATAGTGTATAGCTGGTTAACCTAATCCAGCAATGTAACTAAGTTAGAAAAACAATTTTGTCATACATAGTAATAACAGAATAATTTATGAATGGAGAAGTGTATCTTGGCTTATTTATTAATTTCTGGAATCCTTCAAAATATAGTTATAAATTATTTTATTTTAAGTTTCCAGTGTTTACGTAATAATAATATCCTGGGACATCTCACACACCATTATCTGATAAGCAGAGCTTGTGTTATGGTAACCAGACAACTGATAAACATACTTATATATTTCTAAATATATACATATTATAGATAAATTACACCCAGACACAGAACAAATGATTGTGCTTATCACACAAACATTTGTCCAGAGTGGGAATCGAACCCACAACCTCCGGTATAGCAGTCAGGGTCACTAACCACTAGACCAACAGGCCTGTCAATATAACAACTTACATCTCAACTTCTCATCTCTGCTATTAAGTTTATTATCCTTATTCTTGCGTATCGGCCTGAAGTGAGCCAGCACCCTCATGAACTGCAAGAAGTTGACTCTATCATCATGGCTCTCGGCAAAGAAGGAGTGGACAATCCTCTCGCTCAGAGGATTGATGGCCAGCTCTGGGATACGTAGGAAGTCCTCTCGGGAGAGGGTGCCGCAGTCATTCTTGTCTAGTGAGGTGAAGCGGGAGTAGAGTCGCTCAATTTGGTTTGGTGTGACTGAAATGGTAAGTAAAATTTAGTTAATTCATTTCCATGTGATTTTTTAATGGAATGTAACTGTTTCTGGTACATATTTAATATTATATTATTTACTAATGAATCAGTATGAGTCAAGAAAGTAATGAGAGACAAGACTATGTCTCACACAAAAACAAAGAATTACATTGTTTGTGTATTGCCAACAAAGGGAAGGAATTTACTTAGAATTACTCTTATTTTTATTGGAAATTGTTCTGTAAACAATTTGTTTGTTACTAGCTGATAATGTGATATAAATTATAATTAAAAAAATACAAAAATGTATAAAACATTCAAAACAAAGATAATTAACTAGTATGTAAATATGTATTTCGGATATTATTAAACATCAGCTGATTTTTGTTTACAAGAAATCTATTACACAAAATGATTATTTAGTTAGTTATAAGTCATACTGTAAGGCAGTGATACTCCTAATATTAAGAAAAAGATAGACGGATGTTACTGAACAAATTCTTATGAAATACTTACAGCCAGTTTCCTCTTGTATTTGAGCTATTTCTTCTTCGCGTAACAATAGAGACGATTTGTTACCCATATTGGATACGCTCGATGTTGCACGACCACCGATAGAAACAACACCTTATTACTGATAAGACTCCGTCCGTCACTGCACTATATCCGCTTTTAATCCTATTCTCGCCAATTTTAGGTTATCGCGAATCACTAAAGATCAAAGTTCACTTCACTTATTACACTTTAACTAAAAACGTATTCTTGTCTTGCTATTTACGTAGTATAAAGTATTTTATTAACAATCTGGTTGTTTCATGACTTTCATCGTCAATAATATTTAGACAATCATTGAATGAGTGATTTTCGTCGAGAACAGATAATTATTTTTCAGTGATAGCCAATAAGATCGCAAGAAATTTTCTTTAATGTGTTTTGTCTTTTACATAATGTACTGATTTGAAAGGGAAAGAAAAGAAATCAATTTTGATTCTGACATTGACGTGGCCTGTCTTGTGAATATCTGACATATTCTGACATTGTATGCATCCGTTTAGAAATTAAAAAATACTGTTAGTGAAAAAACTGTAAAGTAAATTAAATAGAAAGACATTTTTTTCTATTTCTTAAGATATGAGCGCGAGATTACAGGACATCTTGTAATAAATATATTAGGATAATTTATATACATATTATTATGTCAAACATTCCCGTATAACATTTCCGATTCTGTAAAATGAAAACAGGTTGCATGGAAACTGAAAACCTGAAATCGTTATGTCAACATTTTGATAGTTACCCAAACAAATACATCGAACAAGTGATTTTTTTATTGTTACACAAATTATATATTAATCAGGAATAAATTACCAAATAAACATGAGTACTAGTAGTTCCGGGCTTAGAACACCATCAGAAACATACTCCGGTGAAAGGAAACTAGAGACGGATGCATCTCAACAGCCGTTGGACACAGTGGTCGAAGTAAACGAGAATGTGCCAAGCGAGATTTTTGACCGACCGTGTGAGATAGGCGAATTTGTTGAAATATCATCGAGAATATTTGGACTAAAAGAAGTTTTAGAACCGCTCACTATACCTTCACTGAACAATGCAATCTATGAGCTCGGGGTAGTAAACATGTGCTGGCCTGAGATAACTGAACCAGTTTTCGAGCCCCGAACATGTTTTCCAGTTACTTATTACACGAACAGCACTAAAGAGCGTTTACTCCTTGCATACGCAGAAAATTTCAGAAGACAGTTTCTTTTTCATTTTAAAATGCGGAAACCTCTTCTGCTTCAAGTACCTAACGAGTGTGGTTTACAGGTAATTTGTATGTGTCTTTGCACACTAGATGGCGGCGAGTTGTAGTGAAAATAAAATAACTAAGATATTATATTAATCAGGAATAAAATATACTCAAATGCCGTTATTTTACTCAGAAAATGGTGTGCACTTCAATACGGCCAACAAAACTCTGCTTTAATGAAACAAACACCTGGCAAGGCGTTGCAGCTTTAGTTGCCGACTTCTTTGACTACGAGCCGCTAACTAAGCCAATGTTACATGTAAGTAGTAGCATAAGTTACTATATTTCGTATAAAAAATAAAATATTAAATAAATAAATAATGTTATATGAAGATGAAAAAATTGTTCGTGTCGTGGTCAGTTCGAGCTGCTTCTATTGGCCAATAGATGGCGCTACGTGCTCTCTTAATGCTCGGCTTTTTGGCAATACTATAAATTATCATCTTCACCAATACTCAATACAAAAAAATAACAATTGACATATCTATGGGTACTGTAAATATAATTTACTTTCTATTACATCGGCGTTATTCTTTGTGTTTATAATAATATAATCATCGTCAATTGACACAGTCAAGTGTAATGGTTTTGAGCATTCATTTAAGAGTTGCACCTTCAAGACACCTTTGCGTGGGGACTTGACCCATTAGTCTTGAGCGTGCAGGTTATGTGGCATGGATGGTATGACACTTTTAGTAGGTAATATTCTACGTAAGCCATCTACTATAACATCATACAAGTACGGGTGTGAACACGAGCGTCAAAATGTGCGACATTTCTTCGAGACTTCTCTCCTAGAAAAGAAAGTTTCGTAGTATAAATGCAGCCTTACCAAAATAATCTTATCTGCGGCTTTTAAATAGGTACAGGATATAGTGATGTCGAAGTATTCCCATTTATATGCTACCAACTGAAGTTTCAGTCATGTAGGCAAGGTTAAATTTTGGGAAGCATTTCGGGAAGTTGTCGTCCCACTTGTTTGAAAATTATTATTACCTTTCATAAATGCCAAGGGTAAGTAAATAAAACATTTTCGATTTAAGGTTCAATCAAGTTTAATCATTCAACATTTTTCGAGATCACAAGTCGTGATAAGAGAATTTATAATCCAATTTTTTAATTTTGTACAAAATATTTTCTCTCGAATAATTTTCAGTAATAATTTTTCAGTGTGGCTAATATAAACGTGAAATGCAAATCAATAACTCTATCTTCTGTGGGAAGGAGACATAATATTTGAACTTTTTTCTCTAATAGATCGAATTTGTCGCGATCGGGCACGATCTTACACCATTGGACAATCTCTTATAACATTAAGATAATACACTCTATTAATTAGGAATGTACTTACAATAATAATAATCTCTCAATAATTTATAATTTTGATCACAGTGTCCTTAACTGTTAACTTTAACGTATAATACAATTCCGAGTCGACATGTCGACTTTGTCTACCATATACATAATATATAAAATACTGAGCAATAGAAAACAATTACACAACGAGTGCCTAGCTAACGCAATAGAGTCATCTATATCTTAACAATATTACCTTGTTCTTACGATTGGCACAACAATACATCCGCATCCTTTCAATATTTGGTATCGGCCGGGAGTGGCCGGCGCCGCGGCTCGGCCACGCCACGCACACGCCACGCGCACGCCACGCACACACACACGCTACTACTCAGTGAACGGTTGAAAGGACGCCGTGCGTGACTTAGTATTAGTTTGACTTGAGGTAGAACTTAGGGATCCGACTATAAACTATAGTAAGGGTACAACTAGGAATGTAATCGTCGAATGGCAACTTACAGCGGTACTATCTAAACTAATTACTTAACAGCTTGTGTGCATCGGTAAGTGAGAACGCAGATATATAACATTCAATTTACAACAGGTATAATTACTATCTACCCATCAAATTTCACATAGACTCGGAAACAGATTGCCCGAAGCCGTGCGAGTCGACGAGGGCGGCGCATGCGCATCGTCCTCGTCGGTCCGCCCGGCTCGGCCTAAAGTCTTACAAACTAAAGAATAATGCATAGCTTTTCTTTTAGAACAAAGAAATTACGCAAATTTGGCTACACATATCACAAGTGAACGCTTACTGGCGACGACGTAACTATGTACATAATTGAAATATTCCCTGTAGCGAGCGGCAGTTGTTGCGGGCGTCTACTTGCGGCGGGCGGCGTGGTCGGGCAGCGCGGGGTGCGCGGGCGCGGGCGTGCGGCGCGCGCGCAGGTTGTGCAGCAGCGCGCGCAGCTGGTGCACGTGCATGCGCGTCACGCTCGGGTCGCCGCTGGCCTCCAGCCACGCCAGGAACTTGTCGCCGTGCTCCAGCGCCTCGGCCGCGCCTGACTCCCACTCGCCGCTCGCCGGCGACGCCGACCGCGTATCCGCGCTCGCTGTCTGGTTGCTGTTGTTGAATAGCAGGTTGTCCAGCACGGTGCGTGCTTTGGTTTGGCTTCGACTCGATTCGTGGACCCTTTCAGTTATTGGTTCCTTGTTCTCTGTCCCGATCTCTGGACTAGCGGCGGGCTCGGCCACTCGCGGCTCCGCACTAGGAGTGCGGCGCGGCTCGGGCTCGTTCTGAGCGTGTGCATGTATTGGACTAGTTGGCACACCTCGCTCTTCTTCCATCTTTCCTTTCGTTAGTTGCGAGTAAAGGATGTTTTCTGCCGACTTCTCCTTTGGCACTTGAGAAGCGGATTTGTGCTTATCCTCTGGCAGAGGCATCGCTCCACCAAATTGTTTGTAATATTGCCATAGCCACGAGTTCCTGTTGTAATCAAGATGCGAGTTAATCGGAGCAGCGGCTGTAAGTGGTTTTGGCGGGAGCGTTGGCTCACTAGTTTTGCCGAGCTGCAGAGGGTGCGCCGTTGTGGTCTGCGCAGTCAAGTCAAGCATAGCTTGTTGTGTTTTCAGCCAGTACCACAGCGTGTCGTCCACGGGTTGGTTTGCTGCTGACGTCGAGTGCGTCGTACTATGGTGATTAGATTTTGACAAGCTTGTGCGGTATGGGTCCGAATGATGATGGGTCTTGCTGCGATGGTGGTGTTTACCGTCATTTAGGTTGAGCATGCCATTGTGAGCTGGCTTAGGAGATCGAACAGAGCGCAGTGCGCGACTAGCAGGTTGAGCTGATAGCGCTGATAATCCAGGATTCAGTTGAGCGAGTAAAGTCAAGTTAGTCGCAATCTCGTTGAAGCTAAGCCCGAGATGCGAATGCGCCAGGCCGGGCAGGTGCGGGAGGCCTGACAGCGGGCTGATGGCGCTCATAGAGACGCTGGCGCCCGGGTCCGGCCGGCGCTCCCGAGGGATGTGGGAGGTCGGGGAGGGCTCCGTGCGCTTGGTGGTGAGCTCGACGGGGGCGTCAATGGAAGGCGGGGGTTGCTGCACGATGGGTGCGGCGGACACCGGAGCGCTGAGGTCTAGCCCGGTGGCGACGGGGGAAGGCGGCGCGATGGGAGACTCGGTGCGCGCGCGCTTATCCGGCGGCTCCCCGTCGTTGCTCTTGTCGGTGTCTGGCGAGGACAGGCGGGACGTCATGTAGCGCAGCTTGTCCTCGTTCTTGCACCAGCCGCGGAGCGTGGACTCGGGCACGCCGATGTCTCGCGCCACCGAGGCCTTGGACTCGCCGTCGTTGACGCGCTGGATGGCCTCGATCTTGTCACTGGGCGTCAAGGCGCGCATGGGACGCTTGCCCTTGGTCGCCATTGTGGCGTCGCGTCTGCTGTAACAATAATAATATATCTTATAGATACGTTTGTTTTGCCTTTGTTATCGTCTGTCTGGTTATTCCTAAAGTTATCGGTAATTCCATTGGCGAGACATCGTGTGATACGCATTACAAAATGTTTGATTGTTATTCAACTCAGGTTTTGCAATGTGTTAAAACACCATCTCGTAAAAGAAATATCTAATATTTCGTCAAAGTTGTTCCCGCAAACGTAATACATATTGTCCGCACGCGCAGAATGATATAATTTGTCATTTAGAAGTTATCCTACTTGGTATACATATATAAAGTGTTACCGCTACTAAAATTATTCTAAGTAAAACTGAAATCCTTGGAAATTAAGTAAGCACCCAACCTTTTTTGTAATACGCCATTTAAATTAAACAATAACAATTCTACGCGATAACAAAACACTAATTAGTGTCGCTGATTTACGCATTGAAAGCGTCATTGCATTAAAAAATAAGTGCAGTGACACCAAAATCAGCAAACGCACTTGAACTGCGCGCAGATATTAACTAGTAATGTAGCACAATGTTGCATAACAACCGACAATGTTTTCATAATAAAACTCATTTAAATAAAATTAAGAAAACTACAACTGGCCGCAAACACGTTTACAACTGTTGCCATAAACAAAAACATTTACGCGGGAAGCTATAAAGTTACGAAAAGATAAACAAAAAGAAGACATAAAATTATGACCTACGACAACAGTAGGCGGCAAAAGTTGTCGGGTCGTTGACACGGTGACCTTGCGAGCGGTTAGCGCGACTCCGCCGACCGCCGCTAGATGGCGTTAGCTAACCGAACGTACGAACGCTGAACGCTGCCTGTTTATTTTTGTATTGAAATGGAAAAGTTGATTGTTGTGTTTATGTCATCCTAGTTGTGATATGTGTTTTCACACAATAGGAGTTACGATAAGACTTTAGTGACATTTACCGGGGATAATTATTAACTTTTTAGATTTCAATTTACATAATTAGGTTACAGTCGTCATTTGAAAAAAAAATCGTAACTTTAGAAGAATATTAATCGGACCGAGGATTTAAGTTAACAAACTTATATTTTATGGAGTTTAGTGACATTGCTAATGAAGTTTTTAGGTAGCTATAGGTCAGTGTAAGAAAACTAAATATCCGTCTACCTGCGAAGTTTAAAATGGAGCGCGGAAAAGTTGAATGCGCGAGAAAAGCAGCTGTTTCATATCATTTCGTTGTTTTTTTTTTTTTTAATTAACCAATAAAGAAACCTTTTTTAACATAATCTTATCCCTGGTGGGACGTACTTAGTTATTACTGATTATATTGAAAGCTGATTCAAGCATAAATTGAAAAACCTTGCAAAAAACACGGACTTTGAAACTTTTTTGGATTAACTTCAATGAAGAAATGTAAAAATGTAGGACATATTTGCACGTTTTAATTACTTAGTAACTTTCAGCTGACTTTAAAAACAGCTGGACTTATATCTCAGTAACAAGGTGATTAAACTTTTCCGTTTTTTTTACTATTGTCTCCGTACTTCGGTAAATGTTGCGATTAAATGCTCTGATTTAGGGCTTTAGATATAAACTATGGGTAATATTGAAATCTACCAAAGTAATGTGCGAGAATTAGTACCTACAAGGGGCATGCTTGACTCAAACTTGATTATTGATGTTTTTGAAACGATTTATGTAAAAGGTTAATTTCTAAGAATTTCAGCACTTCGAAGTTTTAGTAGTATACGAATAACTTAATTCTTTACCTCTCGTTACTGTCTAGGACTGGGTCGTTAGTAAGTGGTGTAGAATGATTTTTCAGGATTTCACTCACAAAGAACATAGCACTCTCACTTTAGGTTTTTGCCGTAGTAGCTAGCAACAGTGTGATACCTATCCGGAGCGAATAACGAACAAAGTTTGCAACTTACTTGCGAGCCGGCGGCACGTGTACTCTGTTTACAATTTTTGACAGGCCAGCCGTTATTGCGATATTATAAACGGCCCGTGAATGGAGGAGTCCGACCAATAAAAATATAGCAGGAATGCGCAGTGCGCGGCACGTGTACACACAAGGTCCAGATTCACTGTTCAGTTGGTCACAAGTCACAGAGCGGAGCACGGAGCGCGGTCGCGGAGACGTGCGTCGCGGCGCGCGCGGAGCGACTGTATGCCGGTGATAAGCCGCCCGCTGGCCCGGCCCGCGGCTCGCGTCCGCGGCCGGCCGCTCCTCTCCTTTGTGTCCGTCCGTCACCCCGCGCCCCCGCCCCGCGCCCCGCGCTCGCCCGCGCCGCGCCCCGCGATCTTGCCACCTCCTCGCCTATTCCTCCGACATTCGAGCCGCGCACGCCAGCCCACCTATCTCCCGCAATATATTAACTCGATTAATTATTAATTTTAACGCATCAACTTTCCAAGCAAAAAATCGCCGCCGCGCCGCCGCCTCCGAATTGTAACTTTTTCCGTCGTCAACTTGTGACCGCAGTTCGAAACTTTTCTCACAATCGTGGTATTCCACAACTTTTCTAAGTGGCGAACTTTGTCTCGTAATAACGTCTCGCGCCCGTCTACCAAGTAATAGTTGCCAACTAATTACTCTAGTTCCCGCGACTCGAGTCGCTTTCGATGTTTTTCAGCGGCCGGGGCCCGGCGAACAAACAAATGAAACAAAAACAACGTAGTTAGAAGATGATAAGCGATAGCTCGCCTCATTGATATGCTACGAAGTCTCGTAGCGCTCGCTACGCTTCATTATTATGATTATGTTATACGTAGCAGTTAATTTTTATATGCATACTCTTTGTTCCTTCCGTAGCTTGTAAGTTGCTGTTGATTTATTGAATGTTTTATTTGTCGGAGTCTTGTGTTGTCGTATTAAGTTGTCGGGAGCTTTGGAAGTTCTTAAACTTGTTCAAAGACGGACTTACGAGTATAATAAACTGCGGGCTTTTATGAGGTTTTATTTTGAGCGCATAAAATTGGACTCAATGCAGTTTTGGTTTGGTCCAAGGGTCTCCGTCATAGGGTACATATCGATAAGCAAATCACCCGCATATCTACAGTGACCGGCGCGATAGTGGTGGCGCCGTCTCGCGACACTACCTACTCTACCTATCCACACTACTTACACACTCGCTAGTGCAGTGAAAGTCTTCGCATTACGTGGCACAGGGGCGCTAAACATTTCACACCGTGTCGCATACTTCACAAAGACTTGTTGTTTTCACGTAACGTTTATATTACAGATATTGTTTTACACAGATGCTATAACAAAGATAAAGTCTTAAGATAAATTATATACTCCAAAAGGTTAGAACAATACGATTACACGAAAATCTTGCATGCACGAGCAATAATAGATTGTAAAGAAATGCACTTTATTTTAAATTCTCCATTCGTTTACTCGCCGTCAAATAAGTTCAACAGGTTAGCGGTGTTGTCCATAAACAGACAGACAGATAGGTTTGGACTCGTAATAATTTATTGACATCGATAATGTTTGGTAAAATATATTGTAATGTATAGTATTATAGCGGAGTCAATCATGTTAAACGGAGGCTGTAGTTTAAATATTGTTTTATTAAAGTTTTTATGTTTGTATTGCAATAAATTAGTTTATAGTCTATCGTGTAAGTCTACGCATAAAACAAATTATATTTCTATAAGATGTATAAGCAAACTACGATATTCTTCTGTGCTAGGAAATTATTTTCATTCTTCAATTTGAAAACATTTGCATATTTTCACTTCGATATCAATACCAGAACTAAATGAATGAATGAGGATGGGTATACATGCAGAGGAAGACCAAGAAAGAGATGGATGGATTGTGTGAAAGATGATACGAGGAAGAAAGGAGTAAATACTGAGATGACAAGTTGTAGAGAGGAATGGAAGCTGAATACGCATTGTAGCGACCCCAAATAATTGGGAACAGGGAGATGATGATGATCAATACCTGAACTAGCTGTTAACATGAACCATTGAAACACCATTAGACCACTAATTATTGATATTCAAATCACAATGCGACTTTGAAGCTCTATCAAAACATTATCATTGTGCTGTTTACGCTACCCATTTACAATTATTATGTACCATCGTGAAATAATTTGCCTAAACTGCCTCGTTGGCCTAGTGGTGCTAATCGCGACTGCTACGCTAGAGGTCTTGGGTGCGATTCCCAAGTCGACCAAAGTGTTATTGGGTTTTTCTATGAAATTCTCAGTAGCAGGTCGGAGTTTGGATTTGTGCCCGGTTAGTGACAATAGGCTCGCCCCCTATTACATGGGACCTAAGCATATCGGCGAACTGTGGGTGTACATTGGTACACCTCTGCCTACCCCTTCGGGGATACAGGCTTGATGATATGTTATGTTTATGTTATGTGAAATAATTTGTTTTAGTAAATACTAAATCTAGTACTCAACCAGTATTAAGCTCTATGTTAGTCTGTTTAAAGAGTAATCTGGTGTAGTGGGATTATCTGGCCGCTGTTATTATCTCCTCAGCGGGTATTATTAACTGGTGCTTTACGGGAAATATCCATGTTGTTATGATATAATGCTACTTACCTGCAAGTTACTGGAAGCGATCGGTTTAAAGTTTTATTGTTTTGTATTCGGTTACTGTGTGACTTGTTTCAAAGGGAACCTAATTTGTGTCATCTTGTTAAGTGCTAGATGGCTTATTGAAGATTAATTATTTTGATTTATATTTTACTACGTTTTGCACTCGGTTTTGCTTGTGTACATTATTATGTCATCCAAACATGAGTCTGTCGTTTTTGGAGGATTAGAAAAGTCTATACCAAATTTTAAACAAAATTGGTTTAGTGGATTAGCCTTCAAACCTGTAACAGACAAACAGACACAGTTACTTTAACATTTATAACATTAATATGTGTGTAACGGAGATTTTAAATTAAGCGAATATTTTCTGCATGTTTCCTATAGAATCGTATCATACGTCACAGGTATGATACGATTCTATAGATCTATTCAATTAGTATCAAGAGCCACTCTGCAATTAACAAGCATGTGTTTAAATCTTAATTAGGCGAGACGCGTGAGGCTGCATTTTCCTTGTATTGTAGAAAATTAATGAGCCAATGTATTGCTACCGTCGGGATATGAGATAATGAATCGTCGTCGTTTGTACAAAATATGAAAGTGTAGAGCGACAATATGACTGATTTTAAATGTTTAGTGGTTTAAAACTTTTTTGCGCGATGCTTACAATACTCTTTGTTGTTTAAAATCGGTAAAGCTCTATTTGCAATTGATACATTTTAGTTCCATTTATTTCAAGCAGTTTTATAATGCCAGTAAGCATGGTATTTTTCTTTATGTGTGTGTTTATGTTTAGTAAACAATGAACTGTGGTCTACATAAAGATTTAGATCGTAATATGCTAGGAAATCCATTACAAACATTAGTTACACTTTAAAGTCTTGGACTTGTAATAACTGCACACTACTTCAGTTTTTTTTTTATTTCAACAGAAATGTAGAAACACGTGTTTGTGTTGCCAGACGTCTTATCCCGCGACTTTTTATAAAGTCAGGACCGAAGAGTAAACAAAAGTAAAAACTTTAGAGTGTGCGTATCAATAAAAGCCCATTTTGCTAAGTTTAAGCAAAATTTACCTTCTGCTGTACATTCGTTTACTAATTAAAACTTATTTTCCCTATAACGATAGACATGTTTGCATAAATATCGATGGTTCCTATACCTTCAGAGATTATAGATATTAAGTTTCAGATAGTTTGATAAAAACCGCGTGCTCTCTTTTGATGGCATTTCACAACGAAACTAGTTCATACTATTAGTTCTCGTTCATACCGTGGTATGCACACTCTGTAGTTCCTTATCTATCCTCTGTGGTCAGGACTGAGATAAGTAGCGTTGTGTCGCCAAGTTACCGCGGAGATAGTTGGAAACTTTTTGCGCTGATTTTGAGAACAGATGCAACATTCTCTGACCAATTTCAAGAGATTTTGGGAAAGGTTAGCTTAGTAACAAATTACACTTATGTAGTTGTGAAAACCAGAAGCTATGTAGATTATGTGTTAGAAATAATTTCCTTAATTTATAATGGGACGATATAATTATCCTCATGCTACGAATTTTTTTTACTCTGCTTAGTTTGGGATCAGATAACCGTGTGTGAGTTGTCCAAGGTCTTTATTACTATATTTCAAACCTTGCAGTAGTTTATTTCTAACTAAGAAAATATGACATGTAAAGATATAGATGCATATAGAGTTTGTTTGTTACCTAAGTGTCCGGTATAGTGCTAAGCTAGGTACAGTCGGTGACAGGGTAGGTACAGACGAGAGCGCTCGCCTAACTAAGGGCGTTAATCCTCCCTTTGGGATGGGCCCTGGACAGATCTATGCTATGTAGGTATATACCTATAGGTGTAGGTACCTTGTATACAAGGTGTTGTTGTTTTAATTGTTGTTATTTTTTAGGGCCGGTTTGCAAAGATGGAATTGCTTTGAATAAATGTTGACGAAAAAATTGTGATCTTGGTCTTATTGTTTTACTTCAAGATTTAAATTATAATATGAATATAAAGCAGTGTTGAAATACTAATTGAAAAGGTTATCATGTAGTTTTTAGTAACTTACGAATTAAGTGGGATTACAATTCTTGTACCGTATTATGGTTTTAAAAATATCCTAAGGGGGTTCTCTTACGTTGATGAACACTTTCGCTCTACAAAAACAAAGAAAAAGGCTTCATTATAAATTCTTGCTATTTACTTAACCTTTTCAATGAAATCGAAACACGTGCCATTCTATTTTCTAGCTACTTCTTAGGAGGCCTTGATAATGTTTCACAGTACTTAGATACTGAATCTTTTGCACCCTTAGTAAAT
The DNA here is from genome assembly GCA_905146925.1 of Autographa gamma. Lineage (NCBI taxonomy): Eukaryota > Metazoa > Arthropoda > Insecta > Lepidoptera > Noctuidae > Autographa > Autographa gamma. The sequence continues at coordinate 3,017,857 of LR989868.1, read as the reverse complement.
GAAGTGCAATACCTAAAAAAGAAGAAATGAGAGATAATAATAATCTCAGTATATCTATAGATACATTTTCCTACTCGTGATAAGATTTTGACGTAATAGGGATGGTAGGATGTGAGTAGTAAAAATCTATTTAATCCGTAAGTTACATCAAAAAATATAAGTCACATTATTGCTTCTTCTAAATAAGTTTGATTTCAATTAGTAATTAATAGACAAAGCAAATCAAAGTTCAAAAGTCGCTAATGATGTCACTTTTGCACTAAACGTACGAGATCGTGACGTCATGCGACATTTCAAATCAATGTAAGATGACTTACATAAACAAAACTGAGTGTCTAATATTTTTTTAATATTCATGGGCAGGCATTACCGAAAAAATAATTTTCGTATTTTCATGGTTTTTCAAAAGTGATCTTTACTAAGGAGCACTATCTTTGCATAGATCGAAACAGAATAACGGGCGAGCCGCGAGACGCGACTCGTTCTCTTGTTTTGTATGACACGCGATCTTATAGCAGGTTAGGTGTTTACCAAGTCTAATACATACGTGTCGTATTCCTAAGTATCGTGAGCGTGGCATACGGTAGGTATGTTTTTGCCAGCCGAGGCCACACAAAGGCTTCGGCTCTCGGCTCTCGGCTCTCGGCGAGCCACACCAAGCCGCGCCGCGATTTACGACGCGTCGCCCGCACTGTATTTCGGGCATTGGCGATGTATGTGATGTTCGAAGATATAGATGCGGTATTTTAATTGTTTTATATGAGCATTATTTGTTGCTTTTTTAAAGGGATATCTTCTGGATTATGAGTTTAAAGTTACTTTTCGATGTATTCATGTTTTGGGGTACATAACTCATATGGACTTCAACTTGAATATGATAATTATGTAATCATAAAAATGTTCTTATGCAAACCTTATAGCTAATATGAACTCTACACTCTTCTGTTTTGTAGAGAACACACTTGTGGTCAATGATTACTTTAATTAGCTCTACCAAAAATTGTATTGTATTTGCCTAATAAAACATTATTAAACTTTCTTCCATTATTTGATTTGACTAACAATTAAAATCTGATGCTCAGCCTTGAAAACAAATAAAAATAAATACCACATCCACAACCAAAATTCTCCCCACATCCCGTATGCACGTTCTCTAGTGATTTTGTTATCGGCGCGCACCCCCGGCGACATCCGACGCCGCGCCATTACCGCGCCCCCCCGCGCGCCCCCGCACCGCGCCCCCTCGCGCCCCCCGCGGTGTTGCCAACTAAATGCGAGATAATTGATGTTTAGCGAGCGCTCGGACGTCAATAGTGGACGATATGCCCCGATATGGCCTGGCTTCGGCCCGAGCTGCTTTTGATAGAGATGTACCTATAAATTACACGTGAAGATTCACCTTCAATTTTGTGAGCTGTCAAACAATATCAAAGATAAAGAAAAACGTTGAACCACCCGTTATTCGAATACTTTTGTTCTCATCGCGCCTTCGAACTTTTTTTCAAACTAACTTCCGAAACTTTTTTTATGAAACATCCGTACTTATTCCCTATTACTTTATACACATTCCAATCACAACCATAAAGAACATTCTTATGTAAACACCTAGGTTCTAGATGCAGATGAGTAAACAATAGAACGTATCGCGTATCGTCACGTATTCGCGGTGACGTCATCATACCAACCTGACCGGTATCACACATTCTCTTTTAGAAAAGCTAAACATGTCCGTTTGTGTCCTTGACTTTTAATCAGGATCAATTCTTGTGCACCGAAATTATGTTTATTTAGCCATAAAATCCCACTGTTTATGATTTGGGCGTTAATAAACCAGTGTACATTGGAACATGTGACTCGAATCAGTGTTCTCCAGCCTGTTGAAATGTTTTACAGACCGCGGTTCAAAATAAAGTGGTCTCTAACGACTCCAACCGACTACTAAATTTTATCAATAATGTAATTTTCAAGCAATTACTCTAATAATGCATGTTAGTTTTCACGAAACTGTTGATGAAAAAACAAACAGTATGTCCAAAACTTTTGTTCAACGCTCTACTTGTGCAAAAAGTTCAAAAACTCAAAAGCATCACAATTAGTCATTTTTTGGGTTTCTCCCAGCCATTTCTTAAGCTTAAACTATAGTATAGAAACAATGAGAAATCCTACTGTTCATATATCGACATCTGGCAACTCCGCCGCGCTCATTAGCCGATGCAGCGATGGCGCGAACGCTTGCACCCGACGCTGCGACTTGAATTTTTATATACATACATACATACATACATAGTATGAGTACAGTTTTATATAGCGTCTATACTATAGGATATGATACAGACAGTGGCGTACCAACCTTTTATGCAGGTGGATTCCAATTGATGTTCAAATGACTAATGACAATTTTTTTAATAGTATTATTAAAAAAATATGTATATGTACAAGTTTGTAGCAGGCTATCATATCTTCGCAATTACTGAACCCATTTTTAGTTCCAATTATCTTATGTCACAGTAAAGGCTTAGTAAGTTTTAATTTGATAATGGCTGTTAATGGGGGTAAAGACGCCATCAAAGGGTAACTTATAACATGCAAGAAAAGGAACAAATTAAAAAAACCTTAGTGAGTTTTAAGTTGAAAATGTGTGTAAATGTAGGCAAAGACGCCATCAAAGGGTAGCTTATTATTTGCAAGAAAAGGGAACAAACAAAAAAAACTTTGTTCTTAGACGTTATTTTATTCGCTGGTTATTGTATTATTTTTTTGTGCACCACTTTCTTCATTTATAGAGTACGTTTGTAGAAAGTATACTTTAAGAAGGCACAGCGGATGTGATTAATGCCGGAAGCTGTAGAAGGACTGGCGGTGACCTTGTTCATGAGCGTTCAAAAAGGTCAGTTGTCCAGCACTCGTGTTTGACCCCAGCGTATGAAGATGACAAAATTTATGTAAGAGACCCTCGAGAGTTTTTGATGATTCTTGTAGTTATACCCATAAAGTACGTGTACATAATATATTTTGTGACTGTACGAATAAGCAGAGAACATGTTAAGAAGTGGTGTTTGTAAGACAAATTCTTCTTCTTCTTCTTCTTCTTAGCGTGTCGATAAAACCCTTCGATATTAATCGAAACTACGCACAGAGCCGGCTTCATGGTTGGACTTGGGATTGTCATCGTGGTGAAAGGATTAGCCAATCAGAGAGGTGGATTCTGATTGCCCAGGGTGCGCCGGACGTACAGTTCGATGTGGATACGTCGCTCGGGGAGGCTCCTTTCATGCACCCCAGACAAATTGACAAGTGTAAGTTATTATTTATTATGTCAGGAATTCTGAATGATTTCGTGCGATCTAATTAAAGAGAGATAGAGTCGAATTAATATAAAAAGTAATAATCTGTAAATATAAATAATCAAGAAGCCTATACCTATATACCTACCTACAACTGATCAATAAATTAAATCGCTAGTTGTTTTGCTTAGGTACCGTGTTACAAAAATCACCGTAATCTGTGCTAATTTATTTTTGTGACAGACGGAGAATAGATCAAATAAAGTTCGAAAGTGGGGAAAGTACGAGCTAATATATCAATAATTACTACATAATAAATTATCTTCGAAGATAGGAAAATTGTAGACTCGTAAACATGCGGAACCGTTTTATAAACCTCAAATGGCATCCATTGACATTATCAGTTCAATAATTGATTTAGCGTGACTTTATGGGCCAGACAATATATATTACGCAAACATCATTTGATACGATTTACTTATTAAAGTTATTAATTATTGCCGACTCTTCAAATTTCATTGCTTTATACTTTATACGTGACTTGATAAAGGTATTCAATAAGTATTTTAATTATATGGTGCAATTTATACATCGTCTTTTGTTTTTGTATTAAAATTATATTGTGATTTAGAGAAGCGTTGTGGTAATATTTAGTACATTTTTGGAGTAAATTTGCGCGTGTCTGTGTAAATATAGTATGAATAGGCCTTAAAATTAGTTGAAGATACACTAGATACTGGTCATCTATCACAGTACATCTGAGACTCAAATATATAGGTGCTCAAGAAAAAAAAAAATTTTTTTACATTATTTTGCGGGATATGATATCCGTTACGAGTAAAACACTAAACTTCTACTATTGTTTTTAAAACACTGTTTTAATTATATTATACATATAGTACATAATAATATTATTATTATCTATTGAAAATGTCGTACATACATATCTAACTGTATTAGCAGCTTTCAATTACAATTTAGAATCTCGAATTTAGAACACACTCTTATTTCTTTTTACAAATGGCTAGAGTAAAGTTTATGAGTTTGTAAGTGGCCAGTGTTGTGCGACAGTTCCGTGCATGGTCTATAATCTATGTCACGGACGTGGCCCTGTGGTCTCGTGGTGCACCGATTACATTATGCCTATGAGGAAAAATGCCCGGCTGATCTGTATTATATTAATATTTAATCGATGTAGTTAGTAAATGACTAGTTTGTATCTTCGTGATATATACTCGAGGTTTTCTAAAAGTTGACCGTAGCATATTGTTCATTGATTGCTAACAAATTATTTTGTAAATCTTTTCTTACTACTTGCAAATAAAGGTGCTTCAAAATTTCGTATATAGCTTAATCACATCCAAACCAGTCAAATTCATATATTACAAAAAAGGAAAACAATGAAACGCAATGTACCAAATTTCATCATACTCAGTCAAGCAGTTTTCAAAAAAATTACAAACATACAAAAACTAATTGTAAACATAAGACATTCACTTTAAAAAGCATGTTGCCTAGCAACGAAACATTTATCTGATAGCTACGACGGTGCTACGCATGTTACTTACTACTCTTACTACTGCTAGTTACTACCAACAAGCGTTTTAACTCTTGTAAAATTATCTTGTGTATAATTGCATCTCAGTTAACGGTGTAACCTGGCTCTTATGTAAGCTTTACTTAAGACCTTTACTTAACGAAAGGTGTACCTTTGCTGGTTAATTCAGTTTTGCTTGTATTAGAAATGGATTGATGGCTCGTTAATATGATCATTGCTTTTATTGGGTTTGAGTTGAGAATGTACAGGCTTTTTTCAATCTATTTTCTTCTTTTTCTGTTGCAAGAATTATTTTAAGTAAATTAAATGTTTTTTTTTTTTAAGTTTCTTTAGGTATAGGTAGTCGAGACAGAGGAATCAAGAGTCATTCCCAGTATGTAAAATAATAAACGCGCAAGGCGATAATTTAAAAGTTGATGTGTGTTATTAGTTGAACCTTAGTATAAATCTCCTAACTATAAATCAATTAACTGCACAATGCCTACCAACACGCGTTGTATCCTAATTATAATTCTAAACTCTTGCATCTCAGCGCGGCGAGACGTGTCTCTCTACCAATCGTGACATCCCACCCCAACATTTGATTTCGAACCCTGATGTTGAGGCAATAAGGTTGTATTTCGTTTGTTTGGGTACGTAGTAAACAACACAATAAGTTTTCTGTGTAATTGTTATCGCGACACCGCTGCAGGGCCGCCGCGAGGTCGTGTGACGCATAGATAGTGCCCAACCCTAGGCTGTGGAGCGTGACCGCTTCGTGTGTGCTCGGGAATGCTCGGTTATGCTCGGAAATGCTCGGCCCTTGATCGTACGCACTTTATTGAACATCACGACTGTTTCCTAAGGGGTAGGCTGTAAGCTTGCCGTTCCGTTATGTTGGCTAAAGTATTGGTAGAGGTCAACTTTTATCCCCAAATACTAAATGTCCTAATACTGAAACGTAAATTAAATTTAAAATATTTTTAAATGTCTATCCGTCACTATTATAACTTACGAGTACCTAGGAAAGTAACTTTCATGTTTTGCTTTTCGTACGCAACTTTTGAAGTCCAACTCTTCTTGTTAGTTAAGTACCTCCTAGCTTCAAAGCCTCGTACTGCACGATAATCTTAAATGAGCTTCGCATAATATGTAAAAAAGACCAACTTCTAAGTACATTTAAACTAACAGGACCCTACAAAAAAACAAAAACTAAACTCTATAAATATCAAACAAAACCCACACATAATTATAATACAATCTGCATCGAAAATAGAATAGCATTTGTTTCTAGTGCTTATTTTTATAGCCTAGGGTTACCTAAAGCCCGGTGGGTGATACTAGGAAGATGACCGATGACCTATCGCCTACGCCGGTAATTAGCGGGCTCCACGTCACATGCGTGGGATGCGCTTTACTTTATATCTCAATTTACCGTGTATAGCTTTTATTTTGTGTTGGTTAGTGGTGTAGATAGCCTGAAAATATATTGGCTTATAGCTAGATAAGTTTTCAAGGTGTTGCCAGCTCTAAGGTCTTGGGGCTTGATGCCCAGACGGGTTAATTGTGGCTTATTCTTTAAGGTTTTGCCTGCTCGGTGGTCCTAGGTTCGTTGCCCAGACAGGTGACTGAAAACCAATTTTTTACATTACCTCTGGTTTGGGTGACTGTGGTGCCTATGGTCTTTCTTACACAAGATTTTAAACTACTTACTCTTACTTTGGGTTTAAGCAATGAATGTGATGATTTCTGCCAGCTCCCCGCTCCGGCTTCGTTCGGTATCCAGAATCTATTTTACAAATCTATTCAGTAGTATAAGAGTATATTAACGTATGTAATAATATTCAAATAACTGCGATGAACTAGCCTCCAATTATCACGCCGCCATATTATTTCACTATTCACACCTAATTTAAGATAATCCGAACGCGATTACGTTGCTACACAAGCTGCTAGGGATGCGTTCTATTTTTAAAATGATCGAACATCTGTCGTTAAGGGCTAGCGATTGACCCGCCGTAATGGCGGATTGACATTTAAAATATTATCGCGTTCTATGCATCATAGAATATAATACTTATTTATTTAAAAGCTCTGTATTTAAACGAGTCGTTTTCTTCCGCGGTTAGTATAGTAAAGAATACTAAACATATACTACATACTAAGCATTTTTTTCCTAAAAAAGTCATAATTAAAATGCATGCGCATGTATTTAAATGACTTCATAAAAAAAAATTAAAAGAACTTATAATCCATAATTCTAAAAGATAACGACACACAAAATTATTGCCTACTGGTGTATAATTCCGCGAATGGCGTTACGTCAGCATAGCGAAATGATGACGAGTCTGGAAGCGGCGCCGGCGCAGGTACTCGGACCGGTTACAATAAATCGCTATTGCTATTCCTTCCCCAGTATTGATAACGGGCGGATATTGTTCGATTCCCGTAATTGGTAAATAGGCCGTGGGATACGTTTTTATTACTTATTGCTTTATTGTATTAGTTTTGAGCTATGACTTCGCCCGCGGCTTATTAGCAGTAGTTTATGTCACAAAAATGCAATGCTAATTCGGTCCACTATTTTAAATGTAGTATTTTTTAGACATGTATTATTTTTGTCATCGAAATTCAAATGCAAGTCAAGCCTTTACAAATTATAAATTGCATACACTGCAACAATCCAGAAAGATCTTGTAATACAATGCCTTTTTTCTCCATTCATCTCTTCCACCCGTCTTCTCAACAGTCACTCTTCTTGACCCTTTATCCACAACTCGAACCTTCCATTACAAACATTATTTTTACACCTTACCTAACCCTATTCGTCTAAAACAGATCAAATTACTTTCCATGGTCGCAAACAATAACAACCGGAATTATCCTTAAACTAATTATTCCAAAGCGTCTGTCCGTCGATTTTAAAGCCCGTCGCATATTGCACCCCATTGTCTATTGCTTGGGAGACTCTAGTTCCGCCATAGACAATAAGGGTCATTGAGGTGTTGTTCTCCTTTTTGCTCTCAAAAGAGGTTTGAATAACGTGGGATACATGTACAATGAAATGTCTATGATTGAAATTTTGTTTTATTTTTTATATCGCGGCGGGTAATGTTTGTCGCCAGTTGTAGTTGCGAAGAATTCTAATTTCAAAATTGGATTAGTTACTTTTTTTTATTGATTAATAGGCAGGTTTTTTTTTTAATAATTTATTCGTTACAGCAGAAGCGCAATGCAAACTGCTTTGTGCCACACATACTCTACTTTATGTAATAATCGATCAGGAATTAATAACTATATTTCCAATCGTACATTTCATGACATCATTAACAGGAAAGTTTTTGTCAACGTCTGACTGACCCAGTGAACTGTAATCAGAAGCCATACGATATTTAATATGAGCCCGTGACGTCATAAAACATAACCTGTTGCTGGTTCCGTGCATTGTGCTCAACCAGTGTTTCGACTAATTAAACCGTTTTATTAGCTTTTGTTTCGTATTAACGACCATTTTGGGATTTAGAGTGACTTTTGGTGATGTTCTACTTAATTTTAGTTGTTTATTATAAGAGTGATGGTTTATGGTTGTCTATTGTTACGCTTTTGAAGTTTGAGGATAGGTAGAAATGAAATTTTCTCGTCATAGAATTAGTTAATAAATATTTATGATTTAATTTAGAGTATTAAATTGTTTTGTTCTAATCTTATGTGTATGTAAATTTGTTCGTATACAAAGCGATCTCCGATAACCGGCGATTTGGGTATAGAATAAAGTCGTCGGTTGTCGGAGGCTTGCGTCGCCGTCGCCTCGTGTATGGGCGGGCTTATATTTAATTTCTTTACTACACCTGCATGTTTACTCAAGACCATTAAGCAAACAAAACACAATTGGAACTTCAAGCTTCTATTATTTAAGATATTTATTATTATTACATAAGATATTTATTATTATTGACAAGTCACTGTGGACATTTGTGTAATAAAGGCGCTGCTTTATTTACTGTACAGTTCTTTGAATATATGTTAACAACAATAAATTTGTTATTAGCTAAACAGTTTAAGAATACTGTTGGAGATGCCATTAGTTTATAAGATTTATAAAAATAAATAATTAAAGTCCGGTGAAGCAGTCAAAGCCTGCGCTCAGGCTAATTGTATAGATCTCTACCAAAAAAAAAAATATATTTATTTTAATTTTGTTACTTATAATATTTTTTAAATATAGCTAAATAACATAATTATTAGTGGATATTGATTATAAATAATTATAAGAGTAAGGATTCTTCTCATGTATAGAAGGAAGCATTGGTCACCGCGCTAGCTCATTGCGTATGGCGATTTCAAATCCGGATTTTCTCAGTATGTTTTCCTTCACCGATTGATCTTGAAATGAATTAGGTTTAGAAAAGGGTTTGTGGTTTAACTTTATTTTACACGTTACCATATTTGATAATTTTTTATTCTTCGGTTATGGTCTTTCGTTTTATTGTTGATTCTAATCTTTTGCATATTTATGCGCATTGTATCGTCGAAACGTGTCGTGAAGGCGCACCCAACAGGTACCTAATTAGCGCCGATGACAGAAATAATACATTTAGTGTGCAGGTAATAATAACGTACCTCATTACAATGCAAGCGAAATACAGTACCTAAACCAGTATGAAGTAATTAACTTTTTAACCACTTAATACCTCAAGTTGGTGCGTTCAAAGAATGCTCAGTAAAAACCCAAATGAGGATTGTTTAGGCGTTTCTCACAAAATCGCGGCAGTCGGCTGTAGCGGTAATAAGCAACAACAAAGGCGGGCTCGCGTCCCTTTCAATTAGTTTTTACGCGGCGAAGATAATGATTTACAACGGACGGACGGACGGACGGGGCGCACGGTGTAATCGCGGCCCGCCATCTTTTCCCGGAAACAGCGACAATGAACACACGTTCGCGGTATTCGGCCCCTCTACTCTACGGTCTCGTTTAGTTAGCTGTGTGAAAGCTCGCGCCCGCGAGGGGCGAGGGGGCGAGGCGATGCCACGCGATGCCGTAATCACTAACACTATTGTCCAGATGTGCAATGTATGAAATCAATTGAAAAAAATTTTTAGTAAGTTTTTGTATAGCAAATGAAATAAATGTAGATTGTAAGTGCGTTTAACATAAAGTCATGACAGGTGCTGTTCACCACGGCATTAATTTCGGGTTGCCGTTAGGTGTAACATCAAAATTACCTAGGTCGCAGGCACGCTAACAAAACTTACCTATGTTCATAATTTTTATAGCTACTAAATGCAAGAAAACGCAAATAATAAGTTTTTCAAGAAGTGCTCAGATTTGAACTTTACAATAAAACAGTAGCATCAGTGCTATATTCCACATCCTCGCTGACTACTCGTACGTAGGACAGTCTCCTAGTCACTAGGCGTGCGTATCAAATTGTAGTGAGCATGATGTCCACTAGTGTCAATGCTTATTGCTTATTGCTCGTCTGCTCGTGCGCGCTGTGCTCACGAGAAACCCACTGCGCTTGTTTTCAACTAGCCTAAACAAAAGCCTTTTGTCTGACATTCGCTCTTGTAATACTGTTTTGGGAAATGTGTGGATTTGTAGCCGTTTACAATTTTGGTCTGGTGATGATCCTTGTAGAGTTTTTGATTAGTTGGGAGGATTGTTTGATCATACCTTAAACAAAATATGGGATTCTTAGCTTTTCTTTAGATAAGAGCAATATATATAGTAAATCAGAAGACCAACTCTTGAATGGCATCAAACAAAAATCTCTATTTCCTGTAAAAGGGTTCATTTTGGATTAGGTACTAACATAAAAGCTATGGCATCTATTACAAGCTGCCTTCATTTCTATATAATATGACACATGAGTCTTCCAATAAAACACAAATCACAAGGGTCTAAACCAACCAACAAATAAACCTGTAATTACCAAAACGTTACGAACAATAAAGTAAGAAAAGAAGGTCAACTCAGATAAGCCAATGGTTTCCAATACCGTTGACTCATCTAGTACAAATTCTTGAGTGTCCTTGATAGCTACCTAGTATGGTTGCATGGCAGCGATCGGCGCCGGAGTCGAATCGAAGGCGCACGTCCTCGTACGACTTGCAGCGGAAACCAGGTGATGTGTACGGTAATGAGCTGAGCACAACAAAACAACTGGTAACTGTTGTATTGTAAATAAGTATATCTTATAACTATAGCTTAGTTAACATATTTTTGCTCAATAAGTGTGTAGTTAATGAGACAGAATTATGTTTAATCCAATTTTATTTAAGCAACTTAAATCCTTCCTTCCAACTTTTCCATTCCAACTTAATTCCAATTCATTCTGTATGACATTAAGGATATTTAGAAGATACGTATACGCAAATAGGCAGTGTCATGCAAGTACATTTAATATGTGCATACATCACATTCAATATTTAACGGGTCACATGACATTTCTGGTCTATAGGGGTCCATAAAACCCAACAGCCAACACAACCCTGCTTTCCCCGTGAAAGCCGGTAATAATGGCAACGTCGCCCGCGCCGCCACACGCCACCGCCCGCCATCACCGCCGCGGGTAAAAATGCGTGGTCATTACCCATTTGGCCCACGCCCCGCGACGCGGACGCCGGACGCGGTACTCGGCTCACTCAGGTAGGCATAATGAGCGCAGGTACAGGGAAACAATGCCCCATCTGGCCGCGACTAATAACCTCCTATTCCTACTTCAAACAGCTTTCGCGGGTACCTGCGTCCCTCGTGAGCCGTGCTCGACGCGGCTAGCGAAAGTCGCGATTTAAACTTCTGAATTGCGTTCTCGGAATTCGTAGTTGAAAGGATGATACTTATTGTGCGTGGGTTAGTTTTTTTTTGCGCGGATTATGTAGCAAGATGGTTTACGATTGTTGTTAAGTATGTGTAGAAACAAAAAGGCTCGAGGCTCAAGTATCATTAATATTATTTTCTATTTCCAGTAACCGTGTCAAAAGCATACCATCCGCATCGTACCCGCATCGATAACATCGCAATTTTCGCGCACGTATAGAAAATAATGATACCTAAGTTATAAGAGAATTTATTCTCTCGCCCCTACGCATGAATACCGATCGCAACGTGTCGCTCGGTTCCACGATTGATGGCAGCAATTTTCGCGGCCGTGCCCCTTCAAGTTATAGCCTACACGTATCTGTGTCGCGCTAATGGCGGCGCGGCGCGGAGGCGGCGATCGCTCGGTGACGGCCGCGTAAAATGCGTAAATGTAAATGTGTGCCCGCGGTATACGCCATCGCGCCATCGCCATCCGGCGTGCGTCGCGAGCGGCGATAATTTAGCCGCCGGCCCGCCGCCTCCCCTGCGCCGCCGCGCCGCCGCCGCCGCTGTCGCCGCCTGAGATGCGCGTTACGTAAAAACTCGATGTCTGAACTGCACTTTATGTTATGGATATGGTAACAATCGCTTTATCGGCTTTCTCTTGGATTCTGCGTTGAGTACGAACTTCACAGTTCGCGGATATTTACATAAGATGTTTGGATGCTTTTATTAAGAGAATGGCATTTGGAGATACCTAGATTATGGGACAGCGAGACATCCAAAGCCGAAGTCATAAAAAAAAAACATAAAATCTCATTGGTTACTGAAACGGTACCGTTTACTAAAGTAATCCGACTTAAATATTATCTATCGCGACTCTTACTAAACTACCGCCTACTTAAACAATTGCTTGCAATTTGAGCGCGACCACCAGACGTGTCCGGCCGGCCCTGAGCCTGTCACAATCACCGCGTCTGCAACAATATCGCATGACCCTTCAATAAGTGCACTTAGCGAGACGTGTTATCATGTTATTGAGGCTTACTCATCAGCTAATCAGCGCTTTCTTATCGCGACACAAATAGATCCATCACACTCGCCGGTCGATGACTTATGCAAATTCTTTCTGCGCTGACATTGAATCTCCGTTTCGATAATTCCTTGGCTAGTCTCGATTGTTATTTATGATCGCAATCAGTAGCCTTTATTTGCTACTATTAAATCTATCTCGTAATTACATAATTGGGGATTATATAGTAATAAACGTCGGTTAGCTTTGGCATTTTCAGAGTTTTTACATTTCGAGCAGCCGAAAATATGTTGGTAGAAAAATTTCATTTTTCCTCTGACAGTTTCATAAGTTTGCATTTGTGAAATCTGACATCTGCTCGGCATAATTTTATTGAAGGGATACCGTAGGAAAATGTAAATGCGCGATAACTTTGTATTTTGCACCCGGACCCACGTAAGACAGCCTACCACGACCGTTATTGCGTACGTTTCTTTATTAGCGTTGTCCTATTTCCAGTTAGGTCCTCAGTACCGCCTCTATCGTGTCGCTAGTGCCAGCTCGAGGTCCATAATGTGCTTCACATCTGTGACCCTCGCTGTGACGATTTCTATCTCGAGTTATACTGTCATTAGTGCTAATACTACCTCTAGAGAAAACTCATTTCTATCCCAAGATTGATTGAAGAGAAAATAGAGATCTTAAATGTTTAAACTATGACACGGTTTGTTCCATTTATATGACGAGTGGAGAACATTCGTATTCCTGCGAAGTTAAAAAGAATTTATCAGAAAAAAACGCGCAGTCAGCCAACCCAAAACTACAATCGTTACATTTGGGAGATAAGCACGGCAATTACTATGTAGTCAGCAGTGAGTGTTCAAAGGCGTGTCGGGACGTGCCTTATCAATGGGGCGGGGGTTTTTTGCCGCGGCCGCGTCTCCGTGCAGCCGTCGCCGCGTCGCGTCGCGCACAAAGGACTAACTCCTAGACTATGTCGCGGATATTCGTGGGAAGCAAAGGGTTGGCCACACCGCGGATCCGCGACAAAAAAACCTAATAAACAGCTCATCGGATAAAGCCTCGCGTGAGACCGTCTCGTTTCAAAAACTTTAATTGGAACCCTTCCACATCGATTGTTATGTAGATCGCTGACGTTTTCGTTTTAAACAGTCTTTGTTTTTTCGTCAACGTTGGATTGTACGACGTTGCGTCTTTGTCTTGTCCCTACGAATGTACTTCCGGCGCGATGTAAAGTAATTCACTTACAAATTGGTTCCTTGTATCCATATTAAAATCTTACTTTCTCTCTTCTAATTACCGTCCTTTGTTATTTTTCGTATCTTTTACGCAGGATGAATTCTTTAGCAATCAACCCCTAAGTATGAATAACAAAAGCGCAAGGGAAATGGCGAAATCCTGGGAAGTGAGGCCGAGGGACGATAAGTTTTGTTTCGCAAATGGCGCGTTGTCGCGAGTGTTGCTCCGTGATTATGTAAGTGTATTGCGTCTGTTATCTTCTCCATTATCGCGGCACCTAAGCGCGGCGTCCGTGATCTGTTATCACTGGACAGGTTCGCCTTGCGACACACTGCGTCGCATGAGCGCACGCTATTATACTTAATCACTCGTATGCAGGTAAAGGATCGCGATTGCCTTTTGTGCCCCAGTTCCGTTGATTATCACGATTCTGAAAAGCGTATGTTATGAGTCTGAAACGTATTTTATATTCACTACGTTATATTATTTACGTTATGTAGGAAAACTCTTTCAAGTTCCCCCTAACGGTTCTTGTCTGTAAAATTAAGGAACTTTATTAAGTGCGTTCAACGTTAATCGAGTCACCTCCCAAGTTTCATTTAGTGAGCGGCTCAAGTTGTTGCGAGAGCACACGAATGGGCGCGGGTTTAACGAGCGCCGCCGACGGAGTTTCTGAACGATTATCTCTACGACTAATTATTTCCGGCGGCGCGGCGCGGCGACTCACGCGCCCGATACAACACGTCGCCGACGCGTTCACCCGTCGAACAAGCTTTTAAAATTGTACATCTGCGCGGTCAATAGACGGCGCATGCATTTCACGCGCGGCCGCCCGGAGCCTATCTATACCTGACAGTGACGCTCGCGATCTTATTACCGCGCGCCGGCGAGAAAAAAAAAACAAAGGAAGCGGCGGCAGCGGAGCGGCCTCGGAGATTTATGGAGGCGCGGCGCCGTCGGGGGCCGGAGTGTCCCCGAGTCGCAGCGGCTCGCGGCTTCCAGGAAGCGCGATGCGGGCGAGGGTTGGCTTGTACGGCGAATATTGATTACCCACTGGTCGTACTATTAATAGGAGGTCGGTTGACGTCGCCCGGTGGGAGTTCACCCGCTCTCTGTCCGCACTCGACCTACGCGAGCTGAGTACGTTCGCCTTTCCGGCGTCCATTTCGCTAATTGCCTCAAGCCACACCGGCTACGACGCCACCGTTCTCACTGCTGTGTACTAACTTAATTATACCGTCCATGCACGTCGCACCGCCGATGCTAGGGCTATTTCAAATCCGGGAGCGCCAAATTATTAAGGCTATCAAGACTGCGCATAGATTATAGCTTGAGCGAATTTATTACCATATACTCGTACCTATTTAGTTAAGTTATTGTTAACTTGTTACCTATTCCAATACATTATCAAATACTGTAAGTACATAAAGTACTTCTTAAAAGTTTAAATAGGCACATGTTCTATCTTTCACATGTTTTGTTTCTAATGGCATCAAAGATGGAATGGCACTTATTATTTAGTAGAGATACAAAGCTAGCACCTACTTAGGTACCTGCATTGTACACAGCCATACAACACGAAGCGATAGGTTCGGAATAATTAAGGCTTACAAACTGCAGCTGCAGGCGAAACGTCAAGTTATTTGAACAAGATAAGAGCGACCATCCGCGAATATGAACTAGGGGAAAGCGAGCGTGCATTGAGCTTCTAGAAAGTTCGAACAATGCGTTAATCGTCCAGACAGAGTGAGGCAGACAGTGACCTGCAAGCGCCGGTTGTGCCGTCACGCGGGTGACGCGTGCGCGCGCGCAGCCGCGAGGTCACCGCCGCGCCCGCGCCGCCGCGAGCCGCGACACGCGGTAGATAGCTCAGAAGACATACAAACAATAATGTGCAACGCATTACCGCAAACAAAGACAATGCATCGAGATAAAACAAAGGCTTTCTTATCGTAATCAATATTTAATCCTTTAAAGAAAATTTTTGTGATTGTAAATCGTAAATCAACTAAGAGGGCTTTATCATAAAGTACCAAGTAGGCGAAGCTCTTGCAATATTTCGCGGAATACATTATGGAAACTAAAGCTTATTTACTATTGGTGGATTTCCAAGAACCTTTGAATGTACCATTTCATTGAAATACATTTGTAAACAATCAGAGTAGTATTTAGATTGGTTAATCTATTTTGAAAAATAAAAATAAATGATTTAGAATCTAAAATAAAATTAATATCCGAGAACTTATTAATGTCACTGTGCGTTGTAGTTGACCTTTTGCGTACATAACTTTGTCGCGGCTACGCGGCCTGCGCGGGCGCAGTTACAGCGCATTCGCTGCAACACGATGCGACCGCTATCTCCGCCACTTTTGATCGATGTTACTGATAAATGAATAACTCGATATTACTCAAGATTACTCAGTGCCTACCGCACTCGGGCAAATTGCGTCCGTCCGAAATACGTGAGGGGTTATCGTCCGGGCCACCTGGCATTGTTTGCCAATTCCTTGTTGCTACGCGTATTTACTCATGTCAAGTGTTTAGGGAACTCAGTTTGTGTCAGTCATTTGTATGTCAGTAATATCCGAAATCAATACCTGATCGATAGGTTTCTTCTACTAGAGATAGGAATATGAAATAAGTAGTTTTTTGTTAAATGAATTATATTTTAAGTTTATATTAATTTATCTTACGATAGTAGGTTGCGAACGACCTTTACAACCTTGGAGTCGCGTCTAACCTTCAAAGGGCAGATCATTGCTCAAGCGCAGTACTGCTCGGTACCTAGAGTCCTACAGATAATGATTTACTCGACTTTTTCCCATAGCGACAATCACGGCGCGTCACCGACTTTTGAAACAATGTGGCGTTATCGCAAAACTAAATGCGTCAGCACACTTCGTTTGAGCGGAGTGTAGATCGGCGGCGCTGCAGCGTTGCGTCACCGCATCGAACGGATATAGCCGCGATCGATCAACATCGCTTCCTTTATTTTTGCGCGACGCCATCGCCTGCAGTCCGCCACGGCTAGCGGTCTCGCCCACGGCACGACATTCTGTACCTAGCTTTCTATTCTATTCAGAGATCCGCAGTTTCACAATGTGCGAGTGCCGATGCAACGTCAATGCGGACCGAGGAAGCGATGAGACGTTGACCACCTCTGACACGAGTATTTTCAGCGTTTACGCAACATGGAGATTCATGTGCACGGATCTTGTTTGTGGTTTTGTAACCGCGCGCTCTCATCAACTTGTCAATCTAACGGTATGTCTAACATACGAGTGCTTGCCAATTCCCGAGAAAAACAAATAAGAACACATCGATAGCGATATTATGACTATACACGCGTCGTCGATTGAACCCTTTCATTTATGCTTCTGATTTTCATCTTTGCCAAAACACGTATCGTTGCAAAAGTGTCGATATAATAATCTTAATGATATGATTGCGGATACGTGATGATAACGGCTCGTTCGGCCGTCTACGTGATTTCCTATAGCGATGTAATGTAGAATACCGAACTGACGGCTAATTGTCCTGCACTCGGACTTCGGTGGAAAGAATTATTCCGTCGCTTTAGCGCGCAGTTCCGCGTGGGTGCATCATTGCACTTCAACCCACACCTATTCTCGCAGAACTTGTAAATGTATGCTACGTACACGTCCATTGACGGTTTGCTTTGAATGCTTTGGAGAATGCGGGAAGAGACGCTTCCATGGTTGTTGTACAAGTGGATAAAGTAGGTGTGAAGTGTTTTAGGAAGTGTGTCGGTGAAGGGGTCTGGCGTCTCTTCGGCAATAAGTTTCAAAGTTTTATTTTATGTCGCCGCATCCACGTGTACACTTTGGCTTGTCTCTCGGTTGGCGTTAAATGCGCACAATGTGTGCCTGGACTTACAGTTACCGAGGTGCGGACTCCATAATATTTCGTTCTTGTATTATTTCCGCGTTTCGTTCAACGAGAAATGTATTCATCTGAGCAGCGAATATGCTACATGATTAATCTATCTGAAAGTACGTAGCGTAAAAGCAATACCTCGTAGCCATCAGAAGGTCGTTGTAAAAACTCGTATCTCTTCCAAACTACATTAGTGCTCTTTTTGTGTACATTGGAAGTATATCAAAGAGCGGTACACGATCCCGCAACGTTCGTAAGAGTCGCTCTTTATAATCAAGTTTTCAGTAGTTGCGCGGTAAAGGACAGCTTAGCTAGTAATTTGTTTGAAATCCCCGCTGGCTACATGTGTAGGGAGGTTCCAGGAACCGTCTGTTGTATTCCCAGGACTACTTGTGGTTGGTGTTTCACGAATATTATCAACAAATTCTCATAAAGCTAGTCAAAATATTATTACTGGAGAGCCCTCGCCCGCGGCGTTCAGATTTCGTATCTAAGACATAACAACCGCTGCTTTAGACCTTTTCCTGTTGATTTTAGGTTTGTGACTGAAGAATATGTTCTCATTAATATGTATGATTTGATGTCTTATTGTAAATGAAATTCCGCGGCTCGACGCAGTTTATTACGAAAGTATGGGATTGTGACAATTTCACTGGTGACCTGTAAATATGATATCTTGTTGTTGTTTATTATCATGTTTTGTTTTTGTCGGTCGTTTCTTATCAACAATGCACATGAGGATTGTTATTTGGGTGCATTCGTTTTCGAATCGTTGACGTGCGATGTCCATAGTGAGTTAGGTTCCGTCATGTATAAGGGCAGTGCACATCGATCGGCCTCTATTAGCGCAATCGTTGCGTGGCATCGTGGGAGCGGCGGGCGGCGCGGGCGCACCGTGCGTCGTGCGCCTGAGTCAACGCGCCCGCGCCGCCGCGCCGTCATCTGTCAGTGGGCGGCCATTTTCGGTGTTCGCTCGCCGCCAATTTGAATTGTTAATGCCGCCGATTTTAACAGCCAAATAAAATACCATACAAATGTATTTAACGTTTCCAGGTTTTAGTATGTTCTCTTCATTTGTGATGGCGTTCATAACGCCATATTGTGTTGTCTCGTATAGTGAAGAGTGAGGTATTTCAGTTAGTTTTAATATGTTTTTGTTTCTATATTATTGTTTCAGGTTCTGCGACTTTAGTTGTCCTCAGTTCGTTGACTCTGGTTGAGTAGTCGTACGGCTTTAAAGTGTAGAGTTTAATGACAATGTCTTTCCGCGAGGTAATAAGTCTTAACACTATATTGTGTGCTGGGAATGTTTTTAGACAACACTTTGTGGGATATAGGCTTTCAGTAACACGTTTGTTATGATGTACACTAATGATTTTCAACTTTTACAATAGTTGGAGACTCGGCAAAAGTTTCGCTAAAGTAATTATGGTTTAAAAAGCTTGAGAGTAATTTTATGACAGTAAGGTGCAGGAGTTAGTTAATGGTTTGCGATATACGCATGTTTTCTGTGCTGTGTAACAAATCTTGATGATCATGATAAATAATGATAATGACGATCTAAAGAATGTTAGATTCTTAGCTGCATCTTAACAACAGCACTGGTAAAGTTTAATTATTATCCTCAAATGGAATTTACGAATGTTATAAATCTTTAGATTTTTTTTCTACCTAACTCAAAGCTACAAATGTAAGACAATCTGTAAACTAGACATGTTCTACATAAAATGATTATCACATTAGAGCTAGAACACATATATTAACAACCAACAGAACACCAATTTCGCTACTCTAATTAGCAGTGGCCGTAGCCTGGCGGTACGAGGTGTCACCTAGTTGACGCCGCAACGAAGTGTCGCGAGTTCAAATCCGACCTATACATTTCACTTTTTGTAAATTGTCGTTTGAAGCCGATTAACGAAATGTCTAAATTAGCAAGAACACCACCAAATAAGCAATTATCTCCTTCACGTTCCGAATCGGACTTACTAAAACTAAATGTCGACGAAGAACTCCCAATCAATAGTGTTACCAACATTACACAAAGATGTCATAAGCGGCGTTGTCCTTCAATGACGGTAGAAAATGATGACTTGGATGACTTTAAGACGGATATCAAAAATATGTTGCACAGTTTGATACGCTCACAAAACACTCGTCTTGACCAGTTAGAAAACCTTATCCTTGAAGTTAAACAAATAAACAATAACATACAAGGAACTAATACCGAAATAGAAAAATCTATGACCTCTATTTCTGATCAGTTAACTTCGCTTGAATCAAAAATAACGGGACTCGAACACGAGCGAACCTCGTTGAATTCAAAATTGGCTGAGATAGAGAACAAGCTGGAGTCTTTCGACCGTTTCATGCTGAAAACTAGTGTTGAACTACGTAACGTCCCAAAAAGACCAAATGAAACTAAGGAGATGCTATACAATTCTTTTCTGCAATTATCAAAACACCTAGAACTCAATATCCAAATGTCCGACATACGTGATGTGTTACGTCAACCATCAAAAAGAGACATCCCTCATTCTGCAATAACAGTTGAGTTTACAAGTACCCTTGTCAAAGCCAATTTCTTGTCCGCTGTCAAAGCCTATAACAAGCACCACTTTGACAGCAAACTGAGCTCTGCTAGCCTAGGTATGGTACCGAATACCCCCGTATATATTGCCGAGCAACTAACTGCCACCTCCAAGCGACTTTTCCACCTAGCTCGCATCTATGCAAAAGCGAACAAATTTCAATTCTGCTGGACATCTAACGGACGTATCATGCTGAAGAAGGATCCAGAAAGTCAGTCTGTCGTTATAAAAAGTGAACTGCACCTCAACCAACTAACTTCAATGGACAATGCATGACTAGTTCTCCTGTTTTGCCCTAATTTTACCCTAATTAATGTTTTTTCTTTTACTATTTTATTTTTTTATACTTTGTTCGTGGAATTAACTGTGAACCTTATTCACATTGTAAGCATGACATACTCTACACCTTATACACCACACAAATACTACGCTCACAAACATATCTCTGACACACTTATTAAACATACACTACAAATATTCACATACACTCCCATAGAACCTTGCAATTATCGCCTTTATCCTTACCCACATCCAATCACCCACACTTTTAATGTCGAACAAAACACATGATTTAATAGATAATGTTGACCTATTTTCTGTATCTGATACACACACATGTACCCCCGAACTGACACGAAGGTATATTAATCAATCTACACATCAACTGAAAATGCTTTCACAAAATATAAGATCAATTAATGTAAATTTTGCTGACTTACAAACCTTATTACACCGTATCAATATTGAATGTGAACTCCTCGTACTTACTGAATGTTGGTTAAAATGCTCCAGTAATAATCATATACCTGTTTTACAAAATTATATTATTTATCACACCTCAAAGCACATAAATAAGAGCGACGGAGTGGTCGTCTATGTAAAATCCACCCTTGTGTCTGCACACGAAGAACCTGACTTTTTCGGGTCTGCCTCCGGTTTAATAATAAAACTAGACTCGGATCTAGCAATACTCTGCATATACCGATCACCCGCAAAAGATAATATTCAAACTTTCCTCTCTGCACTCAATACAATACTTCTGTCGCTGACGAACTACAAAACTGTAATCATCACGGGAGACATTAATATAGATATCAAACTTAACTCATCAGATACGCGTGCTCATGAGTATCTTAATACCTTAGCTTACCATGGATTCTTACCTGCACATACGCAGCCTACGAGAGGCAGTAATTGTCTGGACCACCTTATAATTCGCTCTAAGCTTAAACCTTTGGCACTTGTCTATGAATCAACTGTAACGGATCATTACTCTTCTCTATTTTGCCTTAACAAAATCCCTTCTAAATCGAATTCCATAAAATATATAAATAAAATAAACTACGACGCTCTTGACACTGTTGTGGCAGGTTTGGACTTCGCACCCATTCTTTCTATGGTGGATCCGGATGATGCTGCAAATGCCTTTATCAGCCTAACTAAAAAAGCTATACAAGACTGCACTACAACAATAAAGGTATCTGCAAAGAAACAAACTCTAAAACCGTGGATAACGCCAGGTTTGTTGAGGTGTATACGTAACCGCGACTCTCTACATAAAAAAGTTAAGCAATCGCCTGACAACGTCATAATCATTACCTCTTATAAAAGATACAGAAAATTTTGTACAGCATTATTAAAAAAAGCGAAAAGAAAATATGATTCTCAAGAATTAAAAAAGGCTATGAATAACCCTAAAATGCTCTGGGAAACTATTAAAAATATCACAAATACTACAAAACACAAACACTCTTACACACAGTTGTTATCAGTCTCATCATCCCCCGTACAGTCTTGCAATGACGTAAACCAATTTTTTGCAAGCATAGGAAAGAATCTTGCAGATAATATCAACAAAAATCAATCACTTACCCGCTCTTCACTTACTCATACATCTAACTGCGCAAACTCATTTGTGTTGGAAAAGATAGATCCTGACGAAATTATATCGGTCATAAATATGCTTCGTACAAATGCGGCTACCGGCTATGACGGTATCTCAACGTTGTTCTTAAAACGTTACGCCATACCCCTCGCACCCATACTATGCCACATCTTCAACCTAAGCTTTGACTTAGCCATTTTTCCAACTTCTTTCAAGAAAGCAGCTATTCATCCCATTCTCAAAGGCGGCGACGGGTGCTTAGTAAATAACTACCGACCCATAGCAGTTCTTAGTACTTTATCAAAAATACTTGAACGTTTAATGAATAAAAGACTCATTCACTATCTTGAACACTATAATATTTTGTCACCACAACAATTCGGCTTTCGTAAAAAAAGGTCAACAAATGATGCGATACACAAATTGATCGACCACGTAGTGAAGAATTTGGACGATAACAAAAAGGTATTGACTATGTTCTTAGACCTCACGAAAGCCTTTGACACTGTGCCTATTCCGATCCTTTTACTCAAGCTTGAATGTATTGGTGTAAGGGGCCTACCACTTAACTTATTTAAAAGTTACTTATCTAACCGCTCACAGTTTGTCGCTATGGATAATTACCGTAGCGATACAATTTCTATCGAATACGGTGTGCCGCAGGGAAGTATATTGGGCCCTACTTTGTTCCTAGTCTTCGTTAACGACCTCTGCAATCTAAACATTCCAAATGCCCAAATGGTTTCTTATGCCGATGACACTGCTATCACTTTCAGTGCTAACTCATGGTTGGAACTACAGTCAATTGCACAAGAAGGATTTAACTCCACATTAAGCTGGCTTTACACACACTCTTTGACCCTAAATACCATTAAAACTAACTTTATTACCTTTTCTATAAATTCTAAATCGCAACCAAATCCCTTTATATCTCTAAAAGCTCACTCGTGTAGTTCTATGTCGCAAGATCCCTGTCAGTGCCCGTCACTTACTCAAGTAGAACAAATAAAATATCTCGGTATCATCATTGACCAACACTTAAACTTCAAATCCCACATTAATACCCTAACGGGCCGCGTTCGGAAACTAATTTACATATTTAAAATACTGCGACACGTAGCGCACGTTATGGTTATACGGAAAGTATACTTCGCCCTTTGCCAATCACTCGTCACCTACTGTATTTCCTGCTGGGGTGGAGCTTCAAAGACAGTGATGAAGCCTTTAGAGATTGCTCACAGGGCCATACTTAAAGTTGCCACATTTCGACCTATCTTATTTCCAACGACCGAACTGTATAAATCCTGGAACGTTTTAAATGTTCGACAACACTTCATTTTACATATAGTGTTACTACAACATTCCAGAACTCCATACAGACATGTTTCTAAACGACGGAAAGACTTAATCTGCTTTATCCCTCCTCCACGTACCTCATTCGTAAAACGATTCTCTGTATATCTTGCTCCTTCTCTATATAATAAAATAAATGCAAAAACCTCAATCTTCCAACTTACATTCCACAATTGTAAAAAAGCTGTACGGACACTCCTTCTAAACCTCAACTATGATGACACTGAATCATTCCTCTCAAGTAGTAATCTTAACACATAAGTAGAAATACACCCACAAACACACATATACACACACACGCTCACGCTCCCACAAACACACCCTCGCACACACTCCACACACACACCACACACAGGCACATACTCATGCTTACTAGTTTATTAATAAATATCTTGCATGTATAATAATACATTTAAACAAGATAGTATTTAAATTTAAATGTCGATTATTGTATTATTTTAATTTATTCTTAATTATCGTAAAAAATTTGGTTTGTTTTTAATTTGATTTTGATTTGTTTTAAACTTTGATCTTAATTCTCATTCAAATTATTGTCTTTATCACAATAATCCTATATGTATGTATATAATAATCCGTTAATTAGGGGAGCGGCACTGTCTCTCCTTAACACAGGCTAATTTCTAGTCTATCTAGGAGAACAGTACACCACCCGTCTTTATTGTATAGTTGTACCTACATACTGGATACCTAAACCCAACTGTTGTAAACTATGCAATCCTTTCTGAAATAAACGAATTATTATTATTATTATTATTAAAGAGGAGAGCGAAGTAATCTCACAAAGAGAAATCTTGAGATTCTCGCGCAAAACCTATGCGGAATATTTTCTTTAGTCAAAAATATTTTAGCTAGACTTTATGCCATGACGAATTGTAACACATCCGTAGTTGAAAAAGGTTTTATTTTTATTACATTTCTTTCGTAATCAAAGTAATGTTCAAGGATGAAGGGGAATCACCAATGAGGTGACATTGTTGACGCTAGTTTGGTGACCGTGTCAAAACTAATATTGACGTATTGGCAGTGAAGGAAAATAGACAAAAAACTACTCGTAATGTTTAATGCAAATAAAAATGCTGTTTTTGATGGGTGGTTTTAAATGAGTTTGAACTGATTACAAAATACATATTGTTAAAGACGATTCTGTGGACGACTTTACTTAATTCTGCGTGTAATTAAGTTAAAAATTAATACCCTTTGAAAAAATGTAACTTTAAATTAAATATATTCCGCTTAACTCACACTTCATTCACTCTATTGCCATTAACAAAAAGCGAGTATACTTAGTTTTGTATACTGGCAACTTTGCTTTTCGGTAGAGTCAACAAATCAGGCGGTATGGTGCATAAGGAGTGTTGCCAGTAGCGTGGGCGCGTTCACAAACTTGGTTCTCAGGCGGCTCTGAATAAATCTGTAGGTTGACCAACATTTGTCCAGAACGGGTCCCGCTAGTAGAACTGGTAGCTTAGCTCAATAAATCATGCGTTTATGCTGTTGTATAACCTGTGATAAAATTTTGTTTGCTGATGTTACGTAAGAAGAGATGTAGAATCAATAACATGGAAAGGTCCCATTAATAGTAGGGGGCCTATAAGATGACCTATACTGTATTATTTGCTTTAGCTGTGACCCGCGTTGTTATAATTTTTGGCCACTTATTGGCCAAAAAAGTATCCCATGTGTTAATCTATGCTAATTACTATCTGTTTGCAAACTTTTATGCAAATGCGTTATGTACTTCTAGAGAACAGGTTTAAAAAAATCTCAAGAATAAAATGACAAATGTTCTTCAATAAATAAAAACTTAAGCGTCATTCATGAAGATTAAATGCATAAACAGAAACCTTCCCAATTAAGTAAGAAAACAAAACAATCAAGTGACGTTCACAAAACCATAATACCTACATTTTAATGTAACGCGAAAATAATACGTCAATGAAAGATAGAATTAAATAAATGTAGTGGGTTATTAAATGGAAAAACAGGGTTCCAGTGTAGGATAGGATAGGTTGACGGGTAGTGTCGAACCTGTTACCAGGTTGCCAGAAACAGCTGTTACTTAGAAGAAGTTTGCACATAGAGCGTTGAAGAGTGTTGTAATGAAAAAGATATATAAAACCTTACTTTTTGTTTTTATATTATAAATGTGAAATTTTGAGGAGTCTTTGGAATTAGCTAATTAGTGACGTCGCAATCGGATTAGTTTAAATTCGTTTTCTGGTTTTATTCTTGAGGTATGCTATTTAATGTAACGTATAAAAGTAGGACTTTAGAATCAAAATTAGGAATTGTTATATTTTGTGGTACATAATGTTTATACATTTTGTGCAGGTGTTAAATTGACTATGGAATCACATAATAATGAAAAAGAAGGGTTAAACCTACTAGTAATGTACCTATAAAATTACAAAAAATAAGTTTATGTAATATAATTTGTTAATATAAAACACCCCGCCCGCAATCGCCGGTTCCTTGTTTCAAAACAGGAAGCTATTAATATTTTAAAAGCTTTTGTTGACAAGAAAGGTCACAGCACACTTAACTATTACCTTCTGCAATTTACATAATAAGTAATAACTAGTAATTTGGAAAACTTTAACACTAAAAAGAAAATTTACTGTAAATTTTGAAATCACGCGGTTGATGTTGTTAAACTCTACTTATTAAAAATAAGAATATGTTTTGTTCTGGATAATCAAACAACCTAATTATTTTCGTGAAATGCTTATTCTAATTAATAAATAATACTAGCAGTATAGGTACTGAGGAATAAAAATGAGTAAATACTATATGGTATGTATGAAAAAAATATACAATGACTCGAAGTCTGCGAACATATACACCCGAAGTAGACTGACTTCATTCGTTGTTTATGAATTATTTTACAAATGAACATAAATAGAACAATACAGAGCGTATTCAAAATGTTCAGCAGAATTATTGCACCTCAGTTTTCGCGACACTCTATAATGCAAGGCTCTGTCTATAGCTTTTCCTGGTCTATGGATAGCGGATAAGTTAAAAAATTAATTATTTATCCACGAGTAAATTACAAAACAATACTACTCTGATTTACGCAGCGACACGTCAGACATCGGATGTAAATACTAATAAGTTCAATTAATTACAGTGTTATGATGTACAATGCACCACACATGACAGCAACACTGTATAATCTTAACCCTTATTACAATTGACATACAGTTGATTTTCGTGGTTATTATTGTCGTAATACGCAAGTCGCATCGCTCTCGTTAGCCAGTTTCCTCGCGGCCTGCAATGCGCAGCTGCGTGTGTTTTTTAGCGCGAAAACAGTCCAGATGGATGCGGGTGTAACCACAGTGCATAAGAGAGCGGGGTGAAATGCCACGAGTAGGAAAAGTTTATAGATTTAAAATGGCGCGTGGCGTAGCTATACTCGAAATATTGCAGTAAAAAAGTTGGTATATATTTTAGAGTCTCATAAATTTTTCAGTTTACTGTGTAGATAATCGTAGATATTGTAATAATTTTGGTTAACAA
Source organism: Autographa gamma (assembly GCA_905146925.1). NCBI lineage: Eukaryota > Metazoa > Arthropoda > Insecta > Lepidoptera > Noctuidae > Autographa > Autographa gamma. The sequence continues at coordinate 2,990,693 of LR989868.1, read as the reverse complement.
TTATTTAATTAAAGATGCAATTGGATCGATTAAATAGTCCACATGCTAAGAGTAAAAGTGACAGTTACTGATGTAGAGTCGATAAACATTCGTCGATTTAAAGATTATTGGGGGAATTTATTATTCGTAGGTGTCGCCACAATCTAGTATTACTTATGTATATAAAGATACTAATAGTTTACTAGACAGAAACTTGTGAAATTTTTCTATCAAATGGAGGATTTATTTTGTTATCATATCGATCGTATTTCAAGCCTAGTCTGCCGGTGACCATGATACCTGCAAAGGTGTCGAAACTTCGGGACCCAAAATCTAAGTATAAACCACGACAAAATCCGTAAAATGTAATTTTATTTAATTGATCTATATTATTTCGATTAATATCAATTAGTATCATTATTAGTATGTTATAATTTCACGAAAACAATATTTAAATCAATCTTCTCTAAATATAATACCAACCTAAAACTATAGCACATAAATATACTGTAGTGTATGTAAGCTACATCCACATATCGCTCCGCTCGTCACTAAGTCAGCTGTCATCGGTCGGCACGTTTACATCGCTGGCGGTCACCGGCGCTGCGCCCGCGCAATGACTCACGCGCGAGCCGATATCAAACAACATTCGAACGTCGAACGTTTGTGCATCACTTGCTAATGTTTTAAACGGTATTTTAGGTCTACGCTACTGGTTTGTAGATCGCGATTAGTTGATTTAGCTTAATTGAATTTTGCGACTGGAAAATCGGTTTAAATAAGTTTAGTAATCATTTGAAACTAGACTTAAAATACACAGTACATAATTAATAATGATATAGGCTTAAACAACTTAATATTTTTTCAGTTGTTTCCTACATATCATAAAGGTGTTTTGTTATAATTTTCTTTAGTCCAAAGTACTATTGCATTTCAGTAGGTAGTAGTATAAAAATATGTTTTTCCATGAGATTGATAAAATCAAGACCAATAACTGTTATTATTTCAGCTACTACACTTTTAATTTCGTCATAAGAGACACAATAGTTTCAGATATTTTGAGAATTGCGAGTTTGATAAAACACAAAAAAGAGTTCTCCAACTTTCTTGATTACCTTTCTAATCATATTAATTAACGGATTGATAAAATAATTAGTTAATGTAACTGAATATTGCTATTACCTATTATTGGCCAAGTAACATTAGAAACAAAACTTTATTAGAAACTTATGTAACGGGATCTATAGGAATACTAGTTTTAGAACAGACTTGTGAAAGTGTACCACGTGAGCGCGACAAATGGATGTGCGATTAACGCTTATGCGACAAAACTGTACTGCGACTCACCGTAGTTCGAATGCACGCTAGTGCGACACACTGAAGATCGACATCTCGCTAGTGCGACAAACGATTGACGAAATAGAACATAAACATAGGTATAGAACCGAAATAGGCCCAGACATCCATTGCTTGGTTGGGTTCGACTTTGTGACAGAGATCAATAGGTTAGGTTAGGTTAGATATTGTGACCTTGCAATGGAGCGAGCGAAGCGAGCGACGGCCTTTGATTATTTAATATCTACTTATTTAATATATATGTAATTCAAAATGTATCTCAGCAAACTACTGTAATACTCCATCAACGTACTACACTACCGTAGTGTCGAACTACTGTCGCGCAATCGTTTGTCGCACTAGCGAGATGTCGATCTTCAGTGTGTCGCACTAGCGTGCATTCGAACTACGGTGAGTCGCAGTACAGTTTTGTCGCATAAGCGTTAATCGCACATCCATTTGTCGCGCTCACGTAGTACACTCGACTTGTGATGTGTAGAGGTCTGTATAACCTTACTGTTCAATTATATTTGTAGTAAGCATACATAAGATTAGAATAGGGTGGGCAGGTGTACATTATACTTAGCATTACTACTTTATAAATTTGGTACTTCATCGGTTTTTGCTAATGACATCAATTATATCTTTTTGGTTCCTGACTCCTGAGGCCGTCTGTTTGTTACTTAATTAGCACAGGTTACCAAAATAATGGACCTCTCAGAAACACGGCTTTACCACTGCACATGTTGTGTTGTCAATAAGCATGGTGATTATCGTAAGGAGAGTGCCGCCATCACACCGCGAGCTTTCGGGTTACCTGCCCAGTACACAGTTATTACATCCCTACGTGCCCGACACTGCATAACAACTATTAACAGCCCCCGCCGTTTTCTCCCAACAAAAAAAGGGTTAGTGCACCATAAAAACATATAGTATATAATGAAATACAAACATCTTACGAACAGCTGATCTCAACGACCACTAACATGTCTATAAAACGTTTTCAACACAAAACGTATCGCTAAACTGCTGAATACGACAATTGCCCGTTATTATCACAACAAAATAACTTTTAATTCGTAACAATAAAGTTCAAATTGGAACAAAACATAAAGGGCAATGATAATAACAACAGGGTAAAGAAAGGCCAGTTTAAAGTGGTCTGCTTCCCTTCCCTGTTATAGTTTAAAGTGGGACGTGTGAAGGGGGGAGGGGATAGGTTGTAGAGGTCAACTGAAAATGGTCGATTTATTGAGTTGCGTCGGAAAGTTTTGTAGATATTGAAACGAATAGCGCCACCTGTTGAGCTGGGTTTGCAACTTCGTTAATGGCCCTCTCTATTGGAGCAATGATGTCTGTGTTAGATTGTTGCTAAAGTACTCAAATTATATGTGTTTATGAGGGATAAAGCCTCCGAGCTGAGCTTTACGTTCGATGTAACAGGTGATTATTATTTCGTTCTTATTATGTTTTGTATATTTTGTACCGATTTATTGTTTATGTATTTGTGATCTGTTTGGAGATTTATGGACTTACTTAGTGAACAATTTACTACTGAAATAGTGCCGTGAATGGTTGATGATGATTGAGATGCTTAGAGTACGGCCATGATTATGGGCTTGTATAATTAATACGCAGTAGTTAATTATGTAGCCACTGACTTTCAAGACAAATCCCCTAAAACGCAAGTCGTCAAAATCAATCAAGAATGACCACCTCCAAAAGTATTTGATTGTCACACTATCCTGTAGATCACGGAAACCTGATCCTTTCTGAACAACTATTCAGTTATATTGAAGCGTGAAGATAGTACACCATAATGAAATTATACTCGACTCAATGATCCACGTGTAAGATTGAAAAGGGTTCGTCACCATGGGATTACTTAAGGGAAAACATTTAATTTTCCTCAACATTTACCTTAAAAACTGCTAACGTAGCGTTGACGTAGACTTATCCTGTTGTTATTCGGTAATTATTATATTTATTATGTTTGATGACGTTAGATGACGTCACTGATTGCTTTCTGCGGTTTTGCGCAGTTATGATAGTTCGGTAAATGGATGTTGAATGTGGATCCTATTGGTTTTAAAAGATACCTTTCAGGCGCTGTTCGAATACGACACAAAAATTTCATCAATCATATAACCCACTGCTGGCAATAAGCCTCCTGCCTGATACCTTAGTATATGTGAACTATTCATAATTGCAACCTTCTCTCTTCAGCTATTTATCATTTACATAGAAATAAATGCTATTATATTTCTAAAGACCGCTCATACACCTAGGTATCTAATAAATTGATTTAATTAGAAAAGCTCTTCAGCCATAATATAGGTTTCTGTCTCTCCGATATAAAAATTTGGAATGTTTTAATGGCTATATGGCTTATCAAATCACCATGTGCAAGGTCCAACACCAGGTCAGAACATTAATGATCAGGTAGTTGAAAAGCTAAGTATGTTAGTTTCCCAAGTCTAGGACCCTGAAGACCATAGTACGTCATAAATTGTGTTGCAGAAGTTTCATACCTTTATTTGATGTGAATAACTTTAACTTTTGATAGAGTTCTCTACAAAAAGACTGATAGCCATACACCATCGGAAAACTTCTTCGTTTTTGTGTAAACACATTGTCCATGAACTAAATAAGATATAGGTGACATAACTAACTTTATACGTTGGATAATAAGTTAGGTGTAACGATTTTTCATCAGCAAACCTTTCATATTTCTTAGTACACAACCCAATTAATACAAGTAGTAAACAAATTAATCGATCAGTTATCGATAACAATATGTCGGCGCAACTCGAGTCACATAACAAGCAATATCGAATCAATAGCCTGGCTCCAGTCATTTCGAGTCAAACGATCGTCTCGAAATTAGAACGCGCGAACGTGCGTTCCTTTGAGCACCATTTGCGACAGAGAGCAACGCTAGCAAAGGAGAGCTTATTACTAGAGGTGCGCCGTTCGGCATCCGATTCGGCTTCGGCCGCGCGTAGGACGAGATTGGCACGTGAGTGTGGGAAGCTGTCGGTATTGTATGATGGGGAGTAGGGAATTTTTATTATTTGTGTGTTTTTGAGGTCATAGGTGTGAGGAAAATTGTTAATGCTTTGAAAGGAGAGAAATATAAGAACTGTCTTCTTAAGTCGCAAATTAGATATTATGTATGTTTTATTATAAGAATTGACTCAAATTTTCAGTAAAGGTCAAAGTTTATTTATCGCACAAATATAAAGTTGATAATCTATAAATTAGACCATATACTACTCGTCCCAATTTTCGGCCAAAAACAAAATCGTCTTTCGCGTCAAACAGCGTTTAGTTCGCCACTCTACTTATTACGCTCTGAGGCGCTTTATGGCGGCTGGACTGGGGTCAGCTTGGGTTTTTTGTCGTGGCACGTAGCGCCCCCGAGCCGCCCCCCCGCGCACCACCCGCGCCTCCCCGCGAGTATCACACGCGACTTCAGGGGGTGGCAACTGTGACCGCGCGCCCATCGCTAAGGATCAACGTTTCTTGTGTTATTTTTCTAGAAATTGAAAATATATGAAAGGGGTGACAATAGATGCTGAGCTGGTCGGTTCTTGGTGTGAAAGGAAATGTTTTAGCGCGAAATCTTGGAATTTTCTTTATGATTATAGCTTGACACAAGTTATTCTAAAGAAAGGGCTTCAGTTTATAAAGTTAGAAGATACTTTCGTAGAGGTATAGTAGTTGCAGGTGCGGTACTGGTTATATTGATATAGAAGTCTCTTTGATACTCAGCTTCCTTTACAAAGTTGAGTTCGAAAAAATATGTGCAATATTCTTAGAAAAACACACTGAGCCGTAACGATTCCCCGCTCCCTGATCCGCAAGTATCGCCTTCATTGTAATACCGCGCCCGAGGCCGCGTCGCGTTGCCATAACAACCATCGCGAGAGCACACCGCGCCCCCTCCCTCCCCCTACCCCCGGTGGAACCGCGCCACCCGCTGCCACCCCCGCCTTCACCCGCCTCTACCTGCTCTCATTAATATGTACCCGGCCGGACACAGCGGATCACTTGAACACGGGATATATCGACAAATGAAAATTTTATTAAAAACGCCGGAGGTGTTTTTTTTCTTTTCCAAAGCGAGGCACTCGATGTCACGGCGAAACTGAAAACGACCTGGTTCCCGAAATTTACATTTCGCTCAAGTCCTTTGTCGATGCTCTACGGACATTCAGCTTTGGATATTTTGTCTTACTTTTTTTAATTTCTGCTAACTTTGAAAGTAGGATACGGCTGTCGCTTTGTCTCTGACTTCGTGTAAGTAAAAAAGCCAGGGATTTATTCTATTTTCGTATCAAATATGACTTTCTGTTCAACCGTTGCTTACATAATATAGCTAGGTATATTGAAAAATAACAAGCATCAAACTGACACAGATCAATACTGAAAAGATATTAATAGCCGAGCGAACCATCTACAGTCACTATGTAACTACATTTCTACACAAAAATATTTGCACCAACTGATAAATAAACTAAATTAGTAGTGAAGTACCTCGTTTAACGTTAACGGTACAGTTAGGAGTAACTTGACTCCCGAGGGAAGGGTTACGGAGGACAGAAGGGGTATCGGTGGCCCTCTGGAGATGCCAACCCTGTTTGCTGGTGGTCACCACGGCAGGGTTTGAAGTCTGACATGACCCAATTTCAGTAGTACATACTTGTAGTTGTACCTTTAATCCAAAGGCTATCTGTATCTAAAAATCTCCTTTTCTAAGAAACAAAGCGGGCTTTATTTATTTATAATTTCAGAACGAGTGGTCCAATTTTCATAATCTTTGTGGGTGGTTGGTTTTTCTCCACTCCGAACAGCACAATAACTCTAAAAAAATGGGAAAAAGTAGCTCTCTACTAATATCATGATGGGATAGTTCCTAACGTCGGTGAACCCGCGAGGCACCGCTAGTGTGATCATAATGATTACAATGGCTTTGTCGTTGCATTGAACTTTCAGTGCAATTTCATTGCAAAAAGTCTGGTCAAGCAAATAGATTATACCTAAATCCGGATTGTGTTACATATATTGTACCCAAAGTTAAGTATTTCGAACCACTTACGAAGCAATACAAGTTTGTATGTGATTAAAAAGAACAGGACAACACTTCAGTTAGTACAGTAAATAGTGTCGTGTGCACACTGAAGCAGAAAATTGATCGCTCCGTTCCATGTCCAAGAAAGAGTGCTGTTTTCTATTGGGAAGTTCTTAGAAGCAATGACCAGTCAGTAGCAAAAAGGGTCTAAGTTTTGGCAGAATTTTAAATTAAATTATGATTTTTCGTCGTTTGCAAAATCACCTCTTCTTTAATAAGTTTGATTTTATTTATGTAAACTGGATGGTTACTTCTATATGCATAATTATTTTATCCTGTTATGTCGTTTTGTATGTTATTTTACAATAAATGTCTTTCAGCATGCCTATCCTATTTAAAAATGTCATGTTAAGAAGCGTAACTTTTTTCTTTTAAACACGCTTCATCGTATAGCTGATATACTCGAAGAAACAGATGAAAATCGATTTTGACATCCCAGAAATAGCATAGACATTTACCTGGAACTTTCAGTAGGGTACGGATTAGATCTTTAAAAAAAAGAACGTGAATGACAGCTCACTGTCAATTCGAAAATGTGCAGAAATATTATGTGCCGATCGATGCTCCTTTCATTCTTGTATGCTATATATGTATAGGCAAGTATGTATGTATAAGCCTCTTGTGGGCTTATGTGATGATGATGCAGTTATGCAACATACCTCTGTCGGCCTGTAAAGGTTCGTACCGTCAATGATTAGTTCTATAGTTCGGTGAAGCAGTAAAAGTCCTTTGAAGCTGACTTTGGAGGATCTCTTGAAAATATTCGTTTATTTTTACTGTATTTTTTAATGACAGATCAGCAGAACACATACTCAAGTTGAGCTTTGTTAATTTTGATGAACTATAAAAGAAGCATTTTTTTCTTAAATAGATCTATGTAAGTTTCTATTAAATAGTGTAATTTAGTAAATAATTTTGCATGCCGCAAGGCAAAATGTATTGGGACAATAATTAAAATTACCACCATATTTGTACACTTACCTACATTATTAGCAAATAAACGATTTCTATTTCTATTTCTAAAATAAATTGACTCTACTTATAGTGCAGTTTGAAACAACATATGGCATCGGAAAATCTTTTGCTTTCGCCCTTTTTTGTTCACCTTCACCTCAAGCAATTGTCTAAAACATCTTCACATTCAGCCTATTTGCTCCTATTGCTAACGATTTGGAACTCGGATGAAAACCAGAGATGTTTATCGCTATTCGGAATATATGGAGGCAATCGTGAGAAGCGAGTTTGTCGCAACTAACGGCATGGCAACCAGGCAACCAGACAACTATGCGCTTTCCGTCAGCCTGCGCTGTATTGCGATAGTTCGCGTTACTTGTAATTGTCAGTGCGTTATTGTCGAAGGTCCCTTCGTATTATGCCTACCTGGATGTTATTAGGATCTTCTCATTAAAAGTAAAAATAATGATTAAAAAATGTCCAGTAATGTCCTAGATCATATAAGCTCGTATCGATCGATATCTAGAGTACTTTTATTTAGAGGTTAATATAAACAATGTGTGTTAATTGACTCTCAAATATCAGAAATTACTATTTTTTATTATTTAATTTATGCACACAGGACTCGAAACATGTTTTTAACTCTCTGATCCCGTAACGCACAATTCCAATTACACAGACACTGCGCCGTTCGCTCATTGACGAATACAACAACTTTGCTGCTGTTCTTTGTTCATTTTAAGCTCAGCAGGAGTCCAACGGCTACCATTCGCATCTCTATTGTCTGGGTAAATGAAACACATGGTTCAGGGGTCTGTATTGATAAACCTTAAATACCTGCCAATGAACAAAGCAAATAAGCTCTTACTGTTGGGTACATTAAAAATAATAAACCATAGAATACTACCTAATTGTCAAAATTAATAGTACCTACTAACATTTTACACCACCAAAAATGTTATACCTTTGTATTATAAGAATTAGGTAGACATTGTGTCCTAATAAAATTGTTAACGCATGTCGATGATACAACAAGGAACCACTATTTCTTGGCCTCTGCTTTACTCTTTCGAATTCAAGAGAATAATCGTTCTAAAGAACAGTCTTCATTCCAAATTGCGACTCAGAAAAAAATCACTTATTCTTGATTACCTTTACCTATTAAAAAGTCAGCTGTAACAAACTTCCAAAGACATTGTAGGAAGAACAAACAAGCAACTCAAAAACATTAATTTCGATGATCTCCGTGGTCGAGTGGCGTACGCATCCGTTTTGAAGTAGTCGCTAGCTCTGATTGCCCGGGTTCGATCCCCGGACAAAACCTCTATTCTACATTGTCTCGAGTCAGTGGTAACTTCGTTGTATCTGAATTCCATTTTTATTGATATATGTCTTTCATACCCACAAAATATTAACAACCACACTTTTTACCAGCACATTACTAACTCTGATCGCCTCTTAGTGTCCAACTCTTATGCGACTCGCAGAGGGTATTAGCGATCCTCCATAAGGACTAACAGAGGGACGGAGGACATCGGGACATAAACCAGGAGGGCTACGACACGTGCCGCTCCCGATGCCCAATGAAATTATAACTGGTGTTCCAAGAGTTCAGTTTTAACTTAGTTCTTGATGTTATTGGCTTGTTCTTGAGTTCCCAGTGCGCCAGCTTTTGTCTATTACGGAGGACCACTGTGCAAAGTAAATGACTTTAAAGAAATTATATTATATTTACAAAAAAGTTCCATCGGTTACAAAATTTTTGTGGTCATTAATTACATTTTCCTTTTGTTATTAGATATAAAATTATATAATTTACTTAAATATTGCGTTGAACATTTTATGAGTATGAAAGTGGATGGTATATATGCAGAGGAAGACCAAAAGAGAGATAGAGGGATTGTGGGAGAGATAATATGAGAATGAAAGGAGTGAATGCTGGGATGAAGAGTTGTAGCTATGAATGGACGATCAGCTCTTTGCCCTGTTCCCGAGATTATGATCTCGTTTATCATTCTATTTATTCTTTCAATCAATACTGAAAGCACGTTGACTTTACAAGATCCCAAAAACCGCTACATAACTTGAAATAGCTATAAGATCATATTTTAATTAATTCCATCCCTTATACGATACACTGTTACAATAAGCACACCTAAACATCCCATTATTTTACACAAACATTTGCATTTACAACGCGTGACACGAACAAAAATGTTGGAATTATAAAAACGTTGCGTCGGACCGTTGATGTCTTTTGTGGAAGAAACAGAGCGGTTCCATTGTGATTTGTTTTGTCCGTGTGTCCGTCTAGTTATGAATGGTATTTATTGGCGTAGTTAATTAATTGTGTTCTGTGTTTTGTATGATAGAGCAATGCGCTTTTTAGTGGTTTTTGGTTGAGTGCGGCTTTTAGGTATTGAGAATATGATTAACTACATTTATTCTTAGATGGTTGTCTTAATTCTCTATAACTGTGTTTCTTTACATACTAACTATCATTTATTGATGTAGAACAAAATATGACATACTGCAGGTATTTTGATTATATTTAATTTTCTACTTATTTTGTGTTTCCCAAAAAGTACTAATATTGTGATTACGTGGGCAATTTATGAAAAGGTTCAATTTATGACCCTTCTTATAATCTAATGATTGACGTTGGCACTTCAAACGGTTAACAATGCATTGCAAGGTGGTACACAAAATGTAACTTTTTACACAAAATGTAAAACGTAAAATTATACAGAATATAGTAAAACTAGAAACTGCCAATAAAAAGCGGTCATTCTAGAAGTAAGCGCGTAAAGTGGTCGTGACCACACATGGAGGTTGGTAGCGGCGTCGCAGCGCACACGCATGTGCGGAAGAGCGAGCGTGCCGCATCTCTGGCGGGCTGCGCGCGCGCCGGTGTCGCGGTCTACATGCCGCGAGCGAAGCGATGCGGGCTTATTGTCTAGAATTACAAGAGATTTTGATACAAGTGATGATTATCGTTTATAGTCTAAAAAATATGAATCTAGGGTTCAATTAAAAAAATATTACTTAATGTAGTTTAAGAGAAGAAGTGGATTATAAGTTTTAATTGATAGGACGCTAAGTTAAGAAACTCAATTCGTGGCTAATCTCAAAAAACATAATATATGAAAACAACAGTCCAATGTAGAAAAAAATACAATTAGAAAGTGCATATGTGAATATAACTACGGATTTTGATGACCTTTGACAGTCAAACTAGTATTCTAAGTGGCTTATGCCTTCCATACATTTGTAAGAGCCCATTATCGCATTAGGAAAAAGTATGAGGACATGAATCAGTTCACATCTTCAGTTACCAGGTCAAAAAACCAGTAATTACAACAAACACATATTATTTGCTAAATATTTACGTGGTGTTGCATAACAACTTATGAATAAGCGGTAAGCAGGGAGACGCATCTGTAATACTAATCGTGTCGTGAGGAGATGAGGGCTGTGAACCGCATGCTAATACTGCAGGGAATATTAATCTTACGAGTTTCTCTTGACCATCAGGTGTTTGGGGGATAGTGTAGTTACTGTACAACAAGGGATAAGAAGCTATAGAAAAAGAATTAAAGTAATCCTGTGACAAGTATTTAAGAATTGCTGATTACTTTCAAAATGCCGAATAGGTCACAAGATTTAGCCATCCTGATTCGACTACTTTCTAACGTCAACACTGCAGAAGCGGTCTATTCGTTTAGTAGCTACGATAGTACGGACGTGTAACTTTTTATTTATAACACCCCTATTTTCTAGTTTGGGGCTACATAAACGACTATATTTGACCATGAATTATCACTTTTTGAAAACGGCGAATGGATAAAACGTATAAGTAATGCAAGAATAAAAAAGATTGTCCTTCCGAAAAATATGTCATTAATCCAAAATAAATACAGCTTCTTTATTTACTAGAAAGTTTTTTTCCATTTCCTGGACTGTTGGCCTAATTTAAGCTCGTTCTTGTTCGATATCAGGCTAATAAGTCGAGCCAGTATACTGTCCAACTTAATACATGCAATCCACTTTGCTAGTGAAATTTTGGCACGCTTTGCCGCTGAAGTAACTTCAGCCAGTAAAAAGGATTTTTATTTCTGACTGAATTAATTCCATCGTCCACTACTTGACACTAGGAGATATAATATATTGTCAGAGATAGTGCCAGTCCCATAGATACGGAACGAGGACTGCATAGTGAACAGTGTGTATGTATTTTTATGGCAGTAGTTACAAAGGGGAATGAGTTTCTGAGATGCAGTTGCGAAGAACATGCACTTTGGGAAGGTAAACCGCCCTTGGAAGAGCGTATGCTATATATAAATTGATAGATACATAAATCTTTTTATTGGTGCGAGAAGTAAACTATTAAATATAAAAATAAATGTATTACTGTAGGGTTCCCGACATTTGTAAAGAATGTGTTTAATAAGCAACCTAGATTGTATGATTATGTTTTAATCGGAAGGTATCTAGGTACCGACTTGGAATACTTATAACATATGTTTTTAAGATACCATTTCTAATGGTATTTCTAAGCAGTTCATCAGTTCAAGTAATTATGTATCTTTTGTCGGCACAGTCAGCTTAGCAACCTGTCGGCATATAAACTCAGCTTAACGCCCACAAATGTATAGAAAATTGTTTTTGTCTCAAGTTTTTATGGGAATAGTATGGTATGGCGCTCGGGATCACAACGCGGTTTACGTCGAAAGCGGCGATTCTGCACCAAAAGTTACAACTGCTGAGAATAGACCCTACCGTTTAGAATAGACCTCCTATTTGCGTTAAACTGTGCGTTCAAACATCAATCCTTTCATTAGCGATAGGTACCTATATCATGTTCATGTACTGCGGCTGCAAATTTAAGTTATTTAACAATATTCATTTGATGTTTTTGGTCCTCATTTCCGCGACTAGTTTTTTACTTGTCATCTAAATATACATTGTTGTTCAATGATGAGATGGTTTACCGTATAATCACAAGTTTTTAGTGCCTACACTAGTGTGCCTACATATTGGCGTTATTAAATTGGTCTATCCGTTTGTAAGCTTTTACTAGACGAGTGAGCAATAAATTGGAACGGTCGACACGGCCCTGACATTACCTGTTGCACTGAATATATTATTACGTCCTTCATCGATTAAAGAATAATGAACACCTGGCCCTTTAGATCGAGAAGTTTTTTAGTGATCTATTCGTCTATAATAATGTTATAATGAAGTAAAGTTATCTGTAAATGGAGTTTCTAAAAGCACCGGTTTGATACCCAAAAATATTTTTCTGACAGAAGTTACGCTATTGTTGTGACATAGGGTAGGTCAGATGTAGGAAATGTGTACCATATGTAACATAATATATTAGAAGGCGAAGCCACGGGCAATAACTAGTAAATATAGCTATACATAAAGCTGACTAGATATCTTGAGTTTGGTACATAGCTATATCTATATATACCAGAGACAAAGCGTTCACGAATCCTCGTTCCCAGTAGGTGCGGGCAAGGCTTGCGACGTAGATTCGGCGGCAATTATTGTCCGTCAGCGAGGGGGGGCGGTGGGGTGCAGGGGGGGTGCCGGCCCCGGGGGCTAAGATGGCCACCGTAATTAATTGGCGCGACGCGGGGGCCGACCGCGACGCGTCTCGTTCGCAGCGCGGCATTGCGCCCGCGTGTATTGTGCCCATGGTTTTGTGGGTACTGGTATATTTGATTTTAGGAAAATAAGTAGTAGGCATTTTTCTATCGCATGATTCTGAAAAAGTAGGTATAATTAGCCTCAGGTGTTAAAGACACGAAAAGAATAAAAAAAAACCCAACTACCTTGTCTATTGCATAGTTCAGCGATATACTTAGTTAAAATATAAAAGGAATCATACAAAAAGGTTTTCTCAATTGTTCTTTTTTGAATGGGATTCTTCGATTAAAATGATTTTATTTCCTACTAGTCCAATACCAACATAGTCTGGTTTGGTCTAAAAATATAACAGAAATGTGGTACGATTTGCGGCAATTAGTTATTTATTAGTTGCAGCAATGTTTATTATTTATGTAGTACTTATTTATTAAGTTTATTATTACTATCTTAGGTTTTCCTTTGTGTATACTGGGCTGTTCGACACACATTACTAAAACCTATAAAGCAGATTCTAGTTTATACACCCAAGTCCCTCAGGTGTGCGCCATCGATCCGGATTCCTGGAAGACCGGGCACTGGTGCGTCATTAGATGTACTCCGATATACAGGGTGTCCGGTAAATAATCCGACAAACTGTGGTGGCTGATACCTTAGGTCAGGCCCTATCAAATGAACGCAGCATATGTTTGCCGAAAAGTTACAGGTTTCGAGTTACAATCGATTTTCGAAAATTTTAGAATTTTCTACCTTGCATCAGACTTTTCCATTTTCCTTGCTGATACATAGCTTTCGTAATACTTTTAGTGCATCAAATTAATCTTGAATAGTTACTCTATCCTTTGATAAGTCTCATATTTATCTAAAAGAAGAATATATTGGCGATAACGCCATTCGTTTTACAATTTTCACTTTCGGTTTTTCTTAATGCTCAACTTTGAACTGCAGTGGTGAAAAATAAATGTATGTAGGATTTTTGTACAACAATTTTAAAAACTTGCTTGAATATTGGTGGTTTTGGGCAGGTACAATACTTGCATATTTTCTTTACAAAATTTGAAAAAATAAGCTGCTGAAGTACACACGGGCCTATTTTTTGAAATATTACTAATGTAAATCTGAGTAAAAATGATACATAACTTAACGCTGATCGTCATTGTATAATTAAATGAGGTATTTTCTTCTCGCCATTAACTCTCTATGCCAGATTAAAACATGTTTTAGTGTAAAGTTACCTTAACCTTCAGTATTTTCTCACTAGATAAATCGATTTTATAACACCTTATTTTTCATGCAACAACACTGAAATAGCTAGTTTTAGACGCCCAATTCATCTGCACTTAACGGGTTCCGTATCATTGTAAAAATTTAAACAAGCATTTTTTTTTTTATATTTTCCAAATTGAAATTGACCACAATTATTTCGTGTCACTAGTTAATCGCTAGAAAAAAATAACTTATTTCACTGGACCATAACGATCCGCGTTAAGTTACGTCGCATTTTTACTCAGATTTACATTAGTAATATTTCAAAAATAGGCCCGGGTGTACTTTAGCAGCTTATTTTGTCAAATTTTGTAAAGAAAATATGCAAGTATTGTACCCGCCCAAAATCACCAATACTCAAGCAAGTTTTTAAGATTGTTGTACAAAAATCTTACATACATTTATTTTTCACCACTGCAGTTCAAAGTTGAGCACTAAGAAAAACCGAAAGTGAAAATTGTAAAACAAATGGCGTTATCGCCAATATATTCTTCTTTTAGATAAATATGAGACTTATCGAAGGATAGAGTAACTATTCAAGATTAATTTGATGCACTAAAAGTATTACGAAAGCTATGTATCAGCAAGGAAAATGGAAAAGTTTGATGCAAGGTAGAAAATTCTAAAATTTTCGAAAATCGATTGTAACTCGAAACCTGTAACTTTTCGGCGAACATATGTTGCGTTCATTTGATAGGGCCTGACCTAAGGTATCAGCCACCACAGTTTGTCGGATTATTTACCGGACACCCTGTATAACATATATACTGCAGTGTAATCCTTCACAGGTATTACGATACTGGCTCTAATTATTTTCTCAGAAGTTAGAACTACGTCAGCAATTTATTGCAAACATAAGACAGTGGACAATAATAACTTAGCATTTTTTATATCAGCAGACATCTTATTTTTATTTACCGTAATCATCCCACATCCGCATTTTTTGTCTTCCCAGTAATGTATGCAATTTCCTAGCTTAGCTAGCTTTAATTTACTGTAAATTTTTATTGCCAATTATAGTTTACGATGTCCTATCTCCTTTGCCGGCGCCGTGGTCACCGCAACGTCGTCGACCAGCGATCCGACCGTAAACGTCTCACCCACACGCCGCGCGCGCCCGCTCGCCACTCGCCGCTACATACCTACCGTAATGTACTGCCAGCTGGCCAGCCTCGCCAGACCCCTCGCTGTACCCACACGGACCCCCCAAAACACGGGCTCCTACTACACAGCAAGGACGGGGAATATCAGCTTACGATAGCCAGCTACCGATACCGCACTATACCATAGTTTGTCACATCAAGACCTCTGACCACTTGCACATTTCCCCCCTCCGTCGCCTGCGTATCTTCGATCCGCGGGGGGCAGGGTGGCTCCCGCAGGCCTGGCGAGAGCCTCATACAAATTGCATGAGTGTGAGTGAGTAACGTTAGTGCTCGGACCTCGGTTCGCTTAAGCGTAAATTCTGTTGCGTAAGTCGGAAAAGACGTCTGGTTTTCGAGATAGGGACGAGGGTAAGTTATTGGAAGAATAGTTCGGCGAAATTAGATAATAGAATATATTATTTAGCTGTTAGTTCATTAGTATTCATCTGGTCCTGTCGCGTTAATTTCAGATTGAAAGTTCATCAAACTTTCTTACGCAGTGGAAGTTTGTTTGTCGAGTAAAAGTCGGTGAAATGTGCTTCGAATTCTTGCATGAAAATTGATACCTACTTATTGCTATCCTAATTATTATTATGTCCAGTTTAGACCCATACCACATCATAGGCCACCTTTGAAATAGTTAAGGTTGAACAACACAATATTTTATGAGTTGCGTGTGTAGCGACATTAGGGGAATATTACTTCACGTTAATATCTTTTTTTCATCGTAAATTCATCAAGAAACTTGACACGAGCTTATACGTTTTAAAACATTAGTTATTATGTCCTTTAGCGGATTTTAGGATTTTATGCTCACGCCAGCCGAATGACTTAGGAGAATCGAAAAAAAGAAAAGAGAAAGAGAAATCTATTTTTTGGATAGGCTATACAAATAAACTTTAATTCATCTTTAAATGGAATCCGAGTATGGCATTTTACGAGTAAGATCGATGTGGCAATCTTCACGCTAATAAAATACAATTTGAAGTTGTCATTATCTTAAGGTTTTATCATGACTTAAAGCACTATAATAACTTTCAAGTTTTAACACACCTAGCCGCGTCTATCTGTCTGAAGGTGCGAATCTCGAAAAGCAGTAAACCGATTATATGGCGTTTTTAACAACCGACAGGAATTTTTAAACTATAACCGCAAATTCCCACCTGCGCATTTCATCTTCCATAGCAACAGCAAACACATGTCATATTGGTTCATTATATGAAAGAACACTTACTGCACCTATAAATTACTTTTTCTATTTCCAAAAGTTCATTACGGAATAAAGTTCCTCCCACAATGAAACCTCTACGTCACAACAAACAAGCTGAAAAATCAGGAACCAAAACACGGAATTTTTCGGCGACACTCCTGTCTGAGAATATGACGTATGTTCGATGTAGTAATTGGTGGAATCTAGTCAGGACCTAGCTTATCTGCAGCAAGACAGCGTCTGCCTGTCTCCAACGTGTCAATTAGGATATATCGGGCATAACGCGAAATGCACTGAAAATGCAGTTCCGGTTGAAGTGTGTTGCCAATCAGTCGGCATAATTGTCGGAGCTTTCGAATGGAAAAACAAGACTGTCTGGATTTCATGTTCTTCAAGTATTGGGAATATGGGAGTTTTATAAGCGGCTGAAGCTTAAAACTTGTGAACAATCAAAAAATCAACGAACTAGATCCCGGATTGGAAGTTTTATTTGACTCGATGATGTTCGCAGCGTTTGATGTTTGATTTGAAACGTTTGGAAATTTTTAATCCTTTTTTATATTGTGTTGCTTGCTAGAAGGAAGTGACACGTGTACTAGTTTCCTATTAGATATGATTTTTCAATTCGAATTCTTATAAGTACGCTTAACAAAATTCGTTATTATAGGTAATAACAGCAGGATCTCTACGAAATATGTTCTGTAAGCAATGGCCTATGGATTTACATATTTATTTCATTTTATTCGTTTAAATACATCATATGCATAATATACTGCATCAACTAAAATAATATGATCTGAATCTTATTGCAGAAAAACACATCCATATTACTTCTAATATCGAATCCAATTAGACGACTCGCACTTACCATTTTGCGGGCATTAATGACGTCATAATTCTCGTCCGTGATCTGCGCGGCAATCGTGCGACGTGCCGCGAGGCGTCGCTAGTCATCGCCAGTCGTCGCTAGTCGTCGCCAGTCGTCGCCAGTCGCCGCTGGTGACAATAAAATCTTGGAGTCGTCTGGCACTTGATGTGTCATGCGACAGCGGGTGTCCTCTGTCGCCCGAGCGAGCAAGAAATGAAAAACTGAGAAATGTGAGCGATTCGAGCTGTACGGGATTGGAAATGGAATGAGAAAAAACGGACGGATGGCATAGACTTCAGGTTTTCCTAAGATGGTGTTATAGAAAATACGAGTAAAATGAAACACGTTTTCTCGTAACGTAATGCTTTACTATTTGCACTTGTGGCAACAATTCTGAACTTTTAAGCATAGAGTATACTGATGGCACGGTTAAAAATTTTATTTACATAAGTTCCATGTCTTGTTTTCTGGCAGCAAGATCTGAATAGCTCAAAAAAAAAACATAATCCACCAGTCTTTCGAAACTCTCCCGTCTAGGTATTCTATATTCAGAAATAATGACACGCCATGAGGTCGCGGCTCGCGATGCACATATCACTCGGGTGATATAACAAAACGTGGCAGTCGGGTAGCAGGTAGTGACGTCACGGACAGTATCGTCTGACGCTGCATACCGCTGTGCAGCGCGCGGAGCATTCTCTCCAACGTGGAATGTTCTGGCACGTTCGACTAGTATACAGGGTGACGAGATAACAATTTTGAGATGAGTTTTTTTGAGAAAATCTTTGAGTAGACTCAGGTCTGGAATTTTTTGGTGGAGTACTTAATATAAGTCTCAGATTATTAATGGTACCATCCATTCGTGTTTTAAATCTTACTCTGTTATTGATATTTATCTACATTATGCGAGATGAGTGACGAGTGTGAGATATTCAATTCAACTAAAACTTATTTTGATACTTACATAAAATGGCAAATTACATAACACATATTTAGAGATTTCACAAAAATTTTAATATATATAATTTTAAGCACCCGTCCTGAAATGCCGTTTCCTCAATTCTGTTATTTAATTGTTCGAATCAAATAAGAGAAGTAAATCTTGGACGATATATTTCAGCGCTATTTCAGCATCAGCCTGTATGTGGCCGTGCATTTAGTACGTAGACAACTAAGGTGGCGAATCCCGAAGCGTTATTTAGGTACTTGCTCCAAAATAATTGCTAGCTATATATGCGCTTAACGCTTTGTTCTCTTATAGCTTGTTAATTCCAGCTGATTTCGTTTCGTCAGGAGCATTACAAGCTCTTACTTTAGTATATACGTAACCTTCTTTTCTTTTCATTATTTTCCATATCTCAATTTCTTTGCTTATATGGGAGTTCTGATGATCCCTTAACTATTACTTTTTTCTCATCAGAAATGATGGGAACATAATCGAGTAGGTTCTATGACAGAGAGTTGTTATAGTTACTTTTCGTTGACATGTTGTCCACTTCGGTGCTGAGATGTTAGTGTTTTCCACAGGTCCCAAAAACAATATGGAAAATTAAACGTGGATGAGATAAATCTCAACTATAGTCTTGCATACGTTAAATACCTGATGACATGGTCCGAGAGAGGGGCCAAAAGACGGATGGTGTAATAAATGTGTTTGATATACGTTTCCCCATAACGGCCATTATACGATTTAAACCTCTCAGAAAAGTGTTTTCGTATTTATTTATATTGTAGTCAGTTACGGTAATGCCTAACCAAATATTCTTGTCTCTTTCTGTTGGGATCCATGATGGTCGGTCATTTTAAAACGTGTTTATAGGAATAGGACACATGAAGAATTTGGCACCCTATTTCACGAGATTTACACATCTGCAAAAACTTAATAAGCACGCGCCCATCGACGTATGATATGCATAGACTGCTACTATCGCTAGGTTCCCCTTGTGCCAAGCGAGAGCAGTTTTTAGTCTGATCCTAGTACATTTCGTTTTTCATTTAAGATAATTTTCGCGCAACGAGAAACTTATATAAGAAAATATCGATGCTTTTGACATTGTTAGGATAATATTAGTGTTTTAGATAGATTTTTTAAAACGGCAAGCGCCATCTTCGTACATAATTCACGACAACATTTGTTCACACTAGTGCTGACTTTTTAAACTCTGATAGGCTCACTCTATAGTTTCAAATGCAACCTCGTTGCACGCGCCGGTATTTTGTGACGTTCAGCTGTCGTAGCACGCGCTCGGGCACCTTCGTATACGGTCGGCTAACATCGGGTGCGGTCGGACGCCGCGACATGTGCCCGTTGCCGCGTGTTCCCGCGTTAAAACTAGTCAGGTGCACAACGGTACAAACTAGTACAACCGACCTGTTTAGATCCCAGTCTAGACCTAGCACTAATTAATAGCAGAATATGAATATGAAAATTGAAAAATTATAAATGCAACGACAATTAACAGCTAGTTCGAGCTATAACGATGCAATTTTATGGCGGACGGCTTATTTCATGTTTGCGGACATATTTTAATAAAAACTCATATCGATTTTGATCTACATGTATTGAGAAACTATGTGGTTAATTAGGCGTATAATTTTATGGCAATTATTTTTTGTAATTATGATTTTTTGTATCTTTGAACTTGCGCGCTTCATTAAAAGTCGTTGGGTCGTAGGTTTCCTATGACTATGACGTGCTATTGCAAAAAATCTAATTAAAACATTTAAACATTAATTTGATTACCGAAATAAGATAAAGGAGAATAAATGGATTCCAAAATAAAAGAAATAATGGTAAAATAAATACAACATTATAACCGCATGTAAAAATAACCGCATATAAAAAATCCGCCATACTTACAAAGCACCCATAGCTGTCAAAATCATAACCCACCATTTTGCATTTCCATAATTGAGTGAAAGACCTAGAATGAAATGAGACTGGTTGAGTAAACAAAAACAAACGGTTACGCATGCCGGCGAAACACGTGCCTCCCTCTGGCACGCGTAAATTTGAACTTTCTGAACTAGAATGAGCGATCAGCGGTATTATAAAGCTAGCCGTGATAGATTGGATGAAAGAGATGGAAATACCTTCGTATATAACTGTGTCTCTGTCTAGCAGTAAATAGTAAGGTTTTAAAAAGTTTAGTGTTATTGTGTAACCCAGATCAGATATTATGTTAACCCGTGCTGGCCTTTATAATTTTTGTGTTTGACAGATTGTTCCTTCGTAATTTTCTATTATTTTTAAGGAATGTTTAATAATTATTTTTATTCTTTGTATTTTATTTATATTACTTTTAATGTAAGTAATTTTTGATAAAATCTTGGTATATTCTAAGATAATCATAAATTCTCTAATTTTATTACACATATTTGAGCTTTTAAGCTGTTACTAAGACTGGTTTCCTTTTAACAGTGTTTAATACCACACCTGTTTTACTATTTAGTCAGAACATTTAATACACCTATTTACTTATCAAAAGGCTACCTAGGTAAGCACTGCTTATAATGTCATAAATCAAAAACCCAAGTAGTTCTATAAAGTCGCAGTTTACGAGAGCTGTTTAACAACTATCACAGTAAAATAGCGTTTAGCGTCTCTAGTACAGTCGAAACCGAATAAATCGTTATATCCTGCGGATTTCATTGCACGGAAAAATGATTGCAGATACATGCAATTTCTTTTATTAGTGCATTTTTATTTAGATTACTTATAAATGACGTGTATGTAAAGCTTTGATAATTTGTTTTACTACAATCAATTTAATTGTTTTTCAGGTTATGCGAAATCGCAAAGGTTGATGTTGATATAGAAATAAAACTATGTTCTATGTAGGGACCAGATTTTTTTTTTGAATAACATATGTAACTTTTTATATTTCCAATGTTTAGTTTGTAACTATTATCATTTAAAAAAAGTATCACGTTTTAATCAGTATCAATTCCTCTCTTTATGATTTTGATCACTTCGCGTTTCGTTCCAGAAAGACACATAAAGAAAAGTCTTTCCAAAACCCATATTTTCGAAGCCAACAGTCCTACATAAAACGGTTTTACATTAGCCAGAGTAGGTTTATAGTCAGCGATGGTCAGCTTAGCGATTAATTTCCGAATAATAAAGTCAACACATAAAACAGGGATTATTCGGCAGGTCTCTAGGTTTAATGTACTGTAGTTAATTACGCTGACCAATGCTACTCTTAGTTAAAAAACATAACCCTTCTTGGCAGTCGGGTAAAAAGACAAAGGGGAAAAACATTGCTAAGAAACTGAAACATTTAGGATTTTTTGTTCTTCACTGTGGAAAAGGCAGTGCAGGGGATGTTTAAACTTTGGAGATGAATCTATATTTCATTTAGACACGTAGTAGTAGTAGTACGTAGTAGTAAACACCCTTAGGAATGGCAGCAAAGACAGAAGTCTATTCCAAAGTAGAAATATTATATTTGATTGTTGTTATAAGTGAAATGTGGTTGACCTTATCAACCATGTCAGTAAAACTGCGAGATATGAAAATCAAGCTTTATTTATTTCAGCCTACATTTGATTTTCAAAACGGGACTTCCGAATTATCTTTATACGCGTATTACTATTAGAATTACTTATACACTTACAACACCATGAAGCATATAAAACGTTAATTTAATATACTCCCGTCTCCAGTTACCCAGCTAAACGAATTTAACTCCTTTGTTTAGTAAAATCGATTGTAACACCAGCACCACTCGATTACTTGGTTTCGCACGGAACAGGCGTCCCTTGCCGCGCGGACTCGGGACTTAATTAAAATCGCGCGAGGTCGCGGCAGCGCCCCAAATAATGACCGTGTGTGCGCGCACTTATAGTTACGGACCTTTTTAATATGAGATAAAAGGATAGGGAAAAGTTACGTTCTGATCTTTATTCAAAGATGTATTTTGTATGTTAATTTTTTGTAAATTAAGACGTATTAAATATATAAATTCAAAGATGTATAACGTATTATACATCTTTGAATTTCGTATCATACGAATTTTTTTTTTATTTTCTTCAAATCTGCCAATACCTGCCCCTATGGAAAGAATTATTTGTTATCTACCTTTTATTATTGTAACTAACACATAAGATATCCAAGTAACATTTGATCTTAATAGATTTTCAACAGAAGATTTGTCGCTGAACACTTGGCGATAAAGGAATCACATTTATCTACGCTCAGTACAACTCTAGCTACAAATAAATCAATTTTAAAATTTTACTTTTCGAAGTCAAACAAACTTTATCGCGGGCCCTCCTTGCCATTTCCGTCAACTTTCCCCGTCATTCGTCACCCTCGCCATTTTTTCTTCTAGTCACTTTCTTGTAATTACCTCATCTAGAGGTCCGTGTATAAACGAGCCTCATCGGCAGTAGTACCAGCTTCCAGCCACCTTGCCTTAAAGCAGATAATGTGCTAAAACCGAGAATATCGCGATCGAGCGACATAACTATCGGTTATCGATTTTAAATCGATATGGATATTTTTGTCATCGGACTGAGCAGCTAGGAGTAAGCATAATGGAGACTAAGTTTGCTTCAATTTCTTAACTTCACAAAGTAACATGGGCTATCATAAGTACATAATATGAAGTAGGCTCTATTTCGCTATTAGTTGGCTCTGTTGTATATATATCTATTCACCTATAACTTCATATTTAATGGAAACTAAATCACTCATATCCACCGAACTAAGCAAAAATTCAAACGAAAAAACTAGTTTTGCATCTCAGATCATAACGTTTAACCATCGCTATACTATAAGTTTACTATCGATGGTACAACAATCGCGTTCCTATAGTAGGTGCCGAGTTTCCTCATTACGGGGAGAATTCCTGGCCGGCCGCTATAAACCCGTGGTTCTAGCGAGCCGAATGTAAAATGGGACTCGTTTTATGTAGACGGCTCTTTGATGGCCTTTTAAACAGCGCGGCGCAGTCGGCCAGTCTGTCCGTAGCTTTATATCTGGTCATACGGGCCACGGTCCCCCCAACTATTTGTACTATTTTAATATTCATCCTTTGAGATTTTAGTTTCAGTTTTTAGTGAAAAGTCCCTGTTTTGGTTGATTGGAGACGGGTAGGGCTGGGTTGTCTCTTTATTGCCCCTTTTGGGTGTTGGCAATTTGTTTAATTTTGGACTTCTTTTCACACTTTTGAACATGCTTGCCCCTTTAAAGGAAGCGGGTTGAATGTTTAAGATTCTTTCAGTTTGAGAAAGTGAGAAGGAGGATAGATGATAAGGATCCTCGTTTATTTATTTATCTGAAAATTTTAACTTTTATTCAGAAGGGGTTCTGTGTCGTTCTCGCTGACATTTAAAGTAGTAGAAATTGAAGAAAGAAATATACGACAAAGTCTTGTTAATAAACTTTCTTACTGATAATTTATATCATGCTTGTTTATTTAGCTTTCTTGTCAGTGAACTTAAACATATGGCAAACTAAATGTCATGCGACATTCTGCACCAGTCAACTGCCTACACGGCTGGTATCTGACAAACTATACCTTTAATTTGGAAAAGAGTTGCTGATAGAATGCGTCAGGACGTACGTAGCTGAAAATCAATAAATAAATGAGAAATGAATAGAGCAACTAAAACTCGTATAAGTCTTAGAGTATGCATAAGCAAGCATGGACTACGCGCATCGCTAGCAGATGGTTGTGCCGATCCTAAGCCAATTTTTAGCTTTGAGTAGTACTAATCTCGTTTACTGATTTTGCTTTTTATCCGAGCGACGCCAGATCCTATGCTAAAATATCGTATCATAAAAATAGTACAGGATTGAAGTCAGTCTTAATTATTAAGGGTCGCGCTCAGGTTCGACACTTCATTTTATAACGACGATGCTTGTTCATACTATTGCTCATAGTTCATACACTCTTAGGTGCACTCTATAGTTTACTTATTACTCTAAGGTATAGATATAGCTAGCCCGTATACGTCAGTGTCAGCACATCTTGTTTTTACGACGGCACCGCCGCCAGCGCCCAGTTTGTGAATGTCCTTTCTTAATTATACTTCTCCACCCCTGCTTGTACTATCGTCGCGGTTCGTTGGGGGTGTACAGGGTTTGTAAACATTTTCCAGTTATTGCTATAATAAGAGAAATGATTAGTGAATGATTCTTTTTCGTGTTTTTGTGCTGATTGCTGTCTATAACTTTTTAGGCACTGTGATTTTGTTGTTTGGTTAGTTAAGCTATGCTATGGTTATGGATAGGCTATGGTTTAATTTGTGGATGATAGTTTAATGTATGAAAAAGTCAATTGATGTGTGTCGAACTAGATCTTTAAACTTTATATTCGTGTCTCGGTCCCTTGGTAAAGAATCGCCGCAGAAGCACGCGGCCAAGGTCAAGGCAAAATCTCATAAAAAATCAAGTACTTACCTATAAAATTTTATTTCTTCAAGCTTCTTAACGCGCTGTCATTGCATGCAGGTGCACTCGGATATCAGGGATTTTGCTCCTACCTTATAGCCATTAAATAGATATTTCGTTAGGGTAGATACCTATTCCTCGCGTGTTTTCCTCCAAACTTCAATTATTCGTGCTGCCAACCGATACGTCAGGTGGCGATCACTCCCACGCGACACGTTTCGGCCCCTCTGTTGTGCTTTACCTGCCAAACTAAACAAACGTGAGGGAGGCTGAGAGGAAGGCGTCGGGAGGGGGCGGAGGGGGGAGTCCGCGCGCCTTATCGAACCGCGACCCCGCGGCAACCGCAGCCGGCATGGTGACGACGTACGTACCTGTCCGTACGACTCCATCCACTTTGCCGAACGTCCCCTAAGTTTCCGACCTCCGTCAATAGCGACAAGTTACAGATCTGCCGCCGACCGGTCGAAGTCATAGCACGCAGCGAAACTTTGTCGGCACCCCGTGTTTACATACGCCGGCGCGCACTTAACACCGCGCCGCGGATCAGGTCGCGACACGTGTGCCGATGTTTGCGCTGCAGAACGATTAACTCTAATAAAAAATGTCCGGCAAACGTCCGGCCCGCACTGGCCAACACAGACCCGCAGCGATAACAAACAGAATTCTGTAAAAAACCACTCGACGCGACCGAATCGATGACCGAAGCTTTATTTCAACTTTATCGTTTTTGCGTCGTCCATAACTTGGCACCCTCTATGTTCGCCGAAAGCCAGTAAGTATGTAAATTACGGTCGCGAGCGCCGGTCCTCGGGTGCCCACTTATCTATTCAAATTCGGCTTCGGGTGCGGGGTTGCGTCGCCGGCCCACGCTAATCAAAATCCGATCAGCCATTAAGTCCTCTCGCTATCTGCGCTTAGTTTACGAGCGGGGGAGGCGTCACGGGGAGGGGGAGAGCCGTGATCACTTATTTATGTGGCGGGGGCTCGCTCGGCGACTGAAAAACTACCCTCGCGTCGTCGGAGCGGCGGCGGCGAGGCAGCGAGCCAGGCACGCGAGATGCGCGCCCGTAAACCCGGCGCGGCTTTGTAATCAACCGTGCCGCGCTTTTTATGAGGCCGCCTTTCGCAGTCACTGCTCGTGATAAATTTAGCCCGCTATCTGATATTGAGGCGGCGTACTAACTTTTATACGTATTTATCAATGCTTTAGGCGGAGAAATCCTGTGTACAGTAAAAATCTCTGCATTGTCTGACATATGTTACAGCGCTGTTTTCATAAAAATATTTGAAACAAAAGTTCTACTTAAACCACTAGCGAAACACCTCTTTCATTTTCCTATTACCCCTGAAATGTGAAAGTGTTTCAACAAAGTTTTTACAGTTAAACCTCTTTGCTGTGTCCTCGCTGTTTCCGCGGACTTCTGGTCTTATGGAAAGCACAGGGACGTACTACGGACATAATATAAGTTATAGAGAAAATTAACAAACCGTACCATTTCAATAAAAATGAATTTAGCTATTCTGTTAATAGCGCGCGAAGTTGGGTTGGGTAAGAAAAATATTCTTTATATTTTATAATATGTGCGCACGGGAAAAGATGATGGAAACTTTTTAAGCACCACTCACAATGTTAAAACCTTTGATTATACATACTGATAATATATATAGTATATAACTGTCCTATATTCCAAAGAGGTCAATGTCACATGTTTCACAACCTCATATTTATGGTTAACCTCTACATCAAGCCTTGCCCACCAGATGGTGAGCAGAACTTAAAAGCTCGATAAGAACTCTGTAAGGCTCGTCTTGTTTTTATTTTAGGCTGTATGCGTAGTGACAGCACGATGGATCGCGTGTGGGACCGATGACATATTGCACGGGAGGGCGGGAAAACCGGTTTCTGATATAAAGTTAGGGATTCAATCAAGAGGAAAGAGATCCAAAATTATAAACTGTCGGATGACGGATTTCTGTTTGATTTGGAACGGATGTTCAAGATTTTGTTTAAGAAGTTGACAAATTTTAAAATGTACTTGTACATGTAGTATTTCAACATGTTTATTTGAGTTTTGAGGTTTGAAATGCATTGTTGACGTAAGTTTGTGCCTTAAAACAACAGAAAGGTCTAAAACAAAATGTGAATTCAAAATAAAAAAAAAATATAAGAATTATTTGGTCTCGCTCAGTTTTCTACTATACTCATAGTATTACTAAATACGCTAAAGGCAATTTTCAATATTATCGGCATTTTTACACCGATCATGGGATCCGCGCCACCTGTGCCATAAGTCTTCCCATTCATACGATTCCGGTTCCCTGCATCCGCATCCGTTGTGAATCAATTGTGTGATTTACATTCGATATTACCAACTTACCACATTTTGTCATTACATACATAACAGTACATAAATAAATAAATGCGGACATCACATACATCATGCTCTAAGCCGAAAGTAAAAAGCTATAGTACTTGTGTTTTGATGAAACTAGAGATAACAAAACCACAAACACCCAAACCCGAGACAGTGTAGAAAAGTGATTCTCTCCATTGACCTGTCCGGGGATTGAACCCAGGATCGCGGAGCAAGCGACTTTTTTAAAACTAGGACACACAGGTAGTTTAATCAGTCATTGTTAGCTTATTATGTGATATTTTCTTCTCAAAAACAGTTTTTAGATTTAATATTGTCGTAAAGTCATAACTATCGATGGTAACGATACTATGTTTCGAGTAATATAGCGATTGCCATCGATATCATTATCTTGTAATGAGTTATCGATATCTTAGAGCAAAAAGATTTTAATCTAATATTTGGCCGAATTCCTACATGAATTCATAGTACTAAATAGTTTTTTATGTTTTGATTACGAATTTGGTAAAAATATTGGCCGTCACTCTATCTGCAGAAGAGTAGAGCAGTACATGCTGTAGGTTCGATGCCCGGGAATCCATACCAAATTATAGTTTCAATTATTAAGTAAATAAAATTCGAGACAAAAATGCAGGTATAAATCATTTTGTTACAGATCCCTAAAAACAAAAGAAGCAACGTAAATCCTCTTTTAATTTATATATTTTTTCGAAAATTAATGGTGTGTGTCTTATATTAGACAATAACAAAATATGAAGGCGATAAGTTTTTGATTTTACAAGCGTAGTATGTAGTATGTAGTATGTAAAATATTATCCTTATAGCGAGTGCATTCAACCTGCTACATGCAAAATAACATTGATATGCGCGCAATACTCTGTTATCGTGTTATTGTTTTTAAATGATAAATCTTTTGAAACTTTGTATTATTACATGATTGTGCGAATGTTAGATTGCGTGGTACTGCTTATACTAGTGAAGGAATCGTGCCCTGGTACAGGGTTTGGACAGTCATCATCGTCCACAGCCCTTGTCATCCCAGTTCTGGGCATAGGCCACTCTTTTGAACTTAAAAAAAAGGAGGTTTGACCTGTATGTATGTATGTTTGTCCGCGATTATCCCTCGTTTTTAGCTGAACCGATTTTGATGCGGTTTTCATTACATGACATATTCTCCGGTCTAGAGCCAGTCTCATCATCGACACTTAGGACAATAATTGTTCTCAATTATTTTGTTGACAATTAATCAAATCAAAGAGACGATTACAGATTTAGAGAGATTAGATTTTCTTCCACCTTATTTTAACCTGTAGACCTTCGCGTAGGCCGAAAAGTGCTCCACAAGAAACATAGAAATAAATAGTCCTCTCTGATTGGCCATACAGACAACGAGCCAACCAATCAAATGATCATCTTCAAATGTTATAATAACCTCATTCATCGTTTGACGTAGATTGGCGTAGGATGGTATAATCAACCAATCAATACTGGTTATAAATAATCAAGTATAATATACTATTGGGTACTCATGAATCGAGAAAAATCACTACAACAAGACCACAGTTTTCTTGCACAACATATTGATCAGATAAATTATTGATGTAATTTTGTTACAAGAGTGAGCCACCAAATTGGCATTATTTCAAAAGTCCACTAAGATGTAAAAAAATATCGATGACATAAAGTCGTGCCCGGGAATCGAAACTTAGACCTCACGCTAACCAGTAGTATTTAAAAGAAATGTCATACAAGTTGCTGGCAATAAAACCTTTGGCCAATTAAGATGCTCAACAATCAAGGTAGGAAATTTAAAATAAGATAAAACTGCCCTATTACATGGGACCTAAACATATCGGCGAACAGTGGGTGTACATTGGTACACCTCTGCCTAACCTTTCGGGGATACAGGCGTGATGATATGTTTTGTTATAAAACTGCGGAAGCGAAGACGGTCTAAGTACCAATGTTTGTGGTACCATTAATGTACTACCACCTTCACATATCAGAGATCGTAGAAATGGAACACATTGTCAAAACTACCAAAAGACACATCAGAACAATATGAAATCCGGAACATTACACAAACATAAGGTTTGAACATTCCCCTACCTTGTCAGTTCACAAGTTCGGCCATTATGTTCGCAAATAATACGGCAAAAAAACAATACTCACTTCGGATGCTGATAAAAAATATTGAATGTCAGCCAAGCGACTTGTCACGCGCCGCTCGCTAAAGTACATTAGCTGTAGATACGTATATATAGTATATATAGAGCTATGTATGTGTATATGTTTATGAGATCGTAGTACTCATAGACGTACATGTTTGATTTGGAGATAGGGACACGTGATAGGTGAATGTATATGCAATGTTTTAGGTGATAGTTTTAAAGGTTTTTTGTTAATCGTTTATGAAATTTTCATTTTTGGTTTTCGTACTTGTGAATCAGATTTTCGTATTTGTCAACGATTTCCATTAAGAATCTCATTAGTCAGGAATAAAAAGAGCGAAAAACAATGTTTTCCATTTTTCAATGTTCTGAAAACGCGTTGTTATTTATTGCTTTGATGCATGATATCCAGAGTCATCTTAGCCTATACTGGTTCACTGTTGGACAAAGGCAGTAGTTTCTTTATAAATTAATTTTTCAAGATTAAATTCAAAGACACAGTTACACTCCTGACTGCTCTATTACATATGGAACATTCTTATATCGACACTAATGAACAAGTAGTGATACAGTCTTCCCCAGGGTGGAGGAAGTCCATGAGGATTTCCCCGGGTAAAAAAAAAGGTAATAAGAAGCGCATTAAGAAGTCAATCAAGTGCAAATATTTTCCTGTCAGGAGACCAATTCCAAAGTTTTATCTGCACAACAAAACTAAAATGCGAATGGTGATTTTATTCAAGACGACACATGTTTGCATCGCACGTGCGCTTATTAAATAATTCATTTTGTAGGTGTTGATCTGTGATATTTGCATATGACTGGCTGTTTGGATCCCAAAGCCAATTCGTAACACACAAGGTTTTAAAATTATTGACAATCGAAAATGTTGTTGACGCATATATCTTCTTGGACTTATTTAAATGAATGATTTTAGCTCAAGCGTTTAGTAATACACGCCTGTAGGACCTGTAAAACCATTGATTTCCACTTTTCACCTCCTGTTTCCCAATCTAACACTTGACCAAGGGAAACCAGATACATAAATTCATCAAAAAAAAAATACCGAGATTCAGGTGCCTAGGTGATTCCCTAGTAATAGTCCTTCAAGGAAGCAAGAGCAACGTAAAGACTGTCTATCTGTCAAACAGACACTGCCAGTTGATTGTTAAATTGTTTAGCCGTACAAACTCGATGAGTCAACCGAGACAAAGGGGTTATTTAATGTGTGCGCAAGCCAATCTGTTACTACTTGTTAAAACTGTCACACGAGATTTACTGGCAACTAGCTCCGAATGATATCGGCATTAGATTTCTTACCAATTTGAGCCTAAATCAACAATGACTGGGAGGATGATGGATTTGGCCAAAAATGGGAAAGAATACGCTATATTATTCCCTGTTAGGTGAGCAGTAATGTGAAAAAATGACCTGACTTAGATTTCGTTGGTTATAGAAAAATATGTTATATATATAAATATGGTATGCTGAACTCTCGTCTTATTTTCGGTCTTCTTTTTTAAATTTTGATTATATTTCGTACCACAGAGTTCGGTTCCTCCTTAAATATGTTATTATTATATGAATAACTAACCTGAAGTTACTTTCGGAGCTACATCTGTAAAACTATTATTAATGAACGGTTTCGGCTATTGACTAATACCTTAAAAAAATAGAAAACGAAAAACAAACAGAACGAAATGTTCTTTCTAAAAATAAGTTTAGTTGTTGTTAACCGAAAAACTCGCGACTAATACAAAAACTGAAAACGCGGGTACTCCCGGGGGTTTATTATTCAGTTTTCCTTCCCCATCACTCTTACCTTTGACAATTCGAAAGGCTCGAACTATTCATGAGACACTAAAGATCGATCGGCTTTTCCTGAACACAAAATGGAAAGTGGAATCTATGATGAATTAAGAATGTAAGAAACTAACAACAATTTTTTTTTTCATAACTTTCAATATACTGAACCGATCTTCATAAATTATGGCTAAGAATTATCTCAACAACGTCAATCTCAAACAAAAATCCGCCTCAAAATCGGTCTACTCGTTTAGGAGCTACGATGCCAAAACACAAACCGTGACTTCAAACTTATAAAACCTCTTTTAGCGCCGCGCCGCAGTTCAAAAATAGAGGAATCTATGAAAACAGTATTTTAGAACAGTTACAGATAGTAACTGTAATGTCCATCTTCGGGCAGATAGCGCATGTGGGCGGATAGTAGGTAGCTTTCTTGGCGATAAGCGTTGCTGAGCACTAGGGAAGCAACATGGCGACACCGGTTAGGGTTGTCTCGTATTCCGCTTGATCAAAACGCTCGCACATCAGTCCTTTGGATTACACGTATACATCTAGCCGGCGTAGTCTAAACTAGGGATTACATACCCCTTGTCTCGATGTAGGGCTGTCGTTAACGTGAATTTAAATTACCCTGTTAAATACCTGGAACATTTGTGTAAGATTTTTGACTTTAAATTACTTCTCAAAATGGGCTTTTGTCTGAAAACTGATACACATGTAATTGCATCATTACAAAGTATTTAGTGTAGGTATCATGTTCGAAATACTGCAGGCCAGTGCAGACTAAAACAACACCAGATTACAAAAATATGTGTCTCGTGCGCGCACTGAAACTGCGATTACGACCGTGGCATACCAAACACTTTTCGGATGTCACCTAAAAATGACACCAATAACATTGCATTGAATATTTCATGAAAGATTTCCATGACACTGGTTAATGTTTTTGGTCGATTAATGATGATATTATTGGTTGAATCCTCTCCCTAGATAGTTCAGTGTGTAGGTGCGTCATGGTAGTCTTGACGATTAACGTAGCGCAACTGTTTAGTGCTCAAATATGGCGGCTTAGGGCTGTTACCTGTAAGATATTTTAGGAGCAACTATTCCTTAAAATAATAATTTAATCAATATAGTGAACTGTGAAATTCAAACTTTTAAGAAACTTCATGTCCACTCAAACTTTGGTAGATTTCGCAAATTTTTGGTTGCTGTACCTCTAAGATGAAGAACAATTTTACTACAAATTTTAGAAGTGTCTATTGATAGTTATTCTCTTATTATCGAAAGTGACTGAAATAATCATACCTTCAAAGTTCAAACTTATAAACATGACATTTCTTACCAGTAATTACACTATCACCTAATTAATTCCTCACTCATATTTTCCCTGCATTATGAGTGGGCAGTGAGCTTGGTACCCGGCGTCGCGTCGCCGATAGCCGAGCTCCGCAGTGCAGGCGTCGCGTCGCAGCGCGTGCAACACACTATTTAGCTGCCGACACGACCCTGTATAGGGCTGCCACGAACACCATTTATAATATATTTTAATTTACATTTTTTTTAGTTCTTTATGAGTCTGGGAATTACTGATTCTATGTTTGTTAGTGTGTAGTCAATAATGTAGTAGTTATGTGTGATGTTTAGTTATAGTCAGGAAATTTAGTAGGATACCTAATTAAACTCACGGTTTGTATGAATCGTGATCGCCTTTTATCATATTTTCAGTGACTGTTAGGGATTGAAATAAAGTCAGCAACATTTTTTCATCAGTTTAATGATTATTGCTTCAGAATGTGCATAATAGAACATAGTACCAATTGCAATCACTTGAAAATCTACGCAAACTGACCAATCATCCAATGTAATCCTTTCGACCGTTAAACAATTATGCCGATAATTAGCATTTAGCGTCTGACATGACACGACCTAGGGTTGTCTCGCACAAGTCTTATTTATTATATTAAATATTGATTTCGCAGTGTAAATGATTAAGCGTGTTTTGTGTGGGCGCACGTAGAAACCAGTCGTTGGACGATAACTGACAGTTTAGTGGCCCACACGATCCGACTCAGGGTTGTCACAACATTTAATATAAATTATTAAAATATATATCATTTAATAAAGCTAAAAAGTTTTCTTGATTTTTGTGTTTAATAGCCTAATTCTGGAAGGTTATAGTCATTCAACGACATGTTACTTACCTTGGGAGAAAAGTAAGGCGAGTGAGACTACAGGTATGATAACTTTAAATAAATATTAATTTAGATATAATAAAATATGATATTTTATTTATAAATTTTATTTTTATTATATCCTGCAGCAGTAATGGGCTACGGAAGAGATTAGCTAATCAACAGGTTGGTGGGGTCTGCCGTTATAAATGTGCCGTATGATTTGAAAATGGTTATTCAATGAGGCTCTACTTATTTCATTAGATTCGAATAATGCTATTGAATATTAAAGTATTTTGTCGACAGTTTATTAATTGTAATATTTACTGTCACTGATTTTAGATAGGTTTGTTAATTTTGCACATTTTGTACAAGATGTTTGTGTTTAGATAGGATTCATATTTGGACATAAGTTTTAATGGAACTTCAAAATCACAAGAAAAAAATAACAAATTACGATCACTGCTGAAAGACAGACCTAGCAGCGAAATATGGTGCAAATTAAAACTTTTTTTATGGATTATTATAGCTACAAAACAGAATATAGAGTGTTCGAAAAGAAAAATATTTTCATTGTGTCGTATAGTCGTCAGCGAAATGGAGCTTTTTGTTGCATATTTGTTTTAAATATTTCACTATTCAATTATGAAATATGTAAATGTATCTGGATTTATGTTACTGTTAGTTACAGCTTTTGAGTATCATAAACCTCTACGAAACTTACAGTCTATAGAACAGGAACTTTTTATATAAACTGCCAAAATGTTATTACAATAGTCATGGCATATCATCGTAGAAAATCTTGAATGACGAGAAATAGTAGTAATACCCATCATAATAATTTCGAAGTTAGTGTTAACACCTTATTAACTTATTTATCACCTTTCTTTGCTACTACATAACGTCAATAAAACATTTTATCTCACCTTTTATACTTAGATACTAAATAAAACAGTAGCAAGTTCAAGGTCATCTAAAATTCGCGGCGATTCAACTTTGGGCCCGACAATGACTAGCGCAATTCAGGGGTAGGAAAAATGAGGTCACGTCCACCTTCAAATGCCCCTTATTACCTTCCAATAAGGTTCATAATCGCGGTGCTTTTTAGATTTGTTCAGTTTTAAGTTTTACGGTCATAGTAATGGGTCCGTTGGCTCTTGTGAGTTTTTATGATGGCGAGTCAGCGCTTTTAGGATTGCCACCTTATATTTTGGAAGGTTTAAATTGTTCACGTACGTTTAAGTTGATTGTGTAGACCTGATGCCTCTTAATATGTATTGGGGAGACGTGTACATAGGTCTATCTTATGAGCTCTTAGTTAATTATTATCGGCTATATTGATGTATTAAGTATCTGTAATGAGTATAGTTATCTCATTAGCAGTTAAAACTACTTTATACTTGTCTGTACGCAAGACAGAACAGAAATAATGTGAATTTATTTGAACCGGTTATACTAAGCGCAGGATATTAACCACTGCGCCACAGGTGACTTGCGTCATGATCAATGAGTTGGATAGATCTTCTATGTTATTTAGCCTTGTGATAGTTATAAAGTGCATTAAGTCATTTAAGTGCTGAGAAAAACTAAGTACTTTGTTAGCTAGGCTTCATTGAACGTTTATAAATAGCAGCTGTAGGTAGAAGAGCATCACGCGGCAACCTTGCGGGCGTGGCGCGTGCATGTGCCGTCCGTCCGCTATCGCTCCAGGATGATCGGAATCGTTGACACCGCGCCAGCCGCGGTGGAATGACCGCGCGACGTTAATTGCCGCGTCACCTTCGGGCAAGGGCGGCCTCGCGACGCGCGACAGCGACTGCCTCCCCCCTCTTATATACCCCCCTGCATGCCCCCTGCCCCGTCCCCCGCAGCCCCGCTGTGCCCCCTCGCGGCCCTCGTCCGCGTCACGTTACCTATGACGGTCAGCCACCCGCGATCGTGTTTTGTTTCGCGTGTCCGCGACGTACTTACGTGCGCGCGTCAACGCGATCAGACGCTAATAGACCGCACGATATACCTACCTACATGGGCAGACCAACCGACCGACTATATTATACATACATAGTGCTCGCCAAATGAGTAAGCGCCGCTGGACGCGCCAAATCTCGAGGGACATTTGCTTCGATCCGATCCAACAACACCGTTTCAAATTTTCTTGGAAAACTGTTTTGAGCAGCAAATAGCGTGCTTGCGCGTCCTTTACGAAGCAAGTTACGATGTAGTTTCTTGCAAGTCAATTAAATCGTTAGGAATGCAATCGATGCATATATCTTTAGTCTATAGATACCAATATACTTATGCGCAAATTAAACAACTGATACAAATTTCTGATTGACCTTCAAGTTTTTGATAATGACATCGTGGAATATTTGATGCGCTATGTAGTCTAGCTTGAAAAGAGGTTTCCCTTCGGCTTCGGTTTTATGTCTTTTGTTGCAACTGCTTTTATGCAATTTCTGTAGAAGGTGTGGTCTTGACTTTGATTCCTATTTGAAGGTTTTAGTACTTAAGTACAGTTAGTTACTATAAAATACACGCATTTGGTAGTGTAGTACATATTTTCTTAGAGTACTTGAAACGAATAATAGCTGTGACCTATGCAAACAGCTGCTTGGAATCCTTGTCGCCTTCACAATAACTTTCACTCAAAGACATTATTAGAAGTTTTTCCCGTTTTTCAACCAAGTACCAAAACTGAAACAAAAAGCCCCTTGTTTCCATTTGTTACATGCTAAAACCTGCAGTCGACAATTACAATTTCCCACCTATTTTCCAAAACATTCTAAGCTTGCTACATGGATCAATTATCCGACGATAAATCGGCTGGCCCGTGATGTCATAGGCGACAGTCTTTTGTTATCAAGGTATGACGTCCCGAAACGATTAACGTGGCAGATAGGCATGTTTGTGTGCCTACGTGTAACAAAAGGTAGTAAATCTTCAGATATGTCGCAGGACGCAAGCCCCTGTGCGTTTATGGTGGGTTATTAAATATGTTTGTTATTTTGTTAGATTTCTGATGTTGGGTGTAAGTTTTAGTTTTTAGATAGTTTTTATGTAGCTATGCACCTTTGATATAATATGGGCAGACACGCGCATAAATTTGGTTAAGAATTTGGTTCGAGACTTCACAAAAAAAGAAGTTCTGTTTTATTATGATCTCTGTTCTATTAGTAAATACAAGTAGGTAATTAGACACGTAATGTAAAATAAATATTTTTGATCATAATAATATAAGGATTGAACCTCATACCCTTGGCACAAGAAACACTACTGCATCAATGCACCTATAGTTTAAAAGCGCAAGGCTGTTTGGTCATATCCTAGGACAGTAAAAAACATTGAGTAGTGTTTGAATACTTGATACAAATGCCGAGAAATAAAGACTGGGAACGAATCTAACGTAAATCAAACTGAAAATAAAAATCTCTAAAATTAAGCTCGATTCACACAGAAATGCTCTTAAACTTATTATTCTTGCAATTTAAATTTTATTCCCTAAAGAAAACTATCTTCCCATTAAATCGTTGAATAACCTACAAATAAGAAATCCAGTCAAAACAGTCTGCAAAACTGGGTCGTTCTCGGTAAACAATAACTTGTGACAGTTTTAATTCACATGAGGCGCCACCTACCGCCATCTATTGGCGTAAAGTGGAACTAAATTCAGCGGAATGATTTATTGCGTGAAAATGTTTAGTTTATTTTGCTGTTATTTTCGAAGCAGGCGATGTATTTGTTAAAGTAGGTATGGATTGTTTTTTTTTTAAGTCTTTATTTTAATTTATGTTAACCATATGGAATAGCAAAGATTATGAAATAAAGATGTTTTGCTCTTGTAGCTGTTGTTGTTGATGTTTTCTGAATACTCTTATGTTGGGACTATAATAGTTATATTTGTGGATTGTCACGATGATTTGTTGATTTTTGTGGTTTTGTGTTATGGAATAATATGTAATGGGAGGTCAAACGCTTTTCTATTCTGACATTTTGCACCGGTGATTCTGATTCATATAGAATTGTTTATTGTTGTAAAGTAAATTACTGATGTAAATATATGTATTTAAAAATAAACATGTGAGCTTTGTTGCTTTCGCATATATGGAAAATGAAGTGATTTGAAAAAAAAAAACCAATTGTTTCTGAAATAAAGCAACATCTGTCTAATCTCTAATATAAGTTTATCACTCGGCTATATTACGTATAGTCAACCATAAACATTAAATAAACATACTCAACAAAGCTCAAAGATAAAATTATGTAAAGCACCCAATAAAAGTTATTAACACCTACTTAAAACAAACTTCAAATCAACAACTTAACAGCCTACATTAAATCCAAAAAAAAACTTTTAAACATCAAAACAAACAATTAAGTAATAATAAAACGCGATTAAATATCATGATAAGAATAATTTCGTAGTAACTAAACGCTTATTTTGATAACAATCGTCGACCCTTTCGCTTTCATTCATGCCCAATGCCCAACTAAAACAAACTTTATTTCAATTTATAAATGTGTGTCTTACAATGCTGGGCTGCGCATGTGTGCGTGCAGGCCAAAGACTATGGAGAGGAACGTTTTCTGCCTATTTTCTTTTTGTTGCAATAATAGTACAGTGCAAGAAGGGATTTTAAAATACCTTTCTATAAGTTATGTAAAGTGCCATACTCAAATGGGTAGAAAGTGTGGTTATCTGACTTATCGTGAATTACTAAAAAGAGTTGTCTTCGGAGAGGCCTTTCTCCAGAATGCAATTTTTATAGGCTATCATCGTGTATAGAAATATGAAACGAATAAATAAATTCCTATTCTATATTTCGTACCAAAATGTGCGGCGGATTTCATGTATATCTAGCATAGCTATCTAAATATATAAAACCATTTTGTTAAGTTTGGTTTTTAAAGTTTATTGTGTGTAAAAGATTTCAACTTTCCATTTGGAAAATAGGCAATCATCACTACTTCAGACCAGAAATTACAATAACGCTGACATCTTTCGTATATTCATTTAGAATAGCAGAGCTTTGACGCCCTTTGACTTTAGCAAGACTTTTGTGCCTTTGTTCGACTTAAAGCGTCGTAGCTTCCTACGTCTTTTTCTGAAGCCATTAATTTACTCAAAAGGCAAAAACCGGTTATGGTTGTCTCGTTTAGTAATATTTCTAATGTTTATTTTAATCAGTAGTTGCATGAAACATACACGTTAAAAGTTCAAAGGATCGTCACATCTTCGAAATACACAAAAAAATAATCTATGTTGCGTCACAGTCGCAAACACATAAATATGTAGGAGGTATCGCCGCAGATAAACTTGTAAAAAGTTATGAATGAAACCGAGAGTGGCCGTAGTAGAGTTGTAGACTCCCCCCCCTCCCCCGGCGCCCCGCTCCCCGCGCAGCCCCCGCGGCACCCTCGCCACCCGCCTCCCGCGCGCCGATTTGTTTTACGCATTTAGTTTCATTTTGTTTTGACTTATTTTATACTATGTAATGGAGTGGCTGTGAAATTGGTTTGAGTTACTTAGCGGTGTTTTGTTTTAATTTTAATGCCTCGTTTTGAGGTGTTTATGGTATATTTATTTGTTTGGTGGAGTCTTTGAGTGTTGTTTTGTGGAGCTGTTTATGTGAAAACTTTTTCGTTTTGAAGTTTGTTTTTCTTGATCATTCTTTTAATTTCACTGTTTGAACTGTTTGTCTGTTTATTAGCATTTATACTTAATATTGCTTCAGTAACATAACAAGCAATTTGTTAATTGTGTGTAGTACCTATGCGTCTTAATTTATCTTCTTGGAGAAGCATCCGTTTATATTTATTGAGAGCAAGCAACAGCTTCTGAGACATTTCTACTTCTGGGAAACTATCTCATCCAGGAATCCTAGAGCACCCAACCGGAATCAAACCTAAACCAAACACTGGAATCAACACACGTATTTGAGGATACTAAGAATGTAGGTCTATTTCTAGATAGGACATATAAATTTATATTATAGTGGGTAATGAAGGTGTTATTGGGTTTTTCTATGAAATTCTCAGTAGCAGGTCGGAGTTTGGATTTGTGTCCGGTTAGTGGCAATAGGAACGCCCTCTATTACATGGGACCTAAACATATCGGCGAACTGCGGGTGTACATTGGTACACCTCTGCCTAACCCTTCGGGGATACAGGCGTGATGATATGTTATGTGATGAATATCTCGTCTTATACTCAAAGTCAACATATAGTCTGTTCAATTTAGACATTGGAGACAAATTACCAATTCGCTGAAAATATAAGCCTCTTTTTGTGACTTCAATGAGGACTTTTTATATTTCATTCTAATAATGTTTTGAACAATATACCACCATCTTGCAGCTGGGTGAGAATTATTATACTTTCACTTTTAATTGGTCTAATTTGATCGGACCTTTGTCGTTGTTAAATGACTACCATACGGCATACACCCGAAATTGACAGATAAAGCTTGAGAATTAACGAATCATATTTGAGTAGCTTTTGAGTATTGTCCATATTTGTAGATAAGGCTTTGTGCGAGCATGTAGGTAATATCTCGTCATAGACGCGGCTTAGTTCGCCGACTGTGGCCTAGTTGTAGCCTCACGTGCCCTGCCTTCGACTAACGCTGAGCCAAATGCATGCTAGCTATCTACAGGAAGATAAACTAAAGAAGACAACTACAAAATTGTGAGGAGATCTTAGTGCTGAACTGGTATCTTAAGAATAGGTCAATAACTTATGGAGTTCATTTCTTAAGATGGGTACTCTTTTTGGATGACTTTTGGTCAGAACAGACCACAACAACGTGTTCTAAAAAACTTCTTCTTATTTTCATATCTCTATCTTAGAATCTGGTGTGAAGAAGATCTGGGGGTGCCTTTGCACTAGGATGGTAGCACCGTCATAATCTTTACAAAACACAAATGTACGGAAAAAAATCTGGACAACTCTAGTTTGGGAAAGTATTCGACCAATTTTGGCTTCTTTAATGGACACCCCTATGGTCGCCGATATCGAGGCTTTTAAAGGAAACTAGTTCCTGAAACTCCCAGAGACCGTTTTTCTTTAGCATCTTAAGATTTATTTTAATGTTCAATCCACATTATCGACCCCAAAAAAGTCAAAACAAGAACAGCAAACATTGGCCACCACTATTCGATAATTCAGCCTAAAAGCTTATAAAGCTCAAGGTTTTTCTACAGGCTATATATTGTATATACGTACGAAATTCGCGTATTCACACATGCGCAGTGGTGCGAGCTCTGAGTACGCACTTAACCTTTTCGAGGACATCATTTTGCTGAGGTTAGCTGATGGTGGCCGCGTCTCGTAATATACCTATAGGTATATATAGTATACCAACGATGCAAGGCTGTATATATAATCCCGCTTTTTGCTCGAAGGAGACGGCTGTTCTTTTGTTTCTGTAAATTCTCGTCTATCTTTGTCAAACTGTGGCCACAATTATTCAGGCCTGAAGGATTCGTTAGGTACTGTTTCTTGGATCCTTACAATGAAAATAATTATAAGCATGCTTCAGCTTACTTCACATATTTTTGCAAATTACTTACTCGAGGTAGTAATTAGTTTGATTCGAGAAAAAAAAAGAAGATAATTTTCAATATGCTTTTGTCCCGGAGATGAGGTAACGAGGAAGGAGTCAAGTGTTATTAAAAGTACATTAAAATATAATTATTATCAACGAAACACGTTACTTTTTATGCTATACGGTCTGTTGCAAAACAAGTCACTTATAAAACTTACATACAAAAGTAAACCTTATGGCTTTAAAACAAGACCGCTATCATGGTCAAAGTGCATTACCACTATGTCCAATCAACTTTACCCTCAGTCGTTAAGAGCATGTTACTTCCTTTGAAAATGTTTGGAGAATTTTTCATAACGCACAGTAGAGATTTTCTTTCGTGAACTATCAGATGGAACAATTTTGGTTTATGTAGAGTTGTAGTGTTCGAATATCCCATATTAGTGTTTGTGGAGCAAGTGCATCACGTTAATACCTGAGACGTGGTATCGGAACATGATATAGTTAACGTTATGTAAGTCCTTTATGTCTCACGGTGCGCCTCCGTCCATTTCCATGACGTTGCATCTGCCAGCCGCAGGGTTGGGGAGGGGACAAGCTGGTCAGGCGGTAGCGGGAGCGGGGAAGATAAAAAAGCAGAATAATAAGGTTAAAGTTGTGACATCGATAGAAGTAAATAGAAAGTAACAGTAAGTTAAAGTACGCCTTACAATAAAAATATAATTTCAATTATAAAATCTTGGAACGTTTTGATCGGAAAAAATAATCTTTCCTCAGTAGATTAAGAAAGCTACAGACTTTGGTGAGGCTTCATTTAAAATAAAACATAGTTATTTTATCTATAAGAGGGCTCTTTTTTACCAAAGCTATTAGGTAAAGAATCCATTCTTCGGCAGGGAAACCGGAGGGTATTTTAGGGTCACATATAAATTGCCCCGAAACTTGGTGTCGTACGAAAGTCGCAATACTCAAAAGTTTTGTCCTACCTAAGTTTAACGCTGATTGATAAAAGTTCATTACCATCACAACAACCATTAACCACAGGGTGTAGGACAGTGTGAACGGCGAGCAGGAAATCACTTTTTTGTTCAGTAACCGTGACTATCCGTTTCCATGCCATCGCACCTGCGGCGGTCCACAGACTATATAGGAAGGGCCAGATACGTGTTCCAATAATCCCTAAAATCCTAAAATGGGGTGTCGCGATGACGGTTCTTGTTTATTCAGCCGTATCAGATAAACTAGGATCATGATTTTTGAAGAAATTCGAAATATCTGCTAGTCGCAAATTCACAAAAAATCACAATGACAGGACAAGATAAACCATGCTATAAAAAAAAATGGTCAGTGTTTTACGAGCTAGTATGTAGCTTAAGATGTCTTCAATGGTTGCCCAAATTTATTACAGTAACATAAACACTGTATTTTAAAATCTCATAAATTTCCAAATTTCCAGTGTTGCCTTTTAAGCGTAATTAGTTTTGGGTCCTAAAAGTATACGTCTCATTTTTTTATTTCTATCCTTCATAAGGTCTATGGATCGATTCAACATTATTTAAACAACCTCAACCTGTTATAAAAGTTCAGTTCAAATATTTCAAGCCACCAAAATACATGCATCTAGCAAGTAACGCACTAAGGCAGCACCCTCAAATCGTCATCAGAGGAGGTCGTATTCTGAGCTCGGCCATGCAGGCGAGCCGTTCGCGAAACCTATGTACCGTACGTACATAAATCCTTATGTACATGGTACACGGCTATGTAGTCATGTGTGCCCGCTATGTGCAGTTACATGACGATGAAAATTTGTTGGTATATGGGTTCCGTCTTAGATAGTGGGCTTCATTTGTATTTGTTATTGATGTCGTTGTTTTAGTATAGTGATTGATTAATTGAAACGATGGTGAACATAAAATTTTTATTTAGCAGGGTAATAAAACAACATGTTATTTATTCAACACATACGTCAATCAATCTCAAATCAAAATCAAAAGTAAATCATTTTTTAGGAAAAATAGCGAAATCCAGAAGGACATTAAAAATCATGCTTACCAATCATGCTGGGATTACTGATTTGTGTAAAATTGAAGCCCTGAAAAAATGTAGCATCCATCTTAATCTATTATTGTAACTCTACAATTCCATCCCAGTCCTCAATATATGAAACAGAGCAATCTATTTAAGAACAAACTGGCCCAAAATGTAACCGTCTACTCCCATTACTTGTATTAGCGGTCCTATTCCGGTAAGACTTAACACGGAGCCACTTCCGTAACTGAGTCCACTTTAACTAGTTTATTTAAGTTGCGGAACTAAACTAGGGTTATCCGGGTCCGGTTGCAGCTATATTACCCGTATTATAACGCTTTAGAACTATGATTAGGATATTAAAGGAAAGAGATGGTGCTATATGGAAGGATAGTGCTATCTCTTTTTTATCTGACTGCGAAAGTAAGGTTTAGTTCTAGGTTGAGTTAGTGTGTTCCGAGCGATAATCCAGAAAATATAACGATCTAATTTCCCTTCTGGGCGTGTAGCGGGACGCGGGTATAATTCTCTGTCGGGTGGCCACTCAGAAAATGAGCTGAGTCGCGAGTCCGCGCCGCACCCGGGAGGTTAGCGGCCGCACACACAGATGGATAGTTTGACCAACGATAGCTTTTCTGTTGATGGTCTTTTGTTTTATATATGTAGTGGAAACCTGTGTCTCTGTATTAGTGAAAATGGGTAGACTTTTCTATTCTATTTAGGTTTACTATGGGGGTTGCGGTTTTAATCACCAGTAAGACGCTGGCTATAGTCACCCACGTAGATCATCCACTGATATGAAAGGTCTTGTATTTTTTTTATGTAGCTGTACCTTACCTAAAAGTAACGTGTACGCTTTTCACAGCTTCATAAAACATTTTAGTTCTATCTGATCAAAAACAATTTATAAAATGTCTTTCTTTTTGGAAAAATATCTAGTACCATATTCATCATTGACTGTAGCCTTACAATTAAGGTACTCACTTCATAATATTTTCCATCTGCCCATTTGGCTCTGTTAGCTGAAGGCACCAGCAGTGTGTATCACAAGCAAGCGAGGCGGTATTTTAGCTGCGTCGTCACGCGAGCTCTCGCCTTGTGATTGCGGCGAAATAGACCTTAGCTTAATAAGCCTTACCTATCTACCCATATAGACCATACATTGCTGTTGCCTACCCAACTGTACTGTATAAAAATATATTAAACATTTTTGGCTTTGATAGTAATCCGGGATATCCAGGACCTAGCAATTGTTAGAATGGAAGTGCAAATAAAACTCTCAATCGTCTTAAGTTAAGAAAAATATAATAGTTAGGGTAGTTAAGATTATATAAACTTCTAAGAAAGCTTCGAAGCTTCACAGGTATCTACATGTGAAGCTTCGACACACTTTTAGAAAATCAGTTTCGCGAAAAACGACGAAAACTGCAGTCTACCTACACTTAAGTTCTTAGTCGTTTCTCGCGAGAATCAAACACAAAGGCACAGTTGTATTATAATGCTACAGTATCTATGAAACTAGGCCACCATGACAGTTAAAAACTAATCCTATCAGCAAACCGAAAAAACATAAACGTGTTTGCAAAAAAAAACTAAAGTTCCTGTTTGTTCAATATCTCTGATATTTTATACGCAGGTAAAACCAACTGTTTGTGAAGTGGAAATCGCTGTGTATATACGCTATATACGTGTGTATATATAGGGTATGTATATACGTTTATGTGTTACATAAACTGAGCTGGCGACAGCTAGTCGGAGCCGACCGACCAAAATACGGGCACCTGACGCCCGCTCGCAACCCGGCCAGACTGAGGCCTGTGTGGTGAGAGGAGCGGATAATTTTCAGCAATTTTCATATTATTATAGCTCGTTGCTGTTAGGTACGGCTTGTGTAC
Organism: Autographa gamma; assembly: GCA_905146925.1. Classification (NCBI taxonomy): domain Eukaryota; kingdom Metazoa; phylum Arthropoda; class Insecta; order Lepidoptera; family Noctuidae; genus Autographa; species Autographa gamma. The sequence goes on along the minus strand of LR989868.1, from coordinate 2,945,759 downwards.
TTCTTGTAACGACAGTATGACCTTTAAAATATGGCTTTTGGCACTTAGAGCAAGACAAATTTCCTTCCTTATTTGACTACCGTCCCTCACCCCAAAATTTAAAATCATGAAAGAGATCCATCGTTAACTCAAAGAAAAACTCTTGAGAAAACATTTGAAGCTGAAAAGAGCACAGAAATGTTTCTTTAAAGGGAAAAAGAACTAATGAACGTACGAAAAGCAAACATAATGACACAGATTAAGTTCTCCGATATGTTTCTCCCCGCGCCGACTTAATCGTCAACTGGCGAGCGCGAATCTCGCGAGCGCGCGCGAGTTGGCACTTCTCGATTTTGCCTACTTTTTTTGTCGTCAACTCGCGCGTCTATGTAAAGTACAGTCAAATAAAAAGAGATTGAAAACAAAAACTATTAATAATTATTTATTGACCGCGTTAGCTGATTCTGTGAAGTACTGACTTAGATTACGATTTAGAGGGCCGAAATGAAATGGGGTTATAAATATTGACTTATGTATCGAACTTTTGATCTTGTGATTTTTGATTTAATTTAGCATAGTCTGTTTATTTTAACGTTTGCTATAAAAATCATTTATAACAAACCATGATCTGTGATTTTATAGTCTGTGATTAGTTTTATTAGTAGGTCGTCAGTAATAACTTAGCCAATTGATGAATCTACTTATTGATAGTGTTTAGCGTTTTTTGTAAAAAACATTTACAACCATATCTGATCTGTGATTTTATAGTTTCTAAGACTCTTTCTATGGTTCCTAAGATTGATTTTATTAGTGAGCAATAATAAGTCAGTTTGTTGTCAATTACTATGTTTAGCTTTACTATTTTATACTTACCAATATTCAGTACGGTTTAAATTATTTATATTATGAGATTTATCGAAAATCTCCTCACATATAATTTTGTATACGAGTATGTGAGGGGAGTGTTTTCGTTGTTTCTATTTTATTTACTTAGTTTTTTACAATTTACATACTAGATAATAAGATAATAAGCCAAATTCTCAAATCAATGTGATATTGTTGATAATTAGTAAGGGAAATACTACTAATAATTTATATTTTGTCCTGTTGATTTATAATAAACTGATTTCAAAACGATGTATATTTTGTTTTATTTTAAAAATCAAATTTCATAAAGTTTCTTATACATTTATAGTAGGTAAGTACCTAACAAAATTAAATTTGTTATAACGTTTTTGTAGCTGACTATACATTAAAACATCAAATTATATAGACGCGCGAGTTGACGACAAAAAAAGTAGGCAAAATCGAAAAGTGCCAACTCGCGCGCGCTCGCGAGATTCGCGCTCGCCAGTTGACGATTAAGTCCCCGCGCCACTCATCACCGTACCCCCGCTGTAATTTCGCCACGAGCAAGCACAAAGCCTGCCCGCTGCGGTCGGTCGTCTTACCATCGTGCGCGATTGTACCCGCCATACTTATGTACACTTATGTACAGTGTTTATCGCGTGTTGACACTACGACTGAAGGCCGAACGATCCTTCACGCCTTTTGACCAAAACGAAGCAAGCAGAGCGTGTAGTTCGAACTGTCAAGCTATTTTTGGTAGACCTAAATATTTCAGCAATAAGGTCGATATTTCTATGAACCATTTTCGAGTATGTATGTATTTTCATCAGAATTTGTAATTTTAATACAGTTATATAGAAAGTTGGTAACATCGTGGTTGTTGCTAGGCTCTTTGTGATTAAGAGTTAGACGCTGCGGATGCGCTGCGGACGTTGCAGTCCGTGTGGACTTTCGATTTTGTTCTGTAATTGGACCTGACTTGATTTGACAACGTGCAGAAGCTCAATTAACAATATATTATGTACTAAAAGTCGTGTTCTATGTTAACCTGCTAAAGGCATAGTATAAAACAATACTTATTTCACAGAATTGCCATGTTCGTCTTGCGGTCACGAATGCAACTGTTGTGCCTTTTTGTTTCATGTCGCTAAAAGTATTTTTTTTTACACAGCTGCCATAAAATATTAAAAATCAATATTTTTTATAACTCCTTAGTAGATTGCATAAAAAATATGATCCTAAATATATAATAACAAACACATAAATTGACGACGCAGGTATGTTTTCAAATCAATTGAAATATCGAATACTCAACATTCAAATAATCAGAACACACCCACAATCGAGTAGCTATAAAGGTATATCGGTACATACCTTAGATTCCCTGAAATCGGGAATATTTCTGCGAATGAGTCGCGTTCAGCTTAAACAGTGCGGTAAGGCTTTGACGGTGCCTGCTAATCCTACAGGCGACGTACGGTCATCCCGACATGCGACGTATTTAGTATTCAGATGTTTGCCTCTTTGACTTTGTAGCAGTGATGTGGACGCAAAGCTTTGCCGAATACGGGTCCTTATGATATGATCAGTAGTGGTGATACTTATTTTGGTTAATGAAGGTAGGGGAGTAGTTTTCATTTATGTCTAAGAATATTTTGTACCTAAAATTATTGGCAGAAAAAGGCTCTCATTATCGAGTACATACAAGTAAGTTTAAATTAGTAAATACTAGCTGTGTCCCTCGGTTTCACCCGCGTGAATGAGAATTCACACACTATCTTTATAAATTATAGCCTATGTGTTATTCCGATGTATAAGCTACATTATTATAAAGTTTCATTGAAATCCATTCAGTAGTTTTTGCGTGAAAGAGTAACAAACATCCACACATCCATTCTCACAAACTTTTATAATATTAGTATAACATTTATAATATTAGTATAATAAATAAATATAAAGGATAGTTCAGGATAAAATAAAAATAAAAAATATGTCAGGAGAATAAAGAAAAACAAAACTAAAGATCTGCTAAAGAATTTCATGAAATGAATGGGTCTGACAATATCTAGATACAATACATACACCTACTCCTATAGTTACTGTGGGACCTCACTAACTTTTACAAACATACAAGTAGCCTAAAAACCAATTAAAACATAATATTCTACAAGTACCAGTCGCTTCTTGACAATGGGCGACTCCCATTTCTTTATTAAACGCCAATGCCTAAATTCTTCTTATGATTACGGTCTGGAACTTAGATCATAGAAGTAAGGTCAGACTAATAATGGCATACTGAGAAGAAACCGGGTGATAATGCTAAGTAGTACTTATTAAGTTTTTGATCATTCGTTGACTTTCTCTGAAATGATGCAGACAGTAACCTGAAGATACAGGCAGGTATACATAAACATACATGCTTTTTTCACGTTATTTCACTTCGTAAATGATCAATACGCCGCATCAAGCTACTAACTACGGGCCTTTGACGGGCCTTTTGGTCTAGTGGTTAGAGACCCTGACTGCTATACCGGAGGTCGTGGGTTCGATTCCCACCCGGCACAAATGTTTGTGTGATGAGCACGATCATTTATTCGGTGTCTGGGTGTAATTTATCTATAATATGTATTTATTTAGAAATATATAAGTATGTTTATCAGTTGTCTGGTTACCATAACACAAGCTCTGCTTAGCTTGGGATCAGACAACCGTGTGAGAGATGTCCCGGAATATTATTATATTATATTATATTATTATTAACTACGGAACTTAGTTCTCGTTCCTGTAAACTTTCCAAATAATAAAAGTACTATATGTTATTCGAGTTCCAGGCCTATTTTTTATCCCGGTTCCTTTAAATAGTGTTGGTAATAAGCAACAGTAAATATCAATTTCTTTAACTTTTTGACGACCTCCGTGGTCGAGTGTCTTACGCACTGAGGTCCCCGGGTCGAATCCCGGTCGGGTCAATGTAGAAACCAACTTTTGTACATTGTAAATTGTCCCGAGTCTGGGTGTTTGCGGTACCTTCGTTGTTTCTGAATATCATAACATATTATAAGTGCTTTAGCTTTTTACTTTGGGTTCAGAATTGACGTGATTTTGTTCGCATATAACATAAAAAAAAATCTTGAACTTTTACATTCCTGGTAATAATAGTGGCATTAAAACCTGACGTTTAATTGCTTCGCCTTATCCACTTTAGTTCCATGATCTGAGGAGCAGTCGTAGAGTTTCCAGGCAGGCGTGAACTAGGTTGAGATGTCTGGCGGACGGATTTATGATTGGGCCGTGATTATTGTGCTCTACAATTACTTGACGAGCTTTTTCGATTAATATGAACTTAGCTTGTTAGGCCGAGAAAAGAATCCTTGCGTATGTTGGTAGTTATACATCTTGATAGTCAATCGAACGGGGGCTCTAGGTCTATTTCCAAAATATTAATGTAAACTAGCGCTTACGATCGTCCTTTGTTACCGCTGTTGTGAATACGTTAATTGCTCCAAAGTAAGTTCAGCAATTTAAATTTTCTTACTATCGACGGCCCAGAGTGTTGCACACTTTTTATAAATCTAGTTAAATCTAAAGAAATCAGGAAAATGAGAAAAAGTTTAACATTCTTTGACATAATAATATATTCAGAGGTTTTCAAAAATTATGTTTTACTTTTTGAGTATTTCACGCGACGTCTTCCCAAAATACAAAAGTATATCTTTAATTCGAATCGGTTATGGTAAGTAAATTTAAATTTTAAGGAAATTTTTCACCCATAATAAAGTTTAACCTGAAAACCTACAGTTTCCACACGGTAAGCCATTTCATATTTACAGTGCATTTACCTTCTATTGTAAAATAAAATGCATCATCGCATCGTAATAGGTTTCTATATTCTTACAGGGAGCTATGGTGCACATCCTTAAGCCATTTCACAATAGCCAAGACACGCCGCTTTAACTATGCCTTAAATTGTGTAATAGGGTATGCTATAGTGAACTGTGACGTCACCGTTTCGTACATTCAGCCAATATGGCGGCCACGTGCGCTAAGTTCTTTATGCTCATTTCCTGTGAAGAATTTTCTTATTTCAAGTTTTTAAATTAATGCGTCGTTGGTATGTTCAGTTAGAGTATGCAATTATATGGATGTCGATGGAGTTTTAAGTTGTGTTTTGACCTAAGTGGTTTTGATTCTTGGTAATGTGGTTCCCTGTAAATAATAATAAAGCGTAGCATCTACAAGAATAAATCAAAAGACAACATAATAGCTAGTAAAAGTAGTAGTAATATAAGCAAATGCAGTTATGCCCACTTGCTGGTTTTTCTCCAAATATTTACATTTTAGACACATTTCAAATATGCAAAGGTTTTCTAAACTTTTTGAATTTATTGCATTAGTCTCAATCATACTACTACCCAACACTGCTACGTTAGCAAACATTTTTAATGTGTCAAGAACTCCATAATCGAGTGTTTCGAACTACATAAAGTCCAACAGTTTACGGCGCCGTGACTTATGCAAAACGTTGCGTATTTATCAACGTTCAGCTTAATGTGGCGGCCATTTGTCATGTCCGCGCGGATCTGCGACATTACGCCGCGCCGCCTCGCTGGCCACGGGTTTTTAAACGCCTATTTGCGATACTTTTGATATTAATTGCCTTGATGTAGTTATGTATATGATAGAGAGTCCATAGGCTAGACTAGCGTGGAAGTCGAATTTGTTAAATGGGCTCGGCATTGCTATGTGAAGTCGCGTAAAGAACCATCTGCTTGACTAAGCTTTTTCTAAACTACACTCTGGACAGTTTGAAATCACCTTTTAGTTAAGTGATTTTGAATTGCTCAAATGTATGGAAAAAAGGTTAAAAAAAAAGTCTTGACAGTGGATGTTGCTCGTTCTACCTTTATATTTTAACTAATTATTTGAGTTCCGACCTACGCAATATGAGCTCACTGTGTCTTGATGTCTTGCAGCGCTGCTCTTGGGTTTGGCCTTGAGTTTATGTATTATTGGGACCAAGTAGGTATAGGTAGATGGCTGGAAGATATCACCTACTTGGGACCCAATAATACATAAACTCAAGGCCAAACCCAAGACCCGTGACCATGATACCTGCAAAGGTGTCGAAACGTCGGCACCTAAAATATAAATACAAACCGCGAAAAAATCCGTCAAAAGTAGTTTTATTTCAAAAAAACTATGGATAATTATAGCGACTTCTATCGTCGCTAACTCAGTAAAACAGTATCTCATTTTGTATATCGTCTTAATTTTAATGTTCCTAAGCATCCTTATAAGTAATTACAATTGTATTTCCTCTTCAAGTTATTGTTATTAAGACTACTGCTTTTAATTTTCATTATCCTGAAATATTAAACAATTCCCGTCGCATTCTTCTTTGGGTCTAAGAAGTTTCTCCATAGAGTAACAAACGGCGAATGTTCCTCACAGTTATTCAGCTGCCGGCCCGAACGCCGCGTTATATCTGAAACTGGTAATGACGTTATTCAGTCGAGACGCTCCAAAGAACATCTAAAGAAGTCCTATTTCATTCTCAGTTCAACGGGTTTTGTTTGGAAATAATAATATGCTTCTTATGGTTTTTGATGGCATAGAGTCTGCCAATTTCAATAACATATCCATGGATCATTTTTACGGTAAAAGATTGGAATTTGACGTAATTTGTATGACGCTTAATACTCTAGTAGGGACAACTCTCTACAGATATTTTACTGACTGTTAGTCTGGCGATAGAATAAGACGTCTAGGTATTTTTACAGAAAATGGATGATAGTAGATGGACGATTTTGGATCTTATCTAGCTGCAATAGGTATTAAAGTCGTGTTACCATAGGCTTAGCCTCCGATAGGCATCCTGGTTTAGAAATTCGTCTCTATTGTTAAAAATTGGTCACTCAACAGGTTGGCAACAGGATTGACTGACAAGACACTCTTGTTTCATAGAGGTGTTTTGTGTTCTTTTTGAGTTGTAGACTGTATAAATTGACTCGGGACATTTTCGTACCTAACAATGGTCTGACAATTTAGCAGGTTTTGCAGGAAGCTACATAAAACAAATATTGGATTGCTTGCTTTGGAAGAAGCGTGAAGACTCAGAAGTGAGATCTTAAATTCTTTACAAATTATAATCCAAAATTTTGGGCTTTCAAGTCTAATATGGACGAATTTGGTACTGAACCAGATGGTGTACTAATATCAACAATGGTACTTACTATCTAAAGTCTGGAAATAATGATGCTTTATTTACATCGATTTTGAGTTATTTATTTCAACGTCTTAACCACTGTTTTAGTTTTTTTTAAGTAAACTATAATTAAATTAATGTCAGTTATGCGGGAAACACGTGGCCATATACCGCAAAAGACTTACAGGTTTAGAGGACGGAGAGAAAGGCCTTTGCTCAGCAGTGGGAACTTTTTCTTCTTCTTCTTTTCGAGTTGATGGCAAACTAATTTATTTAAATTTAAATACGCTGCGCCCAGTAATTGACCACATTAATTGCAGCTTCATGGGCCACTGGGATCTGATAACTACAAAAGATTGAAAATTATGATCCTCTATAATTATTTTGTGTTCTTTTGTTTTCGGAGTAAATTGCGCGAGTGGACCTACTGTTTCCCTTCTCACGTTGCATGCGGGCGGTATCGCCGCACTAGCTTCTGTTCAGTGGCGGTCGTTTGAGATCGCGCGTTTACGAGCTCGCCCGGACGATGCGCCCGCTTTATTGTGCTGACTGTACTACGTGACGTCATGGACACGAGTCGCTATCGCTTTGACCCGGATACTGTATCCTGAAGGAATTAGGAGTTAAGTATCTTGGAATGGATCAGATTAGGATCCAGTTTAAAATGCTGTGTTTTTGGTCTGTAATAAGTTGGATCCAGATTAATTGGGTGGAATCAAGACCTAACTATTGTAGTATTTTTAATTTTTGCTTAGTTGAAGGATTACATTTAGGTGCTTAGTCCAAAATATACATATGACGTTTATGTAATTTCACAACTGTCAATTCTTCATTTACCAAGGATCTGAAAAAGTTGAATTAAATATCCTAAAGCGATTGTACTAACAGTATTAAGAAACAGTTGCCATCAACACGTAATAAGGTGTCGTGAGCAGGTGAGGCTCCGCTGTTTACGACGCCGCGCTAACGAGTACACTCATGATAATAAACCGGCTGTAAATAAAGTCATCCACGAGGTGAATACTGTCATACTGCGTGACGACCTTCTCAAACAGGTCACGTTGGCAGGAACAGCTTTTAAATTCTAAAGTTTGGTCAGAATTGTGATCAGTTGATTTCGAGGTGATATTGTGTCAATGGTTATTCGTTTGGTCTTTATACGCTGTCAAAGGCACCTAACGAAGAGGTTCATTAGTGATTTTATGAATGTCTCATTTTTTAACTCGAACCATCATTTTACGCAAACTTCATAAGTATTATCAAAAAATAAGAATTTAATTTAATTTCAATGATTTAATGCTAAAACTGCATCCGTATTTAAATATCCGTGAACTCAATTTGGTTCAATTATGAATATGGACAGTTCCAGATATTTTCATTGAGAAAAAAGTAATCTTTAGAAGTATTGCTATAAATATCTAGCACAGGTATTCCTTTAGTAACGAAACGTGAAAAAGGAAGGTATAGAGAAATTCCTGTAAATTATCGGACTCCTAGGATCTTTCTGTCACGTCAGCCATTCACGGAAAGATGGAGGATGTCTTTGTTGCTATACCATCAATGACGTCACACCCTGTGGAGCTATAGCTGTGTATGTAGCGATAGCTGTATATGTGGTTTGGCATACATAGGGCACAATCATCAAAGAAGTACTGATCGGTAAATAATGATCATGCATTTTGATGCATGTAATCAATGGCTCATCTCAAAATTCGTTTGTTAAGGGGCTCATTAAGTGCGTGCGCTCGTTAAAAGGCGAATTTATATGCATTGATTTGCAGTGATTCTCTTTTTGACCGACTTCAACAAGTGGATTTTGTATCATCGTTGCGCGTTATCCTTAGTAATTGTGGATTAATTTCAAAACATATTTGTGTCATCGATAAGGTTTCTTTTCTCTCTTTCCACCTCAGAGGTGATTCCATATAAATATGATTGAAATTGCAACTTTTTACACTTATATGTAATCTACAATGTTCCGTACGTTTTAAAAGGAAGTTTACCTGGAATTCAGGACATGTGATTAAGGATTATTTTCTACGTGGAACAAAATATGTTTCTAGTAGAATATGTGTAAAATTCACTATTCTACGAACACTAATACTAGTAGCTAGAACGGCTTACTAATATTCCGCGCTTACTCGTGCGGTACATATCTGGGTGGAGTTTTTTCCACGTACAGAGGGGGATGGGTGTTCGGTTCTCGGTCTTTTTGCGTTTCTTCCTGGTACGATGCAAATCCCCCGTCGTGTGCCCGTCGAATGGGAATTGTGAATTTTCGCTAATGTCCGCTCCAATGCTGTTTAAGGTATCGACTTGTGAGATGAACGAGCTTATTTTGGACTCGAATTTGTGGAGACTGGTGACATGATTAACTTTGAATGATTAGAAGAGAGGATTTTGGGATCAAAGCTCGAAAATCCGAGGACTTTGACTGATGTAGTGTCGTGTGATTTTAAGTCTGTAGTGGTAAAATAATTTTCACCTAAATCCTAAGTAGCTTATTTTAATGAAAGATCAGTAATTTTGACCTACCCTAACATTTTAAGTATAACATTGACTGTATTACTTCGTAGAATTTATTTATATAATTCACAGAAATATTCAACACAAGACTAACTCCACTTTATAATATTTTCTGAACTTCCTCGTAACTAACCGAGCGCGTCTTTTTGATTCGATTCTACACCTACAATTTAACAACAAAAGATTTCGAGCTTCCTGGGGGATCGGGGTCCCCTTGTGTGATGACGTCACCGTGTTTACGCGTTGCCCATCGCACGAGCGCCACGTGATACCCGGAGCACGTTCCGTCATTACCGGGCACCGGGCCGGCGAGCCTCGTAAATCAATATCGACGGACCCTTATTAATTAGTGCGTTCGCGAGGCCCCCTCCGCCCCGCGCCCCCCTCGCCTTCCGTCTTCCGGCTGCGATGAGAGTTTTTAATTATCCCAACGGGAGCAGCCGTCCGTGTTGACACCTCGCTGAGTCTGATGAGACTTAATTTCCACGATGTGCCCTTTGATGACGTCACCTTTACCACGATCCTGGAAGATTAAAGACGGGCATTGAGTTATCCACTATCCGAGTTTTTCAGATATCATTAAAGTGGCACGAAAATGCGCGTCCATCGCGTTGTGTACCAGTAGAAACTTAACAAAGCTTTTAGAAGTTTTTCATGTAATTGCGCATTAGTTATCCTAACGGGTAAGCAGAAGTGTGTCACCGGACAAGCGCATAGTGTACACGAACAAGTTGCACAACTTTAAGATAGTGTTTTAAAATAGCGCCACGGTTAAAAGTCCACTATTTACACTGCAATATATAAATCTGCGCGTTACAACATTGTGTCTGAAACCATACGAGGTTAAAAAGGATACCAAGATAATATTGACGTCGCCAAAAAGCAGGCGGTGCGTCAAGTTTGATATGCAGATGGAAGGGAGTTTGTGTGATGCTGAATTGTATCATTGCAAATGATCTTGAAGGACTTCTCTGTGGGTCAATCCATTGTTATACATCAAGATCGTTGTAAACCCTAGTAACCGTTACGTTGACGTTCATGCGACCTTTAAGAAATCCTCTGTTCTGTTCGCTCCGACTGGATTGCTCGTAAAATCCAATGTCCAGTTATACTGAGGTTATATCCACCCATTCGAGACGCAGTGTTCCATCGCAGCGGCGTTAGGGATGCCCCATAGCTGCAACGGAAAATGTGGGCCAATTGAAACTCTAACTCGCGTCTCGGAACTGGAATGCTGATTCCCTCTTGGAAGCGATAAAGAAAGGAAAGTCTGTAGAGAGTTGTATGTTGTATGTGTATCTATGTGGCTGCGTCATCAAGAAAAGATTATCGGCCGATGTTGTAAATCGGAGGCTGAGCACGGAGCCCGGAAGGCGGAGCGCAGTCCCCGCGGGCGACGGCGGCGTCCGGCGCGCCGTCAATTAGACGGGAGGGCGAGGCCGGGGGTGGCGCGGGTGGCCAGACCAGAGGGGGAGGGGGGCGAGCGCGAGACGCCGCGCTGCCCACCAGATACGTGCCACGTTAGCTATATGCCCGGAAATTCGAGCCTATATACCGAGCACATAGCGCGTCCGCCTTGGGCACCGTAATTAATAGCAAGAGGCCGAATCCGCTCCACCGTCCTAATCTTCAACCCTAATTATTATTCAGGGAGTTTTTCTCGGAGCTTGTTTATGCTGCCGGCGGAAGACGCCGTGAGATGAAAGGAATTGTTCGACGCCTTTATGTTCCCTGTCGTTTTATGTCGGATTTTTCGGTGAATCGTTAATGTAAATTGGCGAGGGGGTCCCTCATTATCAAATCACCAGCGACTGTTGAGGGGTAGGTTTTAAGTAAATTGTGTAATGCCGAACACTCTTGTTATGAATGTCAAATAAAATGGGAATGCGCAGCGTTGGTATTGTAAAAGTTGTTCGGTTCGGGAAGTGGGTCAAAGTTGCGGGTAGGAAATATGTATGCAAGTGGGTCTGTCTGGCACCGCGACTGGCTCGTCTGGCGGGACTGTCTGCGCTCCGACGCGCGCTGAATTCATTATATTAATTGGTGTTTTCGGAACATTTTTATTACTCTGCGCTTAATTTGATTTATAGTCACACTTTATAGGATTTGAAGATTAATTTGTCGGAAGGGCCCTTATCGACGGCTTTATTAAAAATGTGTTAGCGGCAATTTCGTGATTTATTTGGGAAATTAAGGATCGATTATAATTAATGGCGTTGTTAGCGATAGCCAGGTACCATAGATTTTAAGTATTTTGTAATAGATTTCCTTTATACTAAGCAGTACGCATAAATGTTTTCCCCAAACATACATGCCAATGCTTGTGTTTATCCGAGTGTCTTATAGCGTCCGAGCCACAAACCTTATTACCTGTGTCAACACTAAAAACCAACTAATGTGAAGCAGTTTGCACCTCCCACAGCATCTTAAATCACTAACACTAGTGGCCGGTATACGCCAACAAGGTATCACAAACTACCGCTACGGCTGCCCAACTACCTGTGCGTACTTAAATCTGAATACAAATGAAGACATTAAGGGAGTCGCGGTATTCCTCGTTACCGGTCGCGGAATTAGTTGAGAGATACTGAATACGGCATAGATGTGGCGTGGCCACATGAGCGTACTTCTCCCATCGATAAATGAAGCGATTGCTAACTGCAAAGAAATTAAGTTTACAGAAATCTTGATAAAAATGATCAGAAATTCTGATTTAAACAATACTTTTGCTTTGGTACCTTTTGTTAACCCGCTGTCTACAAACATCACGCTTGGAAACGCTCTATGATAATTGTGTCCAGACTATATAGATTTTGAAGAATTTTTTTATTTTCTGACTCTAAGAATAACCTAAAATAAGAAGTTTCACTACCAATTTTAATGACATAAAACTGGATAGTGTACAAGAGATAGAATTTTGAGTTAGGTATGCTCCTTGCGTAGATTTCCTTCTCTAGATAAGCAACAATTACTTGATATTCTATTGAAATTGACAGTAAATAACACTAGTTTCTTAGAAGATACCACGAACTACTAATTTCTATTGATAGAAAGGTCAAAGGTGGCCAGGTGACCTATAAGACTCCTACGCAGGATTCACGCTCTAATTCCTGTTATATTTTCCGCGTAAATACAGGTTACTGATAATAGGTATATCTACAGGTATTTTTGTAAGGAATCGAGGTCGTTTTTATCCCTCGCTGTTCAGAAAGGAAAATTCTGTGTTTCTTAGATCTAGACTTAATTTAGGAGGTTGTTGTTTTACGGATAAAAGTGTTTCGGAGAGTTTCGATAGGTATAGAACTAGTTCATATGAAATAATCGACGACGAGGCTTTCTCAATAAGGGCTCCTGTTTAAATGAAACCTCCTTTTTTGTCTTCGTTGCGGTTGGGTAAACCCAGAAATTACTGTAAGATTATGCAGGTCGAACACATTCAAACTATTTCGAGACTGCTTTCCTTATGGCTTTCTTTTAAGTTATGGAGTATGAAGCCGATCAGTTCTAGTAGATGTTATATCTGTGTTACGAGTAAGTCCGGTGTCCAAGGAAACATTATCGTTATTTATGCGGGTACCTTACAAGCTGCTCGATTTGATTTGGGGTTAAAATTTCAACAGACATCCTACCCGCCTCACCCCTTAATATGGGCTTAAGGAGCAAACACTATTTATAATTACAACTGATAAGTACTATCTATTTGAAGTTATAATTAAGATATTTTGACCCAAGCACAAGCTTTTCTTTAGATGTATGATAAGAACTTACATAAACCAAAACACCTAAATACAAAACAATTATTTTAATTGTCTTGTCTGTCTTTTGTGTGCATTTGCAGCAATGATATTCTAATAAACAGATATGTTATAAGCGTGCAATCGTGAAGACTCGAAAACGTCCTAATTGGGACGTATTGCCATTAACAACAACACTATTTGTCTCTTTTTTTCTTATGGGTTTTATCGCGCTATCTCTTTTGCTCTGCCGCTGCTGCGCGGAACACTTTTTTCGATTGTTTTGTATGCGTATAACATATCTGTTTATTAAAATATCATTGATTTGCAGACAAAGAACAACCAAATTATGTCATGTTAAGAATATAAAAAAATGTGTAAAGTCTCATTCTGAAATATAATATGCGTTCACAATGATTTTCACATAACACATATTATAGCGCTTTTTAAATCGACAAGTAATTTTACATTAGGCCAATTTTGGTGGGCTCATGTGTTCCAACCTTAAACGATATTAAACAATGTATTAAAATATATGCTGAATTTAAGCTAGGCAGCACACACCGCAGGGAGCTAGGACGGACGTTGAAAAGGGATGACCGCTGTATGACTTACTAAGGTCCAAAATGTCAAGTGGACGCGACCCTAGATAAAGTTCTGATGAAATATATTCGCAACTTATAACTAATATTATATTACAAAGAATGACGCAGTTTTCTGTTCAAATTGTTAGGTGAAATAATGTGTGTGAGGTTATTACTACATGTCGTTTAAGAAACATAGTATGAGGTCATTCTAGAGTAGTGTTTTCAGTATATGATATAGGTTTGATCCTTAACTATTTGTCAGAGCTGTGCTATTGACAATTAGAACTAAAGTACTTTAAAAGACCCTACTTCAGAACTTGCTACAGTTGATTCACCTGGTCCAAAAACGTCTGCCCCAAAGTAAAGCTGACTTTAATTTGATGCTTACATTACTATTATTAAGTTGAAGGCATTGCAAGAAGATTTTAATTCACTAAAATCAATAATCCATAACGCACTAATGTCTTAACATAACGAGAGCCGTTACAAACTTCGGGGTTCCTTATTATTGGAAGCAGTTATTCATATGCGGAGCCCTTCAGTAAGCGTCGCGAGGGTGGCACCCTTCGCGGTAGAAAACTGGACGTTGCATCGGCCCTTTTGGGGACCTCTCTTTGAAAAAAACCTCGATCTGCTTGCGACAGTTCATTTATAAGACTGGGGAGCGATGAAGACTCTTTTTGATGTAATGCATACAAACAAGTCTTACCTACGAGTTTCTTTCCACAGTAAATATATTTTACTAAGCAAATATGAAAAGTATAGAGTAGCATTCCAGCAGTGGGATCTACAATAGGAAAAAATATTAAAAGCGTACCTGACCATTTCCACTTTTGTTTTCATAATGATTATATAGTTATTTATTACATTGCTCTTATGCGTTGTATGCAAAATATTTTTTCAAAGATTGTGGGCTTAAAAGGCTCACTTAATTTTTCATCGTCTTTGGTTAATTTTTACCGGCTAGTATATACGAGCAATCTGTCTTAACCAATTGTTACTGTTTGGCAGTAACATCATCTTAAATCAAGGCAATAAGGTTTATTTTGCTAATCCTTTTGTTATCAATAACGTGTGGTCAGCCATACCCCTGAAACTCATTGCAGGCTCTTCCTCAATGCACTACAATGTTATCATGCAGTTTCATGTGTTCTTAGCTATAAGTATCCATTTCGTTTTATAATACCCATTACATGCACTCATGCGCAATACTTTAACGTAAACAAGGCCACTAAAGAGAATCGCTGCATCGACCTGAAATAACTATCGTTTTTAGAAAATATGAAAATTGTTTTGTTGTGTTAACATTCTCATATAAGTATTTGAAGAGATTTCTACTAGAGTTTCCTTAGCAACCTAATGTAATAGATGATGATTTAGATATTGATCAACAGAAAAGTAATCTTTGACTAGCATGATATGTGGTTGTGTTATGTTTGTCATATGTTCGTGGTTATCAATAACTTTAAAAGCTCTAAACACAATATTAATCATATCACAGTAGGTATCTTTTCTGCCTATCATATACTCCCAACTGTCTCACCTCTCTCATACATCTGAATACCCATAACTTGCTATTTTCTGACCTCCTATATGACCTCTTCATTGACAAATTTTCTGAAATTAAATGACCCCTATGTTCCGTACATATCTGCTCACAATTAAAAAGAACATCAAAACAAGTTGTCTCATAATATGTTGTCTAATCTGCATCGCTTCCCGCGCCCACTAGGACCTCGCTTGGATCCCTAAACGCATTATGTGTGAGACCCTAACTAATTAGTTTACTTGCCACAAACTCTTGCCTCCCAAAACTTGACCAACCAAACAAACCTGTCTGTCTGAGATTAACCTTAATTATTTCGAAGATGTAACAGATTAAAAAAGTTTAGATAAAATCTGATCTTAGTTATTTTGCGCTTTCAGGAAAAGATGGCCGAAACAATATATCGTATTTTAGACAATACTATTACATTGAGCTTACTTAATGCAGTTACAAAACTTGAAACATAGAAACCAACTAGCTAGATGGTCATTTAACACATATCATCACGCCTGTATCCCAAAGGGGTAGGCAGAGGTGTACCATTATACACCCACAGTTCGCCGATATGTTTAGGTCCCATGTAATAGGGGGCGAGCCTATTGCCTACTGCTACAGAGAAATTCATAGAAAAACCCAATAACACCTTGGTCAACTCGGGAGTCGAACCCAAAACCTCCAGCGTAGCAGTCGCGCTTAGCTTGGTATGGTCATTTAATAGTTCTCTTATTAAAGATCTGTAAACTATGCTACGGTTTTTAGTAACTGACGCGTAACTTAATAATGGTTGTGAATGAATATCAAAACTGATCATAGAGAACTCTATGAAATATGAACGTATTTAGAAAGAAATTACTATGGTTATCAGTTGGCTGGTTACCATTGTACAAAATCTACCTAGTTCAGATGGCCAATCTGAGTTTTTCCAAGTTATTTTATTATTATACGCTATTACCTATAAGTACTGACTGACTTTTGGCTATTCATAATTGTTTAATTTTGTACGTGTAGTTCTATAACTGTTTTCGGGATACAATTATTTTCCTACTGACGGTTTTTAATCGTTCTGTTTTTCATCAGACCCCATCCTTTATAATCCATAGCTCTTTCATATAGATAAAATTAGGTGATATCCGCCAAGTCTTTTCGCATTTCAGCGCATTGAGCGGCAGACAGCGGCTTGGCATCAGACGCGGGTGGACCTAAAAGGCGTACCCTTATTTACTGGCAGGTATATAAGCGGCATGTACTTGGGAGCTGAACCCAGAGACGCGGCTAGAGCTGGGATACTAATGTATCGATAATTAATGATCATTAATTCCAATTAATTATACTGTAGTTCATAAGATTTATAATTTACCTGTTAATAATATTTTGGACGTTAAGATGTGAATTCTTGATACTCGTCAGTGATATAACCATGTGGCCGGACAATTGATTCAAGTAGGAATACATTTATAAAAATGAGAAAATGCAAAAAAGCTTAGTAAGTAGAATGGTTGGTTCATATTTTTGCATGAATCCAATAAGGCGGCTATTAAACAGCTACTGAAAACCAAGCAAAGCACGGTAGTACAAGCATGTTTTCATTTCAATTTTTGAACAGTATTATCTTATAAATGTATCGACAGCACCCCCGCACTAGCAGCGTCGTCGGCGAGTGTGCGCGTCGATAAATTCCGAACGCGTTGTCAATCGGCCGCGGCAGCGCTCAGGAATTAACAGCGCTGCGCTGTCAAGGCGGCCGCGTCTCCCCGCGACCCATACCTCACGGGTAGGGCTGTGCTGCCTTCCAATATTCTTTTAGAAAATAATTCTTTTCGTAGTACATGGTAGTACTTGATTATAAATGTTACAAATACAGATTGTCTTTTTTCATGACGTGATTCTCTGGTTGGTTTTGAAATAAATTGGGTTATGTTTTTCACTGTCATCTGGTAAGAATTTTTTTTATTAATTATTTCAATCTCCAAATAAACTTTTGTGGTCGATCCTTAGTGATTTTGAAGTATGATCACATTAGTTGACATAAAGTTTTACAAAGTGCTACAAATTAGGATGAGCTTTCAATAACAATAAAGTCCTTGCATTTCTATTAATTCATATTTTTAATAACTAGCTGGATTATTTATCTCAAATTACTAGACTACAACTGAGCATATAAAAAACTACAAGTAGTTATCTTTTTGTAGAGACACCGTATGTAACCGCGTAGAGCCGCGACCCGCATAGAGATAGGGCTGTGCTATTTAAATAACTGTTCAACTATCCTGAATTAGGAAAAAAATATGCATTCTCTTTTGCATAACAATCTTATCTATTTAACAATTCATGGACGAAAAAATAGTAGATACATGTAAACTAATGCTTAGTTTACATGTACCGTTTATCTTGAAAGATATCTCCGAGTGTATCTACTGAGTTCTACACAAAGGACAATGGCAGGTCTCCATACTAAGAATTGTCTGGGATCAAATTGAAGCGTCCCTTAATGAAAAATATGTTAAAAGATTTGGCGTTAGTTCTAGAATCTATAAATGAGACTATTTTCATTTGGGAAAGCCGGAAAAAAAAGATTTCGGTGTTAGAATTTTATTATTTAGGTTATGAATTAACGTCAATGTCAATTAGCTATATCTATAAAACATAACGCAGATCGAAATTATGTCCTTAAGAAATGATAATGTGGTGTGGTCTAAGTGAGAATAAGAGTATTTACGGATAAATGGGAAAAACCTAAATAAATTCTAACACTCGATGTAGAGTAGTACTCAATTTAAACTTTTAAACTATTGCGCTGCATATTAGAGAACGAAACGTCAAGCCCTTAAGGTATTTACGCATGTACGCGCTAATCCCCGTTCTATAATATTACTATAGTACTCAATTATTGAATGTTTAAGAAAGCTGAGCGCGTATTAAAAAAATGCACTTGCCGCGTAAACAATAGAACTATGTTAGGGCAAATAAAAAACATATTTTGTTTAAAACAATTATTTATTTCATTCTTCATCTCATTATCATCATTACACATAAAATGCGCGTGCGACGATGATCTCTATCGTAATCTTCCATAGTTATTGTTATGGGTTTACAACAAAAATCCAATTCACTATATAGGCACAATCGAAGCAAAGTAAGATTAGCTTATGCTCACGCAAAAGCAATATCGTAGTCCTAAGGGCACGCACTAGTCACACAAGGCAGTATCAGTCCATAAACAGTCCAGGTAGGGCAAAAATAAATAGAAAGCCAAATATAATCATAAAACACAACCGACATAGTAAACACGGAAGGATTTTGTAGCATAGAAAAATATAATGGAGGGTAGTTCTGTAGCGTCTTCACTTCACAGACAACCACAGATAACATTCACTGTCCAAAACAAAAGTAGTGCTGCACTTTTGGATTCGTTTTTCTTGAGAATCGATACGACACTGAAACGATCCTCTGATATTTTGATCCATTATTAATTGGATTTAAAAGTAGGAGCATTTCTTCAAACATATCATTGATTAAAGACGAAAGAATAGATAATTCTAATATTATGTTAAAAACAAAACGAACTCTACACGGGTCGATCGATCGGTCGATTATATCGATCATTCGTTTGATTATACAGCGTCACACCACTATTTTAATGGTAAAATGTCGAATGTAGGTAACCTAATTCGAACATCATTTTATGAGCTTTTAAAACATAAAAATAACTCCGGCTTTTACAAGAAGAAGTGAATAATTGAAAAATCGTAGAAAATTAATTAAATTTGATTGATATTTATGAAATCTATGGACGCCAAAAAAAGTCCAGACCAAATTCTGCCATTGTTCTTTTTGTCTACATATAATGAGAAATTTGATATAGCCTGGTTATTTTCTGCATTAATAATACAATTTGTAGTTGAAAAAAAAATGCATATTTGAAAATAATGCTTATTCTTATCCCCTTTGCTTATTCGGCACTTAATACTTATGTTTAATAAGTAAGTAATACTTATGATTTAACAACCTGATACTTATGATTTAAAAACCTTACATCATTTTCCTCTCTCTTCCATCTCTTGTCTATTTACCCATGATAGAAACTTATCACTCTAGAACCTATTATTTTTAATAACTCTAAAACGGCCATGGAGTACCCCCGGCCCGGTCAAACGGTCGCGAGCACGCACCCGGGTAACGAACTAACGACATTAAGCGATCGCCCTCCGGCGCGTGTGGGAACAGGGCTCGCGATGCATCCGGGTGTAAATGACAAGCTTTCTCTCTTTACTGATGGGTAGAAGACACTTATGCTATTAAGGATTAAATACTTGGATTTGTGCCCAGTTAGTGGCAATAGGCTCGCCCCTATTACATAGGACCTAACTAAACATACCGGCGAACTGTGGGTGAACATTGGTACACCTCTGCCTAACCCTTCGGGGATACAGGCGTGCTGATATGTTATGTTACTTAATGCTATATGCAATGTTCTATTTGAGGGTTCAAGATTTTTAGTTTTGCACTCTGAAATTTTTACATTTGATTTGAAAGTGAGGCTTAGTTGTCCAACAGTTACTGATAGAAAATTTAATGCATTGTCATATGTGTCACTTTTGTCATTACATAGTGGATTAAATAACTCACAAATATAACCACCGTACTACAGACTTGATGTTTTTAAAATCATGATATTTAATGTTATTCGCCGACGCGGTCGCTCTTGGCTCATGAAGTCACTTAAAGTGAAAAATAAATATTATAGACATCAATATTCCTTTTCTAAAACACCATAAACAAAAATACATCACTTAATAAGACATAATATTCGGGACCTAAAATCAAAATAAACCGCGACGCCAACCGTAAAACATTAGTTTTAATTCAATAATATGCAACATTGGCGTAAATCTAAGAAACCCATATAAAATCAATCTACAAAATACCAACATATTAAATTAATTTATTCAGTAGATAAGAGGCAGCCCTGTTGAAATTGCGCGTGTACTAGCCATGTGAGTTACCCCGGGTGGATGCGGGCAATGTGGATGACTGAGTCGCTTCACCCGCTTCTACCCGCTTACACTCCAGCGGCCCGGCAATAGATAGCCACGATGATGCCTAGATGATGAGAAAAGGGTTCACTTCAAGTCCCAACTCTAGGGCTTTTATTGTTCTGTAATAAGAGTGAACGAGTTATTGCGTGGTGTGTTCGATTGTGAAGATTTTCATTCATTCATTCATTCAATATCGAATGCGTTTTACAGGTGTTGTTGTTTTTCAACTTAGTTTTTTTGAGCTTATATTGTAGCTATGTGATATAATAAACGGTTTGCGGTGTACACTGAAAAAGACCTGAACAATTGAAAGTTTTTTACATAAATATGATCTTTATATACTACTAAATATTTGATACAGATACTGCTTCGTACAGCTTCGTTAAAGGCTAAAGATTAAGATTCTACTGTCACAGCCAACGAAAGTATTGGCTCAGTACAACTATTATCAGTTTTTAGACTTTTAAAAATGATGATGAAGTTCCTTTGTTTAGCTCATATAACACGGGTTGTTAGACAGCGGGTAGAAGCGGGCAATTTGGGATATTGAGCACCTGCTGTCCGCTCGCGCCGGCTCTCCCCCATCGCTTTACGATCATCTACGGTCTGCGGACATGGTTTATTTATTAATATTCTTTCACACGTTTATTTTATGGCATCACACGTTAGAAAAGCTAAGCGTGCGTTAGTTGGAATATAAATAAAGAATCTATCATAGGGTTTGCAGAAGGGACTTGGCCGACTTGGGACTTGTACGATTAAAAACAATTATTAGTCCTGTAGAACTTATAACCAGATCCAGAATGCAACATGCTATAGGTTCGATTCCCGCATAGAACAAAAAAAAGAAAGTAGTTTGACGAAAGCTCTATTTCGTCTATAAGTTGACTTACAACTTGTCATTAATCATGTAGTTGTCACCTAAAATGTTCTTCCTATAAACAAATATATATAACACAGAATATTAAGAATATTCTATCGCACCATATCGATGGATAAATATTTCTGTTGTATAAAAAAAGCGCCCTTTCCGACGTAAACCGCGGTAGCTTTCGGTGGCGCGTCCCATAGAGTATTGACAATCATGCGATACGCACACTTGTAATGTGCTTATATACAAAAAATATTTGAAAGTAGGAACTATAAGACATAGGCTACGCGCATTAGGTATATTATGGAATTTAGGTAATACATAAAATGTTATATTCTAAATAGTACTTATTAGGTCATACACAAAAAAATATGTCCTTGGTTTTACCCGTATTTTCTTCGGTCTTTGATACGTAGCCTTATGTTACCCAATAAACCTGTAGTATATAATATAGAAAAATATTTTTTCATTCAGCAATTTTTTTTTTACTTTTTCGCGTTCAAAGAACCTAATAGTTTATATGAAAACGAAATAAAGTCCAACTCCAAGTCGCCTCCAAAACTAAGAACTCTAACAAAGCCTTACTATACACATCTAGTTCAACAAAAAAAAAACGCCTGTAAAATAAAGTCCTTGAAATGAACGCGACGCTAAGCATAGCACAAACGGGCGTATTTTCCCGCGCACAGCCGCGGCAAGCGCCGTGTCGCGCGGGAATTAGAGCGCGGACCCGCTCCGAGTCTTTGTGACGTAAGGGCGCGAATGTCGTACCAAAACGTATTCCACATTTAATTAGGAAGGTTCTGTGTTGTTTGGTATATAAAAGGGTATATATATATTCGATTCGTTATATACTTTACTAAAAAGTTACTTTTTTTTTAATATTTTGAAACGTAATTTTCAACAACGTGCGTGTTGGTATAAGTACTTTGAATAGTTTTCAGAGATCGAAGTAAATAATCGCAAATAACAAACCAATCGGATTTAGAATAATAGATTAGAAATCCGTATCCTAATCACTTAATAATTAACTTTAATTCACCAGCTAAACAGTTCTAATACTGGCGAACCCTCACAGAATCGCGGTCCACCAAAATAAACGTATCAAATTCATTAATTATTCATTGCGATTTGTATTCAACTATCTCTATACACAATTAGGCACAAAGCTTTTCCCTTATTTCTGAACGTGTGCTTTGCTTGCGACGAGGGGGGCGGTGCGGGGCGGAGGGGGAGGGTCGCGTAGCCATTAGCACGACGGCGTCGTCGGCGACCGTTCGCGGACAAAATTAACCCTGCTTTTGTTTTGACTCTTGGTGCGTCGACATAGAGTTTGTTTTTCTTTGTTTGGCGGTTACCGGTAAGTTGTCTAGGCGTGCATAATTTACGCGCGGCCGATAGACGGTCGCGATTGTTATTACGCGTGCGGATATTGGATTTGGCGGGAACGCAGCGCGCCGGTGGCGTTCTGTCGCAAGATAATGCCGGGGGCCACGCTCCGATGCTGCTTCGACGAGTACTTTACAATCGACCCAGATGGGGCTTGCCAAATAAATTACCAATAATTTTCTGATCAAAATTTCTGTAATAACATACTGGATCACGATAACCTTGCAGTTGCGCACATTAGCCAGATGTTTCTTGTAAGTTAATAATGGTAATGGGATGCGGATTTTCGCGCTGCCGCCGTTACGCCTTTTAACAGATAATGTGCGAAACTTGGCAAGTACCGATGCGACATATTCAATGTCAAAATGGTATTTTTATACAATGTGCTACTACCGACTGGTATATAATATAAACGGGTGTAATTATTTTTTACTTATCTATTCGGAATAGAAACTTTTGAACAAACATTAATTAATCAATTAAACTTGACTCTTACTTCACGTTTTCAATAAAATAAAACAAAGAAATGGTTGATATCAGCGTTGGCCTCATACTACGTAATAAGTACTGCAAAGTCAGCTTAGTAAGCTGTATTCAAGCTTCTCTTACTCCAATATGTAAGACTTGGTATGACCGCACCGCCACAGCTCATCTCGCTTGTTATTGCAGACTAGTATATGCACGTCACGCTCCCTTCACGTGTCCTCCGCAGCTAAGTACGCTGTGAAGGCTTAAAGCTCGCAATACTGAATAAATAATGAGCACTGACAGACTACGCAGAGGATATCGAAGGAACCCCTTTCTAAACATTCGAAAGCTTGATCAAAAGTCACTACACTTTTTCGTCCCTCATTCTCCAACCCTACCAAGTAAGTAGGCAATTCAAAGTCGTTTAGCAAATTGAACTTTTACAAGCCAACATATACTTTTTCTAGACTAGTACTTGCACCCAATCAATCTAATGACGATTTCAGGACAGCCCTATCCTTGGCGCGGGTCTATAAAAGGCATACGATTGTGTTTGAGCGCGCTCCGGGGCTACCTAAGCGAGCATTAGCGAAGGACGCGTAGGTTATACAACCGTCCAACGCAAACGGACCCCTGATGTCTCATCTACTCTGCCTGAAACGACCACGAACACGGAGCTCAACGAAAATTGGCCATGCTACGTAATTTACGCGCGAGCGGTCACCGCCGGTGGTGATTACACTCGCTTGTTGGCGTATTGGTCGAACTTGGTAAACCGGCCGATTGCAAAATCTTGTTGTTTAACTCTATCTGCGAACGCCGAGGGGCGTTTTGATTTGGCAGGATTCGCAAATGTTTGGCTGGTTGGGGCCAACGTCGTGGGTAAGTCATTAAGGTGGCGTGTGCATGTCGGGACGTTGACTACCGCCCGAGGGTGGAGACTGTTCGTGCTAGCCGACGACGGGTGCGTTAACTTAATTATATACCTAGCCACCCCACGGCTCTGCCCGTCAATATATTTTATCTCGCACAACGGCATGCCGCGGTCCAGCGGTAAAGAATGTCCCATCATCAATGATTGCGGGAAATATCACAATTTTCGATTACATTTCACGAGACAAACATGATTTATTGAAATAAAGTTTTTCAATAACTTCAGCGGCCGCTGAAATCACAAAGGCGAAAGGCATTGATTAATAAATCTAGACATCAGTAGTTCAACGCAAATATTTAATTTTCAGCTCGGACTTTGGATGATACCGCGAAGTTTTAATTACATTGTTCACAAGCCTTAAATTTTATACTAGCATGTGTAGTTGAAATTGTTCCTCGGAAATATTGAGCGAAGTATGTATCTATGGGAACATGTAACATGATTAAATATGTTTTAGCGCGTAGTAACGTGGATATGCCTGATTATCGGTATCTGGTATATAATATAGTTGAAAGGCTTCGCGTATTTTCGCCTGCTCATTTACTATATAAGCTGGTATAAATGGCCGGAGTCAGGTGGCACATCGCGTGTGCGGCCGCCGGGGGACGCCGGTGGAGCGCGGCCTCACAATCCTCCCCCTATCCGCCTCGAAAACCTTTAGAGAAACGTGCAGGGACTTTTGGGTCGCGCGACCCGCGAAATTCCATTTAAAGATGTCGGGATAATTTAGCGCTGACGAGGCGGAGGCCAAATTGACGCGCCCCCGGGCGGCCGTGTCGTCGCGCACTCTATCGATCACGCTTTTTTTATAAGAATCACCTCGAGGGATGGTTCGAGTGCACGTAAACAACCCTCATCCATTTTCCCAAATGTCGCGACTGTCGAAAGATCTTGGCTTGCAAAAATGTTCGTTTCGACCCCGGTCCCACGTTAGGGCGCCATTTAGTCACGCCCCAGTCGTAGAAAGTTCTAGATAAATATTTACAAATAAGACTTTCGCTCATCCGTATATTTCTGTGGCCAACATTACATGAAAAACCTAGTCTTATCTTATTTATTTAATTATTTAATAACAGCTTGTTACTGGCGCCCAACGTGGGGCCGCATTATTAGCGGTTTAGTCTAGTGTGGTCTAGTTATAATAACGCCATTTAATCGATGTGCGTAGGCGTGTTGCGGCGAGATGAACGAGCCTTCAATCAGACCGTGCATTACATAAAACGGGCACGTCCTCATTGTCTCGAGGATCGGCGACGACCTCACTCCGTAAAACCAAAGATTTATATTTTTCTCTTTGATATTTTTATCACTTTCGCGTTTCGTTTCATTTATTTATCGCTACTTCAAAGGGGATGAGTGTTTTGCACTATTTCACGACATACTCTCGAAAGTATCTGAAAAAGTAATCTCTAAAGTAAGAACGGATAGATTTTAAATATGAATGCCGGTCTAACGGCTAATCGGTTGTGTAAGGCTGGTCAGTCGCCCCTTACCCCTTATAAAACCTTGACATCTAAACGCGGTCGATAAGTCACACTTGTCAATGTCATTTTCATTTCAATAAATTATGTGTTTGTTGCACCGATGGGTAAAGTTGAAGTGACATCAGTTTTAACACTCTGAAAAATGAGTTCTATTTAGTTATTGAAATAGAACTACTTTTTACGGATTTTTTCTACATATAAAATGTACATATAAACCGCGAAAAAATCCGTAAAAAGTAGTTTTATTTCAATGTCTAACATTCGCGTAAACCTAAGAAACCAATTTCTATTTAGTTGTTATCACTGAAAATCAGTAAAGAAAAAATAAAAAACATACTTCGATGGTTTGTCGTAATTGTAATGTGTCTAGCTAACCTTCTTCTTATTATTAGTGCCGTTAAATTAATCATGTGTGGTCACTACACGACGATGGCAGAAATTGCTGTGACCCTGAGGTAACAGTAGGATGCCAAAAACTAAAAAAAAGCTTCTCAAAAATATTAATTCACAAATCAGCACATTCTCAGTCTAAAATCTGCAACTGGTACATGAAATATTCTTCGCGTACTAAAAGGACAATGGAAATAAGGTAAGTAAACAAAACTTAAAAATCCACATGTAGGTATCACAAAGGAACTCTATCGAATAAACTATTTTTCAGTATCCATTGTAAACAAAGACAACTTTATGATACCATATTCTATCAATACTTGAATATGACTATTTCGGGGTTCATAGCAGGTACTGAAGAAATTTTACTTAAAAATTTAATTGACGAGAAAGAAAGTAAGTACTGTAACTGAATATTTATTTTTATTTGAGTTATCTGTTATTTGCAAAACACAACGAAATACAGTATCACTTAGACACAAATTATCCTACAAAACATGCAACTTAACTTAAGGTTGTCCCTCAAAATCCATCAAGAGAAAATCATAGCAAATTTTGAGTTCCCACGTGCCTCGTCCGCGGGGACCGTGATTAACAGTTAATTGGGAGGGTCGAGGAGTGCCCTTCGTAATATGTGGGTAGTCGCACATATACGTAGAGTTTTTACGAGGCAATCTTACTCGCGCTGTGCGTGAATGTTCTTTTTTACATCGCCGTAGGCGGCCGGGCACGCGACACAAAGAATAGCACGCAGATAGGACTTTATTCCGCATGTTAAGATTTATTTTTATTGTTGGTAAATTTCTGATACATCAATTTCATTTTTTAGGGAATTATTTTGCTTCCTAAAAATCTAAATTCCTTACAATTAGATTGTGAAATTTTTCAACCTATGAGATGGGTATGGGAGATAAAGAAATCACTCTGTTCAAGACTGCATTTTCTCAATCTTGAACATTTAATATTATCAAGGTAGACAAAGACATTAGAAAAAAGAACCTATATGATCATGATACGTATATCGTATTGAAGTACGGTAGGTACATTGAAGTAAAACCAAGTAAGTGCAAAAGCCAAATAAATAATTGTTTGGTTTTCGCAGCTATTTGTGTTTAGCTTTAAATTTGGCGTATCATAGAAACTGCATTAACCGAATATATTCCACGTCGTCATTACACGTAAAAGAAAATTCAAACCTACCCCTAGAAATTACAGCAAATAATCTTTGACGAGAATCGGTTGGGGGTGAAATGGGAGGGCCGCGAGGGGTTTTAATTAGAACGCGGACGCGGCATCGGGCCGCACCCGATGTCCTGCCTGACCGATACACAACTGTGTTTGTTCTGTGTACCTCTGTGTACCTCTGTGTACTGTGTGTACTCCTTTGTCTTACGCTCGCTTTGTTTTGGAGGCAGCCTAAAGCCTCTTAGAAGGCTGAGACAAAACGTGACGCTGTAACGTATTCGACTGATATTGCTTGTAATTACTTGGGTATGTGTCTGTGTATGTGGCTATCTTGGGTATGTGGCTGCAAGATTTTTGTTATTGACAACCGTAGATAATTTTTCCTCTTATCGTTTACCAATATGTTCAAGATTAAAACAAAGACTACATGCTATACTTCAAAAGAGTTTTCTGCGCATTTTTTTTTTACATTTACTAATGTTATCAAAATATTTTCGGTCATTATCTAAGATGTGATGTTGACTAGGTAGTGCAAGGACAAAATCAAGCGGGTCGGCAGCCTTTTGATGTTTTCCTCAGTCCCTTTGTGCAACTACTGAAAAAGGGTCTGAAAGAACATGCGCTGTTTCAGGGTGGTTGACTTGAATATCAAAAAATCTATGTAAATTAAAGTTCTTCTTTTAATAGTTCTTGGTTTTAGTTTATTTATCAAAATCTTTGACATATTGATGACTTTATGGTTTGCATTTCTCATTGTTCTTATCGAAGTTATTTGATGATTTATCTACCTTTTCCACCATCCCTCCCTACCTATTCAATCTCACAAAACTATTATCTATTTCTACTTATGTGACAATTAGCTACCGAAAATGACAGAAAATTTCAAAATACTCTTCAACTGAAAAAAAGAATTTGAAAAGAGGATCAACTTTATGCCGTCTCCTAAATTTACCCTCGAAACATAATGACCTAAATACGACGCTTGTTTTCCTCAGAATATTTCGCTAACCAGACGCAATGGTTTTCGGATACCGGTGTTCCATATTGCGTTATCTTGCCGGCCTATATAATGGGTACTGGCAAACAAAATTACAATACAGAAGGACAACTCATAAATGTATTGAAAAGTTATTTTAAATTATAATTAAACATGATTTACTGACTAGTATGGAGTTATTGTTCGTAATGATGTAGAAAATATGTGTCTTCTGTGGAAAGCGATCATGTTATGTCAAGACTTTGAGTATGGTACCTAGTTATACTACCAAATTGATCATCAAATATGATATAAGGAAATATACCAAATGGAAACTGGGAAAAATCGCAAGAGATTGATCGATTGGTACTAACCTTTTCGATCCTAAAGTGAACCTACTTGTTTTTCATTCGCCAATCCTCCACTATCCGCCATCGTAAAATTCGAGTGTTAAGTCAACCTATAACCGTCTGCCACTCAACAAAGTAAAGCTCTAACTTCCAAACCAGTAACAGCTAAACCATTGATTTTATTACCAAAAATTTTTGATATCCTTTTAGTAGATGGATTTGGCAAGCATTTCAGAACTAAAATGTTTTCCACCAAAATTTCTGGGATCTTTTTGGAAGATTTTCGGAATGATACCTCTGGTGCTTTGCTACGTAGGTTATGTACCGTATATTATGGCTCGGTGCCGTCAGCTGTGAGCCGGTGCACTGCCAGCGCTCCCCCCCCCCCTTCCTCACCACTCCCCCCCTTTCCTCTCCACATCGGAGCCGTCCATTCCTCAAGCGCTGCGGAGCGTCACTAAGGGAACGGTCTAAGGTACGTAATGGAAGCTCGAAGTGTAAACTTTTTAATTAATTCAAGTTGGCAATGTGATTTTTACCTGTTTCTGTAATTTCCGACTTGGATTTTATATAATATCCCTATGCTAAATCATTAAAGACCATAATTTCTATTGTTAGGTAACCTTGCATCGGTCTTTTGCGGTCATCACTTAAGTGCTACGAACACTAAGGCGCGAAACTTTTCTAAAGAAGAAAACTCTCAAACATATACGGCACAATACTTTTCTAAAGAAGAAGAAAATCCTAAAAAATCTTTTTACATTGCGTATTTAGGAAAAAGCCTGCATTGTATTTGTACTTTTATTATCATTATATATCAATGCACTGTTTGTATAGAAATTCTATACGATAACGTAACAATAACCTACATTGTTTTCAAATATCAAAACCTATACGTATCTGTCAAACAGACAAAAAGGCTGTATAAGTTTAATATTATATTTCTCTCCATTATTTCACTTTCTGTTGCTAAAATTGTTTCAAAATAAATAAATAAATGAACTATTTTGATTTGTTTTCAACGACAAAAGAACCTACTTACAATACATAATTAATGAATAATAATTATAATAATTATTCCTGTATACTAGTATACAGGAATACATTTTATACCTAATTAGAATTATTGAGATATTTCAATTCTCAGAATTAATGACTACGTGGAATAGTAAATTTGCATTAGTCAGTTTTGAAATTTATTGAAACACGCATAATGTTGGTACCTAGTTTTAATGGTAAGCAAACCAAATTTTGGGTGCAGAATTTTGATATGGCGTTTGCAACTACAAAAATACATAAAACTGTCTTTTGTTAAGCCATTTCCAAACTATGATGTGTTCGACACGTTGTCTCACCGATCATGCTGGAAAACCCATATATTACAAACTCTCAAATGTTATTCTGATAAGCTAGAACTAAAGACATGACTAACTTGAACATGGTATGTCAAATATAGTGAGATCTATGTGCAAATTCTGTACCTATACTATTCACCTAGGCATATAGTATATAGGTATTAATTAATACACTATAATTGCTAAGCTTTAACTAACAGAATACCGTTCAATACTCGTGTATTCTACTTGAATACATTTTAGCTCCATTTGCTTAACCCTCCCGGTGCGCGACCCGTTTAAAGATTCACAACACCGCGGGCGTGGGGTCCTTTCGACCGCTTTGAAGATATTCACCTTCATTAACGCGGGGTCCGAGTGACCCGCGGGGCCGGCCTTGATTCCAAGAGTTTAATTTGTGAGTTGCGCCTGAAACGTTAGTTTTGCTACTGGCTATAGTAATTAAGTTGGCTGTTGTTCAGATTTTGGTTCAGTTTAGTTGATATTTTGTTGCTTTTGTGCCTCGGCTGAACAAAGGCTGGTTTTCTAACGAGCAGTCGAAAAATCCTTGTCGAATACTCGTTATAGTTGACATGAGTATTATATGACACGTGTCCGTTTCAAACGCCTACAAAACAAATATCCTACTAATATTATAAATGTGAAAGTTTGTGAGGATGGATGTGTGGATGTTTGTCACTCTTTCACGCAAAAAAATCTGGACCGATTTGATTGAAATTTGGTATGTAGATAGGTTATACCCTGGATTAACATATAGGTTACTTTTTATCCTTTTTATCCCTTTATTTTATGGGAACGGTATATAAGTATTAACGCGGGTGAAACCGTGGGGCACAGCTAGTCAAAAATAATCTTCCAATATGTATTTTTTCTTCTCACATCATTTAACATACAAACACAAACATTAATATTTGTATGACCGCTGAATTCAAGTTTCCAACAAAAAAGTTATGAAGCTTTTTCTTTAAAGCGCGCCTTTTTGTAACTTCAGCAAGCCCCGGCAGTGGTCGGCACCGGAACTAAACGTTTTTCTTTTTACCATTTAATTAAGTATTTCATTCTTAGAACTGTGTAGTTGAGTGGTGAAACGCGGGAAATTTATGTTCATGGGAAAACATAATTTAGGTAGCACAACTTTTTGAATATTGATCATTTTACGCAGGTATGCAATTAAAAGTATAGATATCTGAATTTCAAATATTTCATCTGTCCTAAATAAGTCTTCCAAATCTTACGATTTTTAATAAAACTACCATATCCCTTTTTTCAGCACCTCAAGATAAGAACCTTTCCTTAAACAACGTTTGTTTACAAAACCTCTTAATAAGTAGGTGCATAACCAATAAGTACATGCTAAACAAATCTCTTATCAAAAGTGCAGCAAAACTAACTTGGCATCTCTGACGCGATGACGTCACAGCCCACATTTGTATCAAGTGGGCAAATAAAGAAGGAAACAAGTTAGATGGAGTGGTCGGACCACGTTCGCGACTAATTAACCCTCCGAGCGAGGGTGGCGAGCGCCAGCAGCGGCCGCGGCGGGTGGGGGGTTAAAAAATATGCGGCGCCCATGGGACGACGCGACTCCAAGAATTTCCACTTTCAGACAGCAGCTGGGTTTACCAGTGTTTTTTGATTTTAGATTCATATAGTCCATGCCGGTAGCTAGAAATTATACGTACCTACCTATCGGAAGGTAGACCTTTGTGATTATGTGAACAATTTTCATACATAAAACTTAACCACTTCGTAAACCAAGGAAAATCATTTATTATGACATCATATAATATTGTATGACCTAATATAGTTGAACAAGCGAAAACGTAACGATTTGAAATAAACATATTTTCTCTGATCGAAATATTCCATAGACTATTGATTTGAGCTTTCGTAAATTTTCCGTCAACTTTATTTTCAACTTGTGGATTTTTCCTCAACCACTAATGGATACGTCATACATCCATTTTTAAGTAGAGATATATTTTTTGTGTGGGTTATGGTCTTGTTCTGAAAACTAGGTTCTCCAATAGCCGTTTACAGACACAGCTTTCTAAGGAGGAGCACAATTAATGCTCGGAACATCCGCCGGCTATTTATAGCCGCGTGCACGTGCCCGATCCCATATTTATAGCCGGCGGCTAGATTATGTGATCAAACGGGATCTTCGGCCGTACGCCACGTATAGTCACGTTGTTTGGTTAACTTAGCCCATCGTATTTAGGATTGGTTATTAAACCTCCTTTGTGAAGGAAAGTTTGATTTTGCACAAAAATGTAGATTTAATATCGTTTAGAATATTCTATAATTAATTTATTGTTCAATTGACTTGAAATGCGATGCAAGCGTGTAATAAAAACACTATATTTCGCCAATCTAGTTTCTGCAGTTTTCGGTTTAGCAATTTTTAAAAAAGCTTTTGAACATATAAATAATATAAAATGTTGCACTATGGAATTAAAAAACAAAGTGGAGAAAAGAAAAAATATATTGACGAATAGAAAAATAGTATTCTTTACCACTTTAAATGTCGTTTCTAATATTGAAAATAAAAACGTAAATATGCACATACTTACGACCTCCGAAGAGATTTACACTCCTCCATGCAAAGCACTTGAACACGAGTGGCCAGTCGCAAGGACCACCTAAACTCAATATTTATAACTTGGACCGGATTAAACTATTTGAATATCTATCTGTACGTATTTAACGTAGTTACGTGACGTAGTAAAACGTAGGGTAAAGCCGGAACCCCACAGCGGCGCACGGAGAGGCTGTGCACGTGTGTTCAGCTTCGCTTTAGTACAAAATGTATGAGAGCGTTTCCACCGCAGCGCACGGACATGCTACGCAGCAAATGACGTCATAAACACACGAACGTAGCTCAACCCACGGCCGTGCGACGCATCCGAGCTGCGTGGGTCGGCCATTTCTCTGCGACCCACGACTATGTACAGTCTCGAGCAAAAATATGTATACACATAATATTTTTAAGAAA
This sequence comes from Autographa gamma, assembly GCA_905146925.1. Lineage (NCBI taxonomy): Eukaryota > Metazoa > Arthropoda > Insecta > Lepidoptera > Noctuidae > Autographa > Autographa gamma. The sequence continues at coordinate 2,912,900 of LR989868.1, read as the reverse complement.
TTATTATGAGAATAAGCAACTATAAATAAGAGGTACAATTAATGTTCCTAGTATATATACATACATTTAAGTTGTGATAAGTATAATTTGTGTAAGAACTAAGTAATTTATAATACAAATAAGTAAAACAGATGTTACTACACAATAGCTAAATTATATTGTTACTTGGAAGAGCTATTGTCTATATTATAAAAATAATATATTGACTTTTAATAAAATATTTTTTTTAATAAAAAAAATATTTTATTAAAAGTCAATATATTATTTTAACCTATTTGAACTATTTTATTTTCAAGTGTCATCTGTCAGTATGCATTGATTGCTAGATGGCAGAAGAGATTCGACGAAAAATCTCACTAATTTCGTTTAACAATTTCGCATATTATTATGTTACATATTTTTGCTCGTGACTGTACCCCACGCATAGCTATGAGCTGTGTGAGCGACACATCCGTGTCCGTGCGCCGCAGTGGAAACGGAGGCCGACGCCGCCGAACTAATGAGCCCACGCAGCAGAGGTGAGCCACGCATCCGTGCACAGCCTGCGCAGCGGTGGGGTTCCGGCTTAATGCTTTTACGAGCTAAACGTAGTCCGTATAGATAAATTCACTTGGTGCGATGGAAAATAAAATACCTAAAGAAAAACAGTGCGCGGGGTTTAAGGAATGGAGTTGTTTTGTGCGAGCATACAACGTAAAAAATGCAGAATTATAAAAAAATTAAAAGTTTCAACATATGTGTATAGTAAATGCAATCGCCAATACAGAAGATTGATTGTAAGTCAGTAGAGAACAATTTATTTTATCCTGTGTTAACTAGTACGTTAGTTTTCTTCATAATACTAAATGATGGGTACATACATCTTGTCATACATTTGTGCGTATTATACACCGCTACTCTCTATTCGGTCCCCTAAACATTTACATTTACTAAACACTTACCGATTTGTAAACCCTTCCCTTTTTCAATAAGTAGAAAACGTTGCGGTTATTACACTGATTTTGATTTACATACCTTATTAATAAGTAGCTTTTTGTTCCGAAATAAATAAGTGTGTTAAGTAGTATCTTTTTCTTTCCATCCCAGAATTTGTAGCTGATTCTTCTTCTTCATGACCCATTTTAACCGCTACGCTTCTGCTTCCCATCTTTTGCATTAAGTTCTAACCACTTACTGCCAAAACAAAAATATTTATTATTTTTGTTGCTATTGCGAACGTTCACGCTAATGCTCGCGCAAAACAACTGTAGACTCGGAACCCTTTTTTAAGTGTGGCTCGTTCGATTTACGAGCGCGTTTACGATTATGTCAAGCTCTGTTAACACAGTCTGCAGGTGCGCCCCCTCTCGACAGATTAGTTTAATTCCGCAAGAATTCACAGCGTATGTAGGTCTGGACATGCGTGGGCAAAGGTTTAATAAATCTGAATAATGCTAGAAAGAGTAACTAGTTTTTTGAGTACTTTAAAACACTTATTTATAAATTATTCTACCTTTTATTTCGGCAAAAAAAGTTCGCGTACTAGTTGTAAACGTTAAAAAAAAAACTAAAAAGAAAACGACGCGTATATTAGGTACCTAGACCTAACGTGATGGAATATATGTCTCATGTAGTATATATGTAGGTATTCTCTGTGGTCACGAAATAAAAAGGCAGAGTTCGGATTGCATCCCACACATAGTAATTACAGATCATTAACGACGAACCTATATCAAGAATACGTGTGTCCACTTCGCGTGACCTTGCCTTGGAACCTTACCGGCCGGAAGCGCGGCCACCGGCGCGGGCGCAGCGGACCGCGGGGTGACACGCAGCGGACGCGGCCGCGGGTAAGGGGAGAGGGGGGGGGGGCAGGATGTGGTCACGCACATTCGCGCGAGATTGTATCACGGCCGCCAGGGAGCGCCTCACGCAAGCTCGCGGAGAAACCGCCGCGTCGCGGGGTAGTGGTGGGATAGTGTCGAAATAGGTCTTGTGATGTTGTCGATGAACTGTGTTTATAATAGTAGAAATTATTTGTAAGACACGCGTCTACCTTAAGTTATAAATTGAACTTTCCTTGAGGTTCTCTCCTCTTCCTACCATTTACACCTTGCTAAACACCTTTAGCCCAGTAAGCGCCACAGTAGAAAACTTAAAAGAGGCTAATGAAAGAGTAATCAATCTGGCTATGTTTCATTGTCATAATATGCAAATCTATTGTAACTTTTTGTCCGTAGTCCTGAGAACATAACAACTAATAAAGGTACTATAAATAAAAATAAAGCAATATATCGATATATTGCGCTACCCATCACTAGCGGATGCGGCGCGCGCGCCTGGGAGGCACGTCGGCGTGGCTCCCGCGAGCCACCACCAGCTCTTACCAGCTCATTGCGATGCCACCTGGCGACCGCGCCTGCCCCGACTGCTAATCTCGGCAAATGATAATTGTAAGGCAAATTACCGTAATGTCGGCCTCTTGCCTGGTGTAGACATATTACCATAAGAGTTATGTAACGTCTGGGAATGGTCATTTATAATTAATGAAGAATGTCTGTCTTGTGGTCATTGTGTAGTTATGCTAATAAAGTATCTAGTTTATTTTTTTATGGTAGGTTGGAATCTGTTCAAAGTCCATATTAATCATAGGTGTGAACAGCTTCCGAGTTTTGTATGAACTACATGGACATGACAAAAATAATCGCAAATCTCAAATTGACGGAAATCAAATTAAAAATAATGAAATTGGTTGAATATAGCACTGAAATAAACCTAGATTATAATACCCGTTTCATACTATTTGAAGAGGTTCAATGTAGCCTTTAAAACAAATATGATCCCTTTACATTCCAACTTGAAATAGCAAATAGTAACTGACAGAGGCCAACCGAAAGGGAATCAAACACATTTGTTTAGCAAAAGTTTTCCCATTTCGGGCCAATCAGTTCAAACAGTATAAGACAGTGTGACAGACGCACAGACAGATTATGATGAGTCCAAATCATGTCCTAGATGGAAGCCTTTAGGATCTGTGCAGACTAGAAGAAAATACTGAACAGGGCGCAGAAACATCAGTAAATAGACTCTAAAAGCAAGTTCCGAAAGTTCAAAATCATTTGGCGAGTTCTGTTACCCATAGTTTTTCGCAATGCAGATATCATTTTGAACTTTGTGAATTTTGCAGTAAAGTTGGTTTTGCAATGTCTTTATAGAGAGATTGTCCTTTTCTCGGCTATTGTCCATCTGTATGAACCCTTAAGGTTATTAGATATAGACAAACATAAAATTTAATATTAAAGTTTGGAATACTAGACCTACTTTCGGGATTAGGTTTTGATTTGAATTTAAATGTAATTAGTTGCAAATAGGAATATGGTTTCCAGTTTTTGGTGCAAAGTACAATGAACCTTTTGTACCATTTAGATAAGTCTATTTACCTCTGAAAATACATATTAGGAATTTCAGAGATAGATATCTAAGGTTAAATTAATATTCAGACAAATAAAAAAAAGTATTTGTAAATCAACGAAGGGTAAATGGGGTAACATCAACATTTATTTCTATTTTAGTGATTTTACGTTTTGGTATCGTAGGTATTTACGATCTTACTTCTCCTTTTTACTCATCATAAAGCTAAAGAGTTTGTTTGAACCAGTGTTTGCCTTTAAGCAATTAATAGGACTTGCATTTTTTTGTTGGCTGGACTGATTCGTTGGCCTAGTGGTGCTAAGCGCGACTGCAATGCTAGAGGTCTTGGGTTCGATTCCCATTGGGTGTACATTGGTACACCTCTGCCTACCCCTTCGGGGATACACGCGTGATGGTATCTTAATGTTTACAATCGTTTTGCCTTTAATAGCTCAATTCTTAAGAAAGGCTTATAGGCTATTTGACATCATATTACTAGCCTTCGAAGAAAAGATAGAGTGCCTAGCACAGCGAGACAGAAAATAAGATGATTTTCTTTATCTAAATAAGGGATTAAGATAGCAGTATGTTAAATACAAAGGGTTCATGTTCAATACAATGTACTACACTTTCCTAGTAACTGTTTCCCAGTTAAATCACCCTTACCGCTATTGAAATAAGAGCGATTTCGTCTTTAAAATGTTACCTTATGATTTTATGTCGACTGTAGGGTTTAAGTTTCTTGTAAAGCTTGTGTAACTATGTAATAACTGTCTTATGTAACCCTTCCACTTCCGCACTGGTTTTACAGGGTTAACTTCCGGATACATATAATATAATTATCAATTCAAACATATCATCCGTAAAAAACTTTTAAGGAGTTTGATAAGGGCTGGAAAATGTTTGAGGCAAACTATGAAATAAACTAAGATGCTTGTAAAAAAAAAAAATTTAACCTTTTTAACCGACTATTAGGTTCTTGGAGGTTGGTTCTCAATTTGACTGAATTAGTTATGTTGTTTTCTTTTTGTTTTATATGTAATTTTGGGGTGTCAATGACAATAACTAATCATATTTTAAAGTTAACATATACTTTACATACTTTAAAAAAACTTTTTTGCAAAAAGACCGACTTCAAAAATCGATAAAAGCACTAAAAAGTTAAAAATAATACTGTAACGTAATTAATTATATTAATAATTAAAAGCTCACTACTATTAACCTATACTACAACTAAACAATTTTTGGAGTCGCCCTTTCCAACAAAGAAAAAATATTTCAAATCGGTTGGAAAGCAAAGGAGATAGGCGCGAACAAACATAAAAAACATACAAACATCCGAATTGAGAACCTCTTGCTTTTTTTAAAGTCGGTTAAAAATAAAACTAGCTTAAATCAACAACCACTATTTCACTAGTCATTAACAAATCGGATCTAACTCCACTGCACCATCACACATAAATAATTGCCACACGAGTGATGACGTCACAGAAACTGAAACTTTCAGTGACGTAGCCTATAAAATATCTGGTAATGTTGACACCTGTTGCTATGCGGCCGGGCTGTTATCTAACAAAACATCCGGTTTGATCCAGTTACAGCCAGTTATAACGACTCTATTTTGTTGACTGTAGTCAGTGACTTGTGGTTTTGATTTGAGTTTCGTGTGTAGAGTGCAGATAGTTACAGAGAGCATGATAGCATGTATAAATAAAGTTATATACATATTATTATGTATTTTAGTGTTTCAAGAAGCATTCTTTAGAGATTGTTTGTTGTTGGATGTGTTTCTATTAATATTAAAAAGGGGACAATATCGATCACTATTTAATAAAAAAATATCTATTTCACTGTCTTCGCTACACTAGGAAAATTCTTATTGATAGATAAAAGAAATCGGCAAATCGGACCTTTTTCGTAACAAAATTCCCCCGACACAAGAGCGTTGGGTGCGCATCCAAAAAAAAAACAACTTTCTCACCGTCCTTAATTCCGTCCACCAAATTAGGGCAGCACGCATGCCAATCGATATCGCGTGATTATCGAGTATAATGGTCGCGAGTCGTCCCCGAGACCCGGTCCGTCAGACCCGGTCCGTTAGACCCATACACCGTCAGACCCGATCGTGGTCTATAAGACCCGCCGGATAAATTGAGCTTTATGTAGGGGAGCATACTATTATTATTGTGATGTAAGAGGATTTGCGATGTGCGTTGTACGGTTGTAATTAAATCGATGCTTTTATTCAGCTGGTAGGCTTGTTGAAAAATTGATTCGATACGGTTAGAGTTTGACGTTTTATCGATAAATTGTTTCTATAGTTTAAGTAGATATTATGTGTAAGATACTGCATTTTTTTAGTTTATTATTTGTTACTGTGAACTTGTGTCTTAGAATTTTCTAAAGAGCCGAGACAAATTTGTTTGTAGTATTATACAATTCAGGTAACCCTCTAGGTACGGTATCGATGGAATTGAAATTAAATCGACCCCGGGCGTATTTGTAGCGGCTGAATAATTTACTGCGATTTGATTGGTCATCACGGGCGCTTTATTTGCATAATTGACCATTAGCAAGTTTTTGTTTACAGCCAACTACGAGTTGGGCAAAGCAGTCGTGTGTACCACATCTCTATCGTTCGGGGACGCATTTGCATTATTTTATTCAAAGCCCTTCGCCGCCGTTAAGTTTAAGCGAAAAGCGCGTTAAGAGAACCTTTCCCTTCGAGGTTATTTACTCTGTCCTGCCAAGGATGGAAAATTGTAAAACCTAAACTTGCTACGAAAATATAGAAAAATATATACTCAAATTCTCCAGCAGGATTAACGAAACCCGACCGGCTCATCAATAAGGGTTCCAAACAAAATTCCGTCTCGAATATCTTGAGCGGCCTCTCGTTTGTACGTAAACACGCAAAATCCCTGTGAAGGTACGGCCGCGGTCTCTAGACATGTGCGGGACATAAATTTGGCGAGCGTTACGTAGGTACAGGCCGGCCGCTATGTGCCGCAGACCCGCAGTACATAAGGCGTACCTATGTACGGAGCAACACGGGCGTCACTTATCCGCGCGGAGGATGCGGTCCGTCCGATCGGGCCCGGCGGGCGAGGGAGGCCACCCTACCCCCTCGCGATTCATTAAGGCGGCCGCGCCCAACGCGGCGGACGGTCGCGGAGTCTCCGTGAATTCAAATTAGAGGCGGCTCGGACGTCGTGCGATAGGGATGCGACACCCTCCACTGAGCACCCTCGCACAGCTGTGTCGATAATTACTGTCGCTTTGAGTCGAGCTGATGCTTTGGCGTAGAAACTGTACCCTATTTACTACGTATTAAGAGGATTCCAAATATTAATACAAGTTACGGACGATGGTTCTATTACTTGTCCCTGAATGGCATACCTACTACTGTTTGGCAATTCTACATTTACCTATGTAGTGTTAGAAAAGTCTTCATGAACGACGAACGTCGATTTGACTCTTCCCGTGCTTACTGTCTCTGTGCTATCCAAGACAACGAAGCACGTTGTTACTGTTAGTTCTCACAAAATAAACAATGTGAATATGAACATAGTGACTTATATAAGTTACGACAATAATTAATGTACAATTACTATCTTAAAAACAATACCAACCAACTGAAGCTATATTATCGAACCAACTTTATATCAAACTAAAAAATAAAAGTTTTCAGAACCGTTATATCGATAGCACATCGGCAACATCCCTAGCGCCCCTTTGTCTCGACAAGACAGACGCGCAGCACGGCGCGCGGGGGCGAGGCGGCGCGCGGGGGGCGGTCAGCACGTGCCGGACGGAAGTCGCGCCCCGCGGCCGCACCGCGCTAAATGATTCAAAACTCGCCCCGGACTCCGGACTCCGGACCTGCAAGATTTATGCCTCTACCCCAGCCCTAGATTAAAGATGTCGCGCCTTTATTGAAATACCTTAAAATATTCGCGAGTACACCCAAGGCGACCGACGACCGGCGACCGGCGAGTTGATGCCGATGCGCCCCATTCATTCACATTCAGCTCTCGTACTCATTTCATTCACTCTTTATTATTTGTTTTTCGGGCTGTTTATTGTGGGGAGTGAGTTCTCTCGTTATTTTTTTTCGTTGATGCCAATTTGTATAAAAGTTCAGTTACTTGTGTCTTTTTGCGCACGGATAGTTGTGTATGGGGTAGTGCGTCATTAGTGGGGAATATCAAATTGTATTAATGCACAAAGGGGTGCTGTAGTTATCGTAATTTTTGTATAGTATAGTTCAATTGTTGTAAAGTTAGATCTATAATAAGAAATTAACCTTACATAGTACTAGAAGGACCCAAAATATTTGCCAAGAATTTCATTTGTAATCTTATCGAAAATACTAATAATTTAGGGTCTAAATTTCTACCAAAGTATTTTACTTAGCTACATCGTTTTTTTTTAATTAATCGATTATATTTAAAAGTTCGTATAAATTATTAAGCGGTCAATAGTTTCAGTAATTCTTTGTTAAGAGCTTGAAATATATATTTCTGTAATAAATTGCTAAGTTGAAGATCTAATCTAAACAGACCTCTTTACCGGTTCTCCCCTTATGATACACAGGCTTAAAACATATTATTATTTCCTTGTAATACATAAATATCTAATGGTAGTTAGTAATAAAGTAATTAATGTAAAAAAGTAAATGACTAAAATATACAGTTGATCGGATGTCAAGAACTATAGTAAAGTCAACTTGCACATATTCCATAATGCGTTGCACATTTTAATCCTAATATGGTACTGCAGTAACCGCATGATTATCTACGGAGACATTTCAAGGAACTAGTTACTAATACCTAATAAAAGGAGGTACTTAGAGATTTTTGGCTAAATCTGGCTTATTGATATAAAAAGTATAAATGTACTATAAATATCTTTAAATCTCGTTTTATCATCCGCATATAATATTTTTTCATTTCTTTAAAATCAAAAGATTTTTTTCTTCTGCAAAATGTTTTCCGCGGTCAGTGCATAAAATATAAGCGTCGACTCGATAAGGTCCTTTTATTAGTCGATTAAAAACAATGCCAACATAACAAACAAAACCTATAAGACTCAAAGCAATAAAAAAAATATTTCAAAAAGAGAACAACATACAAATTGTCAAATTAGTTTATTAGCTGAAAGTTGGCAACAGTGATCAGTTGGCCTCACGAACAAAGTTTCCCGCGACGACGGCGAAGCTGGGGCCAATATGCAAATGTGAACTTTCCCTCTTTCGGAGGGCGGGAGGGCATTACGACTGCACTTGGCCGATTTACGGCACTCCCCGGCTTTCAAATTGAAACTTACTACAGTCCGCGGACTCATACGTACCTTTTTTTAAGATGAGATATTATGTGTGGCTGTGGTGCGATATGTTTTGTACCTTTTGGCGCCATATCTTTTTGTTGTATGATGTTTGATGTACTGTTTTTGTGGGACGGTTAGATTTGTTTGTTTTTACATGCGGTGTGACCTGAAAGCAGCAATCTTATTACGCGAACATAGAGTTAGGTAATTAGATGCTAATATTATAAACATTGATTAATGATACACTAGTTGATAATCCCGGCGTTAAACTTGAACTTCAAAAGTAATTAAGTAGATCGTGACGAGCTCCTAACTAATTACAGATTACATTTATCCGTGACAACATAATACCTATCTAAATATTTAGCAACTTGATGAAACATTATCTACGTCCTAAATGTTTCGACAGCTCTGACAGAAATATCCCGTAGGCAATGCTAGGTAATACCGGTCCCATCTTCTGAGTAATTAACGCGATTGCGAGAGCGCTATGTACTGAAATAGTGTTTGAAATAGAGACGCCTTTAGCCAAGATTCGAGATGCAATGGCCTATATACGGGACGAGAAGGATATCAAAGCAATCTGGGCGGGCGGCCGTCCGAGGTGCAATTCGGGCCTGCTCCTTGCGCATATTGCATGCACGTACCAATGAAGTTTGCTTTGTAGGCGGTAATCTGCGGGGGAGTATCGGTCGGGGTGGTGGGTGGCGGGTTATGTACACACGAGCCCGAGGCGTCGAGGTAGGCAAATGGCCGGCGAGGCGGGCGCGTAGGCCGACAGATCTCGAGCGATATCGATCCGCGGCCGGCCCGACGCCCGCGGCCGCTCGTCGCCACGGACAACACTCGCGGCGCGGCGGCGGAGCGGCGGCGGCGCCACCCGGCACCCGGCCGCGACAAAAACACTCCTTTGTTTGCCCACGACCAAGTGCTCCGGCCTGGGAAGCGAGCCGTTGTTGACAATGGAACTGACACGTTTCAACAACCGGTGAGCCGCGGCGATGGCTGGACGCCGGCTCTTTTTATGCGTCCACGACTATAATTTCAATATGTTAACTCTTTATTCTTTGGGTACATGATTTGAAATAAAACAGGCCTAACATGCTAATGGTAATACCCATTCATTCTGACCTACCTCAATGCAAAACCATGGTAATTAATTATACGAAATATCGATGTCGATAAAAAGCAGTAATGTAGAGTCACCCCTAGTCAGCGTCGCGACCGCTAGGCGGCGGGTGGCGCAAATCACTCGCGCGGACTGCCGTTCTTGGAGAGCGCCCCCGCGCTGCGCTCCTTTATCAACGTGTTTAGTTTTATTTGTCGATAAAAAAATACCGTTTCGTGCACTAACCGTGGACCGGAGGATGTGGTCTTTTATGTCGTATGTTTATGTTGGGTGGAAGGGGTGCTGTAGTGTATTTATGTATGGGCTTCATGCTTTTCTTGTGCATAACTAGTGGCTTTGAGGTTTGAGGCAGGTTGATCAAAAGGGAATTGCCATGATGTATGTTGAGCTCATGAATTAAACAGACTTATGAAAACATGGGGTACCTAAACATGTTTTTATTTTAACTTTCATATTATTAATTGAATTAGTTCAGAAACTGTTGTATACCTATTGTTTACCAGGCAGTGTAGGCCATCATTAAAAAACTAAAATTCATCAACACGTATCATCGACAATATCACATCATATTCAATTAGAGTCAGAACACGCGACCGTTGCTACGCGCCAACCGCGAGGCCCAAATCGATACTAACTATCGACAACGTTGGCAACGGACGCGTCGCAGCACTAGTGCGGTGGGCGTCTTGTTCGAAATCCGAATAACGCTTGGTCAAGCGCGATTCAAAGGGACGTGGCATGGTCTAATTTGCGCTGGCCATAGTGACGTGCCGTGCGCCACGACGTATGCGGTGTACCTCGGGCTGCGCTTTTGAACTGAATATTATATGTACTCTGCGCTCACGGCTCAGGGTGGCTCAGGTCATAGTATCTCTGTGTACGAGAACGTCCATTTCTTATGCACCGTTTGCGGAGGCTGACATTGTTTTCATGTTCTGTTGTGCCGTTGTGCGGTAGTCAGCTCTTTGTGTGGCTCTAGTGTGCTAGTAATTGGTCTATAGCTTTGCTAATTAGGATGAGATGGTACTTATAGCCGTTAAACAGTTAGGTAGGCAGGTACATACATAGAGATGGGTATTGTCTGAACTTTCTTATGATTGAGGTACCTTCGTTAAGGGTGTACCAAAGAATAATAAAAAAAATTAACGCATTCGAGTATTGACTCCTACGCTAGACGCCCAAGGTGTTATTGGGTTTTTCTATGAAATTCTCAGTAGCGGGTCAGAGTTTGGATTTGTCCCCGGTTAGTGGCAATAGGCTCCCCTGGCTCGCCTTACATGGGACTTAAACATACCGGCTAACTGTGGGTGTACATTGGTACACCTCTGCATAACCCTTCGAGAATACAGGCGTGATGGTATATGTATATTATGAGTATTGAACCAGTGCTTCATTGCGCGGAAGGCTTACATCTTACCACTAAGCCGCTGTAGATTAAATCCTAACTAATTAGGTGTGTTAATTATCCTTACGCGAGAAACCGCTGCCTATAAACATCTTCGTTACGCAATGTCTTACAGAGCTTTGTGTTAAGGTCCTTCAAATTAGGTTTAGGCGTTTTGAAGATTCGAATTACAGACGTGTATATAACAAGCTCGAGGCAGGCAGCGGTCACTAAGTCCAAGTTGCAAGCTTGCTGTAATATATATGAATAAATTAAAGGTAATATAATATGTATCTTAGAAAGGCGCGCGTGACGCATACGAAGGCACACATGTTGCTATAATGAGCTACACGTCACCCCTGGCTATGTGTGATCGTTTTATGGTACTTAACGTTTCTTAAACTTAAACCAACAACAATTAGAATCCATTCTCTTGACATTTTTAGTTATCTGAACTTTTTGATGAAATGTAGAAATCATTGTTTTTTTTTTTCTGAATTTTACTAGTTAACATTGTTTTGGCTGTACAAAAAGGGAGCTGGATTTCAGAAAATCTATTTTGGAATTCATTATAATCTCTTTGCCAATTTTCATTAAGACCCGTTACCCAAGTTTATAATATCTACGCAACTCACACTGGCTACAGCACAAAGCATCAAGGTAAAGTGGTTTCGAGCTGGCTGGACCAACCAAGCCCTTGAGTGGACCACGAATTGACAAATGTAGTGTATTTATTTAACAATTTATGTACACAAACAGGAAAAGAAAAATGGAACAGGACATAAGATAAAAGATGTACAAAGGTACTGCTTATTTCTAAAAGAAATCTCTTCCAGCAGAAAGGAGAAGGACATGAAATTTGTAGACAATATTTTTTTTAATAATAATTACTTAGGAAAAAAAAAGTTTATAGAACCATATGTATTTAAACATAAATTAGAATACAAATATATAACTTACATAAATAAGTATACTCTTCAATCATGAAGAAAGGTAGAACGTGTGTGTGTACTTGTGACCTGAAAAAGGTAGCATGGTGTTACTGAATATGCTGGACTGGAGACTGGAGACTTGGGAGAGACTTATGTCCAGCTGTGAATCGCAACTCATGTTGTAAAAATAAATCTATCATATTATTATTTAGCTTGGCCCAGTTATACATAAAGAACACTACATAATATTTCTACTTACCTTACTGTAACATGCGGAAACCAAGTTTTAAATAAAAAACTACAAAGTTATAACATTTTAAACTACAGTCGGTCACAAGCCACAATAAATTGTAAAAGCGAATGCTGAAAAGAAAATTGATAGTGAAAGTACTGAAAAGTTTTCAATGAAAAGTGAAAGTCTGGTCGCAAAAGTTGCGAACACCGACTTTGTTTTCCTCAACTTTGGATTCAATTTGTGGGAGGAGGGTGGACTACATCCCCCTCTCTTTCCCCCAACCGTTTATGGTACCCAACAATAATAACCGTGGGAAGTTATCTTTTTCTAACAAACTTTTGTACAAAGATTTGTTTAGTATATTTTTATTTTTTGACGAAGTTTAAAGGGTTTTTTGAGTGTATCCTTTTCGATTGTTTAATTTTATTGGTTTTTAAATTTCCTTGTAGAAATGGGTTTGGAATTTAAGTTACATTCACTTAAATTATGTATTAAGTGGGTGCAATTTGTACACTTGTTATCGTCTGTAGAAAAATATCTAGGTTTATGTACAAGCTTGTTCGTTTACTTTGGAATATTAGACATTTTAATTAACTGCTGATATAATAAATTATTAAAATAATATGCATGTCTTCATTATTTATGTAATTATGAACACATTTAAAGTGAATTTCATTGACCCTTTGATACATATCCTTCTGTGTATCTATACTTAGTATAATGATGAAGTTTGTTTGAAAGCGCTATTCTCTAAAACTACCAATCGGATTTTAAAATATAGTAAAAAAATGGGTCTCATCTAGACACAAATAACACTTTCTATAATAAAATTTCATATCATATTAAATATTAATCCCTTCATTATCATGATCTAAAACTTTCAGTAATACTATCGCAAAGTCTAACAGGTGGTCAAAAGTACAATAGTTTTACAATTCGTATACAGAGCTCTTTATAAAGTCATTGAAATTTATCGCACTGCTAGCGCCATCTATGATGTAGATAGAGAACTTAGTGACTTCAAAGAGTTCAATATAGTTCCTATTTATTCCGTAATGAAAATACTTCGGTCCTATTTACTCTTTATCTCTGTTCTTTTTTAATTCAATTGTTTTAGTATGCGTCTTAATTGCTTTGCTAAAAGGAGCACAATATTTATGTATCCATATTTGCCTTATTTAAAGCTCATAAATGAATACTACATCTTCATTTTCAAATGAGAAAAAAACATGAGTTCTCCCGATTCTACTCTTAAAATTGATAGACAAAGAAAGACATTTCTTTTCTAACTAGACCTTTTCAATTCCAGCTTTTTAATGCGCCTAAAATATATTTTCTTTCCAGCCGGAGCGCCTCATCTCTCCATACACTGCGATCATCCGCCGCAGCGCGAACCCATTCGAACTGGCGCATGTCCTCGCATCCTGGCTCCTGGGCTCAGGGTATGACGCTTACGTGGTGGTGGGCTGTGCCAAGAGAGACGTCTGCATGGCTATCAGATACAGGACAGTTTATCCAGATATACCGGATGATAATGAGGTAATGCTTAACCGACTTACCCATTTTTTGTATGTAAAATCGTTCGCATAATTTAGCAATGTAATATGTGGTATTCAACCTGCTAGTTTTAAGTTTCTAAAGACTTGTATCTGGTAAAAGAAAATGTTATCATAATAGTTGGATAAAGTATCTTCGACTAAAAAAATACTGATCAGCCACGTGCCAACCAATTATTAGGTTAGATTCCTTAAATTGACTTGTATTAAAAGTTAATATCTCATATACATAACTGAAAATAAGATATTTTAAAATAATAAATACATTTCTAACCTGTATATTACAGGATGAGGAGGAAGAACCACCGCCAGAGGAAGAGCCCCGGTACCGCCTGGTGCCGCTCCCGGATCTGACGTCAAAGTACTGCAACGAGATGGACGCGAAAGAGGCCGCCAAAGTACAGGGAGAGATTGACAAAGTCGAAAATGAGAGGAAGGCAAAAATAGCTGTGAGTTCAATATGTCTTAATTTTATTACTTTTTTAATCAATAATAACAATCCCATATTATTATAACTTGAGTCTGGTGGAGCCATCTTTTTTGCGGATTGTTAGACCTAGCAATTTAGCTACACAATTTCTGATTGGTGACCACATTTCTGACTTGAAATGTTTAACAACAAAATCGTAAAACTTTGCCGCCTTTTTATATGATAGACGAACAAATAAAGATGGAAAATAACATTTCAGGAGTTAGAAAAGCCACCTCCAGACGAGATAGACGGTTGGCGAACACACGCCTGGATCCTGGTGCTGCCGGGGTTCATGGGAGTCGAGGAGCCATTCTTCATAGAGCCCAGCGAGGGAAACGGGTACCCTCTTAATACGGAACACTACCAGCACATCGAGAGCGTCTACAATAACGAGAATTACTACGTAAGTATCTTTGGACTTAGAAAATGTTTTGAAGACTTGACAGAAACTAAAAACATAATAATAGAGAAAAACATGTGGTATGTGCAAAGCTCTTGTATTCCATCTAATAAATAACTAACATATTGTAAGGAATTATAGCTCATCCTTTGAAATTAAGAATGAGTTGATAAGAAATGTGAATTATCATCTGGTGTTCTAGAGTAAGAATACCTCTTCAATCATTATAAACTTTCTTTTCCCACTAACCGCAATAGTGCTTAAACGGCTCACCATGGATTACCAGGTGAACATCCAGCCTGAGCCAGAGGAGAACCTCAGTTCCCTATCCTACGACCTGAGCGACCTGAACTGCTGGGAACACCTGCTAGCCGGTGAGCCGTACTACCGGCGCCAGTTTGTGGGCATCGACACCACTGACAAGCGGACGGCAGTGGAGACTGAGAAGCACCTGGATATGCCATGCAGCTGGGTTGAGAAGCTGGATATTACTGCTGACGGTTTGTTTGGAAACCATTCTGAATTTAATAAGATAAAAATGCTCCATGTTTCGTGTGTTAGAGGTTGTTATATAAGTAGCTCTTGTCGTCAAATTTTTTACCAAACATAATCAAAATTTAGAAGAATTCTCGTACGCAATAAAAACATATATAAAATAGCAAAAGTTGATAAGAAATGCCGCATCATTTACATGGCGGATAATTTTCTAAAATAACCAATGGATCTATTTACCTAAGAGACTACCCAAGAGCTTAACCAAGTGGCTTACATTTAGTAGCCATCTTGTATTTCAGAATACGAGCAGCGCTACCCCGGCAGTCACAAAGTGCTCCATTACAAGAAGGTTCTGCTGGAGAAGTTCTCGCCCTACTCCCAAAGGAACGGCATCGTGAAGAGGATCAAGATATTCGATGATTACGCTCTCACTGTCCCTCTGCACACGTGAGGCCTTGTTCTTAATTACTTATGTAGTTTAAATGTAGATAAACTTTTACTACAGGTAACGTTAAATAGAGGTAAAAATCTTTTGCCATAGCTTCCTTCCTACGAAGAATGACAAATCTGTGTGTGATAGGAATGATCATTTGTTTTTGGGTGTAATTTGTCCATGGTATGTAGTGGTCTGGTTAATAAATTAAAGGACTAAAGCCTGCCTGGGGTCAGATGTGCGAGTTGGTCCAAGATAATATTATTAGAACATTTATTTATTACAAGTAAACCTTACACTTATCTCCTGAATGTGACAAAGTTAGTAAAGATCATTAAAGAAAACACTCTTTCAGGTACGAATGGTACTCGCAGAGAGAGGATAAAATGCACACTGTCCACATCAACCACGTGGAGCGACAGATTCGAGAGAAGTTCTTAGTCGGCCGGAAAGATCATCTCCTGAGTAAGAGATTTTTTCTTCTTATGTCTAGTTTATTTTCCTATTGATATGGTCTGCTTCAAAAAAATCACCTCGAAATTTGTGTAAAAAAACAAAACTTTTCTGCGGTTAAAAATTATTTGTACCATAAAAAGACTAATAAGAAAATATTTATAAGGTGAAATAAAAAAAGGTCTGTCTGGAATCCATATAGTATGATTTTATCAATTTTAAAAATTAATTAAAAATATGTATAAAATGCTTTTTCTGCATCTTGCACTTTGGTGTATCAAAATCAAATCTAATCTAATTATTTCTGAAATAGATTTTTTCGTTTAAAAGTTCTTTGTGTTATGATCACCAGAGCACATATACTCCATGGATGCGCCGCAGACGTCGGTGGAAGGTGACCGTCTGATGGAGTTCAACTGGTACGCGCGCATCGACCACCTCGTCAAGCTGGTCTGCACGCCCTTGATCTTCGAGGAACATTACAATCATAGAGAAGACCGGTGAGCATTAGAAGTACCTGAATTTACTCAACTAGTCAACGGAATCCGTAAATATCTTCAGCATTTTTTTTTAAGTTGGGTAAAGCACATGCTTTGTTCTGACCTCAAGGTAGGTAGCTAAAGCAAATGTGTAATGGAATTAGAGACAACGAAGGTAGCACGACACCTAGACCCGACACAATGTAGTAAAAACATTTTCTATAAAGCCCGGGGATCAAAACCGGCCTCAGAGCTAGCGACACCTTAAAATTCAGTGTGTACGCCATTCGACCATTGCGGATATTGTTGTTTATCTTATATTTATTAATCACTCATCTAGATAGACCTATTAAAACTGTCCATTTCCTAGGTTGGAATCTCGCGTAATAGTCTACACAGAAGGAACGAAGCAAGAACCGAAACGCCAAGTGAAAGACATCACGGAGACTTACCACCGCAACCCCGACATACCAGCCAAGAAAGACGTCTGGAAGAAGATATTCCACATCCAGGACAACACCATAGAACTGCTCTACCAGTACGCGTACAACTTTGTCACTAACGATACGAGGCACTTCGTCAAACCTAACCTGGCTGAAACTGGCGGCAAGATCCTCTTCTATCCGGAGAAAACTTCAGGATATATTGTGAGTAGTTTATTATAAGATGACATAACTGATTGCATAGCTAAAAGAGTCTAATCAAATAATCGGTACCTAATACATACATAAACATATACATATCATCACGCCTGTATCCCCGAAGGGTTAGGCAGAGGTGTACCAATGACACCCACAGTTCGCCGATATGTTTTTAGGTCCCATGTAATAGGGGGCAAGCCTATTGCCACTAACCGGGCACAAATCCAAACTCCGACCTACTACTGAGAATTTCATAGAAAAACCCAATAACACCTTGGTCGACCTGGGAATCGAACCCAAGAACTCTAGCGTAGCAGTCGCGCTTAGCGCCACTAGGCCAACGAGGCAGTTTATATATATATCTGTTACGGTAAATGTGATCAATTGAAAATTATTAATAATTTTACAAAATTATTAATAATAATCACATGTTTTGGTAATTATTAATAATTCTCGACACATATTGGTAAAAGTGATAAAATAAATAAAAACCCAATGTTTTTTGACCAGCAGGTATTTATTTATATTATTCACTCTTACCCTGACATATACACTGACTTATACATATAAACTTGGTTAATGTTTCTTTAATTTTATAAAAATATATGTGATGGGTACATACGTCGTCGCTCGCTTCGCTCGCTCTGTTGCAAGGTCACAATATCTAACCTAACCTAACCTATTGATCTCCGTCACAAAGTCGAACCTAATCAAGCATACTAAATAATCAGCCCCGCAACCCTTGGCCACTTATTACATTTATCACTACTAGGGTTAAATTATTAATAAAACCGACAAATGTGATTAATTTATCACTTTTACCTCGACTTTCGGTAATTATTAATAATAATCGATAATTATTAATAATCTTCAATTAATCACATTTACCGTAACATATATATTTTAACATATTTATCTTTATTTCGAACAAGGTTTATCCAATCAATGCTACTTAAGGGTGTGTCTAGATCTGACGAACGTCAGTGCCTCGCGAGCTATTCGTGTATTGCTTGTTCGTCAGATTTGGCCTTACACTCACTTAAATCTTCAAAGTGTAAGTGAATATGCTCTACTCCTTTCGATCTCATGTACAATATATTATGACTATTAATAATAATTCTGCGCCGTTAAGACTACTTTTAATAATAAGACTACTATTAATAATAAGACTGCCTCGTTGGCCTAGTGGTGCTAAGTGCGACTGCTACGTTAGAGGTCTTGGGTTCGATTCCCGAGTCGACCAAATTGTTATTGGGTTTTTCTATGAATTTCTCAGTAACAGGTCGGAGTTTGGATTTGTGCCCGGTAAGTGGCAATAGGCTCGCCCCCTATTACATGGGACCTAAACATATCGGCGAACTGTGGGTGTACATTGGTACACCTCAGCCTAACCCTTCGGGGATACAGGCGTGATGATGATTAATAATAAAATTCTCCTCGTTGTTTCCCTAGGCTGACCCTACAGCTCAAGTCCCCCGTTCGCTAGACGTGTATTACGCTCTATGCGAGAACATCGACTGGGAGTACAAGACGACCAAACACATCAGGGACAGAGAGACGGACGTGAACAGCTACCTGCGCCACCGGCATACGGAGCTCACTGAACCGGAGCTGTCGGTCGCGCTCTTCGATACGGAGAGAAACGCGGCTGCGAAGAAAGGGTGGACTGAACAGGTCACTTGAAATACCTGTCATCATCTCCTGGCCTTTTTTCCCAACTATGTTGGGGTCGGTTACCAGTCTTACCGGATTCAGCTGAATAACGTATTTTACATGGAGCGACTGCCTATGTGACCCCCACAACCCATTTAACTGGGAAACACGGTATCTCATAGTAAGACTGGTTGTCACTTGAAATACCACGTATAATAATAATATTTGATTTGAAATTTATTTTTTATTATAATAATATTATATATATTTTTTGTGAAAAAATTAGTTTTGGTAAGACTTGGAGGAGGCCTTTGCCCAGTAGTGACACAACGTAGGCTAAAAAAATGGGATTTAGGAGGTACAACTCCTTAGTCTAGCATTAGGTATCTATTTGTTCAGTTCATGACAGTAATTAATGTATCACGATGATATGCTCATAAAGTGAAATTATCCAAAGTACTTTGGTCTAAAAGATTATTAAACAAAAGAACTCGTTCTCATTCTTTCTTTGACTATATTTAAGTCTGTGTTATTTCATCAGTTACATATATCACATTGCTCCATTTCAGGAAATCCAAAAAGCCGAAGTGACGGAGCGAGAAAAGGAAGCTGAAATCGATCCACTGGCTCCCTACTTGGCTCGCATGTTCGGCTCCGGCCATGGTATTGGCAAGCCTTTGACTATCAAAGAGGCCACGCTGGTCAGAGAACAATGCATCAATGACTTTAAGGCGAAGCAACTTGCCCGACAGAATCTTGTACAGGAGAGATTCGATAAGGTGACTTATGACGTTGACATAGAGTTCAAATTGTACTATATTTTGTTTAAATTATGATGTAAAATTAAATATACTTTTGCTTGATTTGATTCTATTTATTGCAGAACAATGCAGAATATAAAGCAAAGAGGCTGTGGTACTTAGCCAACCAGTTCATTCTCACGCCTGAAAAGGAAAGTGCTTATTTCGCTGCAAGGTATGTTACTATTTATTTCCATCAAATTACGGCTGGCCATAGTCTACCACAAAATAGCTTGATTGGAAAATCTTCTTTCTGACTTAGGTTAATTAATGAGAGATTAGTAATGAGGGACTATAAAATCAAATTATTTTATTTACAGTGCTGAACTGTCATTCAAAGTCCACGCCCTAGAGGTAAGGTTGACGCGCCATCGGGACCTCTCCGGACCTCGCTTCAAGGTCCTCATGGATTACCTGGACAAGCACCCGCTGCTGATGGAGTACAACAAGATGGCTCACAGCTACCGATCCGATAGGGGCAGACCTTAGGAAATCAAATGATGGAGGGGATTGGAGAAGCGATGAAGATTGATTGTTTTTAAGTTTCATGTAACATTGGAGCGCTAATTTCAAGATAAAGAAAGCTTGTTACATACTTGTCACATCTCATGATGACTGCTTTACCTAATTAATTATACAACGTTAACTAATTATATCATGTCTAATGTATTATTTCCTTTGATATATTTTATTCTACATCTATGTTACCTTATATTCATGTTATAATAAAAGTAAATGTTGATCTAAATTGTTATGATCAGTTTTTTAATGAAATTAAACTACACGATTATTGGAATAGGTTTTTTTATTTACAACTTAGTATTTACATGGTATTACAATATTATTAAGATCATAGATTTTATATAGATAGACAGATTGCTCGAACCTAGGTCTCTTCGATCAGGCTTGGAGCAAAATCGAACAAGGTAACTTTTATAGATTCTCACTAAACGTTTTACATACATATTACATACACACTCAAATCTCTGAACTTTTCATCCCCATTTGTAGTTACATATTATTATCCCTGCATCGTTCTTTAATACCATCACTATTTTGCACAACACTATTTTTTGACTCACCCAGGGTTTACTGATCTCTTGTATAGGATCTTTTTATTTTAAGGACAATATAAGGGCGTGACTGACAAAGCATCTTTCAAATGTTGACGTTGATTGACGACCTCCGTGGTCGAGTGGCGTACGCACCGGTATCAAGGTGTCGCTAGCTCTGAGGTCCCGGGTTCGATCCCCGGACGGGGCAATGTAGAAAATTACATTTCTACATTGTCTCGGGTCTGGGTGTTTGTGGTACCTTCGTTGTATCTGAATTCCATAACACAAGTGCTTTAGCTACTTACTTTGGGTTCAGAACAATGTATGTGATGTTGTCCGCATTTATTTATTTATTTATTTTATTTATGAATGTCAGGCTCAAAACATCCTAGGTTTAGCTTCCTCGTTTTGTCGTTTCATAATCACATATCCATCAAATCATTTCCTTCCCTATAGATACGTAGTATTAATGTTTAGGCAGTATCCATGAAGGTTGTGGATGGTTCAGGTCCGTGTTCCAGTCTCCAGCGCCGCCCAGTAGGTTGCCTCGGCCGTCGTGCGTGGCAAGAGCTAGCCGGGACAGTTTGTTGGCTAGCCGGCGTTGCGGGGAGTCGGGTCGCGACAGGGGTGGCAGGGAAATGCTGCCTGAATCTGTAAAATTAATAAAAATAACATAAAAAACAACGCCAATGTTTATAAAGAAAACCATCGAGTCTTGTCAATTTCATTTTGCGACGGAAACAAATTTACAAAAAAAGTATGAAATGTCGAATAATGAGACAATCTCATGTTGTTGTTTTCCAGCAAGCCGAACAACTACACTCTTAAAGATGATTTAATTTACTTCCACATGGTTGACATATATTTTTTTCTTACCAGAATGGTAGTCATAGTTTGCGTGATCGCTAGGTGTCTCCTGGCCTAATCTTTTCCTGTATTCGCCCGCGAAATGCTCAATTAATGTGTCCATCATGATTGCTTGCTTGGAAAATACCTGAAATAAGAAAACCAATTTTTAGATACAACTTGTATAATTAGTATCAAAGCTATTATAAGGTGAGAAAAGAACTTTACTTGCAAAATCTTGGAGACTCGCAGTCCGTTTTCAACTACCATGAACTGCAGGAAGAGACACGGCAAGCAGTCCTCATTGTCATCTGAAGGTAACCCGATGTCCCACGACAGCTCCTCATAGAGCAGGCCAAGAAGAACAGTCTAGAAAATAATCAGAAGATATAAGCTATTTGAATGATGCGTAAAAAAAACATTGGTCCAGTATATATCCGAAACTAATTCTTCATTGTGTGGAAACTAAAAAAATAGAAGAAAATGTCTAACAACTAAACAACAACTAAAGAAATTGTCTAACAACTTCTTCCCCAGCCATTTCAAATAAAAAAAAGTATACTAACGCTTTCAGTATCATCGATGACGTATACTCCATTGGAGTTGATGGCGACGAGTACCGGAATATCTTCGTGAGTGAGAAGACTGGTCAGGCTTCGCACTGGCTGCTCGATCTGGCCTTGGAAGAACGCCGCCCTGGAGATAAGTTGTTTTTATTAACACAACAACAGTACACAGTGTCAATGGTGAATAGGCCAGGCAAAGGGCCGAGTTGAAAGTTCTTTATTTGCCTACAGGGTTTCAATTAGGGAATTAGGGATGACGATATCGACATGGATTATGGAACACAAACGGTGTCAATGTATCATATTCTGTCAATAGATTGTGGTTTTATAGTCTTTGGTTATGAACATATTCGAGAATGGGACATTGTGATACACATGCCTGTATACTTTCCGTTTGTTCATTTAATGTGCCTGTGACGTCATGTCACTCACTGTTGCTTAGTCCAGAAGAACTTAGGGTAATACGGGCAGGTACCTGTCCCGTGCTGTACATACCCGTAGGTGGGCGTGGTGCGCGTGTGCGCGAGGTACTTGTGTCGCAGCTTGCGCGGCGGCGCGGCGGGCGGGCGCTGCGCCTGCTCCAGCAGCTTGGCCTCGGCGCTGCCCTTGCGCCCCGCCGGCAGCAACGCCGCCCAGCGCCCGCTGCGAGCGTGCACTGGCAAGTATTTGTCCTGCTGCGCTCTGTATCAGCAAACAAGGGCCATATAATGAAGTACCCATCTTAATCACGTCTCATCATGAAATACGAAAAACCTGTCAAAAAATAATTTGGAAGGTCTTATAATAGAATCCTCAAAACCCATTTTAAGCATTAGCCTATTTCCTAAAAGTATTGGTATAAAAAAAATACACAACGTCGATGCACCAATTTCTGAGACGTCGAAGTTAAAAAGATGGTGCTATCTTTTCCACAACTAGAACTAGTCTGATTTGAAAACACATTATAAAATATTATAAATAATTGATCCATAGGTCGGTGGTTCACATCTGGCTCTAAGGACCATATGTTGGGGTTGTAAATCCCAACCGTGAGGATGCTGGGGTTGTAAGTCCGAGCAGTGATTGTTTTGTTAGAGTTTCACTATATAGTGATTGTTTTGATGAAATGAGTAACGATTCTGCACCTTCAATTGGTTTATTGCGACTTTGTTACAATAGATGCTTATTGGCTACATATTTGCTACTACCGATTTTTTAATATATAACAGTTTCCTTACGTGAGGAAAATGTTGACCTAAGCAGTAACAAAAGTAGAACAAAGTCGAAGTCCATTGTACAGCAATGCTCGTACAAGCCAACATCACTCACCTGAAGAATTTAGCAGTGTGTCTATGTGGGTCGTAGGGACCCAACTGTATTCTCGCTTGGAGTCCACCGAGCATAACCGCTTGAGCACTTTCCAGGGGATAACGTCCAGTCACCACGTTGTGGCGAGCTTCTTCATATAGCAACTCTTGGATGCGGGAGTCTCTGCAATAGTAAGATTTTCGTTTAAAAACTGAATCATATCTTCAGACATGACTCCTGTCGCTATGTAGTAACAATTTGGAAACATGAGCTTAGAAACAGCGCATAGCGTGGCCTCTTTCCGCTTCCTTGCTTTTCTGCAATCAATTTCATATTATAAAAGTACAAATCTTTGAAATGTCACTTACTTTATCCCTTCTTCTAAATGTTTGGGGAAGAACACGTTTCTCTGCAGCCTTAACACGGGCTGGTCCCGACTCCGCCTCGACTCGGAACCGTGGCCGTAACGGTTTACCAACTTCTGCCAGTTCGCCCAGAACTTCCAAGGACAATGGTGTGGTTTTAACTGGATTTCTAAAATAATAACGACGAACTGAGTTATCGCGGTCTACGTGGTCCATTGCTTGTGTCTTGTGGACATGGTCCGTCGTCTGCTCACTTACCAAGCAATGGACTGCACATCCATAAAGCAAACACATTCGCCGCTAAACTCCTGGTACTGGGCTGCGAGAGCCCCAACTCCTCAGTCGCCAGCAGAGCGTTCAGAAACCGAGCTGCTGTCACCTGCGAGGGTATTTCTTCAGAGCTCATCTCCATCATGACAGCGGTGCGTGACATCAGGTAGATACATGTGACAGGGTTTGAAGATACGGTAGACGAAGATGCTGTGCTTCCTGACGATCCTGAAATTACTCTTGAATATAGTTATCTAGTCTGGGTATATTTATAAAAAATATCTGAATAAAAGAACACCAATGACCATGCAGCTACTGCTTTTAACTTGAATTTTGGCTATCCAATTCTCTATTTTTCGTTCTTATACATATGACTATCTAAACACGTAACAAGAAAAAACGCATTTAAGGATTCCGTTAAGCATCAACAAAAAAGGAAGACAAATGAAAAATCACCGAAGAAAATCCGCTAAACATAAAACCATGAGGAAGACAGTAGATTCTAGAGCTTGAACCTGGTAGGGGTGGTGAAATGGCGCTGGATGAACTTCCTCCACTTGTAATAGGTTCCGTGGTGCTGAATGAGCCCGCTGCGATGCTGCTGGAACCGGTCTGGTTGGAACAACTGCTAAGATTCGATCCTGTAACACATGCGAGTCTGGTAAACGATGGTGGCGGCCATGGACCGTAAGCAGAAAAGTAGTTAAGAAGCAACGTAAGTATTTGTTTTCTCTATGCCCTTTATTTATGTACAAAAACTTTTTACGGCAACGCACCTAACTATGCTTAAAACTTCAACGGACACGTCTGGGAGGACATAATCATCATGCTTAAAACACATAGTCTCAAAAAAGGGTAAGTATTTAGGTAATTTATTTCATCGTCAAAAATGTTGTGCTCTGTTTCTTCGAGTACATAAACGTTAATTTACACGTACCCATAACACTTTTCTCCAAGGAATCGGAACTGTTGCTGTCTTTGGAATCTGGCTGCAGAGGTTTATGTGGATCATGTTTGTCCCACTCATTGTGGCGGCCTAGTGGACTGTAGGACAGGTGAGGCAGCCTCTGAGAGACAGAGTACAGGTGGGCATTCACCTCTGCTTGTAGCTTCTGGCTTTGGACGCTGTAGTATTCTTCGCGGGACCGAAATTCACTAAAAAGATCATTCAAAAATGTTAATGGGAATTTTGTTTTGTAAATAGTATGAAATGTCCACTGTTTATTATCATGTATGTTATATTTAGTCTCATTTACATTAAAAATATCTGGCTAAGCTATGATGTAAATATAGGCTTACTTATACTGATATTCAGCTTGCATAGGATATCCCCGTCTTGAATAATCCACAGGTATGATTGTGATATAGTTTCCACTATTTTGCACATTTGGATTCTCTCCATAAGCACCCATATCGGATTGGTGTTCCATTTAGACTAACAATTTACAATACCTTAAAAAATAAATAACATATTTGGTGCTACAGATGTGTCTTCCGGCAGAACAGGATATCGATCCGTGTTCGCGCAATTCTGGATGCGGGAGTTGCCATTATTAATATCAAGAATGGGGGTAAGATTCGTATATTCTTCACTCCTTCAAATATGAAACACAATTATTTTCGATAGACCGTTTGAAATATTTCAATATTTATTTATTTATAATATTTCGGACTGAATACTTAATAAATCTAGAGGCATTGCAATACGCAATTATTGAACGATAATTTTTATGTCACTTATTCTGACAGATGTACAGCTGAGTAAATCATACGTGTTTATTTTGTATGCTAATCAGAATCGATTCTGAATTATTCTGATTAAAGTTTTTTTAACAAATCAGTGTCATTGTTTATCTATTTCGAATACTGTACTCACAGCATTCGATAAAACTAGTGCAGATAGCACTTAATTTCGTTGTCGAAGTTCGGTTCGTGTCGGCAATCGATCGATATCAATAATGTTTTGAAATATTGGTACGACGTGTGATTTTAACTTCAGGTGACTTCGGTAAATACAAATGTACAGTAGAAACACTATAATAAACAGTATTTTCTTTAATCAACGCGAATTAAATGTATTTTTATTTTTTATATTCAACAGGTTTCTGCTTGAAGTTCGAGTAAGTTTACCAAAATTTCACTGATGGAGGCAAAACTTAAAGAATACCGGGCACTCAGACGTCGTAAAGAACTTGTAGAAAGCACTAAAGAAGTGATACAAAATACCAAAAACAAAGTGGTGGACTTCATAGTCCCGAGAATAATAAAAGACATGGGTAGGATACGTGAAGAGGAAATTCTATTGGTCAGTAGTTATGTTTTTTTATTAACCTTGACTTTCACAAAATGTGATGTCATCTTAATTAATCAAATTTTAGAAATACTCCTATCAATGTAAGTTTGAAGACAGTTTTATCAGCCTAAGCTATGTGTATTATGTTTAAATGAAAATAGCTATTCACTCCAATGCAACATAGAATGAATATATAATTCCCTTTCATAAAATAATAACTTAGTAAAATCACCAAATCTATAGATTTTGGTATTAAGATCATACCCTATACTAATTTGTTATAACATAAACATATATGTATGTACCAAAACACAAAGCTTATTTTAACATTATAAATTTCCAGATAGAAAACGAAGAAAATGTCTTACCTCCTGAAGAAATTGAGGAAGTCAGATCCGAAGTGAGTGAGGTTGAATCCTACGAGGAAGA
Organism: Autographa gamma; assembly: GCA_905146925.1. Taxonomy (NCBI): domain Eukaryota; kingdom Metazoa; phylum Arthropoda; class Insecta; order Lepidoptera; family Noctuidae; genus Autographa; species Autographa gamma. The sequence continues at coordinate 2,886,009 of LR989868.1, read as the reverse complement.
AACAGAAGACTCCTGCAAATACTGTATGATAAAACTCCCGATATACGCACTAATCTGGCTCGGATTATACGCATACTTCTTATACCTGCAATTTGGAGCCGTATTCTTTGTAATATCAGTACTAATAGGGATATATGTTAACACTCGTACACGGCCAAGGAAGAAGGGTGAAGTGTCCGCTTACAGTGTGTTCAATGAAAACTGTGCCAGCATTGATGGTACGCTGACTCCGGAACAATTTGAAAGGGAAATACGCTATGGGGCTGGTACTGTAAGGAATTTTTGAAAAACATAAGCTGTCCCAGATATTGTTTTTTTTTTTCAATATATGTAGCGAAGTGTCGTTTACGAAGTACACTAATATAACATTTTGTAGGATTTTTATATGCCTTTAATAGCACACGTAATGTGTAGTTATAAATTTGGACTAAATGCAAGTGGAGTAAAATAATTCGGGACTATTTTCAATAATCATAGTTTTAAAGTGACCGTATCAATATATCTTGTAGTAAATATATTAATCTTATGAGTAACTGTCCTTTTTGACTAGCATACATATATCAGGGTAGGATAAGCTTGATTTACAAAAATAGGGACAATGTTATGAATAATTAAGACCATCATTGTTTCACACCACATCATTCGGTAATAAAAAGTAACCCCAATCGAGTCCGAAACTTCAAAGTTGAAAAACAATCGTTTAGTACTTAGAAGACAACAAAAACAATTTGCTGTTAAAAATAATTGGTGCTATCCGTGAAAATTTCAACCCCCTCTCTACTAGTGGCTACTACACACAGTGCCGGCGGCAAAGCCGTCGGGTTTATGCCGAGCGGCTATGCCGCCGGCAAAAGCCGCGCAAGGCCGCCAAGCATCATTCATTACCGCTCGAATGCCAAGAACGAACTGACGCCGGCAAGCCGCGTAGCCTTCCGGCACACCCAGGCGGCCATGCCAACTCTTTTGTGCGGCAAAGCCGGCGGCTTTGAATTCCGCCGGTACACAGTGTGTAGAAGTCATAACGGAATAATAATGGTTTTATAACTTCATAATTCGATCTGAAGTACTTTTGATTGTAATGCAATTTCCATGTGATAGTTATGCAATATAATTTTAAGACTGAGCCATGATCTTGGCTAGCTTTACGGCAAATTTTCAGCTTAGTTAGCCTACATACCCGAAAGTCGGTAGTCAGGGTTATTTTGTTAGTTGTTGGTACTTTTGGACCCTACAATGGCATAATGTTTCAAGTAACGCTATGCTTAGATAGATATTGGGGTGCGTGCAGGTCTGGCGAAGGCGCAACGAATGTGCATTACACGAACAGCTCGCGAATGTCCTTATACCGTGACAAAAAGAAAAGCTGTGTTAATACAATCATATTAACTGTAAATGAAAAATTTGGAATACCCTGTCAATTTAGAGAAAATTGCTGATTCCTTCCAATATGCAGCAATCTTCAGAAATTATAGCTAAGAAACATCTCGAACTCGTCAGCATTCAAACAAATAAAGTGCATCATAATCGGTCTATTCATTGAGGGTCTGCAATGCCACTGACAGATAATAATGTTGGAAGTTAAAAACTTTTAAACTTTTTGTAAGACTTGGCCGAAAGCCGACTAAAAAAACATGCTGTCTCAGACTTTAACACCTTGTGCTGACAGTGTAATTAAATTACTTTATTAATTTTTAGATCTAATCTTACTAACTAAGCAACTATTAGATATTAATTAACTTAATCAATGTCGTGCCTAAGTTGTATAATATGACTTAATTGTGCATGTATATGCATAGCTGTGATTGATGTAAGTAATGTAATCACTGTATAGAATAATTAATAATAATTTATTTCAATCTAAAGTGGTATTTGTTTTTATTAGTAAATTTATTTTCCTTTCAATCCAAAATATAGAACTCAGCCTGGTCTTACCATGAAGTAGGTACGTACCTTCTTTTGATACCTCATTTTCTTCCGATTATTCATTGCATACCACGTTTGCAAGCCGGACAAAATAGGTGTTTAAAAAAATCAATAAATAAAACGATTGATTATAAATTATTTTAATAATCACATTTACAAATTGACAACAAATAATATACCTATTATAAATTTCACAGATGTAAATGCAACACAATACGAATATACACTGATAGATGGCAACATTGCCTTTAAAAATATACTTAATGGCGGTAACTTTATATAACACAAACTGTACTGTGAATATGAACATAGCTGGGGGGTTATTTTCTTGAAACAGTGTTTAGAACATATAAAAAATTAAAAGACAAACTAGGTATTGCATTTTTTAAAATTTGAATTTTCTTACTTCGTATGCAAGTTACTTATAACTTTTAAGAGTACATAAATAAAAACACACCCAGAGGCGATTAAGTCGATGCATTATAAAATAATACGACGGATATATAGGTACTTTAAGACGATAAACGCATTTAAATTTCAAACACCCAAGAAAAGCACAACCCTTCATTGGCAGTCGGGCAAAAATACTGGCCACTTTTACCCCAGCTAAGTCCATATGTAACTAGCAATCAACAACAAACAGTGATAGAACTTTGAGCATAATAATATCGCTTATTGAGCTAAAAGCATATAATATAGGTTATTTAATATCGAATATACCAAAGCTATAAAACATAATTTATGCGAAAATATTCATTAATAAAAGTTTATATCACGGATCAAATTATAACAACTTTTAAGAAAACTTTTTTGTGACATTTTTTGAGTTTTTTTTTGTGAAAAAATTAAGGGCTGTAAGTAGGTTTTTGTTTACACACTACTTTAAAAAAATTTATATGGTTTACATAAACACAGAAATATATACAGTACCTAATTACTAGGTATATTAATTAATTTAATCCGTGAGTGGATGTCAGATATTTTTCAGATAAATAAGCACCATCAAATATTTGGGATAATATTGCAAATAAATATCTATAAGGAATGTTCTAGAAAGAAATTCATCTAATGCTAGCCATACACGTAACAATGTACAAGTAATAATCAATTAGACTTCGTGCACACGGCGCCATTTTTTTTTTTATATTGATACTACGGCAAGATACTCAAGAAAATCTTTACGTGTACGGCTAGACTAATATATGTATTTAAAGCTTCTATACGTATAACATTAATCACACAAATAGTACACACAATATAAAATTGACTATAAAATTGATTAATTTTCTTCCGTATACACGAAAATAACTTTAGAAATTCTTAAATCTGTCGCTAAATTGCCTAAAATCCATGTAAAAGTGACAAAGACAGTATAAGAATTTTAAACTGTTTTGAGTATTCGGCAACTCCGAAGAATTAAGATTTTGAAAGTCAATATGTTTTTATTTTGTACTCATTGACGCAACGAAGTCAATAACAACCAGTTGTTGTAAAATCAACCTTACTGAGTTGGAATAAGTGTTGTCTTGTTATGTTCACATGGCTTGCAAAATAACAGTTATTTCAAGCAACCAGAAATAAAAAATATTTTTTATGAAGTCACTTCAATAAAAAAAAAAAACATTTTTTTTAGGTAAACAGTGGGGCAGTTATAGGACGATTTAACATCTATATATTATGCATTTTTTTATACCTATACTACAGTGAATACAGTGTAACTAGACGCGTCTAAAAAGAGCTAACAGATATCGCCATCTCTGTCTCACACACCGTTTAATTGTATTTGCATCTCGCTCAAACTATCCTGTTGCTCATTTCATACGCACCTACTTACACAGTCCATATTCCATAATTTGAAATACAATAATCTTCTAGTCAGTTTATAAATTTTAGATATACTTAACTTATATAAAAGTTACATTTTTAATAGTTTGAATAAACACTAATTACAATGGCACAAAACATCTAATTTATTTTAAAGTGGACAATATAAGGCACCGTGTCAATATTTACAATAGTAGATTGTGGACACATCAAAGAAATCGTGGAATTAAAACATTAATAATCTTTTCCACTCTTATAATAATATTCCATATATTTCTAAAGAGGGAATTCACCAGGGGCCCGAATCTGCTATTGACAATTTCATCAATCGTCTGAGTGGGTGGGGTCAGTAGGTCCATCCGGGCCCCAGGAATCCCTTTATGATTGACAGATTGTTAACATAAAATAGGCTTTAACCGCCCTTTTTAGTAAACAATAATTAATTTAAAAGCCAATAAAAAAGGATATAAAATCATAAATGTATATAAAATAAAAGTAGATCATAAACACTAAAATGTACATAAAAAAACTTGTAAAATACACAAAAATGTATGTCAAATAAATTGTAAAAGTAATCCCACCATGCATTAATGAAAATATTAAATAATATTTTCTGTAAACGTAAAGGAACGAGAAACGACAATGTTTACTAAGGAATGCGATTTAATATTAATGCTACTCACAGCACCTAAAACGAACAAGACAATTTAATCCTTATGTATCAGGTGTTTAAGCCTCATTTTGTAATTTTATAGATTGATATCTATTACAGCATCTATTTTAACTAATTAGTTTGATTCTGCTATACAGGGTGTTACGAAACCCCTGTCCGACCCGAAAGGGTGTTATAGGGTTCACAATCACATGCCCAAATAAAATATTTAATTTGGAATATTCATGTTAATAAAAATAATAATGAACTTTTAAATAGCCTCTAAAATACCTAAATTTGAAGATAAATCAAAAACCACACCACCTTTTTCGTCGGTATTAATGTTGGCCTTTTGTATGATCATTTGGCAGAACCTGAGACGATACCGTCACTATCGACGGCATATTTGGAGAAAAAAAAAATTCGGTTTTTTTTTTTAATTATTTCCATTTTTTTTTACTTTTTTGTAATTAGATATCGATACCTAATAACCCCTTAACGGATCGGACAGGGGTCTCGTAACACCCTAAATGTTATTATGTATATTCCATGAATGGTAAACCAAGCATCCATTGGATTACAACATAATAAATAAGTAGTCATTATAAATTGAACGGAGCGAAATCAATCAAGACAAGAAGTTTAAACAAATTATGTTGTTTAGGTGTCCAAAGTTAATGAAATAATCAAGTATATAGAAAACGACCTCTAAAATAGTAAGAGATAATAATAGAAAGAGGTCACTCAAACAAATGCGTACCACTGATGAAAATGCATCGCACTACATAAGTGAATGCATCGCAAGACATACGTGGATGCATCGCACTGCATAATATGTGCATGCATCGCACAACATATTTTTTGGATGCATCGCACGGCATAAGTGGATGCATCGCAAGGCATACGTGGATGCATCGTATGACATGTTAAATGAATGCATCGTACGTAAATGCAACGTAAACATGTTGCGTCGTTTGGACTTAAAAACAGGTCAAATCCTATTGTTTAAACATGCCTTCTTAATAACGAACTCCAGAATAAATGCAAATTAGTTACTCTTTGTTGCTTTTCGATAATTAAAATATCGAAATGAATACCTACATACCTAACTTGTATAAATATTAATATACTTTTAAATCTCTTTCCATATCTAAAGTTTTCTGCATTGTAATATACTTAAAATAAATTAAACTGCGATATTACATAAAGTAATATTAACGTCAGTTTTAAATAATCTCAAATCAAAATTGCAAGCTAAGTTGTAGAAATACTGTTTGTCCTAGAGGTTACACAAAATTGTTCTTCATTTATGAGTTTTGATCTAATTTTACTAGCCATACTTAGAAAAAAAAATATTTTCAGTTTTACACAGCATGAAAAAATAAACAGAATTTATTTCTGACTGACATGCACAGCACGAAAGAATCAGTTAAATCTTATAGTTTAGTTTAGTACGTCACACATTGCTACTTAATCTCAAGATGGGACTTATGCATTGGACCATCAAATTTCCATTTTCACATACATTGCTCCTTAACATACTGTTTTATTGACATTTCTGTAACAAAATCCGCAATGAATGCGAATGCAGACATTGGTTTATTGGCCACCAACCTTTGAGGAAACTTTTCAAACCTTAGTGTTAGTAATATCAGCTCCATATAAAAATACTTTCTCCAAAAGTTTTGCATCGACTTCAAACCTGTATAAAATTAACCTGTACTTTGTGTGACTAGTAGAAAAATACTAGGCTTTTGTTCTTTGTACTTATAAACTAAATTAAATAAAAAAATCTTTGCACCTCAATATTTGTTCTTGATAATCACTTTTTAAATGACACTTAATTCGGGAATTTCCCTGAAAAATCTCTTGCATCTTCCAGTCTCATTGGCAAACATTGGCCACACTTAAACTACCATAGATTTAAAGTAGAAATAGTATTTAGGCTTTCAATGGACGTTAAAACGCCAACATTGGTTATGGGCAGAGGTAACTTTATAACATGTTAGTCAGCCGCTGTCGGCCGGTGAGATCTTTGGAACACTTTACAAAAAGGTACCTTAAAATAATCCTGACTCGGCAAGAACGCATTCACATCACTCCCTCGCTTAACATCAGGTAATAAAAACACAACACTTAAAGCTATAATCATATGCCATATCGAATGAACAATCTTATAATTCTGTTCCGTTTGTAGAAAAGCGTAACAAATCAAACCTGTTGACACTAAAACTATACCTAGCGGCAAGTACCGGAAGTAATAGTTTTTAGGGTACCTCAAACTACGTATTTTCCTGTAGTCGAGGTACCAGGATAAAAGTAACACTCCTGCTCCTACGGCAACTGGTAGTAAGAAGGAGACTATTGAATGCATGTTCCATGTTGTCAGTAAAGCTATTATTATGGCACCTATCAATTGGAGCGAGGATCTGAATCTGTCACCTATAATGCTCATGGCAAGGAGTGTGACCCAAAAGGACATGATCCCGCAGTAGAAGTCTCCGAACTGGAGGATGTTACCTTTGATGATGCAGTAGGCGACTTGGGAGGGGGCGTCGCAGGCGTGGTAGAAAGTGGAGAAGATCATAGTGAAGGCGTACATCATGGCTTCCGTGTAGTACGTGCGTATGATAGCGACGTAGATGGAGAAGAAGAAGAGCAGGTTGCTCAGAGTGAGCAGGAGGACGGAGACCAGCATGTACACTTTGCTGTCCATTCTTGAGTTGTCGGAACAGTCCCAACCTGGAAACACAAATGATTACATAAGTAATTTTTCGTCTTTTCCATCGACAGTTCCTCATTTCTTGACGACTCATCATTTACGTTCCAAATAATGTGTCTTAAAATAAGATGGTTTGTAATTTTATAAACAAACCGATAAGTCTAAAATTAAATTAGAAATTAATCTTCAACTAACCGCCGTAGCCAGCCGAACAGGAGCAGAACGACATCACCAGCCCCCCAAATGTGTTGAGCAAGCAGCTTCCGTGATTGCTGCACTTCCCTCCAACACAGGACATCGACGACACAGTCAGAACTATCGTCGCATTGCACTCCGAAGTCCCCAGCCTCGTCCCATTCGCCTCCGACACGGCACTCTCCCCGTCCTTATCTAAAGACGTGTCCACGTAATACTTCGTCCCGTTATCAGAAGTTTTACAAGGGCAGACGACCTGGTCGCAAAATATCCGAAACGTCAAATACCAAGTACCACTGTCAGGAAACGGGATAAACGTCTTGTCGTAAATAGACTCAGAGTCGGTACTGTTCAAAACGAACAATGCCGGCTTCACCTTATCGTTGTAGCGACAGTGACCACTCTCCAATGGTATGCTCGGATGACCGATATCCATACATATCACGGCCTTGAAAAACTGGTTGTCTTCTGTAAACGCTAACAATGCATCCTTTGCAAACTCCCTTTTGTAACCCATATAGTATTTCAAACTCATAAGAAGGCTCGATGCTATTGTCAAGCTGCCTCCGATGTCCAAAAACTGATTGACTTTGAACCTCAAAGATTTAATTTCTGAAGACGTTATATTGACTAGACTTGTTGCATCTTGAAGGTCAGTTGTCGGCAGGCCGTAATCGAAAGTGAAAAAGCGGCCTTTATCGTCGCGCATAAGGTCGATAACCGTGTGATTGATGAGCTCATCTACGTCAGACCTGGTGAAGTAGGATTCGCAGTCGGCTATGCTCGATACATTGCCATCGACTTCTCCTATTTGGATGTAGTGCCAGGCATTTGGGTGGGGGATGAACGTGATAGTTTGTATGTTGTTAGCTTTAGGGTTGAAAGCGCAGTACACGAGGTACTTGTCCTCCGTGGGGAGTGAGAGGGCCTGTACTCTGAAGAAGAGTTCTTTGCTTCCGGCGGAAGTGTTGACGATGGTGACATTTAAGCTGATGGGATCGACGATGTCTAAGGACATGCATTTGAAGCGCGCCGGCAGCTCGTCATAGTTGAGCTCAGTTATCCCGGTGTAACAGTCTATTAACTCTATGTTCTCTTCGCGTTTCACTTGCAGGTCTGTGTACAGTATCGTTTGGCAGTTGGCAACGAGACCTGGAAAAATAAAAAGGTATTTATTGTACTTGTAAAGATTAATTTTGTCTTCTTTGTACGAAAATATATAATCGTTGGATTGTTTGGTGTTAAATGGACTCCCGACTGAATCATAGTTCTTTGAGTAAATCTCCATATTTCAAACTAGATTTACTTAGAAATGTATGTTACCTATTTTTCAAAGCAGTAAGGATTATTTTCGCATAGTTATACCCGTCATCTGCTGTCGAGTGTATAACGATACCGAGTTCTTCAAAAGTAGTGATAAATACAAACAAATCAATGTTTTAAAACATTCATGAAATATATGGCATATTAGCCTGGGTAAACCCCCCTGCAGATTGAAACTCCAAAAATAAATCATTTCTTATGCGTAAACACTATCTTAATGCATCTGACATAAAAATACCCAATTTTTTACTCTTTTAGCGAAGCAATGATAAAACTCAACCACAGTTTTTACAATATCAGTATACAAATATATGCGCCAATCGTTGTCGAGCACATAACAACAAACAATCGAGCAACATAAATTTAAATAACATTGTAACGGAGCTTTTGTGGTAGCATCACGACTGCACAATTGTCACAGGATGTTAGCAGTCGAACAATCAAGTGAGCGCCGGTGCGAGGTCACTTCACGCGACCTGATTTCAAGCCCGTATTATTTGGTATCGTATTATCTTTATTGGGTAGTAAGCGGAGAGATATCTTCTTCCTTTAAGGGGACAGCTATTCAGCTATTTCAAATGCATGTCAATGGTCGGTCAGTGTAATTGTCATTGTGCCTAATTTTCGTATTCAGATAACATTCAATCAGCCTTCAATAAAATTTCATTGATTTCATGACCATCAGTCTGCCCATGACCATGATACCTGCAAAGGTGTCGAAACGTCGGGACCTAAAATCTAAATCTAATGAATGATCGTAATGACAGTTAGAAGAATGTCAATTATCGTAAAAATGACCAAATGAAGCAGGTCATTCAGTCAATTCAAGCAACTCGTAAATAGCTGAATCGAGGCACTGGACTGTTCGTTATGTTACAATGTAGTCATATAACTGTAAACCAAGTTTTTAAGCTGGCTGTAAAGTTTTGTTTTTGGCTTTTGTCCAAAGAAGTTTAAACTTAATTATGTGGGCCAGCTTTTGACAGAAAAACTAAAAAAATATAGTCACATTAACGAGAAAATAATAAGCGCTTGTAGCCTTCTGCCTTAGGTTTTTAAAACATGTTTTATGTTGACTAAACACACCATGTAATTTTATGTATTAGGAGATCAAAATCGCGTGGGTTTTTTGAGTTACTCAGTTAGTTCAAAATTAAATCTTGAAGATTGGAGGAAATACAAAAAACTTATTGTTAAGATGGATGCAAACAACTTCGAGGAATATTTATCGGTATGCAATGTATTCATTTATTCACCTCGAACAATATTAGACTTGGTTTAACTTTTCCATACAGCACTATGTAAGGATAGGTTTACTAGTCAGGCTATCTCCGACAACAAGTGATCCAAATTTCGTTTTCGAGGTTCCGAACCCTAATTACTTATTACCAATTGATACTGTATTTTATGTAAGTAAATCCCTTTTGTTTTAGATACCTAAGATACAAACGCTTCTATTCTTGTATTTAGGAACTTTTTTTTAAATACATAAACATTGTCGGCCACAGCCTCGGAAAGTACGTTAAACTGTTGCTCTCGACTGTCATACGTTGAACTTTGGGAGTTGTTAAGTCAGCTGGTCACTGAAAACTAACCCTGTATACACATGTAAACATATAGATAATGGACTTAACAATAAATTAAGGATCTATCTATATCTGTGTTGTCACAGTTGTCGGCACTAGAAAGTTATTGATGATTTAATTTCCTGAATAACGAATAACTAATTTCATACTTATACACATATGGACAACGTAAACAAACCCGAAATAAAAATAATTTTACGGACACAATTTTTTTCTCTAATAAATTTTAATGCACTTACAAATTCTACACGTTTCCTACACGGGATAGAAATTAATACTGACATAAATATAGTGTAATAACTGTTACATAGACAAACTCACGAAGGTGATTATTTCTAATGCGATAAATAATTACAGAAGTCATTATAAGATTACATGGATGTTTGTCTGTATAGAAGTTAATTACACATCTTCGAAACAGACCAGGGGCCCGAGTCGGCTATTGACAATTGTTTGAATCGTCTGAGTAGGTGGCGTTAGTAGGTCCATTTTAGGATAATTAGCATTCTACTAAATGTCAGAACGTCAAAATTGGCCAACCCAATGGCCAATTTTGACTTTAAAATGACGTTTTATCTACGTAATTATCCTGAAATGGACCTACTAACGCCACCCACTCAGACGATTCAAACAATTGTCAATAGCAGATCGGGCCCCAGAAGAAACAGGTAGATGCAGAGCAAACAAATTTCCATGTCGTTAAGCTGATTAAAATAAAAAAAAGTAAATGCAAGTTCTTTCATTTTAATTATTTACAATAAGAGTTAAAAATAATATTTTGATATTAAGTTTCCGATTGCATATTATGTGATCGGAAACTACGACGATTTCATTTTTTTTAAATAAATCATTTTAAAAGCACGCTGTTATTTATTTTTGTTATTCTAGTTGGATTCAAACTTAATGGCGGCTCTGAAGTAAGCTGAACGCTGCGCAGTACCTCGCCCCACACCCCCGCTGGCGCATAAGTTTGTTACTGCGCAGCGACTCGCCTCGTGTTCAGAGCCGCCATTAAGTTTGCAAAGTACTGTACCTACCTACCTATTTTGTTTCAAGTTTTTGTTGTTAGGTAAATTATTTATTCAAATAACGGAACCAATTCTGAGAATTTAAAGCAGGACTTTCAAATTAGGTTTTTTAAACAACATTGAGAACGCCATATTGACTGTCTAATATTTTATTTATAGTCTTGGATCCGATGTTAATTAGGCCGTATGCACGAGAATCGATTTTGGATTTTCCCCGAAGCCGAAACATGGTAGGTAAATCTTTCAATTACTAAGAAACCACATGACTTTAATATGACCTTTAGATAGATATATAGAGATAAATTATGAAAAATATTTATCAACTAATCGCTTAATAATTGAGTATTCCATTAAAAGATTTTGAAAGCCTGTTATAATTTAGCTCTGTTTAATACAAATTTTTATGTTTTTGGAAACCCAAAACATTAACTCCAAATCGTCTGAGTATTCTGAAAAGTAATTTCATGCACTCTTAAACAGTCCTATTTCTAAAGGTCAATAGTATTGGTTCTGACAGTTTCACCTGAATTAAACCGTTTAATAGTCTTCGTACAACCTGCCATTACTTTTAATTACAAAAAACCATCGTCAAAAAACTGCACTCAAAAAAGCTCTCCCAAAATTTCATCTCCAATGTTGACTCACTCGATGACGTCATTCATCTTTACTTCAGCATCAATTACATAACATAACATATCATCACGCCTGTATCCCCGAAGGGTTAGGCAGAGGTGTACCAATGTACACCCACAGTTCGCCGATATGTTTAGGTCCCATGTAATAGGAGGTGAGCCTATTGCCACTAACTGGGCACAAATCCAAACTCCGACCTGCTACTGAGAATTTCATAGAAAAACCCAATAACACCTTGGTCGACTTGGGAATCGAACCCAAGACCTCTAGCGTAGCAGTCCCGCTTAGCACCACTATGCCAACGAGGCAGTCAATTAAGTGTTTATATATTATGTTTTACTTAGCGTAGATGTTTGTCTTCCCCAAACATTCTCAGGATATAATCAATCATCGCGGCTGTTACTGTAACCATGTTTGCTCCCGATAACTTCGAGGGGTCAAAGATATTTCTAACCGATAATATTAATGGACACACAATTTAATTTATGTTGCTTCTATTGAAACCAAATCTGACCTCTTTGCCTTTTGAACAGGGGCCCGAGTCTGCTATTGACAATTGTTTGAATCGTCTGAGTGGGTGGCGTTAGTAGGTCCATTTTAGAATAATTACGTAGGTAAAACGTCATTTTAACGTCAAAATTGGCCATTGGGACGGCCAATTTTGACGTTCTAACATTTAGTAGAATGCTAATTATCTTAAAAATGGACCTACTAACGCCACCCACTCAGACGATTCAAACAATTGTCAATAGCAGACTCAGGCCCCAGGAAGTAATCTAAGAATAATGAATATTGTTTCCAGTTTCAATAAGATCATTATGAGCACTGTATGGTTAAACATTTGTAAGGGGTAGATAGTTTGGTAGAGGGAAGGCCTTTAGTAATAGATATTAAAATATCCAGTTAAAGGTACATCACAGTCCTAACCAAATGGAGATGGAAGGAGGACAGATAGGTTTTTTCTCTACAGAGGGACAGTAATGGCCAGAGATAAAATAAGGGTCAGCAACCTAAACTTAGAAAAAACAATTTTGCAATTATCGTCGCATTATATTTATTTCGTGATGATAGTAAAAAAAATATCTGTAATAAACCCGGTTGAGTCATATTTTTTTTTTATTATTTATCCTGTAGTGTCCCACTGCTGGGCAACAAAGGCCAAAGGGCAAACCCGGTTGAGTCACGAATTTATAAATAGAGATTATTAATAAAGTTTCTGGGTACTAAAAAATACTTCAACAATTTGCAGAGTAATGTATTTGATACCAAAAAGTGCATTTACTGATGGCAATTAACTAATCGTTCGCTTGATTACGGTTTCTTTGTATGTCTATAATTGAGGAGCTTTATTATTAAAATTACGTTAGAAGTGCAATTTTGAAAACTGGTCCATAATTGGATATTAGTCATAACTGAAGTTACGTAAATATGTTTGTTATGAATTTAATTAGTATTTAGTAATATCCTACTGCTTAGATTTATGGACTTTTTTTTTCATATTTATTTTCTATTGCCGACGTTCCGCAAATGAACCTTAAATGACCTTAAATTTTCAAGAGTTCTTCCTTATTACTTACTGCGTACATGAGAACACGCTAAGAGGAAAACCCCAGCAAAAATTAGTAACCAAATCAATGTAGTCTTTCCTGCAATAAATTAAGTTAAACAAAAATAAATAAACCAATTTCAAAAGAAAAGATGGTGTTGAGAATCAATCCAAACTAATAACCTAGCATCCATATATTATATTATATAGCGTTTTGCTTAGAACCCTTCGTACACCAGGCAGCGCAAGTCTTCGAAACCCGATCACTTTAGTCTCCAACGACTTTATTGTCTATGTGTCTGTGTCGAGTCGTTTATTTGGCGATAGTCGCTTGGATACTAATGTAGGTATCGAAGACTTGCGTTGCCTAGCGTACGGATGATTTCAGTCCATGTATACTAGAGAAACTATCCATGGACATGTTTATTGCTTCCAGCATCAGAATCCTATCAAGTGTTCTTTGATCAGTCAGTTTTAATTAGTCATTTGTTTCACAGCTTAACCGTCCCGCTAGTAGACACAATAGTTAAACAATGGAAATGTTTATATGTGACTCACAGGACAGGGAGAAATGGTTAAACTTAAATCTATACTTATAATAAATCTGTAGAGAGGTCAATTCTGTACACGAAATATATTTTCAAAATAACTATCAGGGAGTGATTAGTGATCGATACTGATGCCAAAAATGCAATCAATAAATTTTTTGTCTGTCTGTCTGCCTGTATGTTCCTTATAGAAACAAAAACTACTCGACGGATTTCAACGAAACTTAATACAATTATTTTTCATAATCCTGGGCAGGTTATAGTATACTTTTCATCACGCTACAATCAATAGAAGCAGAGCAGTGAAGGGAAATGTTGGGAAATTGATAAGTTTCGTGATCCACGCGAACGAAGTCGCTGGCACAGCTAGTAAGAACTAAAACGAATGGTTTACATACCTTGTTGTTCAACTTTCTGCGTCCTCGGATCCTCCCATTTGATATAGATCAGCGCGTACCAGTTCCCAGGAGTGGGGTTATCTATGGTATACGTCCTGTTCTTCGCGTCTGAGAGCAGTTCCAACGTGTGCACCGGCTCCCTGGTCGCAGGGTCTATGAAGTCCTTGGGGAAGTCGTACCCATCAGGGTTCACGGCTGGGTACGAGCCGTGCTTTATGTTTATTATTACTTCTTCTGGGTCGCATGAGCCTGGAATATAAACAGTTTAAGGTTTTAAGGTACTGTGCCATATGATGGAAACCAAATCAACCATCAAATGCAGCATAGACTAGTATAACATGGGTAAGGCTCTTGAAGAAAGTAGGTGTGGAAAAATATATATATAATTTGTTGATTTTAAAAGTATGGAAAAACATAAGGATTTTTTGATTTTAAGAACTTATTCATTTCTTACATTACATGCAAGTTGTTAAAAACGAGATTTTGTGCTGTTAAGGGTAATTTTAGGTAAGCCTATGGCAAAATTACAATAAAGTCTAGGTTAAAGAGAAGAAAAAATATTCTGATATGTAAAAGTTTCGGATGAATGATTTGACTTTGAATTTGTTTATCTAATCTTAATAATTATTTAGCTACTTTATCAGAACAAATAGCAAGATCAATTTGTATGATTTGTCTGTCTGTTATAGATTTGCAGATGTATTTAGCTAGCATAACTTTCCAGCACGTACATCCTTAAATACTTTGACCAATTTAGGCAGTACCTTTCATACCTATACCTACGTTTTTAGAGAAACACAACAATTAAAGAGCCTTGAAATTGGATACCTACATCAGGTGTTACAAACGCAAAGTAGCGCTTAAAATAATTAAAAAAATACATACATTTAAAAGAGAATCTGTCTGCTGTTTCTGATATCGGACACAAAGTTTTTAAACTGTAAGATTTTTTTTAGTATTCATTAAAGCTATCGTTAGCTGACTCAAACTCACACTAACAATCTTAGATCCACCATTATTTCACACGCATCGGCTTATTTTACCAATCTGTCGACACCAGTTTTCGACACTGGCTTCATCACTACATCGGGAACGTGTGAATGTTTAGAGATTAGATGGTAACCCCTGAATACCCACACCTGACTAAATTTTTTTGAGATTCTTAAATATTTGTTCTGTCGCTACATTTAACTAAAAAGTGCAAAGAAAGCACGAGATTTAACAGCGAATTAAAAGAAATCTATCATTGAGTATTCGGCTGTAAGTGCAGGTTGGTCGTCAATTAGTCATCCATGCATATTCTTTAAAGTAACTATAGTAGTACTTAGAACTATTTTTTTAAGTAATGATAGTTGTTAGAAATCGAGTAAAAGCATTGTCAATTACATTCCGAGGTTTCTCTGACTATACTTGTAAAGTACTGTGTAAATAAGAGTAAATTAAATGGAATTGTTTTTCTTTCTACCAAAAAAATTACCGTGATGTTTTGTTCTAAATAAAGATAGATAAATGTTATTCTCTTATCAATAAAAACGTTACAAAAATGAATATTAACGACGCCTATGGAATGGGATATGCGTGTTGTTATTTATTATTATGCTTATTATAATATTCACTGTATTATCAATACAGTCACAGCTTATCTAGATTTTTATCACATATTATCGGCTTCACTTCATCAGCAGTTTGCCGCTTACATGCTTAATGAAATATTTTGTTTATCAACAAAATGTTGTAGAATACGTATTGTTAATAGTATTGTAAAATAGGTTTACTTACGAGTTTGTATTTAAAGGGAGTAGTTATATTTTAGTCTTTTTGAGTTTTATTCTGGTACTTGATCTATACTAATAATATTATAAAGAGGAAAGATTTGATTGTTTGTTTAAATTGAATAGGAACCGAAACTACTTGACCGATTTGAAAAATTATTTCACTGTTGGGAAGCTACACTATCTGCGGTTAACATAGGTGATATTAAATTTTTAAAAAGTTAGCGTTCCATATTATATAGGTATTAACGCGGGTGATACCGCGGGGCACAGCTAGTCGCACATAAATGTAAGAAAAACATGAAGCCGAATTGAGAACCTCTTCTTTTTTAATCCAATCCAATTGATGAATAAAACTAATGTATTATTCTAAAATAAACAACCTCTGCAGTCTATCTAGCATTTATTTTCGGGATAAAACAGTTTCAGCTAGGTTACTCTTGAATTCGTGTCAATGACAATGCAAGGCCAATACAAAACTAAAATAAAAGAGCAGACACGTGAAAAAGAAGTTTATGTTTTGGTTCTAGTTTGAGTCTCCCAAGGGACACATATTTTGAAAAAAAATAGGGCAACTAACTTTTAAACTATCGCGCGGCATGTTTATAGTAATATTTTGCAACGGGAATTAGTGCGTACAAGATTAAATACCTTATTGAGCTTGACGTTTCGACTGGCTGTGGTCACAAGCAGACTTGATGCATTTGGGGCTAGTATTAAGTTGAAGTTAAGGAAACGGCACAATTTTAATGTCAATCAGTCAGATTTAATTCAAGAGTAACCCCCATGAATACTGATAACTTCTAGATGAAAAATGTCTTGAAAGTAATTATGGAAACCCTGCTATTAGAAAGGAAGATTATGCTTATATTGTGATTCTTTATTATGATCATAAAAGAATGTAGTATTCACTTGTTATCTGTCTGAAGTCTAGACACATTAAATATGTAATGTCTTGTTCAGCTAGATATTTGTGTGAGACCTCTCAAAACCGCATTAAGAATTTGTTCTCATTTCTGACTGCATCTGTTGTTGACTGCTGATTAAATTACTCGGTTTCTATTCCTAAGTTTAACGTAATTGAACTTAATATTTTTGGCCTTACCAGTAAATAGCGGACAAAGTAATCTTGTACTTGGCTATTTCTATACCACTCTGGTATAATATCTTAATTGAATTTGATGTTTACTTGAAAGATGGCGTTTCAATTGGTGAATGGTGTTATGTTTTATTGTTGGGTTTTTGTTTATTATCCATTGGCTCTTTTACGAAAACCTGAAATAATGTATCGACGAAATCGGATGTGAGTTCAAATTATTTACGCTGATGTGGACATCTTTTTTATTTTTAAAGTATCTTTATCGGTTTACGGTTTATCTATTTTACAGATCAATGAAGAAATGGCGATGTTTTACAAGATAATTAAAGCTGTATTTGTTAAGAAGGGACAACTACTTCTCCAGAAAAATTCTGTTTCATCATTTTTACTAAATTCTAGGTTTATTTTGGTCTACATAGAGGCCCTGTTTATCCATTTCAAATTTAAATAACCAACATCGTTTCATGCCGTCGATTTGTCGAAGTATTACCATAATGCCTTTACATTAAAATTTGTTTTGTTAGCACAGCCATCTTGGGCACAAGACACGAATTCCCTTGTAACTGCCCACAATCACGCAACGATCCGTGAGTTGCCATCACAGATGCGGAAGTTTGAATTAAAGATATTTGTTAACCAATTGGTGGAAGCCTCATGACGGAGTCAGGAGACTTAAGGGCAATGACTTGTGAACCGAATTTTAGGTTGGAAATGCTTAAAGCAGTGGGAGACCCAGAGGGCTCTTAAGGAAAGTCCGGTGAAGCAGTCAAAGCCTGCGCTCAGGCTAACTGCAAAGATCTCTACCAAAAAAAGGGCTCTTAAGGGTCAAGATCCAAAAGAATCTAAGTTTTACTATACAAAATCTTAAAGAAACATTTAGGTACACAATCTAATGTTCAGGTCCTTAACATAATAAGTATTGTGTTTTCAAGTCTTAAAAAAGATGTTTGTATTTAAGTTGTAAAAATATAATAGGTCCGTTTTGACATTTGAGAAAGACCCTTGAATGTAACTTGGAACGAAACTGTAGGAAACAATAAAATAATAATTAATTACATAAAGTGTTTTTAACATTAATTACCTATTTTTTTATTGTTTCTTTCAGTTTCGTTGCAAGTTACATTCTAGGATTTTTCTCAAATGTCAAAACGGACCTATTATATTTTGACAACTTTAGTGGTTGCTACTGTCTACCCTCGACGTCTCAAATGACTTGATAATGTGATTGGGCTTATTTAAGTGAACTTAATAATGCTCTGTAGCTATGCTATGGCGGTTAGGTCACAGCCGGATGAACTACCACTTAATACCGGCGAAAAGTAGCTGCTCTGCCGCTTTATTATACTCGAGTTACGACTAATTTAAAGTATGGCAATACACATACCGTTGGTGGACATAACGATAAGAGTTTAAGATACGGGCTGTAGATTTTTCATTTTACAATAAATCAATTTATAACATACAACATCACATACATTATTCTTAACCCAAAGTAAGTAGCTAAAGCACTTGTGTTATGGAATCAAGAGACAACGAAACCAAAAATACCCAGACACGAGATAATGTAGAAAAGAGATTTTTAACATTGTCGCGTCCAGGGATTGAATTCAAATATCGGATCAATTAAAAATTCAGTGATGAATAAGATGAAAATACCAAAACATAGGCACTATATTTTTTTATTTCTCTTTATTTATTAATAACTAAAGGCTGACAGCCAGTAAAGCCGCATTAATAGTTAATAGATAAACCAATTATGGAGCAAGAACAGACTCAGGGGACGTGCGGCACTTTCGCGCCATTATTAAATTAATAACTACTCTTTATTATACTGGCAGTTATTAATGGGTTAGATGAAAGCATAATAAATGTAAGTTTTATTTTAAATTAGGGACGCCATTTTTTAGACAAGAAGTAATTTTATAATGTTTAGTGCAAGCGCAAAATATATTTTTTTCAAGACAAAATGCTATGTCTCATTTTTTTGCCAGTCAGTGAGCAAGCCTGGTGATCAATGCTTGTTCCTTCACTAGTTGCCCAGCAGTGGGACGTATATAGGCTAGTTTATTTATTTGTTATTTTTTTGTAATATATTTACTATCATTATAGTCTTGTGAACGTCTTCTAACATAACAAGTATATTCCATACAAACACTCTTTTATGTATCTAAAATCTTAGAGTATACATAAGAAACTAAAGAGTGAGCCTATCAGAGTTTGAACCGTAAGCACTAGTGTGAACTAGTTTTGTCGTGAATTATGTATGAAGATGGAGCTTGCCGTTTTAAAAAATCTATCTAAAACACTAATATTATCCTAACAATGTCAAAACCATCGGTATTTTCGTTTATTAGTTTCTCGTTGCGCGAAAATTAACTAAAATCAGTAAATGAATGTACTAGATACAGACTAAAAACTGCTCTTGCTTGGCTCAAGGGAAAACTAGCGATAGTAGCAGTCTATGTATATGTTTAGTCTATGACCTAACATACATTTAAACATTACATATGATTGAACAAGTTAACAACATAACATAACATATCATCACGCCTGTATCCCCGAAGGGGTAGGCAGAGGTGTACCAATGTACACCCACAGTTCGCCGATATACTTAAGTCCCATGTAAAAGGGGGCGAGCCTATTGCCACTAACCGGGCACAAGTCCAAACTCCGACCTGCTACTAAGAATTTCATAGAAAAACCCAATAACACCTTGGTCGACTCGGGAATCGAACCCAAGACCTCTAGCGTAGCAGTCGCGCTAAGCACCACTATGCCAACGAGGCAGCAGGCCATTAACTATAATTATAGTCTTGTAAATGTCTTTTAACAAGCCAAGTATATTCCATACAAACACTCTTTTATGTATCTTACATACATTTAGCATAACATAATGTATGGTTGAACAAGGTAACAAATAGCTCTATTTAAGAATGCATCTGTGTAGGTGTTGAGTATAGTGCTAAACTAACTGCAATTGAGCTAATCAGTGCAGTTATGACCTCTCCGTGACTAGATCTATTTATAGGCACCGTTTAGTAACATAATATACCACATGCCGTATCATGTTATGTTGTCATATTTCATTTATGATTGTTTTAGCAGACTGAAAGTAAAATTATATTAAGGTTTTAGTTCTGATTCGGAACCTATTATCATCTATCAAATGAATTTATTTATAAATTGTACTTTTATGTTTCTATGTTTTTAACAGATTGTTTTTTTTTTTTTTTGTAATGCATAATCTGTAATTTTCAATAATATTCAAAAATTATTTTTTTGCTAATAGGATATATCTCATCAGCCCGAGAAAGTTCATTAAAATAAAACAGCAGTTTTGCATTTTTTTAAGTCAGATATTTTACATTCAGTTGTAATCGCTACTAAATTATGAGTGATTTGGCAAATACCTTAAATAAAATATAAAATTTACAAAACTATTTTTATACATTCTATGCAACTACATTATGTATAATTTCAGTACAATTAATAATCTACTTCTGAATGTAAAGAAAATATTTATTTTAATCCAATATTAAATTATAAGCTACAGTTAAAAACTAAATAGGTAGGATCATTATTTTATGTATAAACAATATTTACATGAATTAGTAAATGTTTACATAGGACTCAAGCAAAGTCAAATAAATATTTTAAGCTTATTTCATGCGGATTTTAATTAAAGGTATAACACTTTAAAGAAAGATATCGTGTAATAAAGTAAATTAGGTGCCAGGTGCTAAAATTATACAGAAAAAGCAAAGAAAATAGAAAGTGTTAGTGTTACCTACCAATGTTATTTAAATGCAGTTCCTCAGATTGAAACGTGAAGCGGGCTTCGGTGACATCCCTCATAATAGGATAGAAAACAACAGATACAGTGCGATAACTTCTATACATATATACATCGGTGGCGATCTGCCTAGTGACCAGATGGTAGTCATCCAGCAACACAGTACGAGTCCTTGTTAACTGTTCTATTATCCTCTTCCTGTTCGCATCTTCCTCTGCTTCTTTATCACCACTAATTAATCCAGTGCACACATACAATATTATCAAATTTAAACAAACTCTCATTTCGACGAATTTTCCCCTACCTGCCTACAACACGATCCAAATATAAGCACGCAACATTAACAGACACTAAAATAATGCTATCTTAATTCACCACTATTTTTATATTATTTTTTCAGTGTTATAAATACTTAGAAATACACTCGCGAATCGACCGACAACCGATTAATCAATCAACATTTCAACCTCAGATTTCAACAAACGTTGTGTTATGTCAATGTCAAAAAACATATGTGTCAGTTCCTTTTTTTAAGGCCGACCTCTGGTCTTTTTACCCTATGGTAATAAGAATCTTAATGATAACATTTGTTTGACGCTTTCGATCCATTTAAAAGAACGAGTTACTTTCAGAGTTCTCACTTATTTTGATAATTACTTATCGCAAACACTTTCTAACTTTCTCAAATTAATATAATTTTACGTTATAACTAAACGCAGTGACAGCAAAAGCTTTGTTCAGAAATGGCCCATAACCTCAATGGCGTTATTTTGTTGGAAACATTTGTCATAGTAACACTATAAATTAAAATATTTGTATAATTTCAATTTGGCTCTAATTATTTTTTAACAAAATATTAATAATCACTGTGATTACATCTTACAATTAATTGGCTTTCCGTTCCAAATGACTGACAGCTGTTGAACACCCGTGACCCCACCGAATGTTGTCAAAACTCAAAATTACCTTTAAAGTAGGGAAAATAAAATAAAACAAACAGTAATTTTCCGATAGCTGAGGTTCGAGAAGCACATGTTTAATCAAAGCAATTTAGCTCTCGGGTTCACGGAAAACAACTGGCAGACTAAACTTAAAATAAGACGATTAGCCACAATTTGTTATACCTGGTTGGACTAAATGTTTGTAGTGACAACCTTCAAGAAGCATGTATAGTGTTTAATTCTTTACTTAGTTTGTTAGCTAAATTGTAGAAAAGCCTATTCATTGGAAATTCAAATAAATAACATCTTCACGAAGGTAATTCTCATTTTTAAGTCTGGTATCACAGAAACCTTTTTGCAACAGCCAGCGAGCCCGGCGCGCGCATGTCTCGCTCATTCCTATAAAATTCAGAAGTTTGCAATAAATAATGGCTTCGACTGTAAATTCGAAGCAAACAGCGGTTAACGGTGACGTCTCGTCTATATCGTACCCGTCCAAAAAATCTAAAATGGAAAATAAAGTTGCCGTTGTTTTGGGTGCTCAATGGGGTGACGAGGGAAAAGGAAAAGTGGTGGATCTATTAGCTGTAAACTGTGACATCGTGTGCCGTTGTCAGGTATGATAAATCTTTGTATTGTTTTTTTTTCTAGTGTTACGATATAAGTTTTTTTTACATCTTTACTTCCTTACATTACTGTTTTCGATTGAGTATCAATGGCAATGTTTATGCCTTAGATTTTGAGGTTATAATTAGCACGAGAATCAACATAAAGAATTGATTAAATAGTGTTTTCTTATTTTCATCAACGTTATCATGTTTCGGGCTACCAAAACAGATATATTGAAGATCCTTTGGCGTTGGCGGGGCGCCAGAATTTGTTTGAAAACATGTGAACTGCGAACACAATGTTTTTGTATGAATTTGAGAATACATGATGCGTGCCAAGTGTCTTAGCGGGAACGCCGGGAACTGGTACTGTTCGCTTCAATGTTGCGTAAACTCGCCAGTTCCGGTCATCTTATGTAACGTTAATTATTTATATTTCGGGATTTTTTTTATTTGATAGTCATGTGACTATCTGTACCATACAGACATTATATTTATACTAGTAAATAGACCTTGTGTGCATGCTAAATGTGGATTTCTGCCAAGGTCTGGGGCATTAATTGTCATGGTTACACTATTGAATGCTATGAATATTTCTAAATTCTTTGACATCTAGTCTAGGGCTCTGTCTAAATTTAAATGAGAGAATGCAGTATGTTTTGTGAGATTTATGGCAATGAATAATTTAAGAGAATTGCTCTTTGTTAGCACTATGTGCAGATGAAATTTATTGAAGATAATTTGGTGTTTATTTAATTTTGAACATACAGAATATGGGCAGAAAGATACATTAGATTTTTCACTACATAATTTATGTTCTTAGAATACACAGGGAGCCACTGATTTCTTTTTAAAAGACTTATTACTTTTTTAAAGTTTCACTCATACACCCTAACTCTGGTTACCTAAAATTTTAAACCATTAAGAGGTACATAATACCTAATTAGTTAAAATACCAATGTTCAATTAAAATACAGTTTGTAAATGATTCATAAGTAGACTAATTAATACAACACTTATCATATACAAAATAAAACAGTAAAGACTGTCTTGATTAAATCTGGTTTTAACTGGATATCAATGCAACAAACTATTATATACTGTGACTTTACCTGTGAATTTAAGAAAACTATTTCGAAATATTTGTTTTGTCTGCTGTAAGTAAAATTAGATAAGAATTGTTAGTGACTGGGGTGAATGACCTTGTTGTGTATTTTATTTATTTATAGTTGCTACACTGAAATAAAGTTGATACTGAATATTTTAAAAGCTGAGGAGAATAACAATTGGGTTCCCAGTGAAATGTCGAATGAAGGACAAACTAGAGAGTGATTTTATAAATTAGTTTTCTTTTTATCTCACTGACTGGGCCAAGTTTTTTTGACTTTCATAATCCTGTGTGATTTAATGTATTTTTTTATTCTTCTTCTTTTTTTTCATCTTACTAGCTGTGCTCTTTTGTTTTACCAGCCTTGAAAGGCAAGTTATGTTATGTACCAAGAGCAAAAGATTTTTTTAAATCTAACTAGGTAGTATTTTCAGAGATTATTGTGTTGAAACAAAAAGCTCTTCAGCTTTATTAAATATATTAGTATAGATTAATAATTCCTATACCTATCAGTAAGAGGTGTTCATTAATCATGTGTTTATAATAATGTATGAAACTATCTATATTAATTACATAGGTCAAGTTCATTAAAACAATCGCTATTTCATAACAATTTCACCAAGCAGTCCACAATACAAAGTTTATAATACTCAGGCTGCACGGCTGTATGTGTGTTTACCTGTGCTTAAAAAGAATGTCCGCGCGTCATGATTTCGGAGGTGTGACCAACGTCACTATTTTCGTCCGCATTTTACGTCACTTATCTTTGTTGGCATGTTCTGGCACTGATCTTATCCGTGACCCTTTGCTCTCTGTCTGAGACTTAAATATCTCTGATTCTTCGAAATGTTCACTAATATTTGTCGTTCTGGCTTGGGTACATGCATGGTCAAGCAATATTTGTTAGATGGAACAATCATATTTTAACTTTGATTAAAAAATCAAGGGCATAAAAAATATTGTTTTCATCAAAACTGCCACTTACATTATACATAGAATAAGAATAAACCATTTTAGAGTATAATCATAACTGGACAGATTCAGACTAAAAGCTACGGACTTTAATTCGTAATTTGTGTTTGTTTCTCCATCAGAGATTAGCTTGGCAGCGATAAACAGTAAATGAGATCAAAGTTAAGTCCTTCCCACGTTCGTAACGTAAACTTAGAGGAAGGAAATTAGCTCGTAAACTTCACGTAAGCTTAGCACAGTTATTACCCTGAAAGTTTTCATAAGTTTGTATTGTATTATTGCAGGTAGAATACGAATTACTGACAAACTTCGTAGCAAATATATTATTTCTTTATTTATCTTTAACTTACCAAAGCTATCACAGATAAGGGATAACCTTGGTACATAAATGGCGGAGCTTACGGATTTGTTCCTGTTTCTCTTAGTCAATAGACGGTTCTTCCCAACGAAGTTTTTAGAACAAGGGGAAGTACCGCAGTTTATAACGTTTATTAGATGCAATCTACGGTACATTCCTCAATGACTCAGCTCTAAAATGTTCATAGAAATAAATAAGTCATTTGAGGTACTAAAAACACAAAACATTCCATAATATATTCTGGTATTGGACATGTCTATAAGCAAGCTGTGATTTCCACAAATTATACAGATGTCCAGTTTGACATCATACCATAAAAAAATCTACCCATGTAGGCCAACGAACATCTACTTATATTTCTTTCTTATTCAATTGTATGCTCAGTTGCATCATATAAAGCATGTAATCTATTTGCAAGAGGAAACAATGTTTACCAGTACTTGACGGGTGGTACGTTTAGCCTGTGTTTTGCATGTAAACATTGCACATAATTTATTGTTAGAAGATCCGCAGGAGTTTAGAACAGACTTCAATAATTTAGCGTATATTGTTTAACGGTAAACAAACCAACTTTGAAGCTTCTTGCTCACGAAAATTTCGGTAAAATCTTCTTCTTTAATCAAAAATCTTTTAATAAGGCTGCAAGTTGACATAATTGTCGATAATACTTACATTATTTCGATATAACTAAATTACGAGAAAGATTTAGAGATAGCATCTACTCCATTAATTTAGTAAATTTTCCGTATCCGACGGCAATCCGTAACTACCAAGTAATGCCATCGCTTTTAACATTGGTCATGGTATATAGCCACAAAACAGTAAATTATTCAATCATTTTGCGGCGGCCCATTGTGTACGGTGAGATCATAATATAATAATACACATATTATTTATTGGAATAAAGACAAAATATGTACGAAAATTGCTCGAAGCTTTTTGGAAGCTAATCCGTGTAACAAGACCTTAACCCTCAAAGCTTTATCCACTTATCCGGGCGTGCCAAACCTTGCCCCAATTACCTTATGTAAAGGTATTTTTGGGGACTTATGTAACGTAAGATACAAATGTACATAACCTTCTTGTAGTGAAATAAATAGGTAGGCAACAAAATGGTACATACATAGTCCTTCCATGACCCTATGTTATAAACTATTTAAATTATAAAAGAGCCTAGGATGCCTCCTTCTGAGGCTAGATGAATGCGTAATAAATATTCTTATAAGGATTATCAATTATCGATTTGTTTCACAGTTATTATATAGGTAGCTATAATAGGTATATTGACATCGGAAGGCACAAGAAGTCGGCAGCTTGCACCTGCCCTCTGGAAGGGGTCCAGTTCAGGACCGAAGCCTGCCGGAGCCGCGCAGGCCGCAGAGATTGCGAAAGCGACCCCGTGGCTCTCACTATGGTTAAGATGGGACCGGGGTGCTTTTAGTCAGTGCAAGTCCGACATATCCCCACGGAGTGTGTTGAAATCATTAAAAATTTCATTCAAATTCATTTTTAACAATGTCAGAAATCACATAATAGAAATCGTTGTGTAAATCGGACGAGAAAATAATGGAATGTAATTGCCAACATAAAGTTTCCTATTAAGGAGTTGTTTGCCGTCGACAAAGCAAAGATTTTGCAAGCAGTGACTTCTTTGTTCTGGTTTCGCAATGTTTGTCACAATGTTTATTTTGTTTCGCCGAGACAAATAGAAATCTCTTATTTATTACAAGGTTGCTTTCAATATTTAATTGGAATAACATTTCTGTGTACAACAATTACGATGGAGCAAGGAATTGTTCCATATAGGTAGATTTTTGTCAAACATTTGAGTCTTTTTAAAAATAAAGGAACGTTTCCTTTGCGAAAAAATCATTCATCATTCATCGTTCACCTTACCTTGACGTTTCGACCAGTAACTAATCAAATTATAGAATTTGGTATTTTCAATGCCACTTGGAGGGAAAGTGCCCTAAAAATGCTCTTACTATCAGGGTATTTAAAATACCTTCCTCTGGCATCAAAAATATGATCACTGAAAATGAGTAACGTATACCTCAAGGTCAAACGAATATAATTGTTCAGATGAGCCGCAGTTAGCCGTGTAATTGCTAACAATTACACAAGTAAAGTGAGGCGGGTTTTGCCTCGGACCTTGAGTGACCTTATCTAACCAGTGGTATCATCTATCTACCTTGGGGACGTAATAAAATACGGGGTAGTTTGATGTCCGTTTGACCTTTGGAAAAAGCTAGGTATAAGAATTATACATACATACATATAATCACGCCTGTTTCCCGTAGGGGTAGGCAGAGACCACTTCTTTCCACTTGCTACGATCCTTACATGTATAATTGTTATAAGAATTATGTATCCTAAATAAAATGTTTGTTGCGTATTATCCTCTGATTTCATATACATATAAGCAGAGCAACTAAAGCTAAAGCTTAAGAAACGTTACGCTTTTAAGCGTAACGTTTCTTAAGCGCCTTGTTTTTTGGTTTAAGAGAAATAAAAACTTTAATTTGGTAGCCAGCCCATATTGAATAGGCTGTCCTGTTCAATGAGGGCTCCCTGTAACATCAAAATCAAATTGGAAAAATATGAAGTTAAACTAGATCATTTTCAGCAGACATGGATTTTTAGTATGATGTCCGTTTGACCTTTAGAAAGAGCTAGGTATAGGAACTATACGCACACATGTTATGTATTGCTCATTGTTTTGCTATTTTTGGTAGCCCTATTAGGAAGGACAGGTTCAAATTTGAGAATTATGAAGTTTAGTTCATAATTTTCAGCAGATATAGCTTTTCAATGTCAATATAAAGAATCTATTGTGCATTGGTCACCATTCGTCGATCGGCAGCGCTCAAAGACTTAAATGAAACGCTGTTTTTTATACAAGAACATGATTACTTTGCTACAGAGAAATCTAACAATGTAATTATGCTATCGTATTGTAATAAACTCGATTTCGGGAAACAGTACAGTAGTAGCGTTGATTTGTTATGGAGATTTAACGTAATTTGCATACCGGTAAATTTTATTTACCATTCGTTATGCTCGATATTGTAAAATGTGTTCAGTGACTCATGTTAAACCTACGTTTGGCAAATCGAGTGCAAAACGACATTATTGTTTTAAAATAAAAGCGATTTCACTGGAGGCGGAGTCTAGGTACCCATTGATGATTCACTGTACAATGTATTTAATAATAATGGTATTTTTTGCTAAAGGTAACTATTATGTGCGAAGTGTAGTGTGTGTTGTGTAAAAATATATTTAGTTAGAATACAAGAAAAAAGCTTTTGCAAAGATTCCATCGACATCTGTTTAATCGTTTTGGAGATTACCGACCGATCTCTACCCTTATATAACATCAAAGTCCGGTGAAGCAGTCTTAGCCTGCGCTCAGGCTAACTGCAAAGATCTCTACCATTATTAGCTATTAAGATAAATCCTTCATAAACTTGATTGTTAACTTGTTTTTTAATTACAGGGAGGCAACAACGCCGGCCACACAGTCGTTGTCGACGGCAAGGAGTTTGACTTCCATTTGCTGCCGAGTGGTATCATCAACCAGAAATGTATCTCCGTTATCGGTAAGTAGCTTCTTTCAAATTTTCGAATGCTTATAAGTAGTGTTTTTGGCAAGAATCACCTACCTTGAAAGAAGAGGTCGTATTAACATTCACAATAAATCCTTACACAAAGACCGCATCTAATAGTCATTTGTAGGTGTATTGAATAGTTCAGAAGCTTTAACCAAAAGCTCGACTTCCTTAGTAAATAGCTAGTTATGTTTATTTATTTTAATCATGGAAGACTTACAGTCAATAGTCAGAAGAGAGCGAAAAGCAAAAAAGAAAACATCACGCCTGGTTCACAGACATACCAACTTAACATCATTTATTTATTATCAGTAGTCTATTCTTAAAACCTTACCTTATTACCTTGCCTTTAATACAGAGACGAACACTTAACTTACTATAGAACTCTCATTATACTTAGGTATGAAGATCGTCTAGTAAGTAATGAACCTGAGGGGGTTTTGAGGTTATCTGAAGTAGTTTCCACTCAAAAATATGAATATTAATAATCACTTAAAATATTCTCGGACGTAAGATCAGAGACGTATAAAATTATGGATAAGGCCCCAAAATGAGGTTGATCACTATAAGAGTAGTCATCTCTCCTATTAGGATCCTATCTGTGTTTTACTGAACCAGAAAATGCAATGGTCGTATGGCTAATGTTCAAATTAGTTTTATTAAGTATTGAACACAACCTAATAGATGGTTTTCTAAAATACAAAAGAACCACAAAGTATAAATAGCTGTTAAAATTATTACCACACAATAAATCATTAACTAATCATTAGGATACCAAGAAATTTTATTAAAAACATCAAACATTATTGTGACCTAGAACAAGTCAATAAAGAAGTTACAATAGCTAGCCTTTAAAATGCCAAGGTATGTCGCGTGTTTAACCGTTTATTGTTTATTTATAACTCGAAAGATCACGATAGAGAACAATATCATTAGGTAAATAGCAACATATCTTAACAATTCTCTTTTTGATATTAAGACATGAATCTTGGGATTAAAAGCTATCCGAATTTACGGATCTAGTGCGTTAATTACCATAGAAATATTTCTACGGCTAGTACACCAGATTGGATTCGGATCGGACGTAGCGCGAAACCGCTCTAACACCACATTTGAAATCTCTCTTCACATTTCTCGGGCAAGGGTCTTTAATCATCATAATAATCCAGCCTATAAACGTCCCACTGCTGGGCACAGGCCTCTTCCCATATAGAGAAGGCATGACCATTAATCACTACGCTTGCTCTCTGCTGATTGGAGATTCCAGATCCCAAATTTTGGAATCCTTACGATCTTTTCCTTCATCGTTTGTCAGAAGTGTCTTAGAATAATTAAGAAAGTACATATAACTCTGAAAAAGCCACATTGGTACTTGCCTGGGTTCGAACCTGCAACCTTGTGCCTACAAATCCGTTCATTAAACAGCTAGGCCACCACGACATTTTTCCTTTAATCATCATGCCACTTGCCTTTTGATAAAAGCTCTTAACTATTTGGCTCACATCAACTTGAACTACTTTGAAGTACATATACTATAACTTGAACAGAACATAACCTGACAACTAATGTAATGTAAGAAAGAAGAATTTAGCTTATTGACCGATAACACCTTTCAGCCTTGAGTGTTTGCCAAAAGCTTGCATTATTGTTATACTGCACATCGCCAAATAATAATGCATTGAGGGAAATTCCGAGATATTATTATCTTTAAATTATATAATAAGATATTAAGGGGATTCATTACACAGCACCTCAATCTCTAATGTCTATCATAAATGTAAGCGTTTAGTAAGACAAATTGACATGATGATAAATGTTTCTTATGTAGAGACATTTTTTTCTTAAGATAGATGCGTAAAACTCGTATATACATCAGCATTGTTAATCCAAGCATTATTGTAATATATATTTTGTCGAGGCAAAGCTTTTAGGCGTGCCTACGTGAAATATCATCTCAATTTACCTAGGTGCTAGGTTTCAGAAATTAAATAATGCGACAGAGAATTGGCATGAAATATACATTTAGGAGACAGTAATCTTGATGTTAGGTTTATTGTTTTCATTTATTACTCTAGAAAAATATAATATACTCATTAAGATCAATACTTTTTTATTTTTAAATATCGATAGTTATACTTGCAATTATAGGTTTAAGTACTTGAATTGGAAACCATTCACACATCCATTACGCCGTATCAACGGATCGAAACCCACAGATAAGCAGTTCGTATCCAAGGTTTAATCATATGCCAATTTGTTATGGCTACGATAAAACTGTAAATTGTGTATTTAATGCAATCGATTGTCAACAGTTAAAAAACTTTAGTAATTTGGATAATAAAGGTTTTTATGACTTTTATGGCAACTCTGCGATTTTAGGGAGTTATTTTTTTTAACAAAACATCAATAAATCGTTGTCGTGTCGGTTCTAATGTTTATATTTTTGAACACAAAAGTAAAGTCAGCAAGAATACCTAGATGAATAAGACATAAATAAACTTTAAACTAAAACTTCGCGTGTCTAATGATTTACAAATTGAATAACTTGTAACAAAAACAAAGCATGCAAATTGTAGCATGGAAAAAAGACAAAATTCGTGACATCAGCTCAGTACCAGGTACGGTCGACAGAATCATTGTATTAATAGGTTTATATAACGACGATATTATTTTCAAGGTACCTAACCTTGAAAATAACGATGCACGAATGTTTAGCTTTATTTTGTTGACGTTACTCCTTTAATACACGGTAAAATCTTGGCCATAGACTAAACATATACATAGACTGCTACTATCGCTAGCTTCCCCTTGTACCAAGCGAGAGCAGTTTTTAGTCTGTATTCTAATATATACTGTACTATAATATAACATTCGTTTACAGATTTAAGTTAATTTTCGTGCAACGAGAAACTTATATACGAAAATATCGATGGTTTTGACATTGTTAGGATGATATTAGTGTTTTAGATAGTATTTTTAAAATGGCAAGCTCCATCTTCATTCATAATTCACGACAAAACTAGTTCACACTAGTGCTTACGGTTCAAAGTCTGATAGGCTCACTCTATAGTTTCTTATGTATACTCTTGAGGCAGGACATAAAAACTAAAATAAAGGATGAACATGGCATGGAATATTTGATTAATTGTTTGGGATTCTATAAGATCATGTCATTTGATGTGACAACATGATAGCTAATTGTAGACTTGTTTACAGAAAGAATGTTGGTTTGAAGTTATTGCCGATTTGACTGAGGATGTTTTAGATATGGGAATGTCTATTGTAAACCAAGTAGTTTCTAAGTTTATGAATTTGGATTTTTTCGTTTATGTTTATTTTGGAGTATTAGATAGTAAATAAGGAAGGTTTTTCAGTACCTACATTTGATCTTCCCGGCTTGAACTGTTCCTTTTAAATTAATTTGTACTTATATTATGCCCATCCATTATTTTTATCCCTATTTAAGGCAGTAAATAGATACAGTAAAAAAAAATGATATATGATAATGAAAAAAAAAAACGATAGATGGGATATACGTCACCAATACTATCTAATTTACTTGCAGAACTTAAAGATATCTTAGAAAAGGCGATTCAAATCGAAAACTTACTTTAACAACGAAACTTGTTGACCAGACGAAATCTTGCTCTAAGACCAAAAACCAAATGTTAAGTTAACATTGTTCCCCAGGAAACGGCGTGGTGATCCACCTGCCGGGCCTCTTCGAGGAGCTGAAGAAGAACGAGCTGAAGGGCATGGAGGGCTGGCAAGACCGCCTCATCATCTCCGACAGAGCTCATCTCGTCTTCGATATGCAGCAACAGGTAAATTGACACTTATTGCTGTATACTTAAAAGTGAGTTTTGTGTGGACTAAAGAATTTTGAGGACTACATTCAGGATATGTTTTGGTGGGATGTTACAAGAGTTCGTTATTTAACGAGAAGAGCTTCTATAAAGATTTATTGTTTCTGTATATCTTTGAATTTAGAAAAGGCTATGTTAGGTGACTAAAGACACAATATGCATACTTACGTCATTATTATGTCTAATTAATGATAAATTATGTGCCATTGTTAAAAGGGACTAAACCTAGATTTCGCTTCATCAAAATAAAACGTGATGCCCTCAGAAGATTTCTTAATATCTTCGGTTTAAAAATATTATTTGAAAAAAGGAAAAATTTAATCTTAAGGCTCAAAATTATTTCAATTTATATTACGTCAACATAAAATCTGTACTTCTATGTGACATATTAATAGTTCCCAGACACATATTTAATGCTCGTCAATGATATGAGGGCAATGCCCTATCTTCCAAACAGTCGTTACACACTCGAGCGAACTTTATCTATTCGTCACTAGTCTATTCCAAGGCCAGGACTTTGGACTTGCTCCATTTAAGTTTACAAGGAAATTTAGGATTGTGGGGAGACCTATATAACAATAGATAATTAAGGTATTTATAGCAGGTATTTTTAAACCAAATGGGAGGTAAATCTTAACAAAGATTTGGTTCTCACACATGCCATTGAAGGCTTGGGAGAGTCAACAGATGTTGATCCAGGATAATGATTTAGGTCTTAACCCCTTCCGGAAAACTTAAGTGCTTTCAGGGGTAAGGACTTGAGCCCTGGATCCGCCTCTAAATCAAGGTCAATAAGCAGTGCTTAATAAAAACCCGATATTATGAATATTTCTTAACAGAAGGTTTCCAGAATTATTAAATCACTATCAAACTACAATTACAACTTTTAGATACGCATATCAAAGTTCTATTGTGCACAACACGCCACACAACGCAACTTAGTAACAGTTTGAGTCACATCTCTGCCTCCATCCAGAATTCATAATTGATTGCATCATCACGGGGAATTCTGCACAATGCGATAGACAAACAATAACGTCTTTTATTAGTCGCGCTATCGGACTGCGAATGAAAATCGTATTAGCGGAAATGGAAATATTAATGTACCAATGTTATCTGATTTTCATAATGCTGTTATGTCGCTAAATGTATTCCGATGTGCTTTTGAATTGGAATCGTTCTGATCTGATAGTAACAAGTTTCTACATTATCTTAAGAGTACTTTAACGAGGTACATCGAAATATTTCAAACAGGCTTTTGTGAAGTACGTTACATAAGTTGTACTGACTTTGCGGAAGAAGGGAACATATTTTTTCGGCCACTTTTCCTATATTTTTCAGAACCTTCTGAGCTTGTTTAAACTAAAACTAACTAAATAAACCATTACAAGTAAAATGGACATGCATAAAGGACATCATTTTTTAAATAAGAGATTCCATTCGTTGCAAATATCTCAAAAGTCGTTTAAGGACACAATGTTTTACCCAACTGATGCACGCATTGATTTATATCCCCTGACTTTTGAATAACTACCTTGTCATGTGGATAGACTGCATTGTTTAACATATTACCATAATCGGAATGATGCGGAAACATTTATGGTGGTACCGTCTGATTTATGGCACCCATTTAAATTTCACTACAAATCAATGCACAAGTTGACATGAACGGTTTATTGAGAGCTTCTCATGTTTATATGTCATGCTTTCCCGTGTATAGTTGGTTGCTTTTGAACTTATTGCCTACTGTTCAGATAGCCGAGTGGTGTAGGTGACAAGGCCAATTAACACTGCTGCGGTAGTGTGATGTGCTTCGGGTTCGATCCCCGCATGGGACAAGCAATTGTGTACTATAGTCTAGGTGTTTTGTACATGTGATAAGAATTATTATAAAACTAGCAGCTATTAATGAAATAAAGTCTCAAAAAAATATATGTTAGAGAAATAAAAACCGTTCACATCCTAAACGACTTTTTGCTTCTTCTACGGCTATTTAATTTAAAACATAGATTCAATAAGGCAGGAAAAATCTTTAACTAAAAAATTGAAATATATTTATCATCTACTAGCTGTGCCCTGCGGTTTCACTCGCATGAATACCTAGGTCCCGTTCCCGGTGCCTCAGATGAATCCAACAAATTCACTATCGTAACAAAGGTCAGGATTACTTAATTTTTTTTCCTGCACAATTCTCGATTTTTTTTTTTCATAAAAACCTTCTGATAATAACTAACACAACAAAAAAAGAATTAATTTTAAAATCATTCCAGGCGTTATTGAGTTATGCGCTTACCAACACATTTAGCGATTCATTTTTATATATAAGATTCCTAATCAGCATTACATAAACCTTCAATTTAAAGAAAATACGACAAACAAATTACTGTATTCAGCTCGTAAATCGTATCTTTATAACTGAATACTATAAAGATGGAATGACGCATAAGCGCATGATTTTGCGCGAAAACACTCTGACGTCATTCGCGGTCAAGGATTTGTGAGACGATGCTCCAAGTTTACGATACTGTGACTAAAAAGATATCATTGAAGCCATCAAAGATATTTTGGTCATGTGTTTGTTCTTGTGGTAAAGGGATAGAGCTATACACACATGTATCGCTGACTCTTTCTATTCAGAAATTTTGTTGAAAGGCTTTACTAATATACTTTGATATGGACAAAGAATTGGCTCATTCTAATAAAATAAATGCGTAAATAACTCTGGCTTTTAGGCTGGCTGAACCTCTGAATCGATCTTATGAAACCTTGAGAAACACTTGGATCCCATGACAGAACATAGGCTACTTTTGGCCGCGATAAGAAACTTAGCGCCGCGGATATTAAGTAGAATCTACTATACTTGCAAGCTAGCTTAAAGATTTCAAACAAAAAATACAGCTTACATCATCTATGACTTACATATTTGGTTAAAATCATCACACAATTACAATGTTGACAATGGTCGACATTTCAGAAGACCTGGGTTTGTCTTGTTTACACGTGCGTGTCTACTTTTTACTACTTATCTTTCCAACAGTTTAAGTAAATTGGTACACAAAGAGATTGAAGATAAATTATCTACAGTCAGATGAATAGCCGAAATGAATTTAATTTCTGTGATGAGAATGGGCAAGGAACTTTACGGAATTTACTTAGGCACGTGTAATTAATCATGAATAAGACACTGAAGTCTGAATGGGTGTAAGTAAAGAGTGAATGCTGAGATTACGTGTATTAGAAGGATGCAGGATTGCCTGAAAGTTTCATCTGTGCATGATAGTTCTGTACATATGCACCACTACCAAAGTAATACCCCAATATTTTTAATATGTTGTTTAATGACTTATTTATTTTGAATTTTTAGTAAGTATTTTACCTTTCAGGTATTTTTTTAAATACACAGCTTTATAATATGTACTCTTCTCTTCGGTAAAACAAAATTTTCACCTATTTGTCATCGAGCAAAAATATTGCCATATTTTGTAAAACCCGGCCTCCCGCCAATTACGTAAATCATCACATTAACAAGTGTATTTAGAAGTCACGCCCCATGACGTAGTATCCTCATCAGTTAGTTACACATGATATTATCTGAAACACGTGCTCAAACCTGCCATTATACTCGTACACGCATTATGTGTTTACGGTATTCATAATAACTGAAGTTATGATAACGTACTATGAAACTGCGTTGACAGTTCTCTACAATGCGACGTAGTCGGGTTTGGGTAGGGATTGCAATCCGGTATTATTTTCAATCCGGCCGGATTTTATGGTCTGTGCCTTTTCGGATTGATTGAATTTAATTTGGATTGCAGAATGGTTCTGCTTAATAAAATTCAGCAAGGAACCGGTAGGTATTCGTAAAATGATTTTGGTTTTCTGGATCCGATTTTGCACATTATAATCTCTAATTATTGTCCACCATTCGGTCGATTCATTTTGTCTCAAGAATATAAAGTGCTCTTATCGGATAAATCATAAGACCTCAAGGAAAAGGATATTTTGAAGGTTTTTCCTCGAAGTGTTTTTGCAGGACTTTCTTCCTCTTCAGTCAACAATGATGAAACTGATTGCAATAATAGATTCTTGCTGAAGAAATTTAATTCGCCCAATGATTGCATCAACCGCCATGACTTTTATCTTAAACAAAACAGATACAATATTTCACAACTTACTATCGTATTTACTCAAAGTAGATATTTTATAAACAACTATTCACAGCTGGGCAGCTGAGTACAATACTTCGCTCATCCTGCCCTGTTCCCAATTATTTGGGGTCGGCGCAATGCGTATTCAGCTTCCATTCATCTCTACAACTTGTCATCTTAGTATTCACTCCTTTCTTTCTCATATCATCTTGCATACAATCCATCCATCTCTTTCTTGGTCTTCCTCTGCATGTATACCCATCCTCATTCATTCTCATAACTCGTATAGTTACGTACGTTACTCGTACACACAATACTTCCCTATATTCCCACTTATTATAGGTAACTATCGCCACTTCATAATCATAAAGTATATTTTACATTACATAGTTTATTCAACGATAAAACAAATCAATTTGAACCTTATATTATTCACAATAAGACACACTGAACGTCATCATTTATATGATAATGTCAGTTATGATAGGTATGCTAATGAGGATATTAGTAATTGTTACGTAGGTACTGTAAGCACATGATATATGAAAATATCCTGCATAGAATATCAGTTATGTACATCGACGTATGATATACATAGACTGCTACTATCGCTTGGTTTCCCTTGTGCCAAGCGAGAGCAGTTTTTAGTCTGATCCTAGTACATTTCGTTTTTCATTTAAGTTAATTTTCGCGCAACGAGAAACTTATATAAGAAAATATCGATGGTTTTGACATTGTTAGGATAATATTAGTGTTTTAGATAGATTTTTTTAAACGGCAAGCTCCGTCTTCATACATAATTCACGACAACACTTGTTCACACTAGTGCTTACGGTTTAAACTCTGATAGGCTCACTCTATAGTTTCAAATGCAACCTCGTTGGTTATGTATATCAACGTTTATAGCGTGGCAATAAAATGTTGCATATACCTCGTACACAAGCTGTGAAAATGTTATTTAGTGAATATTGAGTTGACAAGTTCTGGTCGATTAGAAGATATATTGCGACGACACTAAAGTCTGGCAAGTAAAAGTCTGCGCTCAGACTAGCTGCAAAGAGAAACGAAAAGCTGCAAAATATAAAAGGATTGTGATGATCTCACATGTCTTAGTTTCGATTAGAGCTAGTAATAGTTTAGTTGAAAATAACCTTTTAGACCTAATTGCAAAGTGACCAAAACACAATGTTACGATGTTTGGATTAGATTATATTAATTTGATTATTCTTAACGCAATGGAGTCATTAGCTTAGCGATAAAAGCTCCAAATTCTATTTTCTTCTAGCAATGCTTTACATAAAGCTAATGATGTTTTTTCTTTTCCAGGTGGATGGTCTCCAAGAAGCGGAGAAGGGCAAGAACTCGTTGGGCACCACAAAAAAGGGCATCGGCCCGACCTACTCGTCGAAGGCGACCCGCAACGGCCTCCGGATAGGAGACCTGCTTGGTGACTTCACAGTCTTTGAGGAGAAGTAAGTCTAGAAGTAGAAACATTCCTAGGGACAATCTGCCAGGTGATACTCATTTTTGAGTCAGCCTTGCATCCCCAGGAGGTTGACGATGCAAGAGTCCGGGCTTCCAGAGCCTTAAAAAAGGCTCCGACTACTTTGGCAAAACACTTGGTGCCGTCCTTCGCCGTAGTAGCGGCGTTACGCGTCAATCGTTGTGACAATCTGCCTGTTTTAACTTCTGTCACTGTTAAAAAATTAAAAAATCTGGCCACTTTTCGTCATGTCACGTTGTAAAAAAATCGACTACAAAAACCGTTACAATTTTGATTTACAAAATAGTTATTCATTATTACTATTTATTAGAAAGAACTTCAAATATAAAATCGTAAAATATCGCCAAACTAGACAACAGTTTCTCGGCGTTAAATTACTTATTTGTCAATTAACTTGCACTTAAAACGTTATTACGAAGTGAGCAAGTTACCTTATCGCATTAATCTGCCAAACCCTCAATGACAGTATAGAACAGATATCGCTGATTTAACAAGGTCGGTCAACAATACTGCGTTGAAATAACGAAATTACAAACTTAAAATTGCTAAGACCAAGAAATAAGGAGGACTACAGATTCCAAAACATCCCGTAGTATCAAATAATAATGATATTCCGGGGTATCTTACACACGGTTATCTGATCCCAACCTACGCAGAGCTTGTGTTATGGTAACCAGACAACTGATAAACATACTTACATTTTTCTAAAAACATACATATTTTAGATAAATTACACCCAGACACAGAACAAATGATCGTGCTCATCACACAAACAAACATTTGTCCCGGGTGGGAATCGAACCCACGACCTCCGGTATAGCAGTCAGGGTCTCTAACTACTAGACCAACAGGCCCGTCAAATAGGAACGACTACGGATTCCAAAACACCCCGTTGGATCAAATGTCGTCTATCTGTCAATTTTCACCAATGCTAAGCCAGTAACTCTTCTTTCATTGGTGAAGAATGACAGATAGACCTTATGCGAGACTCAGGGTTTTTCTTTAAATCGATAGCACTATTACTTTAAGATCATACTCG
This sequence comes from Autographa gamma, assembly GCA_905146925.1. Classification (NCBI taxonomy): domain Eukaryota; kingdom Metazoa; phylum Arthropoda; class Insecta; order Lepidoptera; family Noctuidae; genus Autographa; species Autographa gamma. Next base: position 2,846,812 of record LR989868.1, on the reverse strand, counting down.
TGTCTTGTTTGATACTGTGATAATAATCAGATATAAACTGTATCTATACGAACAAGCGTGTTAATACAATCCAGTTTTATTGCATAAACAATATGCTAAATGGTCATCACAACTGCAAATCATTCCACTTGATAACTTCTTACAAAGTGGTAATCGTTTTGTAAATGATAAGTATATACGCATTATTTATCTTATGGATATGTTTTATCATATTCCTAATATGGCCTGACCAAGTTTTAATGCTATTTAAAGATAAAAGAGAGTTACCAAAGTAACTAGATGTTTTAATTATTAATCTTGAATTAGAAAACCTTTCTGCACAAAACCGTGAATAATACAATGATAAATAATAATGAAGGTTACTGATTATGCTAATGAAGGAAAAAAGCATCTCTATAAATATTAATTTGAACACCTTTTTTATTTTTAATCAACTAAGGTTCTTAATCACTTATTGTCTAGATCTATTTTCCTATTACTCTTTATTTTACAAACACGAAAAGAATCAATTATCTGGTCTTTTATGGGAACATAGATTAATGAATTAAATACAGTAAAGACACAATTATATACTTTTTATGTGTTTATCTGATGAATTAAATACATTTCGTCTTTTCATACCCAGCTATCTAACCCAATTTAAAGATCCGAAGTACCTAGGCACTTACATATACATCAGATCTTTACCTTGCAAACTCCTAAACTCGTACTATCCTAGCATTACAAACATTTATTATAATAATAATATTCCGAGACATCTCACATACGGTTATCTGATCCCAAGCTAAGCAGAGCTTGTGTTATGGTAACCAGAAAACTGATAAACATACTTATATATTTCTAAATACATACCTATTATATATAAATTACACCCAGACCAGAACAAATGATCGTGCTCATCACACAAACATTTGTCCTGAGTGGGAATCGAAACCACGACCTCCGGTATAGCAGTCAGGGTCACTAATCGCTAGACCAACAGGCCCGTCAACTTATGGAAGACTTATTGGCCATCAAACCTACACCACTAACTCTCCACCCAATTCCAGGTTCCGTACCCTAGCCGCGAACTACAAGCGCATGTTCCCATCCCTGGAGGTGGACATCGACGCTGAGCTCGCTCGCTACCAGGTCTTCGCTTCCAAGATCAGGCCTATGGTGAGGGATACGGTGTCCTACCTGCATAAGGCTATTGGGGAAGGCAAGAAGGTGCTGGTAGAAGGTGCTAACGCCGCTATGTTGGATATTGATTTTGGTGAGTACGATTTTATTATTAGGTCCATATTAATTTTGTTTCAAGGGTTTCGTACCTCAGAAGGTAAATTACAACCTTATAAGATCACTTTGATGTTTGTATGTCAAGACCCTTTAACTCGAGAACCTGTGGAGATGTTGAGTTGAAATTAAACACATAACCTACAATCCCTTAAAGCTAAAATGGAAATAGAGTTATTATATAACTCTATTTCGATTTGATGACAAAAAATGAAGTCGCTCCAGGGTCTCTAGTTGTACCTTGAGAGACAAGGGGCTAAACCTAAAAATAGCTTTGGAAAGTTCTAGTAGAAAAATAATTGCAGATAGATTTAATATCTAGAGAAAGGAAAATAAAACCTGAACTGTAAGCAATTGAATTACGCATTTTTTACTAAATATATATAATCATCAGAATTGTGAGGTAATTTAATACATAGGATTAACTAATCCTGGTTTAAAATGGCAGTCAATCTTATCTAAAGCTATGTAATTAAGGCACGTGGTGTAGGTACATTATAATATAAAATAATGATATGACCAAGCCTTACTTTGTTGATGATAATTATCTTTATAATCCTATTAGTCTCGTATTTGTTTACATTATATTATTATGTAATGTTAAAGATTGGATAAGTTTTGTTGTTATGTAGGTAGTTCAGATATGATTAAATACAAGATTTTGTGCCTGCTTCTTTACAAGTCCCGATTGCGTGATAGCCTAAGCAAGAAGCATATTACATCGGTCAATGAATGGATAGTATGGAAATTGGAATCCCATTTTCACGAAATTTATCGGAAACGAGTTTGTCAGAAACTCCGATGTCATATTATTTTATGTATTTTATTTATCTTATGCGTGTTTTCTACCACTTTTAATTGTGGTTTCGAGAATATTTTTTTTTGTGTACATTCTGCCGTGATCTTATTTTTCTCCATTGTAGTCCTAAAAATTAATAATTTACACCAATTACGTTCCAGGTACGTACCCATACGTGACGTCATCGAACTGCAGTATCGGCGGCGTGTGCACGGGGCTGGGCCTGCCGCCGCTCGTCATCGGCGAGGTGCTCGGCGTCGTGAAGGCGTACACCACGCGCGTCGGCGACGGACCCTTCCCGACTGAGTTGCATGATGTAAGCGACCTTACTGCCATAACCTTTAAGTAGGTTTTTGAGTGGCAAGGATGGGATTGTAAAGATGGGTGATCGTACGGCGAGACACGAGCTGACCAGCTACAAAACCGTGGTCTTTAGGTGATTCACAAGTGAGCTTTAACGGGGAGCCATTACAATACCTTAAGGCGTAATAATTTAAATGTACCTTCGCAGAGAATTTTATAGTCTGTCTGTATCTAAAAATTTGTAGCAACAGAGAACGCGCACTTCCTGTTTCGACTAAATGGAAAGACGCGTGTCTACCGAGTTTCGACAGTTATTTTTATAAAATACTGATTGACTGAGCCCGCGTAGTGCGTTGGATCGATACACCTCGCGGCGTACTACACGAACGTAGGAACGCGCTATCCGTACGCAGCTGTAAGAGTACGCATTTTATACGACGGAGTTTTAATATGCTTTAACCACTTCCCTGTCCCGTGAGTCACATATGAACATTTTCATTGTTTAACTATCGTGTCTACTGGCGGGACTTTAATTTGTTAATGTTTGAATATGCTATAATGTGTGTGTGTGTGCAGGAGACGGGCAGCCTGCTGCAGGAGCGCGGGCACGAGGTGGGCGTGACGACGCGGCGCGTGCGGCGCTGCGGCTGGCTCGACCTCGTCGTCGTGCGCTACACCGCCATGGTCAACGGCTACACCGCGTACGTACACACAACAGAATACTATAATGTCGGCCAACCAATTGGTCCCTCTAAATGTCAAGAGACACCACGGTACGATCAGATGGAAATCACGGGACGATCTGGACCCATTTTATAAGGAGAAATAGAAGGAAGGTGGAGACGCCTCTGCCCTACAGGGGGAAATCGCTGAGAAAAAAAAAACAATAACATAACCATGTAAAACGCCTGCCCTTGCACTAAAAGTCTTGCATGTTTAAACCACGCCAAGGGTACGGCTTCAGGATAAGTGCCGAGCAAAAATGACAATAAATGTGCCTTTGTTTCCTTAAATTACTTATTTAAAATAGCATTTGGTTAAAATTGTACTTATCTTACATAAATATTGATTTTTCCAGGATATGCCTTACGAAGATGGACATTCTGGACACGTTAAAAGAGATCAAGATTGGCGTCGCGTACAAGCTGAATGGCAAGAAGATTGAATACTTCCCTTCATCAATGTCGGAGCTCAGCAATGTTGAGGTAAATGACCTTTTATGATAATTTTGTGTGCATTTCTACAATTGCTGAGATCATGGTTTAAACAGACTGTTTCCGAAAGAATTTATCAATAACATCTCCAAGAGGGGAGCTGAGCGTTTTGGTGCCAAATTGATATGATAAATTTGATTCTATGAAATTAATTCTTCATCCCATTTGGATAGATAAACCCTTTTGTTAAAACGCTGTATAGAGTAAAGTAGTCATAAGCTTAAACGAAATCAAGTAACTAATTGAAGGTTAATACTTTAAAAATTACAGAAAATCAAACTTAACGAATCATCATCACAGTTTGTACTGTGCCTAGAGAATTTGCACTCCACGCCTCCTACAAAACTTCTAGAAACAATATTTTTACTCCATTTAATATAGTATGTATGTTGTACCAGGTGGAGTACATAACGGTCCCGGGCTGGGCGTGCAGCATAGAGGACGTGCGACAGCTGGACAAGCTGCCCGAGCAGGCGCGGCGCTACGTCAAGGTCATCGAGGACTTCCTGCAAATACCTGGTGAGTAGACCTGCCCTCGCAACCAACAATATTCTGTAGAAGAAGTAAACTGTAGATCCAGAGGTCAAACGGAGCTCAAATCTTACTGAAAACATCTAAGTTTTACGATTTTTATCTTAAAGTGAACAGTACATAGCATGAGCTATATTTTATCACTTGTATTGAAAGTATATTTTGTTGTAAGTTCTACTGTAACAGAAAAGCTAAGATATGTCGTTTATTGCTTACTTTGTTAAAATTTATGCTCAGCTAGGGAAAGCATCGACAATTCTTCATCCGCCTTTGGAAGTTGACGATTTAATAAAGTAATGTTCCACGAATTTTGAACCATAAGGATTCAAACATTTTCACATGAGTATCGAAGTTACTGTGGGATATACCACTTTGATTATGACTAAATACTTAGATATAGTTGAAACTTGATAACAATATAAACAAACACCAAACATTTACATTAACAGGTTATTTTGGTAATATAAACAATGATGCATATGACGTCAGGCTCCCATTCTGGCAATGTTTCAATTCAAACAATTTTAATGAGGGACTAATTGCTGCAGTTTGCATGTAGGTGTGATATCAATGTTATGTTCAAGAGCAACTGTTTATGTGATACACTTACATCATATATCATTCTATGTATTATATAGTATGTCAAAATTATTTTGTAAGTTTTCCCTTAGAGATAAATCAAATACGTACGTTGTTAATGGCCCCTCTTGTGTGGAGAGAATTTACAAATATTTTGTTACATAAGTTGTATTCATATTATAATAAATTCCAAAATTTGGGATCTGAAATCGCCAATCAGAGAGCAAGCATGGTGTTCAATGCTTGTGCCTTCTTCATGGGAAAAGGCCTGTGCCCAGCAGTGAGACGTTTATAGGCTAGATTATTTTTATTATAATATATGTTGGATTAGATATGTACAATTTATCACCATTATTATAGGTCTTAATTTTATTCTATTCATCTCAAAGTCAAGCCTTGTGGCACAGGGACCATATATCTGCCTTAAGCTGAGATAGTCTGAAATAATGTTCATATATATCCAAGTATTGCAGGACACTGATGTTTATAAAGCATATTGTCATCTTGATGTACCAACCCAATAGGTACATACAATGATTGGGTATTTGTGATGTTATTTTACTTGATAACATTGAATCTTTGTCATAATTAAAATGTAGATGCAATGAAGATGACAAATAATAGACATATCCTATGTCTATTATTTGTCATTATTCGTTTTTATTTATTTTTGTTTATTATTTTGTTTAGGTATAAGATTTAATTTTGTGTTTTTAATTCTGTATTTAGTTAGTGTCAGTGGTTTGTGTAAGCCTTACTGATTAAAATAAATAAATAACTTTTGTATGTCCTTGTTTCAGTAAAATACATCGGCGTCGGTCAGAGTCGGGAGTCCATCATCAGCGTGCCGGAGGCTTAACGTTGGCACGTCAAACTTTAGCGTCACTTTATATTGTAATGTCGTTACTTAAGGTACAGGCTGCGAGGCGACCTCTCTTTTAAGCTCATAACACTTATCTCGCTTGTAGACGCCTTTTAGATAGTTTGGGCAGCATTGGGTCAGATCACGTCAATGTTAAGTAAAGGTCAGTTGGTTCGACGAACTAAGTCAGATTAGGTCAATGTAAAGTCTGAGTCAGGATTTGTTTGGACGAACTTAAGTCAGATCAGGTCAGTGTCAGGTCAGGTATCTCGCGAAGAGATTTCGTTGACTTTGGAAGTGTTAATCGACTCTGGATATGAACAAGAAGTTGTCTCTTCTAGAAGAACTAAAGATACGGTACATCACGCAATTGCATTTTTCTCTGTGTATTATGCAAAAAAATACTCTTTAATTATTCGATCACATGATTATTAATGTTGTCTTCTTCATGTTAACGCGGTATGTTGAGTACAAGGTTTGGTATGATGGCTATGAGCTCAAAAGAGAATGTTGTGTGACACAGCGTCCTACTAGCTTGTATATCTATCTGTCATTTATCTGACTCGTTTGTATAATATATACAAGGGAGATTTTTCTTGTGGGTATAGCAAGCCTTTTCTTAAAACTAAAAATATCACAAACGTACTTACAAATGTCACTGGGCTTGTTAAGCTAACTTTTATAAACCACTTGAAAAATACACCCTGTATACAAGCAAATGTCATTGAACTACACTTTTTATATACAGGGCTTGTGATAAACAGCTGCTTCACATTTGGAATTGATTACAATTGTATTATTGTAATATTCTAGTTCGTGTCAATTGAATTTATATCAACATGTTTAACAAACAAATTCAAGCAGTAAAAGTTAAATGAAATAGGCAGTTTGATATTTCAATCAGAAACGGACTAATTTTCATTATATTATTTCTATACATCTTACAATTTTATTTACAAAGCTACTTAAATGTCTATATACCATTTTTTTAATGATGGTAACTATATTCCCTAACTAATTCAATATTATATCTGTTGGTATAAACGTAGCTAACTATAGCCCACTTCCTCATGTTTCGGCTAATATCTTAAAATTAAATAAATCTGAATGAACCAGTATTTACCAAAGCTTCTATTCTGTCTCGAATAAAATTGTCCCACTACCTGTAGTCTACACAAAACATAGAAGCTTCTTCACTAGTCAATAAATGAATGGTGCCGGTTTTATAAACATATTCAGTATTTCTTGCAATATATCGTAACAAATCTTGCCTGTTATAAAAAATGTGTAAAACGTAGATTGATATTGTGTCCGAATAATCGTGTTAATTTACTTATTAAACGTTTTAGAGTAAAAGTTTGTTAAGGAGGACCGCTCGTTAGCTTGGCGGATTTGACGCATTTTGACAAGTCTTTGTATATTCGATTGCAGATATTGACGAGTGCACGCATCGCAGTGCATACTGGGGCCTGTTGCCGCTATTTTTAAGTCAGTGTATGGCAGGTTAATGAATTTTCCAGTGCACTTGTTATTGTACCCAATTTTCGTATTCAGATAAACATACAATGAACAATTAGTAGCAATCCCACAAAGACAACAGAGGCAAGAAGGTGTGCATTTGTCATTAAACTAAAATCATCTGAATACGAAAATTAGGTACACACAGGAACGTTTTATAACCTGACAAAACTGATTTTAAAATAGCGAAATTGGGCCCCTGTAGTAAAATAATTTAGATAATTTTAAAATGATGTATATGCATCCTAAATATCATAGAAATATATTTTACGGCGGATTTTAGTACAAAAATACTGTGGGTGACGCAATACGGTTTCCTTTCGCAGCAATAATAGGGTAATTATTATATATACTATCTGTTGGGGTGCAGTTCGAGACTACGGATATACTTGTGAAGTATTATTATAAAGACACCAAGGCTTATTATTACTAAAGTTATTTTTTATAAGTTCACTTACTGTGTTCCAGGTCACCTATCTAAAGTGCTGTACGCACGAGTAAATATCGATACCAGAACTTTTCATGTTAATGAACTCTTATTTGCTAATTTTATATTTTATTTTAAAATAATATTATTTCTTTTTTGTCTTATATTAACTGTTTACTGTTCATTCCTTCAATTCTATTTTATTTGATTTTTCAATTATGCATAGTTCTTAACTTAATACTGGTTGGTATTGATAACCTGGAACGACTATGATTTTTATTTCATAAATTGACAGTCGGTTTTTGCACAAAGGAAATAGTAAGACCTTTTTAGTGTTAATATTATTAACATTTGTTTGAAATCAATACTTTTTTACTAACTTTTTCATTTAGGGCTATATTTTCAGCTTTCAACAATCGTGTGAAGCGAGATTTAGACATTATTTTACAAATTTAATACAATTTTACAAAGGCCCATTCCAAAGATCTTTTCAAATGAAATATTGTATGTACTTATTTAACGAATCATCGTTTTGCTTCTACATTCTGTGAGTCGTGTTTTTTATGTGATATAATTGTGTATAAATTAATGAAAATAATTATATTAATACATTTCTGTAGGATATGTATTAATGTAATTATTTAATTACAGTTAATATGCCATTAAAACGGTTTATTCTTTTATTCATGTGTTTTATTTACAACCTTTTCATTACGAAGCAGCAAGCAGCAAGCCTGAAACATAACTTGTCAGTGAGTGGTATAAATCAACTGGGTACGCAATTATCGACCTTACTGCTACTACAGGACATATCAATGATGAATGGTACCATATAACGATCGTCAGTAAAAGTAGTAGGCGATGCGCATTTTACGGCTGAGGTCTGAAGGCCAACCTGTTGCTTATGACGTCACACACAGCTGATGGCCAATTCATAGTGATGTCATTACTAGTGTCAAAGCAAAGAAACTTTGACATTGGCAGAAATCGCTAATGCTACGCGACTTCAATTGAATTGAAACGAGATGATAGATGGAAAGCGAATTTATCCAGGGTTATTTTGTACCAGCAATTATCGCCTAGCATCGACGCCTAATGGGCGGTTAATGAGTGACTTACGGAAAATGGTGTCTAAATTGTGACTTAAATCGCAATCCACAAACAGACTCTACATCAGATGAATACTCACTAGATATTACCTATAGTCCAGCCTATAAGCGTCCTACTGCTGGCCACAGGCCTCTTCCCATAAGGCACGAGCATTGATCACCACTCTGCTCTCTGCGGATTGCAATTTTGGAATCCAGGTTTCCTCGAGATGTTCTCCTTGGCCGTTTGTCAGAAGAATCTTAGAATAATTAGGAAAGTACATATAACTATAAAAACCACAATGGTACTTGCCTGGGTTCGAACCTGCAACCTTGTGCATACAAAACCGTTCATTGAACCGCTCGGTAGGCCACCACGACATTCAGTTATTACCAAACCAAATAAAATCACAATTTTGTATCGCAATACATGTCTTTATTTCGTACCATTTATAACTACTTCAGTCAAATAGTATTTATAGTTACATTTAAATATTTACATGAACATCCTTACGCATACAGTTATATACAGAGTGTTCTAAATACGTTCACATATTGTAATCTCAGTAATTTGTTATATTTCCAGTTGTGACATAATTCAACTAATTATTATAATTTGATGTATCTTAAATTATACACGTTTTACGTATTCAAATAATTATATTAATTTCTCCATTGATTCAAGTTTGATCATTTTTAATCAGCAATATAACGGAAATTCATAAGAAATGTGATATTACTGATAGCATCGAAATCGGTTTATTAGTTCTCGAGGTTAAGGTGACAACATACACACAAACAAGCGAACACACAAGCAAACTCCTTATCCCGAGATTTGACACCGATTCCGTGACTCTTCGCTAAAATTTCATTTTAGCTTGGCTTGGCTAAGACTTTGTCACGATATTTTAGATTATCTATCAATTTCTGTTTTTTTTTTCTGTTTATCGATATAATACAAATAGCAAGTACATGGTGCTATTTTAATACATTTTTAAATAAATGGGATTAGCATTTAGCTACATTAATTCATGTAACATTTAGGTAAAAATAAATATCATTAAAATCTAATTAAAATAGAGAATTTAACTACAAATTTGGTTACATTTGATAATTCCTTAATTTATCTTACAAACTTATATCAATGGAGTTGTGGTATGATTATAAAATTATAAATGGCAATATTTGTAAAGGCGCAGACAGGTATTGCAAGTAAAAATAAACACTTTCATAGTTATTTCATTTTTTTATGAAAACAATTTCCATGATTGTGGCATTAACATAATGTAGTTTATTTTTTGCGTACAAAAGAGGAAGTAAATGCTTATTTCTGTGTACAGAATATTCATTTATAGTTATTCATCCTTAGTAAATAATAGGTATGAATAGATAAGAATGGGCAATGTACCTGTCTGCGCTGAATATAACTACACAGAAGCCATATAATGAAGTTTTTAAGGCAATAGAGACATTAACTAAAAACTTTTTATCTTTATTTGTCCGTTTTTAGATTATGAAAACGAATTAGACGCATAAGTAACGTTTTTTTTTTATTACTTTTCGCGTGTCCTCACTTGCTTCTATAATTTTTGTGGCGTGACGGCACTTGTCACAACTGTACGTTAAAGCACTTTGTTTTTATCAATTTTTATTTATTGGATAAAGGAAATAATAAGCGTAGATTTATATTTTATGTACCCAGTCAACATCCTTATTGTAGTGACAATGAACAATGATGTTTCATAGTCTGTCCTTTAAAACTTCTTCATATGGCCCCAACATAAATGATACCTGTCTCTGCTAATTCTGATTTTATAACTATTAAGAGTAATTCGGAGCAACAGCGTGACAAGGTTTGCTTTTAATCTACAATAACAGTTTATTTAATTATGAAGATATTAAATTGAATATATTTTATGCATTTCCTTCTATACGATGTTCATATATTAGTGAAACAGTAATACAGGGCCTCGATTCAGCTATTTAAGAGTTGCTTGAAGTAACCGAATGGCCTGCTTCATTTGGTCATTTTTATGATAATTGTCATTCTGTTAACTGTCATTACGAGAATTAATTGGTCATTACGATCATTCTCTTCGAGTGTTCAATGAGATTTTATTTGGAGGCTTATCTGAACACGAAATTAGGCACAATGACAAGTACACTAGCCGACTACTCACACTGTCGATCCATTTAAAATAGCTGAATCAGGGCCCTGTATTTTAGTAGTTTGTTACCTTGTACAATAAAAGCACACCTTCCTTATAAATTTCGATAAGTTATATTTAACAATAACATTTAATGGACAATAATGAGGATATATGTTCACAAGTAGTCATAAGTCAACATTTTAAGTATACACCAATCATTTAATTTTATGCGCACCGTGTAATAGTCACCACACGTCAGCTGTAACAAAGTGAACTTTACTGCATCGATATAAGAGCGCTTTCAAATTGTTACCAAAGATTTGCGGTTACAGTCACGAATAAAATTATGTATACACTCTCCAATTTTTAAAAGTCCGGTGATCAGTCAAATCCTGCACTCAGGCTAACTGCAAAGAACTCTACCAAAAAAAAAACTCTCCAATTTTTCATTGATTTTCTCTTCAATTCTGATTGGTAATGTTAAACGTATTATGAAGAAATTTTTGAAAACAGTTCTCTAATAATGTACCAACATATTTTTCTTTTTAAGTTTGACACAAATATCTCGTTAATTTATTTTACAATTTCGCTATTTGTATACATATTTTTGATTGTGACTGTACATAGCGAAAAGTAATCTACGACCCTTAACCGACACAAAACGGGAAAACGAACCCAGACTTAAAATAATCATATCCATATTTGTCATATTATTGTCATATCTAAAAGGAATATTAAAAATTAAACTACTATCTACTGAGAGTAACTTTAGGAACTTTGATTAATAAGATTTCGTCGAGTCGTAGGAAATAGGCGAATTATAAAATTTTCAATTGTTTTTGCCTCTTTTTAATTTTAAAGTGACAGTTACTTATTTTATAATAATTTAAGCAGATCGTTGCTAATATTTTGTATTTCAAGCATTATCAAAACCAGAGTACTTACATTTGAAAACTTTATTATTTAAAATCGCTACCCCAGTGTCAATGTCGGGACGTTTTCACGTACGTGACGGTTAAAAAGATCAAGATTAATAATGTTTTATAGTTAAACATCTGTCCTATTAAAAATAATCATATAAAGCGTGCAAACGCTACAAGTTCCATACTCTTTTATACTACCTAACTTTCCGCGAGGCGAATTTATAATAAATTATACATCTCACGGTTGTTCTCGCGAATTTTTGGAATTGCGAGTTTACTGTTAGATATATAAATAATTATAATTCGGCCACTAAGAGAATGATTTCCTGACACATGTCAATAGGTCTTGATTTGTATGGCGAAATAAAAAACCGTGTTATATTCATTGTAACTTGGAATAATGATTTACCTAGTTCTAAAATGATATTATTCCTTTATATAACAACAAAATTGTGGATTTAGTTTAGTTAAATTCTTCACTACATTAATATTTTATCTATCTGTTGACCAAGCTGTCAGGACCGCATTCCCTCAGCAGCCGCTATAGTACCATCCTCCCTATACTTACAAACCTTGAGCTAAGTTTAATCCTATGGGGTTTAGCTATGTAATCAGTCCTTAGTCCCTTATATTAGGGGATATATTCCTTTCCCGCTTGTTCTTGGTTTTGGGCGGGGCTCGGTGGCGGTCCCGCTTGCGGCTGGAGGAGGAGCAGGACGAGGAGGGGCTGGAGTCGGGCGGGGAGCCGGCCTCCTCGGCGGCGAGCGCCATGCTCTGCGACTCGGGGGTGGAAGGCTCCAGAACACTGTTGCGGAGCGCGCGCCGCTGCTCTTCAGTGTGTTGCGGACAGCGGGTGGATCTGGAAATTAAGTTAAAAAACTTTATAAGGAGTTTGAGATTTGATTCTAGATTTCAGTATATCGATTTTTTTCTAAATGACACATTTGAGCGCATCTCACCCTCCATCTTCTTTGACAAACTTTTCAGATTTAGATTGGTGGAATGAGTTTAAAAGCGGTGGAATGAGTTTAAAAGCGGAAGCGAACAGATTTGCATGCACAAGATTGCTGATGCGAGCCCAGGTAAGTACCAATAAGACTTTTTCAAAGTTACATGTCCTTAATTATTCTAAGACATAACTGACAAACGCTGAAGAAAATCAATGTGAAAAATAACAAATATACCTATATTCCAAAAAAAAACTGAAATCGCCGAACCACGATGACCAAGTGTGGTCATCAATGCTTTCTCTACGTGGGAAGAGGCATGAACCTAGCAGTGGGACGTTTATGGGCTGGTCTTATTATTAAATCTTAAAATAACGTATTGATTATCATAACATCCAAAAATCTTTTTTATGTTTCTATAAAAGCATTATTATTACAGAGAAAAATATCAAAACACCATTTTTTTCAACCGACACCAAATAATTCTTACAAAAAAAAAACCGACTTCAAAATAAGTCTTATATGGTTTTCTTATGGATCCCCACTGTCAAAACTGGACCAAATTAAACGGGACCACACTGGCAGCACGACCTTTCAATAAAAAAAATAATCATCAAAATCCGTACCCAGTCGAAAGTTCCGAGTTAACAAAAAAAAAGTACAGTCGAATTGAATACCTCCTCCTTTTTGAAGTCGGTTAAAAAGAGGAGTTTCTCAATTCTTATGTTTGTTTGTCCATACCTAGTACATAACTTCTTAGTATGTTCGGATACAACGCCACAGATCTGCAGCAGAAGGTTCTTCTTCTCGTTAGCCGTCATCGTTTCGTAGGTGGCGCCGCCGTCGTTCGCGTCCGAGTTTTGCGTCCCGTTGTTGTTCCTGTATCAATGGTTTGTTATAAAACGATAGATTGGTGGACGGAATGTGTTTGTGCATTGGATTATTGTAACTTATTTTAAGGTATTGTATGCTTCGGATACGCCTACTTTATTAAAATACAATCTTTAATCTTCAATACTGCCCGGATAAAGACCCTTTCTAAGGAAATATTTTAAGTTGTATCACATTTGCCTGATGCTTTTTGGTCTTTACACTCTGATTTTAAAGCAGAGTTCTTAAATTTGGACATTGCAGATAAACATTTGGTATTGGATAATAATGAGTACATAAAAAGCTTAATTGAGTAGGATAAACTAGTTGACGTACCCTAAGCATACAATAAACACTTAATTTAAAATAAAACATTGAACATACAAATATAGATAAACACAAACATATAACGACAATATTCGATTTTAAATATCATACCACATTTATTATAATACCTATTGATACCAGATATTTAAAAAATATTTCTTTTAGACCACAAAATAATTCAGAATTTCAATTTTTCAGTGAGAGTACTTACAATCATCAGGAGAATTTTCATTTTACCTATTCATCAAAGAGGTATACCCCTGTTTTGTATAATTTCATCATTATGATTATAAATTACAATTAAATATGATTCTGTGAATAGCAAGCTTGACTGAAAATTGTGCCTAAAAACATAGCACATTATGTATTGAGCGCTTAAGGCTTTTTCATTTTAGACAAAAATAGAGAACAAAGTGTAAATTCATTTATCCTTACTCTGGTTCTTAAAGACTAGAATAACATTCCCATTTTAATTGTGGTTTTAACCAACATCAATGAGAATGTCTCAATTCAGTGGTTTTTTGTTCTGATACCTCTAGATATTGTACCTTATGGGTGGTCCTGTTTTTATAGCTGAGTACTATAGAAGGGGTCAAAAACAGTCTGATTTAATATCTTATTCTTATAAAATAACAGTAAACATTGCATAATGCACAAACACATTTCGTGAACATAACATCTTTGTAAAGCATGCAAGTGCTATCTAATATATAAAATTGCATAACTATGTATATGTTGTTTGTCTAAAAGCTAACTCTTGTAGTAACATACCATGAACACTGTAGCCACGGCAATTCATGTTTGAAACAAACAATAAGTTATGCATATAGTATGTTGTATTAAACTTATCATATATACTTATTTCTCCCTGACTCTCATTCTTGTGAAATTCACAAGTTATTTAATAAGAAAAGATCAATCTAGTTTAATTTGGTATGGTAATAAAAGGTTTGTTTCATTTAAATTGTGACAGTAAAACCAAGGAAATAAATTGCCATTATTTGCCACTTGTTTGATTTATTAGCATTTGTAGTAAAGTAATCATCAAAAAATTGATGCAAATATTGAGAAAAGGCACCCTACTGTTTTAAATTACATGCTTATTAAAATAATACTTTACAACTACAGGCAAATGCCCTAAAAGATCCTATCTATACTCAACTCATTCAAAATGGTACATACTTATGTAATTTATTAGATTTCCTATTGTTGTTGTTTTTGATCCTGCGTTTCCGGCGCTCGTTCTGCACGGAGCCCCCTGACCAATCCACATCATCTTCGTCGTCGCTCAGGAGTCCCGCGTATGAGGTCGGCTCACGACTGTTTGAGGCGATACGACGGGACGCTATACGCGAACTGTTGCGGCCCATGCCTGTACAGAGAAGAAGAAAAAAGTACTACTGATTTCAAGGATTATAATTTAGAATAGAACCCGTCTCAATATAGGCTATTATATTATGTAATAAAATGGGTTGTAGAAGTCAGATAGCAGTCCCTACAATCTGCATGTAAAATATGTATGCAGCTTAATCCGTTGAGACAGGAAGCCGGCCTTAACATAACTTGAGAAAGGCTAGGCAGAAGAATTTCCAAGATATTAGAATAAGAAGTTTAAGTGTTCCTGATTACTATGCCAAAAATATGCATAGCCTGCATGGTACTTTATGACCATGTTTGATTCCTACACATTTCATCCATAAAAGCTTACATATAAAAGAAAAAAATACATTATGTTAGGTAGGTACATTACCATCTGCCATGCGCTGTATGGATACTTAAATATTTGCAATACAAGGAATGAATTAATAATGTTATTTACTTTTTTAAAAGAAGGTAGGTACATTAAGATAATACTTTATTAAACACAAAGGAAATGTCTACTCATATGTAAGTTAAATATTAATAGGGTTAAGGAGTATTTAAAATGAGTAGAACTTCAGTTATTTCAACACTTATGATCTTAATCGATTCACAATTAAACAAAGAGTTATAAGAAATAAATGAGCAAACCAATACATCTGCAAATGCACATATTACATACATGTGACATTGATACTTCATCATAAAATTTCAGGGCCAAGATTACTACTTTAAAATTAAACTACAATGACTAAATAAGGATTCCCATCTTTAATGGTTAAAGAGCTAGGCTTTTTAACAACTATGTCTTCTCAATATTTGTTAAGAATCAGACAAAGGTTTCTCAGAAAATATGTATCTTAGAGACATATATTGATCAGTACCTCCTAATCAGATTACATAATATTGAAAATTTATATAAATTCTTTTGTTGGGCACTTCATTAATAACTGGATAGGTTATAACCAAGAATCTTGTTTTTTTATGACCAGCAGCTTAATGATAAATAATACAACAATGATACATGAAATGTAATGCAGATTACTCAGGATATTCTTAAAACTTATGTGTGATAAAGCTAGATATGGCATAGTAACAGCAGTATTTAAGAACTGTGATTTTTTTATGAGACCATATTGCAAAAATAATATTTTTCTTGGGTTACCCAATAAGTACAATTTTCTTTAGCAGAATCCAGGACTCATAAGCTAGATTTTAATCAACTTAAAGATGTAAAACCCTCATGCACATGATTCCACGCATTGTAGATGACTTACCCATGCATTTTTCTAGATGTGGAGCGAATCTAGTAGCAGAAACCGGTCTTTCGCAATTAGGACAGGAACAATTCGAGTCTGGAGTCTTTTTCATAATAGAGAAACCAAAAACGTCGCATTCTGGCGTGCTAACTATCTTGTAGGGCTCCTCATCTTCTTTTTCACCTTCTATCAAATCCGTGAGGCCAGTCTTCAGACCATGATGGAACTCAAATATAAATCCTAGGGTCACATCGTCACAAACACTATCGTATATAAAATTTGCAGCTTCTTCTGCATTGTTATCATTTTGCATTATCTCAAAAAACTTATTGTTCAAATCATGCATACTCAGTTCACTAGATATAGTATTCATTTTCATGAATTTCTTAATTTTCACAAATAAATAACACACTATGTACTCGCAAATAATTATACAGAAAATAAAATTGTTGTGTTATGATTGATTGATTATTACCTTTTCATTCATAGAAAGTTCTATCTCTTTTATTTTTACGTGGATATATGAATCCATCTCTTTCTGTAAGGTGCGATAAAAATGTAAATTGTCAATATTATTTGAGCGTCATTAACAATTAAATTCGCCATTTAAAAATATGAAGATCGATTTTATGTTTTAATTAATTAATTTTTCGTTGTAAGAAGAGTAAGCACATATGATTTACTTAATTAATTCGTATTATAATAAGGATTGTTACAGAAAATATTACATTACAATGTAATTTTCAGTTAAACAATTTATTACTCTGGTCATTCTTGAACCTAACTACTGCTACCTACTTCCGCTAACATGGCCACGCGCGAAATTCAAATTTTCGCACGTTACATTGAACAAAATATGATTCGCGGTTGTAAAAGGTATTTAGTTACAGAATTATAATCATTAATACCATCAAAACAATCCCCACAGTGCATACAACTAAATTGAATTACTTTTTCATGATTGTCCGAACGCGACACATTGAAGTATGATTTATAATATGATGATATAATCACGACTACATTAATACAAGAACGCCTTCAGTACAGTAGGTATTATTGAATTATTGTTCTTCCCTAATGTTTGAGTGTTTTGTAACACCTGCAAAATGGGGTATGGGCCAGTAGGGGTATTCGCTATCGCTTGTTGACAACCCAAGCGATATTTAGTAAATAAAAATAACGGTATAAACACGAAATTAGCATCGACTATGATCGGTGACCAATTAGTTAATAGTATATCTCGTTAATAATCGACGTTAGACGATGCGAAATTGGTATTTTAACATAGTTTATAAGAAAGAAATAGGTACCTAATTGCTGTTGTTGACAACTGCCATAGCGAATACGCCCACAGATGGGTATGGTACCTATTTTACATAATCTATGGCGCCTTGACATTTGACTTCAACACCACAACAAGTCATTCTGTCATTGATAACAAGTTGTAAACAATCGGTAATTTGATAAGCGAAAATGAAACCCATGACAGTAGATAAAAACTTTTTACTTCAAGTTTCTCATTACTTGCGAGTAGTGAGCAGCTTTAACAGGGTTCACACACCTACAACTTTTTATACAAAAAATCATACAAAATGGTACGTACTTACCTACATTTTTGTATTTTTATTAAATATATTTATCGTGTTTATAGCATTTGAAAAACATTAAGGAATTAAGTAATTAATTAATATTTGAAATCTTTGAGTTCTTACATAACATTTTTAAATGGACAGTTTTACATAGTGTTTTTTTTGCATTATAACAAACTTTAATGATTGTGTTTATTTATCAGGTGTCTTTCACTGCCCGCGGCTTGATGCCCCCCGTCTTCACCCCACTTAATGATGACCTGACCATTAACTATGCAGTCATACCTGCATATGCAAAGTATCTGGCTGATTCGGGAATCAAGTCAGTACTTGGTAAGTATTCACAAACTTTCTCTTCCTTTCAGCCCGCTAATATTAAGTTGAAGTATTTTATGTTTGATACATTATCTTACTTTTACTTAACTTCCAAAAAAAAGAATGGAAAAAAAGCAAAAATTTGAACATAGAACTGATTAATGTTTATCCGTTCTTGATGATTGATCTGACCTTTTTCCCATATCTGGAGGAAAGCTATTGAACTTTCTTAGTTATTGAATAATTGAATAAATATATAATAGAATTGAATAAATCAATTATACTGTTCAGATTTTAATAAATGGATGGGTGTGCAATTAAAATGCCTTTTAGTGCAACACCATGTCTCATGCACTAACTTTATATAACATTTACTTCTTTGTTTTAGTGGGAGGAACAACAGGCGAGCACATGACCCTCGCTGTGTCAGACAGAAAGAAAGTTATTGATGCATGGGTGAAAATCGCAAAGACAACTGGTCTGCACATTCAGGTGCAAGTCGGAGGAGCACCACTTGCTGATGTGGTTAACCTGGTGAGATTGACAAACACTATAATAAGGCTTTTTTTAATCTAATGATCATAATACTTAAGACATCTTATGTGGCAATCTGATGCCAAAGTAAGACAGAACCTTTATTATGGTAATAAAACGAGTGATGAACACACTCATATGTATAATCATTTTATTAATACATACTTATTCTAAATAAATTTTAACTTGACTACTAATAATCTTGCTCAATGCACAAATCATTGTCCCGGGTGAGAATCAAACCTACAACTACCGCTTTACCAGGCAGAGTCATAACACACTTAAGCAACAGGCCAGACATGCACTATGTAATGCATTCTTTAATGCTACTGCTACCATTGTATTTGTTGTTATCTGTCCAATATCTTAATATAATATTACATGACGCAATTGGTTACACCATAATTAAGTAAGTTAAGAATGGGTTTTAATATTTATGATCTTGATAATTGGTTATGTAACACTCTAATTGTTTTTATGGCTCTGCTTGTATTTTATCTTGGTGTTGTTTATTTAAGATATTTCAATGTCAAAGAAATATCAAAAGACATACTGTTATCTTAAACACATGAATACAGTAGGAAAATTACACTATGACTACTTCATAAATTTTAACTACTGCACTATGACTCAGCATTTTCCTTATTCAATAAAAACATCTTATTTTTATGAAAATAAGCAAGTTTACTAACTTAACATATTTATCTATCTATTCTAATTCAATCATATTGAAGTTTATCTATAATGCTAATGTATTTGGTAATAAATAGGTATGCTTGTCCTGTTGCCTGGTTGCCACAAGCAACAATATAGGCTCACCCTCACTTGGGATTCGAGGATCTCGTGTGATTCGGTTAATTTATACATTTATTTTAATTATTGTTAATTACAATCTAGGCTAGTTACTGCCAAGAAGTCGGCGTTGACTCCCTGCTGACCCTCCCTGAGCTATACTTCAAGCCGGACTCCGTCGAGACCCTCGTATTCTACGTGGCTCAGGTCGCGAAAGCAGCCCCGAAGCTGCCCGTATTATATTACCACATTCCTCGAATGAGCAAAGTAGAGGGTAAGTACCTATATTAATAAAACTGTACCTATAAGTAAAGGAGACAGATACGCTTTCATACAATTTTGGGCCAGAATGTAAAAAGATGAAATTGGTGTGAATTGATAGCTACTATATTAACAAACAATCACTGAAAATATGGCAGATTTTGGCAATCTGAGAGCTGAGATAAAAAAGATTAAGTTTAAGTAAAAAACTATACTTAACTGCCTTAGAGTATAGATAAGAAACTAAAGAGTGAATTTATCATGGTTTATTTAGTCCGCTTAGCAGTCAAGGTTTATGATGGTTTTGTTTTTTTATTTTATTATTTAGACAGGATTTTTAATATTTCTGTAGAGTGGGAAGGAGATGATGTACAAAAATGAAAATCGAATTCTATTAGTATTTTTAATCATCTTCTATTATTACAAGAACGTCATCTAAGAATGCAGGTGGTACTATGTTATCTAGTAGAGGTACTTAGCCTAACTAAGGTACCATATTATTGACACCACATGGGCGCAGCAGCCCACAGTCCGTTTGCCTACGATGCAGTTAAAATAATATTTTAATATTGCTTCCCTACGACCGACGTATATACGAAAATATCTATGGTTTTGACATTGTTAGGATAATATTAGTGTTTTAGATAGATTTATTAAAACGGCGCGTTCCATCTTTATAAAAAAAACACGACAAAACTAGTTCATACTAGTGCTTACGATTCATACCGAGATAGGCTCACTCTTTAGTTTCTTGTATAATATATACTCTAAGGTAGATAATTCGACACTCGTTTAGTGTCGAATGTCGATCGATGTCAATGTCATGCATGTCCAGTCAGAGTTAGCACAGATTAAAGAATACAATAATCGATTAGTAAATGTGAATCGATTTATCTTAATTATGTAAAACTTAATCTCTTAATACTCTAATTCTAATGGATTTAATTATTTTAATTAAATGTATCATCTAGTGAAAGCATTGTCGTAAATAGTATGAACTCTGTTGATGATGACATTAAAATGTCATCATCAACAGAGTATTTACTTAGACTATTTACTTCGTAACCCAAACTTAATTATTGGATATTTCATTTTCCAGATTGTAAATTGAGTTGATTTTTCACACTTTGAAATAGAAAAATATAACCTTTTTTTTCAGCCATGTCTTAAGTTATTACAATTTGGCCCAGAAATCCCCGTCTCCTTTTTTGTGTTTATTGCAGGTTTGCTATTGCGACGGCTTCTTTAACATACGTCTGATAACTTTATTTATTTATTCATTTATGATGTATCAACTTAAATTTATTTTGCAAGAGACAGAAGTCTGTTGCAAAAGACCAATTACTTAACTGCTACTATTTGAAATATCATATAGGGCATAAAGAATTATCAGGCTCAAAATTAACATCTTTTTCAGCCTTCCGTAACGAGCTTTGTTAATTCTAAATGGTCATAAATCTAGGATTCCTCCAAGCGACCTTTAATAAATCGACTTGCACAACTCTTTAGCGATATTATTTTAAAAATAGACTGCTTTGCGGAAATACAGTAGAATTCTTAGTCTATCAGAAATAAATTTGCAATAATCTGTACTTCAAATCTTCGATCAAAATCCAAGTATCAAACACCAGCTCTTTATGTCACCAGTCAACATGCCAGCGTTTGTGGCAGCAGCTACCGCCAGCATCCCGAACTTCAGAGGCCTCAAGTTCACCTCCAACGACTTGTCCGAAGGCGCCCAAGTCCTGAGGACCCTGAAGGATGGACAGGAGATGTTCCTTGGAGGTGATACCGTAAGTTAGACCTTAGAGTATAAGATAAGAAACTAGAGAGTGAACCTATCAGGGTATAAGTCGTAAGCACTATTATGAACTAAAAATTGTGTCAAGACGAAGCAAGAGCTGGATTTGCTTACGGGTCCTGAAATTTTTCCTAATGTTTTGTAACCTGTAATGTTCATACTTAACATAACATAACATATCATCACGCCTGCATCCCCGAAAGGGTAGGCAGAGGTGTACCAATGTACACCCACAGTTCGCCGATATGTTTATGTCCCATGTCATAGGGGGCGAGCCTATTGCCACTAACCGGGCACAAATCCGAACTCCGACCTGCTATTGAGAATTTCATAGAAAAACCCAATAACACCTTGGTCGACTTGGGAATCGAACCCAAGACCTCTAGCGTAGCAGGCGCGCTTAGCACCACTAGGCCAACGAGGCAGTCCAGCAATGTTCATACTTATGTAACACTAATAAATTATTACCTAACCTTTTTCTGTATTACATATATTATTATGTACAGCTAAATAGTTAGCCCAATCGTTACTCCTTAGCCCTTTTAAAATTTACAGTTTAACATAATACGTTTCCCTAATCATTATGCTTGACCATTTTTCTTCAGCTCCTCGCACCAGCCGCTCTCTTGGGCGTCAGGTCCAGTATTTCAACTTCCTTCAACCTGTTCCCGAAGTTGGCCCATGATATCCTGACCGCCGTGGAGAGGAATGAAGTCCAGAAGGCCAGACAACTCCAGGAAAAGCTTAGTTTGGCGGTGGAAGCCCATACTAGTGAAGGTACATATTAGAGATTGATATAACTCATCTAACTATATAGCCTGTTGTTCTAGTGGTTATTGACCCTGACTCCTATACTCGAGGTCGTGGGTTCGATTCTTACCCAAGACAAATCTCTGTGTAATGATCATGATCATTTGTACTGTGTCTGACATAATAAGCTTGGCGTTTCACAATCTACCAGCCAGACCAATATAACCTTTTTACGCCAGACCTCTACCCACGCAATAAAGAAATAATATTTGTTAATGAAATGGGCGAGGATTAAAAACGCAAAGAGGTCTAAATCACCCTGTAATTATCAAGCTAGTCTACAAACATATATCATCACGCCTGTATCCCCGAAGGGTTAGGCAGAGGTGTACCAATGTACACCCATAGTTCGCCGGTATATTTAGGTCCCATGTAATAGAGGGCGAGCCTATTGCCACTATCCGGGCACAAATCCAAACTCCGACTTGCTACTGAGAATTTCATAGAAAAATCCAATAACACCCTGGTCGACTTGGGAATCGAACCTAAGACCTATAGCGTAGCATTCGCGCTTAGCTCCACTAGGCCAACGAGGCAGTTATTATATATTAAAAATATATCTTTAAAAATCTTTTTTTCAGGACCCTGGGTACCAATAATGAAGGCTGGCATGGAGATAGTGACTGGTATCAAAGTCGGACCTCCTTCGCTACCTCAGAGACCCCTATCTGCTGAAGCCAAACAAAGGATCCAGGCCAGACTTAGGAAACTCGACTTATGCAAGTAATCAAACTAAAATATGTCATTAAGACTCGATTTCACCAACTTTGAATTAATGCGAGAGGAGCTACCCTAGTACTAATTTATTCTAACGATTTACTCTTTGGTTAACTTCAATTTCATTTCACCATGCTAGTCTGCGAATATCTTAATCTCATATAGCTACTCTGTAACCGTGAACGAATGTATGGAATGACATTAGAACGCTCCCAAGTCAAATAGTCAGGTTGTTCCGTGCCTCAGCAATGGCGCTTCCTATTTCCTAAAATTGTTTGGATAATACGTAAACCTGACGTTTAGAATAACCTTAAAACAGCGACCGTCTTGACTTATACTTTCATCCTATTTAGTTATTAGTTTTGTTGCCGATAATTGAATGATGGTCAACAATAAAAGAAAGCGATCTGATAACCACCCTTTCTTGTCTATTTATTTAATTATCGCCCTAGAAATGCCAAACTTGTATCCTTATATTTGTTTACTAACTAAATATGTTAATATCTTCTAAACCCGTGAACCGATTGTTATGATTTAAACGGATTTGGCATTTCTGGGCGATTTCCCATATGATAGACTGATAATATTTTTCCTATACAATTAAAAAACTTGATTTTCAAGTTACGTAATTTTTGTGTCAATTTTACAAATCTGTGTTTTCTACGAGATTGTGTTTCCTTATACTTTACTTACTATTCCTAACTTTACTTATCATTACAAAGTCTAAATATAATATAAAACAATATATAAACAATCAAAATTTAAAGAATTAATAAACAATTATTGCTAAGAGGTGGGTGGCCCAGCGGGGTACCCCACACTGCGTTCGCACCTTACATTACAATCTGGTTCGGCGTTTAGCGCGATACCTCGCATTAAGTTAACTTTATTAGTAAAATATGTAAACTTATCATCTAAACTATTCTAATGGTATTTCTTATACATTTCTGTCGCCGACACTATTACTGCACTGACTTGGGTGAATAATTCTGTGTGCGTTTGTGTAATGCTGCCTTCTTGGATAAACGAAATCTTATCACGAAATCGTGTTCGTCGTACTCTTCAAAATAATTAGGCCTTTCCTTAAACCACCGTGGATGAGGACAAAAATAATCGTCATCTTCGCTATCGGTTTCTTTTACTAATGCATACAAACGGCGCGTCATTTTTTAAATGCTATGAACTGACTTCACTTTGACACTACTAACCAAAGAATAGCAGCTTACATGGCCGAAAACAGTGGTATATGACTTAATTCTAGTATAGAGGTTTTATTCTTAGTTTAAATGTTGGTGAAACGTAAAATGGATATACTTGGGAGTAATTAACGATTTATTCTTGTACTAAGACTTATTCTATGTTGGTGAAACCGGGCCTAAGATAAAGTGTGTTTTTCAAAATTATTTTGCTAAGCGCTGTTGTATAAAATAAATGTTGATATTTTATAATAGATTTACTTTATACAATCTTTATTTACTTTCCCCTGTCCCGTTGTGTGAAGGTCTGTAATACAGTAAATAAAAAAAATCTATTCTATTATAATGTAATAATAATACTCCAGCCTATTAACGTCCTACTGCTGGGCACAGGCCTCTTCCCATATAGAGAAAGCACGAGTATTGATCACCACGCTTGCTCTCTGCGGATTGGCGATTTTAAATCTAAAATTTTTGGAACCCAGGTTTCCTTACGATGTTTTCCTTCATCGTTTGTCAGAATAATTAAGAAAGTACATATAACTTTGAAAAAGCCACATTTGCACTTACCTGGGTTCGAACCTGCAACCTTGTGCATACAAATCCGTTTATTAAACCGCTAGGCTACCACGACGTTTTTCTCTCTGAAGGTCTGTAATCGTGTCTAAAAAATCGCTGAATGTGTTGCTAAGCGCAAATCTCGAGAGCAGCTGAATGGATTGCGATAATTCTTTTTTTATATGTGCCTTGAATATGTCTTGAACTACAAGGATAGTTCTTACGGAGTTATAAATAATTATTTTATGAAATATTTTGTAAATACGAGAATAGAAGCCGGAGTGGGCTAGTTTTAAACACCAAAAATATATGAGTAAATTTTTTAACTGACTTCATCATTATTTATAGTTTTTAATCAGTAACGATAGTTACATACAAGTTACATACATTGTGTAAAGATCATATTACTCATACTGCAGATCTACGTCTAAACTTAATAAATGATATCTAAGAGTAGTCCTTTGTTCGTTGTTCAGTGGGATGAGAGGTGGTCGGGTTGGTCCCACTCTGATGCCGGTGATCAGTTCCATAGCAGTCTTCATAGACGGGACGAAATCACCTGGAAAGGATTGTAGCAATACGATCATAGCAAAATTGTCTAACCATGCGCAGAAAAAAATGTTAAAATAAACGTTATGCAAATAAAAAAAACCCTGGTAATACTCTTTATTTTATTAAACACATGCTGTCATTATGTCCCACTGCTCGGCTAAGGCCTCCCTCCCGCCCTTTCATTCCTCGCTATTTTGGGCAAACGTGGACCAGTCCTTCATATAGCAATCCAGCTCATCTTTCCATCTCCGTCTGGGCCTGCCACGTGGTCGGCTGTGATTTTGTGGGATCCATTCGGATGTTATACTCTTAATCTTATTTAATACCTTCATGGTGGTACGAGCAGATAAAAAGCTACCAAGGTAGCTTGCTAATATTGTCACCATCCTTCTCTACTTCTACAGCCTCTCTTGTTCTGTAATTGGCTATGCACTGCTACTGCGGTCTTATACTGCCCAAGTCATATTATTATTTATTATTATTAGCCATAATCAGCCCACTGCAGGGCAAAGGCCTCCCTTTCCTTCTTCCAATTCTCCCGGTCCTGTGCTATTGTGGTCCATAATGTAGAAAAGGAGTCAAGTCATATAAATTTAAAAAATCTTATGTACTGAAAACTATGAATGCGTGCTCTGCAATGCCTCCTGAAATCTCAATGGTGATACCCGCTTGTGGGAAGCCACTGGAATATGCTAATTACGAGTATCATTAAGACCTGGTATGGTCGTTACACTTATATCCATCACTTTGAAAACTAAAACTTACCATGAGAAGTGATACCATCAACCAATTGATTCAGCCTCTTCTGTAAAACTCGTGCTTTTTCAAAGTCTCTACTGTTAACATTTTCTAAAATTCCGTGGACTAGCTCAGGAAATAGGTTCGATACTGTTGCTATGCTTGAATCATGGCCCATTAGAGCTGAGGGAGCGATGTGCTACAAAAGAGAATATGTGGTTTTATTAGATAAGCAAGAACTAAGTAAAACATTATACATTATTTGATCAGATATAGATTGTTTCAAGGAATCTTGAAGACGTTATCAATCTAATTATTTTAACCTTCAAATACTTAGTTATGAGGAACCTGCGGGCTCACTATGGATTCTTAAACAATACTGTTCTCCTTGTGGAAGCGAGAAGGTGCAAAAGTGAACGTAGCAGCGTCTCGCTTAAACAATGGCAAGAGCTTTAACATTTCATGGGAAGCGGACTGAAAGCTGTTATCCTCAAAATACTACATTGTCCTTCAAGAAACTTCAATATTTCAAATTTTACATGAAGTGGTTTTGTTCAGTCGTTTAGTAATTTACAGAGATACTAACATGATTAGCAATAAATATCTTCTGGTCTGCCGCCAGCTGGTCATCCACTTGCTCTGCTACTACTAGATCAGCTTTAGCTCCCTTCAAATTGACAATTTTTGTGGATGCTATGGCGAATAGATCTCGCATGTTGACTGAAAAAAGGATGATTTCTGTTATATTCGCTGCATTTTATTGCATTTTTAGCCAGGGGCCCGAGTCTGCTATTGACAAATGCTTGCATTTTAGCGTCAAATTTGGTCATTGGGATGTTTTGACATTTAGTAGAATGCTAAGTATCCTAATGCTATTATGGACCTACTGACGCCACCCGCTCAGACAGTTGAAGCAATTGTCAATAGCAGACTCGGGCCCCTGGTCGCTTGAGGTCACTTGAGGTAGGGGACTGGGTAACTTTGGTCTGTGTGGGTCACTACAGGAGAACACTTTATTATAACATAAGGGGTATGTATCACATGAAGCAGTATGTAGCATAGGGAATCAGTAATACAGGTGGAAATGTGATCAGCAACTACAAAAAAACTTAATATAAGTAATTCCTTATTTCAATACTCTTCTACTTTACTTAAAAAAAGGTTTTGGAATGAGAAGCAGCCTTAAATTTCTATGTATCTAAAGTTTTTACCATCGACTCCAGTCATCATTGGGAAGTGGTAGTAGATCAACGGTGTCTTCGGAGCGGCCTGGCTGACAGCCTCCAGGTACTGTACCAACTGATGCTCGTTCCTTGGCTTATAGTAAAGTTCTGGAAGCGTCATGATGCCGTCTACTTCTAACATTGCTGCGTGTTTCGCCTGTTTTGGAAAGGGGAGCCTTTAATATTAAATTATAGAAAATTATGAAGTTATAAATAGTTCTTAAATATTATTTCATTGGTTACAGGGAAAGTTAATATGCTTTAGACCTAGTTTTAAAAAGTGAAAATATATTGGTTCGGACAGAAACTCACAGTACCCTGTGCTAAGTAATACTGAAAAAGATGTAAGTTTATTTTAAGAAACATTCATTTTGACTCTTATACCTACTTAAAATTTTAGGAAGGGCAAATAATACACTGAAATACCAATTCTATGACGTCAGGAAGAGGTGCACCACCCACTTGAGCGATGACTTTAGCACCAAGAGGCTTGGCTGCTGCCACCCAAGCTTCTAGCAGTTTCTTCCTCTCTTCTACGCTACAAGACATCCCTTCACCCGTCGTACCACCCACTGTGGAATATGAAATATGACTAACGGCGCCGAAACGTGGGCATTAACGGTTGGACTGGGCCACAAATTTAAAGTCGCGCAGCGGGCAATGGAGCGAGCTACACTCGGAGTCTCTTAGAAAATTCGTAATGAGGTCATCAGAAAAAAAACCAAATTAACCGACATAGCTCGTAAAATTAGCTCGCTGAAGTGGCAATGAGCTGGCCATGTCAGTCAAAGGACCGATGGCCGTTTGAGCAGACGAGTCCTAGAATGGAGATCGCGATTCGGCAACCGTAAGGTAGGACGCCCGCCCACCAGGTGGACTGATGACCTGAAAGGTTGCTGGAGGGGACTGGATGCGGAGGGCGGAGGACCGGGTGTTGCGGCGCGAATTGGGAGAGGCCTATGTTAGTTATGTAATCAGCGACAACGAAGTTTACCATAAACAACCAGTCTCGGACAATGCAGAACAGTGTTTTTTAGATGAATTTGTCTGGGTATCGAACCCGGGACCTCAAGGCTGG
Organism: Autographa gamma; assembly: GCA_905146925.1. Classification (NCBI taxonomy): domain Eukaryota; kingdom Metazoa; phylum Arthropoda; class Insecta; order Lepidoptera; family Noctuidae; genus Autographa; species Autographa gamma. Next base: position 2,818,217 of record LR989868.1, on the reverse strand, counting down.
CGTCTCTTTGAAGACTGTTGTGCCACTTGAACACGAAGGTAGCCTCTTATATACTTGTGCTCTCTACAATTATGGTGAAAAATGGGCAGGTAACTAATTTGCTTATATAGAATATAGCTATATATAGCTTATATAGATTTCAGGGTCATCAATTAAAACAGTTTTATGTAAGTCAAGGTTATTCGAAGCAAGTGTTGAACATACCCAGTATATTTCATCGTCACCAGATGAAACTGTTTTTATAAGGCAAGGTATTCGAATCAATTACATACCCAAAATGCCGTGAATCCGCTTCTTCTTTAGGTGTTCCATATAAATTGGTATGGTAGGGAAGTCTATATGCCCCGTTTCTAAGAACGGAGTAAACACTGGTGCCAACACTCCTTCAACTTCAAAAACCTGGAATAAATAATTATAAATTGTATTACTGCTAGCTATATATTTTATCTTCGTGACTGCCTCGTTGGCCTAGTGGTTCGAAGCGCGACTGCTACGCTAGAGGTCTTGGGTTCGATTCCCAATCGACCACGGTGTTATTGGCATTTTCTAGGAAATTTTCAGTAACAGGTCGGAGTTTGAATTTGGGCAGGGTTAGTGGCACCGCTGAACAGATTTTGATGAAACTTAATATGGGGTAGGTAAGCTTAGATTCCATGAAAGGACACGCCAATGGAGCCGTTGTCAGAAGCTATAGTAAATATTTATAAATTGCTTCAATTCCTTGAGTTGAGAAAGAATTAAAACTATTTAGGTATTTACCAAAATTGAATAAAGGTAAATAATTCTAATTAACGATTTACTCACCATTTTTTAAATTCAGCAATTAAATGCCTGACAGACAACAAGAGTAAGGCACTCGGAAAACACAATTGAACTGAATGAGATGCCAGTAAATGTAATATTATAGGAAACTGAGCGAAAGTAAGGAGATGTGGTAAGGTACAGTTGACGACAAAACTAGATACATTTCAGGAAAGGTTTATTATAATATTATTATGTAATAAAATCAGACTACAGAAATAGAAAGTTATATTCAATAGTTTGTCAGGAAGCTTGAAAGTAGCCTCCGTGAATGAAAAGATAAGAGGTCGCCGTTTGTCGTGGTATGGACATGTGATGCGGAGGGATGAAAGTCACGTAACTAGATGAGTTATGAGTATGAATGTGGATGGGTATACATGCAGAGGAAGACCAAAAAAGAGATGGATGGATTGTGTGAAAGATGATATGAGAAAGAAAGGAGTAAATACTGAGATGACAAGTTGTAGATATGAACGGAAGCTGAATACGCATTGTGCCGACCCCAAATAATTGGGAACAGGGCAGGAAGATGATGATTCACTAGTTTGTCAAAAGCCTACATATTTGTAAAAGGGGGAAGTTTGTGATCTGTTTTCGAATCTAGAAATTTTCCGAACTAGAAAATAACGAAGAGCTTCGATTTATATTTTTTTTAAGTTTATACGTAGCCGGGTAGATTAGTAATAGTTATATGTTTATAGCGTTAGCATTATTAACAAATTGAGGATAATTATGTTACTTATTAAACATAACATATCATCACGCCTGTATCCCCGAAGGGTTAGGCAGAGGTGTACCAATGTGCACCCACAGTTCGCCGATATGTTTAGGTCCCATGTAATAGGGGGCGAGCCTATTGCCACTAACCGGGCACAAATCGAAACTCCGACCTGCTACGGAGAATTTCATAAAAAAACCCAATGAGACCTTGGTCGACTCGGGAATCGAACCTAAGACCCCTAGCTTAGCAGTCGCGCTTAGCACCACTAGGCCAACGAGGCAGTTACTTATTATGTTATTTAAATACTGGGCGCTTTGAGTGTATGACGTTCCTTTCTACTTTGTTGCGGTTTAAGGAATGTGAGATAATGTGTTATTGTATATAATAATGATGGCAATGCTGCCAGCCTTCTGGGCACGTTCCCCGCCATTGACAAGGCTGACGATGAGTTCTTTGACGCCGTTTAGTTTTTATTTATGTAAGTTTTAATTTTAGTATAGTTTGAGTTTGTTCTTATATTAGATTTAATTGTGTATTAATAAAGATATGATCAAGTATATAAGTATTTTATTTATTGTACAAACTACAAATACTGTGGAATTTCCCAAATGAAAAAAAAAATATAATGAATGGACAACATGGTACCTCTAAGTATTTCACAACTTTTTAACATTTCTAAAAAAAAAATACAAGGACAACATGACAATTACATCGAGAAAACGTAGCTTTTATAAAGCATAGCTGTTATCAAAGACATAATATTAAAAAGAGGTAATAAAAATAAGGATATATCAAAGTTTATTAATAAAGTATGCAATATTCCGAGTGAGTATGGATAAGAAAGTGTTTCTGTTATAATGTGTACTGTGTAACATAACATTGCTAGAAGTTTTTTTAAAGGCGCAATAATCTCAGATGTGTTATTGTAATTAAAAGTCCAAGAAAATCTAGTTTGAAAACAAGTGCTATTTATTAAACTGATTCAGTAAATTGTACTTGTCAGTCAGTTGGATAAAATAACATAACATACCATCACGCCTGTGTCCCCGAAGGGTGGCAGAGGTGTACCAATGTACACCCACAGTTCGCCAGTATGTTTAGGTCCCATGTAATAGGGGGCGAGCCTATTGCCACTAAATGGGCACAAATCCAAACTCTGACCTGCTACTGAAAATTTCATAGAAAAACCCAATAACACCTTGGTCGACTTGAGAGTCGGACCTAAGACCTCTAGCGTAGCAGTCGCGCTTAGCACCACTAGGCAAACGAGGCTTTATTAATATAAATAATTTGTCTAAAAATCTCTAGAATTCTGTTATTCTGAATAACATCTTCTTAGCAACGTTCATAACAAACCTAGCAGAACTTTTCCTCATTTAATTAAGCTATTTTTAGCTTTCTAACATTTAATTTTATTTTCATTCCTCTTTATGCTTAAATATACTGTTTCATTCCTTAAGGATTACGTCATCAGTTCATCACGAGCTCAGCCTATGGAAACAATTTTATTTCTCATTTAGTTTATACGCGGGAAAAAACCTATGTGTAAATTTTGAGTACTTTACGACACATACTGTTTGTTTTGATTAAATTTTGTCGATGACTGCCTCTGAAGATGATTTTATAAAATGAGTAAATATTGCGAAATACTACTGTTACAACGATAATGACACAAGTAGCTAAAGGAGGATTTAGACAGCTCCAAAATTGATCACTTATCCACTAAATCTGAGTTAAGACTCTGTTTTAGGCGAACCGAGTGAAAGCCTTTATTGGTAAGTATAGTTGGATTCAAACTTAATGGCGGCTCTGAAGTTAGCTACACGCTGCGCAGTACCTCGCCCCGCACCCCCGCTGGCGCATAAGTTTGTTGCTGCGCAGCGACTCGCCTCGTGTTCAGAGCCGCCATTAAGTTTGCATCGTAAAATAGCTTCTTCCCTTTTGTTAGGTTAACGAGGACCCAGAGAGCAATAATGGTTATTAAAAAGTTGTGACGCAACCTATTAAAAAGGTGTCTTATTATGATTATATTATTAAATAGCGTGCACTGCCCCACAGCTGGGTGTGGGCCTTGCATAGAGCGCTAATCATTAGATCTCAGTCTCTCTATTCTTCATTTCAATTCACAAGGAAGGCCCATATCCAATGTGGTCTAATCGTCAATTCTGAGCTCTATTAGGCCATTGTATTGGCTTACGTTATACATAATATATTGATGCAATATAAATAGTTTATGTAGTATGTTTTATTTCTTTTCTAGCCAATTAATATGATAGCTAGGGTTATCCCTAAGTATTAGGATAATATTAAATCTTTTTCTGTCGCTACTTTTCACAACTAAGTGAAAGAGACAACGCATGAGACTTAAATCTGATCTTGTTTGTATTTTAAAGACTGATTTAAACAAATTTGAATTAATTTATTAGTAGAATAAGCATGGTAACAATGTTTGCTTTGCATAATATTATTAATTGATTTAGATAACGAGTTTTGCCAAGGCTGCTTAGGTCAAAAACTCTGTTCGGATCAATAAGGATCGTTGCTTTTATACTTAGTCAGAAAACTAAAAAAGTCTCTTCAATATATAGCCATAATAACGTACATAAATGCCAACTAAGAAACACATTTAATCTCCGAAAATCAAACGTCACACCGACAGCTTTAAAAGCGCATCAAAATCTGCTCATCCGTTTGGAACATTTAAGATACCACAGACTGCCCAAATGGCAAAAAGTGTTTCCTTTCTGTTCAATAAAAAAACGTAATCGGTATGTGTCGTGTTTCGAAAAAGTCGTGGTGGCCTAGCGGTTCAATGAACGGATTTGTATGCACGAGGTTACAGGTTTGAACCCGGGCAAGTACCAATGTAACTTTCCAAAAGTTATATGTACTTTAATTATTCTAAGACACTTCTGACAAACGATGAAGGCAAACATCGTGAGGAAACCTGGATTTCAAAAGGGATATGAAATCGCCAACCCGCTGGGAGCAAGCGTGGTGATCAATGCTCGTGCCTTCTCTATATGGGAAGAGGCTTGTGCCCAGCAGTGGGACGTTTATAGGCTGGAATATTAATAGGTTTGTGTGTGCCATACTACATAGTCTACAAAGGCGATATAATATAGTTTGCAAAATATTACATCGATAAAAATATAATTGAGTCTTTGTTTAACATATTATTAGGTTTTTCCTATTTAATTGAACGTTGGAATTTTATAGTTAGAAATATGATAATAATATGATATAAATAGGTTCCCCCCCTGTTACGTAAATATAAACGTAGATAGATATACGCCTAGATAGTTAAACAATAATGATTATATTAGTCATTGAGAGATATTTTCCGGATTACATAGTATGGAATGATTCAGAAAAAAAACTATAGAATTATAGGAGTTTTTAGTATTTTCGGACTCATTTATTTAGCAATTATATTACCCTTGTTAAAAAGGTTTAATTAAATAGATAAAACAGTAAATTGTAAAGTTTCCAATTAGGCTTATTTTTAGTACAGTTGTATAGTATTTTATTGTAATTAATTATCGAACAGTATTGTTAAGTTTTTATATTATTGTACATTAGGCTTATAAGTAGATTAACCATCTCAAATAATAAACTAATCACCTGAAAGTCACAATATCTAATTCCAATTAAGAAATTAATAGACATTTTCTCATCATTAACGCTTCGCACACAGCTACATAATAATATTACGTAGTATTGCATGCACGTGTCGACAAAACAAGTTTCTCGCGGCCAATTTCAGTCATTCATAATCAGTCTGAGTTTCAGCGTCGCGGAGAGCACATATCACTTTGGCTGTTCGAGCGCGGACCTTTGCGCGTAATAAAGATCGATTAAAAAGTTGAACTGTTAAAATATAAATAAGAATAAAAAAAGGAAAGTTTAATTTGTTTTTGTAAGTGTTTTAAAAGATTTGTGAATATGGCTATGCTTGGTGCAGAACTTCAAACAGTGTTTAACGGGGCTCGCTCCAGAAGGCTTTCTAGGGCCCACGAGATGAATGAAAGACGTGTGTTAGTGATTTACACTGGCGGTACTATCGGAATGGTGAAAACTGAAGATGGTAAGAATTGTATTTACAGCTGTTTGTATTAAATTTCTACTAACTGAACTATATTTAGCCAAATAGGTCGAAGTTTAAAATAGTATCTAGTTCCGAGTTCTTAAACGACATTATTGTACAGTTATGTACAAAACTAAATTTTAAAATTCGCAAAGGATTTTTCTCGCTGATTGTTCGATTTCTCTAGCAGGTGTGTAAGTAACAAAATATTTGTACAATCTATAGATTTGTGTAAACCTACTATATCATATAATTTATAACAATGTTAACTAGACAAGGACTAGTCGAAAAATTTCCGATTTGAATTTCATAATAAGCATTTGGATTAGATTGGTCCTAAATCATAATATTATGCTACTAAGCTATTAATTCGTAAAATATAAATTCTATGTAAATAAACAAATGGTTAATAAGCTTGTTATCGTCCGTCTGTATTCATAACAGGAAAGTTATTGTAAGTAGTACCTAAGATAAGAAACGTTTCATTGAGCAAGACTTATCTAGATTCTAGGCTAGACCAATATTTACTTCGTTACTTCTTTCTAATATAGGCAAACTTAGATAACTTACTATATTTTTTCGTAATTCAATGTGATTGTCGGGTTACAGTAAAATCATAGTCCAGCTTTGATAGACAACGACTCTGTAGCCTATCAAAGATATAATCTTTAAATAATAAATCTACACATACATACACTATTACATAGGGAATTTTGGTTTGCAAAGAGGCGCGCGAATTTTCACGTATTTGCGCGTATTCTACAGAATTACATATCTCTGAAGAAATATGAGCTTGATTACCTTATAATAAGGGCGAATTTTTAATATAAAAATAATAGTTTAATGTGTATATGTATATCCCATCAAAAACATTCTGTAAAAAACTAGCCAAGTCTCTGTGGAGCTGCTTGTTTATCTCTAAAAAGTAATGAAATCTAGACAAAGTCGTACCAAGTCTAAGGTTCCTTACTGCGATTTCTTTATTGTTCTAGTTAATGTTGTGTGACTTGGCCGTTGAACATTCTTCATACGTTAGTGTGTACAAGTCAGTATTGTTTACACATTGATACTACCTATGTTTGTTAAACCAAATTATAGCCCATACTGGTATTGGTAATTGGAAACTAGTACCTCATTTAAGGCAGTTGTTGATTGTGCAACATATGCATTCAGCATTGACAATGCTGACGTCTGCTCTCTGTTTTTTGGAGATATACACGTACAGACGGACTTCTCTCAATGATTATCTTAGAAGTCCGTCTACTTTGGATTTTTTTTATACAGTTTTGTATATGGCTCCTATACATAAGTATTATTGATATACGCAGCTTAAGCCTACAATTGACTGGTTATTGAATAAACGTTTTCAAAATGGTAATTTTCCATCGTCAATGGGTGGCGGTCCTGGCGATAGATAGGTGCAATGGTGTCATGAAGCACCTGGTTTTGTACCCTAGTGTACCCTTCAACGGCCAAGTCACACAACATTAACTAGAACAATAAAGAAATCGCAGTAAGGAACCTTAGACTTGGTACGACTTTGTCTAGATTTCATTACTTTTTAGAGATAAACAAGCAGCTCCACAGAGACTTGGCTAGTTTTTTACAGAATGTTTTTGATGGGATTTCACTTCTTTTTGTAGAAACGTATATTGATTTATTTTATTAGGTTTTCTTATTTGACACCTTTTTTTTCTTTTTAGGAGTAATTTTTAGGTATATATATGTGTGTATATTTTTCTATTACAATTCTTTCTGTTCTAGCAGTATTACTTAATATTTAAGTAATACTATAAGTTTTATTTAGGACAGCTGATTGTAGGACGCCGAGTATTTTTATAAAAGACCAAACTAAACTAGAAGAAGACTGCAACTTATCGTTTTCAATATTTATTTTCAACTCTCCGTAACTAGCGATGACGCGCCGAATCACGGCTAGCGTTGGCGGGAAAACGGGTTGTCTCACAATGCAACCACTTATTTTATCATAACTAATATTTTAACTTTATAATAATGTCATTAAATGATAAATTAATTATATTATCAATAATCATTAAGTTATAGTTTTACAAATATCGAGGATAATGCCTCGATATTTATACATTCACAACTTTTAATACATTTTAGTCATATTTCTCTTTATCATAAAATTCTTACACGATATAAAAACCCATATTATATGTATTCGAAAACACAGCAATGTGATGAAGAAGCAGTCCTTATGATTCTGTAAGTGTTCGAGAATATCACGCTAAATAAGTAAGGAAATCGAACGCACCTTTGATTTGTCGCCAGAGGGCGCATGTATCTTACCGCCAATATCGCTGTCAAGTGTCATTGCATTCTTGTGATTCGTACGAGTGAAGCGGAAAAAAGTTATGGAGCCAAATAAAATTAGTGAAAATGGTGAGTATAGCGGTGTTGTTGCTCCGGAGGGAGAACAAACATCGTTATCGAGCTCGAGAGCTTCAGATACAAGTTCTTCCTCGGCCTCGGAGACCGAGGAGGGCTTGGCGTCTCCGCTGCCCAACAAGCGGCCTCGACTTTCGGCGCGAAAACGTAAGTACAAAGTTGAAAAAGTTCTTAGTGACCCTCGGATTGAGACTTTAATGTCTCAGATGTCAAATATTACTAACTATTTAAGTTATTATCCAATGTATATCCATAATAATAATGTTCAGCGGAATAAAGATGATCCACTCCCTAGTACTAGCACTAATTTTGACTCGCAGAGGGGTAGCGAGAGCGTTAATAGTAATACCCAATTTGTTACATTGCCTACGCAGCCTCAATCACTTTCATTTGATTGGGGTTCCTTGAACACTGAGATAAATGAAAGAAACCTTGTCCCAGCCAGTGACAAGGAAAGATTATCGCAAATTAATAAACTACAACAATTTGATACTCAGGCATGGAAAGGCATTAGGTACAAGCAGGCTCTGCAGGGATGCTTATCAACTCCAGGTTTTACAGGCCTTAAGATAAATGATGAGTTATGTCATTTTAACAAGAACAAGGATTACTTAGCATCTACAGAGTTATTGTTAGCAGGACTTTCAAATAAGGTCTTGGAACAGAGACAGATTTTGAGAGCCGGACTACAATCTCTTGTGGATTGGGCTAGTAATAACCCTCAGGGACTTAGTCCAAGTTCCTTGGTTGAAAAAATTACTTCTACCTTTGGCCCACAATCCTCATGGCATAAGAATTCTGAGACCACAATGCAGGTTTTGTGTGGAAAGCGCTCAGAGTGCATTGAAGTTAGACGGGATAGGATTTTAAAAGAAGTCTCAAATGATAACCTTAAAGCTACATTGAGAAATATTCCTCCAAGTTCTGAGTTTTTGTTTAGTAGGGAGGCTTTACTGCCTGTAATACAATCCCTAGGTGGATCTCAAGTGTGGTTAAACACCCCTAATTATATTAAGGATAGAAAGAGGCCTACCACAGGTCCTGATCATACATATCAAAATAAGAAATTTCATCATAAAAATAAGGCTAGGAAACCAGACAGAAAGTTCAAGAATCCTATTAAAAGAACTCAGCCCTTTCGTCAGCGCTATAACAACAACACAGACAAGTCAAACCCCAAGTCCAAAGAAGATTGACTCTCAGCGGGTATTCAGAGGAGGCTGCCTGAGATCTTCAGTACAAAGGTGGGTCCAATTAGGGGCCAACCCATTTATTTTAAAGTCAATAACAGAGCACCACTTACCTTTCAAAAACAAACCTCCACTGAAGTATCCAACCAAAAAGTTCCTAGATTGTTTAGCTACCAGAGTGTCTCCGGAGATGACCCAGATGGTAGAGGATTTAAAATCCAAAGGGATTTTAGAAGTCCCCATTCAAATGGAGCCAGGCTTCTTTTCAAAGATGTTTTTAGTCAAGAAATCAGATGGGGGTCTACGCCCTATCTTCGACCTCAGAGCCCTGAATACATATGTAGCGACAAAACATTTTTACCTAATATCCCAGGTAGATGTAGTAAATTTCCTTCAAGCGAACGATTGGTTAGTAAAAATCGACCTTCATCAGGCCTACTTCCATCTGTGTGTTGCGGAAACTCACAGACGGTTTTTAAGAGTTGTCTACAATGGAGAAATCCTACAACTGACAGCATTACCTTTCGGCCTATCTTCGGCACCTCGAACGTTTGCAGCGGTATCAAACTGGGTGGCCGAGATCCTGCGCCAGCGAGGAGTGCGTGTCCTAGTGTACCTCGACGACTACCTCTTGGCGTGTCAGGACAGATCCAAACTGTTGGTACAGGTTGCGGAGACGCTGGCCACTTTGGAGTCCCTAGGTTGGCATGTAAATTACAAAAAATCAGTGACCGAGCCCACTCAAAGACTGGAATACCTCGGGTTGACTTGGAATACCCAGGTCCAGACGGTGGCCTTGCCCACTCAAAAGGTTCAGGGGATAAGGAACTTCCTTACAAACATTATGAACCGAAACAGCTGCTCTTTGAGAGAGCTTCAGAGGGTGTTGGGCATGTTGAATTTTGCCAACCATGCTGTCCCTCACGGCCGGCTTCACTGTCGCAATGCACAACTATTTCTAAGAAAGTTCACCCGGAGGGGACAGAAAGTTGTGATTTGTCCAAGGGTAAGGGAGGACTTGCTGTGGTGGTTGAATGCGATAGAGAGCAGTTCAACCCCACTACACAGAAGGGAAACTACTCATTTCCTTACAACAGACGCAGCGGATGCGGGCTGGGGCGCCCATTTAAACAGCCAGTACCTGGCAGGCAGATGGGGCCCAAACCAGAGACGTTGGCACTCCAATTTAAAGGAGATGTATGCAGTTTTTGCCGTGATAAGATCCCAAGGTGCAAGGCTAAGAGATGCCAACATTCTTGTCCAGTCAGACAACAGGACCTTAGTAGCCTACATACGGAATCAAGGGGGAACTCGTTCAAGAAATTTACTGGGATTAACAACCAGGTTGCTGGAATTAACTTATCAGTTCAACATAACCCTGACTGCATACCACCTGCCGGGAAACCTAAACGGCATTGCCGACTGTCTATCAAGGGGAAAACCAGTACCCGAGTGGCACCTATTACCACCAGCCACGGAGGCAGTATTCAAGCGGTGGGGGAGGCCAGAGATAGACCTCTTCGCAACAAGAGAGACCGCCGTCGTCACAAATTACGTTACTCAGGACATGAGGGACGACGCAGCGCTCTTCTACGACGCTTTCTCCAGAAAGTGGGAATATCGAGCAGCGTGGGTTTTCCCACCGCCAAACCTCATACCAAGGGTACTTGCCCACCTGAACACAGCAAAAGGGACATTTTACATAATAGCGCCACAATGGACCCAGTGCTTCTGGTTCCCGGATCTCGAGGCACGCGCGCTATCTCCTCCTCTCTTAATAAAGAATCTCAAACTAGTCCTGGTGGATTGGACAACAGGGTCGAGCCCTCCACAAGTAGACAAGCTGGTGCTACAAGCTTGGAAAGTTGGGGGTGGGAGGATAAAATAACTGACTGGTCAGTGGAAGAACAACAATTGTTAAAACGGAGTTGGCGTCGCTCTACGTTAAGCACTTATAGTGCCCCAATAAAGAGGTGGTTAAAGTGGTCTAAGTTAAATAATATTAATGGCAAGAATCCTCAGGGTAAGGATGTAGCTAGATTTTTGGCCAATTTATATTTAGATGGTAGGTTGTCTTATAACACAATTCTCCTGCATAAATCAGCTATTTCAACTTACTGTGCAGCAACAGTAGAAAATCTATCAAAGAATTTCTTTATACAACAAGTGTTAAAAGCTATTGCTCTTGAGAGACCGCACTCTAATAAACTGCCAGTTTGGGATGTAAACATTTTATTTAACTGGTTAAAATCAAGTTCTGAATCAAATACCTTGTTTGAACAAAGTAGACGGACAGCATTAATTCTTTTACTTGCTTCTGGCCGTAGATTACATGACCTTACCCTCCTAGACATTAGTGACCAGGCCATAATTATAACTGAAGATACTGTCACTTTCTGGCCCAAATTTGGGTCCAAGACTGACAGAGTGTCGCACAGACAGTCTGGCTGGCACCTTAAGAAACATCAGGAGGAAAGTATTTGTCCAGTTACTCATGTAAAGAAATTTATTAAGATATCAGAGGCTAGACGCAAACAAAGTAGGCAGGTATCCTCCTTATTTATATCCATTTTAGGTGAAGTGAGACCTGCTTCTAAGACAATGATTGCAGGTTGGGTACGGTCAATTTTTAAACTGGCAAAGATTGATGCCTCTCCTGGCAGTATAAGATCTGCTGTAGCTTCTCGCGGTTGGTTAGATAATAGACCTGTACAGGAGATTTTAGATAGGGGAAACTGGAAAAGTATAGAAACCTTTTCCAAATACTATTGTAAGGAGGTACAGAGGCCTGTCAATGAGAACACTCCCTTAAACCTGTACAATAACTTTACATGTCTTTAATTGATTTTATTTTATAGTTAATTGATCTCAATCTTGCAAAGATAATTTTAAGTTGATCTCAACTTTTACTTTTTGACTGATTAGTGGTATAATGAATATTTTTTTTTTTTTTTTAGAAGCTATAAAATTTGAGTTATCTTTATTTACATAACAGTAGAACTGTTTTTATTTATATTATAGTAAGAGATGTTATTGTTGATTTAATATTTGTTGATTATTACTTAAGAGTTAAGCAGAATTACAGTTTCTTTAGTCTTAGATTAACAAGTATGGATATTTTTTCATTACTATTTTGTTTTAATATTTTAAAGAAGTTATTAACTTCATTAATTTTGGACTGTCTTACATAAGATTGTGGAGGTCGTTAGTTTTTAACTAATTGAATAAAAATTACTTTAGTTACAAAAGTTTTTAATTTTTTGTTTACATTCACATTGCATTCTTGTGTCTACCTTTTCTTGTCACCAGCAGATATCAAACAAGTCTTCATCACATTGCTGTGTTTTCGAATACATATAATATGACTGTTTTGCATTAAGACAAAACAGGTATTATATGTTGGAGAAAACACAGCAATGTACCTAGGTGCTTGCTGATGATGAAGACTGCAATGACACTTGACAGCGATATTGGCGGTAAGATACATGCGCCCTCTGGCGACAAATCAAAGGTGCGTTCGATTTCCTTACTTATTTAGCGTGATATTCTCGAACACTTACAGAATCATAAGGACTGCTTCTTCATCACATTGCTGTGTTTTCTCCAACATATAATACCTGTTTTGTCTTAATGCAAAACAGTCATAATATATTTCTTTAGGTAAAAACCGATATCTGACAGAGGTGTTATTTTTCGTCACCATGGCAATCATTAAAAATAAATATTTTAGGAAGCAGGTTTGTGGAAGGAGTACGCCACACTTTATTAATATTATAATCCGTCACTAATCATAAACTTCCTAACCCATTCAAATCTTCGAATTGTTATAATAACAACTTGCTAATCTAGCGACGTGTGCGGCTATCACCACCACTCTTAGTCCATTGCATTATACAAATCTTGACCGAAATTAATATTTTAGTGTAATTTGTTTGTTTAATTTGTGTTATGTTCGAGTAGAATAAAGTTAATCTTTCTACTATATCTTCTTGTAAAGTTGTAAGTATAAGTAAAAAAGCCAGTCTAGTCTTATCCAGAGTTTTCCTTTAATTTTATTTATATGCGTATTAAGAGGGAACGCTGACGGAAAGACTTTTGAAAATTCGGTTATTGAAGAAAGTAGTGCTATCGTTCTACCGCAAGGTTTGTGAATGTGAGCGTTATTTGACAGTGTGTGATAAAAATAATGTCACAGCGTGCTCGTTTCGTATAGTTGTCTACATAATTACCAAAATCATTTTATCATCTGCACTCGTAAATTGGAATTATTGACGTATAAACAAGGGTTAACCATGACGGTAAAAGGGAGCCATATGATGAACTTTTTGACACTCTAGCCGTAGTATTAAACAGCTTGGTGGTAGTACGCTCGGGAATAAAAATTCTTGCTGCCAGTTCAAATCTTAGGCGAAACACCCTTTTTGTGTTTTTGTAACTAATCTTTTTAATTAAATATTTTCTAAAATTATGTTGCTTTTTACGACATGCAAATATTATGAATGGTTTACATTTTTGTCGTGCATTTTTTACACAACACGCATAAATAATGATTATTATGTGTTTGTGTTTACTATTTTTCTTTACGTAAGTTTGATGCACTTTGCAGACAAAGAGTGAATTATGGCGTAAAAAAATTATGTTATATCTGTACCATCATCTATAGTACTTCCTTGACAAAGAATAATTCATGGTATATTTACTCGTGATTATTATTACTTATTGTTTTTACTCAATGCCCAATGATCATTTTATAACACAATTCGTTAGTGACTACTAACACTTAACTCTTCATATCATAAAGATTTTGTAAAAAGAGCTTTCTTATAATATGCAAATAAATTGACATACATTTACATTACCTCCTGAACACACTGGAAATCATTATTTCATTACAAAAATATTCATACTAAGTTCAGAAACCAGCGAAAAATAGACGAGAGCGTTTGTATGGAGAAAAGTCCCCCACCTTTCCTCTTAAAAGCAGAAGGAGAGGCATTCGCCTAGCAGCGGGACACTATAGGCTAGACTTAATTGGGAGATGTGACCCACTACTCTGGATTTTTGCAATGACAGTCGATTGTTTTAAGTACGAATAGTATAAGGGTGCATTACCATATCTGTAATACAGCTGAAACCAGCTGAGGGTTCTTCATCAGATACTTCAGACCTTAGATTTTTGGGCTCCACCCAGTTAAATATTTTTTGTAAAGGCGGTATGTCGATCTCTAATAGTTTGCTTGGGCTTGTGTGTGTGCTTTCTAATGAGGGTCACCAGGTACTCCAGATCTTCGATTATCCTAGTTTTTATAGTTTTCCCTTTATGTGGCCATTAAACCCTAACTCTGTACCAAATTTCAGCTCTCTGAGTTAATGGGAAGTACTAGTTCTATTTTGATGATCATGAGTGAGTGTCGTAAATGCGAAACTTTGGTTTCGCTTAACTTTGGAACTAAATGAGCTACAGACCTGAAATTTTAGATTTTAAGTATATAATTACAGCTAACTGGATGCCAAAAATTTCTGCGTTCTGGTCTTATCCAAAGGTTCCCAAATAGAGGCCTGAAAATGTGGCGAAATGGTTCCAGTAAAGGATGGTACGGCAGTGTTTGCTTCGCGCTCGACTTGGCGGGGGCACTGCCGTGCCCCCCGATAATTGAAAATGTAAACGCGATGAACTCAAAAACCACCGACTGATTTTCATACGATTTTCACGAATAGATAGAGTGATTATACAGGAAGGTTTGCGTGTATAATTAATTCATTATTACTACTTTATCCGCGCGATGCCAAGGCGGGTTTGGTTAGGCTAGTTAGTACTGCTGCAAAGCTTATGAATCTTCATAGGAAGATTTATATTGTTATGTATATTACTTATTGTACAGATAAAATAAAATTGTTGTAGTTACTAACTGCCACACCTTCTTACCTATTTATTTAAAACGAAATCGAATATAATGACGAGTAAATGAACATATTGTTATAAATCTCCAATTAAACAATCTTTGTTTATAAAATAATTAAGTTTTATCTCATTTTAAGTTATTTATAGCTCTTTTTGTTTTTTTTTTCTAGCCTTTAGTTACTATGCTAGCGTAATACTTTTTAATGTTTATGATGAAAGATTTTAATTATTAAAGTATTATCTTTTGTTTATTTATAAATATAGGTCACAAGGTCTTATTGTCTGGAATAACAGAGATTTCTTATTAGGTTTTAGTGTCGTAAATCTTAAAGAAAGTATTAAGGTTCGAGGTATCTCTTTATTTCTTTGAAGAAGGGGGTTTAGGTATTTCAAAACATTATAATAAGAACTTACAAATAATAACGAAATCTGGAGGCACTATAGAATGAAATATCTGGCTCCAAAATTACATCGATGTATTTAGATAACTTTACTTAAATTATATTTGTTTGTACCATAATGGTCTTTTTATCGAGGATTATCTCACACGTAGTATGTATGTCAGTGTGTATGTCACTGAACTTCTCTCAAACGACTGGACCGATTTTGATGATTTTTTTTGTGTGTGTTCAAGGGGATCTGGGAATGTTTTAGATTCAAAATTTTGTCCGCTGGACAATGTTTTTATAATTAATTTTTAATTTATTAGTAGTTGTTGATTTTGGAATGTTTTACATTGGATCCGACAGACGGCGCTACCATCGCAGTATCAAATTTTAAATAATATTCGAATTTTAATTTTAGTCTGTCCCGACAAATTAAATCAAATTAAAAAAAAGTTTTGTTATCATTGTGTTATTGTAGACCATGTAGACAGGATAACGTCTGTCGGGTCCGCTAGTGTAATTATATATTCAGAGTAATGCAAGAATAACTACCTTTTTATGTTATGTAAGTATCAGGTACATAATTATGTGCGCTTTCACATCGTCCTTCCAAGAAAATAAATGTTAAGATAATTTACCTAAGTGTTAAACTTAATTTGTGAAGTACAAAATTAACTGCCTCGTTGGCCTAGTGGTGCCTAGCGCGCCTGCGACGCTAGAGGTCTTGGGTTCGATTCCCGAGTCGACCAAGGTGTTGTTGGGTTTTTCTATGAAATTCTCAGTAGCAGGTCGGAGTTTGGATTTGTGCCCGGTAAGTGGCAATAGGCTCGCCCCCTATTCCATGGGACCTAAACATATCGGCGAACTGTGGGTGTACATTGGTACACCTCTGCCTAACCCTTTGGTGATACAGGCGTGATGATATGTTATGTTATGTATAAAATTAGCTTAATTTATTGTTTGTTATTTCAAGCCCACGAAAGGGAGAAAGAAAATTTAAAGAAGACCTAACTTAATGTTCTTCAATAACGTCAAGTAATGTATTTGCTTCTACTTAGGTGCCCATAAATAAACCACTATTTTCTTTATACACACGTATATTTAGGTGAACCACATGGAAAACAACTGTCATCAAATCAATAGAAAACAAACATGTTTAACGACACGGAAAACGTTTTCGGTAAATATTGTTCAACTCAGGGAAATTCTTTGATTTGTAGGACATTCAATATGTAGTTACTATTTATAACAATGTATAATCGCATTTTGTATCTAATACTGTGCTTCCTTTCTCTGAAATCACTCACTCAATCAATTGGCAAATAATTTACTTTAATAATTAGCTATTATAGCCATTCAAACTAACGCGCGGGTGATTACTTTATAATAATATGTATTTAAAGATGTAATTGTTATTAAGATTTTAATATATAAAGTAAAGTTTTAAGTTAAAACAGTTTTAAGTGTTAGTTTGCAAAGCATCTTGTTACAAACATCTCAAGACTTTCCACTTGACGTTTACCTGCTAAACAATTTTCTCTTTGGTAAATTGGTGATATCCATAGTGGCCTGTTGGTCTAGTGGTTAGTGACCCTAACTGCTATACCGGAGGTCGTGGGTTCGATTCCCACCCACGACAAATGTTTGTTTGATGAGCACGATCACTTGTTCTGTGTCTGGGTGTATGTAAGTATGTTATGTATGTATGTATTTAGATGTGTTTATAAGTATGTTTATCAGGTGTCTGGTCACCATAGTACAAGCTCTGCTTAGTTTGGGATCAGATGACCGTGTGTGGGTTGTCCCAAGATATTTATTGTTATTATATAGTTTGTTTTGTTTGTTGCAGGCTTATTGCCAGGGAAGAACATGTTCAAGCCTTCAATCCGAAGGTATCCCCAGCTGCATGACGAGACCTACTACAAGAGGATGATCGAGAAATCCTCTGATAAGTCTTTGACTTCATTTTATGTTTTGCCAAGTAAGTACCTTAAAAGTTACTAGTTCTTTTTGAGTTCTATACATAGGCAATCGACTTTAAAAAGATTAGGTTTTCAATTCGTCTGTGTGTTTTTTTATACATTAATAAGTAGTCATCTAATTATATCTATCAAATATTATTTTTCTATTGTATACTGTGAACCGCAGAAATGGTCCCAAGTAAATTTCATCAATATCGATCCAGCAGCTTTTTTAATTGAAGTCGTTTTATAAAAGTATGTGCAATCAATTTTGACAGTGACAATTTGATAGATACAGTAGGTAAATACATTAAGAGCTGATAGTAATAACTATAGATAGAGGTTTTTCATGTAAGGGTAATTAGACGATGATAACTTTGACGACCTCCGTGATCGAGTGGCGTACGCACTGGTTTTCAAGGTGTCGCTAGCTTTGAGGTCCCGGGTTCGATCCCCCGGACGGGTCAATGTAGAAAGTCACTTTTCTACATTGTCCCGGGACTGGGTGTTTGTGGTACCTTCGTTGTTTCTGAATTCCACAACACAAGTGCTTAATAGCTACTTACTTAGGGTTCAGAGTATGTGATGTTGTCCGCATTTCGAGTTTACTAGTGGAAGCTAGAAAGGAACGCCCGTGAATAAAAATATGAGCGGTCACCGTTTGTCCTGGTATGGACATGTTATGAGGAGGGATGAATCACGAAAGTCACTGAAATAGACGAGTTACGACTATGAATGTAAATGGGTAAACATGCAGAGGTAGATCAAAAAAGAGATGGATGGATTGTGTGAAAGATGACATAAGAAAGAAAGGAATGAATACTGAGATGACGATTTGTAGAGATGAATGGAAGCTGCATACGCTTTGCGACGACCTCAAAGAATTGGGAACAGGTCAGGGAGATGATGATGATGAACTGTTCTATTTTGTCCAGAAACCGGTGACATTAACTGGAGGATCCTGTACGATATCCAGGAGTATGACCCTCTGCTGGACTCCTCGGATATGACGGAAGAGGAGTGGATCAAAATCGCTAAAGATATTAAGGTAACCTTACAAGAGATGGTAGATAGAGATTCTATTTTTTGTGATATTTTCTGAACATATGATATTTTAAGGTTAAAAAAATACCTAATAGTCCAGTCAAAATAGACAAAAAAAACTTGTAAGTTTACATAAATTTGCATAGCGACAAAAAATCGCAAACCTCCACCAATTTTTGGCTCTATGCGAATTTATGCAAACTGATACGTCTATTTTGACTGGACTATAATACCTACAATAAAAAGGAGCAATCGTTGTATTGATAAAAAGTTTTAAAAGACGATCTGTATTAATATCTCTAGTTTAGTTGTATCACGCAGTTCAGGACACAACAAGGGTTATTAGTTCTTTAATAATAAGTTTCTCTTGTAGGCTAACTACGAGCAGTACGACGGGTTCGTGGTCCTGCACGGCACGGACACACTCTGCTACACGGCGTCCGCGCTCTCCTTCATGTTCGAGAACCTCGGGAAGGCTGTGGTGCTCACAGGATCTCAAGTAAAAACTATTTTAAACTTCTTATTCATTAATGTCTTTATTAATCTCCTCTTTTCCCTAGAAGACACGTACTGTTAAAGGTCTCTTCATTCCCTCTATAAGAGACTAGGTGGTGAAACGTTTGCTATTTACTACAGTGATCATCAAAATCTAATAAAATAAAATCTAGCAGTTCGGAAATCACGTTCAAAAATTCGCTTCTTTTAGAATTGCCGTTTGTTGCCTTATAGCTTCTTCATCAATTGATCTATCATCATCATCTACCTACCCTTTCCTATATTTGGGGTTGGTGCAATGCGTATTCAGCTTACATTCATCTCTTCAACTTGTCATTTCAGTATTCACTCCTTTCTTTCTCATACCATCTTTCGCACAATCCATCTCTTTTTTGGTCTATCAATTGATCTATCGTGAATATACAAAAACATTTTAGGTACCTGCATAATTAAGATTTATCATTTCATTGTAGATATCAAAATTATACGAGTACCAAATATCAATTACTCTGTCTTCATTAACATGACAACTCAAGGCTCGGAAATTCCATTCCTACGCCTATTAAACTTTGATAAACAGATCATGATTATATGAGCGACGTTTATTGGAGTCGTAAGGCAAATAAATCAATCGTTCACATTACTTTTTTATGTAGTAGATCGTATAGCCTATTTAACAAGCTAAATATCATCTGAAATGTTGATAGGGTAATTTCTAAGTTTAGAAATTATATTGAAGGTGCACAAGTGTATATACACTATCTTATATGGGGGAAATCTTATATGATATAAGAATAAGAATACAATGTTAATAATGAAATTCGATGTTCTGTTAATTTAATTGTAAAATTAGATTCCCACCACTTTTCGTTTCGTTCTTTATTTGTTACACAGCCATGAATATTCGATTCCATTTTTTGAGAACCGATTAAATAGGTGGGGGATGATGCAAATGCACACGCAATTGCAACCAGGGTGGGTTCAATTAAATTCAAGAATTACAAAGACAGCTCGCACAGATTCGCTCGTTTGATGGAAAGCGGTCTTTAATCGCGTTAGTTGGTTGAATGAGAACAGCCTGATCACTGACATAACTCCACAGATCCCCATCTTCGAAGCTCGGAGTGATGGCGTGGATAACTTCGTGTCTTCCCTCATCATCGCTGGTGGCTACAACATTCCTGAAGTCACCATTTTCTTCTACGGCAAACTGTTTCGCGGTAACAGGTATGGCCCTTTGTATAGGAATTCTTATAAATTTCGTTTGAATAAAAAAATGGTATATAATGTTTGAATAAGAAGAGCATCTATGATAATCATTTTACAGTTATGGAAAACCTTCAGTAGCTATCCAGATAGGACGCATAATTTTTCACAATGACTGTCTTGTATGCGGATCTTAGCTTATTAATCTGTTCTTGATGACCTTCAGAAAATTAAAGTAAGGGGAAATCGAAAAGTTTCAAGGAACAGGACATTTTAGGGAAAAAGAGCAATATTCTGTACCAAACAATTTGTTTTAGGACGCGCAAGATTTCCGTGAACAACCTCTTCGCCTTCGACTCTCCCAACGCAGTCCCTATCGTGAAGGTCGGCCTCGACATGGAGGTCAACAAGTCTGCCATCTTCAAGCCCAGTGTCATCGAGAGGTTCCATGTTCACGCCAAGATGTCGAAGAACGTTGGTCTGCTGAGAATGTTCCCTAGTATCAGCACTGAGGCTGTTAAGTCTGCCTGCCAGGAACCTATTCAAGGTAAGGTATAGCCAAGAATCTAACTAGACACATTTTAGAAGAATAATTAGCCTGCGTTTTTTGTGATTATATTTGACGACCTCCGTGGTCGAGTGGCGTACGGTTTAGATGTCGCTAGCTCTGAGGTCCCGGGTTCGAACCCCGGACGGGTTAATGTAGAAACTCACTTTTCTACATTGTCTCGGATCTTGGTGTTTGTGGTACCTTCTTTGTTTCTGAATTCCATAACACAAGTGCTTAATAGCTTCTTACTTTGGGTTCAGAGATATGTATGCGATGTTGACCGCATTTAAAAAAAAAAAAGAAATTGCCTAGCTTTTTCCCAAGCTATATTGCGGTTCACTTCCAGTCTTAATAGATTCATCTGAGTGCTATATTTTAAATGAAGCGACTGTCTATAGATGTGAATATGAAACACTTCATAAAAACTGTAACGAATCCACAATTTACGTCAAGCAGAATTATGTAATGAGTAATTTTCTTTCCTGTTAATTAGGGCTAGTTATTGAAACATACGGCGCTGGAAACATCCCAGCGAATAGGCTGGACATTCTGGAGGTCATTGAAAACGCTGTGAAGCGAGGGGTCATCATTGTCAATATCACACAGTGCACCACGGGTTCCGTAGCGGCACTCTATAAGACTGGCCAGGTGAGACCTCAGAACAGTAACAGTGTAACTTATCGAACATGTAATTCAAGATATTATATTGAAGAACGAAGGTCCCTAATGAAATAACAAAGGCTGTAATCAAATGGATTTAAAAGGGGATATTATTTTATGAGGCAGCTCGATTGGCATATCTTCATCTCGACGTGAATGATTTTTTGGCAGAAAAATAGAAAAGTCTTTACTGGTTGTATTGGCATAATTATTCATCATCTATCGATATTGGAGCGAATATATTTTGTCGATGGGAAGGCGTGTGGTAAGAGATGACAAACCCAGTGTGAGGCCAATAATAGCATGATAGTTATGGACAATTGGAACACCACTTAAGTGAGTATGTACCAAAAGCAAAATGGGCTTCGGGACTTTTTACATCATATTATATGTCACTATTATCATTATGTTCTTACTCTTGGTATATGCAATAACTATATATATTTAGAGTATAAGAAGAACATTAGAAATTTCTAGGTTAAAATTCCATTTCTTTACTAAAAAATGCATCAAAACTCTTGAAACATGTCAATTGTCCATCTCATATTTGAGTTACTCATTACAGTAGGTGAAGTGATGTAATCTCATCGTGATTCGGAACGGTAATTTCCTGTTAAAACATTGACCTTACGGACCTTTATCACCATCGATAACCCCCAATAAAAGAACTGAGATAACGTCTTGGCGCCAAAAGACAGGTTGAGGTTTTATTTTCCTCTTTCTCACTTAAAATAGTCATTTTTGGGCTTGAAGCTGACGTTTCTATGGAAACGACTACTGTTTTTCAGTTTTCTTCCGCTTCATACGACCTAATTCCTGAGCTAAGCGTGATTGTAGTTTACTCGCAATATAAGTTCAAACGAAAGGTTGGGTTTTCCCGTTTTGCTTTCTACGTTCCATATGTGATAATTTCACATACAAAACTCTGAACGACATAAGATAGAACATCGACCAAATGAGCATTTCTTAGTTTATATATGAATTGAAAATAGGAAGTTTGGATTCTTCTTAATCTGGAACGATAAAACATGTTTTTATGGATCTCTCCTTGGCAAGTGTACCACGTGAGCGCGACAAATGGATGTGCGATTAACGCTTATGCGACAAAACTGTACTGCGACTCACCGTAGTTCGAATGCACGCTAGTGCGACACACTGTAGATCGACATCTCGCTAGTGCGATATGAAGAAATAGAACATAAACATATAGAACCGACATAGGCCCAGATATCCATTGCTTGGTTAGGTTCAACTTTGTGACAGAGATCAATAGGTTAGGTTAGGTTAGATATTGTGACCTTGCAATGGAGCGAGCGAAGCGAGCGACGGCCTTTGATTATTTAATATCTACTTATTTAATATATGTAATTCAAAATTTATCTCAGCAAACTACTGTAATACTGCATCAATGTACTACACTACCCTTGCTAGGTGTCAAACTACTGCAATACTGCACCAACGTACTGCACTACCGTAGTGTCGCACTACCGTAGTGTCGAACTACTGTCGCGCAATCGTTTGTCGCACTAGCGAGATGTCGATCTTCAGTGTGTCGCACTAGCGTGCATTCGAACTACGGTGAGTCGCAGTACAGTTTTGTCGCATAAGCGTTAATCGCACATCCATTTGTCGAGCTCACGTAGTACACTCCTCCTTGGCGCTGTAACGCCAAGCCTCAGCAATGTTGATCCAAAAAAGGGCCTTAAATATTTAAAATACTTTAATACAAAATAGGCAGCAACCTTAGGGTCAGTTCATATCCGGCGAAAAACAATGCGCACCACCGGCCGCGCAACGAAGAATAGACAAACACGCGACGAGACACCCTTATTAAAAATTGTTCCATATTGCTTCCGTTAATTGCATGTGGCCATTACCACACAGTATTATCAGGTAATGTTAACAGTCATAAATGGTCTATATGTAATTGAATGAGGTATTGTATGATTATTATCGATAAGAGATCTACAATAGCTCATTATTAACTCGTTTGCGTATTGACCTGTCATTAAAACGTCATGTGAGTGCTAAATGCCATAGCATGTGTTTTATATTTTTTCTAATCGAAGCGTGTTGATGGTAAATTTATGCTAAACGTGTCTTACATTTGACTGTTGATGTTCTAGTACAGTTATCGGGGAAGTCCTGTTTAATATAGACAGAGAATTCCGCAATATTTTTATCTTTTGTATTTTATATAATTTGTTTTGTAAAGCCCTGCTTTAATGCGTCTGAACTACTGCCAACCTTTATGCATTGAATTTAACTTCTTAAACATACGCGTATCGCACATACTACTAGTCTATAATCGCACTACGCAACTACTAACGCACTAACAAATAACTCTATTTATCAGTTTGCTTACACTTCTTGTTTCTTAGAGCAAGTTTATTTAGCGAAAATAATTTATATTTACACGCAATTCTTTATGGCGCAAATTTGAGATTGTCTGAAGCCCAAAAATCCTTAAGCTGCCGCCCATGTCAGACCTGTTGTAGGTCACATAATGGGGCCGATTTTTCCGCCGATTCTTAATACCGATTTTTGACCTACTTTTTCAGGACTTGTGCGTAGCACTACTGCTTTCAATGTGTTCTATTTGTCTTTACAAAGAATCGGACGGTTGCGGGCAGCCTTATCGCAATTGTCTCTAAGGTTCAGTTCACATAGACGGAATTCTTAACTATATTATTATGTTTAACCAGGTGATCGCAAAAGCGGGAGTAGTGTCAGGATACGACTTGACTCCCGAAGCAGCCCTCACCAAGCTGTCGTATGTACTCACTAAGACTGAACTGTCTTATAAGGAGAAAATTGATGTAAGTATTGTATGAGGAAAACGATAATTGAAAATACATTTCATGTATGTAGATTAATTATATTTCTAATAAGAGCCTGTGGTATCCCTTTTCAGGCCTTTTTCAGATTAATTGCAAAAAAAGCAGCCTAAATTTGTAGTTGGGGCTAAATAATAAATATAATAATATGGCTACTTGTGAAAATTTTAAGTATTGTGTACAAAAACTTACTTTATTAGATATTTTCCAACGATTTCAACTGACGTTTATTAGTTCTTTGGTGGTATCCGATGTTTTCAATATTACGGGTTGGTTATCATTTCTATTTTTTTGCAGATGATGGGCCAAAATATCCGAGGTGAACTGACTAACCTGGCCTCTATGTCTATTCCGGTAAGATTTGCTTTTTCATTCTATTTCATTTTTATCACTTAATCGTCTCAATGTAATTTACTAATTAATAATGTTAATTACTTGACGGATTTTAACTACACTCACTGTAATGAACAAATTAATTGCAAGGAAAAAAAGATTAGACATCAATCTGTTTTCCTTGAAATTAATTTGTGAGATGTACCTTAGGGACTAAGAGGAAATGTTTTTGTTTGTTCTAATATGAAATTTAATGTAGACCTGTGAAAACATTGCACACAATTTAAATAACAATTAATTGTTCTGCCACTACATTATTACTCATTTGAAAAAAACTATTTGTCAGGTTTTTGTACCTTGTAGAAATGTAGATATAGCCTGATAAATTGGGAGAATCGTTACCATTGCAACAAAATTAGGAGCTGATATATTTCTAGCATTATTGGTAATAAAACATTATCTTCAGGACCCAAGCCTGAAGGAAGCTCTGGCCACGAGCCTGAACATCCAGTCTCCGAAGAAGCTGTCGGAAGTAGCCGAGAACGTGTTCTCATCGCTGCTGCTGTACGGCATCAAGACTGGAGACGTGGGCGTCATCCAAAGACTACTAGGTCAGGATTTTAACTTATTACTTCTCTTTTTGATGTGTCATCAACGGCAAGGAGCAGGAGGGTTCTCGAATGGAGAACTGAAGAAGGCAGCTGGCAGTGACTGGATGCAAAGGGCGGGAGATCATGCGCTGTGGCGTTCCTTGGGGGAGGCCTATGTCCAGCAGTGGACTGCAACAGGCTGATATGATGATGATGATGATGATGCTGATCAACGCCGAAGTAGGTTGGACTGGATTACCAATAAAAAGGTAAGGTTCATGTTCAGGTCTGGATAAGGATTGGCTTCGTTTGCTTTACATTCTTTGTGTTCGGTTAGGTAAGCTTCACCGGTGAAACAGTCCAACCCTACGCTTACAACAAAGGAAGCAATCTTCAAAATTAAGGTTATAATTGATTCTGTACCGGAACTGGTTTATAAAAAGAGAGGTTTATGTCCAGCAGTGGGTTACCACAGTTTTTCTAAAAGAGTTAGTTGTGTAACTCTATTCTTTTAGCAGCATCATATGTATTTCTACAACGGCATCTCTATCCACATTATAAATGCAGGTAAGTAATCCTCTAGTATTTAAATCACTCGTTAAAGTCTAAATTAGGAAGGGAGACCGCTGACACTTAGGTTATGGAGAGCAATGGCAGTTTATTGGCAAAATAAAGTACTTTATGTGCATTTACTACTTATCGACACTCATTGGTAAGATTTCTTGTTACTCTTCCTAGAAATGAAGCCTCATCTGAAAAAAAAAAAACACAAATTAGGGGTCTACTTTTTATATTTTGTGTAAAGTGTACATTTTTCTTATGATTGTAATTTCTTTAGGTATGATGCAAAATTTTAATAACGAGAATAATTCGTCCAACAATTGAGGAGAATCCCAGCTGCCGCCGCAGAGATGATTTTAATCGACAGTTTTGCTGTTCGTCAAATTTTTATACCCTATCACATGAAGGCCTGAGATGCGGCAAAAACAATATTTTGCCTAAACTTTTATATGACAATCATTATGTTGAAAACACCACAATATTACTACATCTAATCAATCATATTGTAATCACGCAATACTAAAATTTTATAATTAATTTTTTGCCTATTTTTTTTTATTTTACTGAAAATTATTTCTATCCTGTGCTGTTGTATTCAAAACAATTTCGTATAGATTATGGTGCAATAATAGTATTAATGGTGTATGATGCAATACGTAACACAGTTGCCTAAACATTAGTTAAATCGTTGCGCAATATATAAAGCTTAATTAACGGTACAACGTTGCGCAATTTGTATTCTATTTTCAAAGTAATGGAGCGAATGGTCCGCCTAAATTCGCCATGTTTTATTTTATAAAAAACATGAAAACGGTTTTGAATTTAATAACAATTATTGATATTTGATTAGGTTTATTATTTTTATTTTATATTGTAATTTTATTTAAGAAAACAATCAAAACAATTTTTGTAATTAGTTGTAAGAATAACAAAATAAAAAATTCTAAATTGTGTAAAGTCATTCACAGTATTATTTGAACTACTTTTTTTTAATAATGATATTTTATTTTGGAAACAGTGATATTTAAATTTGATATGTATAAAGTGATTGTTACTGTGATTTTAATTTATAGATTTTTGTAATTTTTTACTTAAATTTCTACATTTAGAGGCTGTTTTTTGGACTGTGTAACAGCTTTAATATTTATAAGGCTTTTATTGGTTTTTTATAGCAATAATTATTTTTTGTAATTTTTGTTTTTAAACAAGTTACTTGTAAGTAAATTACTTTATTTCAACACCTATGTGACAATATTTTTTACGCTAGTCACTAAAATAACTCGTAAATATACGTAGGTAAAATATATAAATGTCTAAGAAATATGTATTTTGTTGTATTACGCATTAGCTGCAGGATATTAATTGCAATGTGTAATAGATTGTTTGACGTCATTTCACTCGTAATTATGTTTGTAGTAAATATTATTAAACTTTGTGTTAGTTTGCCTATAAACCGTTATAAGTAAAATTAAAACTCCGCTGAAATGACACTGATAACTGGTATCTTTTACGGACATCTATCTATAGTTTCTTCAAAAACTAAATAAATAAAGAGAAAAATGGCTAAAAATAACTAGATTTTGAAACAGATGTTTTGTTTTGTAGTATTGGGCTATGTATATTTTGGTTTCCGAGTTCAATCCCCGCAACAAGCATATTTGTTTGATCCTTTAATTATTTCTTGTCATGTTTGTAAGCTTATATATTATAGTCAGAAGATTTATTTACGTATACAATAAATACGTAGATATAAACGAAGTATTGTAGTTCTTTGTGATGCCATAGAGAATAGTGACGTCATTGAGATATTGCCAAAACGTGAACGTGATATTATTATTGGCTTGTGTATTATAAATATTTCCCAGTGTACGTATTTATAGAAACCTATTAAATACAGTAATGTATTCAAATATATAAAGGTTTTTTTTTTGTAATAAATTGTTATCTGGTTTATTTTTACGTATAAATAGAAAAATCTATTCAATTTGTAATTTACGTACAGAAAAATTTTAAATTATAAATTTTGTAAAATATATTTTTTTTATTCATAAGTTTAAGTAAATCCAACTGACAAATAAATAATAAACTTAAAAAAAAAATTGTGTAAACTTAAAAATACATCAGTTGTGATAATGAGAAATTTATTTTTTTTATTTTTTAAACAAATATGTAATATAGGTAATATTTTTTTCCATGGTTATGCCAGTGATATTTTACATGCACAATATATTCTTAGTTATATTATTTTACTACCAAATATGTATTCAAATTTTATGAGCAATAAAATATAGTGCTGTTTATTATACTTTGGTTATTTATTTTTATTTACCTTATTTGTACTCAATTTAATACGTAGCATGAACTAATAAAAAATGGAGAAATCGTAGGCAGAAATAACTTTTGTTATAAAAAATGACGATTCGAAAAAAGTTTTGTTTTTAACAAATTTATAATAAAATAGATATGTAGTAGCGCTATTTATTTATATTGAGTAGAAATAATATTAGTAACGTAATGCAAATGCACGATTCTTTATCATGTTATTTAATGACTAATCTGTAACATTGTGTTACTCGGGAGTTTCCCGACCATAGATTGTAAAGTAGGGGAACTTTTTGATTTTGGTTTAGTGATGCGAAAATGTTTTTCCTTATTCGATTTAAATAATCGACTAAACAGAAAATTGTTCTCGATTTATTTGCTATTTATGGTTGGGGAATTTTTGAATTTGTAATATTGAGTACTACTTAAGATTTTTGTTTTTCTATTGTATGTTAATCTAAAATACAATTGAAAGCGTATGAATTTAATATTGCGTTTTTTTTAAAGGTATTTAACATATAGGTCATTTTTGAAAAGTTTCACTCGAACCCTATTTTCCGAATTTAAAACCGACTGAGGCGAAGCCAAAAATGGGGATATGTTTTTAATTCTGTTATTTTTATTTTATATTTGAGTATTATATAAATTCTTTCTTTTTATAGATATGGGTGCTGATGTGAACACTGAAGACTCAGAAGGGAAGACTCCTCTGCATGAAGCTATACTCAGTGGCAACGTGCAGGTGGTCGAGTGTCTTCTCAGGAACGGTGCTAATGTCCACTTTAAGACTAGGTATGTAAAGTCTTACATAGCTGATTTTATTCACTATACTATAAATAAATAAATAAATAAATAAATGCGGACAACATCACATACATTGCTCTGAACCCAAAGTAAGTTGCTATTGAGCACTTGTGTTATGGAATTCAGAAACAACGAAGGTACCACAAACACCCAGACCCGAGACAATGTAGAAATGTTGATTTCTACATTGACCCGACCGGGGATCGAACCCGGGACCTCAGAGCTAGCGACACCTTGAAACCGGTGCGTACGCCACTCGACCACGGAGGTCGTCAGATATATACTTTTATAGTTTTTTTAACTTACCTTGTATATAGTAACTTCCAGGTATCTACTATCGACATACTATATAGAAATATACAACATCGAATACAGTCGTGCAGCGTTTCCTAAATTAACCCGACAATATCAGTGGCTTAGCAGTAGTATTTTCTAACATAGGCGTCTATTTCTATTTATCTGGTCAAAAAAAAGTAGTAGTAGGTAGTAGTAGTCCACTTTAATGGTCCATAGTGGTGCAGACTGCGCAGTTACCGCACTAGCGTTGTTTGTTTATTATTTAATTAGCAGCCAAATGACAAAAACAAATGAAGGAGGAACGGCCGTGGCGTCATTTTCACTAGCGCTTTTGATTATCTACCTCTTTATTAATCTCCTCCTTACTATCTCCTTAATAAATTGTTCTTGTTTCACCAGGAACGGCGAGTGTCCACTCATCACGGCGGTACTCCGCGAGGATCCAAAGATCATCAACATCCTCCTCAAGTGTGGGGCTCACCTGGCGCAAGCAGACTTGTACCCTGTCTCGGAGATCATGTCGACTGCCATCAAGAGCGGTTCCATCAGCAAGCTGGAGTCACTGCGGCTGGCTGGAGCCAAGTTCGATGTCCTGGATGAACTGCAGCAGACCCCGCTGCATAAGGTGAGAATGGCTCAAATGACGACTATTTAATAATAATATTAAACTGCCTCGTTGGCCTAGTGGTTCTAAGTGAGACTGCTATGATAGAGGGTTGGGTTCGATTTCCAAGTCGATCAAGGTGTGATTGGGTTGTTCTATGAAATTCTCAGTAGCAAGTCGGAGTTTGGATTTGTTCTCGGTGAGTGGCAATAGGCTTGCCTCCTATTACATGGGACCTAAACATACGGGTGAACTGTGGGTGTACATTGGTACACCTCTGCCTAACCCTTCGGGGAATACAGGCGTGATGTTATATAATATGGCTCAAATTATGCTGGTTGGTTAATTAAGAAGTTAAAAGTGTGATGAGCAGGGTATAATCGTTTGAAATAATAGTATTATGGTGGATATAAGAGCGAGAACGGATCAAATTAAGCTAGTTCAAATAACCTTGGTAGAAGAAGGTGGGTAGGTAAACCTTCCGGATTTCGTCTATTGTTTTTAAAGCTGACCGCATACCATATCTCACCGTCTTGTATTCATTTGAAAAATGTCGCCAATCTTAAATTCTTAAGAAAATGGTACGATTTGATTGCCAGAGTAATATTTATCGAACGTCTTATGCGGTCTTTTACATTTTTTAAGATGAAGTTTTTAAGAATTAGTTTACATACATAAAGATTAGTTATATAAAACCATTGTTTTGTTATTATTTGTTTAAAACGAATATCCCGCGAAACTATGCTATTGATCGAGTAATAATGTATTTAATATCGAACAGATTACTACCATAAAAGTTTAAAGATATCATTTCAAGCCAATATTCGTTTTGTTAATAAAATGTATATAGTTTGCGCTACATATAAATGTATTTTACGAGTATAGAATTAATCCAACGTATTCTAGAAAAAATATCAAAATAATTGCTACATATTTTAATTGGTCACACAAATTTTAATACCTAATATCTTTTCGTCATTAAAACTTACTAAAATAAATAAGGTCTATGGTTACTGTTTAGTACATCACTAGTTTAGTAGTATAGTTGTGCTAAAATGTATTTTTAGGAATCAGAAGGGGTGAGATTTACTAAAACAGTCAAACATCGACTAAGTTATAATCAATTTACAATTTTAATACCAAAAATAAATCTACAACATTAAATCAAGGAAACCATCAACCATCAAAGACTCACGCACGTACACCAACGATCTCACCGCTCGAACGTCCCCTGTCAAGAATGCCGCCATACTTCCGTTCGGTTGCTTTTTTAGAGATTGCCGGTGACGTAGTAACAACAGATAAACAAAATAAAAAAAAGTAAAATTCGGTTCTAATACGGCCTCTCCTGACTGTGGTCGTCCTCGAGCACCTTAGCAGAAGCTCCCTCAGCCATGCTTGCTCCTGGGAACGTCGAAGGTTCGGTTGAGAGTCCCACCTCCACCAGATCATCGTCATCGTCTTCACCTATAGGCATAATTGTTATTATAAGTCTAGTGCTGCGGATCTAGGTACGCCTATTCTCTCATTCATCTCACATTCAAGGCCCTCTTTCATAATCATTAAGCAATCTAGATTTCAGCATTCATGATCAATATTAAGACATTCGTCTCTCACAAACATCGCGCATTTCTTTACCGTAAGGCCTTACTAAAATTCGTTACACATCAAGCAATATACTCTCATAGGTAAGTATATCACTTAATGTGCTTGTTAAGAAGATGACACCGCAGCGCATCTTTGATGTGGGGACAGCGATACCGCAGCACGTGTCCCTCGCATCTCACATGACAACACCGCAGCGTGTCTAACCATCAGACCGGATACCGCAGCACCGATCTGATTTTCACTCAGTCTATTTGGTACGGCACCGCAGTGCGCACCGCATTATACTCCTCCGACAGGTACCGCAGCACGAGTCGGGCTGCTAATAGATAGCCAGCCTTGTCCACGGAGTATTCGTCCCATCTACAGCCATAGTCATACAGCCGTAGTCATACATATTGCTATGTTCTGCTTTACCGTACTTGGAATAGGAGTATCTACCAATGCTGCCACCTTACGCGGACTCGGCCTAACCTGACCACGAGAGCGAATACGAGAACGAGTACGGGAATGAGATCGCTGGGAAGTAGTATGCGGTGATCGAGTATGAGACCGCTCAAAAGAATTTCGACGCCTATGCGACTTCTTCAAAGAATCTTTACGACGACGGTATTTGTCAGATGACCTATTCCGAGACCTCGAAGAACGAGGCATCTTTTGGTTGATGGCTGATTGTTTTTTTTTCAAGAGCTAAATGATATGTGGACACAGGTGTATCCCACTTCTGATTTTAGGAATCAGAAGGGGTGAGATTTACTAAAACAGTCAAACATCGACTAAGTTATAATCAATTTACAATTTTAATACCAAAAATAAATCTACAACATTAAATCAAGGAAACCATCAACCATCAAAGACTCACGCACGTACACCAACGATCTCACCGCTCGAACGTCCCCTGTCAAGAATGCCGCCATACTTCCGTTCGGTTGCTTTTTTAGAGATTGCCGGTGACGTAGTAACAACAGATAAACAAAATAAAAAAAAGTAAAATTCGGTTCTAATAGTATTATACTCGGGGAAGTCCCGATTAGACGTTTTGTTATGTTTATGTTCTGAGAATTGCATTCTTGGATTTTCCAGTGTGTTTCACCCAATGAGGAAATCGATAAGAAAATGTTTCGTTCTATTTCAACACGTTTTGGCAATTGAACAAAGATTGATATTTTAGTACCTACGGGTCTTAGGCACTGAAATTATTTTGTTTCTAGGTTCCATGATTCATTATTTATTTAAGAAATATTTAACGAAAATTTACTTAGTATATCTTTAAGGAATATAAAACAAATAGTTTTTTTTAATCTTGCATCAACTTTTCCTTCATTTATTTTAAGCACAATTTCGTCTTTTATTATTCCTTACAGATTTTTTTTTTTTTTTCAATTTTTACTTAACCGTTCCTCACCGCGACACACATTTATAACCAATTTTTGTTTCCAGGCTGTGCTATCCAATCGTCTTGAAGCTGCTAAGTACCTGATGAAGCTTGGAGCCAAAGAATCCAAAGATCTCCTCGGGCACACACCGAGGGACTACGCGAAACAACTCAATAGATCTAATTTCACTTCTGTTTTGGACGATAAGTATCAAAATAAGTAAATTTAAATGAAATAATTTAAATATTTAAGGGAAAACCTAGATAAGGAATTAAGGCATTTATTTAAAGTATATCCCATCAAAAACATTCTGTAAAAAACTAGCCAAGTCTCTGTGGAGCTGCTTGTTTATCTCTAAAAAGTAATGAAATCTAGACAAAGTCGTACCAAGTCTAAGGTTCCTTACTGCGATTTCTTTATTGTTCTAGTTAATGTTGTGTGACTTGGCCGTTGAACATTCTTCATACGTTAGTGTGTACAAGTCAGTATTGTTTACACATTGATACTACCTATGTTTGTTAAACCAAATTATAGCCCATACTGGTATTGGTAATTGGAAACTAGTACCTCATTTAAGGCAGTTGTTGATTGTGCAACATATGCATTCAGCATTGACAATGCTGACGTCTGCTCTCTGTTTTTTGGAGATATACACGTACAGACGGACTTCTCTCAATGATTATCTTAGAAGTCCGTCTACTTTGGATTTTTTTTATACAGTTTTGTATATGGCTCCTATACATAAGTATTATTGATATACGCAGCTTAAGCCTACAATTGACTGGTTATTGAATAAACGTTTTCAAAATGGTAATTTTCCATCGTCAATGGGTGGCGGTCCTGGCGATAGATAGGTGCAATGGTGTCATGAAGCACCTGGTTTTGTACCCTAGTGTACCCTTCAACGGCCAAGTCACACAACATTAACTAGAACAATAAAGAAATCGCAGTAAGGAACCTTAGACTTGGTACGACTTTGTCTAGATTTCATTACTTTTTAGAGATAAACAAGCAGCTCCACAGAGACTTGGCTAGTTTTTTACAGAATGTTTTTGATGGGATTTCACTTCTTTTTGTAGAAACGTATATTGATTTATTTTATTAGGTTTTCTTATTTGACACCTTTTTTTTCTTTTTAGGAGTAATTTTTAGGTATATATATGTGTGTATATTTTTCTATTACAATTCTTTCTGTTCTAGCAGTATTACTTAATATTTAAGTAATACTATAAGTTTTATTTAGGACAGCTGATTGTAGGACGCCGAGTATTTTTATAAAAGACCAAACTAAACTAGAAGAAGACTGCAACTTATCGTTTTCAATATTTATTTTCAACTCTCCGTAACTAGCGATGACGCGCCGAATCACGGCTAGCGTTGGCGGGAAAACGGGTTGTCTCACAATGCAACCACTTATTTTATCATAACTAATATTTTAACTTTATAATAATGTCATTAAATGATAAATTAATTATATTATCAATAATCATTAAGTTATAGTTTTACAAATATCGAGGATAATGCCTCGATATTTATACATTCACAACTTTTAATACATTTTAGTCATATTTCTCTTTATCATAAAATTCTTACACGATATAAAAACCCATATTATATGTATTCGAAAACACAGCAATGTGATGAAGAAGCAGTCCTTATGATTCTGTAAGTGTTCGAGAATATCACGCTAAATAAGTAAGGAAATCGAACGCACCTTTGATTTGTCGCCAGAGGGCGCATGTATCTTACCGCCAATATCGCTGTCAAGTGTCATTGCATTCTTGTGATTCGTACGAGTGAAGCGGAAAAAAGTTATGGAGCCAAATAAAATTAGTGAAAATGGTGAGTATAGCGGTGTTGTTGCTCCGGAGGGAGAACAAACATCGTTATCGAGCTCGAGAGCTTCAGATACAAGTTCTTCCTCGGCCTCGGAGACCGAGGAGGGCTTGGCGTCTCCGCTGCCCAACAAGCGGCCTCGACTTTCGGCGCGAAAACGTAAGTACAAAGTTGAAAAAGTTCTTAGTGACCCTCGGATTGAGACTTTAATGTCTCAGATGTCAAATATTACTAACTATTTAAGTTATTATCCAATGTATATCCATAATAATAATGTTCAGCGGAATAAAGATGATCCACTCCCTAGTACTAGCACTAATTTTGACTCGCAGAGGGGTAGCGAGAGCGTTAATAGTAATACCCAATTTGTTACATTGCCTACGCAGCCTCAATCACTTTCATTTGATTGGGGTTCCTTGAACACTGAGATAAATGAAAGAAACCTTGTCCCAGCCAGTGACAAGGAAAGATTATCGCAAATTAATAAACTACAACAATTTGATACTCAGGCATGGAAAGGCATTAGGTACAAGCAGGCTCTGCAGGGATGCTTATCAACTCCAGGTTTTACAGGCCTTAAGATAAATGATGAGTTATGTCATTTTAACAAGAACAAGGATTACTTAGCATCTACAGAGTTATTGTTAGCAGGACTTTCAAATAAGGTCTTGGAACAGAGACAGATTTTGAGAGCCGGACTACAATCTCTTGTGGATTGGGCTAGTAATAACCCTCAGGGACTTAGTCCAAGTTCCTTGGTTGAAAAAATTACTTCTACCTTTGGCCCACAATCCTCATGGCATAAGAATTCTGAGACCACAATGCAGGTTTTGTGTGGAAAGCGCTCAGAGTGCATTGAAGTTAGACGGGATAGGATTTTAAAAGAAGTCTCAAATGATAACCTTAAAGCTACATTGAGAAATATTCCTCCAAGTTCTGAGTTTTTGTTTAGTAGGGAGGCTTTACTGCCTGTAATACAATCCCTAGGTGGATCTCAAGTGTGGTTAAACACCCCTAATTATATTAAGGATAGAAAGAGGCCTACCACAGGTCCTGATCATACATATCAAAATAAGAAATTTCATCATAAAAATAAGGCTAGGAAACCAGACAGAAAGTTCAAGAATCCTATTAAAAGAACTCAGCCCTTTCGTCAGCGCTATAACAACAACACAGACAAGTCAAACCCCAAGTCCAAAGAAGATTGACTCTCAGCGGGTATTCAGAGGAGGCTGCCTGAGATCTTCAGTACAAAGGTGGGTCCAATTAGGGGCCAACCCATTTATTTTAAAGTCAATAACAGAGCACCACTTACCTTTCAAAAACAAACCTCCACTGAAGTATCCAACCAAAAAGTTCCTAGATTGTTTAGCTACCAGAGTGTCTCCGGAGATGACCCAGATGGTAGAGGATTTAAAATCCAAAGGGATTTTAGAAGTCCCCATTCAAATGGAGCCAGGCTTCTTTTCAAAGATGTTTTTAGTCAAGAAATCAGATGGGGGTCTACGCCCTATCTTCGACCTCAGAGCCCTGAATACATATGTAGCGACAAAACATTTTTACCTAATATCCCAGGTAGATGTAGTAAATTTCCTTCAAGCGAACGATTGGTTAGTAAAAATCGACCTTCATCAGGCCTACTTCCATCTGTGTGTTGCGGAAACTCACAGACGGTTTTTAAGAGTTGTCTACAATGGAGAAATCCTACAACTGACAGCATTACCTTTCGGCCTATCTTCGGCACCTCGAACGTTTGCAGCGGTATCAAACTGGGTGGCCGAGATCCTGCGCCAGCGAGGAGTGCGTGTCCTAGTGTACCTCGACGACTACCTCTTGGCGTGTCAGGACAGATCCAAACTGTTGGTACAGGTTGCGGAGACGCTGGCCACTTTGGAGTCCCTAGGTTGGCATGTAAATTACAAAAAATCAGTGACCGAGCCCACTCAAAGACTGGAATACCTCGGGTTGACTTGGAATACCCAGGTCCAGACGGTGGCCTTGCCCACTCAAAAGGTTCAGGGGATAAGGAACTTCCTTACAAACATTATGAACCGAAACAGCTGCTCTTTGAGAGAGCTTCAGAGGGTGTTGGGCATGTTGAATTTTGCCAACCATGCTGTCCCTCACGGCCGGCTTCACTGTCGCAATGCACAACTATTTCTAAGAAAGTTCACCCGGAGGGGACAGAAAGTTGTGATTTGTCCAAGGGTAAGGGAGGACTTGCTGTGGTGGTTGAATGCGATAGAGAGCAGTTCAACCCCACTACACAGAAGGGAAACTACTCATTTCCTTACAACAGACGCAGCGGATGCGGGCTGGGGCGCCCATTTAAACAGCCAGTACCTGGCAGGCAGATGGGGCCCAAACCAGAGACGTTGGCACTCCAATTTAAAGGAGATGTATGCAGTTTTTGCCGTGATAAGATCCCAAGGTGCAAGGCTAAGAGATGCCAACATTCTTGTCCAGTCAGACAACAGGACCTTAGTAGCCTACATACGGAATCAAGGGGGAACTCGTTCAAGAAATTTACTGGGATTAACAACCAGGTTGCTGGAATTAACTTATCAGTTCAACATAACCCTGACTGCATACCACCTGCCGGGAAACCTAAACGGCATTGCCGACTGTCTATCAAGGGGAAAACCAGTACCCGAGTGGCACCTATTACCACCAGCCACGGAGGCAGTATTCAAGCGGTGGGGGAGGCCAGAGATAGACCTCTTCGCAACAAGAGAGACCGCCGTCGTCACAAATTACGTTACTCAGGACATGAGGGACGACGCAGCGCTCTTCTACGACGCTTTCTCCAGAAAGTGGGAATATCGAGCAGCGTGGGTTTTCCCACCGCCAAACCTCATACCAAGGGTACTTGCCCACCTGAACACAGCAAAAGGGACATTTTACATAATAGCGCCACAATGGACCCAGTGCTTCTGGTTCCCGGATCTCGAGGCACGCGCGCTATCTCCTCCTCTCTTAATAAAGAATCTCAAACTAGTCCTGGTGGATTGGACAACAGGGTCGAGCCCTCCACAAGTAGACAAGCTGGTGCTACAAGCTTGGAAAGTTGGGGGTGGGAGGATAAAATAACTGACTGGTCAGTGGAAGAACAACAATTGTTAAAACGGAGTTGGCGTCGCTCTACGTTAAGCACTTATAGTGCCCCAATAAAGAGGTGGTTAAAGTGGTCTAAGTTAAATAATATTAATGGCAAGAATCCTCAGGGTAAGGATGTAGCTAGATTTTTGGCCAATTTATATTTAGATGGTAGGTTGTCTTATAACACAATTCTCCTGCATAAATCAGCTATTTCAACTTACTGTGCAGCAACAGTAGAAAATCTATCAAAGAATTTCTTTATACAACAAGTGTTAAAAGCTATTGCTCTTGAGAGACCGCACTCTAATAAACTGCCAGTTTGGGATGTAAACATTTTATTTAACTGGTTAAAATCAAGTTCTGAATCAAATACCTTGTTTGAACAAAGTAGACGGACAGCATTAATTCTTTTACTTGCTTCTGGCCGTAGATTACATGACCTTACCCTCCTAGACATTAGTGACCAGGCCATAATTATAACTGAAGATACTGTCACTTTCTGGCCCAAATTTGGGTCCAAGACTGACAGAGTGTCGCACAGACAGTCTGGCTGGCACCTTAAGAAACATCAGGAGGAAAGTATTTGTCCAGTTACTCATGTAAAGAAATTTATTAAGATATCAGAGGCTAGACGCAAACAAAGTAGGCAGGTATCCTCCTTATTTATATCCATTTTAGGTGAAGTGAGACCTGCTTCTAAGACAATGATTGCAGGTTGGGTACGGTCAATTTTTAAACTGGCAAAGATTGATGCCTCTCCTGGCAGTATAAGATCTGCTGTAGCTTCTCGCGGTTGGTTAGATAATAGACCTGTACAGGAGATTTTAGATAGGGGAAACTGGAAAAGTATAGAAACCTTTTCCAAATACTATTGTAAGGAGGTACAGAGGCCTGTCAATGAGAACACTCCCTTAAACCTGTACAATAACTTTACATGTCTTTAATTGATTTTATTTTATAGTTAATTGATCTCAATCTTGCAAAGATAATTTTAAGTTGATCTCAACTTTTACTTTTTGACTGATTAGTGGTATAATGAATATTTTTTTTTTTTTTTTAGAAGCTATAAAATTTGAGTTATCTTTATTTACATAACAGTAGAACTGTTTTTATTTATATTATAGTAAGAGATGTTATTGTTGATTTAATATTTGTTGATTATTACTTAAGAGTTAAGCAGAATTACAGTTTCTTTAGTCTTAGATTAACAAGTATGGATATTTTTTCATTACTATTTTGTTTTAATATTTTAAAGAAGTTATTAACTTCATTAATTTTGGACTGTCTTACATAAGATTGTGGAGGTCGTTAGTTTTTAACTAATTGAATAAAAATTACTTTAGTTACAAAAGTTTTTAATTTTTTGTTTACATTCACATTGCATTCTTGTGTCTACCTTTTCTTGTCACCAGCAGATATCAAACAAGTCTTCATCACATTGCTGTGTTTTCGAATACATATAATATGACTGTTTTGCATTAAGACAAAACAGGTATTATATGTTGGAGAAAACACAGCAATGTACCTAGGTGCTTGCTGATGATGAAGACTGCAATGACACTTGACAGCGATATTGGCGGTAAGATACATGCGCCCTCTGGCGACAAATCAAAGGTGCGTTCGATTTCCTTACTTATTTAGCGTGATATTCTCGAACACTTACAGAATCATAAGGACTGCTTCTTCATCACATTGCTGTGTTTTCTCCAACATATAATACCTGTTTTGTCTTAATGCAAAACAGTCATAATATATTTCTTTAGGTAAAAACCGATATCTGACAGAGGTGTTATTTTTCGTCACCATGGCAATCATTAAAAATAAATATTTTAGGAAGCAGGTTTGTGGAAGGAGTACGCCACACTTTATTAATATTATAATCCGTCACTAATCATAAACTTCCTAACCCATTCAAATCTTCGAATTGTTATAATAACAACTTGCTAATCTAGCGACGTGTGCGGCTATCACCACCACTCTTAGTCCATTGCATTATACAAATCTTGACCGAAATTAATATTTTAGTGTAATTTGTTTGTTTAATTTGTGTTATGTTCGAGTAGAATAAAGTTAATCTTTCTACTATATCTTCTTGTAAAGTTGTAAGTATAAGTAAAAAAGCCAGTCTAGTCTTATCCAGAGTTTTCCTTTAATTTTATTTATATGCGTATTAAGAGGGAACGCTGACGGAAAGACTTTTGAAAATTCGGTTATTGAAGAAAGTAGTGCTATCGTTCTACCGCAAGGTTTGTGAATGTGAGCGTTATTTGACAGTGTGTGATAAAAATAATGTCACAGCGTGCTCGTTTCGTATAGTTGTCTACATAATTACCAAAATCATTTTATCATCTGCACTCGTAAATTGGAATTATTGACGTATAAACAAGGGTTAACCATGACGGTAAAAGGGAGCCATATGATGAACTTTTTGACACTCTAGCCGTAGTATTAAACAGCTTGGTGGTAGTACGCTCGGGAATAAAAATTCTTGCTGCCAGTTCAAATCTTAGGCGAAACACCCTTTTTGTGTTTTTGTAACTAATCTTTTTAATTAAATATTTTCTAAAATTATGTTGCTTTTTACGACATGCAAATATTATGAATGGTTTACATTTTTGTCGTGCATTTTTTACACAACACGCATAAATAATGATTATTATGTGTTTGTGTTTACTATTTTTCTTTACGTAAGTTTGATGCACTTTGCAGACAAAGAGTGAATTATGGCGTAAAAAAATTATGTTATATCTGTACCATCATCTATAGTACTTCCTTGACAAAGAATAATTCATGGTATATTTACTCGTGATTATTATTACTTATTGTTTTTACTCAATGCCCAATGATCATTTTATAACACAATTCGTTAGTGACTACTAACACTTAACTCTTCATATC
Source organism: Autographa gamma (assembly GCA_905146925.1). Classification (NCBI taxonomy): domain Eukaryota; kingdom Metazoa; phylum Arthropoda; class Insecta; order Lepidoptera; family Noctuidae; genus Autographa; species Autographa gamma. The sequence continues at coordinate 2,777,640 of LR989868.1, read as the reverse complement.
ATAAAGATTTTGTAAAAAGAGCTTTCTTATAATATGCAAATAAATTGACATACATTTACATTACCTCCTGAACACACTGGAAATCATTATTTCATTACAAAAATATTCATACTAAGTTCAGAAACCAGCGAAAAATAGACGAGAGCGTTTGTATGGAGAAAAGTCCCCCACCTTTCCTCTTAAAAGCAGAAGGAGAGGCATTCGCCTAGCAGCGGGACACTATAGGCTAGACTTAATTGGGAGATGTGACCCACTACTCTGGATTTTTGCAATGACAGTCGATTGTTTTAAGTACGAATAGTATAAGGGTGCATTACCATATCTGTAATACAGCTGAAACCAGCTGAGGGTTCTTCATCAGATACTTCAGACCTTAGATTTTTGGGCTCCACCCAGTTAAATATTTTTTGTAAAGGCGGTATGTCGATCTCTAATAGTTTGCTTGGGCTTGTGTGTGTGCTTTCTAATGAGGGTCACCAGGTACTCCAGATCTTCGATTATCCTAGTTTTTATAGTTTTCCCTTTATGTGGCCATTAAACCCTAACTCTGTACCAAATTTCAGCTCTCTGAGTTAATGGGAAGTACTAGTTCTATTTTGATGATCATGAGTGAGTGTCGTAAATGCGAAACTTTGGTTTCGCTTAACTTTGGAACTAAATGAGCTACAGACCTGAAATTTTAGATTTTAAGTATATAATTACAGCTAACTGGATGCCAAAAATTTCTGCGTTCTGGTCTTATCCAAAGGTTCCCAAATAGAGGCCTGAAAATGTGGCGAAATGGTTCCAGTAAAGGATGGTACGGCAGTGTTTGCTTCGCGCTCGACTTGGCGGGGGCACTGCCGTGCCCCCCGATAATATACGGAATCTTTCATAAATTGACGATTCATACGTCACTTTAAGAACTATAAATGTAAAATAAATAACTTTTAAGAACATATTACTTTGAACAGTTTAAAAACAATAATGAAAATCAAGAAAAAAAAAATTTTGTTTTTGGTACTATAACTATTTTAATATTGTTTTGCACCTTTGTATTTATGTTAGGTATATTTAAATACTGATTGAACATTAAGAGAATCGCGAATCGAAATTTTCCGCATTTTTACAAGGTTTTACAGAAATATTATCTTATTTAAAAAATCGAGTTCAATAGTCTTTTACTAAGTAGTCTTTTGCCAAAGACCAATGGAGCACAGTATTTTAGGGGTTAAAAGAACCGATTGCGTACGAAACACCACCCTTCGTTAAAGTTCGTTCCTTCGTTAAAATGGAGCTGGGCTGGTCATTTGAGTCGCATGGGTTCGGATAGATGGACGAAACTTGCAACTGAGTGGGTACCTAGAGCCGGCACTCGAAGACGGGGTAGGCCGAAAAGACGCTGGCGCGATGACATCGATCGCTATCTGCCGGGTTGGTGGGAGATGGCTCCAGACAGATCAGCTTGGAGCAAATTGGGGGAGACCTTTGCCCAGCAGTGGGACACATTAAATGTTATTAAAAAAAAAGTCTTTTACTAAAAACATAATAAATCAATTTTATTTTCGGAATTGATTATGAAGAAATTCGCACATTCTAGGTATTTAAAATACAAAGACACGTTTGTGTAGCACCTTGTACTTATTTCATATATTATTAACTTTTTATTTTGTTTTGATTTAGGGATGTTGATGAAACGTAAAAAAAACTATTTATTTTTTTCTTATTTATCGAAAAGGAAAAAAGATATGTCTATATTTTTTATTAATCTTTTCAAGATATATGAATCACATTTTAATGTCTACATCCCAATTGTATTGTTTATATCTGTTTATTGTGACAACTATTAAAGGTATTATCAAATAAATTGTGTTTCTTTAGATGGTTTCCTTTTACAATATGATCTGGCAAAAATTGCACACAATGCATTAGCTTCTCGTTATTACTAAGTTCACTTAGATTTGACGGGCCTGTTGGTCTAGTGGTTAGAGACCCTGACTGCTTTACCGGAGGTCGTGGGTTCGATTCCCACCCGGGACAAATGTTTGTGTGATGAGCACGATCATTTGTTCGGTGTCTGGGTGTAATTTATCTATAATATGTATGTATTTAGAAATATATAAGTATGTTTATCAGTTGTCTGGTTACCATGACACAAGCTCTGCTTAGCTTGGGATCAGACAACCGTGTGTGAGATGTCCCGGAATATTATTATTATTGATTCCAAAACTAATTCTATAATACGTATTAGGTAAGTATACAATGTATAACAAACTCCCCTGCCTCATCGATTAACTCAAACACTGTCGAACGGATTTTCATATGGTTTTCACCAATGGATAGTGTTCAAGAGGTAGGATTGTGTGTACAATTGATTAAAATTAATACCCACGCTTAGCTGTATTACTATAAAAATAACATCTAACGTACAAAAAGGTTTCTTGAATTCAAAAAAGGTCGATTTAAGAAAGTGCAATACAAAAGCACGCATGCGTAAAACGGTCATGTCAAAAAAAACTGTCAAATTTTATACACAAAAATATGCAAGTATTTTTAAGGCAATATTTTCGTGAAAAATTATATACGTGGTACAAGACATTTAATCATTGTTACATACACAGTAGAAATGGAGCAGAGTACCGCAAAAGACATGAAAATTGTGTCCTTAATTCAGGATCTCGGTTCTGGAAGCACTTACTCTAGTCCAGAGAAGAGAAGTGAGAAAAGAGTCTTGGTTTTATACACTGGTGGGACCATTGGAATGATACCAACTGCAGATGGTAAGTATGTAACAGATGTTTTACCAATTGCCTAAGATATGGAACGAGTATTAACCATTAACTTATGACTTAGCTGTGCCCCGCGGTTTCACCCACGTGAATGACAATTCATACGCTATCTTTATAAATTATAGCCTATGTGTTATTCCCAGGTATAAGCTACATTATTGTAAAGTTTCATTAAAATCCATTTAGTAGATTTTGCGTGGAAGAGTAACAAACATCCACACATCCAAACAAACTTTCGCATTTTGAATATTAGCAGGATTGGTTAGGATATGTTTAGGATTATTCTTTAAGTAGAAGTTATTTACCAATACATAGATAAATAAAATATTGATGTAATTGATCGCAATAACGCCTGGAAATGAACCAGAAAGTTTTTGTAATTATTATTATTTATTATTTCTAGCCATTATCGTCCCACTGCAGGGCAAAGGCCTCCCTTTCCTTCTTCCAATTTTATAATAATAATTATTATTGTTATAAAATATTTTTTAAAACTACATTCAAAATCCTAGGCCACGGTGGATAAGGCTGAGTAAAAGATTGAAGAAAGAGATTAAGCCCTCTTACGCACTAGCGGCTAGCCGCGAGGGCGGTTAGCCGCATTTCCAGTTTTTATGTGCAACCGCTTGTTTGTTGTATTGTACGCACTTAACCGCCAAGCGGTTGCATATTAAACTGGACAGCGCGGTTAGGCGCCCTCCGCGGTTAACCGCTAGTGTGTAAGAGGGCTATGAGTTTAGATGACTTTTTAAAACTTTTGCAAACTAGCAAAGCTCAAGAACCTTTGCATATAGAGACATTTATATGAAAGACTTTTACATATTGCACCTTAAATTTAAGAACGATATTATTTCTTGTCCTAAATTCAGGATACTTTGCAAATAAATGAGATCGATAATCCTACATAATTAATAATACCAGCCTATAAACGTCCCACGGTTTTGTACAGGCCTCTTCACATATACTAATAGAGAAGGGACGAGCCTCATCATCATCATCATCATCATCAGCCGGAAGACGTCCACTGCTGAACAAAGGCCTCCCCCCTAGAACGCCACAATGAACGACAACTCGCCAATTGCATCCACCGGGTGCCCGCCACTTTGACGATATCGTCAGTCCACCTGGTGGGAGGCCTGCCGACGCTGCGTCTTGGGACGAGCCTAATCCCTAATTAGATAACTTTATTTAATCTACTATATAAAAATTAGTCGGGTTTTCCATCCTGACGCTATAACTCCAGAACGCACGAACTGATTTCCACGGTTTTGCATTCAAAACGAAAATTCAGGAACAATTTCAAGAAGTTCAACTAAATAAAACTTCATTTTTGTAATCAAAATGAATTAATTACTGTTTTGAAATGAAATATTTTTTTTCCTTTTCAAATAAAATACAAAAATCAATTTTTCTTCATCTTTTAATCACCAAACGAAATGTTACATAAAACGAAGCCATCTGGTGGCGAAACGGAGTTCGCCGGGTTTGCTAGTTGTGTATGATTATTTTGTTTAGACGGGCCTGTTGGTCTTGTGGTTACTGACCCTGACTGCTGTACCGGGGGTCTGTGCCTGGGTGTAATTTATCTATGATAATATGTACATATTTATAAATATATAAGTATGTTTATCAGTGAGTGCTTGGGATCAGATAGCCGTGTGTGAGATGTCCCGGAATATTATTATTATTATTACATTATCGTCGTGTGTTTTGTTCCCTAAGCTTTGAAGGAAATTAATGAAAAATAAACACTCTTGAAATAAAACTACTTTTACGGATTTTATCGCGGCTTGTATTTGAATTTTAGTTCCCGACGTTTCGACACCTTTGCAGGTATCATGGTCACGTGCAGTCTGCCCGTACCTCAGAACTCAATATATAAACACTCTTTTTGTAGGTGTGTATCGAGTGCTCAATTATGTGCGCTTGCCTTTCTCGTCCACACTAAGTAAATGCATGTTATTTTAGTGGCATAAGCTTGATGCTATCCAATCATTACCGGCTGTATAACTTTCTAGGAAGTGTTTCATTACACGTAGGGCCTTTCTATATTATCTCTATTAAGTCTACCGTTTTATGGTACCTACATGAAGTAAACAAAGCCGATCAGCATTTACGAGTTATTTACTTAATAATTAAATTCCAATTAATTGATCACACATAAATGCAAGAAGGTTTTCTAGATGTCAGTTTTGAAATTCCATGCTTTATAATCGGACTTGTTAACTTAAAAAAAACTATATTTATACAATGAAAAAAATCATCATAATCGGATCACCAAGTCACCAAGTTCAAGTTATGCGGTAACAAACATAAAAAAACAGTCGAATTGAGTACCTCCACCTTTTTGAAGTTGGTTACAAAGACTCTCTATTTGACGACCAATGTTTTTACATCTTTTGAAAATAAAATCCACAATCCACGGTTTTTCTCAAGTCTGTTTGTTGCAGGCTTATCTCCTGGGAAGAACATGTTCAAAACTTCAATCCGAAGGTATCCCCAGCTGCATGACGAGGCCTATTACAAGAGGATGATGGCTAATGACACATCTTTGGCGACATTTCATGCATTACCAAGTTAGTATCCTATTATTAGATATTTAGTGTTCGCGCTTCTTGTGTTTATTATTAAGAGACGCTGCAAAACAAATTGGTAAAAAGTACTGCAAAAAAACATTTACAAAATATAAGTAGCTTTTTCACGGTCTATTTTATAATTAAAGGATTAAATAGATTCTATATAGTAAGTAAATAATGACGACAATAATATTCATAAAATATTATTGTCGTCATTCGTCATAGCTGGTTTTATTTTCTTTTCCAGAAACTAATGACACTAATTGGAGGATCCTGTACGATATCCAGGAGTATGATCCTCTGTTGGACTCCTCAGATATGACTGAACATGAGTGGATCAAAATCGCTAAAGATATTAAGGTAAGCTTATCAAGTTAGAAGAAATATGCTCATGTACACTTACCAAGGGATACGGAGAGAAAAATCACAGACAAATATAATAATTTTAGCTTTAAGACAATTTGTTTTTTACACCTAACAGCCTGTTTGTCTGTTAGAGACCCAACGGGTCCAATATAAGTCACCAATCGCGACCTTTTAATAACGATTAAGTTAAGAGACAGAAAGTGTGATGCAGGAAATCAAAAGTAAATCAGAATGGTAGTATCCACTAACATGTTAACATTAAGATTATTTGGTGAATTCCTAGTTATTTCTTCCTTTTTTCTCTTATAGTCTAACTACGAGCAGTATGACGGGTTCGTGGTCCTGCACGGCACGGACACACTCTGCTACACGGCGTCCGCGCTCTCCTTCATGTTCGAGAACCTCGGGAAGGCTGTGGTACTGACCGGAGCTCAGGTGAAAGACAACCTTAAAAGCCACTACCAATATTTTGATCCGGGGACGTCGTCCTGTATGTCTGTTCTGTAAATAATTTCGGTATCGAGCATGACCTGAGTGACAATAAAGCTCATTTCAAAAGTAAACCCAATTTGCCTTGATAGAATTCAAATTCGAGAATACGTATTTGACATCTCACCATGGATTCCGCTGTCGAGATATGAAAGTAATGTTACAGAATAGCAGTACAGGAATTGTGGCTGGGAAGAAGACAGGTTTGCTAGATTGTTACCGATTATAAACATCGTATCATTTCTTTATACCTTTTCTTGCGAGTCAGAGGGAAGCGTGAAAAAAAATATAGTTAATATCAGCTTCTAAAACGGTCAAACTATTTGATCTATTTCGACTGTAACGAATAGTCAGAGCATATATTATGAAGACAACTACTAATATTGTGTCACCTATTGTAATAAATATAGAGTGACATACGAAATACTTTGTGACCATAAATCACTCTGCCATCTTTTTGGTTAATAGGATGACAACTCAAGGTTGAAATATTCCACTCTTATGCCTATTAAACTTTGATAAACAGATCATGATGATTTAAGTGATGTTCATTGGAGCAGAGAAGCAAATAAATCAATCATTCACATTACTTTTTTATCTAGTAGATCGTCGAACTTATTTAACAAGCTTTACATTTGTTGAAGAAATTCTATATTTTAAGGAAACATGACTAAATCCGAAATAATAAGGGTAATTTCTAGGTTCCAAATCGCATACGTGAACAAAGCAAATCTTACAAATGTTTTAGGAATATAACCAGGAAGGATACTTTTAAAGACATGTTTTAAATAATTAGAATAGATTCACGACTATTTCATCACTTATTTGAGATTTGTACATCCACAAGCATTACATTAACAAAAATGAAAATATATTTAAAAAAAGGTGTCAAAACTAAAACAGCCTGATCACTGACATAACTCCACAGATCCCCATCTTCGAAGCTCGGAGTGATGGCGTCGATAACTTCGTGTCTTCCCTCATCATCGCTGGTGGCTACAACATTCCTGAAGTCACCATTTTCTTCTACGGAAATCTCTTCCGTGGCAATAGGTACGTGAATATATTTTCTGGAGGCATGAATCATGGAATTTGTTTCAACTTCGTATTACTCAACAAAGATTTTTTGTTTTGGTCCGTACATTTTATTCATATAACATTCGCAAATGTTCAATGTTGCATGCTTAGTTTGGTATTCAACTGTTGAATGCGGTTTCTATCTTAAATTCAGCTGGCTTTATTACAATCGATGCTTCAGAAAAATAATTTAGAATTACTGAAGGATGCCGAAATAGAAGGAATGGGATGGTAAAATAGATGATCCTTCTTATACCTCAAGCTATTTGTTATAGAACTCGTAAGATATCCGTAAACGACTTTTTCGCCTTCGACTCTCCAAACGCGGACGCCATCGTCAAGGTCGGCCTAGACGTGGAGGTCAACAGAGCTGCCATCTTCAAGCCCACTGTCATCGAGAAGTTCAATGTTCACGCTAAGATGTCGAAGAATGTCAGCCTGTTGAGAATGTTCCCCAGTATCAGTACTGAGGCTGTTAAGTCTGCCTGTCAGGAACCTATTCTAGGTAAGTGATATGCCTTAGTGGTTTGATTTTTCCAAGTCTATAATAATAATAATAAAGTATGAGTCTAGAGTTTCGACTTTTTACCAATCTTGTCATGGTCAAGTCATTACAATTCTGACAACCTGTCTTACAATGGAATACAGTGTTACGCAGTAAAATAGGTTATCTAAGACTAATAGGCAGCTCTACGTAAAATATAACATCAGCTCAATCCAGTGAGACTGGTAACTGACTTTAATAAAGTTTAGAGAAAGACTAAGTTGAAGAAGAACAATCATTATGCTAAACCGCTAGTAACAGTGGTTTTTATGTTACCTTCTTCAAGGAAATCATTATCCTTCATCATCATCATCATTCAGCCAATCATAGTCCGCTGCTGGATAGGCCTCCCCCAATTTGCGCCACAACACTCGGTCCTCCACCCTCCGCATCCAGTCCCTCCAGCGAATCATTATCCTTACTTCTCTGTTATATCTTAGGTGTAGTAATTGAGACGTTCGGTGCTGGGAACATCCCATCCAATAGGCCGGACCTTGCGGAAGCGCTCACGTCGGCGGTGAAGCGAGGGGTCATCATTGTAAATATCACACAATGCGCTTCTGGTTCCGTAGCGGCATTGTACGCGTGTGGCCAGGTGAGAACAGTTTTAACGTCATACTTATTAAAAAAATATATGGTAAACTAGCTGTGCCCCGCGGTTTTACCCGCGTTAATACGTATATCCTATGGATCCCTAACTTTTTTGAAAATTTACATAGCCTATGTTAACCGCAGATAGAGTAGCTTCCCAACAGTGAAAGAATTTTTCAAATCGGTCAAGGATGTTCGGAGCCTATTTAATTCAAACAAACAATCAAATCTTTCCTCTGTATAATATTAGTATAGAAGAAACATGTGGAGACTGACTGGTGCTTCGAATGATACACATTATAAAATTGTTTTCATTCGGAAAATCTGTCAGGGTAGTCTCTTTGTCGTGAACTGTATCAATACGTAGATTTTACTCAGCTAGAAATTTAATAATTCAGGGTATCCGTAGAAGACGTTGTATTAATCTGAAAATAATTCAATTTTTCTTTCCATGAATTTCATCGGTCTTGTAAGGAGGAGAACAATGTGCAGTCGCTACGATATTTTAGACATTAATTAACTAAATTGTTTTTTTTTCACCAGGTGCTTGTAAAAGCGGGCGTGGTTTCAGGATACGACATGACTCCAGAAGCAGCCCTCACAAAGCTGTCCTATATACTCACTAAGACTGAATTGACTTATAAGGAGAAAGCTGACGTAAGTATTAATAAGGTCCTTCGTACAAGAAATTGACGATATAGATTTTTTTAATACCTTTTGGTTTTGTCCCGTTTTTTGCAGATTATGGGCATAAATATCAGAGGAGAACTGACTAACATGGCATCTATGTCCATTCCGGTAAGTTCCTCTCTTTGCGGGAGCACTACTGTTCAAATGGGATAATCTTATATTTTCATAATAACTGTATTTTTTAGGACCAAACCCTCAAGGAAGCCCTCGGTACGAGCCTGAACATCCAGTCGCAGAAGGTGTTGATAGAAGTAGCTCAGAACGTGTTCTCCTCGCTGCTGCTGTACGGCATCAAGACTGGAGACGAGGGCGTCATCCAAAAACTATTAGGTCAGGACTTTTCGTAACATTTTAATAATATCATTATGAGGTTAGGCTGTTTTGGAAAGGCGTAGGAAAATAATATTTTAGGTTTTCCGATATTTATGTTTTTGTCCATATTTTGTTAATGTTAATATAATAAAAACATTATTGCAAAATAATGTTGATTTTTAAATTTATATGCTTCACTGCTATCTCTAAAATTCCCCATCTATTCTTTGTTTTTATTTTCCTATTTTCTTCTTGTGTTTGATTGTTTTTTTATTTAACTAGTTGCTTTATATATATTTTAATAGACATGGGTGCTGATGTAAATGCTGAAGATTCAGAAGGGAAGACTCCTCTGCATGAAGCGATACTCCATGGAAGCGCCCCAGTGGTCGAGTGCCTCCTCAGGAATGGCGCCAACGTACACTTTAAGACAAGGTATGTGGAATCGAAATCGGGTTTTTTTCAGTTTTATTCGTATGTATTGCATTTAGGGCTTAATTTGTACTTACTATTGTATTAGTGCCTATTATTGTACTGGTTAAAGATAAAGTTTGAATATTTTTGTAAGTTTGATGATAATGCAATGTTCTGGTCTGATGATGGCCATAGGAACTGTTTAGTAAACTGATGCAATCCCTTCATGTTTGGGTTTGTTTGATTTTTTTTTCACCAAAACCTACTGTGAGCCTATCTAATTTATACACTTCTGTTAAAATATAATTGTATAAAACTATTTCTTCCTTTTATTTACCAGGAACGGCGAGTGTCCACTAATCTCAGCAGTCATGCGTGAAGACCCAAAGATTATCAACATCCTCTTGAAATGTGGAGCCCACCTAGCGAAGACCGACCTGTACCCTATCTCGGAGATCATGTCGACTGCCATCAAGAGCGGTTCCATCAAGAAGCTGGAGTCGCTGAGGCTGGCGGGAGCCACCTTCGACATGTTGGATGACATGCAGCAGACGCCGCTACATAAGGTGAGAATGAGACAACCTACAGAGGCTGTTTACTTGAGAAACTCCTATTGGTTTCTTAGGTTTACGCGAATGTTAGACACAGAAATAAAACTACTTTTTACGGTTTATTTCGTGGCTTAATTTTAGATTTTAGGTCCCGACGTTTCGACACCTTTCCAGGACGTAAAAAGTAGTTTTATTTGAGAAACTCCTGTTTTCACCAGTTTAACTCTATTTATAGAATTCCAGTTTAAATTAGCCCATTCTTCCCAGTTCGGTATATCATATGGACATGGCAAGAAAAATTGAGGCGCTATGAAATTCGGGGAAGCACAACCTTTTCTAACCACAATAGACTTGCTTTAACCTATCTCTTTTTTGTAGGCTGTGCTATCAAATCGACCTGAAGCTGCTAAATACCTGATGAGACTTGGAGCTAAGGAAACCAAAGATATCCTAGGGCATACACCGAGTTACTACGCCAAGACACTCAACAGAGCTAATTTAACCTCAGTTTTGGAACTAAAAGATATTGCAACAAGTAGAAAATCATAGCAAAATCAAAAAAAGGTTACAATTAAGAAAAAGAGCCGTTTATGTTTAAAAATATTGAACGTAGTTTTTTTTTATAAATTTACGTCACTCCAACGTAATTCAATTTTTTGTTGATGTTTTTTTAATGTTTCAGTTACTTTGACTGATGTCTGACTGATGTCTTTTGTGTCGTAAAACTGCCTTTAAGTTAATTTTCTATTGTGGTTTTAGATTTTTCTTTTAACAGTTTAAATACCATATATAAAATCAAAAAATATAATTTTTGTGTGATAATATTGTTAATTTTATATTTGCGGAAATATTTGAGTATACATTTTTATACTTTGTAGGGATGTACTTCTAATGATGAGACAAATAAATAATCAGTAATGTAAAAACACAAAACTTGTATCAGTTTTTTTTACAAACTTTTGTTTTATTTTGTATTTTGCACTTTATTGCAAGTATTAAAGGTATAACAAGTAACCTGAAGTTTTTTTAATGCAGATTTATATTAATATACGATACGCCGATGGATGTTTTAAATTAAGAACCCATTTATTTAAATATTATTTATTAATAATTTAGTGCTTTTATATATACTTTAAATATGTAAAATTATAATGCGAACCTATTATTATTTTCTTTAACAACATTTATTGCATAATTATAAATATGTAATTGATACCATTATTTTTCATCCATACCTACATATAACTTAATCTTAAAAGTAAGGATATAAATAAAAAGTTTTACAAACGAATAGAGAGCTCACAAGCTAAATGTTGCAAATATAAATCCAGAAAGAGTGAATTAACCAAAGAAGTATTTACATCGTGACAAACATTCACAGTTTATAAGAAACGTGTAGAAGTGGCAAAAACTAAGGTTAAAGTTGAAAAAGTTAAAAGTCAAAGGTTCGGCTCAAAAGTATTCATTATGCCAGGTAGAGTTGCGTAGGACACGCGATATGAATGAGTTTGTATGAGTAACTCATTTCGAATTGTGAGGTGGGACAATGTACCACTTCAAATGAGGTGGGACACTGTCTGAGACTGACTGAGACATTAGTAAGAGTTGAGATATACTGTGACATTACTTCAAACATGAGTTGAGCTGTTATTTGTGACATTACTTCAAACATGAGTTGAGCTGTTATTTGTGACATTACTTCAAACATGAGTTGAGCTGTTATTTGTGACATTACTTCAAACATGAGTTGAGCTGTTATTTGTGACATTACTTCAAACATGAGTTGAGCTGTTATTTGTGACATTACTTCAAACATGAGTTGAGCTGTTTTTTGTGACATTACTTCAAACATGAGTTGAGCTGTTATTTGTGACATTACTTCAAACATGAGTTGAGCTGTTATTTGTGACATTACTTCAAACATGAGTTGAGCTGTTATTTGTGACATTACTTCAAACATGAGTTGAGCTGTTATTTGTGACATTACTTCAAACATGAGTTGAGCTGTTATTTGTGACATTACTTCAAACATGAGTTGAGCTGTTATTTGTGACATTACTTCAAACATGAGTTGAGCTGTTATTTGTGACATTACTTCAAACATGAGTTGAGCTGTTATTTGTGACATTACTTCAAACATGAGTTGAGCTGTTATTTGTGACATTACTTCAAACATGAGTTGAGCTGTTATTTGTGACATTACTTCAAACATGAGTTGAGCTGTTATTTGTGACATTACTTCAAACATGAGTTGAGCTGTTATTTGTGACATTACTTCAAACATGAGTTGAGCTGTTATTTGTGACATTACTTCAAACATGAGTTGAGCTGTTTTTTGTGACATTACTTCAAACATGAGTTGAGCTGTTATTTGTGACATTACTTCAAACATGAGTTGAGCTGTTATTTGTGACATTACTTCAAACATGAGTTGAGCTGTTATTTGTGACATTACTTCAAACATGAGTTGAGCTGTTATTTGTGACATTACTTCAAACATGAGTTGAGCTGTTTTTTGTGACATTACTTCAAACATGAGTTGAGCTGTTATTTGTGACATTACTTCAAACATGAGTTGAGCTGTTATTTGTGACATTACTTCAAACATGAGTTGAGCTGTTATTTGTGACATTACTTCAAACATGAGTTGAGCTGTTATTTGTGACATTACTTCAAACATGAGTTGAGCTGTTATTTGTGACATTACTTCAAACATGAGTTGAGCTGTTATTTGTGACATTACTTCAAACATGAGTTGAGCTGTTTTTTGTGACATTACTTCAAACATGAGTTGAGCTGTTATTTGTGACATTTTACAGACACACGAGTTGAGCTGTACGTGTAACATTAATCCAAGTATGCAATACTTATTACAATAAAGATTCGAAGACAACTCTTTTAACATTCAATTTCACTAATCGTAGCGGCGCATCAATTCAAATTTTAATTTGAATTGATGCGCCCGAAACAACGCATGATTGAACACCCGAAAGAACGCATGTTCACGTAAAAACCCTTATTTGAGGCGTTTGTCACGCACTGTGTCCCGCTCACTCACACACGGTACAAGTAAGCGAGACGACGCAAACGCTCGCGCATTTCAAATACCGAGATCACGTTATCAAGCATATTCATGCCTCATTTTTTGAAGTGGGACAAAATGTATTTTTGAGGTGATGGGACATTCTGTCATTGTGTATGGTATATTTGAGGTGACTCTTGTATGAGTAACACAACTCTAATGCCAGGTTACAAAAAGCTATATATGACGGTTTCTTTATTTCCCCACTAGCTGTGTCTTGTGGTTTCACCCGCGTGAATGACAATTCACACCTATAGCCTATGTGTTATTCCGATGTATAAGCTACATTATTGTAAAGTTTCATTAAAATACCTTCAGTAGTTTTTGCGTGAAAGAGTAACAAACATCCACACATCCATTCTCACAAACTTTCACATTTATAATATTAGTAAGGATATAAATCAAGACTGGCCAAACCATAGCTGTCAACAGAAACATGTGGAAAAAGAATAGGCCTTTACCCAGCAGCCGGAACTACCAGTTTAAGCCGGAACTCTCCCAGAGTTCCGGCTTAAAATAAATAATAATATTTCGGGACATCGATACACGATTATCTGATCCCAAGCTAATCAGAGCTTGTGTTATGGTAACCAGACAACTGATAAACATACTTATACATTTCTAATAACATACAAATTATAGATAAATTACACCCAGACAGAACAAATGATCGTGCTCATCACACAAAGATTTGTCCTGGGTGGGAATCGACCCAACGACCACAGGTATAGCAGTCAGGGTCTCTACCCACTAGACTAACAGGGCCGTTGAAAATACTTAAGCAAGTTTAAAAATAAAATCTTTACCATTATCCAATCCGAGAGTAACACTTTATGATGATGATGATGATGATTATCATCCATTGTTTAAAGATCATACTTCGTAGCTGTTGATTATGACAAAAAAAACCTAGACCAACAGGCCCGTCATAATGGATAATGAAACACTAAATACTACTTTTCATCACCAGCCTTACTACGAGTGAAGGCTGCGAGGTTCCTCATGATGACTGGAAGGTGGTGCTCCTGCAGGGGACAGGGTCCGTAGCTGCTGCAGCTGCGCCCGTGCCTCCCGGAGACCATGGCATCTTCCACTGCTGAGGAGTTCACCATTGAGGACAGGAGCTTGTTACTGGAGAACAGATATAGATAGGTTAGGGTTCAATTCTCATGTTTTTTTTTGCGTATTCTTAAACTGTCCCAAACCTTCTGGTTAGCAATTAAATCTAATACAAGAACAAACTCTTATAACTATACTAAAATTAAATCTTGTAGAAATAAATGTAACAAACACACGTCAAAAAACTCATCGTCATCATCGTCAATGGCGGGAAACGTGCCCAGAAGGCTGGCAGCATTGCCAGCCAGGCTATGCCGATTGCAAGGAAGATGCTCAGATCACGAGCAGAGTCTACCAAATAGTACCAAACGTTTTGACAGTTCTGGTTAGTAGTAGTTTAAGGATACGTTTGAGATATTTGTGTAAGATGTCTGTTTATTTCAAGTACTTGACTGGCTCGGTTGGCTTATTTAGAATATTTTAGTCCTGGCGGCGTCAAATTTATTATTTTTAAGCCAATTTTAGGAAGTCAGTAACACAAGACTTGCGGGATAATTGGCAATTTAAATGCTTAGACAGAAGCTATTTTTAAAATTAAATTAAGGGAAGGATAAAGTAAGAAGTTAAATTGTTTAAACAATTTTAGAAACTTCTGTCCTAGTACATAAAATATAATTATATATATATGTATATCGTATTTGAGGCGGATACAGATTCTGAAATCCCAGGTTCGAACCCCGGGCCTTTGACCCAAAGTGGACAAAATTAATTTCCTGCTTTGGCTAAGATCTTCGTTGTATCTTCGTTGTTTCTGATTACATAAAACAAGTGCTTAAGCTACTTACTTTGTGTTCTGAGCGATATAATATGTTGTCTTCAATTAGTTAATTTAAAAGTAAATCTTTAAACCATCTTCAAGGGATCATACTTAACAATTTGCTTCATCATCTCCCGCTGGTCGGTGACCTCCAGCTGGGCTGCCCAGCACGCGACCCTCAGGGGACAGCCCCGGAACCCTTGCGTGTCTGACAGCATCTGACTGGCGAAGTCCAGTACAGCATCAGTACTGAACTCCGCGTTCTCCAGAACTGAAACATTTAAGGCATTAAGAATGGCATCATCAAGGGACCTATTCTCAGTACAAATAATAATAATAACAATAAATTATTTTCTCAGTGACGGGTTATTATTATTTTCATGTTAGGTTTAAGGTAATAGTTCCGTATCAGAATTAAAAAAGTATTTTTTTCCTTTATGACGTAAACTTGCGCAAATTGCTCTTTATACAATGAAGACTGGTCAAAAACCAAGGCATTTATTGTTTTAAAAACTAGTTGGCAACGCTTCTATTTTCAAGAAGCTGAATCCATCAAAAAAATGTCAGTTGTATAAAAGGTCAAGAAAAAATCTCAAACTTTCGGGTTACAAAATAAATTATCAGTGTCAATAGTTATGAATTTCTTTACATAGCACGGAGCACATAATTGAGAACTATCGTAAGTATTGAATTTGTATATTATTTGTAGAATCTTAAATTTATTGACATTATCCGGTTGTTAAAGTACAAATTTAACTCATCTTTAAAATTACCAATGACATTTTGGTCTTAATCCTAGGTGTTGTTTTCACGAAATTTTTACTTCTTGTGTTTGTGGTGGTTAATATTTGGCAATCCCTTTATCTAACTTGTATTAGAAGACGAACGATACGTTGTATAGAAGAAATGAAGTGAGTATTCTGACACAAAACTGTTGAACTCGGCAGGTCATGGAGCAAATGTACCTGATCGAGATATTCGTAGACAAAGTGACTATATTCACTACTGACGAGGACGAGAGCAGCGCTAATAAGAACCTCATTATCAAAATCAGATTTGGACCTAAAGCGCAGTTCATCATCAAAGAGGGCCAACTCGCTGTGAACGATGAGAAAAAAGACGACATAATAGAATGCGACGAACAAGGCAGAAGATTCTGGACGAGAACCATAAGAGTTGGTAAATCCTATCTATTTCCTTCATACCCTGACACTTTACTCATGATACTAAGCAAGTTTCCATTAGAAATAGAAGTATGGAACGACGATGAGAAGGAAGTCGAAATATTCGTTGGTGTCGGCAGCATGCACTGGGACACGCAATTCTATCTCATGTTAAAGGAAAGCGCAGAAGCTTGTAAGATTCATGAACCGCTGTCGATAAAAAGCAAAACGCCTTTAATGGCCGAATGTTGTTGTAAGCAAGCTGGCGAGATCCATTTTATATTACGATTGACAGCTCTAGGGGACAGTATTATTACAGAATTTCAACAGCTAATGAAAGATCCAGAGTCATTTGTTTTTAGGACTAATAAAGCACCAAGCATGTTTCAATGCAAGAGAGTCGAAGGCGATGATCCCAACTTTTGTATGGTGGGCAGTCTTTACGAGACAACAACTTTAGAAGATCCAGATATAGTAGACATGGCGCAAAAGAAGATCGAAATATGCACAGAGCTGCAAAGCTGTGGACTTGGACACTCAGAGGGGCCGTTTGTGTGTGAGCACCCTGGTGAAGATTCTGATCAACCGAAGAAAAAATACCCAATTCAAAAGATCAGAATTGGAGATATAACTGGGCCATGTGGTAATCCAAATTGTTTACTAGCTCATAAGGTGAAAACGTACATCAGAAATCTAGAGAGTTACAAAGGAAAAGCAGCAGCAGCCGGGATCACAGACCAAATGGTGCCTCAAACCGCTAGAAAAGTGTGCGGATCATGTGTCTGCAAGGACGACCGCTGGCACAGAGAGGAGTGCCCAGAAGTGACCGCCAAAAAAGGCAAAGTCAGATGCGAGGGCTGCGGAGGTATGACGAAGGCCGATGACACTTGTGAAGATAGAAAAAACAAACATTACAACACCGGAACTACTCCCAAAGGCAGTGAGACGCAAGTCAATTATGTTTTTACTAGTCTAAAAGTGCCGAGCTGCAAACAAACTATGTTTGGTCGTGATTATATAGTCGAAGATTGTTTTAGTACGAACTATACTAGCCACGTTGATGTTAATAATAAGGCTTCCACAAGTCAAAATGTGAGCCGACTCCAAACAGTTGGTTGTTGTTGCCGCAGGGCAGAAATAAACAATATCGTTACAAGACCTCTTGAAAGTAAGATAACAATGTTCAGCACGGGAACCAGTAACCCGATGGTACACCATATGGAAAACAATACCGCAAAACTAGTTAACACAGCGACAAATAGTGTGTTGACGTACAACGTAACAACCCCTCACAATACGGAGCATAACACTGATAATAAAGATTCCAAGCGTAAAATACAAGTTTATAACTGCATGGAAATACCAGAAGAGAAAGATTGCAGATGCACTCCAATGAAACCGTCACCACCTTGCAGAACGTTCGATTGTGACTGTATGACAGAAACAGCAAATATAGCAGCCAGGAAAACCCATCGTCCGTACTGTCCCTCTTATAAACATAAGACTAACTGTCCCGTTACGATGATGCACGAGGAAGAAGAACAGAAGAAATTAGAGGAAGACGAAGATGAGACGGCGCCGCTGCCGTATGGCTTGCCTCCCATCCAGCTCGGGCCGTGCCCCATCATGGGCCGGCCGTGTACAGTCCCCGACGGCTTCGCGAGGATGTACAAGAACGCACAGATCCCGCAACAGCCGCCCAGCTACAGTGACGCTGGCAAAGTGTGCTGTTCCAAAGAATACCATAGAATAAAGAAAGCGATTAGAGAATACATGACGTATGGTAAAGATGATGATTACCGTTGCATCAATAAGTTTAACGTGGACACTGAGAGGCGATGCTGCGATAAGGAACAAGCATTAATGTCCCTGTTGGGAAAGTCGTGCTGCGGTTCACATAAAATGGCAATACAAGACAAGTATAATGAAGAGAAGACAAAGTGCGACTCTTCATTTCATTGATGTTTTATTTTGTAACCTGATTAGACCTTTTACACAATTGAACCAATCGTTTTATTTTTAAATTAGCTTTTATCTGAGAATTTTTTATTTTTAGGTACGTTTAACTTCTTACCCAGATCTACTACCAAATTATAATCAATATTTGTGTCTTTTGGAAAAATAGTTTGAGCTAAAAATTTTAATAGATTAGCTACTATGTAAGAAACGATTAAATTATTGGTTTACTTCTCATTTACTATGTACACTTAAGCAAAGTGTAAATACTAAATACGGTATTGTATGCGATTATTTACATAGATTTTAACAGAATTTGTATCTGTCTGTTGCTGTTCAAGTGATTGTTATACCTGAAGCAAAATGGGGGAAGAAGAGGAAAATGATAAAAAGAAGAAGAAAAAGAACTCTTCTAAGTACAGCTACAATTTCGGAGACTTCTATCCAGGTGAACAATATTATTCATTTATCATCATCATCATCATCATCATCATAAGCCATCATCAACCTTCATCAACCTACTGCTGAGTACACATCTCATTTTATTTTAAATACAACAATTAGTTTTAATTGTTTTATTGCTGAATTGTAAAAAAAAAAACCATTTCTTCGACCGTAAAAA
Organism: Autographa gamma; assembly: GCA_905146925.1. Lineage (NCBI taxonomy): Eukaryota > Metazoa > Arthropoda > Insecta > Lepidoptera > Noctuidae > Autographa > Autographa gamma. Next base: position 2,758,563 of record LR989868.1, on the reverse strand, counting down.
AGAAGGGTCGATTAGGGGTAAACTATTGTATTCTTTAGTTGTTTTACGAACATTCATATCGACACGTATTTTCATATAAAATATGGGTGATGTTCTCTAAATAAAAGAGTAATAATAAAAAAGAGAAAAATAAAATAAAATCATCGCCTATCGATGTCGAAAAATACAGTAGGAACCAGTGTTAATTTCTTTATTAATGTGGTTCTAGGTGTCCAGATTGGCCATAAAAACTGTCTCTACTATAAGCCAGGCCTGCCAGTGCCACCCAGCATGGGCTGGTTGTGGAACGCTCAGGATGTGCCAGGAATGAAAGTTGTGAGTATTCTTAAAGCTCTTGATAACTACAAAGGAAGACAAAGAAAGTCTGATGAAGCAGGCAAAGAATGCGCTCAGACTAACTGCGTAGATGTTCTCTTGGAAACGTCTCTTATGCCCAGAAATAGTTACTTATACAATGTTGTGATAAATTTCGAAAATATAAAAGACCTATAATATGTTGCCGTCGTGGAAGCGAGCAGTCGCTACGCCTAGTGTAGTGCACTTAGTTTTCTCGCTTGAAAATTCAAAAAAATCCAAATTCAAAATCATTTATTTAACTTGGACCGCACCCTAGGGGTCGGTTCATATCCGGCGGAAGAGGCAGCGCGCAATACCGGCCGCGCAACGCCAGAACGAACGAGCACACGATAAAACATCCGACCTCTCAAACAAGACTCACCCACGCATCAGTTCAGTGTGAAAGGTCGAACGCTCCACCCCGCGCTAGCCCGCCCCAGCGCCGCGCGACCGACAACACGCGCCGCCACCTCCGCCAGACATGAACCGTCCCCAAATCGCTCACCTTTCAGGCTTTCACGCTTGCTCAATGAAAACTGCCTTGTTAAGGTAGCCTATAGTTAGCGCGCTGATTTAGAGCCTTGATCAAATATATTTGAGTTGCTGATTGACGTATCGGAAGCCAGTTCCACCTCAATGTTCAATTAATTTTATTACATTTAACATATTTTTTTTATTGAAGACTGTGTTTTTAAATTTACGTGCAATCAATTATATTATTATCTCGAGATACAATTAGGTGTATTGTAAGTTTTCTTCTCGCTTCACTTTTTTGCTGTATTTACAGTATCGACGGGGCTGGTCACCCGGCGTCATTGGCAAGAGTGTTGCGAAAACGATGACCTTTAAATTTGCGAGGGGAGGTCCCGACAAAGATAAAAATAAAAAGAAAAAGAAGAAAGGTCATCGGCCTGGAGCGGATGTGGGCGGCGGCGACTCCGAACCAGATGAGCCTTTGGAACCTAAACCAGCTCTCAAGGTCCAGAGAAAAGGAGACGTCTTTACAATACAGGTAAATAAGTTAATACTTATAGCATTAACAGACAAGAGGAACCAAACTTCGCAATGCAACTGGAATATAGAGCAAGGATTACGTTGCTCTAAATTATTCGACAAATCTCATCAATTTTATTCTATTATCAATCTTCGACAAAAGCTCATTTTTGTCTTGATACACCATCAAAATATTGTAACTATAGGAACTCTATTGTTTGTATTTGTATGTTTTCAGGTCAATCCATTAAAAGATTTGACGGATATTTTACCAAACGAAGATCCATACGTAGATTGCGATCCAATGATCTTCAAAATCATAAAGAAGAGAAGTCCAGAAGAGCAAGCAAAAGTTGAGGCGCGGAAAATGGTGAAATTAAAAAAGCAGCGAGACGGCGAGATACGGAAGGCGTTAGCAGAAGCCGTGGAGGATATATGCAAGTGTGCCTACATGGACGTCTACTGCAACGACCTAGCTGCAATCGATAAGGTCATTGACAGTTGTCCAGCTTTCAAAGACCCTGACTGCATTTGTCAAGAAGAGTCTTTAAGTTCGTTATCGAGTAATGCGACTTGGGACATTGAGTATACCCCTCCGTTTGGTTGTTTCGACTTGGCTCCAAGGAAACGGAAGACGTACATCCACGTGGAGACCCAGTACATACCGGCGGACGCGGGGATCGTGGAGCCTCCGCCGAAGCCTAAGTGCAAGAGATCCTGCGCCTCCATAAGACCCCGGAAGAGGATATCCAAGAAGCGCTGTTGTGGTCCTTGTGCTTGCTGATTTATTGTTATTTAGTTAGTTTGGATGAAATTATAAGCTTTCATACAACTGATAATGTTTTTAATCTTCAACGAGTGTACTTGACCAAGTATAGGACGTATAGGACGAGTTTAGATTCATTAGGCAATAATAAACAAATCGATTAAATTAAAAGAAAATAACTTGACACATACAGTCATACTTATTATTATAATCTCATAAAATATGCCACACATTATACATGGGAGAAGTACCTAACTTTTGTTAATTAAATAGGTACTTTATTACCAATCCAGAAATCCAGTCCTTATTACTATACTATGTTAACATAACTTACCTCTTGCGTATCTGTAGTTAGTATCCTGGATGTAGCTCTTCAGCAGGAACGGGATGACAACGCTGGTGCCGAGGACGACAGCGCCCCCTAGCGCCAACGATGCCGGATTGATGTTTATCGTAGGGAAATCCTGCAGAGTGTGATACGGCTAATTAAGAAACAGTTACATAATATTCTCGAGGGTTTTATTTAAGATTTTCGTGATTGTAAATCCGCTTGGTTCGTTAGTCTTTTTTTATTCTATTTAATAAGAGGTTTTATCCACATAGATACAATTTACCAATAAGCTTCAGATACCAGTGAACTTCGTGGACGAGTATTATGGATAAAATATTTATTTAAACACCATATAAGGAAGTAGATATAGTTAAGGTTTTGAATAAATATTGTTAGAATTTTAGCGACATACCAGCAGTCCATAAGCCGAGTTCATGGTTTTCTTCACCGGTATGTTCAGGAAAGGAATGTTGAATGCCAAGTCTACCTGAAACCAAGGAGTTATCAGACTTACAGATTGCACCTACGTTAGACTAGGAAATTAATCTTTGTAGTAGTAGGCTAGGCCTATGAAACACTGCTTTCATTTTTTATTCGCGTAATTCTTAACAAAGCGTCCAAAGCTGATACAGAAAGACTAAACCCTTTACAAAAAGCCAGCAACATCTCGAATTTCCCATTTTAAATGTAGATGGCAAAAAAACTATAGAATAAAATAAGAAACTCACTCTAATATCTTCTTCAATCACATTAAAGGAGAAAAACCTTCCTTGCCTTCCTCCATTTCTCCTCTTTTCATCATCACTATTCACCGAAATCACCAGAAAACACAAAACTAAGAACACTCTAAACATTTTGTTTAACTGAATCACATTTTTAATTTGAGCCAATAATCTGTGAGTCTCGCGCCAACCCCCGCGAGCGTTTGGCGCCATTTTATGGTGAATTCATTTAAAATGGCGAAGGAAATCAATGTGCATGACCATAGTCTGTTTCCGCATGTTGCCGGAGACAATGAAATGAATGTTACAACTTAGAGACTCGTGAAATTATTGTGGATAGAGTAAAGAAGGTTTAGATAAGACCGCTATGTCTGTCATCATCATGACCACAAAAATATGTTTATGTATGTAACAGTTTATAACAATACATTGTTTCTACAATACTTAAAAAATGTTCTTGTTGAATGATTCCTAAAAGGTACACTGTTGTACCCTTGTAAATCTTAACTTTTTGCTGAACTTTATTATGTGCTACCTACTGTTTTCATAGATCTTAACACCAAGTATCAACTACAGCAGTATTTCTTATCATTTACTGGGCATCTGTATAATTTCGTCTGCTACATAAAATTGCTAAATACAAAATGAGGCTTTTGGAAAATAAAACTTTCCTACCTTGGTGTTCAAAATTTATTAAGGAGTAAAAATATATACCTACATTTAAAATTACATAAAGGTGTAGAAAATAGATACCTTCTTTCTATACAGCCAAAGGTATGTTCTATAAAAGTTATGTTCCACCCTCTATGTTACATTGTTTGCATATAATGATCTTTGATTTGTTTCTATTCCGCTTCAAGGAATCCAATAATGCACCCTCTATTCTATTGTGAGATCTATGTTCAAACAATTTGTACCGTTTTCACGCTTATGATTTGCTGATGTCTTCTTCAAGATTAGCTCAGCACTAGCATTAGGTGATCTTAATTGTACAAAAAGTACCTTACTAATGATAATGTTTGTACAGTTATTATGGACTTTTACTTTCTTTGTAGTAAGGCAGTTTGTATATAAAAATATCAGGGTTAGCTTTTCATTCAGTATGACAGAATGGCAACAAAAGGGAGACTAGAGGGTATATTGGTTGTATCTAGGCCGGTAGTTTATATAAAACTGGAAAAGGATGATGATGATAAAATGATACTTTTCACAACATAGCATGGTGAGCAATGATCGTAAGTTGACAATAAGCTCTTGTTGCTCTTGAGAACAGATTCGTAAAATTATTAGTTTAAAACCATTTATTAACATATCTGACTAGATATTACACAATATTAAAAAATCATCGGGACTATAAGTCTTTTATTAAACTACTAAGGTAGCAACGTTTCGACACCTTTGCAGGTATCATGGTCACGGGCAGTCTGCCCGCGTCGAAACGTCGGGACCTAAAATCAAAATAAACCGCAACAAAATCCGTAAAAAAGTAGTTTTATTTCAATGTAACATTCGCGTAAATCTAAGAAAAATACTAAGGTAGCAAACAAGCAAGTGGCCCGTCAGATGGCAAGCGGTTACCTTAGAGTGCATGCAAAATGGAGGTATCATTCGCGATTTACTGACTCTGTTGAACTGTTGAACAAATAAATGCTCTTGTATCTTGTATCTGTCCTTGGTTTAGGTCTTAGCTTACATGCATTAAGTAACATAGCACACTTTGGTTCCACTCTTCTGGTAGCTAGAGGTACTTATGTGTCAAGCAGCTCATGGAGCGGGTCTGGCCCCGTCTCTTTGGACCTATGTTGTGTGTTTTCTGGATTTCTATATGCGTTATTTTCTTGTATCGTTCTTTAAATACCCCCTTTTTAAGTAGTCGGGTGATAATTCTTATTTCGACACTCAGGATCATGCAATCAGGCGGGCTGAACCGCTGGACAAAGCTATGCTTCTTTTAGACTATGCCAGTTATGTACACTTCAACTTACACTACAGTCAGTTGCACATAATTAACTGGTACACATGAACTTAAATCTTTTTTTCTCTTGTTAAAACATAGTACCTATGTACCTATCGTGCCTAAAAAAAAATATTTTTCGTATCCTAAAACGACATGGTTGCTTGAAACGAAAACAAAAACTGTTGTTAACATGATTGTTAAATCAAGTTATTGTTTTAAGCGAGCTATCATTACGACGATGTTATTTTGCAACAGAATGCCCGCTGTTGATCTTGAATGCTCAATGCTCGCCTGTTAGAGACAATGCTCGTGTTTCACGCTCTGAATCAATCATATTGTGCTTATTCTTTTGCGTCCTTACTATTGTTTGAAGTTCGTTAAGTACTTGCATGTTTTAGAAAATAAGTTGAGATTTTTTAATATTTCTTCACAGAATGGTTGGATTGATGATGGACTGGTATGATGGACTTACGTTAAATACAGGAAAACCTACTGTCTGCCTTCTTGTGGGTTCGAGTCCCTGAGTAATTAATAGAATAATTTTTTCTAGGTCACATATCTAAATGTTCATCCTTTGTCTGGGTGTTCTTGTCTAAGGACTTGGACGTTTTATCAAACTGAGATGAGCACAGGGTCTAGGCGCCTTGTAAAATATTTTCTTCCTAAGAACTGTATTAGGTTTACACACCGATAATTGGGTGTCAGTGTAATGTGTATTTTGCTTACATTCATCTCTATTACTCGTCATCTCATTTAACCCTTTCATTCTCATTTCGTCAAACAGACTATCCACCCTTGGTACGATTTCTTTCAAGACTGATTAATATATAAGTAGCTGCAACTGGAACTGGAAGGAACTGCCTCGTTGGCCTAGTGGTACTAAGCGCGACTGCTACGCTGGAGGTCTTGGGTTCAATTCCCATGTCGACCAAGGCGTTATTGGGTTTTTCTATGCAATTCTTAGTAGCAGGTCGGAGTTTGGATTTGTGCCCTGTTAGTGGCAATAGGCTCGCTCGCTAGGCGGCGAACTGTGGATTTACATTCGTACACCTCTGCTTAACCCTTCGGGGATACAGGCGTGAAGGTATTTTATGTTTATCTAGCTTAAGTTCATACACAAAACTGAGCCGCTCGGGAATCGAACCCGCAGATAAGAAAACAGCTGTTCAATGAAAGATCTTTCAAAATCAAATTCACTATGCGTATACATATGTGTAGATTTTATGTTAAAGTTTATTAAGGAAAGATACTGGAAACTTCTTTTCTCTTATTTATCTATTAATTGGTTTAATATAACTTAATTATATAAATAATTACAAAAAAAAACCTAATTAATCCAATAAGTTAATGTTACACCTCTCAAAGCGATCGGCAAAATTAAGGAAGCTTTATGAACTTCCAGATGGAAGAAAAGCAACAATTACCTAAGGAAGCCAGGAATGTAGGAAACATTAAAGTATGTAAGTCAGTAGGGAATTAGCCAGTTATCTTCCTACAACGATAACATCAGTCCAGAAGCGTGACGTATTGCAGTAATAGTAAAAGTATTACGCAACTCATGTGACAATGGTGTTTCCCCATATCATTGTGCCGAGCCACGCTACGGAACGCCCTGTATATAGATGTATGCGGAATTGGAAGACGGCAGTTAAAGTGAAGAAGCTGGTGAGATGGGTCTTCAAGTAGTTTCCAGTGTGGTGCTCGTGGCTTGCCTGGTGCTGGTGGCAGCGGAGTACAGGAATGATGGGTAAGAGAGCAGAATTTGGTGGATTTGATTAATTTAGTGCTAATTATATAATAATTCATTGCACATAATTGTCAAAAGGACTTACAATTGAAAAATAAATAAAACAAATAGCTATACTTTTTTTTTTATTCAATTTATTAAAATTTTTGGGACCTACTCAAAGGTATACCCTAAAGATAGTAAAAAGAATATACAACCAATAAACAATTGCCGCAGGTGTTTATTAAAAAACATAAAAAAAAACACTGTCTTCTATCTAACGTCTCAAAATCATCCAACTAAAGTAGCGAATGTGGTGGGAATCCAAAATGGTTGATATAAAAATTCAAAAGAAGTTGATAACATCATAACCATTCTTAGCTTTGATTTCAGAGGCTTCATGCCCAGTTTCCAGAGGACTGAGGACCAGCTGGCCGAGCCTTCAGCTAGAGTCGACAAGAGTAGGGACGAGAGGGACAGCCAAGCTGACAGGACCCAGAGGTTCGGGATCTCCACTTATGGCAGCACTGGGGTGAGTGTCATAATAGCTGGTTAGGTTCATAATAGGTAGTCAGTAGGTTGTCATAGTAGGGGTTAGTTATCATCATAGATGGAAGAAGGTACTTAGCTAGCCTCTTTGGATGATGAGCCTCGCATTTAGTGAGCTACCCTCGAGCTGATTAATATAGCCACTGCCTCCACAGATTCTGAGTCAGCCAATCTTAGAAAGGAAAAATAAATGATGATTAGACTATGGTCATATACAGTCTTCGTCTTTGAGACTACTACGGGTGAATATCTTCTTAAGTGCAAATGAAACGCTAAAAGAAATAATTCTACTGGAGCTGTAGCTAAATCATCTGTGGCTAACTTTTCTACAAGTTTTAGAAAAAAACACGAGTTACAAGAAGTAACATCACATCAACAGAAGTATTATAACATCCCAAAAGCGCTTGAAATATTCGAAGTCCATCATGAAATCTTCAAACAGCACTCAGAAATGTATTTTTCTGTTCCAGAGCGGTGGTTACGGCGGCACAGCTCCAGGCTTGTATGGGCCAGTGAAGATAGACCTTGGAGGTGTTCTGATAGGGTCCATACTGGGCTTTGGAGCGGTCATCATCCTGCCTAAGATAATACACGCTTTGTCGTATAGCTATGGCGGAGGATATGGCCGAAGTGAGTACCTGCATTTGACGTTTTGATTCAAAAATTGTATTTAGTATTTTTAATTGCTACTTGGAAGTTTAGAAGACCCTTAAAAGCCTTGTGTGGTTTTAGATCTCCATTTTTTTAACAAGATTTTATGATTTCTTTTTATTGCATATCTGACGTTTAACATTGTATTTTTCAAACACCAGATTATGTTCCTTCAGATTGAATTAATTATTCACGCAGATACCTAGTATTATAAAGTCGTGATGCAAATCACACAATAGAATCATATTACCAGACACTCAAAAAACAAAAATTGACTGTCTTAAATTCCGAATAGCTAGTGACTAATGAAAACATTGAAAACCCTTTTCCTCAGGTTTGGACACGGACTTCAGCCAAGTATCCGACATGTTCGGCAAGATCGACGAGATCCTGAGCCGATACAACGTTGACTCCACAGCCTGCATGCAGCGGCTGAGCTGTTCTTACGTCCAACTGGCTAATGAGAACATGATCAGTGGGAATGGAACTGATTTTGATGCGCTACTGTCTTCTTTATCCAAGTAAGAATTAAGACTCAAGTCTTTCAGACATTTTTCTGCTGTTCAATGTGTTTTTATTGAAGTCGAGAAGTAAAGGAAGTTAATTTTAAATCGAAGTGTGCATCTTAGCTAAACTTTTCACCTAGGTCAAGTAATTTGAAGAAGTAAATTGCGTGTGTCAGCCGATTTAAGTTAACCTACTATGTAGTACGTACTGATAGAATAGGTATTACTGATCAAAGTACTCGTTGTATGAAGTTCAGTTCTGTCTAAGAAATATCACAGACAGTTTTACAGCAGGAAATTATGATCAAAAAGACGAAAAAGTATGTGGAACCCCCTCGTCGCCAAAAAATATAAATCCTCAATCATTTTTAGTCCTTTCTGATTTATTCTATTCTTATCTTATCTTTATTCCAATTCCCAGCAATTCTCTAGTAAGCCGTATGCTAGAAGGCACGGCTGTATTCGAAGCAGTTTCTGCGGGCCGCTCCCTGGAATCCGACTGCCACGCCCTCTACCCGAAATGCAAGCTCGACAAGAAAACAGTCGTCAAGATCCTCACACAACTTGTACCGTCGTAGATAAAAGGAATTATAGTGAAATTTTAATAAAAAAGCTTTTTTAAATGTATGTATGGTTTTTTCTTTTAATGTTCAATTGTCCCTTCTCATGTAGGTAATAAGGTTTTTACTGAATATGAAATTGCAGAGCAAACTGAACCTTGTGTGTAAGCACTACAGTTGTTTTTCTTAAAACACAAGGCGTATACAAATGATCTGAAATGAAATGAATCTGAGTACGGTAGTATGTCTTGTGTCTCAGTAAATGTGTATGTAAGATGTTCGGCGGCTAAAGTTTATTGATAAACATATTTTCATTATGTTTAGGGGTCTAATAAGGCGAAGAGGAAAAAAATAAAACCCATAAGTACAAATTTAACAATTTTATTAAAGTCAACACCAAAACCTATCTACATCTCTGATATGCTCGGCAACGCAATCCTGAACTAATTCCTTACCGCACCTTCACATAATATTGTATCCCCCACATTATTCGTGTACTTCTAATTATTAACATAATTTTATTACCTAAGAGTTTTAGTATAAAACTTATGCTTTTTGAGCATTATTTTCTATCGAGCTTGTTGTTTTGATAATTGTATACAGTGACTTTTGGATAGTTTTACAGCAGTGTTATTCTATACAAAACTATAACCCGAAACCACACACTTAATTTCGAGTGTTAACAACATTATTTGTATAGAATAACACTACTGGTATTTACATGTTTGGTTGTCAAAGTAACATTTTTCCACACATTTTTAACCCTTGGGATTACTCTAGAATCGATTTAGGAATGGTGTGCTATCTTACCTAAAAAGGGTAAAAACACATTCCGTAAAATCTTAAACGACTTATAAGCACAGTTGGAAGTATCAATCATGAGGAATATCTTAATATAGTAGCATCCCAAGGTTGTACATAGATCAATAATATTTACTCTCATAGTATACAATGTTAAGTAATAACTATTTGAGAGATTGCGAGGTTGAATGTGGTATCATTAAACACAGTTTGTAGCGGACACTGTCAATATTATTTTCGACCCGCAAAAATAGCATTAAATTATTTATTTGTAAGATAAACTATTAATGTTTTTTTGGGAAAGAAGTTTAAGCCGTGAATCCTGCAGGTCTTCCCGTTGAAAAGTTTGACTTCTTAAAACAAAACTGGCTTGCCAAGGATAGTTAAAGATGATTCGTGTTTTTTTTTCGTTACATAATTGTCGATGCAAACTGGCCAATGAGACCACATATTAAAAGTACAATGACCACCAAAACAATTTAAGTCATGCTCACAGGAGTATTCGATACACGTTGCGTGAAGCCTTAAGGCAGTGCTATGAGCAAGTATTGATGGACTACTTTATTTACTGTTAGAAATTACCTTTGTAGACATACGATTCAATGCTGAAGTTTTGAAATATTCACCAAATTCTTTCCTTCACTTTACTGACATATCTTTCAGCTTTAGCTTCACTTTAAGGGGGATTCTGGCTCTTCTTGCAATAAAACTTTATAACAAAAAACCGTTTAATCCATACTTTGTAAAGACTCATCTACAAAGGTAGTTCCATATCAAGTCAGGACTGATTTCGACACATAGCACCCTCACTCCTGTATCAGACAAACAAGCGCCCATCAAAACTTGCCTCAAATAAACCTATTTTTCTATTGTGTACATCTTAATAATAAAGCTAATTTCCACCAACGTTGGTCGTTATAATTCGTAGATAGTAATTTTATTGCATTATGACATTATGCTATTTACTTTAGGTTAAAAAATATTATTGTATTGTGAGGTGGGATGGCAACTCATGATCAATAAAATGTGCCGAAAATCGACTCGACATTAGCTGAATTTGAGCTCTATATCATACCCGATAAAGTTCACTTTTGTAGTAAACGATCACTCATTACTTCATATTTTTATAGACTTAGTAAAAGTTTGGAAATAAATGCCTTTTTCTGTATACATAATTCCATCCAGCGTTGAGAAATAATGAAGATTTTAATAACAACCATGATTTGCCATAGCACCTCAAAAATGCGTCTATTACAATCTTATAATATTACAGCTGGAATAATAAAATAAAATGCACGCTCAAGGCAGTAAGACAAGTAAAATTGTGGTAACTTATAGTAGACGTTTTCAGAAATCATATTTGTTTAAAAAAACATTAAAAATATGGCGACACGCTTTAGCAGTATTTGAATTAACCCGTTGTATGCCGGAAGCGCGGATCCACTCGAGACACAATTGAATTCTATTGTCTTATTTATTGCGGCATACGAGAGGTTAATTATGATAAAATGATATTTCATAATATGTTATAAATTAACATTTAATTAAAACCTGAATGACTTGGGGTCTAAAGGAGTTTAAATAGGCAACTATCAAATAATTGGTTGTTTAAAGTATGCGATTGGCCAACCAAGTAGTTATTACAGTTCGATGATTAACAGTTATTAAAATATCCGTAAACGTATCGCCTTAAATAAAACTGTTCTTAAATGTTTAAACTTTAAGTTTGTTCGACTTTTTTGAATATTATAATAAATGTTTGTCTTAGTGCTCAAAAGTATAATAACAGTTATCAGTTATAATATGGACTCCGGTTTATTGTAAATGAGTTCCAGTGTTAACTAGAAAGGTGATTTTTCTAATAGCGACAACAATGTTTTCATACATTTGAGCGGATTTCTCCCATAGTTATTGCTTGTAGAAATATCACTCGGTTACAAAGTCTAGTTACTGATAAAGAGAAGGTGGCAATAGGCTCGCCCCCTATTACATGGGACCTAAACATATCGTCGAACTGTGGGTGTACATTGGTACACCTCTGCCTACCCCTTAGGGGATACAGGCGTGATGATATGGAAGGTTTAATTTAGTAACCTTTAGATAATGTTGGTAGCATACATTAGGGCTTACTAATCGCGTTTCAAAATACAGGCAAGACCACTTAATCAGCTGATATTTTGAAAATGATTAAATATTATTCGTTTTATGTCGAGCACTAAGGCAGTTGTAAGGTCTTCAAGTACTGTCTAATAAATTGTTAAATAATATGTAATTAAATGCAAAACTTACAATCATATATTGTTCGGTGCCACGTCTATATTTAAAATATCAAATATATACATTTTCATCATTAAATATTAAATCTTTGACATCATTCAGTGATGCATTATTGGCGGGGAAATATATGTTTAAGGTTTTTCAAAATAATAATAAGGTAATTTGGCGCTGTTGCAATATGATAACCTTTTATATTTCATAACTAATTAAAATATAATGCAGTTTCAAATAACAAGCTATGTATAATTTGGGCTATTGTGACTGTAAGTTATTTTAATTATTCTATAATAGACTTATCGAGAGTTTACACTAAATTGCTAGTGTTAGCGGAAAGGCCCCTAAACGCGTATATTTACCCGCTTTTCAAGTTAACATTTGTCACAAAACTTTGACAAACTCAACCACGTACTTACTGCAAAGTACTACAAGTACTTTATCTAGTAAATACAGCCGTTCCAAAAAACATGAACCAACAAGAAAGCCGGTAAATATCCGCGTAACTTACAGAAATATTCACAACAGCGCGTGAAAACAAAGTTTACAACTAAGACTTACAAGTAGAATGTACAAGTAGGTCGCACAGTCCAACAGACGCGCACGGCGTCGGAAAGATGGCAACAACGTTGACTGCGCGACAAAAAAATAAACGAAAACCTTCGGTACTTCATCACACATCAGTAGACAGCAAGTGCAAAAATCGACCTTAAGACATTAGCAACAAAGGTGTTTTTATTTAACACCAAGTTTCTAAAAGACTGAACGACATAAAAACTCATTTTATCATCTGTCAATTTAGAAGTAAATGGCTGTGATTGGTTGGTAGTCTTTTGGTTAACCAATCACAATCGTTTTGATAACAGATTAGTTTGACAGCCTATCAGAAATTAGTAGTTTTTTTTTATCTACTGATGTGTGTTTCATTATATACTTATTTCCTCAAAAATACACTTCATATTGTCTTGGAGAATACCTAGGATATCACTCGTCGCTCCTCCAGATCGAGACTATAAAGCCAGTGAATCGCATACTAATAAAAATAGTAAAAATCTATACTAAATTGCATTTTTAATAAGTGTTTCGGCGTAGCAGTGACTAGTATGATTCGATTTGAACAAAATCTAAAGGTGCTGTTAGACTTGAGCGTTCACTTGTAACAGAGACAGAACACCGAGCACTCGCCGTTTTTTTTTTGTTTGTTCTGAGTAAGGAACAGAGCCAAACATTATCATGGCGCGATGTCTTTAAAAAAAAAATATCTTTACAGTGAGGCAACGATGACAAAATAGCACGGCTCGGCAAAAAGTTCGAAATACGGTCGTTTCCCAAGAATGATTAAACAATTCCGTGTATTCAGTGAGATAATGTAACATTCACAAGAATTCTCATCACTATTGAATGGTCAAGTCTATCAGCACCTTAGTATCATCCAAATAGTTTCAATAACTACACGACAAGTATACAGATTTCGCACTGCTCGTTATTGCTTTTGATTTTCAATTTATTGACCAAATATTATTGATACATTTGAGTAAAAATATCTTAATTTAATAATTGTAGCACGTATATCTTACGCCATAGAGTTGATTATCGCTTATAATTGTTGACAACAATTTAGGACTGTGTATAAGGCAAGTAAGTCCCTGCGATGCAACTGTATGGTTTTAGAACATTACAACTATGGAACTAGACTTGCAATTTGAATTATAGATGCTCCACGCACGAGAGCTAGAAACTCATTGAGAAAGTGATGGAGCTATTTAAATGTATAGTTCCATCCCTTTCTGTCATTGGATCAATCAAGTTATAATACATTATCATGTTTCAAGTACAACGCTTCTCCTCGCTAGTGAAACGCTTCTCATTGGTCTAAAATAAATTGCCCTTAAAATGAAAATTCATTCAAGAAATTCAATTAAGTTCAACACTATTTTGAATTAAACACTTTTATCACGGGTATTTTTCATATGTCCCAACGTAAAATCGCTTTAATGGCTCGAAAATATATATATATATATATATATATATTTCTACTTTTAGAGTAAAGAATTTCCACTGTTGTTGTGGAGCACCTTTCAAATTGCATATCTAGCCCACAGTTTGTATAGTAGGAACACCTCAACTGCAAGTCTTACCAGAGGAGCGTGCGGAGGCGGGCGGTGCTGCGATCACTGGCAGAGCATGTTGAAGAACGAGTTCGCGTACGCCATGGGCTTCACGTCTGGATGTGGCTGGAAATAATAACAGCACTTTAAATATCACGAACATACACTGTGTTTCATCCAACCACTTTTATAGTTCGTTCGAGTCTGTGCATAACGAGATTAATAATATAATATCATTGAACTTATTCAGGCAACACGGTATCTGGAAACAGTATGACAAATTTTATAAATATCTACGTTTTACAGACGCACTGTAGGAACATAATTGGCGCTAAAGAGTAGTCACCAAATATGTAAAAATACTTAAACACAAAAAAGCCCTCAAATTCAACAAAGCTTTCCAACAGAGACTCGTAAATATGCACATTTTATGACTAAAATTAAATCATTGCATTTTTTGCGCTGTCAACGTTTCTACAACTTGAAATAATAAAAAGTGAACTTACCACAGCTTCATAAGTTGTAAAGTTAGGTTTCAAGTCTTTGCCGTTCATTGTGATGAAAGCACCGAGGTTGCCCATTGTATCACTGTAATGTACAAAATCACATGTTAAAATATGCCAATGAATTATTGATAAACTGAAAATACGAAAAAATATTTTTAATGGAAAATTTTAAAGACGTTCTTGCTGCGTTAAGTTTACCGCCTGCCTGTAAGAGGATAGGCTTAATAAAAATTGATGAACAACCTCCGAAAACTCTTATCAATCGATTTTCTAAGTTAAATGGGTACATAAAAAGTACATTTTTAATTTATGTACAGCTTTGTTCCTGTCTCATCCGAATAATATATTGTGTATAATATAAAATTATAAAGCGAAGGTAGTAATTAGGCTCCATATTCATTTTTTCAGTGACCTCATGTTAAACTATTATTTATTATCCTCGAAAATTTCAGTCGACTGTTATTTTGTAAGATTAGCGCGTTCACATTTAGCATATAGACGTTGTTTCATTCTCGGGCAGTATCGCCCATTGAAAATTATTTTCCGCATTATTTTTAAATATTCCCAGTAAAATGGGATGTGGAGGTCAGATAGGCAGTCGCTTCATGTAAAATACGGTATTCAGCGAATCAGGTCAGACTGGTAGCTGACCCCAACATAATAGGGAAAAGGCTCGGGAATGATGATGAATCTTAAATATTACTAAAAACCTAGAATAACTGACCAGTAATTAGGCGCCGAGAAGACAGTGATACACTTCCCGTCGTGAGCGACCTCGTAGCCGTCGTTCTTGACCTCGTGGCTGCGGATGACGTAGTCGAGCCCGTTGCGCGCCAGGAACGTGCTGGTCACGTCCGGCCCGAACTGGCAGCCCACGCCGCGCTTGGACGGCGCGCGCCCCAGCATCGGCTGCGGGTCCGACCACAGCAGCTCGCACATTATACCTGACCAATACAATGTTCATTTGTAGGCGGCTTGACGGACAAACTATTATAAATCTTACAGTCTAAACCCACCACGGTTGTGCCACCCACAGTCCTACCTTTTAGGGAAAAGGTAGGACTGTGGGTGGCACAACCATGTACATTACTATTTTTACCTGAATCCAAAATTAAGATAATTATTTGTATAGTCAGCTTAAGGAACAAACTATTATAAATCTTACAAAAAATCTACTAGGCAGGACTGTGGGTGGCACAGCCCAGCAATGCCTTAGTGCTTGTTCACGTTGACTCGCGGGCGCGGTAGCGGGCGCGGTCACGAAATATCAAACATATGGCGTAATATCAAAGTGTTCACGTACGAAACGCACTAGCGGGCGAAGTAGCGGGCAAGCTAGTGACTAGCGCGCGCGCGCCGCTCGCGGCAATATCAAAAGCGTGAGATGTTTGTGTGTGTTCACGTCGAACTAGCGGCGGAGCGCGCGATTTACTCGCGACGTCAAGTAAGTTCAACCAGTATGAACTTGTCACTAGGAACGTTTGCGCTTCTTCCTCATGTATTTTAATACAGAAGAGTTTACAAGTGCTGTTCAGGCTAGAACTCCGATTTGGCAAAGCAAACACAGTCATCATATGAACAGATATATTCTCAATAAGTTATGGAATGAAATTGGGGAATTGTTTCCTGATATGGAGGGTGAGTAAATGAAATTTTGTGGGTATTTTTTTAGGTATGAATTTTCGGTTAAAAATAAAAGATCGTCGTCCATGTTTACAATCTCTGACAACACGTCACCCCCGCGCAAACGCCTGGCGGCCAATGTGAACACGAATCCGCCACGTCTCCGCGACCGCGCCCGCTACCGCGCCCGCGCGTTCCAACGTGAACAAACACTTAAACAAAATCTAGAGAGGCCGGATAGCGAACAGAAAGGAAAAAGGTGTATGATTGTATATCGTGCCCCTTCTTCTGTCACACTATTGCACTCTATAAGGCGGTATTCAAATAAATGGGGCATTTGCTTATACAGCTGTTCCAAGAGAGATAAAGAGGACGGCCAACTGTGACGTGTATTATGACGTCACAAGTACTCACCGTCCTCAGGCGGCTGCTTATTCCTGTCCACCTTCCTGATGTCATCGAGGGTGACGTCATCCTTGGAGAACAGGCCTCCGTGCATGACCATGACCCTGCTATTGATGCAGTGAGCTAACGGCAACCAGTTGTAAACCTCGGTGAAGAGATCCGCCATCTGTGACGTGTACTTTGACGTCACTTCACCCCGGAAGCCGTACATGCGGTTCATGTCGAGGGTTTCGTGGTTGCCTGGAATATTTACAATTTGATTAATGTGAAGACTTCAAGAAATATAAGTTCTATAAGAATATTTAACAGTTTTGGTTAAGATAACATTTTCGAGTTTAAAAAAAAAAAACGAGTTTTTTGTTTTACTAGTCAAGGTATATGTTATACGTCGTGAATACTCGAAAATACACCTAATTTTAAACCAAATCTAAGTTGTTTGAAAATTATATGTATTTGTTTTCATTATGTTCCTACATTCCCGTCTGTTTACTTGAACCAAGTACATTAGCAGCTTTAGATACTCTTATTCCCAGATAAATATAAAATTTTGTACAAGAAGTGACAAGAAGGAAATAGCAAGCAAAATACTTTAATAAAACTCACCTCTAGACATATAGAAATGATCCGGGAACAGCAACTTGAAACTGAACAGCGTAAAGATGCATTCAACACTAAAAGATCCCCGGTCCACAAAGTCTCCGTTGAACAGGTAAGGGTTGGTCTCCGAAGGCAGGCCGTTCAGCTTGAAGATGTTCATCAGGTCATAGTACTGGCCGTGGATGTCTCCGCAGACTGTGAACTTATTCTCATCTGGTACTTTGATGTCAACGAGGGATGGCTGTTTCTGGAGATAGGCTTTCACGTCGATTAGAATCTGTGGAAGGAATGCTTTGGTAAGATGGATCGAGTCTTAAAGTTTCATGTACCAGAACTTTATTTGAATGAAGTTTTTTTTTGGTTGCTAGGTTGGATTTGGTTCAGTTTTTGGGGGGTATTTTAAAACCAGACTTGTATATTTAGGCTGACGAAGATGAAGTGTAACGTAGAAGACGACCGCAGAATTTTATATAATTATGTTTACAATAAAAATTTATACCAAATATTAGGTCAGCTTTTTATAGTCCTAACTTACGCCAGACACTTGAAACTCAAACACATTTGATTATTCACTGTATACCATCTATTGAGGGTTTCGTGGCTATGTGTCAGCCGTACTGATTGACCGATAATACAGGTTAAGCCGCGCTCGCCGCGGTTGGTCAATGGATGGGTGACCATTTTATAACATACTGAGACCCCTCCGTGTTTCTGAAAGTTCGTTAAACAGTAGGTCCCAGCAGTCATACAAAGATCTTTGGCAGTCGTTAAGTCAATTCTGACAACCAGTCTTACCATGGGATACTGTGTTTCCCAGTAAAATGGGTTGTGGAGGTCAGATAGGCAGTCGCTCCATGTAAAATACGGTAGGGAAAAGGCTCGAGAATGATGACTTAATACTATATATTGCATGTATGTATCTGCCTCATTAAAGACCACAAATATAGGTGACTGTAGTGTAAAATAAGTATTTAATTTGAACAGTAACTGCCAATTAAAGACAACAAATAATTTCACGAATAGAAGATGCTGTATCCACACGCGATTGTAAAAAGTAAATTATTTTCTTCTAATTGCATCTTGAATTCTTGATTGAATAAAAACACCTACCAAAAAATGCACTATTGCGAATTTTACGACCGTCGTCATATCAATAAATTGCATACATGTTGTATGCAATTTATTGATATAATTAACTTAAGTTTGATTTTGTTCAGTAATTTTATGTAAATCGAAGAGCTGTGTTAATTTGGCTTTTCAACAAAATATTATCTGAACTATTCAATGTATTATAATAATAATATTCCGGGACATCTCACACACGGTTGTCTGATCCCAAGCTAAGCAGAGCTTGTGTTATGGTAACCAGACAACTGATAAACATACTTATATATTTCTAAATACATATGTATCCAACAACTACTGGGAATTAATTCCAATGTAAAGATTTATATGTACCTTGTAAGCATATTTCTTATGTAATTTTTTCTGCTGCTTATAAAACTCCATTAATTCGGTGACAAACTTGAGCGTAACCTTTCCATCTTCGAGAGCTGGACCCTCGTATTCATCTTCAATGGCTGCAAGACATAAATACATAATCAATTATTAATTAATATATTGATATTTTTTCAGCAACCAGTCTTACTCTGGGATACTGTCCTTTTTAGTAAAATCAGTTGTGGATGTTAGATAGGCGCTCAATATAAAATACGGTATTCTGCTGAATCCGGTAAGACTGGAAGCCGACCTCAACATAGTTGAGAAAGGCTAGGGAGATGATGATAGTGATATTTTTTTGTATCATTAAATGTACAGGGTTCCCCATATAGGATGACTCTTGTCTGTCTGTTACAATCAATTTGCTTTTAAACTACTGGACCGATGGAGTTAAAATTTTGTACTCATAAGAATGTAAATTGATGAACCAAAGAGAGATACGTAACATAAAGTAATTAATTATTAATTACCTTTTTTCAATTTATCACACTTACATTTAGGGATTATGTTTAGTGGTTCATATATTTCGTTAAAGTCTTATTGGCAACAACTAATAATAACCAAGAAATTGATGATATATTCATGTAACAAATGTATTTATCAAGTTATTTTAAGAATAGTTACCATACTATATTTCCATTTAATTATATATATTTTTATCCAAAATTTAACAACAATGCAATATCTAAGGGCAAGTGTAGAAAAAGGTACACCTAAAAAATTTACTTGTACAGCACACTTACTTTGTAAAAGAGACTAAGCACGCGAGCAACATGTATGTGTATTTACACTGTGAGTTCACCATGCTATTAATATTATAACTGAAAGTTCTGATTCATAGGATTAAATTAAACTTGTATATGTTATGTTAAGTTTTGTTTAGATGTATGAATGTTTGGTTTACCATGTAAACGATATCAATCTATACTAATAGTATAAAGCTATAGTTTTTGTTTTAAAGCGCTAATGGATATACGGATAGGTCTCAGAAAACTGGGTATTAAATAATCTTTCTTTATGTTAATGGCCTTGGTATAAAAGGAAGTAAAGTGGAGCCACAGAAAACAGGGTGCTATATTGTTTTTTTGGTGGAAAGTTGCTCAGGTTTAGAGTTGAAAATATATTAGGTGATAGCTTTGCTCAGCAGCAGCAACTAAAACTTAACGAAAAGTATCACTTATTTACATAAGACGGAATATATATTTTTTTAACTAATTTGGCCATTAATTAATTGATGTAATTATTAATTAATTCTTTGAAAGATTTCACTTATCTGCATAAGACAGAATAGTTTCATTCAAATTTTTAATTTGACCATTGATCATTTGACATTATTAATTTATTCTTCCGTATTTTGCCTGCTACGCTAGAGGTTTTGGGTTCGATTCCCGAGTCGACCAGGGTGTTGTTGGGTTTTTCTATGAAATTCTCAGTAGCAGGTCGGAGTTTGGATTTGTGCCCGGTTAGTGGCAATAGGCTCGCCCCCTATTACATGGGACCTAAACATATCGGCGAACTGTGGGTGTACATTGGTACGACTCTGCCTACCCCTTCGGGGATACAGGCGTGATGATTTGTTATGTATTTTGCTAAGTAAATATCTTGAATCGATATAAAATCTACATAACAGTTGCAAGCTGCACAAACAAGGTCATATGCATGCAACATAAAGTAGTAAATGACCCATCTGTGTTAATAACTAGCAATTTGGTGAAGAGTAATTTTAGATTATGGATAAGCACTGTTCAAATAAGTAACTATCAACAACTTTGCTTGTGTATTATGACTACTAATCTACTAATTTATTTTATCTATATTTCTACTCATATACCTACTAAATAGAATAGAACTGGAAACTAAATAGAACTAGGCAGAATAAACTGTAACAGATCCATTTGTGATAAAATTTTGTTATTGGTAAGAGTCAAGAAGGACACAGGCAACTTTTTGCCATGATGACAAACATCAAGAAGGGCTTTACTAGGTGTGACTTGCGTGTGACACGTTACTAGTATTTGGCTTGTAAAGTCAAGGTCACAGTTTCATGAAACCACAACAAAACAAATACAGAAACGGGAATCATCAGTATCATCAACACAGTAATCATCAACAATACATTACAGACCATTTACTTTTCTTCTTTTAAATACAAGTTTTTATGATCAATGGTAGCATAGCAGGTAATAAAGAAGGGTAGAAATAATGAATTGCACTGACCCCAAATTAAACTTACCTTTTTATGATATACATTATGCTGTAAATAAATAGGATAATAAATACTTACTCATAGCATCCAAATTGATAGAATCAGCAATGTTGACCTCCTTCTTATCAACAGAGATAGCTTTTTCAAAGGCAATTTTCTTAACTATTTTATTGCATTCATTATACTTCATTTTAGCATCCTGGTCATTTGGCCTAACTTTGGTTACCTGGAAGTTTTAAGATGAAAAAATGTTAAATACTAAGTTAGATCAAAATAATTTGTAGTTTGTCAAAAGCAGAAGTTTACCATAGGTATATTGTTTTGAATCATATAAAATTATATACTACTTATTTTTATGAAGCACACAATAATTGAGTATTAATGAAATACTATTTTTTTTGTAACAAATATTCAGAATGCATTATAAATAATACTTTAAGGTATATCCAATTCAGTAGTCAAACAAAAGCCCGCGTTCTCTCTCTCCTACTTTTGCAGTATCCAACAGAGTCCACAATGATCAAAACTTTGTAAAACCTACCTTCTAAGTACACTCATAGAAGCAATAAATATATTGAGAATAGAGTATCGTGAACCAATTTTACTCTACATCAATGTGTAATGTATAATAATAAGTAACAAAACAGGACAACAAAAAATATGTTTGCAAAAAAAAATAACAAACTTGTATTTTGCATTGAGTTGCAAAGACAAGTGTCATGTTAAATTCTGTGTTCATTTGGTTATATTTAGATGATTTGCTAGATATTTTGTATGTGAAATATAGCAAACGATAGTAAGATACTAGGCACTAACTTAAGTCTAAATTTAATTAGTAGACAATACTTAATTGGTATTATATCTAATTCCTTAGGCAGTCATTTCGAAAAGAGGAAATATAATACTCTAATTTGTACCTATAGTACTAGTATCTTTGCTGTACTCAATTGATTAGTAAACATTTAAAAAAGTGTTAGTACTGCTATACAAAGAGAAAATAGCACAGTCATGATCAGCTGCTGTCCCAATGTTATGCTATGACTCTCGATACTTACATATTCAAAATCCTTAAGCGCTAGTTTGTACTTTCCTAGGGACATGTAAGCGGCAGCCCTTCTGTAGTAAGCCTTAGTATATGACCTATCCAGTTCTATCGACTTAGACGCGTCGCTTAAGGCATAACCGAAGTTCTCCAGCCTCATGTTAGCTATACTCCTATTCGCAAAGTACACCGCATTCTTCGGATTCTTCTCTATTGCTTTTGAGTACAACTCAATCGCATTATTGTAACTTTGTTCTGAAATTTGAGGTTATGTCAGTCAAATTTTGTTCTATTCCTGTCACAATCAATATGTTATAAATACCACTTATCATCAAACTTTTTGTGGCGATCAATAACGTTATTGTTTCTTAAAAACATATTATCATTACTTACTTTTAAAATACTCGTTTGCTTCATTTTTCAATTTATCCGCTGCCTCTATGTCCTCTTTGGAGATGGGCCCGGTAATTTCCTCGTTATTTGCCATAGTTCAGCGTTATAATATTGATATACTTAAAGCGTTAAAAATTGTGAAATAATGACTTAATCATAAGAAATGTGATTTTCTCACATACATTTACATGTTATCCGCAATTCATGAAAAATTAATTGACGGATTAATGAATGAAACCTTGAATGAATTTCTTTTTTTAGTGATGTGCTGACTTCTGCTACAATGTCTTTTGAGCTAGCTGTCAGTATTTTTCTATTATAAAATTTCATTTTTGAACATTGTTTAATGTTCTTTTACGTTAATTCTTATTGTTTCCACTCAAGATGTTATGTTATTACATCCTAAAAATATTATGTGAGATAGAATAATATTTTACAACTTTAAAATTGCAATATGTTCATTGATAATAATTATTTGCTTAATCGCTAGGCTAACCAAAAATAAGGGATTTTTTTTGCAAGCACCAAGGTTTGCTATGTACTTTCATAGTCACGAATCTTTCAATTAGGTTGGTAGTTTCAATAAGTCACTCATAAAATATATAGGTCTTTTATAACACGTTAGATGGCGCTGCGCTAGATAAGCTATCATTTTCTAGGTTATCTGTCTCATATTTACGCGGTTAACGGTTTACTTGTTTTTTGTTTTTCACACTCTTTATTTTGTTCGTTATTAGTTTTTTGTGGTTTAAATGTAAAGAATACAAAATAATGTTCTGCAACTACACAGTGTGCGTCGGCAAAGTAAGAAATTAATCTTTTGGGTAAATCAATAAAGTAAATTACATCGACTTTTGCGTGAATGTAGGTAACGCAAAAGACGTTGTATAGGTACTTAATACTCCATATTTACCTAAGTATAAATCATTAATTTTAGAGTGGACCAGACAAAATAATTCAACGAACGCTGTAAAACTGAAGGTGAAACGAAGGTGCCGTGAAGTTTTTATCAAATCGCATCTTCATCAATCAACAAATGTAGGTACCTATACCTACCTATTTAATTTTATTGCGCAATTCTAATCAACTTTAGATTATTTTCTCTATAACCAAAAATGTCTGAATGAATTTTAGTGATAAATCTAGCTTAGGTGTAACTTTTAAACTATCGCGCTGCATGTTTATATTAATATTATAGAACGGGGATTAGCGCGAACATGCATAAATACCTTTAGGGCTTGACGTTTCGACCGGGATACACCAGAGTCTGCTTGCGACCACGGCCGGTGTAACCGGGTCGAAACGTCAAGCCCTAAAGGTATTTATGCATGTTCGCGCTAATCCCCGTTCTATAATACTAGCTTAGGTGTGCTGCTACAAAGTAAAAGCACCTGTATAGATCAGTAATTTATTAATTTCGACCTTATTGGGCCATTATCGATTGAAACTCGTTGCTCAGTGTCAATTTTTGACTTATCGTTGCCAGGGGTAATACTAATATTATAATGGGTCGTAGCACGGAACAGAAAAAAAACAAGTGGAAAGGCAATACGCCAAAATTTCTATAGGAACCGCTGTCGCCAAACTCACACAAATAATCCGATAATGACATATTGCACTACAACCATTGACTACAACGAAATAATCCGTTTGATTTTTAGTTTTAAATTTTGTCAAAATTAGCCTTCATCACAGAAAATAAATAAACCCTGAGTTTCTAAAATTAAGGTCAAATTTGCATTAGCGACAATACGTATTTACGGTTTACGGTCACACTAAATTCGATTGACGAGTCAGGGGGTCTACTCTCTTTCTCCGAAACGAAACTTCGTTAACGAACGAAATTTAAACGAAATTTCGTCAGTGACCTTACTCTATTTCATTTTCGGCCACACGTAAGAAGTTCGTAACCATCGACAATTTTCGTGAACGATAATATCGTGTGGGTCTTTTTTTAGTAATATATGGCTTACAATTTGAATTAAATTAAATTAATAGAAATTACCTTCATTAAATTAATTTAATTAAAAAAAAGGATCATATAAAAATATAATAAAAAATGTAATATAAAAAAATATAGTATTAATTTCGGCGTGCGCATGTTAATTAATTAAATTAAATTAATTAAATGAAAATAATAAAATAAATAATTATATTAATTATTAAATTAAATTATTTTAATAATTAATTTACTTAATTATTTTTTATAAAAAAAATATATTTAATTAAATCCAATTTAATTTATTGAAATTATTAATTAATTTAATTACAATAAATTATTAATTTATTTAATTAACTTTAATTATTTAATTTATCTTTAATTATATAAATTTTTAATTAATTTAATTTGTTAAAATAATAAAATTTGATTAAATTAAATTAATTAAATAAAAAATAAATTAATTTAAATAAATATAATAAAATATGTAAAATAATTTACTACAATTAAATTAAATTAATAAATATTAAATAAATTAATTCATCATTCATCTATCATCTGTCATATTCAAATATTCGTTCGGAAGATTTCGAATTAGAGTAGGTTTAGAGAATCGTAACGTTAAAAAATGTTCGTTCGTTCGAAATTTCGGAACGAAATGGAACCGTGGTAGGAAAGACGCGAAATTTCGATCGAAACTTCGTTTTTCGTTGAATAAGAGTAGACCCCCAGTTTCGCTACTTGACCATAGATCGGGCTATTCTCGATATCGATATAGATTTTAACAAAAATCGGGTATCTATACCCCATTTTTGTTCAAATCGATAAATAATCTCGTTGGGAGAACATTTATTTATTTATTACACAAACCGCTGTACATTTAAACCATTAATTAAGAGACAAGACAGACAGGTAAATTTAAAATTCAATAAAAGTGCTGGTATGTGTGCATGAATACTGGTGAAGCGTCAATGCCTTTTTTCACAATTAGATATTTTATAAATAATCTATAAAATCAATCATTATATCTAACTAGAATAGATTAAATATTTTTCCCGCACTTAAGTGCGGGAAAAATATCTAATCTACCGAACATTATTTTCCCTTATTTATATAAAAAATAGTAACATAATTGAATTCCTTGACCTGACATATTTTAATCTTAGATAATATTGGTAGGACTTCAGCTGCCACCCTTTCATCATCCTCATGATAATTTCCATCAAAGGAAATCCAGTGCTACGCATCTCACATCCAAAGAATTTCCGTTACATTCACGAGATCATCTTGGCTTAATTATCAGATCTGATAGTAGAATGGTTCTTATTGAACGCAAATGTTTCACTTGTTGTAGAAAATACCAAAATCGCTGTACGTTTTCCTATAAAATTTAAAGAGTTCCCTCGATTTCGCCAAGATTCCTGACTTGGGGACTATGGGACATTTCCAACAAAGGAAAAATATTTCAAATCGGTTGGAAAGCGTTACATTTTTGATCCAACCTTAACAATATTTCATCTTCATTTTTAATTTCCTTTTAAGTCTTTGGTTTTTCGATTGAAATTGTTTATTTTTTAGACCTTGGTTTACATTTCTTTCTCTGCAGAATCTTAGCTGGCCTTCTAATTTTTTAATCCTGGGTGTTGAATAGTCTGAACTACCCGTAGCATCTATACTTTTAACCGCTTCTTTGTCATCAGCGGATTATTATGTAGTCGACTTTTTTAAGCTGTGGCATTAAGGTATAATTATTTAATTATAATTGATGTACAATAAAGAATATTCTATCTATCTATCTATCTAAGTCGCTCTGACTTCCTCTCCGAATTTCTTTGTTTTTTTGAAGAGCCTGCAGTGCCCATATTCTCATTTTGTGGCTAAAAAAAATACATTAATACCTATTTATCAATGAATAGTGGAAAAATAAATTAGTGTGTTTTTGAATCAGTCAACCTACATACAAATGTACGAGTATAACATAAAGGTTTGTTGTTAAATATCATATCAAATATAATAATATTAAAATATTTAATAGAATATTTTGAATACTTTTTTTTATTTTTTTTTATTTAGCCTATAGTGTCCCACTGCTGGGCAAAGGCCACCCCCAATTCCTTCCACATGACTTTATCTTGTGCCACCTCGAACCAACCCTTGCAGTATGACTGTAGATCGTCCTGCCATCTCTTCCTGGGCCGGCCGCGGCGGCGTAGTCCGTTTTCTGGCACCCATTTTGAATACTTACTTAAAGAAATAAAATAAAACGTGATTACTTACTTGTTCTTTAAATATTACAGTCTTTGTCATGTATCCCTAGTTTTTCTTTGTTATGTAATGAATTCTTATATTTAAATAGTTTTGCGTGATAGTTATTGTGATTTTCTGTGAAGACTTTCTTCAAACAGTGTTCAATAAAATCAGCAAAAAATTGTGTAGTTAAAAGAAGATTTATTTTATTTTCAGCCATCGTTCGCCAAAGATAACCCTTTGCCCTGCCCTTAGCCCACTGCAGGGCAAAGGCCTCCCTATCTTTTTTCCAATTCTCCCGGTCTTGAGCTATTGTGTTCCAAAATGCTGAAAAGGAGTCAAGTTCGTCCCGCCATCTCCTTCTGGGCCGGCCACGAGGTATTTTCTGATGTTTTGCGGAGTCCACATTTTAAAAGATCATTGCTTACTTTTAAAATCATACCGGTCAGTTTTGGCAATCCTAATAATAATATTCTTGTTCCATGTTTTAACTGAAACTCGCGGAGTACCTTCTCACTCACTCTACAAACTTGAGCAGTCCTGGAATCCTCCAGGACCATCCGGTTTTATTAACCCATCTCCAAAAATTCACAAATTAACAAATAAGTACTCTCTTTGATTTCCAGGCTTTGTAAACATACTTCACAAACATATATTTTTTAATGATCGCTCCACACTTCCTTCTATATGATTTACAATATCTCTGGCGTATTCTGTAAGAACACATGGATCATACACGTAGTCATGTTCGTTTGTTTCCAACAGCCATTTTTCACATTCTAAAATGCGGCCACTAGATGTACTGTTGTTAAGGATTCTGCAGAATTTCGGCGGACTATAATTTAGAATTTTAATTTATTCTAATTTTAAGCAATTCCCAGTAGCACTTACCTTGAACTCAGCGTGCACAATTAATTATTTGTAAGCAGCCCGAAACGTGTTGGCAGAAGGATTGTTGTTGAAACCACACATTGATCGAACAGCACCAAAAAATAGTTCAATATGATCTTGGTTCACTTTATAACTACTAAGGTACTTCATTGGATAGCCTTTTCCTTGAATTATTTTTTCATGTAAATACAGCAAAGATTTCATACATACATTATAATGAAGCCAATTAATCCCGTTGATCTGTTGGTATGTATAATTTTAGTTTCATTATATTTTAATTCAGAGGGAGATATACATTATAACGACTTCGTTTGTTCAAAATTGAGACTTGTTGTGGCTCGCTTCCACCCCTTGGATCGCATCGACCTGATATAAAGGACATCAAAAAGATTGTTAAATTAGGATGAAGCAAATGGCGCCATCACAATCAGGAAAGCCTGGAATCCCTCTTCTTTCCGGTACTTCAGGGCAACAGCTACTGAATTACTCTTGAGTAGCCAAGCGCACTTTCATTTTCTGTTTTATAAAATGTACATGTGATATTTTTTTAATTTATTTGCCAAATGTAGTCCTTCTTCATTTTGAAGTTGATTAAGTAGTTCGATTTACTTCCAATCAACATTCCTGCCTTGTTTTCAGTATTTTTTTCTTGTCGTCGAGTGTGTTTCTTACTAATTTAATGTTATGGCAGGGATCAGACCAAATGCATATAGTAGATCCATTGCTTTCAAATCTGTACAGTTGCGATCAAATGTCACAACCCAAAGCTGTGCACATCGTCTTATTTGTGGCTGCACCATCAAATATTAGTGTTACATCATTTATGCCAGTTTCTTTAACTAATGTTAATCATTCCTGGACCAGGGTTGCTTTTTCATTTGCTGTAATGGAATCTATCAAAGAGTATCCCACGGAAATCTTCCAGGTGTCGTTGACAGATGTTAACGTAAAAGTAAGCGCTTGTCTAGCTAACGGTACTGCATCGGAGTCTAGTTCACATCCCATGTTAACATAGCCAAAGTACTTGGTGCCGTCTCACTCTACTATTTTGCGTATTGCCATTTCGTCAAGGCGCAAAAATTGGTTTTGTATTGTTAGCTTCAACGCGTAACTTTTATGCATTAAATGCTTGTGTGGTAAAACCTGGATTACAGTCAATGCCTTGATACCACTTACAGATAGTTTTGGGATGTGACAACACATTATCCAACTCTTGCCGTACAAAGTTGTAAGCACGTGGTGATAAATAAGGTATTGTCACGGCAATATTTTTTAATTCAAAGTCATATGTTCCTATCTACATCGCCTTGTTTTTTTGTTTAATACTTCTCTATAACTTTATTATTTTTTACTGCATCCAACATCAAACGGATATCTTGTTCTTAGTTTTCTTCGATGAGTATAACTGGAGCATTATTGCAGAGTATTATTTTTCTGTTTCAAAAGTTTTGTTTGTCGTCGTCTTAGCGGATTTATCTTTAAAAGACGCATAGTGCGGAATTTATTTGCTTTTTCCAAATCCTGTTCTAGCTTTCTCATTTTGTTTGTTAGTACCAAACAACTCGACGAGATCGAAATTGGCAATTCATCTATTTCCATAGCTTGTGAAGAACCCTTCAATAAAAATAATAATGAAGAATGTTACTAGGTATGCCAAATCCCTTGAAATTGTGTCTCAGTAAAGCCTGTATGTATACAAATACACTAGTTTTTGTCGTAGTCAAAAATACCAAGTAGTTTTGATTTTATATGCATTCAAAGTTTCGAAAAATATAGAGTTCCGCTAATAGTCACGTGACCGCTTGTGACGTCACGTCACAACGCGCTTAGTATCAAGTCGGCAGCGCTGTATTAGGTGTAATAGCTTGCGCAGTATTTTGATGGGTTTTCGTCCGCGAATTACGTTAATAGTCCAATAATAGTAATTATTATTCGTTTAATAAAATGGATGAAGGATTCGAAAAAGTTTTTTCTCATTTTAACGTCCTTTGGAACTATAAAAAATAACTTATCCGGCGAATTAGTAGTTGTATTTTTACATTTAGGCACAACACATGATTTTCTGGTATTTGGATTGGACATTTTTAAAAGTACTTAATTATAATTTCGACGGCACGGGCGCGCGATCGCTAGCGGACTGAGTGAGCCAGATTGAACGTGTTGTGATGTGACGTCACACCATCACTGGGCGTTTACAACTTGTTTTACTTCTAAATCGGAAACTAATTGACGTATCGAAGTAATTTTTTCACTTGTATTATTTATTTTTGACAGAGAATATGGAGTGCTAATAATCAAAATTAGTGAACATTCTTCATTATAGAGAAGCACTCACGCAATACGTCGTACTTTATTTCAGCCGTATTGTAATCCAACTGAACGTCAGGTCGCCCCGTTATATTACGGCTAATTTTTGTAATCTGCGCATAATACAATATGGCTGCGAATTATGTATTGTGCTAAAAAAGTTAGACAACTTTTTTATATTACACAATAAAACAAAACAAGCCATATTAATCGCTTAATTATCCGTCCTTTGCTTGTTTTTTACGCAATCAAATTGCTTATATTATGTTTTTTTTTTTAAATAAACAATGGACCTATGATACGACTAAATAAAATACCTTGTACTGTTTACCGGGTAGAAAAGGTTCACTAAACAACTATGTGCTCTTTTAACTGGTCGTGTAGTAAGAGACCAAATATGACCGTTTGACAATTTCGGAGTATCCATTTAGCTTTAAGTATATGCGAGTCCATATATGTTTGTGTCTTTTATATATATAATCTGCACCATAAGAGAGAGGAGATTATATTAATCGTGATTTGTGTCTATTTTGTTCGCACTATGCTTTAGTAATTACTCTAAGTTATGGGTAGGTTATGCCTACCGATTTTCATATTATACAAAATGTAAGCTATATATGTAGATAGGTGTACCTATTATTATATTATATCTTATTTGGCCAATGTCAATACCATGTAGATAACTAATTCGCTAGCATCGATCGCTCAGTACATTTATACAGGATTAATTATCTACTTAATAAAACAACCACATTAATTATTAAATATATAATAAAATTTATTAGAAAATACGAATAAATACCTAATAAAAGTTCACATAACTTATGAATACAACTTAAAAAACTAAATTATTTTATTTCTTAATTAAAAGCTATCTGCAACAACGCACATACAAGTATCACAATAATACTGCTCTTGAATAAGAATGCTGAACTAGGTTCGGGACATTCGGGTTCTTGTGGGATTTCTGTGAAGTAGTCTGCGTAAAGTTCGTCTCTCTGTTGTATGAGGGCAGCGATGGCTTGGGTACCAGCTACTGGCATTTCTCTCTCACGGCTCAGCTGCCAGACACTCACTGGGAAAGGAAAAAAAAAAGATTTCAAATACGATTAAAATACTCAAAAATGTGGGTCCAGACCAAAAATTTGGAGTCAAAAGGGGCAGACTTTTGCCCAGTAGTAGTTCTATAACATTTTTACGAGACATGGGACATGTTACTTGGTCCCGTTCCAAGCAAGCTTACAAGATTTAGGACAAACGATGGAACAATAGTGCTCCATTTGTCCCCCATTGTTTCTAAAGTCTTAATTACAAAACAACAAATATTTATGTAAATAAATAATATTAACATACCTTGTCTACGCAAGTCATCAACGTTGGCACATCTGTATACTACGGCATAGGTGGTGTAATCGGTGGATAGAATCAATAGCTGCGTAGCCTTCGATTCTGAAAAAGAGGAAATTACATTATGTTTAGGTTTTTTAAAATTTATTTTCACATTAAAAACGTGTGATTCAAAATAAAGTCTAATAAATTGTAATAACATCAACTGTATAACTCAGTTGAGTACCAGACCTGATCCTAGTACCTCCTTAAAGTAACCTTTTTAAAGAGTAAAGACTAAAGAAATAAGGTATGGACTGGAAGATTTTATAAGCCATATTTTTTCATAATTTTACGTATATTGAGTTAAGAGTGAAGTCTCCTGAAAGCGAAGATTTAATAATTAATGAAATATTGGTGATAATTATTTGTATTCCTTACCTTCAGTTTCAGGATCAACCCAAGTAACAGTCATAATACCGTTACCAGACACCATTCCTGTGGCCTCTTGGGTCTGCAATTCTTCATTAAGGACGTAGTAATCCACAATATCTATTCCTCCAGTTTCTGAGTTAGGGATGAACCTAGTACCAGCACAGCTACGGTTCTGAATTGGGTCGTACTGCGAGATACGATACCAGTTTCCTTCGAACTGTAAACCAAAAACATTATGTTTTAATACGGTCGTGTACGACATTGAATATTAAGACAAATTAGCTCAGTTTTAACCGACTTCAAAAAGGAGGAGTTTTTAATTCGACTGTTTTTTTTTATGTTTTTTACCTCAGAACTTTCGACTGGGTGAACGGATTTTGATGATTCTTTTTATCTGGAAAGTGGTGCTTCCAGTGTTGTCCCATTTTAATTTGGTCTAGTTATGACAGTGGGATCCATAAGCAAGTCATACAAGACTTATTTTGAAGTAGTTTTTTTTGGTATGAATTATATTTACCTGTTCGTTTTTCTGGTGAAAATATTTACAGTATCCAAACATAAAATTTCATAAAAGTTGAAAAAAAAAACAATATCTTACGCTAGTCACGTTGAAGCCCGATACACCAGGGATAGTTAGGTCACACTGGCCAGGTAATATGACGGATCCGTCAGTCTTGTCAGGATAATGGAAGCACACTTCAGCACTCTGATTGACTGACACGTACAGGTGATTGTGCAGAACGGGGTTATCGTTGATAATGGTTTGCATTGCTTGTTGGGCAGTAGCGTCAATTACACGGGTCTTGCTGTGCACAGCGCTCCATACTGAAATAATAGATCACGGTATTACAAAGCATTGACCAGGATACTTTTTTAAACTATACGATTAGCAACGCACACTGCCTGCTATTTGTAACGTACTGAGGGTCTGATCGCCGTTAGTAAGAAATAGTTGCGTGATCAACAAATGCTTATTATTTGAGTATTTAGCTTGAATGTTTTTTTTTTTACATTTTATGACTAATTTGCCATTGATAACAATGATAACTTACCACGTCTGTATTCACCGTCGTCTTCGTTTGTGCAGGAATATAAGAGAGCATAATTGTCGTAATCCGTAGCAAGCACCACAATTTCTGCAAAGAAATAGGTTTTTTAGATTAGCGGTGCTTGTCATTTGGGACGAATTTACAAGTCACTGATCTCAAGTAGAGTAAATAATCGGCCTATAAATATCTCGTCGCGTATAGCGAAAAAACGAGATGATTTATGGTGATCAATCCTAAAATCCATATTTTTTGCATAGAGCATTCGTAGTGGCCCCTTGCCCGTAGCATTTTTTTAGGTTCCAGGTTTCCCATGATTTTTCCTTCACCAAGTTTTAAAGAAATCTCAGAACAATTAAGAAAGTATAAATAATTTTGGAAAAGTTACATTAGTATTTGCCTGCAATGGGTACGAATCTGTAACCTTGTGCGTACAATCCTAGACCTCCAGGTTAAAATAACTGAAAAAGTTACCTTCTTGTATGACGCCGTTACTGTCAACTTTACGTAGCACGCCATCCGCAGATATAGTTACAGTGTAGGTCGTACTGTTGCCATTGTTGTTGACAACATTCGTATCCACGACTTGGAGGGTATCGCCTGATTGTTGGTAATTTGAGCTGATACATTCTCCTTCAAATGCGTCCGAATGATATCTTTCCATTTCATGCCACCAGCCAGCGAACTGTGGATGTTAAAATATTGGGTTTGGTTAGGTATTCTAAGATGTAACATCGAAATCTGATCACAACTCCAGCAAACAACTGAATAGTAGGAAGATTTAGCAGTTAAAGAACATAAACATAATATTTTGGTCAACTTACTTGAGTGGGATTCACTTGGATTCCCGTAACATCTTCACATTGTCCTCTGAAGCGTGGTGCTCTTAGAGGCTCAAGTTCAGGCACATAGAAGCAATCTTCCAATTCTTGACTTGTCTTCTGATAGTACTTCGGGTCGAGGCCTTGAGTTGCAGCAATAACTGCATCTACTTCCCTCTCTGCCTCTGCACTTAATGTGCTGTTTCTTCTAAGTATCCAACTGCCAACTGTAGACGAAAGGAAGGCATTAGAACGATGAATATACTTATGTAACTGGAAATATCTACAAGTTGAGGATAATTTATGTATTTAATACTCTTCGCACAGTGTTGCACAAAGGCGGACTTAATGACAAAAGGCATTCTCTACCAGTCAACGTTAGGTTTATGATTAGCATGTATTATTATGTATATTTTACCTTTTCTTTCATTGGTTTCATAGTTGGTGGCACAGCTGTATACCACTGCGTATGAATCGTAATCGGTTGCCAGCACTAAGTAGTTGGATGTTCTGGATTCTGGAATAAGTAAATGATTGATTAATATGCTTATCCCACATAGGTCGAACAGTTATCATAACGTTATTAAGAAAAGGCATATTACCATCATTAACATCAAAATTGACGTTTAGTGATCCACTGCCATCTTCATATGCAGTGGCTGTGCCTTCAATAGTGAATAGCTTTTTATCAATTACTTGGCTATTGACCACCCTAACTGTAGCACCCTGTAGATCACTGTATACAGCGCGGTTACATTGTCCAGTCTGTGTTGGCTGCGGGTATCTTGCTATTTCAAACCAACGGCCAAGGTACTAAAGTAAACAGGAACAAAACGTTAGGTTTGTTTTAATGGAATGGCTTGAATTTTGTAGATATTGATTGGGGATATTTAAAGAGGTGCGAGAAATATCATGCGAGTGGTAGGAAATTCACCGTAACGTACATTTTTCGCATCTAAATCTTCGGCCTTAAGCTCGGTGTATATCCTACCTGAGATATAAGTTGAAATCTAATCATTATTAATTTTATGGAATAGAACTTGGAAATGGAATAGACTTATTACTTGCGGTTGTTTAATGAAATTTTAAAAATAAAAGAAGACTCCTTGAAATGGGAGACTGAAAATTAACTAGGTCCAGTGAGAAACTTTAGAAATTCTATAAAAATTATACTAAGAGTAAATAGATTTTCGAAACTCACTCGGTTAGCATCGAAGTCAGGGATGCCCTTAATATCAGGATTGCAAGGTTCTGGCAATACAATTTCAGTGGGATTGTCGAGGTCAGGTAAGTGGAAACAAGCGTTGATATCTTGACCAGTTTCCCTGTAGTACGGCTCATTAAGATCGACATTGTCAACCACCAGCTGGTTGATGGCATTGACGGCTGATTCGGACAGGCTTGTGCGGTTTCGGCTGAGTTTCCAACTGTAGACTGGAAAATACGAAATAAAATAAAAATAAATAATTAATCAGCATATAAACGTCCCACTGCTGAGACCTCTTCCCATATAGAAAAGAAAATTTTTATAAAATATTCTGTTACATATTTGCATTAACTATTTAAGTTCGACGGATAGAACATTAATTACCTTGCTTTCTTTCGTCTTCAAGATCGAGATCCCTGCAGCTGTATAGTACCGCGTATTCTTCGTAATCAGTGTCCAAGATGTACACCTCATTGAATGGAACTGCAAAGTATAAGATCAGGTTATTTGTAGTCAAGCTCGTCAACATTCACTTCTCGAAAATCAAATTGTTCTAAATTAACAGTGAGTTTCTAGTGGCTATTCAGCTGAACTACTAGTTTGAGAATGTATCATTACGTTAATGCTCTATATTGCTTGATATTCGTAAAGATGGTGGTGAGTTACATTTAGTAAGTGTTCAACGTGGAGTGTGATATAACTATGGCTAGCTATGGCCATTTAAATCACATATATAATTGCACGATAATCAGAAAGAAGAAATTACCTCCATTGTTGGTTATAGTGATGACTCCCCTGCCGTCAGTGGCGACAGTAGCTTGCATTACAGTAGAGAATTGCTCCTCTTCATTCACACTGGTTTGAATGACATTGAATGTGTTGGTGTTCTCATCCAGGGTATAGCTGGCGGCAGTACATTCACCTTCTTGGAGATCAGATGGGAACCTTGATACTTCATGCCATGTACCTTGGAACTGAACATAACAATATTTGGTTAATTTACTAGCTTTTACTTGTGACGAAGTGTTGTTAACACGGACCATAAAATTACTGAATCAGGCAATGGGCACAAAGAAGGTGATTAAAAAGTCGATGCTATTTTAGGTTCTCAACCATTGATTCAATTTTGAACTAAAACATGGTACTCATTTTTCACAGAATCATTCAATTTATAATATTGGTGGGATTAAACTATCATTATTATTTGAAGTCTACGTGATGTATTTTTTTCTCATATGGATTTTAAAAAAAATCTCATTATGTCGAGTTAAGAAGTAGGTAGTAGGTTCCTTTCCGAGCCTGAACAGAGTTAAAAGGCAAAGTAAGTGGTACTTACCAGTGCGGGATTAAAGTCTTGCATGTATGATATATCGTCGGTACATGATCCGTATAATATGACGTCACCGCCGTTGTTATCAGGGTAGTAGAAGCAGTCCTCAGCCGTATGTTTCCTTTCGACATAGTATTTGGGATCTAGGACTTGTACATTCTGTATTACGTTGTTGATTTGTTGGATATGTTGGTTTTCGAAGGTTGTCTTTCGACCTAACTTCCAGCTGAAAACTGTGAAAAAATAAATGTAGTATCCACACTTTTTTTATTGTGACAGTACCTGTGAATATTGTTTTTAAAATTATTTACCTTCTCTGGATTCTTTATCAATGTTGCGGCAGGAATACACGAACGAAAAGTTTTCATAATCCGTGGCCAAAACCCAATAATTTCTCGTAACTGAAAAATAAATATCAGTAATGAATTTTCGGTCATAAAAGTTTTTGGGTTTCGAGGAATAAAAAGTAAGTAATTCATTCAAAGTGGTTTTGTTAGTGAAACGTCACTAAATCTGTTGGTTTAAAGTACTATTGCTCAGAAGAAACTTTAGGCTAGTTCGATGATGATGCTCAAAAGAAACTTTAGAGAGTAATATTGAAACTTACCTAATTGTCCGTTTATCTCGAAGTTAACTTCAAACTTCGCACTTCCATCGTCAGTCGCTGGAGTGGCATTACCAGGTCGGGATTGCAGGAGTTGATTGACGATTTGTGTGTTCAAAACTTCCAATGTATTATCATCGTTCAAAACGTAGTTAGCGGTGTTACATGTTCCGCTTTGGAAGCCGGTTGGGTAAGACTCCAAATCAAACCATTGGCCTTCATACTAAAAGAAATAATAAACCATTTGTAAAAATGGGCATTCGAAGTTCCGGTAACAATTAATATTTCCAATGCTGCAGTATCGCGGCTTCACGAGAAATAAACCAGATATATATACTTTTATATTGAAAAAAATTAGGAAACAAACAATAACAATAATACATACCGCCTTAGCATTGAATTGTTGAACAACTTGAATGTTTTCGTCACATTGTCCGGGGAACACAACATTTACTTCTGGGTTCGGTGTCGGGAAATAGAAACATTCAGCTTCCGTTCGGCCTACTTTCTGGTAGTATTGTTTGTCTAGTACGTCGATACTTTCAACAATTTTGTCGATTTTCTCCGTTGCCGTTGCTGACAACTGGTTCTCTCTACTCAACTTCCAGCTCCAAACTAAAATATCGTAAAAGTTATAAAAAGGTATAATACAATATTTAGTGCTAAGATCAGGATCGTGAAAAGTTGAATGGAGAATTGTATTCATGTGAAAAAGAATATGGAGTAGACGACTTATTTGTATACATGGCACCGGACATTAAGACAATAAACGTTCTTCAACGTTAGAACGCTACAAAATAATCCTCTGGAATTATTAATGGAAAGATCACCCGGTTTGACTTCTATAAGTGGTTTACATTACATACCTCTTCTTTGATTATCTTCTAAGTCTTGACACGTGTAAACGAGCGCGTAGTTAGTATAATCAGTGTCTAAGATCCAATAGTCCGTTGGTTCACCAGCTGGAATAAAATTAAGGCTTTAGTTAGAAATATTTTTAGTCATTTTAAATATATCCCATGGTATGTCTAAGTCCAGAGAGAGATTACATGGTATACAACAGTACATGTGTAAACTCTATTTCAAAGTAGTGGACATGATTCATAATTTATTATTACCTACTGATGATCTTCTGCCATCACAGTACCAATCACGTGGGTTTCGAACCAAATTGGGTAATACAACATGACAAGTCAATCGTTCCATCGGGATTGGGACTTGACGCCAATGATCAATGCATGACTGATTTATTTTTAACATGCATTAGAACCGTGAATAATTATAAAAAGGTATAAAAATACTTACAGCCAGGGAAAGTGACTAAGAGTTTAGCGCTTCCGTCAGATGTGGCTAATTCAGCGGACCCTGTGATAGTGAACAGTTCCTGACCTTCCACTCTCGTGTTAAATACTATTACTGAATCATTCGGCCCTTCAGAGTACGTGGCAGTATTACATGTTCCTGTTTGGAAGCTAGTATAGTACGACTCGATTAAGCGCCAGTGTCCCAAGTACTGAAATAAAGATGGACGGTGATTATTATTTATTACTGCAGAAAGACTGACTTTTGTTATTCTTGTAATCGACCTGCCGACTTATTGCCTTATTGCAGGACAAGGGTTGATCAATAAAATTGATCATTCGCAAGACTTTTAAAAATCACCATTTACCAAGTAAATTTTGAATAAAAAAAGGTAATTGAATGTAACTTAAAACACATTTGTGGATGTGTACACTGTGTACTACTCCAGTTTATGTAGGCGATGATAGTGCATATTGTATCTTACTAATAACACCTTACTTTTTACGTCGGGGGTTATAAAGCAAATTATACATACCCGGGCTGGTTCAAAACCTTGGAAGACTGGAATGTTGGGATCACAACGACCAGGGAATATCACAGGGTCATTGACACCCAACTCAGGGTAGTAGAAACAGGCGTTGTCTGTCTGCTGAATGGTTTCGTAGTAATCGTTGTTCAGAACATTAACTTTGCTCATAGCTTCGTCGATCAATGCATGATTGTCAGGAGTAAGTTGTTTACTTCTGCTGAGTTTCCAACTGAAGACTGAAACATAACATAAATCGTGGTGTTTCAGTTATGTTTCGAAACTTCCAGACATATGAACTTATACTTTTTTGGCGTATTGGTTCGTCGTATTAATCGTTATCAAGCAAATAATAGTTATAGAAAGAAAAATAAATGAGGTTTCAAAAGTCAAAATAGGCACTGATTGAATATGGACTGGTGAAAATAAGCTAGACCACTCATTTCATAATTTCCAGCAAAATAAACACTTTGCAGTGTGGTTAATTATATTTCAATTAATTATAAAACTAACCTCCTCTGTAATCATCTCTGGTTTTGACACAACTGTATACAAGAGCGTAACTCGTGTAATCCGTGTCCAGAATCCAGTACGGTATGATTATACCTGCAGAAAGAATAACACAATTAATAATAATATCTCTACATTTATTTAGAACTAAAAAAAATAAAAATTATATTTAAACTTACTTTGGCCATCAACCTGGATGACAATTTGCAGTTTTCCACTGTTGTCATTTTGATTTTGGTATGTGACTCTGCCTTCAGTTTTCGATAGTTTTTGGTCAAACACATTGAAGGAATTAAGAAGGAAACTGGTTGGGGAGTCAGATGTAAATTCATGGCTTATGCATTGTCCAGTCTGTTGTTCCTTTGGATAAGCTTGGATTTCGTGCCAAGTACCTTTGAACTGTAAAAAATAGTGGAAATTGAGTTACGAGAAGACTTTTATGAAGTGGGTTTAAAAACACATCGCTGCAATTTTTGTAATACAAAGCTTTTTCTTTTCTTTTTTATATGTTTTAGGTTAAACTTACTTTGTCAAAGTCAAAGGCAGGTACAGCCTGTATATTCTCATCACAAACACCAGGGAATTCTACTGGTACTCCTGGCTGTGGTTCAGGGTAATAGAAACAGCCTTCTGGAGACTGATCTCGTTTGATGTAATATCTATCATCCAAAAACTTATAATTCCGAATTATTTCTTCCATAGCTGTTATACCATTGTTTGGCAAGAACCTTTCTCTGCTTAACTTCCAACTTACAACTGAGGACAGAAAATTCATTATTATTCTTCCAAATATTTGTCTTAGCGTTTTGTTTTTTGGTGTTTAGAATAAAATACTAACCAGACATGAACTCATCATCAACATTTGTGCAGGAATAGACGAAAGCATATGATCTGTAGTCAGTAGACAGAACCCAATATTTTGTACTTCCTGTAAAGAAAATAAAATTGAAATTGACTTGATATCTTAATTCATGGAATAAATAAACAACCAACTGAGTGTATGCAAATAAACATAAAACTTCTTTATGTCATTTGGACATCAAAAATAAAACGAAACTAAACCGATGAAAGAACTAAAACGAGATTTTTATACAATTTTGACATAGGTGTATGTCGTAGTATTACTTAAGAACGGCTCGACCGACTACCGTTCTTTTTTGTTGGTTGAACGACTGAAAACTATTAGATTAAATATTTTTGTACGAAATTGTTTGCATAAATTGACAGGAGAAAGATTGTTGTATCAGCTAGTGTTAAAAAAAAAACTTACCTTGAACAAACCCATCGAAAGTAACTTCAAGTTTAGCACTATTATCATCAGATGTTACTACAGCTTTTCCAACAATAGTATCTAAGGTCTCGTTGATGACTTGAGTGTTAAATACGCTGACGGTTTCAGCGTCATACAGATCGTAGTAAGCATTGGGGCAGGACCCATCTTGGAAAGGCATAGGATATGATTCGATATCATGCCAAAGTTTCAGATACTGTGAAAAGAAAATCACAATTTTAACTACCGGTTGTTACCTGAATAATGCGTACCTATAGGTACGCATTATTCAGGTGTCAAGCAATTGACCCTTTAAATAACAGTAAACGAGAAAAAAGGTTCTACACAAAAAACTAACTAAATAAACAAGAAAATAAGAAAAACAGCTGTGACTTTTAGAGTAAATAAATATATGACATTATTTAGCGCAAAAGAAAAAGAGAAAAAATGTCTCGAATTTCATAACACCCAATACAATTACGTAGCAGTTTTGATTAAGTTTCCTTACCGCTCCAACATCAAAGTTTTGTACAACTGGTATATCCTCGCGACACTGGCCACGGAAAACGACTGGGAATCTTGGGTCAACCGGCGGGTAGAAGAAACAATCATCTTCAGTGCGACCAACAGTGTAGTAATAGGGTTGGTGCAATACGTCGATGCGGTTGATGACTTCATTAATCTTAGTAGTTGCTTCTGCGCTAAGAGTCTCTTGACGGCTTAGTTTCCAACTGTAAACTAATTTACAAATATAAGTTAGAAAAAAACTGAAGTACAGAAAATAGAGCACAAGGACTTTGTTTCGGTTAGTGACGGGTCGACCAAGATAAAAATTGTTAGTTGGTTGTTCTTATTTGTATTTTGGCTAACCCATCCATGTAATTTGGCAAGTATTATGCTGCTCTTCAGCGGCTCTTTATATTAACACTATTTATAAATGCACCTTTTCTGTTTTTTCTTTACATTTGAGATCTATGACATTTATATGTTAAAAGTAAATAAGTAAAATTACCTCTTCTTTGATCATTTTCCAAGTCGACACAGCTATACGCTAACGCATAGTTTTTATAATCCGTATCGAGTACGATGACCTCCATTGATTCTAAAAATAAATAATTCATTTTAGCAAGCACGTAATATGAGGGGGGTTTTTATAAATCAATAAAGTAGAACTAATGGTATCTTCATTAACAAGATTTAATAACACCTTAAGTACAAAAATCATCCCGACCGTTTTTTACCAATAATAAATATTTAAGTACTTCGAGTTAAGGAATGAGATAAGAAACATCAACTTACGGCTTGGGAATGTAAAGAGGAGTTTGCCAGTGCCATCGGTGCTGACGAGACGAGCAGTTCCAGAAATACTAGACAGAGCATCTCCAACAACTTGTGAATTTTCCACGTCAAGAGTATTACTCTCCGTGTCACTGACCTTGTATCGAGCTACATTACATGTGCCAGTTTGGAAGTTGGATCCATAGGACTCGATAAGTCGCCAACGTCCAGAGTACTACAATAAAATTTAAATTATTTTTTTCCGTATAGTAGCTTGTTTGGTTAAAATTTTAAAGGATCAGTATTGCGATAATACAGTGAAAATTCGAAATTTACCTCTTTAATATCGAAGTTTGATATACCAGCAATGGTACGGTCACATTTTCCGGGGATAATGACTGGTTCACCGGGGCTTAGATTTGGCAGATGGAAGCACGCTTGGTCTGATTGGTCCACCTTCTCGTAGTATTGGTTGTTTAATACGACCACTCTTGAGATAGCGTTGTCGATTGCTGCTTGGGCGTCCTGTGTCAATCCTGCTTTAGATTTGCTGAGTTTCCAACTCCAGACTGAAATTTGGAACATAATGTAATGAAAACGCTTGGTTTTGAAGGGCGAAAGATACAGAAGATATTTTTTGCGAGCCAAGCTTGATGATCACAAATAATACGCTACCTTGTCTATAATCTTCGTCTTGTTGTATGCAACTGTAGGCTAGTGCATAGTTCTGGTAGTCAGTGCTCAGAATCCAGTATGGAATTTGGATGTTCCCTGTAAAAACAAAAATATTTTATAAGCACCTTAAACAACAATATCAACTTTTAAACTGAAGCACAAATTTGTGAAACCCTACAGACCTGTTTGGGATGGGACGGTGAATGTGAACTTTCCACTATTGTCGCTGGGTCCGACGAGCGTTGTGCTCATTGTAGTAAGAGCTGCATTAAAAACATTAGATGACTGCACGTTAAAGTTGGTGCCCGATACGGTAAACTGGCGGTTTACGCACTGTCCATTTCGGGTATTCTCTGGATATGCTTCAATTTCGTGCCACAAGCCTTGGAACTGTAATATAATTTTAAAATTTAAAGACACCTCTACTGACGAAAGTTTCAGAAATATTTTTGGTGGTTTGTTTTTATTCGTTTTTCTTACCTGTTGCATGTTGAATTGCGGCTCCGCAACTATACTGTCATCACACTTTCCTGGGAACACTACTGGCTTTCCGGGCTCATACACGGGGAAGTAGAAACACGCTTCCGGGCTGTGATCACGGTTTATGAAGTATCGTTGGTCCAATATAGGGATGTCATTCATAAAGCTTTGTATAGCGGTATTGAATTGTGCGTCCAACTGTTTTTTTCTGCTTAGCTTCCAAAGCGAAACTGAAATAATTTTTTTTTTAAATAAACATCTTCAAGACTTAAAATGAATGCTTACTGGACGCGTTACTACTTACCATACATGAACTCGTCGTCATCGTTTCGACAGGAGTACGCAAGCGAGTAATCATTATAGTTAGTAGTAAGAACCCAGAGGTCTGTCGTAACTGAAACCATAAGTAAGATCATTATATTTATGAGTTCGCATGTAGGTATCAGAATGTGTAATTTTAAAGGTACAAAGTGCCAGCCATATTTAGGGCTGCTTTATGAAAGTCGTCTAGCGCAATAAGTAAGTAAAAGACGTCAGGTCTCACCTTCATTGCCTCCTATATTGAAAGTTACTTTAAGTTTTGCACTGTTGTCGGGGCTCGTTTCCTGCACTGCAGTTCCCGAGATCGTAACAAGTCCCTCGTCAATGACTTCTGAATTCAGTACTTGGACCCCGCTTTCAGTCAAGGTGTAGCGAGCATTATTACACTTGCCGTTCTGTTGGGTGACTGGGTACGATTCAATGTTATGCCAAAGACCCATGTACTGTAAAAGGATTTTTTAAAATTAAAAATGTGTTGCATATTGATATATTTCTCCTCATTATCATATACATTGTTGTGAGAATTAACTATATTTTTAAATTCTGACTTACGTCCGGAACGTTGAAGTTGGTCACTACTGGTATATTATTATACTGGCTGCATTGGCCGCGGAACCTGACGAGTGAAGAACTGTCGACGGGAGGGTAGTAGAAGCAGCCGGTTTGTGAACGGTCCACTTTGTAGTAATAGGGATTGTGTAATACGTCTATGGTGTCGATAATTCTGTTAATGTTTGTGATTGCGGTTTCAGATAGAATATTTTGACGGCTCAGTTTCCAGCTGTAAACTACATAAAAACCATTATTAGTGACATCATAGAAGGCGTGATTTTTAAGACATCTGCAAAGTATACAAATATAATATAATTAATTTGTTCTCTTCTTTCTCATGCAGGCTTTTCGTTTTTCGTCGCCGTTACACAGACAGTCGAAAATGTATTAAAAGTGTTTTACTAGGTGGCTGCACAAATTTGGTAAAAAAAACACATTTGGAAGAAATAGTTCTTATTTAAATCATGGGCTCGGTTTTGCGCTGACTGTAACGAATAACTTCTTAACCCTAATATATTTTTAAATTATTTCACTTTTACAAGCATAACTAGAACACAATGAATATTTACCTCTCCGTTGATCGTTTTCCAGGTCTACACAGCTGTACGCAAATGCATAGTTAATGTAATCCGTATCCAGTACAATGTATTCCATTGGCTCTGCACCTAAAGGAAGTAAGATGCGTGTT
Organism: Autographa gamma; assembly: GCA_905146925.1. NCBI lineage: Eukaryota > Metazoa > Arthropoda > Insecta > Lepidoptera > Noctuidae > Autographa > Autographa gamma. The sequence goes on along the minus strand of LR989868.1, from coordinate 2,714,259 downwards.
TATTATTTGCTCTATTCTCACAGATAGTTTAATTTTGAGGAAGATAGAAACGTAATGCTTGACGTTATCATTGGTTTTTAGTAATTTAATTTGTGTTTAATTTTCGTAGTAACTTAATTATGACATAATATAACACCACGTCACTCACTATCAGACACTTGAACGAGTAGTTTGCCACTGCCATCGTCACTACTAAGACGAGCAGTTCCAGTAGCAGTTATCAAGTCTTGCTGCAAGACTTGTGAGTTGACCACTCCAAGAATGCCACTGCTTTGCTCAGTGTATTCAGCGACGTTACATGTGCCGGTTTGGAAGGTAGATCCATAGGACTCGATAAGACGCCAACGTCCGGAATACTAAAAGAGAAAAAAATAAATTAGCCTTTTTATACTCTTTACTCGTGGAGATTTGTAATTGAACTTGAAAGGCTTGGATATTGTTTAGGAATTCAGGTCAGTAATGTACCCTTTGCAGATCAAAGTTTGGTATCCCAGCAATGTTACGGTCGCATTTTCCGGGGAGAATGACTGGTTCACCGGGGCTCAGATTTGGCAGATGGAAGCACGCTTGGTCTGATTGGTCCACCTTCTCGTAGTATTGGTTGTCTAATACGACCACTCTTGAGATAGCGTTGTCGATTGCTGCTTGGGCATCCTGTGTCAATGCTGCCTTGTTTTTGCTGAGTTTCCAACTCCAGACTGAAATTTGGAACGCAATTACATAAAAACGCTTCGTTTTGAAGGGCGACAGATACATAAGTTATTTTTATGCGAGCCAAGCTTGATGATCACAAATAATACGCTACCTTGTCTATAATCTTCGTCTTGTTGTATGCAACTGTAGGCCAGTGCATAGTTCTGGTAGTCAGTGCTCAGAATCCAGTATGGAATTTGGATGTTCCCTGTAAAAACAAAAATATTTTATAAGCACCTTAAACAACAATATCAACTTTTAAACTGAAGCACAAATTTGTGAAACCCTACAGACCTGTTTGGGATGGGACGGTGAATGTGAACTTTCCACTATTGTCGCTGGGTCCGACGAGCGTTGTGCTCATTGTAGTAAGAGCTGCATTAAAAACATTAGATGACTGCACGTTAAAGTTGGTGCCCGATACGGTAAACTGGCGGTTTACGCACTGTCCATTTCGGGTATTCTCTGGATATGCTTCAATTTCGTGCCACAAGCCTTGGAACTGTAATATAATTTTAAAATTTAAAGACACCTCTACTGACGAAAGTTTCAGAAATATTTTTGGTGGTTTGTTTTTATTCGTTTTTCTTACCTGTTGCATGTTGAATTGCGGCTCCGCAACTATACTGTCATCACACTTTCCTGGGAACACTACTGGCTTTCCGGGCTCATACACGGGGAAGTAGAAACACGCTTCCGGGCTGTGATCACGGTTTATGAAGTATCGTTGGTCCAATATAGGGATGTCATTCATAAAGCTTTGTATAGCGGTATTGAATTGTGCGTCCAACTGTTTTTTTCTGCTTAGCTTCCAAAGCGAAACTGAAATAATTTTTTTTTTAAATAAACATCTTCAAGACTTAAAATGAATGCTTACTGGACGCGTTACTACTTACCATACATGAACTCGTCGTCATCGTTTCGACAGGAGTACGCAAGCGAGTAATCATTATAGTTAGTAGTAAGAACCCAGAGGTCTGTCGTAACTGAAACCATAAGTAAGATCATTATATTTATGAGTTCGCATGTAGGTATCAGAATGTGTAATTTTAAAGGTACAAAGTGCCAGCCATATTTAGGGCTGCTTTATGAAAGTCGTCTAGCGCAATAAGTAAGTAAAAGACGTCAGGTCTCACCTTCATTGCCTCCTATATTGAAAGTTACTTTAAGTTTTGCACTGTTGTCGGGGCTCGTTTCCTGCACTGCAGTTCCCGAGATCGTAACAAGTCCCTCGTCAATGACTTCTGAATTCAGTACTTGGACCCCGCTTTCAGTCAAGGTGTAGCGAGCATTATTACACTTGCCGTTCTGTTGGGTGACTGGGTACGATTCAATGTTATGCCAAAGACCCATGTACTGTAAAAGGATTTTTTAAAATTAAAAATGTGTTGCATATTGATATATTTCTCCTCATTATCATATACATTGTTGTGAGAATTAACTATATTTTTAAATTCTGACTTACGTCCGGAACGTTGAAGTTGGTCACTACTGGTATATTATTATACTGGCTGCATTGGCCGCGGAACCTGACGAGTGAAGAACTGTCGACGGGAGGGTAGTAGAAGCAGCCGGTTTGTGAACGGTCCACTTTGTAGTAATAGGGATTGTGTAATACGTCTATGGTGTCGATAATTCTGTTAATGTTTGTGATTGCGGTTTCAGATAGAATATTTTGACGGCTCAGTTTCCAGCTGTAAACTACATAAAAACCATTATTAATGACATCATAGAAGGCGTGATTTTTAAGACATCTGCAAAGTATACAAATATAATATAATTAATTTGTTCTCTTCTTTCTCATGCAGGCTTTTCGTCTTTCGTCGCCGTTACACAGACAGTCGACAATGTATTAAAAGTGTTTTACTACGTGGCTGCACAAATTTGGCAAAAAAAAACACATTTAGAAGAAATAGTTCTTATTTAAATCATGGGCTCGGTTTTGCGCTGACTGGAACGAATAACTTCTTAACCCTAATATATTTTTAAATTATTTCACTTTTACAAGCATAACTAGAACACAATGAATATTTACCTCTCCGTTGATCGTTTTCCAGGTCTACACAGCTGTACGCAAATGCATAGTTAATGTAATCCGTATCCAGTACAATGTATTCCATTGGCTCTGCACCTAAAGGAAGTAAGATGCGTGTTTATTATTTGCTCTATTCTCACAGATAGTTTAATTTTGAGGAAGATAGAAACGTAATGCTTGACGTTATCATTGGTTTTTAGTAATTTAATTTGTGTTTAATTTTCGTAGTAACTTAATTATGACATAATATAACACCACGTCACTCACTATCAGACACTTGAACGAGTAGTTTGCCACTGCCATCGTCACTACTAAGACGAGCAGTTCCAGTAGCAGTTATCAAGTCTTGCTGCAAGACTTGTGAGTTGACCACTCCAAGAATGCCACTGCTTTGCTCAGTGTATTCAGCGACGTTACATGTGCCGGTTTGGAAGGTAGATCCATAAGACTCGATAAGACGCCAACGTCCAGAATACTAAAAGAGAAAAAAATAAATTAGCCTTTTTATACTCTTTACTCGTGGAGATTTGTAATTGAACTTGAAAGGCTTGGATATTGTTTAGGAATTCAGGTCAGTAATGTACCCTTTGCAGATCAAAGTTTGGTATCCCAGCAATGTTACGGTCGCATTTTCCGGGGAGAATGACTGGTTCACCGGGGCTCAGATTTGGCAGATGGAAGCACGCTTGGTCTGATTGGTCCACCTTCTCGTAGTATTGGTTGTCTAATACGACCACTCTTGAGATAGCGTTGTCGATTGCTGCTTGGGCATCCTGTGTCAATGCTGCCTTGTTTTTGCTGAGTTTCCAACTCCAGACTGAAATTTGGAACGCAATTACATAAAAACGCTTCGTTTTGAAGGGCGACAGATACATAAGTTATTTTTATGCGAGCCAAGCTTGATGATCACAAATAATACGCTACCTTGTCTATAATCTTCGTCTTGTTGTATGCAACTGTAGGCCAGTGCATAGTTCTGGTAGTCAGTGCTCAGAATCCAGTATGGAATTTGGATGTTCCCTGTAAAAACAAAAATATTTTATAAGCACCTTAAACAACAATATCAACTTTTAATCTGAAGCACAAATTTGTAAAACCCTACAGACCTGTTTGGGATGGGACGGTGAATGTGAACTTTCCACTATTGTCGCTGGGTCCGACGAGCGTTGTGCTCATTGTAGTGAGAGCTGCATTAAAAACATTAGATGACTGCACGTTAAAGTTGGTGCCCGATACGGTGAACTGGCGGTTTACGCACTGTCCATTTCGGGTATTCTCTGGATATGCTTCAATTTCGTGCCACAAGCCTTGGAACTGTAATATAATTTTAAAATTGAAAGACACGTCTACTGACGAAAGTTTCAGAAATATTTTTGGTGGTTTGTTTTATTGCGTTTTTCTTACCTGTTGCATGTTGAATTGCGGCTCCGCAACTATACTGTCATCACACTTTCCTGGGAACACTACTGGCTTGCCGGGCTCATACACGGGGAAGTAGAAACACGCTTCCGGGCTGTGATCACGGTTTATGAAGTATCGTTGGTCCAATATAGGGATGTCATTCATAAAGCTTTGTATAGCGGTATTGAATTGTGCGTCCAACTGTTTTTTTCTGCTTAGCTTCCAAAGCGAAACTGAAATAAGAACAGTTTTTAAATTAAACAGTTTCAAGACTTAAAATGAATACTTACTGGACGCGTTACTACTTACCATACATGAACTCGTCGTCATCGTTTCGACAGGAGAACGCAAGCGAGTAATCATTATAGTTAGTGGTAAGAACCCAGAGGTCTGTCGTAACTGAAACCATAAGTAAGATCATTATATTTATGAGTTCGCATGTTGGTATCAGAATGTGTAATTTTAAAGGTAGAAAGTGCCAGCCATATTTAGGGCTGCTTTATGAAAGTCGTCTAGCGCAATAAGTAAGTAAAAGACGCCAGGTCTCACCTTCATTGCCTCCTATATTGAAAGTTACTTTAAGTTTTGCACTGTTGTCGGGGCTCGTTTCCTGCACTGCAGTTCCCGAGATCGTAACAAGTCCCTCGTCAATGACTTCTGAATTCAGTACTTGGACCCCGCTTTCAGTCAAGGTGTAGCGAGCATTATTACACTTGCCGTTCTGTTGGGTGACTGGGTACGATTCAATGTTATGCCAAAGACCCATGTACTGTAAAAGGATTTATTTAATTAAAAATGTGTTGCATATTGATATATTTCTCCTCATTATCATATACATTGTTGTGAGAAATAACTATATTTTTAAATTCTGACTTACGTCCGGAACGTTGAAGTTGGTCACTACTGGTATATTATTATACTGGCTGCATTGGCCGCGGAACCTGACGAGTGAAGAACTGTCGACGGGAGGGTAGTAGAAGCAGCCGGTTTGTGAACGGTCCACTTTGTAGTAATAGCGATTGTTCAAGACTTCAATATCGCTGATGATTTTGTTGATGTTGGTGATCGCGGTCTCAGATAGTGTATTCTGTCGGCTCAATTTCCAGCTATGAACTGTATAGAAAATATGGTTAATTTATTTTTAGAATTTTTGCTTAAATTATTCATTAATTTATGTGTTGGATATCGTGTCTTTTTGAGAAGTTCTTGTATAAGGTGCTAGTTTATTTAAAAAAGTTTACCATAGAAATTCAAGAAAATACAAATATTAAAAAGTATAAAGATAAATCAAAATAAAGGTAGTATTTATATTCAGTATATTAATATTAAGCTTGTAAATCATGATTAACTTACTTAGTCTTTGATTGTCATTTACTTGAGTACAACCATAAGCAAGTGCGTATGATGAATAATCGGTGTCCAGAATTATGAACTCGTACGTTGGACCTCCGTCGGCTGAAACAAAAGTTAGTAATAAAAATTAGTTGTTATGGTAAAAATCTCAGGTAATAAAGTACCAAAAAGCTAGTTTTTTTTTTAGTTTCTTTAAAATAAATCTTGATTCTTGTGATACTTGCCTGCCCTTGTAACAGTTAGTTTTCCATCTCCGTTGATACTACGAGCAATCAAGGCCATAGTTCCTAGTTCCTGATCAGCCCCAACTTGTGAATTGAGTACGTTCATGGTTGATTCGTCTACACGTGTGTATTCAGCCACGTTACATGTTCCAGTTTGTCGGCGATTTCCATAACTTTCGATTAGGCGCCAGCGACCAGCGAACTGAAATTTAAGAATTTTAAAATGTAATACATTAAAAAGGTACTTCTTTCTTACTTTGATAGTTTGAAACCATTCCATTTTATAGTTTCAAGGCCTGGGCCATTAAAATAGGCGGGAAAAAATAAAAAGTATCAATCAACATTAAAATTCACCTTTAATGTGTCGAAGTTTTGTATACCCTTAATGGTAGTGTCGCATTGACCGGGAAGAACGATTTCTTCACCAGGTTCCAGTACTGGCAAATAGGCACATGCACTTTCTGAGTGGTCAATAGGACGATAGTACTGATCATCTAATACAACTATAGATGACGTCAATGAGCTTATATGAGAGTTAGCTGATACAGATAGTGTTGTCGACCTACTCAGCTTCCAACTCCAAACTGAAAAAATAAAATTTTAAAATAAATACACAAAATAAGATAAAACACTTTGAACATACAAAAACAGCACTTTACTCACTTTTTCTGTAACCATTATCATACTCGCAGCTGTAAGCAAGTGCATAATCAATGTAGTCTGTCCCCAATACCCAGAAGGGTATAGTTTTAGCTGAAAAATAATAATAATAATTAACAAAAAAAAAGAAGTCGTACCTAATACAATTTTAGAAAACAAATTCTGGGGTTAGTAATATCTGTCAGGGTCCCGATATTGGTGGAGAAAGTCTAATTAGAACTGAGACGAACAGTAAGTAAATTAGGTCAACGTATTACAGCTGGTTCTTATTACTTTCCTCTATGGCTGGTACAAACAATAACATGAATTACATTCTGTTGATACACAGACTAAGGACAACAGGCAGTTTGATAAAACTCCTCCATGGCCAGTTTTAGTAATGATTTTCTGTAAAGGGTGACTATGAATAGAATAGAGTATTCATTAATGGTGCGCCATACTGTTTGGTGGTACTTTGTTTAAAATTCTATAGATGTAACTATGCATCAATAAATTTAATCCAATTTGAAGAAGATCAGGAAGAAACTCACCTGGGCCATTATTGTTTGGAATTGTAAGCGTCATTTTGCCGTCATTGTTAGCGCTTCTGGTTAATACTCCTGAGAGAGGGGTAACGAATTGGTCGTAAACAGAGTATGACTCTACGTTGTAACCCGTGGCTGATGTAATAAAGTCATGCGAAATGCAATGTCCAGGTTGTTCCAGTTTTGGGTACGATTGAATTTCGTACCATTTACCATTGAACTAGAATGAAGATAAAAAACATTAATCGAGAGTCATCTTAAAACTGTATTTGTATATATTTAAAAGGTAGGTTGAAACATTAGATGAATGCATAAGGTTTATATAATATAAGACAACTGAGTATTAAATGAAAGAATGTTTTATGTCACGATTTTGCACAACAATTACCAAATCGTGGCGACAAACCACGGCGACCGACCAATGCATAATTGTAGGTTTGTTAATAAGTAATAATGTAAAAAAAAAACCCATAACTAAAAGGCTAAAATGTACCCGATCAAAGTCCAGGGTCTGTAAAACGGGGACATTGTCATCACAGGATCCGGGGAATACAACTGGAACTCCTGCTTCAGGTTTCGGGAAGTAGAAACAGGCGTCTGTTGTCTGCAACATGTTCTCGTAGTATTTCTTGTCGAGAACCGCAACAGTGTCAATAATGGCGTCGATTTCCGCACTCGAGCTTGGAAGTAACTGCTTCGTTCTGCTTAACTTCCAACTGACCACTGTAATTTATCGTTTCGTTAAAAAAAAACATATTAAAATAAAAGATGCAACTATGCACAGTCTAGCAAATAGATCACCAAAGAGACAAATTGCAAATGCAAAAAGAACGTTTGAAAATAACGATGAATTATTACCTCTCATTTCGTCTTCGTTTATGTTCGTGCAAGAGTATACAAAGGCGTAGTTCGCGTAGTCTGTCTTTAATACCCAGTACAAAAACGCTGAAAATAAACATGTTTAAAATTAACATTTAATTTCATTTTTTTTTATTATAAATGTTTTAACATGTAATTTGTGGTGAATCGTCTGAAATGGTCGCAATCACCTTTAATATGATCATTAGATAACAAATATTTTTTAGGGGTTCGTCTATATTGTAAAACTTACGATTAGGAGAATTTGGGAAGGTCACTTCCAGTTGAGCTGATCCATCATTGGATGCTACTCTTCCGACTGCATTGACGGATAACAGTTCTTGTGCAACGACATGAGAATTAACGACGGTAACTGTGTTGTCATTGTTCAACTCATAAACTGCATTACTGCAAGTTCCACTTTGGGATGAGGCTGGGTACAATTCGATAGTATGCCACGTTCCCATAAACTAAAAAAAATATATCATAGAATGAATAATCTAAAATGATAACCAGCTTAAAAAATTCTGCATATGCACATTTAAATAAAAGTTAGGTTAATTTAAGGCAATGTAAGCTATCAAAACCGGCCATATACTTGCACAGTGATGGTGCAATCTCAGTAGAGGCAAACAAATTTTGAGGTCTAAATATGCCATATATGATATAATCATTATCTCTTTTTATTGGGCAAAATCCAACTTGTCCGAAGTCAAGTTTGTATACCAAACAATCAAACGCCTATTTAGCTGTGCAACTGTTTTCTTTAAACCATGGTAATAAATAGACACTTACTGCTTTAATATCAAACTCGCTCATAGCCTGGACATTAACAGACTCGCATTGCCCTCTGAACACAACAGGTGTGTTCGGTACTGGTTCGGGATAGAAGAAACATCCTGCATCGGTCTGGTCAGTCAGCTGGTAGTATCTTCTATTCAGTTCTACTATAGAATCTATAACTTTATTAACAGCCACTTCTGATTCTTCTGACAAACGTCGACGCCTGCTAAGAACCCAACTGAAAACTGAAGATTGAGGATAATTAATACGTCTAACTGATGCATAAATTCTGATGGCGAACTTTAAAATTTATGAAAATTACCTCGTTTATGTGTTGGATTTGCTTGAACACACGTATACGCAACTGCGTAATTTCTATAATCAGTTCCCACGATCCACAGGTCTTGAGTTGCTAGGCCTAAAAATAAATGAAATAAGTCAAAACATTGAATAATTACAAGAGCACAATATGGAAAACTGCTTTTTTATAAGTTTTACATCAGATGGGTGGAATAGTCTTATATTTCAGACTTAGGAAAACAATTTACTAACTTGAGATTGATCTATTGAGAGCACCAAAATAATAATAGAAGGTTTTGGCTTCAGAAATTCATGCGTTAAGTTTTGTAAAATGCGATAATCTATGCCTTATATTATATTGTCTTATACTATATTATAGATGATTATGAATACATACCACCGGACTGAAGATTTAGGGTGACTAATAATTTGGCGCTATCATCACCGCTACTAACGGTTGCATGACCACTGATCGTGTGGAGGACTTGTTCGCGAACTTCACTGTTCAGTACATTGACGACTCCATTGACGTTTGTATATTCAGCTCTGTTACATGTACCAGGGTTATGATCGGTTTGGTAGCTGGAGATTTGGTGCCATACTCCTGCGAACTGAATAAAAAAATATAACATTAATGTCTAAATCTTTATTGGACAAACAACAGTACACACACTAAACAATTACATATTTTAAACACAAGAACAGAGTTACTAAACACATAAGTGCACTGGCATTGTCGGTCCGTCAGTATTTGTAAAGCAACAAAGCCGACTCGAAGCAGTTACTTTACTTGTTTGGTTTCGATCGGCTTGGTTAAATCGGGTTCAGGTCGACACATCATTACATTTCGGCAGTATTTAATTTTGTGAAGCGAAAAAGCAGACCCGTTACAACCCCTACATTAAACTCGACATCGTTTGGCCTAGCGAAAACCGAACGGTATTTTCTCCGAACTATAATTAACCTAACCAATATATCAGATTTTACCTCGGCTGTGCTGATTTATGCCATCCCACTTGTGTGTATAGCAACGCTTATTAAATGATTTGAAATATAAATTGATATATCATTTATTCATTCATCATTTGTGACATTAAAACTATTACTTACATCATCTACTTGAAACTGTTGAACCACAGGTATGGTTGCGTCACATGTTCCAGGTATAAGAATAGGCTGTCCAGGTGCGATATTGGGTAATTTGACGCAGCTACTGGGGCTGTGATTAACAGCTTCTAGTTGTTCAAGGCTGATGTCAAATAAGTTATTCAGAGCCGTGTTTATGAGATTTGAGGACATTCCACCTGGGAGGTTTGTTTGTTTACCGAGAACCCATATGTGAACTGAAAATAAACATTTTGAATGATAAATGTCGAAATCTTACAAATTATAGGCTCCTATTGATATTTCACAAATTTACAGTGTTCGGTTTTCAGAAACTATTAGTTAGGTTTCTGGTTCATCTTTAATATAACAAAAGTTTAATCTCAATTTTCTGCACATTGTATACTTAATACAGTTTTTTTTCGATTACCCAACTTTCAACAAAAGTCTGTGTTTTTTTATGTAGAGTATTCCGTAGAATGTTTCAGTGTAGTTTTGCAGCCCATTCAGGTTTTATTATTTTATAACAAATATCACTAAAAGTTCTAAAAATTGTATGTTTAAAGGTGAAATGTAGATTTTTGGGCACATGGTGAATTAGTCTTTACATACTACATTTAGAATTTGTTTACTCACCTCTTCTCCTAGTGTCCGACAAGTTTTCACAAGAGAATGTTAAAGCCACTGATTCATAATCAGTCACACGCACCCAAAACTGCAGGGCTGTAAAGAGAAAAATCATAAAAGTAAGTCTATAGTAAATAGATTATATCTTTCTCTGCATAAATATCTGGGATTTGTCTCAGTTCTATCAATGGGATAAATTTAGACCGACTTAGACGATTTTTTTTTAATATTTTCATGCAAAGGTAATTTGTTTTTCTGTCACCCACGTTTTTCCAGCTTAACCATTGAATACCTATTGATAGGAATAAATAGGAAAGAACTGTCAACACCAAAACTTCATGAAGACTTCCTTTTGCTGAAGCAAAACTCACGTCAGCGGAGTCGTAAGAAAAGTAGCTGTATACTATTAACAGTTTACGGTTGTTGTGTGTTGGCTTGCCATATTGTATTAGATTGGTGGGAAGAGGCTCCAGACAGAGGAGCCAGATGCAAATTGGGCTAGAAATTTTCCCAGCATTGAGACACTTAGGTTACTAAAACAGTATGCAAAAATTACTTACGGCCTGGAAATGTAGCGAGAGTGAGGTCTAACTTAGCCGAGCCATCTGCAGGCACAGTTAACGCGCCGGCTGCTTCAGTAGCAAAATTGTCGTGAACAGATTCATAGACCACCGGAATGTAATTAGACGCTGTGTTTGGTGTCCCTTCGAAACGAAAGGTTGAGCAGTCGCCTTGCTGGTACGGGTTCGCGGTTCGGTACAGCTCATGCCAGGTACCTAGGAACTGTAAACAAATGTTGTGTAGTTTGACTTATGAGACATTTTATCTGTTTTCAAACTGTCGAGATGATGATGACTGATGTAAAACGGTCCATGTAATTTTAAACCTTTGTATGGATACTCGGTATTATATTTAAGTTCTCTGTTTAAAATTTACGTAACTCTATCTCTGTAGGTTACTGGATTTATAAAACCTTTATGCTGAATGTAATCCTCAGTTTTTAATAAAATAATTAAGTAAGTAATAAATGTGGACAGTATCACATACATTGCTCTGAACCCAAGGTAAGTAGCTATTTAGCACTTGTATTATGGAACTCAGAAACAACGAAGGAACTTACTGTGTGCTGAACTAGCTTGTTTATTGTTCCTTTTCATATAAATAAATACAAATAGTCGGTATAGGCTGTGGTGATTTCGTTCTGTAATCATTGTTTTTATGTACCTAAATACGTTCACAAATAAAGATTGATTGATTGATTATGAAGGAATAAAATAAGTATTTGAGTAGGTACTAATAAAGATTTCTTCTTGTAAGGATGATTGTTACTCGTTTTTGGGACTTTTTATGTTTGAATTCCGACGATTTTATTGTTTAAGTGTCTAAAATCACATTGTTCTTAATTTCGCATGACCCGTTCCCAAATGCTCCCAACGTCCGAACGTGTTCGAATTCGATAGTTTCTAAATAAACATTAGCAAGCAGTCACCGATGAGCATTCGATTAATTCCAATTATCTAGTAGCAGCAATACAAAACACAACCGCCGTATATTACGTCCTCGTCTTCGAGGCCTGTCGGCTATTATAAATAATAGTAACGTAAATGTTACACCCCCGTCCTTAGACCAAGGTAGCCCGAGCAGGCCAAACTAGCAATCAAATATGTCCCTAAAATTAAAATTTAGATCCAGCCATCCCTTGTTGTTTTGCCTTATTAAGATTGTTAGCAACGCACAAAGTCGAGGTCCGAACCACGCAGGGCTAGTTAGTTTTGCCTATTGCTCTGGCTGGAGGCCTTAAGGTCCTCGCCAATAGTCTAGCAATAAGCAGGCAAAGCCTTCGCTCAGGCTAACTGCAAAGATAGGAATCTACAAAAAAGTTTATAAAAAATATTGGATAATTAGTTAGCAACCAAATTCAGATTTTACTTGTTATAAATGATTATTTTAACGATTATACATCGTAATCTTATATGATTAATCAGGCGGCATCAGTAACACTTTTAGGTTGTTCAAGGTTGTCTTATCATATTTTATTTAATAATATTAATCACCATTATTTCGCCGTCAAAGAAACCATTATCGCATACAAAAATGACGCCAATTGATAGCTCAATGATTACAATCAAATATTTAATATTCCAGAAAATATCGATTAGGTATTCGATAAATGTAGTTATTAAATCATTATAGCAGTTCTGGCGCTACTGAGTCTTAGTGCAAAGATGTAATTCGTTACAAACACGCAAAAATCTCAATTATTATAGGCCAGTTTGATATTTATATTCTAGTAAGTTTTTTTATTTATGCAAATTTTAGTATGGTTAGAGTTGGTTCTTATATTAGATTTAATTGTAGATAAATAATAGGTATTACATTAACTTCTGACAAATAAATACTAAGAAATAAATGATCTTCTAATCTATTAAATAATTAAGTTAACATCTAAAAAGGATCGTGTCAGTTGTCACCCTTCCTATGCAACTTTTAAAACATATATAATTACTTATATTTCACATCTTTGTACAAAATGTATAGTAATTTTCTATTAAATTAAAAAAAATATAAGTTATTAATTTTCTTACTATGTTTAAGACTTAGAATTTTGAAATTAAAACAGTTAAACTTTCGACAAACTGTTTTATAATTTCTCTAAAATGAAGTTAGGTTATAATTATTTATTTTATGTATTTACCTATCATTATATTTTCTCAAACTTTTACGTATTTAACCGTCGTTAAAAAAATATAAGTTTTTTTATTTATTGCTTTATTTCCGAATAATTTCAGATGCACTGAAACTTATAATTAGAGTATTATTTATTCAATTTTAGTAATATTATAGCTATATTATAAAACCTAAAATTGATCGCATAATAGTATTTTTTTATGCAAGTGGATAACTTGCATAATATTTAATATAAAAAAAATATTACAATGAAGCTATAGAAATAATAATACTTTTTTGTTTTATTGTTACAATATTAGTAAAAAACCTTGAACTCTAGCAATGTTTAGGCGTTCAAATTGTATCCTAACTTGACGAAACCTACTTAGAACTCTACATAGTGACTATCTGTATTTCGTAATATCGGTCAAAGTTTGATCAATACCGTTCCTTCCAGCTACGATTGACCGGTAGAATAAATATTGGTCATTACTATCGAGTATTATAATATTATTTTTGACACTTTTTTTTGTTGTCGACTTTTAGCTTTTTTTCGTTTATTTCCCCTGCTATGGCGAAAGAGACGGGCTTGACCATCAAATAACACCGCATTGCATTTTCTTTATCGAAAACTGGGTGGAAAGCATTAACAATCTTCCGCCATAAGGACACTACTTTATCACTTAAATATTTTTTGTTCCCAACACATTCACTTATTCACTGGTTTTTTTCACCCGGAAGAAAAACGATCTAATGATTAATTACAAAAATATCTTACTTCTTCGATTTGAAATCCATCTTGTAAGGGCACATTAAGATCACATTGTCCATCTTGATCAATTTGACCCCGACACACACAAAATAGTCCAAGGAGACTAAAAACTAAAAATATTAATTTCTTCATTATTTCATAGTTGATTGTACCGGCACAAAGCAATCCCCGAACTAATCAATTTTCGATAAATCTGTTAATTTATATAAAATCTTATCAATGTATTATCTTTCCGTTAATCGTGAAAGTTGTACTGTTTCGGGGATTATTTTATTAAGTAAACAAATCATAAGGAATTATGTTCTATAAAAGTGACTATACTTGTATATGAGCTACCCTAGATCTCAAACCTTAGTTTTATGAGGTATTAGTAAAGAATTGCGGAAGAGATTAGACAGATCCTACGTTGAAATGAAGGCGTCATCAGTGTTACTGGTGTATGGAAAGTAATAAAGAATGAATGATACACTGTGCTATGAAATACAAAGTTAAGCAGTGTAGAACCTACTCATTTTATAGTTTTAGAAGGCTCCAGTTTTCTCTTCATTAGGGAGGATAACTGGAATTGAAAAGTAAAATCGTTAATATTTGCATGGCTTTTCCAACATAAGTTAGAGTGGAAACACGCCGGTGCCGGTGGTTTAAGCTGGTCCGACTATACCCCTCTGCCATCTCCATGGCGTAAAAAATCCATAAGGACGCCCCAGGGAAAAAAGGCTAGGTATTACTTCGCAGTATTATTACAAATGCGTTCTTGCCTGGTCTCCTTCAAAAGTTTTAGCTATAAGGAGTCCCGCACGCCGCTCAGGGTTCCCCAAGGCGAAGGAACTCGATAAGGATTTAGACAGGATCAAAAAGAAGGGTTGGGTATTACTTCGGAACCTAAAACATGGCACGGTCAGTAGGAGTACAGAGAGAAAGAGATACTGCTAGGAAGCATGATGATCAATATGTGAGTGTAAAGAGGAGCGTCAAGGTTTAACCGCCTTGGGCGTATTCGGGATCAGATGTTAGCAGCACCGTGCGAGCAGTCAAATTTGGCAGAGTGTGGTTTGACATCGGGTGGAATGCACGAGAAGCTAACAGAAGAAACCGACTTCGCCGCGTTCCTTGAATACATTCACGATGAAAAGGGAGCTGAACAGAAGGAGAGCTGAGCAACAACGACCGCCCGCCATCCCACTTCTGATAAATATATCTCCCCTTTCTGTATGAGAAGCGATCTTTGCCCCTTAGTCAAGTGGTACAGTTACAGGGTGTTATTTTATCTTTATGTTTTGATAATAGCAACTAACGATAAAAATCATCGGTATTTGTTGAGTCGATTGTTTCTTATTAGTCATCATAAACGTGGTCTCGTTATCATATCAAGGTGGTACGATGAAACCTAAATGTACACGAATGGTATAAAAATGCGATTTACGTAGGTGTGTAATAAAATAGATTGCTTTGATTTAGCTTGTCGAAGTTCTGTGGAAAAGTACAGTAGATGCATTCATCATGAACGGCTAAGCCTCTTTATACACGAGGTGATGCAAGCTTAATAGAGGTGACTTTAGTCTCCAACGACGTATGCCTATGTACGAGATTCGTATTAAGAACCTATGGAGGTTCGTCGTAGGTGCATAATCATAGAATTTAAATAGCGGTATATTTTTGATTTGATTAGGAACCTTGCGTTACTTTGTCGCATTACGTCTCCAATATGAAAATCACCCCTTCCCTAAATCGCCATGGCCAAGTACAATAAGCGTCTAAAAAAGCGTTTTTGTTTATTTACAATAACTTAATGTCTACACAACATTACACAAAACCTGCGAAAAGTTAAGTGCACATAAATTGATAATAATAATGATTGTGCAACACATGAATTGTAAATAAGTAAATTACTCTATTTTTACCCGACTACTTCATTTGATGATAATTATAATATTTATTTAGTGGTGTAGCGGAAAAAAAAGCTAACAGCAATTTATTTGTGTTAAAATAATGTTACATGCAAAAATTCTATAGGGTTGGTCGGGAAACCGATCATACATTTATTATGTCTGCAGTTTAAAGTGCTCCACAAGCATAAATGAAACATAATTGGATTTCCACTTACAACAGTTACCAACTGATTTCAATGGAGCCGTTTATTTGTCACTCGTTTAGCGATGAATCGGATCGAACTTTGGACTTACTGATTTATATCATATTGTTTGTTTTGTCGCAAAATTTGAAATCCGTCTAAAAATATGTTGTATAGATACGTCCGTTCCTGACGCATGGTCTTGAGTTGTATGGGGACCTTGTAAAATAAATAGTTTGAACTATCTTATTTGTTTATAAAACAAATAAGTGATATTAATGCATGATTAGTAAATTCTTCGCCACATTAAAGTTATATTTTCCTATTGACTACCATCTGTCAGGAACGCATTCTCTCAGCTGCTAACTATAGTTAAATTAAAAAGGGCGAATCTTACGCTAGTCTGTTTTTAGTTAGTTTTTTATTACTTAAACCTATATTTACCTACTCGTACATCTTAAACATCGTTATTATTCGATGTGGCAGGCACTCAAAGATTAATAATATTCCTGGACATCTCACACACGGTTGTCTGATCCCAAGCTAAGCAGAGCTTGTGTTATGGTAACCAGACAACTGATAAACATACTTATATATTTCTTAATACATACATATTATAGATAAATTACACCTAGACACCGAACAAATGATCGTGCTCATCACACAAACATTTGTCCCGGGTGGGAATCGAACCCACGACCTCCGGTATAGTAGTCAGGATCACTAACCACTAGACCAACAGGCCCGCCAAAGATTAAAGAAAAAGGAACTGGCAGTCGACAAAATATTTATGTCATCAATATTTTTAACGTTTGTTTAGTTAAATACGATAACTTCATGGTTGTGTATTACCATATTTCGGGGGTTTACCTGTTGCATGGTAAGTAGGCTCGCTTCATTTCAATCAACTATGTTAGGTAACAAACCTAGGTTTATGGAACTTATTACGTAAGTAGCTCCCACATGATAAACGATTTTTGCTTTCTGTGGTTTACGCGAATGTTAGACATTGAAGTAAAACTACTTTTCACGTTTTTTATCACGGTTAAGTTCTCGACGTATCAACGCCTTTGCAGTGATGGACAGGCAAACCAACTGTTGTAAGCCTTATTCAAGGAAACCAATTCAGCTGTTCCAAGATTGTTTTCGGTGAAAACATTGGTCGGGGATTTTCTGAAATACCTGTGCTGTTTTTTTCGTAGAATTGTTTGTACGTACCAATATTCAATGCTTAAAGTCCACAAAACCATGGTCAACAAGTAACATATAAAAAAGGTAAACAACGCCGTATGCCTAAAACTGTCAAAACACTACATAATCAACTTCTGTTTTAGTTTTTTTGTGGTTTACTCTCTGTTTCTAACGCCGATCAGTCGAGAGCCCCGAACTCCGTGACATTGAACTTGGATGAGATAATATTTGGGACGAATGAAATTATCATGCTGTTGCTAACCTTATGTTAAGGTGCGTTTAGACGGGCAACTAAAATGACTCCAGTTCTTCCATTAATTAATTGCTCTATTATTTATTCATGGAGACGACCTTCGTGGTATGCTTCGAGCGCATGCTTCGGTTCTGAAACAAGAAATTCGCTTTTCTACATTTTCTCGGATACATCAGGCATCAGTAAAAGTAACCATCAGGATCGATGTCCCTGAGTCCATAACTGCTGCTTTTGTAAGTACTTTGGATTCAGAACAATATAGTGATGTTGTGCACATGTTTCCATTGTTAATGCTTAAAAAGAAAAATAATAGAAGAGGAAAACATTTAACACATTAAATGTATCATTGTCTGTGTAAACGTGCTATTACGTATACCTAATGTTAGTTGCTAACCAAAAGTTACGTCGGAAGTTTTAGGTGTGAAGTGTTTAAGTAAATACGATCTATAAATATACCTACTCGAACTGAACGTACAGATAAATATATTGATTGACTAGAGGATGAATTTTAATCTTTGTATCCTTCAAAAACATAATACAACTTCCTTTTACATAAGTGTAATGTACTAAAATATCTGAACAGCAATATTAGAAATAATCAGTAAAAAATACTTGCACATGAGCTTAGCATGGGTTTTGAAGATAATGTATATATAGGTACAACAGATATAAATTTTATGTTGGTAAGTGTATAAGACATAAATACATATTATACCAAGTAAACAAATAGGAAGAACTTGCTCTGTACCCATAGTTATTATGTTATGGAATGAGTGACAACAAAGGTATAGCAAACACCGAGACCTGAGACGATGTAGAGAAGTAATTTCCTGCAAAAATCCGATTGGGGATCTATCCCGGGACCTTAGAGCTGGGAACACTTTGAAACCCAATATGTGTGCTACACGACCACGGGCGTTTTAAAGAAACTACTATGGAACTAGCTAGGCCTTAGCAAGTTTTATATAGAAGTATATACTTTATTTTGACAATACATGTATACTTTGAGACGGTAAGAGTAACTTGTATACCTAAAGTAAATTATTTAATTTAGTTACAATAATTGTCATAGCAACAGTCAACAAAGAAACCTCGTAATCCCGTATTACACAATACAACGGATCTCTAAAAGCGTCGAGAAGGATCGCGGGGTGCTGTTGACACGCTCAATTGGATACGTCGCCAAATTGTTGAATCGTTCTCATCCTTTAAACTTTCCACTACACCAGTGCACATGATGTTAAACGTGATCACAATGCTCACAGATCAGTATCTGTGAGCATTGTGATCACGTTTAATATTATTAAACGTGATTTATTATCATTTTAATATTTTCCAACAAATGCCAGTGCATTTGTTGGAAAATATTAAAATGTTTAGGTAAATAGCTAACCAAATAATCTTCGAGTAATACTTAATAATACTGAATTGAGTTGTATCACACAAAAGACCATCAAGTTTTAACGGTATGAAACTGATTCTTGATAACATCTCCGAGTTTTTTCCATGTGATTCACAACCAGAAATATTTGTAACATTTTTAGGTGTGAAAACGACACTCGCTAGACGCTTGTTAAATCACATAGTTACACTTACCGATGTGATTTTATAGCCGCAAACGGAAAATAATAATAAATAATAAATAAATATGAACAACATCTCATTCATTGTTCTATACCCAAAGTAAGTTGTTAAAGCACTTGTGTTATGGAATTCAGATACAACGAAGGTACCACAAACACCCAGACCCGAGACAATGTAGAAAAGTGAGTTTCTACATTGACCCGTCCGGGGATCGAACCCGGGACCTCAGAGCTAGCGACACCTTGAAACCGGTGCGTACGCCGCTCGACCACGGAGGTCGTTAATGGAAAGATAATAGGGAGATCCAGCAGTGAGACTGTTTAGTTTACTTATAAGTAAATATCCTCAATAGGTAAGACAAAAAAATAAACAACAGACTTGATCTAAATATTTGTGGATTACACGATCTATCCGTCTTTCTATCCCCTCGTAATATCTTTATTCACCTAGGTACTAGAAAATGACAGAAATACTAATACGTTGTAATGTCTATACCTACACGAATCAGAGACTAATTAAATATTTCTTGATAATAATTTAGACATGACGCCGTATTATTGTTATCATAAGAAGAGATTCGACGGAATATTCTCATAGAGCAACGATTGCTCATATCACAGCCGGTTTTGTTTGATGTTCTTTAGATAACCTATTCACATAAGCCTGACCTAGATCAATATGGGTATATTTAACCCACTCTTCGGCTTAGTCTTTTGCCAAACTATCATTATCACCACAGCCCTTATTACCATGCTTATTACGCGAAGTTAGCTTAGTTTTTTTCAAATACCTATTTATCAATCTCGCTCAGAACATCTACACTCTTAACCTACCTTTATAACTGCATGGGTCTCTGTATATAGCATTTTATCCGGTTCTGTGCTCTTAACAATGATCCAACATGCTTGTTATACCTAGTAAATAAAGTAAGGTATTCCTCAGAAAGACAGCTAAAGATTTGTAAGTTTAAGTAAGTTTAAGAACTTTTCATACCATCTTTGTGTTTAGATGGTCACCCATCCACAGACCAACTGTGATAAGCATTGCCTGTAGATGTCCGAGAGAATCTTCCGATTTTGATATAAATCGTATGTTTGAGTAAATATTGTGTAATATCCTCATTAATGACGTAGTATGTTCAAGTTATCTTACCTTACCGATAGGAATAACAACTCTAGAATATTTCATTACCAAACTAATCGTGGTTTGTCAACATATTTATCTATAGAATTTTAAATATTTGTTCTGTAATAGATTAGAGTATTATTATGGGGCCCATAAAGTCATGTAATGTAGATTATAAACAAGTATTTTTGTAACTTCTTTACATAAGTAGGTACTTAGGTAGTCGGTCTATATGATGGTCTTTCCATTATGCCCTATTGTGCAAAGCGTTCTATGGCCATATTGTCGCCAAGTAAACACACCAAATTCTTTGAAAGTGACAGTGCCTTAGCTGCAAATGAATAAGGTCGATTTTCGTTACTAATTAATAACAAAAAACTAAAGTTCATAAATATGCTAAACGTAACTTTAAATAAAGTCTATTTACCTATGCTTATTTACACATTCATCTTAAATAACAGCTGACATTCCTAGAATATAATCAAGCAGTCTCGTAATAGTCGTTTTTTTCCTTATTATCCAACGATGTAAACTGTAAATATTAGAGTACCTACCTACCTAATATTGTAAATTGTAAACATGAATATGTTTATATCGATTTCCGAGAACCGAAACATCTGTTATAAAAATGTTTCTGATAAGGCGAGGCCCCTAGAATACATTGATTTTTTCAGTTTAACTTTTTCCTCACTTGTTCCGAGGTAGATTATTCAGTCATTTGAAAATAATCATCCTTTAAAAATGTAATTTGGTTTCATTTTTTTTTATTCATTTCAAGAAGCATACATTTATGCCAATGAACTTTCACACTGATGTTAACAAGAGTATCAATGAAATTCTTCTTTGTGCAATAACAATGGCAGATGCATTTAGTGCTGCCATTATGGTCAGTTTATGCTCTATTTGCTGTGAATCTTAATTGGTTATGGATGGGCTGCCTTTTGCCATTTTAGTTTTTATTGGAACTTCGCAGTTTCTCCTATAGCCTACCTATTTCAAAAAGTATGTGGTTTGCTTAAGTACCTAGTTACCTTTTTCGCGTAGAAATATAAACGAGATGGAGGGAAAATATTGATTCATTTGGCTCTTGCTCCAGTTAGCCATAGAAAAGGGAAAAGTGGTAAAAATAATGGTAGGATAGGGTCTACCCTATCCTTTTTATTTGTCCTTTAGTTAGATAATAATAATACTTATATTAGAGTATTATTATTATCTAACTTTTTGTAACGATTAGGAAAGCGAAGTGTAATTCTGGTGATTGTCGTTATGGTCAGTCACACGCTTATTACCTTTACGGGACGTGACATTTGTACGCAATCATTTCACTGCATATATATCCTATCGACAGTAAGAGAGCCTTGTGGTACCGATAGTTAATTTCATGGAAAAATAAAAGAAAATAGGGCTTTAAATGCAGCTTTAGCCTTGGGACTAGAAAAACATGCTCAACAAAATGCTAGGCCATTACGATATTAAGTGATATATAAGTATTATCTACTATCTCTTTTATCTGATAAAACAGACTAACATGACAGTTCGATTATATTCTTATTTAACTTTATTGGGTTGTTGATTGCTGAAATAATCTCGAAGTTATCCAAATGTGCAATATACAGTATCGGGTCAAAGTCTGTATTTTTCTGACAAAAACTTTTGACATAATGGTCATAACTAAACCTTCGCAAACGGGAGCCATTTTTGTTTTTCGTATGCATTGTTATGTATTTTGGAACGTCTGCATATTAAAATTAACGACGATGACCACATTCGTTCCTTTAGACGCATTCCCAGGATGTAATGATTAAGAGCAATCTCTTGCAGCTTAGTCCCCCTAGCTAAGCGACATTTTTACATACATATATTGTATGCAAGCATTGAAATATAAGACTACGCGGATAACAGTGGCATAGGTCACCACGCCAGTTAACACTGTGCACTATTCGTTGTGGGTTCAATCCCTGCATAGAAAAAACCTTTGACCACACATAGTCTGTAAGTCTGGGTGTTCTTTGAATATTTGAAACCCGTATTTACTTACGATGTACATATTTATTTTAACTAATTCTAAGTATTGTCAAAGCCATGTAATCGAACAATAAAAAACAATATTAGTTTGGCCATCTGTCACATCTAATCATGAGAAACCCAGGTGTCAAAAAGGTACCACAAGTACTCCGATTAGGGAAAAACAATGTGAATCATACGATGTACTTAGAGATTCCTAAATTCCTTTGAAGATAACTTTTAGTACATTTTTCTGATAATGTCAAGATGCTTGAAATTCCGTGTTCACATGCGTGATAAAATTGCTTAAGAGATGATAGAGATGAGAGTCATCGATAATATTAAACTAGATAAAAAAAGGGATTTTACTTTTTAGAACAATATTTTCAAGGAAAAATGCTTATTAATATGTTTTATCATGTTTATGATGATCAGACTCTGATCACTTACTCAGATCTTCAATTAAAATACCTTCTATTCAAACCTTCTAATTGATAATTTTGATCTAAATTACAATTACACAAATTCTAGGTACACCCATAAGCTATGTTATGATTTTCAGCAAAAAACAGCGTATCCTATGCCTCTTGAGATCAACGTTCCTTTAAACTGTTATCAACATCAGTTTTTTTTTGTATACTATACGTGACTAATAAACAAAGTTACTTTTTCATTTACATATTAGTATGGATAGGGATGAAATATCTAATTTTTTTAGTTCTTCTTTAGTTCAGGTAAATTTTCAAATAGCCTAGTCATCACGGTATGATAGTGAAGAAAACAAATATCATGTTTGACTAACTAAACAAACAAACACACCTGCGAATTTACAATCTATTTTAGGTGCGGATTTTCAGCCTAAAATTTATGACTCAGGTCAAATAAATATGGTATTATTTTTTCATCAAATTTCCTATGCAACTAAATTTGAATTTTATTTTAAACTCACTAAAATAAAAATAATGAATTTAACGTATATTCTATATATTTTCCCACTTCCTAATTTTTGACTTTAATTAAAGTTTTTATGTTCTAATGAAAAACTAAAGAAATCAATTATTTACAAAAAAGTAATACCCGAAAAACAGCCTAAATCTGATCTTTCGTAGTATGGTGATAAGCAAAAAGTAAAAAGCACGCCCTTTTTAGTATTTCAGTAAAAAAAGATTTTTAGCTAAATCTGCAAACTGCAAACTGAAGCCTAGAACATTCTTCTCTGGAAGCCTCGCATCCTCTTACCACAATGCTGTCAATTAACTAATCCTTAACGAATTGTCTGTCCATGACCTCTGCCACACGGCTATATAAGATAGCTTCTCATACACAGCTGCCAGTGTATCTCTGACAACCGGCACGAGAGGCAAAGTCGACTTAATTTTTACAAAATTTTTATAACTGTCCAACATGTATAGATTTTTGATCCTTTCCGTTGTTGCGTTGGCGACCGCACACTCTCATGAAGGCGCCTGCCCTGAGTCGAAGCCTGTTGAAAACTTCAACTTGACTGCCGTAAGTATTTTTTTCAAGTTATTCGTATATTCTAAAACCAAATGCCGTCGCCAGAGGAAATTGGAGAAGTCAAAGTTTCGGAAGCCGGTTTCATTTTTTGAATGTGAAAATAACGCATATAATATGTTTAGTAAATTTTTGTGTACAGTAAAACATTTGTATATTTTATGGTAAACAGTTACAATTGCGGTTTATTATTATAACATCATAGTGTCAAACAGCCTTTATTCAGGTTTAGATTTAAGTGTTTTTCAATAATTATCTACATCGTGTATTTTTTATCGCGAATTTAAAATCGAATACCTAATGAAAAAATGATTTTGGTTTTTGAATCTTGTAGTAGGTATCTCTAAAATATTTTTAGAATCAGATAATTTTTGCAGTTTGCAGAAGCGTTATCTAAGGAAATTAACAGCATTTGCTTGTAAATTATTGCTTTTAATTTGAATAGTTAACAATCAGGATACATAAATGTGTACTGTCATCGATTTACGTAGGCATTATTATAGGTGTGATATTTCGTGAAACATTTTTGTAAGCAGTTAACAGTTTAAAAATATGCTTTGATCTTTATCGATTCTTCCACATTATTGCACAGTTAAGAGATTAAGTAGATACGTGAGAAGCGAAATGTCATATTAATTATTGTATAGTTTTTTTCTTACTCTAGTAAAGATCTGTGCTTTATAACGAAACGACGGGAGTTTACAAGAACATTGTAAGAATAAAAAATGTTACCTAGTTGAACGATAAAATAAAGATGCAATAAAAGGAATCTCAGCTTATGCTATCAGCTTGTGATACCTCAAGTTTGATCTCTCATGTATTTCCATAATAAGAATCAATAAAGCTGCTTTGAAAATAACTAATTATTTTTCCCAAAAATAATATTCATAAGAGCGAAAATTTCTTATTTTCAAAAGTAGTCATATATTTGGAATTGGTTTTTAAAGAAAACGCTTTTCTTTTTAGTTGTACTTATTACAATTGCTTTTATTTTAGGAATGCAAAACTGATAGCTTACTAATGTTTGGTAATCTTTTTATCAGTAAGAGTATTTTCATGTATGCACTCATTTTCGAAATTAGTTTGTTGTTAGGCACATTTTCTGGCTATTGTTATTTGCATGTCACTTGAAGGTATTATTAACAGCTTTAATTAAAATTTAGGCGCATAAATGCATAACTACGAGCGATACGAAAATTTAATTACATTCTTGCATGGGAAAAATATTTTTTTGAGTGATCTACAATGTAAATTTAAAACAATACCTTTGAGTAGCTTGGTTGCCTCAGACCATCTACACATACAATATTCTAATAATAATGCTTAATAAATTATGTTAGTGGGAATAACTTCTATAAGCACTAAGAATAATTCAATTTACACTAAACTAATATTTTCTTTTAAATATTATTGCGAACCCTGTGGCGCACATAATATTCTCTCTATTTTTAAGATTTCGCCCAGAAAAAATCCTTGTAAGTAAGTACAAACCGTTGTATAATACAGACTCTGCTGTTCTCCACTAGTCTATTTTTGAACACACATAAGTATACCTACACTGTATTAATGCCATATTAAATTGTACACCTAACACAAGTTATAAATGTACCGGTAACATCACAGATTATCGATATGATAAAGAATATAAGCTTAAAGTTAAGCCGATTTTGCTAAAAGCTTCAATATATTGCTGATAAAATTCCATGTTATTAAAACTCCTATATAAATTATATTTATATAGGAAAACTTAATGAATATAATTTTGCCGAGTGCCAAGGACGATACATTACATCACAAAACTATATGTATACGTAACGACTATCACAAAACAAATGTTTTAATTGTATGAGTAGAACAAAAGGAAATCGTTGAATTGTAAATCCTGGGATTTGACAAGGCCACATGTGCGAGCCTGTACATACTAATATATTTTTGTAAAAATTGTTGACCAAATAGGTACACAGTGGTAACCATATTTGAAATTAAACTACCAATATAAATTAAATAGATAGAAGCAATTCATAAATCGGTATAACTAATTAAATAACAGTTTTTTTTCTCACCCTCACTAAATAATTCATTTATTTTTAATTTAAATGTGGATCACACTAATGCTGCTTGTCAAGTCGATCGAACCCACAGCACTTCGCCCCGTAGTAATTGGCATGGTGACATATACAACTGTGCAATAAGTGCAAAATAAAAAAAAACACACAATCTATTATTGTAGAGTTAACCTTACTAACAAAGTCTAATAGTTTAATCATATCACTTGAGCAAATAGCTACGACAACAAAGTGTCAATAATTGCCAATTAACCAGTCAATGTGGGTTGAACTATGAACATACAATAGACATTCTAGATTCAAGATCAAGGTCAGTAAATACACTACTATACACCATTTTCATTGCCTAAGTATGACTCATGACCATAGAGTTTAAAAAACTTAAAACTATAGAGTGCAAGGATCGCTAAAAGCCCATTACGCCGAGTGTACGCACATTTGTGGCTATATGAAGTAAATTAATTTACTGTTTTAAGTTTTCAAGTGCAACGACAGACGTTTATGCTAAAATAACGGTAGTTCTGGTGATATTAGGATAATATTTGGGTTTTAAATACTTTTACAAAAACGACGCGCTTTTTTCTGATACTACTTTTATGAAAAAACTAGTCCAGAAGTCACAACTAGTGCTCACAGTTCATACCCTGTATGCGCACTCTGTGGTTTCTTATCTATGCTCTAAGGTAAATACACTATTTTGCCTAGGCATGACTCATGGCTAATCATCGATAAATGACGATCACGGCCGTGAACATCAAGAATTAAGATTAAACTATTTGACAATGAAAATAGTAACAAATATCGACCTTACTCCATTGTGATAAGGGTGTACTGATGGTTGAAGGCTGCGTTCGTCAAACGAGCCGTGAAGGACACTATTTTGTCTATTATGGTGTAAGTTATGGTGATAGTTGTGTATTTGGATGAAAACTTGATAAATGTTACGTAGATTTTTTATGTTATTAAATATGTCGTCAAACTTTTTTTTTTCAACTTAGGGCATAAATAATTGGTGACATTTTAGGTTTTTGAGAATATTTAGTCGTTTTAAGTATTTTTTGCATTCATTGCGTGAGTTTTGAAAATATGGAAAATTATCTTCACTAACTTAGATGCTGTCTTTAGATTATCTACAGCTAAACATGAATTTTGATTTACTTACAAGGCTGACTTTACATTATCTACACCTTCTAATAAACAAATTCGCGGAGAATTAAAGTTTATTCCTTAGGAAATTCTTTACCTTATTAATATTAATATTTTATTTCCAGTACCAAGGCGTGTGGTACGAAATCTCCAAGATCCCAATCCCCTCAGAGGGCAAGGGCCAGTGCGCGCAGGCGGAGTACACCCTGGTCGGAGACGAGGTCAAGTTGAGGAACAGCCATGTCATCGACGGTGAACAGAAGTACCTCGATGGTGTTGCCAAGCCCGCCCCTGATGCTGGCACCTCTGCCAAGCTGATCGTCACCTTCCAGTTCGGAGGTAAGAACAGAAACAGTTTTTTTTTATAATAATTTTGGTTGTTGTTAGTTTATAAGTATCTAAAGTTTATATATTGTTTTATTATTATATAATTTATTACTTGTCTGGTTATCATAGTGCAGTCTCTACTGAGTGCTGAGTTGGTACACAATATTTTTAATAGCAAAGCGTTTAGATTGATGGTACGTATGAGAAGTTCCTGGCCATCGGTAGTATCAAAAATTATGGATCACTAGCCAGGCGCATAAACAACTAGGTTTTAAGCACGGGAAGTTGTCGTAGCCAAGTCTCCAGATAGAAAAAAAAATGGCTTTTGTCTTTCAATTGAGTGAATTCGTTGGTAATGTTATAGAATAAACATTAATTCTACATGATAATTAATGAATTCTACAACAATACAATCATTTACCAATTTGGTATTATTATTTCAGAAGGAAATGCAATGAACAATCTTTGATAATGATATCAAGATAATTAATTAATTATTAATGACGTAAGTTATACATCCTTTGAGATTTATTTCAACATTCGTCAATAATTATGTGCAATTTGGATGTGCATCATTGCATAAACTTTTCACGTACCTAAACCATGTTTAAGCCTTAGGTATTATATAGAGCTCAAAACTGATTTGAAACGTTGATCGAAACAGAAGGATTTCGAAAGGCTTTTAACATGTCGCTAATCAAATAGTCTATTATCATAGTAATTATTTTAAAATTTAGACCTATTACTAGCAGTGTTATGGCAAGGATTAGAACATATTGCATGCTTAAAATGTCCAACTATATGGAGGTACTTAGTTCCCAAAATACAATTTTATATTTGCTACTTCATTATGACATTATTTACCGAATTATACTAAGTCGATAATGATTAATTTCTACCTGTTTACAAGTATTTTGGCTACTTTAACTATGGGGCTACTATTTTCAATACCTATGTTACTTTATTATTATCTTGTTCACAGAGATCACCTCCAACTCACCCCTGAGCGTGCTCACCACCGACTACGACAACTACGCCATCGCCTACAACTGCAAGTACGACGAGAAGGCCAACACACACAAGGGTGCGTATATTTTTTTTATAAAAGAGCAACATTAGGTATCTTTTAAATATAAATACAATATCGTATGTTCCAATATCCTCAAACTAAAAAAAACTCAGCAACAAAGGTTGCGTTGTCATATCAAGAAAGCTGATGCTTTTATCGAAACACCCGATTAATATAATCGGTATAAACTTGATTATACGGTCTAAAGAATATAACATTTATTATAAGAATATTATGTAGTCGGTCGCAAAGTATACATTCTAGCAAACTATACGAAACTCGGAATAATCTCTGGGTGGTTTCACAACAGACAAGATAATCCAAATGTTGCAACTTGTAAGATCTGCAGATGTTGTCCAGTTTATCAAGAAGATAGAAATAAGTACCAATACCTGTCCTAATGCCCTACTTTATTTAGGCATTACAAAAGAAAACATATCTGAATCTATCTCGCCACCAAATCAACCATATCGTTGGGTCGATAATACCATTTTTCTTTATCAGTACCCGAAGCACGTTGCTTTACACGTTGATTTGTTGATGGATGACGTATTAACAATTCAGACTTTTCTAGATAATATTATATAAAATTATTTGACACTTATTGCTGGTACTATCTGCAGGTGCTAAGCAACGATTACTTATCAAAGTTGTGTAATTTATTTATTTATTTATTTAAACTTTCATGTACAATTATGGTACATAAGGCGGACTTAATGCCGCAAGGCATTATCTACCAGTCAACCTTTGGGTCAAATGTAGGTCTTATAATCCTGATGCTGGAAATTTAGTAAAAATTTCAAAGAAATGAAGTGACTAATGGATTAAATCATCTGACTTACAATTGGTCGTAGGTATTTTTTAGAAAGTTGGCTCGAAATTCTAGGATCCCAATTCCAGATTTGAAAAGTTTAATGAATAAAATATAAAATAAACATCCTTACAATGTTGTAAAAATCTGCAAATTGCGTTCAAAGGTTTTTTACTAGATAAGCCCAATGTATGATCAATTCAAAAAACCTTCATTACTGATAAGAATAGTTCCAAATACAAGATAAGGGTTCGTTTATTGTATCACGTTTAGAGACGTGACAGTACTATGATTTTAGAATGGATTAAATGTCTTTGAATAAACCCGGACATTTCATATTGGAATGGCAGATAACCTTTAAATTATACCTAAGAACTTTTTGATACAGTCCCGATTCATACACAAAAACTGCAAAATTGGTTAACGAATATGGCCCTTTTTTGGTCTCTGGATTTCAGTTTAAGTGACTTTAAATCGACCTTTTTCCAGTTTTATCGGTTCTTTCGATAGTATTGCTGATTATGATTGATCGTCTTTTAAAATGACCAAATCCTGAACGATTCTATTTAGTTCTTTAATTTTCTAAAACCTTATTAGGTTATTCAGTTCCTGAAAAACCTTGGAGCGGATTCTTCCGTCTATTTGCATCAATAAAGTAGTTATCACATTGTGCTGGAGAATGATAGATTTTTAGACCTAACTTGAGACTAACGACCCTATTAGATTTTAGAGTCACCTTATCCCCTTTCTTTAAACCTTTCAGTATTCCTTTCAGTACCTTAGAATTCGAATGTATGATCAATACAACGAAGGTAACAGCTTATAACTGATAAAAGTATCCAAATTATGATATCAGTTCGTTTATTGGGTCACGTACGGAGACGCGACGGTCTTATCACTTCAAGACCAGATTAACTGAATTTGAAAAATATCGAATGACGGGCTCTAATACAGATTGATTTGCATGTATCTTGAAGAACCGTAAAATACCTACACATTATATAAAAAATTTAATGATGCAGCAGCTTTTTCTATTTTTTTCTTTAAGATTTTTAAAATGTTCATGCTTAGCAACAAATCCCCTTGGATATATAAAGACAATTGTGATAGGTACACCTACGTAGAAGGTCACACATTTGTACAATGTTTTAGTTGTGGTAGTAGTACAGGATGTTTTGTATAGAAAGCGAGAATGATTAGGGGGTTATTTGCTTGTCGTGAATGTAGTTCTTGAGATACCTGCGTTTAAAAGTTAACAAAATATATAAAACCAACAAAATATTTTGGTTCTTGGTCTGAACATGAAGAAACACGTCGATGAACATCCTGTATTGTTTTTGGTAATCGTTTATCGATTATGGATAACATTTTTAATACCTTTAATCTTATTGCTTGACGCACTATCGCTATATTAGCGCCTTGCATTTTTCAAAGGCTTAAATACTTTCATTTAGATTGGCACACATATTATAAAAGCAATAGGTAGATCGGATAGCTATTACTATATAGAGAAGGAAAAAAAAACCATTTTCACTACGCTAGTTCTCTTACGAGGATTTCAGATTCCGTTTTGGTACCCAGCTTTCCTAACAAGACAATATAAAAACAAAAAAAACTTAGTAGTGTTCTTTGTCGAATGTAGTATAGATTCTATACATAGAGTTATATACATTTTTCTAGTCTTTCTATAAATCTTGTATAACTTCGATAAAACAGGTTGGTATCACGCGGAAGCCAACACGTTGGCAACATGTGATCAGAATTACTATGCTCGATCGTTCTGATAACATAATCTATCCGAACATTACATTCATGGATTTATTAAACTTATTATTTCATATCTATTGGCGTTTAGATAGGGACACCTAATCCTGAAATATTATCTAGAGCTACTTACTCTGTAAAGTCACCCTTATTACTTTTATGCTAAGAAGCATACCAAACAGGTCTAGTATAACTCGTACTTCTGGTATTCGGACTTCAAAAAGTATTATTATATACCTAATGAAATAAAAATAAAATCTTACTTAGAAAAGGGAGGGGCTCGTGGCTAAGTGTAAGCCGTACGGTTGACCGATAATTCAGGTTTCAAAGCGTTCGCTGCGGTTGTTCCGTGGATGTGTGACCATTTCCAAACATACCGAGACCCGTCCGTGTCTCGGATAGTACGTTAAGCCATAGGTCCCGACTGTCACACTATGCTCTTTAGCAGTCGTTTAGTCAATGCTGACAACCAGTCTGACCATGGGATACTGTGTTAATACCTAGTAAAATGGGTTGTGGAGATCAGATAGGCAGTCACTCCATGTAAAATACCGTATTTAGCCGAATCCGGTAAGACTGGAAGCCGACCCCAGCATAGTTGGGAAAAGGCTCGAAGATGATGTTGACTTCAAAAAAAGTATTGCTAGGTATGTCGTTTAAAATTCTCGAATCCTTACCTACATGATTTTTGATGACAACGAAATGCACAATGTTAAAATCAAGTCCATTTTACTTATTAAAATATGATGAATTACTTATAAGTAGAGGAGGAATTGTAGCCTATCTGCCTTGAAATTAATACATGAAACATTGTAATCGGCTTAGGCCAAAAAAGTGTCGACATATCGTAATGTAATACTAATGTGAATGTATTATTAAAATTGTGCCAAAAGATCGACAAACTTCAATCAGACATTGTATTACTGTTTATATCTGAAATAGCCTAAAGCGATTATGAGAATTAGGTGCTAGATATTTTGATTTTATTTCAATGTCCTAATTTAGAAATTAATTTATGTTGAAGGACGTCATAAAGATATGTATATATTTATATATAACGTTTTGATATATTCAAAAGTCGCTTCGATAATATAAAACTAGCTGTTGACTAGCAACTAAAATGCAACAAATCATAAGCGTTAAATATTATAAATCATAATTGTTAAGCTGAAAAACAAAAACTTCAAGTTAAAACCAAATATCAAGATAGATCAGAGTAAGATTTCATGTGAAAAAAAAAAACTAAAATTTTAACAACAATTTCTTTTTGTTTCCAGAACAAGCTTGGGTGCTCTCAAGGTCCAAGGTCTTGGAAGGTGAACCCAAGACTAAAGTCGATACCTTCCTGAAGGACAACGCCAACCTGATCGACTCCTCAAAACTGGTCGCCACTGACTTCTCCGAAGAAGCCTGCAAGTACACGTCATCCAGTGTCATGACAGGACAAACCGCTAAGCCTTGAATTGTCAAAGAATTTTTAAACTTAGGAGTACAATAATCATCCATTACCTTAATCTCGATAGCAGTTCTGATCATTTGATTTTGGACTCTATTTTGCATAGCAAAGAACACAATATCTGTTCTACTATTTGCTTCCTTTTTTGTGATTAGAACTCTGTTGAGAATAAAGTTCCATTATAATCATTGACGTTAAAATATAACATGACAATATTCCATTTTTGAAATTGGTGCGTAAACTCCTCGGAATAATATGTATAGCATCTTTTTTTAATAGCAAACCTTTTTTGTGTTATAAATGTCGTTAGTGGCGCTGTCATTTTGACAGTTCTTCCATTTTGGGTTTTGGAATGTTCTAGAGATTTTCAGTTCCGAATTCTGCCACCGGCAGGGATAAGGTTTTTTGTCCTTGGAGTCTTACGTCCAATACATTATTTATCAGAACGAAATGGTAATCCAAAACAAATCGATTTATCATCAAATTGACCGATATTGTCAATATATAGTATCAGTCTAACTTTATGTTTTTACTATAATTTGACAGTATTTTATATCGTTAATAAATCGAGCCATTCTTCGTTTTACCACTTATATACGTAACATAACGTTCATTATCTGATAACATTAAATGCTGATGGTAATCAGTTTAGCGCTTGTGATATACATAGGTACGCACTTAAGTGTATTATAACTACTATTTATTGGATAATAAAGTTTTCTATAAAATATTTTGTTTTAATAATATTTACATACATACACATTATATTCACGCCTCTTACCCGTAGGGGTAGGCAGAGCCCACTTTTTTGCACTTACTACGATCCTTACATACTTGTTTCGCTTCGTCCACTGTCATTATTCCCTTCATACGTGCTCTTCGGCTTAGGGTTCTCTTGACCTGACCTTTTTTCAAGACTTCCCCGATTTGGTCTCAAAATGTCCGCCTGGGGGTTATCCCTTTCTACACTTTTATTCACACTCGCCTTATACACCTTTTTCGTCAATCGTTCTTCATTCATTCTCTTGACATGGATTTAATAATCTTTACTCTTAATTTATTGTTGCTAAACTTCATGATCCAAAATATACCACCTATCATTTATTTTTTTCTTTTCAAAATATAGGCAGAAAAATTATGGTTTAGCTATTTTTTTTCCCTTGAAACGAATACATATTTCTTATAATATCATCATAAATTTATCAAAAAAGTAAGTAACTATTTATTAAAAAGAATGCATTAGCTTTGCAGTTGTTTGCTCCATGACGAATTTTGTTATCATCGTTCGATGATTAATCGGTTCATTTAGAATTTGATTTTTTTATCTGATAATGATAACTGCGCTTAAATTCCGGTATTACATCCTTACACTCAGTTAGGTATCACGGGGTAGGTACCTACTCCATATTTGATAATACAAGTGATTGAAACTAACTAACAAATCTACAGTACTTTCGTTAGTCCGGTGAAGCAGTCAAAGCCTGCGCTCAGGCTAACTGCAAAGATCTCTGCCAAAAAACAGTGCTTTCGTCATTCGCTTTTTTTTTATTTATAATTCAGTTTACATACTCACTTTGCTCAATAAATGTACCTAACTACCTAATGTCAAAGTAATATCCTTGTTTTTTTTACTTCAAAAAAAGAGAAGACCTTGGGTGAACTAATTTTGATGATTCTTTTTTTATTTGAAAGCTGTTGCTTCCCGTGTGATCCTATTTTGGTCCAATTTTGTCAGTGGGATTCATAAGAAAACCATTTAAGACATATTTTAAGTAAGGTTTTTGCTAGAATTATTTGGAATAGCGATATTGTAAATGTATTTTTAGTCGTTTTATATTCATTAATTATCATTATCTTCATATCTCAGCACGTTTAACGCATATCAATTATGATTTCCTGCTATAATATTTAATTATACCAATGGATATAAAAAACTAGCTAATATTATATATTTTATCTATAATATTAGAGTTCTAGTAATTGACAACGACTAATCCGTATCTGGATTAGCGATGACTTGTGTCTTTAGGAATGTTTCTAATATCTAATTGTGCTATATTAACACAACAACAGAAAGTATCACATATTTATCATAATAATATCATAAACTAGTCTGATTCATTTTATTTCTGTGGATTTATGTGGTTATAAATTTTTAAAGACACCATACCATAGACTCAACAGACAACTTTGCTTGTACTTCAAACATATGTATTATACTAATGAACCAAACATGGACATAAAATCTAAGTAGGCAGTGTGATACAGAAAAGAGTAATATCAAGACAAGCTGTATACTGTTTGGAATTATTTTGCCACCATTTTATATTTAAAAAATGTTTAATTTATAGAAAAGACTAATGTCATGCTGTTAAGCAAAATATTGCTTCATAGCCCATGCCCGGCTCATCTCACGGCTGGGCATAAGCCTTCCCCTTTTTCGGGCCATTTTCTACGGTCCTGTGCCAGCCTCATCCAGACTCTACCCGGGACTTAAACTATGTCGTCGACCCGTATTGCAAAATATTTCTTACATCACAAGGAATCTAAATACACCTCTCAACGGAGAAAATACACAGAAATAATAAACATATAATTTTATTGAGTACAAATTAAACTTCCTTAACTAAATCACCAATACAAATCAAAGCTTAACTATTACCAGAAGACAGTCGTAAAGAAATCCGTATCAAGTTTGTTGGAGTACGCGCAGCTTGCGTCGGAGAAATCTTTGAAGACAAATGACTGCCGGTGCTCAGCTAAATCTGTGTACTTCGATATCGTGTCTTCTACCTTCTTCAGTAAGGCTCCCTCAAGCCTTTCCTTGCTGCGAGTTAGGACCCAGGCGTGTACTGGAAGGACAAAGAATTTTCAATTTATATTTGAAGCTAGATTAATTCAATAGTATCTAACTATTTGCAAGGTTACTCTTACCCTAAGAGAAAGTATACTGTTTTCTCCTTCATTTATTATAATTTTATTTTCATCGTTTGCCATTCCCGTGGTTTCTCCGTCTTTCTTTCAATTGTTATGTACTGTCCTTCTTATAATATATTTCCGAAAAACGCTTTTGTGACCTTATTCTAGTATTTAACTGTATGTAAATGGTTCAGCAGTTATAAAAAAACAGATAACGAAAATAGCCTACCAAATTTAAGAAAAGGGCCTTTTCTATAAGGCCACCTATTATGAAACTGGCAAATAATAAGTACAGACTGACCATAATGTTTCCGTTCCTTCTGCTTGAGCCACTTGCAGGTGTAAGCGATGGCGTAACCGTCGTAATCAGTAGACAGGATAAAGAACGGGAACTGGAGGACTTTGTCTGGAGAAAAAAAAACATTTTAATAACATAGACAGACACAAGCTAGGAACTGGGATCGGTGGAAAGAATTTAGGGAGGTTTTTGCTCAGCGGTATTGTAGTATAAGTATAAGCTGGATATAATAAAGACAATACGGACTGGAATTTGCAAAATAAAATATTTGCAGTCATTGGCGAATATTTTGGTTCACATAATTAATTTTCCATTACTAGGTCTCTCACGGAGCAAGAAGCCAATAATTGCATTGTAATTTTAAAACTGTGGTCATCTATCTTTAACTACCAGATAGAACTTACCCCCAGCCTCATGGCTCATAATAAACTGAGCGTTATTCCCAGCGTCGAAGGTCGGGTCGACCCTGGCCTGGTACATCTTCTGGGTCCTGTTGCCCTCCACCACTTCCACGTAGGTTTCCTTGAAGGTGTACCCCAAGTTGTCTTCCTGGAAGTCCAGGGTGGCGCAGTCATAGATCTCCCGCCCATCGCTGTTGTAACTCGCTACGTTATACCATAGACCTGAAAACTGGAAGATAATCATAGTTAGTATCATTATTATTTTTTTCTTTTTTTCTTACACGTTTCGTAGTCTTCTTCTTATCGAGTCGATCATTTAAATTTTTCCCGACCAGTACCCAGCCACGCACATGGCATTGGTTTCGTAGTACACAATAATAGTAATTGGTGAACCAAAAACTTCAGTTTTACTTTTTTAATTGATGGATAGATTTAAAGGATCTTCTTGCCCGGCACAGGAAAGACAAAAGCTAGAAAAAGATAAATTATGGCGAATTCCTTTTATTTTTGCCCTAGTAAACGCTTGGACCGTCTCGATATAGTTTTGGGACAATATCCTCAGATCCTAAAGATCCTTTATTGGAAACTAAGTAAGTGAAAATTATATAGGAAAAGAAAAGATGTAGGATGCATATTATAGGTATAAGTGTAAAAAAATTGTAGTGTAACTGTAATAAATCAATCAGTTTATGTAATTACTGATACATAAAATTGAATCGATAGGCTTTCTTTTACTAATCATGATAGCGGCATTTGACAAAGAAACAAATAATAAATTTAACTGATTCTAGAAATTTCGTATTTGATAACTTCTGATTATGATCTCTAATTGTTATGATTTGTTATGAAACATATTTACCTACTAATTTATATTCAACTTTTGATAGTCCTTGATCTATTTTTGAATTAATTGTTTTTAATAGATAAGCATTTTATTCAAGTTGGACTATATCTACTTCAAAGTGTTCCGTCATCTTTGACAAGGCAGGTCTATTAATTTATCTGATTTAAATGTTGCTAGACGGTAGTTCATAATAATTCAAATTATAATATTGATTTATTATAAAAGTTTGATTTATTATAAAATAGTTCCTACAGACTAAATTAAGAAAATAAATAAACAAATAAATAAATATTACACAACAAACACAACTCACACAGAAATTATCAAAAAGAAGCAATAATTTAGATAACAATATTTTAAGCACCATAAACAAGAAATCTTCTTCTCGTATATAAAACTCCATCATTAGCCACCAAAATGCTAAAACAAAATAATGGGACATCTAGGTTAGCTAGTCTAGCTTCGACCTTGACTACTCCCCCACAATACGTTCATAGTTTAATGGAACATAATACTCATGCAATTGAAACCGAGACTTCTCTATACATAGAAACAACAATAGCAGAATAAGAACATCCAGAAGACAAGATCAAAATTTTGAATGGGAATCTTAAGAAGAAAATGTCAACATACCTTCGTATAATCCAAATTCTCCTGCAACTTAACATTCGGGCAATCTCCAGGTAACGTATAATCAGCCGCAAAGACTCCAATCAGACACCAGGAGAGTATGAAGAGTAGCATTATCAAACAAGTGAACTGAACGGGGCTAAGATAAAGAATGAGTGGACCGTCCCACGTTGTAATTATCCAATGTCCTGACCCCAGTTGTAAAGATGGTTCATACTGAAATAGATATGGAACACGTTTCGAGTTAATGTGGACATCCTTTGGTCTGATTTATGGGTTACTGGTGTTTATGTAACTTTTTGCGATGTAGGATTGGCCTTGTTTTTTTGTAGCTACATAATGGATCTCGAGGAATTATGGGATGTTTTCCGAGATAAGTTCTTGGGATTGTGATTGGAAGTGGACAATTTCTGGATATACAATTTTTTAGATTATCCTTTGGTTTTGCACCATTTTCCTGTTGAATATAATATTTACTACCACTCTTCCTTTTTGAAGCCAAAATACCTCCCTTCGACCAACTCTGCAGCACTACTTTTTAACATTATAATTTCGAGTATTACCATTTAGACGTTTTCTAAAGGATTCTCAAAATTAATAATTAACGTATTTATAGATTTCTTACATTAGTTAAGAAATAAATAAAAAACAAAGTAAAGTAGTATATTGAGTATTGTAAACGCTGCCTTATGATAATAGGGTCAGATCCACATTAACATTTTATTAAACAGATTAGTTTCGCGGAAAAAATAAAACAAGTGAAGCATTACTAAGAATTGTTTTTGAAAATAAGGATTCAAATGTCTAAAGGAAAATAGTATTAAAACTGTAATTAATGTATAACTCGATAAATTATTATCCTAAACGATTGACATAGTTTGATCAAAGGATAGAAACACCAATCGAGCGACGATTTTTAGAAGTATTTATTACCTATCCTAGGATAGTTATCAGATTTTTTGATTAAAATAAATGATGTATTCCATTGCACTTCCAGACAATTCTCATCAATTAAGATTAAGACCTGTTCAGCCACTTATTGAAAAATGAGCCACAGTAATTTTGATTGACTGTTTTCAATAAGGTTCTTAAGAGTGAGACATAATTTAGTACTTAAGACAATATAATGGAAATATATTGTTATTGTATAATTATTGCTTATAGTGTGCTGAATACGCACAATATATTATATTAAAATTTATCATAATACACTAAATGATTAGCAAATCCCTCCTCTCTCCTACTTTTGCTGTGCCCGTCTGCCAGTCCATAATTAACTGTTAACTCACTGTATTGACCACCTATGTAACACTACGGTATGCAATAAAGAATTGAATTGAAATTTTAGAAAATCATAACCTTGCTAATATGTTTATTGATTGCTTAGGTTTACGCGAATGTTAGACATTGAAATAAAACTACTTATTACGGATTATGTCACGGTTTATTTTACACTTTAGTCTACCTGTGACCATGATGCCTGCAAAGGTGACAAAACAAAAAAAAAGTAAAATATACTTATGCATAAGGTTGCAGGTTCGAATCCAGGCAAGTACTTTCTTAATTATTCTAAGACACTTCTGACAAACGGTAAAGGAAAACATCGTGAGTGCAACAAGCGTGGTGATCAATGCTCGCGCCTTCTCTATATGGGAAGAGGCCTGTGCCCAGCAGTGGGACGTTTATAGGCTGGATTTTTAATACTATTATTATACTTACTAAAATCATTTAGTTCAAGTCATTATTGAGTAAGGATGCAGAAAAAGAAAACAATATTTAGGGCATCTACTGCATTTTTTTATTACTTTTTAACTAGATACATCGGTCAACATATCTTAACTTTAACTTTAGTTCTTCGAAGAAATAACAACAACAAAAACATTTACAGCGAAAGTAAACAAATCTCAATGATATTTTCTGAGAAAATAATGCTCTTATCCGACCGTTAACATGCTAAAACACCGCTTGAACTAAATGATAACCTTTTAATAAAGTAAATAAATTAATTTAATACATCATTAGTACACATTTCTTCGAGATTGGAAGACGGTCTCTCAAAATGTTGAAGAGTTTAATAATATTCGTGTTTTCTGTGTGCAGTGTTTTGGGGTATTTTACTTTACCAGGAGAATGTCCTAAGAACGTTCCAGTGAAGGAAGAGTTTAGATTGGCTGATGTAAGTATTTATACCATACAACGTTACGATTTCTTTTAAGATAAACAAATAAACATACAAATAAGTTATGCTGTAAGCAAAACTGTAAATAAAACTGGACTTCAACAATATATGTATACTGCAAGTTTACTTTATTATGCGATTTCAAGAGAAGGTTGATCGAATGAGGTTGGAGGTAGGTCGAATTAAAAAAATCTTATTGTCATTGCTAGGGTACATAATAACTGCTGGAGCTGCACTAAGAATGCTTAGCGATCCGGCGGCTCCAGCAAAGACGAGAACGGGACCGGGGTGTTTTTGGTCGATGCAAGTCCGACATATCCCCACGTCGCGTCGTGCCCTGGACGTGGGTTGAATCGATTGGATGTTCACACGACAAAAAAAAACTGTACATATAGCTCAGAAACGGTCAAATGGTTGAACACGGTTCATTTTTACATTTCTTTGTATCGTAGCTTCCTTTAACTTTTAATATTACCTCTCTTCTTCACCAGTTCTTCAACAAATGGCACCAAACCCACTACTACTCGAGCGACGGACAGAAACAGAACAACTGTTCAGTGCTGGAACTTGAGACCAGGTCTACTGGGATCTACCTGAACCAGTCCAGGGTCGACAGAGGCCTGTTCCATAGATACAGCATCGGAAAACTGGATATACCACCCAGGATCGAGGATGGAGCGAAGTTGGAAGTAGCTTTTACTTTCTTAGATGCGCCACGAAGACGTAAGTATTTGGCGGAAACTTTATATGAAAGACTGTTCAGTATTTATTTTGATAAAGTTATCATTTCTTTTCTGGTTATTTTATTTTTATCTACCAATTTACTAATAACTCTCAAACACATAGTCGAGTTAGGTAGTTGTAAAATTTTGTTATGATACGTAGTGAAAGTGATCCTCAAAAGATCTACCTTAATTATGATCTGGTTTTTTTCACAATCATTCCTCAAGCTTGTATCAGTTTTAAGACATAAACCAGTTTCAAATCCTTTAAGATAACAAAAGCTAGTAAACATGTCATAATGTTTAATCCAGATGAATGATTGGTCTTGATTTATCTAAGGTTTAATCAATAAAAATCCTTAATACTTAAAACAAAAATCTGTCATTCAAATTTGTAAAGTCATCATTCAAATTCATGACAGTATGATAGGATTAGACTATTGGTTTAGGATTGCCTAATGAATCATTCAAAATATTTTCTCCAATCTCTGAATAATAAGTTTTATTTATTTTGCTGTATACATTTTTATAATTATATTTTTATTTTTCAGTAAAAGAACGAAAGTATCCATTCTACGTGTTGGCCACCAACTACAATTATTATGCTACAGTGTATACCTGTGAATACAGTCCTCTCATAAATAAACACTTCAGTAAGTATTACTATTATATTGTTTTGCTTTTTATTTGTATAACTGTTTAAATCGTTGAGGACGAAGACCTTAGTAGAACACTTAATTTTGTGGTAAATCTTATTTAAACCAAATCATCAAATGAATAATCATCATGATCAATGCTTGCCTTCTTTAGATCATGTGAATTAAGATGAGAAGTTGTCTTTGATCAGCAATGGTACATTAATACATTATATACTTTTTTCCTCCGTTCTATATAGTGTTTTTTAGTATAGATTAATAAATATACAGACAGCATCCTAATTCGCCTAAACCCCACTCTCTTTAGTAACACTTTTTTCTGTAAAATAAAGCAACTGCAAATTTTCTTAAACAATATATTCCTTTCCAGTTTACGTATGGATTCTATCAAGAAACCAGATTCTGAACGACGTGTCCAAGGAGCTAGCTATCAAGCCTCTTTCAGCAATCGGAGTTGATCCGAAGAAGTTGGTTAAAGATGATCTCTCCAAATGTAATCCAAAGTACTTCGAAGATCGCCAGTCCGAACCTATGACGTTCAGGTATCCTGTACCAATTCGTTAAATATGGATTTAATAAAGTTTATAGTATAATACAGGTGTAGTTATTATTTTAAGAGATAATTGATGACACATAATAATATGTAAAAGATAACCAACTTACAACCGTACCAGCGTATAACCGTACCGTACCGTACAAGAAAATTTGGGACCATCTTTGCGATGTATCCTACCGTTAACAGAAATCACTCCAAACAAAGTTATCGGATGTAATGAGTAGAAACCTGAAAAAATGCAATGGTGTTATTTTCAGAAGCTCCTCCTTTTGAAGTTGGTTAACTATTCCTATGGAAAAAACCTCTTCAATCGAAAAATGGGCTTTGCTTTTACAGACGTTTTGCATTGTCAGCTGTAAACATGAAGAAAATGAATTTAACTTCAGTATAGTAATATTTTACTGCAAATATACCTACTGGTAAGTAGAGTTGATATACTCGTAGCTCGAAAATTCGTTGGTAACAATCATATCTCAATAGGAACTAAACCGTGCCTGTTATCAACAAATTC
Source organism: Autographa gamma (assembly GCA_905146925.1). Taxonomy (NCBI): domain Eukaryota; kingdom Metazoa; phylum Arthropoda; class Insecta; order Lepidoptera; family Noctuidae; genus Autographa; species Autographa gamma. The sequence goes on along the minus strand of LR989868.1, from coordinate 2,672,160 downwards.
TGACAATAAGCTTACGTCATACTGAACATCAGTTAAGTGTAAATATTTTAAACACTGCACCTAAGGTTAATCTGGAAAACAATCTTTAAGTTAATGAGACTTTCATGTTCAGATAGTTATACATTTTTGTTATCGATGATAAGTATAAAATTATTATTAATTAATTAATTGCCGATCATATCAGAGATCTGAAAGTCGATCATTTTTGCTAAGGCTTCCAAATTTTTGATAATTTCTCTTTATCGATCTAAAACGTCATTTCTTTTAGGTGTATTTCAACGTAGTTGCACAATGCACATCTATTTATCTTAAGGCTACAAAAATATTATGCAAAGATGCAAGTACTTATATGTTTTCACTCATCCCCAACCCAAACAAGACATCGAAAAAATAATTAGTGAAAAAATTGAAGTTTGACACACGAGTAATTATTACTTTAATTATAATATAACATAACATACCATCACGCCTGTATCCGCGATGGGTTATGCAGAGATGTACCAACGTACACCCACAGTTCGCCGGTATGTTTAGGTCCCATGTGTAAGGAAGCAAGCCAATTGCACTTACCGGGCACAAATCCAAACTCCGACCTACTACTCAGGAATTTCATAGAAAAACCCACCCCACACTTTAATTATTATTATAAGAGTAAATCTACATTCTATTAAGCATTATTATTGTATTATTACGAAGTATAAAAAAAAATCTTAAATGAAAAATATACGAAATTAAGGGGATGCTGATGATGAAAAAGATGATGCCATATCTTGCTTAAGAACTTATCCTCTTAGCTTAACTTTTATGACTCCTAAGTCCAAGCATTTCAGACATTGAAAATAAAAATGGAGGTTCGTCGGCCATTATATTATAGTTCGTCTTTATTAACATTAACTGCTGTAACATGAGCTGTCCAGTAGGACTTGCACTTGTCTTCGCTCTGGTCGACTACCTTAAGGAAAGCAGCATGAGCGTAAGGTATGGAGGTCAGGCGGTCACGAGCTCGCGTCAGGGTGGCTTCCGGTAAGGTTGGTGCTCGTGATAGGATCCAGGCTGAAACTGGAATATTTACATGTTTAACAGAAATATATAGAGATATATTTGAATATGATTGAGTATGCGTATATAAGGTTGGTTTGAGGTGGTGAAAGATAGAGAACTATGAAAAGACTTCGTCAGGCCTTTGCCTATCACAAGGAAAGATTCCTTCCTCCTTACTTGTCAGGATCACTCTTGACACCAGTGAAGAGTGGGACAGTTGAGGCTAATTAAATATTGAATGCAACATTTATCACTAATTTACTGTCTTATTCAAAGACATTGAAAAACGCTAAAGGTATTCCTTTATAATGATCGATTTATTTGAGAGGTTAACCAATAACGTCCCAGAGCGCAGCAGGATGTAAGTAACTAAGATACATAGGAGTTTAAAGGATGAACAACATAACATAACATAGCATCACGCCTGTATCCCCGAAAGGTAGGCAGAGGTGTACCAATGTGCACCCACAGTTCGCCGATATGTTTAGGTCCCATGTAATAGGGGCGAGCCTGTTGCCACTAACCGAGCACAAACCAAACTCCCACCTGCTACTGAGAATTTCATAGAAAAACCCAATAAAGGATGAAAACTTACCATATTTCAATCTCAATCCTTCATCGTATTTGCAGCCATGAACCACAGCGTAAGTGGTGTAATCAGTTATCACAACTGTCATAGGCATACCCACCATATCTGAAAATCAAAGTAAAAAGTGTTGGGCTAAACCTAATATATTTAAATATACCTACATACCTTTTTATTTGCAATTTAAAGGAAAGACTTTAGACTAAGACTCTTCATAAATAATTCGGTTGATAAGTTTACGGACCTTTAGGTAGTAGTACCGAAACCACAATGATAAATATCAAAAGTATATACATGAGGAGTCTTAATATTATTACAAAAATATCTGAATTTGACTTATTATAATTATGCTCATCGCACCTCAAGTACTATCTACTTTAGGTTCCTACTTACTAGAGTAAAAACAGAACATGATTATAATTAAGACATCTATGATCAACTTTCTTTTTGGTTTCTTAGGTTTACGAGAATGTTAAAAATTTGAATAAAACTACTTTTTAGGGATTTTGTCGCGGTTTGTATTTAGATTTTAGGTCCTGACGTTTTGACACCTTTGCAGGTATCATGGTCACGGGCAGACTGGTTGGTTAGACAGGTCTTTCTAAAATTAAATCGCGACAAAGTCCGTAAAAAGTAGTTTTATTATAATCAACTTTCTTGTATTTTTTTTTGTCATAAGTTTAATACTCAAAGTCAATTATTCTGAAGGTACCCCATTATTGGATGATGTAGTATTTTTCCTTGCTAAGTTAATTAATGCAATATCAAATTCTGATAACGATAAAAATATACTTTTATCTATGGGCTTATTTGAATATTTAAGTGATCGAATAACGATTTCAGATTTCCGATAAGCTTTTGATAAATCAAATATTTGTTATTTAGGGCTGTGACGTTATCCGGCATAATTGGTTAATAATTATTATAAAAATATATATCTACCATAGATTTAAAAATTAAATGTATACATGACTAACTTCCAAACTTAGACAAGACAACTGATTTAAAACATACTGATATATTTTTAAGTACCTACCTATTCATAATTTCCCCGTCACAGAATAAATTTCAATGATCATGTTCATCACAAAAAGATATGTCCTAGGTGGGAACCGAACCCACGAAGTGCGGTTTCGCATTCAGGGTTACTTACATACTACTAGACCAACTTATACAGGCCAGCTACTGATTTGAAAACTTCATATTTTTTGACGACTTGTAATAGAGATGAATGGAAGCTGAATACGCATTGCGCTGCTCTTAAAAAATTGGGAATGTGGTAGATGATGATGCTGAAAGCTTTCTTTCTTACCTATATTATTTTCCTCTATCCTGAACACAGCTTCAGCACCCGGTGTGTAACTTGAGTTCATGTGCAGTATGTACTGGATGCCGTCCTTGACGTACGCGTGTTCGATTTCCACGCGTCGACCGCAGTACTGCACCCGCTGGTAAGCGCAGGCACCGTTCTGCTCATACCAGTTTGGAAACCGCTCTATGACGAACCATTGGCCAGTGAACTGACAAACAAAACAAAAAAAAAACCGTACTTGACGTTTTCAGATGATACATGTAAAACAAAAATTATAATAACGAAAAGAAAAACAGCAATGAACAACCTAACAAAAACAATTATATTTTAGATTAAGATGCAAGATTATTTTTCTCAATTTATTGAGCAAAGGGCTGGTCTTTCTGTGATTAGGATTGTCAGGATGCAGGTCAGCAATGAGATTTTAATTCGTCATCTTGTGTTTTAATGAATACAAAACAAACGCTACATTAAACGAGTTAAAAGCTTCAGTCAATAAGTGTCATTATTCTTAAGGCATCACAAGACATAACCAAACCCACGCAGTCTCACATAACAAAAATAAATACGATCTAGAACTCAGAACCATTACCTACAACAAACTGATTTGTAACATACCTTTTCCACTTCAAAATACATCATTGGTTCGACTTTCGTGCATTCTCCAAATAACATCACTTGGCCATCGGACACATCACTTAAAACCACAAGAAAACTAATTAAACTCAATTTCCAATACATTTTACTGAGTTATTTAGACGCTGCATTGAGAATAACTCTAAGATACACAGATTAGATTTTCGGCCATGTTTATCATGGACCAGCGATAAGCAAGATTCCGATGAATGACCCAAATATTATAAGAAAATAAATACATTACTGATTATTAAAATGAGATTTTGTTGGTCTATAAACAGGCGAATTAGTTATACTGATGGTACAAGGTGGTTCAAGAAAATAAAAAACAAAAATATGGACAACATCATATAAATTGTTCTGAACCCAACGTAGCTAAATCACTTGTGTTATGGAATTCACAGACAACGAAAGTACCACATACACCCAAATTGGTTCGGGACCAATGTAAAAAGCTGATTTTCAACATTGTCCCGTCCGGGGATTGAACCCAGGCCTCAGAGCAAGCGATACCTCGAAAACTGGTGAGTGCGCCACTCGACCACGGAGGTCGTCAATTATTATGGGGATCCGGTTGTCAAATACCATCCTTGGTTTTATAGCTTGACGCAGAAAAACAAATGAACTATTTTTAGTCATACCTTTAACAAAAGAAAACCTTTGATTTTTTAATAGGAGTTTAGCACGTGGCAACAAAAACTGATCTATTCAAACGGAGGAAGTTAACTTCCTATTGAACTTATAACAATGTAGATTTTTTACTAACATTATATTGGTGACAATGAAATGGATCACTATGGGTATTTCTTCCATGAAATGAAAAATCAATAAAAAACATCCTTCGGTTTAATCTAACTAATTTGGTTTTTTTAATAGGGGTCATTCATGTTTAAACCCCTGCTCAACTTTGAATCAATTCATGCAAAGGTTAAGGTGGCATGCATGGTAAGGTATTCTACTCACACTAAGGTGTTATAAACACACTTTATAACACTGTATTAGTGTTAACATGGTATCATCAAACGTGCATCAAACTGATGTTTCGATCCTCGAATGTGGAAAACTTTGTTACATGTCAAGCTTGGTGATATGTTGTAATATGAATGTACGAGAAATGTTCGCAATTAAAGATTTTGGCCGTAACACAGACCGGACATAATTTGCGGCAAATTTTTACATTGAACTCATATGTACAGACAAAAGATACATGCACATGCTCATGTGTATACAAATTCTATTCAGCCAAGTAAGACAATTGATAGTGGTCGGCCGTCGGCTACAATTGTTCGGATATCACACTGGCTAAAGAAATCCCATCCCAATTTTCGCGTCTATTGACTAAATCTCCCCGGAACTACGAACCCAACAAAAACCATTCTCTTTAAAAGACGTGACTTTTTACGTCAGTTCTCAGTTGCATGCCAGCCTTGGCTGCCCTTGTTTGTCACGATGTTGGTCCAATGTTTGGTGTTGGCTGTCTTAGTGCTAAGTGTTGGTGGAGCTATGATGAATATGTCCTGTCCTGTGGTCACGCCGAGGGAATTAGACTGGAAGGCCGTAAGTTCTAATCTGATTATGCTATTAACAATGTAGTTGAAATGTTTACTATGATGTCCCGTAATTGACCTTGTTTGAACTTACTTCCGAGTAAATAATCATCCATGGACTAACAGTAAATTACGTTTCTAAACAGCTAAGTCTAAAAGCCATTTATTTTCAACTAAAGCACTTGACAGTTAAATAGCCCAATATAAGCTAAGTATCTTAAAACACAATGGATTAACTCCAAAAGTAAAATCAAGAAGTACCTATATCTCGGCATTGTCATAATTCTGAATTCTGACTAATGTTTCTCATTGATGATTTAATGATTCCTCTTTTCTAGGACCACTTGAACTTTTTCCCTTTGAATCTTCATCATTCTTCCTATTTCCCACAGCTCGATGGTATCTGGTACCTATCAGCGGTCGCATCAGACGATATGGCAGTCCAGGGCGACTGCGCCACCGTACTCTTCGACCACCAGAACACGACCGATGTATCCATTAGTTGGATCACCAACCATACTGTGTCGTACTACAACGGATCTGTTGCCCTCATCCCGGATCCTAAGAGCAATAGCTCCGGGGATCTGTTGCTGGTTACTTATGATGGTAAGACTTTTTATTTTAGAGTATTTTATTGTTCAAAAATAAAATAACATATAAATAACAAGACATTTATTGCCACTGAACAAAATAAACAAGAAAGGTTTTACATAAAATAAAGTTAATCATCAGTAGCAAAAGGAGATGGCTAATCTCATGATGCTCCGACAACGTCGCAACGCTGATTTTCAGACATTCCTACTCCCTGAGCTATTGTGCTATTTAGTTGAAAGAATATGGACGCATATGCTATCCGGATTAGTCCGAAGTCATTACCTGCTTTCGTGTTTGAAAGCAGGTAATGACGAAAATTCGAGTGGTTTGAAGTTTATAAATGACAGAAAGAATGTGGTCAAGTAAGCGCAATTCGTTTCGTTTCTTCGTTTGATAAGCCTCACCAATTTTGTTCTGCGTCTGGCTATATGTTTCTTAAATTTATTTAGATATAAGTTTTTGTATCAGTTGTCTGTCTGTAATGACATGACCGTTGATTACCTATTTTCTGTGGGAGTATAATTGGATAAAACGAGCAATCAGGTAAAGCGGACTTAGATTAGTAGTTTTAAAACATGATTGTATTCAATAATCTCCGTGTACCAACCGGTAAAAATAACATGAAACATGTCGGTTTATGATGATGTTAACTTCATTGATAATTTTCACAAGTTAACATACACTAACTAAGTTAATTAGTACACTAAAAACGTTGTTTAAGTGTTTGGAAAAACAAATGCGATGGTTATTTTATAACATCATCTCATACATCTAAGTATCTTGTTCTTCTGGATACCCGATTATCCACACTCCGAATTTCAACCAACAGTCATCTTTTTTTTTTTCTTGTCCATTTTTTTTGTGTACTTTACCTCAATTATTACTTTTTCATTCCAGATGATAAAATTGAGACCTACTCCTTCTTGGACGTGAACTATGAGCACTACGCTGTGGTTTTCGCTTGCTACAATAATGAAGATGGAAATAGCAGTACTTGTAAGTATTTATTTTATTTCACTTGTACTATATAGCTAATAGAATATAATCATTATTTGCTTGGTATATAATAGCAGATGTTTTAATTTAAAATAGTTACTTTATCATAAGGTAATGTTATGAAACCCATCAAAGTTTTAGAACTGCATTTCTGCATATTTTGACTACTTAATTACAAATCAAATCTTTCAGTACAAATGTATTCGTTAAGTCATTTTGAATGAAAAGATAAAACAAAATTGCTACTAGTAAACAGACTCATGGTATCCGTAAAATACCTTTTACATTTTGGGGAATTCAGTTTGTATTTTGTTCGTTATGTACCATAAGTATTCTAATTTATATGGGAAATAGAACATCAATTGTAGTGTCAATGATTGAAGACTAAATGCCCCAATAAGCACAACGGGGAAAACTAAAGGCAAAACCTAGCTATCACAGTCAAGTGCGAAATGTCAATTACATTAAGTTTTTATTGCTAAGCCGGTAGTGACAATTTTCCAGTTAACTGAAGGTCGAATGCGATGGATTGGAAACTCTAGTGATTCGTCCAGACGGCAATTATTCGCTCATTAGTGTAACTGTTTTTACAATTTATAGAGTACTGATTGGCTGTCGTGGTGAACTAGTTGTTTTGTGGCTGAATTATAGTGAGGCAGATTTTAGGGTATTTTATACTTCAGATTTAATTTAGAATAGGTAGGTATCATAAACTAAACATATACTAGACTGCTACTACTGCTAGTTTCTTCTTGTGCCAAGCGAGAGCAGTTTTCAGTCTGTATGTAGTACAGTCGTTAACTGATTTATGTCAATTTTCGCGCAACGAGAACCTTATATACGAAAATATCGATGGTTTTGACATTGTAAGGAAAATATTAGTGTTTTAGATAGATTTTTTAAAATGGCAAGCTCCATCTTCATACTTACTAATAATATACGACAAAACTAGTTCTTACTAGTGCTTACGTTCAAACTCTGATAGGCTCACTCTAGTTTCTTCATAAGAAATAAGAAGTTTATATAAACAAGTAGATCTCTAAAATTATATTATGCGCAATAAAGGGAAATAATGTCCGGTAATTAACTTCCGTTTGGTACATAATTTAAATAGTGTGACAGGCTTTAGATTTAGTTCTTAAAATTCCTTAAAAAAATCTTATCTAGTGCTATTTTTATGAACTATGAACTGCGTCATCGAAGCTACTAATTATACAGGTATAAATAATAATGCAGGTTCTACAGTGAAAATTAAAAAAGGGAATATAGTATTCCTGATAACACTCTCTGTCATAATGTAGATTATTGCATTGATTGATTATATTGATACAAAAATAAATGGGTGAGGCAGATCAGATCTCATTCGCGAAATCAGATTTTAATGTATAAAGTAATTTTAAATTAATTCTACTCGATTTTTCTTAAGCCTTATAAACATGCTTTTTCTTTATATTTAATTAACCTGTTATTGCTATTTGATCTAGGATGTTATTACTGTATTGATTGGTCAACAGTAGTATCAACAAATTCAATATTATTTACTTGTTAACCCACAATTGCTTCTCTCCAGATGAAATATGGAAACTGATCCGCACACCTCATCTCAAAGACACAGACGCTGCCAAACTGGACCAGGCCATCGCCAACTACAGCCTCCAAGACACAGTGTTCTACACGTTCAACAACACAGAAGACACTTGCAGGGTCAATGGTGGACAGAATATAGATAGTTCTGCTTTAGTTCTCACGTCAGCGGCAGCACTGGCGCTTTTCAGGAGGTTTTATTAAAGAGTTTGGATGTAAGATGTGTCGATGATAATTCTACTGTTGTTATAATTGTTTTTTGTCTGTTTTTCAAAAGTTTTGGATTTACAATAATTTGACGACTTCCGTGGTCGAGTGGCGTAAACCGGTTTTCACGGTGTGTTCGCTACCTACGCTGACCCGTTTGGGGATCGAACCCGGGATTACACTCTCGGGTTCGATCCCCAAACGGGTCAATGTAGAAACCATCTTTTCTACATTGCTTCGAGTCTGGGTGTTTGTAGTACCTTGGTTGTTTCTGAATTCCATAATACAAGTATTTTAACTACTTATATTGGATTCGGAGCAATGTGTGTGATGGTGTCCGTATTTATTATAAAAAAAAAACGTGAGTATGTGAATAACTATAGAAATTTAGAAAAAATAATAATAATATGGGTTACCAAAAGTAATGGTAACTTTCCTACACATAGAGATTTTAAGATTTCAGACACAGATGTAAAAGAGAAGACAAGCAACATTAATATACTGCGTGATTTTTAATCATGATTAATTATTTTGATTTTGGTAATTCATCATTACTAATGTGTTTTATCATCGACACATAAATCTCGAAATAAGCAATAAAATAAGCAATTTATTTATTTTAAGTTTAAGAAATAAAAAGTTGTAAATATTTGTTTTTGTTATATTTTTACAGCAATGTTTCAGTAGGTACCTATCAAGTGAAAGTTTTGGTAAACCTTAAAGAAGTTAAGTATTTTCAATGCTTCAACGTGAACTGCATCAACTGCATTAAATACTGCCATCTATCTAAACAGCCGGTCACTAAAATTTCGGTTGTCGTACTTGGAACTTGGCACTAATTTTGTAGGTGTTCGACAACGGTACTACGCTTCGCGCGTCAGTTGTTTTAGATTAGTTCTCAATGTTAAACACAGATGGCTCTTTTACAAGTTAGCTAATCGTAATTTTTTGTAGATAGTTATAAATTCAGGGATTGTTTTTTGCTATTAATTGATCTAATAATGCTATTTTATTTTAACAAAGGATGATATTACGCGATTAATAGGTATTTCGATAAGTTTGGTGATCAAAAAGCTATGAAAATGCAAATATAAAAAAAAGAAATTTCTTAAAAATTAAAATTTACCTCATTAAAAATCTATACCTTCGTGATGTCAGTAAAAGCTTGGAGTAAAACCGTTTTAGTAACTTTATAACCTACCGAACTTTGGAGTTAGAGGCTCGTCGAGTTTTATAGATGTTTTTGCAAAGCCTCCGAATTCAGCTATTGGTTAAAGATATAGCAGATCCGATTCAGTAGGTACCGCCGTCGGTATGTAAATTCCTTATCTTTAAAATGGTTTGGTTTTTTGTAGAGTCGTAAAACGACTGACGAGACTTTTGTAACGTTTCTAATACAGTTTTTTTCTTTGGGGTTGGATATTCAACTACTATAAGTAAATTGCAAAAAATAAAATTAACTAGAAAAATCAGTAATATTATATGTATGTCCTTTAAAACAAAGCTAAGCTTTTCCCTAAATGACGATTTTATATGGTTTTAGGTGTACAGTCAAGAGCAAAAATATGTGGACAATCTCCGATGTTTAACTAATTTTCTGTTTAATTCTAGATTGGTATTGTTTAACATCTTATGAAGAAATTAATCTTTTCGAGTTAAAACACAATAACTCTGTTAATTCGTTCTACAATGTCGCTACGTGTATACATATTCTTGCCCCTAACTGTCCAAATCTATATAAGATTTTGAAGTTTGGAACATCGTGCTTAATTTTTGTCTAATGAGCAATGATACTTATTTAGACATAGACAAACTGACTACAACCGCATTTATCCCACAGGAATAACAAGATGAAATACATGTTACCCAACTAGAACAATTCTCCCGAAACTCCATACATATAAATTAAAAACTTGCTTGCATTGTCCAAAATTTATAATGAACATTGTCAAAGTCGGTCGTGACATGTAGTGAGATAAATCTAGACTGAATTTCAGGCGCAGTGACAAATCTCGATGGAAGCCAGCCAACTAGGCGTAAGATATGTTAGTGAACTAGTTTGTGATCAAATATGGGACTGTTCCCTCAATTTCGTGGTTTGATGGTATATATGTAGCTTGAAAGATGAGATTCAAACGTTTGAAGTGATTGAGTGTTAGTCCTTAATATGGCTATATACTTTCTCCGTAGAACAGAAATCAAACTAATATTAAAAAGGAAAGTTTGTGTATTCTCCAGCCATTTGGCTGGACTAATTATTAATTGATGAACGGACATGTTACAATTGTTTTTTTAGCATACTGTAGATCCCACTGCTGGGCAAATGCCTCCCCTTTCTTCTTCCAAACCTCTCTGTTTTTGGCGATTTCTGTCCACGTGCGCCCCGCGTAACTGACAATAATACTGTCACAATAATAGTGAGGGTTATTACATATATGTTAAACTTAATTTTTCTATTAAGAACTACCGGTTTTTTATTCCGACGATACGGTAATTAGACAATTTTGTTTGTGCTCTTCCAAATGCAAATATGCTTTAAAATCAGTCATTCTCTTACCCTCAAACATAGATAGTATGTAAACTACCATTTGAAATACCAAATTCACGTTTTCCCTGCAACATTAAAGAAAAACATTAAAATATTAATCCAACAAGCAATTCTCCTCACAAATCCACAGCCTTTCTATGTCTCTCACGTAGCACAGTCACGAGGTGTATTTTACAGCAAACAGTATACTATCTACAAATCATAATAAAAGAGCAAGAAGCCCATAACTCCGGCATCGATTACTATGAACATGTTCTGGGGTCCAAATCGCCCCCCAGGGACCCCCTATCGGCTGAACGTGCAGTGTTGCTGAAATTAAATTCGCCAATCGATAACCTGATAACATAGGTATCTCATATTTTCTCGTGTAGCACATTGAATGAAAAGATGTGACATTATAGAGGCGATATTTTGTTTTAATATTATTTTGAAAGATTTGAACTTTATATTATCAGTATAGTTCATACTATGATGAACACAAAAACGCCTTTTCAGTTTTCTTTTCCTTTCATCTATATATGGTTTAAATAAAGATCCTCAATAAATTTATTATTTTTCCAAAGCAAGGTTTTGTGATAAAAAATAAGAAAATAATTTCACATACAAGAAATAGCCCATAAAATCCCACAACTAACACTTACCTACAATTCCTCGATAAAATAATTCTCGGCGTGAAACTAAATAACCTAATTTCCTCCCCAAATGACTGAGGCCGATAATACTATTATTCTGACTCATTGTCGAGATTTTTCTTTGTCTCAAAAGAAAAATGGCGACCATTGTGACGTAACGAGGCCAAAAAAGGCATTTAGGCTATTGTACTACAGAATTCTTTAGGGGACATCATTTCAAGTTATTTAAAGCATACCTAGGTATATTCCGGTGTATCGCTTGTAGGGAATCTTTTGGGGTCGTTTTTTAAAGTCAAAGTGTTCTTTAGAATTTCTTCAAAAATATTGTCTCTTTATTTTGGTAACGCAAAAGAAGTAAAAATAGAAAACGTAGGCTTGGATTATTCACGTAAAAATGTATAAGGACAGGATTTTGATCTTCATTAGTCTACTCAAAAAAAGAAAACATGTTGGTCCCGGTAGATAAGATGAAAAAAAAGTTAGGTACTATAAAGATTGTTATGAAAAAGATCAACCGAATACTTCAGATGATTGACATCAATCTTATAATGTATTGAAAACAGAACAGGTAAATCTAAAAGTGAAATTACGTTTAGACCTAATGCTCTTAAGAGTCTGGATAAACACATCTAGCAGACCGGCAGCAACCGCTAATAAATCCAAAAAAAAAAACAAATTAATTAACTCAACCCAAAAGTAAACCAGCACCAGACTCCACAGATCAACATCAAAGCAGTCATTACAAATATGATGGCCACATTTCATCCACAATCATATCCCTTTTAGTCTCTGGATGGACACAAAGTTAATGAAAACCAGGTAAGAGTGGTGTAGTTGTTTCCCCTTTTTATTTTTATTCGTTAGCATGTACCGGCTCTCGGCACAAACACTAGGTGCACTGAAAAAGGATTAAATCGATCCAATTCTGTCCGATACTCTCTTTGGTACAGATTTTTCAGTTTCCGATGCTACGATGCGAATATTTTGCTTGTATCGGAACGATTGGTAAACGCAATTGGCGTTGATCTTGATTTTAATGTTTGATCATCTGATTTGTGGTTTGGTTTTAAATGCTTTATATGAAATAATATTATGTGTTGCCACAAGCTATTGAAGAATGCATTTTTTTAATAATATATTGATTTACACCGTAAACTAACAACAGAGTGTTTAGTTAATTGAAAAAATAAATTTTGTTTTATAAAACAATAATCATACTTTATTATCCTAGAACTGATACAACGCAGGTAAAAATAGACAAATATACAACTGAAAGGTGACGGTGAGATAAAATCTTTGCTAAGACAAACCCTGTGTAAAGGTAAAGAAGTAAGACTTAAACAATGCTTTTTGTTTTTAAGAAGATTTTTGAAAAAACAATAACCAAAAAAAAACAAGTTATTTCTACACAATGACAGAAACACACAATTTTCAACAGAAAGACACAATTTCTAAGTCATTCGACTCATCAGAGCCCTAAACAAACGTAACTATCCATACGGGCTAGATAATAAACAACTACACAAACAAAATACAAACGAACATCCAGTTAAATAAACATGAACATTTTCAGCAATAACTCAGTTTTCCTTTGAATTCATGATATATCAGGTATAAAAACAGAATTGAATAAAACGGGACCATTACTTGCACGGTCATAATGCTTCGTTCTTTGTCAATGCAGCCGCGTGACTGACTGCGCTTTGAACAAAGTGCATCGAACCAGTGACCACCCAGAAACTATGGAAAAAATAAAAAAATAAAATCGGATTTTTTTATCGCGAAAATTCTTTTGTTCGAAAGACTCCATTTTTTTTTGGCACGCTGTGAACAAGTACGGATTTTGACGGCATTCGACATATGAAATGGTTTTCGGTTATACAGCATTTTTGTAGAATTTTTGACGAGATCTACTCGTCGGAATTTCTTGTATTTTCTTTGAATGTTCGTTTACTGATTTCATGTAATAGGTTGGTATATAATACGTAGTATATACCCAGGCTATTGGTATGTAGGTATATAAGTCGCAAGGCTGGAAGAAAAAATGTGTTATAACGAGATAATTTACTTTAAAAATTGTGTAATATACAGTACTTCGCTACATTAAAAAAGTGTTGGTAAGCCCACAATTAGCTAGTGCTAGCCTTAGACATAACAAGAGAGAATTTAGTATTACTATAAAAAAATATGCACATACATAAATCTGTGGAAGTACCAAGATAAATGATAAATGCATTAAACAAATCTTCCGCAGCTACATACAAGTACACTTAAACAAAAAAACTTCAAGAACATAAAAACAAAATTATGTTTTGTAGAGCCGGTCAAAATCGGACAGCGGGTTATTGTGAAAAAAGGCAAACCATGAACAGCTAGCTATAAATTCTAAAATTATGATACAATAATTCACTTGTTAAGACTGGAAAAATGGAATAACGACTAATAAAAATGTTCCACACAAGGATAAAAGCAACGGCCATCGAAATATTGCTCGAGTTTTAGTGTAGTACGAAAATATTGCATCTATATTTCCAATACACGCTTTTTGTATGGGAAGTAGTTATTAAAAGTTGTATTGCCTTAGAGACTTGTTGCTATAAGCAATGACAAGTTTTCTGGTAAGTATTTAGTTTAGTAGTGAATTTGTTTTATGAAGCGTTGCAGTTACCTTTTGTCTATATGTTAACTTCATACCATTTGAAAAAAGTAAATTGATACTTTCGATTTCTTAGAAATGTCTTTAAATTTACCAACTTTAAGCCACAATACATACTAGAATAGTAATATAAGGAAAGTAAATTGTGGTTGATTGCCTGTCAAGCTTCTACACCTGAACATAAAAACCATTTTCATGAAATTTCATACAGAGAGTTTGGACCCTGAGTTAAGCTTCGTTTTGCCGTCATAAACTATTGGATTGGATGGCGACAAAACATAGGACAAACGATGAATATTTCCCTAAAAAAAGTAAAAGTTGTATTTATTTAACTTATTTAAAAAAACTTAAAATTTGCTTTACACATTTAAAAAAACTCTCACGATCTATTCAAGTCACTACACATCCTCACGTATACTGCTTACCCACACAGGCGAGCGATATCCTGGTATTTTAGCGAACAATTAAAAGTAGTTATACTTGTTACGGGCTGTCGGCTGCAGCTGTCTTTGAGCAGGTTTATGTTGGCTGCGTTACTTTAGTGTTACTTAGGTGAGTATGTGTGGGGAAGGTTATATTTGGTTGTATTATATGTGCCTTAAAGATGATGGAAGGTAGGTGTTAGATGGTAATACAATACGATATAAAAAAACGCAAAGTTTGTCTTTCAAAATCTTCTTTTTATCATTTGAAGTCTCCAAGTATTTGCTAAGAAGCTGAATGTTTAGGACTCTACAATAAAAAAAACACATCTAAAAATAATTTTCTTTGATACCGTTACAGGGTCTATTGTGCCTATTAATAGTGTTGTCGCCTGTTACCAGTGTATGGTTCGAAAACATGCGACATCCAAAATGGCAAAGGGTAAAAAATATGGTATTTATTATTTAGAATACACTTTTATAATAACAATATTACTTTACTCAGAGATAATGCCGTTATCATGAGAACAATTGACAGCCTTGAAACGATTAAAACCAAAGCGAGCACAAAAAATGTAACACATGTTATCCAACCCTTTTACGCGTTATTCAAAGTATTGTCGCTAATTACACAATAATCCCAGATAAACACGTGTCAAAGTAATCCCCATTTTTATTCCGGACGTAATCCGTTTTATTTACGTTTTGGCAAAGGCAAACACGTGCCGGTGGACAATTTACTGCTTAGCACCCCGGAGTGGCCCACGTACGATACCCTCGTAGCGATGTATGGGTCACTTTGCTTTTTTATTTTCAGAAAAAATCGGATCCGCATTTCCATTCCGTTTCCGTACGGAAAGTTTTTGTAAATCGAAGTTGTGTAAGACTGTTGATTGTTTGAATGTTCTTGATCTGTTGGTTAGGAAGATTTTATTTGTTTCTCGACGTCTGTGTTCCTTTAATTTTCTGATGCCTTATATTAAACATTAGCAATAAAAATTGTCGTGTTTTGCTTGTAGATAAGCACTATTAAAAGTTTTTCGAAGATATTGTAATAAAAATAAATAAATATCACTTATTTTTCGTACTCCAAAATTACATTTCACATTATGTCGTAAACGAATTTGGGACACACAACCTAAAAGCCGAAAAGCTAACCAACCAATCAGATCAACCACCAATAAATCAATCACAAAAAAATCGGATTCGATTAATCGAAAGTCGAATTAACTCCCACGCGCACGGCACCTACTACATAACAAGGGTGCGAACTGTCAACTGTCAAGTGAACCAATAAAACGTCGCCCGAGTGCGAGCCGAGTGCGTACGATGTCTGACGAGGGCGCGACGAACGTGCCCGAGCGTGATTTGAATTTTGAATCACTTGAAGACTGATTTCATTCGAGTTATATCCAATTTGTAATGTTACGTACTTTATGCGTTTTGATAATGATGCGGTTTGCATGTGTGGAGAATGGCCGCGTGAAAGGACTGTTGGTGAACAGTAACTGTAGATGCTGCTTTTGTTTCGACTGCTTTAAAAAAATAAGGGACAGTAATCATCTTGCACAGTCATCACTAACTTACTGCTCGAGAGGTTCGTCTACAGGCGTCCTAAGAGTTAGTTTAGTTCTGACTGAATTCAATATCATGGACTATTCCATGTACAATAAAATGAATTTGGCTTAATAACGTGTTTTATAGAAACAGTCAAACGCATTTTTTTAAATATATGAAATATTTTCAACATACCACTAGGTCCTTGCTATGCGCAATTATTATTAATTATATACAAATCTTTTATTTTGAATGTTAAAATCGGATTGCAGGAATCGCAAACATTCGGTTAACTTTTCATTAACTTCGAAATAATTACAGTATATAATATAATAACAGTAAAATCACACAGCAACGTCAAACACTTTACAATTGGTAGTTGGACTGTCACCGCACAGTTGATCATGGAGTAAAACACAAACGCGAACAATTAAGTTTAAAATCACCCTCATTAACATAATCAGATAATTCTCTGTTGCGCAATATATATGTAAGTACTACATAAAGCATGGATATTGGTTTACTAAGCAACTATGATACAGAAGGTTAACAAACTTAGATTTTAAACTGGAATCTTTTTTTTTATCTTTGTTGATTGTGGGCTATGTTTTTCGATAAAAGGAAATTATTTAAAAACTTACACAAAATACATATTTTAAGTCCATTGTACTTTTGTAATTAGTAGCTGTACTATGAGCTAATAAGTAGCCGTTGTGGGAGCGAGACAGCGCTCTATACTGCTTGTAGCAGCGACTCACTTACACGACAGTAACAGCCCTCTTCCATGCCCCAATTCAACTATTTAAGAGTTGCCCGAATTGACAGAATGACATTTGATAATTTATACGATAATTAGCATTCTGCTATCTGTCATTATTATCAGTCTCTTCGAGAGTTCAATGAGATTTTATTGTAGACTTATTTGAATACGAAAATTAGGCTCAATGACAAATACACTAACTGACCACTGAATTAATGCATTTAAATTAGCTGAAACAAGGCCCGGGCTCATAGTTCAGGCACTAATTATAAGGGCTAAATGTAATGAATTACAATCATTTATTATTTTATTTATGTGTTTATACCAAAACAAACAACGAATATATATTTTTTCAACAATAATTCTGTTAATGTGTGTTATCTGTTTGATTCCCAACTAAAATGGAAGAAAACTCAATTTTGAGTAAAGCTCGCCTGTGTACACCAACTTTAATAAATATGTCTATGAAATGTAATTTATGTGTACAATAAAGAATTAAGAATTTTAATTTAGGAACTCAAGATTCGACGGTTGCATCAAGGTGGCACTTCTGTAGCATCATTTATCGTGACCAGGTCCCGCATAATCAGATTACCAGCTCACAGATGACGCTGAACGATTTCGATTTGCATGCATAATGTGGCTAAGTGCACTTCCAGTCGCCGACATTTTGTACTCATTATCAGAAATTCGATTCCCGGTTAGGTGCGAAGTGGTTTCATTTGATTCTATCTGGGATAGTCATATTTCTAGCTATTGGTATATTGATATGAATTCTATTTAATATTGTAAAGGTATAATTTTGTGAGGTATGGTTGATGTTTGTTGCTCTTTCAAGAAGAAAAATACTGAAAGGATTTGAATGTAATTTGAAGTACAGATGGTTTGTAACTTGTATTAACGCATAATACATAATAATATATTTACTTGTTATTACTGCAGGTTTTTTTTTATTGTACGCATATTAAAATCTGGTTATTCATTATTGATTATTATGTATTGATGTCATAATCACATTCAGTTATCGAATGGAAAAAAAATAATATATAAATTGTACGTGTTTTATAAAAGTCTCTCAGTTAACTACAAATAAACATACTTTTAAAATAGATTTTTTGATGTTGCTGAATGTAACATCAAAAAATAAAATCTAATATTAAATTCCGATCCGCTTAGGCGAATAATTTTACTATACAAAGCATAATACACTGAAGTGTCACATCGATGTTTATGAAAAAAGGTTTTTGTTACATTTTATTTTTTATATCGCTTTTTAACTTTGATAGCTTTATATTGATACACTTTTTAAATTATAATGCTATTGGAAAACGTTCTGTTCTATGACGCCATTTGTAAAAAAAACGCCAGCGTCAGGAAAAATGTTATACCTTACCTACTTATTTTTATTTATAATTATTAGTCATTTCCCGAGCCTTTTTTCCCAGCTTTGTTAGTATTTTAATAAATTAAATACCAACGTAGCGACAAAAAAAAAATTCATGAAATATAAAATCAAAATTACACAAATAATAGGATCATTTAAATAAACAGCCAATAAATTAATAAAGTAATGATATTCAATAATTGATGAGTATATTGCCGTTCGAAGTTTAAATATTTAAAATTAATTCAGCTTTGACGTTGACACGTTTCATTTTGACATTTTGCGGTGTGGTCCCGAAACGGGGCTGTTAAATTGAATTTATGTGTTTGAAATTTATTGCAATTAAAACAATAATTTTCAATGATTTATTGGTAAACACTGGCTTGGTCGCTTAGCACACAATTTAATTGATATTTATGATTAAATTAAAATAGAAAATGCCGAAGAGCGAAATATTTATTGACATTTACATTGGCTTGTTTAATGACGATGAACCTAACTCACACAAATTAAAATTCAATTTTGAAACTATGTATTTAAATCAAGTATTCTCATTAATATTAGGCATACTTAATATTATTGGTAAATGCGAAAGTAGCCCTTTTCTTGCGCTCGCTTTTACTGCTGAACTACGAAGCCTAGTTTGAACTTTAAGAAAGTACAAAAATACACGCGGGCAGAGCTGAAAAAGCTTCAGATTTTACATAAAAAACATTTTACATCAAACACACACAAACCACAAATAACGAATCAAAATAACCACAAACCACGCCACAATAAAATCAGTGTAACAGTCCGTTTAAAAAGATAATTTAAAAAAAAAGTGCAATTCATTTCATCCCTCAGTTTCATCGCCATCTTTGAAGGGTCATTAAGCCACAAACGTGTGGGTAATGTCTTCCACTGAGCTCGAGTGCTCCGAAACGATCGTTCAACTAAATGGTAACAGCAGTTAAATTTCGTTCCAGTTTTTATTGCGGCATATCTTAAGCATGTGGTGGCTAATGATCGTTGTGTTTGCGGAACGTGACGGCACATGAGCTGTAAGTTGAATTAATTTTGTAATTGGTTGGAGTTATGTAACAATAATTTTAAATTAAATATACCAAGATCAGTCGGTGCCATGAAAAGCTCTTCACGCTACAAAGTTGCTGTTGGTCTAGACTGTCATAAGTTATGCTTTTACTATCGTTCGTTATTAGAATGCTGACAACCAGCCTTGTCATAATAACCTTGATATAATGCTACCTTGTAAAATAGTATGTGTAGGTCGGATAGTCAGTTGCTCCTTTGAAATGCAATATGCAGCCGAATCTGGCAAGACTAAAAGGACTCCAACATAACATGGGAAAAACTAGGCAAATGAAAACATATTTTTTTAGTAGTTTTATTTCATAAACAAAAGCGAGTATACAAGTACACTACACTAAAATACATTACAGAGTCGGATTCACATAAAACGTCTACAAGGCCAAATCTTAACAATTTTATCATACATACATTTAGCCAAAGCTTTTCCGTTCCCAAAGGGAAAACGATCTTCCCTTGCATGTTTGTATACAACTAATATTTCCGTATCAACCGCTTTTAGCGAAACGAAAGGGGAAAACATCTGAAAACAGTAATAATTAACCGTCTAGAGCCACTTAATGACAGAGCCAAGTACAAAACTTCACTTTCAGAAGTTGTAGGCGTTAAAATAACACTCTAACTAATGGGCCTTTTTATTAGGGCTGTTACTTAAATCTGTTTTACTTAAAAGGTCATTATTTATGGACAGGTTACCGAATTAGTATTGGTAAAAGATTTGACTAAAGGGTTATATAATTCAATTTCATTTACCAATTTAATTCCAGTGATTAAAAATTATAAGATTTTTACGAATCAAGTCTTTTATTTCAGCTGTATAACTCATACCGTAAGTAATATAAACAATAGTATACATTTCACAAAAAAACCTGCCATTACATAATTATGAAACTGTAAAATAGTTATTTTAAAATAAGCTAGCTTACCACTCATGTCAAAAAAAAAATTTTGGCTACAAGTAGCTTACCGAAAAATATACCAAGATAATCCTAACACAATCAGAAAATAAACATTTCATCCCATCGCTCACCGATCGATACATAATAAAATATGCATCAGTGTATGTGCAGATTTGGCAGCCCTGCCTTAGGGACCGCCCGGCGTAGGGGCGCAAACAAAATACCGTTAATGCATATTCAAATCTGTACTTGGCTTTTTAGAGTTCCGCGCCCAAAGTTTGCGAATGGAACCCTTTTATTAAGCCGCTGTCCGTCTGCCTGTCAAGAGCTGTATCTAATGAATCGTAATAAGTAGAGAAAAATATTTACAAGTTATGAATGTCTGTTGCTGTTATAACAACAAATGATGAAGAAAATCGATCGACGACCTACGTGGTCGAGTGGCGTACGCGTGCCACCGGTTTTCAAGGTGTCGCTAGCTATGAGGTCCCGGGTTCGATTCCCGGACGCGTGAAATGTATTGTAAAAAGTCACTTTTCTAAATCGTCTCAGGTCTAGTGTTTGTGCTTAATAGCTTCTTACTTTGGGTTCAGAGCAATGTATGTTATGTTGTCCGCGTTTATTTATTATAAAATTCTAGATGCCGTAGCCATAATGAACGACATTTAAAGAAAAATACACAATTTTATTTATCTTATGTTCGATTCCCTATGACTGGTAGAAAATAATTTACTTTTTGAAGCCGCCTTTCTAGAACAAGCATTTAAAAAAGGAAAATGTAAAAAGTACATAATACAGATACAGAACCTCTTATGCAAAAATCCGAACGAACCTCACAGCTTTTATTAGACATACAGGGAAATGTTAAAGGTTACGTTTTAAGGCCCTTTTAAGGCAGATTTCAGCTGTAGGGTACTTCCACCCTCCATGCGTAATATTTTTGATGCTCAGATAAAATTTGACTGCGAAATTGAGTTTGGGGAGCTAGTTTTAATGGTGAATGCAGATAGGGATTTAAGGATTAATGTTACCTTGTTCTACATTAAAATTACGTAGATTATTATTAAATTGTCTTTTTGAAGTTAGCTTTCAGGATATCGCCGTATAAGTTGTTGTAGTATTATTGTGCATCATGTTGTACTTGTAGATACTAGCATTTTTCTAAAAGTACAGACAATAAATCAAAACTTTTAAAAGGCTTATTTATTCTCTTATATCTCTCTCTTCCTAGTCGGGGTCACTCTTGACAGAGTGGTCGTGGTCATCACTTTAGGTGTTGGTGGCAAGCTCTTATACCTACTATTGTCTTAATATAGCTCACTTTCAAATATCATTGAACTTTAAAGGTCGCGCTCTTAACTCAACTCTTTGCATGAAAATATTTTTGTACTTTCCTTTCACCAAATACTATACTAGAACCACGACTAGAACATACATTTGTTCATCTTCCAGTACCGTCATTCACACTAAGGTACCTAATGAAGGCAGTGGAAGGTGGCTATTGAAGACCTCGTTACTATTGCAGGCACGTCCATAATGACCGGACGCTTTCCACTTATGACCATGCGCTTTCAGTTTACCATTCAGATGTAGTACATGATTGGTTGGAAAGATGGGATTAAATATTTAGCTCGCTGATTGGTCGGGAGATTGATTTGAAAAAGGAATGTACTGGTATACATTTACAAAAAGAAAACAAACGAAAAAGAACGTTGGATGGACTAGCTTTTTCATTTATTTTTTAGTTCTTCATTTTATTTTGAAAAGAGAGTTCTTTATTCCAAAATGGAAATTTTTACGTACGTAATTCATTCTCATTTTTTTCAATATCTTATTCAAGCCAGCCTTCGTTATTTCGTCTTAAAATGTAAAAATATCTATTTAAATTTTAAATATACCAGAACACCTTTACTTCGCGGGGATGCGGTAAAACTTTAGGGGATGTTCACTTTAACGGTTTTAAAGTATTAAGCCAACCAGGGATGGTATTAGCACATTTTATAAAACGTTTTAGACTAGTCTCATTTTCGATGCAAATCCATTGAGCTGTTGGCCAGTTTTTGGGGTTTTAACCCTGGTATAAAAAAGTAAGGTAGACTACACATTAATACGGAGATGACATTCAAAAACCAACCTTATACTCTTGATATAAAGTTGCTTTTTGAAGCCGTAGTATCACATGTGTTAGAATGTACGCTGAACCGCATTGTTACCAGCTGCGTGTATCGAATGATTGAACTGAATTGAATGGGAGTGAGCGAATGGAAATCAAAGTGAAGTTAGAGTGTCATTCTCGTGACACACAACTGGACCTCCTTTGTCTGTTTTAACTACTTTGATGGACATATACTGTTATTGTCGTTTCTTGAATTTTGTTGCAGACTTCGGTATAGTAAAAGGACCTATTTGGAACTACGAGGTTGTTTTTGGAACGGACATAGAGTGATCATTTTTAATGTCTTAAAAATTGCGGTTGCTCTTTATTTAACGTTACAAACCCAACAAAATCACAGTAAAATTTATGCAATTAAAATTAAGTAAACATTTTTAACTTAAATAACAAAAATCTTATAAGTGAATTCAAGATTGATATTATGAAACGAAAGAACTATTGAAACAGTTCATTAATCATGTAGGTAAATATTATTATTTTTGAGTTTCAACACAAAAATCGTTAATAATTAATCGTTATATTTCGCTATGTGTATCCGATCCACTTTTGTTCGTGACTACGGACCCTAAATCTATATCCACACTATTTTTTGTAACATTTTTCATAAAAACCAAAACACATTTACATTTGAACTCAATCCATCACTCAGGTAAATCATATTCGAATCTTCGCCTAAACGTATCTTACGTATTGTATTTCTCTTTTTATATATAGTATAGATACATACGAGTAATATCTAAGTTTTCCTTAGTAAAGCGATATCGGCGTATACTCATAACAGATATGGTTACTGAAGCTCTGTTGGGATTCGGCTTATCTTGACATGTTGTATGTTTAAAAGGTTTATATTATAGGATTTTTTTTTCATCGAAAAACTACCTAGATATTTGCTACAACATTTTTTTTTTAAGAATATTTACAGTTTTAACTTTTATCATTATTGCAATTATGAGACATTAGATATAGATTTAATCAGGGTAAAGAGCAGCACATTAATCATTTTTTAGTCAACGATCACTAAACAGGGCAAAAATATTAGCATGCAAAATTTTATCGAAATCAGTCTAGTAATTTTTGCGTAAAGAAGAAATACAAACAAATACTGATGAAGTACCTCGACAAGAAGAAAAAACAATTATAAAAAGTAACCAAAATCATCACCATTTTCCACCATTGTCCACAAACGCTATCAAATACTAAAAATAATCAGTTTTTTTATCCACCCCCTTTCCTACGTCTTACCTTATACACAAGGGTCTACTCAAAGTCCGCTTACAATTGGGGGGGGATATACAGCCTGCGTTTATCTGTTATGACCCTTGCAATCTGTAGACGGTAGTTACTGTAATCTATGGCTATTGCACCGCTATACTACCTTTATACGTATTAAATGTAACAAAGATAATACAGAAGGTTTAATGGTATGAGTTATGGTTATTATAAGGCATAAAAAGAGTATAAAGTTATATGATTCTCAAAAAAAAAAAGATTAAAAAGGCAACATGTTTGTATTTTCGTTAATAAAGCTAGCCTAAGCCTGATAACACAACATATTATGAACAAACTTAAAAAAAAAATTGCATCTGTCTTTAAAAAAGTTTGTTTAGAGACAGATGCTTATTTTTATGCTGATGCTTTTATTTATTTTTACTTTATTTGTATTTAATCATTAATGTACACATAAAACATTAACAAGGAATATTTCGTATTTAAAAATTAATTACGAAAAATTAAAAACATGATATTATTATGACAGTATTTTAGGTAAAATTAAGTTCGTTTATTGTCAAGAATTAACCATAAAAAAACGAAGTACACAAAACAAGCACAAAATGGTTCTAACAAAACAAGGAATACTAAAAACTTAACTTCTATAAATCAATTTGCTACTCGTAATTAAAATGTTAAAACTATTTTTTCCATCCAATATTTCAAAAAATGAATCCTATTTTATTAAATCTATTTCTAGCCAAACGTCCTGTCGTTTAGTGTTCCTATTGGGTGGTTTTCAAAAAAATTGTTCGTTGCGTAATGGAATTCCACCCAAAAAGAAAAAAACAATATTGAAATCAAATAAGTTTTAAGCTAACGAGTTATATTATGTTTCAAAAAATAATGAAATTTAATATGATATGTTTCTAATTTAATGAGAAATACATATTTTAAGGAGGGATGGTAACTAAAAAGTTCCGTTACGTCACAAAGTTTAGATTAGTATTAAAACTCACTGGTAAATCAAATAAGTTTTTTTTTTATTATAACGTATTTTAACAAGAACAGTCTTCAAAATCACAAACTTATAATTAGTAATACAAATAACATCAACGTTTTTTCTACGAAAACTATTCCTCTACGTTACTTTATGGCACGTTTCATTGCACAGTCAAGCCTCTACTTTGGCACTTTTCTATAAAATATGATGTAAGAAATTATGTTTCATAAAACTTTTAAACAATATTATTATAAACAATTTAAGTCAGAGTAGTAATCTTATGAAAATATTTTTAAATTAAATTTAAATATCACCATGAAAGTAGGACAAGTGACGTTAATAGAACAAATCGTCACGTTTATGAATTATAAGGCACAGTTTACATTACTTAAAATTAATCAACTTTAAAACTTACTTACTTAACAACAATCAAGTAAAGTCATTTTTAAAACACTCTTAAATAACGTTTTGAGGAATTCTTAACACACGTATTATAACGTAACATACGTATTCTTAATAACGTATGTCTTTAAAATCGTTAAAAAAATATATAAGTAAAAAAGTCATTATTATTTTTTTCTTAGTGGTGATTCGTTCGTAAAATAATTAAATTATTTATTTGTACGAACGAATCAACACTAAGAAAATTATTGCATACCGAGAAGTCGATTATGAGAACCATTTAAGACAAAAATTATGACATTTACTCATCATCAGTTAATTCATCTTCAGTTAATTCTTTTATCTTCTTAAAATGCTTCTTCAGTCTTTTAAGTTCCTTTTTTTTATGAAGTTCGTTCTTTACTGGGTCCTGTTTTATTTTTTCCCGGTATCTTTTCGACCGCTCCGCTGCCGTCAACACCATAGTCTGGTCTAAAAAAGAAATATTTTAAAGCTCCATAATTTACGTTTTAAAAATTAGTGATTATTACAAAAATCTGTAACTGTTCGATCGATTAAATTAAGTATTTAAATTAAACCTTAATGCTTTACATTTATACAGTTACTTTTCACTAAAAATAATCAATCAATCTCTCAACAATTTAAAAACATTTTTTTTATGTCAAATTGTTTTGATTGTAAAAACTATATCGACATGTGTAAACCATGCTTTAAAATTCCACTACGTCACATTTGGCGTTCTGCTAGTACAACACGTAGCGTAATGGACGTGACGTATGATGGCTTCACAAAAACAAATTCAAGAAATCAATAGTTAAAATGTAATTTAACGAAATGGTCCACTTAATTCCGATTAAAAACACTTTTTTCTAATTAGCTATGAAAAGTTATAAATCAAACAAACATTACTTACTTAATAAAATCAAGTTCGTAGTGGAAAATGCGAACAGGACTTCGTGACGCCCGACCGCTCACTCTCACTGTTAGACAAAACTGCTGTCATTTAACAAATATGGCGGACATTCACGTTCTAAAATGTTGTTAACACTAAAAAAATACTCTTAGTTCATTCAATTTTCTACTCAAAATCCGAAAAATAGTGTAGCGTATATGGAATTTTCCATCAACGTTATTTTGAGGGACAAGATAAAACGTGTATTTTAAATAATTTTGTACTCTAGTACCCTATGAATTAAGTTTATTATTCAATTTAGATCATATAATCCTGCCAAATTACATAAAATTACGGAACAAAAGGTCGGATAACAGGGATATTTTACGTTCGGAACTTTACAAAACCTGCGTGGGACACGTCAAAATCTACTTTCATCTTCCTGATAATTATTAATTTAATCAATATTCCACAGATTTTCGTACTTCTCAAAAGTTTTAATAATAAATTTAAAACGTATTTTATCATTTTCTGATTAAAACACTAAGTTTGAACTGCATTTGCCTGAAGAATAGAGGCTTGAAGTCTTAGGACACGCAATATTCATATGAACATTTTTTTTGAAAAAGACCCTATTACGAACTTCTTGGAATCGACCCAGTTTAGCCAATGAAAATAGACTCGTTTCCTATTACATGAATTGTATGGCTGAATGAAAAATGCCTTGATCTTTTAACTATGTGTTACGTTTTTTCTGAATTCAATTGTTTTTGTAACTTTTATGAGGAAAAGCTTTTTCATTGGAAATGACTTGACTGAAAAAGAGGTGTTATAAGTTAGACGTGTCTGTATGTATCTGTGGGTGTCATTTAGCTCCAAAATGAATGGTCCGATCAAAATTAATAACTGTATTCAATATCTTTTACTAATCTTGAATAAGTTTTGAGATTGTTAGAAAACGAGTATTTTGACAGAATATTAGATATGACATTCCATCATCTTCATGCCCACAAACTGAAAGAAATATTTCCCTTAACAATAATTACGTTAAATTTTATAGGTAATCCGTAATCGTCAACTACCTAAAATATCTAACAGTGTCACATTTCGTGCGCTATTCAAAATAGTACTTCTGTTTTACTTGCCAGGTACAAAGGCTGTATCATTTTACTGCTGACGTCAACTTTTATTTAGGTAAGGACGTAAGTAATTGTTCCCTCTTGTCGTTTGTTTTTGTACTCACTGATAAGCTCACTGATAAGCCTCTAAAAATCTAATCAGGGAGGTTCACTTTACGAGTTTGGAACTGTAGGAGTCATAAGCTGATATAATACTCTTTGCTCTATAATGGTATGTTTTGTGTCGTTCCGGGTGTTTTCTTGTGAGCTTGTGAGTTATTTGCTTTAAGTGAAGCTGATTGAATAAAACAAAACCCTTGAGAAGACGTAAAGTCTGCCAAAGACTTTTATGATTGCAAGTAGCAAAAAGGAATAAGTTGATTATGTAAAATTGATTATAAAAAATGAGAATGAACATTAATTTGATTTTGAAAGTATCACACTTTTATAGTTCTTATGACAATATGTAAACATTTATGAACATATTACATGGTAAGAGTTCATTCACACAGCAGTCCGCAGGCCCGTTTTATAATACCAACTATACATTTTTATTCGGCGATGGTGAACGTATGACAGTGTTTTAGATATAGTTAAAAAAATATGTACCTAGACATAAATACCTTCCAAATAGGAGTACTGTTTCATTGTTATTAATTGTTTGTTCGAACAAATCACAAATGACAGTTATCTACTGCCTTACAAGTAAAGTCAATGTTTTACAAGATTCAAAATGAACTGTGACATTTTCCGGACAAAATGATTAATGACTAGAGATTCACAAATTGGCTTGAAAAATTGGGCTTGCTTGTTTTTATCCCTGACAAGGAAATAATGCCTGATTTAAACATAAGCAACCGCCCAACCTTAATTTGCATAATGATTTTTCTCAAAAATGTGTACAGAGAAGTACAAAATCTTTTGGTTTTTAATTAAATTATAGCATAATTATTCTTTATTTGTTAAACCAAATCCAGTTACGACTTAAAAAAGACTATTATAATAACACGTGGCCGATAATTAGCGAAAAGAAAACCCGATGAAAAGTTTTGTAGTAGAAAATGACTCGATGGAAGTTTTCAATTCAATAGTAAATTGTTTTTGCGTTTTACATACATATCATCACGCCTGTATCCCCGAAGGGGTAGGCAGAGGTGTGCTAATGTACACCCACAGTTCGCCGATATGTTTAGGTCCCATGTAATAGGGGGCGAGCCCATTGCCACTAACCGGGCACAAATCCAAACTCCGACCTGCTACTAAGAATTTCATAGAAAAACCCAATAACATCTTGGCCGACTCGGGAATCGAACCCAAGACCTCTAGCGTAGCAGTCGCGCTTAGCACCACTAGGCCAATGAGGCAGTTTTGCGTTTTAGTGCGTGAATATAGTATTTATCAATTATTTATTGCTTATATATATTTCAGTGCAGTCATTCTCTTTCGTTTAAGTGTATCAATTATTTTATTTAAGTATTTTCCTTGCGATTGTACTATACATATTGCAAATAGAAAACCAAGGGGGAGGAAGAAAGATTACCTAATTAGGCTGACGTCTAAGATCCTTTAGCTTGTATATTCCTATTTAATAGCCGCTTTTTTTTCAGCAGATGTGATTTTATTTGACTGACAACGATTCTAATTTTATGCGTAAATTTTATGGTAGCTCTCAGTTTTCTTCAATGATTTAACGGATTATGAACTCTCTTAGGATCTGAGGCTTTGAGACAACAAGGTGGTGGCAACTTAATTCCAATGCCTTGGTATTATAATGATTTAATTATAGATTTTTAATGTAAGTAAGTACTTGCTTTCCGAAATAATAATTATTTCCGAACATATATATACGACGGGCCTGTTGGTCTAGTGGTTAGTGACCCTGACTGCTATACCAGAGGTTGTGGGTTCGATTCCCATCCTGGACAAATGTTTGTGTGATGAGCACGAACATTTGTTCTGTGTCTGGGTGTAATTTATCTATAATATGTATGTATTTAGAAATATATAAGTATGTTTATCAGTTGTCTGGTTACCATAACACAAGCTCTGCTTAGCTTGGGATCAGATAACCGTGTGTGAGATGTCCCAGAATATCTCAATATCTCAATGAAGTATCATTAACAGGCAACATAGCTAATAAGCTATGTTTCCTTGCAGATAGCTTGATTATTTTAAAAGAAATTCTTAAACATTTTATTAATTTAAAAGATTCATGCCCGTTTTCACCAGTAACACCTAAACTGTCACCTAAGTAAGGCTTCCTTATTTTAAGAATCCCCTAAAATCATTCCCTAACTCAAATTCTGTTTCACCACCCTAAGGGCTCCCTAAGTAAGAGTTCCTTAGTTAGGTGACGTTTAGTGCGGAGGAAGTATGTAAACGTTTATCGATAAATTATTCGAGTTAACGATTTTATTAATATTTCGCTGAAAATAACAAGTAAATCACCTAAATAACGGTATTAACTAAAGTTTATATCAAAATGGAAAGGTCTACACCTTGTAAATATTAGATAACTAACAAAAAGTATAAATGATGACTCGCAAACTAACCAAAAAGTATACGCATCCTTTTTGGTTAGTTTGCGAGTCGTCCTTCTAAAAAATAAGTGTCACCAAACGTCACCTAAGTTTTAGGGGGCCGTCAATCCATCCCCTAAATTATAAGGACTCTCTAATGCTTTAGGTGTCACTTAGACGTTGGTGAAAAGAAAACTTGCGTTAGGTGTCTCTTAAACTGGCTTAGGAGATACTTAAATTTTAGGTGTCACTGGTGAAAACGGGCATCAGTCTAACATTGAATAGCCTCCTACATTTTAGGAAATCGGTTATTTTGTTTTCATGTCCTTTCACTTTACATAACGTATGGTCAGTTCAGGTTAGGACTACCTCAACACGGTACCAAGCAAAATGGCCGCCCTCATTACCGCAGGCCACTATAGCAAAATACCTGTTTTTCCAGCAATACTCGTATTATCTAAACAGTAGATAATCATCCGACATGCTGCTATTTTCCGACAGATACCTACTAGTTTCAGTATCTATTATCCTATCTGGGCTAGTAATATAGAGCTACAAATAGTTTGTTTGTCCGTTTGTATGTTTGTACGCGCTTCAGTGCAAAAATAGCAGTCAAGTAAAAATACTGTTTTTGTATTTGGTAGCTTAATATTTAAGGAAGGTTTTAGGCTATTTAATACGTAGCTAAGACACTTAAAAAAATGGTGAGTCCAGAAAGTACGCTAAGCCATTTATAATCACGCTATGCCATGATGATATGTATTCCGATTTATATGAAATTTAAATTAAAGAGCGAGTGAAGCCGGGTGTCATAGCTTGTATATAATATTTGTCGGTACATACTTCGACGCTTCACGTTGCGCTGCACAACTGAACATCCATTTGAATAATGCTGTAGCATTTATTGAGATATTGGGATTTCAGTGTGTTGCACATTTAATGCGTCGCGATCGTCGCGATGGATGGAAGTGGTGAGTTTCTCTACTGTGTTATAAAATAGGAATTAGATAGGTAGTGAATAGAAGGAACTTTTATTGAAAGCTAATGAAACCAGAACATAATATTGGAAAAACTGCTGTCTTTACATGGATAAGTATGTGCTTAGATGAGTAATTAATCAATGATTAAGTTAATAATAAAGTTAATAACGAAACTTAAATGGGACGTTTATTCTCAAGGTTTTAGTTTCAACACAAGCGAAATCGTGAAATGTTATCATTTCTTGTTTATTTTTACATGGATACATTAACGTAGATGTCTCCGGTAATTGCGCGAGTTTTTTAAAAGTATTTTCGTCACATTTATCGATCTCAATGGTCCTACATAAATCCCATTGAATTCGGTTATTTTTACATTTATAAATAAGCTATTATTGAAGCATAAATGCATGCTAGTAACATCTATAGCTTAGCTTCCACTACACAGAAACATTTCCAAGTCTCTCCAAGTTTATGACATAAACAAGTAACATCTGCTTTGTCTTATTGAGTTTGGAACTCAATATTGACTCTCAATAGTAAATACGTACTACAAATCAAATTTCAAGTTGTGTGGATGCATTATGTTGGCACGGATTTCATACAATATGGGAAAATTTGGGTAAGTAGGAATGTAAGTAAGAATATGGATTGTATCGTCTTCCTAGCGTATCTTTTTTTTTGTAGATATCTTTGCAGTTAGCCTGAGCGCAGGCTTTGACTGCTTCACCGGACTTTACTTCCTAGCGTATCGATGATTATTCTATTATAGTCCACAAATATGTCAATGTGGATTGATAAAAGTTCTGTATCTCAGGTTGTTTTTATTCTTCTATTCTTAACAATCTTGTAATGATTTTCAGATACTTAGAAAACATCCTGTGAAAAAGGTGTTTGATCATAATTAAGACGGTCATGATTAATCGAAGTTTGTCCTTCTTCTACATATTTAGAAGAACGCGTACGGGGAAACGTAGAGTAGGCAAGGTGGACGATTTGCGCAAGACGGCTGGCAAGAGCTTGATGCGAGAAGCCTGGGATAGAACAAAGTGGCGTGCTATTGTAGAGGCCTATGTCCAGCTGCTATAGGCTGACGATGATGGTTATGACGACGTGCTTCTTCTATCTAGCCATTTCCCAAAATGGCTAAGATCCCAAAACTGCTGAGATCATCCAATCTTTCAGTCTCAAGAGGCTTAACTGAATACAGATATTTAACACAATGCAACTGCCCATCTAATTTTCACAACCCACCTAGCAAGTAGTATACTATCTCAAAAAATGCACAAAACCAATTAAAAACAGTTCCCAATTATTAGAAAGATCTGAAGGAAATATGATCAAAATCCTTTTAGACCGAATTTCAGAGGCCTATAGTTACGACACCTGACCCCGTCTGGTCTCGACGGCTTCAAAGTTGCTATGGGCTTGAGGTCACTCAGACCACAGGTCAGGTCATTAGGTCGACCCCAAAGCTTTTAGCTTTCATGAAGCCAGTGTTTTATTAATACCTAAGTACTTTCAATAGAATTCTCGATAAAGGCTTTGGTTTTTAGAATGTACATTATTCAGTGACCTCTTCGTTTTCAAAAGGCATAGCCTACTTAGATTCAAATGAGTTTTGAAATTCTATTGTCAAAGGCTTCGTTGCTATTGTTTATTAACAAAATGTATATTAACCTCTTTGGAAGTAAATAGTTGTATAAATAAACTTTTAGATTGATTATATATTAAATGATCATCCTTGATTGTAAATATTTTTATCAATAATGTTTTTCGCATTTCTAGTGTACATTAATATAGTAAAGTATTAAATAATTATTTTCTAATGAGATGATTTTTTTTTTCATCCCTCAGTCCCTAGACCAATCTGGCCCGAGAAGGCCAAACATGCAATAAAAATATGCGAGATTAACTCAAAATTGAGTTTTCTTCGAACAAACTTTTGAGTTACAAAAAAATATTCTTAATAAGTGGTGAGGAAGAACAAACTCTTTTCCAGTCTAATTTAGAGTTTAGTGATGTATAACTGCTCTTAAAGGCTATTATATTCACGTCCTCAATAACAAGATATGATTCCAGCACACATCGGCAGGCATAATTCAAAGCTAGACACTCGGCTGCACCTATATCGTCTAACTCGATTAGTCTGCACATCTGAAGGGAATCGATACGATACATGTATCCTGAGAGCAGACATCCCTATTATATGGGATACGGGATGAAACAACAGCTATTGAGTTTGTGCATCCTTTGTAGGCTGTATACCAGAAAAAGTGTATGTTATGTATGTGTACCTAACGATTATAAGTAGTGGGAGGAAATTTTAAGAGGATTGTTTTTAATATGTTTTGATTCTCCGCCAATTTTTGGCTTATTTAATTCAATTTTTTCTTTGTGATCGATAGCGTGTCGTAACTGTCATATTTTCTATTTAGTTTTAGCAGGTTCAGTTTCAAATTAAGCAGACACTAAGAAAAAAAGATTTAACGCCAAGTTTCTTACTTTACTTATACTTTAACTCAAAGTACAAACTGGCATAATTTTGTTTATTTATCTTTTACAATTAACTCAAAAGTTAGGTATATAACAAACAGACAGAGTACCTTTCCAATATCTAACAAGTACGTAATATACTAAATCATGCTATATTACAATTAAAAAATAAACTTAAGATATTTACAATAGGTAATAATAAAAAAAATACTAAGCCTACACAGTAAATAAGAAAAAATATAAACTAAAATAAGGCATCAAAAAATTTATCCACATCGCTGTCGAAGTAATATTACAATCCAATACTTAAAGAATAATAATACTACAAGTAATTGTGTCTTCAGTAACACGAACGTTACCGAAGACACAATCACTTGCAGTTAATTACGATACAGGTACATTAGTATTTCATAATGGTTTCCCTAGCAATTACAATATCTTAATTAATTAAATGGATTCCAAGTCTTTGTTCAAAGGCTTTTGATATGCCTTCTTATTCATGATAAGCACATACGTATAATTATAACGTAACTAGAGAACGCACAATGTTGTGAGAATTATCTGGGATTGATTTTGCATATGTGTAATAAGAGTACATGCAAAGTAAGTGAGTAAATAAGTTAAATTGACTAAAGAAATTATCATCCATTTTATTTGTTAGACATATACATACATACATCCATATAGTCACACCTGTAGCCCCGAAGGGTTAGTCAGAGGTGTACCAATGTATACCCACAGATCGCTGATATGTTTAGGTCCTTGTGATATTCCTTACAATACATAATCCGAGCCTATTGCCACTAACCGGGCACAAATCCAAACTCCGACCTGCTACTGAGAATTTCATAGAAAAACCCAATAACACCTTGGTCGACTTGGGAATCGGACCCAAGACCTCTAGCGTAGCAGTCGCGCTTAGCACCATTAGGCCAACGAGGCAGTTTATTTGTTAGAGATCGTTGCAATTATCCTGAGCGCAGGATTTGACTGCTTCACCGGACTTTTGGTGAGGGCCTTAAGGCCTCCTGCCAGAGCAATAAGAAAAACTATGTCAGCAACGTCCCATAACCCTGTACAGGGCTCGGACCTCGACTTACTGCGTTGCTAACAATCTTAATAAGGCAAAACAACAAAGGATGGCTGGATCTAAGTTTTAATTATTTAGGTGCATATTTGTATTGCATGTTTGGCCGGCTATTGGTCTGTTAATAAATAATTGTACATAATTTTTAAATACGAAATATTCCTATGTTGTGTGTACATAAATGATTAACTAAATAAATAAATAAATAAAATTGTTTTGTTACTATTTACGAAAATCAACATAACTTCAAATGAAGCAGAATAAAGCGTGTACAATAAATAAAAATATTGTTAAAAAAAATTTAACAAGAAAAAAAAATCGGCTTTCGGTATAGATAATTATGACAAAAATGAAACCAATCATTACAGACAGCCAACAAAAATAATTTAAAATCGCAGCCGTTTTAAAGGCAGTTACAACACAAACAACCACAAAGGAGGGTATTCTTAAAGCAATTTCCCGACCGATACCGCTTACCGCGGTTCCGTTTAATCTATTTTTAAGCCATAACTCTACGGTCAAAAGGAAACCTTTAACCGTACCGCCAGCAAAGCTAAGACGCTGAACAAGCAACGAAAATCTATAAGTAACGAACAAAATAATTTAAATTTAAACTTAAAAAAAATATATGAAAATTAAATATAATTGTTTTTTCGATAAGTCACTAGAAATGTGAGGATTAAATTCAATAAAAAGTGTTCAATTTTTTTTTTTTTGTATTTATGATGGTTTTTGCTGCCTCGTTGGCCTAGTGGTGCTAAGCGCGACTGCTACGATAGGGGTCTTGGGTTCGATTCCCGAGTCGACCAAGGTGTTATTGAGTTTTTCTATGAAATTCTAAGTAGCAGGTCGGATTTTGGATTTGTGCCCGGTTAGTGGCAATAGGCTCGCCCCCTATTACATGGGACCTAAACATATCGGCGAACCGTGGGTGTACATTGGTGCACCTCTGCCTACCCCTTAGGGGCGTGATGGTATGTTATGTATGTTATGTTTTTATAATGGTTTTTGTATTTGTTTTTGCTGACTGTAGACGTAGTATCCGCTTCAAAAGAAAACGCTCAAAGGGCGAAATTGAAAATAATATAAATTTCTTGAAGAAAAAAAAATGGATTTCTCAGTTCTGCTTTACAAAGGCTAAATTAGTTATTTAAATACAAAGTTTTAAGTTGTAGCTACTTGTGGAAACTATGTGTTTGAGATGGGGTTTGTGTAATTGTATAAGAATTGTTGAATAAACTTAATTGTGTTTGGCTAACCAAGAACAAAGCTATTTAGACTGGGCGCAAAAAGTGCTTTTTAGTTTTCTTTAGCTAGTAATAAATACTTATAAAATGAGAAAATAAATATATTTATTGTTTCTCTCAAAAAATAAAAATAGATCTTCATTTAATCTACTATATTTCTATCGACTCGAAAAGGAGGTGTTTCTTAATTCGGTTATACATTTTTGTGGTATTCTTATTACTTCACAAAATTTTCGGTAATTCTGAACCGATTTCAAAAATTAATATTCATAAATAAAATAAATATACTTCAGAGGTTGTCTACATAAAATTCCTTGCAGCCAGGTCTTTTCTACATTTATGTGTTAAAAAAAATATTTATTATATTTCTATTTCCTTCTTTTTCTTTCATGTCGGGATAAGTCTTAACAGAGTGGTCTTGGTCATCACTTCAGGGGCCCGAGTCTGCTATTGACAATTGCTTCAAAAGTCTGAGTGGGTGGCGACAAGGTGGCGTCAGTAGGTCCATATGAGGATAATTACGTAGATAAAACGTCATTTTAACGTCAAAATTGGCCATTTGGACGGTCAATTTTCACGTTTTGACATTTAGTATAATGCCAATTATCCTAAGATGGACCTACTGACGCCACCCTGCCAGACCATTGAAGCAATTGTCAATAGCAGACTCGGTCGGGCCCCCAGGTGTTGGTGGCACAACACTCCGCCACTCTTCTCTGATGGCCGCCTTCCGCATTTTCTAAGCATATCAAAATCCGGTAAGCCAGAAGTAACCATAAAGAACCAATATATTAATCAAATGGAAATTAAAAAAAAGTTTGTAAAAAGCTTAAAAGTTTAAACAACAGCATATTGGCAAATAACGCTATGATTGCCAAAGTTGGCAACGATACGACACTAGTTATTAATATAGTGCCAATACACTATGCTTCGGATAGTTTGAGCCAGTTTACAGCAGAGCGTATAATTGTACGTAATTATACAGTTTCAAGTTTCTGGGTAGCGGATTATGGGTTAAATAATAATCGCTCGAAAGTCATAAAGTGAAGCGAATTTGTTTTAAGTTCTTCAGTATTTTTATATTGTTGAGATGGTTTGGCCATGTCGAGAGAATGAATGAGGAACGATTGACGAAAAAAGTGTATAAGGCGAGTGCGAATGAAAGTGTTGGAAGGGTTAGACCTAGGCGAACGTTTCTAGACCAAATAGGAGACGTCTTGAGAGAAGGCCAGGTCAAGAGTACCCTAAACCGAAGAGCATGTATGAAGAGAATTATGACAGTGGATGAAGCGAAACAAGTATGTAAGGATCGTAGCAAGTGGAAAGAAGTGGTCTCTGCCTACCCCTACGGGAAACAGGCGTGATTATATGTATGTATGTATATAGTATTTTTATATTTGTTGGGTTTTTAACCGACGAAAACAGAGGAGGTTCTCAATTCGACGCGTATATATTTTCGTAATGTATCTTATATGCATACATGCTTGTAATCACGCCTGTTTCCCGTGTAGGGGTAGGCAGAGACCACTTCTTTCCACTGGTTTGTGTGGGAACGAATGGGCTTCCAGTTTTTTATTTATGTATTAGAAAGATGGCTAAAAATAAATAAATTAGGAAGATACTTTCAAACGAAATGGTTGGCAGTAGGTTTGTTATGATAATAATATGGTGAGGAATTATAATAGTACAACAACTAAGCAACTACCATGTTTAGCTTTATTAAGGCCTTTTGCTTTGATTGTTTTTTTTATTTATATTTTACTATTATGATTTTTGTAATTTAGCTAGCTTAAGCATTTAATTTTTTTGTGTGGCTCTTGTGTCTGAAACAAAGATTATTATTATTAGAAGTGGTGGTGATTTGACTATGTTAGTACATCTGTTTTTCAGAACTGTAGATATTTTTCCATTTTCTTTTAGGGGAGATTTTCTCCTAGATAAAAGATGTATAAGACACAGAAGCATATTCTGTGTGACACGAGTTTCCCATGAGGATGCAAGGAGAGAATACATTGAGAATAATTGTAGTGTCGACAGAAAAACCTTTGTGTATGTTCCTTTGGGATCGGATAGTGTTCTATTGGAGGTATCGGCTTTCTAGTAAGGTTAGGGGTAAAACTTTCCATATGTGTGAAATTGTTTGTTTGAACATTGCATGCGAAAGGCGGAGTGCCGAGTGTAGTGGCACCTTAATCCTAAGTCCAGCTGTATGTAAACTGATTTGGTTGATTGTAATAAAACGATATATTCCATTTTATTTTTACCAAAAACTTTAAATAATTATGTTCATCAGATTTTTACGGTTAACGGAGCTCGATAATCTGTAAGAAGTAGGTTACTACGAAACTATTTTTTTTTTCTTTGAATCGATTTTTAATACATTGTTTTAGTTATGTAATGAAGTAAATATGCAGTGCAGCATAAGTATAGTGGTTATTAATCTACCACAAAACAACGTGTTTGTTTTTCAATAAAATACATTTCATTAGTGCCCTAAAATAAATACCATAAACTACAAGAAACGGTTTTAAGTGGCCCAGACTTTTTCCCATATAATCACAGACTGTTTATGACATTTTCTACTCGAATGGTCCTCATATTGATCAAAATGTTTTGACCTCTACTAACAAGTTTTAAAGGTCAATTTACCAAAGTAGAAAATATTGCGCACAAAACGACGCACAGGTATTTTTACAGTTGACTGAACGCTTTGAACATTTCATTTCAAAAACAAAAGCCAGTTATAGAAAGTAAATAAAAATATTATATCAGAAAGGTTCGTATACTAAGCCTCGATTCACCTATTCTAAATGCATGTCAGTGGTCGGTCAGTGTACTTGTCATTGTGCCTAAATTTTTGATTCAGTAGTCTACTCGTGATCAGAGGGCTGGTTTGTTCCTTGCACAGAGAATCGGCATAGCAATTCAACGTGGCAAAGCTGCCAGCCTTCTGGGTACGTTTCCCGTCATTGACAAGGATGAAGATGAGTTTTTCAACGCGTGTTAGTTTTATTTATTTATATAGGATTTAATTTTAGTATAGTTATAAGTGTTTGTTCTTGTATTGGACACTAAAATCTCATTGAACTCTCGAAGAATTGCAATGATCGTAATGACAGCTATCAGTATGCCAATCATCGTAAAAATTACCAAATGAAGCAAGTCATTCGGTTCATTCAAGCAACTCTTAAATAGCAGAATTGACCGCTCTGGGTTTTAGTGTTTTTATTACGCTAAAAATTGACCTTAAAGTCAATTATGAAGGTATTGAAGAATTTGCAATTTACTAAGCTCCTATAATCCATCTCGATTGATTTCTATTTATTTTGAAGTCCAGAATTTATATTTATTTTCAAGGTAGCAACAAGCAACCAAGAAATTAAAACTATCGTCCACTAATTGTCAGTAAGCTAAAAGTTCAAACCCACTCATATCGAGCTGGAATTAGAAACCCATTAGAAGTGGGAACCGGTTAGCACCGGTTATATCCTGAAAAGCCGGATATCTGCGAGTTCCGGTAAAGCTTTGCCCGGGTATGCTGCTTCCAGACTATTCGACGCAATCATTGGGCTTTATTTCGTTAAAATGGGACGGATTTTCCTCTATTTTCTTTAAGGATTTTTCTTATATACTTTGTAGAGAAATCTTGATATTTATAATCCTTTTAAATTTTGTTATGGACATACTCGTAACACTAGGTAAAATGGCAGGTAAAAATACTTCAACTGATCATTCACATAATTTGCGAATTTACGAAAGTAAAAAGTTGATCTTTGTGAAATTTCTAATTTTTTCCAACTATTGATAATTTTCATTCTCACTCCATAGATCCATCTACATTAAGATTAGGTTTTTCTTACAAGTGTAAAAAAATGTGACATTTGTTGCAGCAATGATCTTCACCAGGAAAACTTCAAATTTTCATTATAATATTCCATACAAATATTCCATGTACGACAAAAACATTCTTTTATACTTTTTAAGCCAACGTAGGTATGTAGTGTCCGGGACAAAGCGGTTCGGACACGGTCGCATCCGAGAAAAGAATGTAATGCTATTACAGTCAGCCATTTTGTTAATGCAGATGCATACACTCCCTTATGAAAGCGTGTTTTAGATGCGGACGGTGCAAGCGTGAATGTTGGACAGTGTGGAAAATGTCTAGGTATTTTCTATAAGGTATAGGAAAAAGGAAATTACTTTTTTTTATCGCCATTTCTGGTCCTAATTCAGGGCAAAGGCTTCTCTGCCTTCCTTCCATTTCAGGACATAGTTATATCACCTTTAATTGTTGTGAGCTCATTTTCATGTCGAATTTTTGACACTTATTTCCTATCATTCGTTTCCTTATTTTTAAGTTTTTGAGAATTATGATCATCTTATCTGACTCTTGTACTTTTTATGTAAACGAATCTTCGTTTGCTAAGACACGATCTGAGCTGTTTGGTTTGTTTTCTGCTCAAAGAGTGTTTTCGCTCCTAAAACTTTACTAAAAAGTCATAGTGCATGGTCTCAAAACCCTTTCAAGT
Source organism: Autographa gamma (assembly GCA_905146925.1). NCBI lineage: Eukaryota > Metazoa > Arthropoda > Insecta > Lepidoptera > Noctuidae > Autographa > Autographa gamma. Next base: position 2,632,058 of record LR989868.1, on the reverse strand, counting down.
AATCCATGATTCATATACTGGTCACTTTAAGATCCTCCTAAATTCACCCATCGCAACGACACGACGGATGAAATAAAAAGCTTTCGAATTAATTCCTATGGCTGTCTGAATAATGTATGACGGATTACATTATCGTACTAGCTGTTTACCCAGGGTTCGCCTGGGTGCATCGCACTCACGGATTGTCAAGCCTTTGATGCACATGGATTTAAATGAAGCCTCCTTTTAAAAAGCCTGAGTGAATTAGGTGGAAAATATGGTGGACATGTTTTATGTCTGAAATGAAGTTTTGTTAATGAATTTTCAGTAATGTTTTCAGGTCATGTGGGAATAGAGTTGCGTGTTTGAAAATGAGGTGGTTTTTTCTTCGCGGTCTTGTTGTGTTTGAGTTTTTGTATGAATGGTACTCAGCTGTGAAAAATGAGAATCGAGTTTTATGTTCGTAATGGGTTGGTTTTTATTTCTGTTTATGACATTTCAGTACTTAGTGGCATTATGACATTTTGTCGTGTAATGTAGAGCTTAGAAATTTTTGGATATCATATTTTTCTCTTCTTGTGATAAAAAGGTAAAAAATCGCACAATTTATGAAAAAGGTGCTATAGCATTTGCTATGCACTTAAAAACGCCTGAATATTAAAACTCTATTGTGTTTTAAGTACCAAGCTATAATAAAAATATGCATAAACCCTCGACAGTCGAAGACGTTATAAAGATTTAATGAAAATATTCCCCTTTTTCAAACCTTACGGCTATTTAATAATCACAATTCGACAAAGAACTTTCAAAATTAATTAACCTGTGAACCCTTACAGTCCTTTTCCACCCTTAAACATAAATAAATAAGAACTAAATTCGAATACATAAAAACCGTACCCCTTTTAAATAGCTAAAGAATTTTAATCATTATGCTAATTGAATTAAGGTTGAAATTTGAACGCACAAAAGTTTAACCCTTCAGTGTTTACGGCCTTTTTTTAAAACAATAGATCTAAATCGCTATCGACTTGAAATTTTATTCGGTCGTTGGTGCCTTTAATAATTGAATAACTTGGAAGAGAAACCGTGGTGGGTCGCGTTAGAATTTCGCAAGGAAGCCCATAAAATTTATCTGGAACTAAAGTTTTACGGTTTTCCAGGTAATAATTGATACGATGGCCGTCGTAAACCGATCTTTACCGGTTATGGGCGGACGAAGCCAGATGAATCGCGTGTCCACTAGAGTTTCTCTAGCTATCGATGTGGAGGAAAGTTTGTTGAGAATGTTGCAGTTTCTAAGAAGAAAATGTGTGAAAAATCGTTGTATAAAAGTAGGAATGTTATATTTAATTCACATAATTATACACAGCAGAATCGACACATCAAACTAAATCTAGCGTAGAGTTTGGTCATTTAAACATGAAAGCTCAACAACACAAAACATATCCTAATAAATATGCAGATTAAATAATGATTGTATTCGTTTTTGTTTGGAAATCAACTTTCATTTAACAACAACAACAAAGTTATAATTAATATATTTTTTTTGTATGTATTAGTATAAAGGTATTTGTGTAAAGGATTTGGTAGTGCAATATAAACTTATCAACATACTATTGTTATTATTATAAATATTAATAGTCTAAAATGTCACACAACTGCGCAAAAGCCTTCTTCAATCACATGATAAACACAGTATAAAGAAATGAACCAGTTTATCAATCTACCTGCATCTGACAGTATATAAAACACATATTTTCAGGCCACACGATATTTTCAGGTTGTTTATAAAATTGAAATGAACGCTAAAGCGACTTTTAGCAGCAGAAAATATTGAAATAACTTTTTTTTTCATTTACTTTTATACGCGTTTTAAAAACCGAAATGTGTTTGTATCAGATTTTTCCATATGGGTTATTTTTTGTGTGCTTTTAATGTATAAATAATTTATATTTTGTTAACCTAATAATATTATGCTACGTATGTGTTTTTAAAAGAGTGAATATTTTATTTAAGTATAATGGTGAAATCAGCAGCAGCAGTGATAATCTCGCTATTTATGTTCTAAAAGTCATAATTTTTTACCCGATTTTGGCGAAACCGAAAAAGGAGGGTTTCATTTTCATATTAAATACCAGATGCGTTGTTATACTTTCTTTTTTTCGTTATTCTCTGACTACTCTACTCTACTCTGACTACTATCTCTCTGAAGACGAATGAAACTAAAAAAAAGATCCTAAAAATCGGTTTACCCGTTCTTGAGGTGCAACTAACACGTTCTTTTATATATCAATCATCAACTGATGTTCCTAAGTTAATTAAAACTTAAATCTTCCAAAATAAATACTTAGCGAGGCACTTGATGTAACTAAGTCTTCCATTCCGCGAACAGTTTAATTCCCGGGTAACTGTTAAGCGACAAAACTTGGTAACTAACAAGTTTGTGTGACGAGTAAAGCCGGAACCCCACCGCTGCGCAGGCTGTGCACGGATGCGTGGCTCACCTCTGCCGCGTGGGTTCATTAGTTCGGCGGCGTCGGTCTCCGTTTCCACTGAGGCGCACGGACACGGATGTGTCGGCCACGCAGCTCGTAGCTATGCATGGGGTACAGTCACGAGCAAAATTATGTATACATAATAATATGCGAAATTGTTAAACGAAATTAGTGAGATTTTTTGTCGAATCTCTTCTGCCATCTGGCAATCAATGCATACTGACAGATGACACTTGAAAATAAAATAGTTAATTTTTTTTTTTTGTACAAAAAATATTCGACTTCAAGTCAATATATTATTTTTATAATATAGACAATAGCGCTTCCGAGTAACAATATAATTTAGGTATTGTGTAGTAACATCTGTTTTACTTATATGAATTATAAATAACTTAGTTCTTACATAAATTATACTTAACACAACTTAAATGTATGTATATATACCAGGAACATTAATTGTACCTCTTATTTATAGTAGCTTATTCTTATAATAATTTCTTAACAATATTATGTGTGTACATATTTTTGCTCGAGACTGTACATAGTCGTGGGTCGCCGAGAAATGGCCGACCCACGCAGCTGGGATGCGTGGGTCGGCCACGTGGCTGAGCTACGTTCCGCCTATTCGAGTTAGCTACGCGTGTGTTTATGACGTCAATTGCTGCGTAGCATGTCCGTGCGCTGCGGTGGAAACGCTCTCATACATTTTGTACTAAAGCGAAGCTGAACACACGTGCACAGCCTCTCCGTGCGCAGCGGTGGGGTTCCGGCTTTACGTGCATGCCAGTTACTAAGTTCTACAAATGTTCAGTTAGATTGGTGTGCATGTCTGTAGCTTTGCTTTTGTTTAGTTAGGATATTTTACTAATTAAAATGTAAATGCTAAATTAACACCCCACAACACCATAACTTATAAATAGGCTCGCTGCATAGCCCTTTATTAAACTATATAGGAAAAATAAATAATCATTTGTCGAAACTAAACATGTTCAAATAATAATATGTATAATTTCAAGTCTATATTTATTTATTCATTTTTATTAATACACAATTAAATCTAATATAAGAACAAACTCTAACTATACTAAAATTAAAACTTACATAAATAAAAACTAAACGGCGTCAAAGAACTCATCGTCACCCTTAACCAGGCAAATCTTAGGGTCATCTCTGGTTGATTTTCAGATTCTGTGCATGACTGAGGCAGTAAATAGTTGGGAAATGTCCTGCCCGGGCACAGATTTACCCGAGCAACGTTCTTCTCAGAGGCAGTGGGACGAGCCGCTTTGCAGTTTGATACGGAAAGAATTAGTCAATACGTCAATCAACACTGCATAGCGTGCGCGTCTCCTGGCTGTGGGAGAATGGGAATCGGGCCTCTGGTTACAGACACTTCCATCATCCACTCTTGTTACGATTTTGGATGAAAATACTTTCCGGCTCGCCATAAGTTTGCGTTTAGGTATACCCTGTGTCGCATGTCATCGTTGTCAATGCGGTGAGACAGTTGACAACCTCGGTCACCATGTCCTGCAGCAGGAGCGCAGGGCGTATTTCTCGCCACTCAAATTTGAATGACATAATTCGTCGTGCTCTTGTCACTGCCGGTGTACCAGCTGTTTTGGAACCCAATGGTTTGGTGCGCGGCGATGGCAAGAGACCTGACGGTATGTCATTGCTGCCTTGGAAATTGGGTCGGCCTTTGGTGTGGAACTCAACGTGCGTCGACACCCTTGCGCCGTCCAACGTTCTAAGTTCAGCAGCCTCTCCTGGCGCTGCTGCTGGAGCTGCGGAGACCCTTAAGCGGCGAAAGTATAATAACATTGTGGGTGATTACATTTTCGAGCCGTTTGGGGTTAAAACGCTCGGGTCATGGGGTCCGAGCGCACGAAATCTTTTCAAAGAACTTTCCGAACGTTTGGTAGAATCTACTCGTGATCAGAGGGCTGGTTTGTTCCTTGCACAGAGAATCAGCATAGCCATTCAACGTGGCAATGCTGCCAGCCTTCTGGGCACGTTCCCCGCCATTGACAAGGATGACGATGAGTTCTTTGACGCCGTTTAGATTTCAAGTCTTGTATTTATTTGTATTTTTGGTCGACTTTAATAATGGATAACTTTTACACATAGGTTAAGTGTAAAAGTTATCCATTATTAAAGAAATATCTATGAAAATAAGCTATCAATTAATGTTCTTATACTATTATAATAGTTACAACAAATTAGTTAACATAGCAATACTCATAATTAAAACCACTATGCAAGTATTGATGCCATAAATCAAGAGGTGTTAGAAACGCATCGAGTACATAGATATAATGAATGCGTTTCCGATGTTCGAACTGTTTGGACATGTACATTGTCGCCTTGTTTTGACCAATAGGGACATAAAGTTATCTTATGTATTTATTTTACTGTTAAGTTTGTATATAAACTGTTAAGTAAAATAAAGGCTGGCAGTGGCTAACTGTTCGAACAGTACATATGTGTGTTGTTTTTGAAGAAATAACTGTCTATCTATCTTTTTAGTTTTAATTACGTTGGTTTTGCTATTAATAATACTAGTAGTTATTTAACTCAAGATACTTTGACACAAAGCACAAAAAATACGTAACAAATAATAGATAGACGTAGATAATAACGTATTTTTTTTATTTCATCAACCCATTTGATTTACAGCTTAAATTGTGTATAAAAATTAATTAAATAAATTAAAAAATCATAATGTCTGTTTTATCGGGTATCAGTTAATTAAACTTCTCTCATTTTTCAAATTTAAAATATCTAATTAACATAATTTACTCACTACAGTCCTTAGGCATACCAACACTTATCTTCGATGTACGGAATGATACCCTCAAAACCAGTCATGATTTACTTCTCTACCGATGTCATATCTACTGGTTTATGGTCATAGGGACGGAGCAGTCGTGTCCCACCTATGATTTATAGTATTGCCAGTGAAAATAACCTACACACCGGTTTTATTTATGACTACATGTGCGACTAGTTTTAACTCGGCTACACCTGAACCTACACGCTAAAACAAAGCCTTCGATGTTTTTGTGGCACAGTTTTTATTTTGCAAAACAATAGGTAGTCTATTTATGGGTACTGTCTTTATTTCTGTATGTCTGTCTGCTACGCTTTCATGGCCAAGCTAGTCAGCCGATTGTGATGAAATTTGTTATGTAGTTAGTTTGTACTCCAAGTTAGGATATTGATATTTTTTTCCGGTATAATCGAAACCCACTGGAAATAGCCGTGGGAGAAACCTAGTAGTTCTATTAATTTTTGTCTAGTTTTAACATTTTCTGTAAATGCATAGATAAGGCTCTTAACACAAAAATTTCTGTTGAAATATAATATTTTGCACTAGCTTTAATTTGAACTTGAAGCATACAATTTAAGCAATCAAAAGTGTTTAAAACTTAACTAAACCACAATAAACCGTCCAAAACGCTAACACTCCTTGTCATAACAAAAACAAAATTAATGTCAACTCCAAAATCGGTGTTCATCGCACGTACTAAGGCTTGCCATTTACAACCCTTTTAACATTCACAATGGATATCGCGCATATAAAATGATACATATATCTTGCCCTTTATTTGTAATGCCACAAAAGATTATCATCCCGCCATTAATTAATTTAAGGGCTATCTAGTTTACAGTCCGGTGGCATCTTTTGTTCGGCCGCCTATCGCTGCGCAGACAGTTCGTGGTCAAAGATTATAATGTAAATATGCGCAGAGGTGGCGCTTGTCTCCATGTTTTTAGAATTGTCTTGATAGGTAAATAGAAATGAATCAGATTGTTGTGAAAATTTCCTTTTTAATGAAAAAGTGATAGCTAACGAACTAAGTAGATTCTTAAAAAGTAAGGTTTTTCAGGTAGAATTCTTAGAAAATGGATATTAGAGACACCAATTTGTATGAGATTTAAAAAATATCATGTTGTATATATTGTGTTAAAAAAAGTTCATTTAAATCTGTCTCATTTGTATGAAGTTTGGGAGATCAGAGAGGCAGTTGCTTGTAAAATGACTTTAAGACTGGAAGACAATATATCGATCGTGCTTACTCGTAGACCAAAACACAGTCTATGAATAGACAGACTAAGAATAATAATTCTCACAGGTAAACATAAATTAGCCTATAATAGTACAAAAAATAGAAAGCTTGGGAACAGAAGTGAGACAGCACTGACATAAATAAAAATAATGAAAAGTAAGCCTGCAAAGTTTCATTAAATTTGGTTTTACCGTCTTTAAGTTATACCATGTTGCCGTTAGTAATGACAATATTTTCTACACTTTCTCTGATGTCATTAAAAATGAAGAAGGTATTTTGTTGTAAAAAATAGGAAATCTTGGCCATGCAGTCGGACAGCTTTCACAAAAATAGCAAAATGGTGAAAATACGTCCTATCTGTATTTACATAATCTACATGTTAGTAGCCGTCGCATAATAGTCGTACATAGCTGTGATACTACAGGTCACCATGCTTCAATAGGCCTATTATACTATGTAATCATGTGTGTATTTGCTAAGTTTGATTAGAAATTCTATCACAAGCAAACAATGTGATGCTGTGTTTGTGGTTTAGCTAATTATGATTTTATTTCAGGAAATAAGTCGCCTTAAAATAAATAAACATGTTGTCACCCAAAATTTCGTGTATTATTTTGAAATTATATTTTTGACGGTATTGGGGTATATTTTGAGAAACAGGGAGTTAAAAACAGCTATATAGCCCATATTTAGTACAAAACCATTTTAATTAATGTATTTGGAAGTATGAAATATTTCGTAGTTTTCGTAGAACGATCATGGAAGTTACGTAGGCCGCTACGTTGGCCTACGAGTCTACGATTTACAATAATGTACATACAATTTTTTAAGCCATAGACGGTGACATTTTATTTAATGTACATTATATGAACTGCTCATTATTTTTAACCGACTTCTTAATTAGGAGGTTCTCAATTTTAAGCAATAATTTTCTGTATGTTAGTTACGGCACATCGCCGGCACTGTTTTGGATCGATTATAAAAAAAAGATACTTTTGCTATCGATAGGTCCCTCTTTAAATTTGTAATAATTATTGAAAATTTTGTAATCTTCTGTACAATGGCTCAGGGGTAGATGGTGCGAGTGTGATTTATACATGATCAACACACATAAACTATTGCCTTCCCCTGCCGGCCCCATTAGGGATATGGTCGTGATATACATAATATACAATGGTCAAGCAAATATTACCACTCTATACAAGTTCCTGGACACTAATATCACATCACAGTATCGTAGAAGACCGCATAATATTTATTCTGAAACAATATTTTCTTTTTCTTTCGTTCTTTGTTTTTTCTCAATGTAAAAAAGAGGCTGTATATTAGAACCCTATACCTAGAGATAGGTTTGGATTTGTAATTAAAACTTTTCTTTGAGATTTATGATAAATTAAAATTATTTGACTTGATTTGATTGTATTGCATGTAAAAATACCAATTGAGATGTTTTGAGAATACTCAGTAAATACCTACGCCTGTGTCAGTAACTAACAACTTATTTAGATGTAACCAAGTGAGTCTATGTAACTAGCGTCCGCCGCCAGAATATTAACCTTCGACAAACTTGCTTTGTTTGTGGACCATCAAAAACAATTGTAATATACTGGCTGGTCAAATGGAGAACAAGCGTTTTTTATTTTTGATCTAAGAGCTAATAAAGATAGCCATTAAAAGATATAGATAATTATGAACAGAGAAAGGATTGTTTATCTTTTACATGACGTTTAGTTATTACAATTTACTTTAGGTTTGTTTTAGCGAAGAAGAAATATAATTAAAAATAACTTTCTACAAGTGAGAGCTATTTTGTCAATCAATTAATCAATTCAGCCTATCGAAATATAAGCATTTTGTATACTAAAATATATATTTTGGGAAGATATAAAAAAATGTATCGTTAGGGTATTTTGGCTTGTTCGTTACTTTCTACACAAAAATATCGTCATCTACTGATATTTATATGAATTAATAAATTGTCTTATTTAAACTATCTCAGCAAGATGTTAATGTAAAAATAAGATAATGATAATATGTATTGCTATTTAGTAGAAATGAATTTTGTCAGAATTTATAAAGATACGACTATCTAAGAGTCCTCTCATTAATAGTCGAGATCCGAACCCCGCAGGGGGTGCCCTTAGTGGACGTTGCTAACGTAGTTAGTTTTTCCTATTGCTCTGGCTGGAGGCCTTAAGGTCCTCGCCAAAAGTTCGGTGATGCAGTCAAAGCCTGCGCTCAGGCTAACTGCAAAGACCTCTACAAAAAATATCCTCTCTTTATCCTTATCTGGTAACAAAGGCTTTCTAAAGTAATTGTCTGTGTGTCAGTACAAACAGGCCATCACGTCCTTTGTTAGCGAATTGTTGGAGGGAAAAAACGACTAGAAACTTTTAAATGCGTGAATAGATTTACAAAATGTATCGACCCTTTATAAGGGATTCTTAGGATTTTTCCTTAACAAAGCTGAGAGGGTTTGATGACGAAGTATGGATAATAATACAGTTGTTATATGTTAATTCTATATTATGGACTATGACTTTAGTAAAATAGGTTTAAAAACTTTCAATTCACATACATAAATAACACCTAGATTTGAAAAAATGTTTGCTAATGTTAGTTGCGAATTCAAGTACTAAAAATATTATTTGAAACCTATCTTGTCCTTGGCAATAGGACAAGTAGAGAATAAACTTACACGTATCACAAAAAGTACTACTAGTAAAATACAAAAAAAAATAGGCACACCATAATTCACCCAATAAAACGGACAAAATATTCCCAAATGACTGTCACCCAAATGGAGACAGCCACTAAGGCTTGGTGACAAAATATCGTGTAATAGTCGTCACGTGGTCGTGGGGTATATTATACATACAGAAATATCTAAATATATAAAAAAGTCGTGTTAGTTACACTTCTCATAACTCAAGAATGGCTAAACCGATTTGGCCGAAAATTTGTGAGGATGTAGCTTAGAACCAGGAAAAGGACATAGGTTAATTTTGTCCCAGTAAAAAAAAAACTATTATTCCTTTTTACTGCATAGAACTTCGGCGAATGGTAAAAAGATTATTCGAAATAGGTATGGAACCACAAGATATTTTAGACAAAAATGACAGGTTAGAATACACTATTAATGAAATCAATAATAAGACCTAATTTTAAGAACTTTGATTCGTCTCCACTCCGAATAATAAAGACATTGGGGTTATGACATAGGTATTCACGCGGGTGAAACCGCGGGGCACGACTAGTTATGTATAAATAGCCGTCATACGGTCACGTACCAGCGTTATGCTGGCGCGTGTTACATCGCGTGAGTTACTCAACGTCCCGAGATATGAATGTCTTTGGAGTACTGTGGCTACTCGGCTGTTTGGGAAGGTATCTAAATGTGGTCAAGAAAAAATATAGGCTATATATAGTTTATAGGTATTTTTCTGCAATTGTCATATTTATGAAATAAAAAAATGTAGTCTATAATTAATAGTTTTTTCATTTTTTAAAGTTTTTTCATTTTTTAGTTTCAAGATTTCAAAAAACTTATTAGCCAAAATACCCTAACGATACAATTTTTTATGTCATCCCAAAATTTATCTTTCAGTTTACAATGTATTTAGGTATATTTGAAACCTTAAAAACCTAAGTCCATGGTCACACTACACGCCCGATTCCTTCAACGGATTACATGAAGTAAGTTGAGTACGTCACGGCTACTACACATCTATCAGATTCTTGATAAATATTGAGAACATTTACTATAAGAGAAACAAGAGCTTCAACTTAAAATAGATCTTATACCTCCAGTCTTACGGTTGTCTATCCCTTGTCATAAACGTTAGACTGTTTCGTTTGCTTAGTATTTTGACTTCAAATTTTCAATCAGTCTAGTGAAATAAAGTGTGTATTTACTTTAGTCTAAATGAAAATATGTTGTTGTTATGTTGAATTCAGACGTTGTGTAAATTTTCAATAAACAGTTTTTTTGAGAAATTCCCAAGTAAGTAGAAAATTACAATGGGTTATTTGATGGTTAGGAAACTAAAAATCTATCTCTCAAAATCTATTAGTACTTATTTTTTTACAGGGCACATAGTAGTATGTCGCACAAATCTATAAAATAAACTGCAGATTTTAGATTATTATAACTTAATATTTCTCGACTGAAATCGTTGACAATACCTATTTTTTTTTTCGTAAATGCTGTTTTGGTTATGCACATAACATAATTATGATAATCTCAGCACAATTTAATTTCAGCACGTGTTTCTAATAATAACACATCACACACATTAAGGCTTTAAAATCACCCTGAAACGGTTATAATGTTTGCTAAGGCAAGTGTTGGGTACTTCTTATCAAGGAAAGCCAGTTAAATGTTGAATAAGATGGAGCCTAAACCAACATAACACGAATTACTGGTTTAATCGCATTAAATTATATGAAACAGTCATTTGGTTTAATATCGAATTAGTTTTGAAATCAGTTATCTACTGAACCCTTTGTTTACAAAAAATTTATCCTTTTAAATAAAATAACAATAATATAAGCCTATAAACGTCACACTGCTGGGCACAGGCCTCTTCCCATAGAGAAACGTCACGAGAATTGATCACCACGCTTGCTCATTTGCGTATTGGCGATTTCAGATCTCAATGGTTCCAATTTATTAATTAAAAATCCTTACCCTAATTATAATATACAAAAGGTTATTTGAAACACTTATTAACAGGCAAACCTCTTTAGCTCGTGAGATTTGACCTAAAGAAGCAAAAGTATGAACTGAAACGAAATGAAAATAAAAAAATAATAAATAGTAGAATAAAGGTTTTCTACTATAAAACTTTATTCTACTATTTATACTTTATTTATTTCAATAATATTATAAATAAATAAATAATAAATAGTAGAATAAAGTTTTTCAGAAAAACTAATTCTGGTAACCTTAAAATGATTCCCTGTACAATAGTTGCAATGAACCTCATTGATCCAATCAAAACGATATTGGCTGAGGTAACCACCATATAACAGGGCCAAAGCTTAATAAACCGCCAAATTGGACCCCGTCCCCAGTAACAGGTGAAGTATGCCCCATAAAATTATATTAGTGATATAAATGAAGGGGAGAGAGGGCCGGAATTAAAAATATAAGTTTGTCGGTAAATGGTGCCTTAGAAAAGTCTTTGCTATGTGGCGGTATAGTTGATGTATTTTCAGCTGAAAATGAGTACTAAGGTCCACCTTGGCGATGCGAAGATCACAAAGCGAGCTTGCTGATGATACAGTCCACTGTATCATTAGCAACCTCGCTTTAAATGTCGTTTTCAAAATAATTCTGTCAAAAAAGGGGGTAAATATTTTATTAGCCTGTCCAGTGCTTAGCGTGATGTCTTTTAAATTGCAATATTTAGGAATCCTTTGAATAGTGTATTAAACAGGAACGTCAAATTAATATTTTCTTATAATAATATCATAGTTATTATGTACTTTCTTAATTATTCCAAGAAACTTCTGACAAACGGTGAAGGAAAACATTGTGAGGTAACCTGTATTCCAAAATTTGGGATCTCAAATCGCCAATCTGCAGAGAGCAAGCGTGGTGATCAAAGCTCGGGCCCTCTCTATATGGGACGTGCCCAGCAGTGGGATGTTTATAGGCTGGATTATTATTATATCATATTTATAATATCATAGTTATGGAAATACCAAATTGTTCTAACGATTAGTGCAATTTTAAGGTCCGTACTAATCGAAACGAGTGGTCACCGTAAATGTGACGTCACGCGTCTTGCTTTTAACTGACCGTAAATCGTAGTTTACGAACTCCGGTCGTCATAAGTTTGACGATATAACCTTTACTGTATTATTACGTATTTAGTAGGTTGTATGTTCTTCCTCAGTGTAGAGATTACCTGTTTGTAATGGACATTGGGTACCAAAATTGGTCGTATAATGTGAATCGGTAAGTATGGTGTGGGCTCTTGGTAGACTCGTGAAACGCAATAGAACGCTTAAACTATTTAGAAAAATGAACGCATTCAGTTTATGGAGTAAAGAACACCATAATAATCCAGCCTATAATCGTCCCACAGCTGGGCACACGCCTCTTCCCATATAGAGAAGGCGCGAGCATTTATCACCACGCTTGCTCCCTGCGGGTTGGCCATTTAAGATCCCAAATATCTGAAATCTAGGTTTCCTCTCGATGCTTTCCTTCACCGTTGGTCAGAAGTGTCTTAGAATAATTAAGAAAGTATATATAACTTTGAAAAGTTACATTGGTATTTGCTCGGGTTCAAACCTGCAACCTTGTGCATACAAATCCGTTCATTGAACCGCTAGACCACCACGACTTTTTTGTGATAGAACTTGATAGAACACCATGCTGACCATGAACTTTAAAATAACAACTATTGCCATCTTGTAACTGTTTTAACAGTTCATGGCACAAGTATAGTTTATTTATATCTTCCTTGTACAATATCAAATCTCTATTAACGTAAAAGGCTATATTAAGCAAAAGTTATTACTATCTGTAATTGTTTCTGAAACGATTCTGGTATAGTTTCCTGGTATAAATTAATAAGGTTCTCCACTTCTGAGAATTTGATAGACTACCTTCGTATAGGCTAAGCTCCATCAGGATTCCCTGAAGACGGCCTATTGTCTCTAGAGCCTACAGGGATGCTTACTACATACCTGGTACCTCAAGGTTGTATAATATAGGACGTCCTTTATAACAGTTTGTTTATAGAGTGTTTATTTATATTGTTGTTTAATTATAATGGCAGAATAGTTTAGCCTTTTTTTATTTTCGGCTTGGCATCCAATTTATAATAGAACTTAAGTCGTTATGTTATATTATATGTTATGTTCCATAACTGTGATTTAACTAAATGTTTGTAGAAAATCTAGAACGTTTTTTTAAATAAAAATAATTAGGTGTAGTTCAGCACACTCTATAGGTAAGTAAATATGGAATTATTATTTGGAATATACCTGTTTTTACAGAAAGTTTTAATTTTTTTTTTTATTAAATCGAACTTTAAAAAACAGGAACAAAAATAACCACTTGACTGAAATCAAATAAACATTTCAGTTAAAGTCCAAAAACTGTTTCATTCGGCCTCTACCCTTAAGGTTCCGCAAAAAAACACGGAAACACAGCAATCCTTTTGAAAAACCTTCATTTAATGCTTTGTACGCAGTGTATCCATGAAAAAACTCATTCCGAGTTAATCCTCTATATAAAGAAAGTTTCCCGTACGCTCGCACAACTAAAATGTACAGAGTTAAACTTTTTCGTCTAAATTATTTATTACGCTTCGTACCAGTTCTGCGCTAAATTTTCATAGTTTTTTGTTTTATATTTTTTTTAGTCTTTGTGTTTTGATTATGTGTGATTATAATCTTTTTGGTTAAATACCTAAGCATTTCTACATAAAAAAATAAGTTTTGATGAAGTCGTAATTTCGAACACATTTTAAAAATGGTTACTTTTTATACTTTTGAATGGAGATCAACAATTTACACAGAAAATAAATATAGAAGTAAAGCTTTTCATGAATAGATTTTTTGGTTAATCAATGTTACCACAATATTTTTTTTTCGTGAATAAGCCTAAAATACCCAAGCTATGTTGGGGTCAGCTACCAGTCTTACCGGAGTCAGCTGAATACTGTAACTTGATTGCATATGGACTTATTTGTCTGAAATAAATGTATTTTTTTATTGGTAAAATCTTCTTTTGAATACGTATTTCGACATATTTCTTTAACATTAACAACCAAATCATTTGACATGTTACCACTTCAATCAAGGACAAAAGTATCAGGCTAGTAGTGTTTTTCTATAGATAAAGTCACAGGTTTTATCCAATTTGAATCTACTAACAGATTAGTCCTGCTGTATAATTGTTAGATTGAACTAAAATAGAGTTCATTTTTTTAGTTACTCGCTTTGAAGTTTTGTTAGATTTTAGTATTCGATTCCGAACGGCTTTAGTTATTTCAGCGCCATGTTAATTCAGGTCAGAGTTTAGTGGATTAACTTTCAACTAAAAGGGGAAAACTGTGTTGTGTGATTTTTTGATTTGGATTGATTGAAAATAAGCTGTAAGATGAATTTGAATATATTTTATTTGTTTCTTAAAACATTTAATACATAACATAACATAACATAACATATCATCACACCTGTATCCCCGAAGGGGTAGGCAGAGGTGTACCAATGTAGACCCACAGTTCGCCGATATGTTTAGGTCCCATGTAATAGGGGACGAGCCTATTGCCACTAACCGGGCACAAATCCAAACTCCGACCTGCTACTGAGAATTTCATAGAAAAACCCAATAACATCTTGGTCGACTCGGAAATCGAACCCAAGACCTCTAGCGTAGCAGTCGCGCTTAGCACCACTAGGCCAACGAGGCAGTCATTATAAAACATTTAATAAATAAATAATATCCTGGTACAACTCAAACACGGTCATCTGAATCCCAACTAAGCAAAGCTTTGTAGAAACCAACTTTGCTAAATTGTCTCGGGTCTGAGTGTTTGTGGTACCTTGGCTCTTTCTGATTTCCATAACACAAGTGCATAAGCAACTTACTTTGGGTTCAGAGCAATGTATTATTGTCCGCATTTATTATTACTACTTATTAGTATTTTTACCCAATTCATTTTCTCTGTCTACCGCGTTGTTTTTTAGTACTATAGTTTTATATGCAATATTCAATACAATTGATTGTTTAGATAATTGGTTCATCTATGAAACTTTTTCAGGCATACTGATTGGATAGATATTGCATCAAAAATTTGATTTCCATAAAATAATTTGATTTCAATGCATTGCTTTGTTATCGACGATTTTTTGTTTTAAATTCCATGATTCAAATTGTATTTGTTTTTAAATGAACGTATCGTTTGAAACTATGGATGCTAGTAAAATAGCTCTTTTTGTGTACAAAATATACAGAGTTTTTGAAGCTGAAATATTAATGCAGATTTCATCGTGGATCAAATTGAGTGTGACATATTCACGATAGAATTTAAGAATAATTAATCTATAACCAGCGAATCGAAAACACAGTTTTTATTTAAAACTAACTAAAATAAAAAATACCACAGAAAGCTTTTAAAGAAAACGAAAAATAAATGCGCTTTTTAAAAGATAATCTCTAAAGGGAGAAACAAACAATACCATTGTGGTAGGCGAGTACGGTTACCACGGAGTATGTTGCAAATAGAGTGATATAGTTTTTTAATTGTCAAAAAAAATCTGGATTTTCCGTAAAAAAATAAGTTTCTGTACAATCTAACTAGAAACTGAAATAACACACCGACAATTAGTAGGACGTTACATTATTATACATTTACGAATTCGAAGTTTGTAAGGTGTACCTACTGCGACAATATCTACCATACAGTTTTTTGAAGTAACTATTATGACATAAAGTAAACCTGTAAAAATTCAACGAATATAAATTAATAAAAAAAAAAAAAACGCTCCTGATCAATTTATTTCAAATCGTATGAACAATACAAATATGAGACAGCTTTCACAAGCATTCTATGCACTCCCTACTCTGTGGCATAACCTCACAAGTGCAATATCACTGATTCTGAGTACACGGCACTGAATTATTCAGATACCCTAAGTGGTGCGCTATATGCTGGACAGAGTATGCAAGAATTAGCAAAAACAGATCAATTATTGATGTCCACTTTGAATTAATTTATACCAATGTGCGAGTATGTGTTTACTGCTATGTTGAAATTCAATGTAGTTCTTATACATTGGTTTTATTAGATTTGTAATATATTTTGGACTATATTTTATTATTATGATATAAATCACTCTGTTGTTGTTGTTAAGTAATGTGACTTTATGTTATATTTGTTTGTGGCGAGATAATTGTATTCAAACGTTGCCTGCGAATTGCAGTAAGTATACTAAGTACAATAAGAATACTAAATGAAACTCAAATCAGGATTTAAAAAAAAAAAAACATCATTTTAAGACTCTTTGTAACCCGCTACTGGTCATAAACTCTTAGCCAGATATTTTTAAAGCTCTTTAAACCCTAGACCAATAAAATGACCGAGATCATGAAAATCAATAAACAAAAAAGCCGTACCCCAAACTAATTTAGCCGTAGGTATAAACAAGTGATTCCGTACAAACAAAGCCGTGTGAAACTGAATTCATTACGAATCAAACAAGTGCGAACTTACTTCTCTTCTTAGTTACTCAAACCGTCCGTGTTACGTTTCATTACGGGGCCTTTTTTGTTTTCCTTTCTTTTTAATTTGTGTTTTTCCTAGATGATCGTGTTGGTTCTTGTAATTATGTTGTTTGTAGACTGTTGTAGTATTTTAAGACGACAATGGTCAATTAGTTAAAAGTTCTAAAAGTTCTAAAATAACTTTGTTCAGGGGGTGGATGTAACAGGTTTGTAATATGTATATGTATATGTATAGATTAATTAGTTTAAAGCCTTGTCTAGGGACTGTATGAAGAATGATTGACAAAAAAGTGTGGGGAGAGTGTGAAAAAAGGCCAGGTCAAGAGTACCTTAAACCAAAGTGCATGTATGAAGGAAAAAATGAAAGTAGACGAAGTCAAACATGTATGTAAGGATCGTAGCAAGTGGAAAGAAGTGGGGTCTGCCTACCCGTACAAGGGAAAAAGGCGTGATTATATGTATGTATGTGAGTGTGTTTTATGCTAGTAATAAAGGTAGAACCGCTCAGTAATAATAAGACCGTATTAAATAAACAGTTTACAAGTACAAATAAACATTAACATTAAATGCCTTTCAAAAGGAACAATACCAAATTAAATCCTTATTGAATCTAAGCACTATTTACAAAACAAATTAACAAAGACGATAAAATTAATTAGCAGTACCTATGTATTCAAAACCTTAATAACAACTTGAGTAACTTCGAGTAATTTCGAGTAACTTTGAGCATCATCACGCTTGTATCCCCGAAGGGGTAGGCAGAGGTGTACCAATGTACACCCACAGTTCGCCGATATGTTTAGGTCCCATGTAATAGGGGGCGAGCCTATTGCCACTAACCGGGCACAAATCCAAACTCCGACCAGATACTGGGATTTCATAGAAAAACCCAATAACACCTTGGTCGACTCGGGAATCGAACCCAAGACCTCTAGCGTAGCAGTCGCGCTTAGCACCACTAGGCCAACGAGGTAGTTTGAGCATAATCGATGTAAATACAGCAAATTGATTATTAAACAGTGGAGTCGGAATGGCCCATTACTTCCTCGATAATACAAATAGCCACTGTCGATATCGTTATGGAGGCTTTCTTTATCTTGCTAGGGCTTGATAGGGCTGGGCTGCCAGACGAACCTTTTTATGGGGTTTTTTATTTTTTGTACGTTTTTGGTGTCCGCTAGAAACAGATAAATAACAGTTTTAGATCCTTGGTTGTTTCGGATTTTGATAGTGCTAATTATTGATTTTTAGCATTATTATCATCAAGCTTACTGGTAACTTTATTATAGGTAACTTTAAACTCGTGCACTGAATATCTAGTGCGCAAAGGCTAATCTGTTGGAAGAAGCTGCATTGACCGTAATTTGGTGCAGGAGTTTTGCTGTGCCGTACAAATTTTCGGCTGTGTTGCATGGATTTCAATATGTAAAAAAAAAAATGCTATTTGCTATTTTTTAACAACAACAATTATCTAAATTGAAACCAAAACTTAAACCATACCATTTTATTAAACATTGCTCGAATTGATCCAAAAATAGTCGTCTAATAGTTTTTCTACGTACTGCCAACCCTATAATCCGTGACATATAGGGGTGTTAAGCCAATATTAGGTATTAAATAGCAGCATTAGGAATTGACACCAATGAATAGTAGCTCGGAAAAGAAATGGCGATCCACTCTAAGGGTATATTTTTAAGGCCTTTTTTTGAGGATGCGGTTTAGGTTTTTTTAGGTAAAGATTAAGGTAGATTGATGTTGCGTTAATACGATTAATGTTCGTAGTGAAAACTTATTGTAAAGTTAGATGTAGAAGGTTTTAGTTTAGCTCAGATTTAGCATATTGCATTATATTATTATGTGCCTATCGAGAATTAATGCAAGTATTTCTGTTAACTAAATTCCGATAAGCGTCCCAAAAAATATATTTTTACTGTACAATATGTAAATGCAGAACAAGTATTAGTTAAGACGGTACATTGATTTTTTTATTCTTTAGCGTAATTTTTAAAATTACAAAATCTAAAGGTTTTTGTCATATTTTATGCTTCCCAATACAGTCGTTCCATGCAAGAAGGTATACTAACTATAACTCTACAACTTGCACCATCAATGGGTCAAAATCAATTAGAAAAGGAACAATAGCGAGACCTCCACAAACTATACATCTACGAGAACAACCTACTGAACCAGTTTCCACACAAAATCGAAAGTGATTATCAAGTACAAACTTAATCAATCTAAGTTGGTAACGAGAGGCAAGACAAAGGATTCTGAAGCTTATTTACTTAAGATAAAGCTGTTATTGCAATGCAAGCACAGGAGGTGTCAATTGTAGGAATTGAGTTCGTGAGTTATACCCGGATGTGTTTTCTGTTATTGTGGGGAAACAATAGTAAAACATAGTTCTTTATAAACACAGATTTTGATGAAAAATAAGCTAAGAAAATATCTCTTAAAATTCATGCTCATGTTTGCATTCGTGAAACAGGGCAATCTGTGAATGGTATTCACTCTGAACAAACCATTAGTAATTTTAAACGACATTTAATAGAATAAAAAAAAAAACATTGTATTTTTAATACTCAAACAGATTTCTCATAAAAAATGTTAATTCGCATTGAAATGGAATAAAAAACACATTGCTTAAAGCGCGGTTTCCGAAAAAAACATATTGCAACGAACTGAAGTCACATTAATCATCACATAAATAAATTAAAATCTCCACAATATAAAAAAAAAAAAAATTAATCCCGTCCCAAATAAAACACATCCTGTATAAAGTCATCTTTTCCGATGATTCGTTTCTGTTCTGCACCAAATTGAAAATGGCGCGAAGTTTAATGGAAAACGATTTCGTTGTTATCTTTGACATTTTTATTATTTTAAAAAATCTTTTGCTGTGTATTATTTATTTAATATTTTCAGGACTAAAGTGTCAGTTTTTGTGTTTCCGTTGTAAATCGACCTTATTTATGTTGGATGTGAATTAATCTTGATAATAATGTGTACATATTGGTTTTTGGTCATTTCGTATGCTCATATTTTTCAAATTTTGATAAACTGTTCTATTTTGATATTAGTATTCTGTGACTTTTAAGTTGTATCATCGTTTCGAAAATGAGCGCAAAAAATATATTAGAAAAGTTTGTTTGTTTTGAATGTAATATAATGTAATAAAGCATTCACAGATTATCATCTTTTTATCAAGTCAGGTAAAACAGCACAAGAAACTTGGTGTTTTTAAAAGAAGCATTAACATTGGCAAACTTAACTCGAATAATAAATTACAAAAATACCTAAAAATCCATCATATTACTATCAAAAAACTTAAGCAATTACAGTAAAATCTGGTACAAATGTATTATTTCTGTTACACTAACAAATGAGAGTTGCAATTAATTCGGGGTGAAATTACATCGGACGTGACCGGAATAAAGCACGATTGCTTTAAAACAATATATTCGTACATTTTCTGGAAATGGTAATTTATTATATTTTTTGATGGCTTCGAAAAACTGGGTTTCAATTATTGGGATAGTAACTCGATCGTAGAATTACATATAGATAATTTATAATAGGTGGTTCAGAAGTAAAAGGAGAGCTTGCAGCAAATTGGGGGAGACTTTTGCCCAGCTGTGGGGCATAAATTTGTTACTGAAAACAATATTTTGTATTCGTTCCGTCTAACAATTAGTATATCTGTATAGTAATATGTGGATAACGTTGTGAGTAGTGTATTTGTAACCTCTATTATTAAAATTTTCTGTAATGTTTACATATTATTACACAGTTTGTTGTCGCTGTTTGTTGTTCCTAAGTAAATAAATAAAAAATAGATAGCTGTATGTATACATGCACAGTATGCTTAAATTTTTTAAAGGGATTTGTAAATGTGATTTACGGCCAAATTTAAAAAAAAATGTTAAATAGCAAAAGAATAGGTTCCACTTACAAACAATTGTATATTCAGAAACTTATTACACTCATTCAAAACCATGTTACTGTGTTTAAGATATCTTCAAATAAAGTAACTTGCTCCAACTTCTTTGAACACCACATACCAACTTACGATAGTAATAGGAGAGCAAAATTTTCCACAATCAAAAAAAATATTGACCTGTATAAGCCAAAAATAATGTACTGCCAATATCAGTGGTAGAAAATAAAGAGTGTTTTTATCACTCGATGTCCGAGTGGATATTAAACAAGGGCAGAGAGAGCCAATTAGAATGAATGTATCTGCCCAAACCGAACTGTTACTGACGTTAAAAACAATGGGCTTGAACATTAGCAGGCCGCTAGTCACACCGATTTGAAACATAAATATTTTTTGGTTGCACACAGGTGGTAACATATTTATAATGAGTATAATGACAACATATTTTTTATTGAGCTTATTTTGGCCCACTCTATAGTCGAAGTTATAATCCTTTTAGCCATTATTTTATGATCTTTCGGATTACATTTTTTTGTGAGTTAGTACTGTACAGTGTGGAAGAAAGATTATGACACTTTTGTTCTATATAACATTGAGATATGGAACATAATTGGTAGTTTAGTAGAGGTGTGAGACATCTAAAAAAAAAACAAAAAACACAAGCCACTTTGTCGTACCGTAGGCAAAAGGTTTAAGATGGTAAAGTGTTTTTTTATGGATATTATCGCAATTATCAATATTCTCGTTCCTTTTCTAAACACAAAAAGTTACGCCTATTATTAAATCAAGCTCACCCGCAACATACTATTTAACATGCGTTTTACAAAATTCAAGAAGTAGAGACTTCACAAACATACTTTCGGATTTATAATATTAAATAAGGCTTTAAGCGAAGGAGCTTGCTTATATAACTGGATTCAGCTTTAGGTAGAGCTTATAGTATAGCGTTTCTTTGTAGAAATATGAGTGCTCATTAGTTTAATGGTTCAAGTCTTCAGTTACTTTGGTTGCTTATCTGTTAACTTCATGTACTGAAGAAATAACTTTGTAAAGATGTGGATAAATACTAAAGTTGAGTTATTAAATGTTAAGTTTAGGTAACATTTAACGTAATTCTTTCAAAACATCATAGTATAAAAATTGCTAAATATTTATGTTCTTTAAAAAGAAAATCTTTTAGAGTTGACACTTATAGCTGCAACATAACTATAATTTATCCAACGCCTTTAAACACTCCTTAACAGAAGTAGATTCATACAAATTATTTTGAGAAAAAAAATACTTAAAGATTTTAGCTACGGCGTAGCATTCGTAGCCTGCTACAGCTACGAAACCTCTACGACAATCAAACAAAAATATTTTTACCAGCCAACTGTTACATGTTGGTTCTATGTTACATAACTGTGTAAAGCATACCCAAAAGTTTACCTAAGACAGGAAAACACAGCGGGCGTTACGCAGACAGTAATTACACAGAACGATAGTTGTAACGAGGCGACGCGAGGTGAATGCTGAGCGGCCTTACTGTGAGGGTGTTACCTGGTTTGTGGCCTCTATGTAAAGTTATGTTAGTGTGTAAGGTTTGTTGGTGCTGTGGTCAGGCCTAAAATAAAGGGTTTGTGTCCAGGATCTGGTTATAAAACATTTTTTTCTTGAGAATTAAATGTAGTAAAATATAAATTTTCGTGTTCTTTAGATTAAATAAGTTTGATTGTATACATCCATGACGTTAAACAGTTACAGTTAAAGTTGAGTATAAATTTTTATTTTTTAAGGTATAGGTACCTTAAAAAATAAAAATGTATACTCAACAAAAAAAAATTTTTTTCAATCATTTCTTTTACTCTCTTTGGTTAAAAAAAAAATGAATTAACTAATAACTATTGAGTAGGGACTCTGTAGTTATTAGTTAATCCTAAATAAAGACAAAAAGTACTAAATCAACAAGAGCTAAATATCTTCACTAAGTATATACCAAGCAACAACGTATATAGTTATAAGCATATACATTTAATTACAATATGCTAAATGTTATGTACACAACCTCTGATGCGCCGTGATCGGTCAAGCTTATAATGTAAATTAAGTTAAGGTCAAGATTTGCCTAATCAAACGTATTAGGTATCGATTATATTATAATATGTATCTGTATCATTCAAGAGTCGATATAACAATAAACAATGGAAAAAAATATTTTAAATGCCAATATTACTCTGTCTGTTATGTTATGAAAGTTAATTTTGCGAAGGTGCTCCATTTTCCAGAAATCCACAAGTTTAATGGACAATTGTAGATACAACTATTTATGAAAGTAACAAGTAAATAAAACGAATTCTGAATATGATAGAAATATCGGTTTTTTTTTTTTTGGAACCGGGTATTTCTCTAAATTATCAAACAATATCTCCAAAATTACTTTTACTATTATAAGTAGTAGAAAACACCATCAACAATCAAAAAATGTTTCTGGGTTAAATAACAAAATAAATAGAGCTAAAATTTTATATAAAATAATTACCTTCCAATTAACTCTTTAGAAAAACTTAAAGCTAAGAAAACTTCACCTAGTTTTAAAATAGGCCACGATTCAACATTGAACGTTAAGCCTTATATTAAGCCTTAAAGCTCTTTCAATTTTTAAACGACTTTTAATTAACCATTTACTTGCGCTGGTTTAAAATTTAGCTTTAAAATATAGAGCACATTATTCGCTTGAGAAAGGAAACTAATTAAATCTTTATAGTTTTCGTAAACATAGTAAAATCTTTTATCTACTATTATAACTGAAGAAGGCATATTGATCATCACACAAGATTAAATCCAGACTTTTCTACGCAGTTTTTCTTATGGTGACTTTATTTTGATAATAAAGTGCCTTCTCAAATTTTTCTTCCGAAAAAACAACATAAGGTTTAAAAATTCCGCGTACATATGTAATCATTGTAATACGCAATCTACTCATTTGCCAGTAATATAAAAAAAAGTTAGGAACCCTGAAAATTGCCGATGACTTTCAAAATGTAGATCGGATCGTCACAAACCTAAACATCATTTGAATCACGTCAGCAATCAAACTCAACACCCATCATAATATCATAATCGGTCCATACGTTTAAGAGCTTCGATGCAACAAACGATCACGATAAACTCATAACACCGCTCTTTCTGCGTCGGTTAAAGCTAAAGTCGAAATTAAAGCGAGTAATACTAACCGCCAGCAATCTAATTGCCCCATGTCTGTGTTGGAGAGGTACGCCTTTTACTCATTCTGCTTTAAGTGCCTAAGACTGACGAGGTTTAATTAACTACGTCGGGACTTAGAGACAAATGTGCGACAAACAACGCGTATAACTGACATGTTTAGGTATAGTAAAGTAGTCTCTAAATATTCAGTGTTGAAGTTTCAAAGTCAGTAATGTAATGTCAAAAATGTATGATAGCACATGTCCTTTTTTTTGGATAGATTGTGGTTTTTATACTCTTTGTGTAGAGATAAATGTTGTTGTCGATTGGAATATACACTGAATACAGAATTTCTATCATAATTTCCGCAATTGACGCTTCTTCTTCTCGAGTCAAAAATCCAACTTTCAAATTCTCTCTGATCAAAGAGATCCAATCTTAATGGCTCGGTAGCTGGCCTCCATCACGTACTGGAGAGTGCAGGTGGTAGTGCAGGACGGGCAGGACAAAAGGTGGGCCATGTCCTGCGATGGGTCACCACACTTACATGCGTCTAGCGTTGGTTCTACGATGCCCCACTTGCAAAGGTTTGTTTTGCAGCGACCCACGCTAATGCAAGCATACGTATGTTAAAAATATTTTCAACAGATTTATAATGTTGTCATTTAATTTACTTTATTTTTTCGTAGTTTCTATTTCTTTTTATGAATCGTGGACATACTTACTCATAACAAAAAAAGTGCTGTTTTTTGACAGGTTTTACTTACGCTATAAATAAGTCAAGCAACAAGCTAAACATTTAGTTTTCTTTTTTACAAGGTCTTTACTTTTTAGTGGGACAGTAACAGGTTGTAAAGAAAGTTGAAAAAGCCGTGTCCAGCGCTACTCATTAAGAATTCTCTTTAAGACTGAATGTGGTCTTGAAGGCCGAAAAAAGTTTACAAAACTCGCATTTAGAACACTATTTATGTCGTAAGAATATAGTTTGGTTTAAGTAATAAATAAAAATTTGTTTATTTCTTAACCAAAATCAGCACAACAAGTAGTTGATTGGAGCCTCCTTTTAAGCAAAGTTTATGTTTTGAAGTGGTTTAAGACTAATATGTTTGATATTTTTTTTAGTTATCTGTTTTACCATATTTGTTTAACTTGCATTGGTATTTAAATAGCTTATGTCTTAAACAGAGCCAATCTCGTAAAAATACATTTATAAACAATACACATCTTGTTTATGAGTTTTATTTCAAATAGTGTTAATTTAATAATAATCAAATTTAAAAATACCTCATAATATAGTATAGATCTACAAAAAAAAACGATCTTTTAGAATATGCACACACATTCTAAACCAGAATAGCATGTGGTATGGAATATCATAAACCAAATAAAATTAAAACGGAATGGCTGAAATGAAGAAAAATGGATGCCTGCTATTATGCTTATTCACAAAGTAAATGTATTTCCACGGAGGGCGTTGAACATCAAATTGTGGTTCTATTAGGCATAAATACGGTCACATCATAAAGTCTATTTTCCTTTAACAAATGCCCGAATTTGGGGTGCATTTACACCGGATAAAAAGTCAATGTGATTTTTGAAAATTATACTTATTAACTTTACATATTAATAAAAGTACTTACGGGTATATATAAATTCTATGTTATAAACAAAATCAAATTTATAAAACACCATTACTTTGTATAAAAAATAATAAACGAAATAGTTTATTTCTTTTATTGGTCTGCGTAATAAATGAACGAGAATATCTTGTTTTGTATCCCTGTAGCAATCAATTTTAAACTTTTTATTGCTATATCTCTCTCTATAAGTTCAGGTCAGAATAAAAATGTATTCTAGACAGAGTACAAAAAAAAATACATTTACTATATATGTCATAATTTTTTCTAAACCTAAAAGTACGTTTTGGTTTTATAACAATTTATGGTTAGAATTATAGCAAGTTACCCTTATATGGTAAAACGTATTTCAAAATGAATTGTGTTGATAACCCTTTAGGTCGGCTGTTGCAGTAACTTAATGAGTTTAGATAATCATTATTTATGAGAATGAGTTACTAAGCTAACCGTATGCATTGTTCAAGAGGAAATGTAATTTAATATTTAAGGCTTTAAGTCTGTCCCTTCATGTTACTTTTAATAAAGAATTAGGTAGGCAGTGTGACTTTATTTAGGGATTCGATGGTCATTTACGGAAATTAGTCTTAAAAGAGTCAAAAGATGTGAAGCTAATCAATTTTATGTTTTAGGATAATTCTGTCTAGAAAATCTAGCCCCGATAGGAATCGACAGTCAGATGACAAATCATAAAAACATTTTTTTTTATTTATTACTTTATTTTTAAAACATTATATAATATGTTATACAATACCCTACCAATACATTTTATAATATCCCACAAAACCACTTCAGTGGTTTGACTGTGGAAGCACCGCTTTACTTCTTTACATAATTATATTATTAGTAATCTTTATATGTGTAGTATACTTTAATATAATATTATAGAATATTTGTATAGTAGATTTTGTCTTGCGTCTGAGTGTATACATAGTACTTGCTTACCTGCTCTGTTTTTGACCAAAAAAAAGTGCTTTAGCTTACTCCGAGTTGAAAGCAATGAATGAGATGATGTCCAATGATGCCGTCATAAGATTTATCTAAAAGTGCGAAATTATGTCAGTTCTATTACAACTAGTAAAAAAACTTATGTGAAATACAAAAAAAAAACATTTTTTAACCGACTAGCTTTGAAAATGTTTGTACGGTGTGACCTCAACCCTTTAAATACGGGTCAGGCATCGATCAAACCTACACATATGTAGTCCTAACCTTTATTGTAGGCTTTCGTTTAAGCCCACTTACGCCTATTTTGCGTTCACCAATGCAATTATTTATGTTGGAAAGTATGTGTTTTGTATTTGGTGTATAGGTTTGTGACACAATAGTGGGTATGGCAAAATATGTTATGTATAAGACCTATAATATAAAAAAAAAACTAAATTGAAATCGCTTCATCCGTTCGGGAGCTACGATGCCACAGACAGACACACACACTCACCCACACACACACACACACCCACACACACACCCACACACGCAAACACACGCAAACACACACACACACACACACACAAACACACACACACAGACACGTCAAACTTATAAAATCCTCTTTTTGCGTCGGGGGTTAAAAAGAAAAACTATAAATACATAGTTGTATATATGTATAAATAACTTCGACTATCAAGCGTTGATAACTTTTCATAGACTCTGGATACAATGGAACACTTTTAAGGTTTCGTGAAATCGTATAGTGATTTAAAATTATCATTTATTTTTCTTTCTTACTTTTTCAATAAAATATGCACTTTTGATTTTATTTGCGCATAAAAGATCTAAACTCTAACTCTATATAATATGGGCCTCTGTAAGCTTTGTTTAGCATTGATTTATATTGTCTGAAATAAATGATTATTATTATTATTATTAAACTAAAATTGTCATTCTTTACTATATTTTCTTTTAAATAAGTTGAAATATACTCTCAATACAACTAACTCATTGTTATTTCGAAACAATAAAAATACTGTTGACAAGAATAAATATAATAATAGATAAGGTTGACCCAATACGACCTTTTCTGCCCTCATTTTGTTTTAAATAACCTTTTTAAATTATCGAAATCGTCGGACTCCAAAATAATGATTGGGGACAAGGGTCCTTACGGAAATGGTGTAAAATGACTAAACCAAGCCCGAATGGGGGTTTATTTTTAAAATAAATCAAACAAATTGCTTCGCAATCGTAAAAATAACGTTTTAATGTTACAAATTATCTTTTTATTATTTACTAGCCCCGCGGTTTCACCCGCGTGGATGACAACACATACAGTATCTTAATAAATTTTAGCTTATGTGTAATTCCGATGTATCAGCTACATTATTGTTAAGTTTCATTAAAATCCATTTAAAGTTTTTGCGTGAAAGAGTAACAAACATCCACACATTCTCACAAACTTTCACATTTATAATGTTAGTAGGATTTGTAGAGATAATTCTATTCTGGAATATGGTTTGAATAATATTATATTAATGTTTATTTCTTTAAAAGCTTTTGAATCTTTAAATAATAAATATTGCATGATTAGTCCTTAATGAGTAATTAGCTGGGGAAAGCAGAAAGCTACCTAAATTAGCCTTGAAGTGGGCTTGCTAAGCCGGCCTTTGTAGTCAAAAGTTTCGCTTAAATTACATTAGTTTTGGCTAAAACCCGCATCTCATTTTGGACATCGTGTAACTACTGCGTCAATTATTCATTAAAGAAACGATTATTTCACTTCAACACACCTATTTACCTATCTACAATATTAATTCTCCTTTTTATATTTAAGTAAATATATTTCTAAAAATCACAAAAAAACTAACAATATAATACGTTTTATTCGTTTTTATGGTCAAGTATATATTTTTCTTTATTTACCTTATATCAACAAGAAAAAAATATTGAAAACAAGATAAATTATTAATTATTGCTACCTGACAAGTAGTTAAGTAAGGTATATTTTATTTAAATTAAACTAGCTTAAATCCGCGGTTTTGCCCACGTGAATGATATTTACTTTTCTGGAAGTTGAATCTAACTCCATACAAAATATTATTATAATTCATGTGTAGTTAAGCCGTGACAACGTAACAGGCATACAGACGGACAAAGTTACTTTCACATTCATAATATTAGTAGGAATTCTATTCTGTAGTATAATAATATTTAATATTCCAATCCCTTACCATATTCACTTAATAGAGTTAATAACACTATCATAATGTCTATTAAAATAATATCTCTTATAAGATAACTATAACGGCACACATCCTGCGATATTAAATGTAATTTCGACATGGCTTTACTAAATGTAAAGTTATAAGTGCTTTTAAAGTGGCTTCGTTATATCCTTTACATAAGGGTGCGTCCAAATAATAATATGCTGGGACAACTCACACTGTACTGACGCCATAAACCTTACACATTTGTACAATTGAAGAAAAAAAAATAAAACTTGTTTCGCTCTATACAAAAAAAACTATTTTTTTTTCAGCCTAACTATCAACTTTAGAAGAAATTTTACAAGAGTAAAAGTTGTCAGGAATTTCATAACGCGTCATATACAAAAAAAAACGCATCGATATTCCAACTTTGATGCCTATGTCCACTCATTTCCAATCTGGGCCTACTGTGCGTCATTGACACTAGCTACTAGTGCGTTCACGCCTTGCTCGCGAGCTGTTCGTGTAACGTTCGGTGCGCGTTTGCCATCTGTGGAGGCCGCCTTATAATAACGGATTCATAACACAATAATACATATAATGA
Organism: Autographa gamma; assembly: GCA_905146925.1. Classification (NCBI taxonomy): domain Eukaryota; kingdom Metazoa; phylum Arthropoda; class Insecta; order Lepidoptera; family Noctuidae; genus Autographa; species Autographa gamma. The sequence continues at coordinate 2,602,758 of LR989868.1, read as the reverse complement.
TATTGCCAAACCATTGTTTTATATAATTAATGCAAGCATTTAAGGTAATGTTCGTGTTAAGATAGTGAATATGAATCGTATTTGTGCTGGGAAACATCTGTGTTTGTATTTTATTTTGCAATAACTAAGTTAAATGAACAAAAGTTAAATTATGCTACATTCCCTTGTTATGTGAAAATTAAGTGTAGTACCTTAACTCGATGTTTTAGGAATTAGGTAATAGTTTGGTATTGGTAATAGTAATAGAATTTCAGTTTTCCACAAGTGAACATCATAATAATTAATAGAAATGGTTTTGAAAATAATTATTGTACCTTAGTATGTATTTTAATTTAAAAAAAAAATACATTTACAACAATCTCCACCAATCGAACAAACCCAATCCCAAAATCCGACAAAAAGTACAATCACAACCAAAACTGTAACATAAATAATTAATTCCTCATAGGGTCAGAACTGGGTCAGTTTTGGCGTTATTAATGCTAAAACTGTCACCGTCACTCGCAGTAGCAATTTGCACCAATTAAAATTCCGTTCGTGTCGGCTGCCATACATTTTGTTTGAACATCCGCTGAGAAATACAGCGCCAGTATTGTCCTGTGTACTTAAACGGACGTGTTTAACGTTTACATACGCGGTGGGGGTTAAGTTAAGGGATTTAGCTGTAGTCGAAAAGTCACTAAAAAGCAAAACTTCATAAGATGATGTGACTTATTTTTCTCCCTACAGGCGACACTACACACAGCGGCATTCTATAAAAAATAGGTACAATCATTACTTAGTCCTCACAGCTGGTGACACCTTGAAAACCAGTGCGTACACTACAAGACCAAGGAGGTTATAAAAAAAAAAAACAAAATTACTACGATAGACATCGCTATTGGCGAAGCCTACTGTTTATTATTATTTTTAAATGCACACAAAATGTCCATGACAACTCATCGTTGAGTTTTTACTTCACAACATATTTTTAATATTGTGTGAACTATTTAAAAAAATATATAAATCATATCAATAAACCGACCAGTTTACAAAAACATACCATACATTTGATTAAATAACAAGAACATCATTTTAAATTAACTATTCTACCCGCTGTCGCTTACAACTTGCACCGCAAATAAAAGAGCAAAACGTCCAACATAATTAAAGGATATTTTGTGTAGACAATAGGTAAGTGCCGCGCACACGGAATTTTAATTCTAAGCTTATGCCCATTTAGATTTGTCGGCGACTGTACCTACGTGGTTAGAATAAGCCCCAGTAGGCCGTTGTAAGTACTTTTGTCCGCGTTTTATGTAATTTTTTCAGATGAATATTTTTAAGAATTTATTGCCATATTTTGTTCTGAATTTAGGGAGGGATTTCGCTGTCTGGTATTTAAATAATGAGGTGGATTATCTGTTTTTATGAAAACTCATAAAGCAAATCTATTGTTATCATATTTTACCATCAATAATTATTAATTAACATACGGTCTACGCTGCTACGAATGTACTACGCCGTAGTACCGTAGCACTTTTGCTACGATATTTTTGATGACAATCTGAAATTCGGTAAGTAAGGCATTAAGTAAGGTTGGCGATCCAGAATGCGTTTGATAAAAATAGCTCAAACCCCGTTTGAGCGGCTAACAAACCGCTTACAAGCAGTGTAATTGAGCTTATCTCGAGATAAGAGGTATTAACGTTCAAACAAGATTCACTATCGTAGAGGAATGATTGCTGGATGTGACTGATATATTATATAGAACATAAATAGAAATTTGAAGTGGCTCTAACAAATATTGACAGAAAGTGAAAATGTGCTAATTGATTATACAAATATTTGACTACATCAGCCATCAGAGTCTGTTTTTAGTCGATGCGTATTTATTTTATTATTAACATGCACCTCGATAATTTAATAGTTGATATGTAAATACCTACCAAATAGTAGGCCACATTAACTGCGGTGTCATTGGCGTGGTATAAGTCCTCAAAAACACAGGTGTGTGGACATTAAGTACTCCAACAAGTATACCATTGACCGACCGTATTTCATCAGTGATAAAATAATTTGATATTAATAAATACATGTAAAGATGTACGAATTTATTTAAATAAAATGGGGTAAACATCACACGCTCTGAACCCAAAGTAAGTAGCTAAAGCAATTATGTTATGGATATCCGAAACAATTAATGTGCCACAAACAGAGCCGAATCAATGAAGAAAAATTGGTTCCTTCATTGACCCATCCGGGGATCGAACCTGGAAGCTCAGAGCTGGTGATAGCTTGAAAACCAATGCGCATGGTATTCAACCAGAAAGTCGTCAAAAACATATTTCAAAATATTACTACGACGGATATCGCTATTAACGATTAGACCGTTCATATTTCATCTGTTCCTCAGCACTATAAATATCATATACCAATATTTTATATTCTACGATAGTTTCGTCCTTCCAGTATTTAATATCCCTGTATCAAAGTTTACGTAAGTTGCGGGTTTGATTAAACCGTTGGTACATGCCCCGTACTGGCTGGGACCGGTTCAAAGGAGGAAATCCCAAAGCTTGCTATTTTTATTTAACCGCCGAACAAACTTTAGGTTATTTGTCCTTAAGGGATGAAAGGATAAGATTGCTTATAGATATGTTTTACTACCGATTTTGATGTTAGTGTTTTGGGATGGATCAGTTTTTCTTTCAGTAATTACTTTCCGAGAAAACCTGGCTAATATTCTGCGTTTTTCTCTAACATGTTTTTGATAAATTTCATATTATTATATTCTAAGTTGGAAGTAGTTTTGTTAGACAAAGGTTTTTTATAGTTTAATTTTCAATTTCGAGGTAGATCGAGGAGACGTTGGCGGGATGACATCGATTGCATCTTAAGTGATTGGTGTCATGTCGCTCTAAACAGAAAAGTCAGGAGTCAGACGGGGGAGACCTTTACCAAGTAGTGGGAAACTAAATAGGCTTGACAAAAAAAAGTGATGATTTGTTACACCAAAAAATTAAAAAACCAAATCTCTTAATTTTTATTCTCTATCTTGCAAACCAACTATTGGTACCCCAGAGGACTATTATTTGATGAAACCGGACTCTCATACCTCTTATATTTAATTTGATAAATACAATAACGGTCACGTAAGTAATAAATATAATAAATTATCTTTATTGCTATGTTATTGCAACAGGGGTTAGCGCACGTGTGTCGATGAAATATGGCGTCATCCTTAAATGGGTATAGATGGTAGGCAGGGGTATTTGACAACACCAGAAATACATATATTTGCTGGTCTTTTCGGTTAGAATATATTATTATAATAAAAAGTTCTAATATATAGGTCATATTAATATCATTGGTCATATATATAGAATGTTTGATGAAGAAAATCTCGAATTTTTTTTACGAAATAATTATGAAAGTGGTCGTTATTAAAAAGAATCTCAATATTTTTAAAATTTTTGAGTTGCTTTGGTTGTTATTTTACTCGTAACGATTTGTAATAATAATTTAATAATGAAAAACATATTTCTTTATGGAATTTACATCGATTTTCGAACTTAACTTGCGCACAACTATTTATGAAGAGTAAAGAAAAACACAAAATCATACCTTTTATGAAATATGTGAAAAATATGTCTACGATGAAAATGTTCAATAAACATAGTGATCAAAAATATTTCCCGATAGAGTTTTCTATGTGAAGGAGGAACCTTAATCCCGCGGAGTGTGATTGAAAAGTATAAACTAATAAAATTGGATTCTGTATAAGTGAATTTGCACATAAATCTTGCACGTCAGTGCTACACCAGCGGGTTAGGCGAGGAGCTGAGAATATTTTGGATGTGGTATCTTGGAAATTATCTTAGGGTACCTATTAATCAATAATAAAATACAAAAAGTTAGGTAACAATTTTACAGTTTTACTGTAAGATGTAAAGATAGAGAAAGATATTAAGTCGTAATCAGTTTCAACAGTAGTTTTTGTTTTGGATTGTGTGTAAATTTTATACATCTAATTCATAGTAAAAATGTATTATGTTTTGTATTACAATTAGTGAAAATCTTCATCGGTTAATGTGCGGTATAGAAAACAATTAGATGTCAACAGTTACAGACGTACTAAATAAGGTTCTCTAAAATGTAGGTTCTAAACGTTTGTCCCATCAGGTATATGTAGCATTAACTTTTTCATTCGGCAAAAAAAATATACAAAACTTACAATGTTCTCGTAAAAAAATGAGGTAACAAATATGACTTTCCAAAATGGCGGCTTCCTACCTCCACAGCCTGCAGTTACGGGTTAACTCTGAGAAAAGTTAGCGAAAACCTCTGCGTTCATAAGTCACCGTCAGGATTCGAACTTAAGACTTATGCCGGCGCGCCCGCTAATATATTCACGGAAACGATTTGATGCTTATCTCTGGTATTCTGTTTATTAGATTTTATTTTATTAAAATTATTTTTGAAATAAGTATTTTAGTTTATTGTAGTCTATTAGAGTGGAAATGTCTGTGCTTTTCGTGTGACTAGGTACTGTATTTTTTTGTTCATTAAACTAACTTGGTATTTACATTATTTTCTATATCTTTTTCTATTTGGGTAAATTTAGTGTTTAAAATATCGTTTAATAGTAGAGCATAATTTTGTGTATAATAGGTATCTTTTTTCTCGTGACACTTCAGATATTTAGAAAAGTTGTATACGAAAAATATGTATAAATTTATTAGCTTCTTAACAAAAATTGTACTACTTGTACTAAATATAACCCCAAAACTATTAATAACATAATATACTATCCAATCCTAGTTAACGTCTAGAGCTAAAAAATAAATAAAAATATAATGACATCACAAAATGAATTTCGTAGGAATAGAGCCTTATCGGGCGGCCACACGCAGATCGAAATGAAAATATAACATAACTAAAGTCAACAAAGCACAAAATTAGTTTTTATCCGAAAATAGTAGGAAAAAACTGGTGGTCCTGCAAATAGGAGGATACGAGACGCACTTACGGTAAGGCTCGTTAGCCTTCGATACCTACTTTGAAAGTAGGCATAGAATAAATTGCTTTAAAAGCTTATTATATTTATTTTTAAAGTGGGTACTTACGTTAAGGTTCGTTAGGATTCGATACTTCGGAAACAGGCATAGAATAAATTGCTCTGAAATCCTATTGTTTTGGTTATAAGGAATTTAATTTTAATTTACATAATGATTAATTACTAGCTGTCTTTGAAATTGTGTTTTGGGAGTTTAAAAACATTTACAAGATAAATACTGTTTTTTTTTTTTTTGAAATCTAAAGTGTCAACAATGAAAAGAATAACAAAAAAATATATTTAGTAAACTGATTTGCAAGGAAAATCGGGATTATATTATTTTTTCTTCATTTATAAATTATTCGAAATTATAGTCTTAGTAGCTTTTTAACCGACGAAAACAGAGGAGGTTCTCAATTCGACGCGTATATTTTTTTTTTTTATGTATGATCACGCAGTACTTTTTACTGAATTGTCCGATTTTGATAATTCTTTTTTTATTGGAAAGGGTATACTCCAAAGTTGGTCCCATATAAATTTGGAATAAGAATTCCTACCCTTAGGGTGGGAAAACAGGGGATAATTGATTGTTCACGCACTGATCGTAATGCATTATCACGCGTAACTTTTTACAGAATAGTTCGATTTTGATAATTCTTTTTTTATTGAGTAGGCTATAACCTAGAAGTTGGTCCCATATAAATTTGGAATAAATATTCCAATCCTAAGGGTAGAAAAACAGGCATATATTGATTGTTCACTAACTGATTCTAATATATGACCACGCGTAACTTATTACAGAATAGTCCGATTTTGATAATTCTTTTTTTATTAGAGACCTAGAAGCTGTTCCCATACAATCTAACCCGAAGGGTGGGAAAATAGGGGTGGTTTATTGTTCACTTACAGATTTGAATACTAAAATAAGGTAGTTAGCTATTTTAAAAATAATAAAAAATTCAGCATGTAGCAATTAGTATATTATAGCCACAAAAAAAATATAAAATAAAAACTTTTTAACAAAAAAATAAAACCGCCGAAAACACTGAAAAGCAAAAAATAAGAAACCTTTTTTTATTTAATCTTAATAACTAAGTCCTTAAACGAATGTAAGTATACCTAAATAATTTTGAGGCGGCGCCAAACTATCAATGAACAAATATCACAAAATTACCTTAAATTTAAAGAAACAACCAAATCAAAAACACGATCTACTATATATACTTTACTTCCCACTTACTGATACCATTGTGGAAAGCAAATAAAAGTTTTGAGTGTGAGTTTGAACAGGAGTTTGAGTTCGAATCAACTTAACAATGCAATGAAATCTCCAGCGACGAACATTAAAATTTCAAAAAAAATTAAGTACCTATATATTGTAATTAATTAATTTGCCTGTTTGGCGCCGACTCGAAATTACTTAGGTATACTCACATTCGTTTAAGGACTTAGTTATTAAGATTAAATAAAAAAAGGTTTCTTATTTTTTGCTTTTCAGTGTTTTCGGCGGTTTTATTTTTTTGTTAAAAAGTTTAATAATAATTTTATTTCGGTCTAAGTCGTTATTATTTACTAGAGTGTTACCACTCTGATCCTCTGTCATTTATATTTGACGGCGATATCAAAACACAAACCGATGCCTCATTCGTTTGTAGTCTTATAAGATAACTATAACGGCACACATCCTGCGATATTAAATGTAATTTCGACATGGCTTTACTAAATGTAAAGTTATAAGTGCTTTTAAAGTGGCTTCGTTATATCCTTTACATAAGGGTGCGTCCAAATAATAATATGCTGGGACAACTCACACTGTACTGACGCCATAAACCTTACACATTTGTACAATTGAAGAAAAAAAAATAAAACTTGTTTCGCTCTATACAAAAAAAACTATTTTTTTTTCAGCCTAACTATCAACTTTAGAAGAAATTTTACAAGAGTAAAAGTTGTCAGGAATTTCATAACGCGTCATATACAAAAAAAAACGCATCGATATTCCAACTTTGATGCCTATGTCCACTCATTTCCAATCTGGGCCTACTGTGCGTCATTGACACTAGCTACTAGTGCGTTCACGCCTTGCTCGCGAGCTGTTCGTGTAACGTTCGGTGCGCGTTTGCCATCTGTGGAGGCCGCCTTATAATAACGGATTCATAACACAATAATACATATAATGATATTGCCAAACCATTGTTTTATATAATTAATGCAAGCATTTAAGGTAATGTTCGTGTTAAGATAGTGAATATGAATCGTATTTGTGCTGGGAAACATCTGTGTTTGTATTTTATTTTGCAATAACTAAGTTAAATGAACAAAAGTTAAATTATGCTACATTCCCTTGTTATGTGAAAATTAAGTGTAGTACCTTAACTCGATGTTTTAGGAATTAGGTAATAGTTTGGTATTGGTAATAGTAATAGAATTTCAGTTTTCCACAAGTGAACATCATAATAATTAATAGAAATGGTTTTGAAAATAATTATTGTACCTTAGTATGTATTTTAATTTAAAAAAAAAATACATTTACAACAATCTCCACCAATCGAACAAACCCAATCCCAAAATCCGACAAAAAGTACAATCACAACCAAAACTGTAACATAAATAATTAATTCCTCATAGGGTCAGAACTGGGTCAGTTTTGGCGTTATTAATGCTAAAACTGTCACCGTCACTCGCAGTAGCAATTTGCACCAATTAAAATTCCGTTCGTGTCGGCTGCCATACATTTTGTTTGAACATCCGCTGAGAAATACAGCGCCAGTATTGTCCTGTGTACTTAAACGGACGTGTTTAACGTTTACATACGCGGTGGGGGTTAAGTTAAGGGATTTAGCTGTAGTCGAAAAGTCACTAAAAAGCAAAACTTCATAAGATGATGTGACTTATTTTTCTCCCTACAGGCGACACTACACACAGCGGCATTCTATAAAAAATAGGTACAATCATTACTTAGTCCTCACAGCTGGTGACACCTTGAAAACCAGTGCGTACACTACAAGACCAAGGAGGTTATAAAAAAAAAAAACAAAATTACTACGATAGACATCGCTATTGGCGAAGCCTACTGTTTATTATTATTTTTAAATGCACACAAAATGTCCATGACAACTCATCGTTGAGTTTTTACTTCACAACATATTTTTAATATTGTGTGAACTATTTAAAAAAATATATAAATCATATCAATAAACCGACCAGTTTACAAAAACATACCATACATTTGATTAAATAACAAGAACATCATTTTAAATTAACTATTCTACCCGCTGTCGCTTACAACTTGCACCGCAAATAAAAGAGCAAAACGTCCAACATAATTAAAGGATATTTTGTGTAGACAATAGGTAAGTGCCGCGCACACGGAATTTTAATTCTAAGCTTATGCCCATTTAGATTTGTCGGCGACTGTACCTACGTGGTTAGAATAAGCCCCAGTAGGCCGTTGTAAGTACTTTTGTCCGCGTTTTATGTAATTTTTTCAGATGAATATTTTTAAGAATTTATTGCCATATTTTGTTCTGAATTTAGGGAGGGATTTCGCTGTCTGGTATTTAAATAATGAGGTGGATTATCTGTTTTTATGAAAACTCATAAAGCAAATCTATTGTTATCATATTTTACCATCAATAATTATTAATTAACATACGGTCTACGCTGCTACGAATGTACTACGCCGTAGTACCGTAGCACTTTTGCTACGATATTTTTGATGACAATCTGAAATTCGGTAAGTAAGGCATTAAGTAAGGTTGGCGATCCAGAATGCGTTTGATAAAAATAGCTCAAACCCCGTTTGAGCGGCTAACAAACCGCTTACAAGCAGTGTAATTGAGCTTATCTCGAGATAAGAGGTATTAACGTTCAAACAAGATTCACTATCGTAGAGGAATGATTGCTGGATGTGACTGATATATTATATAGAACATAAATAGAAATTTGAAGTGGCTCTAACAAATATTGACAGAAAGTGAAAATGTGCTAATTGATTATACAAATATTTGACTACATCAGCCATCAGAGTCTGTTTTTAGTCGATGCGTATTTATTTTATTATTAACATGCACCTCGATAATTTAATAGTTGATATGTAAATACCTACCAAATAGTAGGCCACATTAACTGCGGTGTCATTGGCGTGGTATAAGTCCTCAAAAACACAGGTGTGTGGACATTAAGTACTCCAACAAGTATACCATTGACCGACCGTATTTCATCAGTGATAAAATAATTTGATATTAATAAATACATGTAAAGATGTACGAATTTATTTAAATAAAATGGGGTAAACATCACACGCTCTGAACCCAAAGTAAGTAGCTAAAGCAATTATGTTATGGATATCCGAAACAATTAATGTGCCACAAACAGAGCCGAATCAATGAAGAAAAATTGGTTCCTTCATTGACCCATCCGGGGATCGAACCTGGAAGCTCAGAGCTGGTGATAGCTTGAAAACCAATGCGCATGGTATTCAACCAGAAAGTCGTCAAAAACATATTTCAAAATATTACTACGACGGATATCGCTATTAACGATTAGACCGTTCATATTTCATCTGTTCCTCAGCACTATAAATATCATATACCAATATTTTATATTCTACGATAGTTTCGTCCTTCCAGTATTTAATATCCCTGTATCAAAGTTTACGTAAGTTGCGGGTTTGATTAAACCGTTGGTACATGCCCCGTACTGGCTGGGACCGGTTCAAAGGAGGAAATCCCAAAGCTTGCTATTTTTATTTAACCGCCGAACAAACTTTAGGTTATTTGTCCTTAAGGGATGAAAGGATAAGATTGCTTATAGATATGTTTTACTACCGATTTTGATGTTAGTGTTTTGGGATGGATCAGTTTTTCTTTCAGTAATTACTTTCCGAGAAAACCTGGCTAATATTCTGCGTTTTTCTCTAACATGTTTTTGATAAATTTCATATTATTATATTCTAAGTTGGAAGTAGTTTTGTTAGACAAAGGTTTTTTATAGTTTAATTTTCAATTTCGAGGTAGATCGAGGAGACGTTGGCGGGATGACATCGATTGCATCTTAAGTGATTGGTGTCATGTCGCTCTAAACAGAAAAGTCAGGAGTCAGACGGGGGAGACCTTTACCAAGTAGTGGGAAACTAAATAGGCTTGACAAAAAAAAGTGATGATTTGTTACACCAAAAAATTAAAAAACCAAATCTCTTAATTTTTATTCTCTATCTTGCAAACCAACTATTGGTACCCCAGAGGACTATTATTTGATGAAACCGGACTCTCATACCTCTTATATTTAATTTGATAAATACAATAACGGTCACGTAAGTAATAAATATAATAAATTATCTTTATTGCTATGTTATTGCAACAGGGGTTAGCGCACGTGTGTCGATGAAATATGGCGTCATCCTTAAATGGGTATAGATGGTAGGCAGGGGTATTTGACAACACCAGAAATACATATATTTGCTGGTCTTTTCGGTTAGAATATATTATTATAATAAAAAGTTCTAATATATAGGTCATATTAATATCATTGGTCATATATATAGAATGTTTGATGAAGAAAATCTCGAATTTTTTTTACGAAATAATTATGAAAGTGGTCGTTATTAAAAAGAATCTCAATATTTTTAAAATTTTTGAGTTGCTTTGGTTGTTATTTTACTCGTAACGATTTGTAATAATAATTTAATAATGAAAAACATATTTCTTTATGGAATTTACATCGATTTTCGAACTTAACTTGCGCACAACTATTTATGAAGAGTAAAGAAAAACACAAAATCATACCTTTTATGAAATATGTGAAAAATATGTCTACGATGAAAATGTTCAATAAACATAGTGATCAAAAATATTTCCCGATAGAGTTTTCTATGTGAAGGAGGAACCTTAATCCCGCGGAGTGTGATTGAAAAGTATAAACTAATAAAATTGGATTCTGTATAAGTGAATTTGCACATAAATCTTGCACGTCAGTGCTACACCAGCGGGTTAGGCGAGGAGCTGAGAATATTTTGGATGTGGTATCTTGGAAATTATCTTAGGGTACCTATTAATCAATAATAAAATACAAAAAGTTAGGTAACAATTTTACAGTTTTACTGTAAGATGTAAAGATAGAGAAAGATATTAAGTCGTAATCAGTTTCAACAGTAGTTTTTGTTTTGGATTGTGTGTAAATTTTATACATCTAATTCATAGTAAAAATGTATTATGTTTTGTATTACAATTAGTGAAAATCTTCATCGGTTAATGTGCGGTATAGAAAACAATTAGATGTCAACAGTTACAGACGTACTAAATAAGGTTCTCTAAAATGTAGGTTCTAAACGTTTGTCCCATCAGGTATATGTAGCATTAACTTTTTCATTCGGCAAAAAAAATATACAAAACTTACAATGTTCTCGTAAAAAAATGAGGTAACAAATATGACTATCCAAAATGGCGGCTTCCTACCTCCACAGCCTGCAGTTACGGGTTAACTCTGAGAAAAGTTAGCGAAAACCTCCGCGTTCATAAGTCACCGTCAGGATTCGAACTTAAGACTTATGCTGCCGCGCCCGCTAATATATTCACGGGAACAATTTGATGCTTATCTCTAGTATTCTGTTTATTAGATTTTATTGTATTAAAATTATTTTTTGAAATAAGTATTTTAGTTTATTGTAGTCTTTCGTGTGACTAGGTACTGTATTTTTTTGTTCATTAAACTAACTTGGTTTTTAAATTATTTTCTAAATCATTTTCTGTTTGAGGGTAAAATAGATTTATCGCTTAAAATGTCGTTTAATGGCAGTGGTTTATTTTGAATATAATTTTTTTTCTCGTGGCACTTCAGATATTAAGAAAAGTTGTATACGAAAAATATGTATTTATTAGCTTCTTAACAAAAATTGTGCTACTTGTACTAAATTTAACCCCAAAACTATTAATAACATAATATATACTATACAATCCAAGTTAACGTCTAGAGCTAAAAAATAAATAAAAATATAATGACGTCACAAAATAAATTTCGTAGGAATAGAGCCTTATCGGGCGGCCACACGCGGATCGAAATGAAAATATAACATAACTAAAGTCAACAAAGCACAAAATTAGTTTTTATCCGAAAATAGTAAGAAAAAACTGGTGGTCCTGCAAATAGGAGGATACGAGACGCACTTACGGTAAGGCTCGTTAGCCTTCGATACCTACTTTGAAAGTAGGCATAGAATAAATTGCTTTAAAAGCTTATTATATTTATTTTTAAAGTGGGTAATTACGTTAAGGTTCGTTAGGATTCGATACTTCGGAAACAGGCATAGAATAAATTGCTCTGAAATCCTATTGTTTTGGTTATAAGGAATTTAATTTTAATTTACATAATGATTAATTACTAGCTGTCTTTGAAATGATGTTTTGAGAGTTTAAAAACATTTACATGAAAAATACTGTTTTTCTTTTTTTAGAAAACTAAAGTGTTAACAATGAAAAGAATAACAAAAAAATATATTTAGTAAACTGATTTGCAAGGAAAACCGGAATATATTAATTTTTCCTTCATTTATAAATTTTTCGAAATTATAGTATTAGTAGCTTTTAATAATTTTATTTCGGTCTAAGTCGTTATTATTAACGAGAGTGTTACCACTCTGATCCTCTGTCATTTATATTTGACGGCGATATCAAAACACAAACCGATGCCTCATTCGTTTGTAGTTTTAAGGGATTCTTAGCTTTTTCTGACGTTAACCTTATTTTTACTTTCCTACAAAAACATTTATTTATTAGTTTGACCTATTTTTAGTTACACCATGTATAACTGAAAATACAAGGATACCAATTTTTATGATTTTCAGTTCTTGGGCTTGTCTTTTTGGTGATTGGCAGAACCAGGATCACAACCTTTGAGAACTTTAGAAAAAATAAGCCTTACATGGCGTAAGGCATTTTTTTATCCTGGTGAATATTTTTTTAGTCATTTTTTTATTGGTTTTACGTAAATGGTACTAGACCTTATGTTAATTGACCATAAAGTCTTAGGATTTCAAATAATATTGTAAAAAATACAAATATAGTATTTTGCACAAAACCAATAAATGCCCTTTACTTAGCAACCAGGTAAAAATAAACATTTCTTTTTGAAATAACAATCGTACAATAAAAACCAAACTCCAGAAACTGGAATAAACTGGTTCCTATCAATTAAATTGAAAACGTCTAGTTTTTCAAAAGAATGGATTAATTGGGACTGTAGTTTTACGTTTTTTAAACGGTCGCGATATCAATTAGTTGTTACTTGAAACTTTAATTGGTTATCAACGCGACTTGCACTTCAAAAATACGATTTATTCAGATGAAAATTGATACTTCATTTAATTTTTATCTTGACAATTTTTACATCTGTAAATATGCGAGATGAGGCCATTCTGAAGTGTATTATAAATTGGACGTGTATATCTGTATGTGGTATCGTAGCTCCTTAACAAAGGGGCAGATTGTGATGCCTTTTGTTTTATTTGAAAGCAGACGTGATCGAAGTGGTTTTTAGATATAATCTATAAAAATCTCTTCAACGATTTTAAAGTTATCAACGATTACTCAATAATTTGGAGATGTTTTAACTTATTTATTTACAGTGACTACTATCGACTTTTTCATCCTTTCCTCTAGAATAACAGAAGATAATAAATAGGTAAACATTAACAACACCCAACCCTACGTTCTTGTGAACACAACAATGTACACAAACAAATGACATCGATAGAAATAGTCAATTTAACCCGTCGCCTGCCGTTTCTAATTTCAGGCAACCCTCACAATTAGCAGGGGGCCTGTAGGACCCGCTTTGGTAACGGGACCCGGAATGTGCACTCGTAAACTCAACCCTTGCATGCCATTGGTAAGTGGCGGGATAGGGTTAAGGATCGATAATATTATATTCAAGCTTGTAGTTTAAAATTGGTTGTTTTGAAACTGTGACTGAATGTAATAAAATTGTTTAGCTTAGCCGTATTAAGTAGCCAGGTCTAAAAGCAGTCTGGGGTAGAATGGGTGAAGTAACCTTTTTCATATTTCATGGTCAGGTATTGTCAGTATAAGTGCAATAAGTCTTTTCTAGATTATTTATCCGCTAGATTCACCAAACACGCAGTAGGTCCCTCTGTCAATTCCAGAAACTTGTCTTTTTTAATGGTGAACTTACTCTTAGCGTTCAAAAATGTATTTTTTTTTTATAAAATAAAATATTATTAGGAGTATTGACAAGGATTATAATCCGTATTGATTTGCGGCTAAGTAATTGGTGTTGTGGTCAACAACTAGGCGGGTCATTTGTATGTAGAACATTAACTCTTAGTGATACCTGTTTCTATTTCTTTGTGTTATAAAAAAAGGTCACAAAAGTATGAATATACATTACTTACAGTTTTGCCCAACGCAGATCGGCCTGACATTGGTTAAAATTGACAGAAGGACCTGACAGACAAGCACTTAGCGGATTAGTTAAATTTCGTAAACGTTAAAAGAGCCTACACATACTGTCATTTGACCAGATCTACATAAAAATTAAGTAGGAACCTACATTTCCTGAAAACCTCAAACACCGTATCCTCTACATAAAACCGATACACACACATTAACCTGTATACTTCCCAATATACATATATTAAGAGTAACTTTTTAGTACCAGAAAGTACCTTAAAAGATAAAATTTCGCCATAAGTGCATCGGGTTCCTGATTAAAAGAGTAAAGCAATCTACTTATGCGTAAAACATCTTTGTATTCAGATTTTTACAGCGATCCCAAAGGGTTATGTTGGTAAAATGGTAGTATATAATTTTATGGACACCATAAAAATATACTGTGGTTTTTGTAATACTGTTTTTTGTTATGGTATGATGTAGATGTTGCGTATAAACATTGATTGCATTTAATGTAATTGTTTGAGATTTTGTGACTTGTAAAACGACGGGTTAAAGAGAGTCGGACTCGCGTATGAAGGGTACATACGAGTATGTGTATTTTTTAATACTATTTACTTTTCAACATTACGTATTTTTTTATTGTACTTTTTTATTTTTACTTTAGTATTCTTACTTATAGCTTTCTCGATAATACTAATACCCTATGGAAAGAATAGTCTCAAATGAATGTTTTGAATTTTTAATTTTTTGATTAGCGGCAACAAAAATACACAGTCTGTCACAATTTTAACCGTCTACCTCTCAAGGTTCATGAACTCCAGTCCGCCGACAGAAAGACGGACAGCGGAGGCTTAACTTAGTAATCGGGTCCTGCTGACCTTTGTGGTACGGGACCCAAAAAACCTTTTTAAGATATTTGTCAGTAGATGACATTTCAAAATCATGTAAACTCATTCCAAGTTTACATGATTTTAAAATGTGCAGTTAGCTTAATAAAAGTTACCAAAAAATGAAAAACATTTTTAGCCAATAACAAAATTCCGCACAGGCGAAGTCACAAGCAAAACTAAGTTATTTTAATAAGCCCCACCCAACGAGGTTGCATTTGAAACTATAGAGTGAGCCTATCAGAGATTAAACCGTAAGCACTAGTGTGATCAAGTGTTGTCGTGAATTATGTATGAAGATGGAGCTTTCCGTTTTAAAAAATCTATCTAATACACTAATATTATCCTAACAATGTCAAAACCATCGATATTTTCTTATATAAGTTTCTCGTTGCGCGAAAATTAACTTAAATGAAAAACGAAATGTACTAGGATCAGACAAAAAACTGCTCTCGCTTGGCACAAGGGGAACCTAGCGATAGTAGCAGTCTATGCATATCATACGTCGATGGCCCCACCCCTCACGTCTAACCTGTAATAAAATAAATAGTCCAAAGAAACTTCTTTTAATACAAAATCTCGAAGGTCTAACCCTCCTCAATATTTGTACCCAAAGGCATATTAGCAAAACTAATACAAAACTCTATGAAATTACATATGAAAATATGAACTATTAAGTTTTGGCCCAACTTTAAGTAACCCTTGAATTTAATAAGCCGGTGGTGACATCTGGCGGCCGTTTCCGAGAATTCATAAACGGGAGGGGACTCATTTATATTAGGCCTACGTAAGTTTTAGAAATGTTATGTTTAGATGTTACTAAGAAATGTAATATTTGATTTGATGTAATTGAAAACTTATTTATTGGGTAATTTCTTTCAGATATGTAGGTTGTTCAAGTAGTGTTTTGTTAACCTTTATTTCGCTTATTTAATGATAATGAAAACGAGATACATAGGTTTTTCTTATATACTCATATGTGTCTATATGACATTTATTTAATTGCCTAGTACATACAGGTATATTTTATAACAAATGTAGACACCATAACATGTATCCAAAGTAAGTAGCTTAAGCATTTGTGTTATGAAATCAGAGACTATGAAGGTACTTCCACAAACACCTAAACCCAAGACAACGTGAAAAAAAGATTTTCTAAATAACCCCAGCCAGAGTTAGAACCTAGCACCTCAGAGCAAGTGCAAAAATGAAATCCAGTGCGAATGCTACCAGACCAGAGAGATCGTTTTAAGTGAAAAACAAATCACTTTTTTTTCTTTTCGCGTATCTAAAAGTTCATTACATTCTTCAATTTCCTTTCTTAACATTTATATATCAAGCAAATACATTGAATGTTAACAAAAAATTATGAATTCTTCAAATCTTAACTCAATATCGCAATGAACGGGAATCGAATGAAGAATGAATGAATGAGTGAACGTGAAGGAATGGCGTTGCAGAAACAATCGTGAGATGTGAAAGGAAATCGAATTTCCTCAGAGAAATTGACGAGTATAGCTCAGTGACATTTCTACCATTTTATTCCTTTATTTAAGAAACTCTGTTCTGTTATGATTTATTAGAAGTGTTTTTTGACATTTGAATTAATAACTATATTTTGTATGTTGTTGTGTATATTATTTAGAATTTTTTTGATAAAGAATTGGATATTTCAGCAATTGAGCTGATCATGTGATCGCCCCCTATTACATGGGACCTAAACATACCGACGAACTGTGGGTGTAGGTACATTGGTACACCTCTGCCTAACCCTTCGGGGATTCAGGCGTGATGGTATGTTATGTATGTGAACATTAATAATTGACCTAAATTATAAAAATAGGAAACCTAGTCTTTAGTACATACATATAATAATATGTGTAATGTATATACATTACACATAAATCATGTATCAATTTATTTTAGTTTTGTTATTAAAAATCAGAAAACTACTATCACCACGAAATAGACTAGACTCGTTACTACATTTATAACTTTTTATTACGGAAACAGATCTATTTAATATTAAAGGGTGACGAAAATGAATCCATATAAGTGGTATATAAAAGTATTGTTTTTAAAAATACTTGTACTAGATCAAATCTTGTGACCTACATGATTCTATTGTCTTGCTTCGAGTGTAACTCTCAACGTTGTCGGCTGACTCGTGCCAAGACACGATACTAACAAGGCTTAACCTTAATCTGTATACGTACCTATTAAATATTTATCCAAAAAAACATACCTAGTTAAAAAACAAGGTGCTGAGTTTATCAATGTTATAGTATAATGTGTAATATTATAGGTCAGTTAACCATTTCCCTGTCCCGTGAGTCACATATGAACATTTCCATTGTTTAACTATTGTGTCTACTGGCGGGACAGGCGTCCAATCTGACGAACGAGCACCAAACGAGCATTACACGAGCAGCTCGCAAGTGGCGCATGCTCATCTGGCAGACGGCTCATGTAATGCTCGTTCATCAGATGCCGACGCACCCTAACATCTCTCCTTTTTTACTTAAATCAGGCTGCATAAGTATATGCATTGATATAAGTATTTTTGTTATTATTTGACGGAAAAACCACTGAATGGATTTTGGAACCACTAAATAAAAACTTCTAAAACTACCAACAGATACCCTGTTTATTTCATGAAATTTTGATTCAAATAAAACAACTTCTATCCCCAGTTCCCTTTACACTAAACCTTTCTGTACATCTACTATCACATTTTGACCTTTATCGAAGAGTTAAGCACACAACTTAAAACAGTTGAAGTGGCTAGGATCGAGCTGTTTTCGCTAAGTTCACTCTAAAAATGTTGCATTTTTATACGAATGGAGTGGCCTCCACTAGTGTGTCAATGTTTGTTAGCGAGAAAAGCGTTTCCATGTCTTTTTTTAGCTTTTAACCGGTGACCTAGTGATGATTTGTTTGTTAACGTTTTGTTTTGTGCAAGGCTCCATTTTTTTTTTTTTTTTGGTAGCATGGTGTAATGCATTTATTAGGTTTAATAATGTAGTTTAGAAGGGTGCCAAGTGTATGTGTTAAATATTTGTATTTCAATATAATAGCAATCTCAATTTTTGCGTGATTGGTAAGTCAATAAGAAAAAATAATAACTAAACATGTTTTATAATAAATGGTGTAACAATAGTAGGTATCAAGTTTTTATCTGAAAAAGAAAACCTTCATCATAAAGGGATAGCTTGAATCAACAACCATTTAATGTCCAAATAAAATACAGAAGTCTGAATTTCTGCCAAATGATTATATTTTTATCTACGGATTTTAAGATAAAAAACAACATGATACCAAGTTAACAACAGCCTGCACCCTAAACATGAATATAACAAAATCCCCTCAAAACATAAATTAGGTATTCATACAACATTTAAATTCTAACATTCGGCCAATGGCAATGCTCTAAAAACGACAATGGTAGCCTATTAAGGCTTATTTCGTTAATGGTTTGCATCTCGAATTCCCCTAATTATGCGTAGGCAAGACGCATGCATTTAAATTGTCTGCATTTTCCTCCCTCCCCCTTTTTACAAGGGATGATTGTAATTTTGAAATTTTATGTGTTTTGTATGTATGGGGGTTTACACCTTATTTTGTTTCTAATTTAATTTAAATACGCAGTTATTTTTGTATGTTTTGACATAGTTATTGCTTACGTATACTGTCTGTTCGTGTAAAGTTTTAAATCCATTATCATGTAATTAAAAAAAGATATCTTAACTGAATTGAAATAAACCACATTAAAAATAGTAAGCTTGCTTCTTTCAAAAATATGGAGGGTGCAGTACATGATATTAATTTAAGTTTCGTCCTGCAGCCATGAGGGCTTCCTTCGATGTTACAAGACCAAAAACAAACCGAATAATTAGGAACATAATTACGTATTGCAATATTTCAATTAATTATCAAAGTATATAAAAATAAAGAGATTAAGAAATAAAATCTACTTTTACATATTGCAACCTTTTCTAAACCTACTTTATCTAGTAAATAAAGTTTCCCTTCAAAATATATTGAGAAGCCACGCAGGTAATTCGTATTTGACGAAGATAAATGTATTAACGCAGAATTTCTTACATTCCCCACATCATGTGAAGGTGTGATCGTACTGCCAGCAAAAATGTTAGTTATCATCATTTTTGACCTATAAATACATTTATTTTTAACCGACTTCCCAAAAGAAAAAGTATCTATCAATATTCCAGTGACCATACACTTTTTTGCAAAATTGCGTTTTTTGTGAGTGTAAGTTGTCTTCCTTCTAAGAAAGTAATGGTTAGTTAAAAAAGGTATTAAAAATATTTTCGAGTATAAAATAAACCGTCTAAAAATATGATTTTTTTTTTAAATATGCCTATTCGCATTTATTACAAAAACAACGCTCGGCAGTCGAGTAATAAAGTAACAGTATTTTTTTATTATCATGCTTTTTAATTATTTGTACATGAAAAGATGAATTTGTTTTCTTGCAAAAACAATTTACAATTCACATCATTTGTTTTGTTGTCCGTCTTTTAGAAAAGGGACGGTGCATCGCCCAAAACCGTAGGTAAATACAAAACTCAAATATTTATGGAACTTACGCGTAAGCCACGTATTTGTGAGTAAGGAAAATTCACATAGCAACCGTGTGTCGGGAAATATGGCATATTTGTGTATCCGAACTTTGTATGAGTTCAATCTCATGAATAATATAATACTTAGGGTAAAACTGACACGAACGTTACTAGGCTAAATGAAGAAGCTTTTATTTGTAAAAAGTTTTTATTGTGCGAATTGCCTTTGTATGTCTGAAGCATGATATTGTTATTTCATACCTATTTGAATAGACAGTAAGCTGTATTGAAACTTGGATATCGTTGAATTAGCTCGTTGCGCATTGCTGATAACCCGCTGACGTAAGCCAGAAGAGATCTATTAGCTTTACGAGTAGATTATTATTTAGCTTATTCATCAGTTTTCGCTTATATTCAGAACATTAAACACACAGTACAAGTTAAATATACAAAATAAATTTCCTATCACAAAATACATACATTACACAAATAAACACAATTGCTATAACATTTGCATCAGGCGGAATGCAAAATACGTAAGGCGCTTTATTTCGCACGATTTGCTTAAAATAACTTAAATGTCGTATACAAAGCGAGCCCAATTATTTAATACGGATTAACAGGCCCCAGTACATTACAGGATGACCCATTAGGCTGTTGCGGTGAACAAAATTGGTGTCCATTTGGCCGCCGCAATGTTGCAGCTAAATCGCAAAAAGACTTAATTTCGTTATGGTTAGGCAAACTGTAATTGTTCAGCTGTTTGTAACGCTTAATTGTGGGCTTTGAATTTTTAATGTTACACTGCAGGTGTTTAAATTAAATTTATAGATACGTCTCCACATTTTCGTGGATGTAGTAATTTCGTTTAAAGTTTCATTAAGGTAATTCGGGCTAGTAGCGGTTGGGATTGTGGTCAGTAATTCTACTGCAAAGCGTGAAATCTTGACATGGATTTTTAAGTCTCTTTCTGTGGCTTCTTTTGTAAGCGTATTTAAAATTAATGTAATATAATGCGAGCTGTTCTCTAAGTAAAATTATGATATCACGTTCCAAACCACGGTGAAGTGTGACAATGTGAATGTTTTGTAATAATTAAGTAGAAACAAATTTTACATAAATTTAGCAAGATAACATTACTTTTAATTAATATACGCTTACTATTGATACATTGTCGATTATTATCGCCTACATCATTACTTGCGGCAGTTTTGTTTCTTCATCTTGCAATGATTTATTCATCAGGCGCTTTTAAAATATTTTCTTATCCAAAATCAGAATCCGTTTCGTAACCCTAGCTAAGCTAAAAATAATTACAAAATCCGGAGCAAGACTTAAATAAAATCAGACTTCATTAAGTTTACCTAGAAAACAGATCTAGACAAAACAAACATCTTATTCATTTAATCTTAACTTGGCCTCATGAACTACGAAAGCACAAGACTTGCATCTTAGAAGTAAAACCCAGACGCTACAAAAACCATTTACAAATAAAACAGGAGTCTCGACTTAATGAATGCCTAATTAAAACTTAGCTGGATATTACACCAGCGCTCCGTAATTTGTTGATTGCAGAAATGAATTACTAGATTTAAGTTTTGGGTGAAAAGAGATTTTTTTGATAACTTTTATTAATGTTTTTTGTTTATACGACTAAAATTTAAAATGAATGAAATCTATCCATATCTATCTATACATATTATAATAAAATTGTAGAAAAGTGGTGTCTGTATAATGGAAATGTACACAAAAAAAGTAGCAGGGGTTGTTATTATATCGATGCCAAACCCGAAATTGTAATTATTATTATTTTAGTCTGTTTGTGTGTGTGTTTGTGCTCGCTAATATCAGCACGGCTTATTCGATTAAGATGCTGTTTTCACCAATATATTATCTAACTAACTTAGCATTTAGTGTTTATATCATGTCAATCGGTTCATAAATAAAAAAGTTATGTTAATTTTAAGAATCACGGTGAACATTCGTTATTGTTTACAGAGAAAAATCTGAATAAAAGCTGCCCAAAAAGTTATTATTCCACGCTGACGAAGTCGCGGGCACAGCTAGTATTGAATAAGTACTGAAGACTAAGTGTATTCTTCAAAAGCCGAACGAACTATTTTCAGATCTAATGGTAATGAGCTAAATTTTGATTTCTGAAATAACGTTAGAATACTCCTCAAAATATGACTACCTAAATGAGATGATCATATTCCATAGCATTAACATACCTTAATTAATAGACATATTGAAAAACAAATTAAGGCACACGTACCTATCTTCAAAGCTAAGCCTTATGATATTCAAACAATGTCATCAAAAATTAACGTAAGCAAAGTCTAATGTGTAGTACAAGCTGCTAATCTAGAGTCTTCGTTCTAGAAAAATCTTTAAGTAGACACGTGAAAGAAACAATTTTCATGTAGCAGATATTCAAGTCTTTCAGAATAATTATACAACTGTTTCGCTGTGTAACCTATGCTATACATTCTGCTTCTTCGTAAAATTCTGGACACGCTCGCTCATAACGACGTTTAGTTTGGTCCAAGTTAAAAGAATCTTTTGGAAATTTCAAGTTGTTAGCTATACACAAAGAACTGATAACATAAACTCAAACAAAATGTTGGTCGCCCGAACAGGGACTTGAACCCTGGACCCTTGGATTAAAAGTCCAATGCTCTACCGACTGAGCTATCCGGGCCGTCCATGTATAAACTCAATATATTAAAGACTAGTCGTTTAATTTCAATTTTCTTCTTTTTTGTGTCCTTTTACACTATCGATTTACCTTAACTTTTAAACTATCGCACTGCATGTTAATGATAATGTTATTCACGGGAATAAGCGCATTGACATTTCGACCGGGTTACAACGGCCGTGGCAAACACACTCTTGTCAATCTCAGTCTGCTAGCGAAAGGTCAAGCCCCAAAAAAGGTATTTATGCATGTACGCGCTTATTCCCGTAAATTATAGTACTTGACTATAATGTTACCTTACATTTTTAATTATAAAGGTACTTACTATCCGCTGGACATTATTCTTTGTACCACACCCCCAAAACTTCGCATCCGGAACCCAGCAATTTGCACCTCCATATCATTAGTGATTCGGACGCTAATCGCTAACCGATGCCCACTGGTCTAGCTATCGATCCTTGTTATTTATTCACAGTAAATCAGGGATACGAAAATTAATGACGTCACTCGGAAAGCTGCCACGATAAAATGGAACTGGGCTAGCCACATCTGCCGCATGTCAGACGACCAATGGGCCAAACGAACAACCCAATGGGTCCCTCCAAAAGGCAAGAGACATCGCGGTAGGCCAGGCAGAGATGGCGGGACGAACTGGAGGCCTTTGACGAGGAGTGGATGACTACGGCCCTAACCTGTAAGAAATGGAAGGAGGGTAGAGAGGCCTTTGCCCTGCAGAGGGAAAGAAATGACTAGGAAAAAAAAACAGGGATATAATATTATTTGTTAGTATTTTGCTGTCCGACGCTTGATGTAATATTATTTACTCGTCCAGGCCCGCGTTTCGGCTATTTAAGAGTTGCTTGAATTGACCGAAAGACTGCTTCATTCTATCACGATAATTGGCATGCTGCTAACTGTCGAGAGTTCCTCGAGATTTTATTGTAGACTTATCGAAATCGACCACTGACATGCAATTAAAATGGCTGAATTAAGGCGTCGATTTTTATAAGCGTCGGTCATGAGAGGCGTCGGTCATGTACGGCGTCGGTCATGTACGGCGTCGGTCTTTGAAGGCGTCGTCATGAGAGACGTCGGTCTTTGGAGGCGTCGGTCATGAGAGGCGTTGATCTTTGGAGACGTCGGTCATGAGAGGCGTCGATCTCTGGAGGCGTCGGTCTTTGGAGGCGTCGGTCTTTGGAGGCGTCGGTCTTTGGAGGCGTCGGTCTTTGGAGGCGCCGATCATGAGAGGCATCGGTTATGACAGGCGTCGGTCATGAGAGGCGTTCGTCTTTGGAGACGTCGGTCATGAGAGGCGTCGGTCATGAGAGGCGTCGGTCATGAGAGGCGTTGGTCATGAGAGGCGTCGGTCATGAGAGACGTCGATCATGACAGGCGTCGGCGATGACAGGCGTCGGTCTCTGGAGGCGTCGGTTTTTGGAGGCGTCGGTCATGAGAGGCATTGATCTTTGGAGACGTCGGTCATGAGAGGCGTCGATCTCTGGAGGCGTCGGTCTTTGGAGGCGTCGGTCTTTGGAGGCGTCGGTCATGAGAGGCGTTGATCTTTGGAGACGTCGGTCATGAGAGGCGTCGATCTCTGGAGGCGTCGGTCTTTGGAGGCGTCGGTCTTTGGAGGCGTCGGTCTTTGGAGGCGTCAATCATGAGAGGCATCGGTCATGACAGGCGTCGGTCATGAGAGGCGTTCGTCTTTGGAGACGTCGGTCATGACAGGCGTTGGTCTTTGGAGACGTCGGTCATGTGAGGCGTCGGTCATGAGAGGCGGCGGTCATGAGAGGCGTCGGTCATGAGAGGTGTCGGTCATGAGAGGCGTCGGTCATGAGAGGCATTCGTCTTTGGAGACGTCGGTCATGACAGGCGTCGGTCATGAGACGCGTTGGTCTTTGGAGACGTCGGTCATGTGAGGCGTCGGTCATGAGAGGCGCCGGTAATGGGAGGCGTCGGTCATGAGAGGCGTCGGTCACGAGAGGCGTCGGTCATGAGAGGCGTCGGTCATGAGAGGCATCGGTCATGAGAGGCGTCGGTCATGAGAGACGTCGATCATGACAGGCGTCGGCGATGACAGGCGTCGGTCTCTGGAGGCGTCGGTTTTTGGAGGCGTCGGTCATGAGAGGCGTTGATCTTTGGAGAAGTCGGTCATGAGAGGCGTCGATCTCTGGAGGCGTCGGTCTTTGGAGGCGTCGGTCTTTGGAGGCATCGGTCTTTGGAGGCGTCGGTCATGAGAGGTGTCGGTCATGAGAGGCGTCGGTCATGAGAGGCGTCGGTCATGAGAGGTGTCGGTCATGAGAGGCGTTGGTCATGAGAGGCGTCGGCCATGAGAGGTGTCGGTCTCTGGAGGCGTCGGTCTCTGGAGGCGTCGGTTTTTGGAGGCGTCGGTCTTTGCAGGCGTTGGTCATGAGAGGCGTCGGTTATGAGACACGTCGGCTATGAGAGGCGTCGGTCTCTGGAGGCGTCGGTTTTTGGAGGCGTCGGTCTTTGGAGGCGTCGAGCATGAGAGGCGTCGGTCATTGAAGGCTTCGTCATGAGAGACGTCGGTCTTTGAAGGCGTCGTCATGAGAGACGTCGGTCTTTGGAGGCGTCGGTCATGAGAGGCGTTGATCTTTGGAGACGTCGGTCATGAGAGGCGTCGGTCTCTGGAAGCGTCGGTCTCTGGAGGCGTCGGTCTTTGGAGGCATCGGTCTTTGGAGGCGTCGGTCATGAGAGGCGTTCGTCTTTGGAGGCGTCGGTCATGAGAGGTGTCGGTCATGAGAGGCGTCGGTCATGAGAGGCGTCGGTCATGAGAGGTGTCGGTCATGAGAGGCGTTGGTCATGAGAGGCGTCGGTCATGAGAGACGTCGATCATGACAGGCGTCGGTGATGACAGGCGTCGGTCTCTGGAGGCGTCGGTTTTGGGAGGCGTCGGTCATGAGAGGCGTTGATCTTTGGAGAAGTCGGTCATGAGAGGCGTCGATCTCTGGAGGCGTCGGTCTTTGGAGGCGTCGGCAGTGGCGTGCATAGCATATAGGCAAATAAGCAGAGCTTACCTCCAAAAATCCTAACTATCTTCTTTTAATACAACAACACTCATCATACATAATCATAACATAAAACGGCAGTAAAACTTCTAACCAAACATTTCAATAATAAACAAATCATGACGTCACATATGTCAAATTCAAATTCATTCAATAATTCGTAATAATCGGTTACGAGGTAGGCTCGCGACAGTTGTGCCTAGTTTACACTCACACATTCAAACGAAATCTCCTTGTCCATATACGCACGCACACTTCAAAAACGGAAAATAATACCCCGCCATCTTGACTTTTTATTATACGACAAAAACAAAAAACCCTATTTTTGCTAAGAGTGGTGCTTTGACATTTGACATACGTAATATTTTACACTTACAGTAAGCTAGCCTACCTGCCAATAGACTTATAGAGTCCTCGCAGTCCTCAGTCCTTTTACTTTCTTTTCAATCTCATATTCGTTTTGGATCAAAAGTCTTTTGGGTTGTTCACCGCACTTGTCAATTCTTATTCCAGTAATTATTGTATTTTTAATGAAACTTGTGTTTTAAAATACTTATAACTTATATAATTAATTATCACAATATTATTTACAGTAAGATTCACGAAAGATGACCACTGCGCAGAACGCATATTTTAGGTCCCCTTTGAGGTGCGGGGTGAGGCGCGGGTGGAATGCGTCACGGCCGGAGCGACGCCATTGGTGCGCGCGCGTCTCGTCATAGGCCGCAGCAGGCCGCTCAGTCGCTATTCGTCAATCGCAACGTTGACTCGCTCACGCTGCTCTCGAGTACAGTCGAAAAGAAGTGTTTCCTTGTTTTAAATTGATTTTGTTTTTTTTTTCTAAATGTGATTTTCTTATATATTTATAATATTTTTAGTTCAATTTATTTTAATAAACATTTTAAATTACTTACATTTGATTTATTCGCATAACCAGCATTTACAACATAACACTTATTATTTAACTAAAATCAAAATATTACTTTAACATAAGTCTTTTTTTCATGTCTGTACGTGCGCAGACGGCCGCCATTTGTGGTCATCTTTCGTGAATCGTACTGAACTTATTTATTAATGTTTATTATATTTATTTTTAATACATATTTTTATTGTTTTACTTCTGTGTTGCAACTTGATCGTTTTTCGATATTTATTATCTGTGGCAGATTGTTTATTATGTTTTTGATAGTTCGCGCGCCTGTTTTCGTCTTGTCTTTCGTAAAAAGTTTCTATTAATTGTGATTTTATGAAGTGGCTGTAGTTTAATAAACAGGAGCACTAATAAACAGCTATGTGTATGAATGTTAAGATTGTGGCGAAATTGAAATATGTTTGATAGCATACGTGCGTAATTACAAATTTACAATACAAACAACCCATCAGATGGGGTTTGTTGACAAAACTTAAAAGGTAAGGCTCTCAGTAATTATTAACTCAAAATGTTTGAAAATTTTGCCTGACTAGCGGTGTGCTGCTGGACGAACTGTAATTTAATACATAACGTAGGTAAGAAAAATGTTGATCTCGAATGGTCATATTGACTATGGCTTAATATATTTACTATTATGTTCAGTTTCGTTTTCTTATTCAGAATAATACACAAATATGAGTCCTCAACCATAAGCTCTCCGCACCGCGACCCTTTGCTCGTCGCGAGTCCTGAATCGCGGATTCGGCTGCTGTTCGCAGTTAGCTTTACAAAGATTGTTTTATATAAACTTATACCTACAAGTCGAAATAGTGATTCAATCAGAAATTGTTTTGTAGATTAAGCTAGCGAATAGTTCGCGAGCTGCGCGCGTGCATTTTAAGTGGACTTAAAATCTTGATCGCGCCGCGCGAGCAGCGCGCGTTCTGCTCGCGAACAGTTCGGAGACGGCATTACTAAAATTTGCACTACCGACCTTTGTGTGAGTTGCGTCGAGGAGGCGCATTAACATATTGCAGTACCTAACTGCAAGCGCGAGCAGCGCATTCGGTGTGCGTTCGCTAGATCTGAATGTACCCTGTGGTCCACAAAAATAATCCTTGTTCCAATTTTTTGGGAGTTCATTTGCGTATTTACGGTAAAGTTGGCCATACGAGTACATACGTACGTAGTACGTACGAGTCTGTGCCTACCATGGCCGAAAAGCAATGCACGCCACTGGGCGTCGGTCTTTGGAGGCGTCGGTCATGAGAGGCGTTGATCTTTGGAGACGTCGGTCATGAGAGGCGTCGATCTCTGGAGGCGTCGGTCTTTGGAGGCGTCGGTCTTTGGAGGCGTTGGTCATGAGAGGCGTCGGTCATGAGAGGCGTCGGTCATGAGAGGCGTCGATCATGACAGGCGTCGGCCATGAGGGGCGTCAGTCTCTGGAGGCGTCGGTCTCTGGAGGCGTCGGTCTCTGGAGGCGTCGGCTTATGGAGGCGTCGGTCATGAGAGGCGTCGATCATGACAGGCGTCGGCCATGAGGGGCGTCAGTCTCTGGAGGCGTCGGTCTCTGGAGGCGTCGGCTTATGGAGGCGTCGGTCTTTGGAGGCGTCGGTCATGAGAGGCGTTCGTCTTTGGAGGCGTCGGTCATGAGAGGTGTTGATCTTTGGAGACGTCGGTCATGAGAGGCGTCGATCTCTGGAGGCGTCGGTCTTTGGAGGCGTCGGTCTTTGGAGGCGTTGGTCATGAGAGGCGTCGGTCATGAGAGGCGTCGGTCATGAGAGGCGTCGATCATGACAGGCGTCGGCCATGAGGGGCGTCAGTCTCTGGAGGCGTCGGTCTCTGGAGGCGTCGGCTTATGGAGGCGTCGGTCATGAGAGGCGTCGATCATGACAGGCGTCGGCCATGAGGGGCGTCAGTCTCTGGAGGCGTCGGTCTCTGGAGGCGTCGGCTTATGGAGGCGTCGGTCTTTGGAGGCGTCGGTCATGAGAGGCGTTCGTCTTTGGAGGCGTCGGTCATGAGAGGTGTTGGTCTTTGGAGACGTTGGTCATGTGAGGCGTCGGTCATGTGAGGCGTCGGTCATGACAGGCGTCGGCCATGAGGGGCGTCAGTCTCTGGAGGCGTCGGTCTCTGGAGGCGTCGGCTTATGGAGGCGTCGGTCATGAGAGGCGTCGATCATGACAGGCGTCGGCCATGAGGGGCGTCAGTCTCTGGAGGCGTCGGTCTCTGGAGGCGTCGGCTTATGGAGGCGTCGGTCTTTGGAGGCGTCGGTCATGAGAGGCGTTCGTCTTTGGAGGCGTCGGTCATAAGAGGTGTTGGTCTTTGGAGACGTTGGTCATGTGAGGCGTCGGTCATGAGAGGCGTCGGTCATGAGAGGCGTCGGTCTTTGGAGGCTTCGGTCATGAGAGACGTCGGTCTTTGGAGGCGTCGGTCATGAGAGGCGTTCGTCTTTGGAGGCGTCGGTCATGAGAGGTGTTGGTCTTTGGAGACGTTGGTCATGTGAGGCGTCGGTCATGTGAGGCGTCGGTCATGAGAGGCGTCGGTCATGAGAGGCGTCGGTCATGAGAGGCGTCGGTCATGAGAGGCGTCGGTCATGAGAGGCGTCGATCATGATAGGCGTCGGCCATGAGAGACGTCGGTCATGAGAGGCGTCGGTTTTTATAAGCGTCGGTCATGAGAGGCGATGGTCATGAGAGGCGTCGTTATTTGCTGGTACATTGCTATGTCATGTTTGACGTCATATTATTTGCTGGTAGTTCACTATGTTTACAGCGGGTGGGTGGGTGTCAGCAGGGAAAGATTTGTAAGTTATTTGTGGGCTTATTTCGTGTTGTTATTGGATTTACTTTAAAGCCTTTTTATGTAATGAACTATGAATAAATACAAATATGGTTTTAAATATGACATTTCTGGAAAATGTGCTTGAAGAACCTTGTTGGTGAATGTATTCGGTACATTTATGATATTAGTATGAATTTGACAAGAGATGTTATAACGCTTTTGCAAACAACTGTTTTTTTATCTCCATTATTTCTGTCCCACTGCTGTTGTTTCTCTCTAGTTCGGGCTATGATAAACAACCGTTTATCAAAAGAGTCAGATACTTAGCTCAGATTCTATGTACTGTTTGGCAATATTTTATGTTATCAGTTCAATTATGTAAATTTTTTAATAAACCTTTTTTGTAACCTTTCTAGCTATTCTATTAAAAACCGAAAGGAAGGAATAACTAATAATGAGAATGATTGAAACAGTAATTATTTCCTGCCGATCTTTAGCTTATTTTCTTTTGTTAAGTGCACCTTGAATAAACAATACGGAACAATCGTAGGGCTTCCACTTTCCGTTACCCAGTAATCAAGAACGATTTTTATATATTAAACTATATATTTATTCCTTTGTTGATTATTTATTTATTATTTAAATAGTTGCTGTGGTGACCTTGACTCGCGTGACTGACACCAAAGATTAAGGATTGGTGAAACAAGAGAAAAAGGGAGTTTTTGCCTTTCAGCTTGTTGGTGCATAATCAGAGCTCAATGAATATTGAGTTAACACCTATGATTTTTCTTTATTTCTGGATATTAGGATGTATTAGGATATATATGATCTATATTAGGATGTACCTATAATTTTTTTTTATTTCTGACTTGGTGTCTTTATAGTTTTCATCCGTTCTGGAAACGCGAAATCATTTGCAGGAAACTGACCTGATTAAACTCCTTTCATGCTTTTCTCCATCCACTATTAAGGATCAAAGGTGGGTTGCCATTTATCGGTTTTACCCAAGTCGGCCGGTGTAAAGACAATATGTACCGGTGGGGTTACAGCACAGATGAGCCTTGTGAGTGTGGTATCTCTCCCCAACCATGGCTCACTTGTTGAGTTGCCCATCGTGCCCTACCACCTGTACACGCGAGGACCTGTACAATGCTACTGATAATGCTATCCGCGTAGCTGAGTACTGGTCCGGGAAAATCTAATAGGAGTATTGCCATTTATCGACACGCTAAGAAGAAGAAGAAGGATCAATACTCGAGATAGATATTAATACGACTGGAATTAGCAATATACCACAAACCATACAATCCTAAAAATAAACAATTGCCCATCACATTATTGCAGCCATTTCCACTAATAAACACACTCAAAAACTTTCCTTCATCTATAAACATTCACCCAAAGCGAGACTAAGCAGAAAGGAAAACGTTTCCAACTAGACCAGAGATCGCCAACCCTCGGCGCAACATAAACAACACCGACTTATTAATGGATCGGGAAACGGAATAAGTAATTGTTATTCAAACTGAAATCCTATAAAAGCTTCTTACTTGTCTTATCGATACGTTGAAAAACAAATAAACAAAAATTTTGGTTAATTAGTTTGGATTTGTTTATGATACTGTAATTTGTTGACAATTTGATGCCTTGTTTGTATTGTATTATAATAATTTTATTATTTGTATAACGAACTGCTTTCTATAATGTCGAAGCAAAGGTTGAGCTGTACCACTCGCATTGAAAAACAGCCTGCGCAGTGGTGGGGTTCCGGCTTAAAGCCGGAACCCCACCGCTGCGCAGGCTGAGCACGGATGCGTGGCTCACCTCTGCTGCGTGGGTTGATTAGTTCGGCGGCGTCGGTCTCCGTTTCCACTGCGGCGCACGGACACGGATGTGTCGCCCACACAGCTCATAGCTATGCATGGGGTACAGTCACGAGCAAAAATATGTATACATAATAATTTGCGAAATTGTTAAACGAAATTAGTGAGATTTTTTGTCGAATCTCTTCTGCCATCTAGCAATCAATGCATACTGACAGATGACTCTTGAAAATAAAATGTTCAAATATTTTTTTTCATCAAAAAAAATATTTTACTTAAAGTCAATATATTATTTTTATAATATAGACAATAGCGCTTCCGAGTAACAATATAATTTAGCTATTGTGTAGTAACGTCTGTTTTACTTATTTGCATTATAAATAACTTAGTTCTTATATAAATTATACTTATCACAACTTAAATGTATGGATATATACTAGGAACATTAATTCTACCTCTTATTTATAGTAGCTTATTCTTATACTAATTTCTTAAAAATATTATGTGTGTACATATTTTTGCTCGTGACTGTACATAGTCGTGGGTCGCCGAGAAATGGCCGACCCACGCAGCTGGGATGCGTCGCACGGCCGTGGGCTGAGCTACGTTCCGCCTATTTGAGTTAGCTACGCGTGTGTTTATGACGTCATTTGCTGCGTAGCATGTCCGTGCGCTGCAGTGGAAACGCTCTCACACATTTTGTACTGCAGCGAAGCTTAACACACGTGCACAGCCTCTCCGTGCGCCGCTGTGGGTTTCCGGCTTCATTTAGAGTTAATAGATAGGTAGAGGTAGAGTTAATAGGTTAGTAGACTGCCCCGTTGGCCTAGTGGTACTAAGCGCGACTGCGAAGCAAGAGGTCTTGGGTTCGATTCCCAAGTCGACCAAGGTGTTATTGGGTTTTTCTACAAATTTCTCAGTAGTAGGTCAGAGTTTGGATTTGTACTCGGTTAGTGGCAATAGGCTCGCCCCCTATTACATGGGACCTAAACATATCGGGTCGAACTGTGGGTGTACATTGGTACACCTCTGCTTAACCCTTCGGGGATACAGGCGTGATGCTCTGTAATTTATTAGATTGGTTTAGTTACATAATTTTTCAAACGTAGACATTTTATTACTAGTTACTAAACCTATAATAAAATCTTTAGTTATTAACAATGTACACACATTTAAGTTGGTACTTTTTAAGACTAGCCCAAACCAAAAGTTTGAATATACATCACACACCCACAGCAAAAGTCGTGCTACACCGAAGCAAAGTATATATAGAGTGCAACAACTAACAATATAGCAGCTCCGATGCAGTGTAAACGGAAGTTAGCGAGCGCATACCAACTTCTTAATAAAACATGATACCCCAATCAAAAACTGGGGAACTTTAAATCGCTCATGTAAGTTCAGGTGGAAGCAAGCTTTAACTATTTTAGTGTTTCGTAGTGCTTTATAATAGTGTTGTAGCTTGTAGTGTAGTGCACAATATTTGTTTGAACTTCGTATGAAATTATCGAACCTTGAGGTATTATTTTTAAATGCTTATAGCTTTTTTACACTAAGTAGAGGGTATCAATTGACTAAATTATAAGGAATTGTAGTAATAGTGATTATCATTTTGAACGAGTTAAATCCATTATTCGTAGTCTGTCCGCCGGTTACCGGTAACCTACGTGGGGCCCAAAGAATTTCGAAGTTTCAAAGATACAACAACGACCAAAATTCATGAAAATTCTGTTATTTTTGTTCGAAAAACTTCATATTCGTGACTAATAACTAAAACAATTTGTTCATTTTTGGTTGTATTCCTTTAATTTAGTAATAAGTTAAATCAAGTAATGTCCTAATAAAAAAAAACTAAATTCGCATTCAAATAACATCGACACTCCCCCATCACTATTACCCATATGATATACAGGGCGGAGTCAAAACTACGAATATTATCTAGTGAATATTTACCGTGGGCTCGAAGTAACTTGCCGAACTGTTCGACATGAAATTTTACTAGATTAGTTCTCTCAAGTACTTTGGGATAAGTTTAAGTAAGAAGGTATAGGAACCTGTAGAGTCGATATATTGGTATCTGTCTATATGTAATGGTACTATCTATTTAGGTATAATGTGGATATTCTTTAAAATATGTAAAACAAAGTAGGGTTAGTTCCATAAAGTACTAAATACTATAGTAGGGGTATAAAATATCAAAAACGGGAACTGCGTAAGTAGTGTTTCGTAAGGAAACAAGGAAAGTGAGAGAAAACGTCTTCAAAATTAATGAGTTATAATTTAAACCCCTATTTCTTCCATAGTTTGTAAATTTTCTTTACATTTGAATTCGAGACGAAAAAATAATACAAAAATGTTATTGCAATGGTTTTTGATTGGCCATAATATTGCGCAACTTTAATTGAAAAACCAACCAAATAACAATTTGTTTTTAGACAAAAAATGCGTACTGCTACATAAACTAAGCTAATCCAAACCCCTTCATTTATCACAAACAGAACATATATAATATAACAGCTAATTCACTTATCAAACACTATATTAGGTACATTGTTCAAGCTTTGACGTCGCCTCTCACGTCTTAATTAAGCGATGTTGCGACACGCACCCACCGTATTATGTTGGTGCCATAGAGTAAGGAATGGTTGGAATAGAGTGCATGTATACCTAAAAGACGAAAGTGTTGACCGTAAGCAAATTTTTGGCTGTATGTAGTACTTTCTTTCACTGATTTAAGCTATTTTTCATGCAGCAACTGAAAATTTCAGTGTAAATATCTTTGTTTCTGATATTATTAGGTTACAGTTTTATTTTTTAAAGGGAATGAGCTCGAAACATGCATGCAAGCCCTTATTGGTCTTGACGTTTCGTCGAAACTACAGCTATTTCGACTAGGTTACACCGGCTGTGGACGGAAGCAGAGAAAAAGTTCATACTATCAGGGTAAAATAAGGTTTTGAGATAATTTTATTAAAACGGTCTATTTTGATACTATGTATTTTGAATACGAACATAGTTCGTACTCAACGTTCATACCCCAATATGCGCGTTCTATTGTTTCTTATCTATCCTCTATTTCCACACACATATATATATATGTTATGTAGGTAGTATATGTTAGTATGTATAATTAGCAGGAAACTGTTGGTTGCTTAAGGATGTGTGGTAATCGATAAGATGGTTTGCTAGTATCTTAGATAGAAATAAATAAGGTTAGGTATTTCTCAAGACCTGAGTACGTTTAGTGCAATTTAATTGCTTTAAAATATGCCTGACAAATTGGATATGAGATGTTTTTTAAGTATAAAGAAAAAAATCGCAAAAAAATACGTTATTTCCACATATTTGCTGCAACTAGGATTTTATTTATGCAAGTACATAGAAAAAAAAATATCAAAAAGGAACAAACCAGAAGAAAAAACATAATTCCTAATTTCACTGTACAAGGAAAAATCTTACATAATTACGAAACCAATTTCCTAATTACCTCATTGAAGTCTTTATACCTTCCTCATTAAGACATTAACTTTATAATATTACATTATAGGGCCTAAAAGACGTTTAGTTGAGGAATATTATTCAGCTGACATACAAACTAATTGTGATGAACAAAATGATGACATTCATACAAATAAATGATAATGATGATAGGTTACGGTATTATATAGAGTGGTCGTAGATTCTGAAATCTGGAAGAGACTAGATAGTTTATTTTTTAGTTGAAAAAGTATAGGCTAGATTTTGGCAGGTAATTTTAAAGCTGAGAATTTAATTAGTTAGGCTATTTTGTTAATTTTCCTATCGTTATTATTTAAGTTATTTTAGAAGCTCTGTATGTATTTCAAGAATAAGAAATATAATTATCTGTTCTATTTTTTTTTATTAGGTATCTTTGATAGTGACAATAAATAATTCTGAAAAAAGGTACTTAATTAAATGAAAAGTTAAGAATGAAAAATGCCAGAAAAAATCCCAATCTAAAATCAAATATAGAAAAGATACATAAAAATCAAACCACTTTCTTTCTGGTAGTCGGTTAAAAAGGAAATTCCAATAATTTAATTATAACTGACTGCCTCGTTGGCCTAGTGGTGCTAAGCGCGACTGCTACGCTGGAGGTCTTGGGTTCGATTCCCGAGTCAACCAAGGTGTTATTGGGTTTTTCTATGAAATTCTCAGTAGCAGGTCGGAGTTTGGATTTGTGCCCGGTAAGTGGCAATAGGCTCGCCCCCTATTACATGGGACCTAAACATATCGGCGAACTGTGGGTGTACATTGGTACACCTCTGCCTACCCCTTCGGGGATATAGGCGTGATGAATGTATGTATTAATTATAATATGCACTGCGTTGTATTTAATTTCCAACCAAGAAGCCACCAGCACATGCTTAAGACGCAAACGAGTTTCCACAATCTCGCAATCCTTAAAATATATCGTACAAACGAAACCAATTGAAGCCACATCCATAGAAGCATTCTCACAATTTATCGTCTCCGTAATGTGCTGAATAAAGAAATCTAGAGAAATAATAATTTCGGCAGCCATTGGGAACAGGAATTCTCCTCACGTAATTTGGACAATGAAGATTTTTTTGCAACAATAGAAATTTTGGAATGTTTTCCCATCTGCCTTAGAATAAGGCATTTTTGAGATGCTGTTGAAAGTCTTCCTGTAAGATATCTACTCTAGCAAAACAGAGTTTGCCGGGTTCGCTACTTATACATGAAATTTCTAAATATTTTACCATTTATGACGAATGAAGGCCTTTTTTAAACTCAGAAAATACTAAACTTTTTGAGACGCTCTTAAAATCTATCTGTTTTTTTTTACACTTTAAAGTGAAAGAGACAGCAAGAGAATTAACAGTTATTTCCATTTGAAGTGTGTTTTAGCCCTTAGTTGACTTAATTAGATAAAGCAGATTATTGATCGATGTTGATTTGGGATTGAGTGGTGTTTAGTTAATCAAGGTAATTTGATTAAGTGGGATTGATTACGTCTTAATTTATAACACAGTATAATACAACATACATGAGAAAGACAATAACTAGATTTTTTCCAGTTTAGAAGCAGAATGTTGTATAGCTTTCAACAGAATAATTTTTTACTAAACCGTCACCAACCCATCATTAAAAAATATATCGGTACTGACAAGCAACATATCTTTTCTTAAACGAAGAAAATAACCTCAAAATTAATCTAGTCAATTCCAGGTCTATTCTGAAAACAGAGGCGACGTCAAAACACAGTTGTTAACATCACTAGCCGGCCCCTCGACACGCGTCGTGATGTCGCTACGGACAAATTGTAACAGCTGTGTCGTACCGAAATACGCTGCTAGGGAGGTGGGGAGCCCGATGGTTTGTTATATCGATAGTATTTTAACTTATTAAAATTAATGTGTAGGGTATCTGTGGTTTCAATTTGTTAAACATCTGTAACAAGTATCTGAATTATTAAACATCACCTTTGCCTAGCAGTGTGATACAGGTACAGGTATAGGGTTGAATTATATAACAATAAAGCAATACAAAGTTATATGATAGGTTTCAAACGTATATCGAGCAAATAAAAAAATGATAGAATAAAAACAGCAAAAGCCACACATTTGGCTTAAAAGTTAAATAAGTAGTGTCTAGTAATGGCGATACTTATTACGCTACTTAAATCTGCTTCAAGTTGATGTACCAGCTCAAGAAAAACTGAATTTTATTTTACACTATCGATAATCACGTCCCATCACTATAATCACGAATGACATAGAGACATTAAACTGGGGATTATAACCTCGCCATAATCATAACTCAATTAAATCTTTTATATTTATGACCAACATTTTAATCATAGCAAGCCTTTAAATAACTAGAATTGCAATAAAATTATGAAATAGTTTAGTATTTCTCCATTTTGTTTTATAGTTAGTCACTGAATAATATAAGCTTATTATTAAGTAGTTGGGGAATTTATTTATGGATGATCTTAATGTATGTGAGTTTAATGTTTTTGGAAGCCCTCGTGACATGAATTAAATTATCTTTAACTCCTATTAGAAAATGGTTATGGTTTAAAAAAAATATTGAAAAGAAAATTGACAAATAGGTTTTTGGAATATAATAAGTACTAGATTTATTTAGGTTGAAAAAAAATAATTTAAGCTTTTCTTTTTTAGCTTGAGTGAAGTATAGTTTTAAATTTTAGTATCGCTTTCTTAGCCTATAAATTTCTATGAACTCTTACTTAGTCTTTAATTTCCTGAATGATCTAAACTTATAAGCCCACCTTACTGCAGGACAAAGGCGTCTCTGTCACTCTCTGTCTCTGTCCCTCTTCCACGCACTTCTGTCTGAGGTAGGACAGGCTAGTCCTTTTGGTAAGAGTCAAGATGGTCCACCTTCTTCTTCTTCGTCGAATGTCCACCTTTTCGGAAGAGCGTATTCTTTATTATATAACGGAATAAAAATCCTTGACAATTAACACGAAATAAATCTGGTATTAATACAACACCCACATTAATTTCCATAATTTCCGTGTTACCCATAATTAATTTAATTACAAAACGAACCAGACATTGGTAGGGCATCGTTTGCCAATGGATATGTATCGGCGACGCGTATAATTATCAGTTTGATGTAATTACCGGTGACGCGACGAATTAACCGCAAAGCCGGACTTCACCAGCGGAGATGAGCGGAGATGACCGGAGCTGAGTTTTTAAATAACTAATTGATATTCATTGTTGCTTTCTGAGAGATACGCGTATGAATCGCTCTGCTTGTCTCGGTTTTGGTGGAGTTCGGCCTTAGCGCGTAAACCATGTACAAATATAAAATTGTAAGGCTAAGCTTTTTATCGTATACAAATGTGGCAATAGAAGAATATAATGGTATTGATATTTTAATGGTAATTCCTGGTGATTACGGACCAGCTTTACGAAACAGTTATTATTTTTATTCGTACATTGAAACTCCTTCTTTTTGAAATTGGTTGATGTATAATCAGAATAGAGAGTGATTTTGATAAAATTGTTTAGAATAGCTTCTGACACCAACAATGTTTTACTTTGCTACTTAATTTTAAATTGCATCTTAAAACTTAAATATGACGTAGGTACTTTAAATATTAAATAGTTGATGAAACTGTTATACTAGGTTAGTTCTCACTAGACTTAAGGTCAAAGTTTGACCAACGTTAAAGTTTAAAATATTCCTTAAAAACTACAGCTAATTGAAAACCGCTTTTAATCAACGTCAGTTTAAAATTAAGTCGTTAGAAAATAAATTCGCGTTAACGACTCTATCTTCTGATGACTATCCACCCCGAGTAATTATAACAGACATCCAACCAAATAACTATCATGAACACGATGTAATAATTAAACAATTTACAGTAAATTGAGGTTGCATGTTGGTCATTTATTTTTTCTTCCAGCCCTCTGATTGGCTGATACAAACTCTGTCATGCTAGCATATAATTTTAGCACAATTAACATCAATTATTTTGATTAAAACGCGGTTCATGCGGTGGAAAAGTACGCCATTTTGGTTTTATACAAAATCATAATTAAATTAACTGTTCAATGGCGGTTTAATTGTATTGTTAATTGGTATTGCTTTTTTGTTTGGTTTAATTGTCTATTTTGGTAATTGTTTTGTTAACAGTTTTGGTTTTCAATTATGCTAGTATCGTTAACTAAGGGACCGGTGGAACGAACTTGAATTTTTCGGATTCATCTCAAATAGGATAAGTATAAAAACTCTGAGAAAATGTGAGTCTTCCGTTAGACATAACTTTTTCTCCAATTTTCACCCGCGTACTCCCGTCACTGAACTTAAGCGGGTGAAACAAGGTGCACAGCTAATATTGACTATTACAAATGTCAACAATTCAAATTTTTCAATAAATAGTGGGTATTCCAAAAGATATTTTTTTTTCAATGTCTTATAAAATAAAAATGACTCCTCGATACAAACAAGAACATAATTCACTGAATGGAATACGAACTATTTCGAACCGTAGATTAATATGACGAAATTCCTGAACGATTGCTTCTCCGTTGAAAACTACTTCAAAAAGATAAATAAACAAAGTT
The DNA here is from genome assembly GCA_905146925.1 of Autographa gamma. NCBI lineage: Eukaryota > Metazoa > Arthropoda > Insecta > Lepidoptera > Noctuidae > Autographa > Autographa gamma. The sequence continues at coordinate 2,563,512 of LR989868.1, read as the reverse complement.
AAACAAATGTTGAAACAAAACAAACATCTCTGGCATTATTTTGAGAACAAAACCGAGGCACCTGGCTACTCAGCGTGTCATGGAAATTGGCTAAAAATAAAAATGTATCAAAGGGGATTTTAGAGACAATATACAGGTCTTAACAGAAGTTAAAATTCGAGTATACAACATATATACGTGAAATTATGTTACTGTAATAACAACCAACTTCTACCCCTATTAATCTACAATTTCTTTTTAATAGCCTATATGGGATCCCACTGCCAGCAGTGGGATCCCATATATGGAGGTGGGAGGTGGGAGTGGGAGGCCTTTGCCCAGGCAAAGGCCTCCCACTCCGTCCTCCAAACCTCTATCTATCCATTGCGATTTCTGGCCATGTGCGACCCGCATAACTGACTAGATCATCACACAATCTACAATTATTATAAAAATATCTTTTTTTGGGATTATTAAGAGAACAGGATATGAAACAAAATAAGTATAAGTTCAGACATCCTCCAGACATAATTTTATTATCATAAAAAGATATTTTATTTTTAATTCAAAGTAAAAAGTTTAGGTCCTTTTATTTACTGTGATGGCAATTAGATTAATAACGCTGACATCCACTTTTATTTCCTAGACCAGGGTGTTTATCATCACATGATAGTCTGATTTAAAAAAGTATAAAATAGGTCCTGATATATGCAAAATGCATGTTTTAAAAGAGTGAAACTTCTGAATGAAATATACAGTCTCAGTAATACCACAATGTTTGCTAAGTCGTGTCGATGTCGGCACAAAGACAAGATGACAAAGACCGTTAACGATTCACTACTAAAATTAAATGGTGAGCTTCAATCAGGCGCTGACCTGCTACTGGATGAAGGAATTTAGCTTCTATGTTGGACAGAATAGAAGATAAAATTGAGAAACTCTCTCAAGGAAAAGGAGTAGGTACAAGGTTTACTCGTGGACAAGATACCTGGAAAGATTTCGAAAAGAAGAAAGTGAAAATTCTAATAATGAACTGGATTAATAGGCTTAATTTAACTTTTAGTCTGTCTCAATCTGGCATTACTTTTAAATGCGTGATTGAAATCACAATTGTGTTATTTAAAAAACCCTGGACGAAGAAGAAGAGTTTGACTGCAGTGGTTATCGAAAATATGGATGACGATGAACTAAATAAGATAGTTTATATTTTTTCTTTCATGACCTTTGCATACGAATTATACCTTTGAGTCCAGTATCTACTTTAAAAATTCCCAACAGATTACGTTTCCCATCTAAATAGCTGAACTATTTATAATCTAAACTAAAGGACTCATACTGAATTTTGAGACGAACTTGTCTCATTTAAATGGCATTCCTCGCGGCCTGGAACAAGAAATATTACGGCGCGTCTTATTTGATGAATTCAAGCATACGGATAGCCATTTTATGGAGACCTATCCCCGTACTTATGTTTGCCGCCAAGTGTAGTTAAATGTGTGTGATATGTAACTTGGTATGTTGCTAAGGAGTTCGTAAAATGTAGGATATTTTTTTTTTAAATTGTACATAATTTTAACTTGGAGTTTCTTTTGAATTGTGTTGCTTTTTATAAGTGCTTTGCATTGTCAGTGACCAGTCTTACTGTGGGACATTAATACTCAGTAAAATGGTCTGTGGAGATCAGATAGGCTGTTGCTCCATATAAAATACAGGTTTTAGGTAAATCTAACAAGCCGACTTCATGGCTAGGGAAAGCATTGGACAGAAGAAGGAAATGACATGGATTTTTCTATTTTCTGGCGTGTTAATCTTCAACTGCTCAGGATAAAGTCTCTTGGTTTATTATATTCAAATAGTTTTTATGTCTTTACAATAATTCCTAAAAGGTTCTTCGAAACATGAATAGTATTTAAATTAGATATGTTGGTATACAGGAGTAAAGAGTTACAAACAAATAGACAGACACATCCACTTAAAACTTACAAAACCTGGCTACCGTATTAAGAGATCTTTCTCAACTGGACGCAAAATCGCGAAGTTAAGAGGGTAGAATAATTCAACCGAGATTCAAGCTTATTTCATTAACAACAAGATTAAAAATTCAATGTCAACGAAATGGTTAACACGTGTAGCAATAAATTTAACTGCAAGATGAGTTGTTATATTATTTTAGAAAAGCAAATAAAGGCTTGGGTACACAAATGATATTCAAGTTTGCAAAACAAATAATTTGTAGGAATTAGGAATATTTTGAACTGATTTGGATGGAAATCTGGGATATATATTCAATGTAAAGTTTGAGGTATTTCAGTTTGTATTTACTAGTCTTTTTAACTTCTTACTTTCTGAGCTATTAATAATGGTTGATATTCTGAATGAAAGCCGATCTTGTTTCAACAAAAACTCTGTACCGATTTAACTTATTTAACACATTTCCTGTCATCCATCTCATTATTTTATCAATCTACAAGTTTTATCTACATATTTTCCAAAAATAAATTCGTCACATTTTAAACTGTAGGACTAATTAAAAATTTGAACCTATATACCTCACAGTAAGCGTGCTAATCCCAGAATTGAATATCCGTAAGTTGAGTCTAACAGTTATGCTACTGATCACCTTGTCATCAAATCAATAACTTAATTTCTTTAACCAAACAATTAATACCTTCATTAAGTAGCAGCGACAATTTCGCCGGCGACAGCGCATGCGTCACATCTCAGTTTGTTTGTCTGTTTGTCTGTGCTGTTAAAATATACGCGTCCGTGCACTCCTCTTGGCTCATAAATCAACAACCTCGCTTATTAATTCAGTGATGTCGGTTAGCTGGATGTGGCTTGTGTGCTAATTAGGTAGAATTTACTGTAAATATGTGGATTTGATTAGGTAGGAAAGAAAGAGTTAGATAGAAACTAGAGAGTTTCTATTTTAGGTTTTATTTTAGTTTATTTTTATTATTATAGTTTATATTATTATTTTTTATGCACTTTTAGGCATGTTTGCAGGACCTATTTGTTTTAACTGCCTCTGACTCTAACAGATGGCTGCCTCATTGGCCTAGTGGTGCTAAGCGCGACTGCTACGCTAGAGGTCTTGGGTTCGATTCTCAAGTCGACCAAGGTGTTATTGGGGCTTTCTATGAAATTCTCAGTAGCAGGTCGGTGTTTGGATTTGTGCCCGGTTAGTGGCAATAGGCTCGGCCCCTATTATATGGGACCTAAACATATCGGCGAACTGTGGGTGTACATTGGCACACCTCTGCCTACCCCTTCGGGAATACAGGCTTGATGATATGTATGTTTTTTTGTCAGACTTGGCCGGAAGTATGTAAGTTAGATCAGTTTGTTCATTGATTCAGTTATTTTGTGTAGTATAAGGTTTTCTTCTTTGACAGTTAAATACAAAGTCATATCCAGTAGATTATGTATCCTACACATACGTGTAGTGGTGGTAATATTATAAGATTGTATCTAAGGCGCGATTGTTAAGTTTGCACCTCAAGAGATGCGAGATTTGGCGGGTACACTCAGCTGACACGATTTGAATAAATTAGAATTTTTCACCCTCACCTTATAATATACAGAGGATGTACTCGTATGTACGATGTATTATATGTCTGCCCGCTATATGAGAGGCGTCTGGTAAAAAAGTTAGGTTAAAAAATTAATTATAGATATCCAATTCAATTATATTATTAGTTTTAATTCCTGACTAGAAGACATTAAGCATTTGTTTCTCATAACCAGGCAAAAATCATGCCTCATCAATATTTTTTTTAATCAAAAAACATAAAAAAAAGAAAACCGGTATTTTATTTCTAAAAAGGAACTGATTCCCCATCCTTCGATTATCACGAAAATACGAGAGAACTAAAAGTACACATATCTTGAAAACGTTAGTCAGAGAACTATACTTTGTAGTTAGACCTACCATTAATGAGAAAACAGACCAAAACAGTTCAAAACTAGTACAAAGCGCATTAATCCGTTTCTTGCGGCCGACTGTACTGTACCACTCTATTTGTACCCGCCAAAGACGAGACTATTATTAAAAACTTGTCTCTCGTGCAAAATGTTATGAGTTCAGACCGAAATAGGTTCCCTTTACTCTTGTTTATTAACTTTTATATTACATTTTCTATAAGTATCTAGTGTCGAGAGCTTATGTATTTTAATTTTAATTAGGAATCAAGTTAAAATGGCAAGGTTACTTTTTATCAGAAATCCTGATAAAAGTTCTGGCTTAAGCCTTAATCCCAGAATTCTAAGTTATTTCTAAAATTCGTCCCACCATTGATTCATAAGACGTTGTTTTATAGCAAAAAGTTTAAGACTATTTACTATTCATATTATCACACTTTAATTTTCAATAAAGTTCAAATCTTATTTTACTTAGTTACAAACATCTCAACCAGCTGATTGACTCTTACTCAGTAAAAAATATTCTAACAATTTAATAACGTAATATTCAATAAATACCCTATTTCTTCTCAGAAACTAAAAAAAAATGACGTCACATCTAGATAAAATAAATGATATAAAAATCATATTCAAAGCCTCTTTATATCAAAGGCAAAAACGACAGCAATATACTTAAAAATATCACCCACTATCAAAAAGATCGGGCAATTTAGTTTGGCTATATAATAGTAACTCTTGAAACGGTATTATTTGGCGACAAAGGCTTTCCTTTGTGTACGGTAATAAAGATAAAATTTAAGGGTACTCGTTAGAAATTACTTGATAAAGGATAGTTTTGACTCAATTGATAAACAAACAATAGGTTTATTTGGAACATTTAAGAGCTTGATTAGGCGTTATATTTGATGGAAATTTGGTTAAATCGGATATGAGAAGACTATCTTCTTTAGTATACCTAAGTCCAAATTAGGTTCCTGAGTAAGTAAGTTTCGTAGATAAATGAAACATTATAATTATCAGCACCATTTAAAATAAAGAACAGAATTAATTAATGTTTTATTGAAAGTCTTCTAAGAAATAGACAATAATTCTATTAATTTATACTCATAACGCAGCTCTACTTACCCCTTATGTGGCAATTGTGTGGTCAGATAATTCCACCGGAAAACTTAAAGGAAAAATAAGGAAATAAAATACATAGATTTTTCTTAAAAATGTATTTATTTTTCATTTTATTGTGCTCTTCAATATTCATTAAACGGACATTCGGTCCACGAATTTTAATTACATAAGTGTTCCAACTCGATACTATACAAAATGAAAACAATTAAATTGAATAAAAAATAAATAGTTATTACTTAAATTAAATACAAAACAGAAATAAAACAAAAACAACAATTTTGATGGCCGAATAATATTTCCCATTTCGAGAACAAACGAAATACTCGGGTTTACGAGAAACGTTTAAGTAGAAATATAAAACAGAATGAAAGTAAAGTAAATTGATGCTACACAAAAAGCAGGGAAATTTGAGTACTTTTAAGAGCAGTAAAAACAAATCGACGGATTGCAATCCGATACTTTAACTTTAGCACCCAATGACGAAACTCAGACAACACAATCATTTATTTAAGGAATCTGTGTGATATATTTGAATGAAAAGTGGTACCTTTATTATGATATGATTATAAAATTCAACTTACTATTCTTAAATAATTCATTTAACTATAATTTTTGTACATTATCTACAAATTCAGAAATTCATTTACATCATCCTTTCATAGTTTTTACAATCAATCAATCGTTAACTTGATAGGGTTCACAATTATTGTGATAATTTAAGGACTAGTTCGAAACTTACTAGGACGAAACCGCTATCGCTACCTAAAAATATGGTCACATGAATTTTGTACAAAACCATCTCTATAACAGCTAATAAAAATAACGATTTCATCAAAATATCGTATCGCTAAATCTAGAGGGACAGACCTTCTACCAAGCAATAAATTTTGTACAATTGTGTAGAAAAGTAGTCCCAAAGACGTTTTAGGTTCATAAATATTCGACAGTAACTAATATTCAACGATTAAGTTCACCGTCTCGGAAGGCATGAGAGAATTGAGGCCGCTGAATAAGTTAGGCCGTGAAGACAAAGTAAAACTACTAAATGCAAAATTGATTACATTAACTGTGATTCTTCACCGTTCACTGCGTCACTGGAACAGTATGGCACGACTGTCACATCACTAGCCACACAACATGTCTGTTCATGACATCGGTATTTCCGCAGACAGTCGATGTCTGGACGAAGCCCGCGTACCGCACGTCCCGCACGTATTATTACTATAACCAGAGTCAGACCCGAACGAGGAGTCCCCGCTCGGAGGCTTGGGAGACGCTCGCGGACCTCTCCAGCAAGCAATGCCAGGTAGCTCACCACCAGGCCACGCTCCTCCGGCACTCATCGGCAAGGGGCCCTGAGGCCTCGCGCCAACAGTCCCGACTTGAGGATACAATCTTAACAACGCATCCAGTAGAACTCCTTCATGGAACTCCGTAGGATCAGGAGGTCCGGGTGGATGGATATGCCGCTGCATTCTATGTTGCGCCCTACGTCTCTCCAGAGACTTAGGCCTTCTGTCCATTCTCTGCTGTCTTGGTCGATGGGGAAGAGATTGCGGCGCAGGTGGTCGGGAGCATGTTCGGCAAGGCGCTGCTTCCCCAACAAGGCTGAGTTCGTCTTCTGCGAAGTGGTCGTCGCTGTGGAGGGAGTCGTCTGATCTGTGGGGCAGCTCCTCGTACAGAGGAGCGCCACAGGCATCGCCGCCACAGCTGTTTCCTCCTCTCCAGGTACCGCCAGACCCGCAGACGAACACCCGGCTTGGACAGTTTGGTCGTTTTGTTTCCACCATCTGCGAAAAAAAAACTTGGTCAATATTTCACTCAAATACCAAAATCTCAATTGTGAGAATTCCTTAAAAGATGTGGAATAGGTCTTCACAAAAGTTAAATTTCATATTAACGTGATCGACAAAGTTATTGATGAACTAATATCAAAAGTAATCAGGATACCTTTGATGGCTAATCACACAAATATTACCTAAAGGTAGATCATAAACGAAAGTCTTAAACAACTAGATACAGTCAAAAGTCAATTATAAAACGCCAACATAATTAAATCTAGACCAACAAACTTGTAGCCAAACGGCCAACTTTTGACAGCTTAACTAGATCTCAAAAAGTTTTGGTTAATTCTAGAAATTTTATCGGCGACATGCAATAAATTGTCGTATGTTTAGATGAAGTTTGGTGTTTGATGGAGGTTACGGGCGAACGCGTCCCAACAGTCATGTTATTCCAGCAAATTGATGCGGACAGTTTCCAAGCGTTGAATGGGGAGCAAAACTTTTCGCCTAATGGCTTTAAGTCTAGGATGTTTTCGGGATTGTCAAGGTTAGTTGGCAGTGTCAGGACGGTTGGTTTACCTCAATGGATGTCGTAAATGGTTTGAAGTAGTCCGTTTCTTAATTATGTGTTTTGTGAATGAATAACTGCAGTATTAAGAGCTGATAAATAAAGTGTGATTTCAAATGTACAGAAAACTAAACAGTAATTAAAAAAAAAACAGTTTTTTTATTTGATACACTGTACTTTTTCTATTAAAAAAGGCTTTCAAGCAAATCAAGTACATGCGTGACTAAGAAAAATATTCTTCGCTTAACATTGTCCACCCTGAAAAGGGTATACTTAACCAAATAATGAGTCCAATGAATATGGACGGGACGAACGAAGCAACTAACACTGAGTGACACGACAAGGCATTTCATTATTTCTCTGCGTTCTTTCACAAAGATATGTCAGGTCATCTACTAGATTAACTTGGAAGGCCCTTAGACCCTTGTCTCGCATGTCTGGAGAGTATAGTTAACGGTCTAGAGATTCTGCGACGGCTGTGCCAATATCGGGATCTAGAAGTGCTTCCGAAATCGTGAACTGTTTTCGTAATGAGTCAATTTTGGGCGTCTTGATTTAAGGACCAAGTTTGTTCCAGTATTGGAAAGTGACGAAAGCGTTTTATGAAATTTTGGGGCCTGAAAGGTTTTGGTGATATTGAAGAAACTTGCTTGTAGCAAACTCTTGATAAAATTGAAAAAAATATATCATATTTCACTTGTTTTGTTCAAAGGTCTCTACATACATTTTCATATGATTGTATTTTCTGTATTTTAACGAATACAATAAAGAATACAGAATTGTTTAGTAGATTGATTGATATGACTGGATAACTTATTTAGTCCGTGACATTACATATTCTCGTCACAAATATAGAAAAAAATACCTAAGGCAAGGGCAAAGCGAAAGAGATGGAAAATAAGTGATTGCTTGTCAATCACTTGAACAGAATCTATATTATAAATAAAATATGTCTTAGTAAGGACGGGACGGATAGAATTTATTAGTTTGAGTTGTCTGAACTCTCTGGGGTAACTTTTTTGACGTCTATTCATTCTAAATAATTTATAACTTTAGTTTATTTGATCTAAAAGGTTTCAGAAACTATTTGGAACGTCATGCAACTTTTGTTTAGATGAGAATTTCTTCCTAGATAGAGGTAAGTGGCATTATTATGGCTACCCACAGGCATAACCTTTAGCCAGCTAAATGATTGTACTTAATATTCCTTACTGTTATCAAGTCTGAAAATATTTTTACAGAAAGAACTTTATTCCGATGAACTACATAAAACTAAATCATGATTACTAGATCACAATATCATATTAGACACTTGATAATGATTTGTAGAAAAAAAAAATACAACTGAACAAAGTGGTTTTTTGTGGGTACGCTAAATCATGTGACATTTCAGATCATTATACGCGTTTAAAAAATAAAAAGAACAAAATGGATGAAGCTACCGGTAGCTGCCTGCTACCCTTAAATTTGTTTTTCTGATGAATATCTCGTTACCTCTAACTGTGGTTCCAGTTCGGGTCTGTGCGGTAGCGGTGGCCTTCGTGGCAGGTCCTGCAGGTCCTCGTACAGGGGCGCGGGGGGAGGCGCCCTCCGCTGCGAACCGCCCTGGTTGGGAGCTGATGACTTCGATGGCAGGAGATTCGTGACTTTCCGTTTGTGTCTGAAAAGTAAGGGTTAGGGTTAGTTTTTTTTGGTACAGCTTTATTTTTCTGGTATATTTTTTGTGGTTATATAAATTCAAAGATATTTTCTATAATTAGGTTTGCGACAATTTTATATGAGTAAAGGCAACATACTTAAGAGCACGTAATAAAAATTGGGAAAAACTTTTGTTGAAGTTAAAAATATAGGTAGTAGGAAAAATAGGCGACTGAATGGGCCTGGAAAAAATGGATCCGATAAAATTCTTTGAAGGCACTACTTTAAAGCTGTCTCAATAAAAAATGACATTTATTTCTTTGGTCAGAATAACAGTTTATATTTTGGTGCCCTTTCTACCAATCATAATTAGTTAATGTTAAAATATCTAGATGCTTCGTAAAATATCTAAAGGTGATCTATGTGAAATGAATTCACTACTATCACAATCAACAATCTAGATAAAAAAAAAATACTTAACAAAGAACTTTGACCAGCAACAAGGATAAATAAAACCTCGCATCAACGGTATCAGATATTAACCATCCCGGATGCCGAACCGAATTTAATAAAATAAGCAGTTATTTAACATAAGCAAGATTATCAACAATGATACGGCTACCAGTGACCCGTAGTTTTATTGTGTTTGCTATCAAAAGATCGCTATTAATATACGTCTAGTACATTGTGTAGGCACGCTCTTTTGGAGAAATTCGTTTTTAATATCGGTGGGATCTTTGGGTGGTTGATGGTGTTTTTGTTGGTATAAGTTAATATTGTGATGTATATTTTTTATTATCTGATGACTGTAATCAGTCAAAGCGCCGAAATCTGGGCGAATTAAAATATTGTCTATAAATTTATTCATTTCTTACTGCGATCGCCAACCCACCTGCCAAGCGTGGCGATTATGGCAATTCCTCCCAAATGTTTGGGAGAGGCCCTTGCCCAGCAGTGGGATCCCTACGGGCTACTAAAAATTATTTATTGATCTTCAAAATGTGGACTAATGATGGTGGCTTTAGACAAACTAATTTGGCTTGAAAATAAAACACATAACAAATTATCATGTAACAAAAGAAAACAGGTCTAATTTAAAAATAAACATAATTCTGTGTACTTAATTAACTTCCCTATTTATTTATACTTGTAATAAACTATAATTTGAAATATCCGTAATAATACATCATTTTAGCAGCATTAGTTCCACACCAGTTACCTATAACTTTCAATAACAAAGAAAAGGAACTTATTATAAACACATTAGATACGCTAACTTCACAACCCGACGCAGATGTTCCAATATTTAAAGAAAAAAAGAAAAAACTTGACAAAATGTATTGAGAAAAAGGTTCAGTACATTATTCAAATAGAATATATAGTTTCGAAGAAACATAGATGGAATTCATTTATTTTGTTGGAATCGATGAAGAGTTGAAAGAAAAGACAAAGAAAGATCAATGATTGATGAATGAAGTGAATAATGATATAAATAGGAGAGAGGAATGGATGAAAAAAAAACATTGAAGAAACTTCTTATAAAGGCAATAAGACAGAATAATACTGTTAAAGAAAATAGCATGAATAGATACTACCAAGACATATCTATAATAGAAATTGAATCACTGAATGTGTTGCTAAGCGCAAATCTCAAGATCAGCTGATTTCGCTAATTCTTTTTATAATGTACCTTGAAGTACGATGATGGTACTTTAGGAGAGAAGAATTAAAAATAAATTAAGAATCGACTGTTAGGCGGTATGAAGTTGGTTTTGTCAGCTAGTCACACTTTTAGAGAGCAAATAGTGTCTAGTAGTCATAATAAAATTAGATATCTAAAATATATTTTTTGTGCAGGTTCGATAAACAGTTAATCTATCAAACACAATAAAATTGAATAACAATATCAAATAAAAAAAATGAACCGTAAACATAATTTAGAATTAGCTCGATACGATATTTGTTGAAAACGAACAGCCATTTAAAATTCAATAGCAATTCACAATTTGCCTGTGTTTGGCAAACAATCCGTTAAATAAACTAGTTCAAAAAGCAATTCAATTTATAAATAACGAATTTGAAATAGAAATGAAAACAAACTAGGTATAGAGCATATAGCTATTGTTTGTAAAATATTGTAATCTGAATGCAATGGGAGATACAGCGAGTCCAAAATCCCCTAACAAATGTCATTCTTCATCAATAAGAGACAATTTTAGGAAACAGGAATAAAAATAAAATTGATTGCACATAAACGAAAAACGACGTAGTTAAAGTCGAGGGTCGAGTCTGGATGAGGCTGGCACAGGACTGTAGAAAATGGCACGAAAAAAGCGGAGGCCTATGTCCAGCAGTGGGAGGACAAGGGCTGTAGATGATGACGATGATGATAAAACGAAAAGGAACCGACTTCATTAAATTAAACAAAACTACTGAATCGATTTTGATAAAAGTTATATGGGACCATAGGAACATGGGACATAAGGAAAAAAATCTATAAAGATAATTTGTCTATAATCTGAATTTGGAGGAAACAAGTTTTTGATAAATAAATCTGAACACAATTAAGTGTCCATGTTGATTCAGTCGCCAATCTTTCAGCCACTGATATAATAAAATTACTGAATGTCAAAGTATTTTTACGAAATGAATATGAATATTTCCACAGAGTAATAAAACATTTCTCATTACCTTGAAAGGTCAATAAGGAAATCTCGAGATATTATTCGCCTACCTTTACAAGAGGAGAATTAATAATAACATTAATATTCTGAATAATCATATAAACACCTGCCAATAAAATTAAGATACTCCCGACATCTTTTACTTTTACGACTTCAGGTAGCTATGGTTATTTTTAGGGTTCCGTACCTAAGAGGTAAAACACGACCCTATGTCTAAGACTTCGCTGTCTGTCCGTAAGTCTGTCACTAGGCTGTACCTCAAGAGCCACGATAGCTAGAAAGCTGAAATTTTCACGAAATGTGTTTTTCTGTTAAAGCTTTAATGAGAAATACTAAAAACAAAATAAAATAAACATTTAAGATCCCATACAACAGAAGCCCTTTTTAGGCAAATGAAATATATACAAAACACACAGTTGTATTATGACTTTAATAATAATAAATAAATAGATCGGCTCTCATACAACGGTGGTACGGAACCCATCGTGCTCGCGTCCCACTCGCACTTGGTTTTTATTAAATTTGGGGCTAATAGCGGGGTAGTTATGATTGATATAATTGGCCTAAAGTACGGTCGATTTGATTGAGATGTTTCGGTTAAAATATGCCTATGGCTTGGGTTTTTGCGGCAATTTTTTGTATTTTTCGCTTTGTCATGTAGCGTTAGGTTTTGGGATCCGTTTTAATCATTGTTCGGTGAGTTAATATTATAATCTGTCTTATTGTTGGATTAATGTATTATTTGGTTACGATTGAATGTGGATTTATTCGTTTATTTATAAAGATTTTTTGAGCTTTGTAAAGGCATTGTGGTATTATTTATTTTGCGGAGTACAGAAATAAATGTAAGGATGTGCAGTAATACCTACAATATTTTTTATTGAAAATGTATTTTGCACTCCTTTATTATTTTTGTCTATCAATCTACTTATTTGACCGTAGTGATTACTTAAAGCCTTCTCATACAAACCATGAATTAATTACTACAATAACTACAAACATATTCAACACTTTTTCACTGTAATTGTCTATGAAAACAAAACAACTATCTACTTTAAAAACCAACATTCTTTACTATTTAGCGCTCACGACGACAACCCTAAACCGCTCAAAACGCCATAAAATTAAAATCCAAACAATAAACTTTACGTAATCCGTACATAAAACTTGTTTTTTTCTCAACAAATGGCGTCGGATGCATGCGACAAGTCGGTGCGACAAAGTCTCTAGACAAGTCGTGTCGCGACCACCCACTGGTGGGTGAGACACGCGGATGATATAGTCGGTGAATTCGAAAGTGGCTGACGAACTTGGGGTTAATTTTCGTGATGTACCACTTTTTTAATCGGGGTTCGTGACGTATCTTAAGGTTAGCGGTTGTCTTTGTGGCTTTTTTAAAAGGATATATTTAAATCGTAACGAAATCATACGTAAACAGATTGTAAACAATTAAGTTGTTGTAACCATTTTATTCAAGCTTTGACCATTTCAAAACAAACAGACTATAGTAAACCAAACGAAATCTACAACGCATACCTTATCTGTTATCTCATTTTTAAAGATAAATTAATCCAATATAATCTCTATAAACATCAAGATAAAGTGAGTAATCCATTGAACGTTCACATTGACATATTACGTATACAAACTAGTGGCGATCACCAAAACTTTCTGTCGCCTATCGATAAAGTCAATAAGATAAATCAAGTTAATACCAAACGACAGTTGCCAGTAAATACAAATAATTTGATTTCATGTCGCGATTCTATCGATATCGGTGAAACGATTGTAATTAATGTACTCTAAACTAATCGATTGTTTAATTCGGTTTAGATTAGACTCGATTTATGTGACTCGATTAGGTTATTCAAATCTGATTATAATCGATTAGAAGCGTTCGGTTTTGTTCCTGTTTGAAGTTGTTATAAATATTTATAAATGGATAAGTATGAGAAGGTTTATGTTAAAGGAAATTGGTTAAGTAATGAAGCTTTTAAGGCTGAGATTAATGTAAGCTTATTAAAAATGTAAGAGAGATCCTGACGATAAGAAAGACAACATGATGGGAAGTACGTAAATAGTTTTGAAAGAACATTTTATGTTATAATGCTGTAGATTTCTGAACACGAAAGTATTAAAGTAAATATGAAAGGTAAAAGAATTCATACAAAAATAAAATACGTACTGGGATTTTATTAATACTTTATGAAATATTGTTAAAAAATCGTAAAATATTTGAACTCCATTTGCGATATTAAAATTGTATGACCGTTCGAAATACAAATCCTTTTTGTGGTACTTTCCATGTATGTTTTAAGGTTATTTAAAGTGTCTGGTGTATTGTGGTACCATATTACCAGCTTAATGCTAAAGTTATGTACTTATACGGTCTATCTGATTCTGCGTTATAATTACCTACTTCTAAGTAAAAGAAATAACAAACGTGTCATTAAGTTGAGAGTCGAGATAGTAAACTAAGAAATGAATTAAATGTATGTGCTTGATGATTAAAAATACCTTACAATTTTGATACAATGTTAGTTTTGTAAGTAGGTAGGTTTTAATAAGTTTGCGACTGTTATGTCAAACATTGTCTCTTAATCTTATTTCTGAAACAAGTTGGTTTGCGCAGCATTCATATTTTATACGCTTACTTTCTGTTCTACCAGCTATTTATCTCCGTCTTTATAACAAACCACCGTGACCTGTACCTATCACTAAACACAACAGCACCAACTTCCAAATCGATGTCGACTTATCGTTTTGTCGATGACCGCAGAGTATCGAGTAACTCGATACGTTTATTGACACGTCACTAATTCTTGTAGACGTGTTATGAGGTTGATAGACGTACACCTCTATTCGGGGTGACGCCTGTTGCGTGACAGGTGTTAGCCGTGACGCTTGACGCGTGAAATGACGTGACAGATTAGACACGAATTTTTGAAGGTTTTTGGATAATTAATTTAAAAGGTAGGATTTTTGGTGGAGGGGGGCGGCTCCTTCTTTCTTTTTAATTTGTGAAATTTAAATCGTGCGGAAAAACATAATCTAGGCTTTATATGACAGAGATTTAACAAAGAATTGCCACATTAATTAACCTAAAAACAGTTCATATACACAAAGGGATACTGTAAGTCTAAAATTAACAACCCATTCATTCCGTGGTTTTTGCATGAGATTGGCCAGTCCAATGGTAGCGAGTTTAACAGCCCAAAGTGCATTCAACATAGTTATAAGGAATAGTCAAGTCTCTCTTTTTTACTTGCTTTCAATAAGTCTGATATAACTGAGACGTCATAATGGCTATACAAATAATGACAAATATCTCTGAATTTGAAAACCACTATTAATGTTCTAAGTAAATGTATGGGTTAATATCGCACCTAAAATTACATAGCTTCATTAAATTTGACGTACCACCATTCAATAGTTATACTAACAAACCTTATTTACACCAAAAATCGTATCAGGTAGGGTCCCAACATTGATGGGGGTCCAATTAGAGCAACATCCGTTGATAACAGTTCACTAAACACGCTTGGCGCCTGAGAAGCGTGTGAGTGGCCTGATATGAACTATTACGAACGATAGCAAGTGTTAGGAATTTATTATGTCGTCAATGTACGAAAAAAAAATTGAGTTAAAATACCAAAGGCGCATGACTAATACGTTTAAGTCGTGTGGCTGTATAGATATGCAAAAATATATGGTAGACACAAATTAAGTCTATTTAAGACTACACCGTGTTGAAAAGCTCCTTTAGTTTCTAAGTATATTTCACTATTAGTTACGGACTAATGAAAGGTTTAGCCTTTCTTTCGTCCATTAGTAGATTTAAAACCACGATCCTTCGATCGTTAATCTGACACTTAACGTAAACACCAATGGCTATAGCCGCTTAGAACTAGTATAAAACTCAGAGCCATAAATTATTTCAGTCATTAGACCAGAGGTAGTGCTTTTCCAGCCACAATAATGGACTTAGTTGCTCGTAAATTAATATGCAGTTTTTATTGCCAACTGGCATAATAAACTACAGTAATTAAGAAGATAAATGCAGGTCTATTTAGCCTCCCTTTTCAGTTGCGGTGGATTATTTCTTTTATGTATTCAGGTACGAAGTAAACCGACTACACATACAAACATCGAGTAGGAAATTATGCAAATGAATATTAGAACAAAAATAAGTTCTAGAAAGAGCTTTCGTCAAAATGTTGACAGGAGCGAAGTCTATCAAATAACCGTCACTTCCTATCAAAGTTTCACACGTAATAAGTGAACGAGAGGTGTCAAAATTCTCCACACTGAGCTAGAGGCGTTCAACTGACTGGGGGTTTAAACAAAAGAAGATTAAGTTACTCTAAGTTACTCGCGTGGTACTGACAGCGCAGTCTGTAGTCACTTAGCCAAGTGTGGAGCAAGTAGCATCACTTGTTCCAGTAAAGAGTTTAAGTGTATTACAGTAAGCTAATATTTGCAGTGGATATTTCCGAAGAGAATTTTGCGACGGAAAATTTTCCAGTGTATATCGTTTTTGAATTCACAAGTGGTTTCGCTCGAGAATAGAAAACAAGGTTTAGGTAAACGCTATTTGGGATTGCTTGGAATATTCAATAAATAGGTTAGGTTTACCGCACCGTAGCCTTTGGATTCGTTTCTAGGATTTTAAAAGATTGGGAAAATAGTTTCTGTATTTACTGATGGAAGACTGTTGATATTGATAGAAAAGACATTATGGAGTTAAATAAATGGTATTGGTTTTTAAATGGAATCGTTTGTTGATGTTGCTGTGGATTTGTAGTTTATTGACTGCATTCATCAAGATTGCAGATTCAAACTCAAGCTCATGACAAAGTTTCCAAACTAGGTATGTTCTTTCTTAATAAGATAGAACTAGTAAATAGTTGATGTTGAAGTTTATAGTTTGTCTCTAAGTCAAGAAACCCTTTCCATGCAGTGGGTCAGATGCATACCGGCTATGTTAGACCATTTGTATAAGAGGTGACGTAAATCTCCGATAGCCGTCGATTTTAGTATCCATGCAACTACTACCACACAAACCATAGAGCTTTGTGCATAGGCAAGCGTCATTGGAGACTCAATTCATTGGGTGTCGACTTGCGTCGCGTACGGGTCTTATTTACCTACTACGGAGCGATATGTGGAATAGACTAATGAAGTCAAACCCTTAATCATATCTTTGACGCTTACTATCTATGATCTAAACGTCAGCGTTTAGTCAAAGGAGGTCAAAGGTCTCAAAAGCTTAGGGCTGTCATGCCAAACCCAAAATGATACCCTAAAAGCCATATCTCTGTATACTAAGTCCCAAAATTGATTAAAGGACCTTTGCCCGGCCTTATATAAGCTCCTGTTTGTATGACTCAGTTTTAGATTTAATTACGATCCGTAGTTCAAGTTAGCGTGTTTAATTATCGGAATAATGAACTAGGCTAACTGTTTTATAATTAGTGTTTTATTGTTGTTTTAGTTGTATTCACTTTGCGTGGGTTTGTTAATTTTGGAATTGGGACTGGCGGTAATTTTAGATTGTTATTAATAAATCAAAAGTTGAAGAAATTAAATCAAGAATGACTCAATAACCAGACACTAGTTACTTTAGATTTAGCTGAAATAAGTAATTAAAAAGTTATAATAAATTAAAAAGATGGACAGGCGAAATTTTTAGAAAATGTTTTTTAAAGTAAATACTTGTTTTAAGCTTGCAAATAAGCGACGGCGAAAGCCTCTTTAAGAGTCTGGATCCTCCGTCCAGTAAGGAAAATCTTAGGACATAAAAGATTGCAACTTTCTTAAAAACTTACTTTTTGTTTTATATTGAGTCGCTCTAAGTAATTTTCTGTCTCGTGGGTTCTTTTACATGAATTTTGTAAAGCTGGATCATTGTAATGAGTGAGGCATCGTTGCTTTAAACAACAATAATATAGGTTAAATTATGTATTAACTCTGTATAAGTCGAATTAGTAATCCGATTTAAGTATTATTTGGTACAGAGAGAGTCTAGAACCTGAGAAAGGAAATAAGCTTTTAAATAAGCTATTTTTTGCCGCGATATCTGACAACCACACAGGCGAAACCGCGTGCAACAGCTAGTAATAATAAATGTGTGTATGTTCAAAACGCTGAGAATTTGTTTTCATCAACAAATAAATAATGTTTTTCTAAAACGAAAATTATTTTACGGAGTTCTAGGCATCTAACAAACACCAAATATACAGCCTGTTCACAAATAGAGTCGTTCTTAAAAACTCGACAAAATAAAATACATCGGTTACAATTCTCAACACTATTACATAGTTGTGTCAGGCGGGAAACTTTTGAAGAGGAAATTGGTAAATCGAAGTTACCCCGACAGTTTGAGTTCCCAAAGAAAATATTCTAAATTGCTTTAGATATTTTCATAAAACTTTTATGTTGTTCACTTGTTTCTGTATTATTTTGTGATATTTGTTTCGGATGATGGCAATGATATTCTAATAAACAGATATGTTATAAGCGTGCAATCGTGAAGACTCGAAAACGTCCTAATTGGGACGTATTGCCATTAACAACAACACTATTTGTCTCTTTTTTTTCTTATGGGTTTTATCGCGCTATCTCTTTCGCTAGCTGCCGCGCTGCGCGGAACACTTTTTTCGATTGTTTTGTATGTGTATAACATATCTGTTTATTAAAATATCATTGGATGATGGTTTAATAATGTAACAGCTTGTTACTTTGGCTTTTCGTGGAGTAACCTCTTTTCTGGAGGTATGAACATTGATCAATGCTATGTAGCTGTTTTTTTTTTATTAACCTATTAAGTGTCCCACTGCTGGGTAAAGGGCTCCCCAGTCCGACTCCAGACTGAGTATGGTAAGAATAATAATTAAAACTGTATTTTAAATAAATACAGTTTTAAGGCACTTAGTCTATAAAATAAAATAGGTCCTCACTAAATACACAAAAAAAAACAGTAGATATGTTTAAATTTAAAATTGACTCTTTTTTAAACAATTGAAATGACCGACCGATTTGACAATAGAATGTCATTCTTCTGAGATATATTACAAAGACAGACTGGCCAACATACTAAAATATAAAATGTATGATTTTGTGTATTTAATCTGCTTTAAAAACACGCACTTTGTGAAAATCTTTGACACAAATACACAGTTTTTGAAATATCTATTTTATTTTGGTATTTCCATTGTATTTTAACCTTCCGACTTTTATTCCAACTATGCGCCCAATTAAATACTCTTACAAATATTTATCATTCCGCTGCCCAATCTTCAAAGCAGTATGTCCCAACGACGCACGAAATGTACCCGAGCTATTCAAATCAGCGGCCACAAAAACAGAATTGAGATATTATGCAAATGTTTGATTGTATGCAGATAGCCGATAATAGGCTGCATTTAGAAATCGACGTTCAATTCTCCATAATGAGTAAGACAATAGGCTTAATAAAGCCTTTGACTACAAGGCTCGATCAAGATTGTAGTAATTGGCTTGTGAAATGGGCGTGGCTGTTAAAAACTGCAAGGAATATTTATGGATAAAAAACTTTTTGGTTGAGCGCGTTTTTGGGGTTAAGTTGGCAGTATTTTGTGTTGGTTTTTAATGTGACAGGGGAGAATATGATTGGCTAAAAAGATAAGGTAGTAATGACCAGTGGAGCTCCCTTCCTTTCATACATTAATACACACATACATATCATCACGCCTGTATCCCCGAAGGGTTAGGCAGAGGAGTACCAATGTACACCCACAGTTCGCCGGTATGTTTAGGTCCCATGTAATAGGGGGCGAGCCTATTGCCACACACCGGGCACAAATCTAAACTCCGACCTGCTACTCAGAATTTCATGGAAAAACCCAATAACACCTTGGTCGACTGGGGAATCGAATCCAAGACCTCCAGCGTAGCAGTCGCGCTTAGCACCACTAGGGAAACGAGGCAGTTTCCTTTCATTGGTAGTAATAATAATATATGTAAATACCTTAATGGTAGAAGGCAATAAATGTTTTCGTCTTGTAGAGAGACACAAACTTCTTTTGGATAATTGAATAAATTGAACAAATAAATTGAATAATAAAATAAAACATTGCTTAAACGTAGTTCCCATATCGACGTATTCTTCAAAATATATTTTGTTCCAAACTTTGAAGTGAATGGCATCTAATATAACATTCACCTCAAGTATGAAGAATAACAAAATAGTTCTTCATAGTTCTAGTTGTCACCAGTTCTTAAGCTTATTGTGTGAAGTTAAAGAATTGTTACGAACTCAATGACACTTTTACCTACTGGGGAATCAAACTTAGTTCCACATCTGTAGGTATGTGGTATATAAATACTCTTTTAATAATGTTCTAGCCATGGAATCAAAAAGTCCATATAAAGTTTATTTCAAGTTCCTGTACTTATGGGTACTAAACGTAAACCTATAGAATTAACCTATAGAACCTTCATGTTTATTTCTAATAAAATCTAATATAAGAACAAACTCTAACTATACTAAAATTAAAACTTACATAAATGAAAACTAACAGGCGTCAAAAAACTCATCGTCATCCTGGTCAATGGCGGGGAACGTGCCCAGAAGGCTGGCAGCATTGACACGTTGAATGGCTATGCCGATTCTCTGTGCAAGGAACAAACCAGCCCTCTGATCACGAGTAGATTCTACCAAACGTTTGGAAAGTTCTTTAAATAATGGGTACTAAAACAAAAGAGTTCGGCATTGCTAAAAAATCTATATTAGAGCAATTGCAAAATAAAAGTAGCGTTTAAACAACACTTAAATTAAAACAAAACGCGTATTCGAAATTTAAAATCACATATGACTTCATTTTTATACAAATAAAAAATACACAACACCATAAAAAATACTAGACTTTCAAAAATAGAACAAACTAAAACTTTCTTTTAAAACTCCGCCAGCCAGTATGCACCAACCCTTTGTACAAGTTGGTCCTTTAAAGACTAGTATTAAACAAAGGGCGGTAAATAGTGCATTGTTCTAAGGTCTAAAGGACCCCTTACAAGACCGTGAAGTTTTTTAAGTTCACAATTCTATTTAGAGGGGTTAAGTTCACGTTTTATGCTGGTAAGGGTTAAAAGGGCTCTTGTGTTTTCTGTGTGAAAAATATTTTGCGTGTTGGACCTAGGTTTATTTTAAACTAAACAGTAGGTTGGTTTTAAAAACCTTTATTTGCTTTGCGTGCCTAAACTTGTTGGTAAAAGGTAAAGCTTTCAAACGCTTAAAAAATTATTTCTGAATAAAATTAAGTTGTTTAAACGCTTCATAAATTAACTAAGTTTAAAAAAATGGCATTCGAATTATTTAAACGAAAACCCAATTCAATCTCAGGAAGGAAAACAATTAGGTACATCAAACAAATAAGTCAACATTAAAAACAATGGCATCAAAAAACGAGAACACAAATTCCCTTCACATTTCCACGCTAAAAACCCACTTAATTTTAAATTCAAAGAACCCTACTAATAAGTAACAATTAAACCTTTCCCAGCATTAATTCGCAAAAAGACATACTGATGTCTCAATCTTGTGTATTTCAATTACAAATTAGCTTGAATATTCATACGCCGAAAGCTATGCCTAGAACGTGCGCAAGCGCCGGCCCGCCCTCCGCGCTGATTGGCCGACCAATTTTGAATTGGCCAATCGCGTTCGCGCGGGAAACGCTACGTGTAATTTTGGCATAATTAGACACGCATTGGTGTGGTTAGGTCGTGCGTGGAGCAAAAAATATTTGTATGTTGATGTGATCCATTGTTTGAGGTTAAGCTAGTTTATGTAGCATTGTTTAAAACAAAATTGTTGCTGTCTTAATTTTGATGTGTGACTTCATCGCTTGACTTTGTCTGGGGTTAGAATGGTTAGCTTTTTATTGGGTTTAATAGACACTGATAATCATGCGATGAACATTGTTTAGAAAAATACTTAATATCCAGACAATTTCATAGCCAAAATAAGTTTAAAACCATCAAGCTAGTATTACATCTACAAAGCGCTATAGAATAAAGTTATATAACCCCATATTAAATCACACAATAACTCCATTAGGTACAACTGATTTCACCAATCATAACCTAAAAAGAACATCTAACATTCCACTCAATAAATCAACCAAACCAATAATTCGTGTTAATTTGCAAACTAGTTGTCTTTAGAATATAGAGGGCGCTGCCACGGGCTACCGATTTAGCCATGTAATATTGACGTCCATGATTTATGAACTATAAACATGGCATCCACATTGTTCGGAAATAGTTCTGTCCTATGTGGGGAGCGAAGCTATAGCGATAGTAAGCGATAAGTGACGGTTTAAAGTTTTGACAAGTTGGGGAAAGTTTGTCGCCGTTTATCATAGTTTATTTGTATTGATAGTGTCTTGTTTAGCAATTTATGTGATCTATGATATTATATAATATGACAGAATGTAATACTACATTACTGAGAAACAATACTGAGTAATACATTTATGACAAATAATATTGAACCAGTATTGCTCTAGCCATCAATTATGTTGTTTAGTAACATACCTACCACGTACCATAACTTTATCGTTTTACTACTAAAACTAAAGGCATACCAGATTATTCACCATCAAATACAGACGGACAGACAGACAGACATGACGAGTCCATAAGGATTAAGTTTTTGGCCATTTCGCTACGGAACCTAAAAAATATGTGCTGTAAACTTAAAATTCTTTATCAATTCACTCTCCAAACTACTCTATCTTGCACCAAAGAACCTAAACTTTAACGTCCTAATAAAGATATATCTTTCTCCAAGCTAAAGGCACACACACACCCTACAATCAACACGATAGTTAGGGCCACGTTCTGGTCCGCTAACTACGGAAGGCGGTGACTTGATTACAGATCCGCCGCGAGTGTGCCCACCCCTTTATTTGCGTCAATCAAATGTATACGTGTGTTGTTCGTGCGTTCCGCTCTGCGATCCTCGTGATGTGTGGATAATAAGCCTTATGTTTTACTTTTGTTGTTTGGTGGGGTGAGGTTATATTATGATACTGTAAGCAGGTATGTTCATTTATACCTACACACCTATGCTAGGTTTAGTGTATTTTTTCTAAGAAAATAGTGTATATGTATTGATTCTAAGTTTTCAAAATGTTGTTTGATTTTTACTTACAATGAAAATAGATCAAAATCTCAAAAAAAAACTAATTTTTTTTGTTAAGATCTGTTCTTTGTGCGGCATCCAAAACCAAAAACGAAGTAGGTACTCGTTGTATTTCATTATATTTTGCTATCAAAAAATGAATTATGCATTGGTCATTATATTTTTGTAGTTATAAATATCATTCCAAACTTTATTTCGCATCGCATCGCTAAACCACATAGGACAATAGCCTCAAAACTCAGCTATAACAGTTAGTATCTATTCCCGGTTCACTTCCCGGTTGTGTCATTATTTGATAGATCTCGCTCGCTTCAGGATTGCGTGTTTGTCTACGTGGGAGTAAATCTTTCATCCTTGTCTCACAAACTGAGATAGAACGAGACAGGTATACGAGGACAATTAACCCGTTACGGAAAGTCTGACGTTTATTGTTTTGTTTTCTCGTTTTATTCGGATTAGTTTATCTTAGAGTTAAGTAAGGTATAAATTATTTGAAATAATCTTGACTTAGTGTCTTAAGTGTTTTGTTTAAATAAATAACATTTCAATTTTGTCCCTTGGTATTGACATGTTTACCTACGCTATGTTAAAAGTTACTGCCCTTTTAAATCCATGAATATTCTAAAAAAGCATTAACAGTTTTGCATCTGTATATAACACTTAGCTTAATGCGGGTATAAAATAATTAAAATAATTTTATACGGAATTTTAAGCGACTGATTTCTACGCAACCAGTATCAGAACCTTTCGAATGCTCTACAACTATTACTTCTCAACTGACACGTTATCCTTCCTGCTTTATTTATACAAACCCAATCCCCATATAATCGGTTCAGCATCTAATTAACAGAACATAATTCAAGATGGCTCCTTGACGGCTCGCTTCTAAATCCGACCGCTGTCAAAGTAACGCGCTGACAAGAATATTGTGACACCTACAATTACTGTTCTATTGGACGTTTTAATTTTGGAGATGTCGCGGATATATCATGGTTTAAATAGAAAAGGCTCGAATTGTAGACTAATCCTTTAAAAAAAAACTGTGACTACAGATTTAGTTTTATAAGAATTTGAGGCATAAAGGTCTGACGGATCAGTCCTTTAAGGATGGTTGGCACTCGCCTGAAATGTGTCAAGAATGTGCTAGAAGGACTTGGTGGATCCCCCGTATAAGGTTTTCATTTACTCTACTTAATTAACCTCAGAACAAAAATAAGACTACATTTGTTTAAGAACTTTTTAACTGTGAAAAAGGTATTTTTTGAATCACACCAGGAAAACATGTCACAATTTCTGTATCCCCCTCATCAAAAAGTCTTAACCTAACCACAGAAGAAATATTTTTATATAACCACCTATCTTCAACAGTTCTTCAAGGGAAACCATCCAACATTTTCGTCTTAACCAGAATTCCTTCAAAACCCTCGCTCCCCAAACCGCTCGACAATCGCTCCACACAACACGCTACCATAATCTAGAGGTGACAGTTCTCTAATCAACTTTCTCGAGCCATTGCCTTCCACACGTCGACAGTCTTAACGCCGATTAAACTGTCACAAGCACCATTGTAGACGCTCGGGTTAAATCTGTTTCAATTGTGGATTCATATTTTAGTAGCTGGTTATACTATTTTAGTGGTTGTAGGTTTTGGGTGGCTAGAGAATTCTGAGGATTTTCGGTTTACTGTGTGGATGAAAATGGACTGTGTGAAGTACAACTGTTTAGATTTAATAGCGTTTTATACTTTATACATCCATCCTTTATAGTACCTGTTTTGTTTTTCAAAAAATATTAGAATTTGACTTATAACTTTCCATAGTAGTCAATATCATTTCGATATATCTTAATTCTCATCTTACATTTCGTCTAACAATACGTGGATGCACACAAGACACTAGACACTCTTCTCAGTACGACAGCTACTCGAACGATCACAACAAAACCTATTAATAACATAAATAATGATAAGTAAAGTTAATAGTGAAAGCAACTTACTTCCAAACAAGGATAGCACCGATGAAGATGCCGACGACGAGCACGATGGAGCAGAGCGCGATCACCGCCGACGTCTGCAGCGAGGGTCCGCTGTGGTTGTATGCGTCTATCTTCTGTGAACAAAGAAATGAACAGGTTAGCAGAATTCATGAACAGGTAGCATTGGGTAAGAAGAAATAGATACGGTGTTCTGCTGAATCCGATAAGAGGATAAAATAGTAGGTAAGATTAAAAGCCGACCCTGACATTGCTTGGGAAAAGGCAGGACTGCTGAAGAAGAAGAAGCAAATTTATGCTTTTATTCTTGAAGTACTGCAAGTCATGGTGTGTTTAAGTACGTAATAGACTGACAACAAGGTAGACTGTCAGTTAATAGCAATTATATGGTTTGTTATGAAGCTGTTGTACTAAATGAAGACAAGAATTTATCTTGTATCTGAATTGTCGGAAAGAATACATAATTGTTCTACAGATTCTGATGCACTTAGTAAACTATTCTGTGAAGGAAGATGACTATCAATATAAAGTTGTGGTGTAGTCTCATAATCGAATCAGGAGAACTGTATGGTAAAACAATAATTATTTAAGGCTAACAAACGAAATAATGAAAATATAAGTAAGCGAATGCAAGAACAATCACCACAACCAATTATGATAAGTGTACCAATAATGAGAAGTAGCTTCAACATGCCCTGGAATCGTTCCAAAGGATAGATAGTTTGTATTGTAAGCAAATAATGTGTATTGGCAAGTATTTGCAGTTTCTACTACCAGGAAATAGGGGATAATTTAATTAATAGATATGCAGTTCGACGAAAGATAAAATAGTTTTTCATAGGTAACTAATTTTTAACCAACTACAGAAAGAGAGGGTTTTCAATTCAACGGTTTGTTTTATGTTGTATGTTTGGTTTGCAATATCTACGACATTTGTAGATCGCTAAGGTATTCCTAAATAATAAAAATAGTAATTGTACATATCAGTATTTTCTTCAATAATTCAAAATGTGTGCACTCAGGTAATTAAGTAATGCATGTCTTGGTTTTATAATCGTGAAGTTTCATTGTTTAGTGTTATCAATTATGAGATCCTTTTGTACAACGACTTTGCCCAAAATTGCTTTGACTTTTTACACACAGATAGGAGCATCAGTCTGTTTCAAAGCACATGTTCAGGAAAGAGGCTGAAACCACAATATTCAGTATCAAATGCTAGTAAATCCTTTGAATATAACATTAATATAATTAAATTTCTGCTTCTCCTATATTTCATATATTCCTTCCACTTTTCCCTAAAGGAACACGTGTATGGTGAAGTATACTTATTTAAAAGTAGGAAGCAATGTGTTCATACTTTTATTGTGTTTTGTTTTCTCTCTGATTTACTCTTATGATTTCTGTTTAAGTTTAATGAGAGCAGATTTTATTTGTTTGAAGCAGATTTCTGAGAAAGCGTTTATAAGAAAAGTATTACATTATATTTTTGAACGACTTTTTTTATTACACATATAATATTTTGAAATATACCTTTTCTGAATTATTTTTACGTAGGTACATTCCGATACTGTTTTATGATTATTATAAATTAAATATAGTTTGCTTTCATTTTGATATCATATGAAACATAGTTTTAATCATGCAAATCAGATTAAGACGATCTAATTTTCATCCACACTTGTATAATTTATCAAATTAAGAAAGAAGAATATAATTAATTTATTTCTTCGTTAAAATACCACACGAACTAGCAAAACTAATGAGAATATGTTATCTTAATAAGATTTAATAATATAATAAACGTATTATCATATAAAAGCACTTAAAATTTTAATTTTACATTCTCTGCGAGTACGGCTTGATATGAATTTTATTTCTTTGAGTGCTTAACGAATGTGGTTATCTTGTGAAAGCATGTTAATGTGGGTTTTAGTACTAAGTGTGGATACAAAGGAGGTTTTCTTTTAGAAGCACTATGCAGTTATTATATAATAATAATTCCAAGTATTAATAAGTAAGTTTAATTCAGTAATAAAATTATTTATAAAACTGACTCTAGTCGAATATATATAAATCGAATGCCATTTATAAAAAAAAGTTGCATACTAGATTTTATGCCAATATATTTATTGAAATTCATTTGCTTTTTGAAATTATTTAGGTATATAGCCAGAAATATGCAATGTTTCTTCAATCTTACAAATAAATAATTACAAATACTACAAAACATATAAAATAACTTAATATAGGTATCAAATTAAAATAAAAACAGTATCCAGCACAGAGGGCGTTACAAAACAGTTTACTAAAATTGAAAAACATGGCAGACAAATTAAAAAGGCCGACTACCGTAGCATATGGTATGATATTAATTCAAATAATTACTGGAGGCGTTATTCCGAGGGCTGCAAGAGAGGTGTGTTTATATATTAATTTTTGGTGCAATAGCATTACGCAATGTATGAGAAAACAGTTATTTTGGGTGGGTGGTTTTTTGGTAACTTTTTTTTACGTTTGAAGTCATTTTAAAGGGAAAGGTTCTGCTTATTTTTTGTCTTAATATTAATTATGTGGTTAGCGATATAAAAAAAAATACGATAGGTACTAACAATATAAATAAAATCAGTTCCAGTAAATTAAGATAAGTAAGAAAAACAGCTGACAAATTGAATATAACAAATTGTATGTAAGAATACTGGTATTTTCTTTCTAAGAAGTAAGTATGAAGGTATGCACAAACTATGACAATATATTCTTCAAGTTGTTTTCATATTTTTTCAAGCTGTGAATGTTTTAAATTTAAACACCATGCTACATACGTCACACATGCAGGTTTTAAAATACACTTTCATTCCAGTTCTTTCAAAGACATAAACTAAACAGTTTTATCAAAAGAAATCTCAAAGTTTTAAACCTTTTTCTAGAAAACTCGACCTTATTTCAGTTTGAAAGGACCACGTATTT
Source organism: Autographa gamma (assembly GCA_905146925.1). Classification (NCBI taxonomy): domain Eukaryota; kingdom Metazoa; phylum Arthropoda; class Insecta; order Lepidoptera; family Noctuidae; genus Autographa; species Autographa gamma. The sequence goes on along the minus strand of LR989868.1, from coordinate 2,535,672 downwards.
CTGACTTCAGTAATGTTATTTTTCTTTAAGGCCGTAGTGTGTAGTGTTGATTTATTTTTCGATACCACTTTGGGATTGACTGGGTTGGACGTCCACCCAATTGCCTATTATGTGGGTTTGGACGTGAATTGTTATAAGTTCGGTTAAAATTTTCTGTGAAATTGCTTGTGGAGTAGCTATAGTTTTTATTTGTATACTAGATTTTTGGAAGCAACAGCTGACTGAAAACAGTAAGCCATACTTAAATGAATCATAATGTTATAACGTATCTTATACAAAATAGGATATAAATTGAGTGTACGTTAAATTTAATCAAAAGTCAAACCTATGAGCACATTTTTTTACATTACTACCCGTTAAATGCACAAACTAAACGACTATAAAGTTTGACTTTACAAAAACATTAACAAATAAAGCAATAAATTCCCTCAATGCAACAATACAATTTATACCAAATAAAACTTATGCAACTACGAATAAATAATCCGTCACCCAGTTTATAAAGACCCCTTCAATCGTGGCATAATAATAATATACCAAAGAGTTTGTAACTTAGTATGGGGTCCAAGAGGCCTACATAACTGGTTGGCTTTTATCAGTAAGATCTTAGGGGCAAGAGTAATAATATTTTTTCCGTAATAATTGTAATAGGCCTGTTTGTAATTAAATGGACGCACTGGGCGTTTTATTGTATTTATGGTTAAGCAATTTTGCGATGGAAAGGCATGGAAGTTTATTATTGAACTTTTATGTTTTATAATTATTAAGGTTGATGTTGATAAATATTTATGTAGTTACAGAATGATACAAAGTTTACTACTGATTACGTACTATACATTATTAAAAAACTATGATTCAAAGTAAAATAGTTGATAGTTAGTTTCGTATTTTTAGTTTATATAAATTTCATTGTATTCTGTGTCCTACAGGGTCCATATTGTATCCACATTTTAAAAGTAACCACTTTCTTCGTGCAAACAAAAAACGAGTATCTAACAAGTATTAAATTGACCTGATAAAACTATGTAAGCCATTTAAAAAAAAGCGTCTTTTTTGTAAAATAGAACATGCCTACAATTTACAGATTTAGGTACTAAACTTTTATTTCATGTAAAATGGTCGTAAATTTTATCCTGAAACCACGATTTACCCTTATCATTTGTTCCACAATGTTTTAAAAGCATTACCGAATGTGAATGAAAGAATAGCTCGATTATATATTTGTTAATTGGATAGATCATATCGCATTGTATGAGTATAATTCATTTTTTCCACGCCCCATGTTGTGTCTGTTATTTCAGTTAATTGAATTTACATAGGGTACCTACATCAACTTTTTGGGGACAAAAAATATGATGGATTATTGTATTGTTTTAAATTATTGTGGTATGGGTAGCATGTGGGTGTTCATTACTGGTGTAAAAGTAAAAATAATAAATTGGATCAATTTTTGTTTTTTAATTTACTGTTTTTTGCTGATTGGCAGCGGTGTTACCTAACTTACCAAAGCCAAGAGTTAGGAATATTTAACAATTGTAAAATTAATGATCGTTGTTAAAATATTGTTACAGACAAATCTTTCTTAAAATTCCAATTTATTCAGTAAAAGGCAGAGGAATTATCAAGGAAAGGAAATTGAGAACCTTTTATGTAGGTAGCTAGGATAATCAAATTTTAAAATATAGTACCTACACAATTCACTACTAATAATCTATATAAATGCACTTATCATTCATTTGATATACAGATTAACTTAAATTCAACATGTAACTAATTCACTTATTAAACGATGACGGATGACAACCGATCCTTTTATTGCAGTTGTCATCGATATCAACTAAAGACATAATAATATACGAGTAGCGGATGTCAAATAAAATGCAAATAAGCAAGTTTTGTTCAATATCAGGACGAAGCTGATCAAATGGGAGCCGGAATGAACGGTTACCAAAGTCAGCGGTCATAGGCATAAAAAGTTTAGGTTAGGGTTGTCATTGTACAAGTACTCAAAAATAATAGATATCATAATATGTTGGAAATAATATGTGATTCCAGACAAAATAAAGAAACGAAGCAATTTGATTTCTTGTTAAAGTATTTTGATTCTTGTACGTATCAATTTGTGGATAGAATGTCTTTGTCTTTAACTGACCATTGAAACTGCAAGTCAAATGCATCGAGTAGTTTTTTAAAGAACTTTCCAAACGTTTGGTAGAATCTACTCTGATCAGAGGGCTGGTTTGTTTCTTGCACAGAGAATAGGCATAGCCATTCAACGTGGCAATGCTGCCAGCCTTCTGGGCACGTTTCTTGCCATTGACAAGGATGACGATGATTTCTTTGACGCCTGTTAGTTTTTATTCATGTAAATTTTAATTTTAGTATAGTTAGAGTTTGTCCTTATATTAGATTTAATTGTGTATTATGAAAAAATGTCCTGATTAAATGCATCGAGTTGAAAAAGAAGGTATATTTGTATTTCTTAACGATAAGTCTTGACCATAAACTGCACAAAAAAAATCGTGAGCGTGTCATCAGTTCGGAAAAAAAACCTTAACATTTTAAAACTTTGACTTTGAGATATTCGAACTTATAGATGTTTTGACAGTCCTACAAAACTGATACCAATCTAAGCGCATGTCTCCAGAATGCATTAAGTCTGAAAAAGGGTCGTCCATTTGTCAAAATGTGGCACTATCAGTACGGGAATCCGTCATCAGTCCCGGGACGATATATCGGGGCATATCTCACGAAATCTCTCAAACAATATCTTTGGGAAAAAGTGGTAAGCGCGACCAGAGGTAGGGGACCATGGGTCTATTGACTTACTGGGTCTTTAGATGGGAAGATTTCGAAATGGACGTCAATTTATTACTGATTTTGATAATTTTATTACGTCAAAGCAGTGATTGTGTACCGCCTTAAAATATCAAAAAGTAAATGAGTGTATATTTAAAAATCTGACATTGTAACATATTTACAACAATTCTGAATACTGCGATCATGCTGTTCGTTATTGAAATAAAAAAATGGCAGATATTAACTTTTGCTTGACCAAAAATTACCGATATTGTATTTCTTTAAACTACATTTTGATTATAAACCCCTTTTAGTTACCCGACTGAACCGCTACTTTTACTTTAACACGGGACCCTAAACCCCAAAATTATATTCAGAAAGCAGGCTCAGTTTATCGGCTTGTCTATCTGGCGACGGTAGCCGATTCGTCAATGCCCCTTCTTTAATTAATAAAAGAGTCTTTGAGAAAGGAAAAAAATGAATAAAAACCTTAATTAATTTGGGTAGGAAGTTTTGGTAAATTATGATCGCCATCCTCCCTAAGTTTTGCAGTCGTAAGGTATTTCAGCGGCCTTTTTCATGTTCAGACCGGAGACGTAATTCGGTTTTATAAAAAGGCCGTGTTTGTTTTAGTCCCAGTAATTAAGAAGCACGCGTGATTAATAATTGAATAAGGAGCCAATTAATGGTGTTTGAGTGAAGGAAAAACTGGTTTTGCTGATCAATCTGAATGTTTTAAGGTCGGATTGGATAAAGTTTGGTGGAATTAGATGTGATTATAAAAAAATACTTAAATTACAAGGGAATATCTTAAGACCCTTAAAAGAAATATATTAAGACGTATTTCTGAAACAGATTTTTGCTTCTATACAAAATTGTCTTCATAATTTCTTTGTCAGATATTTGCCTAACAAAAATATATTTTAAGGTCAGGTACCTAGTTTTGGTTGACAACAGATGGTACAAGAATCTCTCACTTTTGTATAATTAACACCTGTTTACATATAATTTTTCAGCAAGAGAGTAAGTAAAAATCCTTAAAAATTCAACCCAAGACCACCTACACTAAACAAAGACGAAAATTAACCCATAAGTCACAGCCAACAAAATAAAAGGCCCACTTTAAATAATAACTTGCCCACATTTACATACCGTCTTAAAAGCCAGACGCGGGTTAATATGCGCATATGTTAAGAGCTTCTCATCTTTAACAATTAGTATTAGTTATTCTAAGTTCTGCTTAATCATCGTTTTAGTCTGTGGAGATTTGAACAAGAATATGTTGGTATTTTAAGTAAGTTATTAACAGTAACTACACGGGTTTAACGGATAAATGTAATTTCCAGCGCGTAATGTGCAAGCGTGGTGATCAATGCTCGTTCCGTCTGTAAGTAAGAAGATACGTGTGCCTAGATGTAGGACATACATACATTCGTATTATTATTTTCTATTGTGGATATAATGTGTTTTATGGTACAGGTATGTTGCTTAATCATGTATTTGCATAGCTCTGCTAAGTGTGAAAAACCAAGGAACAAAATGACTGATTTCGAAAACAATATTCATGACGCACATTTCTTTAAACATAGTAAACAGTTTCACTTAACTGACATAAAATCATTTCAGACGGACAAAAGAGTCTTCTAACAATATTTTTTTCGTAATTATTTCAGGAACTAGAATCGAGATTAATTGCGATATTCTTTGTCAAAGACCATTAAATAACAAACCTATATATGTAAACATCAACATTACATGTACCTAAATAACTAATACCTAAATAAGGATCGTAGCAAGTGGAAAGAAGTGGTCTCTGCCTACCCCTACAAGGGAAAGAGGCGTGATTATATGTATGTATGTATGTATGTAAATAACTAATTATCCACATAAATACTACCATGTATAGCGAGTCAATATGCACGGTTCGCTTCTAAGTAATTAATCGGATTATTTGCCAATTACATCCATAAATATACACATAGGGATTAGTTGATTTCAAATTAATTTTACTGTTTGATAAATCTTGAAACGTTTATTTTTAATTAAGCTTTGAATGTGAGTGGTGAGTGTTTATACAGATTAATAAAATACACGTGAATTTAATTTAGAGTTCGAAAAATTGAAGATTTAGATAAATAGAATCACTGGAATATGTTTTATTGACTGTAACTGTAGAATGGTATGTTTTGTTGTTTATTAAATGGCATTTATTTCACTATTCATTTTATGACGGGCCCGTTGGTCTAGTGGTTAGTGACCATGACTGCTATACCGGAGGTCGTGGGTTCGATTCCCACTCTGGACAAATGTTTGTGTGATGAGCGCGATCATTTGTTCTGTGTCTGGGTGTAATTTATCTATAATATGTATGTATTTAGAAATATATAATTATGTTTATCAGTTGTCTGGTTACCATAACACAAGCTCTGCTTAGTTTGGGATCAGATAACCGTTTGTGAGATGTCCCAGAATATTAAATTATTATTATTATATTATTATAGTTATTTACTATACATCACCTACCCACTACTCGATGTCGACTACTCTCTCATGATTTGGAAAAAAAAACTTAGCACAAAATCTATTCGTTCATATGTTTCTTAGTCACCATCATTCATAGTATTTGTCATCGTACGAGGCCAAGAAAAATGAATTTATAATAAGCATGAATAAATCCAAGACCACACTGCAAAATTGCTTTCCGATAACCAATGGGTGGCCACTGCTTTTCTACGAAAGGTGACGAATCATGTAGAATTTCATTCGTACACTCTATGTTTATTTTCCTTATAAAATAGGTGTCGATGTTTAACTAAAACTAAAGATTATATCGCACCTTAAACTAAAGATAGACTCACGCAATACTCAACCTTAAACTGTAGTCATAAATTTCAAATTTAAATGTCAGAACTCGTCTCCAACTATTTGCGAACATACGTGAATTCTTCCCCAGAGTTCTTGTGTTATTAGGATTACGACTTTAGTTTTTCAAGTTTAAGGTTGATTTTCCTTTGGTGGATAAAGTTTGTATGCGCTTGTCAGGTCAGAATTAGGGATAATTATCAAGTGGTTGACATCTTAATCATTTAGTAGGTAACTAACCACAGAATTTAGGCGCTGCTAATTCGATTCCCAGAAAGCGATTTACGTGTTTTTTATGATCAATTATTTTTTATTAAACTGGATTAATATAGACATTATGTATATTAAAGCATTTAAGTGTGAGAGGTGTCGCCATTAATATGTAGCTTATTAGATTTTTTCTTGGTATTTTTTTTCTTTGATATCACAGTTAGTTTTTAAAAATGTATGTTATGATAGTCATATGGTAAAATGTGCTCTAATTTGTGTTGGTCTTGAGTCATCTGGGGATATTAAATGTTTCATGGAATATTGGCATCAGCCTAGTTTAATAGACACACTTTTAGGTTAATTATTGAAGAACACTTACTGTACCTATGATAATACCATAATTGTAAAAATAAAAAGTCTTCAATCAATATCTACAGGACCACCTCCATGGATGACTAAATAATTTTAAAATTGTTCCTTAATTGCCGGACATATCGCACAAACAATAAAAAAGCCATACAAATTGGCAACCCAACTTTTTGAAGTCGGTTAAAAAAACCCCGCTTCGACTGCGGTCGCATGCGGTAGGTAAAAATTAACCTTTTATTATTCCTTTTATATTGGCAAGATATTTTTATTCTCTTTATATTACCGACAAGTTTATTAGTCTCAGATCACCCAGGTGTTTATCGAGAACTAATTATACGGATTGTTGATGTCTTAATCAAGTTGATGGCGCGATTAGCCGCAGGAATTTAGCGCGGTACCTAAGCTTACTAAGTGGCGTTGAGATGACTAAGCACTGTGTGGGTTTCCTAGTTAAATAGATGTTGCTTCAGATTTTTGTTTAATGACGAGCCTGTTGACTGAATACAAGTTTATAAAGCGTTGTGTTTAGAGTTTTTTTTTTTTTTTTTCGAGATATGGGCATCAAAAATATTAGTTTTTTTGTGAATAAGTAACTTCATATTATAGTTACTGTTAGCCTTTTATATATTATATTTATATTCCGGGACATCTCACACACGGTTGTCTGATCCCAAGCTAAGCAGAGTTTGTGTTAGGGTAACCAGACAACTGATAAACATACTTATATATTTCTAAATACATACATATTATAGATAAATTACACCCAGACACCGAACGTGCTCATCACACAAACATTTGTGCCGGGTGGGAATCGAACCCATGACCTCCCGTATAGCAGTCAGGGTTACTAACCACTAGACCAACAGGCCCGTCAAAACTTAAACATAGGTAATCAGTTTCAAAAAGCTGATCGTTCAAACAATATAAGGTAATTACTATCTACATGTCTTTAGTGAAGTGCGAAATACCACAACAAAAACAGCATACGAATTGTGCTTTATACTCCAATTAAAGTAATCATCAAGTTCGCCAAACAACATAAAACGCAGCTGCTCATATTAACTCAGATAATACTAAATTATTCTTAGCAAGCCACACATCATAAATGTGTTCTCACAAAACCGTCCGTACCACGAAATTTACATCCATTGCTCCCCCAATACTCGAGAGGTAGATTAACGTGCACTGAAACTGCGCAATGGATGTTATCCACTGATATTTAACCAAGAATTTAGATTGATTATGACTTATTTATACCAAATAGGTGTCGTTTACAGTAAGTTTATTATAATGGCGTGTTGTGTGTTCTGGCAACATTAATATAATTCAGTAGCTTATACCACTATATGGCAATACTGGTATAAAATAAATTACATTAGAATCCGTATTATTTGGGTGTTAACATAATAAATTCATTTTTAACTGCGTGTCATTAAAGTTAATATTTTGCTTCTGGTTTTTAATAACATCATTTCATTTTAATGTTACTGTTCAATTCTGATAGTAATTTAAATGTAAATGTAAATGTTGATGACAAAAATGTAATTATGCAAAGATGTAATAACATACTGAACATATTGGACATTATTTTGTCGAATTAAACATTTTTAAGCATTACAAGTACAGTAAATTGTATGTTACATTACATTTTATGAAATATTTAGATGGGTATTTTTTTGTATGGTATGTGACTAAACATAACATATCATCACGCCTGTATCCTCGAAGGGGTAGGCAGAGGTGTACCAATGTACCTACACCCACAGTTCACCGATATGTTTAGGTCCCATGTAATAGCGAGCCTATTGCCACTAACCGGCCACAAATCCAAACTCCGACCTGCTACTGAAAATTTCATAGAATAACCCAATAACACCTCGGTCGACTCGGGAATCGAACCCAAGACTCCTAGCGAAGCAGTCGCTCTTAGCACCACTAGGCCAACGAGGCAGTCACTGTGTGACTAAACAAACTAATTTAATCTCTACGGGGTAGTGAGAAATTAAATTAGTTTATTAAATCATGGAACACTAAGCTTTTGCTTCGCAGTTAAGATTTAAGACTAAAAAGAGCCATAACAACAAATTTTCAAGTCATTACCATCCCGCTATATATACCGTAGAATAGAGCAAAGAGAAAGCTAACACTACAGTGACAGATGCAACTATCAAAACGTTACGAAACCTTAGAGAAGAGATAAGATACTATAGAGTGCACATATCAGTATATGAACCGTTAGAAGTCAGAACTACACAAAGAAGCACAATTAACCGGCTGATTAAAGTTAAAATGCAACTTCACAAAAACATTATAGAATGCTTTTCTTCCTTGACAATATCATAGCTTGATTAATTTCTGATGTTTATTCGTATAAAAGTTACGAAATAGAGCACGCTGCCATCTGATAAATCTATCTGACAAAGATCTGTCGATCTTATCGTTCGAATATAACTTTAATCAGAAAACGAATGTACTTTATTTTTATTATTTTTAACTTCTTACTGTAGAGCCAAGGCCTTCCTTTCCTCCTCCCGAACACTTCTGTTCAGAGCACTTCATACAGTAATAGAATGGCCTAGCACACTCCATAGTTTTTCTACTCTATGTACGGAACAGATACAGTTAGTTGCCGGCAGTATCGTAGTTTTCTAACAATGTTTATCAACAAACACTTGGATACTGGGAATTTTAATTTGTATGGAATGTGCATACAAAGAGCATTTGTTAATTTTGTGATAGAGGATGGTTAATTAGAATATAAAGTGTGTGTTTCTCAGTTTCTAAATGCAGTTTATGACTCAGCCCATATACCTTAGTACTTACTTCCTATGAATTGTATCTACGTATATATTATCCACTAAATAGTGACACAACTTATTTGGAATAAGGATAATTGTGTTTTTATTTTGACAACTAACTATGAAAAAGAAGACACTCAGGTTTTAGGTATAAGTCTTGCTTTGGAAACTGCTATTGGAGATAAAAGTAATAATAATAATAATTCCAGCATTGTGCTGGGCACAGGCCTCTTTCAATATAGAAAAGGCACGAGCATTGATATAAAAATATACAAATATATTCCTATTTCAGTATCAAAAAGACCACCTGACAGCTCGTATCTCAGCATATTACAAAATGAACAGTAACTTTTCTACCATACATTTAAAACCTCGACAGTCTACTTACAAAAGCTACGTTGAATAATCTCACACGTCGTTAGTACACTCATATTTGAAGTTACGTAAGAACTTAGCCTTAAGCAAAACATACCATTTCATTACTATCCACCCATGAATAATATTTACCAAGTTAATAAAACGAGCTAAGCTGTTTATTCATGACTACAACAAAACGAAATGCCAAGCGAGATTAGATAAACCAAATATACATAGACGTATATTCAAACCAAACCAAAATATTATGTTTTTCGTATAAAATATTCAAGATTAAAGAATTTCAAATGCCTCTAGTTGCTTAAACCGTTTTTATTAGGCCAGATAAGGATTAATTAAAAATGTCTAAAGAGCCTGATTTCTTAATTATGGAACAAAGTGTGAAGATAAAATTAGATAATGATGTGTTGAAACTAAATAGACTGACTTAATTAAGGACTCTGTAATTAAAATTCAAAAGAACAGATTTTTATCTAAAACACCATTTTGAGTTTACTAAGTTTGCAGAAAATTTTGATGAACGATTTTAAATTGGCCATATTCTTGTAAAACAGATTCAAAACATAGATTTGTCCAAAGCATAGGCTAACTATCGAATGTTAGGATTCTGTAACTAAAATTACATTACATTACACGACGATTACGGATTACACGTAAAAAGTAATGGACTTCTATCAGGCTTAGGTACATGAGCAAATCAATTTGAAAAACTCCTCTTTTTGATATCGTTAAATAAGAATAGACTAAAAACTTACTGGTTCCGTGTCGCAAGTCTCCAGGTCAGGAATCGGATCGTCCCCGCAGTAATATTCCGCTTGAAGGAATGGGGGCCGAGGCGGCGGCGGCAACAGGAACTCAGGCGGGGGGCCAAGGCAGTCGCACTCCGTCAAATCTGTGGGCTCTAACTCCCACATCGCGTACTCTAACTTAACACTACTCACAACCTTTTCACTGATATCACTATCACTTAAATAACCACTAGTATCACGTTTGTCGCGTTTCACATCTGAAGTCCTTTCTTGTCTTTCTTTTATTAAATTCGCTATGTAAAGTTCGTCGTCCACATCGCTCCAGACGTTTCTTCTAACCTCCTCATCTTCTGATGGATCGTCAATTGAATCGGGAAGCGACGCTATAACACTATTAGTATCGTCACTGTCTGTGTTCTCTGAGATTCTCCTTTCAGCAACTGTACTTTCAAGAACATTTTGTCTTTCTTTTTCACTGTCACCGCTCAAGTCACGATCTTGCTTATATTTGTCGTGTCTATTGATACCATTTTGATACGTCCAAACAGCGTACGACGACGCTTTAATTGGACTCCTATTGTATCTTTCGGCCATACGCAGTCTTCTTTCAGGTTATCTGCAACAACAAAAAAATATTTATTTATAACGAACACTTAGATCGAAAGGCCATTACCGTCCGAACCAATTTCTTATCTGACGGACAACGTATCGATTTTACAGTGGTATCGAACTACTTATTATTTAACAGAAGAGCTAACACCTCATTTTGTATAACAAAGCAGCCGCAATTAGAACCTACCATCGGTGTGAGTACAATGGGCGAGGGACCAGTATCGATATCATCGGGTGCTACGTTCTCTGCTTATTTTAATTTATTTTTTATCGCATCAAATTGGATGGACGGGTTTCTAGCTATGCACTCGGTATTTCTTTCCTATCATGATGAGCCTGTCAGAGAGACGGTTTCGAAAGTTTAAAGTTCATCGTTTTTTGATATTTAATTCTGATCAAACTGCGGCGAGTGTAAGCGAATAATTGGGTTTTGATTTCTTATTTATTAACAATAAGATTAATAGCACGTTAAGGAATGTTAGTAACTTAAAAAGCGATGTAATAAAATATCGAGGTGAAACCAACAAGGAAAGATAAACATTCGAGTTATATCAAAAACCGATTCATATGAATACAAAGGAAGATAATGGAGCCCACGATCATATATTTACATAGACAAACCATTCATTTTAACCCTTAACAAGGAGGAACAATATTTTTCTGCAAACATTCGCTCGCTTGTTCAAATGTTTTTCGATAGAGATGTGCCTTGAGTACAATTATGCATGCGTAAGGCGTTCCTAAGGAGGTACCGCAAGATTGCGAGGTCGAAGGGTCAACAGCGCCAGATAACTCCGAGGTACCAGCGAATAAAATATTGAGAGGTGTTATGGCATACAAAACAGGGTTTTAGATAGGATTTATGAATATTTTAAAGTACCGTTCGGTTGGAAATCTAAAAGTGAATAATTTAACCATTCTTTCGCTTGATGTTTTATGATTGACATTATTTCTTTGTGTAATTTTCTTTTCTGTTTTTGTAGATAGATTTTGAAAGATTTACTTTATCTCCATAGTTTAAAAACCGAACTTCAAGTTGTGATTTATGTACTTATGTCAATTAAATAAAGCATTAATTATAATCACTAATGACATTCTGACTGAATGATAATTACAGAAAATCTTTTTGCGCTACCATTCAAATATACTGTTGCCTTTGATGTGCTATTATTTTGTTAGTAATCAACCAATAGAATACATTCCAAATGCAAAATAGGTTAAATAATCATTTGATAATTTAAGTTCATTGTGCTCACATATCATCTCCAAAATCATAAATACATTATCACATGTCCATTACGCATTATAAAGTCATTTTCATTTTGCATGTTCATTGCCATCTATCAATGTACATTGAAATCGTAATCTCCGATACTCCACGTCTCATTAACATTTGGCGCGCTTAGTGGCACTCGATAGCTGTCAGTGGGACCTTGACAGCGATACAATGAACTACAAGAGCCCTTAAGGAACTTAACGAACCCATTCTATGGATTTTCTCACGTGAATTATTATTGCGAGTGGATAACGGTCGGCAAGGGGTCGTATGTGTCGATCGATCGGTTATGAGAGCGAATTTCATAGCAGACCAAATACTGTGAATGATTTGGGCTCTTTTGTGTTGAAGTTAAGGATTTTGTTTCTAGCCGTGATTAGTGTTAGTAGATTAAGTTTTAGTTCTGAAATGTTAATCAAACGTACATTATACTTGGTACTTTACAAAACAAATTCTAAGTTATCATCTTGACCTGAATCATCTGTTATTGTATACTTGAGACCATTGCTTGAGACTGAAAGTATTAGTACTTTTTTATTGATGTGTCGACTAGAGTCGATAATATTTTAGATATTTTGAAATGTGACATAATGGAAATCAAAAACACAAGTCTTACAATTGTTATACCTAGACAATGATTAGCATTTAAAATAAAACCTAAGGGCAAAGAAGCGATACAATCCACAAACGCCATAAAATCGCTCACAACGAACAATATCCTCCCACTCGAAAGACATTCTGCAAAATACACCAATTTCAGGAAAACACAATAAGTTTAAGCTGTAATAAGTAAACCGATAGGTTTTGCCGTTAGTCATGGGTTCCGTAATAGTTTGCTGCCCACACTAGACTGTTTATTGCCTTCAAACATCATAATAAATCTATCGAATTTCGAGCCTGAGATAAGTAGCATTGGTTGTTCTTATTTATTTGTGATTGGCTTTCTTTATGGTCTAGTTTTACTATGATTATTTATTAATTTCTTGATGGGATTGTATTATGTGAGGTGGTGTATCATTTTGGCTTTCTTCTTGTTTATTTGTTTCTTCATTGTCTTTGAAGTAATTATGTGTACGGTCTTTAGCAGTATTACCGTAAATTATCACGTTAGTTAGTTTCACACTTAGCGGTCAATTCGTATCTAATATGATAGGTACTGGTGTTTAGGCTTACTGAAAGCAGCGAATAAGGTCACTACCCAAATCTATTAGAAAATCTAGATAAAACACATTGGTATTACAATTGGAAGTAGCTATCTCTGAACTATTTACTGGTAGTAGCTATATCAGAACAAAACCACAAAAATACAAACTATATCATCATCACCAAGATTAGTGTTATATAATCCAAGTGATTATGAACTCCAAAAAGAGTTACAAACCTGATAAAGTCATTACAATAACCATTGGGTATGATAAAATAAAAATCGAACCAGATAATTTGACTTCTTACGATTTAAGCTGCGCCTCTTTGGATGGAAACTAACGGTTTGTATACGTGTTAGGTCTCAAGGTTGGAACGCGATGGCCATTTGGCCATTATTACGGTATGCTATATTCTAGTTATTTTAACTTTTAAAAGTATTGCGGTTAATAAATTTGTTAAAAAAATATTTTAAAGGAGGATAACTTAAATTTTGATATTTGTTTAGTAGAAATAGTGTCAGTGAGCGTTAGACAGCATTACATTTTAACAGGGTGTCTAGTTTTAACTAAACTTATGTCATAAGATAAGATATTTTTTTGTTATTTTTTTGTACCTTACTAGGCTGATTGGAGCATTAACGCAAAAAGCGCATTAAATCAAATAAATAATAATACCGGCCTATAAACATCCCGCTGCTGGGCACAGGCCTCTTCCCATATAGATAAGGCTCGAGCATTGATCACCACGCTTGTTCACTTACGGTTTGGCGATTTCAATTCCACATTTTTGGAATCCATTTGTCAGAAGTGTCTTAGAATAATTAAGAAAGTCCATATAACTTTGAAAAAGCCACATTAGTACTTGCTTTGTATTCCTCAAATAAATGTAGAAATGTAATAAAGGCATCACAACGCTAACTGTTCAAAAACAGTTATAAAGTAGTTATAAATCAAGAATGTCCAATGTAACTTGAGCTGTGGAAAGAATGGGAATATATGATTATAGAGACGAAGTTTTATTGGTTATATCAAGTGTAACGCATTGTCAGAATTAAATGCATTGCTTCAAACATTCCGTTGGTATGACAATACGTAGGAAGTAAGGAATTGGAACAGTTTTATAAACTTATTTTATGAGGTATAGCTACTGGTAATTTGAGGCAAAATATTTGATACCAAAACTATGTCAAAACTTTCAATTATACTTTTTACAAAGCTATAATTATAAGGGGACTAGCTGTGTCCCGCGGTTTCACCCGCGTGAATGTTAACAGATTATTGTGACTGTCAAATAATAACAGACAAATAATTAGCAATAAATTAAAATTGCGACTATAATTTGAGATTTAAACTATCCTATCTCTCAAGTTGGATCAAACTGCACATGGTGTGCGAATTTTATTATAATCGGTTAAGTGGTTTAGGAGTCCATTGAGGACAAACATTGTGACACGAGATTTATATATATTAAGATAATAGGGTCAGCGAGAAAATAACCTTACAATGAAATGTGTTGAATAATGACCGGTAAATTAATATCGCTATTGTACTCGTATTGTTAAAAAATACGAATTGTTTTATTCTGACATTTAAGTAAAATTAAAGGGACTTAAAAAAAATAAGTTTATATTCTATACTTATTTAAAGTTTGTTCTTTCACCAACCGTTGTTACGCATGGCGTCAAACTCACAAAAAATATTTACAGTAACTCTAAACTTTCTTTGTGGTACTACTTTGTATATTTACATAACAGAGATGTTTGTTGGCCGACAAGAGAGCCATAGAACGTCCTAATATGTGTTTCCGTCATTTAATAATAATGTAAACGAAACATCTTCTGACGGACCGATTTTAAGATGGTTTTAGGGTTCCAGGTCGAAAAATATTAAGCGGAAAACCTTAGCTGCCAGTCTTAGTTCCAAAAACTACTTTTTTTTTTTGTTATGATACTTGTGGTAATTTATTTAACATAATAGTTGTTATGTGTTTTGCGTTGTGGCGGACTTCAAAATAGCCACTATGCGATGCAGAAAATCTCATTTAACAACGGTATTTCTCATGAATTTGAACATGAAAAAAATTATACACAATTGACAAGGAAGAAGATGAGTTTTTTGACGCCTGTTAGTTTTTTTATTTATGCATGTTTTAATTTTAGTTTAGTTACAGTTTTTTCTTATATTAGATAAAATTATGCAGAAAATTAAATTAGATACATAAAAGCCCGAAAATTTACGTACCTAAACTTTTGGCAAATTTATTGATTGTACGGAACCCGCGATTGGCAAGTCAGATTTGTGCTTTATTTAGAGTGTTAAAGCAAGCAAATTGAACCGTTTTCGAGATAGTAAAGAGTAATTGATTGTGGTATCGGTTTCCGGGAAGTTGAGCAATGTTTGGTAAATCTTGTTTCACTTTAGATCAATGACTTTATTATTTATTTATTTATTTATTTATTTATTTATTTATTTATGTACACACAATAGACAAACAATACTTAATAATACAGATATAAAGGTACAAAGGTACTGCTTATTTCAAATGAAATTTCTTCCAGCAGACCTACGACAGGAAATATAAAAAAAGAGACATAGACACAGTGTACAAGAAGAAAAATTAAATAAACTAATATTAATAAAAAATATAATATTATAATATAATATAATATTATATAATTTATATTGAAGTTACTACTACTTTATTATGTTTGTTTGGAAAATATTAGATGTTTGAATGATAATCAAATGCTTGGGCTCTTTTTTATTATGGTACAGTACGGTGCAAACTAAATGGCGGCTCTGAACACGAGGCGATTCGCTGCGCAGTAACAAACTTATGCGCCAGCGCGGGTGCGGGGCGAGGTACTGCGCAGCGTGTAGCTTTGAATCCAACTATACCTACCCATGTTATAACTACTACCTATTTGTAAAGAAGAAAGCATCATTTTGATGATAGGTTCTGTTGCTATGGTTACCCATGTGCTGGTATTAGATCAAAAAGAAAGCTGTGTAGTATGGATCATAATATACGTACACACGTCATTACAGTCTTATTTCTCCCTTGTTGCCATTCCGTCTTAAATTACCTACATATTTATCACGTTACATTATTAGTTCGCACGCGTTTATTCTTAGAAATCGCTTCTCTCTATAAATGTTTTAATGCTTTCAACTTCATTTAAAATTCTTAACTTAATTAACTATGAATCAGTTCCAGTTTAACTTAATAATAGTAATAAAGGCCTACATCTTGAAATTAACATGATAATTGGAAATGCCACTATTTATAGATCAGTACCTGTACTATGAGATCTTAAAGTTGTACTGTTGCCGTAGTGAAAGCGAGACGGCGCTATACATTGCGCATATCAGCGTCTCCCTTACACGATGGAGTAAGCTCTGCTTTAAAAGTTAATGGTTTAGGAACAGTAAAGAGGATGGTACTATTGTTGACTGTTGATGGGTAATTGATAAATGGTTTTGTACCTATTTTTACGGTGTTACTTTAACTTTACTTGAGTTTAAGTTCTTGAAAGTCAGATGTTACTTGCGTAATTTAAAGTTACTTTAACTTGAAGACCGTAAATGATTCGACTACGTTTTTATATGAAATCTTGTAATAGTCTTTAATTTATTAGGTTTACGCGAATGTTAAACATTGAAATAAAACTACTTTTTACGGATTTATTCGCGGTTTCATTTTAGATTTAGGTCCCGACGTTTCGACACCTTTGCAGGTAACATGGTCACGGGCAGACTGGTCAGTCTGCCCGTGACCATGTTAGTTTTATTTCAATAGCCTTTAATGTTATAGCTAAACTGTAGCTGCAGGAGAAAATATCTACAAAAATAAAGTGACAGGAATTTTTTTTTAGTATTGTAGATGTTGTCACTAAAAGCAAATATAACCATTTTTTAACTCTAGAATTATACAAATAATATATCATTTTCATGTATCAGACTTTACAGCTACGTGAGTATATTATATTAGTCCAATATTCTCATGGCTAGCAACCGGTCCGTTTCCCCGTACACCGAATGTAATAACATTAATCTGTATGTTCGTGATCGGATAATTACTTTCCTCTTATGAAGATTTGTAGACTAAATATACGCAGTTTTCATTATACACCCACACAAACAAAATCCCACTCTATCACCTTGGAATACAGTTAATTTTCCCTTGTTATGTTGGTAGAGAATCTGTTCAGTTAACTGCGATCAATTTTGGACTGTAATACAAAGTGTCAAGGTTTGAAATTATTTGTAGTTGGTAGGTAAACAAATAAATTAGCGCCCATATTTGACTAATCCAATTTATTGAATATTTGAATTCTAAGTAAATGATAACATGTATCGGGACTTTTGTTAACATAAAGTTATTTGATAGTTATACTTAATGACTTAAAAATAATTTATAAATTGGAAGTTTTTAACGTTAAATTTATCCGTATTATAATGTACAGCTGTATGAAATTGCAGGTAAAAAGAACTTGACCTAATTAACTGGGACTCTTAATTAAGAATTGTATAGCATATAAAAAGCTCGGGAATAATGGTTCTTTAGAGTAAATTAAAATCGTAGTTTTATATTTATTTAGGTAGTAAAATAACATCCAGAGAAAACACTAATTTACGCCTGATATAAGTACGTATAATTAATAAGAACACAATTATAAAGAAAAGTCTCTTAATTAATTACACAAAACACAATTAAAAAAAACGCCAGAAAATTTCAAATCCCTAAACCGCCATTCCTTACAGAATTCTTAAGCAAACCGACCAAAAAGTTCAGAACGAAATAAGTTGCATATCCACAATATTTAGAGGAAGATTCTCCCAAAATACTTCCAACGAATTACATAAAGACCTTGAATTGAGAGAGCTAACTAGGTGGTCCATTTTATATGGCAAATGACGTCACAGTTTAGTGCATTTTGTACCTAACATAGTATGTCGTAAACAAGACTTTAAATTTAATAACTCGCTATTTCTAAGTTATTAGTATTTCCAAACGCAATTAAAAAATCACACATAAAATTTCGCCTTTAAACCGACTTCAAAAAAGGACAAGGTTACCAATTTGACAGTTTTTTTTTTGTTGTGAATTAAATATTTCAATTATCATAAACTTGATACCATTTTTTGTTGTTGTTATTTCTCTCATTATTCGCTATATACCCAAACTGATACCTTTTATTTTTAACCTACTTCAAAAAAGGAGAAGGTTACCATTTCGACTTATTTCCCTTATTTGCTATACATCCAAACGGATACCTTTTATTTTTAACCTACTTCAAAAAAGGAGAAGGTTACCATTTCGACTGCATTTTTTAAATTGTTATTAAGACAATCACAAACTATTTTTTTTGTTGCTATTTCCCTCATTATTTGCCTCAAAACCGGTACCTAATACTTTTTATATACTATCTGACGGACTAAATACCTTTTTCATATTACCAGTTATTTGTATCTCAGTCGCTAACTAGGTGGTCTTGGTCCCTGGTCCCGTTTGGTCCCGTACAAAAAGGTCTGTGTTTGAGCTTTGTGTCCGGGAGAGTTAAGCTGCGCCAATAGGGTTGCCCATTAGCCTGACTAACGCTAAAGCAAACATATGTTAGTTGATACGGCCTTAGTGTGTGTTCGCGTTGTTACACGACAAGTAATATTTGTGTCATAAAAATAAATCGTCTTGTACAGCTAGGTTTTTTTAACAGATTAATAAACAAAAAAATGTAGAGCCTAATTAAGTAGTGTTTACAATATTATTTATATGTGTAATATTTTAAAATGCAATTCGTAATTAGTCAAGTAAATTAAATCAGTTCTAGCGCTTCTCAATGCAAATATATGTATGTACTGATTAAAAATAAATTAACAGTTTATTTAATATATTGAAAAATATTTTAAGCAACAATTCCATGATATCTTATTAATAGGTATCTTTAATATCAAAAATTAGGTAAGACGTTTTTTTCTTTCCTCGACGTACTTATCACGATAACGTCAACTTAAACAATGGAAACAAACCCCCAAGAGGCTAAAACAGCGGCTCTTGTGATTCCTTGGTCTGTTAACACTGTGTTAATAGCAGTTATTGATGTTTAGTGGGCTGTAGTGTAGTAGCTGGGATTATGTGAACACGACTGGCTTACGAGTAAGTAGTATTGTGGGTTAGAAAGGTAAGTAGGTAGGTAATTGTTAAATGAAGGCTTTTAAAGAAATTTTAATTATGTTTAGAATCAATTTCAGTAGTTGAATAAGAATGTTAGAGATTGTGTTTTGGTCGATGATTAAGTTTTAGATATCTACTACGGGAGGTTTTCTAGTTTGCAAAAACTGCGGTCACCAAAACACCGGATACACGTCCCCATTCGCATCAAAAACCACAAAAGAATCAAACAAAACACATAAATATAACACAAAAATACCCTACTTATCATAAACACGTTCTTACAGAAAAATAACCTCGTAACCTAATTCCCCTATTCACCCAAATAGGGTGAACATACCAATTGTAACCAGTGTCCCAAGTACATATCTGTTACTGGCAAGCTTTTGCCAAGAGTCTCTTGCCAAGGTTCGGAATTCGTTACGAAGCTAACATTCCCCATCTTAGGGGAGGATGGGGGAATTTGGCAACAAAACGACTCGCATATTGAGTTCACAGTTTTGTTTGAGGGCCAGAACAGTCGTGCGCCAAATATATTGGTATCTCTCCAGTTTTTTATGTTAGGAAACTCTTTTATTTATGGTAGCTAGCTTTTGTTCGTGACTTGAAGATGTTGTGTTTAAAGGTAAGTTATTGTTGTGTTGAGTGTGAAAGGAGTTTTTGTATTAACGAAAAATAGCAATGAGTTCCTTTTACTGAAACTTTTATTGCTATGGTGGCCTAGTGGTGCTTAGCGCGACAGCTAAGCTAGAGGTCTTGGGTTCGATTCCCAAGTCGTTCCAAGTGTTATTGGGTTTTTCTATGAAATTCTCAGTAGCAGGATTAGTGGCAATAGGCTCGCCCCCTATTACATGGGACCTAAAGATACTGGCGAACTGTGGGTGTACATTGGTACACCCACAGTTCCTAACCTGCCTAACCCTTTGGCGATAAAGGCGTGATGGTATGCAATTTTATATTCGCAAAACGTTTAAGTTTTTAAAGGTATTTTACATACCGTATGTAATGTTTGTATTTAAGGTATATTTTAGAACTTTAAACTTTATTAACCAAAGTTATATATTTGTCTGTAGACACTTTTTTTGTACGACGAAGTGGAAATTAGTGTCAATAAGACCGAGTCATCGTAATTTCTGTTCACTTTATGAAATTAAGAGCATCCATTTTTTCTTTAGTAAGAATTCGTATTATTAAATTATAACTAATGGTACGTTTGGGCCGGTAGCACTCCCTATGACTCGAAGTTTTTTTGTTCATGTTTCTATTGAACATAACTGCAACTTCTTTTTTGTAAATTAAATTTTAACTTAACCTAATAATTCTCACTGGCCCAGCTCGGGATCTAATTGTAAAAAAAATAAAATTCTCCAAGTAAAGGTTCTAATTTAGTAAATAGTTATTCGGAACAGTATTTGTATAAGAAAAGGTATGAAAGAGTGATATCATTTAAAATCTATAAAAAACTTAAATATTCAGAGATAAAACAAAACGATTATCCCGGAAATATTCTCCCAAACAAACTGTTTCCGGGAGTAATTCCTATAATTATTATTCTTCACAGCCTTTTAAAACATTCTTCAACATCAAAGGAAAGCCAACGAAATTTACTCACAAACAGATCTGTTTATTTTGTTCCATCACTAAAGTTTCTGACTAAAAAGGTTTGTTAGGTTGGCCGAAGTCCTTTTTTCCAACCTTAATTTGCTGAGCAAAAAGAATTTTAACGATTCCAAAAACCCTTTTCTGCATTTATTTTTGAAGATGGCATAATAAACGCAGGACATTTAGATTTAGGTTTGAAATCCTTTTATTTGATTAAGATGACTACTGACTGTCTGACTGCCATACTCAGAGTCGTTGATGATTCCTTACAGGACTACTTTCTTTGGCATAAAGTAAAAAAAAATCTTAATTAGTATCCACGTCTCTGAGTGCGGCGTTTTGTGCATGAGATATAATAAAAGTATATTTTTAACAATTAAACACCGAACACTATCTTTAAAAAAAACAATTTTATGAAACTCTTATATTACTACACGGAAATTAATTAAAACCAATTTAGAATAATAATAAATAGAATAAATAAATGTGGACAACATCACATACATTGCTCTGAACCCAAAGTAAGTAGCTATTAAGCACTTGTGTTATGGAATTCAGAAACAACGAAGGTACCACAAACACCCAGACCCGAGACAATGTAGAAAAGTGATTTTTCTTCATTGACCCGTCCGGGGATCGAACCCGGGAGCTCAGAGCTAGCGACACCTTGAAAACCGGTGCGTACGCCACTCGACCACGGAGGTCGTCAATTTAAACACTTGTAAACATTTTTTTGCCAGACACAGACTAAATAACTAAACTAAATCACATACGACTAACCTACATAAACATCTCCAATATTGACGTATAAATAAATCAATTTATTCTTTACAATAAATTCCCGCTCAAAAGCCTTTCCCACCTAACATTTTTATTTCTTTTCTCAAACGTGTTCGCTCGTGCAAACATCTGATATTTTCTATTCCCATTTCATATGCCAAGCTCTGTCGAACTATTTATGTTAATAAATACTGCTATGTACTTTCGTTACATTTTTATTAGGTGAATTTTAGATATTTTCTACATTTCTATGAGTACTAGATTTAATAATATAGAAATATTTAAGTTTCCAAAAGAGGGCTTTTGAAAGGTGTTTACTGTTTAACACTTTTCAAATTTATTTTCAGTAAAGAAGCTCTGCAGTGATTTAGTTATAAGGTGATAGGTACTTAAAAAAGCTACTACTACTATTTATTAGGGTATTTATGGATGTCAGAAAGGTACTACTGAGCAGCGTATTTAAAATTGAATAAACAAGATTACCATTGGCTCGAAAAAAAAACGGCAACTTAGCTCTACAAGTCTAAAATAAAAAAACTCGTAATTGAATTGCCAGCTAAAACAATATGTTTTTTAAGTACACAAAAGAGATAATAATATAATATACATAAGATTGAACTCTCACACTTGTAAACAAAAACTCTTTTACATAAACTAAAATAAGACTCAACTAAACTAAACTTTAAATTAATTATGATTCTATAAACTTTTTTTTTCCTATGTAACTATTGTACACATTGTCTACAAATTTCATGTTCTTCTCCTCTCGCAGGTCTGCTGGAAGAGATTTCTTTTAGAAATAAGCAGTACCTTTGTACATGTTTTCTCTTATGTCCTGTTCCACTTTTTTTTTCCTGTTTGTGTACATAAATTGTAAAATAAATAAATAAATAAACATCCCAACTAATACGAAGTAATAACAATTTACAATGTAACATACGAGGAAGTCACGTTAACTAGACTGGCAGTCCTCACGAGTTGCCAGTCGCCAGTTGCCAGTTGCCAGTGACGGCTAAAAACCGAAGCGACTTAATTAAGACTAGAAACAATTTATAACGAATACGAACGTGCGTGTGATAGACCTTAGAAGGGATCTAGATTCACCTTTTTGTGTCTTGAAATTGTCATAGGTAATTACGGTAATTTTTTACCGTAATAAGAGAGGCGCCCAGTTGCAAATATAATAACAAAAATCGTAGTAAGGCTGCCCGCCCACGTCCGACAATCGGTGACCGATTTTTCACACGTCCTACAAAAAGTCGGCCAGAAATCGGTACTAATAGAATTGGCGGAAAAATCGGCCTGGCAACGTAATAAAAAAATGGGGATGGCTTTCAAAATATTTGTAACATACTTAGCATACGTTACATTCAATAAAGAATATGATAATAAACATTTTTAATTGTTATTTTTTTGTGTTTTCCTATCTTAAACTTAGGCCTCTTTTCCTAAGTACTTAAAGTTACCTGCATCCAGTAAAATGTCACTAAAATATTAGAATTAGTTCACAAAACATTCTACATTATTAGGACACATAAACAAACGTGAAAGCATCTATCTCTAAGTAGCAGCAACAAAATTAGTTATCTTTAAATACAAATGGATAGATTCTTCACGAGATGTCAGCGTGACATGCGATGCCATTCTTTGAACTGAAGCGGCTTAATTAAGATTTAAATGCCGGCAATATACAAGATATAACGCGTAGAGTTTAGAAACCGGATAGTATGAAATAGGACTTATAAAGTTATTTTTATGGAGTATTTTTTGTGTTTTATGCCCTTGACTATGATACCTGCAAAGGTGTCGAAACGTCGGGACCTAAAATCTATGGAAAACCGCGAGAAAATCCGTAAAAGTAGTTTTAATCATGAAATGACTGTGTCGAGTGTTATGAATTTATTGTCAATTGCTATTATTTTTAGTTTCCAAAATCATCAAAAAATACTGAATTTTATAAAAAAACAACATGGACTATTTAACTAAACTAATAAACTACCTATTTTTCTTATAAGTGTCTTAAAAAAAAGTTAAGTTTGATAAAAATAAATAGTTATTAAACCCTCAAGAGCCTCGGCGTGCGTGCGATGCCACTCTAAAAACTGATGTGACTTAATTAAGAGACGAACGTCGCCAATTTATAAGGAATCCCGCACAGGACCACAGACTTAAGAAGATACTCGATATGGCTATGCTTTCGTTCGATTTGACGTACAGTGCGGAACCACATGAGGACGGCGTCATGAGTGATAGATCATAGAAGGCAATGGACTGCACGCATGTTAATTCTCGCATTATCTAAACAAGTTTTACTGACGATATGGAAACACTGAGTTCTGATTTGCAGTACATTGAAGAGCCGCGCGACTGTGGTGTCATAAATGATTGATCAAAGACGGCAATGTATTGTGTACACGATAATTGTTGTCAATATAGTAATCCAGATTGTTTCAATCACATATTGAATTTGGTATACGTTATACCAAATATGATTCGTGTATAGCTCGAAATTACGATCATAATTTTATTGTTACTTTAAGTGATAAAAAATCATATATCATGTTTATGCGGCCGTTAAATTTTTCATTACTGTTAAGTTATACATTCATTTTATAACCACTGTGTTAAAAAAAAAACATTTTTGTTTAATGTTATTTGCGGTTAAAACTCAAACAAAACGAAATATTTTCCAAAACGAACTAACTTGAAACTTTTATTAACACCTAACATTACATTAGGTGATTATGAGTTTTACAATGTGCTACGAATTAGCATTTTCCATTGCGGAATTCAAAGTAATATGCAAATACAATATTGTTATGCAACGTACAGTAAGTATGCCTTTGAAACTTCTGCGCCAGTTGTCATAATTGCGAATACGTGGTTCGATTCTAGTAGTATTCGAAATTCGAAACGTGAATGCATTTCCTGATGGCCAGCATTTCTCTGATTAGTTTCTCTAGCAGAATGACTTTAGTTTTAATTGTTATTCCATTTTTAAAACCGATTCCGAATTTGATGCCGTTAAACTGCCAGTAAAGATTTTTTGAATTATAATTTGGAATTTTGATTGTTTGATTTAAAAAAACAGGCATAAAAATTCCACATTTGAATGCTTCTAAAGCTGACTAAAAAAGACTGGCAAACTAAACATGCAAATTCACTTTACCTATCTAAATATTGTTAGTCTATATTCGCTGCACTGGTACCGGTATTTATGTTGTCAATAAAACTCAGCGAGTCGCCGGGGAGTCCGAGATATAAACATGAATGAAAATAGTCTAGTGCTGTTTTTACCGGCCGAGTTTGTAGTAGTGTAGCGTCTGTATGTTTTGTGCCGATCAGAATGTTGGTGCCTTGGTGGCATTCGATTTTCTTGTGATGCGAGTTTGTTTTGCTTTGACTGGTATTTACGGGGATCGTGATAGTAATATATATTATATATTTTTGTGCGTATTTAATTATAGATTTAATTAACTAGAAATGTGTTTAACATAGTTGCTATAAAGAAGAGTTTTCCTATTTTCGATATCAAAATTTACATAATATAAATGGTTCAGACGTATGCTATTTCAAACGAGGAAATAAAGAGTCATGTCAGTCGCTACGAATCAACAGGTCTAATGTCTTTTAATAATACATTAAAAAGTTTGTTTTCATATTAACGCTCGTCCATTTAAGAATTCAGCCATAAGGTTTCGATATCACAACGATGTTTTCATTCACTCTACACTAACGAGAGCTCAATGACACTAAGAAATGCATACCATTCCGATATTATAGGAGTAACACTGGTGGTCGATATTTAATTAAGTGACTTCTTGTTAGCACTTATAAGTATACGATTTAAAAAAAGTCGAAACTTATACAGAGTGTTGGTCTACTTAAATCGTTACTTAAAATATCCCTGAACGTGTCTTCGTCGCGCAGAACCTAAGTGTATTTTTCCTCAAATTAAATAGGCGAATCTTGTATATATGAGGATTTATTTATATCAGAAGATTAAATAAAAAGTGGTTGAGAAGTACATTTTTTATTGGATCATTACATTATAAAAAATAGAAATGCAATGCTTTTGGGCACACTCCCAGTTGACAGCGACGTGGATGAATTTTTGATGCCTTATTTTAGTTTATGATTTCTCTTATTTACTGTGTAGGCTTAGTTTTCTAATTGAGAAGGATATATTTTAGAATATAAAATGTTTTATGTACACTGCATAACTTTACTCACTACGCCAAATCCAATAACTCAAGGAAAAAATACAAACAAACTTTAAATCACGACAAAACTAGCTAGCTATTCTCCTTTCACATAATGTTGCGCATTGTACAGATAGCAAAGAAATTTATTGTTCGGAGCACAAATAAACAGGCAACATGTTAACAAGGTATGAAACAAACGAGCCTCAAGCTCATATTTATAGGGAACGAAATTGGCGCCCGAAGCCCTATTTTAGTTACACCCTTTAATTTATTGTCGACTTCGTACTGTAAGTAAATTGGTTGCACATTTTAATACTCGTAATTGGTATCGGATGAGCGGTTTGGCTGTGAAGCTTTTTTTTCTGACGCTGCAAAAAGTTAATGATTTATTTTCGTGCTGTTTTTGCGTTTAAGTATTTGTTTAGGCCTTTTTTTCGTATTTTTGTTTGTATTTATTTTTGTAAATGATGTCATGAAATGAGAGACAGTTTTAGAAATATAGATTACTTGAAATCATTCGTAATATCGATTCCAGTTTTACCATCCACAGTATTAACATTCAAAGTAAATTATTTATTCAATTACCTGTCATGTTAGTCAACATATAACAACGATACAAACAAGGTAAAAACGCGTGTCAGAAGTAAAAATAAAAACTCAGAACCATTTTACTTACACTTTTGACCATATCTCTCCATTTAAAAACAATTTAACCGAACATATTCACAATACTAGAATGCCGTAACTGTTTCTAAATCACCCTAAATTATGGTCCCAATGGATTTTATCTGTAAACACAGTAAATAACGAACATAATCAACATTTTCCCGCCCACAGACCGAGACGAATCAACTCGTTTATTTTAGAACTCAAGATGGTATGACACGTTTAATGAAATAAAAGACAATACACGGTCCTTTGATATCGGTAAAGGAACAAAAAGCGAGGCGAATGCTTTGTGCGATATGTAGGACAAATTTAGTTGCACTGTGGTTATGTTTCGACGCTGGTGGGCAAAATTGACACCAGACATTACACATTTATTTCAAGTCGTGGTAGCCTAGCGGTTCAATAAACGGATTTGTATGCACGAGTTAGCAGGTTTGAACCTGGGCAAGTACCAATGTAACTTTTCAAAGTTATATGTACTTTCTTAGTTCTAAGTCACTTCTGACAAACGGTGAAGGAAAACATCGTGAGGAAACCTGGATTCCAAAATTTGGGATCTGAAATCGCCAATCCGCAGTGAGCAAGCGTGGTGATCAATGCTCATGCCTTCTCTATATGGGAAGAGGCTTCTGCCCAGCAGAGGGACGTTTATAGGCTGGATTATTACATTACACATTATGTTTAAATTGTCAGTACATTTAGTTGATTTCGATACTAAACTGAAACTATTTCAGGACATTGAAATAACTTTCAATAAACCAAAACTATAATCAATTGGCAAATATAATTTTCTATTTAGTATAAAAAAGATTAGCATTAATTATCATATATTAATTGATAGATAGTGTTGGCTTTAATCTATGTTATTTGTACTATAAATTAGTTGAACTCTTTATTATATATTATTTCAATTGGAAATAGTAATATTGTATAAAGTTTCATCATTTACCGATTTTAATATCACACAAGAATAATGTACAACAAAAATATCAGCCCAAAATTATTTCCTGCTTGTAATTTATATTACAAAATTGGGTTAATTAGATACACAGGTGTATGTACATATTAATTTGTAAATTTTAATTAATGCTCATTAAGGCACCTGTGTAAGATGTATAAAAGATCACTCACTTCGCATTTTGAGAGAATTTACTGTAATTTCACTTTAGGTGTAACAGGAAAATAATTTTAACAGTAAATTCGCCTTTCATAATTATGTAGTGGGGTAATGTCGGAAAATTTCACGAAAAGTACTTTTCTTTTTAAATTTTATTCGGCTTTCAGAGTCTGAATTAAATAATTATGCGCACTTGTACATTCAGACCGCTAACCACGTTTTAGATTTTAATTATGTTTTTGTCGTTGTATTGTTAATCCGTGTACTTTAAAATAAAACTAAGATTCGCGATTCCGGTGATTAAACTTTTAAGAAATCCAGATTCAGTTTTTGCTTACATTTTTTCACTGTACATTAAAGGTATACAAAAAAAAATGTGATCGTGATTTTGAATTCGGTTGGAGTTAAAGCACGCGCTAATCCATTGTAAAGATGTAAATTAGAAATAGTTTTTGTTCGTGAGAAATATAAACATCGGATTGACAAAAACTACCATTTTCAAGTTCAAAGTCCGTTTTGAATTACGTCGTCAAGCACATCGCCTGTCAACTCGGTCAGAGATTTTCTACGCACGTACGTTTTCGATCGAGTTCGTGATTCCGACGGCGAGAAAAAAGTGAGATTAAGGACAATGGTAGTGACTATTTGAGTTCTAATTTTCACGGTTCGATTGTGTTTTGTTAGTTTAGATGTCTCATTCTGTATAACATTTATTTTATGTCACGTGCTATGAGAAAAACTAGGTTTCACGGCCTCAATTTGTGTTAGTTTCATTATTTATTTGTACAAATAAATATAATTTTATTATAGTCTGAACCACAGACTACCCCATCTGAACTAAAAGGCTAAATCATTTTGTGAAATATAATTTCACGGAAATTCGATGTAGATTTATGAATATAATAAATTCCGTTCATTAATGTAAGAGGAATTTCAATTAACTATTTAACACAGTTTTATTTGCTCTATAGTAGAAACAATAATTGTTTTTGCTCTTTATTACAAACATTACATAACAGGACTTACAAATTATTCATATTTCATAGGAATTTTAATTATAAATGAATTCTTGATTACAATTCCTGTGAAAGATTCAATAAGTTATATTTTCTTTAAGGAATTCCAAGATTTCTAGATTTGAAAATATTATTTAGTATTTCAAGGGAAGTAATTAATTATTTATAACCTAGAGAGTGAATAGTCAACTTTTCTTGAAGTTTACTAAAGATAAGACATTACTGAATATAAGTAACTTTAAAATCTTATTTACAAAAATACAAGAACTTTCACTATAGGAAAAACAATTAATTAGTGGGTTTAAAAATACACATATACTAACAAAAACTGTCGATTGTCTTCTCATTACAACGGGTATAATTCACACCAAAGCGAAAACTTTTGGTAACAAAATTGAAAAAGTGACGTTTAGTTTGATGTGTTTCATAAGAGTGTAGCGATTTCAAATCATCCATTGCAAGAGTTTTACTTTTGGTTACTTGACATAAAACTTATTCCTCATTCACTTATTTTTCTATTCATAAAAGGTATTTAGGTACACTTGATTTGCGAACGTTGGACAAAATAGAGCTTCATGCTAACAACTGGTTGACACCAACATAATATATTATCTACTATTTAAAAAGATAAAGAAAAGTCGGCAGAATATCAGTGTTCCTTGGAGATTATCTAATTTAATACTGTTTTACAGGTTTTACATGTATAATTCGACGACCTCCGTGGTCGAGTGGCGTACGTACCGGTTTTCAAGGTGTCGCTAGCTCTGAGGTCCCGGGTTCGATCCCCGGACGGGTCAATGTAGAAAGTCACTTTTCTACATTGTCTCGGGTCTGGGTGTTTGTGGTACCTTCGTTGTTTCTGAATTTCATAACACAAGTGCTTAATTACTACTTACTTTGGGTTCAGAGCAATGTATGTGATGTTGTCCGCATTTATTTATTATTTATTTATTTATAATTGACACTGCATCTTTAATCTTTCCGTAAACCATCGTTTTTCTTTCATCTTTAAAAACTGTTACTTACAATGTAAGTACTTCTTAAATATATTTTTTTAAACTATCGCGCTGCATTTTTATAAACAGACAGTCTGCTTGCGACCACGGCCGTTGTAACACTTGTAACCCGGTCGAAACTTCAAGCCCTAAAAAAGGTATTTATGCATGTACGCGCTTATTCCCGTGAATGATATTACTATACTTCTTAAATACGTACACAATCTCTTATCCCTTGCACCACCCGAAATGACCTAAACTTTTTACCCCAAAACATGCCTACAGATTTCCCAGTTTAAATCGTCGGTCGGTTATGCGGCAAAAACAAGTCTTGAATAGCTCGTAAATTTTAGTAGGGCTTTGCAAGGTTTTTTCTGGTTGGCAGACTTCAAAATCGAATTTACGGGTCGGAGATAGAAGTTTGTATGGAGGGCGGTAGCGTGTCAACTATAAAGAGCTTTGCTATTGTAGGAGACAGTATTGTTGTTGGTGCTACTAAGAAAATAAGGCCTGCCTTGCGAATATTAATATCTGAGTATTGATGTTATAAAAAAGGAATATTTCTGATTTCGGGTTTGTTTTCTATAGATCAGCAATATGTTACTTATACAAGCTGTGACTTGAAAAGATAGATCTACTTTTAGTTACGTTGAGAGTCTTAAAACTTCCGGTCAAAAATGTTTGATTAAAACGACTCTTATTAAAAGTTAAGGTTGATTTTGATCTTGCTGCATAATAAAATAATTGATAAAAAACTATTTTTTCTATAAATGTGTATTTTCCTATAAATACAATGTCAGCAATAATACAGCTATTATATGCGTTAGTTGTGCAAAGCTCTCAAGCATATTCTACCTAGATTACAATTGTTTATTATTCTTAGTAAAGTCCCATGTTAACAATATGTACAGTTCTCCTATATCCACGGTTGTCAGACCATACAATAGGTACTAAGTAACGGCACACATTGTATACTTGTTTATACAGGGTGTTGAGAAAAACCTGTCCGAACCGAAAGGGAGATATAAGCTCACAATCACATGCCCAAATGAAATATTCAATTTGGAATATTTATGATGAATAACAATAATAATTAACTTTAAAATAACGACAACATTGCCGCAAAATTCCCTAAATTTGTGACACTCCCTCTCCACTTTTGAAATAAATTAGTTTTTCCAATATTTTTTTTACCAATATAATCAGATATCGATACTTTAGAACACCTTCACGGATCGGACAGAATTTTCTTAACACCCTGTATAAATTCTGTTGGAAACATAAACAGTATTGTTTAAACTATCTTTTGCGCATGTATTCAACGAATACAATGTGATTTGTGACCCACTGTCCTGTCGAATGACGAGGCTGTAGTCAAATTGTGCAATGAAAATGTAGTTTTAATGTATTTTCGTGTATTTGTGTTAAGAAGGTATTGTTAGGAAGATTAAGTAAAATTGTGCTGTTGAAGACAGACATTGTGGCGGAGAAATTGAGTCTTTAATTTAACGGAAATCATTCTAAAGTATTTGAAAGTGTGAATGAAACCTTAATAGAAAGACACTTGTATTAATACAAAAATAATTTATACATATTATTATACTCGTAATTGTGTAATTTCATGATAATATGACAGTAATCATACTTTCTCAAACCGGACGAACGCAAAAACATCAAGTAACATTCTCACACAAACAAACATACTAAAACACAACACTACGAAGGTACTTACGAAGATAAGATACACACTTATGTAACAAAAAATATCGGTACTAAAACCGTAAGACTAGTATACACTTACTAGGTAACAGTATTTTCTTTATCCCTTTGCTTTTCCCTTTATTACTCTTACAATGAGGATAGGCCATCTTTTTTGATGAGATGCCTGCGTCAACTTGGTTAGAAAATAATGCGTTGCCGTGACCATGAAAATATATGAATAAGGAGATGAGATAAAAAGGGTAGTCGAAAATATTGCTGAAAATTCAAGGCTGTACACTTGGGAAAATGTCGGGAAATCTCTTGGCTACTTTATCTTGTTGATGTTATTCTAAACAAAAGGAAAGTTATGGCACATAGATACGGGAGGTATAGAAATAGCAACTGAACAGAAACGTTCAGCTTACAACTCTACTTTAAGTATTTACTATGTCTGTTTCAACATAATAATAATGTATTTAAATGTTTTATTCGAACTTGGTGCAGATTGATATACCACAAACACAAAGTTTAAAAAAAAGAAATTTTTTTGCCATTACATATACAGACGATAATAGCATCTCACAATATTATCAGATAAAACCATATTTTATATTCAATCATTCAGCCAATCATAGTCCGCTGCTGGACATAGGCCTCTCCCAATTTACGCCACAACACCCGGTCCTCCGCCTTCCACATCCAGTCTCCTCCAGCGACCTTTTTCAGGTCTTTCAGGAATATATTTTATATTGTATTAGCTTAAATCCAACCTATGTCCTTAAAAACGAGTCAATTCATAAATCAAGCAGCCCACCAAGAAGTCATCGCCATAAAAACAAAAAATAACGAAGCAATAAGATGCCATGATTCCGAATTTCGCCAATAATATAAGGTAGTAACCCAAAATTGCCACAAAAACTATTTCCAACACTACTTGCGCCTTAGCGTTCCGATCGAAAGTTTTTGAACTCGGTATTGAGCTTTAAAAGAACCCTATCAACATTCTTCATAGCCGTTTCAAAAATCCGAAGGCGTTAAACGCAAGTTTTTCCTCAGAAACGACTTTAGTGATGTGAAAGTGTGTGGCAAAAAATATCGATACAATATTTTATCCATGAAATAGCTTCCCAACCATATAAATATAAGTTTGTACTATTTATCAATAAGCGTTTGTTTACCGAAAAACTATCAAAAAGTATTTAGTCAGAAAGTATAATTAAAGGCACAAAAAGTCAAAGGTTCCTTTTTTACCTGAGATACTATCTAGATGTTTTTTAATAATAATATATTGCTTAAAATATGATCTGCACCTGAAGTACTAATTTACTGCACCAATAAAAGGAAAAACTATAATATTGTTATAATACAATGTAATATTATCACCATAAATTACAATCGAATATCGATATCTACATTAAAACTGGTAACATTCCCCTCCCTACACTAAAGCGAATAGTATCGTAAGTCGTAAATCTCAGTTTTTCCCCGTCGAGAGGGTCGACAGGGATTGCAGACCGCCAAGGAGTTAAAACTCGCACCTGGAGCAGTAGCCTGAATTAATGGAGGAATGGTGCACTCCCAATTTCAGTTGAAATCTGCATTAGTTGAAGAATTTATTAGAGGGTTATAAATCTTGGGTGAAATTTTGAATTTTTGATATATTGGTTTGGTGCAAGTTTGGTAAAGAAAGAAAAGTTTGCTGATGAAATTTTCGTTTTATAAAATTAGAACATATTGTGTACTAGATGTTAAAAAATAAGCTATGTAGATACCAATCTCTTGCAAGTACTTTTTTTCGCAAATCCGAAATGTTTGGCTTGGTCGAAAAGTAAGCCAGGATTTAACGACTGAATAAACGAAACCTAGTACAGTATTGATACAAAGTTTAATATTGTAGTAACACAGCTTGTCGCTGTAAATCTCCACCCACATAATCCGTACATTGACGTACCAACCAACTCGCTAATCAGCCCGTATAAGTTGATTCATTTGTCTCTGTAACTCATCAATCGAAATCGCAGTTATTCGAACGAATACAATTTAGAGAAAAAAACCTTTGTCTTCAGCACAAAGCAATTACTGTGTAATTTGTCACTGCTCCCGTCCACAGTTTGATTTCTTTAGCAGGGGATTAAAGATTGATTGATTAGCTATTTTAGCTTCCGCATTTGTAGGCACGAACTATCGTAAATGGCTCTAAGATTAAGATTGGCTTGCTTCCCAAAGATATCTGGGTCGTGGTATCTTAGTTTAAGCTGACACTGCCAAGAAAAAATGTGTAATAAAATTACAGAGAGTCAGAGAATTTTAAACGATGGACTCCGTAATTTTCATTGAGTTTTTATGTTTTAAAATAAAATTTATTAATTTGGGTATTTCGAAATGGAGTTCAAATTTTGTTTAACTTTTTTGTATAGTAAAAACAAATAAATTAAAATTCGTTACGGAATATCAAAATCACGTATCTTTCAACGCAAAATCACAGGAAATTTCAGCAAAACAAAAAGTAAGACGCTTAAAATGTTACCGACCTCAAAATTTCTTACAGCTCAAGCAAGCCTTAAATCTTACACGTGATTCTAAAGATCGTGAGGCAACATAAATTCCAAACTTTTGCCGGGAGACGGTAAAAGGTGCACGCCTAGTAATTACATGCCTACATCGGTGCTTAAACACATACTAGAAACAAAAACGGAATGGGCAATAACTTTATGTGTAAATAGCTTACTTTTATGACTGTTAAAATATCTTCACATTTATTTCCCTGTAAGGTGTGGGCAAGGGTATTAACGCCTTGAAAATTTATATCTCTCGGAAATACATATTTGGTTTTAAGGTTATTTTGTTCAGCATTGACTATTTAAAGTTCAAACTCATATTTCTGTTGAGGTAAAGACTTGGAAACTGGATAGTAACTTGATAGTTGACAATTCTGATAATTAGAAGTCATATTCATTACTTAAAGTCAGTTACACTAATAGTATTGAATTAATTGAAATAGAGACAAAGAAAGAACAAGACGATGGAAATAATATAACAGATTAAAATCACGTGCAAGATGTAATTGAAAGCGAAGTTGGTACAACTGAAAGTTTCCAAAGTGATAACATTTCTATTACGGAAGCAGCTGATAACTGTAGAGTCGTAGCAATTAGCGAGATTGACGCTTTGGTTACTACTGTTTGAATCAACTCAAGCTTTGATTTTATCTAAGCCTTGTGGTCTAACTTCTGAGGTTTGGGAACTTTATAATGATAAATTATGTTCTTGAAGACAATGAGGCCAATTTAAAATTGATGAAGATTTAGTTAGCAATTCGATTCAAATATTTTGACAACTTTTAGATAATGATAATAGTGAACATAAAATTATGATCCGATAACAGTGGAAAACTGTTTATTTATACAAATGACTTTTAAACTACGCGGATATAAATATAATTACCGTTGAAATTTTGCTTAAACGTTCAGAAACATTAACCAAGAAACATATGAGATACAAATACTTGGAAACCTGCCAACAGTTGTTTACTCAAGCTTTTTCGTTGAAACTAACTTTAGGCATGACACACGTCACAAGTTATCTCATAAGCAGCTATTAAATTAAGTTCAATATTTGTTCCATCCCAAGTTGTAATCGACATTCAACAGTTTAGAGCATCGCAAACATAACAAGCTACTCACAACTCGTTTGATTAAATTTTAATATAAACCTAGCTTAAACAACGTCAACGAAAATGAGAAAACTGTTAAATCTATACATAAAAGCAATCACAGGCTTGATATTACAGCAAAAAGGTCAAGTAAAAATGAATCTTAATCACAAGTATCACGGAATAAAAGCCTACTAAGCCCCGCAAAATCCGACGATGGCCTGCAAAAAGGGAAGACAACGTAGGTTAATTTGAATCTCCGCGTTTGTAAGCCGAACAATAATTGGATTTGGACGTCCAAGTTGACAGTTCATTTCGTTGTTTCGTCCCCTGACATGTACCGTTAAGATTATGAAAAGTTATTATTTCAGAAGATCCCTCCCTCGGCTAATTTGGATAAGAGCCAATTATAGAAACGCCCAACTTTTTCCTTTTTGAAACTGAGTTAGGTGTAACACAGTTTTGCAAGGCAGATTTATGTTGTAATTTCCTGCGAAGGGGGACAAACGCTTTGAGTTAGTTAACTTAAGCATCGTCTAATTAGGTACTTTTAATTCAAATTGGATCAACTCTCGACTCACAGTCGTAACTTTCCCGTGAATCGCGCTCGGCAAAACATTGTCGACATAAAACAATCACAGCGAGACGTGTAATTATGTAATTATTCAAGACAAATTAAAGTTCGGAGGAAGGGTGACTTGTCAAGTGCGCAAAAACGGCGGACAGGCGAACAACAGCGGTTTTTGTTTCGGCAATAACAAGGGGAGACAAAAACTGTGGCATCAAAATGTATGACACTCACCCGGCGTACGTCTCGCCAGTTTTTGAGCAAGTATAAAAACTTTGAAGGGATTGTAATGCTTGGACTTAAGGGTCTTAAGTGATTTTCGTTGTATTTAGTTCAAGAGTTCGCAAACTTTTTCTTCGGGCTTAAATGTTTTGTTATCTATGTATAATTCATATAAAAGTTTTGTATTCTGTAATACATATTACTTATTGTTTACGGGCAATAACACTGCCGCTTTCATTTACACTTGTGTTGGATAGAGAAATGTCTGATCTATCAAGGGTACGTGTGATATTGATGACTCCAGGAAATCGAATAAATGTCTACAACCATTATGTTTTATCAAAATCAATGGCTACATCGAGTCGCATTGTACTGAACACGCTCCATCAGTAACGAATGATTTATAACCGAACAAATAAAGTGTTCAAGGGACAAATGGCTAATGTCGTTCGCTTATCTACATCTATACATCAATACCCGTCTTATGATAGCTGTAGCGTTGAACATAAAGAAACAAATCTTTAATAAAAGACGCCAAGATGGAAAAGTTCAGTGGCAAATAAAAAGCTTAAAGATATTAAAACAAGCCAACCAGATTAAAATAAAAGCGTTCAAGCAACGAATCTTATTTTAGAGCTCTCGGGAAGTGAAAAGTTGCTACGGAAATAATCCAATCACAAGCAATAAAGAAGGGCAAAGGGAAATTAATACCAATGCTGGCGACAAAGTTGATCTTGTTCCTCGTGACAGATGTCTGCGAGATGAAATATTGTGTCGACGAGATGACTCGCGACAGTTGGAGACATGCGAGAGACTTAATTCAGAGAACTACTATATTGTTAAATACATAGCAGAGTTAATTTGTATAAACATAGTTTACGTATAACGAGATCTTGGATTTAAATTATGTGTACGAGTGACATGCTAAACGAAACGTCTGTCAGACTGCTTAAGACGGATTGCCACGTATTTTGAGTTAAGTAAATCCATTTGTATTTCTTTATTTGTTTAGTTTTATACTACCTTACTAACGAGCTTTACAAAAACCTTTATCGATAAATATGGTCAAAAAAGTATCAACAAAAAATCTAATTTTAGATGACCAACTAAATTCATTAAATGATACTAATGTCTTTTTAAACACAGATTTCATTCTTTCTATTCGAAAATAAACATTAAGAGAACCGGCTGGCAAAACACACATCAAACTGTTTATTAGACCAAAGATCACGTTAGGCAAGTTATATGGCCACCCAAGATGAACAATGTTCCCAAAGGTTTTCTCATATCATAAAATCTTTCTTTTTATCGAGTACAAGTTCGTTTAGGCGTAAGCGAACGAGATAGATTTAACACCCACTCGGTTTTCAATTTACGGTCTCTAATCAAATACTGAGTGCATATTTGCTTTAGATATTGCAAAATTTA
Organism: Autographa gamma; assembly: GCA_905146925.1. Lineage (NCBI taxonomy): Eukaryota > Metazoa > Arthropoda > Insecta > Lepidoptera > Noctuidae > Autographa > Autographa gamma. The sequence continues at coordinate 2,498,350 of LR989868.1, read as the reverse complement.
TGACTTTTATCCCTTTGGTGTTATCGGGAACATTAAAGGTTTTGCCTTTATCTGGTTCATTGTTTATTTGTTTTATGTTGTTATATCGGGCATCACTTATTACGATTGTAGTTCTTGTTTGGTCTTCGTGGTATAAAATGTCCTATCCTTGTTTTATGTAAGATTTAGACCGGAACCATTTTGTTAGATAAATTCAATGCCGTCTTTGTAGAAAATTTATAACATTATTTCACCTGAATAAGTTTCTTCATGAAGACGATATAGTTTCATTTATGTGGTTCAATATTTGTATGGTCACTCTTACTCAATGTAAAATATTGTATACAAAATACCTAAGTGATTTATCATCCTGTTCCCTCCGTAAATGCGTCTAATTAACATCATACTAGAGAGTTTTCTATAAATAAATTCGCTTTGCTTAGACATTCGTTGTAAAACGTCGTGTCTGATATGTTTATTTAATATATACGAATAATTCTCCGTGAATTATTGGCGTGGGCAGGAAGACGGTGTTAGATCGGATATTTATTGTGATTCAGCTCATCTATGAGGGATTTATTGAAGGTAGGTTTGTGGGGATCTTGTAATGTGGTGATAAATATCGACGAAGATTGCTTGACGACAGTCCATGCTGCCGTGTAAGGTCATTAGATGTCACGCTTGTCTCGAACATTTGACACTCTTGTAATCGAACGGAGAGATAAATAAATCTTGGGATAACAGGTAAAGATTACACACGGTGTAGATGGAACCTTTTGTGTGTTCTTGATAAGAAAAGCTGTAGTTCAACATAAAACATGACTTTATACCTACATTATTCATGAATCGGCAAGTATATTTTTTATTTAGTATTATTTCAATAAATAATATCGCATTTATCGAAATAATCTTCCAAATAAAGTTTCAAGGAAAGTTTTAACCGTAATCTTCTCCAGAAAAAAATAAAAACGAAACTATTCTACCATATCCTAAAACTTTTCAATTAACGAAAGAGTGAATGAAATAGTAGTAGCAATATCTGATGCGAACAATACTAGTCAAGCCAAGTCAAGCTTAAAAGATGGCCAATAAAACTCAACCAGCAGACATTTATTACTAATTCCAGCTACTTAATATCCGAAATGCAATAAAACATTACTGGACAAGCAATATCAATTAAATGAAAATAGATCCAGACAAGATCTGTCGAAATACATGAAATATATTTAACTAAATACACTAAAATTTGTGGAATTGGAAAATCTAAAAGCACCTGGAATTTTGAAATCAGTTCACATTTAATTACACCAGATCTTGGTAGAACAGTTTCATTTTAATCATGTTCCGTTGAATTTGAGTGTACTCAAGATTTTATTATAGCTATCGAATTAGAAATCAGTTTACAAGAGGTCGGTGAAGACATTAATTCTCTAGACACCATTTTTAATTCCATTAACCCTCTGCTCGGTACGAAGACGAGACATGTTCAATGCTCAGAACACGATCACATAAAATGGCCACTAAACCTTCAGACACCATGTCAAACATAAAACAGAACAATAAAAAAATTTACAACTCTTGAAACATGAAAACGGATTAAATTTATTTGCTGAGGCAAATTCCATTAAAGTATTTGTTGAAACAAATCAATTGGATTCCAATTGTGATTTATTCAAATACTTTTCTGATTGATTCGAATGGACTTTACATTTGTGGATTATTGTTGAAAGGGTATTAATGAAGTTTTTGTATTTTATTGCGTGTGATTTTTAGTAGAAATAATTTGTTGGCTTGCAGCTGTTTATGGTAGATACTCGATACTAATAAGATTACTATAATGTGTTTCATCTAGTTGGTTTTTATTTTCCGAGTCTATATCTTTAGAAAATTTAGCATCTGATGCCATTGTTCCATGTATAATTAAATTATTATCTAAAAACATATAATCGACTATCCCAAGCTATTGCGTTAAGTATATTCTAATTGAATTTAACACAATTTCCATTTCCCCAATTCTAATCTACAAAAACCAATTACAGTAATTAGCAAAGAACCAATTCGACGCTCGAATAAATCGCAAAACCCAACTTAGGTCCCCAACAATTAGCCGAACACACAGTAATTAGCAACAACACTGTGACAACGGAATAGCAACAATATTAAGCCAGTATTGATCACTGACAATTCAAGTTCTATTTTACCTACATCAATTTTATTCCTTCCAAAACGAATGTGAACTCTATGACAATGGAATGACGTTCAAAATGAGATAACATAAAGCTTATGTCCTTTATGCTGACGTATTGACAGAATGAGGACAAAACTAACGGCGGAACAGCAAATATTTGGTTGCTCAATTAGACAAATGAAATTCAATGAGGAACTGCCGGCGACACATGCCCAGCATGAAATGAGAGAGGTTTTTAGACAGACAACAATAATATAATAATAATAGAGGATGAAAAGGTAGACTCTCTTATGTCAAATATTATTAAACTACATCGGGTAGGACTAGAAGCGGACTTAAGAGCAGTTGATAAATAATATCAGGAGAAACAGATGTAGAGACAAAAATGGCTAAAACTAATGTTTAAATGTTAAATTGAAATTAATAAAGCATTTAATCTATAATATACCTAATTTATTTAAGCTTCGAATAGTCTCTTATCAAGTTTGCTCATAACTAATTTGGTTAAGTAACAGAAATCCCATCTCAATCCCAAAACTAACATTCAACACCGAATTAATTTTCATTACATTCAATAACATTTAATTTGATTTCATTCTGTGAGCTCTCAGCGATAATCTCGTAACCATTCTCATTCAAGGGTACGAAATCCTAATTCTAAACACGTTGAGGAAACAAACATTTTGGTATATTAGGGTGTTATGACATGTGTCAGCTGTGGCCGTGTCGTCCACATTAACGTGCGCTCCTCCACAGTTTTCTATAAAAACATTTATTCAGACAGAATAAGTAAGCAGAGGGATTTTAAACTTCACTTTAAAATGTCATGTCACTTGATCTCGGATTGTCAGCCATTTCATTTTCAGTAAGTTGATTAAACATTTATTCGTGTGAGAATTACGTATTAACACGATCGTGTGTCCAAAGTGTCCACATTTTCATGTTTGACGATGTCTGTAAGATAATACTTCTCTTTGATATTCACAAAAAGTGTTGAATTTATAATACCCACAGTAAAGGTTTGAGAACATAATAATATAATTCACACTCTTCGTTAAAAAAACGTTGGTATTTCATAAATTAACAATAAGAATATAATGTTAAATTATTCGATATTGTAAAATTTTATTACACTATCACCCAAAGTAGTCAATTTAACATCATAAAATATAACAGCTAATCAATACCCAATAATCTACGTATCCATAAATAAATATATATTCAACGTTCCGTATCATAAAACATGCAAAGGATATGAAGTCATAATTCAAAATTACAACTGGCTAGCTCGGACGTGGCCGACTTTATTTAGTCATTACCAATTTCTGAGGCTCATTACCTGTTCTCTTTTATGGGGCCGACCAACCGAACTATGGTCGCTGCCCACATTTGAAAAAAAAAACGACAGATGGGAAGGTTCAGAATAAAGTAGAGAACGGACATTACGAATTATCTTAATTTTGATATGGGCTACAAAAGAGTGTTAACTCGCGACATATGTGTTGTAACGGTCGGGGATTATAGAAAGCATTTATTATCCCTTTTTTAGGAAACTTTGTTTAACCGTGACGACTTGATAAAGGAATATTTTGAATAGAGATTAGCTTTGTTTTATTTTTTCCTGTCAAAATCAACGTGAAGTGTTTCATTAGTAACATGATACCTTAATTAGTTATTCAATCCGAGCTTGATTAACATATTTTTTATAATCATCATTTACATTTTTTGTTTATAATCCAGTATTTAAATGCTCGATAAATTATTACAATGCGAGCAATCGTAAACGATCTAAAAAAAGTTTGACAGTTGAAAAATTCGAAACTGTAACAAAACGAGACAACATACGGTGGTCATCGATAAAGTTCCTCACACGAGTCCCAACGTTTCTGAGGATGTCACAAAAAAATAAACAGGTACCACAGCCTTCGTTAGCGGTACGGAAACACAAAGCGAAATAACAGATACGAATCTATATAATTTCTAAGAAGTCACGGGGACTTGAAGCGATGAAATTTTTGGTCACCGACGCATAATTTATCCTTTACTGTTCACACCACGGGTCGTTAGAATGAGTTGTCAAGACTGTTTGACGGCTTCTAGATTACCGATAAAGTGAATTATAGTATGTTTTATATGCAAGAATTTGGATATACGGAGTACCGGACGCCAATGAGCCGTGTAACCGCTTAAGTTTTACTACTGGTTTTGCTTACTAAGAAGCGCTGTCAGTGTATCGTTTTATGGGAATAAAATGCGATATGTTTGGAACTTTATACCAGTAGTTAAATAGGCTACATAATTCTTGTTTATTCCAATAGAAATAAAGTACAAATTGTGTATTTCGGTGTCTATTGTATACACATTCCCATGTTTGGTTTTATTGTTCGCTTCTTTTGAAAAGATGTCACAATTATTTCTAATCTCATAACGTATTTCTATAGATGTCACCGAAATAGTTTTTATGTCTATATCATCGCAGATATCAGGAATAATGTCGCAGAAATTCCAAAATTTTCGCTCGACCGGCACTATCAAAAGATTTAACAGATACATAGTTCCCAAAACTTTTGTCCACTTCCAACTACAAATCGATTCCTTTAAAACCGAGGGTTGTATCCAATAAATTGAGATGTCTTACTATTTTACTAGCGTGCTCTTTATTGTCACCTTTTTTTCCGTTCAGGTAAAATCTCGCCCATCGCATGTGGTGAAGATTGCGTTTCTTATAGAAATGATTGATGGAGTTTCAAATTAGTAAATCGATGGTATCTATAAAAACGGCTTGGAAGTGTTGATGATCTATTTAAATATGATACACGTCGGATGATTATGTCGATAATGATATTACTAGAGTAGATGAAGCAGAATGTAATATAGTGACAGGATATTATTTGCTGAAGAAATTTTATGAGTTATAGAAGGTCAATAAATAGATAGCAACATGCAATTATTATATAACACATCACGTAACTAGAAGCGGTACACGCAATGTTATTATCTTTTCTATCAAAATAACAAATAACACTTTAAACATTTATGATTAGAGGAAGTTTGATAACAATAAACATTACGACTTTAGTACATTTTAACACAGTCATACATTACTTACAATCCCATCTACATAGACATTTATTCATATTCAATTTTGAAACGAATATAAAAATTTAAAGTTATATAAATATCTTGTTTTACGATACCAAGTGTAAAGTATCTAGAATTTTACGAATGGCAGTTGACGTAGAGACAATGCAACACAATAGAAGCTTGACAGCGGGAAACATCTCTTTGGAGATATATTAAACGGTTTTATTCTTATTGTTGGTATTTTACGATATGATAGAATCAAGTACAGGCAAGGCTACATTTCTGCGGTTATACGGCCTAATAGTAAAGGCTATTATGTTTTTTCCTTAAAAGGGACTTACAAAACTTCGGACATAACAAATGCAATATCGTTTATCAAAGCTAATGGTCATAAAATGAATGGGAAACACTTCCTATATTAGGAAGTAGGAAATGCTATGAGATTTGATATGGCTTGTAGTAATTCCATATTTGGTTTCTTTATTGCTATTTTGTTCATAGTATTGACAGCTTATATAAAAATTATATCACTTTTTTTTTTTTTAATTCTATGCCTTTTGTATTTGACTGTTGTTTTCGAAATGCTCTTCGTCTGTGTGAGCGAAACACGTCATGACTTCCATTACTCTGGCATTTCAATTTTAAGTATTCATTGTACTTCAGACTGTTTCATCCATTCTACTATTATGCCTAGAATCATCATAAATACTAAGGACTTGGCTCTTAAAACAGATATTGACGAAACAATGGGATATTATTTTGTGAATTTACCGAACTGTTGAAGTGAAAGGAATGTTAAGTGTTTGGACGTTTAAAACGGCAAGTTTTATTTTATTAGTTGTGTGGGTGTTGCTGAAGAAGATTCGAAACCAAAGGTCTTATGTTAAGGTGTTAATAAATTTAGAATGTTGGTTTGGGTGAGTGTGTTGACATGAATTTGCTTTAAAATGCATTCATATAATATTAGCGGCAAAATATTATAATATGAATTGTAAGAAATTACGATTTTTGTATATCAATAAAAACAGGCGTGATTCCAAATACGTAAATGTTAAAACACTCAATTCTGTCCTCATTAAAATGGATAGTGTGATGTATACCTAAAAACGACCTCACAAATTCAATTTGAAGGATCAATTTCGTTTCTTTTTCAATCAATTAACGTATTCAAATTCCTGTCTACCAAATAAAATCAACAAAACTATATCAACAACAGCAAAACATGTTCAGGCTACCCCAACACGTGTCGACTAATGAATCAATTCTGACAACAATAAAAACGTACAATACTTTTAATCTCAGCTAAAGGGCCTTAAACGGGGCCCTTAAAAAAAGATAATAAAATGGTAGCAAAACTGTTTTCTTACAGTCATTCTGACAAGTGGCGATGGTAAACAGGGTTTATGGTTCCGAGGGGTAAATTTTACTATTCATTTTTAGGGATCGTTTGGTTCAAAAACTTGGTCATTGTTGTTAAAAATCAGAACAAAACTATTATCTAATCCATCAACTTGGTTTATTTTTAAATCATGAACGTTTCCAAGTCCCAAAATTTTAAGTAGATTGCGGTTATTTTTTTAATACTTTTAACGTCAGTATTAAGACCTGATTCATCTTCTACCAATACTGCCTAGCCCATTGGATCTGTTTCAGTATTATCATTTTCAACATGTTCTTCTACATTAAGACACTCTTGTTCGATATAAAACAGAGACCACACATCAACTTTATCTTCCCCATTTACTTTACTACTGTTTTAGTAAGCAGTGTTAACAAACAAGCTTCATTTTCTTTTTCATAACATAAGGAACCGTCCAAGGCTTGCCAGCCAAGTTTTTTTAGTACCGTCGTAAACGACACTATTGAAACGTTACCGCCTTGTTTAGCAGCATATGTGAGGCGCCACGCTCCTAAAATAATAATGGTAAGCGCCATGATATAACACAATTTCTTTGGCTCAATTTTTTGTTGCTATGTTATTGTTCTTGAGCAAAAACAGGAGAAACGGTGCTTGCGTCTTTATCAAAAAAGTTTTTTTTTGCAAGTTTTCATTTTAAATTGATTTAGTATTCTGATATATATATATATATTGTTCCAAATTGTGCTTTTTCAAAACGTTTTAACACCTAGATTGGTTGTGTATTTTTGAAACTGTCAGACTAAACAGAATCATTTCTATATTATCTGATGACAAAGAATATCGTTATTAAATACTGAGATGGGTACCTTTGAATAGACAATTATTCAAAATTATTCACGAGTACATTAAACTACTCTCAATATCAAAATCACCCCACCCATGTAATTGTATTAAACTTGCATCAAATACAATGCAATTCTTTATTCCAATTTTCATAATTCTGAACGAATACTGCGCAAATCGTTCTATGGTGGATTTAATATTGCAAATCGAAACATTTGAATATGACCCTTATTACAAACGTATAAGGTTAACAAAAACCATTGTTAATAGACCCTAAGGTTTTATTAGCGACAAGTTTTCATACAATAGAAATATTATGGGGTACATTAGACCATCTGGCGTATATTTTTGTTTATAGTTATGGGTTTTAATGACATTTTAGTGTTGAATAAAATATGGCGGTTAATGAAGGTATTGTGTTGGTGAAAGTACTTGAGTTGGTTTGTGCAGTTTTGTTAAATAAAGATTTAAGTGTTTATTGTCACCACAGTGCAATGTACCTACTTTATTTAAACCCTGCACTTCTAATCATCTACCATGTAATGTGTAATGTGAAAAACCTGGAGTTTGTACCAAACATAAATATAGGCATCAATATTCAAAAAGCCTGTAGTTCAAAATAAACTAAATTCAATATTCAGTATCAAAATATTCTGTGAGATCCAGATAACTTCTAAATCTACTAACTCCAAAACCACTCAAAAAACTTCTCTCATCAAACACTTAGTCTTATTACCAATGCCGGCCGAACTGAATAAAACATAACACGCCGAACAAAAACTTACAAAAATTTATAACGCGTCAAATCTTAAGAATGGCTTCCTTTAGATATAGATGTATGAAATTAATTGTGTTTCACATCTGCCGGTCTATTGTGTTTTTTTCTCGTTTAGTGGTCAGGTCAGTTTGGGTTTGTATAGGCTACTCGTTTTAATGCTTCCAAAATATTTTTGATATCTTTTATGTATTCAGTGTCAATAGAGTCATATAGACTGCCTCGTTGGCCTAGTGGTGTTAAGTGCGACTGCTACGCTAGAGGTCTTGGGTTGGATTCCCAAGTTGCCCAAGGTGTTATTGGGTTTTTCTATGAAATTCTCAGTAGCAGGTCGGAGTTTGGATTTGTGCCCGATTAGTGGCAATAGGCTCGCCCCCTATTACATGGGACCTAAACATATGGGCGAACTTTGGGTGTACATTGGTACACCTCTGGCTAACTCTTTGGGGATACAGGCGTGATGATATGTATGTATGTATGTAGAGTCATATGATTCATCTATACTAGTTGTGTATCATCTACATTTATTTCATCTACTTCTACATACGTATCTTCAGTTCATTCAACTTTCTCTCTCATCCAAATTATTCTGATGAGATAATCAAACGGCACTTTAGTGCTACACTCCGTTGCCTTATTTTAGAATTCACACGTCTTTTTCCTCGTGAGCTCGAAAGAGCTTCTTAAGGATCCCATTTTCGGTTTCCATTACACGTTTAACCAGATTTTTCGGATTTGAACCAAAATTCTCTAGCGAGCGGTGTTTTAGGAATAGGTATTTTACACTAAGTATAATAAACACTAAGGCCATAGACTGTACCGTAAACATTTATGCACAATTTCGTTAACATGCTAAGGTGCGGCTAAAAGCTTGAAGGCTCCCTTTCATGTGACTTGAAAGTTCTGAGTAATGCTTTTAATATTCCGACTAAAACCATACATTTCCACAATACACTAGAAACTGTAATTTTCTACTTTACAAGGATCAAGTAAATAAGCAAATCAATCTACAAAATGCTTTAAAAGCGGAAAGAGTAAAGTTAGAATCTAAATTGAAACAAAGCTTGTTATCAAGTGGATTAAATTATGAGAGTTAAATGGATTTATTATAGACGGACGCATGAAGAGAGCCTCCCCGCGGCGCGTCTGGTAGCAGCTAGATCCGGTAACGCAGAATCTAGACTGACTAATCTCTTCACCACAATGATCCAACTCAATGGATTTATGTAGGATGTTTGCACAGATAATGAATAAAACCAACCCAAACCTGACACCAAAGATTAGTGGGCGATATGGGGAAAGGTGTACGCAAATCGATTCGTAAAAGAGAACAAAAAGAAAAATGCAATTTTATTCCAAAACTGATAAGTAACACAGTAGAGAGAGTTACTTTTTTTCCTAAGAAAATTTTAGCTGACAAGACTTGATTGAACTTTAATATTATTTGTGAGTTAAAAGTATATATCCATATGTCATCTGCTAAGTATAAAGAGCATCCAAGCTTACAAAACACAAGTCTTCTAAGATGCCCAGAATCTCACTTTGCTCTCACTAAATCCATTATCTATTTATATTTTACCTCCGTAATTATCGCACCGTGTTTACAACAAACAATGTATCAGATTCGCTCATTACCATACGAGAAATCGATACCTACTATCGTAATTATCGAAAACAATGTTCGCTCTTGTCGCGTTCAGATACGATCGTAAACTACCCGATAAGCAACTCAAAATCCAATGCTTATATTACATTTCAATTACCATATAAAATGTTCTTACAACCGCGGAGCAAGACCCATTGCGTCTGTACTGATAATCATCTAATCAGAGATCATTCAATAACTTTTATTCCAAGCCGATCAGATGGCTAACAGACAATAAAATCCAACTCAAAGCCCCTCACAATAGGGTTTAAAATGCGGTGAAAGCACAACCAGAAACTTCAAATCGAATCCCGAGTGTTATCTCAAGTTCGTTCCGTTTCCAATGTGTCACTGCTTAAAGCATATAAGCAATCGAGTTTGACATTTATCTCTATCGGCGTAAAGTTCGTTTCTGTTCGATACTGTACGGTTTGAAATGACGTTCGTGTTTTGATAGAGACGTGGAAAACGTCTACGGGTTTGAAATTCGAAACGTAAAGCGATGTCGATGTCGAGACGTTGCTCTAGAGAGTTGTCAGTTAAAAAAGGAGGTGCAATAGGTTCAGATATGTGTAGTTTGTTAGTTTTATTTTTAATAGCTCTCAGTCATAATTAACATTGATTTTTCGTGTCTTGTATCCGTTAGCAATAAATCAACGACGGTTTTCAATGGCCGCTCCAAATTATTATGCTTTTAAGTGGGAAATAGATCATTATGAAGCTTGTAGACAAAAGGTTGTTTAACAATAGATTCTTACAAATATTCGATACTTCGATTGTTCTTCTAGCTATTCTAAAGTTACTAATTAATTTCAAAATGTTTTTCTTTCCACTTCCCTACTATTTTTCTTCCCTTGTGAGAGGTTGCATTGACGTCAATAAAAACTGCAAAGTTCAAATTGAAGAGACATCAAAATATGAAGACAATGGTACGAACAAGAAGAATTAGACAATGGTAATCAAATTCGATTAACTTCAAGATAATGGTCATTAACAATCTTTTGATACCAATAAAAACATTGTACGAACTTTACAACTTAATTGCCTACATCTGTTAAACCTCACAGACGCGATTTACAATGCACCTTTGTGTCGTAATAAATTCTAGTGGTATAAAAGTTTTGCGGTCGGGAAAGATAAAAAAAAAGGTTTATAAGAAAACAAAGGGCAGAATGAATTAAACAACATAATAAGATTGAACACCTGCGGATATAACGTCTTCATTAAAAATGAAATAGGGACCAGTAACAGGTGCCGTACGCCATGATTGCCCGAAATCCGCTGTCTGTCGATCCCGCGTGATGTGTTGGTGTACCCTTATCGAGTTCCTTTATTTATCGATATGTTTACAAAACGGAACGACCTACTGGTTTCTGTTTTATTCCGACTTTAAAATGTTGGATTCAGATTTTATATTCTGATATTGTTAAATTTTCGAATTGAAGTAGCTCTTTGTGAAAACATAGTCGTGCACTTATTGCAGCTTTTAAGCAATATAATTGCAAAATTTGTTTTCTGGCCGTCATAGAATTTGAGTATACAGTTAGCGCCAGTAATTTCTTTGACTCGCTCTTGCCGATTCTAATAGCCTTACCTACTGATTTTCAATGTTAACGATTTTAGATTCTTAACATAACAAATCAAAACTCGTTTACCTATACGTACCTTATAATACTAGATCGGCAGACTTTAACATTTCATTTAAGACTTTAAATCTAGATGTATCGCGTAAAATATATTCGATTTCAATTCGCCATCCTCCATATCAGTAAAAGTTATGTGACAATATTCGTGTAGTGGGATGCTTGTTACCAGTTTGTGTAGCTACAATACGTTTTCACTTATAGGTATCTGGTTGGCGTTCTATTTATACGGGAAAAGACTGACTTATTTATTTCTTAAGTGCTAACTGCCATGTTGCTATTTTTGTTTATCCAAATAAGAGTTCATACAATTTCGTGTGTCTTAATTTCATATTCAGCTCCATTATCTTTGGACAAGAAACTGTAATGTTGGTTTAATTCGTGTTAATCTCCACACTCTATCAAACACTTGAATTTTATTATCCTACCTAGTTCTAAACTGAATTATTAATTCCTAGAAACTATAGATGTACAGTTAAAGACAGGTTTAGCCGTATAAAATAATTATGTGCTGTTAAATCTTCCATTTTTTCCAGTTCCGATGAACTATTAGCAAGTAATTATGTACCATATAATTTATGTTTTTTATTAGCATTTTCTTGTATCAACACTTTATTAGGTGTGTTATTAGTAAAAATATTCTACGGCCTACTTAATTTGGTAATAAAAGTTATTCGATGGCTTCTAAAAATATCAAGAAACTTAGAAGTCTTAATTAGTTTGAAGATATTTTGATACTTGATGTTATTTAAAGTGGGTAGGATAAAATCTGTGATGTGGAACGTGTGTAGGCGGATCTTGTCGAAAGCGAACCCTAATGGGAGTAGGTGGATGAAAGTCTAAGATCTTAAGCAATGCTAGTTATGTTCGAATATAAACTTGTTATAAATGTTAGATTTAAAGCCCTTATACTTATTAGACTTGATTGTATCAGCATTTTAACTATGTTAAACTGTTGTTTGAATTAGATGAAGTTATCGTTCTAAAAATACTAGAGAGTTACATTCCCGTTTCTTAAGCTTTACAAGCTTTGTATTATGTATGAAGTGAAAAAAAGCTTAAAGATTAAAATACAATGTTTATTTGCAAAAACTAAACCTTAAAATAGACTAACAATTCCAATTAAAATCCCTAGAACAAGTCTATCTTTAACGATCCTACAGACCTATAGATAGCCAACTTCAAAATCAATTTCACTAAGGAAGTCAAAACAAATTTAATCCAGTACTTTCATTCCTAAACAGATCGTATTACCGTAGTCATCGGCGGTAATTACTTCGCTGCTGTTGACAGTAGAGGAGATGCAGTATGGCGACCCGACTAACCTCTGCTGAGTTCCAGACACATCTGCCTTGAGTTCGAGTTACGATGAGGGGATTTAGCTAACGCCTAACGGTAAGTTCAGCTTGTGGGTTTTTTTTGTTGACTGTGTAAAATGTAATATTTTTTTTAATTGGCTGCATTGACTTTTGGAGTATGGCTTGCCAATGTGGTTTCCCCAAAGTTATATGAACATTCTCAATAATTCTAAGACACTACTGACAAAAAGAGAAGAAAAATATTCTGAGGAATCCGAGGTTCCCAAAATTGAGAATAAAATCGCTTATCTGCAATGAGCCAGCGTGATGATAAGTGCCTTTTCAAAATGTAAAGAGGCCTGTGCCCAGCAGTGGGACGTTAACATTTTATGATTACTATTTTATACGGCGTATTATTTCCATTAAAATTGCATTTAGCAAAACAGTCAGTAAATAAACAATTATTCTTGCACCGCTTCATAAAACATAAAAAAAACCACCTTAATCACTACACAAACACAAAAATCGAAATTAATAAAGTTGTTTCACGATCATAACCTGTGATTATTATTCCCGCCCATGGCAGGGACGCGATTGGCGGGAACTTCCAAGATGGCGACCCAGCCTGACCCGTACATCAAGCTCGGAACATCTGTTTTAACATGTCCGACTGGCGGGTAATAAACGCGCTCAAATTTAGAACGATTTTTTATTTTTTTGAAGACTTTTTAGCGGTTTTTAGTTTTCGGTGTTTAGAGGTTTGAAATAATAGTTTGAATATGTACCTCTTTGGTATATTATGTACATATTAAAACCTTTATTTTATGAAATATATTTGATAAATGTAAGTAACGTTTACCTTTTACCGAGAGATTTTGTATGAAATTCATTATTAATTAGTTTAGTAATATTTAAGTGGTGGCCTTTGTTGAAATAGTCAAACATTGTACGTTCGTAAAATACATTGTTTTAATAAACAAAGTTACAATATTTTGCCTAACCGCCGCAAACAAATTTTACCGATACATTAAAATTACAAAACTTTAAGCGCAATCGGATATTTTTAACCGACCTCAAAAAAGGAGGAGGTATACAATTCGACTGTATTTTTTATGTTTGTTGCCACAGAACTTTTGACTGGATGAACCGATTTTGATAACTTTTCTTTATTTGAAAGGTGGTGCTTCCAATGTAGTATTTTGGTCCAGTTTTGATAGTGGGATCAGTAAGAAATAAATATAATACTAACTTTGAAGTCGGTTTCTTTTTGTTATAATTTTAGAAATTTCTACTTTACAGACACAGTTGGTAGCTTATTCCTTCTCATGGGCCATTTTTTGTTTCACTCTCAATTCGTTGAAACTTAAGAGTTTTACGATGATGCGCCGCTGTCACCAAACTTTTTGTACACATAATTAATATAGTTAAACCGTACGCCCACAGTGGTTCGCATTTCGTCGTAAACTAGAAAAAATGTTTTAGCAACACGATTTATTGGGTGCCAGTGTGTGGGACGAGAATGATGAAAGTTTTGGATTTGGGATTTAGTTTTAGTAAATAGATTTTAATTTGAGTAGTGTTTTTATTAAGTTGATCTCCCTAAATGTCAGTTATTTTTATACCATTTAGATCCTAGTAAACTGAATATAGTAAGTAAGTAAGAAAATAACAACATTTATATTTACATTCTGAATATGATTTGTAAGTTCATCTCAAGTATTTTTATGAATCCAAAAAATAATAGATAAATCTTAATGAAGTTTAGACATTTCTAGGTCGATCTAAATTTATATCCCAATTCTTATAAAAAACACACCATTATCATATCTGCTTCTTCACAATTATGTAATAGGGTTAGAAGCTGCCTACTACCTTAGAAGTTCTTCAAAAAATACCTTTTTCATTTTTCATCCCATTTACCTATTTAAAAACAACTTTTTTTTTTTGGTAGAGATCTTTGCAATTAACCTGAGCGCAGGCTTTGACTGCTTCACCAGACTTTTGGCGAGGACCTTAAGGCCTCCAGCCAGAGCAATAGGAAAAACTAACTACGTCAGCAACGTCTACTAAGGGCTCCCCCTGCGGGGTTCGGACCTCGACTTAGTGCGTTGCTAACAATCTTAATAAAGCAAAACAACAAGGGATGGCTGGATCTAAGTTTTATTAAAAACTACTTTCTTTTTATTCAGTCTTCCTGTGACCATAACAACTTTAAAGGAGTCACACGTTCGAACCTAAACCTTAAATAAACCGCGATATAATCCGTAAAAAGTAGTTTAACTATGTCAAACTTTCACGTAAAATTCAGAAAGCATTATTAAGATTTTTTCCCTTCAATTGAATACACGAATGTACTTACTTTAAGTATATAGTCTGTTAATCTTCGTCAAGTGTTTTAAGTACTATTAAGTCTATTTTTGGTTTGTTATTTTTATGGTCGTACGTCGGATAAGATGGGTAATAAACACTTTTATTTATTTCTTCAGTATGTTTGTTGGACATATTATTCTGTTTTTAATTATTTCACAAATTAGTCGTATGTTTATCTAAGCTTGCAAATAAATCGTCAACGCGTAGATGTTTTTTAAAGAAAGAGAAAAAGGCAAACTATTATAAAATTAAATAGTAAAAAATACTAAATTAATTAAAAAGAAATCATTCATCCGGCTTAACTGTACGTAGGTAAATTATAGCTTAGATCACATCAATTTACAAACAGAGAAAAAGCTCCGTCGGTATTTTCGTTCGAGAGATAAGCGTTAAACTCATAACACACCTTTTTCTCGTCGTGGTTAAAAAATCCTTAACGCCAGCTATAAAGTTATTATAGAATAATGGAAGGAGCCGACGACGCTTAATTTCCGTTCTCCGTACTTATACCGAAACTGAAGGCGTACTTATTGGTAACTTTGGTGTACGTCATCTCATAAACTTGTTTTGTTTTTAATATTTTATTTACAACACAGTAGGATAAACAATGACATAAAGCAAGCTTTAAACAATTGTTTTACAAATATTGGGTATTGTGAACTGTGTTAAAATTTTGTGATATGGACATTTCTTATTTACGGTTTACAAATAATATTCCTAGGTCTCTAGTACTTATTTTTTTTCCATATTCAAAAATAAGTATGTAAAGGAAAGATATTAAATTAATAAATCTTCGAACTATAAAGATGCATGCGTGACACATTTTTGGCATAGGTTTTTTTAAACCCTAATATGTACCCTGTTTTGATATAAAATAAAGAGATGTCATAATTATTATCTTTCACTTCATATAGCAAGTAAGGAAGATGATTATACCCACAAAACCTCATAAACGAAAACTAAATAACTAAGTTTGTATAACGGATGGCTCCCTTGAGTATTGCAATCAATAATCATTTTGTGCTTACGTGAAATAGTTCGAAACTTATATGTTATAGTCTTATCAACTTAGAGGTTATAATAGATTGGATAATGTACAATAGAATTAATAGATATTTGATAATTATTGCTTACATAATTTTGTTCCCATAGTTAGGCTCTTATCTGGTTTAGTTGACTAGTTAATGTACCTATTAGTTCCACAAATTATGCACTGAACTTTCAAAATATCCTAAAAAACATACTTTCAATGAAGCATGTGAATTTATTTAACGATTTCATATCATTATAATTTATTATCATTTCATCATTCATTTCTAAACACCAGTTCATGTTGAGCATTGTACTTTGCGTCAAAAGCCTACTGTAAAGAATAAAATAATACCTACATATAAAATGTTACAAAAGCTCGCACTAAAATACGTAATAAAAATATATAATTTTAGAAATAAAATTATCAAATTCTTTGGAGACAAAATTATTGCTTTACATATTTTTATCCTCTCGACCTTCCACATAAACGAATAGAATAAACGCTTAATATCCCAGAGGTATAAGAGAGCAAAATTACTAAAATATTAAAGAGTATTTGCCTATGTTCAAGAAAATATAAGCACATCGTGAAACCTTAGAGACAGGGCAAAACAAAAAATGTACAACTTTAGGGCCAGACTTCACCAAAACGGAGAAGAGCAGAGCGGAGACGTTTTTTAATAGCCAATAGGAATTCGTTATTTAGTCTCGACTCCACAACGAAGTATGAAAAACGAATCCTATTGGTTATTTAAAAACTTCGCTCCGCTCCGCTCAGCTCCGCTTTCGTGAAGTCCGGCCCTAATACTGGTATTAAAAGCAGCCATTAAACCCCGCAAATTTAACGTTCAAAAACGTATGAATAAAAATACGTTAGATGAGAATACAAAATTTTATGGCCTGTAAAATAAGCTGGGTGGAAAAAAAAATGGATTTATGATAATTTCGCCGACTACTAATAAATGTGGGTTAGTCGGCCCTCTTGTTATGCCTGAATGTTTTTCTTTTATGAGAACCACTTGGGAGTTAATGTTGGATGGTAAGATTGACAATATTTATATTTCGCTTGTTATAAACTAAAGTTGATTTTAGGCCTACTTGGTATCCGCTATAAGCTTTATTACACAAAATCAAAAATATATAATTAATTTAGACCTCTAAGTAGCACTTATTTAAAGTCAAAAAATTACAAAATGGACAGCACCCTAAGGACAGCATACTAAGTTAATTTAGAAACATCATTTATTATTTTAAATGAGGCTACTAAGTAACACTTTTAAACGTCAACACCTACAGTGACCTGATTGACCCACCCTTCACTGCTTGCTAAGTGTTCTGGTTGTGGACGAGAATAAAACTCCTCAATGTTAAGTTGAAATATAGTACAGTACCTACTACATGCGCTTAAAAGGTGTTTAAAATAAAGAGTATTTTTAACAACCTATATATTGCCAAGATGTTCAAAACTTAGTTCCCCAAAACATTTCCGAAAACTTGAACCCGACGGTTACCCATCTAATAAAAGCGGCCTAATCAACTTCTGATTGAACGAAATAAACTAAACTGCCTTATTATTTTAATTGCTTGTGTTTCATACAAAATGGGTCGCTTATTACTTTTTAATAACGCTCTTAAGTGTTATAAAACAAATAATTTTATTTAGACTAACGAACCTTTAACGATGGGTCTCGATATGCGACGGCATCTGAAAAAAAAATGGAAATTTTAAGCATTTTTCCTTTTAAGACATCATTATGTATAACAACTGTCCAAAATAATTTTGAACGGTAAGCTATACTTGGAAATGCTTCAGTTAAAATTAGGGAGAATGAACAGAATCCATTCTTTTTTACTTTTAAGGACTCTTTTACCAATTACTTTTAACTTAATATTCCAAGTTCTTACATTAATTGCTCTCAAAAATTGTTCCGAAAAGCTTGATTTGATGTAAAAATCTAGTTTATCTTAATGAGAATAATATCAGGCCTAAATTTTGAATGTCTACTTGTCTTAATTGTTTTAAAAGTAATTAATTACAAGTTTTTGATGTTTACTTTATTTCTTAATTTTCAAGAACAATTAAAGTTAGTAGTTGAACAATTTAAGTAAGTAGGTTGAACAAATCTAAGGTAAGCTATCTCATAAGATAAAACTAATTCATATAAGATAACACGCTCCATTTCCAACGAATTCTATGCCTTATTGTTCCATCAGAAAAACTAAATTGTGCCTATGTAAAATACTTTTTACGAAAATAAGTGATATTTGAAACTGTATATCAAATCATTGACTATAAACCATGAAGTGTTGGTTCTGACCACAATTTTGTAAAAGTAACTGGTATAGGCGAGCTGTTACACCATGACAAACCACAATTTTTGGTTGCTATTGAGATCGAAAATCAAAAGCTTTCAAATAACAAAATCTTCACACTTGATCAAATTTCAGAAGGTCTCTCTATTTGCTTTTTGAAATAATTCATTTTTTTTTCTGAGACTCAGTTTCTTGGCGAAGATTTTTGGCGACTTGGTTTGCGTACGTAAGAATACGTATTTTGGATACTTTAAAGTTGAGCCTAGGCCTAAAAAGAGTATTATAAAGTATTAACATTTTGTGAACTTTGAAATTTTTGGTGTTCAATGGATTATTCCATGGTTTTTTCTCTTATGTAATTATTATATTAGAAATGGTTTGAATTATAATGGGATACCTCGCCTATCAAGACTATGAGACGTCAAGTGATGTCGCTCATGAAATGCGATTCAAAACCCATCAAAGGGAAGGAAATATACCTACCTAGCATCAGGTGTTAGAAATTGATTATGACAGTAATAAACACACAATACGAATACAAAGACAGTTTCCTCAAGCATTTTCCTCTTACCGAAAATATAAAACCAGTGACACAGCATCTACTATTAAAGATAGACAAAAACATATCATAATGATTCCCACTTGAATTCCCTTCACACGTTATCCCCATTACCTGGAAGATGCCAGTCAATTTCTAACTATTTCCATCTCTTTCTTTATTATTATTTTTGATATTTTCATCCTCTTCTTTGTGTTAAGCATTGCCGCAAAGATCTGGTTTAATAATGTTCGTATACAGGTAAGACAGTAAGACAGCTTTAATATAAAAGTTATTTACTTTGCTATTTTTGGTATCGGGAATTTGTGGTTCCTCTTCTACATCTTTATAAACACTTTAATTACTTTTTAATTTCATACATTAATAATAACGTCGCTGAGTTTATAATGTTTAACTTTTAAGTTCCGTTGCTTGTATGTTTACTTATTCTGTACCTTTTCCATATGCTTATTAGTTTATTCCGTAGGTAAAAATGTATTCTAACCGGTAGCGAATTTAAAATTTCGATTTAAGGATCGGATCGGATCATGAAATTCACCTTTTTTTATTTATTTATACCATCTTTTACATAATTTACACTTAGTATATGGCTAAACTCCTTTCAAAACGCCATAAGTATGAAAGTAACTACCAAGCACGCGAAAATATAAAAATACAATTTCACTATCATACTTACAGCAAAACAACGAAAAAATCCAATAAACACACTTAATTGTACAACAAATCACTTTCAAAACAATCTGGAAATAACATTTAGAGAAACTTCATTCATAAATCGTCACAAAACTTCAAAACACGATCTCGAATCACAACAAAACACGGCACTCGCGGACAAACCGAGCGTACGTCCATACGCTCCGACTCTTCATCGCTTACTGACCGACCGCGTCGCTTCTCACTTGCCGTGTTGCCGCCGTCACACACACAAACACAAAGCTATAACTACGAGAGTTTATCCATGTGTGTGTGTATCATCTAAGACGGCTTTGACTTAAACTTCTGACCGAAGACTGTAGTGTGTCCATTTCTGAATTAAGCAATTATGGTTAATTTCGAGGCTCCCCATATTATGTTCAGTCGTTTCGACAAGAGAAATGTGTTATTTTGTATCATAATTTGTGTGAAGGCATCCGCTTGAGCAGCTGTGAATTATATGCTGTACGTGTAATATATTCGTTATATTTTTTCTATTATTTAATTCGTTAGACAGTTATGTGATATTGCCTTAGATTGAAAACTTAGAGATTAAAGTGTTCTTTGTTAACGGAGGACGCTTGTTTGCAGTTAATTACTCTATACGTGTTTTTAATTGCTTTGTTTTTTTTTCCGTTTTATCCTTTTCGCTTAGCAACTACTTATTGAGTTTGAAATTATGTTCGCTTTAAAGTAGTTTGTCTTTGCAACCTGTGACCTGGTTTACTCCGTCAACTCGCTAAAGAGAAGTCTCTAAGAATACATCAACTGCTTTGAAAAAAAAGTTTCTCTTCCAACACGAGTGATCATAGACTTTGTAGTTTTTAACAACATCGTTCTAAAGTTTCCAGACATCTGCAAATTGCAATTGCTTGAGAGTTGAGAGATAAAACCAATTCAACAAGTAATAGATACATTTTATGTTACAAAACGCTAGAATAAAACAAAAAACCACAAAGAATCCATTCATACATCAATCATTCGATCGTTCAGTCATTCATTCGAAACCGTTGTCAATTCGAATTTGGAGTTCAACGTTGAAATTGAGATTTAAAAAAAATAATATTAACACTCCAACGGCCGGTACAAATTTTAAATCATAAATGGTGTGATTAATGTAGCTCGGGTTGGTTCCAATGACACTTTACGTCAACGTTGCCTAATTTGATTGGACGTTTTCGTATATATTACAAGGTAAGGCGGGGCCTATTGGGTGTAATTAAAAATCATAGATTGTTATCACGCCAACCAGCCAAGTTTCCGGTGGGTTATAATTGTTCGAAATTCAGTTTTCGAATTAAGTAAGTGTTGTGTGAGTGTGGGGCGAGTGTGCGTGTTTTGAATGAATAATAAATTGAATTTGCGGTAAACGAACAGGGCATGTTTCTTTCATTGTTTGGCCACGGAAATTAATATTGAATGATGAATTATGCAGGGACAAAGTACTTTTGTAATATAATTAATGTTTATTGTAATAAGTAGAAAAAATATATAAAACCACATAGAAATCGAAGTCAAACAGTTGGCATTGATGAAATTGGCTAAAAATCCGAACAGCTTAGCAAATAGCATATGAAGACCTATCTATGCTTACAAGTTGATAAGATTGGCTTGATAAAGGCACTAATACACGTTAATCCGTGAATTGAAATTGGATATTCTTGTTAGATAGAACAACCACAATTCCTAGTTCTTCGACTTAACCGTTGGGATATTCCTACAATTTAACTTGTCGATGAGTTTGCTTCATTGCACAGGGGACCTTAATTTCATCAGCTATTCTGATCTCTGCTTTATCCTTCGGGAAATAAGGTGAGTTTTAATTAAATTGGAATTGATACAGTTATCAGTTTTGGGGTATTTGGGTATTTTGTGTTGGTTTTTTAGTCCAAAGAGTGCGAATATTGTTGTTTCATAACTTTTTAGGACACACTGTAGTGGTAGATCATGGCCATTGCTATTTAGTATTGTTAAAAATAATATATCTCTGATGCACTTATTATGTTAGTAAATTAAAGCGAGGCCGTAAACGGGCCTCAAATGGTATGAATGGAAAAAGATAGAAAGGTGTCGGAAGCAGAAAAAGGTGGTCCTTAGCCAGTTACGATTAGCGCCATCTAATAAGAGCAATTTAAAAGAATTAAGTCTCTAAACCAGCTAAAAAATTCTAAAGTATCCTGGAAAACTCTTCAAGAACGTTTTTATTTCTCAAAAGTTTCTTCCAGCCTAACAATGTTGTGAGCTTGTAGTAACGTGGCAAGTGAAATTACCTTCCGCACCTCCCGAGTTATTACATAAGTTTAGAAATTTAAACATGACTTACATATATTTTAACAATGTTCGTTCTACGGTAATGTATGTTCCACCAGACGGCGGGAATAACGTAAGGCACAAAGGGTTAAAATAAAGCCCTTATAGCAGTAAATTTTAAAAGAGTATGTTTTGCTTTGTAACTGCTGTTCTGACTTATTTTGGCGTTAACTTACATTGTTTTTCATTACGATTTCAACGAATTTTCAGCGATAACTTCGACGCAGGAGTTCATTTTGTAACCATTGATAACATTTTGTACTGCAAAACTTTGATTCAAGTCTTACTATATTTTTAGACATATTTTTTACCTTTTCATTTGATCTACATCCCAAAATAGATTGTCCTCCCAATCAAGTCTTCTATCAACAAACATTCATAAATCAAAACAGAGCCAAGGAAAACGCAAGAATTAGCTATCCAATTTCACCTTACAGTAGGTAAGCATCTAAACCATTAATAAAAGCTATCGTCTCCCTTCTCTATAACGTTATGTAATGTGGGTGTAATATAATACATTCGTGTCACAAGTCACAACAGTTCCTTATCATGTCTTGATGAATTATCACCAAACACCACGCTTCTCAGTGTTGTGGTGCAAGTTTTGAGGGATTCGGAGTAATTTTAAAAATATTTGGAGTGTTTTCCATTTTGATGGTAAGCAGAATTTTGATAATAGACAATTTTCAATTTGGCGATGTGTTCTGCTATTAAGGAATTCTAAAAAAACTACATAATTGAATGTTAAAGTTTTATGTCATCTTAAAAAATATTTAGCCTTTAAGTTCTCAAGTAGATACTTAAAGACTAAAAAGAGAAATTATGATGAAATTGCTCAATAGTCCAATATCTTTAATACGATTGAAAACAATAATGGTTAGTTGGATAATTAGGGAATAGTATCACAAGCGTGTGTGTGTTTTATTGTGTCATCGAAAGAATTCCCATGTATATTTCCTATAATGGATATGATATCGAATTTACATTGACTTGGGATTCATTCATAGGCTTGCATTATCGCTACACCTCTTCCCTCAAGCCCTAAACTCCTAAACGCGAGTGAACTAATACGGCCAAATTTCAGTCTCTATACAATATTAGCCGTATAGCCGTATAGCCGTATAGCCGTATAGTCCTAAGGGAGGCCGTTTGATATGCAAATTTCGATGCTCAGGTATATTAGCCAATGGT
The DNA here is from genome assembly GCA_905146925.1 of Autographa gamma. Taxonomy (NCBI): domain Eukaryota; kingdom Metazoa; phylum Arthropoda; class Insecta; order Lepidoptera; family Noctuidae; genus Autographa; species Autographa gamma. The sequence goes on along the minus strand of LR989868.1, from coordinate 2,475,067 downwards.
TTATTGGCTCCTGCTTAGTTCCCTTTGAAATGAACAGTCTTCGTTTGATTAATATCGGCCTCGGATTTATGTGGAACGGCTCTCCAAAGGGTTTTATGATGGATGTCCTGGGTTGGATCTTTGTCGCGTGAATATGGATTTTGAGGGCTAATTGAAAATTTAAATTTTTGAGGTAGCGGTATTGGTTTGTTTTAGAATGGAGATCTGTGTCATTGGAAAGGGGTAATCTTTGGTGGTGTTAAAATAGGCTGTAATAAGTAAAATTTTACGGAAAGGATAGTTTGCTAAATAATACCAATTTAAATCCAGTTAGCTAGCTAAATAGCACCGATTTAAATCACAAGTCCTAATTTGTACCTTTTTCAATAATATTATAATTTTTTTGGTCAATATAATGGAAATGATTTTAATATTAAAACTAATTAATTAATATTTAAAACGATCCATTGCGAAATTTAAGTTCTTGTGACTGCCTTCTCTATCTCTATCTTATATCTTCACTCGCAGAGCATGGAGTACCATAACTGATTTATTTTCTCATTAGCCAAAGATTTCTTAATAAAGCCAACAATTTTAATCACAATAGATACATAATACATTAGCTTTCAGTCGAATTTTAAGTATCAGATTATAAAAAAAAACAAACAAAACATTTGATTCCCAACCTTATTTCCACAACGGTAAAGTTTAAATTCCAGTGACAAGGAAGCCCGAAGAATTCCCACGTACAAACGAATGTACTAAATTAGAATAGCATGCTTTAAGTTAATTTATAGAACCGGCAACACTTAATTGAATTAATGTTTCAATTTGATTAATTGAAACCAATTTAAGCTTTTACAACTGAAATGAATCGCGACCAACATTCATAATTTTTGGTTCGGATTTCAAATCATGTTTCTGTAAAGGAAATGCGTATATTATTATTATAGAGTTTTTTAATCATTTTTATGTTTAAATGTTGATATATAATGACATAATAATATTAAGATCTTAAATAGCTATGTTGTTGTAAAAAAAATATAATAAATTATGTATAATTTGGTCGAGTGGCGTACACACCGGTTTTCAAGGTGTCGCTAGCTCTGAGGTCCCGGGTTCGATCCCCGGTCGGGTCAATGTAGGAACTAAGTTTTCTACATTGCCTCCGGTCTATGTGTTTGTGGTACCTTCGTTGTTCCTGAATTCCATAACACAAGTGCCTAATAGCTACTTACTTTGGGTTCAGAGCTATGTATGTGATGTTGTCCGCATTTATTTATTATTTGTTATATTGGATGTGTTATTCGAATTGATGTAGGTTTAGTTACAAAAAATGACAGCATATACCGTAGGTATTATTAAACGTCATGTTACATTTCTGCCTTGAAGACCTATATGCTTAGGAATTTATTTTATTCGTATAATATAGAGAGGAAAATATGACACGTAAAAAGAGACGTCTAGGCCAAAATGTCAATGTATGTGAAAGATTATACCACACTTCTAAAAATACATACATAGTATAATCACGCCTCTTTCCCGTACGGGTAAGCAGAGACCACTTCTTTCCACTTGCTACGATCCTTACACACTTTTTTCGCTTCGCCCACTTTCAATAAGCCCTTAATACATGCCCATCTCAAAATCTAACTACAAAATAAATCATCATCATCGTTTCAGTTAAAAAAAACATCCACTACTGGATTTCCTGTCTAAATACAAGCCAAAATTTAGAACACGAACATTGCCCAAAACATAATTAAATCACGCGACAATTCATTTCAGTATTAATAATTATTGTTTTCGAGCATTTCCAATTATCCTAATGAGCGTCACACGAGTCCTTAATAACATGATTTAATATGCAAATTCTACACAAAATGTATACTAATTCACGAGTCTATTAATGTTCAAAATAGTTAGTGTTACATTGCGCAATTTACGTTGGTTAGAATGCAAATTGTCGTTGTGAAGGCGGAAATGGATGTCGTTCATAATTAATATTGCGATGATGTTTTGTTTCGTGTACTAGATGTTTAATTTACGTGTGAATGTTCATTTGAATACAAGGTGTATGGTGTAGTGAGATTTGTACTTCTTGGCGGCTGTGAAGTGCGCTACTTAGCGCAGTACCTCGCCCCGCACCCTCGCAAGCGCAAGAGTTTAGTACTGCGCAGCGGCTCGCGTCGTGTTCAGAGCCGCCATCAAGTTAGAATCCTACTAAACACAGTTGTTCATAGCTTATTGTAAGTTACTCAAGACACCTTTTCAAAGTAATGTTTTTTTTAATCTTTTGGATGGCAGGAGTAGATGGATGCCACAGGCAAGAAACAGAGGAGAGTTGCATAAGCAAAGGAAGGCCCAATGGTATCATGCCCAGCAATGGGTTATACGGGACCGATGATGATGAAGTTGATAATAGTGTTATAAAAGTTAGCGTTTTTTCCTAAAAAAGTTTCAAACCTACTCTTCTAAAATACCAGCTATGTAGGAAACGAGTTGATAGCGATATTTGTATTTAACAATAAATTAGATGAAATATAATTTTCCTTTAAAACATAAAACAATACTAAACGTCTATATTCCAACACAATGGAAGCTATTAATAACGTGTCCTTGCAATAAATTATGGTAATTGCTTTTCAGATTATTTCTATTCATCTTGATAAAATATCGAAGTTAATTTAACCGATATAAGTATCGAACAATATCTGTTATTTATTACGATTTTATGTTAATTTGAATACTCGTGATAATTATTTGCTAAGTAAATTACTTTGGATGTAACTGATTAAAATTATCTGATTTTACTATGTTGGAATTAATTGAAAGTGTTGGTAAATATTGTTTGATTATCAATTAATTATTTGGTTTGTTAGTGGTGTTTGTGGAATGAATGGATGGCTTATAGCCAAGTGTATCGCTGTATATCGATAATGGAAAATACGCTCTTCTATGTTAATCGAAAAATTTTATATGTTCTTTGTATGGAGTAGCTAAGATTTTTTTTATGTTGGTGCTTGTGTGTGGCGGTTTCTTTCGGTTGATTTAAAATGAGAAATTTATAGGAAATAAAAGACCATTTATGACTCCAGTCGTGCATTTAAATATTCGTGATTGAGTGGTTTACAGTCAATCCTTTCACCCACCAAAGAAAAACCTTAAAGTATTAATTTTACATTTGAATAGTAATTTGCATATTTATACATATATTTACAGTGGATAAATTATAGAAGTAAATCTATAAATAAGTAAAATTTAATTTTACCCGATGTAAAACTTATATTTTCCCCAGCAAAAATCTTAAAAAATCTCAAAAAGAACCACTTCAAACTCTCAAATAAAAATTCCGACTGCAATCACTAATCCTCAATTGTTTACTTAAAAACAACTCCGACGAGGTAATGACAGTTACCTTCGAAGCCTCGTTCACACGATTTGAGGCGAGTCGAGTGCCGCGGGGTTGCGTGAGAAGGTCGGTGACTCGGACCTCACTAATATTGCCACCACTGGCGCCAGATCTTTGAGTGCTGTATGAAGTCATTAATTATAAATGCTACTGTTTAACATTTTTTAAGAAATGTGTTAGTTAAATGAAGGTGAAGGCGATGATCATGAATTTTGGTGAAAATGATGAACAATTTAATATCAAATATATTTCTAATTTAATACTTAAATCCAATACAAGAATAAACACTTACAACTACACTATAATTAAATCTTATGTAAATAAAGAAAAGATTGTGTAAGATTAGATATTATTTGGGAAAAGCTCTCAAAAACAGAAAAAAACTTTATTGGACAACTAACATTTAGTGGTGCATAACAAACAAGTCTCAAAACTAACGATTGAAAAAAGGCTGAAAATAACAACCATTCAAACACCAGACGAAACAAAAACAATCAAAAAACAGAAGACGAAACAGCCAAATATTTTTAATTCAAAACAAATTTCGCGCCCGAACTGCTTTCAAATTTCGAATTTACAATTCGAATGCAATCCCAATAATGTCATAGTCAACAATACATTCATTCATTTGGGGCGACATCCTCGCATTTAATACCGACGATATTTGGAGGGAAAAAACAATAAACGTACCACGAGACACAGTAAGTGTAATTTATGTGGCTTTAGATATAATCTTACAGAATCCTGCGTACAGGCAGTTCCTCTTGAGTTATTTTGTTGTTGACCCGATAATTCTGAGGAATGTTACTTAGGCAAACGTCCGTATTGTTTTCCTTGTTCTGTGTTGCAATTGCGTTTTTTGTTTATTTTTTAACTTTCTACAAACTGTTAGTATGATGACGAGGTTTTGGCACAACTCAATATTTTTAAATCGTCTTGGTCAATGGATAATAATTAGTAAGTTTGCCTAACGTTTAAATGCGCAAAAAAATAAGTCCTCAAAAAAATGCTCTTCATTTTATCGGCAAGTTTTGCTTAGGTATGTAATCCTTGACATCGATCAGCTCTGTATTCCTTTTTTCATTTGGTTTTGATTCAATCGGGGAGTATTTATTTGTGTTGCATTAAAATAAATAATTCCAACCTAGGAAAACATCAACTAACACCGAAGATGACACACAATGACATCAATAATAGATTTCTTTAAATCGAACATCCAGAACAGTGCTGCCAAACACAACACTTTCGGTAGTCCTTCAACCACCCTTACACTTAAGTAAGCGTCAACGACAACCGGCGTCACTCAGTAGCTATACCTCCATTTCTTTTTTCTTCCTTTATTCTTTTTTTTGTCGTACTTCACTTGTTGGTTTTGTTAAGAATGTAAAGGAATTGACGTCTCCATCGCGATTCGTCACGCTTTACCGTCGTCGCTATGACGATGCGATTTTTTCCGCCATTAAAACGAATATAATCCCATCAACAAGGGATTTGGGACTTTATCTGTTCGGTTTAAAGTTGGTTTTCGATTGTTAAGCCTGTTTGTATGGTGTAGCTTAAAATATACAAGAGAAGTAGCATGAAGACCCCTCGTAGGGAGACGTGATGACTTAATTTCAGACCGTCCATTTGGTATGGGTGCAAGTTTGCATATGTTTTTTGTAGCCTTAGGCTTCCAGTGATCATAGACATGTTTGTACACCGCCTTAATGCAGTAAAAAAATATAAAAATCATTCCGAGTCGATTTTCGCTCGCAAATTACTTATTTGATGGCATGTGTTTAATTTTAATAGCTGGAAGAAGTTATTAAGTTTTTGTTTGTCAAGGCAATAAGTTATTCAGGTTTAATGAACTTTGAATGTGGTATTAGATTTAGGAGTTAATTTTGTTTCAATTGTTACTCATATAACTTTTGTATTTTTAAAATAAACATCATGTTCACGAAACTTTTTGTAATTTTATACTCGTCCATAAAACAACATCATTTATTATGTGTGGCCCGCGATTAAAAGTCGTGACATCATCATTTAAGTTTCGTCTCATCAAGGATCCAGCTTAGCCCTTCGTATTTATCTTACTAACTTAACAATTTTATAGTATTTGCGTTCGTTACACAACATTTACATTTCGTTTGCTTAGTCGGATAACTTGTTTCAACTTTAACACAGGGCTGGCAGTTTGTCAATTGACTTAAAAATAGAACTAGTTGAAAAAAACGGGCACGCAAATCATAAATTTGAAATTGGAAGTTTCCTATTCGAACATCATTCGAAATTTGATTTATAACTAACAGAAATATAACTGGTTGGTGATGATAATGACATCATTTGTTTTTTCCTGCCAGTGTTAATGTTCGAGGCTTTGAATAAAAACTTCTTTGATAGGAAAAAGTTATTTGTATCAGCCCTGTTGAAACGGACGGACGTGGATTGAGACGTTAGTCCGCCTTGCAACCTGTAGGGTCCGATGTTTTATTTCTTTTAGTCCGCAACTATAATGGCTCTTTTTACTTCACCGTTTTTTAGGTTTAAAAGTTTAACTTTGTATGAAGAATGCTCGTTAATTTGTTGTTGCAACCACCCGGCGAAGTTGCCGCGAAATGTTACGGATGTTTCGTTAAAAAATATAGTTTTTAACAAGATAAACGAACCTTTGAGACGCTTTTCATTCGTCTAACGACAGTAATTATAACGAAAGTTCATGTAAGATAGCTCAGTAACGTTTTTGGTAAAAAAATAGTAGAAGAAATAAAATAGTAGTAGAAAGGACTAGACTTATAATTAAATTTATATATTTTTTTTATGAAATATTTCAACATGCTATGTAAAATGTTTCAGGTCTATTGTAAACTCATAATAATGGAAGCTTCTAAATTTATAAATATTACAAAAATATTAAGGAACAGAGTTTCAGACACTTTTTCAAGACAATACAAATTAAATAAGGTCGCTGAACAGTCAAAAAATCTGTTTCTGACAGTTTTGATTACTTTAACGATCTCATTATCTACAAGGTCAGAAAGGAGACTACTTTTTTTTTGTCTACGGTCACAGAAATTCAGTGATTTCAACATTTAAAAGGTTTGTAATTATCGGATAAAACTGTGATGTTAAGATTAAGTCACTGTGGTAATGAGAGCTAGATTATTTACTTATTTACCTTTTCATTTACCCTTCAGATATTTTCAATATGATATAATATATCTTTAAAAGATATATTGGCCACTTAACGTATCACTATCTGATATTACGCTTTGTATAAAAAAAAACAACTTCACACCTTGTTAAAGAATATTTATTTCCATTTTGATTAACTTTAACAATAATAATGATATTTACGCTGTCGGCGCAAATTTTAAAATTATTAATATTGTCAAAAAAAAAATTAAGTAACCTAACGATTTTTTGCCTGTTCACCTTCATAGGAAAACATTTCAAAACATGCAACTAGAATCATTTAATGTTTTGAAAAAGCCTAAAAAGACCTTCTTTAAATAACATTTTTTTTAATTTTTTTATTTTAACATCGTTCCGATAACATAGGATGTAAGTAAGGATCGTTGCAAGTGGTCTCTGCCTATCCCTAAGGGAAACAGGCGTGATTATAATAATATGTATAAAAACATATACAATGAAGTTTTAGTTTTTATCTAGCTATACTTAACAACCTAACTGACCAGTACATTTGGCAGGAACCTTGTATCAACCACGATTAAACTTAGTATTACGAAGCGTGTTTGGATGAGCGCCAACCTCTTTGATTTAAACCGTCAGTAAAAAATGGGATTCGTTTGTATTGTTTATTTGTATTTCTTTTTAAGCCATTTGTTACTGAAAGTCTTGTGTAAAGTTTAGTAGATATAATATGTAAAGTTGATTTAGCTTTCGATTGTAGGAGTATCTGATTATTAAAGTTTGGGATTAATTTTTCATTAATTGATTTCTTCTTCATACGCTTCTCTTTTATCTCAAAAATACTTTTTACCTTAATTTTATTTATTTAATATAAAATTATATTATTATTATTATAATATAACCTTTAAATCCTATCTTGACGTCACGATTAGTTATGAAGTGCAAAAATCACCGAAAGAGTATTTCTTAAGTGAATAATAATATACTAGATAAGACTACATAGAAAGCATACTCTACAAGAAAAAATGTAGTATTATTATAATCTTATAAAATACACAAGAATATCCTAGTAATATTTTTAATTATTCAAACACAATAACATCGCATAACAATGGTTTCCGAGTAAAAACAATCATACAAACAAACAACTTTTTGCAAGCGCATATCGTTTTCATTACATCACGAAGAAAAAAGCAATCGGTCAAGTGTGTTTGCTGAATTTCGGATGGTTCCATTTATTTTTTGTTAATTAAGACAGCTGCGTTTTCAATTTTAAATATAACCTTTTTTGGTTTTATTAATAATTATAAACATATGGTACAGGTATTACATTTAGGAAGGAAATAATTTTTATAAAATGAATAAACAGTTTTTAATTACTGCGAAATCATGGTTTTGTTTCTTAGTTCGTGTTAGTGTACCAAAATTGTAACTTTCAGGTACAGTACAAGACCCTTATTGTTTCTGAAGTTATTATTTAAACAAAGGTTTATACCTACGCTTGATTCAACGTCAATGTACCTATTTAATTAATTTCTTGAAATTTCATATTTGACCAAGTTTTGTGGCGCAACTTGGGCGATGACTGACTATGTCCAGACGCAGACCAGCAGGACGCTACTATACTTGACAAGTTGAGTTTCATAATTTCTTAAATTATTTTATCAACTAGTAAAAAACTATTATTTAACTGCCCTATCTGCATTTCGGACCATTAACCTTTTAAAAACGTACATATTCTAAACAAACTTTTAATGACTCAACAGATCATGTAAACTCAACGAAACTTAACCCTCATTATCAGGGCGTATCATTTTCACATCCTCCATAAATTTATGGCCAAAAAAATACAACCATAACTAACTTATGATGCAAACAAAACATAAACAAATCATACAAGGGGTTAGTTATCTTATCGCGGAACCCTAAACATGAAGGGACGTTCGCGCCGCAGGCCCAACACGTATATAATAATTATTGTTAGACAAGCATCGCACTCAAAAACGCCGACAAATCAACACTCACACAACCACACACACACACACACACACCTATAACACTCACAGTGAAACCCACACACACAGAAATTTGAAGCAGACAAACGCGCGTACGCACTTATAAACACACATACATAAACTTTATTCGCGTTATAGACCCACACATACGTATCTTAACATCATAATTACGAGCGCCAGTGGCGTGCGTCGAGATGTAACGAGCTTAAGCAAAATGGCGGCCAATTTTTGTTTTTTTTTTTCTACAAAAGGTGTAGGCTTAATAAGTTGATGTTTGAATGATGGATACGGATATTGAAATTATGTGGTGGATTCACGCTTGCCTGTAATTTGTAGGATAAAACTGGTTGGTTCCGAAGTGTGTTAGTTATATGTCAGTTCTTCGCACTTGGATACTATTTTTTAAGCAGTAGCTATTTCTAGCGACTTAATCAAAACCTTTTTTTATTCAAACACGATTTTATGTGATGAAATCGGTTGAACATTTTGGTTATTTGTAGGTTTTGATGATACTTTTTATTGCTTTATTTTTTTATTCTAGCATAATTATTATGGATAAGTATCCTTATAATAATAAAATTCCCAAACTGCTAAATTAAATACGTACAAAAACTACAAGACCATATCGATTTTCTATTGGACCCTGCGCGTGCCAAAGGGGTACGCAAATTCGTACCTATTGTAATTGCTCCCCTATATTATTAACTACACACTAATTCTAGCGCAGTAGGGGAACAAGACCTAAAACTACAGGAACCCCTTAGTAATTAACTGCTCAAAAAATCAATGAAGAACTATCAACGCGTTTTATAAAACTCTGACACTGCCTCAAACTAAACTTTTAAACTTGTCTGTTGAGTTTTCCTTATCACTTAAGGATATCTACATAAAAGTTATTACGGTACGGAAAAATTGAAAATTTAATAAATTAAAGAGATACAAAGAATTTAGGAATACCTAACGAACATAATAACCAACTTCCGTCACACACTAATTAAAGTTATAAACACAAGTCCAATGACTTCGCTTCTCACAAGCCCCGAACAAAACCATGAAGATTAAATTCGTGATAGGCCAATTATCCCAAACAAGAGGTCCAAAAATAATCAGTCAAGTCTCGACGGACCCCGTATATGTTAATAAGGTCTAAAGAATTAAAGTTCACCACGACAGTAGCAGGAAGCATTTAAGCATGAGTTAGTAAGTGATTATCATTTATTAGTGAACTAGACGGGTACGTTAAAATAAGTACAAACGCTTGGAGAAATGGTAATTTTATGAATAAATTTTCTTTGGAAACTAGTTGAAAAATGACGTTGGAGTTTCTTTTGATTATACACATTGTAAGGCTCATACCTCTAGTTACTTTTGTATTGAAACAGTGAGTCAGAACACAAGACGGTTAAGAACAATGACGCAAGATGAAGCTCAAAATATCACAAAATAAGTACAAAAAAAAGTAGCTTATCTCTAGAAATTTGTAGAGTGTCGTGGGTGCGTTTTACAGACATGAAATATCACGTACATAAACGCCGAGACTTGGAACAAATCTCGTAGGATTCCATAAATATTCCTCCTGCACCATGCAAGAGATGCATTGAATTTGTCGCTAAAGAGGGAATTTAGAATCTTCAGCAATTTTTGGTCCAAGTTTGCAAAGTGAGTTGAGTAAATTGATTTTAAAGTTTAAATTTCAGACGTATATAAAACGACTAAAATTTTGGAAGGAAGAATGATCTAATCATACTAATGGTTATTATTATAAACGAAAAGTATAAATCGTTTGAAAATACAAAATGAGCCTAATGATGAAGCAATACCAGTCAAAACAAACTAAGACAAATCGAGTAGTACCAAAAGCAAATAAAAAATAAAACTAAATTTCTAAGAAAACGCCCCGATCAGCGATAACGTCAACGTAGAAAAATAACCAGAATTAAGCACTACTAAAAGAGTTGTCGACCAAATTAAGACGGGCAAGAAATATTACGTACAAATAGTTGATCAAGATTGTGGGAAGAATGAGTGAGTAATTATTAAAACAAGATTATTATCGGAATCGCTAAGTCTTCCAAAACCAGTTCCATCCAGATTAATAACGTATGTCAGTCATTAACGCTATACACAGTAATTGCCTGGCACTATTATGATGAATTGTTCAGTTTTTGTAGGTAGATTCTCACCAGCTACTTTTAACGCTCGAAGGGATTTTGGTGCATTAACGTCCACATTAGAGCAATTAGGTAAGGAATGTATAGAAATATGGTGGATGTGAGTGAATCTCGTGTTGTGAGTTCTAATCCCTTAATAGGTATTTAACCCGTAGCTAACAATAATGTTAAGTATGAAAACCTAATTGCCAGCTTTAAAATGATTTAACACCTCCATGCAAATAAAGTGAATAAAGATGTAAACAATTCATTTCATAATATCTTTACTCACTTTGTGTCGTAATAACTACGACCCTTTTTGCTGACAAACAATCCTTCAGAATATGATAATGTGACGAATAAAAATATCCTTTTCGTTGTAGCTAATTCGTTTACGAATGCCGGCGAAGTCACAAAAGAACTTAAGCCCTGTCTTATTTAAATTAGGCTCTAAAATAAATACAACGGGGCTAGGAAATGTAAGGTGTTAAGCACACTGGGAGAGCGCGTTGAAGGGGCGATTTCACGCGACAAAAGTGCAAAGACATTGCTTGTTTTATGGGCTTGTACCGTTACGGTTTAATCCCTGAAGGATGATCAGCAATGCCTACACGAGCGTCTAATGCGTTACTTAAATAAACAAGTGAGGTCTATGGGGCTCGATTTCACGTGGCAACGGCCGTTGGTTGCCAGGAATGCCAGGGTTCGTTGTAAATAAACTAGTGGCCTACAGCTGCACTCGCTGTTTCGAGCGACTTTTTACAGCTAGCTTTTCCCATGTTTATTTGTGCACTCGATAGGAATATACAACGTGAATTTATAGTGCTGTGTACCTGGTCCGTTTTATATATTTCAAAATCATAGCATTCGTTTTTTAGGACTGCAGTCAGGATGTATCTCGTGGCATACATGATTCCGCGCCGTACAATTGTAAGCTGTATTTTTGATAAAAAACTGTTAGTGACAAATGAAATCGAACCGATTTTTACAATTAATTAACTGATATCTCCCAGTGTACAAATCACCTAAAGCTTTTTACAATCTGTGCCTCCGCTCGCGAACGCTCTCAACCAAATTGTATTATTTTGCATTTATTTTTGACAAAGCATACTTTAAAATGGAGTCGGTGGGTTTTTTCTTTTTAATTTTAATTAGTATACTTAAAAATTTATTCCTTTGTGCTTGCGGGCAATGTCTTCGGTGTCTAGTCCCTGTCTTGGTAGAAAATAATACAAGACAGGAAGTCAGTGGTTTTGTTTTGTCTGCGCCTTTCTTTCAGGTGTTTACCGTAACAGCTTCTTGGTGTCTTTGTTGTTACTGTTGTTTTGATTTACAATCATGTTCTGAAGAAAATGTAGATGTATATTATAAGATTGATATTTAGAAGTTTCATAACGTAGGAATATGTTAGGTACTGAAGATATGACGGAAATAATTTAATTTCAAATATTTCCTCTTCCGAATCCGTAATTTCCTTTCGTCATTCAACAAATACAATTTTAGACGACGCACGATGGTGAAGCCTTTTCCCAAAATTAACCCTTTCTGAGAACCAAGAAATAATCAAACAAATCATAAACTTCTATTTACTCAACCCACAATTCATAATACCGTGTTAATGTTAACTTGGAACATAATAGAGTTATATTTCCTAATTTGGAAGCAATAATTCTCTCAAACCACTCTAATATGCAGGAATCTCCATTTATCTTTGGAACCATACGTTTCCACGATTAATCATGGACTGTGAATGGTACATTTTCATAAAATAATCATGAACACGTTTCAACATAGAATTAGTTGTAAATCGCCGCACTATCGCGACTCAATTACCAAAAACTCATTTCAAATGTCGTTTCGAGCGATTAATAATCGATTGGATCTAAATTTTCTATCATTCGAATTGAATTCATTCTCGATTCCGTTAGCACAAGTGTAAAATATATTTTTATAATCTTTAACGTATATATCTTTTTGTAATTTATTATTTACATCAATTAACCCTTGTACGTGGGTAACATTAACATATTAATATGATTTGAGACCGTAAATTACAGTCGGTTGGATTTGGTCGTCTGTTTTTGAATCGAGATAGAAATTAAGACTGATTCAATTAATAATTTTGTCGTTGTATTTAGTTTTGGTTTTTTGTTCATCTACCTTTTTAGGGTTAAGTAGACAATTTAAATGATTGCTACGTTTTTTGTTCGTCTCTGTTAGGTGTCATTATGAATATAAATCAATGAACTATACATAATTTAACATATTTAAACATGAAATATAAAGGACTCGATTTGTTTTATATTTGTCACAGAATGTTAACAAAATCAAAATCGATTAAAAAGTGGCACTATGAGAACAAATACAAGATATCAAAATGTTATTGAAACGACATTGTAGCTTCGCCGTCACCATGACAACATAATCAACAGCTCCAACACCGTATTTTTACTTGTCGCCCAACCGTGAAAATACTTTTGTCCCAACAATACCTAACCCTTTAACTTCGCACGCGGCCGTCCGAGCCAAAATAACTTCGTACAAAGCCGCCGCCTTCCCCGAATCGCTCTTACAATTTGTCCTGCTCGTTCGCTTGATATCTAAATTAGTAAGCCTTCCTTTTTGGTTAGTTTTTGACGTCTCAATTAATGACGTGTAATCTCAAAAGTCTTATTCGTTGAAGCTTCGTTTCGACGTCAAATGGACTGCGGCGCAGACGCTCGCATCGGATGGGTTAGCTTGTGATATGTTTATTAATTCAATGTGATTCTGACTAGTTTTATTATTAGCTAAGTACTTTAATGTCTGGACTGTGTTTAGGGATTGCAAAACGGGATTTGTAAAATAAGGTTTTTTATTTTTTTTGAAATTACATTAGTAGGAGCATTTGTAATGGATACTGTTTTAAGACGTTTCGAGGAACCCAAATCTGTAACGACCAAAGAGTTACAAAAACAAAAGACGCTGTATTTTCGAGGTAATTTCGTGCTTACATGGTAATGAGTTTGTATGATCAAAAATCCTTTTTGAGATAGGGATACACCGTAAAGACCAAAAAACCTGGAACGAATACATCATCATATCAGTATAGAAGATAGGATAAATAGTAGTAAATCCTGTATCTAGTCCGTTCAGCCATAACCCTGGCTATGAGGGAACAACACAATTTTCTGCCCCAGTACGTTTCAGCAAATTTTATGAACAAACAGAGATGGCCAAAACTTATTACCATACTGAGAACGTTTTTATATTATCCGATACAATATATCCGCGGTATCGTATCGGTGTCCGATATCGCGGTAAAATGTATGAATTCTACAAATCCGATATCCAATATCGGACCGGACAATGTGAAAGACAATTAATCAATCAAAATTTTAAATATTTTTGTGACAATATTTTTTTATAGAAACTTTTACCTTTCCCACTGCTGGGCAATGGTCTCCCCCGTCTGACTCCAGACATTCCTGTCTCTAGCTACATGACACCAATCACTTAAGAAGCCATCGATGTCATCCCGTCACCGTCTCCTCGGCCTGCCTCGTCTGCAGGTTCCGGCATTAGGGACCCACTCGGTAGCTATTTTCGCCCACCTGTCCGGAGTCATCACCCACCCCAGCTACTCTTCAATTTGGCTGCTTTTATTGTTTTATTGATTAAAAAAGATTATCATATTAGTTGGTGGGAGGCGGCTCCAGACAGAAAAGCCTGAATCAAATTGGGGGAGACCTTTGCAAAGCAGTGAGGCACATAACATATTATAAAAAAAAACTATTTTATTTTTGATCCGATATCGTATCGTATAATGTGAAAACGGTTTGAATATAATGCTGGTTCACTGAAATGTCGCATACAATATGACTAGGTTACATGCGACGCGAAAAATATGCGAATATTTAAATAGGACTATCAATGTCGGCATTCCGCATGGAATATCATGTGAGGGATTTTTGTCAGCTTGCATATGTCCGTATTAACTATTGACTCGTAGCTGTCAGGTCAATGACATCAACACATTGCTGCGTAGTTCAAAATGGGTAAGAATCGAGGGAATTTGTATGAAATTAAGTGTCGTATTAGGATGTTTGATATTACGTCTTCCTAAATTCAGGAACTTTTTATTTAATGATCCTAAATTCTAGGCATCAAATAACAGCTGTTCAAAATAATCAAACTATAAAGGCATCAGTTATTGCCTTTATTATTGCAGTAATACACAATTAAATCTAATATAAGAACAAACTAACTATACTAAAATTAAAACTTACATAAATAAAAACTAAACGGCGTCAAAGAACTCATCGTCATCCTTGTCAATGGCGGGGAACGTGCCCAGAAGGCTGGCAGCATTGCCACGTTGAATGGCTATGCCGATTCTCTGTGCAAGGAACAAACCAGCCCTCTGATCACGAGTAGATTCTACCAAACGTTTGGAAAGTTCTTTGAAAAGCTATTGCCTTATTTTGTGACTTCTTTTTTCCAAAATACACATTTTAATAGTCGTTCTTTAGTTCATTAGTTGATAAGAAATTCTCTGCTTTTCAAACAAAGCGAATTGTCCAATTAAATAATGTATGATCCATCGCAATGCGAGGTGTCCATTCAATGTGCGATATAAAATATTTGTGTCTCGTACGTGTTAATGCATAAATACTTCATGGTAATCTTAATCCTCTTCACAAACACATCTGGTAATAAAAACGGAATGTTTGCTTGTATGTCCGTCAATAACTTTTTATTTGTTTTATGTTATTCACTTTGAGGTGAGAACATCTTTTTTAATTTAATAAATAAACGATAATCTTTTGTTTGGAGGTCAAAAGGGGAAACCTTTGCACAGCAGTGGGACCTTAGGTCAGATAGTAAAAGGAATTATCTGTATACCTATAAGGTGGCATAAATTGTGGTAAAATTGGTACTCGGAACCTGTCTACAAAATAATGATTTATCATGTCTCTTCGAAAAGATATTTTATTTTTCGATTAAATACTATTCTTTAAATTATTCAGTAGGTATAATATAAATAATAAACCGACACGTGCCAAAAACTTAATACCCAATAAAATTCTCCACTATAAACCTTTCAAAATTCGCGTGACCAATAAATTTCTCGAAACCGGTAACTAAAGGATATTAGTATCTATTACACCCGTACCATGAGCTTTTAAAGCAGGACTGTTGCGGCTGTGCAAGCGGGACAGCGCTATGCATTGTAGTGCGCCGTCTCGCTTCAACAACGAAAACGGTACTGTTTTAAGAGATCATGGTACGTCCCCAGAAATAGATAGACTAGGTATAGGCGTAAATCTTGATCAGCGACACGCACCTGTTAACTCAATGGTAATGGTAAAAGGTGGGAGTGAGACTAAATAACGCCTCCGAGATGGTAATTACGACTTGACAAGACATTTTAGATACAGTAGCTGGTAATAGTCGTATTTTTCAGTTAGTGAAACATCTAGTTAAAGCTTTTTTTTTTAGGACTGTTTTTTTTTCGTTTGAAGGTGTATGTTCTGATCTTAGTAAACAAGGTGTTACCGAAAGGGTACATCTGGTAAAGAGTCAGTTTACAAAGGACGATGACATGTCCATAGTAACTTACGCCCAATTTTTTTTTTCACGGACTTTGAAACTATTCACATTTTGTGTAGTTTAATGTCAGAAGTTTTTCTTTGTTTTCCACTTTTGCATAGACTTTTCAAAAAGTAATTCTTCAGACTTTTATAAGCCGGGAACAAAATGATTACTTATTATTTTTTTCTTTCAGTTCAAAATGAGTTAATTTATTAATCGATACCCTATTTTTCGTATCAATTATTTGACTTCCAAAACATGGATTTGTAAAATCAACTTCTGCTTACCCCTTCATGAGAAATTCCACGAAAGTTTACATAAAATAAAACTCATTTAAAACATTATCGTTATCATCATATTTTTCATGGAAACACAAATAATTACGGCGAAAACTTTGGCAGCTGCATTTCCAACACGTACCATTTTTTCTTAAATAAAATGTGTAATTACAACGAGTACATGAAATTCAATTAACAACCGTTGCAGCTGTACTTTGAGCGTTTATCGATGCTAAAGTATTTGTACTAATTAGGCTTGTTAGTTCCCAAAAGATTTAAGACCGGAAAATAATTAAGTTAAACACCAGTGGATTTAGAAATGTTTTGCAGCTTAATATATAAAAAGTCATGAACAAGTTTTAAAAAGTTTGCATTTGTCATCTAGATAGGATATTTTGACGATTTTGGCTACCTATACCCATAGTGAAGAAAAATGTAGCCAGAAATCAATAAAAATTGCTGTTCCTGCTGACTTAACTTAAAACATTA
Source organism: Autographa gamma (assembly GCA_905146925.1). Taxonomy (NCBI): domain Eukaryota; kingdom Metazoa; phylum Arthropoda; class Insecta; order Lepidoptera; family Noctuidae; genus Autographa; species Autographa gamma. Next base: position 2,458,035 of record LR989868.1, on the reverse strand, counting down.
ATAATTATTTAAAAAAATGCTGTACATATCGGCGATTACAGACCAAATAAATTAAGCAAACGTTAAGTAAAAATTATATCTTAATAGATAGATCGTCAATTAAAACCAAAAGCATATCCAACACACTTATCTAAAGACATTAAATATATCCCAAACAAATTACTTCGCTAATAATATTACTAATCATCTCAAACAGATAATGTCATATAATACACAGATCTACAACAGTCGACTGTCATTTTATAAACTCAATACAACCTGTAATAACCATAGAGTAAAGTTTAAAAACTATAGAGAGTCAGTATCGCCAAAAGCAACAGTGCCAGAGTGTTAGTACATTTTGGCTGTATGTAGAACTTTCGTTTCCTGATTTAAGTAACTTTTCCTGCAACGACAGACGTGTATGCAAAAATATTAATGGTTCTTATTATATTAGGTATTAAGATAGTATTATTTAAATGATTCTGTGCGCTCTGTTTGATACTAATTTTACGACAAAACTAGTTCATACTGGCTTACGATTCATACCCTGAGAGGCGCATTCTGTAGGTTTTATCCATCCTCTAAGGTAACTCTAATAAAATTGATACTTCTATTAAAACAGATATGTTATCTGTAACGTCTGACGCATTAAAAAGGTGTCAGTTAAGTTGACTGCATTAAATATATTAATCATTTGGAAGCAAGTAATAATAGTGAGCCGGAAACGTCGGTACACAATATTTTGTTTCATTTGTTTGTAGGTTTTATGGTTAGAAAGCTTTTAGTAAACATATGGGATGTAAATCAAAAATATATCCACAGCTCTGAGCCAATAATTTTAGGTACAGCATTGTTTTTGGTTTTTTTGCTTGTATCTTGCGGCAGACTTCCTATGAGATGATTATAAAATATTTAACTGTTTATCGAAAATATGAAAGTTATACAATAAGTTAGTTTGTCTGATAGGTAATGTTAATTAAATTGCGTCGTCGATATTAAATAAATAAAACGGCATACGAAATACAAAGCTAGTAAATAAAAAAAAAGTCTTAATTATAATTATGTAAGTACATTGTATGACACAAATAATATTTGTCCGCTATTTGTTCCTTTATACGGCCGTTAAGCCGCTTGCAAAACAAGCAAATGAGCAAACACAATATTATCTGATACATATGTAATTAAGAAGATAACAATTACTTGCATATTTAATCATGATTGTAGAAATAATTTTAATACACGAACAGTACATTACATACAAAAATGGCAAGAAAAAATACTTTTGCATTTAACAACACTCTTTATATGCCTTCATGAAAAGTAATGATGATACGATAACAAATAATGAATATTTATTCCGTTTCGTCTTACTGATTATAAAATCGCATTCTTCGTTGACTTAATAAACAATTGGCATTGATCATCAATATCAGGAAGAATTAATGAGGTATTCGGCATTTTTAAATAATGGTAATAATTTGTGTTTTAATACTTGCTTTTTAAAAGCACCTTTCATCAAATAACGGTGTAAGTGTAATTTATGTACTTACTTAAACACTACACTAATAGTAATTAGCCATCTCATAAAAAAAAGAAAAAAAAATACAGTAATGTAAATGATTTTGACACGCTTTTGTGTGGTATCTACAATTAAATGACATTTAATATTCTCATATAAAATGACACCAACAAATTCCTGCGACAAATAAAACACTATGAAAACAAGAGAAATGCCAGCTCTCTATAAAGTTGTTAAAACTGAAACAAAAGACAATAATGCATTGCAAAACGACACAAAGCATGTTATAAAATGAAACGTTAGCAGAAGTGTCTTGAAAATTAAGTGCAGGTTACAAGATCCGACACTAGCAATATAAAAAATTAATAAAACCAAGCATACATGATAAAGACACCCGCTATCCTCACATAAATAAGGCACAGTCTCAACTTACAACGACTTGGCGACGTGTAAAATATTGTTATCGATAATAAAACTACAATAATTCAAGAGCAGAACGACTTCATACTGAATCTTGTCACGTATTGAGAAATTTGAGAACACCATGTAAAATAATCTTAGCCGATATAAAATAAAATCGCTTTTACGAATAAATTATAGCAATGTAAAGTATGATAAACGATGGTAAGGATTGTAATGAAACGGCATGAGGTGTACAACCTACACAACAAGTCAACAAATTTGAATCTTAAGATGAAGTAAATAGAGTAGTTAATGAAGGAGGTTGGATAAATGATGATGGAACTTGCGCGGATAGATGTACGCCTCACATCAAGCACAGCGGGTGGTTCCGACAAGTAAACTAGTATCTCGCAGTGAGGGTAACATAATAATCTAAGAATTAACGACCAAGATAACAAGGTACTTATTAGTTGAGAACTATAGAACAATGATTTTGTACTAACAGGTCAAGATTAAATGGCTGATTCTATTAATACCTATGTTCATTGAACACTCACGACTCAAATGATTATGTTGTATAGAATAATTAAAGTTCTGACGTTTTAAGATCAGGTCATTCAGAACCACCAACTAGTTATACTCCAACTGTTATTATTAAATTGAGTTATGAATTTAAATAAACTGATTAGACTGAGCCTTAAGCACTTCTTTTGTGGTTTTTTAACTTGGTCTTGTATTAAGTCATTTATTCTGAGTTTATAGTTCCACTTATTTTTTATGTGGAATCTTTTTATGCTTAAATGACCGGGACTTTATAGAGTATTTATTTACGCGATAAAATTTAAGTTAATGAAGACTAAGATTAAAACTAAGATTAAAATAGGTACAAAAATGTGGTATGAAACCTGATACTGGTTGGTGTGTTATTAAATTGCTTTAAAGATAATTGTAAGCGGCATTGTTGTATTAATTACATTAATTATGACGAGAACGTATAGTTCGCGTATCTTGAAATCATAAATCAAATAAATGATTACTACGAGTATAATTAAAGTTTTTTTGGTATGATGTTTTTTTATTTATTGAGCAGTTGTTTGGTGTCATTACAATTTACACAACTACTGTAGATACTTATTTAAGGACGTTCAGATCATTTAAGTTTTAAGTTAGTTTTACACGTTACCAATATTTTAACATACTCCTCTAGACAGGAAGAGATAATAACTCCATTGAAAGCCAAGCAAATCAAATAGAATCTTTAATCACTTCAAAATAACTGTTCCTAAATGCAGCAGAAATAACAGCATTTAATAAAGGAAATGAACTAGATGAGCCAAAAAAAACAATCAATCGTAAAGATATGATTTCATTTGAAAAACCCGTAGAATTCCAGTCTTACGAAGCATGCAGGTATTATTATGAACATAATGCGGGGTTGGCGACAGGTGACAAAAAGTGTTATGAATGCCGGACCGAACTCCGTTTTTGCCTCGAACCTGTCTTGAATGCACGGTCCACGGTCCGCACTTAAGAATGCAGTAGCACTGAGCCGGTGGGATGTAAGACTGTGATTTGGCCAGAGGAGCAGCGTTTTCACTTGTTTTAGTTTTTTTGGGTACTAGATTTTGGGTTTATGTTTTGAAGATAATCATGATTAAGTTTGTAAATACGACTGGCACTCAGATATATTGTTGCTTTTTGAAAGATATATTCCAATAATAGGTTACATATTTTTGGAAACCTTCCCTTGTTGATACAAATGATTAAATAACACTTATTTTAGTATAAGTGTATCCTCGTATTTTATTTTATCTATGTTTCGTAATTTTCAGCAAAATCTCTTAGACAACAATCATTATATTCTTTTTTGACGATAAATTTTATCCTGCAGGTTTTTTTAAACGACACAATTAGATTTCTTTCCAATAAAAACTTTTTACTCAGTTACATTATATCCAATCGCTACATTTATACCTTCGTGGCTCCACCGTGGTATAACGTTACATAACAGCGCTGTTACACTCACAATACTGTCGCCGCTACCGCCATCAGCCTTGTCAACTGTATTTCCTACTTCATCATAAAAATCAATAACAAGGCATCAAATAACTCAGACATATAACTTTATTTTTAGGATAATTTTGAACTACTCTTGGTTTTCAGTAACAGCTTTGTCTAACTGTATTTTCAGGTGTATTAGTCTTTACCTAGTTTTGATATTCTGATTTGCATTTGATTTGACTACCAAAAACCACTTCATATAACATTTTTTTATTCGTCTACATATAATTTTGTCAGAACTTGAAATTCCTGAAAAATAACACCTAGTATACTTGAAAAGTATGATACTATAGTACTCCTGTATACTTTAAAATAAAACTGTAGTATTCCAGTACCCAACAAGAACGTTTAAATTGAAGAAGCAGAATGCTTGGTCATTGAGTATAGCAAGAATGTTTGAGAACTTATTCCACAAGTTTTTGTCTACCTTCAGTGATACAGTCATAATTATAGCCTCGTACAAGGCGTTTCATTTAACTCTCTTTTTATAACGGTTCTTAATTAAAATACAATCAAGACTAAATTCTAAAACGTCAAGCATAAACGATGACAGAATTTAAATAAATACTCTTTCGGATGTTCATTTCCATCAGCATCTACAACTAAAAACTTGCAAGTAATCATACTGTCTGTAACAACAATATAATTTCGTACATTAAACGTTTATGAATAAAGAAAGAACATTAATCTTGTAAGCAAACATCGAATAAGATGATTATCTCGAATCATCGGGTCAATATCTCGATTTGAGATCTCAATGTACGCACAATATGCTTAATTGCATCGCCGAGGCCTGATGTTAATCGTAAGCTCGTATTAAAATAAAAGTTTATGCACTTTCGAGATTGTGAACACGTGTATCGGTGTTTTTATGTATGTTGCAATCAGGTATTACATGTGCCTTGATGTTTTTATTGTTTATGTTATTAGTTTTGCTTGGTTTTAATCGTAAAAGTATTTTATTAAGCGTTAAACCTACTTACTTAACTTATTGTGGAGTTAAGTCTCGTATTCAATACTTGCGGTTAGTTTTACATTGGTCATTAGACTTCATTGGATTTTATTTCGTCTTTAAGCATTTTAATGCTCAAATCTTCATTTCTAGTAGAAGGCATACAAACGTAACCATCATCGGGGCTGCACACCATGATTATATCGATGTATATTATGATAAAGACTTCGTAATACTATACTTAAAATTAAACAGGTAAACAACATGTTCACCGGCAACTAAACACATGACGTTACGTTGATGCACCTAAAACAAAATGGATCCATATTTTAGGATGTTGCAATTAGCTCATCAGTGCATTCAAAATAAACCAACCCTTTGATGTTAAGTGTTTACTATCCCATCAAAACGCACCCCTCGTTAACGTAGTCAAAATAAATTCTCACATCTCGAAAAACATTTTGTAAATTATCCACATTTGTTCCCAATTATATCGTTGATGTACACACTGAGAATGGTACGGATGTCTGTATGGTAATTAATATCTCCTGAACGTTCTTTCAACACATGTGGGTAGTCACGGATTTATTGCATAACTTCGTTTTTTTGCTGAGTCCCTGTCTTGGTGATGTATTAGTTGTATCCTTTGTGACTTGCTAAATTGTTGTTGTTTTTTTTGGTTTGCTAGTTAGAGGTTTAAATAGAAATTGTTTGTGAATGAGTATGATCTGCAGATCATAAATATTTGAGTTGATCATAATATGTGACTTGGTTGAAATAATTGGATATGGATTTGACCACGGAACAGAAAAAACAAGCATATTTTATGTGTAAAATAACGGTACAGAGAGACAAAAAATATGTCATGTGTGCTTGAAGGGACCTTTTCCGTTGCTAGATTATATTCGATTAATTTCAAGAGTTGTAGATTCTGAGGCACAAGAGTTCTAGGTTTTTCTTAAATTAAACGAATTCTATCATTCTGTCATAAGTTCCTGTTTGTGTCTGTTTCGTATGTTAATCGGTCGTGTGTCAATAAATTTTCTCAGGCTCTTAAAATGAGTTTACCCCTCTTGATTTTAACCCTTTGTCTACCTAAGATAACCTTTAAAACCGGCGCCTTACGACATCTGATGAAGATGTACCTCTATCTGAAGATAGGTAAATAAGACATTTAAGTGGATATCAAGTGGTTCTAAAGCGTACTGTCGGCACATTGTCGGCGAAGTGTCAGCGTATTGACGGCGTAGTGTCGGCGTAGTGTCGGCGTAGTGTCGGCGAATTGTCGACGTAGTGTTAGCGTAGTGCCTTCATAGTGTCAGCGTAGTGTCGGCGTTGTGTCGGCGTAGTGTCGGCATAGTGTTTGTTAATTATATTACAACGTTTATCTGTAATTTTATGGGAAATGATAACAGATTAGAGCTAAGGAAGTGCCTTAATAGATTTGTTCGTGAGTTATGTGTAACTGGAATTTTACGAGTTTTAAGAATGTGGATTGGGTGAAATTAAAGAGCAACAGACGTATCTATACAAAAAAAAGGGAAATTTCGTTTAAATTCTCATTAGCAGTTTTGAAGAGTTGTCGGTGACACATCGAGCGAAATGAGAAAAGTATAATTTACATATTATAAGATACCTTATTTAATTTGTGATATAAAATTAAAAATTTCATGGCCAAGGTCAAAGCCACACACGTAAATGAAGTAAGTAATCCCCTCAATTTCAGATGTCAAACCCTCCAAAAGGCAAACGAAAACCGACGATCAAATGAATATTTTACATCAACACTAATTTTGACTTAGCGAAATATAACCCTAATGCCCATTTTAATTACAAAAAGGCCCGCACATAATACCCAAATACAAACACAGACGGAACACAAACATACCTTTTTTTAGGCCGGTGACACATCGAGCGTTATCTACCCGGCGTTAGGCGGCGGACACACTCGCCAGATAATGGCTAACCCAGTCAATATTTGAAAACCCATCACTGACAACGACAAAATGACTTCTACACTTTACTAAGACAATTTCAAAGTCAATAACCCAAACAAACGACTCCCAACTTTATGATTTAAGAAATAAAGTTCAAATTTAAATGGTTTTTGTTTTGTCGTGTGCGTGTTTGACTACTTGATCCATTAGGCATCGCTTTGAGTATAAAAAATAAAAAAGATCACGTTGAAAATGTCTCCGGTAATGATTGCTTCGGAGTATATAATAGATATTTTTATGTAAGTAGCTTAAGTAGGCTGAGAAAATATTTTGTGTAAAGAATCTTTTTAAAGTAAAAGGCCACTCAAATAATGACGAATTAACTTCTGACCTCAATAAAAAAGGTATTAAAAATAGACAATAACTTTGTTATAGAGATTTCTTTATTATATTTATTCTATTGAATTTAAATAACTAAAGGCTTTTAATTTTAATGCCAGTCATGTATTCAATATATAGTTTGAATATCAAGTTAAATAAAACCTTTTTACGACATCTAACTCAATCAAAAATAATCAGGGTTTTAAGTTATTTCAGGAGCTAGGGTTTATTAAAGAGCTCTTTCTATTTTCTATGACAACGTTCTAGTAATAATATTCTAATAACTAGTAGGTACTTCAACTTCAATCATTATTTATCAAAATAGAACATTGTGGCGAGGTATCTAATTAGTAATTATGTTAATTAACCACTAATTTGAAAGCAAAGGTCATATTATAATGAGTGGAAACATTATCACCTAAAATTTTATATTCCTATTAATTTTATAGGTACTATTGAAGAATTCAGTACTTGATAGTTGGTAGTAAAAAAAAAACTTTATTATAATAATAATAATAATCCAGCCTATAAACATCCCACTGCTGGGCACAGGCCTCTTCCCATATAGAGAAGGCACGAGCATTGATCACACGCTTGCCCTCTGCGGATTGGCGATTTCAGATCCCAAATTATGAAATCCAGGTTTCCTCACGATTTTTTCCATCACCGATTGTTAGAAGAAAAAAAAATGTAGTAAAAAAAATCTTTTAGTTTTTATCGCTTTAGAAGGCCTGACAGTTGACACTGCGGTATTCACACCATTTTCAAATTGGCGTAAATTATATCTAGATTTTTTTTTCTGAGTAAGGTACTCAGTCAACATTTCAATAATGATATAGGTAATGTTATATTTTTATGTATTTTATATCAATGGTATTTCCTTAATTTGAAACTTAAACTATTAGAAAGAAAACAAATAATCAACAAATACAGGTTCAACATTGAAAGCACAATAAATTCCAAACAAGACACTCAGACTAAATAAAGATTAAAGTATTTAATCAGTTTGTTCCTTTGTTTAAAAGTTTCGACATGACTTATATCTTTGAAACTTTTCGTAAATTAACGTTAAGAAAATAAGGGGAATCTAAGAAAGCGAAACAAATTAAAGTCTTGGACTAAGACAACAAATAAGAGCTGGCAATTCCTTTTCTGATTTTAAATGAGGTTGTATACAGATTTGTATAAACTTAGAATTAAATAATTTGACTCAAAGAACTCATCGTCATCCTTGTCAATGGCGGGGAACGTGCCCAGAAGGCTGGCAGCATTGCCACGTTGAATGGCTATGCCGATTCTCTGTGCAAGGAAAAAACCAGCCCTCTGATCACGAGTAGATTCTACCAAACGTTTGGAAAGTTCTTTGAAAAGATTTCGTTTAGTTTTTATTTATGTAAGTTTTAATTTTAGTATAGTTAGAGTTTGTTCTTGTAATAATTAGACTTGATTATTATAAATACTTAGGAACAGGGACTCAAATAGATGGAGTTTCATGATTTTGACGACCTCCGTGGTCGAGTGGCGTATGCACCGGTTTTCAAGGTGTCGCTCGCTCTTCTGAGGTTCTGAGTTCGATCTCCGGACGGTTCAATGTAGAAAAATCACTTTTCTACATTGTCTCGGGTCTGGGTGTTAGTGGTACCTTCGTTGTTTCTGAATTCCATAACACAAGTGCTTCAGCTACTTACTTTGGGTTCAGAGCAATGTATGTGATGTTGTCCGCATTTATTTATTTATCTAGACATTAACGAAATCAAAATTGCTTGTAACTAAAATGGGTCTACTAAACAAAGTAGTAACATGTTTAATAACAATTAAGTCTAACAAAATGGATTAAAAACTTACTCCAACATCTTCATTAGAAAGTTAACTCGAACTTACCTGTAAAAACAAGGTTAAGAATGAGATAAAACAGAACAATTACAGAAAAAACATCAACTAACTACTATCGCTGCATTAAAAATTGACAGTGCATTAGTATTATAGATTTTTAAGCGTAGGTGTGGATCAAAGGGAACATTATGCGTTTCTTATACAGAGATAGTGACGGTATAGACGCCTTTACTCTACGGTTAAAGATTACAATTTTATTTACTACTCAAAAACGTTTGATAATCTATGTCTTAATTAACTAAGCGAGAGGCAACCCTGTACCATGGAAGACATGCGTTCCACCTTTGATTTTAACGAACGGAGACTGATTATTCCAAATCGGACTTTAACACAAAAGGTTTAGAGTACAGTTTTGAATGGGAAGGTGAGCCATGATAAATTGTGATTGCCTATCGTTTAAAGTTCGTTAGTAGAGGCCCCTTTACATGTGTTGCGCCGGCAACCAATATCCATTTGCTTCGGGCTGATTTGATTAGAGCTTATTTTTATAAATAACACAGCACCACGCTTTATTTTGATACATGTTAAATTAAAATTCTTTCATAAAGCACAACACACACTTTCTTTGATTCATCGGATAATACGATCGTAAAATTGACATTAAATCTTTAAAGGAAAAGATAAATTTTATTTTAATAAGTTCCTTTATCTGACGATCGGGCCCATAAATTGGATCGGGATCTTTCCAATTCAAAATTTAATACGGGAACATAAAACAAACGGATTGACAAAGTACTGTAGTTGTAATCCTTACGGATATTTATTAAGAGGTGTTCGTATCGATCACAACAGGTAATCCTGTTTGGTCGTAAGCAATCTGTACGGTGCGGGTCACTGTGGAAGCGGAGCGATGAACAAGCTATAGTTGGATTCAAACTTAATGGCGGCTCTGAAGTTAGCTACACGCTGCGCAGTACCTCGCCTCGTGTTCAGAGCCGCCAATAAGTTTGCATCGTACTGTACTACGATACTATACTCCTTACACTCAGTGACATATGAAGATTACGTGCGTAAACCCGAGTGTATGAGTGTGGGACATTTATCGGTAGATACAGAAAAATGTGTCGTAATGTAAACAGGCCACTAAGAATCAATAGAGAGAGAGAGGTCTCTTAGTTTGGATCTCACATCTAAGCTTAAGTTATCTAACTCTAAGTTTGATGCTTTCATAGTTCACAATGTTTCAGCATTGTTTAACTTCTTTGTGACTACATGAGCTTATTAAGTTAAGTTCAACATTCCCATAACTTACCTAGTTTTGTAGCTAAAATATAACTTTATAGTAGCTAAGAAAGTACACAAGTGGACCTAAAATAATATGGGTTCAATCAGGTAAGTTTGATCGATTCATTTTTTTAATCCCAATTTTATTTCAGTTGATTGATATAAACAATTTCGAGAATTCAGTTATTAGGTTACCATAACCTTATTATACCAGAAACTAATCTAACTATTAGAAATCAATTTTAAGTAATTATTGATAAATGCATATCGTCTATACAACAACAAATAAATTTTCTATGTAATAACGGAATAAGTTTCGTCAACACCATGCATCAACGTCAACAACTTAAACGTAACTGTCAAACGCTAACGAACACTTATGCGCAGGCGCATACAAGTGAAATAATAATGTATGTGTATTGTGGTATTTACAAAGTGCGCTTTGATATCCGTGAGATTAATGTGTAGTGTTAGACTAATTAATATTGTATTTGTGGCGTTTCTATTCATAACATTAGTAATAATACCTGAACAAAATATTACCTAATACCTAAACATTGACAAAAAAAATAAAGTGCAATATAGACTGGAAAAGACTAGTAAATAAAGTATAGTTTTTACACAGCTCAAAATAGCTTCTATGTCCTGTGAAGCTGTCAAACCTGCGCTTGCGCAAATAACGGTAAGAAACTTAAAAAAGAAGCCAAACAGTTCGTATGTAAGCTTACTATTTTTTTTGGTTTTGAAAGTACGTCTGACAATTCTACTTCAGGATATAACTAAGATAAGATAACATTGCCTAGGGTTTCATCTGTGTAAAAAAAAATACGTTGCTCGTTAACTCTCTGAATGAGAAAAGCATTTAACTTTCTTCCAAATCCTAACAATTGAATCGCAAGAAAATAAACTAAAATTTTCAGCAAGAACAAGCTACATATTTGATCTAAAAACAGACGTCCACGCGAGTAACGCAACATGCGAAACCTAGTATATTACTAATATTATATTCATCCAACAAATCTCGAAATAATTTTACCTTACTTTGCTCAGCAAGCAAAGGTAACCCTCAGCCAGAATCTATGAATAAATAATATTAAATGTCAAACAGACAAATGTCCGAAACATGAATTGAAATCGCAACTCTTGTAAATTATTATAATGTCGGACCTAGAATGATTAATGTATCAAATGGAAGATACTAATGGACTTATGAATAAATATGGATAATATTCAAGATAGCTGTAAAGGTATAAAATTAGGAGCATAAACTTGAGCATAGGCTCGCTCCCTATTACATGGGACCTAAACATATCGGCGAACTGTGGGTGTACCATGGTACACCTCTGCCTACCCCTTCGGGGATACAGGCGTGATGATATGTTATGTTATGTTATAAACTTGCAATTTCTGATAAGCTATTCTTCCATCATTTTATTACCAAATACAATGCTCTGAGGTTCCGGGTTCGATCCCAGGTATGAAACCATACCCTACTGGACCTACTACTGGACCATCTATAGAAGTGATTTTCTACTAGAAAATTACTTCTGTACATGATCGTAGGTCTGACCGTTTGTGGTACCTTTGTTGTCTATGATTCCATAACACAAGTGTTATTGTAGTTACCTACTTTGGGTTCAGAGCAATTTATTTGATGTCCACATTAATTATTTACTTATTTTCTATCCCTCAGCAAGCTTTGTTACTCAATGCAAATTTTTGACATAAAAAGAAGCTTAATGATTAAAGACAAATGAGTAGGGTACTTATAAGAGATTATTATATTCGTAGATAGCTTGCAAACTAATTTCACTTAATAGCCTTAAGGTAGATAAAAACAAAAATACTATTTCATGAAACGTTGTTGTCGCATATTTTAAAATTAATGTAATCATAACATCGATGTTAATCTTTTTTTTAAAAGAGTAACCTATGGAGTTTCTTGCCGGCTCTTCTCTATAGGAATGACACTTTGGAACCGAGCAACTAGAGTCAGTAGTTTTTAACGTAACGTTTCTTAAGCGCCTTTTTTTTGGTTTATGAGAAATAAAAATATTTTGATTTGATTTGATTTGAAAATCAGTTACGTGTTATAATACAAAATCAATTTAAAGATTATAATACACTCAAAAGATACACAAAGATAAAATATCCATTTGCTCAAAATATAGGTTTACCTAAATAATGTGTTCCAAGAAAACGATTTACTGAATATCATACAAGAGATTCAAATATATTGAATATATTAATTTCTATTAGATTCAAAACTTATTTTCTAGAATAAGGGTAATGTTGTAAAAAAATAAATGTATCATAGCTGAATAAAACTACTTTTTACGGATTTTTTCGCGGTTTCAATTTTAGATTTAGGTCCCGACGTTTCGACTCCTTTGCAGGTTTCGAGTTTGCACGTGACCATGATACCTGAGGTCCAGGTATAGGTTCTATAACTGGACGGTGCAATATTTGGAATAGAGCTGTTCTTCTTCTTCTATCTTTCTTGATTCCATAACACACGTACTTTAACCGGAGAGTTGGGCCCTAAAGAGTCTTTAGGGTCCAACTTTCCTAGAGAGACTTTATTCAAAATCACTATTTTAGATTTGAAAAAGTAAATATTTTTCTCTCACATAAGTACTAACCTCCAAACCACACACAAAATTCTTTAATTCTCGTCCAAGTTGAACATTATAACAAACAGTTTAAAAAACTCGAAGGTTCTTAGATAAGGAATGACATCCGACTCACGACCGTCTAGGAATCCAATACCGACTGCTACATGACACAGTAATTTGGGTTCAAACTACAGGTTAGAGTTACCGTCTAATATAAATTGAGTACTGCTAAAAGTATTTTTTTAATTTAGTAAATAGGATAGGTAATAGGTATGGTTTTTTGTCGGTGGTTTCCAGACTAAGTCTCACGATTGTACCATTGTTGACACGGAATATCACAAAATACTTTAAAAACATAACGTTATAAAAATACTATTATTTAAAGTGGATCAGGTAAGATAATATTCAAAAAATGTAAGCAGCAATGATTTGGAAGAAAATAATATTATGATCATATTATTATATAGGAAAATCTGATCATAAAAGCTCAAGAAAGTAGGCTAGACTAGACGCCAGTAAAAAACTCAATGGAACAAAATCAAAATTGATTCTGGAAGTTACAAAAAAAACTCAGAAAAAATACACCAAAAAATCACGACTCTAAGTTTGCTAACCATTCCAACATGCAATCCAAAGTATACGTTATAAAGAACATCTTACAGAAATGTTTGAAATTGAAATCTAAGAATTTCAATAAAATGAATTTTGAAATGCCTTTACAGATTGTAATAAGTCCCCTCTCTCAGTTAGGACGTAAAACGTTTTCCATTTGAAGACAAATTTTACAAAAGGGAATTAATTCTTAGATTTATTAAATTCAATCTCGTTAGGCAAGTAATTTTAATTACTATCTCATAGCTTTAATTAGAATCGACAATACTTTACAGCGCGCTTCATAAAGGGTTTATTTAATTTTGACTGTCAAAGTAAAGAAACTAATTGATGAATATTAGGATTTATACAATTGTTCATTTTCATTTCAAATAAAAAATATTCATCTCACAGTAATGCTAAAACAAATTGAATGAAACTTTTTTTTATTCAAAAAATTAAACGCAATACGTAGTCAACCCATCTAGAAATTCAGTTAAATATCATAAAAGAGCGAATCCAGAACGAAAATAGATCTAATTACAATTAGATACTATAAACAAAATATCCAAAACAAGGGCATCCAAATTCACCGTTGCTACTAAAAACACCAAAATATTTATCGCTTCTATCAATACCAACAAAACTCGAAATCGAGACATTTGATCGATCGTCAGATAGGCCATTAGAAAAATTGCTCGTTCCATTTCTGACGGTCGTTAAAAAGGAAAAAATAAACGATATGAAGAGGAACAAAATGAAGAAATTAACTTGGTTTCGGTAAAACTGAGACTGTTTTCACATGATCCGACACGATATCGGACTCCGACACAATCGGACACCTACACGATATCGGGGGCAAGAAAATTATATTAAACATGTACCAGGTACCTGTCTTGCACATTATCTGGTCGGAAATCAGATATTGGATTCGTGTTTTTATTTATTTATTTATTAAGGTATACCAATAGTATGAAATATATAAAGTATAAAATTAAAATAGTAATAACATAAATTCACATACGCATGCCTATTATATTTCACTCAGCTTTCACAATATAAGCGTTCTAAGGTTTTTAATAATTTTTTCAAATAAATTATTAAATTTTCATATTTTTACCGACTTCAAAAAACTCAATTTGACTGTATTTTTCTAAGTTTGTTACCTCATAACTTTCGACTGGGTGAACCGATTATACCTAATAATTCTCTTTTATTCGATTCTTGGTCCAGTTTCGACAGAGGGATCAATAAGAAAAAAATATTTTTTTTTTGTGAGATTTATTTGCTTCTAATATCGTGTCGGTATCCAAAACCAATAATATCGGATAATGTAAAGACAGTCAGAGGAGATAGCTTAATCGTGGTCTCGTGGTCGTGAACCGGTTTGGTTGGGGTCACAGCGGCCTTTTTGAGATGCTGAGCTACGGACTATAGTGTGTGATTGTTTTTGATGCGAGCCTCATAAAACACGCCCGTACCTTTGTGATATCTGGCATTGTTGGTGGGATTCTTTTAAGGTTTAAGGATGTGTGGTTTTGGGATTCTGGTTTTGGTAGTCGTATTTATATTTGTGAAGTTTTAAATGGTGGCTATACGGTAGCTAAGTTTTATATAATAACAGTAGGTAAATAAAATAACGATGCAATAAAAATACTGAAGATGAAAATATTGAATTTAACTTCCACCAAACAACTTTTGTCATCAATGCTAAACAAGTCATTTAATTCTTTAGCGTTCTTGAAACGTCGATTAATCATAAATAAATATTACATAATAGTAAAACGAAACATTCTTTCGACTAAAGCAAATAAATTATACCCAAAATCAAAACATTACAAAAACTTAACAGAGCTTAAATCCCAATCGAGTCATCAAGTAAAGATTTTAATGCACACATAAAAATCAATTGAGGCTGTCCCATTAAACTTCGCTCAAGCCAAAAAGGCCGGGATAAAACTGATATTTATTATCCATAATATGTAAAAACCAAAATTTATTACAAGGCTCAAGACGGGACTTATCGACCAATCCAAAGGTGAAACGTCTGGGGCCTTATTCTGCTATTTTACAGTTGGTTGAATTGACTGAATTATTTGCTTCATTTGGTAATTTTTATTTTACATTCTACTAACTGTCTTTACGATCATTAATATTCTCTTCCAGAGTTCCCTGCAATAAACTGTCAGTGGCTATCCTACCATGATAACATTATCAAGGAGGTGAACATTTGTCAGTAAACTAAAATCATCTGAATACGAAAATTAGGTACACACAGCAATGTTCATTAACCACCCACTGACTTTAAAATAGCAGAATTGGGCGAAGTACACGTACGTGAGGCGACTAATGGATTACATCAAATGATTTTTGGAACTTTCACTTAAAGATTTTGAATTATGTATGTCAAAATTGGTTTCTGAAAATCTTGGTTGGAGTAATCTGTTACGTGCTCATGTATTTTAGATGTTGGCAAAATAGAGTTATTAAGATTTAGGTTTTCTAGCACGTACACTATATATCAAGTTAAATGTCATATCAAAAATGATTTTAAATGACTGTTAACGCTGGTGAAATTTGAGGTCTTTATCGGGTACAA
This sequence comes from Autographa gamma, assembly GCA_905146925.1. Classification (NCBI taxonomy): domain Eukaryota; kingdom Metazoa; phylum Arthropoda; class Insecta; order Lepidoptera; family Noctuidae; genus Autographa; species Autographa gamma. Next base: position 2,441,879 of record LR989868.1, on the reverse strand, counting down.
ATTCAATGAAACATACTAATTTATTTTATACCTCTAATTTTTTCTCTAAAATCGCTTAACCCATTTGTATATAAATAAGCACAGAAGCGGATTCAAAAATCTAATTTCTATGGAAAGGAATTCGGAAGACACTGTTCATCGTTTCAAATAAATAAAATACATCGTTTGTTATACAACATACTAAAACACCACCTCAATCAAGCCATCATGAATTAAATAAGTGAATATGTATTGAATATTCTATAAACATTAGTCCAAGGTGCAAAATGCATGTGCCATGAATTATGTTGTCTAGCCGATAAGTCGGCAGCGTGCGCTCACAGCGATATTGGGTCGCCTCTTACTCACACTGTATCACGAGTTGAGATTGGTACAAGGTATTAACTTATAGCGGTTTTAAAAGTAATTTTAATTGCTAAGAAATTGGGGATAGGAAGATATAGGGCGTCGTCAGTGAAAGAAAAACTTTTAAAAACATAAGGGCAAGTTTGATATTGGGAATATTGCTAGTATAAAAAAGAAACTTTGTCATGAAAAAGTTAGAAAACAGTTTGTTGTTTTATTTTACACATTATATTTAGTAAACGTCTACACGTCTACTAAGTTATTTGAACTTCTTTAAGCTGTGCCCTTTCGGGTCCATATTGTATCTATAATATAAGAAATTGTACCACCAGTTATGTAACATATGGAATGCTAATAAAGATTTGAGTATTGAGTATTAAATACAGTCATGATTTAGGAATGTCTGAATTTTTGAATCATTCCAAACCGTGATTTGTGTGTTACTATTTGCGTCTGTGTGTCTGAAACTGGCAAAATGTTCCTTAATTTTAATTTTTGTGTAACATGTTTTACTTTCCCAGTACATCGCTTATCAATTATACCACACCAGGTTGAGACGAATAATTATTTTTATAGTCCGCGGTTCTAGATAGATTGCTCGTAATTTGAGGCTTTTACGGAACCGACGTCGTCGGCGACTTTATTAACTTCGAAATATGGATTCTGGCTCGTTTTGTAAATTTTTTATTGATATTAAGTTTCGATTTTACGCCGTTTATTGCTGTTTCCGTTAGCGTTAGGTATCGAACTTGTTATTATATAAAATGTACAAATCCTTTAAGATTTTCTTATTATGGTTCAAGATTGATTTGCTACTCTAGATTTGGCATTGTTAATTAGTATATTATGCTAGCTCTCGTAAGTTATTTTATAAGGTCTTTCGAAGAGATCGATCATAAATAACTGTAAAATGAAATATAAAAAAAAAATCTAGAAAAACATTTATATTCTACAGCTTTTTATAGATTATATTATTTAACTCTGTAACAATTAAATGGATGATTGATATAATTATAATAGCTATTTACTTTTATTCCGAGAGCCCACGACTGCCAAAAAATGACGCAGGTCTGGCAGTCGTTGGCTCTTAGGCTATTTTATTTTATTCAACTCCAAGCTTAAAGACAGTCAATTGTTTCCTTGGTTCTCAAATGCATCCATGACATTCGATTCAGCATAATCATTAATTATACACCTTAGCAACAGAAGACAAGAATGTGTGATGCGATACTACATTGTTATACAAAAAAAAACTCAGATTACTTAAAAAAAAATGAGTGATACTTCCAAAATATCATATCAGAAGCCATACTAATTAATAACCATATAGAAAGACCGATCACCGCGACTTCTTGACGCCTACTTATCTAACAAAGTAGCATCTTATTCTGCTTATCATTTTGTAAATAAGTGTAGACAGGACATGTTATTATTAGGGCGAAGTTTTCAGTAGGCTGGTGATATGATGGATTGGATTTATCACTTTGTTTGTTGGTCTATGTTCGATTTGTTTTGTTGATTATTGATAGGATTGAGTTTAATTACATTTTGGACATTTGTGATTTCTTTCTTTCTTTCTTAGCTAAATAGTACTTAACTATTTGGCTATGAATGAGGTTAGAGGTACCTAAATACTGTAATGATATTGAAGATGCTTGGTTTTAGAGATATTTTACTGAAATTATATTTTTTCTATGTGCCTGTTGCTCGCACTCGCACACTTAAGCAAAAAACAATAGGTAAAAAGCAGTTGAAACAAGACCAAGAGTGCATACAAAACGAAATAAAATAAAAGGTCGATATCGATAAATTCCGATTCCATTAATTAAGTAATTTTGCGGTGAGTATAAAATCGTTGTATCCCAGTAATTATGGAAAAGTATGCAAGACCAGTATAGATAGATACCGTACTAAGTAATCAAGTATATTTATAAACCTTTGCTTCCATTGGATACCTGTTCCCGAGATAATTACTGTTAGACGTGTTCGAAAGCTATTAGAGCGGTTACTTAGTGTTGTCGATTAATTTAAAGTGGTTTTGCACGTTTTCGTTAAACTTTTGGCATTGAAATTGAAAACTGAAAATAGGATCATACCTAATATATAACTTTATACCAACTGTTGACACGTTACATTTCTACATGTACGATAGAATTATCTCTTTAATGTTATAGACGTACGCTATACAAAAAAAAAAACACAAAACAAACAACAGTAAAAGTATCATTAATGTTGTTATCCCAATTACATCTCTAAAAACATAACAATCAAAATTAACATCAACAATTGACATTACAAAGTCAAACACGTAATCTTCAATTCTGCCGGTCAAACACACACAAAATTTTCTCACAGTTCGAATTAAACGACAGTTGTCACACAGTTAATGGTTACAAAGAGCTCGGATAACGCGCGAATTACCTATTTCGTCCCGAGAGTCGACGATAAAAAATATCGATGTAAATTTTCACATCCCTAGACAGTATTTAGAGTCTAATTTCCACGTCGAATGAAACAAAAATTCTTTGCTTTCTCGTGATCAGGGTTAAATTAACGGCTACTTTGAGAATATGCAATTTCTTAAGAGTTAATTAAGAGAAGGTTGCAGTTTGAGATTCGTGTTGCTTACTGCAATGTTTGAAAATTATTTGTGCACTTTTTGTAATCATTCTATCTCCTATGTTGTAGATCAATTTGTGGTAGATCAAGTCAATTATAGTAAGACGAATTTGATATTGCCTTAATTCAGCAATAAAAAAAGTTAATAGTATGTTTATAAAAATATTTTGACATAAATATATCTATTTAAAAAATCTTTTTTAACCAGGATGTTCAGCAGCAAATATTCATCGACTATCAAACAGAAACCTACTCTGATTCGATTTGAAATCAGTTCACATGATCTGAATAATACAGTTTATACCTAATTATACAAACCACATCACTAATTGAAAAATAACAATCATTTGTATTTTAAACCAATTTAAATCTAAATTAACTTAAATCGTGTATCAATGAAAGCGACTATTTTAAATTAAATGTTTATATTACGGTTAACCGCCATTTTCGTGTCTCTTGTCAATAAATAGTAAAAGTTTTATTTGTGATAATACAGTAATTGTTTTGTCCAATGATTGTTTAATAAATCAAATAATTTGTCAAGGAATTTAATTTGCATGTTTTGGATTTATTGTTGAATGTTAAATGTGTCAACTTGTTCATTACATTTATAATCTTGATTAATTTATTATTGAGTAAAATAATTGTTTAAAGTAAATGTATTTACGGATAATTATTATACCAAGTGTGAGTATTTCATGGAAACTGTTTTATTTAAATGAAGCGAAAATAAAAAAAAACTAGTTTTTACTTATATTTTTAATTGATATAAATTATATTTGACCAGCAAAAGACAGTTGAGCAACGCGCCCAACATTTAATCATCATAGAAAAATTCTTAAATATTCAGGAGATTCCCCTTTCAATAAAAAACTTTATCTGATAAAAAATAATATCCTTTTACCGCTGCAATGTGATTACAAGAACGGACCAATGAATCTTGAAATGTCAGATTGTACCAATCGTATACTATCAAACGTCATACAATACAAAAAACCATTACATTCACCCAATATGTCATCCAGTATTATTTGAGCAGCTTGCTTCGTACAAATATTGGATTAGGTTTCATTAAAGTGAACTCAAATATCCATAGATATCCGTTAGGGGAAATAATGGAATTATTTCGTTAATCCTTCTTTAAATAGTCGTCTTATCAGTAACGTTCAAATCAGTATTATGTCAATGTCACGTCACCCAATTGGTATTCAAATGCATTTTAAATAAGTCATACTTCGCGTGACCCAAAGGCTGGCTTCTACCTAGGTCAGCGCATAAGCATTGCCATACAACGTGGCAATGCTGCCAGCCTTTTGGGCACACTCCCAGTCGACAGCGACGTGGGTGAATTTTTTGACGCCTTATTTTAGTTCTTAGTTTTATTTAGTACATAATTTTTCTTATTTAATGTGTAGGCTTAGTTTTTACAATACTGTAAATATTTTAAGTTTAATTTCGAAAATAAAATTTCATACATTTATAAAAAAAAAAAAAAAAAAAAAAAAAAAGTCTAGTACATAACATAAGAATTAGGTTTTTTTTTATTAGAAAATCCAAACTAGAAACAGAAATTGTGAGCAAACGTCTTAAACAATATTTATTTTATGTACCCAAAAAAAATGCCTATTCCGTGTCTAGTTTTAAAAAATTAAAAGTACATAATAATGACTACGTAGAAGTAAATAATACACCAAACGAAAATGAATAAAAAAAATACTATTTTAGTACCTTTAAATGAAGTGACGAACTTTAAAAAGACTTCAAGCACTCATCAACCTACAACTAAGCGTGGGCGAGAAATTCTAGAAAGAATTCTTCGAAAGCCATTCTGCACTTGAATGTGACCTTTTCCAAAGTATTCCATTCCATCTGATTGACCAAGGGATCCCATTCAGTTTATCGGATAGACCATCAGTTAGAACCGATTCCCCTTCGACGTTTTATTTGATAAACGGTTTAACCCTATCTCTAAACAGTTTTTCGCTATTTTCGAATGACGTTGAGATTGTATATGTATTTAACTTCAATGTACTTCAAAACCAAGGGTAGAAGATTTTGAGTTTGCTATGAATTTGATATCTATTTGATTTTGGATAAAAAATAACATGTTCATTGTTTTGCAAGGGGTTCTTTATAGAAAAGCATTGCGAACAAATAAATAAAAACTTTATGTCAAGGTAGTGCAAAACATAAATAACAAAAGAGTGCGACTAATCCGATCAAAAACTACACTTTGTCTACCATTATTATTTTTGCGGTTTGCCTAAAATAACTATTGAAATATTTGTGCACTTTAGGCGCAAAAATCTTATTTAATCCAGTTTCTAAAAACAAACTTTCGCAGCTATTTATTTTGATTTCTACTATCAACCCAAACAGTCACTACAGAAATACATCCTTACCTGCAACTGTCATTTGACTAGAATAGATCATGCTTCAAAGGAGCTTCAAAGTGTCACCGAGTGAGAAGGGCCGAGATGGTAAAAAGTGACACCTTTAAAGAGATTAGGAAACGACAGAGTGCATATATCATGGTATGAACCGGGACCACTAGTATGAACTCATCTTAAAAATAGCAAAAATAGATAGCCGTTTGAATAAAACTATCTCAAAACCTACACTACCCTAATAATCCTGGTACTATCAATATTTTGGCTTAAATGTCTCTCGTTGCAAGAAAAACAACTTTAAATCAGTAAAGAAATGTACTTTATTTGGCTGTATGTTGTACTTTGTTTACGCTCATAACAATGTACTTTAAGCGATGAGCGCACTCTAAAGATTTTACGATTTTTTGCTCTATGAGTGACACACACCCGCCATGACAATTTGCTCCGGTCAAATATGACGTATTCAACCGATCTTGCTTCCACACGGTTAGTTTTAGAGTGTTATAAGGTTTTTGTCAAGTAGATAAGTTACCTTTTTCTAGGTGAAATATTTATTGGAGTATTTTTATAAGGACATTTTGACCTTGATTTTTGCTGATATTGTGGACTTTTTAGAACTTAATTTGTTATGTTAACGAATACATTTTTTGTATTTTTGTCTTCCTTGTGCGATATGGAGATTCATAATGTTGCTGGACAGTAAAGATACCTGATTTTAATAAGGATCTATTACTTGCTTATTTAAAAGGATTAAAATATACAACATGTGCGGATCTCAGTAAAATCGAATAAAAAAAAAAAGATTAGATGACCGAATAATGTGAATTAAAACGAATTTGATAATGATGAAAATTATCGGACATTTAATTTTAATTAACATACAAGTGACATATTTTCAGATAACATAGACTTAACCTATAAGATAAATAGTTTACAAACGTATAGAAGTAACAGACTTCTATTTCGATACTCTGCTCTAGTTGGCAGACATTCAATTATGTTTTCTGACACTAGCAGACACTGTCTTAATATTTGTTATGTTAATATTAATCCCTCTCATATTATGTAACTGACGTTAGTGAAGGGTAGTTTCTGGTATTATTTAAATATTTGTAGTCGAAACCACCTAAACTACAAAACCGTTTCGGATTGAAAAGTAATAGATGTGGACTCCATCATAATCATCACTCAAAAGGGATATCTTCTGAGCAAAGAACTCCTTTATTTTGATTTTGAATGATTTCGATAAAAACGCAAATTGACTTGGTTAACTAAATGTCAGATACAAGATTAAAATCTATTACAGTATTCATGTCAATTCCTTATTTATTTTTTGAAAGTATGTATGTATTAATGCTCATGCCTTCTCTATATGGGAAGAGGCCTGTGCCCAGCAGAGGGACGTTTTTTTTTTTTTATTGATTATTATTATTTATTATTGTGTCATGTTTTGATTTATTTCTTGTTTAAATTAACCTGAGTGAATCGTGTGGTAATCTTTTATTTATCCCAAAAATCTTTCAAATCATATAACTAAATATGAAGTAAAACCTATTCTCTAAAGATATTTCGTTATTTACCGTCTGCCAGTAAACAGGGCAACAAATAAATCAATATAGGTATTGAGTGAAATATTGACATCGTTTCATTTAATAAAGTATTTCGCGAAGAATTCTGTTGGCAACCTTTTGTGTAGCTCGTAATATAGAGGTATGTTGCTGCCTTATTTACTGTGTGAAGTCGGGCTTATATCTAAAGTATGTAATGTAATATTGTTTAGACTTACTCTTGTTATTGGATGTTGGTTGGCTTGAGAAGTGTAGATGAGAAATTGTATATTGTTTTTTTTATTATTGTAAATATCTTAAGTTTAATTTTTAATTGTAATATAGAATTGTATATTTAATTATTGAAGGAACTAAAAAATGATCTTCTAAATATTTAAGAAGTCACTGACCTGCTGAATTAACTTATAAAGTACCGCAGTAGTATGGTTGTATCATACATTTGAAAATACCATCGTAGATTTAGTTAATGGTTAGTTTATTTTTATAAAATATCAAATATATTGAGCTCTTATACGCATAGTTTTATTTTGCATAGAAAAACAACGTCCCTTTTCAAAACTCCGATTTGTGATCCGTAAAAACGTGTTCTTTCTAAATCCCTGAATATATTCAAATAACATGTATAACTGAGAATCACGTGATCTCATTAAGGAAGTAAGACTTAAGTACGTTTGTCTATTTCCGTAACAGCACATTAAAATAAAGTTCATTTCGCAGGCGAACCCGCCATCAATGTACAGTCACGAGCAAAATATGTATATGTTAACTTACTACGAAAGAGGGGACTACGGTAAATCGTAAGATTTTTCAGTAAAACTTAAGATTAACCAATTCTTAATGTCCAAAAAGGTTTACGATTCGAACAAGCAATTTTAATAAAAAAAAACTTTTATTTTCAAACGCCAAGGCCCATAGCATGTTAGTAACAAAAATAAAATAACTTTACCTATTAGTATATGCTACTTACAAACTATAAAATTATAGAAAAAAAAAATGTTGAATTGATTTTCTCAACAATTTTATAAGCTTAGTGCAATACTTATTTTGGCGAAATAATTTAAAATAGTTCTTTAATCATGAAATACTTTTTTTTTCGTGTTAAGATAAAGTCTCACAATTTTGTTTCACAATTTCGCTGTGTATTTTTGCTCACGCCTGTACTGAATAAGTAAATTAGTTAATTCGCAATTCTTGTTAAGAAATTGAACCCCTAATTGGCTTTGTTTAGCTAAGCAATTTGACTTAAAAGCTATTTTAATTGAAAATGTTTTGATTATTGATTCTCAAATTATTCGGTGCGGTTCGTTTGACTGGCGAAGCCATTAGCGATTTGAGTAGCCTCTCGATGTTATTGTAATTGATCATTATTCTAGCGTTATTTTATTTTTGGTTGGGAAAAAGTGTACAAGGGTATAACAATACTTTTTGAACAATTTCGTCATAATTTTGTCGAAGATTTGGACCATGAGAAATTAAATCGAACGCGGTCAAAACATACAAAATAGACGTTGTAATTTTGGTCGTTCATAATTCCTAACATGAGCTATTGGGCATTTAAAAGAATTAAAATAATTATTAAAATCTCTTTAATATTTCCTACTCGTTGCATCTTATAATTTGAATAATACCGATATACATTTTTGACATCTTAAAAAAATATGGTACTATCAGACCACTTAAAAAGTTAACTTACCTACTTAAAATAAGCCGCGTTTAAAACCGTTTAACTATAAAGTGAAAGAAACCGCTTAGAAGTCACAATTTGGCCACCTGCTAGCTACCTACCTACTTGAAGCATACCTATTTACGTATGATTTATGATTGAAGATATTTTTCTATTCATTTCAAGTGGTTTCATAACAGACGCTTCTAATGGCCATCTTGTTAGAGAATCGAGATAACGGCGAAAAGAATCTTAAAAAGTATTATTAAATGTTTCTTTTAAATTATAAATATATTTTGTAATATTTTCTTACAGTCATGAGTTGAGTTGTGTTTGCTGATATTGTATTGAAAGTAGGTTGAGGGCAGCAAATGTAAAAGCCTGTTATCTGTAAGTGAAAATTTACTCAAGCTTTTGATTATTATCTATATTAATATTTATATGTTTTTTTATGTTTCGCCAATCCGCAGAGACCAAGCGTGGTGATAATTGCTCATGCCTTCTCTATATGGGAAGAGGCCTGTGCCCAGCAGTGGGACGTTTATAGGCTGGATTACGAATTATTATTATATGTTTTTTTTTTAATATATTTATTAGATAACTAAAATCAAAAAGAGAGAGAAAGCAATGAAATAGCAAATTTGTGAAAAATAAAAAACCTAATAATACAAAAATATGATCATCACTTATTGCGAACTGACTAAGATTCTCATATACCTTATGCTACTGTCAACAAGTATACATAAAAGAGTCTTAGTCAGCCTACTAAAAGTGCATTTTATTACAAGGAAAAGACACAGTCTCTCTTTTTACACACATATATTTCTTTTTGATTGGCATTCCGGCGAATGCAACAATGTTAAGTTCCTGAGAAATTGATGACGAATAAGAATACTTAAATAAATAATTCGAATGACGTCATAATTAATTCTACAGTTCCCTGAAAGAACTGTTGAATCAAACTTACATATTATATCCAATATAAAGCATATGTAGAACTTTACAGGTTGTTACCAAAAGAGTATATTGAGCACTCCTAGCATAGAAACAAGACTTGTAATCTACAAACTTATTGCAAAAAATGCGTTAGTTAAAAAATAAAATAAAAATAAAGCAACTCATTTTGACCTGAAATGTTGTTATCCAGCTTTATACCAGATTTACTCTACACTCTGTTTGGAAACATATTCCCTTCCGGTTACACCCTGTTTAGTAATAAAAGAGAAAAAAATCCACATCTATGCGAGAAGTCAGTCACTATAAGGCAAATTACGGAAACTAATATTATTCATAATGCCAAAGTTAGAATCTGCAAAACTATTCATATTCAGATAAGCGTAAACCATTAGGCCCCATTAATATTACACGTAGGTGTAGAACCAACTAAAATTAATAAAACATTTATTCATAATCCATTAGAAACCAAATCTACGATTATTCAACAAAACGGGAGGATAACACATTAAAATTCAATGATTGCCGATAAATCTATAATTTGATACAATGTAAATTATAAGTTGATGTCTCAATAAGTCGCAGTGACAGGCTAATAATAAATTTATAATGCTTGTAATCGTATATCTGATAATTTAATCAATTTCCTAATAATAAATTGTGTATGAAAATAGAAATTTGGTGGGTGTGTTCCGAAGATGTTACGTTGATTTGTTATATGTATTGAAAGTACCGTAGCATTGAACTTTGTGCTAATGTTTTAGAGGGAAAAACCTCTGATTTAGTAAGGTTATAAACTAAGGAAATAAATCATCTAGTTAGACAACTTGTATAGGTAATGTTTCGATTTTGTGACTAAAAACAGCCCGCTTAGGACAAGTTCCTTAAATAAACCTCGGTAGTCAGGATTTAATATAGGAGATTTTTTTAGTAAAAAATATCTAAAAATTCTTTGATAAACCTAACTATACACAAAAAACAACTATTTGTGAACCCGCTATCATGACAGTCAAATACTATAAAGCTTATTCTTCCTCATTCCGATATCCAACCAACAGCCTGACATATTTGTTTACAAAAAAAAAAACATAAACCAATTGCTACAAATCCGTCAAAAAAGGAAACATCACCTGGTTGCACACAAAGACATCCAAAGGAAGCGCTTACAAAACGAAGCGAGACCAACATGGGCCATTCAAACCGCCCATTGTAAGCCATCAATGAAGAAACTTTATTTACTGTCATTTTTATGCGAAATCTTTGGATTATGTCGAATGTCCCGCGGACTTCCGGGCCATTATAATGGGACTATGACATACCGGGACAATGATATGAGTTGCGTTAAGGTAACTAACCGCAACATAGGTACCGGCCCGTGAAAGAGAATGAAATATTATTGGGTCACTAGAAACAAATTTGCGAAGTTCCTGCGAGAATCGTTTTTATTGTGACACATGTGTTTCCTGACTTTTTGTGTGGTACGGGTCGTTTGGTTTGTTAAAATGATGATCGTAATATTCTGGATGAAATACCGATGAGTGAAAATAAGTAAAATGCGAGCCATACTATAGCAGTAACAGCAACAAAAAAGTAGTAGCTAAAATAAGTAGCAAAATTATTTTGAACTACGATATCAAAAACAAGGTATCACAGACCTCAGACATAATAGGAAAGTAGTTTTCTAAATTCACTTGTCCGAGGATCGAACTTGGTACGTTAGAGACAGTGACACTTTAAAAGCCGGCGGCCGCGAAGGTCAGGCAAAAAGGATAAAACATAATATAAAGATAAAATAAATTGGCCATTATCCAACTTATCTTCTACTTAGGTGTGAAATATATTGTAATTCATGGTAAGAGAGAACTCGTTCCACATTATAATAGCAACAAAATTCGCTAACATAACCACTAATGATATTAGTAGGTTTAATAGGACTTAATGATAAGTTTCCAATTTATTGAACACCAAAATGCCAATTTGTTTAAATTTAGATGTGATGAATAGACATTATACCTAACATATTTATCTCTAAAGAGTGACAAAAAGAATATTAAGCATAGAGTTAAAAAAACCAGATTAATTTATACTAAAACTAGACGAAGATTATAAGAATAAAGATAATGAAAACCGTAGAATAACCGGTTATGGAGACGATAAAGAAAACCAAATTAAAACGCTGCTCAGTCTTAATAACTTTGTTAAACAGATAAATGTAAAAGAACTTAAACAAGATGTTATCAAAGATATAATGGACCTCAAAACTATTAACCATTAAATGTAACGTGATACCATAAATATTCTAGCTCTAAGAAATATAATAATCAAGTTTTTTTAAGTTGATTACTCGATTTTTATAAGTAGACGTCATGACGTCAGTTGTAATACTTTAATTAAAGATAGGGTTTATTTATGACTTGTCTTCAATTTCATTTCAGTCCACTATTGCATTAATATTTAAATTAGTATCTCCTCACAATTCATATCATTTTCTATAGGATACATCATTATTGATATCAACCCCTTTTGTAAAACCTGGTCAAGATTGGATTATTATTAACCGACGAAAACAGAGGAGGTTCTCAATTCGACGCGTATATTTTTTTTTTTTTATGTTTGATCACGCATAACTTTTTACTGAGTAGTCCGATTTTGATAATTCTTTTTTTATTGGAAAGGGTATACTCCAAAGTTGGTCCCATAAAAATTTGGAAAAAGAATCCCCACCCTAAGGGTGGGAAAACAGGGGTTAATTGAGTGTTTTCGCACTGATCGTAATGTATTACCACGCGTAACTTTTTACAGAGTAGTCCGATTTTGATAATTCTTTTTTTATTGGAAAGAGTATACTCCAAAGTTGATCCCATATAAATTTGGAAAAAATATTCCAATCCTAAGGGTAGAAAAACAGGGATATATTGTTTTTCACTAACTGATTGTAATATATGACCACGCGTAACTTATTACAGAATAGTCCGATTTTGATAATTCTTTTTTTATTAGATAGGGAATACCTAGAAGCTGGTCCCATACAATGTAACCCGAAGGGTGGGAAAATAGGGGTGATTTATTGTTCACTCACAGATTTCAATACTAAAATAAGGTGGTTAGCTATTTTAAAAATAATGCAAAATTCAGGATGTAGCAATTAGTAGACTATAGCCACAAAAAAATATAAAATAAAAACTTTTTAACAAAAAAATTAAACCGCCGAAAAAACTGAAAAGCAAAAAATAAGAAACATTTTTTTATTTAATCTTAATAACTAAGTTCTTAAACGAATGTGAGTATACCTAAATAAATTTGAGGCGGCGCCAAACTATCAATGAACAAAGATCACAAAATTACCTTAAATTTTAAGAAACAACCAAATCAAAAACACTATATTCTATAATTATATTCCTTACTTACCACCTACTAATACCATTTATTTGTGGAAAGCAAATAAAAGTTTTGAGTGTCAGTTTGAGTTTGAATCGACTTAACAATGCAATGAAATCTCCATCGAGAAACATTTAAATTTCTAAAAAAATTAAGTACCTATATATCGTAATTAATTAATTTGCCTGTTTGGCGCCGACTCGAAATTACTTAGGTATACTCACATTCGTTTAAGAACTTAGTTATTAAGATTAAATAAAAAAATGTTTCTTATTTTTTGCTTTTCAGTTTTTTCGGCGGTTTAATTTTTTTGTTAAAAAGTTTTTATTTTTTTATTCTAAACATGAAACTGACCCCTACAGATTCTTTTACATTTCTTTATTGAGAGTGAAACACACAATGCACATAATAAAAATAATGACAGTATTATTTCGTGCACCTATCAACAAAAACAGGTTTTGAAATCAGATATTATAGTCAAGATTTTAGTCAAAACAAAATCAGCGGGCTTTTGTTGGTGCTCCACTCCACCCGGTGTCATATTTAAGAGGGTTGAAAGTACGGTTGGAATAAAATTTCTCAGCTAATATTTTCATATTTTAATGAATTTGTTAATTTATGTAAATCCATTTGGGATGCTGATGAACTTGAAATTCGTCCCCATTTTATCTGCAGATTGTATAAATTCGAATGGAATGAAAACTCTCTCTCCCATATTACTACTAATTTAATTTCTAGCGAATGTAAAGTTAACCTTACATCATTTAGGTATCTTAAAAAGTTCCAAGTTGGGATTATTTTTTGACTCTAATTTTTGGAAACTTTTTTTTGCTAACCCTCCATCAAAAACTCCGCGAAAACAGGACAAAAGGCTAGTGTGTTGTCGGCGTATAAACAGCATTATACCAAGGAATCGAGTTACATGTGTCGAGTCATTTTCGTCCCCTTTATACTGGCCATAGAAAGAACCCCATTGAACCTTCTTATTCTTTATATTGCAAAAATATGGGAATATTAATGCAGTCTAGCTTCTGATATTGCATTTCGTTTTTGATTTCATTATAATGATGTGTGACCAATAAAACTCTTAACTACACTTTGAATTTTCTATGCCCTAGAATTCGGCAAAAATTGAGAAGCCAAGCCATAGGTGGTAAATTAAAGGTAAGCCAAGGTAAATACCGCTTTACTTTTTGAAACATTTAAAATAAGCCAAATAAATCATTCGGTACTAAGAAACGTAGTAAACGAGAATTGACATCATATACCTTGCATTCACGTCTTAAATACTTGACGATCAAACGACCATCAATTGCGATACTCATTGCTGATCATTCATCATCATTGCATCAAGATTTCGCATTAAAACGGGTGATATCACACCACATTTAACTTATGCTACGTTTACACTATGACACTAAACATTCAGACTAACAGACCAAATGCATGTGTGAGAGGACAATTACATAAGAGTGGGAGATTTAGGCACTACACAGACACTATCCCGAGAGTATGGTAATGTCACAGTAAATTTGAATAACGAAAAGTGTCGCAATGTATACGAAGCTTAAGAACGAAATAATCTTCCACGTCTAATAAAGAGCAGACAGATGTCATCAGCAACAATGGATCAGATTGAGTCAGATGCAGTAAGTGACGTGTGAACAGTTGTTGATAGAAACGGGGTGATCGTTATAAACTGTTTGAGATCAATAAAGAAGAATGGATGGTCGAGTGGAATGGATGGAATGGGTGGTCGAGTGGTTTAGGTCACCATGCTAAATACCACTGTAGTGTGCTGCTGGTTAGAACCCTGTATTGCAAATTAATGATTCAGAATTTTTTGTTTTAAGTGTGAGTAATTTTTGTGCACTAGGCTTTAATGTTTTTTAAATCGAATGACAGGGATTATTCAAATTTACTAGTAAGTGATTATTATATTTTCAAAGAATTGGTTAAATGTTTGATGATGATAATGTTAATCATAATCAAAATGTGGCTCGTTTTTCGAGACCAGTTTTTTTTTCGAGACCTAAATGTCATGTCTGGCATATATTGTGTTGAAGAACTGGCAGAAATATTATTAAATTATTCCTCAGAAAATTATCTTTGGAATAACTGGCCCTTAGTTTATTTGTTAGCTTTGACAGGGAGAGGTAAACGTTAATTGACGTGTTATGAGGAGGGATAGAAATTGTATATGGGTAAACACGGAAGATATTATGATGGATGTTTTGTGTACAAAACAGAGTGATCGCTGACAAAACAGAAGAGAGGAAGGGAAGGGAAGTAGGTATACATAATAATATTTAATAATAATAATATTCCTGGACAATTCACACACGGTAATCTGATCCCAAGCTAAGCTCTAAGAGAGCTTGTGTTATGGTAACCAGACAACTGATAAACATACTTATATATTTCTAAATACATACATATTATAGATAAATTACACCCAGACCAGAACAAATGATCGTGCTCATCACACAAACATTTGTCCTGAGTGGGAATCGAACCCACGACCTCCTGTATAGCAGTCAGGGTCACTAACCACTACACCAACAGGCCCGTCAATACATAACATGGAACTCAAAACACTAGAAAACACTAACAGGCATGAACAATGTTGTATTTAAAAAGAAGTGAAATATATTATAAAGATTTATTCTTAATTATTTGGAAACAAATTAGTATTCTATTTCACAAATATAAACACTATTCTACGACTGTGACGAAAAACCATTCATTTTAAATACATTATTTGAGGCTAAAAATAAATTTGTAGTGCTTGCAATCATAAATTATATCTGATAATTTCATGAATTTCCTAATATTGAATTGTGTTAAATATTATTAAGGGTACTCAAAATTTCGTTTAAAACATAACAGAAATTTCACAAATGGTTAATTCTATATTATTATTTAGCAACATATTCGATAGAAGACCGTTCTCTTTTCTATTTATTGATTCAGTACCAATCTGCTTGCTGTTCACTCGCTATCGCTGTTTGTTGCAAACATTCGACAGATGTGTACTTCATTTATTTATTACATTTACTTTAAAAGAAAATTTACGAAAATATCATACACATTTTAAAATCTTTTTCAATTTATTATTATTATTTTCAGCCATTATCGTCCCACTGCAGGGCAAAGGCCTCCCTTTCTTTCTTCCAATTCTCCCAGTCCACTAATACATAAACCAATTTTACATTATATTTGTTTTTATTTTTAGTTCAATATTTGCGGTTTCGATTGTTTTATTAAGCAGTTATTAGAAATTTAATTAATTTTGATTTAAGAAAAACAGCAGACTGTAAACTACTATTAGATATCAAACATGAAAATTACTTTTGAATTCAATGCTTAATTTTGATATTTTAAAGGCATTGCACAAGGTCTACATTAAATAAATATGAATCATAGATTAGTTTTAATTTCCATTTAATATCGACTCCAAAATGTTTATTAACTAAAGTTGTATGAAAAAAAATAAACATTGAGTGGTTTAATACATTAACGTTTTAATCGTAATATCAAAACGTTTAGACATTAAATTCCGCCCACATTTTAATAAATTTGAGAATGCTCTTAATACACGTAATATCCATAATATTATTATGAATATTTTTGTATCTGTTTGTGTTTCTCTACTTAAAAGATTATCTTCCAAAACTGCTTTAATTTAAATAATCCTTATGGTTTTTAAGTAGTTTGTTAGAAGCATTGTTGAAGTTTTTGTAAAATTATGTGTATAAACTTCTGTTTTTTACTAAGGTCAAATTTCTATTTGACCTTAGTTGTACTGTATAAGATCTGTCGTATCCTTTAAAGTAAGAACTAGTCTTAGTTATTGAGTATAAGATTTAAAAAAAAATTGCGGCCCTTTTCGGGTCAATGATTTTCTTAGGTTAAGTACTAGTAAAATAGTGGTGATTGCTAATTAACACAAAAATAAGTTAATTAACTACCAAAGCTCATGTCTAACGCTATGAGTGGCTATAGTAAAATAATTCACGGGAATTACCGCGTACAAACACCTTTTTTTGCAAGCAGACTTAAAATAATGCAAAGTTAGCTATGAGCTGTGGCTGTTATATAGTCTTTTGGCCAACCAATCACAGCCGTGACATTTGACAACAGACAAAAACCAGGGGTTGGTCTGGTCTAGTCTATAATTATTGTGTATTCCCTGTATCCCATATCCTTGTATATCCCAACAAAAGGCAAACTAGAGTAAAATAAATAAACAGACTGATCCCACGCATCAAATTACAAGATATTGTGCTCTGTCAACTATTGAGCTCCTTTCAGCGTAATGTTGGATATAATATAATATAATAGATTTGCTATACTCAAGGTCTCGGGTGACATATCTGTATTGGAATTGAGAATGCAAAGGTTTGGCGAAATCGTATTTCAGGGAGCTGATTTTGGTGTTAAGTTTTGGGTGTCAAAATATATATTGTTTGTCTAGTTTTGTGTGTCAAAATGCGATTTGTTTGGTTTTTGGTATCCTAAGTTATATGATTGGAGAAGTGTGTGTTAGATCTACGTTAGTAAATTAAAATAGGTAATCAAGTCGACTTAAGGATTAAAAATAATTATTATTTTTAAGAAGCAATCAATAATAATAATCGCTTGGAACATTTTAACATGTAGGTATTGGCAGACTTAAAATAAGCTTATTGAGCTGTTAGTGCTTGTAAACTGCTTTAAAAAAGTAAAACGATTTAACTTATAACTACTTAAAAACTTATTTCAAAACATTGCGTACTCACCAAGCATAAGTCTCTCCAAGGGCCAAAAGTATTAAATCTGGAAAAAAAAATTGCCATTGTTAAAAATCTTAAAAAACATCTCAATCCTGTTTATATTTTTTCTAAATTTATAACTCACTAAGACTTTAATACACGAACAGTATTCTAAACCCTCAGGTAGTCAGGTAGCTAGTTTTTTAGAAGGCCCATCGATTCGGTTAGGGTTAAATTCGCTTTCACGGTAAATCAGTCCGCAAAATAAAAAATCTTTTAAACTGAGAGAAAAAATTTTTTTTTTTCTTTTCATCGTGACCCGTGCAGTGTTAAGGCAGATTTAGCAGAATATAAAAGAAATGAGGATAATCGTATGTTTTTTTTCTAATGGATTAAGTTTTGTATTGAGATATCAAGAAAGGTTTCTTGTCGTAGTATCGGGAAGGAAGTGTATTATAATATACTAGCTGTGCCCGGCGGTTTCACCCGCGTGAATGACAATTCATACACTATCTTTATAAATTATAGCCTATGTGTTATTCCGATGTATTAGCTATATTATTGTAAAGTTTCATTAAAATCCATTGAGTAGTTTTTGCGTGAAAGAGTGACAAACATCCACTCTCCATTCTCACAAACTTTCACATTTATAATATTAGTAGGATTTGATTATAACGCAATAGTGTTTTTTGTTTTATACAGTAACATTACTACTGATGTATAAAATAAAGAATGAAATAGGTTTTTTTTTAAACATAACATAACATATCATCACGCCTGTATCCCCGAAGGGTTAGGCAGAGGTGTACCAATGTACACCCACAGTTCGCCGATATGTTTAGGTCCCATGTAATAGGGGGCGAGCCTATTACCACAAACGGGGCACACACAAATCCAAACTCCGACCTGCTACTGAGAATTTCATAGAAAAACCCAATAACACCTTGGTCGACTTGGGAATCGAACCCAAGACCTCTAGCGTAGCAGTCGCGCTTAGCGCCACTAGGCCAACGAGGCAGTCTTTTTTTTTAAACATTAAGTTATAATAATTTATGTTTTATCATGGCACGAAAAAGGGGAGGCCTATGCCCAGCAGTGGGAGGGAAAAGGCTGTGGATGATGATGATGATGATGATGTTTTATATAAAAATAGATTATGCAATGATTATGCTAACTGATTAATCACTGAACACATAAGGTATAAAAATATTTAGTACTATGGTTTATATACGGTATCTAATATGGGATACTACATCTATAAATTAATAAAAGATGTTATGATAATATGTTAATTAATGAATGATGTAAGGCAATATAAACTGTGCCTGTATCATTTACCTACTAAATAAAAACTATAATAAAAAGTACAAAGTTATCGACACAAAAAAAATAAGTTTTCGAAAATCATTAAAATCTTTTCCCTAGAAATATCTCTAAGTAGAACAAAAAATACGAAATCCAATTCACAAACCATAATTGTCTTTATAAGGCACAGTTCAAGTGGAGTTCAGTCTTAATAAATTCATTACGGAACCATCGGTATAAATCATGCTATAGTTAGGACACACGCGCACTAGACTGTAACGAACATGGCGACATTTATAGCCACGGTTATGAACTGCAGAATTAACGCTCGGTTGTTGGTAGGATTGTAAATAAGTACAATTGTTTTTATGGGTTGCATGTAATACAATTAATTGACTATTTAGACAGTGTGCAGTAATAAACCATTACGGATTTTTAGCGACTCTCACAAGTTGTTTAAAAATAATTTTAATGTTCATTTTTATTACATGATTTGGAGGACGCTTTAGTAGCTTTCTTAACAATATACATAGTTACTTTACTCACTATCCAATAAGATAAAATATCTAAAAAGAATCATTAATGTAATCAGCATTTCTACCCCTTCCCTATTTTTATTTCCTAAATAACTCTACCATATTCGTCCATTGCCTCGAGCTTAAATAACAAATACAACTTCAATCCGAATCCGAAATCTAAGCCTTACTTTTATTCAACATTTATTTTTAAATTTTATTTACAACTTTACTAGAATTAAAACTTACATAAATAAAATAAACAAAGTTTTATTTTACAACAAATTCTTTTTTCATTTTTCATTGCTCTACTTCCAACCACTCTAGTGGCCAACAATCCTACAAAAATCTACAAAGGAAGAGATCACGACTGTTGTGCCACCATCACGCTCCGTGATGTACTAACTGAGAAACAGTCACGATGGACTATTACTTGATCCCTATTTATAAATCGACAGTTCAAACATTTATTATTGATACACAGATTGGGCTTTGATGGTAGAACAGTTATATTTCAGTAGTTTGAGAAAAAGATGCCATAATACTTTTTAATAAAAAAAAGTTTTCTTTTTACAGCATATTTAGAAATAGGCAGCCACTTTCAACTGGTATTTTAAAATATCAACTTAATTCAAAACATAATACGTTATTTTAATGTTCTTGAGTAGTCACGAACGATTGAATACGAGTGAATAGAGGCAAAATAAAGATTAGTTTAGTTACAAGAATATGACACTGACGTGTTTACTAATGTATTATCATTCACTTTATTTGTTCAAACTATCGATTTCAGCCAAACACAAGGATAAATTAATAGAGCCACTTCCTATCAAACAACACATTTACAATTTTTTTCTAGATTTTTTAACTTATATGTATAACCGCTATACTATTTTATTCAAGATTTTTTAAACTATGTCCGAAATTCTAATCCACCATGTAATTATCAACTAAACCTTCCTTACTTCTCCACTGGAGTCCGGAAACGTTCGTAAAATCAAAAGACGCTACATTTACAAGTGGCATTAGTCATGTCAGAATAACGGTGTAACAATGTCTTAGAAAAGTCGAAGAACTGACCACTTGCTGAGACCTTTTGTGTGGCTCATTGTCTTAACAATAGCAGACAAGTCTCAATGGCCCTTGACAATACCAACTTACAAGTACAAACAACAAAAAAACACGAAAAAAATACTCAACTTTATGCTTTACACCTTAAGGATGAAATTCGTGTGGCATTTGTTTTTGGAACGGTAAAATTAAGTTTGTCGAAAACACTTGTACATGTCTTAGTTGTCTGTTAATTTGGAATGTTGAATAACATTTTTTTCTTCAATACGCAGAAAGTTTTGGAGTGTCCGAACAAAAAGGTTGTTATTTTTGTGTTGATTGCCGCTTTATCTTAGTTTTTTTGACCGAAATACTCTTCGGAATGACTTTTATTGTGCAGGATGTTTCACCTTTTAAATTGTTTGTAAATGTTGATGATGCATAAAAAATATTGCGTTAAATGCTATTACAATATAATTTTAACCCCTTACCTTTTTGAGTTACAATTTTTTAAACAAATACGCTGCGTAAGCTAAGTTGATTTTATAAATATTTTTAATTTGTCGCCTTTGTCCTGCAGTGGGGCAGTTCATGTACAAAATATAGTATAAAATGGTGTCATTCTAACATTACAATTTTTGCCTGCTTTACTCATTTTGCCGTCTCAAAAAAAGCCACCGAAAAACTATTGAATTGTAACTAAGATATTATCATGATGATAGTTTACCTTGTAGGTTCAATAAAAAACCCGTTAATCACGATAAATAAAACATGTCTTTACCCTAACGAAGCCAGGTACATTAACTGTATTTTCTAACCACGTACGTCCTACACATATTAGATACAAATCTATGGGCCCAAAACTTTGTATTGAATACTAATAAGCCTTAAAGGGCTGCCTTCAAAGGCCCTGTCTAGCCGCAAAGCAAAGGGTTTCAAGTTAGTTAGGGTTCATGTTTGTGTTTAACTTTGTGTCGAATAAAAGAGTGGGTTAAAAGTTAGGTTTTTGTTAAATTAAAATGCTTTGTTTTTGATACTTGTGTTATGCGGGTTGTTTTAGCTTTTATTTTGAAGGCATAAACACAAAATGCGTATGCAAAGGCACATTGTGAAATGTCTGTAGTTTTGCCAAATAATATGCCTAGTTATAACGAAAAAAAATACTGATAATATTATGAATTGTTTATATTTTTTGTAAACACAATTTTTACTTAGTGGCGATGTCGACATTAGGTTTATTTATATTTTATTATAAAACATGATACTTAAAACCCTCACAATATTGTCTTAAAAGTAACAAAAATTACCAGTTCAAAACTCCAACAAAAACAAAATAGCCACGATCGCAGCGATTGTCTAAGATTGAGTGTCGATAACCAGTCCGTCACATCTTCATTGTGCTATGTTTACACTGTGATACTATTTGTTATATTTACTATTGTTTTAAAAATATACGTAGTAAATTTGTGAACTAAATAGTGGCTCAAAAAACAATACAGACAGTTGACTGACCGACATTCATTGTTGTTAGAAACTTCTTCTTATTAGACGTAGATAAAAGTAGGGTGTTTAAAAGTTTTTTCTTATTGTAATAAATCACACACTTACTTTATTTGACTTTCAGTTTTTATTTCATACACTAAATAAATTTATGCTTTTTATAACAAGTTATATCTACATAATTCCGGTGGATCAAAATGAGAAAAAATTATAAATACAAACACAAAAATAATAGGACATGTAAGACAACATAGAGGTTCTAAAAAACTGTTCTTGCTCTACACCATAAAGTCAAAGATACTTAATAAGATTTCATGACAGTTTGTGAAGTGCAAGTTGCCTGGAAGTATCGCCGTGTAAACGAATCCTAAGATCGGTTGTCGATAGCAAGTCAGACAGTAATATCTTTATTACAACCGTCAATTGATTCAAACATGTTGCAATGAAGTATTGCGGTTAGACATGACAATGATGACTGATTGTTTTAAAGTTTTTAAGAACATGTATTTAGCTGTTTATTGAATTAGTTGGTTGAAGAATGATAAGTCAATATGGTTTGGGAAGGATTGATTGGCGCTGTCTACAGCAAAATGTGAAAATAATTTTTGTTTTTTTTTTTCAGACTGCCTAATTTTTTTTACCTAAACTTATACATAAGATTTCATTAGGCAAAAAAAAACTATCCTTCCCAACCATCATGTTTGTACTTTATATCAGATAGCATATACACAGCAGGATAATTAAGGTGTAGGTACCCAATGTGTATACTGACACTTTTAACGAATTATGTATGCATTACATAATTTATAGTACCCGTATAACGACGACTTTGCAATTCAATGTCAGACGAAATAACAAACATTTAAAAATGCAGAAAATAAAAACTTCGATACTACTCATCGATATCCATTCGTAACTATTATCATTTCATCACAGTATCAAACCATACTGTTGCCTAACTAACATTCCCATTCAAAATTCCATACACACATACATACTCATACAAAGCTATTCCTTTAATACGCCGTCACTTGTAAAAGAAATTAGACAATTCATTAGATCTCATTGTGGTGTATGAGTCAGCACTAATTACATACATTTCATACAAAACTCATACATTTGGAATTTCCGTCGTTTGTTTAGTTTTGGCAAGATTGTGGTTTTGGAAATTACTTGCTTTGTTAGTTTGACCTCTTTTTGTATGAGCTTAATGATTCAATGTTTTTGTATTTCGTTTACATACTAAGTATGTGTGGTACCATTAATCATAGTCTTGTGTCATTGTTAAAGAATTTATTATGAAGTTAGTGGTGATAAATTAAAGATAAATGATTTCCACATTATGGAATAACAATTTAAATTCAAAATTGTTGAATTTGATTTTATTGTATTCCAGCTGTCTCGATAGCCATTTTCCCATCACTAGACAAAAGAAAATACTCACGTTATTATTTCAGTTAAGTTCGTATAACATTGTTATATTACTGGCTCAACTATCGCAAATTTTCTTTCATACAAGCAAGCTTGTCCTGAAAATACATAAACACCAAAAAAAAAGCCAAATCAGCGAGTTTATTTTCAGTGTTGCTCCGTAATACATTTATTTATACTGATTTTAGTATATCAACCTTGGACTACGACAATGATTTATGTAATAATATTCATAAGTAATTTTTAACCGTTAATAGTAAATGTTATAGTGGGTACCGATTATGAGTATTTACAAGTCAGACATTCAATATTATAAGTTTATAACTTATATCTTTAATTTACGACTAAGTATTTCTTGTATTGAAATAAAATTACTTAGATATCATTTCGTAATATTACAGGATATGAATAGGTAAACGTCCTAAGGCGTTTCCTGCCTTCGACAGTCTTGTCTACCTTTTAAATCGTTTGAGGTTTTGTATTTCATTTAATGTCTATAACCATTTTCCTTAATAGAATATTTATATTATTCATACTTTTATTGAATTTTATATTTAGATAACATTACCAACGTTTTAACTTAATTGAAATTGAGTTATTGCTGGACAAGACATAATACGTATGTAATGATTTTTGCAAATGGAAAGAAGTGTTCTCTGCCTACCCCTACTATAGGGAAAGAGGCGTGATTATAATGTTTGTATGTGTGTTAACAAGACACATAAAAAACCTTTTTCAAATCTAGTTAAAAATAAAAATAGATTTTAAAAAGGCTAAATGAATTACTAAGAAAAATCAATCTTCCGACGTTATAACCATGTCCCGTTAGTATCTAATAAGAAATATAAACAAGACCTCACATATAAGAAAAAGCATAAATAAGATAAAAGTAAGTAACGATGTTATCACGTGATACTGCAGTAGTTTTTGCTGCCGACAAGGAAACAAGAATGTAAGTGGAATAATACAATGATAAGCAAAATTTAATCTCTTTACGACGTTGGCTTCGCACGCTAGTTACACAGGGTTTTCACTTCAAATATTAAAGAATATAATTTAATGGAAATTATTAATAATAATTCGCGTTTTATTTTATATTTATTTATATAATCACTCAACTTTCACGGGCTGAATCTTAGAACCCACGTGTGAAAAGAATAACCCATTGCAAAAGCCAATTCATACTAAATTAGAATCTACCCAAAACCTGAAGATTCCTTAAATTATATAAAACTGTGCAGTCGCGATAGATACGATGAGTAACCACACACTTGGGACAGCCCGAGAGGCTGGACGATGACACAAACGATGTTCAGGAAGTGCAGCAGTAACAAACTAAAACACGTGCACGTACCTTGGTCTGCTATGTCTGCTGCCGATGACCCGCCTGCGTTCTGATTTCACCACAGTTGTTGCTGAAGGTCACGAACTGCTCGGAATAGGGATTCCTAGCAGAATATCGATCGAGTTGACGCGTTTAAAGGGTTTTTCTTGAGATAGATCGCGGAGCGCGCGCGCGTGCAAGATGGTGAAAAAACGAATGTTAGTTAGTTAGTGGGGCGGCCGTTCGTCCGTTAGCGGTTGTGACGTCATGACAGTTGCAGCAGGAGCACCAATCGGGTAACGAGTACGGCACGTATGACAACCGTCAAAACAGTTGTGATTGCCACTGCTGAAAATCGATAAGAACATCGTGTGTGTCCGTGGTACATTCTAAACGATCTGATTTTAAGAATCTGTATGATGACGAAACATTCCGCCCACCAAAATACCTATGGTATTTTCGAAGATACGAAATATAAATAGAAAAGTTAGGAAGAAAACGTTAAACCTTAATAGCTACTGAACTATGAATCTAATCAACCTAACCTACGGTGCTTAACAATCTTAAGTTAAATAATACGTTAATCCTCTATAGGTAGAGGACAGAGTTTGACCAGCGGTCGCTTAACAGAATTGCTGGTAGCGGTTTTAAGAATTGCAACTCTAACTACTCCGTCAGCGCCAGGAAGAAAATCAGTAACCTTACCGAGTGACCATGCAAGAGGAGGTCGATTGTCATCCTTAATGATCACAAGCGAGCCCACCCCTAATGGTTTTGAGTTCTTGGTCCATTTGGCGCGTTGGGTGAGTGAATTTAAAACCGCCTCGATTTGTACGAATAAAGGAGAAAGTTCTTCAAATGCTAGAACCTGATCACCGACTATGCGATACAAATGATGACGTTCTGAATTGTTAAGAAACGCACTACGGTTAGCAATAGTCGGGTTTCGAGAATTTTGAAGAAAGCGATAGATGTACGCAAAGGTACGAACGATTTTTTCTAACGATGAAAAACGATTTAATAAATTGTCGATAATTGAAACTTGTTGTTCCCGAGGATGCACAGTCGATATTAACACAGGAGATTTACGAGTCTCGGCCTCAACAACCTTCTGCTCGTCATTAGTAACGCTGTCAATACAAGATGGCCATGTCTCGTGCGGTTCGGATAACCATCGTGGCCCCGCCCACCATAACGAGTTGTGAAGAAGTTCACTTGGAAATTGGCCTCGAGAACAAACATCTGCAGGATTGTCTGCAGAGGACACGTGATGCCAATATTCAATAGCTGTTATTTCTTGAATATGACTCACGCGATTGGCAACGAAGGTAGACCAACGACATGAGGGTGAACGCAACCAAGAGAGTGTAACGGTGGAATCGGACCACAAAAAGACAGCTGAAATAGGAATACGAGACAGATAAGTTTCTGTAACGAATTTGGACAGATCTGAAAGCAAAACTGCAGCGCAGAGTTCGAGACGTGGCAATGACGTACGTTTTAAGGGCACCACGCAAGCTTTCGAACAAACGAGATGAACGTAAGAATTGTTATCTACGTCTGTTACTCGTAAAAAAATGACCGTGCCATATGCAGTTTCCGAACTGTCGCAGAACCCGTGTAGCTCGTAGGATTGTGAATCAGTACGAGTGATTCTACGCGAAATTTTTAGATGGTGCAACTGAGAAAGTTGCTCCCGATATTTGTTCCATGTACTGATGACCTCGTCAGGGGGAACGTCATCCCACCCGGCACCGATAATCCAAAGCTTTTGGATTAAGCTTTTAACGGGTATTGTCAGGGGAGATAAGAATCCTAACGGGTCGAAGATTCTAGCGAGTTCACTAAGAATAGACCGTTTGGTACATGGCCGATGTGAAGATTTAACTTCAAAAAGAAACGAATCAGTTGAGGGATCCCATTTGAGTCCCAACACTTTGAAAGAAGCTGGTTCAGCTTTATCTAACGATATAGGATCAGTGAGGCAATCTTCAGGTTGAAGATCCGATAAAAGACGATAGTCATTTGACACCCACTTCCGAAGATGGAAACCTCCCTTTTTAAAGAGAGCGATAAGTTGTGTTTTTGTTCTTTGCGCAGTGGCGAAGTCCGGACTACCGGTGACGACATCATCGATGTAGGTGTCCGACAAGATTACACTCTTGGCAAGCGGGTAAGAATCCCCCTCATCATCAGCAAGCTGTCGCAAAGTACGGCAAGCGAGATAGGGGGATGAAGAGATGCCATCCGTGACCGTGTTCAGACGAAACTCTGAAAGAGGCTCGCCAGGCGAAGCTCTCCAGAGAATTCGCTGACAGTCACGATGGCCATCGAAGAGTGTAATCTGTCGGTACATCTGACGCACATCTGCCATAAAAACGACGTCGTGTTCACGAAAGCGTAAGAGAATTTCCAAAATGTTTGATTGTAATTTTGGACCGATGTGTTGACTTTCGTTTAACGATCGAGAACGTGCATCTTTCGCAGAAGCGTCAAATACGACACGAAGGCGAGTCGTGGTGCCATCAGGACTTATGACGCAGTGATGGGGAATATAGTATTTCCCATTCCCCACGTCATCTGGAGAGACCAATGACATATGGCCCGCAGTTAGATAGTCGGACATAAAATCGCAAGATTGACGATGACATTCGGGGTCACGTGACAGTCCACGTTCAATCGCATAGAAGCGACGCAAAGCAATGTCACGTGAACCAGTGAACATAGGCTCGGACTCGTCCCTGAATGGCAACTGCACGATGTTCCGCCCAGATGAGTCACGAGAATGATTTGTGATAAAATGTTGTTCACATGTTATCTCATCTGGGGTAAGGGATGCTGCGGGTGGTAATACATCTAAACAAGTTTTACCGAGCAATAGCCATCCAAAGACTGAGTCGAAGGCGGTGGGTTGATGTGATTTTCCTTTAATAGTGCGATTACGAAGCGATTCCGCGAATACATCCGCACTGAACAGTAGGTCAATCCGGCCAGGAATGTCAAAACCGGGATCGGCTAACGATAGTGAATTGATGTGAGACCAACCCGATGTATTTAATTGAGCTATTGGTTGGTCCCCGCAAATTTTTGACATTACGTGCATATTTAAATTAAATAAAACTTGATCACCAGTCCCAATGGAGCAATTAATGTCTCCTAAGATTGAAGCCGGGGCTTCACCGATTCCACTTATAGTTGTGGTAGGACTGGATGGTTTTAAATTTAATTGTTTTACAGCTGAGTCAGTAATCAGATTAATCTGACTCCCTGAATCGAAAAGAGCGCGAAAAGATACGAACTTGCCATCCGCATCCCGTACCTGCACAATGGCAGTTGCTAATAAAACAGTTGTGTTATTGTTGTTGGAAAATAATGAAGAGGTTGGGTTTGACTCGACCGGTTTATCTTTATGAAGTAAAGTGTGATGTTTATGGTTACACTTACGACATTTAAAAATAGAAGTACAACGTTTTAATTGATGTGAGGCTCGAAGACAATTGAAACACCAATTACTTTTGCTAGCGATAGATATCCGCTCATCTACTGGTTTATTAATAAAATTTTGACATGAAGATATTGAGTGAGTGTCACCACAAAACGCGCACCTAACTGGTTGTGACGTAAGAGGCTCACGGCTTGTAGTACTAGCTGTGGCAACTTGAGGTTTATCAGTACTGCCCACAAGCGCATGAGACACGTTTGCCCGTTTATGTGTTTGGTAAGATTTTACAGATCGTTGTTGTGGTTTACTCGAAGGTTTATTATTAGCTTCACAAAAATGAGAATCACGTAAAAGCGCTTCACATTTCAAGTGTAAGAAAGACTTCAACTGTGCATATGGAGGAAACTCAATATCAGGATATTTTTCCTCGAAATCGCAACGCAAGTCTGAGTCTATCTTAGAGAGAAGGTGGTAGACTAATACAAAATCCCATCGGTCCTCAGGTAAAATAATTTTCTTTAAAATAATTAAATTTTCCTCAAACAGGTCCAATGATTTTCTAAACTCATTACCGTCAGTAGTATTAAAATTAATATTTAAAAGGTCCTTCCATGATGTAAAAGCTAAAGGTCGTTTATTTTGATAGCGAGTAACAAGGGCCTGGTAGGCATCATGGTAATGCTCACAAGTTAATGGGAATGCCTTGATAACTGATAATGCATCGCCGGTCAACGATGAGAATAAATAATGAAATTTTTCCGTATCGGTAAGATTACTAGAATTATGAATCAATGCATTAAAAGTGTCGTGATATTCAGGCCATTTCTTGATGTCACCACTGAAAGTTGGAAGAACAATTTTCGGTAAACGGATATTCGACGATGAAGAACTTTGTTTATTATTTACTTGAGGTTCACTTTTAGTTAAACTACGATGAATAGATAATATTTCAAAATATTTATCGTCAAATGTATCCTGGAGCGAATTATCTGCATGATCCGGATCATCTAACAGCTCCAAAATAATCTGATGAGCACTCTCAAAGCTATCTAAAATATGTTTAAGTTCCTGATAATAAGAAAGAAATAAATTCCGTTGTGAGTCATCACTTATTGCTAATGAACCTATTTCCAATGCCTTATCCAACCGCTTCATAGCTAAAGTACGCTTTCTACGTAACTGTGATAAATCTTGAACTGTATATTCATCGTCCGTAGAGTGAGATTTCGATTTCTTAAAGCAACTTTGTTTACGAGACGAATGTTTACCTAACAATAATGACATGATGAAAACTATTTTATTTAACGATTAGCAAGATCGGTAACTGATAACGAATAGTCGGCGATACACGGTTCCAACAGATGAGCGCTGCCTGCTTATAAAGATGTAAACACGATAAGAACACGAGTACTTACGCCAACCGGTAGTATTGTTAATGTGTATGTGTATATATATTATATATACAGATTATAGACTGAGTAAAACGCGCAACATAAATCCTTTGTTCAATGTAATTTGTTAAGTTGATTAGGTTTTGAAGTTAAACGTATGTAGGCTTCGTAATACCTATTGGCACAATTTTTCTTTTATGCAATAGGAAAGAATGTAGCTAGTATAGTCTTGCCTTGGTTTTACGATAATCTCAAGAAGAGGATTATCGCGTTTCCCGAAGGCGGAACGTGTTGGTTGCGTTTCCGAACGCAAGCCGCTGACAACTCGAGACTACTAGCGCGGTACGTTAAAATAATTTATTTACTCCTACCTACGAATTAAAATGTCACACGAACAAAGGAATTTTATGATCGATATTTACGATACGATATACCTAAAATAGCTAATATAGGCCGAAAATGATAATACTAAGCACCGAAGGGAGATAGATTGCCTAATATTGAGATCCTACAGTAACTATTAAGGTTCAACTGGGTGAAAATTAAGTCGTATAATGGCGGGTCCCGGGTTTCGGCACCATAAAAATGTGCAGTCGCGATAGATACGATGAGTAACCACACACTTGGGACAGCCCGAGAGGCTGGACGATGACACAAACGATGTTCAGGAAGTGCAGCAGTAACAAACTAAAACACGTGCACGTACCTTGGTCTGCTATGTCTGCTGCCGATGACCCGCCTGCGTTCTGATTTCACCACAGTTGTTGCTGAAGGTCACGAACTGCTCGGAATAGGGATTCCTAGCAGAATATCGATCGAGTTGACGCGTTTAAAGGGTTTTTCTTGAGATAGATCGCGGAGCGCGCGCGCGTGCAAGATGGTGAAAAAACGAATGTTAGTTAGTTAGTGGGGCGGCCGTTCGTCCGTTAGCGGTTGTGACGTCATGACAGTTGCAGCAGGAGCACCAATCGGGTAACGAGTACGGCACGTATGACAACCGTCAAAACAGTTGTGATTGCCACTGCTGAAAATCGATAAGAACATCGTGTGTGTCCGTGGTACATTCTAAACGATCTGATTTTAAGAATCTGTATGATGACGAAACAAAAACTAATTACAAAATAAACGACTTCAAAATAAGTCTTATATGGTTTTCTAATTCCTTGATGGATCCCATCGTTAAATCTGAACCAAATTAGAATGGGACCACACGAGAAGCACCAGCTCTCAAATAAAATCATCAAAATCGGTTCACCTAGTCAAGAGTTCTGGGGTAACAAATATATAAAAAACAAAGTCGAATTGAGTGCCACCTCCTTTTTCGAAGTTGGTTACAGATCAGTAGAGAATATCACAAAAATACAACTACAAACTAGCAAATAAACAACGTAACATCAAATTGATGAAACGTTAAAAGAAACTAAATGTAAATCTCGTTCTCAGGTCAATTGCGATCTCGAAAATACTTGAATTCAAATGCAAATTAAGTTAACCTAAACCTTTTTCAATTCCCGTAGCGTTATCTTGACGGTTCCAACTCACTTTATCCAGGGACCCGATGCTGCTTTTTCAAGTCAGTGAGTGGCAGGTTAATGAACGGTCCAGTGTACTTGTGCTTAATTTTCGTCATCATCTTCCTGCCCTGTTTCCAATTATTTGGGGTCGGCGTAATGCGTATTCGGTTTTCATTCATCTCTACAACTTGTCATCTCAGTATTCCCTCCTTTCTTTCTCATATCATCTTTCACACAATCCATTCACCTGTTTTTTTTTTCAATTTTAGTTTAATGGCAAATGTACACCTACTTGGCACTGTTGTCATTGTAGGATTGCCGCTGACTGTTCAT
Source organism: Autographa gamma (assembly GCA_905146925.1). Lineage (NCBI taxonomy): Eukaryota > Metazoa > Arthropoda > Insecta > Lepidoptera > Noctuidae > Autographa > Autographa gamma. The sequence continues at coordinate 2,410,403 of LR989868.1, read as the reverse complement.
TGTAGGCTTATCTGAATACGAAAATTAGGCACAAGTACAATGGAACGTTCATTAACCTGCCACTCACTGACTTGAAATAGTGGCCTCGGGCCCCAGTTAGTATTTAACCTGAAGATTTATTCAAAATAGTAACTGATGCGGTTCTTATATAAATGAGTGATTCTTATTTTCTATTGGTTTCCGTTGAGCGGTGATTTATTTGGTTCGTGTTTGGTTTTATTTATTCCCCTTAAAGGGTGTGACATTGGTTTTTTTTATAGTTTCAATTTACTTCTCATCATGTTTCTTAAACTCCATGTTAATTGCGGTAACTTATTATTTGAATCTTATTCACAATAATTCGAAATCGATTTTGATCCAGTGTGATCTATGTTAACAGAATGTTCTTATTATTTTTAGATACAACTTTAACTATAACATAAGTGTCCAGTTTCCTATAATATCTTGACATAAAAAAAATCTTGTCATATTATACATAACAATAAATCAAAACAGTGTTAACCGTATCCATTAAAATTTAAATGAGAGCTAAATTAAACCCACCAATAAAAGCATAAATATTTAGTAGTATTTAGTAGTTCATTGTTAACAAGTTCTCTATTAACAACACATTCAAATGAAATTCCATTCATCAACACATTCTTTATTCAGATCTTTTTATAACACCACAAAAACTATAAAAAAACTGTCAATCTTAGCTCCAGTGTCTTCAAAATTACCGGGATTAAAACAACAATAACAGCATCACTGATCAAAATCCAACTTTGGAGGATCGTACTTAGGGTTCATAATTCAAGTGTGATATAACTAACAAAACTAGCCAAACTAGAAAACATTAGTCACATCCCTGATTTTCAAAACGCATATTTCTCTCCTTTGGATATATTCGTTTAGTATTCACAAAACATATGCTTCATAATTCCCTTGCTGCTTAATACGGCCTTACACTCGACCACCGCGATTCAGACCAGAATTGAAGACCTACCCTTCCGTTCTCAACGCAAGCAAGTTTTGAAGAGATTGAAGAGATTGTTCGGTTAGCTAGGGGTCTAAGTATTTTGGTAGTTTTATCTCATACTTGCCCTCATCTCTTTGTTTCACGAAAACGTGATATAAAAGATTAACTTATTAGTATTCGAGGGACGATCAGATCGGTTGGTTCAGATGGCGTGTGAAGCGGTTTCCAACCAGTATGACTAAGTCCTATTTGGGTTTGTTTCAATATGTTTCGGCTATTCAAATTTGAATAAGTCATTGTTGAATTTTGGGGCGGATTAGATATTAAAATATCTTTGTGTACTTAGCTTTATTACTATGATTTTATTTGAGTAGATTTTGGTGGTAGAGTTTTGATGTATTTTGGTGATCAAATATATTAGAATGGATATACCTGACGGTAAAATATTCCAATCTAACAGAGGCAAAAACGGTTTTCAGTATGGAAAACATGTTTTAGATGTTACTCTCGAAATTAAAAAAATAAATTTTGAACATTGAATTTCATCATCATCATCCTATAGCAGTCCACTGCTGGACATAGTCCTCTCCAATTGCACGCTACTGAGTTCTATATCGAATTTAATCAATCAAAATTTTTCATTACCAGCACTTATAAGACAATTACATAAAAAATATAATAGAAGGGAACATTGAAGGAAGGAGAGGAAGGGGGCGGCCGAGATACAGTTACATTACACAAATAAAAGAGAAGGTGGAGGTCATGACGTACAAAGAGGTTCAAGAATTGGCACAGGATTGACATAAATGGAAAGAGCTGCACCAACAAGAGCATGGCTCTTAAATTGATGATGATGATGATGAGCACTTATAAGAAAAACATTGTAAGTACATCAAGATCTAATAAGACCATTCTATTTCAAAAATCCTTTTGTTTGCTCTCCACGAAAATTCCCACACCGAGACTCAAAGGAAGTTTCCAGAAAAATCCATTTACATCCACCTTAGTCCGCCGGTGTTAACTGTTTTAAACGTTTAATTACTTGCACCAACAACTTGGACAATGCATACAAAAGATTCAATAGCATTCACATTCAAAGGGAGGATTTCATTTTAATTAAATTAACACTTTCCATTCGAGGTATGGAGGTATGGAGAGTCGTAAAAATTGTTCAAAAGCTTTTTACCGTTACGTGGTATAGGATGTGTTTTGGTTGGCATATACGGAGTATGTTTGTCAACGTTGTCTGCATTCTGTCTGCTGCCTAAAAAGGCATCTTAAGAAAGAAACAAGTAAGAAGAAATATGTATCAAAATAACAATAAACATGATTCATTTCTTGACCAATAAAATGAGTATTCTTCCAGCAAAGACTGAAAGTGAGATGATTCAATACAGGTGAGGAAGGCAGACTGATTTTATTGTGACTTTGACTTGATTGTTTGCAGTGGAAAGACTTTTATCAATAATAATTAAAAATCCGATTTTACCTGGTGACTTATAATAAATAGTAATACAATCCTGCTTAAAGAAAAAAAAAAACATCTTCAAGCAATGTTTTCGCGAAGGCCAGATTTCTTAGAAACTTATAAGAATTCTCCTATCACAAGACAGCCTATAAGACACATGATCGATGTGATATAATCAAGAAAGTACTATAACTAACTGTCGTGCAGTTATCGACATGAATTTTTCATTCGCACATACCTCTTAATTCCGTATTGAACTAGATTCCAATAGGCGTAGGGCAGTTAATACTTATGTATTAGAAAATAATGTTTAGAAACAATATTTGTAGATGAAAATTATAGAAAGGTACTTTATGAAAGTAGCTATCTATGTTTCTCTATGTGTCTTTACTATCACTTTACAACCGACTTCAAAAAGTGAAGATTCTCAATTCGACAACATGTTTTGTTTTGTATGTTTGTTATGCGATACTAACGGTATCATCCATTCAATCAAATTATTCCAATACCAATCTATTATGATTTCTATTTTCAAACGTTACTTTAAATAAAACATTTGTGTTTGTAAATCATTCCTAAATTCAAGTTCAAAAAGTCGAAGACCTTAAATTGTCAACAAACTTTTGACATCACTGTAACTCCAATACTGTTCCAACTTTTTATATCCCTTCCTATAATGTATCCACCTTAATAGGTTCCTAAACTCAACCATAATAAATTAGGCGTGCCTCGAAACTTTCATCTAATGAAAGAAATAAAGTACTTTAATTGCATCTTAGGCTAAGGCCGCACTACCGCAAAAACGCCCGAGACGCACACATAAAAAACATATAAACATACCATCACGCCTGTTTCCCCGAAGGGTTAAGCAGAGGTGTACCAATGTACACCCACAGTTCGCCGATATGTTTAGGTCCCATGTAATAGGGGGCGAGCCTATTGCCACTAACCGTGCACAAATCTAAACCCCGACCCGCTACTGAGGATTTCATAGAAAAACCCAATAACACCTTGGTCGACTTGGGAATCGAACCCAAGACCTCTAGCGTAGCAGTCGCGCTTAGCACCACTAGGCCGACGAGGCAGTTACGCTTAAAAATCTGTCTTGGAAAACAACCGCCTGTGCGGCCGCTTCCATTAGTTTCCTTTACATACAAAATCGGGCGGTTTAGCCGTCTTGTGGCCCGAGCCTTAAAGACGGACGGGCAGGGTTCTTAGAATATTACTTTGAGCCCAATAATTTCCGACCCATTAGTTTTTTCAGTTTTAATAATTCTTAAAAGGTACTTTGGCGTACTTAAAATTAACTGTAGTAACTACTGTGTGGAGCTATGAACCCTTTTTATGTACTTAGAATAATTTACATTTTAATTCTTATTTTTGACTTTTATTTTGTATGTCAATAAATACTGCTCGCTATCATTCGACACGAAGAATTTCAAAAAAATGCTTATAAATTGAATTGTGCCTGTTTTAGATCTTTAAAAGTAACATTTTAAAAGATATAATATTAAAGATATATAAATTCATTTATATTTTTTTCTATTTCATTTGAACAATCAAATTGTTTAACACGTTTGAAATAAAAAGCATTGGGTATTTTAAGTTACATATTTTTTTATATAAAAACCTTTCAAAAATCGTTTTATAGGCTTATATTTACTAGGTATACAGATAGAAATAAAGCGATTACGTCCCCAGCTGCCACAGTCCAGTGTAAATTATAGGAAATTATCACGAGGTTTTAGTTTCCTTTTATGGCATAAATAAAGCCATCCATATGATCGGATGTCATTATGTATACGATCTTAACTTTATGTCGGGTAAGTGGAAATAATTGCTTGATTAATGTTTAATCTGAGGAAGTTTTTATATTCATCCTTTGGGTTTAAGATGTTCTGATTGCAGTGCATTAAGTATCTTTCTTGTTTAATTGAATACTTCTGCTTCTTGTTAATTACTCATCAAAGAGTTTGGCTACCTATTTTTTTACTGTGAGTTTATGACTATAAAGCTCCCTTAATGACAGGTGTCATTTTGCAGAGGTTGCAGAGGTCTGCAAGCGGTAACGATAATATCGCTTAAAAGACATTAAATGCATGAAAATGACATTTCATTTCGTTGGCTTCATACAAATCCTAGACAGCATTTATTTAGTGAAACACAATTAAATCTAATATAAGAACAAACTCTAACTATACTAAAATTAAAACTTACATAAATACTAACAGGCGTCAAAGAACTCATCGTCATCCTTGTCAATGGCGGGGAACGTGCCCAGAAGGCTGGCAGCATTGCCACGTTGAATGGCTATGCCGAGTCTCTGTGCAAGGAACAAATCAGCCCTCAGATCACGAGTAGACGTTGGCTTACTTATCAAACTTGTCACTTTCATAGTAGACATTTGAGTAATTTGATCATAGAAATGTCACTTAGCGAGAGGTTAGGTTAATTTGTAAAAAAAATATGCGAGAAGGTCAATTTTGCCCATTTGTGTCACAATTGTATTTATAATAACAGTATAGTGTATTAATTTTTGCATTGTTTAAAAATAGTAAATATCCCGAAAGATTTTTTCTTAGATTTTGTATCCGTATCAAACATACATTTTTTCTGCTTTTACTGTTTTCATCAGACTTTTCGAGTTCCTGTATATTCGCTACAATACGACTGAAACACGTTGACTGGCGTTAGCTGAAATGTTTCAGCGTCGGTCACAATACGAGTCACCGTTTCGTGTTGAAATTTTATTTTATTTTGGTGTTACCAACGAACTTTACTCTTTTTTATTTGAATTACTTTTTAGATATCTACTGGTATAGGTGGTAATTGATATATTTTATTTGATTAAAGTAGATACGGCATTGTCTGCATATAATTCTTGATTAGGTCTACATTTATAATTGATTTATTAAATTAAGGCAATTTAAAAAAAATACCTCACAAATTAAGCAAGTAAATTAAGTTAAAAATAGCTATAGAAAATAATTTCTTACATAAAGTAAATCATAACAAGACAATAACCCATTTACATGAAACAAACAACAACCCAGTTAAAAAAGCAAAACGATTGCATTCATATTTCATCAAATAAGCTACATAAAAGTAGAAACAACAGCTTGCGTAAAAAATAATCTCAATTTATGCGAGCAAACTGCCAAAGTTTTAAATAACGATCATAGTAAGCCTATATTTTGAGGTAATCAGACCAAACCAGAGAACTTTGCTTGTAAAGTATCGTGCCTGGGTGTGTGCCCAGAATTATGGAAACTGGGACAAAATATGCACACAAATAACATAATGCCTCGTGTGAAACTTTATTAACTTGTACATAAACATGCATACTGAAAAAGCTTAGTATTTCGTATGAGTTAAACGACTATGCCTGCCTTACTTTGAGAAAAGCCGCTGTGGCAGTGAGAAGCACTTTTGATGGCGGTAGCCCTACTTTAACATGTTATATGTGCAGGCACAGTTCTCCAAAAAGGTGGGTATAGACCACGAAAAAATTATACCTATCATAATATCCAAAGAAAAAGACAGAAAGCGCGTATCTAATGAAAGTGTTTTAATTATTTTCATTTTAAGATACCATTGTCAGTTCAACCTTATTTACCAAACTAATCCAATTACGTCCAAAAAAACAAAATGTACCTACTTCTTTCACCTTTCGCGTGTCTTAAGTTACACAGTTCGACACAAGAAAAAATGTGGAAAAAATGTCTTAAGTCGGACAGTTACACTTAAGAGCTAGTTTTACCTACATGTTTTACTTAAAGACACGCGAAGAGTTAAAAAACAGCTACCAATATAATTTACAAGTTCACAAGTAATACCCCTTTTGTTATACAAAAAAACAAAACACTATTCCTAAATAAGAACCACCATTGTCTGTCTATCATTCTATTTATTTATAGATGTGCAGTAAATCTTTGTTCAATGTAAAAACATCTGGATATGCCCAAATCCGGAAGGCGTAGATACACTGAATAATTTCTTAAACCTAACCTGTCTAGACAAAACAAGAATAGGACCAGCGAATGTGTTCCTACCGAAATGTGAGAAAAATGAGAATAGATTTTTAGCATTAGTTTGTCGAAATAGTATTTTAAAGTGGAAATTGGTTTTGGTTTTAATATCGGAGGATCGGATAACGCACTGAGTAACTATTAACTTATAAATTTTGCGTGATTTAGTAGTATATTATTATCAGCTATCTCATCTTTCTTGCAAAACGATTTACAAAAAAGAAAACAATTTCAATTTATTTATAATTTTGCTTTTAAAATTATATTTTATATTGGAAATTCTTACAAAAGTATGTCAAGAGAATTGTTGAAATAGAATTGCGATATTAAAAAAAAATACAAAATATTAATCCACTTCACGCCTATTGGTTCCATGAACTTAAAATTAAAAGGTTTTAGTACATATAACCTAATAACGTCATGTAAACAACACGTTACTTAAATAATATTATCGGCTATAAAAACCTCGTATTTACTACCAGTAAACACTAGTTTAAGGTTTTACTATTATTTTAAAGGCTTTCAGGAAGTGAAATAATAACGAGCCTTGGCAACGTGATCCAGTTAAATTCAATAAGGTATTGAAAGTTCACGATTTTTCCTTTACGGGGTAGCCATAGTTTGAGGTAGTGTTAATCAAGTCGCCTTGTTTAGAAACAGGACAATATTTTAGCTTCACTTATTTTCAAAGATTTAAACGTTGTTGCAAGAACTTACTAAGTAAAAAAATCAGCAATCAAAATATTTTTTTTACATGTCATGTAAAAAAACCAACAATAATAATATATGTATATCAAAATAGATTTATTTCAATGTGGAACAGTAGCCTAAACTTAATTAATTAAATATCTTTGGAAAAAGAAGATTTTTGACTTTTCAATAATGTAAGAAAGTACGACGAAACAAGTAGAAGAGAAAGAAGTTGTCTCTGCCTAACACTACGGGAAACATGCGTGATTATATTTATGTATGTTGTTACAATATGTCAAAAAGCAGAAATGTTCACAATATTTTATGTTTACGTGAGAATGTTTAAAAAGAACTTTATTTTGTTACTTTAACCGAACATAAACATAACATTACAAGTTTTATGTATGTGTGTTTATATTTATGTCATGTATTTTGTTACTTTAAGTATCCTACAATAAACAAGTCTTATAACACCATGTCCATGTTCAAAACGTTTGTAACAAAATTAGATTTTGATCAATAAAACCGATGTTTCTAGCTTCAAACCGTTTTATAGGCGAGATGATCAAAACAGATAAATTTTAGTACCTTTACGATACCAACAGAACTATGACTCCTCAATTTGGGAGCTTATCTCAATCATTATGAGGTTTTTATTCGGTACAACTGGTTTTGAGAATAATTAGAAATATTTACTTTTGATGTGTGTAGTTCACTGACCTTGATATTGTAAAGATAGTAATCTATAATGTCTAATAAACAAGCAAAATTTAAAGTAAGACCAGTAGACAAAAAAATTGAAGTTCGTATTCAAAAAGTTAAGCTAAATTAATTTTAATTCTGAAAAACGTTAAGGTAAACTCTACTAAAGATTAAAATAAATCTGCATATTAAGAGGTACTTAAATTGTGAAGATAAAGTAGTGACATCAATAATAGGCCAAATATAGACCTAATGACCTAATATACTAGAGATCAGAAATCATGAAAAACAGAGGTTTGGAAGATAAAGTTGTAAAAAATTTCCCTACGGTAGCATCCAAAATAGGCTACAAAAATGAATCAAAAGACGATGTTCAATAAATCAAAGAAAAATGTATAATCTCACATAATTATATTTCCAAGATGCCTGACTTCTAAGTACTTTATAATATTTAGGAAAATCCTTATATAATTTATTTTGGGATGGACAATAATTACAAGAACTCACTTTAGGGTCATAAATCAAGCTAAACGTTACGGAGGTCAAAGGTCGGGTTTTGCGACCCAATGTACTATTCATTCAAAGTTCTGAATCTATTTAGTATATTTCATCATCTTTGGTGGAAATGAAATAGTGATAAAGGTGATTCTGGTGATGAAAACAAACAAAATAAAAATGTCTTCCCATTCCACAGTCAAGTAATGGATTTAATTTTAGGAAGATACCAAAGAAAAAATCCGTAAAAAGTAGTTTTATTTCAATGTCTAACATTCGCGTAAATCTAAGAAACCAATATGAAGATTTCTTGTTTCAATTAGGAATCCAGGAATCCCGATGATATTGCCTTCACTAAGTCAGTCAAGCATAACAAAATCCAAAACTTACATCCACTAAACGTGAATAATCAAAGATGTTTTACACCAATCAGAACATAGCTAAAGAACTTATAAGTATCAAATTAAATTGGATAAGATAAGATGTTTATCAGAAAGTTTTTAATTGAAACCTGATATCAAATTTATTTCGCCTTAAATATTTTACGTGGGCAAAGAATTCTACCGAATTATGGAGTCAACGTATTATATATTAGTATAATTTACGACATGTAATTTTGGCTATAATAGCCAGAAGCATTAGTATTAATTTGTACGACTTTGGTTACGCAAATAAATTCTTTGGATACCAAAGTATTGTTAAAGACGATATTTATTTATCTCTTGCTAATGAGTAAGTAAAAACTATGACTAAGTATTTTATACTATTTTTCCGGTTGTTAGTGATAAGGTTTGTGTTCCAAATGACTTAAAAGAAAGTGTAACAGAACATTACAGATAGTAGAAGCGTTATTTTTGGAACGTCTTAAACATGTCTAAGGACGTGATATTTATAGAAATAGTAATGTACAAAACTTAAAGGATACAGCCATAAATATTCACAAATATGACAGTAATAAGAACGAACAAAAACTCAAAGGAAATAAGTAATAACTTAGAATCAATACAAATTCGATCGACGTTGTAGATAAAAGATCACTTATAGCGACAAAACATGTCCAGGAAAGGCAAATTGACGGAATTTTAATCAAGTTCAGACTGAATAAACCCAAAAGTATTAAAGTAATACTTTATAATCTCCTTGACCCGTTCCCAATTAGTTGGAGTCGGTGCAATGCGTATTTAGCTTCCAATCATCTCTAATTCCCGGTGTCTCAGCATGCACTCCTTTTTTACTTACATCATCTTTCACATAATCCATCCATCTCTTTTCTGGTCTTCCTCTGCAAGCCTACCCTTTGCAGTCACATTTTAATTGATGTTACTTTCTCTCTTTTTTCTACCTGGCTACTTAATTTTGCGTCGGTTTCATATTGCTTTAAAATACTATTGCTTTAAAATACATTACCAACGAGAAATTTAGAACCCTTCTAGACAAAGAGACATTAAGCCTTCAAATAGTCAATTTCAATCACGTTCCCAAAAACTTAAACGTACGATTTCCGTGGAAATTCTGAATTCAGTAATATAGGAGATAAATGATAATGCGGGCGGTATCTGATCGCCGTATCATTTGGGTCGTATTGAAAATTCATAACTTACTGGAAGCGGTGAAGGGACTCGCGTTTTAGATAAGGATGTGTGCAATTTACTTTACGTCGTCGTTTAAGATTTTAGTGAGGGGCTTAGGTTTAAAGGCGTCAATTTTTGTGGTGATGATGAACGTTTATCTTGAGATCATCTTTAAAGCAAATATATTATTGATTGCATTGGTATATATTTCTATTACTAAAGTAAACAGAGTACTCAGAAAAAAAAAACTAATGTTTTTGACTACCATATTCTGGCTGGATTTCAACTTATAGAAGTTTTTTGGAGTTGCATGATGACAAACTAAGTTTTAGGCTTTCAAAACCAAGTCCCGATTTTCGATAAAGTGCGAAAAATTTTAGATTTTCATCAGATAGCAGCATTTACCATATATTTCATCTAATTAGCTAAAACCTTTGGACTTCACTTCGTAATCCGCAACCTTCCAATCAACTTAACTCAATATCACCCAATTTTCTCTAATCTAGTCGAGTAATTCACACGTCCCATCACTATTAAAACTCAGTAAGGGTTCGAGTGGTTGTAACAAAAGTTTATCGATACGTTAGCTACGTTTTCGCTTTATCGAATCTCCACATTACTTCGGTTCGTGTGAGTAAATAACAATGCGTATTATATTACCCTTTTTTCTATTAAGGTGATTGTGTTAGCTTATTTATTGGCAATTTGCTTTAGATTTACTGTGTCGATAAGGTTTTGGGAGTTGATTGAATTAATTGAAGTTACTCCAGCACTTGGAGGTAAATATTTGATTACAGAATTTTGATCAACAAATGTTTGGTAACATGAAACTACTGATATCCTTTTTCTAAAACCTTTTTATCTGGTAAAAGGTCCAAGATGATTTCTGAGAATGCATAAGGATAATGTCATAAAGACACAAAACACTACATCATCTGCAATGATAAAAAAATATTACTCCACAATACGACCAGACCAAAATCGTTGATTCCAAATCCTTTATCGGATTCCCTTTACATAATAAATGTAATTAAGCGTTAAAATAAAATCAGCCCGACTTATAAATTCTAACAAATTGCTACCGAGTAAAGAGCATACTTCAAAATCATTTAAAGAATACAGCAAAATAATTTTAAATTCCCTGAATTCGTTAAGCAAGATGATTCAGAATGGAAATCGCAACACATAAACTGGTACACTCGAATCCGTATGACTTTTAATCAAGTTAATTTGCATGTTCCCCTTTGAACATGTTACAGAAAGCCATAAAATTAGACATGTTCAATGTAACCAGCGATAACATGTTGACGTAATCTCCCGCATCGAAAGCCCCTAGGGATAGAGGACATAGACACAAGAATGTTCTAGAAGTCCTAAATTCGATGAAGCAATCATTAGACTAGTAATATTATTAGATATAGATTGGAAGAAGGATATAATTATAGCAAAAAAAAAAACGAATAATGTTTCTCATTTGTCCTTTTGTTGCATCCGATCTCCCAAACTAATGAGCCGAATTTGATGCAGTTTATTTCCGTTTAAAAGCTTATGTGATGAAATGTCGATATTAATGAGGAGTCAGAAAATCAGTATCATTTTTTTTCTTTTTTTGTGACAATTGTCGGGGATAGTATATTTATAGTACTTGGTAAGTCAAAATATAAAAATCGAAGTCAAATTAAGTCTAGCAATCTAATAAGACTTTAAGTTAACCTTAGAAGAATAGTTTAGTGAACTACCATCACGGTGTGTCAGGCTATTTTGTCACTGTCTCTTGCACGTTGAGTGATGTGGAAATGAAATCCCAATTTCACTTGGCAGCTTCATATTTGCGAAACAAAAGACAGGCAATGCAACTGAAATTCCTTGTTAGTTGAAGTTAATTTATTTGCTCGGTGTTTAATATATATAATATAATGGCTTGGCTTAGATCACATGCATTTCTTTTCAGAAGGGCTTTCAAGCCCTACAGAATTGTCAAAAATATGTGACTTTTGTTTTAGAATGTACTGTATGAATGTATTTTTGTTAATTACTTAAACTAAAACCCTTTCATTACATAACTACATAAAGACTAGGATATCTCAAGAGTAGAGGCAGCATCAAGCGCTCTCGCATCTCGCAGAACTTCAAGACTATAATATTGACAATAGAATTACCCATTCGCTTTCAAATACTACTTTATAACCTACAAAGATATATTCGTTTTGTACCTACTTAAAAATCACTACAAAGATTTTTAAATCCATTTAGCACGTAAAGATATTATATGAGGTAAGTATATTTTCATCAAAATTACTAAAGAGATCAGGCTAATCAAATGTAAAGAGTTGGTACAGAGTGAATAATATATTAGTAAACATCATAATTACTTGAAATGATAGGTTCTGTTCTAGTATTATAACTTTTTGCCGTAGAGAAGAAAAAAATTATACTAACTGATATATAAAAAGAGACAGTGAATCGGGCAAATCTTTAAACATCTGCATCTAAATCTAACATAGTATACAACGTTTTCCAGCAACAGTATTTCTGTGTCCCCATCCTAATGCATCAGCTGCATCCGGATAGGTTTTATGCAAATACGTTGCAGTAATTGCACGGTAACTCGTGTGCTCATTCATTAGGGGAACTTACGATATCTGAGCACGAATAAGTTTAGGAGAAACTTCTCCTTAGATTTGTAGTTCGCTTCGTAATTGTTTCTCCGATCGCAGATTTGTTTTTACATCAAATAACTTTGTTGGGATGTTGTATCGAAAATCTATAAAGTGGTTTCTGATTTGTGAATTCTGATTTTTTCGTGTTTGAGGATTATTGAGTTGGTGTTTTATTTGTTTGGTGTTTCTTGAGTACTTTATGTCAAACAGCTACTATTTACTTATCATCACTGAAATAATATTTTTATAAATATAACATAACATATCATCACGCCTTTATCCCCAAAGGGGTAGGCAGAGGTGTACCAAAGTACACCCACAGTTCGCCGATATGTTTAGGTCCCATGTAATAGGGTGCGAGCCTATTGCCACCTACCGGGCACAAATCCAACCTCCGACCTGCTACTGAGAATTTCATATAAAAACCCAATATCACCTTGGTCGACTCGGGAATCGAACCCAAGACTTATCTTTCAAAATATGTCAACTTTTATAAGTATAACATTACAATTAGTCTTAAATTATTTGTATCGTCTGTACTTATAGACGGTAAAGTTAGTTAAAGAGAACCAACCCATTTCAATAACTGTTGTTTCAAAATATTAAAATAAACTCTATTCCTATTTCTAACAGTCCTAAAACCCATTTTTCACCATACATCACAACTGAAAGCCACAGTCAAATCTGAAACGTGATCAATCAGTCTGGTGGCCGTGAGCAAAACGTTGAGCTGTCAAACAGACCAATACTACTATGAACTGTTAATACCACACTATTTGTCTGTGCGAGCGAGACAGCGCTCTACATTGTGGATAGCTGCGTCCCGCTCACACAACGACAATAGTGAGGCTTTAAGAGTGCATGGTATAAGTACTGTACCGTTTATTCGATGGTGCGGGTACTATGAGCTGTTAATATAGGCTTATCGCGATTGTGAGAGCGAGACGGCGCGCTACAATACGGATAGTGGCGTCTCGCTTCCACAACGACGATAGTCCTACTTTAAAAGTTCATGGTATAGGTTCTGTAGTGTTCATTCGATGATGCGGGCGTAATCATGAAATTGGGGACAATTTATTGAAAGTGATTTTGTAATCAGCGTGAATTTGGGACGTGAAACAGAATCATGTTTGACAATATTGATTTTTGGACACTGTTTAGCGGATTTTCTGTATTGGAATTGTGAGAACTAAACTATGAAAGAAAATGTCAAGTTAAGTCAAGGTCAAGTGTAATAAATTAGTCATTTTGCCTCATTAACAAATTAACGGAGTGTAAATAATATTTATGTACTTTTACGCAGCTACATAAAATAGTCATCATCATCATTCCCGAGTCATTTTTCCCAACTATGTTGGGGTCGGCTACCAGTCTTACCGGATTCAGCTGAATACCGTATTTTACATGGAGCGACTGCCTATCTGACCTCCACAACCCATGTTACTGGGGAACACAGTATCCCATAGTAAGACTGGTTGTCTGAATTGACTTAACGACTGCCAAAGATCTTCATATGACAGCTGGGACCTACTGTTTAACGTACTTTCCGAAGCTACATAAATAGTCTCATTTGATATTTATAATAACCGACACCTTTGTCCTTAATAATATTAGCTAAACTTATACGATGAATAAATATCGAGCTTATTTTCAATTCTCTATAAAAACTAGATCAAGACGTATGTGAGTCAATAGCAATAAATCGAACGCATTGAAAAAAACTTAAATAGTTTTTTTATTAGTTTGTCAGGAACTCGCATAAAATGGTTTATGTCATTGGTATAAAAACTTTATTATCGGAAAGCCAGTTCAATGCCAGTTACATAAAGTTTTGAATTACTTGGTTTCTTGATACTATAATATATAATATAAAAGTTTAATACTTAACTACTTTTGACATTTGACTAATACCGGTGGGACTAACACAATATAGTGTATAAGGTAAGGTAGAAGAATCGATAAAAGGGTGTAACAAAATTTCAATATTTTTTGTGTTGAAGTCATGTGATTTAATAAAATCGTTTTTTTTGTAATGTAATGTTTTGGACTTTAATCCTGAAGGAACTGAGAGAAAAACAGAGATATTAAAATCGTTTTTAAGATTTTTTTGTATTGTTTCATATTCTTACACCTAGGACAAATGATTTTGTGATGAACACGATCATTTGTTTGGTGTCTGGGTGTAATTTATCTATAATATGTATGTATATAGAAATATATAAGTATGTTTATCAGTTGTCTGGTTACCATAACACAAGCTCTGCTCAGCTTGGAATCAGAATATGACCGTGTGTGAGATATCCCGGAATATTATTATATTATTATTATTCTATATGGTAATTTGATAGGTCACTTTTGATAGTTCTTACTAGATTTTTTTTGACTAGACCTTTTTATTTTAATGAGTTGAGTCTATTCTGTGTCTACAAATACCTTAAATCCAAATTATGCTTACAACTTAATTCAGACCAACTAAAGACAAACAAAATAAAAACAATCCACCAGAAAATAGGAATCTTAATCCAAATATCCTAGCTTTAGTTTCAAAACTGGTTTAAAAACAGATAAGTATCTTGTTCAAAAGATTCCTATCTTTTAAACAAGATAAGGAAAGCAATCTCAAAGAGATTGTTTTAAAAGAAATGATAACATTTTAAAATGGTAGCTACCTAATTATGCTAAATAAGATATTAGTATAAAACCAATTAGGGTTAATTAATTCATTTGCATTTAAATGCTGATTGGAAAATTGAATATTGAAGTTAAATAAATAGAAAACTAAAAGTAATTATTTGCTTTTGTTGTTTGGAGAAAATGTAAATAGGTTTGTTATTTTTATAGTCATTTAGTTGGCTAATTGCTTTTAAATGTAAAAATATACAGAAACCTTCACCTTTCAGTAGGACGTTTATGATGTTTATTTATGTACTTGCTTGGCTACAGACGTTTTTAAAATATCACTTTAAACACCTTTATTAACGATAATTATGTACGATTTTAAATAACATCGTATATTATTATGAAATACAAAATAGTAATTAACACATTTGGTACTAAAATAATAAAGCTTTAGACTTTTCTTCAATTTTCAATCTCGTACATGACTGATAATCAGTTTAAAAACTATTTTTGTATTTGATAGCCCAATTCTGTAAGATATTTAGCATGACTTTACTTTGGAAAAATAGCAAGATGCATAAAACTGGGACACACTTAGTTCATGTAAATAGCACAAATCGACTTATAAATCTATTCAAACAAATTCAATAAATAAATAAATAAATCAGAATTTATTTTGATTGAACATTATTTTAAACTAAAACAAGTACAACTAACTACTCTCCAATCCATTACCTAACAAAACACGATCAATTAAGGGCACCCAAACATCGAACTGTACGTAAAAACCAAATTAAAGGGTTTTATAAACATCAGCAGGAAACTTCAATTAACACTACTCATTAACGAACAGTTAAATAAAAAAATTTATAAAACAGTGAAAGGAACCCTAATATTTTGTGCTCACTTCCTGTACTAAATTTTCTCTCTGTTCGATGTATACCAAAATGGAGTACCTCAAGACGACCTCCGTGGTTGAGTAGCGTTTACACCAGTTTTCAAATAGTCACCAAAGAGCTACTGGGTTTGATCCTTGGACGGGTCAAAAAACCCAGTTTTCTACTCTGTCATGTGTTTTTTTGTTTGTGGTTGGTATTTTTTTTGGTAGAGATCTTTATAGAATAGAATAGAATATAAATCTTTATTTGCATTTAATGTAGGTAAATATAAGGTGTTACATTTAAATTTGAATCCGTGTACAATTCTGCCTTAATCAGTTAACCTGAGAGCAGGCTTTGACTGCTTCACCGGACTTTACGTAGGTAACTTTGCTGTCGTTGATTCCTAAACACAAGTGTGTAGTGTAGTGGTTTAGCTACATACTTTGGGTTCTAAAAAGAAGTAGTGAGGCAGGAAAAGGTCATCATATCGAGTTATTTACCACGGCATTATGTGCTGGAACTAGTCAATAAATAAAAATCAATATTTTATAGCAGATTATAGTGCTGATCATTTCCGTTATCGCATCCTGCTCGTATATAATCCTTGTTGTAAATTACATAATTAACAACTCAATACATTAGCAATTGGCCAAGTGTAAGTCCGGATCCTTACCATCAGAGGTACGGACATCAGGGTCTTAGTAATTCGGTCCCGTAGGTACTCTAAAGGTACAAATCCCTAATATTAAGATCTAAAATATTCAGAATTCTAAAGGTAGTGATCGACGGGCGAGCTATGCGATCACGGAAAAGCTCGCGGTGATTTTACTCGCAAACTTCAAATATTAGAGACAATATTTTATATTTGACAATAACTATTGCGCTGCATGTTTATAGTAATTATAAGAACGGAGATTAGCGCGTAAATGACGACTCACATTCAGACAGCAGTCTGCTTGCGACCACAGCCTGTGTAACCCGGTCGAAACGTCAAGCCCTAAAGGTATGTAGTGACCAGGGGAGCCTGGCCCGGCACAAAAAAAGGACGGTCTTGAGGTGCTCCACGAGCAAGTTTTAAGGCGAGCCAAAAAAACTGTGGTTGAACTCTCTCGTCTATCTCACCTTGAAGTATTTTCAATAGTTAGGTATAAACAAAAGACATAATTGTATTAGATCAAAACAATGACTCCCAACTTAACAGATGATAACATAGTTCTCAACTTACTTACTTAGCATAACTTAACCTTCGGCTTTCTGTGTAATACAAGCCTTTAATTTGTAGCAAATTATAATCCAAGAGCTTGTGGGATACTCGTGTTATTAACGTTTGATGTGCAGATAATTATAATATACGCCTTCACGCCTCAAAATAGGTGATTTACTATTGATAGAGGACTATTCAGTGTTTGACTTGAGCTTGTGGCTAAGTCTAAGCTGTTTGACCGACAATAATTTACAACCGTCTCAATAAGTTGAGGTTCTCAATCCGCCAGAAGGTTTTTTTTTGGTATATTTGTAACACGATTAGTGTATGTTACCTCAGAGGTGGTTCTATAAATACAACAAAATCGATTCAGTTCTTTTTTGTTTTTATTTTTTTTTGTACAGTTGTATGCAATCAATTATTGAGTACCTGGATCCGTTGAACTTTGACGGTCATAAAGTCACTACAACTAGTCTACCGTCAGGATACTGTGCTGTCTATTAAATGGGTTGTGAAGTTGAATCCTTTAAGACTGGAAGCCAATTCCATTAAAGCTTGTTAGGCAGAAGAGGTATTTTTAGATGTAACACACATTATAGTATAACAGATGTACTAAGTCTTTATAAGACATATCTTAGACTAATAAATAATAAAAATAAAGAGTCAAAATATTGGCCAAAGGAATTGATGACGCGCGGTAACGTTTACAAGATTGATTTATTAAGAAAATTATAAAAAAAAAAAAAATTACCGCCTTCCCCTGATTATTATCAAAAAAGCAATTATAGAAAAGTTTAACACTTGTGGCTAAATAAATAACTAAACTCTCAAATTGCAATAGCCGGGAAAAAATTAAGTGCCAACATTGAACCAACATACAAAACAAAAATACAGGTACAATAAAATACAAACACAGCGCCGACTTTCCCAAGGACAAACGATCTAGTTAACTTTTCCGTACCCAAAATAAAGATATAAATAAAATAAATTGGTCGTTAGCCAGCGCAATAAGACCATACGTTCTAACTACATTACATAAAGCATTTTAATTAGCTTAATTAAGTGATAATTAACTGTAAAGTTTGTTAACGAATGTTTTAAAAGTGTCTCAGGTTTCTTGCCTGCCTCATTTGGAATTCAAATTGATGTTCAGGATAATTTATTGTGAGCTTTTTTCTTATATATTATTGTCCGTTTCATATGCTGTTGGCATCTTTGTTTAACCTTTTAATTGTGTTTATATTAAACACAATTAAAAGGTTAAACAAAGAAGATGATTTAATATTACTTTTTAGTATTCAGATAGATCAGCTATTTTATCAATCAGAGACATCACTGGTCTTTTCGGTTACAAACTCTGTTAATATACTCATAAACCTTGGATTATACTGCACGATAAGGACACACACAATAATTATAAGGTTCAAAAGACAATTATTATGAAGATTTTTAGCAGAAGCGATTGCTATAATTGTTGGTCGATGTATACGGTACATAATATTGACAACATATTTAATTTGATTGTCAAAGTGATAATAATGTAATGAAGTAAGAAGTTAAATTAAAGTACACATTGCATAACCGCCTACTTATTTGATAGTATAAATAGTCGAACTGAACAGGTAGTTACAGAAAGTAATAAATTCAAAGGATCAAAGGACCACAGAGCGAAAAAGGACCAACATTCAAATTCACTTAAACTGCACAATACGTAACTAAAAGCCGCTCCATTCAAAAACTTATAAATCAAAGGCGCTCATTAAAGTCATCGGCTGTCTGAGCCATAAAATATTTCCATACGCTTCAAAAAAACAAACAAGTCAGCATACTGTCGATATTTAAAATAAATATTTTTCAGTAGTCACAAAAATTCGAAAGGCCATTGGATTTTTGGAACTTTGTCGCACACTATCAGCAGTTCTATATATTCCAGGTTTGTGGCATTCCTTTTCTATCAATTCAATATGTTTTTTTTTTTACTTTTCCAATCATTGGGTCTAACAAAAATACACAAAGAGAGGTAAAGCAGTGAGAGGTACGGTCCATGATTTTATTAAAATAACTTTTAACTCGGCACTCGAAAACGGGGTAGGCCGAAAAGACGCTGGCGCGACGATATCGATCGCTATCTGCCGGGTTGGTGGGAGATGGCTCCAGACAGAACAGCTTGGAGCAAATTGGGGGAGACCTTTGCCCAGCAGTGGGACACATAAAAGGTTATTAAAAAAAAAAAAACCTTTTAATAACGGATTTACTGTATTTAAGGACTTATATTCCAAACGTTTTCTGAGAACTTATCTAACATTTAATTTTAGCGACATGGTAGCAAAATTCATAAAAATCATCCTTAAATACATATCTTGATAAATGTTAGCTTTTAACTCAAAGCTATTAAGACATAAAATAATCGAGCATTTCAGAAAACTGATACCCACCCATCCAAATCGCGACATTACCATATTAGTGGACATTCAAACCGTCCAAAAGTTATTTTAAAAGTTCCGGCCATAAAAGATTCAGACACTCGAGTATTCTACGACTGATGTATGTTTACGTACAATTTTGAAAACATTTATCCGATCGGCCGTTTAAGCTTTGAAAGTTTCTAATTCTGGTCCTTTGATCCTCGTGTGATGATTATCGTTTTCGTGCAAGGAATTTTAATGCATATATACAGGGTGTTAAGAAAACCCTAGCTGCGCTTAGAATGCTTAGTGATCCCGCGGCTCCCGCAAATGCGAGAAGGGGACCGGGGTGTTTTTGGTAGGTGCAATTTTCACCCCGAAAAAAAAGGGTGTTAAGAAAACCCTGCCCGATCCGTTAAGGTATCGATAGCCGATTGCAGTAATGAAAAAAAAAACTTTTTTTTCTTTTCTCAATTTTTTGACTGAGAAAGTCGGCGATGTCACAGGTGCTGCCAAATGATCTTGGCTTGTGATTGTGAATCTTATATCACTCTTTCTGGTCGGACAGGGTTTTTTTAACACCCTGTATTTGAGATAGGTAGGTTAATAGTGTGTGTTTGTTTGTAGATATTCATGTGATCAGTGATATGTTTGTTTCATTAATTAATGTAGTATTGATCGCTGATTCATGTTTTCATTGGTATAACGTGTGATTTTGTTTGAGTTAAATTCAGGTAAATAGTGAAAGAAATGCGGTATGTGAAAGTGGTAGTTACATATCAGTTGTATGTTCATAGCTTTGGTTACCTAGTAACTTATATAGATTGGCAATTTTTTTTTTGTTACAGAATATAAGCCCAAGATTTTAAATTTTAGTTTATCCAATAAAGTAATGATTCAAGCTAAAACATTGTCTTAAAGTTCTGTTAGAGCACCAAAATAAACTTAACAAAACAAAAGAGACGATCAAACTCGCATGTCGCATGCAACACAACATTTATATAACCATAACAACAAAAACATCAACACTACACAACTATTTATAACGACGATCAATTAAACGTTATATCAAAGCAAAACAACTAACAAAGCTGAATTATTTTTATCGTCGAAACTCACAAACATATTATTTTTAACGATTAAGGAGTTATTTTTATGTCCGGAGACGAAGCATGAAATCTACGGCTCGACAGATCAAACTTCCGCTGAGAAACATCAGAAAAACAGATCATGGATGTGATTTATGACATAAATATTGAACAAAATTTGTCGTAAAGCACACTTTATGGGTTCGGCCCTCTGTTCGAAATTTCCCTTCGTATTATATTTCAGTCCTGATTAAATTATGGGGGCAATAAACAATTTTAAAGAGAAATACTGACGCAACCGTAAGCAATTATGGTCGTAAATGAATATATTATACATATTGATTTACAATATGGGTTTAAGCCCTCTTACGCACTAGCGGTTAAACGCGGGGGGCGGCTAACCGCGCGGTCCTGTTTAATATGCAACCGCTTGGCGGTTAAGTGAGTAAAATCACAAGCGGTTGCATATTAAAATTGGAAATGCGGCGAACCGCGCGGCTAGCCGTCCCGCGGTTAACCGCTAGTGCGTAAGAGGGCTAATGGTCTGGGTTAAGTTAGAATAGTGAGCGATGGCAGTCGGGGTTTAATGCTTGAGATATTTTCAATTGAAATATAAATACGAAGTAAAAAATATGGTATTGTAATATAAAAGTCGTGTTATTTAAAGCCTATAAGGCTTCTGTTGGTAAACAATTTCAAAATGTTATTGTTGCAGAAATATATAACAGTTTAAATCGCTCTCAATAACAATCGCTATTATGATATGCTTTAGCAAAATGCCACCAATTATAGCGTTAATACTTAGGTAGACGATACAGAGCTAATCGTTTAAATTGTAATATGGACTTCTCTATTCAAGAAAACTGGACCTATGGAGACTTATGGAGATTCCAAGTCGTAATTATTATGCTGTAGGAAAGAGATAGTATCATATGTCTGTATATTATATCCTTTATCAAAACAATAATGAATCAAATAAATACTAAAGTCTTTCAAAATTAAATTAGAACAATCCAAAAAAAACGCGATGTACACAAATTGCGAATACTAAAACCGCTATGACGTCATAAAATATAAACGACACTTCTTGTTCTACATATTTTATTAAAAAACTTTAGTCGTACCGTCACCGAGTTTAGGAGATACCGATCTCTCTATATTGAAACATTTTACACACCAAATATTTCGGTAGACTTCAATGTTTCTAACTTGTCCACAGAGAGAAGTAAATTCATAGAATTGAGATAGAAGGTCTATGGGGACTTCCGGAAAATGAAGCCTATTTTTGGCTTTCTAATATTTAGGAATGAAATGGTTTGTGTGGTCGTACTGTTTTTGTATATATCCATAGTTGAATATAGACACGTGTATTTTAACCGTCTGCAAAAAGAGGAGGTTCTCAATTACAGATATATTTTTTAATGACGATAATTATCTTCCACAATTGGGGATCAGTTTCCAACCATGTTATTGTTTTTGGACCTAGATTTTGATTAACGTGAATTCCTTCTTACTCATTTAGTAAAATCAATTATTTTTGAATTAATAAGTAATTCTATTTGTGGAATTAAATGCAGTCAGATTTTTAATGTTATCAGACAAACCAGAAACCAATGAATAAAGATCACATTAAAAACCAGAGATGCTTATGTAGTCATTATACACTATACAGTTATCAAAGGGAATAATTATGTTTTTGCGCTTCTGCATTCGATTATAATGCGTTTCTTAGTAACCAAGCTTGCGTAAATAGAGCAATAAAATCTTAGTACTTGATACATACTAACGCTAGAGATATGGAGCAAGTTAACAAACCTTATCTTGTGCATACAGTTACTTATTTGCTTACGCAGCTGTGTGTAATTTACGAAGTTATAAAACGATTAAATTCTAATTTGATGTTATCGAAATGTCGTTGGAATAAGCAATCGATTAGAGTGGACGATTTTAAATTCTGCGACATTAGATAAGTGTATTATTTGTAGTAAACGGTTATATTTTTTAATTCAGTCGTTAGCATCATTTCATAATTATAGTAGGCTTTCCATTTCAACAAAATCTTACTCATGTAATTTTTAATTTATCTGCCTTTTTGGTCGTTCTGGATGCTGGAAGGACATTGCCGTCGAGGTCGTCCGTGGCGCTGTGTGATGATCTAGTCAGGTATGTGGCACATGGCCAGATGTCGCAAAGGACAGACAGACAGATTTGGTGGTGGGATTGCAGTGGGATCAGATGTAGGCAACAGAAAAAAATCGTTTTGGTCGTTCTACTCATTTGCAGAAGCCACAAAATTAAAACATTTAATAACTCCCTCAATTCCATAAACCCAGTCCAAAATCTACGTACTAAAACAAAAACCGTTCCATAAATATTTAATAAGCCCACAAGGAAGTAAGAACAAAGTCCACTGAGCGACATAAACCTTCAAAATTAAAAAAGAGAACTCCCGATGTTGATTCATTAAATATGGCTGAAACTTTTAAGTCGTTCGAAACTTCAAGACTCGGAAATTACTCGTCCGTCTTAAGAGTGCATGTTGATAGCGCTGTTAAAGAATCGGCGGTCTTATTACGTATTGGCAAAAGGCTACAGCAATTGACAGCAAAATTTGTGCAATCACTGCTGACAAATTTCTGATAGGTGTTAGGAGTGCGTCCAGATCTGACGAACAACGACGAGTATGCTGAACGCACTAGTGCCAGTAAGGCTGTACGCCAGACGTGCGCGAGCTGCTCGTGTAATGCTCGTTCGTCCAAAATGGACCTACTAACGCCACCCACTCAGACGATTCAAACAATTGTCAATAACAGACTCGGGCCCCAGATCTGGACGCACCCTTACGTCATCGCGATTAGGATTTTTAACTCAACTGCAAATATTTCAAATAATGTTGAAAAATTTGTTTTTGCAAGATACGTAATACGGGCGCGGATATGATCATATTGAAGCTTCGATTTTATGTTTAAAGTTATGGCAAAATTAATGGTCATGAGGGATGAAGAAAATTATGTTGATGCAAAAAGTCTTAAAGTAATGTGATAATTTGGCGAAGTGCGGCTATGTGATCGGTTTTAAGTGAAATTGTTTGAGGTAAACGTAATGGATCCCATAATTTTGATGATGTTTTTAAATATGAATGAGGAAATAATGCTTAAAGAAGCATATCTGAAGTTACGACGTATATAATAATAATAATATAATAATAATATTTATATATTTTTTCTTACTGTGTAAGTACATGATTGATATGGAATCATTTTAGTCAAATTATACGCCTGCACAATTTAATGCAAGCTACTAACAATGCAGTTCTCGTAGTAAAATTTGGGCCCGAAATTCTGAAGTTAAATTATTATTATTAGTTGTTCATACGTCAAACATTTTGAAAATATACCAAAGTGCAGTGAAAAACCACGATAATCTCCAGGGAAAACGATCAAAACGAAACCAAAAAATAAATTAAAACAAATTCTAACTCCCAACAATCCGGCAGCCATTAATAAGAATAAGTTGATAAAATTCTCGCTCAATATTTAAATTTACTCTCCTGAGAAAATAAGTCGGTAAAGATACCTCATTTCCTTATCATCAGAAGGAAAGACAAAGTTGTCAGACACTTTGAGGAGCGCGTCAGCATCCAAGTTAACTTTACTTTTAAGATCTCCTTCGACTTCACAAAAGTTTACGTAAGAAGGAATTAGATTACTATTTATAAATAATCTTGTTTTTGAATTATGTTTTTGTGATTTGCTGTTATTTGTTTTGGTATCTTTTGATTTTTGGTTATCTAGTTTAATTTGGACAATTGTTAGCACCTATATTAAGTGGGCACGTTGTGATTTTAACTTAATTTGTCAATTCTTCAGACCAAGGATGAACCAGAAATTAACTATATGGTGTCATATAGGTATACATACTAAACTCACTGTATGGGATCTTTATTATAATAGGATACAAACAATGTTTTTCAGAAAATACCCTTAATGAGCATCTAAAACAATTTGCTGTGTCTTTACCATACTAAAAGAGATAAACAGCAATCTTCCCTAATTTACCTAAATACTGCAGAAAACGTTAGGTTTCAGTATAAAATGTATTGGGAACGTCTTATTGACTGCATTATACTAACGCAGTCACGAGTTTGCCCCACAAAGTGGGCAGGTGTACGATTGAATAAAATTGTAGTTTAAATAATCGGGATTATCAACATTGGTTTATAGACTAAGGTAAAAAATCGTATTTTCTAGAAAAAGCAATCACTATAGAAGAGAAACACAAGAAAGCACTTACAAAAGTTTTTAATGATGACCATGGTGTAAAGCAAACGGTAAAACACTTTTAAAGAACTAAACATGCTTATGACAAAGATGAAATTCAATACAAAATTGAGGTAAATCTATCACCTTTAATTGGCATCAAAGCATTGATTTATTTAACAACTCTAACTACGTGGATTTTTACATTGACACCTAATATTTTAACTTCGTTTTCATCAATTTAAGAGGCAATGTTTTAGAGTTTATTTCATTTATTAATATTGCCACAAGGTAGGTAGATAAGTTCGATGTTGTACAATTTAACAGGAAATCGTAAATTCTGTGCTGTTAGATTCAAATGACATCTTAGATTAATCCTGAACATTATCTTCTTTGCATTCATTTACAGCTTTAACTATATTAATTAACTTTAGGTTTAATTTTTTCAACTATAAAGCATTAACAGTCTTAATCGACATTTTTAACCGTTGAATTAAAATTTTTATCCGACTTCAAAAAAAGGAGGAGTCAAGTGCCTAGTAAACGATAATTATTCGACTGTATTTTCTTTTATTGTGTTTGTTACCACAGACCTTCGACTGGATGTTTTTTTTTTTATTTGAAAGCTGGTGCATTCCGTTTGATCCCTTAAAAAAACATATAAGACCTATTTTGAAGTCGGTTTTTTATTATCATTATATGTTACCATATTGGACTAGCGAGACTTATTACCAAAATGGTTGAACGCTCTAGCGTTTTCAACCATCATTTACGATTTTCGTAATGTCATTCACGAGCTCGGTCTTTCCCACTTCATTATTCATCATTCAGCTATCTGGCCATTGATCTTGGCCCTTTATAGGTACTAAAGTATTGCCTGAATGAGTTAGTCATTGGAGGTTGTACGATTACTTGGGAGTAGTTTATGCCTTAATTGGAAGGTGGCGCTGCCTACGCACGTTGCACTATCTTTAATGAATGAATCTCATTGATTCCCTTCTATGCATTGAAGTGACAATTGTCTTTAGTGCTTCATTTAAATTGTTTACTGATGTGATTAATTTTGAATGGATTGTGTTTTGCGATAGGAAAATGTGAAGGTTTAATTTCAGGTTTTGTGTCATACTCATGGGGTAGGGAATCTTATATATAAAAATGAATCGCTAAATTTGTTGGTAAGCGCATAACTCAATAACGCCTGGACCGATTTCGCCAATTCTTTTTTTGTTGTGTTAGTTATTATCAGGAGAAGGTTCTTATGAAAAAAAAAAATGGAAAATTGCGCGGGGAAAAAAAAAGTAATCCTGACCTTTGTTACGATAGTGGTTTGTTGGATCCATCTGCGCCCTGAATAACATAAAGAGACCGGGAACGGGACATAGGCATTCATGCGGGTGAAACCGCAGGGCACAGCTAGTTGTTAATAAATGTTGCTGATTGCCTACATTCAAGTTTTATTTGGGTGTGTCAGATTACTTTATTCCTTTATGGCATTTATATGCTCAAAGTCTATATACGTAATATAAAGAAATAAAAACACACTTCAAGACCTTTACATAATTCTTTTGAATACATTTTTATAGTTGCACATAGCAACTTTGTCAACCAAGCAAGAATAATTAAGCCACTAAATCCAACCTAAAACAGATAATCCTATTGAAATGGCCAATCAGCTCAGTTGTAAACTCAAACAATGGCGCCAAAATAATCAGTACATTCAACAGTCTAAACACACAACTAGTTTTAATCGTCCCTTTCTCGCATTACGGGCCAAGCCTCAGTAATCACGAGTTAAATCTTCCTAATGACTGGCCGGCCTCATTCGAGGCTCCCGTCATTATCTTAGCTAGGGTTAGACTCCAAACTCCAACGAGCCATTAATAAAGAGATTTAGGGACCAAGAATTTAAAATAGCGAGTTTGGTTTGGTGAAAATAATGTATTGGATGGTTTTATTTCGAAAAGTCACCACACATGTTATTTGGAAAAAGTAGAGTATTGGACAAAATTGCAATGTGTTGGGACCCGCAAATAATAAATTAGAAATTGATTTGAGTTTAGGTATAATTCTTGATAGCCTTTCTCAAGCTGAGGTAGTCTTCAATTCCCATTGTATTAAGCCGTCATACCTGGTGAAATGTTTTTAGCTATTTACAAAAACAGCCTATTTTAAAGTAGGCTCGGTTTTGTGAACTGTCGAAAGTATTTTTCATATCAAACAAATAAGTATTATAAATGCTCTTCATATATCCAAGAATATCTCCTGTTAGAGTAAACTTTTACATGTAAAGAACATAATTTTATTAATTTTGCGAAAGCGTTCTAGTATCCATTTATCATATACCACTCTATCTTACTACAGGTAAACCATAAGAGAAATGCCAAAGTGATATCAATGCTCCAATTAAATTTGCCATCCCTATATTCAAAGTGGAGATTCCATGTCGCCATTTTATCTGCAATGTGAACTTGCTGACGCTCCACAGATAACTTAGTTTCATGAAAATTCAATTTGTGGTTGTTTTAAATTAGATCTGGACTAATAAGATCACAGGTGGCGGGGATGCTAGGTGGCTTATTAGAGAAGTTTGGAGTTAGTGGAATAAGTGCACCAGACCCTTCGTGGCTCTACGTTTATTAATACTTTACGATATGGAGATTGAATATTTAGTTAAGTTTTTAGTACTTTTGGTAAATAGAAGAAATCTTTTGGAAAATATGGGACAGTCATTTTTGTATCGAAGAACTTTTCAGAAGATGGAAGCAATTTACACGAATAAAATAAATTGAGATATTAGTGATGTGATTTCAACCCAAAATAGACACTAACCAATTTGATCATACTGGTAGTAACCTAACCACAGTTCACATGTATCTATTGGAGTTGAAGTCGTTCAACCTCACAATTACCCACCCACATAAACAAAAATAATCTAAACCAATCAGATCAACCGCAACGCAATTTAGAACCTAAGGTTTTAAACTTGCAAACCATCACGACTGGCAATATTTCAGCTAGTATCGGATTAAAATTCTCAAGTGGCATAATCGCCGATCTGACCAACTTCGAAATAACTAAACTAATGTTATTCAAAACGTGTCGTTGCATTTATCCTGAAAGGAAGATCAAGCACGACTTACTGACAGGCAACTCCTTATAAATCTTAGTCGCAGTCTACTTGCTAAAAGGTTCGGAGCTAGTTTAAAAGTTTTAGAAATTTTTTGAAGAACTTTTTGAGGTAAATCTTGTTGTTGGGCGTTTTGGGAAAATTTACCTTTTATAAAATCAGTGACTTTTTTAGTGTGTTTATTAAGATTTGGGTAGACTATAATAAGCTGTGATGACGTGTTAGTTTTCAAAAAACTATTCATTTCTGTTATAAAGTTTTTGTTTATTTATGAAGGTTAACTACTATAAATAATATATTTTTTCGATTTAACGGCTTTACTATGACTTCGGATAAAGCACAATTTAAACTTATAAGCACCTCATTTTAACAACACACATTATGAACATTGCAATTTCCTCCCAAAATTTTCACTCAAACCACTCCCATAGTTTAAAAGCTTCTGCATTTTCGATCTGATCTTTTCCCAACCTAATCATATTAAAACCATATAATACAAAAACTCACAAGTCACAAAAACCACAAGTATAAAAATATTCTTACCAAGAAACATCTTACAATGAACAAAGATTTTTATCTTACATTTTTCATTTTCCGAACTCTAATGATATAAATGAAAAGAAGGAAAGAAGCTACACCATCCATTTTAGTATTAAATGAATGTTTCATACTTTCATTTTAATATGACCGATCTATTAATAACACTCGAACGATTCTGAATAAAATATAGAAAATTTAAAGGTCAGATTTGAGGCACCTGTGGATTCTTTGGAAATGGAGTGGTATAAAAGATATCAAAGCCTGTCATTACTGAAGGTTTCACAATGCTTTTGATGTTGGTCAAACTTCGAGAATGTGGTATCAATGTAGATATGATGCGAAGTATCTTTTTGATATCATTTTGGAATGCACGGCTATTGCTTTGTGGCATTTCGGTACTTTCCTGAATTTTCTCGACTTGTGGAGTTGCAAGAGAGTGATGAAAAAACATTCGATTTGCAACTTTTTGTAATAGGTGTTACCATTTCCATACTATTATGGTGTTACCAATGATTTATAGTCTATACTAAATTGAGTAAAAAAAGAAGTTTAAACTAATGTCAGTCAGTTAAAACTCTTGAATTTTTAAATTACTTTTTTGATCATGTTATGTCTAGTGTTGGTTCTTTAATATAACATAATATACAGCGAGAATTTAGCACGTGATAATAAATGATATTTTTTATATATTAAATGAGCAAATATAATCTCCCAATGGAAACGTGTACTTAAGAAAATAAATAAGTATTTTCAATCCAAGATAAAACTGCAATGATATGTTCATAAACTATAGAATTACAGACTTAATAAAATATGTCAAAGCTATTCATAAATACCAGTAGTTACAAGTTCATTAGCATTGAGTATTTGCTTAGATATTGCTATGCTTACACCGAGCCTTAACATGAGAAATTGAGAACTTGGAAAGTGGCGAAAGCGACCACTGTTAGCGCTCAGTACTTGTATATCATTGTATGTACTAGAATAAGCTCTTTGTGGGCTTAGTTACATTTTATAGAACTGATATTTGTGTATTATTTTTTAATTTTGTGAAACATTAACAAATATAAATAAATAAAGTCTAAGCGAGGCGACAAAGTACAATGGAAAATAGCCGACTAAAATTTCAACCCAAAAGGGGCTTTAAATCATGACCTCGTGAACCCTTTTTAACCTTGAAAGTAACCTTGTATAAGTAAACCTAAAAATAATCTTAGGACGATTTAAAACAAAAAAACATTTTTGGTCGACATATCTAAAAATGACATTACTATACATTAATATGAGAACGTTTTCTATTCCTTTTTTTCTATTTAGAAAGCCTATAGCTTAATATAAACTCGATAACATCACAATCTCCATCCCACCTCTCTCCGTACTAAGGATGAAGCTACAAAAAACGTTAACAAAACATTATAATGGCATTGCGATCGCACATCAATCACATGCAAACGCGGTCAGGTATGCTGTTCAGCGGAGTTTACACCGACGCACTTGTCTTGTAAGATGTAGACGGATTTGTAACTGTCTTGTGTGGCATATAAAAAATATTTACAAGTAAAAAACAGTCTTGTGTAACGTCTTTACGCTTCTCATAAACAGAAGAAAAGAAAAAAATATATATATAAAAATTTTATTCGTGATAGTAAAGTAATGGATTCATATAATCATAAAACTCATCAAATAAACCTCGCTAAAACTGTAAAAAATTACAATCTTTGCGCATAGAGTTGGCTTTCAAATTATAAAATTCTGCCTACTACTTATAACCTTAAAGCAATTTACATAATAATAATTGCAATCGAAACATTTACAGTCATATCTAATATCCTCTCAAAAGTGCATTATCTAAGAAAACTCACAAAAATTTAATATTCAGCTTTTAATACGTACTCTATTTCAGAGATACTTAATGAAATAAAAACATTTCTAAATAATCAATCAAGCATCTTAAGTTCGCGATGAAGTTCCGAAGTTGTAAAAATTAACGGAGGGTAACTTTATGGTCTTAAGACGGTAAGATTTAGTTGCTACGTTAAGATGGAGTCCGCTGAGATCGGAGTTAATCTGTACAAGTCCTGACAAGCCGATAGATTTACTCTTTTTGCCGTTTTTCAACTTGTAATGATAGGAAGTCTTAGAATTGAGAAAGTATTTAAGTTCAAATGAGCTACAAATTCTTAGATCGTTTTATATTTTGTGTTTCGAAAAGTATATGACAATTAAGATTTTTTTTTTTTTATAGTTTGGCTTTTCACGAAGACGTTTTGGTAAGTTTGCTTGTTGTAAAAAATAATATTTTAGATTTTTGGTACGTAAATACCGTAGCTTCGTTTGTAGTAGAAGAAGAGTTTTGCAATTCAATAAATTAATCAAAACATTTATTAGTAATCAAATACTACAATAAATATTTTGTACATGTGCATACAGCTTTAAGTTTAAAAAAAGAGCGATCACTTCAATTCAGATTATGTAGAGCATCAGTTACAACGTGTGCTTTGATAACCCTTAAAAACCTTTGTAAAGATAATAAAAAGTAGTCCAAGGTGAAATGAGTACCCATTCTATTACACTACTTGAAAATGAAAGTTATTCTTTATTTATGTGTATTTTGCATAAAATTGCTGAATCATTTAGGCACTTAAATAATCATGATAGCATTCCTTACTAAGGTAAGTAGAACTCTAATTATAATTAAAATAAATTTAATACATTAAGCCAACTATGCCGCTTAATTTCTACACTTAGCAGTACTATGATAAAGAGACACAACACGTATCTTTTCACATAGTAGCATAATACTCATTCGTGTTTGTACAATTAGACATTTTAATATGTGCATCGGAGTTTGATGCAGTTTTCGGCAGTAGATAGAGTAATTAAAGAGGAAGGTTTACACGAAAAATACAAGTATATTACTGTACATTACACCCTGAATTAGTACCAGGTTGCTAGTAGACAAATAAATCCATTTAAGAGCGATCAATTATCACTAAAAAGGTACTAAAACATTACTCGTAACTTAATTGCTTACACTTGTTTTATTGCTACAATGCTACCTCATTCCTTAGACCTTTCAACTCGAACTCCTATATATGTATAATAATAATATTCCGGGACAACTCACACACGGTTATCTGATCCCAAGCTAAGCAGAGCTTGTGTTATGGTAAAGAGACGACTGATATACATACTTATATATTTCTAAATACATACATATTTTAGATAAATTACACACAGACGAAGAACAAATGATCGTGCTCATCACACAAACATTTGTCCTGGGTGGGAATCGAACCCACGACCTCTGGTATGGCAGTCAGGGTCACTAACCACTAGACCAACAGGCCCGTCTATATTTCACTCGGAACAGAAAATAGGCAATAGCTAGGTCAAATAACAGGCTGTCTGAACAAGTACTGGCAACACTTAAATCCTTGTATGGCTATATCGTGTTGCTAGTTGGAAAAATCGAATAAGGGAGTCGAAAAGTACTGTTAAAGTTGAATCTAGTGCAGTTCGAATGATTTAGTGGGACTGTTGAATTGTGAATTGCATTTGATGGATAAGGCTAAAGGTTAGTTAGCCATGTAAGCTATGTTGATAATGTTTGCTGATTGTATAGTGTTGTCGTACATTATTGGTGAATATGTAACTGTATAAAAGATTTAATTGTTTGAATAAGTTTTTGTTGTGTATTTTTTTGTGCACTTTATAAGGCAGATTTTTGAGATATAAATTGTGATATTTTATAAACTTCGGTAATTAATGGACGGTAGCATCAGTATTTAAAAAAGTAGCGAAAGAGGATCTTGAACTTAATTAAAATAATCCAGATCATAAATATCTACGTGGCTAGTAACCAACCTTGAAAATAGAATTTGAGAACAGTATGTAATTTTTTTCAGTCCAATTCCTTTTTTTTTTCTCTAATTATTGTATTAGTTTTCACATAAATGTATACTTATATCTGGTGAAATAAACGGTAAAACGTCATACACTGTTTAACTTAAGAAAATATATTTACACAGTTATAATTTTCACTGTAATGATAATACCAGTTTTCAACTATATGAAAGGTCAAAAATATCTTGTTACATTTAAATATCTATAAGACAAAACCTTAGTACCATAAAACCAGTCCTCAACTCTATTAAAGGTCAAAAACCTATTTTATCAATGTTACATTAAAATTTCTATCAGACAAACCTAAGTAGATTCCTACTATGAAACGATATTTTAAATAAAAAGTACTTAAAAGAGAATTCTCCGCATCAGTGGCTACAATAAATATCAAAGTATCTTACTAATTGCTCTGTCTTCGGATAAGTAATTTCCTTTCAATAAAATTTATTGAGAAGCAAAATTTACGTAAAGTTACCCTGGAGTAAATTTTAGCCAGCGAAGCTTCAATTTACAGAAGTTTTCGCGTCAAAGATACATTTTGAGTAATCAGAAAATGTGTTAATCAATAGAAGATGGATTTTTAGGAAGAATTATAAGGATATTGTTTTGTTTTATGGTAATGAAATTGTAATAACAACTCAAATGATAAGTTCTAATTTGTAAATAAAATTATTGAGTAATATTGTCAATGATTTTTTCATAACCCACTGTGGGTAAAAATACTACGGAATAAAGTAAATAATAATGTTTTAAAGGACTTGGTAAATTTTTAGAATAAAATCACACAGGATTTCAAATGCTTACGCTTAAAGCATTAGATATTTATCGAATGCTTAGAAAAAATAACTAAGACATGTGTATTATTTAAGTTAGATCATCTATTTAATTAAATCAGTAAATGATTCAGTTTTTTTTCATATCGGAACAATTTGATAGAACCTAGGTCACATCATCTGAATCACTAAATTAGTGCAAAACTGATTGCGGATATTTACACCCTTCTCGCTCTTAGAAAAAAGTCTAGGACCATTATTCTTCAAATCCATACAAGTTGCTAAAATACTTACATGTGAAAATATTCCTTAAGACTGCAGATTTATTCCATTGGAAGAAATATTTCCTCCTCACTGGTCTTTGAAATATTTCAAAGAACTGTCATTGATCGTAACTGTCTCAATTATAACTGTAAAATAAAAATGGTCAATTTGATGGTCACACGATGCGTGGGCGAAAGATCTGTTTGACTGCCATTGTTATGTGTCGTTGTTTATATCAATCGCATCGCCGGATGTTTAAAAACATCATCTAAATTTATTTTATGAACATTCGTTGTACAATTCTCATCGCTACCTAATTGCTTCAAAACTTTAGATCGCAAATCTAATAGGATTCAACTTCCAACTAATTCTTTTTTTAACCCAAGTTTTCAAACGCAAACAAAACTTATTTTTAATTAAACTTTGGAAGTCTCTTACCAAGAAAATGAAAGTTTAAATTATTAATTCCATTCATAACGATTTTATGAGTACTTAAACTGTAAGGACCAATTAGAAACCTATTGACGAAACCTAAATTATCTATTGTTTCATTAACGCTTGGTGTATTGTCTTGCCCACCATTTTAGATACGCTTGCTTGTGTACAAATAAAAAACCAATTTCCTAACAAAAAGGCTCAAACTCAATCACAAACAATACTCTATTGTTATAATGAATTGTTTTGTTGCTTGTTCAACAAAACTGCCGGATCATTGTTGTCTCATACAACCCACATGGTTTTAATAATTTCAATCAATTAGTTCTACTATTGTTTTCTCGTCACCATCATAACTTTCAATCTATTTCAATGTTTAACTATCCCTCCCATGTCTTCACCACTTCAGACTAATTATCATAAAGTTCTCTTTTGAAGCATCGCCACCCCAGCTATATCATGTTTCACTAAACATTAAAGTCATAACATTTGCCTGAAACTAAATCATTGCGAGTTTCCGCTACCGTTTGTCCTACATGTTCCATTAAAGTCGACTCGGCAGACGGCAACACAGCGTTAATATCGCCTGTCATACACATGTTTACTTTTGCCAATCAAACAGATCTAACTGCATTAGCCACATCCGTCTATCGTATTGCAACATCGTAACTGACCATCAAACGACACGACACTTTCACAATATTCTCCGCTTCGTCCACACTTAGTCTCACAACACTAGGAATCCTTCCATTCAGGGTTTGTGGGGCGCACTATCTAGGAACAAACATCCCTATACAAACAAGCCGGGCCGGTGCGATGTTTCGGACGCGGGAAAGGCGGCCGGCAGCGATGCACCTCCTCCGACGGCCGGTAAGCGACTGGCTGAAATCATGTTTAGCTGCGAGCCACACCGGCTATTGCATCCGAGCATAAACGACAACGGCCGAATGTAATTTTGAGGTGAAAACGGGATAGGTAAGAGATTGTAGGGAATAGAGAGGGACGGGTGCCAGGTGGGGTGGGAAATGGCTGCATCAGAGTGTAGGGGTTCTGTCTATGCAGGTTGGAGATTTAGAGTGCATTCGACCGAGAGGCGCCGACGACTAGAGACGCCTAGGGCGTCGGAAACCCTATCATTTTGTACTATTAATGAATTGATGTCTTCACTGGCCCGAATAACGGGCAATTTTATTTAATTGTTGAAGACGATAAAGCAATTTTATGATAAATTGGTTTGGAATTGAGATAATTGTTTTATGTGGGTAGTAACTAGCTCTAGTGCGCGGCACAATTTTGCTTTATTGATGAAGAAATCATTATTAGGTTATGTAAGTGTGCTATCATTTTATTGTTTAATGATCTAGATTGATGATCATCTTCTGTCTTGTTGAGTAATAGGGTTATGTTTGTTTTACGTCTAGTAGGTTGTATTAAATGGTCTGTTTTTTTAAGTAGACTCTTGAAAGGGTTTGTTTATATTTGTCCTAGGCATTACCTCAATCTAGTCATCCAGTCAAATACCTGTTGTACAGTTTTCTACTGACGAAAAATTTATAATGAATTGATGTTATTCGAACTAACCCATTGGTCAATTAGCTAAAATAACTTTTTAAGATTTTTTGTTATTTATTGTTTCACTACTAAATCACTAAAAATAGTCGTCTAATTCGATGATAGTAAAATTCACACTTTCGGAACTAAACCTACCAGACTAGTTCAGAACTGACTTCTTACTAAGCTAAACTCCACCAAACTCAAAAAATATAGGTACCAAATAAAGAATTTCCCTCACGAACGAACAATACAAGATAAATAAATGTATTTTACGTCTAGTGGTATATCCGATAGTCCTACTTATGCTTTTCAGCTAAAACGCTATGATATTCAGGAGGCACGAATCATTTGCATGGACGTGGAATATAGCTTTCGTTAGACTTCGATAGTCGAGTTGATTTTCTTCAATTACGTATGTATGTGTTGGGGGGTTATTCAGATTTGTTCTTTATTTTTAGGATTGGTTTTTGGTACTTGGGGAAGAGCGTTTTGGGGTGGTGTAAGCTTTATGTTGTGGCTGTGAAGGTGGTGTTAGAATTTTCTTTTGATATTTTGAAAGATTGGTCGTAATAGGAAAGTGCTACTTAAAAAAACTATGCTGTCAAAATTTTACAGTATTTAAACGAGTAAGGTATATTAAATAATAAACTGCGAACACTCAAAAAGATTATTTCAATTATGTTATAATGGCGTAAACCTCAAAAATCATTGTCTGATATAAGTAACAGGCTCATTTAAAGATCAAAAATTGATGATTTTCTCTATTAGGAGTCATCTAATCATTTCATATAAATGAGCTACCGTTTAGTTTTAAATAAGGTACTGAAAAAAATGCAAAGGAACGACTTATATTTACCCAAGAACTGGACAAGTCTTCAAACTCCAAACTCCATGCCCAATTTTCCCATAAGAAATCTGCCATACCCTGCACCTCATTGAAATTACATTTCCCTTCAGTTCTTCTTTAAAAAAGGACCAATCAATACCTCAGCAAGTATTTATAACTTAATACGGCCATTTAAAACAGCATCCGCGTTCGAAGCAATTAACGTACTTGTCGCGCCCGTATTTACGATCTGTACTAAGATATATAGGAAAGTGACTATCATCGCAAAATACGAGACGGGAGCGAGTTCTGTGAGCTAATGGGTTTATGAATATAAAAGGTGTGACGCCTTCTATTTTCTTTTTCTTTAAGTTTTGTCTTATGATCGGTTTTAGTTTTTGAAGAAAGCCGGTGGTGTTTTGAGTCTTCTTATGGTTTATTAACGTTTTCCTATATCTCGTCGTGATCTCGACTTTTAAATTTAAGGTAGAGAAAAAAAAATTGAGCGGCTAATTTCAGATATATAAAACACTTCATATTAACTACGGCTAATAAGAAGTCATTTCTTAGTATAAATCATTATATACATTTATTTATTTATTTATTAATGGCAAACCAACAGCTTCTGTATAAAACATTACATAAAAATAAGCAGAAAAACATCAGACTTACACAGTCGCCAATAATAGGTCGACCAACATTCTAAGTAATAACATTGAATTTATTTTATGATGATATGAATATATATAGGTAATGCATCAATACATTCTGTTATTTCGATAAAGTTAATTTACAAAAGACATAATTTCAATGAACAAAATAAACATTGTTAACTAGATTTACTAGAATTTTAATCAAAAGGATTTAAGAACGTTATTTAAAGTCAGACAATTTATTTTATTTAAGCGCTTACCATCTGCGTGAGCAGAAAAGTTAAATACAAGAAAAAATGTAACTCTATCAAGTGTTGCAATAAAAACGCTGTTCTTATGCTACAAAGTGTTGGACACGGCTTATGTTGTGGGGTCACAGTGAAAGCGGGGAAAATTTTAAGGTACTGTGAATATTTGACGCATGTCTATTAGTCAATTGCTTTTCTAGACTATTGTTAGTTAGCAATACAGTATTTTTTGGACTAAACATCTCGTTATCTGAGCATGACTGAGTGTCACCAGCAAAATAAACGGTAGGATTTTCGCACAGAAAATGTAGTTTAGATGAATAATATTTAGACTTTTATTTTTATAATATTCCTTTTCAGGAATAAAGACTAATACTGATGTACTTTTTGGCTACCGTTATAAGCGTTTCTTAGTAAAAAATGGTAAGATATTTTCTTCCGTTGCTTAAAATCATGTGTCAAAATTTATAAGTCCTAATGATGATGACGATGATAATTTTCTTCCGAAAATTATCTTTTCCTATTGAAAATTTTCCTAAATTCTATACCGCTGTTTTAAGCACCCCACCCGATCCACCCACGTCCTCAATACAGTGCTTCGGCGATGTTTGCACGTCGCTCCGTCCGCGCGTCCGTGGGCGCGATCCTGATTTTATTGCCCTTACTTATGCACTTCGTTTTACATCGTAACAGTGTCCGTTTGTTCGTTTGTCCGTCTGTTCCTTGGCTACTGGCTGATTGGATTCCGTTGGATGACTGATTCATGTGTCCTGTTTCGAGGGAATTGATGTTTGGATTGGAGTTAGTCTTTTCAGCAGTTTGGAAATTCTGAAAATAAGTATATAAAATTAGAAAAGGGTTTGACTTTTCTAGCTTTGGATAATTAAATTGAATAATGATAATGGAAACACTACATAAAAGTTTGAGTAAATCTTGAATAGAGAAATATTGTTAGATTTTTGGTACCTAAAATATAGTCTGAAATAATTTATAATCTTTAATTTAGTATAGAAATTAAAATGACACGGACCTATTAAAATGTAACCTTACAAGTCACCGAAAGAAGTATCTAGTGCTGCCAACATTCGCCACTTGAAGATGGAAATAAGAAATACATAAAATAGTATTTATTAATTTATTTAAAACGAAAAACTAGAAGCAGTTAAATAACTTCAAATAGTAAGTAAATTCGAAGCAGGTTAAGTAAACGTATTGACTTCCTAGTAAGCCTCATAGCTTACCTTATGTAAACGTTATATTCTGCTTAAGTAAAGAACTATTCTCAGAAGCAGTTACAAACTTTATTTTTCCTATTTTCCTTTGAAAAGTTCTACCAACTTGTTTGGAATCGTTATACATGAAAAATCACAATTTGTTTTGCTTTTAAATATTATATTCTTTTTGATTTATAAATCTGGTGTATTCACTTCTGTCAGTACATTGTTTCAAAAATTCCTTAAGCAGAAACGGATATTTTCGTATTGGCAGTGATAATTTATTTATGTTTATTGGTATTCTTTTGTAAAATTACCCAAAACACTTCCTAGAACTTCGGTAAGATATCGTTATCTTATAAAGTAGAAGATCGCGGTAAGTTTGAACCATGAGCAGAAGAAACATAATGTTGTACTTCTGGTCATAATTTTAATCCTAAACTTTAAAATGAAGGTAGTAGCTCATGGTATAAACGAAAGAATGAAAATTCAAAGATAATAAAGTTTTGTTGGACATTTTCTAATATTTTTACATAATAATATAAATATCTAATAACTTCCAAGCAGCAAGAAAGTATATTTGATCAAAAGTCAAGATGCCATAGTTATTATAATCAGGTGAATATATAATCAGGATCGTTAATTAGTAACGATCCTGAACTTAATGATATTTATAATCCTCACCTTGCTTACTACCACCTCTTTTGAAATAGGAGACTTTGAACTTGATGAGTTTAGAGGTCATGGTGACTAAAAGCAGTGGTATGTAATGGCGGCAAACCACAGGATACTAGCTAGTCCTGTTTATCTGTTTTTACAAACGTGTATGACACACAGTAACAGCTACACTCATAACTACAGCCAGTCGTAAACATGGTTGTGGTATAAGATGAGACATGAAGCGGGTTTGAGTTTGAAAGTGCAACGCCAACTTTATTTTGGAGTGAAAAACTAATGATTTCGTCGCATTTTGCACAGCTTGTGGATATTTAGGACTTTTTCAGATTCAAATCAAGTCAGTGTCTGCCCTTGGCCGAAGTCGCGGGATTGCTAGCGCATACTCGGCTGGTCGTGGGCTTACATTTTTAAATTAAAATGTTAAAGATTATTATATCCTACCATTTTTAAAAGAGTATTTCGTGTCTGTTCTTTTCAGAGAAATGAAATTTTAAAATTGAGCTGCTAGTCATGAAGCGCCTAAAAATAATTTAAATATTGAGAAACTGAACAGCAGATATCAACTGCTAATTCTCCTTTCAGGATACCTGAAACCTTGTACTTAAAAACGCTTGCTCTTACTTCTTGTACCACACCAGATAGTGTCGGAAGTCCGTTGTTTATGGGCTGTACTGTCCACGCACAGGCACGAGCGCGATATTACGTCTAAATGGCTATATAACTATTGTTTATACACAACTGTCCGTGTCATCCACTGGACATTCAATATGGGTGGGTTTTTGACATTAATAACATAACATACCATCACGCCTGTATCCCCGAAGGGTAAGGCAGAGGTGTACCAATGTACACCCACAGTTTGCCGGTATTTTTATGTCCCATGTAATAGGGGGCGAGCCTATTGCTACTTGGGAACAAATCCAAACTTCGACCTGCTACTGAGAATTTCATAGAAAAACCCAATAACACCTTGGTAGACCAACCTTGGATTCGGCCTTCGGAAATTGACTGATGATGATGAGACTTGGGAATCAAACCCAAGACCTCTACCGTAGCAGCCGCGCTTAGAACCACTAGGCCAACGAGGCAGTAATAGCCTCTAATAATAACTCTCGTGTGGTCCGAAGTTTATTAAAATCTTTTGTTGAAATGGCAGTTTCTATTAAGGGTATTCTCGAACACTATGGGTTTTAAATTGTCTTTGAAGGTAAAAGGTTAGACGTAGTGTTTGTATTCTTAGAAGGACTAGCCTAAGGAGATGGTTTGACACGTTCATAAATAAATTATTATGATATTTCTGTTTGTTTATTTCCTGAAGTATATTCAGTGTTTAAAATACGTTGAGGGTGAAATTTTATGGTCATTTTATTACTTACGATGCCAAAATTGGTAATATTGTTGAATGAAGATTTTTAATGGTAAAAATAATTACTTGAAATAAAATATTAAGAATGGAAACGAATTTTATTTTATTTATTTATTTAATTCTTCATGTACACTATTTCACAAAGGCGGACTTAATGTCATAAGGCATTCTCTGCCAGTCAATCTTAAAGTGATGCAGAAACAAATCGTTGTAGATGCACAAGTAAAAGATGTAAAATAAAAAGTGTAAATAAATTTAGGATACCTATGACAAAACAAAAATAAATTCATACAAATACATAAAATACTACAAATATATATATAAATAGTTACATAAAGACTTCTGATAAATTATATAATATTTTTCTTCATGTGTTTTGTTTTATCAATTGCAATAGAAATAGAATATGATACTCGTAGAATGAAAAAAGACGAATTAAGATGTGCTGATTGACATGCCACTGAAGAACAGTATTCAGTACAGAAAGACTGATTAATTCATTAACCTTTTCAAAGAACCGTCCCAAGGAAACCACGGAGGCAATAAATAATTCACAAAAAATATCCAAACAGCTAACTAATTCCTATGGGACTCGCGAATTTAGGGATTGATACAAGAGGATGATAATTTATCGATAGTTTACTGATCAAGAAGTTTCACAATTAGCGAATAAAATTGGTGATTGT
This sequence comes from Autographa gamma, assembly GCA_905146925.1. Lineage (NCBI taxonomy): Eukaryota > Metazoa > Arthropoda > Insecta > Lepidoptera > Noctuidae > Autographa > Autographa gamma. Next base: position 2,369,105 of record LR989868.1, on the reverse strand, counting down.
CTTGAAATGAGAAACAATTTTAATTGTTAAATTGATTAAGTATTCATAAAGATTAAAACCAATATCGAAAAGTTGAATGTTTTCGGTGGTATTTTTTTCGGGAGACCCTGTCCTACTCAACTTATGTCTGAAATATATCTAGCATGAACATTAAAAATAATACAGGTTATTAAGACTTCAGATTTGTTTTAATATTGATCTAATCTATTGTGGCACGACCATGTAGACGCAATCCAGTATAATTTGCATAGAAATATCGATAGTTCAAAAAGTTACCTTTATCATGTTCCGTAACTAAATTCAAGTACAAATATCGAAGCAACTACAGCCCTACAAATCACTCAGCTCATTTACTGACCAAAACTCTCCGTGATAATACGAACTAATGAAAGATCTTCGTAATTAGTTACGAGGTATCAATTATTTATGGCCAGGGACCGTCGGACTACATAATAGATAAAGTCCGGGTTCCGGACCTGAGGGACGGTCCTGGGACCCCGGGATCCCGGGATCCCGGAATAAAACGGGATTTAGAGACAATTATTGACTCGGTTTTGGGGGTGGTGAGTTCGATTCGTGTTTTGTTGATGGATCTGTTTTATCGTGATAAGCATATGGGTCGTGAACGTCGGTGAAGGGAACAGTTTATGTCCCATTTAGAAGGATTTGGCTGTTGGGTGATATCGGACGTAAATATCGGGGTGGCAGTTATCTGTCAACTTAACTCGAGCTATTGTTACTGTTTCAAAGGTTATGCTCAGTTACGAGAATACATTTTAAGGTCTAAATTAAAAATCACGAAAAATAAAACTAGGTGAAAAAATACGTAGAAAAAAATAGTTTTCTCGTTAGTGACATGATACCAAAATAAATAATTTGTCACAAATATTAAGTATCAGCTTTATAAAACAGAATATTAGTTCCATAAAGTAAGAAACAAAGGTAAAAAGTACTATCTACACCAATATCAGAAAAAATCTTTAGCCCGGTGGTCAACGCAATTTTACGAGTGACGTCATTCTCTTTTAAAATTGCTGCTTCAAAGTTAGAAAAAAGGGCGGCAATAACATTTCCTTATTATTTGTAGCCTCATAAACGTGAAATTGCACTTTCAGGTAGGGATCTCTTTTCTTTCAAACCTTAAATTTTTCATACCTCAAAACAAAATCCATTCGATTTTGAACCTTATTGCTTATGAAATAGAATTTGTTAGTTTTTTTAGGATGTTAGGTGGTATTTTTGTAAAATCATTGAGTCAGTCATTGTCTTCGAAACATAAAGTTGTCAACAAAAAATATTTGCAATACATTTCGAGTTCATTTCACTGAGTGAGAGCCTGTAAATCATTTTTACTTTAATTTATGTGTGAATGTGTTTTCTTTAGTCGCCTTAATTAAGGTTTTTGTTTGGCTTGTGTTAATGTTGATTGTTGTTTAACGTTTGCAATCTTCTGCCGGCTGTATTCTTTAGATTAGAATTGAACGTTTTTGTATTTCTTAATGGAAAATGACTTAGGTACCATCTGACAAAAAGTATTTTTGTTTTACATTTGAGACACATCGTAAGAGCTTTTTTGATTGTTTTATCTATCTTCAAACGCGCACCGAATGAGCATTACACAAATATCTCACGAGTTATTTTGTATTGGAACTCAAATACGTTTTTTCAAACAAGTAGTTTTATTTTACGAAATCCTTAAAATTTATATAAGGTTTATCAGTTAAATAAACCAATTTCAACTAATCCCACTTTTTTTCTTAATTAAATAATAATATTTTTTGAAGACTTATCCAGAAATAGCTAACAATGGCGTCTAAACGTTATCAAACGAGTACCAAATAAATCAAAGCACAGCTACTACCACAAGTAACCACAACATCAGAAACTCGCTTAGATGAGAAATAAACCTGTCGACAGTGATTTAAACGCCTATAATTCTCGACGACGCGTCGCGTCTAATTGCGAGAGACCGATTTCGCACGCCTCGGAGACAATGGTAGGGGATTTATTTTAGAACTGCGACGCCTGAATGAATGATGTAGTGTTTATTTTAGTTTGTTCAACTGTTTGTGGAATATTTAGATTTTACTGAAATAATATAAGTTAGGTGCGAATAAATTGGCACTATTGAATGAAGAATCCTTTGATTTCTTACTGTAATGTACTCAAAAGTATTGGTTAGGTAGATTTAAAAAAAGATTTTTTAAATTTTCGATCTATTTTACTTTGTCATTTAATAATATTTGTTAGTTAACAGTATATAAATACGGGTAAGCACCACGTTTACATAACAAAAAACCATCGTATTTCACTCTTAGTAACAGGCAAAAAAGGTAAGAAGTAAAATAATAGCCATTTAATTTCGAAATTAAAGAGAAAATAATTCAAAATTATAAAACAGTAAGTTAAGTTATAAATCAAACAAGACCTCTTATACATACATAACATTCTTAGTAATCACTAATTGGTCCTCAACAAAAGTATCTAAACAAAACAGTCATTACATCCAACTCTCACGGTTACATTGTAAGTATAGATTCTAATAATTCTGCGCATGCGTATACACGATAAGATAAATAAACAAACCGTTTTGTCACAGACCGTTTCCGTTGGTTACTGTGTTGCTGTGTTTATTAACTTAGAAGTTGAAATAAAACTACTTTTTACGGATTTTTTCGCGGTTTGTATTTAGATTTTAGGTCCCGACGTTTCGACACCTTTGCAGGTATCATGGTCACGGGCAGACTGAGATGGCGTTCGTCTTGACAGTGGATGTTGCTCGTTCTACTTTCATATTTTAACTAATTATTTGAGTTCCGACCTACGCAATATGAGCTCACTGTGTCTTGATGACTTGCAGCGCTGCTCTTGGGTTTGGCCTTGAGTTTATGTATATATTCAATGTCTAACATTAGCGTAAACCTAAGAAACCAATAACTTAGAAGTATTAAGAATAAGTATATTTTGCATAGTTGCTATGATGTATAGTTATATAAATTCAGTTGTGTAGTGGGTTTCTTGGAAGACAACTGTTTTATTGAAGAGTAATATACTCTTGTATAAAACAGTCGTGTGTTATTAAAAATCAAATTGTATCATTTACAAGGGGGAGGACAGTAGGTGCTTTATTAAAAAAAAACTATATTCCCATTTTTTTTTACGCATAAATAAAACGTTTTGTATCACCCCAATGTCGGTCAATAGCAAATTTAGTTTTTCCACTGACGCTAAGAAGATCACCCCGAAAGTGATTTTTTATGATTTATTCAGAAAAAAATACTATCAAAATATAATATTTAGTAGGTAAGAAGTACCAACTTATCTATCTAAGATAACCAATTAAAATGCATAACACTATTCCAACGAAACGAAACAGATTAAAATAAGACCAAAATTAAGGTTCAGCATACACCAAATATGAATAGTAATTGCGATTTCATGCATCTTAGAACAAAGCTTAATAAACGCGAAACACTAACGCCGAAATTTAAATACTTATACCACTTACCACCTTTACCGAGACGAAAAGGAAGAAAACCCATTCAAATTCCAACCTTATAGTTACTACTTACGGTGGGAATTCAAATGTGTTTGTTTTAAGAGATCTACCCACGTTTCAGAAAACCATGTGAACCATAAAGAGAATTAAAATCTCAGTTAAAGCTCAAAAGGTTGTAATATCTGGAGGTGTTCTTCAGAACAGTTGAAGACGGCCTGTGAAGGGGTATTTTCGTGAAATCCCCCACACGGATAGGGCTGGTACTTGGTAGAATATTAATTTAAAATTAAGTCGGTTTTGGCTCGGCTTTAAGGAGGTTCGTTTTAAGAAAAGGGATTTGATTCCCTGTTAACCAAAAAGCGGTGATAATGTTCGATAGAAATTTTATTCCAATAGAACAGGAAATACCATTGCGATGCCGTCACTCTCACTATCCATTCGGAGATTTTTTTTTCTACCTTAATGTAATCAGATATTGATACCTAACAACCCCTTAACAGATGGGACAGGGGTTTCGTAACACCCTGTATAGATTAGTCCTGCCTTAAAATTTTGATATTATTTCGAAGGAAAATATAATTACACTATCTTTGAAACGAAAATACTCTACTCAATAAGCAAAACAATTCTAGTGATCACGAATCACGATCATTTTAATTTGATTTGAAGTTAATTTGAAATTGTCAAGGAAACGCCACATAAACAAAACAGTTAATAACTTCCCTTCAGAAGCTTAATAATAAAAGAGACAGGACAGCAGTTAAAATAGTATTAATATCCCTTGACAGCGAAATGTTTAAAATGGTACTTGTTAGTAATAAAAGTCAATTATTATCTCTTGATCTGAACCTATGACAGGTAACTAACGCGTTGGCCACGCCCACTTCCTTTACATGATTTACAGCTGCGTAGGATGTTGAAGATATAAGACATAATAGCTCGTTTTTGCATCTTTAGTAAGTTAATGAAGGAGCTTATTCAAATGAAGAGAAAAGGTTTAGAAGTGTCTGACTAGGTGTTAGGAAAAATGATGATAGGTAAAACAGGCTTCCTCAATTTGAAGACCAGAATTTGAAGGCCATAGGAGAGAAGTCAAATACAAATCATTCATCCAAGATATGATCTTAAATCATTTAGGATTAAATGTAAAGGATCAGAATAGCAATATCTGCTGAGCTGATGATATCACTTGAAGAATTAAAAGAAACAACTTTGCTCAAATTAAAAAAAAAAAACAATTGAATCATCATCATCCAAAATGCAGTCCACTGTTGGGTATACATCTTTCCCTCAACAATGCACAAAATTTAAAGTAAGGTACAGCACCTAAAAAACCAAGGCACAACCAAATTATAATAGTTAGATGATATTGTTCAGTTAACTAAATTTAAATGTAACAATCCGTAAATAAGAGAAATAAAAGATACATTATCAAATTAAGACATTAAAAGAGGCAGCCCTGGTCGTAAGGGGGACATTTAACACTTATTGTGGTAGCGACAACAAAGCGGTGGTCGAACAAAAGGCCAGTTTGGGCTATAAATATCTGTATACGTCTTACTGGATGTGGCTAAACCAATTGTATCGAATTTATTTATAGAACTGAAAAAGAAAAGGAAAGGTTTCTATTGTTTAATAGAAGTGAAGATAATTTACGAGGTAAACACAAATTGTAACTATGATTTTCTTTTCTTATTATTGAGAAGTTAGAAATTTAAAGTACAAAAAATGGCAGACTAAATAAGTCTGTCATTTTTTGTACTTAAAATTTTCCGTCAATGGTAGAGTTAAAGCTAGACGATGTAGACCAAAACTGTACATATTATAACATAGTAGAAGTCAAGTAAAAACCTTATACCTATACCTTTCGATTGGGTAAACAACGACGGGATCAACTTCACAGACGAATTTTGAGATCGAATGGATGCTTAACAACACTTAAAATAAACGGTACTCAACTAATAAAAAAGGCGTTTCATTTGATCTAGAACCATTTCAATTCAAATACATCACGAACAAAATTTATTTCCCCAATTTTTTCTTAATAATACTCTCTCCATTCGTTATATATCCGTGCCTCCTTGATTCCAACAAAAGATTTCCACATTACGCCTGCCGACCTCAAGAAAGCCTTATCCGGAAGGCTCTACTTGTAATGTAAATACGGCATTGTGCTCACTGAGAGGTGTTCCCAAAACACTTCGCACTGGACCCTGATTGTTTAATAATGTCCGTTTTAATTTACCAGATCTTGGAACTTGGGAAGGCTGGGAACCTGATTGGATGGTTGTGTCGATAATGAAAGTGATAAAATAATTAGGGAAAGTGAGGATGGGGACATGTAAAAAGGATTCTAAGTGTTCTTGTATACTTCTATGAGACACATGAACTAATATGAGACTGTAACTTTTTACAGTGTGATGAACGACTAGTTCGTCCCGCAACGATGAAGCGTCATGAGCTCAAGATGAACAATATTATTATTCCTGCATATTTGAAACTGATAAAAGTAAAGTTTTATTTTAAGATCGTGCGTCTAAAAGGGTCTTGATTAAATTAATGTCGCAACTTACTGCGCCAATTCTCTAATTTAAATTTACCATCCACACGAAAAGAAGGAGAAGAAATGGTCTTTAAATTAGAAGTGTGCCGAAAAAGACTAAAAACTTAGAGAAATAAAAAAAAATATGAAAGAACAGATCTAATCACTAAAAAATAAAACAACTACCTAAAATTGGATGTCATGTTAATTTAATTCATCAAATTTTGTTAAATCCTGTTTGAAGAAAAATATTTTCCTTAACATGCTACTGTTTAATTAATTCGCCAAAAGAATTCCGGATAAGGTCACCCGGAAAATTACACGTGTAACACAATAAAACACGGTCCTTTTACTGCGAAGTGTTTCATAAAGTACTCCAAAAATGTTAATGGACATTATTAAGCAATTAGAATTTAGTCCCTTTAAATTCAAACCCAAAACGTCTCTCATTTTCGGTTCGCAGGTAACAAATTATTTCGGCATTATTTTATAAAAAGTACGAATAATGGTCATAAAACGATGATTTAGCTGAAATTTGCTGAAAATATATTACCATCTAAAGCTGAAACAGCAGAGGCCATTATGTATGAAATAAATATTTTTTTCTTTTCGTGCATTTTCATATGCACAGACCATAAAAGCTTTCACATTATCATCTTTGAGGCATAAAGAAAGTGTGCATACATATGTAAATCCTGACCAAGTGAGGGTGCTGCGTCCAGCCCTCTTTGAGATAAATATTACATAATCTTGAGTCAGCATTTCTGGAGCCATTAAGAGACCGCAGAGGGGAGTGGCGATACAAACACAAATAAATCTGGGGAAGAAAGATCATTCTTGTTGAGTGATGAATGATTTTAAAACGATGTGCTGAGGGTGATGTGGGAAATTGGATACGGTAGAATATGAAATCTATATTTTCAAAGATAATGATGAAAATACGTCTGGGACTTCCATAATGCATAATTTCAAGCCAAGTATCACGATCAGGTCACATCAGAGAAGTATCAGGAATTAATCACGATCCTAGAAAAAATATTTTTGAATATAATTGTGTGTGTGTACACGCAACCGAATAATTTATTTTTTCACTTTTGAAATCGCTTTTAAAAAATCATTTTGTTATACTACATTTTTAAAACAAAGCCCTATAACAGTCTGTCTTGTTGACAGGGTACCTCCAAATTTCATTTCAACCAAACTATTTTGGGCACTCAAAACAAGAACTATTTGGTCTTCAAAGAGAATTTTTGTTGACCTTTGACAAATAATCCCCACTCCATTCAAACTTCCTACTTCGTATTATTCATTGGATTTGCAATATAATAAATCTGTAGGTTCGAGGATACCGGATCGAAAAAACGTGGATATTTTTTCCGAATTTGATTTTTGGGATGTTCACCATGAAAAAAAGTTTCTTGTACCATTGAATCGATTGAAGAATTTTCTTTATTTTTAAAAAGTAAATTCTCTGAGAATAAAATTGGTGATTTATGATTTTTATGATTATGGAAGTTTCTAGTTTTTTTTTCTTGCTTGAACAATGCATTCAGCTAACTAATGAAAGCATCTATTTATGTGTTTGTTCGTTAAAAGTCCTTGCATTCGATATCGAAGATCCTACAAACTAAACTATGCTTTGACTGTACTTGATTGAAGCATGTTAGTCTTCTTTTATTTTTGTCATTTTAACTACAAGTCTTTTCATAAGGGTGTACCTACTGAAAAGACTTTTCAATGCATTCCGAAATTATGTCACGTGTCTTATGGGTATCCGAAGAAGCATCATAAAATATTCCCGATAAAAGTTCGGACAAATAAATTACATGTAGTTGTAGGTAGATTATAAATAAATAAAGTTGCCTTCACAAGTCGTACTTATTCTAGTTGAATCTATTTGAATAGGCCGAACCCAGTCCAGCCGTAAGGGTCTGTTCATATTAAACATTTCTTTTTTGTTTCATAGAAATGAAAGGAACAATGAGATACGGTATGTAACATATGAATGAACGTAGAAATTATGAGCGGTCTGTTTTATTTTAATAGACGGAATGTGTGTTAAAAGGATTCTGATACACTCATTATGAATGCGTTTTTTTTCATTATCAACGCATGCACTATTTTCATATTATAAGGGAAAAACACAATAAATAACTACTGCTCAGATCTGTTCGCCAGCTTCCTTAAATTTACTTTATTGAAAAAAAAAATGAGTTTTGTAAATAATAATGTAACCATCCATCGCATATTAAAGTAGGTCACCAAACATTTCGAAACAAAAATTCAAACCACTATTTTAAACATTTCATTCGAAAAATATTTTTTCTTTATTTTTCCCAAATGTTGTGTCCCCGAAAATTGCAAATAAAAAAGGTTTTTTACATCTTTTAAAGTGTATATTTTATTTACATTGTGGAGGAACCTTTGTACGGTACCGAATTGTGCCCAAAATGCCATTTCGAATGGGCAAGCTTGCTCTATGAAATGGGGCGGGTCACTTTATATTAACCATGCGATTTAAATGGGGTCTTCTACGGGAAAAGTTGGCTTTTTGTGGTGTTCCTACCCCTATAAAGAGTTAGAAGTGAATTTGTCGTTCGATATTAATGTACAATTTAAAGGGGTATTGTAGAGGTGTTTTAATTATACCCAAATGTTTATGGGTTATATGGGAAGTTTGTTCGTTATGTAGTTTTGTTTTTGTGAACAATAAATGAATGTGGAACTGGAGATAACGACTTCTAAAGATTTTCAAGATAGGTGACGTCATATTAACGATGACAAATTGGTATTTCGGGTTAATTTTTTGTAAAATTAATAATTCAATATAGTCACTTACACTAAACAAATTTGGGGCTCCTGTGGTGTACTTGGTAGCCGATAAATGATTACACGTATCTAACCTAACACACGTTTTGAACAAGGGTTGTCTTGAAATTTTTACCACTTTGCCATCAAAACCACTATTAAAATTTTCTCAAGCACATTAAGCTGCTCAATGCACATTTTTAACTTAAATCTTTTACAAAAAGAGTTTCTCTATTTTCATTTTATATTGTAAATACAGTTATTCAGATGCATAATAGGTATTCAGATGTAAATCAATTGTAACCCTCCCATTTGCCGACTTGATATTTCATCCTGCACTACATAGGTGGCATTTCATAGCCGTTCGAGGCAATTCCCGTCATCGTACATTACAAGCTCGGACTTTCCATTTTGAAACTAGTAATAAACTTAATCTCTATATATATCAAATTTTGTGCATGCAATTTTCATCGCTAGTTAAGGTGGTTTCATACTGGGGGTTTTGCGCAGAAATTTGCTATTATATTTTTGTGCATGTCGAGAGAATGAATGAAGAACGCTTAACGAAAAAAGGGTATAGGCGAGTGTAATTATATGTGTGTATGTAGTACGTATTACCGAAGTTTATGATGCCTAATGTAGACAATATTTCTTATTTTAACCTGTGTGTAAGCCTGAAATTATGATTTGAGAGATCAAGTAAAACCATTGGCAGCTGAGCCTTTCATTTCTTTTACGCCTTATAAAAGTAATAAATATGGACGATAATTTATTTATTGAAATAATTACCAAAAGTAGTTAAAGTAATGTGTGTACATCACATACATTTAGCAGCAATAAATGAGTCAGATAATACCAATACTTGAAACAATGTTGGCTCTTAATCCAATAACATCACCTCCAACGTCGTCGTTGCGCAACGTTAACCCTGCAAACGTTCGCCTGACCTAACGTGACGTCAGTGCGCTTAACCCTTAGGGCTTCCGGGTGTTTTTTGTGGCATAGTCGAGGAGTGGACGCTGTATAACGCTGCGCTACGTCAAAAATAACACCTTACAGCCAGTATGGCGGACAAAGATGACTGGCGCCGCGGGCGGCTGGGTACAGGCTGATGGGAAATAGGTTTTAAATTATTATTATTAAAATATATTTATTAAAAATTGTGTCTTATTTTTTAACAATTTTTTTTTGACTTTCTATTGTACCTTTAGTTACTTATTTTGTCATGACTGTAATAAACTAATTGCGTTTTGAAAAAGTCAGTACTAAAAAGTTGTAACGTAATTCGTTTAGAATTAAAATAAGGATGCTGTTATTGTTAAAAGGATGTCATAGATTTCTGAATCCAAATATATAATATAGACAAATAACACCCGGACGCATAGCAAAAATCTTTATGCTGATAACACAATCAATTGACCTAAGCAAGAATCGAACGCACGACCCACAGATAGCAGTCAGTTTACTTTTATGCCTTTCTATTAAACACTTAAGACAACTCAAGTCTAGCACAATGTGTGCAGTATTGCTTACTTAGTATCTACAGCTTAAATACCTAACAGCTTAAACCACAAATCCGAACACCCTGTAACCAGAATGTGAGCTTACAAGAAGGAGCAACCGATCGACCGATAAACGGAGATATAGCCGATTTTATTCAGTGCTCAGCGTTTGATTTATATCTATATTGTGAGGCCAGCCATTGACTCTGGAGTAAAATACTACTGGATACAGACCTGTTATGTGTATTGTAGTTAATAGAATACAACTTGTTAGGGATCGCTTGCGTTTTAAGGTTTCTTTTTGTGAGAAAAACGAAGCATATCTTTTGACGTATTCATTTAATTGTAAGGCAGTGGGACTTTTTAAAGTCGTATAGGAAACAGTGATAGAAAGGTTTTTGAAATAATTTCTGTATCGATTATAACTTTTAAATAATTATTGTCTTGATTTGGAATTATATATGTAGTATTTTTTAGCCTATCCAAAAACCTTTCAAATTTTAGAGTGATATCGACGTTTTTTAAGTACGTATGGTAAAGTACATTTGAATTTAACATTTTGCTATATCATTTAAAAGCTAAAATAACTGACGACCTTACTAATTCACATTACTATAAGACACAATACTCAGAAAACTTCTCGTTCCTTTCAACACTCTTTCCAAAAGACATAAAAAATAAATTGAAAATCTATGTCAATTACCACCACTACTAACCCCTTCAAAGATAGCAAGCTTGAATATAAACAGTAAAAAACAATTGAAACTCGGCGAACGATTCTTTGATTACATTTTTCCCATAGCAGCAAACATGAAAACTTTACCCTTTGATTGAAAATCGCTGCCCGAATTCTGTGAAACTTTCATGTTACCTACATTGACAATTTGTTTTGTTTCAACCTTTTGGCTTTCGTTGAATGATGTATGGTCCCATATCACACATCCTTGTTTTGGAAGAGGAAGGCAGAGATGGGTTCTGTTTTTGTGGTGGATCTTTTTAGATTTTTGTGTTTATGTAATTTGGTTCAGCAATTTTTTTGGTTATTATTTTTGTCTTCTTTCTAGATGTTTTGTGAGCTTGGTTGTACTTTTTTAAAAATAAGCTATGTATAGGAAAAAAGTGTTTTATCATCTTCCTGCCCTTTTTCCAAATTAATGTTAAATAGTTATACCCATATTTAAATAATGTATGGTGATGTTACACCTATTTTTTTTATTTCAGCTTTTCCGTTTTCCTACCTAATAGATAAAAAATGTTTGTAGAACTAAAGTTGAAAATTTTACTCAAATAAATTAACCAAGAGAAGATTTTAAATTTGTCAAATTCATCAACCAAAATCACTACCCACCCACATAAATATACAGCAACGAAATCCTAACCCCTCACAGATAATCTAAACTAAACTAACTAAAACTAACACTCAGAATGAAGATATCGGGACCTTAGTCAACCCTGGTTGTCCAATTAATTAGAAGGACGATCTCGATAGGAAGTTGCTATTAATCAGGAGATCGACATTGATAGCCACTGGTCGCCTTCAGGCCACACAATGCGGTTGCTAGAGTATCGTACGAAATTTGTGATATACCACCTTTTTTGGCGACGGTTGACTAAAAAATTAAGGGTTAAATGTGTTATCTAGATTTATGTATGCCTGTTCTTGTTATTGAAATATAAGTTTGAAAGAGTAACATGGGACTCATCTTAGGGGCAGAGTTTTAGGAGTTGAAGTATATAGAATTACTACTACGTTTGAATGTTTAATTGATTACGTTACTATTGAATGGCTCAACTAAATTTAATGAATGAAACGTCATTACACTTGTCTCGACAGCGTGAATGTTTCACTTGGCAGTAGTCGGTACAAGAAATTATAAAAAAATGCATTTAATATGCAAGCTTGAATAAAATGCTATTTTCTAATCCCTCAAATGTAGTATCAAAATAAAAGCCTTTTTGGTAGACAGTGATTTCATTTTTTTCTATAAATTTTCATTTTATTAATATGATTTCTTTTGATAATGTTTATGTTTTTATGTATGTTAGAATGATTAGGTTAAATCTTGCTACCTAAATTATATTTTCTCATTATAATGAAATAATTAAGACTTATCATTACTAAATATTAAAATAAATCTTTCAACTAACACTTTTGTTTTAATCGTGTCTAATGGCATTGTAAACCTGTGAAACTCCTGGTACGAAGAGATACGATCGTACCCGAGTGCAGCCGAACCCACCCGAGCCGGCACGAATGCAGTTATTCCTTTATTTATTACGTGAAATTGCAACTGGTTTTACAAGTGATTTCTGTCACTGTCCTGCGTGAAGCTACCGGTTTTCTTCCGATAAGTATAATTAAGATTAATTACGTTTAAAACATTGTAAAGATTTCTTTGATTGTCGTGTGTCGATTGCTAAATGTTTTATGGATTGATTTTAGGTAGAATGCTGTTATTCCTTATAAATACTTTTAGATTTTTAATGAAATAAATTAATGTCCTTTTGCGGATAATGGTGGATGACAAGTTTCAAATTAAACATAAAAATATTTAATAATTACCAACAAAATAAGAGTTTAGAATTATTAAGCATCCCTTAGGACCAATTATCTGGTGCAAGCAATTAATATAGCTCAAACAAAATCTTAACTGCAACTTAAATTGTCCAAAGCCATTTCGCCACTTTATCAGACTAAAAGGCAGTAAAACCAGTCCCGCATAAATATTTATATAATTGAATCGTAACCTTATCTCTACTTACCGTATCATACTTAAACTAAAGATAAACCGTGGTCACTGACAATCGTCCAAGTGACATTAACAAACCAACAACCAATATAATTTAATTAACTTGCAGCGGCAAACCGCAACTGTAATTACAGATACAAAAACAAAAAACCAACATGGCCGCTTAAAAGAAAATTACAGCCATTAAAAACAAAATATCTGGCAACCAAGACTCAGACATATCACCTGATTAAATACTCAACTTTTTGCACGAAAGTCGAAACCGCTTCCAAATTCAAATTAAGACGTTAAAAGCGACCCGGAGCGATGCTAATGAGGAATTCTTTTTTTAATTTTTGCATAAACCCGTGGGAGGTACAATTTAATTCGTCGATAATGGACATTTAGCGTTCGATTTTGTTAGAACTTTTTCCTTACCATACGTGTAAATGCAGAAGGTTCAATATTTACAATAAGAAATGGAAATATTATAAAACCTCATAAGGTCATGATCTTGTCTTTTGCTGATATCTTTTCAAAATTATGGTCTCCAGAATTATTTTAAAAATGAAGGATAGCAATAACGGTCGTTCGGATTGCAAAGGTTGCATTTTTGGGTGTAGCAATAGGACTGGGGGCGTTTATTTTATAGTATTAATTATTTACAATAATATGAAAGCTAAGCAAACCGATATTAAATTATTGTCTAACCGCTACAGACACTAAACAAGAACTTAGAAATAATTACATGCAGTTATATTACCTGCACGCCAGAAATTCTTTACAGAACTGATAAATAAAAGTGGTACTTCTGTTTCTAACTTGTACATGTACGGAATAAGTGAATCTTAATAAATGTGTTTTCTCTCTGTGGGTTCTTGTGATGCGGCATTCAAATATTTTTGGCATGCAGTGGGTTTGAGATGGGTGTAACTTAAATGTGTACCGTAAATGGTACTGACTGTTTTATTTATGTAACCTTTTATTTAAAGTTGAACTGCACACGACGAATTTAATACCTTTATGCTTTTGCGAGCATTTTTAAAGGTCCTACACCTTTAAAAATGCTCGCAAAAATATATGTTAAAAATAAACTTAAAATAAGTAAAATGCATTTGATCAATTTTAATTTATTGTAATTGTAAAATCTCGGTCTATTTGTTTTCGTAAATATTGAATAGTGTCTTAATATTTTAAGACATTAAGAAATGCACATACCTCTTTGTGTGTATAGGAAAGTTAGTCCTGGAATACATTCGAATTTCTGCTCTTTTGCTCGCAATTCTGTTCATTTCACCACTAGGCCACAATGACATCCTTGATCGAGCGGTTTATTCTTAAAAATAAATCACTAAATAACCCCAATATATTCTCCACATTTAATGAGCGATATAATTATTATTAATTCTCCTATATTCTTCTCCAATAATTAATGCAAGTATTTTAATCACAAGACAATGTCGAAATTAAAAAACAAATTAAAGTCATCTGTGAAAAATAACAGCGATACATCAGAGCCTTTAGTTATTCAACTGTTAATAGTTTAATTTATTCGTATGTATTCGTTAAGATTCAGGTTTTTTAATTAAGACGTCTTGTTTCTGTGATTAAGGACTTCATGCTTTTAATCTTTTTGTTCCTGGAGATACAGTCGATTAAATATCAATCGTATTGCTAAAGGGTTAGAGTTTAAAATTGATTATGTTAGTGTTCAGTTCGTGGAAGACGTGTTTGGTTTTTGTACTTTTTTCGTAGAAATATGTCTTGATGTACAGTAATGTGTAAGGGTTGTTAAGTTTGTTAATTTAAGTAGTTTTAACGAACGGAAAGTAAGAAGACATGGCTTAAGAAATTATGTCACACTTTTTGTAGCATATATTTTTCTGTAGGAAATTTCTTCTTCAAAATCTTGTGCTTGCACATCGGCTTCTGCAATTTTAGTATTACATATTAATTATTTTTTAAAATCGAATCACGCCATAACATCCTTGTTTAACGATCGATTCCCCAAAATAAGAACAATTAAGCGATAAGGACATTACATATAAATAAAATCAAATACATAACTTGTCGAAAGTTTAAGGATAATCAACTTTATATATTCATTTAAGTACGAAACGACCTTGCAGCCTTAACCTAGCAAATCTCCTCCAAAACTAAATCCAACTCAATATTTCTAAACTGAACTAAGTTTAAAGTTAACTTAGTCAACCTAGTTGAATATCTAAACGGCAATCGATTACTATCCTGCATAGACTTTAGAATACTATAGACCACTCGTATATACTAGTTGTGCCCCGCGGTTTCACCCGCTTAAATGACAATTCATACTCTAGCTTCATAAATAATAGCCTATGTGCTACTCCAATGTATAAGCTACATTATTTTAAAGTTTCATTAAAATCCATTTAGTAGTTTTTGCGTGAAAGAGTGACAAACATCCAAACAAACTTTCGCGTTTATAATATGCCATGCGTCCATGCGATGACAGACGTTTATATGCTAATATAAGATTTGAGATAGTTTTATTGACACGACGTTGATACTGTGGCAAATCTTTGTATGATGAGCACGATAGTTCTGTGTCGGTGTGTAATTTATCTGTAAAATGTATGTATTAAAAAAAAAGAACACTACTTTTATCAGTTGTCTGGTTACCGTGCACAACCTCTGCTTAGTTGAGGATTTATTTGTATAACTGTGTAGCTCACAGTTCATACCACATGCACACTCTATAGCTTCTTATGCTAAAGCTATCCTGTATCAGAGAATAGATTATCTCGAGCACAAAGGGATCCTAACCTCGTTCTACTATTGATTGAGGTTCCAAGAGTTTTAACTAACGATATAGATCGGTTTAACTGTCGCGGTTTACACGATATTGTTATTTGATCCGTGCATGCAATACTAGTTGGAAGTTTAATTAAGCCTTTTGAGAAAACAATCTGGTTTTGATGGTGAAAGTTCTGATTTTGAAGGGATTATTTTATTGTTGGTTTGGGGTTTAGATATTATCGATCTCACTTTTCAGCCTGATCAGTAAAGTTTTAAATTTTCTCCTTTCGTCTAACAGCACATGTTTACGAGTATCTGCACCTGCATCGATTCTTATATTGTGCTTATTTTACTTTACCAGTAATGTTGAATACTTTACTGATTGATAGTTGCGATGTCTTTTGTAAGGCATGGATGTTGAGTACTCATGAGAGGGTATTCTGCAGAAAAAATGCTGGCAATGAAAAGGATCGAGGGTAAAGTTTGCAGTAGCGATAAGTCTCTTACACGTTAAGTATCTCATTAGAAAACCTCACTGCAGAAATGTTGGTCTCATTAAACCTATCAATTTACATACTTATTTTTCATCATCGATGCGGTTATCAAACATGAAATAAAACCGGAAAAGCAATCTATTTTTAACCGATTTCTAAAGGAGTAGATTCTTAATTCAATCGTATATTTTTTTATTGATGGTCATTTGTACGCGACAGCTCCGGCAATTATACATCAATTTCAAAAATAGTGATTTTTCATCGATAAGGCCACACCAGATCAGTCAAACGATCACAAATTAAGTACCATGAAGGAGAGAGAAAGAAAAAAAAAATATTTGTTAGAATGTAGTGTGTAAAGTTTCATTTAAATCCATTCAGTAGTTTTTGCGTGAAAGAGTAACAAGTTACAACAGATGTTTTATGGTTAGCAGAGTACCATACATTCTACCGAATCTGTGTACATGACTTCCAAAGTACCTCATAATGAATAAACCAAGATTTTAAATGTTAAACCAATAGAAGTAGTCCACAAAACTATCTAACGACTTCACTTACACAATACACAATGCACTTAGCGACATCCAAGATATTATGAGTTACGACCAAAGTCATATACCTCGTAATTCTTCCGAGTTGCATTCGCATTGTGTTAAATCGCTTACACAAGTTTTAACAGAGCTCATTTACATAAATGATTTAATATATTTGTAAGGGCGCGCCCAATCGCCATGTTTCAACTTTGCTGTGTAATTACTCGTTCGGCAATGTTGGTTCCGATAAAACTAATATGTTTGTGCATTGTATTTATTGTTTGTGTTTATTCGTTCTTTTGTTTGTTGTGGGATATTTATTTATGCTGTTTTCTGATGGTTTTTGATTAACGGTTATTGTATAATTATTTTGGTAAAGGCAATAATATAAGTTGCATTATTGAATCTAGTTGTCGTTCCTTGTATAATCGAGTGTAGGTGCAGATGCTAGCAAGAAAAGGCCTGTCTTATTAAAAATAGAAACCACCTTTTTATAATTTTTTCAAGTAGATATTTTTTGTTGTTTGTCCGTACAAGTACCTATAACAGTAGTTAGTAGTACAAACAAAACTTTTGAGTAGA
Source organism: Autographa gamma (assembly GCA_905146925.1). Lineage (NCBI taxonomy): Eukaryota > Metazoa > Arthropoda > Insecta > Lepidoptera > Noctuidae > Autographa > Autographa gamma. Next base: position 2,351,641 of record LR989868.1, on the reverse strand, counting down.
CATTTCGGAATATATGTACCTACATGTAAATGTTAGACTGATACAACTTGCATTCAAATCAATGCCTATTTAAAGTCTTAACTCCAATTAAGACGAATTTATTAAAAAGAAAGTCCACACAAAATTCCTCAACAATGTACCACCAGCCTTACGCATAAACACATCCGGGTGGTACACACGTTAACCACCTACAGCGCACCAACGGCCGCTGTTCTAAACTATGCTTTATGTTTACTATCATATGCTGGGCTTACTGTTCAACTTCTCAGAAAACTACATTAGCTGCAGATGCAGTTACCTTTAGATAGATGTTAATTTACTATGAAGACTTTATTTATGAAGCTGATTGCAGTAGTTTTAATATAGACTTATATCTGAGGGTAAAAAACAAGTGACATAGTTTCAAATCGTTTCATCAGTGTCATAAGTAGTAGGTCAATGGTGCCATCATTATCATCAGTTGAATTGGACGGGAATACTCATCATATGTCTGCAGCTTATGCAGCTTTTTTTCAAACTATTTTTGGGTCGTCTTCCTGTCTTCGTATTGAAATACGGTATTCAACTAAATTCTGCGAAGAATTATTAAGCGACAACTATTTGTTCTCCACATTCCATTTTATTCCCATGATAAAACTGGCTGTCACAATTCAGAAGAAAAACTAGGATTAAAAATATAAGGCCTAAATATCACCTCATTTTAAAGCTGTCAAAGAAACAATCCTTTTTTTAATGAAATGGTGTCTACATTACTAGTAAATCCCAAAATTATGAATGGCTTACAAATAAAAATGACGATTAAATACCTCGTAGGACTTTCGACTTTCTAGTTTTCATTAACGAATAAACTTATATTAATAAAATAATTATTATGTGTTATAAAAACAAGATATAACAGTACTATGTGGTAAATATTAATGAAGGGCCGTAAATTAAAGTTGTGAAGAACATTGTATCAATATTTGCTCACTTTGTAAGAATTCGCAAGTTTTTGTTTCTTTCTTATTTTTTTATGATGGTGTCGAAATTATCGCTTACCTTTGGTGTGAGTCTTTTATTAATGCTTTGTTCGAGGTATTTGTTTAACAGCTTTTTAGTATTTTATCACAGTTATTTTAAATTTCTTTTTCTTTTTTAGTTTGCGTATGACCTGAATATCTGATATGATCTGGTCGTGGTCAGATTTCGGCTTATATTAGGCAGCATTGAAAGGAAAATCAAAAGTGGTACATCCTTTTGGTTGACGCGATGTCCAAACTGACATAAAATCCACCAGTCCTTCGTTCCTTATGATATTTTCTATAGACCGTCAAATATTTTGCAACCTCAAAGTGACATAAACCCACCAAAAACGCAAACCTTTACCTGATTGATATTAATGATATTTCTTCCATTTACGAGTCCAATAAAAGTCGAGAACGTCTTATCCTCTCATTGCCATATCGTGATGGAAATAAAGTGTTAAAATGCCTTTATGTAAAGGAGTATAAGCATGTGTTTGGTACGCACTGGTGGGCTGGGACCGGTTTGTATTATACCCTCCATTGCCCACCGCGTGTGTACTGTAAGCTTAAAAACCGCGAATGGATAATTAAAAGTTTGAAGAAATTTTAATATCAATGCTGTTAAAGTTTCAAAACTACTGAAGACGACGGATGGCTTGTTTAATTTTTCAATGTGAATATTTGCTAACATAAAATCCTCAGAAAACTTTCATGTTAGTTGTCTTCTGTCCAAGACAAGGTACATTTTGATGACGAAACGGTTATTAAAAAAAATATATTGTTTTCAGCTAGTTATCTCACAATAACAGTTGTATTTTTGTTCTTCTCTAAAGTACTTTCGTTTCACCGTTTTTTATATTATTGTACTTTATTGACTTGTACTAAATGACCTCGACTGCCTCGTTGGCCTAGTGGTGCTTAGCGCGACTGCTACGCTAGAGGTCTTGGGTTCGATTCCCGAGTCGACCAAGGTGTTATTGGGTTTTTCTATGAAATTCCCAGTAGCTGGTCGGAGTTTGGATTTGTGCCCGGTTAGTGGCAATAGGCTCGCCCCCTATTACATGGGACCTAAACATATCGGCGAACTGTGGGTTTACATTGGTACACCTCTGCCTACCCCTTCGGGGATACAGGCGTGATGATATGTTATGTTATGTTAAATGACCATACTCCAAAAATAAGTCATCCAACATTTCTGCAAACCGTACCGAAACAGAGATCGCAGCCGTATCCGCTAAAATAAAAGCTGAGCAGGGTCTGTGACCTTTAACTGGATTCAATGGGCACGCATAATCATCCTCTCATCAATATCTTAATTATGAACAATATGTTCAAAGAAATCCCAACGATTTCGCTTTTTGAAAACGCTTTGGATGATGTTGGAAAGTCTGTGAGTAAAAATTTTAAAGATTTTTTGGTATTGCCATACTTTTTGTTACTTACTTTGAGAGATATTTAGTATTTTTTTAAGGTTTCCTTAACTCGTGTTTAGTTAAATAAATTACTTTTCTAGCTTACTTTCTGTTTCAGATCCACCTGATCTAACCAAATCTTCTTGATTAAAGAATCTTTAACATGTTACTCTTAATTTGTTTGTTTCATTTTTTGCAGTATCTAAAAGAGGGTAACGCGCATATCTTCAGTAATTTCACAAAGTTAACATCCTCATCCAATAATATCTGAATCATGGTCTATAAGATACTCCGCTTCTTTTTCATTACAATGTATATCCATCTCGTTCACCCAAAATATCTTAACAATAATGATTGTCAGCAGTACCAGCTCCATAACTTTTTTTGACAAGTGCCATCCATACCTCTCCATTGTTTTCACCACCACGGCCCTTTGAAACTGCGTAACGACGCTGGTTAGTTCCAGAATATAAAACCCCTTATTATTTTAGTGTTAAGGAGCTAAAGGCTATAAAAGTAGCTATTTTAAAATCTCATTGTATTGTTTTATATATTTGTATTGTATTTGTAGTTTTTAAAATGAGGTTAGTTGTACATATTGAGAGTTTACGATGGTTTTACGTTTTAAGCTTGCGATTTGCAATATAATATTCTCCGATTTCAATTTTATACCTACATATTATGCACTACATGCTTTAGCGTTTAATTAAATCACAATTCTTGTAGTGACACGAGATTATCTGGGAAATGAAGGTTCAAAAACATGGAGGACTCTTTTTTATCGCTTGTATTTAATTTTTTTCTTTTCTGCTTCTAAGGGGAAAATTATTCTAGAATAATCTACCCTGGCAGGATCACTCCCAAAATATTTTCTTTTACACGAACAGACATACATACTACGCAAGCTCATGTCTCGTTATAAACAAAATTCATTTTCTCGACCATCAACTTTCGCATACAATAAGCAACTACCAAAAATGTCGAACAATCAAATATCGCAGCATAATCATGCGCCGACGCATCCGAATTCGATTCAATCGGAATAAATTTTGACGTGCTCGATTTTCGATATTCCTCTTTCGAATGCTTTTTTGCTCTTTTGCTTTTTCGAGCGTAAGGCGAGGACAATGCGGCTGGGGCGTAACGAATAACTTGATTTATATGTACGCGTGTTAGCCGCTGGCCTTGTATTGAACCGCTACTAATAATAAGACCGTGATACGATGTGCCTTATATGTGGTTTTATGAATGTATGCCTTTACTTTATGTGGGGAAAATGAAGCGGTCCGTTTGAAGATGTTCCTTTAGAATTCTTTAAGTATTAATTTTTGTTTGTTAATTTATTTTGCTTATTGAAATGTTAAGGACGTTTTAATGCTGATGAAGGTGACATTTTCCGTTCGCGAGAATGTTCATAAATATCTTGTTTTGCACATACTGGAGCTATAGGTTCTTGTGCCATATTAAAATAAGTCAACTTAAAAAAAATACTTCGGAACCTGCTGCTTTCATCCCATCTCTGTCAATGTCAATTTTATCTACTTAAATGTTCCAGAAACTATTCATAGTCGTTCTATGTTATTCAGCGTCAAAATAACAAGCAAAACCACGCCATCTCCCTAGTGACGAGTAATGCCATGATTTGTTTAGCAATAATGGCGTGTAAGGTAGGCTTATGCGTTTTGTAGGCGCGAAAGCCTGTAGAGAGCCTGTTCAATTGGTTTTACGGTGTCCAGTGTTGTTCTTAGCTGGTATTATATTATATTGTGCAGATTAATTCAGGATTTAGCAACCGATTTGATGTGGACTTCACGAGTTTAGTTATGCTGTTCAGGGATTTGGTGGCGTATTGAATTTCTGAGTTTGGTGTTGTTTTGTTCTGGTGTTGATTTGGTCAGGTTTTTGGGCCTGTGGTGTTTTTGGGCGAAGATTTTGCTGTCAGTTTCTTCTCTGAGATAGTTATATTATGTTTTTGCTTGAATTGTGCCTGTGTTAGAAATTACTTCCAATGACTTGGAAAAAAATAAAAATACAAATCTTTTCTTAACCCCAAAACTTAGCTATTAGACAGAAAAGTAAAATGTGTAAAAGTACTGAAAATACTTTATAACAGAGAAAAAATATCTAGTCAATAACAAAACCTCCACAATTCTTAGTCTACCAGCAACAACTTATACATTCGCCTTGCAGAATTGGTAGTCACTGAGTGTTGAATACAGAAGGTGGCATTATAAATTTAAAACGAGTGCCTCGTTAAAATATCGAGTTTTGTCTCTTTGTTTATGCGTGGGGTGACGTCAGGCGGTGGGATAGCTATGCTTAATCTTTAGGCTTTTGAAAAAGATTTATCACTTGACGGAAGTTCAGAAAAATGTATTTAGAAATTAGAATCGGAATCTAATGTCAAATTCATGAAAAATTAAGTAGAAAGCAATTCTTTCTAATAAAGCGTTACTTAAAAAATACTTGGGTTCAGCTTTGTTGCTCTTTGAATTATTAGGTACATCTTTTTAAACTAGTCTCATAATAAACCTTAATAAATATTAAAGTCGCAGTCACAAAACTAGATGATAATTTGAACACTGTTCCATAGTTTTTGTTGCTCTCCGTCGACAGACTGTGTCAGCAGAGTTAAAGGTGATTTGGTAAGGGATTTTCGATATTTAATAACTTATCTTAGTTCCCTTAACATACTTTTTTAATGTCTTATTTTTTATTAGACATATAAAAACGATTAAAAAATATTCAAAATCTAAATACCTAACGAAAATAAAACCTAGCGAATAATCATTTTTCTAAAACAAAACACTATCAAAGATAGGCAGAAATTGATAAAATCGCAGTTAATATCTAGCATACCAGATGTTCAAGATATCGCGAATTAAAAACTATCTAATAGCTCTGAACAATGGGATATCAATAGCACTTGTAAAAAACAAAACACTGCGAGTTACCCGTGGCTATGTAAGATGTTTTGTATTTATTTTTACGCATGAAGGTGTAATAATGCTGGTACGATTTAGTCACTTCAAAGTATGCTTATTTAGTGTAGTTTTTATTGTAATTTAACAAGCATTTCATGTATTTTTAGGTGATAGAATTAAAGTTGACATTGAAAGAATCAATCTTAATGATATCTTCTTTATTTTGATATACAAACGGATAGTTAAATATAAAAGATATGTACATTAAGTTAAATTGCATTTTCTTTGGATCAAGTCATTTATATTTGTGTACAATTAAACATGAATATCAGTTCCTTTGTAGATAAAAATAACCCGCTTATTAAATCATACTTTGTCCATGAACTTTATCTGTACCAAACACAAGCACACCACAAGTTATAAATCCACACGATAATCCGAATAATCGACTAGTTAGTTCAACTCTACAAATCCTCTGCTTAACCCTTATTCAAGTCCACGCAATACATTATACCCTCAATAATACAATTTCAAGTTAATCTTCAATGCCAAAACTGCAAACTATGTAGAACCAAGCCTTATTAGGGCAAGATGGCTCCAACATTATAGCGATTACACGACCAATTTAAGAAGACCTCTCAAACAGCTAACAAATTGTACGACTCAATATAATTGCGATACATTTCGAGTTCTCATGGGTCTTCTTAAATTGGTAGGGTTACTGGAATAAAATATGGCCGATATAGGAGAGGATAGGCGACAACAATGGACGTTCGGAATTTAAAATTGCGCGTAAAATTTAGGGCTGCGCGTGCTCAGCGGCGTTTTTTAAGGATGATTTTAAATTGATCGTGTGGCAGTCAAGTGGATCTTGGAAAGTGGACAACTGGACATTCTTTGAAATGTCTTTAAAAAAATATGTTTTTTAGACAATGGATAAATTCAATACAAGTTTTATTTTAAATGGACCTGCAAATGTATTCAGTGGCAACCGAATTCATCTGAAACCAAATGATGGTAAGTAAAAACGGCCATTTCTTATCTAATTTGATATTTAATTAAAACAAAGTAAATAGCACTAAAACAAAAAAGGAGCATTAAATAAGGTATCAAATCAAGCAGTCAATAATGCAAGAAATCGGACCTATTCTATAAATTGGTATTTAAAATGTCATTAATTTAGTTGTTCTAACCACATTCTAACATTTGGCAAAAAAAAACCAGAATATTCCACAAAAACAAATGACCACAGCAGCTATTCATTTAAAACAACATTACAATCCTTTCATCACTCAAAGGGTACAGTCATCTGCACTTTTAAATCAGAACCGATCACCTCAGCATTTCCATGCATCGTTCGATCATCGCTCTTGTCTCAGCTAGTAATTACTGGAATGGATATTATTGGCTTCCACGCAGTGCTTGCGATAAATCACTTGGAATCTGTGACGTAGCATCAATAGACTGAAGGGGCTGAGTGTACAAGATTTAGGAAGGTGAGTTTCAATTGTTTTAATTGTGGTGTGGTTTTGTTAACAGAAATTGTAGCTAAATTTATGTTATTTTTATAGATTTAAAATAAAACTTTAGTTTAATTTTATATTTTAGGTCCCGACGTTTCAACGCCTTTGCAGGTATTATGGTCTCGGGCAGACTGATTAAGTTTTATAGATTTTTCTTTTTTTATTAGTTTAAACTAAAGAGCATTAGTTTAAACTAAAGAGCATCGCCCCCTATTACATGGGACCTAAACATATCGGCGAACTGTGGGTGTACATTGGTACACCTCTGCCTACCCCTTCGGGGATACAGGCGTGGTGATATGAAACTAAAGAGCAGACAAAGGCAAAATTTCGAAACACAATTATGAAAAAATAAGATTTTGTTTTTTGAAAATGTACAAAATATTCAGTCAGTAAGCGTGAAAGTCTTGAGATATTTTAGGTTTCCAATTAACCCCTCGACCTGGATAGTGCATATTCTAGAGCGTCTCTTACTTTTGATAATTTTGATCTAGTTAAAAAATGCTAATGAATACACGTAAGCGGACACAGAATAAATTCCCGATCCATTCCTTCACAAATCTTGAACAAGCAGTAACCATTAAAACTCATAGTTTTCGTTTTAAATATCTGTTAATACAATTCCTTAGCAAAATGATCGATAGTTGCTATTACAAGTAGCTCTCCTTTTAAATTATTATCCTTTACTGCAACTTCTATTATAGCAATCTCAGTCTTAAATTATGGAGGAAAAGGTTTATTTTTCTTTACTTTAAAAATAAGATTTCTCTTTGGAGACTGTGACAACTCTATGGATGATCTGTCAATACGAAGACTAAGAAATTTATCATAGTTTGAAGTATATGTCTGGGTGAGCAGAAATTGCTTATTTTATCTGGTTTCGTTATAGTTAAAGGTATTTTTAGAAATTGTATTGTTGGAGCCCAATCTATTTTGAAAATATTGTGTTTGTTATTTTTTTTTCAATGTGAGTTATATTTTTTGAAAATTAGAGATGCGAATATTTTAGAGCGATTTAAACAATTTTGACAGCGAAATAGTGTTATTACAAAAATATAAATTAATTGTAGGAAAAAACTAATCCTCAAAGAAAAAACAAATGTCTAGCTTGGTCATCAGGCGGTTAAGAAATACTCAATTAAATCTGACTTTCATAAGTTCTTGTATTTAGAACTTATTAATTAATATTTCTAACCTCGATTACACTTTGACTTTGAATAACAAAGCTCATATTTGATTACATTGTTATTCTAAAGAGTTATAGATAGTCCTATGAAATTAAATTAGATTGGTCTTTAGTTCAATGGAATAATAAAAAAATTGTTTTAATAATTTTAGTAACTTAACTTTTAAAGGCGAGGTGTTAGACCGAGAGCACGTTAGGTTGACGACATAGCCAAGGTAATGGGAACCACCTGGATGAGGGACGCGCAAGACAGACAACAATGGCAGAAAAGAGGGGAGGCCTATACACAGCAGTGGGTGATTCCGGGGTAATATTATGATGATGATGATTAACTGAACTTTACAATGAAATGACATTAGTAATGATAGGTGGTGTGACGATCTAGTCAGTTATGCGGGATGCACGTGAACAGAAATCGCAAAAACAAAGAGGATTGGAAGTAGAAAGGGGAGGCCTTTGCCCAGCAGTGGGATCTTACGTAGGTTATAAAAATATAAGTTATATATTTTGCTTTAAAAACTACACGAAATTAAGCAATCAGTTTTCTAACATTGATATCAATTGAAAAAATATATTATTATGTAGTCTTAAAAAATCAAAAAAGTTTTTAGTAGCAGCCCTACACAAATATGTAATAGCATACAACCAATTGGTATCATAGTGTTAGACTCGCTCGTTATGAGTCGCAAACCTGCGTCTGCGCATCTCAGAGACGCCATTTTGTATATACATTGTACGTACACTTTGTAATGGTTTTCTTATTAGTGTCATCGTATTTTGAAGACTTTAAGATTAGTAGTTAGTGGGTTGTGAGAGTTATTTTTTTCCTTGAAGTACCTAAAGTATAACCTTCAGAAACATGAGTTTTTTTAATTCATCTGTAGGTAGTAAGTAGTTTAGATACTATTTATTTTATTACCTGCATAGTTAAAATAAATATTTTGATCAAAACCTTTACAGTGTACCTAATTAAATAATTTTAATATTTTTTTTTTTTATATTCAACAAATTTATTTTTTGGCCGCAATAAACGAGCATTATTTTTATTTTTATTTATTTATTTATTAACACATATTACTTGCCATTACAGATAACTTAACCTAATTCGACAAAGTAACTTAAAGTATGTTTCCTTAACTACTTATAACTTAACTACCTACATTTCCTTACATACACATACATACTACACATCCTTACATACTACACAGTAAGTAGCCCTTGTGAACTCGCTCAGTGTACAGTTAAATATGTCAATTTCATCAGCCACCGTGTTTTACCACCATTTATGAAAAGAATAAACATAAAAAGTCGTATTAAACCACACATAAACTACATAAATCAAACCCATGAAAAAACAAGTTAAAAAACTTTAATGTAACGTAATGAAAAACGAAACTTACTAGTTATAACTACGAAGCAACTTGTCATAATGAAAATATATTGTTTTGAAAATTCTAGAAGAAACTGCGAAGTGAGGAGTAAAGATCACAAGGTAATTTAAAAAGTTTCATACTTTGATGGTTGACTTGTTTTGATGGTCTGGATAAGTTTGCTAGAATCTAAAGTTTTTGGTAGGTATAAAACTTTGCCTCGTTGGCCTCGTTGGCCTAGTGTTGCTAAGCGCTACTGCTTAGCACCAATAGGCCAACGCTGGAGGTCTTGGGTTCGATTCCCGAGTCGACCAAGGTGTTATTGGGTATTTCTCTGAAATTATCAGTAGCAGGTCGGAGTTTGGATTTGTGCCCGGTAAGTGGCAATAGGCTCGCTTCCTATTACATGGGACCTAAACCTATCGGCGAACTGTGTGTGTACATTGGGTACACCTCCGCCTACCCCTTCGGGGATACAGGCGTGATGATATATGTTATTTTATGATAAGTTATTCATACTTAAAAAGACGTCAGTCTTGATAAAGTACATTACTTTATCTAGAATTAACGATCTCACTTGTTTTGATGATCTGGATAAGTTGGGTAGAAAGTTTTTGGTAGGTATAAAACTTTTGTGTCTTAAGGAGGTAAGTAGTTCGGTTTCCGTCATAATAATGTACAGATTTGTAGATGAAAATATGCTTAGAATTGCATAGTTTAGCTTGCATATCTGTAGGCTATTTATAAAATTAGTTTATTGAAAGACTGTTCAATTAATCAACAATGCTAATATATACATTATTAAACCAGTTTTAAGGCATTGCCACTGCATAAAAAGGCATTATTTCGCATATATTATTCGTCTACTATTATATACTTTCGCATATACTATTCTTAAACTGCCTCGTTGGCTTAGTGGTAATAAGCGCGACTGCTACGCTAGAGGTCTTGGGTTCGATTCCCAAGTCGACCATGGTGTTATTGGGTTATTCTATGAAATTCTCAGTAGCAGGTCGGAGTTTGGATTTGTGCCCGGTTAGTGGCAATAGGCTCGCCTCCTATTACATGGGACCTAAACCTATCGGCGAACTGTGTGTGTACATTGGGTACACCTCCGCCTACCCCTTCGGGGATACAGGCGTAATGATATATGTTATTTTATGATAAGTTATTCATACTTTAAAAGACGTCAGTCTTGATAAAGTACATTACTTTATCTAGAATTAACGATCTCACTTGTTTTGATGGTCTGGATAAATTGGCGGGAAAGTTTTTGGTAGGTATAAAACTATTGTGTCTTAAAGAGGTAAGTAGTTCGGTTTCCGTCAGAATAATATACAGATTTGTATATGAAAATATGCTTAGAATTGCATATTTTAGCTTGAATTTCTGTAGGCTATTTATAAAATTAGTTTATTGAAAGGCTGTCCAATTAATCAACAATGCTAATATATAAATCATTAAACCAGTTTTAAGGCACTGCCACTGCATAAAAAGGCATTATTTCGCATATATTATTCGTCTACTATTCTATACTTTCGCATATACTATTCTTAAACTGCCTCGTTGGCCTAGTGGTGCTCTCGCTCTCGAACCCAAGACCTCTAGCGTAGTGCGACTGCTACGCTAGAGGTCTTGGGTTCGATTCCCAATTTGACCATGGTGAAATTGGCTTTTTCTATGAAGTTCTCAGTAGCAGGTCGGCAATAGGCCCGAGCGTATTGCCACTAACCGGGAGCCGACTCCTATTACATGGGACCTAAACATATATCGGCGAACTGTGGGTGTACGTTGGTACACCTCTGCCTACCCCTTCGGGGATACAGGCATGATGATATGTTATGTTATTCTTCTTAGCTTGTCGATCAATGGCAGTATTTTTTTCCTCTACAGTTTTCCTTTCTATTAAAAGGCATTTAATTTCATATTTCCAAATGATTTGAAGTATCTTTATAAAGTACTCTGCCTAACCTATCGTTTAATAACAGCTATATCTATTGATATAAGCTTTATTGAAGCAGCACACCGCTTTCATAATGACGCAGTCGGTAAATTACCGCAGGATAATATTAACGCATCGCGTGCTTCAGATCGCTCGCGAATTACTCTGTTCGCAAACAGATACAGTATATACGAAGGTTTACGATAAAATTTATTGATTCTATTATTTCAATATTTTACCCACAATATCTTTACTATGTTCAAAATATAGATAAGAAAACGTTTACAGAAATAGCTCAGTAACAACTGCAATCAAGCTAAGAAAAAAAAATATTATGATGACTAGCCAACCCTAAAAAAACATTTTTTTTTGGATCGTCTGTTTCACTACGTCTGAAAAAGAATATGTGACATGGCTTGATCGGAAAAAATTCTTAAGTTTACAATTTAAATTTGAAACGGAAAGTTAATTTGAAACTTATCGCAAAGTCTCTGCATCGTTATTTGCAAAGTTACACAAAAAAATATCAAACAAAAAATGTAATACAATTTCATAAACGCAATAACAGCAACATTTTCGACGACCTCCGTGGACGAGTGGCGTACGCACCGGTTTCAAGGTGTCGCTAGCTCTGAGGTCCCGGGTTCGATCCCCGGACGGGTCAATGTAGAAAGTCACTTTTCTACATTGTCTCGGGTCTGGGTGTTTGTGGTACCTTCGTTGTTTCTGAATTCCATAACACAAGTGCTTCAGCTACTTACTTTGGGTTCAGAGCAATGTATGTGATGTTGTCCGCATTTATTATTATTTATTATTATTAGTTACACAAAAAATATCAAACACACAAAATGTAATACAATTTCATACAACGCAATAACAGCAACATTTTCACCCTTAAATCTAGAAAAATACTTTACAATTTTCTTTAAGAAACAAACACGTTTTCTTTGCAAAACCAGCTGTGTCGTACAATAAGGCTATGCTTTCTAATATTAAGTTTAAGATCACAGTCACGCCATCTAGCGTGACTTTGTTGCAGTTATATAAAGATTTTGGAGAAATAGTTTGTGGTCAATAGTGTCTTATTCGGGATTACAGACTTATTTGGATTATTTAAACTTTTGGAGGTATTTATTGGTTTTGGCGAATTATTACGACGCTTGATAAACTTTTTCGATTTATTGACATGATTAATAAAACATCTCATTGTTACTGAACTACATAAATAGTCTTTCTTGATCGTCGTAAAATAATATTAAGTTCTTAATCTTTTCATTTTGAGCTACCTACTTATAATTTTAGAAAGAAAAAAAAATCTTAATTGGGAGTGGGCATTACTACCAACATTTTCGAGACTCTAGTGCTAAATCTTAAATCGCTGATCTATAAATCTATCACCATTTAATTACTAAATGAAGTAATTCATCTCCCTGCATTCCTAGCTAAGCAGAATTCACCTGAAACTGCAAGAATCACTAAACAATCAATTCGAAATTCGGCCAATAAATCAACATTAACAGCATCGAACAAAACACATCCATATTACATATACTACTGAATAAATATTTCAACTAGAAGTGTCTCGCTGTTGACTCGGGGCTAAAATGTTAGCGATCAGCCGATTGCTGTTTTAAGATCTTATGCAAATAACTTCCCTTCGGAGGCGCAAGTTTGTCGTGCTACCGTCGATCCTGGTATTCTCAAGGATGGAAGAATTTGGGATGAGGCATCTGGTTACAACATCAAAAAAAAAAAGATAACATTTTACACTATAGTCTGTAAGGCCGCAAACTGTCTCGTTGGCCTAGTGGTGCCAAGCGCGACTGCTACGCTAGAGGTCTTGGGTTCGATTCCCAAATCGACCAAGGTGTTATTGGGTTTTTCTATAAAATTCTCAGTAGCAGGTTGGAGTTTGGATTCGTGCCCGGTTAGTGACAATAGGCTCGCCCCCCATTACATGGGACCTAAACATATCGGCGAAGTGTGGGTGTACATTGATACACCTCTGCCGAACCTTTTGGGGATAGGCGTGATTATATGTTATTTTATTTATAAAAAATCGATATTGTTTTTTCAAATTTCCAACTTTTTTTTTTTTAAATAACAACAATTGAGTGCTCATGCAACTAAAGTACTCGTTATTTCATTTTTTTAAGTTGAACCATCGCTTTTGTTTTCTTAACTCAGAAATAATTTGCGATTTTTAAAATGATGTTCATGATGAATTGTCAACAGGATTTGGGTTTATCAAAAAATAAAAAGGGTCGAAAAAGACTTAAACGTAACTTATGAAATAAGTAACACATTTATCACGAACTCAGCAAACACTCCATATACATAGATACATAACGAGAATTTAAAAATCCAAATTCAAGAAGCACGATTTTTGACTGTCTGCTAAAGTTATAATACCGCATCCAAACTCACTGCCACCATGAATCCACTTGAAAAATCGATGCCACGACCGCCGGCGCCTTTTCCGTGTTTATCTTTGAATATTTTTACAGATTTATAGAGTAATCCTCGCTCTGTATTGCTTTGGCTGAGATAAGTGAGATGTTAGGACACCGGAACCCCATAATATAGATTCTTATTACTTTCGGAATTTTCTTTAGACAATTTTTAAGTTGTGATGAAGATTTTGTATTGAAAATTCGTTGGATTTATTTTTGGGATAGTTTTATGGAGATTCAATTTCTCAATATTGTCGTTTATTTGTGAAAAAAAAAGTATATTTATCGGACAGGATCGGATATTTAACGGATAAATGACGGAATAAGAAAAATATTATGAAATTCGGTTTTAATCTAAAATTCTAATTTTAATTTAACTTTTAAACTATTGCGCTGCATGTTTATTATATAGTAGTATAATTTGCGGGATGAGATTAATTTGCAATGTTTTTTTTTGCAAATACGAGATATTAAGCTAATTTCGATAGATAGTAAGTACCTTTACTACTAAATTATTTTTTTTGACAATTTTCTGTTATAAGTTTAGATCTTTTAAATAAATCCTACTTACCTATTCAAATAGCAATTCTCTTAGAACACGTTATTTAAATTTTATCATAATCGCGGAAGTTAGGGAGCTGCGCCACTAAGAAGACTGTGTTAGTTGCTAAGCCCACAGCAGCTTTAGGAGTTAATATGGAATTCAGTCTAAACTTAGACCTCATGTTGTGTCTAAGTCTGGGAAGCGATTTGCATTCTATATTAAAAAATAACAGGTAAATGGCTTTAAATATCATCAAACATACCTAAATGTCTTGGTTTATAAAATTTAATCTAATTAGTAGCAGCATTTTTGTTTTCGGTAATATTTTTGAAAATGTTCACTATTTGATATGCAATTCTCGTCATATGTAGAGAACAGAAAAGGATTTTTCCTAATTCATACCTATAATACTTAACTTATTTATTATGCACTCAAATACTTTACTATATAATACGAGTATTAAAGAGTAATAATAAAATGCGAACTGATTATCAGTTAACTGTAAGTTGTTCGTTTAAGCAAATAGTTTTTAAATCACACAAATAAACAAAACGTTTAGTGCTCCAATTGTTTTTAAAGACCTACCCTAATACTACCATTAACAGAAACCCTTCTAGTAAATTCTGGTATCCTTAAAAAACAATCGACTGGATATAGTCTCATTTGCATTTAATTATCCCCAAGTGTTAGTGTAATAGACAGGCGGTGAGATTTCTTCGCTCACTTTAGCTCGAGTGGGTAGTTATAAATGTACCCAGTTAGCTAGGCCTCGATTCAAACATTTAAGAGTTGCATAAATTGGCCGAATGACATGCTTCATTTGATAATTTTTACGATGGTTGGCATTCTGCTAACTGTCATCACGATCATTCTCTTCGAGAGTTCAATGAGATTTTATTTTAGGCTTATCTGAATAAAAAAATTAGGTACAGTTACAAGTATACTGACCGACCACTGACGTGCATTTAAAATAACTGAATAAAGGTCCTGTTGGCCGCAGTAATTTCGTGTGTAATGGCGTGATGTAATTCTGCATGGGTGTCAAATGGGACTGGTAATTGCGTCGTTGAATATATATTTAGGGTACTTAGGATTTAAGTGTATGGTTGGTGAAAGGTTGACCAAAAGTAGAGACGAAATTATTTATATAATATCCTCTAGGTATACACAATTACATTAAAAATATCTTACATAGATATAAATTGAATACTGGTACGCAGCGGTACGCTTGTGTGTTTGTATATTCTTTGTACTGTCTTATAATATGCTGTATTAAATAAATGTATTTATTTCCTTTTCAAGTAGCTTAGTGATAAGGTTTTTTTCAATAATCAGCAGGATAAGAACTAAATAAATATTATGAAACTAAGCTATATGATTAGATTAATAAAACTTGCTTATTTTAATATTTTCTATTTAAAAGAACATAAAAGTAATATATATTTTAAAGTGCATAAAATATACATGCATTTTACTCTTGCTGCAAATAAAGAACGCATCTCATAAACATGGTACTCACAAAAATAGTTACCAAAAAAAACTCATACATTTTCAGTACCCACTCAAATCGAGACGCAAAAAATCTATACACGACTAAATCATCCCATTGAAAGCTAAAAACTCTTCCGGGCCATTGGGGATGTGGCATTATGAAAGGCTATAGCAAATATTCTGGGTACATTAGCATATGAATGATACAGGCTAAAAAAGACCGGTGCGGGGGATCGGTTTGAGCGCAGCTACTGTAAGCTTCCTTTGGCCGGTAGTCGGTAATGTGCTGCGTTTTGATTTACAGGTTTTGGGTGTGAATGGTGATGGTGAAAAGGGGTTGTAAGATTGATCGATAGTGTGATATAAAAGTAAGTATTAAAGTATATCAATTTGTATGTCAATAGAAAGCGTAAATGATGGAAAATAATAATCCTTACTATTATTGAAAATATTCTGAAACCTATTCAACATTATTTAAGTTACTTTTGCAAAAAATATAAAATGATTTTTTTGAAAATTCAGCCGGGTATAAATAATATACATATATTTTAAGTGCTTACCAGCGCCACTTTACTATGTACATACTAAATCGTAGTTTAACTATTCCTCAAAACTAATGATTCGACGTAACATTTTACGTAGTTCAATGCAGTTTGTAGGTTCCTGGCACATGCTTAAGCGATGTAATCGAATAAAGAACTAAAAAATATTCTTTAACTTAATGACCATGAGAGAGATCATGTATTCTCTTTTTATGCATCCCTTCTTCTTCATTCATCTCAGCATTTACGCCTTCTTTTCTCATATCGTCTTTCACACAATTCATGAATCTCTTTTTGAATCTTACTTTGATTTCGGTCCTCTTTATTCCATTCTCTGTGATACTCATAACTCTTTTTACAATACGACTTTCATTCCTCCCCTTCATATTTTATTATGTCAGAGACTAGTTACTAAAATATTTATTCCAAATCGCTTTCCGCTTTACTCTTGGCCACATCTTCACAAAGAACATGCGGGGCACGTTTAACCCGGAATGGCGCGACTGCGCTGATTTCAGTCTCTTTTTACTTTCTCAATGATAGATAGATTCGATTCTTTTATTAGAAGCCCCCGTTCTTTTAACGCTATCCTTTTGTTGCGGTTTTCAGTCGGAGCGACTCTATTTTTGCGTTCACTTAGATAGAATGTAATTGAATTTGAAGTTTATTTCACACCTCGAGAATTTTGTGCAGTCGTGACGATAAAAATTCTATCGTACTTTTTTTCCTCGCAAATAAATAATATCATTTTAACATGTTTTTGTGGCTTTTGGCTCTTTTTGATCAATCGTGCATTTATTACCAAATAAAACTTCTTTAATTTTATTTCAACTGGTATGTTTTTTACTTTTTCGGACGATTTTTGTTTGTTTAAAATAAAACGAAACCAGAGAAGCATTTTCGTGTAGAATAAATTCACTTTCGAGTATAAATATTTAATGTTAATGGACGCTCTTTGCCATTTGCCTCCATATCCTCGAAGCCAATTAAAATACATTGGAATTGCACTAACGCATATTACTAAGTCTAAAAGCAAGCTTAATATTAATGACAGTAAAAGTGTATATCTTTCTCGATATTTGAGGAGCTTAGAATAAAGTCATAAAATTTTTGTGGAACAACGGTTCTTCAGATAGAAATGTACTTTTTTAAAATAAGCTCCCATTACAACGAAGCTCATATTTTTCCGAAGAAAAAATAAAACTTAACAAAAATAGTATAGCTGCCACAAACAAAAACAAAATTCTCAAAAAAAAAGGTAAGTTGATAATAATATATCTTCTTATTTCTTTTTCAGGTCTTCTGAAATCTTCCGTACCTACCAGAAGACTTAAACATGTATTATTAGAAACCTCCAACAAACTCGAACTCGAACTGGAACTATAGAGCTATGAGCTACTACTGTTATGTCCCTAACGATAGAGCTAGAAGCTACTACTATCCCTCTTCTTCCAAATATCGATGACGTAAATTGAAGTGGTACTTCGTCTATTTGAGTCACAAAGTGTGACTCGTGAGATCTTTAAGTAAACATCTCAAGCAGGTACGTTTAATGACAACCGCATAAGCTGACAGTCACCCTAAAATTTTAAACTGAATATTAATGTCCATAAAGTCAGTATTATTCCCTCTAATATTATGACATCTTTACATCCCTCCCATATTCGTATAAATATTTAATGTGAGCCTATCATTGTGGTTGATGGTCCCACGTAATCCGCTTTAGACCCATTATGTAGTACAGTCACCACCCGGAGATTTTCATAAATAATCGTAGATTAGTCGATGAGATCAAAAAGATACGATGTTTGAGTAAATGTGGGTAGTCTACAATTTTAGTGAATTTACAATGTGCCATGGTTATTGTGAACATGAATACTTATGTTGTAATTTTTATGTGGTTAGTATATTTTTTTTTGGTTCTTGCCTATTATGACAATTTATGCATATTTTTTTTTGTTAAGTTTTATCAAAATTTAGAAAAAAAAAACATTTTTAATGAACACTAGACGATACGAAATCAAATTTTATTTTTTTATTTATACTCGTAGCTCTATATTGCATACTGACTCATAACATTAGAGCTATATTTTTAAATATAGGAATAAATTATAATGTCTCTATCTTTTATCAAAGTAGGTATTTGCAGCATCTGACTTCAAACTACTCTGTGCAACATCACTAAAGCCGCAGCGAAACGCAAATAGGTCCGTTAATGTGTTTACTAGTTACAGATTTGAATGAAATGTTTGAAGTAAACAAACGTTCTACACAACGCCAACGGTTTGGCATCAGTGTAGGCCGCATTCCAAGTTCGAATATTCGAATTAACGGCAATTTTCATTGATGGAACGCCATTTGTTTTTTCTTTTGGTATAATGGTATTGGCTAGTTTAGATGTTGTGACATTTCTTTATTAAGTTTCAAAGTTAGTTTTTATATTAACTTTTTTTTAATATTTTGTTTAATTGATTGCGTTATTATTTAGGTTATAATAAAGGCTTATTTCGTTTGTCATGTGTATTTGGGCGCCCATGTAGACGTAATTCCAACTACAATAATTATTTATAGTTAATTATCATGATAGAATAAAATTTAAACATCTAATTTGAGAATGCTAATATGTACATTTTTTTACAATAAATAAAAATAAATAAATATTTTATATTGAACTCACAGTTAAGTCTAAGGTGAAAACAAAGAAACTTTCTTACTGCCCTATCATCTATCAATCTAGAGACAAAGTCAAGCGCAAAAGCTAGTTTTAAAAATAAGGATTGTGACAGTTGTCGTTTTTTCTTTGCGATTGTATTGTGATGGATGACTCGGTCTAGACGTTCTCAAGGGAACACCATATTTTCTTAGATGTTTTCTGATATTTCACGTCCATTGATCCGTAAGTTAATAATATGATTGACTTTTAGTTGACGAATGGAGTAATGGATCCATTACTGTTTGGGAAGTGTATTGTTTTCGTCTGTTGTTGAAGTTCCAGATGTATTTTTTTATTTAATACAGAATAATATTCAATCTATACATATGAATTTAATTCTGTATCGAAACTAAAAGTTGAAAATTTACCTACATATTTAGAAAAGTTATGTAATTTAAAAAACACACGTTAACAAGAAAGCGCTTACTATAAGTCTTAACTGACCTACTAATAAAAACAACAGTTAAATAAAAAAAAACATATTATGTGATTTACGGGACATGAAAATTTAATGCAAAAAAAAAAAACTTTGCCTGATATTATTTTCTTTTACAAATGCATTTTAAAGTTTCAATTGTTTTCCCAAAACCGTTTTCTTGTGCCAAAAATCTGGTTTATCAGACACGCTAAGAAGAAGCCACGACTTTCAAACACCGTTCACCGAATACAAACCTATTCTTAATCCTCTTCACCTAACAAGCCTAATTCGAATCATTCAGAAGAGCCAGGAATTCCCGGCGGTGCTTGTTTACAATTTATTTGCGTAGTGTGCCGCACTCATTTATCGGCTCAATAAAATAAATCAGGCGCGTTTAGCTCGCCGACGTTTACGCGCCGTTGACACGTCGTTGTTGGTTAGGCTGATTGCACGCTCTCGATTTGTTGGTAGACTTTTTGGTTATTTTTTTTTTTAGTGAATTTGCTGTTTTTATAAATAAGAATACTAAGATTAAAATTTATTTTATTTTATTTTGTATAAGATACACAGTTTAAAATGATATTATTTTGATACTTCTAATCTTATGTAAGGAAATCTGAATACAAAAAAGTATGCAATTTTTTTTCCAAAATAATAATAAAGCGAGTCAAAAATGGACATCGAACATGATTCGTTTTATAGGACGATTTGCTCATTTCTCTTGGTTGAGTTAATATTATTGTTGTATCTAGCAGAGCTCTTAAAGCTAGGTAATTAGACGTTTCACATGCAAACTACCTCAATCTCTGCGTTTTCGATACACGACGCCTGTCTACACGCCTCATCTTCAAATTAAAGCTGATGTTAATTAGAACCTATCACACGCAGTGTACACTGAACGTGAAATAATCTTAGTTAAATGTTATGACGTTTTGACAACATAAAGGCGTAACACTGAGAAGATTTTTTTTTTAAATACAGTTGAGACTTATTCATGTCGTTCAAATAAATGCAATGCACTGGAAAATAAGTAATCAGAATGAATTTATTTTATATGTATTTTTTTAATTCTTTTTTATATGTTTTTCGTTAAATTTCAAAGTAAAACTGAACTTTTAGTTTGTGAAATTGTGACGTACAACATAGTCATTACATAAATAAAGGTAAAAATATCTAAGATCTAGGATTTTCTGTTAAAATAATTGACATTACTAGATATTATACTAATGATACCAAAATTGCTTTAATACTGTAATAATTATCAACTCAATTCTCTTCTCAACTTTATAAAACATTTAAAATCGCAAGCGTGCAAGCGGCCTAACTGACAATAATCTCAGCTCAAAATAGCGCCGTTTCCAACATTCTGCTCTGACTGCCTCAAATTATTGGGATATCCTTCCAAACTATACGTTATCTAGCATTTCATTTGTTTTTTGTTGTCATTCCAACAATATATACGGCTTCCGTTTTTGATGTGATTATTAAAACGTTTATTTTGTCTCCTGTTTTGAATGTTTGAAAGTTTTCAGTTTATTTTTGGATGATCACAAATTGGGTTGTTAAATGTTGATTTTTATCTTCTATGAGCATTTCTTGAATTTGCCTATTTATAGAGCAGATAAATAGTATGTGAAAAGTATTTTGGGCTAACTTGGACCCGCACTTCAAATGTAGCTTAGAAATATTGTCTTAGAAAACAAAATAAAATACTAAGAATAAAATTGAAGCGGAAAACAAACCGATCGTTTACAAACATAGCTTTTGCGCATCCAATTTAAGTTTTCGAGCAATTCTATACCACTCAAAATCTCGCGCCTAAAAAGTAAATTCTATTATTTAGAAAGCATTCTTCCATAAACGAAAAAAAAAATCCAATTTCCAATACCATTTAAACCCAAAAACAGTTACATATGAGGTCTCAACACAATACATTGAACGCAAGCGAACGTTCCAAAAATCCTTTGGAAACCCATCAAAATTTGCATCTAACCACACAAGACAATCACTTAACCTAAGTAATTGGCAAGCAGCGTTTAGATAACCAATCACAGGCTCCTGACCTCAAAGACGAAATGAAACCAAACAAAAATGAACTTAGAGATACAGAAGCTAAGGTTGATAGTCCTTTGGTGGGAGCCCTGAGATGTAGGTAATACTGAGATGGGAAGCAAATGTAAAGGCCAGATATCGGCCTAACAACGTAATTGAATATCGGGTTTGAACCACGATTGACCCAGATATGGAAAATTCCAACTGGATTTGTGCTTGTGGAGTCATTTTTATTAGATCTAGAATGGCTATGAAGTGGTCTAGAATTTATTGTTGAAGGCGTTTTAATTGTTCGCGTAGGGTTTTATGTAAGAATTTCGAGTTAGTATTATTTTTGAAAATGTTGGTGAAATATACATAGGTACATTCATTTTTTAATGATGTAGTTTCTATGTTTTTTTGTGCATACATAAATAAATTTAAGCTAATGCTCAAATAGTAACTTTTAAAATGATTTTACCTTGCATTTTGTCCACCTACACTTTTTAATCCTATTAACATTTAATAACTGGAAGTTAAATTTTCTGAAACTGAAACAACATCAAACTATGCTAAAATTCATAATCTTCTCAATCTTATAAAGAATTAACTTAGGTACATAAAGAATCCTAGCACACTACGTCTACGCTAAAAAACTAAAAACTATATCCAAATAATATTCCTTCAACCCAACTACCGCATTACTTCAATCATAACTATGCAAGCTCAAAAGAAACGAAATTAACAAAAGTATTAGCGACTCCATTCAATCAGAAATATTAAACAGCGAAAATAAAAATTAAACTTCAAGCAAAGAGGTTCTTTAATAATGCGGTTTCATAGAGAGTTGATAAGAATGTACAGAGTGCGCTTGTCAGAGTATGAACCAAGAGCACTAGTATGAACTAGTTTCGTCGACAAATTAATAACATAATAGGGTGAGCGCGCCGTTTTAATAAAGCTATCCTTAAACTTAATACTGCCCTAATAATATGGGAACCATATTTTATGTATTTATTCTTTTTTACACATAGGTAAAAAATGCGGCCTTGTGACATCTGGCAATTTCTTCCAGGCAACTATTTCCTTAGATTACCAAGGCATAGTAAAAAAATGACATGCAATTGTAGAAACAAAACTAATCTCATACTCGCACTCTATGTTTTTAATACTCTATGTGCGGTTCTTTCTCTATCAGATAGCTCAAGGATTTCTTTCAAAGGAATTTTATCTAGATTGCCTATTCTTTAAATATATTCTCAGACTGAATTAATCTTTTTCTTGCCTCTAACAAGTTTTTTTATTGCAGATAATGCATGATGTTGAAAATGTTAGTAACATCAACAACTGATGTAGGTACTTAAAATGCACCTATATGCATATTCAGCAATTTTCATTAAAATCTTTAACAAAGACCTTGTTAGGACTTGAAATCTGAAAATTTGTCTTGAAATCTGTATTATTTGCTGTACTAAAGATGATATTCTATCATTAATCACACGTACCAAGTAAAATACATTAACTGTAGTCTCACTTTTCATCAGTCAAAATAAAAATCCCTACTGTTTGAAATATAAAAACTGTATTCGTATTATTTTATTCCCATGGCATTAAAATACCTACGTATGGAAAAGAGTTATGTTACCATAATGGTCTACCATTTTATACAAAATATGCTTCGGTACTCGTTTTATACAGCCTTTAGTAAACGGACCTCAATAACTGAGTCGAGTTGCTTGTTACAAATAAAAATCTATTGTTCTCTTACTACCGTACACGATGCTACTTGAAGGCGATGCGGTATTATGTGACTCTATTTGCATTCTTGGTTTTTTTATTACATTCTTTCTACAGTCTCTTTATATTACAATAAGCTTAAATTTTATTAATGAAGAGGCCTATACCCGACTATGGGTGACTACAGGCTGAAGAAGAAGAAGAAGATTAAATTACGACTCTGCCCGAAAAAAAAACAACCCTTAATCCATTTGTCGTTAGAGTTCAAAAACTTTCAGTTGACACGATACACAAAACTTATTGTTTCCCCAAAAACAAAAATGTGCAATATTAATTTAATGTCTCAATTTTAAATTCTATCGGCCAACTAAATCACATTTTACACGTTTAACTAAATTGGTTTAGTTGGACTATTTTAATAGACAAGATCTCTTAACTATTCATGAAAAAAATCAACATAAAAAGAGTAATTAAAAAAATACCTTCTCCATTAATTCACAGCTCTGTTATCCCCAGTTATATTTGTAGTCCAATCCATTGTGATGGTCGACGAAGGGGCTTTAATAAACTAATGTGAATATAATTGGAGCTACTGACATTATTTGTTTACATATAACTATGTTGTTGTAGTCTTATGGACCGTAAATAGGTCGTTCCTTGATTGAGATGACTTGCACTGATGACCTTTTGTCTATTGGCGGTATAGAGATGTTTCCTTGTGGTGAAAAGAAAATTAAACTGTTCTTAAAACTTTTATTCCGATTTTGATAAAAAACTAGTCTATATAAATTAAGCAAAAGTTCAGTTTTTTTCAACAGAAACTACTTAATTAACTTCAAAGCTGCAATATTTACACCAAAATACATAAAACAACATAATTATATCGATCAATTAAATTTTCTACAAACATAGAAACCTTTGTTTGCTTTCTATCTAGACATTTGTAACCTACGTTAAGTTCGATTTCTGGAAAGTATGATATGATAAGTAGATAGTAAAAACTGTATTTTGTAGAAATTTGTTTTAAGTTTATCATGTAAAAGTTACGTAAGTCTGTAATACTAAAAAGTTCAAAACTTCTAAATAAAATGGTTGTTTTAAAATTAAAGTTACTTACCGTAATCTATTTCTGTTTAACATAAACAATCATAATTTACTTAATTTTATTAGAAAATTATTCAAAACTCCCATGTGAATATTTCTTTGATAGATATAAAATTGAAATATCACGCATAAATGTCATTAGTGGGACTAGCAGTAAAGGTAATGAAATGGGGTAACTATGGGAAACTGATGTGGAATAATGACGTTAATTTATATTGAGGGGAAATGTAGTATTGTTTGTATAAGTAATAAAATATGGGATATTAGTTGTTTGTTCAAAAATAACTTTTATTCTTTTATGTTTAACAAAATTAAACCTTATCCATTTTTAACAAAACCCATGTAGAGATATAATTCCGAAGTAGTTTTGCTGTTTAAGTGTTTAAATGTAATTATAGCCTTGTTTGCTAATTACACTTTTCTTAGAGAAATCTAATAAAAATAAATTAGAAATATAAAAAATACCTATTTGGAATTGCTACTACTTGTATTTTGTTAAATCTATGTTAAAAAAATGTGAATTAACGAGAAAAATAAAAAATCAAAATTGCAAAGTTTTGAAACTAATGAATTATAAAATTGTATAAAGCAAAAAAAAAATACAGACCCACCTTATTTTACTCATCACTTTCATTTAAAATTTAAGTAGTCAATAACCTATAATGCAACAAGAGCTTATCCGTAACAAACATATCTATACTAATTAGTGATCGAACAAACTGACGGAACGAATGAACGATAGATTGGTTCGTGTGAATGATTATGTTTATTCACTATAGTATGTAGTCGGGTTGTCGTATATTGGTCACTCACTCAATATGAAAGTGGCTCTTTTTTATATGAGAATTATATGAGATTTTATTTTTAATTGATGATCGAAGTTTCAAAAAACAACGGTTTTCTATGTGATAATAACGAAAGCAAAACTATTTATATGAAAACTTTTCAATATCAATTAGACATGGCATTCAAATAAATTAAGGCTAATACTATCTCGATTAAATCAATTTCAAAAAAGAAAACCGCATCATAATCGGTCGACTCGTTTAGGAGCCACAGACAGACTGTCAAACTTGTAACTTATTATAGTACCTAGTCTTTGCGTCAGAGGTTAAAAACTACATAGTGAATAAACCGAGAGAATAAGATCGCAAGATCATGACGCATTAAGGTGAGATCGTTTAAATAAATTAAGACTATAAATGCTCAGTTGGCCCACAAAAGTTATTTGTAAACTTCGCAAAATGTTTTCTCGGTAGCTGTGTAGCGATGTTAAATGCATTCATTGCACTTTTTAGGGTCATCTTTGACTTTAAGTACTCATTTCAGTGTTTATTTAAGGTACTTGTATGTTTCATTGTAAAATGACTAAAAAAGGTATTTATTACACGTGTTAAATTAGGTATTATTTGTTATTTAATATGTACACAAAATAATTTCATGGTGGATTAAAAGTAATAGTAAAATAAAAATATTAAATGGTTTTATTTCGTTCTAATAATGCCACTGCTTTTCTATAACATAATTAAATTATTTTTTATTCATTATTAGATAAAATAGGTGCAACTAAACAATATTTTTAATGCAATGCATTGTAGGTGCCTTCTTAGTAAATAGGTACTGCATCACTTTAAAAGTTACAGCTTCAATTAGAACACAAAATAAAACAATAATATAATAATAATATTCGGGGACATCTCACACACGGTTATCTGCTCCCAAGCTAAGCAGAGCTTGTGTTATGGTAACCAGACAACTGATAAACATACTTATATATTTCTAAATACATACATATTATAGATAAATTACACCCAGACACCGAACAAATGATCGTGCTCATCACACAAATATTTGTCCCGGGTGGGAATCGAACCCACGACCTCCGGTATAGCAGTCAGGGTCTTTAACCACTAGACCAATTACAGGCCCGTAACAATATTTTTTGTTCGTTCACCTGACTGACAAAAAAAGGCTTCACAATTTAGGCGTTATTTTTAAACACCTAATTAGAATCACAGTAAACGTTTACATGTATTACAGCGCTATACAAATTAACAAAAAAAAAAATAGTAGCCAATAGTTGGAATAGTTTTTTTACGCCAATGTGTGATAGCGCGACTATAGTGATTGATCCATTATTGATAAGAAATGCTCTTATTCGGAATGTAATTGATCGACACTGAGATACGCTCAACGGTTTAACTTTGTTATTTTTTTATTCGTTTTTGGCAATTTATTTTGTGCAATGATTTTGCTTTTAAACATGATGAAAATGTGTCAGAAAAATAAATAACTTTTAGGTGTAATTACTCAAATGATCGTATTAATGGCTTAAAGACGAAGTTACTTTAATGATCCGTTTAATTCATTAATATTTTTCTTGAATTCAGTTTTGGAAGCCATAGATTATAGGTAAGATGACTGGGTATGAAAAGTTAAATTTATTTAGTTCGTCATTTAGATACTTATTATATAAGAGACAAGTTATTTTTCTTTTATCAAATCAATAAAAATATTACGAAGATAAACCACTTTAAATTTCAAGAGTGGGGGCTAGTGACGTCATGGCTAGGTACAATTTATGCTTAGAGTTGACAATACGCAAGAATTGTACTTGCTGTATTTTCATATTAACTTTTTGGAAGGTTCATATCTTTTAAACAATACCTTACTTTGAAAATAACTACTTTATCACGATCAAAATCGACACCTGCATCAAAAAATAAAATAATCATCTACATTCAAACAAACAATAGGTTTATTTTAAGCATAGTAGTTTTAAATCAAAGGGTGACCGAAGCTATTAACAATTATCGGAATAACATCTATGTTTTGTGATGAGTCGACGTTTTTCACACCTATACATCTGCTTAATGTTAGCAAGCGAAATAGATACAGTGGAAAATAAACTTTCTCTCTTTATAGTTAGGGTTGAAAATAGGTTGGTTTGTGAGATGCTTTTTCAAATAATAGTGATGAATAAAGTGTTCTAAATGGAACGTTATCTTATCAAATGCATTATTGCTAATGTCTGGTGGGTTTTTGTTTTAATATCTACACTCTACTACCTTCGCAGTTTTAATAACTGCCTCGTTGGCCTATTGGCGCTAAGCGCGACTACTACGCTACAGATTCTTGGGTTCTATTCCCAAGTCGACCAAGGTGTTATTGGGTTTTTCTATGAAATTCTCAGTAGCAGGTCGGAGTTTGGATTCGTGCCCGGTAAGTGGCAATAGGCTCGCCCTCTATTACATGGCACCTAAGCATACCGGCGAACTGTGGGTGTACATTGGTACACCTCTGCCTAACCCTTCGGGGATACAGGCGTGATGATATGTTATGTTTATATTATGTTACTCTACTACGTTATTCTAAAAGCAAGAAGTTTTCGACTGTCTAGTTACTTTCCCTTCATGAGATAATATTTTGCTGGATAATTCGATTGCATAAACCTTTTTTTATTTGTATTAAAGGAGACATTTACGCTACTACTTACCCTTTTTAGTCAAGAAGGTAATAACACATCATAAACAACAATTTAATTTGCCTTTACCACAAAAAACCTAACCTACTAACAGCATAAAGGCAACTAAAAACAAACAAGGTTTTCAGTTGGAAACAAAGTAGAAATTCAATTTGTGTCGCCGACAAAAACCGGACAAAACGTACACACGGTCCATATTTGGGGCGTACCCGCAAACAAAGCAACAATAAAATATGTAGCATATATAGGAGGAAATTTATCGGAAACCGCGGCACGGGGAATGGTTGTGTGCATGTCGAAACATGCATTCGATTGGGCCTTAACACTTGTTAAAGTCACAGTTTCACAGGTTTTAGTGAAGTGTTTTCGTAGGATTTACGGTACTGAAATTGAGTTATTTTGTACAAGTATTTGATGGTGAAAAGTTGGTTTTGTATTACCATTAGAGCGAAAAGAAGATAGGATGACATTCATGACCATAGTATTTTTTGACTAACTGAATGGAAAATCATTGGCTTGTGTTTTTTGTATTGCCACGTCCGTCAGAATTGCTTATAGTGATTTTGTAATTTAACTCTATACAGTAATAAAATACAGTGAGATTAGTTGTAACTAAAATACCATCCCAACAATACACAAAAAAATCGATGTCTTATTTTGCGTGCCCTGTCACCTGCATACGCGAGGACTTGTATGAGGCGACGGACAATGCCGTGAGGGTGGCTAAATACTGGTCTGAGAAATTTAACTGTCATTGATCGGCACGATAAGAAACGACTTATTTTTCAGATTTTTCCTCTAGTTCCTTCACTTTTCAGTGTTCAAAAGGTTTTCAATGAACTGTTCTACTTAGAACTTGTCTTTTACATGTCATAGCTGTAATGAAAATAGATTTCAAAAGCATTTGCGTTATCAAAAGTGTTCGGATAACCGGAAAAGGCTTTTGAGCTGCGTACAGCCTGCAGTTCGTAGAAATCAAATAACTCAGTACTATTTTTCAGTCTCACAAAGGAATCTTTGACTGAGCTTCTTCTAGTAGTTTTTCAGTAAGAGACTATTTGCATAATTATATTTCTTCCTATTGAGCCAGAAGTAGGTAATCATCGTAGAATATTGTTAAATTGTATTATTTATCGTCTAATCCATGATACCATGTATCATTTTCGACCTAAACACATAATTCTTATCTTATATATAAAAATGAATCGCTAAATGTGTTGGTAAGCGCATAACTCAATAACGCCTGGACCGATTTCGCTAACTCTTTTTTTGTTGTATTTGTTATTGTTAAGAGAAGGTTTTTATGAAAGAAAAAACATTATGCGGGAAAAAAATTAAATAACCTTTGTTACGATAGTGATTTGTTGGATTTATCTGAGCCCTGAATAACATAAAGGGAACGGGACCTTTGTATTCATGCGAGTGAACCCGCAGTTCACAGCTAGTATGATATAAAAACCCGCAATCTGTTTCTTCATCAATTTCATGTGTATTTTATTTCTGGTCTGTTATTATATATTCTATTAATTTAAACAACTCACTTTATAATTCATCCACACAAACATAAATTAAACCTTCCAGTCCCCCAAATCCCATAAAATTACTATCCTAACTACAAATCGGGCAACAAATAAAATTATTTCACTAAAACCAATGGTAACTTCAACACAATAACCGCAACAACCGAAATTCCACTTCGGTGCATCACTATAAAGTTCAAATTCGATTAACTGACCAATCGTTTGAATTTCACACATCAAAAATTCTAGAAATACGAACGAGCCCACGCAACGGTGAAAATAATTAATTTCTACCAAATCCATTACTGCTGAGTGCTTGTCCATGAAACTGTTGGCTTAACAATAACTCGCTGCTCTTTAATAATCATAGTGCCATTTTGGTCTGCCTTTGTTTATTTTTAAAGCACATAAATGACAAATATTGTTTATTAATGAATGCATTGAACGGGTATTTATGATTTATTCGAAAATGTTTGTTTGGAATATGTATTTAGGTCAGTTTTAATGGAAACTATTGTTATGATAATGGATCTATTTGGTTTGCAGATGTAGGATACAAAAAGTTTTCACCGATATAGCCAATTAGAATTATTTTCAGTTTAATTCTGGAGCTCTTGACCAGAGTATCAAAAAGCTGTCATATAAAATCATTTACTTCAAAGATCAGATTCTGATATGAGGCTTTACTTATAGCCCTCAGTCAATAATTAGCAGCCCATGCGACCTTTCATTACTGAAAAATCATTATCCTTGGCTATTCAATGAAAGACCATCAAAAAACTATCTTCAAAAATTGCACCCCCATAATTTCTATCAGAAAAATCGAAATCTATCCTAAAACCAAATTTTAATTTACAAAACTATGCAGCAACGATTTTCTCTTTAAGGAATTTCTAAGTTTATACATTTTGTATATAGGTGAACTCGCTGTAAGCTTATAAATTGATCCACACAAAGGTTGAAGGCATCCTAGTGTACATCCTAGTGGCTTCGGGGTTCGGCTCAAAGAGCTAGATCGCGATAGCGCGGGAAAGACGTGGTTCCGTACAACGTTATGTGAGAGGGAAGAATTTTGTATTAATTTGAGTTTTTTAATTAATTTTAAGTGAATGTCGATTCGGCCAAACGAACGGCTCAACGCGTCGTTCCTAATGGCAAGGGACATCGCGGTACAGTAAAAAATGAATGACTGAGAAATTAATAATTATGTGACAAATAAAAATAGTTCTCTGATTTGGGTCACGCAAGATGTTAGTTTACGCATATGAGTCCTTTCTTGGAGGTTATGAGAAATTATGTTTTTTTTTATACATATGTATACTTGAAAGCATCCTGAAGTGCAGATTTTAAGCTTTTTCGTCTTGAGTCATTTCACACACAAAAAAATAATTTTAAAATTGAACATACTTTACCGGTCTGCAGACTAGATACTATTCTTATAATTAAATTCATGAACAATAACAACTTACATTATATTTCTTAAATTAAATCGAAAATTTAAAAATATCTGACTACCTTCAACATAAACCGATCCAAACTAGCTGACCGCGCTCTCATATAGCCTAATGGCCGCCGGCTAAATCTTCACATGGTGTTTTACAGTCTCAGTCAATAGAAGCCTGTACTCGCTTTAATCGTAAAAGTACTTCTGCATTTGTTCAAAGCTTTGCTCCAGAATATATAATGGAATAGTTTTTGGACGAAACTTCTCGTATGTATATTTTGGACGCCTTTGACTGGTCCTTCCGTGCACTGGGATGTAGAAAATCTTTTAGGCTGTTTGACAAGAGGTGATGCAAGTCTTCGATACCATACGATTTTAGTCTCGAAGCAACTTCCACAAAAACTCATAGAGGTTCATACATTGGCAAGAGTCTTTCACGACTAAAGTTCTCGGTCCTGGTCGTCGGTACAAAGAGCTTTTTAAATAGCAGGACAGTCGGTTACGACAGCTATGATAAAAATAATTAATACTTTTTCTACTTGAAATAAAAATGGTTATGATCGCTTCATTTAACTTATTAAGACTAGAGCTCTGTTAAATTATATTATCAGCACATTATAATACAAGAGTTTGATATTCAAGTGCATTTGGCAAAGTTGCATATAATTACATAAAAAAAAAAGATAAAGATCAAGACCCTCTGATTATGTCAATAAAAATACATGCAAAGTAAAAAAAGTCCTTTATTTTCTTACAAAAAAATCATTTATAAATAAATTTCAATCAGTAGTGCACAAATCTAGTAAATATAGCCACCACAATAAGGCTCACTGAAGCCCTAACTCCATACCCACTGTTCATATACCCGAACCTCTTCGCCTGTAGCACCAATTCTAGAATAGAATCCATGACTTCCAAGTTATTTGGCATGATCTCAGAAGGTGGGAGGACGAAGCCATGCGTACCATTGTCGCGAAGCTCGTAGCAGTAGACCAAAGGAACCTTCACTGTTTCTTTTACCCAGTCTATGCTGCCTCCGGTTGCTCTATCTGGAATACAAAAATAATTGTTCAGTGGTTTTCTTAAGTCTAATATCTTATTGTAGTCTAAGATGAGTCGGGAAATAGGGTATGTCTTCGTTTTCACGCATATCCTTTATTGTGATTGTTAATCTTAGTTAAGATATTTTTAACTGAGTTAAAAAAGAGGAGGTTCTCAATTGGTCTATGTTGTTTTTTTTTTGTATGTTTGCCATGCGATGTCTAAGGCAATTGAGAACCAATTTGTAAAATTCTATCAAAGTCCGGTGAAGCAGTCAAAGCCTGCGCTCAGGCTAACTGCAAAGATCTCTACCATATAAAAAATTGTAAAATTCTAATTATTGTTCACAGAGAAGTCGGTCGGTCAAGTTTTTCACATTATTATTGAACTTTTATTTCAATTATTCATTCTCTTAGTACTAAAAATATTTTAGTCAGAATATAGAACATAAATTACATTTAAATCTATGAACAAAATTTTCATATTTTCTTTGACTACTTACAGATAGCTTCAGCAATATTTCCAGTACGATAGTGAGTTCCATATCTGACAGACAGAGCTCCCATCGCGCGCCTTCCGATTGCCATCTGAAAATTATTATTTTATTGCAATTACTTAATACGATTTATTAAAAATAATTATTTTGAGCTCTCTTAAACCATATTAAAAAAAAAAACAATTGGACAAAAAAGGTAATGGTAACAAATAAAACTTTATTTAGGGCCGGGTTTTTCCATCACCAGAAGAACTGTCAAATTTCATTAAAAGGAACAATATTTTCTGCCGTGGGCTTGACCAGCTGTAAGTTTTTTTTAAATTACATTCTCTGTGTCCAAAATCAATCTAATTACCCTGATAATCATGGTCACAAAATAAAACTCACAGCATCATGATAATTCGCCAAGGGTTCCGTTGTATTTCCAAACGGAATCAACAGAAGATGGCCATAGGAATGGAATGATAAGTACATATCAATTCTATCCCCTATTGATGCTATAAAAGTTGATAAAGTTCTGGTCTCAGGCTCAGAGAATGGACCAAGGCCAGCGTAGTCATCCCGTGCTTCGTTGCTGCTTGCACCAACAACTGAAGATATAAATAATAGATGTTATGTACATTGGAGATGACACATGAGGACATGTTAAAATTAGAAAAGCGTGCTTTTACAATTTAGGTGTTAAAAAAAACTAAATTTATTAAAAAGACGACGATCGATTACGAATACTCGTAAAGATAGAAAATCATATTTTATAATCAGAAAAGGTAACACTGTCAGAAATAATGTAGGTAAAGTAAGCAAGTGACATGAAGCTGTTGTCAGTATTTAGAATTCATAATAAATAAAAAATGAAATCTTAAATAAAGCGTGTGGCGAACTCAGTTTGCGAATAATTTAGGGTATTTTTTCCTTTTTTAATATAAATGTAATAAAAAAGATATTACCAAGCCAGTTGTTATTCCAATTTCTGTTCAAATCGATGCCAAAGGCATTTCTGACAGGACGTCTGTTCTTTCGCCACATTCGAAACTAAAATAATATCGTCAGAATCAATACACTGTTAAGGGTGTGTTCAACGAGCCGGCTTCACCGTGAGCTCATGTCTTGCCTGTCGATCACACTCTTTAAGCAAATTAAAATATTTATTGTATAAAAATCTTCTTACACTGCTATGACTCCAGGCATACCCATCAGGATTCGTAACAGGGAATATATACCAATCAAAATCTTTAGCCGCTGCTATAGTTTCTTCATCGTCACTTGTAAGTAGCTGATTAGTGATGTAAGTTACTGTTGCTGGAGATATCCATTCTCTAGCATGAATACCACCTTCTAAGAACACTATTCTTCTTCCTGCACCATGGGATATTTTCAATCCTTTTATTTGACGTCCTTCGATAGTGCTACCGCCGATTATAATGGTGACTATGTTAGGGTATGCTTTAGCTAAGTCATCGATCCATGCGTATATTGCGTCTAAGTCGTAGTAAGCATCCCATCCCATAGTATTTAAATTGTTTCTCGTGTATGGCTTGACTGTTTCGCGATCTATTGCCCTGTAAATTACATTTGAATTGTATTTGGTCTTTTTGTTAACCACTTATTTTTACATTGAAAAATATTTCTGGACAGTATTTAAATTTAAATTATAAAGTTTAAATATCAAACTTCCAATGTTTGCACTTTTTTTATCTATGCAAATTTTTTATAAGAATACCAACACAATCCTAACTAAAATATATAAGTACAATAAATAAGTAAAACAAAAACTTACTCTTGAATATTCGAATTTGATATTTCATAATTCACACCATTAGCCACCAAATACTCCTCAAAATCACCTTTATCTTCTGGACTGGATAACACATTCACAAACGCAGCCAATGGACCAGGATCCGTCCAGAAATCGAACCTACTATCCCTATCACGTAAATCTTGCAGTAATCTTATTTCTTCTAAATTTTTTGGCAAAACTTTATATAAAGCATAATTGTCAAAACGAAACTTTTCACCGAGTATACTTTGTGCTGTCAAAATTAAACCTAATAGAATTAATTTCGACATTGTTAATCGGAACTCCAATTTCAATAAGTAAGTAAAATTACATTAATACAACTGACTGATACATCGATCAATGTACATAACATTTATCTAAACAATGAATGGGTAGTAAATAACTCTGAAGTGTTTATAACAGCTATTAAAGATACAATGATAAGTTAAAACGAAATTGATAGTGGAATTGATAATTTTAAACTGAATTCCACAAGTACTTATGACCTACTGTACCCGTACTATGATCTGTTAAAGCAGTACCGTTGCGGTTGTGGAAGCGAGACGGCGCACTACACTTCGTATGTCGCTGTCTCGCTCACTCAACGGCAACACGCTACTACTAACTAATATACTATGGCTAGACGTTTGCAAGTTTTCAGGTTATCAAAAGATGCAGATATGATATACTTAAATAGATTCATAGAACTAATTAGGTGAATGCCATAAGCAATCAAGATAAGAAATTTTATAGTTCTGATGTAACTTCCGAATATTTTCAAGTCTGGTCTGGGACAAATGTTGGTGAAATTTTGACGTAAATTTAACTGGAGTTTCTTTTTTGTGATGCAATTCGAATTAAAATAAATTGTGAATAAGATATTTCATCATTTCCATCATTAAACCGTTTAATGATATAACCGCTTGGTGCAAAATCTTACTTATACAGCTCTTGGTACGAAAACTGTGAGATATAAAAGAGCACAGCTAATTAATCTATGACATACCAGTAGAATAACTACAAAAATATCCACATTTATTTATACATCTTTGGCTAGATAACCTTTGAATAATATCTAAACCAAAACTGAATATAGGCACTGTTAATCTTGCAACCATTATCAGGTATTTTATATCGTCTTGTTTAATGGAACCCAAGGCATCTGAAACCCAACAATAAATTTCCTGATAGTCATACGTAATATTCAAAGAAATAAAACAGCATTAATGGGTTGCTTCAAGTTTTGAGTTATTTATTGGTTTCGTGACCTAGAAGAAGAAAGAAGAAGAAAGATTATTTATTTAGTACGGAACACAAGACAACACAAAGAAATAAACACAAACAAGCAACACAAAAAAACAAGGTCAATAAAAAAGTAGTAATAATAAAAAGTACAAATACACAATTTCAACGGTGTTGTCGAGCATACAGTACCAAAAAGGTCACCAACTCAGCATATGCTAGGTGTAGTACACCCAGCGCTGGTTTTCAGTTGGAACCCCACAGTGACACACGGACGTAGGCAAGCATATATACACATAAATATTTATAACAAGTTAGTAACAATAATTAAAATACTTAAAATAACGATACAAGATAATTACAAAGTAATATATCTATCAATGCAGCTATAGAAAAAAAGAAAGATGTGAAGGGTAAGAATAAATATAAAAATGTCAGATGGAGGTAATATGTCATTTGGGTTGATATAAAACGCGAAACCAGCACGATATCTAACCCTTTAACAAAGAAGACTTTGGCTCGTGAACTTCTAAGGAAATTTATTTAACTTGAAGTGCCAGTCAGTGAACCAAACTCAGCCTGTAGCAAGCGGGGAAATAACGTAAGTACTATAAGAGTATTATTAATAATTTATATAAATGTAAAAACTAAAATAAAATGTTAAATTAAAATTGCGTGATAAATGAACTAAAAAACAAATAATTATATAAAAGACTTATCAATATCTATAGAATTAAAATTAAGCTGTGAGTTTAAAATGAATGATTTTAAGTGGATTCTAAAAGTGGTAATTGTTTTCAGGTTTCTGATCGGCGGAGGGATGTTATTCCAGCATTTGGAAGCTGCATATCGAAAACTACCCCGGAAGGCGGCAGTGCCATGCTGCGGTATAGCCAGTTGCTGCGCACAACGTCTACCCTCGCGTTGCCGGTGATCGTTTACCCACCTTAGTTTCGAGTGCAGGTATGAAGGGCATTTATATTTAATTACGCCAAAAAGAAGACACGCAAGATGTAATTTACGCCGTGATTTCATTTTAAGAATATTATGTTTATTTAAAACGGGTGTGATGTGGCTCCTTGGTAGTACATTAAAGCAATATCGTGCGCAGGCATTTTGCACTCTTTGGATCAGCCTCTTGGTGCGTGCTAAGAGTCTAGGTCCTATAACAGTGTCCTACTCGAATACGACGTTGTAAATGTTCAGAGGTCGAGAGAATAAAATTGAGGGTATGATATAAAATAGCCCTTGTTTATAGATGTCGAGTAAGGCGGCGCTAATTGGAATCTGCCACATTACATTTATATTATGGCCGTCAATAATATGATCCTGATTAATTTATACTATATCTGAACTGCTGTTGAAATTATCGTCAATCCTGCCAGATAATTTTGATTTATTTCTTTACCGACTTTAAAAGGAAGAGGTGTCCAATTACATGACCATTTTTTTTCATCTGTATGTGTATCAATATAACAGCATCACTATTCACTACCTGCGATACTTCAGAAGTAAATCCCATATGAGTTTCATCTAAAATGAATTCAGCAGTTTAGTTTTCAAACAGGTGTGTGTAATCCAGATTGTGTGAAATTTCTTTAATAAAATCAGTACCACAGTATCAACACTTTTATTATTAGTAATTTCAATCATCCCAAAACTTCTAAAACACCAATTTAGCAACAACTGCAATCAAAATCAGAATCGAAGCTTTTTGTGTTACAACATTCGCATTGTTCATGTATCCAAATCGTTTAGCTTGGAGAATCATTTCTACTATAGAATCCATGGTTTCTTCACCAGTTGGCAGGATCTGATCAGCTGGTAGCAGGTGTCCGAAGGTACCACGGTCGCGGAGCTCATAGCAGTAGACGAGAGGAACGTTTAAGCGTTCCTTTACCCAATCAACGCTGGTTCCGGTTGCAAAGTCTGTTATAATTAAAAAATAGGTGTAAGTATAATTTATTTTACGCATTGAACTAAAGAATTGCTGAGAACATTTTCTTGACGATTTTATTTCAGCTTTCATCCAATGGTCAAATAATATTGAAACAGTTTCACTGATAATGGGATAATTTCCACCTCAATCGGTCGAAATTAAAATCAAGAATGACCTCAAAGATCTAGTGCTTCTAAATAGGTACTTAAAATTATGAGTTTAACTTCATTAGAAAAATTATGAGCACAATACTCACAAATAGCTTCAGCAATATTTCCAGTAGTGTAGGTTGTTCTATATCTGACGGCTAACGCTCCCATAGCTCGTACTCCAATTTTCATCTGAAATGAAGCAATTTTTATCATAATAAGTTACCAACTTCAGAAAAGTATTTTCAACTACAGTAATAATTAAAAAAACCACATAACATCACCAAAAACAGTACATTTTCATATAGAACTTTATGAGGTATTTGAACTGTTCTTATGTTATATTAATACTTACAGCATCATGATAATTCGCCAAAGGTTCCGTCGTGTTCCCAAAAGGCAGCAGTAGAATTTGACCAGAAGA
The DNA here is from genome assembly GCA_905146925.1 of Autographa gamma. Lineage (NCBI taxonomy): Eukaryota > Metazoa > Arthropoda > Insecta > Lepidoptera > Noctuidae > Autographa > Autographa gamma. The sequence goes on along the minus strand of LR989868.1, from coordinate 2,313,731 downwards.
ATGGAAGGACAGATACAAGTCGATTTCCTCAGCCATATCCATAATGTACGAAGATAAAGTCCTCGTTTCTAGCTCAGAGAAGGGTCCTGGTCCAGCGAAGACATCTGAAGCCACATTAGTACTCACACTCTCCTCTGAAAATATAAAAAAAAGAATATAATCTATTATAGTCATTTTCATCTACAGTCCTGGTCGTCCCACTGCTGGGCATAGGGCTCTCCTTTCTTGTGTCATTCTCTAAGGTCCTGTGCCTCATTTTACTCAACCCGAAACTTTTACGATGTCGTTAACCCAACTTGCAATAATAGTAAATGGGTTTTTTTTTAATAATGCCTAAAAATCTTTTAAAATTGTACTCATTTTTTTCAGACTCAATCAGTGAAAAACGACATGCTTAGTTCACTTGACTGCAATATATTTTCAATCTCAAAAATTGCCGATTAACATTCAAACCTAGATCTAAAACTTGCAAGTCTAATCATTCACTTCTAATGTTCTATGTATATTTATTGATGTGAGTCAAAACTAATGTATGACATTAAACATTTACGATTCGAGTGATTTTCTCAGTACCTAAATACTTAAAAAGATTGAAAGCAGATTGTGCTATGTAAATATTTGAAAAGGATTGCTAAATTAAAGTTGTGCAACCTAAAACTTATTATTGTAATTGAATTTTATTTATTACTTCGTTAAGGTAGACAAAAGTGCGTACAAAGTTGAGAAAGAGTCCTTTGCCCTGAGGTGAATCAAGAGGAGCATACATACGAAATTATGTAGTTTCAGTTTCTGATATTACTTATTGATTATTTTGAGCCTAACACATACTCACTAACGATTAATAAAACTGTTTTCTAACACACAATCTACATTCTCACTTCTCTGTACAAGAGCTACAAAGAGTTGACGCATTTCCGAACTAGATGGCGGTGACGTCGAATTAGAAGTCGCAATGGTTTCGTTACATCGAATCGTATAAGTACTCCGTTCAGTTATTGTAAGGTTAACCTAAACTGCCTATCTGCGTATAGGCCTCTTCTTTTATATTTTTGACAGTTATTCGCACGAAAGTGTTGATAACTTAAGAAACTATACTTGTATGTTACTTAGTAACAGGAAATTGCTGAGAAAATGGAAAGAAAATTCATATAGCCATTTTCTTGCATTTATGTTACCACAATAATTCGAACATTGTAATGTAGATAATTTTGCCCTTCATAGTAAATTTGCTTAAAAGCGAACTAACTTTTTAGTTGTTAAATTGTGATATTATAGAGTCTATATTCAAACTATGAGTAATGGGTATAATGCAGAGGAAGTCTAAAAAAGAGATTGTACGATTGTGTGAAAGATAATAATGAAAAAGAAGGATGTGAATGCTGAGATGACGAGTAGTAGAGATAAATGGAAGTTGAATACGTATTGCGCCGACCCCAAATAATTGGGAACAGGGCAGGGAGGTGATGATTCAAACTATGGTACTTATTTAGGTAGCATGTATTTTTGACGTGTCATATTTACTCCACATAAACGAAATGCTATAAACAAAATGCAAAGCTATGTGTTACTTTATACAATAGATTGTGCGCATGATTTATAGTCAAGATTAAATAAAGTAAAGCTATAATAATATTTTTATCAAGCAATTCATCTGTTAATTCTGCCTGAAAAACCTAAACAGCTAGACATATTAAAAGATAAATAAGAAATACCTATACTACGTGACATTTATTTTTAATATAATGATGACATGAAAAAAGTCCCTTGATGATCGAATTTAGTAGCGTTATTATGCACATAGCAAGTGCTTTCATTGACCTTGTAAAAAGTATCGTAAAAAGATACATAGCTTATGTCAAGAAAGGAAGATAGTATAGTAGTAGTAAACTTAAAAAACTAACTATTTCATAGCATGGTCCACCATAAAAATATATTTACAACGGTAGGATTTGATTCCTAAAAGCATTGTTTAAAACAAGAAAATAAGTATTTACTTAGCCAGTTATCATTCCAGTTTCTGTTGAGGTCCACGCCAAAACCATTGCCGTATGGTTTTCTGTTCTTCCTCCATAATCGGAACTAAAAAAAAAGTGTAAGTAAGTAAATTAATATTTCACTGAATTTAAATTACCGTTTTTTTTTCATAAAGCTTCTGGTTCTAAAAGAAAATCAATAAAGCATTCAAAGTTTAATTTGTTCAAGTTATAACTTGCAGTGTTTGTGTTTGTATTAAATAGTGAAAGATAATTAGAATCAACCCTCAAATTGTTCAGTATTTGTTAAAAATATTTAAAAATATGTTTTTAACAAATACTATTCACCCTAGAACACCACTGATAAATAAAACCATTGCAAGAAATGCTGACTTTTATGACAAACACCAAGAATAGTAAAGCAATAAACAATCAATCAATCAATGTTCGTTTCTTTTAAGGATAAAAATATGTGATTACTCTAATTTAGAGTTAAAATAAAATTTGAATATTTTAACAGAAAATTTTAAGTGTTTACAAAACTTTTAAATAATAAGTAATGCTTACCCCAACATGACTCCAAACATAACCATCAGGGTTAGTAACAGGAAATATATACCAATCGTAATCTCTGGCAGCAGCCTTAATTTCTTCATCATCGCTAGTTAAAAGTTCATTAGTAATAAAATTAACTGTAGCAGGTGCAATCCATTCCCTTGCATGTATTCCACTTTCAATAAAAACCGCTCTTCTGCCAGGTCCATGGGATATCTTAACTCCTTTGATATCGCGGCCTTCATGGGTTGTTCCTCCGATTATGATGGTTACTATGTTAGGGTATGCTTTAGCTAGATCGTCAAGCCAGTCGTAGATTTCTTCTAGTGTGTAGTAGGCATCCCATTGCATGGTTTTGATGTTGTTTCTGGTGTATGGTTTCTTTGTGTCGTTGTCTATTACTCTGTGAAATTGGTTTTATTTTATTTGAACGATTTTAATTTTATCAATTATTTAGCGAAATCGTCGATTATTCGATTTTTATTTTTGGTGCACTAATGTGCTAGCTTTGAAGTATTAGCAATTATACCACGAATTTTGTATAATATATTCTTAAATAATTGGAACTCTTATTATTTCTCCGAATCAACTTTATTACTATTGTCAATTTTTTTTAGGCACTGTTTAAGTTAACTATGAATTACTTACTCTTGGATATTTGGAAGAGTCACAACAAAATCGATTCCATTTCCATTCAAAAATTGTTCCAGGTCATTCTTCATTTCAGGCTTCGACACAATATTGATGTAATCCGCAGTCGGTACAGGATCATCCCAAAAATCATACTCAGGAACCGAACTTTGCAAACCACCAAGAACTTTAATTTGATCTACATTTTTTGGAAGCACTTTGTATAAAGAATAGTTATCGAAACGAAATTTCTCACTAGTCACAGAAATAAATAGTATCGTTAAAATAGAAGATATTTTTAACAACATTTTTGTTGACCTATTCCAAGTCTTCGTTGTTGATAATATGAAATTCAACAATAAAAGTGTATGATAGTGTAAAGTAATATAAGAGCACTAAACTTTTATGGATGCTTGGCCGAGTATTTCGATGACCTCCGATCAATATGTATAAATGTTTATCTATTATTCTAGCCTACTGATAGTAAGTAAGATTGTGTGAAGAAGGATTAGAATGGAGTAAGCTGGTCATATAGGTTTGGACTAAACAACACATGCGAATTCATGCAGAAATCAATGATAGAAAAATAACCAACTAGCAGGTAGCTATTTAGAAGTTATTTAGATTCTATGGTTCTTTGAATATAGAGGCCATATCAGTTTGAGGATTAATGTATTTACATATTTTTAGTATGTTTTTATTATTTGCATGTAAGATTCCTACTATAGTAGTTGTGACGGGTTCGAGTTTTTCCCCAAGGTTCTTATTTTTTTTTTTGTATTTAATTACATGTAAGGATAAGGTTTATTTTAAATACCTTTTAACATTCAAAATTTTAGTCTTTAACTTTAACTTATAGATATTTATGACGTCAAGTTGTCTGTAGCTGTTAAAGCTTTCACTAAATCGAAACTTCTTCTACTTTACATATTCATTATTATGTCCCAATTACCAGTAAAGTATGTGTTACAAACAAGAAGGAGTAGGTAGTCTATAAAACATATCATAAAACTTATCATTTGCCTATCTTTATGGTAAGATCCATGAGTTTATTGCAGCTATTTTGTTCATCGTCTTTCATCAGTTTTGGGTAATATTGATAATTTGATTGTAGGCCATAAGAGCGACTTCGGTTATAATGCTGAGTATTGTATTTCTTTGAAGGTATTTATAGCGTATTTAGATAACCGGTTCAATTCAATGTTGAATAACAATACAAAAAAAATAATAAATTTATAAACATTGATGTGTATAAACTCGCTTTTGGTGACGTTTTGAATGCTATACAGTTAGATCCAATTGATTTCAAAGTTACGTTTATAGCTAAATGAGTAATACACTAACTTCGATTATTTTTGAAGTGATAATACGAAACTTACCATTCTCCACAAATTAAAAAAAAAAGTTAAAATAAAATTCGAGTATCATCAATAGTAAAAACAAAATATAATACGAGTATGTCCAAAAAATCCAAAAGTTAAAACAAAATCAAGATCAGTCAGAATCAATCAATCAAAGAATCAAACAAAGTCTTACTAAAATAATCATTTATTAAAAACAAATTACAGTACATTAATAAACCTGGCTTCTCTGATGATGGCCAGAAGAGAATCCAGGGTCTCTTCTCCAGAGGGCGTGATTTGGGAGACTGGTAAGGCGTAACCATGGACACCAGTGTCTCTAAGAAGGTAGGTGGCAGCAATGGTCGTGTTGTAACGGTACTTCACCCAGTCGGTAATGGCACCGGTAGCGCCATCTGTGAAAATAGGTGTTGGTGTTATCAGGTTGGATCAGATAAGGTTACTGTAAATTAAGATAAGGATTGGTCCCAAAAACACCTACAAAGAGAAAGCAGTAGAAAATTAAGGCTTTTGCCCCGCAGTATGTCGTAAGTGTATATCGGTTCCAGACGCGAAAATAGCCCTTTCTTGAGATTCAAGGTGATTTTACCAAGTCTCATCGAAATTTGTTTAGGTTGAACCTTCAAAACGTAAGAGACGGATAGATAGAGTGACTTTGCATTGATAATACAAGTATGGATAGACATCCATACATTTACACGTAGACACGTGTAAATCTTTAGGTCAAGTTAAACAGCTGATTAGTGATGATATTATGTTATTTAGTAGTTTACTTAGATTATCTAATCTTAAAATGTTAAATTGAATATCCAGACAATGTAGAATATTTGAAGATCATAGAAGACATTAAAAAAAATGTTAAGGCTCATCATAAGATACTATATAAATATTTATATAGGAAGAGAAACATAAAAAAATATAAAAGAAGAAAAAAAAAACTTACTGTGGACCAAAGTTGAGGTACCAACAAGGTATTGAGTGTTGTAACGAACAGCTAGTGAACCCATTGCTCGTCTACCAATGGTTACCTAGAAGAAAATAGATACAGATAATACAATAAATGAATTTGTTTCCATAGCTTAAGGGACTTTGAATATTAATGAACGAATGCTAAGTTAATAGTGGGCACGGCTATTAACAGTATTGGTTGCGATCGTAATACACCCCCTGAAGAAATACTTTAAGCATAATATCTTCGTGTTCTTGTTATTCGGTAGTGACATGTAGTAATTCTAAAATTAAGGCTCGCTTAGAACATGACATATTTTATTTAAATTACTATAAGTAATTGTTTATTACGCTTCAATCTTTTAAGCGTTAAATAAGTAGTTATTTGTGAAAAATTTACTTCGCTCTGCCCAGCATTCTTAATAATAATATGGTGGGGGTTTCCGTAAACTTTAACTCCTAATAATTATCACTTACAATATCGTTATAATTGCCAGTCGGCACATTTTGCTGTGCATAAGGGATCAGGAGTCTTTGACCAAAGGACCTGAATGACAGGAACCCAGTAAGACTGGATGCAACAGATTCGATGAAATTAGACACAGCTCTTGTCTCCAATTCAGAGAAAGGTCCGAGTCCCGCGTAGTTGTTGGCAGACATTGTGAAACTGGCTCCATTTACTGAAAAAGAAGATAGAAAAGCACCATTAGAGAAAACTTCAGAGTACAAAATAGTTAGCCGTGGCCTACAGTTTCCATAATATACTTTTTTTTTGAGTGGAGAAGAACACACAAACCCAAAAGCTATGAAATCATGAAAATCGGGCCACCCGTTTTTAAGTTATAAATGGTCTAACAAACCTAACAAAGTTTTATTAACAACTCTTATTTTATGTTTATATCCAAATATAATTTATTTTTGTCAAGATGTCTAAGATATTATGAACTGATAGATTGCCGAGCTTTAAAAGGTATACAAGTTATTTAGGAATCAAATATAATCTTACTTCCCCAGTGTGCATTCCAGTTCTTGGTCAAGTCAACTCCAATAGTTGTTGTAGAGGTGGCATGCCTGTTCTTGACCCATGTTCTGACCTGGATAAAACGAGAACCAAATTTGAAAGAAATACTATACAAATTATTAAGAAAACCACGTTATTAAGCTTGGCGATTTAGAGCAACTCCACTTTTTCGCATATACCTAATTGATGTGTAGAAAAACAATACTTATTATGTTTAACAGTTATAACAGCAACTAGGTAAGATTTTTATTTCCTAAAATATTTAAATTCCCCTCTGGTAATGTATTGCATAACTTGGATTCTCCTGCTTTTACTCTTTGATGAACACATGATTTTTAAAACCAGCAATAAACTCGGGTTAGTGAGCTAAAACACAATGACTCACAGAATCTTGTGAAAACTGGAATCCATCAGGATTGACGAGGGGTAAGATGTACCAGGTGAAGTCATCAGCAGCTGCCTTAATCTCAGGGTCATTGCTGTTGATTAACTGGTTCGCAATGTAGGTCAGGATTGTGGGTGAGAGCCAGTCAGCGCCGATCTCACCAGATTGTAGGAAGAAGGCGCGGGTGCCAGAACCACGGGTTATTTTGATGCCAGTGATGTTTCTACCTGGAAATTGTAAAAGGGAATGATTAAGTTAATATTGAACCCTTGACTCAGAAAGGAGCTTAAATAAAAGGCAGTTAAAAAGATCTTAAAGAATAACTAAACGGATCTGGTTCAACTCGATAAGGTAGAGACAAAGTGGGGAGACTAATAGTAACCTCCTCTATTGTGTGAATATGGCTACAATTAGGAACCTAAGACTTTGAATGAATCAAACGAGCCTTTTCCCAACTCTGTTGGGGCCAGCTAGAAACAAAACACTAGAATATTAAAAAGGTAGTATGGTCCAGGTAAAGAAGGGAGTCAAAGACGATTAAGCATTGTTTTTGATATATTCCCGCAAAATACATAAATCATGTACTAAGTTGTTATTTGGAAGTATTCTAATATAATTATTATGAACTCACCTTCATAAGACTGTCCAACAATAAAGGTTGACACGACACTGCTTTGGGTACTAGCTAGATGATTGAACCAGTTGTAAATATCTTCTAGAGTCTGATAGTTAGTCCAGTACAGCTCGTTGGATGTCGAACGCTTTTTCCTGCTGTAGAGTTGGGCATCGAATGCTCTGAAAATGCAAACAGGAATATTTTAAATTAATTCCTACTTTATGATCATGTCTTGTCATGTCATGTGTTTATCATAGCACAATACACTTAACTGTTTTTCTCTGCGTGAGTATTAATGTTATCAGTTTATCGAAGTCAAAATTAGTTATGACGAGCACGTAAGTATACATTTTATTTTCATGATATAAAACTTTACAGTTTAATTAGCTGGTCCTAAGACATTGGAGATTAGTGATTAATAAGGATTTACCCAACAGTGGAACAAATAAAGGCAGCCAGAATTATGATATATACATATATATATATCTATCCTGACCGATTTCGGCCACAGCGACTTGGATCTACCTATTGAGAGCTTCGCTGATGTGCTCTCAAGTGACTGATGTAGCCAATTTTTGCAGAGAACTCACTGATCAAACGAAGAACATTTTATAACTGAATCCCAGTGCAAACACGACACCATACAAATGAATGCTAGTAATTATGATCTAGCAGGAGCTCAAAGAAGCAAATATTAGTAGAAAACAATACACTTACTCTTGAATATTCTCCAAAGTGATTTCAGACCGAATGCTGCGTTTCTTCAACGAATGTTCGAACTCTGCCTTCAGCTCTGGTGGTGACACAACGCTAACAACTTCATTGACAACGGTGGGAGGTTTCCAGAAATCCAAACGGTCATTTTTCTTGTACAACTCATTAAGAAACTTCAAATGATCTTCATTCTCTGGATGCACTTTGTATAACGCATAATTATCATACCTCACTTTCTCTCCTACAACTAAAGCTACTAAAATATTAATTAATATTAGTTTTAGAATCATTTTTAATAATAACCTAATGACATTAGGTGTGAACTAAAAGAATTTTGTATGATATTTTGTATTATCTTCATTTAATTTATTAATCTTTCTCTAGATTTCTATCGAGCTGAAAACAACCTTTTTGTGAGGAAATAAGGTTAATTTTTATTTGTCGTTTTATTTGACCAATATCGCATTAGTGTTTATCTTATCCCGTTGCGCTATTTAATCTTTTCAAAGGTGATAATCTGATTTGACTATAATACAGCATTTATTAGATAAGACAGTGTGTACTAGTTTTTGTCTAACAATTACTAATTAGTGAAATCACGAAGTATTTAATATAAATACTTATTTAATTTGTACAGCAGTACTAATAAATATTATTACATTTGCAGGTTTAAATGTTTAAAATGTTCATGACAGTGATAATATCTTAGTGAGCCAACCTGACAACATTCTTGGTATCAATACCTATAATGCAATTAGTAATTTAGCGGTACTTAAACAAAACAAATTAAGATACACTTTTACATCACAAACCAGGAAATTAACACACTACATCTTTCATTATCATTTACTTTTTTTTTTTCATACCTACCATATTCTTACCTTTGCATTTATTTCTGAGCTCTTATTACTGAGCCATAATATTTCTTCCACGACCACCAACCAGTTCCATTTATACCCAACACTAACTATTCATCCCGTAAAATTAAGGACGTATCGGTTTTAAAAGCCTTAATGAAAATTGCAGGCATTTTAATTAAAGAATTACACTGGCTGCGAGTTTCATTATTATCCCTTTTAATGTATTATCCAGTATTATCTGTATTGCCAATTAATATGGCGACTGGATTTGTTTACAGTCATTATTTAATAAAGCTTCGTTTGAGGAAACCAACTATTTGAATGTTGGGGACCATAATTTGGACTTTATTAGAATATTAAATAAAATAGCTATAATTTCAGTTTTGTTTGAGAATTCTTGCAATTTTGATGCTAAGAAGAAAATACTTAAAACAAATCTTTCTAACTAGCTATTTTGAGAATTTGCTTATATAGCAAACTAAAGATGGGACGGGACTTGTCGCTAAATACAATTAAGTCTGTGGTAAAATACAGTAAAAACCTCTAAAGAACGAACAGTGAGTTAAAATTATTGCTTTCGTTCTTGCTTAACAGCTAACGCAGTTTCAAATAAGACGAAGATTCCAATTGCTTGGCTTAGCCAAAGGATGTACTAAATCAAATTAATTTATCAAGACATTATAATTAAAATTAACTCAACATAGCATTTCTCATGTATTCGCATTAAAACAAACACAAGACGTATTTACTCCAAAATTAACACTTCATAAAATAATGCGACATAAGTTGCAGACGAGCGACCGAGATGGCGTGGTCATCGCTAATTGTGATTAATAGTCGTTCCAATGTCGTCGTCATTTGTCTTCGAACGTCGCGAGCCAGTTTACTTTCTACTGTGCAAGTTTGTTGAGTTGCAGACGGGCGACAAAGTGAGGAATTTGTAAATGAAGTTTTAAATTGTTTGGACATTGTTCCTTTTGGATTTTTCTTTGGGAGTGGAAATGAATTCGGGTTGAGACTGGATGCTATTGATTTTAATTTTGAATGGTTTTATTAAGTATGTCCATTTAAGAAACACTAAGGATTTTTTAATGGGATAAAGCTTACTGCTAAGTGTTGTGTGATGAAAAACTCAAAATTTGTTTTGAATGTTTTCGGCTATTATTGAAGATTTGCCTGCTGAATACACATTCCTTTGGGTATAATGGTACTTTCAATTTTTTCCATTCACAGATATGTAAGGACCTATATGGGAAGACTGGTAGAACTGGGATATTCCACGTCACAAATCCTTCAAAACATGGACATTAAAGCCAATATGCTACAGTACATAAAAAGGCCAAGGTAGACGAATCTATTAATAAACATTTGTCGCCAGTCTACAAATACGACTCACCCACAATGAAGTTAAATCTACCGCTTAAACCGCGTAATTATTGCACGCTCGATCCGTCGGTTGAAACTGAAGTAATGTGTTTTGTACACGAAGCAAATGAACTAAAACCAGTTTTAGAAGCGAATTAAACATCAGTGTGTAATGTTGTGGTATTGTAATAATTTTGAGGTAACGCCTACACGCCTAAATTGTGGGTAGTGGTTGCGAAATGTGATGAAATCACTGCTATAGAGGTATTTAGTTCAATGGAATAGGACTCTGTACCAATCGAAGTAATAAACAAAACAGTAGATAATTAAGTGGGAGCAGAAATAGTACGAACCATTAATGATATTGTTGGTGCAGATATAGATGACATTTATAAAACGAGAGAGTTTGGCGAAGATAGAAAAAAACTAGGTACGTCTATGTTTAGCAGTAGGATGACAATATAAGGAACTCAATACTCGATACTCAATAATTTATTGCGTTCCATAATTTACATAAATGGTCTTAAAAATAGAATGATACAGAAACATTATGGACCCTGTCGGGCACAGCAAAAACTTAGGAGAGAGGAAGAGAGTTTTGTATATGTATTTAATATATGCTATTGGTATGTAATAACATTATTTATATAGTATTTTTGTTCTTAATGTGTTTGATTTATTTAGTTTTAGTTTAGTTTATCATCGAAAAATTCGTTTATTTCGTAGTAGCATTTTATTTTTAGAAAACGTTTTAGCTTATTTAAAAATGTATTCGTTTTATTTTCTTCTTTTATGTGTTTTGGTAATTTATTATATATTTTTATTGACATGACTAGGGGGCTAGACGAGTGTATTTTCAGTCGGGATGTAGGTAGGTTTAATCTTTTATTGTGTCTTAAGGTATATTTTGTTTGGATGTCTTTACGAGTGGTATAGTATTCACACAGCATTAAAAAAACAAGAACAAGAATAAGTAACATTAAAAAAAATCACCATGATTTTACCGTGAAGGATAAACCACACACAATCGATACCTAAAAACTTCTTAGAAAAGATTAGTTCCTGCATCCATCAAGTAACTAAAAACAAAAGCAAAAAACAATCAAAGTACTAGAAATAAAAAAGTATAATACGTAAATTATCTCTGCAGGCAATCTTTAATATTTTATTAATATTAAAGAAAGCCTGCAACTCGACTTTTTATAGTTCTCAATATTCATGAGAATATCTGAACCGTTTTACGTGAATTAATTACAGTACTTTTGTTGACCTCAAAATCTCCGTGACTTCATTAATTTGGTATTTAAAACAGTTTTAAATGCATTATTCATTGACTAATATTCACCTCATGTATTAAGATTAAGTTAATAATTTATCATGACATGCTCCTAATTATAATGTATTTAGTGGTACTAATTCACTGTTAATTTGCTTAATTTTCAACGGTATATGTACATTCATCATCATTACGTCTTTAAAAAGTTGCTGTTCAACATTAGTTAAATTATTTACCGTTTTAAAGAAAATTTGTCGCACCTCATAAAATAGCAGCGATCGAATTCGGTTAATCTTCATTTTTATTATGTAATATATTTTCAGGAAATTAATTTTCTTCTTTTAAATGGGTAGAATACAAGACCATCTGATAGCTGACGTTTATTGCTTTTAAAAAAGAGAATATGAAGTCTATTGAAGCTTTAATTATGCAAAAGACCAATTGATTCCACTAGCCATGCAAACAATTCTACCAAAGCAAGTGTCCTGAAAATAATCTTCAACGACATAAATTATTTAGTCGCACATTTATTTCCATCACACGACACGTCTGAAACATGTAAAACAATGGCACCAACCTGAAGTGTAAATTACATAGTACATTTATCAGCTACGTGTCTGCTTGCCACAATAATACGGTTGACTTCATCTTCTAATAATTCTCTTTGTCTTGTTCGGTTGGCGTTTGCCGTTTTTTCATGTGGTGTAAGTAACAAGCGATAACCCTCATTTAAACCTCGCGTTTACTTATTCTTAAACACGCCTACCAGCTCGTCTTGTCCTTAAAATTTTGCTGTTGCTTGAAATGACCAAGCTTGTATATTAAAAACTCTGTTTTAAATTGTTATAAGTACAATTTTTCTTGTCTAACAGTAGGTTCATAATAGGCACCACATATGTCTTTCTTTGCATTTTATGAGCCACGTGTCTAACGGTAGGTTTACAATACATAACATATTTCTAACCATCTTTTCTTGTACTTTACAAACCAAGAATGGCTTTAGCAGCTACCTTCTTTAACTTGGACCAACCACATCAGCCGTACATCACGACATGTCGTTAAGGGCAGGAGGTGGCCCAATAAATCAAGGGACGTCGTCTGTGCCGTCCGCCTGCACTCGCTAATGTGAGTCGCTGTAATGAATGAGATCAGATCTCCGATTGTCGGTTTTTAGAACTTCAGCCTTTGTTATATTTGACACTGAATCTTTAATTCCTTTGTTTTTTTTTTGAGGTTGTCTCTATAATTTTATTAAAATATGCTGATTATTTTGTCCGAATTAGTTTTTATATTGAAGTATAATAATTGTAATCAATTTAGGCAATTGAGGAGAAATAAATGTCTAGCACCGCACAAACAGTAAGTGCTAGATAACAATATTTTCAAATTTAGGATGATATCAAAAATGTACATCAGCATAATCAAAGATTAGGATCTGAATTATAAAATTGATTTAGATAGTTAATGATACTAGTCATTTCTGTTTTAAAAGAAACAAGTTAAAAGTGCTGACACATAGCAGCCCAATCGCTTCGAATTGGTTTTCCACTTACGTACCATTGGACTTAAGATTTATACGTTGTTTGTTACTAGTTCACTGTTTGCAAGCACCACAATGACCCACTTCCCCAGCTGGCTCGAACAATTAGAGCAGGTCAACAAACAACCAGTACTTTTCATTTTTCATTGAAACAACAATACAAAACTTCCCAATTTGCAAGCGAAAAATCCCCAATATATTTCCTTAATCCGAAACTCGACAGTGGATATCAACACTGAAAACTAATAAATCTATTAAACCCAAACAAATACAAAGTATTGGAGGTCCGATTAGAGAGACTGGCAGCGTGCCAGATGATGGTCTGAACAGAGCATAATGCATAGCAGCAATTGGTCGAATTAAGGGAGAGTTAGATGAATGGTCTGTGGTCAGTACGTAAAACCTTAATGCGTTTGATATAATGCAACGTTTGGTAGAGCTGTCCATGATGAGACTTTTTAAATGACTATAAATTAGTCAATGCGTGTAAAGTAAAAATTTGCGCGTCTGTTTTACTACGCATTTAAGAAATAATAAGTAAAGCAGACAATATGTTAAATAGGAAAGCAAATTTTCTTTTCACAATTTGTTTAAAAGTTAGATCCCAATTCATAAAATAATAATATGTGTAATTTATTAATCAACACGTCGTCTTTTGTCTAATTTATAATTCAAATACTTTAGAAATTTATTAAGACGAGCAATATTTCATGTTCTTACACAAAAACTAGGCATGAAAACCTTTCATAGTAAAAATTTGAATGTACGAAAAAATCTTTAGAGCTAACGCAATATTTTGGACTATCCTGACCTACATGTTCTGACACAAACATGACTGGGCTTCGTTTTGTGTCCGAACATGACGCGGGAACGGGACGAGCAATGTAATGACAAAAGTTTTGCTCCAAAATTGTCCGTTTCATTTTTTGTTTGATTGAGGATTTTGCTGACATATGTTTTCAAGGCTTATATTTTATTGCATTTAATGAAGAGTGGGTAATTATATTGTTTTTGAGAGTGAGATTTTCGTTAGTATCAGTTTCAAAATTAACATGACCAGCGTATTCCGAATTCGGACAAATTTTTGCTCTTCCACAATTAGATCTAGCAATATTGCCGCAGATGGTGCAAAATTCATGACCTCAAAGTGGTCTCTGTTTACTCAAACTGCGGTCTAAGGCTCCTGGCACTGTTCCAAGCTAGGATTAATTAATTGGGACACCGGGACACTTCCGTGCCGTCTTAGTGCCATTTAAGAAGTTTAATTTTTAAGTGCATTAGGACTATCCGTTCTTTGTCTTGCTGTATTTGTTAGATTGGAATTGATAGCTACCTTTTTTTTTCTTATATTATGCTTTTTGTTATGGAGCAGTGGAAAATCTTGAAGTACCTGTTGTTGTGAAAAGTCCAGTAAAATAAAATGAGTAATACTAGACTAGACTAGTAAGAAATTTTAAAAACTTAAAATTAATATTATTAAAGTATTTATTTACGAAGCCATAGTTTATCTTAAACTACAACTCCAAAAGGCAAGCAGGCACGTTTCTCAGAAAAATCGAGATAAAATTTCGCAACTTGGAAAACTAACTTCACCAATTAATATTTCCTGTTACTGTTGGGAAACAATTTTAATTGAGTAGCCGAAGTTAGAAATAATTTCCATTTCTTCTTCTCATTAGCGGGAGCTGCAACTTTCCGATATTTTTTATTAAATTAACTTAGTTTATTAGCTTGTTTACATTGATGGTTTGTTTTGTAACTTGGCTTAGTACTGAAAAATGATCACGTGTTCTGTTGATCATTGTTCTTGTATACCTTAATGCTATCACTTCAAGTATAAGTAACAATTAAATTGAAATTATTTTTTGTGGTTTTTTTACATACTTGCATCTACCCATCTACTTTTTTCTTATGTTTGTACATATAAGAACGTCACATTTGCATGTTCTATATACCTACAATGAAAATCTGGTTATAAAAAATTGGCATTGTTTTAATACTCAAATCTTTATGAGCATCCCATATGTTACATAACAGGTGCTACAATTTCTTACAGTATACATACAATATGGACCCGATAAGGCACAGCTTAAAGAAGTTCGAATATAACTATGTAGTCGTTACAAAAATTTAAATTGCATTTACCATTTAGCAACATTTTAGTGTGAGTGTGTATGTCTCAGTGTGTGTGGGTGAGTGCGCGCACTGTTTTAGGTTTGTCCAAATTGAATTATTAGTGTAATAAGAAATATATTTCCCTCCCTATTTACTCCTTATTTACCTTAGAATAGAATCCATATCTAAATAGACCTCTTAGAATACATTGAAATAAATAACCTTTCTCTCAAACGAATTCAAAAACTAAGTAGGTTAAATAAAACGATAAACTTAATACAGTAGTGTCCCGCTTCCAACGGTTCCGTACAAAGACGTTTGGAGAGCCAGAAGGACCACTCAGCCTTTGGCAAGGATCCCGTTGTATCTTTAAATTTTCTGCTTAATCCACAGCATTTTCGAGTGATTATTAAAGTTAACGAGACTCCGTGCAGTTCAGGCTTTGTTTCACACTGGTGACTGTATTATTTTTATTCGTATCTTAAAAGAATAAAATTTAAATACTTACTAGGCCAAGCCGTATCTAGATCCTCAAATTGGTAAATTGGATGACCAAGATGCTCCGAATAATGGCATCTGCTTATTTAGGTTACCTTTGTGAAATGGTGGTGCATTCCATGTAACTTCATACGCAAAATAGCTATTTAAATATTGTACATGGCAATAGTAATCTGGTCTAGTCGTTCCATAGGTAATTAATACTAGACCATTCTGATGCAGGAATTTATTCGAGCTTGCAGTCTATTATTATAATAATTAAATCATCGATACTATAAAGGTAGGGGCAATAGTTATTGTAGTTTCAACACTGGATATAGGGCATGCATGCTTTTTTGGTAGAGATCTTTGCAGTTAGCCTGAGCGCAGGCTTTGACTGCTTCACCGGACTTTAGGAGGGCATGTATGCATGTACGCGCTTATTCCCGTGAATTAAATTATCATAAACATGCAGCGATATAGTTTAAGTGTTAACATGCTAGTATTGTTACTTGCCCCATTACCACTAGTAGACCTAATAAAGTTTCTCTTCGTGAAAAGCCAGTATAACCACGTCTTTACAGCATCTACATTTAAAGCCGGCAGAGAAATGAGGCATGCATAAAATTAACAAAGCAAAACGAACGGGGTTCTGTGAATTATTGCTATTGCGTTCATTATTATTTTTGGATGGCCTGATGGCTTTTTGGAGCTTCAAAGGAATCTTTGTTGTCAAAATCTTTGAGTACCTTGAGTCCTCATTTTGTTGAAATGTAATTTTTGGAAATCTTCTAATAACACTGTGTCCAATATTTTAATACTATAGTCGAAGCATAGGAGGACTTTTTTTTACTTACGTGCTTCTTCTGATTGTGGGCCTTTCTTGTACATATATTTTATTTTAAAACACAACTAGAGATGAACAAATTAATTTATTTGAACCCAGGTGTTATCAATAAAATTATGCTTCTACATTTACATACTCTAATTTCGATTAAATTAAACTGGGACAAACCAATAAATATTATTTGCTCAACCCCCACAGCGAAGGCAAGCAAAGATAGCATAATTAGTACATTCATTAATAATAATAGAAATCGTATCCAAATTGAGATATAAGCAACAGTCCAATAAATAACAGTAAGCAATTAATTCCGACACAAAAGGAAATGCAACGCCCTTCAATTAACGCAACTCACCCAATACTCAACCTTACCTTGACCACACAGAGTTGAAAATCACTTAACGGTCACATAATTCCACCCACGCTATATTAAGTTCTATAGAACAGTGTCTAGTGTAAATTGAGACATCACATCTGAGGGAATCTGTTCGTGTATTGAACTCGGAAGGGGTCAACTTACACCGGTGGATAGTACCAAAATAAATGACACTAGATCACGTGATCTGACGATTTGTCGTGACGGCCGAACGATTACACGGATCATTACTCATATTACCACCTTTGATAACATCATTTTGGGGTTAACATCACAGGATTTGCTACTGAATTCATTTTATTTTTATTCTTGTTGGGTTCGCGTGTTGCGTGCCTTTCTTATGATTATTATTGTGGATCCGTTAATTTTTTATACGATTTATGTTGTTCCATAATCGATGGTACCTTTGTGAAAAGGCTTCTTGCGTGACTGTAACTTTTATGGCCCGCACCCTGAACGATTGTGGCTTTAGTCGATCGTTCATATTAATATGAAAGAGAATATGAAAGCATCTGATATTTCATAAATATAGCAAGATTTACTGAATGTTGTAGTATTGTACTATTAAATAACAATAAGAGAACTGGTATTCGCAACTATCTATTCATGACACATAATCAAATTGTGCGTTGAAAATCATTGAAGGAGAGTCTTAGGACTATACAAATTATGTTAATGTTTTTATGCACGGAATACATATTAAATTTATTTAAAATTCAAAGGGTGACACCGAATGAGTATTATAGTAACAGCTCGCGAATTGCTCGTGTAATGCTCATTCGTCAGATGTGCACGCACCTTAAGAAAGACAGGATAATTAGGTCCCCAATCCATGAAATAAAACTTTAAATCAATCAAAACGCACTATAATAAATAAGAACACATTAAAAACTATCACAATTTTATCCAAAATTTTATAAGGTTGTCCTGACATGTCGTTCGTCTCTCTCAACTTGCTGTACTTCGAATTGCGAGGAGTCAGGAGGGATATGACTCCATCCATGGTCTCCCGGCAAGTTGGTAGGATCTTACCCGGAGGGAGGGCAAAGCCGTCGTACCCATTGTCCCTTAACTCAAATGTGACGACGTAACTGAAAATTAAACGTGTGTTATAGCTTAACATTTTTTTCAAAATTGACATTATTATTATTAGGAGCCTGAAATGTCCCACTGCTGGCCAGAGGCCTCTCCAGTCCCTCAATTTGTCGCTCTGAAGAGCCGATTATAAATATTTATTTAAAAGAAAAACTTCCTTTCTTAGTAGGTACTTTTTTGCAATTGGGTTCCTAAGATGGGTCAGAAATTATACAAATCGTGAATGATCAATTAATTTTTATGGTGTAACTTAGGTGACATTTTGGCGAGTAATTAGTGGATGAGTTGTTAGTCTGCTGTACAGACAGACAGTAACTGGACAAATCGACAGTTCTTCATTACAAAGGTACTTACGGAACTCGAAATTCTTTCTTAACCCAACAACCGCTGACACCGGATGTCACGTAACCTGATAATAAAAATAATTTATAATGACTTAAAGTGTTAGTTCAACCACACAACACTCACAGAGAAACATACTTTCAGCAACTACAAGTAACATACAATGCTATAAAAATATAGGAAGCAGGGAAGCCAGGAAAAAGGGATCAGAGATCCTCATAGAAGAACTAAATAATTATGTTTAAATAAAAAAATGTTGTATTTTATTTTCAGCTTATCACCACCTAGTAACTCTCGAAAAACTTATGTTCTCACGAATTTGCAATTTTGGGGTCCAGCATTTACCGATTACTAACAACATTGTGAGCGTGAATAAGAGTAATAGTTTTTAATTAATAATTAATTATACTTACCAACTGTATCGTAAGCAGTACCCATAGTATATTGTGTATTATACTTTTGTGCAATACTCTGCTTTGCTTGTTGGCACATTTTAAACTGAAATAAATGAAGCCAGTATTTAGTTGAAAACAAATAGCAATAAAATTATACATTGTTTTGATACACAAATCCCTCTTCTTGACTGTATTGGACCAAAGTTCGGTGGCATAATTTAATTTTACTAAACAGGACAGGAGGAATTTTATATATTCGCAAAGGTAACCATTTGTCTAATATAGTTCTTAGTTCCTAAACTTTGTGGTAATAGTAGCAAGATAGAAATCGCTACTAAAAAATAACTTTCTGATGCAGCAAATTACGACTTACAAGACTTATTAAACAAACATCATAAAACCATAAAAACAAATTTTAATGATATAAAAAATAGGAACAAAGAAAATTAATAAAAACATCAACATACCACTTCATCAAAATTATCCAAATGGTCCTTTGAATTGGCATAAGGTATAATCATGTATTGTCCGTAAGCGTGAAATGCGAAGTAGTATTCTAAATTCTGACTTCTATTTTTTATAAAGTTTGACATCGCCGAGGATTCTCTCTCAGAAAACGGCATACCACCGCAGTATATGTCTGAGTTCTGCATTCTGCTGATACCAACAGCTAGTAAACAAATTGGAGTTATAAAATAAAACAAAACAATAAAAAAATAAGAATATTTTATCTCGTTGAACAATAAAAAAGTTCACTAAAGGAATGAAAAAATTATATTATTTCAGGCGGTAACTCAACGTACCATTTATCCTTTTTATTACTAGGAAAAAATAATATAAACTTAACAAAAATTAAAAAGCAACATAATGTATAGAAAAAGGTGTTACCATTAATTAGGTCAGAACTTCAGGCTGCTACTAAAATAAATAAAAATACACAAAAATATAATAAAATAAATAACGTATTTCTTTCTAAACTGATATCTAGGTTGCTATTCGATATAAATTTCGATTTAATACTAAGTAAATATAAAAAAAATACGCATAATAAATTTTCAAGGTTATTTATTATATTCATTGCTTAGCTGTTGATATTAGTAGAAAGAAAAACAACTATATATTATGGCCAAAAAAGTTTCAATTTTATTTTTACATCGTCCGTCAGCAGTTATCTCATAATTATATAGACACGTTTACTGGATTTTTCAATTACTCAACATTATATAAACCTAATTATTTGAGTATTGAATAGTAAATAAATATTAAATTACTTTTATTACATTTCATTGTATTAGCCTATTAAAAGATAACGAAGCAATTTTCTTTTCCTCTTCTTAAAAGGTGCTTTCTCACCGGTAGCATTCGCGTGTAATGTAACGTTACAGATTTGAGCATTACATCAGTGTAGAAGGAGAACCGAGCATTACAATGCGCATTTTGTTATGCTCAAAGTCGAATCTATATGTTACATTACACGCAGATGCTCGTTACTCAGGGAGGTATTATTGTAATGTAATGCTCAAAGTCGAATCTAATGTTACATTACACGGGAATGCTCCCGGTGAGAGAGCACCTTAAAGCTACCTGGACATTGAAATCCAACTGTTTTTGTCGCGGTTTATTTTGTAGGTATCATGGTCACGGGCAGTCTGCATGACCATGATACCTGCATAGGTGTCGAAATGTCGGGCCACAAAATAAAAATAAACCTCTGAGGTGGAAGAATATTTTTTGATATGAAAATACAATTGCCGTAGATATTCCATAACATTACATAAAAAAATACTGGCCAATTGAAAACCTCTTTTTCAAGTCGGTTGATAAAACAGGGTACTCACCACCTCACCATAGTTTTCTGCATGCACTTTTATATTGGCGTACGGCAAAATCATGTATTGCCCATACGAGTGAAAAGCGAGGTAATATTCCAAACTCTGACTATGAGATCTTATAAATTTTGCCATAGCTTTAGTTTCTTTCTCAGAAAATGCAGATTCTCCGCAATACGTTTGTGAGGTCTTCTTCCAGCTAATACCCACAGCTAGACATTGATTAGAAGATATTTGATATTAATAGTATGAATAGAAAAGGTTTCGATCGCCATACTATATATAATATAATATAATATTAATATAATATATATTCGGGGACAGAAATTCCTTACCCAAGCAATCGGTCAGTACCAGGAATACGAACTTAGATTTATAATATAGCTAAGCTACAAAAATATTATGTAGCGTGCAAATCTGACGAACGAGACACTAGTGCGTTCGCGGCACATCTGACGAACAAGTGTCAGATGTGGACGCACCTTTATGCTTGTTCGTGAGATCTGCTATTCTTCAAACGCCAGGGACAAATGATGAGTAGAATTATTACTTAAATAGTAGCAGCCTGAAGTTCGTGCAAAACGTACGAATTTCTAAAATACTTAAAAAGGCATTAATTAATTTTCTCAACAAGGTCTACTGGTGCTTTATCAACTAACTTCCGAAGGCATGTCCAAAATTCCTGTTCAGGTCGACCCCTGCAGCACCATCATGACGGTTTTTCCTCCAAAGCCGATCCTGGAAAACGATTCACCATTATTGAATTAGAAAAATATTATTTACAAAGTTCTTCTGATTTTTTTATGCTTTAATGTTTCCAGCCTTGTCCGGAGTCAGTTGGATACTGTATTTATATGGAACGACTACCTGATCTCCACAACACACTCTATCCCACACTATATCCCATATACAATCAAAACGTCATTTACGAAAAACATGTATTTTTATTTCAAACTTAGGTAATTGAGCTGATGATTTAAAAAAAACAGGTTACCTAGTTTTGTAATTTCTAATATTAGATTAGTAAATCTGAAGAGAAAGAAGGAACACTATAAAACAAGATATTACAATTCTATTTACCTCAGTATGACTATATTCGTAACCATCCGGGTTCAGAACAGGAACGAAATGCCACTCATATGTGTTAGCCACCATTTTCAGATTCTCATCATCAGAATTAGCAGAATGTATAATCTGATGGATGAGGTAAGTGACGAATGCTGGCGCGATCCACTCTCTGGCATGGATACCACCTTCAACTATCACTTTGGACCTGTAAGAAAACCATAAACTTAACAACGTACAAATTTCGGACCTTAAATAAAAAAAAAAAAAAAAATGAATAACCACCAGAAGGATTCTTTTAACCTTTGAATGCTACTTCTGATCTCGTACCGAAAATACTAAATGGCAGAATTCGTTAAACAAAAATCTATAAAAACGACTTCAGTATTAAAAAAAACATCAAAAACTGGATCAATTTTGAGATTTGTAAGGACCCATGCCTGAGGATACTTTATCGATAAGTATTTTTTGTTAATCAGACCACAATTGCCGTAGGTAACGCATAACATAAAAAACATGCAGATGAATTTAGAACCTCCTATTTTTGAAGTCAGTTGAAAATAATAATTACCATGAAAATCTTACCTCGCCTTACTGCCCCTCAATAAGATTTTAACAGCCATAATGTCTCTATTCTCATAGGTTTTCCCAATGGACTGGAGTTCCATTTCCCGCGGAAATGCCTTGGCCAGGTCTCGAAGCCACTGGTATATGTCTCCCAATCGAAAGAAATTGTTCCAATCAAACGAGTCCATTTGTCTCCTGATGTAAGTTTTGACTGTTTGCATGTCAAATGCACTGTAAATGTAATTAACCATATGAGAATTGTGAAGACTTCTATTTTCCTTAGTAAATTATCTTACCCTTCCTTGATGATATAGGATTGTCGATGAGATAGCAGAAGTTTCGCGTCGAATTTGGATGCGGTTGTCACAGATGCGGGGAGAATGGCACTTAGAAAAGAGGCCTATACCCAGCAGTGAGAATGGCTTACGAAGAAGATGATGGTGATCATGATGATGAGGAATTTTCTTCTATGATCAAAACTTCGACATAAGAACACAAAAATAGTCCTGGACGTCATTCGAAGTGATGAACTAGCCCTGCCTATCTCCATTGCAGCCCAATTATTGTGGTACCGAAGTCCCAAGCTTTAGTTCGTATAAGATAATTACCATATTAAGAGCTAGATCTTGAAGTTTGATGCCGAACATAGCGCGCTCCACGGTCCTGTGTGTTACCCTAATTCAATCAGTCTCCATCATAGATAGTGATAGTTGGCAGGACATATTCGAATCTATAGTTCCTGAGCATGTTATTTGTATTCTATGCTATACATATTATAAGTACCTACATACAATGTGTACCAATTTCTTTTTATCTTTAGTATTACGTATACCGCATTATCAAGTGTTTCCATGATACCATGTATCTAATCATACCTATTATAATCATACAGTTATAATTATTGAGCCAGACACGCTTACCGATAAGAGTAAATACTATTGTACTGATAAGTAGGCATTTTAGGTGCATACTTAGTTATTCTATAAACCTCATAAATTTTCAGGAACCTCATAAATCACAGGCATGGTGCAAGGATCAACCATCACCTCCTCCTAAGTCATATTGAAGGGGAATAAATGGATGACCAGAAAAATCACCACAACCGAGGAACATGGCATCACTTTCTTATTTTATAAATACCAATACCTATTACTGAAGGTTCCAACTTTCGTGAAATATAGTCTTATAGCTAACAAAACCAAAATAAATAAGAGAAAGCTAATGGAATGTTCATAAAATTGTATTCTAGGCTTACGTCTGAACATCGTCCATGATTGTTGTCAAATACAGTCCGAGACTATTGGCTCTGCTCACAAACACACCTTTGTCCTGAGGACTGACAACAAAATCCACTGGCTTATACAGCATCCCTGGAGGTCTCCAATAATTGACGTCAAACAACGAAGTGAGATTCTCAAAAAACTTCAGATGAGTCTCATCGACTGGTATACCACGATACAAAGTGTAATTACTATATTTTTTACAACAACAAAAATTTATAAAAAACGAAAAGATTATAAAATATTTTATATTTGCGAGCATTTTCGATTTATTTGGTCATATGGTTGGTCTGTACATTTTTTTAGATTCGTTGCCGCGACCTTTGAGATTTAACATTTTCACTTACGTAACTTGACAGCTGTGACAATGTGACGTCATTAGGAATATGTAAAAAGTTTGACAACAAACGGCATATTTTAGTATAAAAACTTTTTAGATATATACTAGTTGTTTATTGATGTAGTTTACATACTGATTTTATTCAAACATACATGTTCACGCTTCTTTCCCGAAGGCGTAGGCAGAGATCACTTCTTTTTAAAGATACCGATAAATTAGGGAAACAAACTTCAATAAATATTTAATACATATTCATATCAATGGGGACACGTCAAGGACGCCCTTGCATGAACTCCTTAAAGGCTTAAAGCAGAAAAGGTGACAATAGCCGAAATATTTTACCTAAAACCAAAGACCAGCATTATCTAAACCAATGAAACCCATACCTTATTGCTGAAGTCAAGAACATAAATTAAAGACAGAGCAACCGCCGGTGCCGTCTTAGAACAATTATCCTACCATTACTGCGTTGGTCCCTGGCCAATAACCGAGCTGCAGCCATCTTGGTTGCCGTAATGACAGCCACCTGTGTCGTTACTGCCTGATTTGTATGCTCGAGTTAATTTTGGGCTTTAAGTTAATCTGGATTTAGGATAATTTGGTAATCAGGTGCTTTGTAAATAGACACTGTACTTAAAGCAGATAGAAGGAGGCTGTGTAAGTTTGATACATTATTATTAGCCAGTACAGGGTAAAGGCCTACCTTTTCTTTTTTACAAGTTTCTTTTGATTGCAATTTATTGCCACTCGTTTCCATTTCATCCCTTTTCATCGAATAATAATAATATGTTAAGTCATCTACTTCCAACAAAATAGAGCAACCCTTCTAGACACACCTTGAGTAAATTAATTGAAAGCTATAAATAGAATCTGTACCGAAAACGGAATCAAACACTAAAATTCTTACTGCCAAAATGATAATGTATAATCAAAAACAATAAATCACAAAATTAAAGAAAAATACAAAATCATTTATATTAACATGTAAACAGTAGAAAATAAAATCGAAAAGCTGCTTGTTAATGACGGGGCTTCGTTGAACAGGTTCAGTTTGACCCGCCTTGGTCTGGCAATCATGAGTTCGGTTAGACCTTGGATGGTCTCTTCACACGTTGGCATGATCTGGGAGGGGGGGAGGGCATACCCGTAGCTCCCGTTGTCGCGGAGAAGGAAGGTGAAGACGTATCTGTAAAAGATGATGACAAATTAATTAAGAGTGATGTAAAAAAAATCGATATCAAAGTTCGGAAATCCTTTGAAAATTCTTCCAATCATTTTTGTTTCAAAATTTGTTTAAAGGACACCATCCATTTTGGTCCAAAAGTGAAGGTACCAACAGAACAAAAGACTTTCGAATTTGGACCAAAAATGTATAGAGAGTGCATGATGTCCTATATTATAACTACCCCTGAGACTGCATTTTTCACAATGAGAAAATCCTGAATTTGATGCCGGTTCAAATTTAAGGAACCCGCAACAAATATAATATATCTGATTACTCACTTCGTAAATTTTAGCTATGAGTCATCTAGATCTAAAATCGAAGTAATGTTTCTAATCAATTTGGGAAAATTACCTCTATAACTACGTTAAATAAAGTATTTGTATGCAAATAGACAAGGCGTCACGCCTAAAATATCCATCTATTTATACCCCAAGAGAACGCAGAGTAACACAATTTCCTCAGAGCTCAATAATATGATAATCCCTGAAATAAAGAACAAAAAAATAATCCTTTCATACAAAAAATGTATTACCTCACACCGTGAGTTTTCTTCACCCAACTGGCGCTGTTACCGGAAATACGAAGTCCTGAAAAAAAAAAGAAATAATTCGCAAAGACAACTCGGTACTGAACCATTTAAAATTGAACTTTAAAATCTTAGAGATAAAGTTGTATTTCAAACGCACCTAAAGTATCGTAGGTAGTACCAACACTGTATTTGACGCCGTTCATTTTATACATTTTCATTATCGCCTGTTTGCCGTAATTCTCCTGGAAAACAAATACGAATATGAATTTCCAATGTCCCATGAATATTAATAAAGGGTAATAGTATAGATATATTATCTGTTTAACAAGAAATGGGGCACATAATAGGCCAGCTTTTTATGACCCTCGTGACGTATGTGACTGCATACGAAACAATTATTTTTTTAATGAAATCTTTGCTTTATGGAAATAAACTTTTAAAATCAATGGAATGAAAATATAATGGGCCATGTGAAATGATAGGGCTCAGAAATGAGCGATGAGCAAAACTTTACACACCTACCTTATTATTTACGAAGAAAATAATATTCCTAATAAGAATATCGTGTAGAGAAGAGGATGAATAGAAAATTAATGGAGAACACAAAATTAGATATTACTTGAAATTTATAAAATACCTCCCATAAAAGAAAGACTTCTGAAAAGTAAAGGACTTACCATTTCACTGTAATTTTCTATATGTTTTATCCTGTCAGCAAATGGTATGATGACTTTTTGACCGTAAGCATGGAAGGAAAAGTAGAATCTTAGGTTGTGTCTTTTCTGAGCGATAAAATCCGCTAAAGTTCTCGTTTCCGGCTCAGAAAACGGGTGAGGTCCGCAGTAGTAGTCGTCTTTAACATCGTCACTGGTCCCGTATTCTATAGTAAAAGAAAACTTAAATAATACGACATAATTGAGAATATAATGATGACGTCGTGTGTCGTCGGCTATTTTAGCGGTTAACTGAAAGGATTTGTGAACAAAAGGTTGCAAGTTCGAACTAATTTCGGGCAAAATGTGACGATTTAAGGGTTGGGTGCACTTTTTAGTTATGTTGCTACTGACTAACCGCGATAAAAAACATCATGAAAAAAACAATAAAATTGGCATCCAAAATCACTAGCAACTTCCACAGTACTTATAATTAACTATCTATAATGATACCTTTGCAACATTATAAAGTTCTTATCAAAAATTTATTATTACACTTGACTTACTTCCAAAATTGTAATCAAAGTTCCTATTGAGATCAACACCTATACCACTTTCTACAGTTCTTCTGTTTTTCCTCCATAACCGATCCTGAAAATGTTATTTTTATTATTGCCTTCACTTAGTCCAATAGCAACTCTTTTAACATTTATTCCCAATCTACTTTAATTACTTACCGACTTCTGACTATACACATAACCATCAGGATTAAGTATAGGTATTATATACCAATCATATTTCCGACCAAGTTCATGGAGCCGCCAATTTCTTGAATTATTATGGGTAACCAACTGATCCACCAAATACGTGACAAACTCCACTGCAATCCATTCATTCCCGTGAATCCCACCTTCCACTATCACCTTATATTTCGTCCCTTTCTTCTTTAGACACATTGCATATATTTCTCTCCCTTCAGCAGATTTCCCTATAGATATTAGTTCGACAATGTTTGGGTATTTCAAGGCCACGTCTGCTAGCCACTGATATATATCTTCTAAAGTGTGATAGTTCTCCCATGAAAATGTGTCTGTTCTTAGTCGGAAATATTTACGAACTGCTTGCGCTTCAAAAGCCCTTTAAATGAAGACAGAAAAGACAATAAGACATGAAATATCAAGTAGTAACAATAGCGATTTTTAAGTCGTCGTCGTTGTCGATTTGAATTAACACAGGGTATAAACAAGACAAAAACAACATACATTTGGGCACATTGGATAATTCTGGTCTATTATTAGTATATCCTACTAGGAAAGATTCGGTACGTGTTTAATTTAGTAACAATACGTTCACTTCTTCTTAATATTCTAAAATCATTAACAGCGGGATTTAGATACTATCAACACACAATTAAGCCAGTTCGTTGATATAAAGTATTTACCTTTCAACATTAGCCAGCATCATATCAGTTTTTAACTTAAAATGATTCGCTCTCTCCAGAAAGAGCTCTTTGTCTGCAGGATTAACAATAAACTGCACATCTTCATACAATTTGTAAGGTTTCTTCCAAAATACCATATCAATATATTTCTGCTTGTCCAAATTCTGGAGGAACTTCAAATGGTCTGCCTCCGTCGGCACCGTGCTATACAGCGTAAAGTTATCATACTTCCTACTTTGACAAATCCTAATATTGTTTATAAAAATAACTATGATTGCTATAACTTTTGCGTTCATTATTGTATTTTTCCACGATAATTTCCATGTGGATGCCTTGTGATTTGATCTGTAGTGACGTTTCTTAGTCTTCTTTGGCTGACATATTTTAATAGACTTGTCAGTTGCCACAAAGGTTAGGTGAGCTTATTATTCTGTCGTCCATAATCCTCATTTTCTAGTCTATTATTGGCTCGAGTATCTATCGTTTGTTTTATAAAGGTTTTACTTCAAAGACAGAGAATTATTATTTACTATTTGATGAGATTTGATGGTCGAAGATAATAATAATATAATAATAATATTTAAGTTTCGCTTCCAATATGATACTTTTTATAGTTAAAGTATTTTTACTATTTGATGTGTCTATTTTCTTGGATATTGTATAAATAACTACGGTATATAAGTTGGACCCCTTAATCTGTGATGAGAACTGTGTAAATACCGATAAACTGTTCCTTTTAAGTTAATTTACTGCAGTCAAAATCAACAAGTGAAGTTTTTAATCCTCAACCGAATTCGGTTACGACTATCCGCAAGTACTTTAACTAAAGTCTCTTAAGGCAAATAAATGTTCACAATCCACTTTAAGTGGGATTACTCCATAATTTCTAAAATGTTCCTTTATAGCTGAACTTTGGAAGCCTTTAAAGTATCTGTCACTTGGCCTTTGGACAGCTGATTAAGAAGTTAAATAAAAATGTGGCTAACAGACGTCTAATAGGAAAAGTTTTATTTGACACTTTAACTTGGTTTCAACTGATCATTTCTTTTTGTATGATGTTGATTTGTTAAGCTACAGTTATTGTTTTTAGATCTTGAGTGAAATAGTTAAAATAATACTTTTTCTTCAAGATTTTCTTTATTAATATAAGACGCATTTAGACAATCGATGAAGGCAAAATTATGACAAAAATGGATTGGTTCTATTTATTCCCAAATTCTTCGAAATAGAGAATGTCTTAACTGTTTCGTACTTTATAGGCCTAGTAGAAAGTCAGTGGTTACAAATAATACGATATTACGTTACTGAAATCATGAATAATGTAAATATTATTGACTGAGCAGTTTAGCATTGACTGACGATTTTTTGCAAACATAAAACCTAAAAATGTTGGCATATAAATAAACTTAAAATTGTGTTCTTATAATATGTAGTATAATATCTGTAGTCATTAGTAGGATTTTGTAAATATTTTTTTTTTACTAACAGAATACTTCGGTCAATTTTCTACAACTAATTTCCTTTCCACACACTATTATGATTCCGCGAAGAAAACTAGGGTATCATAATTTAATTAACTAAGAGTATATCAAGTGCAGTTGCGAACAGTCGGACTCATTAAAAGTTGTCTCTTAATGAAAATAGGGAACCAACTGGCTCGTGTAAGTTTTGTGAAATATGTACCAAGTTGTCTTGTGAGCTCGCTTCACTTGGCTGTCTTTTATTTACGTGACAAAGTAAGTGTGACTGGATGAGAATCTTCAGATCTTGACGCTCTTAGTTCTTTTAAGTTGGGTTTAGAAAGCTAGAATCATTAGAACAAAAGATGGAAGTTTTTTTCTTAATTTGATTATTTTTTGGTCTGTATCTGTATTTTGAAGAGAGATGTTTCAAAAAAAAAATTTTTTTTCTTGTGAAATATTAAATTGTCTCAAAAGTCTGTGTATTTTGGAACAGACATTAGTGAACAAACTATTATTACGCAGAATAAACCAATCGGTTGAAACGTAGAACTTATACGTTCAAGAAATTATTATTTTTAATAAAGACTGGTATTTAAATACCATAATAGTAAAATACCTTATAAAAAAACATAACCCTTCTTGGCAGTCGGGTAAGAATAATCAAACCAGAAAAAGCCTCTTCAATTAAAACACCTCTGCAAGATAAAGGTAGCTAAATCATCTACTTTGCACGATATGGCTCCGAAAAAGAAACTGCTTAAGCAAAAATATGCTTCAAGCCTGTAATACGGGCGTCAAGATAAACGGCCAATATTCTTTCATTACAAGATCAGCCTAATTATTATTAAAATATACAAAAAGCCCAATCCCCTCTAAGTGGTGGGGAGTGTGTCCCAATTGGTTTAGATTTATTGTTACCCTATAAATCTGCTTGCCCTTTTCTGCTCCATTAAATACGAGTATCATGGAATATAATAAGGAATAATTTTGTGTGAATCTTTTGTGTTGTATTTGTTGAGAAAATCTTCAAGAGGACAGTCGTGTGAAAAAAAACAATAACTTTATGGAAGTATAATAAACTGTAATACAAATCCTGAAGCGGTATCTTTTAGCATAACGAAAAAATACTTTGTTATCATCACGCACAATGTAACTTTGTAAATCAATAATAATAATAATAATATCCTGGGACAGCTCACACACGGTTATCTGATCCCAAGCTAAGCAGGGCTTGTGTTATGGTAACCTGACAACTGACAAACAAACTTATATATTTCTAAATACATACATATTATAGATAAAACTACACCCAGACACAGAACAAATGATCGTGCTCATCACAAACATTTGTCTAGAGTGGGAATCGAACCCACTAACCACTAGACCAACAGGCCCGTCAAGAACAATGACTTTTATTACCTTATCAACAATTATTCAGTTGGTATAAGTAAATCTCAAAATTTCGCCCATCTATCCGAGTGTTGGTTTAAGCTTTCAGCGACAGTGACCTCGAATTAAATATGGTTAACAGCTCAGCAGTTGAAAAAGAGAGTGCTTGCTTGTTTTTAGATATTGTCACACAAAATGACTTTACTTCCATTGAAGTTTAAATAAACTCCTTTTACAGAAAATAGCAATTCGTTTCCAAAGCCTCTATACAGGTGTTACAAAACCCCTGTCCGATCCGTTAAGGGCTTGTTAGGTATCGATATCTGATTACATTAATGTAGAAAATAAATGGAAAAAATAAAAATTAAATTATAATCTAAAAAAAAAAAGGTTCTCCAAATTGATAGTGAGAGTGATGGCATCGTCGCAGGTTCTGCCAAATGATCATACAAAAGGCCACCATTAATACCGACGAAAATGGTGGTGTCGTTTTAGATTTTTCTTCAAATTTAGGGAATTTGGCGGCTACTTCAAAGTTAATTATTATTGTTATCATGAATATTCCAAATTTAACATTTTATTTGGGTATGTGATGGTAAACCCTATACCCCCCTTTCGGATCGGACAGGGGTTTTGTGACACCCTGTATATCGGATAGAAAACCAATCCATCACTTTTAAAAAACGTCACCCGACCCCCAAAATGTAATTAATAAACACAAAACAACAATATCTCGTAACAGCTAATCACAATTCATTAGTTAGCTAGTAAGGGCGTGTACACACGGGTAATCAACTAAAACAATGGACATATTTCACTGGCGTTGTATGAGATGTGATCTATAAGCGTAATGCGTCATGTCTGACACACCCCTAAATGCGAACTACTAAAGTGACATTGTGGTGGGTTGGTCCTGGTTCGACTATTTTTATTTGGTTAATTTTAGTAGATGTTTCTGTAAAATTGACTAGTCGAGGTCGAGTAGCGTAGAATCCGGTTTTGAAGGTGTTGCTAGCTTTGTGGTCCCGAGTTCGATCACCGGACGAGTTTATGTGGATAATCACTTTCAGCATTTTATAGAGTTTGTGTGTCAACGTATAATGGAAGATATTTTTTTTCATTTTCAGGTGTTCATTTAAAATAATATAGAACTTAAGTGCATAACTTATACATACCATCGAGGATAATTAGGGAGCACTTTTATTTCTTTTTGGGGACTTTTTATATACAGGCATCTAACCTGATTGTAAACTACGTATTTCCTGTAGATGAATGAAAATTACATTTTTATATGGGTACTTAATTACATAATAATTCGAAGTAATTAAGTACCCATATAAAAATGTCGAACTAGTAACCGTCCTGTTTAGATGCCTAGTCATACTAATATAATTTTAGTTAGTATAACAACGTGATGTGACAAGTCTAACGATGAATTAACTAATTTCGCTGAATATGACTAACAGTTTTAAGTTTTATTTACTTAAAATGAAGAGAAATTTTTGTTATAACTTTATCTTTTCCATAAATTGTCTCATTCGGCGAAAGCCTTTTTCTATAGAAAAGAAGGCATTGATGACTTACGGTAATTTTAAATAACTTATCCATTTTTTAGTTTTCCCATTACAAAATATTTTAGATAAAAAAATAACATAATTTTGTGACTATTATGTTTCTATTTCAAGTAGAAAAAACGACGTTTGTTTTGGAAATTGGTTGTTAGTTTGCAAAAACTGAATTAATCCAGGTTTCGTCACCGATTGCCAATGGTGAAAAGTGAAGCAATGTGACCAAAAAAAATAGGCTAATAAGATACAATTGTCGGATAACAATTTATTATAAATTTGCTTTCGCGCGTAAAATTACTTGAGTAAGAAGTCAACAAAATGTTATGGTAGATGTTTTCGCTGTGTAAATTATTATTGAACATTCATTTGATATATAGTAATATATTTTTTGCAAATTTTGATATTTGGCAGTATTGTGGTATCGTGAGACTAATCAGACGTGTTTCAAATATTTTATTAGTAAAACCTGTTTGCCTGGATTTTGATGCATCTTTAAAAGACTATATAGAAGGTAAGTAATTATTTTTGATTAAATTCATCATCCTCATCTCCCGAGCCTTTTCCCGACTATTTTGGGGTCGGCTACCAGTCTTACCGGATTCAGCTGAATACCGTATTTTACATGAAGCGACTGCCTTTCTAACCAGCACAACCCATTTTACTGGGTAATCCAGTATCCCGTAGTAAGACTGGTTGTCAGAATTGACTTAAGGACTATCAAAGATCAACGTATGACATAATAATATTATAGAACGGGGATTAGCGCGAACATGCATAAGCATCAACGTATGACAGTCAGGACCTACGGCTTAACGTGCGATCTGAGGCACGGTCTCGATATGTTTAGAAAATGGTCGCCCATCCACGGATCAGCGTCGAGCGTGGCTTAAGCTGTATCGGTCAAACCGTGGCTTATACTTAGCCATGAGCCCTCAAATTAATTATGATTAAATCATGTTATACTTAAAGTTTTCTTCTCCTGAGCATTTTTCCTTTATATTGAGATAGTCTTCCAGACCCAAGGCATCACCATCCTTTCTATCACCTTTTTTTTGAGGTGATGAAGCTTAGAAAAGGGGCTAGAGAGCTAGAGCAACTGACCTTTCAATTTTCAACCTTTCAACCTTTAAAAAAAAAGAGACCACTTCTTACCACTTGCCACAATCCTTACACACTTGTTTCGCTTTGTCTACTTTCATAATTCCCTTCATACATGCTGTTCGGTTTATAGTTCTCTTGACTTGTCCTCTTTTCATTCACACTCGCCTTATACACTTTTTTCGTCAATCGTTCTTCATTCATTCTTTCAACATAGCCAAACTATCTCAGCATACCTTTCTTAATTTTTGTCTCAAGGTCCATCATCTGACATACTTCATACACCTTACCATACATTCTTAATCTTACATTCAACGTAGCGAAGCGGCTTTTCGTGGGCCACTTTTCGCCTCCGCGAGAAACAAAACGTGATGGGTGGCGAACCACATCGCCGCCATTTTGGATTATTCAATTATTTTTATGATTATCCATTGCCTTCCTGCGGGATAAGGAGTCGGAAAAGGATATGTTGGAAAGGATAACAAGGTAGGATGGGTTATAGGATGCTACCATCACGGAGGTACAATGAATGTGACGGCAACAGCTAGGGCAGTCCGGGGTCGCGTACCCGTAGTGAATCCACCCCCTGAACTAAGTTTAAATATTTTAAATCAAATTAAAGAATTATAGAAAAACCTAACCATACTACGTCAAAGTCTACAGTCTAAAGCAATGGAGTGTGTATTTTACAGTGCTAAATGACCCATGCTGACCCAAAAATGATTGATGTCCAACAATCGACAAGCCAAATGACTCGTGAATTTAAAATACACTGCTGATGTGAGAATAAATATTACAAAAAGAAAACAAAAATTAATAGAGTTTTTGACGTAAACGACAAATAGGTTGATTGTTATTATTAAGTTGTTTTGAATTAATAATCAATGATGATGCAACAAAATTATTGTAACAGTTTGCATAACATATCATCACGCCTGTATCCCCGAAGGGGTAGGCAGAGGCGTACCAATGTACACCCACAGTTCGCCGATATGTTTGGGTCCCATGTAATAGGGGGCGAGCCTATTGCCACTAACCGGGCACAAATCCAAACTCCGACCTGCTACTGAGAATTTCATAGAAAAACCCAATAACACCTTGGTCGACTTGGGAATCGAACCCAAGACCTCAAGCGTAGCAGGCGCGCTTAGCACCACTAGGCCAACGAGGCAGTTTGTAACAGTTTGACGTATACAATATACATTTTAGGTTAATTTAATTCTCGATTTATCTCAAGGTTGCTTGAATACTAATATCTATATGACGCACTTTTTTTAGTAACAATACATCCAATCATGAAACTGTAAATTTTTTATTTATTTATTTAATACGATACAAGATACGTCCTATGAGACATAAAATGTCCAAAAACTATATTTATAAAGTTTGTCTGTTGGATTGCAATTAAAAGTTAAATATTATTTAAATCTCATAATCTAATCTTACGTAACTACCGAAAGTTTTATATTCGTGAGTATTCTACGCAACTGAAAAGAAAAGAAAAATTGTATTCAATGCCTTTTCGTATGTAAATAATTATTTACTGCTTATTAAAACGACGTTTTGACGACCTCCGTGGTCGAGTGGCGTACGCACCAGTTTCAAGGTGTCGCTAGCTCTGAGGTCCCGGGTTCGATCCCGGGACGGGTCAATGTCTAGTAACCAGACATCAACTTTTCTACATTGTCCCGGGTCTGGGTGTTTGTGGTACCTTCTTTGTTTCTGAATTCCATAACACAAGTAAGTAGCTGAACTACTTACTTTGGGTTCAGAGCAATGTATGTGATGTTGTCCACATTCATTAAAATTATTAAAAAAAAAAACAAAAAGTATTAAGATTTTGGGTGCTCTTGTATGTGTTTACGATCTATAACAGTCTAATTTTTGGTATTTTTTAATTTAATAAGATTCGTTGCCATGAAAAAAGTTAGACTATATTTATTGTAGCATAGAAGCGTATGAAAAAAAATATTACATCCTACCGTGCAAACACAGGCTTAATTGTTCGAAGATTAACAAACCTTCATAAAAATAGATTAATGGTTCATGAAAACGTAATTATAAACCATTTCCTAAATATTGCCATAAAGCCGTTTTTCGTTCCCCAATAAATTGTCTGTCCAATGATAAAACTGGTTCACTCAATTAAAATAAACAGCCAGATTTTTAAAAGATGGATTGGGCCCCGAATCCCAATTTTTAATGGCCATTCAGTTGTTTTTTTAAGCAGGGAAAAATGGTCGCTCAATCCAAAGCGATTTTCGTAATTTACGATATTTTTAGGCATCGGTAATGAGATTTTGGTGCAGTTGAAGTGCTGGTAGTAATAATTTATGCCCATGTATTGGTCAAGTAGATATATTTTTTTATTCGTGGAATTGAATAAGCTTTATAAACTAAAGAATTTTTAGCGATAGGAAAGTTTCGTAATTTTTTACAATTTCTTAATTTTTATGTATGTTTTCCGATTACAAGAAGGCACTTGGACGTAATAGTATTCGATGCAGTAGTATATTATTTAATTCTTCATCATTTAAATATATTTAAACACAAATTTGTACAAGGAGACTGATAAGATATAGCGTTAAATAAAAAAGAGGTGTTTCAAATGGCATAATAAATATTCGAGTGCAATTGTTAATGAATTTGTATTTGTCATCGATAATGAAACTTGCAGAAACGTGTTAGGATAGGTTAGTTATGCAAGTTAGTTGTATCAACCTAGTTTCAAAACGTTTACTACTAAACTCTGGTCTAGACATCAATTTTAAAAATAATAGTAATATTTGACGACCTCCGTGGTCGAGCGGCGTACGCACCGGTTTCAAGGTGTCGCGAGCTCTGAGGTCCCGGGTTCGATCCCTGGACGGGTTAATGTAGAAACCTACTTTTCTACTTTGCCTCGTGTTTCTGAATTCCATATCACAAGTGCATAAACAACATACTTTGAGTTCAGAGCCATGTCCGAATTTGATTAAAAAAAATGTAGATATTTTATTTTTGCACCAATCAAAATTTAATACAATGCAAGTTATCCAAAGTAACACTGTCCAGTATATTTTTTCGCTAAATTTCGAACGTATTCTTACCACACAACTCAGATCTAATTCCTAAAGCAGTTCATAAACTAAATTCGGATCGGGACTAACTTTCTACCGCCCTAACAATGAGCAACTTCAATCTGACTAAAATTTTGGGCATCCTTGCGGTGTTACCGAATAGTTTAACTTGAAACAATCCTTATTAATCCCTAACTATTTGGCAAGGTCGCTTGTTAGTTTCTTTGTGCGTTGAGGGTCAAAAAGTTAGGATAATATTTTGGTGCTATTTTAAGCTTTGGTTAGCATTTTTTTTTTATATAAAGTTTATTTCGAGACTGATAAAGATTATCATATAATTGAAGATACTAATATTAATCTAGAACTACCAGAAAACGTCCACTCTCTATAAAAAAAAAAACTCTATATATTATTTACAAAATAATTTTAATAATTCAATTACTAACAGACTTACCAACACCAAACTTTTACCTACAAAAAGCCAGCTTATAAAAACTCACCTTATTCCCCAAGCATCTCCTAAATACTAATTCAATTAATCAGAATAAATGGCTAATTAACAAAACTGTTGACGTAAATGCCCAAAACATTTAAACAAAAAAAATATGAGGAAGTCACAAAGTTCCACATAATTAACTCCGTTTGCTATTCATTGCTCCCAAGAGAAAAAAAAAAGTGGGATGCACTTTTGTAAGTGTGATGCACATGTGTGAAGAGTTTTGGTGTTAAGTTGGAAACGTCAAGCCCTAAAGGTATTTATGCATGTACGCGCTAATCCCCGTTATAATATTACTATAAACATGCAGCGCGATAGTTTAAAAGTTTATATTAAGTTGGATGTTTCGAATTCCTAACATATCTGGGTCCTAACATATTTTGGGTGATTTGTGCCGATTTTGGAGTATAAATAAATCTGGTGTTAATGAGGATCCTTTTTTCTTGAGTTGGAATATTAAAATTTCAACTCATAAATTTACGCCACATTTAGGTGAACCTCCAAAGCCCACTTTCAAACCTCAAGCTACTTAAGTTATTTTGTTCTCAATTTTATTATATTAAAATATTGAGAATATTGGAAGGAATTTCCTATTAGCTAGCGTTTCTGGTCAACACCCACACTGAATGTAGATTTTTCGTATAGGAAAACATTCATTATCACTTTGATTCAAAAACGCAAACATTGCCCACATTATAAGGCCTTTCTATAACCCCTCAAAACCATAACTCAACAACTACAAAACAAATTCACATCAAAACCAATCTTAGGTTTATACCATAAGGATCAAAATCGTATAACATACATTTGTCATTTTTAATGTTTCTGTAGTAAGGTGGAATAATGACAGTAATAAATCATATGGATCGTTAGGCACGTTCCCCTAGTGCCGGGTTCGATTCCCGGCCGAAATGGTATCATCTGTCAATAGGGCTGGGTGACTTGACGCGACTAGCTAATGGAGTAGCCATGTTTTTGGAACAATCCTACAAATTATATTATTATGTGGATACACAGGGAATACTTGTGAATGCATGCCCCTGCAATTTATATTGTGGTGCGAAATTTTGTTGTTGACGCATTACCCATTTATATATCACCCCTGACTAGATGAGACCTTAGATGCTTAGTATTAAATAAAACTACTCGTATTTTTTCCGAAAACTTATTAACCTCATCTTTTTGATAGAAAAACATCTATTATTTTACATAGGCCTTAAATATTAGGTATGCACTTATTTGAATATGTTATGAAAATTTCAATTTTATTTTAATTACAAAAATATGTATTGAAAATTTCAATTTTACAAAATGATATATTTTGTAAAATTGAAATTTTCAATACATATTTTTGACAGCATATAAAAGTTAACAACTCAAGTGCATCAAACAACGGGGTGCACTAGACTTACCTTCGGGAAAGTTTAAAACTTCCCCTACCAAATTGCTCCAAAACTCTACTCAAATTAAAAGTAAAAGCAATTTCACTAAGAATACATTTTCCAAAAAATCTTTCTTCAACACCTTCCATCAATTCCAAAATTCCACACAGAGACAGATGCGCAACATTTGAGTCGCACTCAACTATTCTGGAACAGGAAGGCTGCTCACTTCCCCTAGCGTTGAGAAAGAAACAAGAGTAAAACACACATAATTGATGGGGGAACGACGTCCCATTTCATCAGCTGTCCTCCACCGATGACATTTGAGATGAAGTTTCAAATAGAGTATTTAGATCAAACGATTAGTCGTGACAACGATTTTATATTGTATCGTGTTATGATGCGTTCCCGTCTGACGAACGAGTACGTACTGTACGAGCATTACACGAACAGCTCGCTAGCTGTTTTAAGCAAGTAAACCATGCCTGGAAAATCGTTGGTTCCCACTGTCACAATCTTCTTGCTCGGTAAAATGCTTAACAGAAAAAAAACTTTAAGTACTTGATTTTTTTAAGTAAATTGACTGTACAAAAATCTTGAGTTCGTTTTTTAAAGGCTAGATAATATAAATAGAACGTTGATAAAATATTTTACAATGTACAATATCAAAAAGCATTTGTATTGTGAGAAATCCGAGTCGAGATTTTTTAATAAAAAAACAATAATGCCAGTAGAATGGCGTTTATAATTATTTTACTTGAGATTCAGTTGAATTTAAAATCATTCTCAATTTATTACATTTAATTCAGGAGTCGTATAATATAAAGGTCTTAAACAATAAAACATATCCCGTTCTGCGCTTGCGACTGTTTTGAAAGCTTTTCAGTTCAGTTTGTTATTATATCGATAGTTTTACTAATGTCCGTTTATTTGTCATACAAAGAGTAACACCTTGTCTGGTTTGAGTTATTTTTATTTAATGACTAGCTGTGGCTTCCCGACTTGGTTCGGCTGAATTTTATCTTTATAATATATTCTCCTGTGTTTTACAAGTAATGAGTGTTTTTTTATGTGTGTGAGTGATGACTATCATTGCGAAAATGTATTGTTTGGGAGCCCAAAAAAATATTACAAAAATGCATGCGTTTTTCTTTCATAATTTTAAATTGACTGTTCCAGCTAGATTTACATCTAAAGTAAAGTTTCATTTGTACAGTGATACTTATACAGGGTGTTGTGAAACCCCTGTCCGAACCGTTAAGGGGTTGTTAGGTATCGATATCTTATTACAAAAAAGTAAAAAATAAATGGAAAAAAGAGAAATATAGTATACTCATCCTAAATTTTTTGTGATTGTGAACCCTATATCACCTTTTCGGGTCGGACAGGGATTTCGTAACACCCTGTAGACACGATTTATTATAAAGGACGCATTTTTATTTCTTTGTGTTAAGTTTATCGCAATACTATATCTTCAGTGAGGTGAATACTGTTTAGCGCTAAAATGTCACACTCGCGAACTAGTTATAACATTTTACACAACTGTTTATTACAATGCAATAGCGCTATTCCCTGCTGACGTAAGTTTTGCAATAAGCGAACTATTTTACATGAGAAACTTAAGAACGAGCTTGTTTAGATGTAACAAGCTATGTTCTTGGCGTACTGCAATAAAAAGCCGTTACTAGGGGAGTGTTAAAAATGAATATTTGCCGTACACAAAACAAAAGCAAATCATGTTTTATTTATCTAATGTTTTTTGGGAATACCCCTAATAGTATTTGACAGTATTTGACATTTAAATCCAGCATAACCAACGAGGTTGCATTTGAAACTATAGAGTGAGCCTATCAGAGATTAAACCGTAAGCACTAGTGTGATCAAGTGTTGTCGTGAATTATGTATTAAGATGGAGCTTGCCGTTTTAAAAAATCTATCTAAAACACTAATATTATCCTAACAATGTCAAAACCATCAATATTTTCGTATATAATTTTCTCGTTGCGCGAAAATTAACTTGAATGAAAAACGAAATGTACTAGGATCAGACTAAAAACTGCTCTCGCTTGGCACAAGGGGAACCTAGCGATAGTAGCAGTCTATGCAAATCATACGTCGATGAGCATAACTTATTATTCAGTAGATAAAAAATAACTTTATTTTTTTGCATTTAAATACAAGTATTCGATTCACATGTACTCTGACCAATCAAACCTATGTATGTAGTTTGTCCCAATGCTTATGTATATGCTATGCTACAATAGGGAAATGTTTTAAGATGGTCTTCAAAACTCATGTCTCAATCATTTCATTCGTCGCGTCGCTCCTTCTTTTGTTTTCCTCTCGTGACCAGCAAATCAGAAATACTCTACAGTCCAGTTTAACTCCAAAACATATCGATTAAATTCTGTATCGGATATCTACAAGCTATAAAATATAATTGCTAATTAATAACATATCATCACGCCTGTATCCCCGAAGGGTTAGGCATAGGTGTACCAATGTACACCCACAGTTCGCCGATATGTTTAGGTTCCATGTAATAGGGGGCGGGCCTATTGCCACTAACCGGGCACAAATCCAAACTCCGAACTGCTACTGAGAATTTCATAGTAAAACCGCGCGCCACGAGGCAGTTATAGGTTAGTAATACTATAGACTAATTAATACTACCATTATAAAGCCTTAGACTAATAACAATGTTTACTCCTCAAGCAACAACAATATTACCCAAAGAGTGAAGACGTTATAAATTAAAGGGAAATTATTAATTAGGGAATTAAAATTATGTCTCGTAATGTCTTAACCTGGAGAGTCTTTGTAAATTGTTTAACAACTTTATACGATAACAAATTAATATTCAAGTTTTAGAATAAATTGTTCCCAAGTGTATTGTTTAGTTTTAACTTGGTTGACGTTATTAAACAATATTTATTAAAAGTTAAGATTCTACGAAATGACAAAATAATGGCAAATTTTATACAAGATTTAAAATTAAATATTTATAATAAAAGATTGAGTTTATACATTATTATGTACAATCCAGAAAAAATATATAATAATTCAGCCCATAAACATCCCACTGCTAGGCACAGGCCTCGTTCCGTACAGTGTCTCAAACATTTTTAGTTAACATTAACCAAGGCCAAAGAGAAGTAAAACCGACTCTAAAAAAACAAAACCTTTGCATTCTATTTAGTAAAAATCGAATATAGTTCCGAAACATTTTACGTCACTGCACAACATACCTAATTTACCAGTTATCATGAGATATCACAGCATCTATAGAAGAACCAATTTTGGTATTCACAGTGAGGCATCCAATCTCAATTATAGATTCAGTGCGAACTTCCAACGGAGCCGGAATTACTTCAGACACGGAAATACCGAAACCAGCTTAGTATTGAAGACAGGTCATGTTATTACCTAGTTTCCACAATAGACGCTAGTGATTGCTTTTGAAAGCTACCCCAATATCTGACTACATAACCTAACATTATTTCATCATTATTAACATAACATAACATAATCATCACGCCTGTATCCCCGAAAGGTTAGGCAGAGGTGTACCAGTGTACACCCACAGTTCGCCGATATGTTTAGGTCCCATGTAATAGGGGGCGAGCCTATTGCCACTAACCGGGCACAAATCCAAACTCCGTCCTGCTACTGACACTTTCATAGAAAAACCCAATAGCACCTTGGTCGACTTGGGAATCGAACCCAAGACCTCTAGCGTAGGCCACTAGGCCAACGAGGCATTATTAACGCTCAAAATATTCACAATTTGTTATGCACAGATGTTACTGAGATCGTTCATTAAATTATTCCTCATTTTAATAGTCTTTCTCCATCCCATAAATTTAAAATATAAATAAAAGCCTATTTGAAATAAATAGGTTTTGGTGATCAGCGGCAGTCGCCTGATATTGAATATTGTAAACAGTTGAACCCAACACAGCTTGGAAAGAGGCTAAGCAGAAGAAGGAGAGAGGTGAAACGAATGATATAAATACTACTAAGAACGAAAGTCTAAAAATGATCCATAATATCTATGTTTCAGAAACCAATATGCCAGATGGATCAAAACATGAAAAAGTGCTATGTAAAGATGTTGAAACAGAAGAACAAGATGTAAATAATAATATTCTATCTAAACTAGATCCACCAACAATTGCCGCTCCTAGAAATTATGATATTGTGTATAGAAACTTCTTTTATTTTGGATACATGCATGCTGCGGCGTTTTATGGATTATATCTATGTTTTACACAAGCTAAATGGGCCACCGTAATATTTGGTGAGTGGATACACTATTGTTTTATCTTCTCCCAAAAAGTGTGGAAATTAAGTCCACCAATGTCATCTAGGATTGAAGAAGATCATTAATATTTCATTGGTAGCTGCCTTCGGGAATCATACCTGCTTTCTAAATCAGCTAATGTATGTACCAGCTAAATATATTATTTTCTTTCAGCCTACCTAACATACATAACAGCGACGATCGGAGTAACAGCGGGAGCTCACCGGCTCTGGTCGCACAAGGCTTTCAAAGCCACCTTCTCCTTGCAAGTGACCCTCATGTTATTCCTCTCCATCGCCAACCAGAGAGCCACCCACTGGGTCAGGGACCATAGGGTCCATCACAAGTATAGTGACACCGATGCTGACCCACATAACGCTAGCAGAGGATTCTTATACTCCCATATTGGATGGCTGTTTGTGAAAAAGCATCCTGAGGTCAAAAAACGCGGGAAGTTGATGGATATGTCAGATATTTACAGTAATCCTGTTTTAATGTTTCAGCACAGGTAAGTCATCTTACTATTATTATGACTGAAATCGTTATGAAAAATATTTTTGGCACTCGGCTATCCTTCCGCCCTCGTCATAAAACGAAGACGTAGGAAAATAGTGCTTTAGAGAAATTCCTTTAAAAACCACTTTCTTATTAAATATGTAGCTTAGATGTTAATCTCATTCTTTACATTTTTCTTCAATATGACAATAGCAAAATTGCGGTTATTTTTTATATAACCTTATTTGATGTTCGCGAAAAACAGGCCTAAATACTGAATAAGCAGCTACAAAATTATGGCTTTCCACTTTTATTTCAAACAGCCATGCTAGGCCATATTAAGTTACTGAATTATAAGTGTTTTATTTTTAATGTTTTGTGTTATTTTCAGGCACGCCAAGTATCTCCTCCCCATGATGTGCTTCGTGCTACCAACCATTATCCCCATAATCTTCTGGGGCGAGACCTTCAACAACGCCTGGAACATTGTCATGACCAGATACATCTTCAATGCCCACATCTTCTTCTTAGTCAACAGTGCCGCCCATATCTTCGGAAACAAGCCTTATGATAAGAACATCTTATCCAGTGAAAGTAAAATCGTTTCCTTCGCTACTTTTGGTGAAGGTTTCCATAATTATCATCATGTGTTTCCTTGGGATTACAGAAATGCTGAATTGGGTGGTGTTTTCCTAAATTATACTAAGGTATTCATAGATTTGGCAGCTGCTATTGGTATGGCTTATGATTTAAAGACAGTTCCTCGAGCAATGGTTTATAAAAGGGCTTTAAGAACTGGCGATGGTAGTAAGTATAATAAAATCGAAAATACCGAATGACCTGAAAACAAACAAATAAACTTTGACCATTCTTACCATCTTTATTAGATGATGAAAAATTTAGACACAATTAAGTTACCTTAAATAAAAAAAAAATGTTTGTATTATTTGTTCTATTATTCAATATCATTTCTTTGTTTTTATGTCACTAATTATATTGTTGATATAATAAACAAAATTGCTACAGTGCAGCAGTGCAAAAAGTATTTTTCTATAAAGCTTTGTATCTACTGTACTTTGCGTTAATCTTAGTACAAAGAAATCGATATGGAGTAACTATATGTTGGAAATAGTTTTAATTTTAATCTGTAACGATTTCCTTATAAAACAATAAAATAAACAAAATCACTATAATGCCCATTGATTCAGGCCATTGCACCTCCGGAATGCAACTCTTTCAACTCACCATATTTCTTAAATTACTATTTAAAATACCCTAAAAGTCATTACCAACTAAAAACGCATTATTTTACTATAAAATTTTAATGTAGTGTCGCTACGGTTATAACTGTTTACGGACATTCACCATAGAGTAAAAAGTAAAATCTATAGAGTGAGTGTATCGCTAAAAGCACATAGCGTAAGCAACATGAGCTTAACCAACTTCAAAAAAGTAGGAGGCACTCAATTCGACGGTATATTTTTTTTTGTTTGTTACAACAAAACTTTTGACTGGGTGAACCGATTTTGATGATTTTTTTTATTTGAAAGCTGGTGCTTC
This sequence comes from Autographa gamma, assembly GCA_905146925.1. Classification (NCBI taxonomy): domain Eukaryota; kingdom Metazoa; phylum Arthropoda; class Insecta; order Lepidoptera; family Noctuidae; genus Autographa; species Autographa gamma. The sequence continues at coordinate 2,269,101 of LR989868.1, read as the reverse complement.
CCTTATGGTTCATTTTGACAACGGGACCCATAAGCCATAAATACATGACTTATTTTGATGTCGGTTTTTTTTGCAAGAATTATTCGCTGTATGTAGTACATTCGTATTACATATTGACAGACTTTCATGCGAAAATATCGGTAATTCCCATATTGTTATGATAATATTAGGTTTTCAGATAGTTTATTAAACAGAAGTGCTTTGTTTTGATACTATTTTTCGACGAAAGTAGTTCACATTAGTGTTCATACTTTGATATGTGCACTCTGTAGATAATTTTCGATCATCTAAGACATTCCTATTTTAGAACATCGTATGTCATAATTTGAATATGAAAATAAAACTATGGGAACAAAATCCGGTTTGCATAATGTCTTTGATGATCACAATACTAATTATAACAAATTACCGACCTTTTATACTGAACTTTAAATATTTGGTGTTCATTTCATCATAGATATAGGGTTCCGTATTCATTTTTATAATATTACTAGCTTGTCCCTGCGGTTTCACCCGCATAAATACCTAGGTCCCATTCCCGGTGCCTTTATGTTATTCAGGGCGCATATGAAACCAACAAATCACTATCGTAACAAGCATTACTAAACAAAAAATTCGCGCAATTTTCCATTTTTTTTTTTCTTTCATAAGAACCTTTTCCTAATAATAACTAACATAACAAAAAAAGAATTAACGGTCCAGGCGTTATTGAGTTATGCGCTTACCAACACATTTAGCGATTATTTTTATATAATAGATTTAACTAAAAATAAATGTCCAACAAAACCTTCCAACATGTATTATTCTAGGTTTTTATGCTATTGTCGTAGTACATTAGGTGACAAATGTACCTGTAATGATAGTTTTAATGTTTACACATAAATAAAACAAATGAAAACTGATGTTGTAGTATTTTATTGTCAGTAACACAACAGTAACTAAGCTATTATGTAATACATAAATTATTAAATAAATAAATAAACAATTCGGCCAAATCTGAAATTTGAAGTCATTATGCAGTAATATTATAGAACGGGGATTACCGCGTACAATGCATAAATACCTTTAGGGCTTAACGTGTCGACCGGGTTACACCGGCCGTGGTCGCAAGCAGACTACTTCTACACTACAGTCTGCTTGCGACCACGGCCGGTCGAAACGTCAAGCCCTAAAGGTATTTATGCATGTACGCGCTAATCCCCGTTCTATAATATTACTATAAACATGCAGCGCGATAGTTTAAAAGTTATTATTGAAGTGATTATAGCTCATGATAGAGGTATAATCACTTCTTCTGACGAGTTTTTTTCTGTGCTGTGTTGGGGTCGGCTTCCATTCTTACTGGCAGAATAACGTATCCTACATGAAACCTTTTTTTTTTTTTTTTTCGGGTTGAAACTCTAATGATTTCAACTCACGCTGAGGGCACAGCGTAGGGATATGTCGGACTTGCACCGACTAAAAACACCCCGGTCCCGCCTTAGCCTTGGTCAGAGCCACGGGGTCGCTTGCGCAATCTCTGCGCGGCATCCTACATGAAACCTGTCTATCACAACCTACGTCACTGAATAATACAGTACCATAGTAACAAAAAACACATGGATAATTACCATATTTTACTTTTCAGTAACAAGTTTAAAGACCTAAATGAAAACTAATTAAGTAAAAAAATGTTTAGCTTATGTAATACCCTTATCATTGTTTATAAACGTCAATGATTAATTAAATTGTAAGTACTCAATTATGACCTGTTTTTTATCGGAAATAATATAATAATAATAATAATAATAATAATCCAGCCTATAAACGTCCCACTGCTGGGCACAGGCCTCTTCCCATACAGGGAAGGCGAAAATAAATTGTCTTTATCTTAGTAACATTCACAACAAATTGACAGTTCTCAGTTAAACAATGCATATATAAAAAATATAAAAATACGACTGCAATCTAAACCGTACCTATGCGCACCTGTTTTTTTTTTTTTTGGTATTTTGAATACTGTTTTACGACAATACTATGTTAGGAACATTATGTATTTTATGATTACTCAAACAATTTGTACGATGAATTTCAAAATACAAATAGTAATTAGTGAACAATATGATATTAAACGTTATATGTATTTATTCCTGAAGAGCAGAGTATTATTAATTACTCTTTCAGGATAGCTAATAAGACAGGATTAGTAAAACTTGTTAACTATGCCCTTGGCAACATACTGTAAAGAAACCTTAATATGCAGTATAAGAGTGCGTTTTTTCTAATATATATTTTTTACTTTTTCATTTACTCAAAAAAAATATTGCCGTCAGTTATCAGTTCATAATATTTCGTCACGGAACTCTAAAAACCGAAAAATCTATTCTAGCATTAAGTTTTAAAGTCCCAATAAACGAGTGTGCCAGATATTTATTATTATTATAATACGTTTAGACATTAACTGTGTTATAAAGTTATTTTTAACTAACAATATATCCACTATATCTACACCTTTCAACTTATTAAAAAAGCAGGAAGAGCAAGGCCATCTTATACTAGTCATCCAGTTTAAGAGAGATCTTGTTAACTATACATAATGTTTGTAGGTAAGGTTCAAAGTATACTGGAGTTCACAAATTAGTTCCGAGTAATGTTTGGTTTCAACTCATTAACGGGTTTGTAAATGATTGATGAATGTGAAGGGTTGACTTGAGTACATTTTCTTATTTTAGAACTTACGGTTGCTGTTGAATTTTGCAAATTGTAGGCATTTTGTGTTGGTGTTTGGAACAATTTGGACTTAATAATGTTTTTTGAAAGTTTTCTTACATGAACTACTAGTATAATAAAATAGTTTTATTTTTTATGATGTCGAATAAGTAAGCATTTTAATATGCTTGCTTATTATTTTAGCTAAAATTTAAGTAACATAAAGTTTTATACTTTTCCCATAGTGTCTAAAAATCGTTGATGATATTACCTACCATATGTTTTTCACACATAAATTATTACTTTAGTATTCATACATTGTATACAAATACTAAGTATGACGTAACATCAAAACAGTTTAATTTTACGCAACGTTTGACAGGAAAACAATAAAAAGGGGGATCATTACCAAATATTATCATATAAATTGAACATGTCTATTTGATAGGGAAATATGTGGAGTAGCAATTGTTTTGAACGAAAAAACATGATTCAGCATTTCAACTTACGTAGGTACGTAGGTAAGTCATTCAATTGCGTGTTGATCAGACGAAATAGAATAAATTCCATTAATTTATTTTTCACGATAACGTAATTTATTATTTTACCAAAATTAATTAATTTATAACAAGACTTGGAACAGCCAAGATCATAATTTTGACATACCAAAAGTTTCCCGTTTGGCTCAGTAGCTCAGTGGTCGTATTCGCTATGGCAGTTGTCAACAAAAGCAATAATTTCATTATTAAATACTACTTATGTGAAAATACCAATTTCGCATTGTCTACGTCGATTATTAACGAGATATATTATGAAATTATTGGTCACCGATCATAGTCCATGCTAATTTTGTGTTTATACCGTTATTTTTATTTACTGAACATCGCTTGGGTTGTCATCAAGCGATAGCGAATACGCCTGCAGACCATTATTTTGTTTAATTTTGCGTTTTTACTATTCAATTTAAGGATGTACCATAAACGCCAGAACAGCGAATAAAATAAAGAGTAAAAATAAGAATATAAAATCACCTGAAAAGATTAAAGTAAAAGAGCTTTATAGTCCCACATTGCCCCACAAAAGTATCTAAAAAATTCAGCACCATTCCTACTCCAAATCTTTCCCTGTCCCATAAAACCGCTGTTATGATTTGTGCTTGTCCCGCGTCACGTGATTTCAGTCACACGTCACAGCGGGGGTTTATTTACCTTTTTGTCTCCAAGAGGGTTATTTTTAATATAGAAGGGTTTGTTCATGTGTCTTCTTGTCAAGGGGTAAGATTGGTACTTAATGAGAGTTTAGCGTTACTTTGAGTGTTTGGTTTTACTTCGAAATTTTGTTTTCGAGGCAAGAGAGATTTGGAGGGATGTTCGGAATAAAGACAACATGTTTTCAATTCAGAAATTATAAAACGTTCTAGTATATTATTTTGGAACTTGTAGACCTAAAACATGCAGTTAATATGAAACATTGAATTAAAATATTTTTTTTTCTTTAGCTGTAATGATCTTTAAATTGTTCTTTAAATTGTTCAGAGTTGTATAGCCCTCCGTGATCATAGCAGTAATCATTTACTTACCTTAATCACTATACATACAGTACTTATACTATGAAGAAAAGTAAACTGTGATATGGGCGAGTTTGGGTGGTTTTTATTGTAATGTATTGACGTCTAATAAGTGCTACTGTTTACTTTTATTTGGTCTTTTAATAAAAAGAATTGATTTAATAAAAAAAATGAATTTAATAAAACGATAAACTTTTAATCACCATTTAATCATTCACATAGCTGCAATCAATATCGATACAAGGAACAACGCTAAACTGGAAACGACACGTCCCGAGCTGGCTCTATAGTACCCCATGCCTCTTGTAACCCTGTCCATTTCCAATAAACCAGCCATGATCTCCTGGTTGTTCTGGATGATCCTCTCTGGGGGCAGAAGGAAGCCGTACTGGCCGACGTCACGAAGCTCGAAGAGGTAGACGATTGGGACCTGTGCTACTCCCTTCACCCAGTCGAAACTTGAACCGCTGACTTCATCTGTAGTGAAGAGGATGGTTTCATATCGAGTATGCCACAAAAAAAGCCATAAAAATATCAGTCCAGATTTTTTTTTTTAGTTTTAGGATCGAATTGTATGATCGTAAAAAAATAACTGAGAAAAGATCCGTGTGGAAAGAGAAGCAATTGGGTGATTGAGAGTGGTTCCGTGTTTAGTTATCGTATTCTACTAAAAACACTGACACTGTAAAATCTTGATATTTTGCAATTATGTTCTAACATATTTTTTTTTCGAATTGTCATGAGTTTTATGTTATTTTAATGAAAATTAGAATTGTCGCTATGCTGATTCTCTTTCGCACATATTCTCGTCAATACACAGTATGTCGCGCTATGTAAGAAATACTAAATAAGACATGATGGACTTACACAGGATATCAGCTGAAGTTCCTACTTGGTAGTTGGTACCGTATTTTTCTTTAAGCTTGTCCATTCCTCTGATTGCAATTTCGTACTGAAATAAGAATATAATGTGAATGTATGAAATTATAAGGAGCTTTTTGTAAAGACCTTTTAAGGTATAAAAATAAGAAACCTAAAGAAATAAAGCAGAATTACATGTACTTTTTAATTTCTCTTTAGCAGTTAATGAATTTATTTGCATTTCTTAAAATTCTTAATTTATTTTGTGAACTGGTCTATGCTTGTAGAGATCCAACTGAGATTTTGGTGGCTCTTGTTTTATATTTCATAGGTAGATCCAAAACCTTCCAAAACTCACCATATTGGCATAATGAGGAGTCTGCAGCACATGTTCCCCAGACAAATGACTGTAAGGCACCAACACCATTTGCGAGTACGAATGGAAGGCGAAGTAGTAGACCATGTTGCCTTGCCTCTGTATATTGAGTACATAGTTAGCGATAGCCCTAGACTCAGGTTCCGAGAACTCGACGGGTCCAGCGAAGGTTTCAGTGCAAGGATTCTGGGAGGCTCCCACGGCTGGAAGAGTAATTGATAGGAATAAAATCGATGATTTTAATGGCACATAATTTAAGTGAAAAAACGACTTCAATTTTTTAAATCTGCTGATCGATTTTAATGAACATTATATTATAGAGGCCACCTCCGAGGTATATAATGAAAAACATATTTTTTTAAACCTTCTCATAGTTGCTGTAGATATAGAATAACATATAGACAAAAAAAATACGGTGAAAACAAACAGATTAATTGAGAACCACCTCATTTTGAAGTCGGTTGAAAATACTAGCGACCTGAATGCCTGTGTTTTTTTCTGTAGTAGTGGCGTAAGAATTAGTAGTACTATATCAGCTTGTTGCAATCAAAATGCTAATTTTAGACATTAAATACTACAAGTACAAATAGAACCAGTAGTCTTTTTAGTGGCACACTTTAGTAATTAAATTTCCTAAGCGATAAACATTTTGGGTAGAGGTGAACTTGATCTAGAAAACAAAAAACTCACGTTTATTTGTTAAGTATGTCAATATAATTTACGTTATCACGAATTATTCGTGGATAATGGGGATTTATCGGATATAAAACTTACTCAAATGATAACAATTTAAATAATTGTTGATATAGTGCTGTACAATCTAATAAGTAAGATATACAGTCAGAAGCTAGCACCTAACCAATTAATAGTCAAAACTATTAATTGCTTTGATTTACAAGAAGAATTTCATAAACATGAAATGGTTATAACAACATGTCTATCTAACCAAACTTGTCACTTCTTCAGCCTAGCCTTTTATCGGTCTATACTAGGTCACCCTATTCTAACTTGTCACTAGATCACACTAAATAATTGTTTAGATTCAGCAGAACAAGTGTCTTATCACATTTACAGTAGATGAAGTCTTTCTAGATGATCTTTAAGATGTTCAACGAAAAAAAATTCAACCAATTTGAAAAAGACGAGTTCTCAATTTGTCTCATTTTTGTTTGTTCGTATTCAATCATTTAGGAAGTACTTACACATCCATACAAATCCAAAGTTTCTGTTCAAGTCGATTCCGTTGCTCGTATCATCGCTCAGGGAGCCGCAGGATGTGTGGTTAGCCGTGTTTCTGTTCTTTCTCCACATGCGGTTCTGAAACATTAAATATTAATTCGTCTTTTTTTGCTTCTGTTCTAACTTGAATCTGAAGGTAAATCATGATAGTTATAACTGAAAAGTGTGTTTCTTGTCAGAATAGTTTAGGGCTACCTACAATTCCTAAATAAAACCTGTAAAGGCATTTTTTGCAATGTAAATATGTACCTACTACGGTAGGAAAAAAGTCTCATCAAATTGGCTATCCCAGCAAAATATGCGAGGTGTGTACTAAATTGTCTTGCTAACTATGAATATTCATAATGTATCACCTTATAAAAAAAAAAACATACTTACATCAGTGAAAGTATAGGAATAACCATCAGGGTTGACAATAGGGAAGATATGCCAGACAACATTTTCAGCAAGGTTCCTTACTTCAGGATCAGTGCTAGTCAAGAACTCATTAATAATATACGTCACAGTAGCCGGAGAAATCCATTCTCTAGAATGGATGCCTCCTTCAAGCATACCAATGACTGGATTGGCTTGTTTCTTGAAGTCAATTTTGACACCTCTGATGAACCTGCCTTCTACAGAGTTACCGATGATGAGGGGAGTGACGATATCTGGGTATCTTTCAGCGATGCTAGCGAGCCATTCGTTGACTTCTTCTAAGGATAAATAGTAGTCCCAGGCATAGTTGTTGAGGTTTCGGTTAGCTGGGCGACGACGTTGAGCATTGATAGCTCTGTAAATTGAAATAGAAAGTGTTATAAAAAAGATAATTTTGAAGATAAAGCAGAGATACCTTCGGTTACTGTGAAAATGGACGGTAGGAATATATCATGGAACTTATTAAATGTACTGATAAAAATAAGCTTAGGATATCAGTGTAATTTTTGAACTATTCAGTGCATTTACAAACAAAAACTGTTAGTTAAAACCAACTGATAAATATTACATTATCTGTTTAATACTTACTCCTGTACGTTATCGATAGCAACGTTGGTAGTAATTCCGACATTCTTGAAATAGTTTTCAAATTCCGCTTGTTTTACAGGACTCACCATAATCCTCACATCACTGTTAAGAGCAACTATATCACTCCAAAACACATACTCCTCACTTTTTCTTAAGTCTAAAAGTATTTGTAGTTCTTTATCGGTACTTGGTACCGTTTGGTACACTTTATAATTATCATAACTAACATATTCTGCGCTTATAGCAGTAACTACAGCTAATATGAAAAATATTTCTTTCAACATCATTATGTGTATCTTCTCCCTACGCCCTAAGTGAAATGAATACCGTGAATAATCTATAACATTAATTGATTATACGTTTATCTTATATGATAACAAGTTTTATTATTTTATAATAGTTTGAAGTTAGTACATTGCGATAATTATTTACAATTACCAAATCATAAATATTCAGCTATAAATTTCATTCTATTATCGAGTTCATTATCAGTCAATCTTGCAGTTATTACATTCCTATGCTATATTGTTGTAAATTAGAAAACAAGTATACAAGAAGGTTTATTTAAGGATCGCAAAAAAAAAATAGAGAAAAAACACAATGGGTTATGTAACAATTCCAGTTATTTAATAAATATTTAAATTAACTTAACAAACACATGATCACCCCAAACACAACTGCAGCAGTAGAGATTAATATACTATTAGCTCCAGATGTATAATATCGCATGTTTATTGCATTTCTATCCATTTCGATCAATCCATCCATAGTTTCCAAGGCGGTGGGTATAATCTGGCTGGGTGGCAACAGGAATCCATACTCCCCAAGGTCACGGAGTTCAATGAGATATGAGACAGGGACGTTGGTATTGTATTTGACCCAATCAAAACTGGAGCCACTCATGGGGTCTGAAAAGTTACAGATAATCAAAAGTAGTAAGTAATTCGCTATAACGAAAAAATTAACACAATCAAAGAGAAAAGTCGAGATACAAATTTTGATTATATTGTATAGCACTAAATCAGAATTTTGTTTCTAATAACTGTTCCGTTAAAATTAGTAAGAGGAATTTTTAGGCAACAGGAAAGATTAAATGAAACTTACATAAAACGTGGAAAGAAAGACCCACTCGATAATTAGTTCCGTATTTTTGTCTCATGGCATCAGAACTTCTTATAGCAATCTCGAACTGAAAACAAACAAGATTTCATACTTAAAAAAATAATTAAATACCACATTGTCTGTAATATGTTTTTTACTAAAAAGAAATATAAAAATAAAAACAAATAGACTAGGTCTCTAGGTGAAGGAGATTTGGATTTTATAGAGGAAACCATGAGATGCGTAAATAGAGCGGTGGATCGCAAAACGCTAAATTAATTTTGTTTACATTTTCATTATTTTTTCCAGTCCTTGTTGTATCACTGCTGGGCAACTATTGATTAATTAATTTATCAAATATTTTGTTTCCATACCATATCCCCATAATTTCCAGACAGCAGAGTTTCGTCACTTTCAACATGACTGTAAGGCACGATGATCAGCTGAGAGTAGGAATGGTACGACAGGTAGTACATAAACCTTCCTCTAAAGCTGAGGTTTAGCGCATATTGAGAAATGGCTTTAGTTTCAGGCTCTGAGTTCGGAAATGGGCCCGTGTAAGTGTTGAGACATGAATCGTTAGAGGCACCAACAGCTGCAAAAAGAATTGGATTTTATTAAGAAGTATAATGTGATATCATGAAATGGCGACATTACTTAGTGCAGAAATAAATTAATTGTGACTATTTTTTTGTCAATTATTTTTGGTGTCTTAGTAACTTGTTAATACTGTTTGGTGTATTCTTCTATAAACGCAAGACCAAAATGGTTTATAAAAAGGCTCCCATACAGAACTGCGATGCGATACGATCATAAGATCACACCGCACCGGTGTTCTCGAGCTCGAAGATATTTACGATGCGATGCGTCAAACAAAATTACAACTTTTTATTGTTATCGGTTATTTAAACTTACTTCCCCATTCAAAATCAAAGTTCCGGTTTAGGTCCACACCATGGCTCATGTCATCATCCACATCCTCGGCGCAAGTCTTCAAGCTGGCTGGACTACGGTTTTTCCTCCACATGCGGTTCTATAAGTACACGACATTGATTAGGCATCTGGCAAACTATAACAGGAAATTACTATTAGGACGTCAGTCGTGACTATGTCTAAATAATTTCCACCTTATCATCTAACCGCCCCTGAGAGAATGCGTCCTGATAGATCGTTGTCAACAAAAACATTAAACTATAATGTGGCGCAGAATATAGTCTAAATAATGAATCCTTCTTAGTTATATTATATACTAGCGGCCCGCCCCGGCTTTGCTCGGGTGCAACGCTGATACCTACACTATATATCTGTCGCAGACAAATAGTAAAATATGGCATTTTACATACGGCGTCGTCAGTTTAAAAACGTTTGCGGTTATTAAATTTGCGGTTATAAAACAATTCTGGTAAGAGAAAGGCTAAACATTTAGATTTTGAGATGCCTGTTCCCAGACTGGAACTTTTTAGACGGAGTTGTGTTTATATGGGTCCCCTTATTTATAATTCAATACCTAAATTTATAACTCAGTTACCCTTCAATAAATTTTGTACTGTATTGAGGAAGTGGTTATTACATGAAAGTTTCTACTCAATCGAAGAATTTTTCCATAAATATCCGTGTAAATTCTATACGTATAAACGAACATTAAAGTACAAATAATTCATATTAATAATGTTTAAGTCACAACTGTGTATAAATTGCATATGAGGTATATTGTAATATTCGTATGCCAAAACTGGCGATATGTGAGGATCTTGCAATATTGTAACACCTAAATGTACCACATTTCTGGCAAATAAAATGATTTGATTTGATTTGATTTATGTAATATGCTGAAGGCAAAATGTCAAATCATTCAATCGTTATAAAGCGACGTTAGTCTTATTTTAGGGTGACAATGCTCATTAAAATCTCGAGAAAAACTTTGAATTACGTACGTCGTCGTCGCTCGCTTCGCTCGCTCTGTTGCAAGGTCACAATATCTAACCTAACCTAACCTATTGATCTCTGTCACAAAGTCGAACCTAATCAAGCAATGAATTTCTGAGCCTATGAATATATGAATATTCGATCAAATACATGGTTTTTTGACCAAAAATACTCTGCAGGAGTCCTTCACGACCCAGGGTCTATGGATACCTTAGCATTTTTGACGTGCTGGATAACCTCAAAAACTAAATACTTCAATTTGCCTCGGCATTATGTATATGGTGTTTGTTTCGTCATCATACAGATTCTTAAAATCAGATCGTTTACAATGTACCACGGACACACACGATGTTCTTAACGATTTTCAGCAGTGGCAATCACAACTGTTTTTACGGTTGTCATACGTGCCGTACTCGTTACCCGATTGGTGCTCCTGCGGCAACTGTCCTGACGTCACAACCGCTAACGGACGAACGGCCGCCCCACTAACTAACTAATATTCGTTTTCTCACCATCTTGCACGCGCGCGCGCTCCGCGATCTATCTCAAGAAAAACCCTTTCAACGCGTCAACTCGATCGATATTCTGCTAGGAATCCCTATTCCGAGCAGTTCGTGACCTTCAGCAACAACTGTGGTGAAATCAGAACGCAGGCGGGTCATCGGCAGCAGATATAGCAGACCAAGGTACGTGCACGTGTTTTAGTTTGTTACTGCTGCACTTCCTGAACATCGTTTGTGTCCTCGTCCAGCCTCTCGGGCTGTCCCAAGTGTGTAGTTCCTCATCGTTTTTATCGCGACTGCACATTTTTATGGTGCCGAAACCCGGGACCCGCCATTATACGACTTCATTTTCACCCAGTTGAACCTTAATAGTTACTGTAGGATCTCAATATTAGGCAATCTATCTCCCTTCGGTGCTTAGTATTATCATTTTCGGCCTACATTAGCTATTTTAGGTATATCGTATCGTAAAATATCGATCATAAAAATCCTTTGTTCGTGTGACATTTTAATTCGTAGGTAGGTTTAAATAAATTATCGTAACGTACCGCGCTAGTAGTCTCGAGTTATCAGCGGCTTGCGTTCGGAAACGCAACCAACACGTTCCGCCTTCGGGAAACGCGATAATACTCTTCGTGAGATTATCGTAAAACCAAGGCAAGACTATTTTAGCTACATTCTTTCCTATTACATAAAAGAAAAATTGTGTCAATAGGTATTACGAAGCCTACATCCGTTTAACTTCAAAACCTAATCAACTTAACAAATTACATTGAACAAAGGATTTATGTTGCGCGTTTTACTCAGTCTATAATCTGTATATATAATATATATACACATACACATTAACAATACTACCGGTTGGCGTAAGTACTCGTGTTCTTATCGTGTTTACATCTTTATAAGCAGGTAGCGCTCATCTGTTGGAACCTTGTATCGCCGACTATTCGTTATCAGTTACCAATCTTGCTAATCGTTTAATAAAATAGTTTTCATCATGTCATTATTGTTAGGTAAACATTCGTCTCGTAAACAAAGTAGCTTTAAGAAATCGAAATCTCACTCTACGGACGATGAATATACGGTTCAAGATTTATCACAGTTACGTAGAAAACGTACTTTAGCTATGAAGCGGTTGGATAAGGCATTGGAAATAGGTTCATTAGCAATAAGTGATGACTCACAACGGAATTTATTTCTTTCTTATTATCAGGAACTTAAACATATTTTAGATAGCTTTGAGAGTGCTCATCAGATTATTTTGGAGCTGTTAGATGATCCGGATCATGCAGATAATTCGCTCCAGGATACATTTGACGATAAATATTTTCAAATATTATCTATTCATCGTAGTTTAACTAAAAGTGAACCTCAATTAAATAATAAACAAAGTTCTTCATCATCGAATATCCGTTTACCGAAAATTGTTCTTCCAACTTTCAGTGGTGACATCAAGAAATGGCCTGAATATCACGACACTTTTAATGCATTGATTCATAATTCTAGTAATCTTACCGATACGGAAAAATTTCATTATTTATTCTCATCGTTGACCGGCGATGCATTATCTGTTATCAAGGCATTCCCATTAACTTGTGAGCATTACAACGATGCCTACCAGGCCCTTGTTACTCGCTATCAAAATAAACGACCCTTAGCCTTTACATCATGGAAGGACCTTTTAAATATTAATTTTAATACTACTGACGGTAATGAGTTTAGGAAATCATTGGACCTGTTTGAGGAAAATTTAATTATTTTAAAGAAAATTATTTTACCTGAGGACCGATGGGATTTTGTATTAGTCTACCACCTTCTCTCTAAGATAGACTCAAACTTGCGTTGCGATTTCGAGGAAAAATATCCAGATATTGAGTTTCCTCCATATTCACAGTTGAAGTCTTTCTTACACTTGAAATGTGAAGCGCTTTTACGTGATTCTCATTTTTGTGAAGCTAATAATAAACCTTCGAGTAAGCCACAACAACGATCTGTAAAAGCTTACCAAACACATAAACGGGCAAACGTGTCTCATGCGCTTGTGGGCAGTACTGATCAACCTCAAGTTTCCACAGCAAGTACTACAAGCCGTGAACCTCCTACGTCACAACCAGTTAGGTGCGCGTTTTGTGGTGACACTCACTCAATATCTTCATGTCAAAATTTTCTTAACAAACCAGTAGATGAGCGGATATGTATCGCAAGCAAAAGTAATTGGTGTTTCAATTGTCTTCGAGCCTCACATCAATTAAAAGGTTGTACTTCTATTTTTAAATGTCGTAAGTGTAACCGTAAACATCACACTTTACTTCACAAAGATGAACCGGTCGAGTCGAACCCAACCTCTTCATTATTTTCTAATAATAATAACACAACTGTTTTATTAGCAACTGCCATTGTGCAGGTACGGGATGCGGATGGCAAGTTCGTGTCTTTTCGAGCTCTTTTCGATTCCGGGAGTCAGATTAATCTGATCACTGACTCAGCTGCTAAAAAATTAAATTTAAAACTATCCAGTCCTACCACAACTATAAGTGGAATCGGTGAAGCCCCGGCTTCAATCTTAGGAGACCTTAATTGCTCCATTGGGACTGGTGATCAAGTTTTATTTAATTTAAATATGCACGTAATGTCGAAAATTTGCGGGGACCAACCAATAGCTAAATTAAATACATCGGGTTGGTCTCACATCAATTCACTATCGTTAGCCGATCCCGGTTTTGACATTCCTGGTCGGATTGACCTACTGTTCGGTGCGGACGTATTTGCGGAATCGCTTCGTAATCGTAATATTAAAGGAAAATCACATCAACCTACCGCCTTCGACTCAGTCTTTGGATGGCTATTGCTCGGTAAAACTTGTTTAGATGTATTACCACCCGCAGCATCCCTTACCCCAGATGAGATAACATGTGAACAACACATTATCACAACTCATTCTCGTGACTCATCTGGGAGGTACATCGTGCAGTTGCCATTCAGGGACGAGTCCGAGCCTATGTTCACTGGTTCACGTGACATTGCTTTGCGTCGCTTCTGTGCGATTGAACGTCGACTGTCACGTGACCCCGATTGTCATCGTGAATATTGCGATTTTATGTCCGATTATCTAACTGCGGGCCATATGTCATTAGTCTCTCCAGATGACGTGGGGAATGGGAAATACTATATTCCCCATCACTGCGTCATACGTCCTGATAGCACCACGACTCGCCTTCGTGTCGTATTTGACGCCTCTGCAAAAGATGCACGTTCTCGATCGTTAAACGAAAGTCAACACATCGGTCCAAAATTACAATCAAACATTTTGGAAATTCTCTTACGCTTTCGTGAACACGCCGTCGTTTTCATGGCAGATGTGCGTCAGATGTACCGACAGATTACACTCTTCGATGGCCATCGTGACTATCAGCGAATTCTCTGGAGAGCTTCGCCTAGCGAGCCTCTTTCAGAGTTTCGTCTGAATACGGTCACGTATGGCATCTCTTCATCCCCCTATCTCGCTTGCCGTACTTTGCGACAGCTTGCTGATGATGAGGGGGATTCTTACCCGCTCGCCAAGAGTGTAATCTTGTCGGATGACGTCGTCACCGGTAGTCAGGACTTCGCCACTGCACAAAGAACAAAAACACAACTTATCGCTCTTTTCAAAAAGGGAGGTTTTCATCTTCGGAAGTGGGTGTCAAATGACAATCGGCTTCTATCGGATCTTCAACCTGAAGATTGCCTCACTGATTCTGTATCGTTAGATAAAGTTGAACCGGCTTCTTTCAAAGTGTTGGGACTCAAATGGGATCCCTCAACTGATTCGTTTCTTTTTGAAGTTCAATTTTCACATCGGCCATGTACCAAACGGTCTATTCTTAGTGAACTCGCTAGAATCTTCGACCCGTTAGGATTCTTATCTCCCCTGACAATACACGTTAAAAGCTTAATCCAAAAGCTTTGGATTATCGGTGCCGGGTGGGATGACGTTCCTCCTGACGAGGTCATCAGTACATGGAACAAATATCAGGAGCAACTTTCTCAGTTGCACCATCTAAAAATTTCGCGTAGAATCACTCGTACTGATTCACAATCCTACGAGCTACACGGGTTCTGCGACAGTTCGGAAACTGCATATGGCGCAGTCATTTATTTACGAGTAACAGACGTAGATAACAATTCTTACGTTCATTTCGTTTGTTCGAAAGCTCGCGTGGTGCCATTAAAACGTACCTCATTGCCACGTCTCGAACTCTGCGCTGCAGTTTTGCTTTCAGATCTGTACAAATTCGTTACAGAAACTTATCTGTCTCGTATTCCTATTTCAGCTGTCTTTCTGTGGTCCGATTCCACCGTTACACTCTCTTGGTTGCGTTCACCCTCATGTCGTTGGTCTACCTTCGTTGCCAATCGCGTGAGTCATATTCAGGAAATCACAGCTATTGAATATTGGCATCACGTGTCCTCTGCAGACAATCCTGCAGATGTTTGTTCGCGAGGCCAATTTCCAAGTGAACTTCTTCACAACTCGTTATGGTGGGCGGGGCCACGATGGTTATCCGAACCGCACGAGACATGGCCATCTTGTATTGACAGCGTTACTAATGACAAGCAGAAGGTTGTTGAGGCCGAGACTCGTAAATCTCCTGTGTTAATATCGACCGTGCATCCTCGGGAACAACAAGTTTCAATTATCGACAATTTATTAAATCGTTTTTCATCGTTAGAAAAAATCGTTCGTACCTTTGCGTACATCTATCGCTTTCTTCAAAATTCTCGAAACCCGACTATTGCTAACCGTAGTGCGTTTCTTAACAATTCAGAACGTCATCATTTGTATCGCATAGTCGGTGATCAGGTTCTAGCATTTGAAGAACTTTCTACTTTATTCGTACAAATCGAGGCGGTTTTAAATTCACTCACCCAACGCGCCAAATGGACCAAGAACTCAAAACCATTAGGGGTGGGCTCGCTTGTGATCATCAAGGATGACAATCGACCTCCTCTTGCATGGTCACTCGGCAGGGTTACTGATCTTCTTCCTGGCGCTGACGGAGTAGTTAGAGTTGCAATTCTTAAAACCGCTACCAGCAATTCTGTTAAGCGACCGCTGGTCAAACTCTGTCCTCTACCTATAGAGGATTAACGTATTATTTAACTTAAGATTATTAAGCACCGTAGGTTAGGTTGATTAGATTCATAGTTCAGTAACTATTAAGGTTTAACGTTTTCTTCCTAACTTTTCTATTTATATTTCGTATCTTCGAAAATACCATAGGTATTTTGGTGGGCGGAATGTTTCGTCATCATACAGATTCTTAAAATCAGATCGTTTACAATGTACCACGGACACACACGATGTTCTTAACGATTTTCAGCAGTGGCAATCACA
The DNA here is from genome assembly GCA_905146925.1 of Autographa gamma. Taxonomy (NCBI): domain Eukaryota; kingdom Metazoa; phylum Arthropoda; class Insecta; order Lepidoptera; family Noctuidae; genus Autographa; species Autographa gamma. The sequence continues at coordinate 2,252,458 of LR989868.1, read as the reverse complement.
ACTGTTTTTACGGTTGTCATACGTGCCGTACTCGTTACCCGATTGGTGCTCCTGCGGCAACTGTCCTGACGTCACAACCGCTAACGGACGAACGGCCGCCCCACTAACTAACTAATATTCGTTTTCTCACCATCTTGCACGCGCGCGCGCTCCGCGATCTATCTCAAGAAAAACCCTTTCAACGCGTCAACTCGATCGATATTCTGCTAGGAATCCCTATTCCGAGCAGTTCGTGACCTTCAGCAACAACTGTGGTGAAATCAGAACGCAGGCGGGTCATCGGCAGCAGATATAGCAGACCAAGGTACGTGCACGTGTTTTAGTTTGTTACTGTTGCACTTCCTGAACATCGTTTGTGTCCTCGTCCAGCCTCTCGGGCTGTCCCAAGTGTGTAGTTCCTCATCGTTTTTATCGCGACTGCACAGTGTTTAAATTTTCGATGAAATGTTGAGGCATATTAAAAAGTGACACGGCAATCTACATTTTGCCTTGGGCATATTACATAACCGCAAACGTTTTTAAACTGACGATGCCGTATGTAAAATGCCAAATTATACTATTTGTCTGCGACATATCTACACAATGATAAAGTTCTGTAGTGCGAAGCACAGCCTTCGATGCACTACTTGGTATAGGCACGCGCCCCCCGGCCCCCCGGCCGTGACCGCCGCAACCGCGATGTCCCTGCATTTTAAATTTGTAATATCTTCGAAAATATTGATTTAAATTACATGCTGTACAGGGCAATATTGATCTATATTACATGCACAATTTATTAAAGGTACTTAATTGGATAAGGATTAATACTGTATAGCTTAAAATCGCTTTTTCGTAAATAAGTAATAAATAAACGATAAAAAATGGTTATTGTGGGTTATCCTCAAGAGATAGACATATGCCATCACGGACTTTTTTGTAGATCTTTTTAAGGTGCACAATACGGTAGTACATTATTTTGATCTATCTCGTAGGGTTCAGCCAGCGTTTGCAATGTAAGCGCAAAAAATTTGTTCATTTACTTAAATCTCTAAGATTATCCGTGTTCCTCTACTATATTATGCATGTATTATACATATAAACCTTCCTTGTGAATAACTCTATCTATTAAAAAAAACCGCATCAAAATCCGTTGCGTAGTTTTAAAGATTTAAGCATACATAGGGACAGACAGCGGGAAGCGACTTTATTTTATACTATGTAGTGATGACGAATAATATCACTATCCAAAACTAAATCATTATACCAGATTAAAACTATACTAATCAAGACAAAGTGAAATGTTCAGGAATGCATTTTCTCAGCTGCTGAATTATTGATAACTGCGTGGTCAATGTGACAGGCAGAACTGTATTTATTTTAAAGAAGGAAAGGATAAGTTGTATAAATAATGCTACTTACATCAGTAAAAGTGTAAACATATCCATCAGGGTTCACCACTGGGAAGATATGCCATTCGAAATTCTCAGCGAGAGCCCTAACTTGAGGATCGGTACTAGTCAGAAACTCTTTAATAATCCAAGTTACAGTAGCTGTCGAAATCCATTCACGAGCATGCAGCGTACCTTCTATCATTCCAATTAAAGGATTCGTCCTTTCTGGGTGGAAATTCAGGATCACTCCTTTGATGTTTCGCTCTTCTACAGATCTGCCCATTATAACTGTTCTGACTACATCAGGGTGGTTTTCTTGGAGCTCGTCTAACCAATTGTAGATGGTATCGAGGTCGTGGTAGACTGACCATGAGTAGGATAAGTAAGATTCGGATGCTCTTGAGATTGCTGGTTTGAGTTGTTCGTCGATCACTCTAGAATATTAAATGCAAAGCATGAGAAAGAATTACAATTTATTATGTCATGTAAACTTCGACTATCAAAATTCATTTGAAAACATAGTCTATTTTTAGCACCAATTAAAAAATCTTTTCTCTTTAAACGTGTTATTAATACACATTTTACAAAATAAATATTTTACCTTGCTAGTATAAAATCTAACGTGTTATGACAAAGAATCGATACATATAATAACAAACAATTGAGAGCCATGACATGACAGTGATAAGTGAAAAGAGAGGCTCTTGCCCTTCAGTATGGAACTACAGACTCATCATAAAAATAATAAAAACTGTACTCACTTTTGTACATCACTGATGATTTCCTTAGCGGCAACGTTTCCAACCTGGATGATCTCTTGAAACTTGTCATAGTTTTTCGGTGACACCAAGAACCTGACATCATCTTCGACTTTAAAATAGTCAATCCAGAATTCACCAAGACCCGTAGTATACAAGTCTTGCAAAATATTCACTTCGTTTTCATCTTTAGGGACAACTTTATATAACTTGTAACCATCATAGTTTTTCTTAACAGCGTTTATTGTGGACGCAATCACTAATATAACCAAAACATTTTTTAAATCCATTTTGGATTAACGCCAGACGTGAAGTGTAGATAGGAAATATAATAAATCGATGATAATTTTATAACCGTGACGATATTTTTTCATTTATCCGATAAGATAGTTGATAATCATGCCAAATAGGCATTTAGAGATTGATTCATCAACATCAAATTAGATGATTACATACGTGCATGCAACCTTGACGACCTAATTGCTAAATTATCTTCTGTGCTGAGGATAGAGCATCATTACTGCATTCCTTTTGTAGGAACAAAAATCTTTTAATATTTGGGCTACATTCCTATATGAAGGTCTGGTCCACGTTTGCTGTCAATAGACAAGAAAGATTTAAATAAAATAATTTTATAACTATTTGACCTTATGCTTTGCTGTACGACAGTAGACTAATGTGATAAATGCAAATGAATATATTCTTATACAAAAAGCAGGGAGGAGAACTCTGGTGCTAGACCACCTTCTCCATGGCAATCGATGCCCATGATGATTCCTGCGAGGGATCAAATTTAGAGTAGAACACAGACTGTTTGAAGCAGTCGTTGTCAAGTGCATCAAGCTGAGAATGCTGAGTAAAATGTAGGCTTCTATGTACACACACACGGACGCGGAAGCGAGCGGTCGGGAACCGCACGTGACGCGCGAGAGCGGTTGACAGCTCGAGCAATCCGTGTATGTGCGGCCTTACAGACTAGTATTATCATTATTTTGAACAAGTTCAAATGTTTCAATAAGTATTCCTTTTACCCCCAAAATATGCCAAGCTCTCGTCAGAGTAAAAGGGAAGTCCAAATTTCAAAATGGAATTCGGAATTTAATTTTATAAACTATGAAATCGCACAAACAAAATAAAATACAAGATTGTTCAACAACAGTCCGAAGAAACTTTTGCCAATTTATCTTTTCATTTGATACCGTCTTTATTGCAATGGTTTAAGGGTTAATTTAGTTTGATTTAGTTGACTGTTTGGCATGGTACGCCTTTACTTGGTGTAACTGTCTTCCTGTACAATTGCTTGTGGTACATCTGTAGTCGTTTGTAGGAACTTATGCACAATGAGAATTATTTTGGCATATTTATTCGTTTGTTTATTTGAACTTTTTGGTTCTCAAAAGTTGGTGAAACGGAAAAAATACGTAAATTATAAACTGTTTTCAGAATATAGGTCATGGTTGCGTGTGAACTTAAGTTTGCATCAAATAATTTTTCCCTTACATTACATCATCTAATTACCTATTTAAACCTATTTAATATACATAAAACGATTAAATTAAATGAAAATCAATATTTTCTAACTTGAGTATTTTTTTCGCTAAAAACGTAAACCGATTTGACATAATTTTCCATCTTATAATAATAGAGAAAATATACTTAGTTTCTTCAAGTACCTGAACACCGATCAAGAAATCATCAAACATCTTCCGAACAATTGCAATCTCATCTCACTTCTCCAGGAATATAGTATTAATTCCGTAATTTAAATAATACTCAAAAACGTATTCCAGAATTAAAACCAATATACAAAGAGCCTTACACACTTGCCGCTCGCTCCCTGGGTGGGTCAGAGCAGCACAATTATATTTATCGCCGCGTACCGCCGTGTCGCCGGTCCACGCATAAATCAGTTCATGTACGATGTCGATGTGACGTGTCTTCGCCGGATTGCGGCGACCGGCTTGCAATGGGAACGGTCTTTTACATTGCTATTTGAATTTCGTTGTTTCTTATTAGATGTTGGATTGTAGATATTTTATTTGTGTTTTTTTTGTTGCTGGGAATTTCTTGGGAATGGCGAGTGCGTTTTGCAGTACTACAGATTGTATCAAGTGAAGTTTTTTGTTTTTGTGCAATATTCACGTTTTAGACATTGTTGTACTAAGTATCATGAATTACAAGCATTTTTTTAAAATAGTTTTTTATCCATATGAAAGACTTCAGTTTTCTTTTTCAAATTGCATATCTTCATAAGTGTCTTTCATGGAATTTAATAGGTCGTTCATTATTTTTTTATTTACAAATTTAATGTACTAAAAAACTGTATCTGAGTATAACTTTGTATAAATTCTTGTTATAGGGTGTCTATTATTCACAAAGGTGAGTGCTACTAAACGGATTGTGCAAATCTGCAATAGCCGTACTCAGTCTAGGATATTGATGAGTTCAATGGGTTAGCAAATTGAACGTAGGTATGCGTCGAGCTGTGTTTGATAGAGCCTATAATAAGGCACATTAGACAGGCCTATGATTATTAATATTATATGCCATTTATACAGATAATATACCAAACAAAAATGACTACTGAAGTAATTACCTCGTTTTGAATATTTTAGTAAAGTTCCGATGACCTTTTTTTGTCCTAATAATTGCTTATTAGCAATTTTATGATCTCACCACTTTAAACCAGATCACCTAAAATCAAATATAGACCTTATGTATTCCAACATAAGACTCTAATTACAAACCTTTTTTAGTAGCCATAATTATTAGCTACTTTCACTCAATATTCACAGCAAAAAAAGTATCGCTTTTTCCAAGTAAAATATTAATCCTTAAAAATTGCAATATTTTGCTAAAGGTAGATACAGCATTAGTTCTAAGGCGCTTACTATATCTAAACTTTCCTCAACAATTTCCAATTGCCCGCCGCTCTACATTATGATTGTACCTTAAAGGGCTAGGAACAAAATAATTTACGATCAGGACTCTACCTCTTAATCAGTGTTTGGTTCATTGTTAACTCGCTCAGCACGGAATAATGGTGCTATTGTCTCTTAGTATCGCGATAAGTGTGTGGTCTAAGTTATGAACGATATATCTTGCCTTAGTAAAAGTACCCTTGAAAATCTGGTCCCGACGTTACGACGCCATTGCATGGTCATGGTCACGGGCAGACCCTGTCTACCACGTCAAAATTCGTAAAACCTAGTTTTGTTAATGTTAATTCAATCTACTAATAATTATTATTTGTAAGGAAATCAAATAAAGAAAAAAGCTACATAAATGGAACTTAGAACCTCCTGTATTTTGAAAGTCAGTTAGAAAATTCTCTTCCCTTAATGTTTCTGTAAATATTTTTTGTCACACATACAGCAAAAGTTTTCGCGCGTCAATTTTTTTCTAATAGCAGTTAGTTTTACAATAGCAACACCTGTGAAGGCTCATGTCATATTGTTCACTTTCGGCTGATATTGATCAGCCGAAAGTGAACAATATAGTAACAAAACAAAACAAAAAAAAAGTAAAACTAACTGCTACAATAGCAACACCTGTGAAGGCTCATGTCATATTGTTCACTTTCGGCTGATCAATGTATTAATTTTCATCGAACTGTGAGTACTCAACTAGCCTATTGGCTGGCCTATCGTTTTTATTTGTATTGACCATTTGATTAAAATTCTCGGCAACATTATGCCTTCAGGGTGCAATCTCCAGTGAGTTGCAAAAAACGCATGGGACCAATTTCGTTCTCCAATGGACCAGAAAAACAATTTGGAAAAGTTCTGGCATCAAATTTTTGTTTTAGAAATTTGAAAACAAACAATTTATGGATCATTGATGGCTTTTTCAGCTGATTGGTTGAACATACCTACCACTTTTTCATATAATAGGCATGTAAAGTAATTGTTACAGCGCAGCGCTGTCTTTTTTTTAAACCAACTTTAAATACCTTTTTTGGATATAAGTTTTCCGTAGTTAACCTGTGCGTCAGTAAACACTGAAGAAACCCTTGTGCCTGAAAGGCTAATAAATTGAATCTGTTGTCAAATCAACAAATCAAGACTGATTTAATTGACCAAAAGACTAACAACTAGTCACAGTGTATAACTAAAAGTTTGACATGTTCTTAACAAATTTTTGCGTTGTTCAGCTTTTCAGAATCCGGGAGTTACATACTCGTACGACGACTTGACGAATTACTCTTTAAAACTGGCGCACATGTAAAGTTAGCAGGGGATAAATGCCTTGCGGCATTAAGTCCGCCTTATGTACCACAATCGTACATGAAAGTTTAAATAAATATAAGATATTTAAGATCATGAAACTATTAGTCTCTTAACCGCTATATCCTATGACTTTAACTTCTTAAGTTTCTATACCAAAGCGCCTGTATCGAGCTTGTTCGAGTTGCACACAACGCTCTCAAATTGATTCTCTGCCGATAATGTTGTGTCCGATTCGATACCCGCGATATGTTTAAGCCTTAATTAATTTGTTTTGGAAAATATTGGGGTCCTTTTATAAGACTTTATTTAAGGTACTTAGCGATAATGTTCCTTAAAATTTCAATTATTTTTAAGCTCAAAAATCTTTAATATTGCAAGATAATTTTAGTAACCTTAATGACTGGATACAATTTCTGGTTTTAGTACCTGTTATGAAACATAAAGCCTTACTCAAACTTCGATTCATGTTCATAAATTGCACAAAAATAATTAAACTTTCCATGAAATTATTTTTGGGAAAAGAATCTGCCGTTTTGTATTTTTATTTTCAATCTCCTAGATTATCTTTTAAAACAGGCATTAAAGGCTTAGCCTTTCAAACCCCAGTAATTACAAACTCAGCCAAAATGATACACCTGAAAATAACATAAAAAATGATAGCCCACGAAAATGAGGCAAAATGTAATATTATAAGGCTATAGAGTAAGTATGGCTACGTGAAAAATGCTTTCTTTCATCCATTTACATTAATTATAATCTTAATCTTGAGTCCTTTCAAAGCTTGGCTCGGTCATAGTTTTTATATCCTTATATAATTAAAAATCCTATCCAGTTGAGCTTGTAGAAAAATCCCCTACCATTTGCTTTTTAAGAGTAATTCTGATTTAAATATAAAGAAAATAAAAAGTCTAAATTTAATAATGATATACTTAATTTCATAAAAATGACTTTTTTTATTTTCGTCTATAGGAAATGAGCGATCAGTAATAAATAAGTCCAAGAAGGAATCGATTGACCATCCAAGCTAGCAGTTAAATCATCTGCATAGCTTTTCGTCAAAGATTGACATCACAAACCTTTAACTCAACTCGACTCTCAACAACAATAACCAGTTTGTCACTCCATCTTGTCAGTCGAACGGATTGACGGACTGACGGATTTATAACCATCGAGATAGCTAAACTCGATCAGAAGCAAACCAGTAGTAAAGGTCGGAGCCGTACCACGAGCTCTTAAACCAGGACTGTTGTGGTTGAGTGAACGGGACAGCGATATGCGCAGTGTAGTGCGCCGTCTCGCTTCCACAACCGCAACAGTACTGCTTTAAGATCTCATGGTACGGCTCCAGGTGTGACGTTTCTAAAGATATTACGAAGGGCCTGGCTTCATTTTATGACGTCATTGTTAGCCGTAAACGTCATTACTGAGCCTCTTGGCTCAAGAACGCGGAAAATTTAAAGAGAAAACGAAAAATGTAACATTTATTTCAGTTTACAGTTTGATGTTGAGCTTAATTTGCAGTTAGTATTGTGCTTTTCATTATTTTCTTATCTTGTAAGGCGACAATGTCTTAAACAAGATCGCATACATTTTGAATAAGAGCTAAGGCAAAGAAAGTATTTTTAAACCCTGGCTCTTATAGATAACCTAAACAGAATTTTATAGATATTGTTCCTGGTTGGTTCAAGGGTTTGCATCCAAATTTATGAGTATATATTTGGTTATTTAAAAAAAAAAGAAACTTCTTGACCATTATTAAGCATTGGTAGGTAAATAATATTAAGTAACTTTTCTTTGATGCAAAGTACATTTGAATGTGACAAAACCTTTCCTACGTAAAGAAATTCTATACGCAATGTTGCATAGCTGATAATAATAATTGTTAATCCATTAAAATCTGATTAAAACGAGACTATTATGATATCATATCGGTATCTAAGTCTAAGAATGAACCTGATAAAATACCACTTATTATTTGACTATCTTTACAAATAATATTTACTAAATGTTAACGCCATGACAGAAAATGGCAGGGATAAAAAAAATCACCTTTTTTTTTCAACGAATTTTATTATAATGCTAATTCTGTTCTCCAGCTTAATACAAATACCTGCAAAATATTATTGTATGTATTTTTGTTTCACCAAACTCAATGAGGTATGTGCAGTTGAGATATCAGTTATTGCCAGTCCCCTTTGGAATGAGGATTGACAGGCATTGAAGATAGGCATGTCTAGTGGAATGCCAGCATTAAATACCAGCATACCTGAGATTCCTAGAGGAAACCAAATGGGTACCCAAATCAGATGGATGGCATAGCCACACTATTGTACCTTGATTCATATTTACAATACAGATATTCTGTTTCGCTATTGCTATTTAAAACAATAATATCAAAAATTTATCATCATCTTCCTGCCCAGTACCCAATGACTTTTTTGGGGTCGACGTAATGCGTGTAACGATATCCAAAAATATCCTAATGATACTTTATGACTTTAATTTTTTCGATAAGAAGTAACTTGTATTTCTCTTGAAAAAAAATTGTTAAAATTTGCAATAGCCTCAACCATTTAGATCAATTCACCACCAAATTCTACACTCAAACAGGCCAAAGCTTCAGACATAGAGGAACCGCAAAAACACGTTCATTACATTCAGAATTTTAAAACAATACATTGGCAGCATCATATTCCGGACGTTTGTACTATCAAAACTGTGCCGTAACAATGGATCCTATTTTTTGCTTGCCTCATATCGCTTTGTACGAGATACCAGTCCATAGCCATACGGTACAGTTGAAATAGGAAAAAAATAACCTGAAGTTGACTAACCAGAATTGTGATTCGGACGTCTGGGTTTGTGCGTTATTTGTTGAATATTGGTAGAACGTTTGCAGTAACTGGGTTGGCATGTAGTGAAAACATTGAGGAAGATATAAAAGGTTTGTAAAAGAAAAATAAATAAAAAGCTAGTGGAAAAAAATATAATGAATTTAAGGATTCTAGCAATGTTACTGAAGGTGTCTGTACAGATGAAAAAGATACAGATAGTATAAAAGTAAATGAAGAAAAAGGAACAAGAAAACTAAAAGACCGTTCAACTGTTCCTGTCAATACAAATATGAAAAGAAAACAAAACACAACGCTATAATACAGCTAATTATTTGAAAACACTGCTACAGTAAATAGTGCCGGCAACATATCAATTTTATAACATATCGATAAAATCAGTTTTTAAAAAACGAACACGCCATTCGCAGTGCACAGAGCGGCAACAAACAATAGGACGGACGCACGTGATTTACGCTCTACACGGATATTGTTGAAATTCGCATCGATACAGCTTTTGTTTCGCCGTCTGCCTTCTTATCGCGTCTTAGGGATGGGGATGTCGATACTTTTAGTGTGTTTTACTGGGTTTTCATCATGATTTACTTTCGTTGTACTTTTGTGTTGTTAGCGTGTGACAATTTTAAGTGTTCGGTGAAATGTTTTGTGGGTCTCTTTCTTTTCTTTTGGAATGGACATGTGTTGATATATCTATTTATGTATATCTTAAAGACACAAAAATGCACCTTATACCTAGTTACCAAAAAACTTTGATGGAAACTGATAACGTCATAATTATTTCAATGAAAGTTTTGGTACGCTATTAAGTAAGACTTTTTCCTGTAGTAAGACTTTTTTGTGATAATAAATTGTTTATCGTTCACTGTAATTTGTTTGTGCTTTAGTTTAGACTTCATTGCAGAAAGACAAAAGCGTTTAATAATTATTTCAATGCTAATATTGTCATCGACATCGATAAATTAACATCTCTACCACAGGACAGTATACCCGCATCCGCTACATAAGAGCAAAATATTAAACGCATTCCTATCCTTATCGTACATCGATGTTTTAGTTCACAAACCCTATCTTGTTAAAATCTGACTACCTTAGGAATATAGGAGAAACGTGTGTTTAAATATACGTGCCTTGTCCATCGATAGTTATAATGATTTATTATGTACTGGATGGAAACCGTTAAGGAGCCTTAGAAGTCTGAAGAAAATATTTTAATACTTTAAGGTTGTTCTTCGTGGCAATACAAAATTGGTTAGGTGATATATCATGCACATTACATAACACATAACACACATAGTTTTTACACCTAATGATAAAGATTTCTGTTTTATGTCATGTATTTTTTATAAATCTGGACCTAAATCTATGATTACTGGCTATCCAGACAAAATCAAGCATTGAGCTTTGGTTATATAAAAAAACATTTATTAAAAATCAGAAAAACACTGTCAAAAATCAACCAATGTAAAAAAAAAAAACAGTTATTGATTTTTTACTTTCTTCTTTAGAATTTTTCAAACACACTATTACTCCCTTTTTAAAAAGCTTTAACTTTCAATAGTTGTACAACAGCCTACAACCTACCGCTTCAGGGGATACATGACGATAAAAACAAATGAAAAACAACGACTTTCCATTGTGAAGCGCCACCATTTAACCGCAAAATAATGAGTTGATAACGTGCGGACATAAATTGAAACAGACTGTTGACGGTTCATTGGTGGAACTGTTTGTTACATTTTTAAGGGTAGTACATACATACATATAATCACGCCTGTTTCCCGTAGGGGTAGGCAGATACCACTTCTTTCCACTTGCTACGATGCTTCTTTCGCTTCATCCACTGTCATTATTCCCCTCATACATGCTCTTCGGTTTCGGGTACTCTTGACCTGGTCTTTTTTCAAGACGTCTCCGATTTGGTCTCGAAACGTCCGCCTAGGTCTAAGGGTAGTGTTATATCTACTTATAGTGGTTATAAGGTGGGTAATTGTAGGCAAGGTTGATAACGAGTTGGGTGATGGTAAATATGATAAAGAGTTGGACGCAGAAGGAAGTCGTGGCTCCGGAACGTACGAGAGTGAATTAAATTTTGAAGACATTTCATATCTGGTCACGTGATTTAGACTTGTCCACAGAGTAGACAGAGTAAACATAATTATGTAGGTATTTTGTTGTAAGCTCTAAGCTAGTTAAAGTGATGGTCCGCGCGGCAACAGACATTTACGCGAAATAATTATTTATGCTCTTTGGTCACCTCTATACATTTGAGATTTTCGATCAGTATGTATTAACACTTGTGGCCATTTTACTTGGCAAGACAGATTACAAATAATAGAAATATCGCAAGTTCGTTTAGAAGGAAGATAAACATCATAAATATTGTGCCTTTTTGACGAAGTTACACACATTAGCGTCAAATTGACAACCTCAATTTTATAAGTCAGTTTCAAGCATTAAATGAAATCACGTTTTATAAAATCAGTAGATACGTGAACAGCAAGCCGATATTATTTGTTTTTAATTTATTATCTGCAATGTTCCCGGTGTGAGCGTTACCCCAATAATATGATTAATGGAACAATACTTATCCAATTATACCAATTTACGTATCGTATTGTGCGTCTCTGATGTAGTGTGTTGGTTTTATATTGAAATTGTTGAATAAAGTTTGGAAATATTGCCAATTTATTACCTCAATAACTCACTCGAACATGTAAATCTTTTTGGGTCCTTGCTGATTGGCTTTTAGTGGATGGCCTCTGGTTGAGTGGCGTATATGCCGTTTTTATGGTGTCGTCAGCTCAGCTGAGGTCCTGGATTTGATCTCCGGACAGGTCAATTTAGAAATGCACTTTTCGAAATTGTTTCAGGTTTTGGTGTTTGTGGCACGTTCGATAACTCCAAGTACAAGTGATTTAGCTACTTATTCGAATTTGAAGCGATGCCTATGATGTTTTCCTCATTATAAGAAGAAGATTAAAGTAAGACGAAATTTTATTTGTACGATTATACCCGTAAGTTCTTTAAAAACTGAGAATAACAGGCAAGATTACACAACAATCTTTTTTTTAACCCTTGTATCGGCGTGTATTACGTTGTGTCCTATTATGTCCAATACATGTTTACGGGTTACGTTTACTTGAGCGGACAGCGCATTAAATTTCCTATGGTGATGTAACCTGGTACACAATTTTGGCCACGCCAACTTTAAAAGAGAGAGTGAGTAAGAAGAAAAAGGGGAAGACCCTTGCTCACCCAGTAGTGAAGTCTAATGTAGGATAAATAAAAATATGTGTCGTTTACAAATCAAAAAAGGTACGTGTTTAAAAAAACGTGGTCAGTGATATGGTACTCCCTTCTACAACTCCATATACCTAGTTAAAAAAAAAATGATTATTAGGCTGAAGTTCTAATTTATTCTTTTTATATCATTCTTTAACCAATTCTCACCAACAACATCATTTTTACTCTAAAAAAACTACTTCACAGTTCAAAGGTCTTCTACTCTTGTATTCTTCTATTTTCGTACCCCACAACCTGACTGGCGCGAAAGCATAGCAGACGCCATAATCTAATTTATTTGAAGCTTAATAGTGATGCACTTAACGTAAGTAAAGACGGAACATGTCGATCACAATATGTGTCGGAAGCTCTTTTATGAAGGACCTTTATTGTGTTAAGACCTCTTTTGAGAAATGCAGTTGAGTTTGGTGAAATTTCATTAGAGTAGGGATTTGGTGTCGTTTGTGTGCTTACCTACGTAATGATAATGTTTAAATAAACAAAAGCGTCTTCTTATTTAGGCAGGTAAGTTTCAATATGCATATTAATATGAACAATAATAGGTGTGATAAAATAATAACAAGTGACATAACCGTTAAAAGTTCTTTTGACACACCAGATTTTTATTCAAATGCAGTACAGTGGAAAACGAATAATTTTGTACCTAAAATACACATATATATGTCGCAGACAAATAGTATAATATGGCATTTTACATACGGCCTCGTCAGTTTAAAAACGTTTGCGGTTATGTAATATGCCCAAGGCAAAATGTAGATTGCCGTGTCACTTTATAATATGCCTCAACATTTCATCGAAAATTTTAACACCATATACATAATCGTTTTTGAGGTTATCCGGCACGTCAAAAATGCTAAGGTATCCATAGACTCTGGGTCGTGAGGGACTCCTGCAGAGTATTTTTGGTCAAAAAAACATGTATTTGATCAAATATTCACATATTCATAGGCCCAGAAATCCATTGCTTGATTAGGTTCAACTTTGTGACAGAGATCAATAGGTTAGGTTAGGTTAGATATTTTGACCTTGCAACAGAGCGAGCGAAGCGAGCGACGACGTGTGTAATTCAAAATTTGTCTCGAGATTTTAATGAGCATAGTCACCCTAAAATAACACTAACGTCGCATTATAACGATTAAATGAGTTGTAATTTTGCCTACTGCATATTACATAACCGCAAACGTTTTTAAACTGACGACGCCGTATGTAAAATGCCAAATTATACTATTTTTCTGCGACATATATATTTAATACAGCCAAGTAGATGTTAGTTTGAAAAATATAAGTTTATCTAAAATTAAAAACTAAATATAAATGAAACTCTTTAAAATAAAATGCGGACAAAATCACATACATTCCTCTGAACCCAAAGAAAGTTGCTAAAGCACTTGTGTTATGGAATTCAGATACAACGAAGGTACCACAAACACCCAGACCTGAGACAATGTAGAAATGTGATTTTCTACATTGACCCGTCCGGGGATCTAACCCGGGACCTCAGAGCTAGCGACATCTTTAAACCGGTGCGTACGCCACTCGACCACGGAGGTCGTCTTTTAATATTTTGAGTGTAAACAAAAATTATCTCTCTTTATAATATTTAATTCTTCTTTTATACTTTAGACTTAGTTGTATCAATATATTAACGACATACAATTCTAGCCAATCCGCATCCAGGAAATGACAAAGCATAAAGCCTGTCCATTAAAGCCTGAAAGTGGGACTGGGAAACGGAAATGAGAATGTGTACACCTTCACAACGGATGTAGGCAATACGATAGTTATTGGGTCTATTTGAACGTATACTACACTTGTGAAGGAACCAACTTCAATGTGAACATGGGACCTCGGACATTATAAACTTTTTTTTTAGTATAGAGGTAAAGTTACTAAAAAAGAACTTTCTTCTTCAAAAGTCGGTTATAAATAACCTGAAGCTTATACGTGCTATTCAGTACAAAGATAAACACTAAACATGTTTATTTTTAAAGCACTTTTACAGACGGATGATGATAAAAAATTGTTCAATTTAAAAAAAATATGGGCGATAATAAGTATTTCAATACCTGTATTGAGTGTTACACGAGCATTCAATGTCATAAACCACAAATAACTAGACTTAGAAAAAATATTTCTGAACAACTCGATGCCAAAACACGTCGCTCCGTATAAACTGTGTTGACCTTTAAGTCAAGTCACTCACAGCTCTACCACCCAAACATTTTCCTCAAAAATAATTGTTGATATAATAAATTTATGTACAAAAAAATCAATCTCTATTCAATAAACCCCAACACACATAAAACAAAATCGAGTGCACTATCGCAACATCTTGGAATCGCATCACTGACCTATTTTCGTTCAAAATTGAGTTCTAAAATTCAAAATGCAACCGTCGACCGGAAATGAATCCGTTGGCGAGAGTCTGTCGTGATACGGATCTGATGGAGCCGAGCGTCCAACATCCGGTCGGTTCCCGCCTTTATGGCTTCCAATTTCGAATCCGACGTTTGACGGTTAGAACGTATCTTTTTTTTAAATTATGTGGCCGTTTGGATGTGTTTAGATTTTTGGAAATCGAATTTGGTTTCGTTAGGCTCCTGTTTTTAAATTGGGACACCATTTTCTTATTTTATTTTTTATTTGGAACGTAGGTTGACTGTTTTAATCAGTACCTAATTTCTTATGTAAAGGTAGTCTAGAGCTAATTTAACAAGGATTAAATATTGATTGATAACGCGAATATTCGACATTAAAATAAAACTAGGTATAACGGATTTTGTTGCTGTTTCGATCCAAAAATAAACCTCGACAAAATCTGAAACCTAGTTTTCTTATAATTAGATATTATTACTCACACTTGTGTTTCAACACCTAACCTAACCTTTCAAAACTTGTTAACACAAAGAAATCTGAAAAGGTACAGTCGCAAACAAACACAACCCGCGGAGATTTAGCGGCGGCATTTAGATAGGTATCAGTTGAATCTATTGCTGGGCCGAGTGTATGAACGCGCGACGTAAAGCGATATATAGTATGGAGTATGTCGAGACATATTTATGATTCCGACTGTACCTCATTTGTTTTCGGCGTCGAATACCGGAAAATTTGTGTGGGAATGCCCAATGGGGTGTATTTTTCCATAACGTGAAGAAGACATGTTATTTTATGATCTGTCTTGTGTCTGTTAGCAATGGGACGAAAATATCGTTTTTGTCAGATTATTTGGTGTTATGGATGAGCTCTTTGCTTTTTCTCACCTACGTTTAAATTGGCCAGGTTTTAAGTTGCGAGGTAAAAACCTGGATTGACCGTCTACATTTATGCAAATGAGGGTGATTAATACAAGGAATATTTATTGAAAATTCATTAAGAAGGAAGTGTAAACATACAAATAACTTTTTATTATTAGCTTATTAAATACAAATCGTAATACCAAAAAGTTTTGAAAGTCTTATTTGTATACATCCCATCTTCAAAAATTGGCGACAACGGGACTTTAAAGGCACCTTCTCTAAAATAAGTGTCATTTTGCGAATTCAACCACGAATGTTTAATTTAATTCTATGAAATAATAGTATAAAACCTTTTTCCTCTTGAAAAACCATCAAAAACATAAAAGTCCAGTGTACAACATCACAGACGCCAACCTTTTTAAGTCTCATCAAAATAAAACTGATCAACTTTCACAGCGTAACCGCTCGTAAACGCGCCGTAAACGTAACAGGCAAGATTACGGGTTACTTACGTTGTTACGTAGCTTTACGGTGTTACGTCGGTTTACGTCGAGTTACGTCGGTTTACTGCCGTGAAAACGTTTACGCCTCGTAATTTCTATGCTTATTATGAAACGGTTGAAGTGTGAACGCTAAACGTGGAAGTATTTAAGGTTTTTTGATGATTTTTCTTCAAGTTTTTTTATAGTTTTGAAGTTAGGTTTTTTAATTGTTTTATTGTCAAGTTGTTTTGAGTTGACTTGTATCTGAAGTTGGGCTATGTATGTATCAACATGCCAAAGTGCGCCGTGCTATGATAATGTACTTTAGAAAATCATGCCAAATTTGTGCGACGTGGTGCAGGTTCGATGATAGTGAAACAAACGTGGTGGTGCTCCAACTACTGCTAGTAGTTTTTTTAATAACTATATTAAATTGACCGACCGACAATCTAGGTTTCTTACTTCTAACATCCCTTTTTAGAGTATCTCTTCCAAATGTGCTATATCATAAAACAAAAGGCTTAAACGCAAATCGCGTTGAGAAGATTTTTATCAGGAACCCAGTGTTTGTTAGAATAAAAGAAAAGAGCGGGGCAGCTAGTAATTCTTTTTTTAACACACGTGACCCAACATCTTAATTTTATAAGACAATCGAGCGTGAATTTTAATACTTATACATTATCAGTCAAATCTAATCCACTCATGCGCATCTACATATTTAACTGCCACGTCCGTTACAATTGTGATGGAAGCAAAGCGTTCTTAATTCGAACTGACGTCCGTCAGATGCGCAGGAGTCGGTTTGTAAGCATTCTAATGTATAGTGTTAATAGGACAAAATAAACTTGGCCAGACTGGTGCTATAGGTGTATTGCTATCCAAGCCAAATAAATATAAGTTTGATTAATTTGACAGAATAACAATTATTTTTTTAAACCACCCTCTCCATTTTGTTAATTATGTCGCAAAAGATTTGGAACACTCAAGATTGGAAAAAAAACTAGAAGTTAAGAAAACTAGTAAATGTGGTAAATGATTATGTCTGAAAAGTCTAATAAAAAATGTATCCTAAAAACTTTATTATATGTTAAAATAGTATGTTATTGAAAATTAAATGTAATTGAACATATTACGTTTTATTATGGAACCGACTGAGTAATTCGCATGTAATGATTTGGTACTAATTAATTAACAACACCTAAACCGAAGTCCATCAAAAAGCTTGATAACCAAAAACACTGATAAACACCTAACCCTCCTCCCGCCGAACTCATTTAAACCCTAAAACACTTCGTCGCAACTTAGTTACGGTCATAGCGACCTTGTTATAACTTAGTTTACGAACGGCACTTGTAAACTTTACTATACATTATTGAGACAAACAAGATGGTGTTTAATAAACACTGGGTATCGCAATATACGTACAAAATATATAACGTTATATCAAGCAAAGATAATAAGTCTAACTGCCGATTGCAATAACATAATCTGTAGATCATTTTCGCTACTAGAGATAGAAATTTGACATAGACCTCCTTCATAACATATCATCACGCCTGTATCCCCGAAAGGGTAGGCAGAGGTGTACCAATGTACACCCACTGTTCGCCGATATGTTTAGGTCCCATGTAATAGGGGGCGAGCCTATTGCCACTAATCGGGCACAATTCCAAACTCCGACCTGCTACTGAGAATTTCATAGAAAAACCCAATACCACCTTGGTCGACTCGGGAATCGAACCCAAGACCTCTAGCGTAGCAGTCGCGCTTAGCACCACTAGGCCAACGAGGCAATTCATATTATTATATTTACTATGAAAAACTATCTACTGATATGAGCTTGATTTTGGCTGTTAGACAAAATGCCAGGATATTTCTAACAGAATTTTGATGTCGATACTTCGACTCTTTGCCCGGCCGTGGGACACGAAAATCAGCTAACTAAAGTCCAATATTTCTCTAAAGTTGTTAGGTACTTTATACCCTGAAAATTAGGAAAATACTTTATCTCATGGCAAACACTCTTCGTTGTTTATTAGGCACATGAATTATTTCTAAATTTTGGTTTTTATGTACTTTGCGACCCTTCCAAACATGGGCATACGGCTCCATCTCTTCCAAATGACGCTAGATCCAGAATCTCTGTAAAGAGTTGTGAATGCAAAACATAAAAACAAAATAATCTCTAATCTTAAACAACACATAACTTATCCCATATTAAAGAGTAATGAAATAAAAAACAAAGCACAACAGTATCATATATTCGCCTTAATATACAATATTATGTATCCAAGTGTGGAAACAGCTTCAAAAGTATATTGTCAGAATATTAGCAGCAGATATAACGCGGATCACACTTTTGTACCATGTTGGGTCACGTATTGTGCCAGCCTCACGTACTTTACTAGTGATGGGGAAAAGTATCGATAAAAATATATAAATGTTGTTTTTTTTAATATGCAGAGATGAAAAATAACATATAGTTGGATTAAAAAAAAAATGTATTTTTAACCACATATTATGAATAAAGCTAAGTACTTGTAAAACTAAATATATGACTGATTTTTGAAGTATTTAAAATAACAGTTAAGTCCAGATTTTGTACAGATTTAGTCATTATCCTGTTTATGGTAAACTAAATCCAATATTAGCATTTAAATAAAACAATCAACGACAAAAAAATAACATAATATCTCAAATCAAACATTTATAAAACTCTACAAGGATCGACAACCAATTTTCATAAACTCAACTTTAATAATCTCACAAAAGGATAAAGTAACGCCAACGTACACCCACCCCATTGATATACTAATGACACATTGTCATAATACTCTAAACTCCGGCTAATTTCCCTTGAGCTGATACGTTATGACGTCATAAAACATAATGAATTGTACCCAACGACGATAAATGGCGTGCATTCAAATTACGAATGAATTTGTAAAATGTTTCGAATTAGATCGTGTTTTGTTTTGCTGTTTTTATGTTGTAATTGTAATTTTATTGGGTTGTATTCTGTTTCTGTTTAGGTAATATTGTTTGTAGATTTGTATTTTGATTTAGCGGTTTACTGGTACCAGATGTTATTGATTATAGCGAGATTTAGTTCAATGCACGTTATGCACGTTATTGATTATAGCGAGATTTAGTTCAATGCACGTTATAGTTCAATGCATGATTCAATGGTAACATGTACTTTTATGTGAAAATGACGTACTTCACCTTTTTCTGGATTTAAGTTATTTTTTTCGTTTAATTTATTAGTAGTCTTCTCAGTACAATGAAATTTGCAGAGCAGTATTTAATTATATTATTATACACTGACTGACGTAAAAGTATTAATATAGAATACAGTATTGTCGTGTGAATAATAGAATAAATACTTACTTTGCCAACTTTTTCAGCTACGCTTTTTCTCCAAATTATCGATATCGATAATATTTTCTTTAGCACATCTCTGAACACATTTATAACACGTCTTGCAAGCACACATGTGCCGCGCAAATTGTTCGCAAAACATTCCCAAATTTGATGTCATTTACATAATCTTAAATGCAGAGCTGTTTTACCTTCTAATGTTAAAATGTAATTTGAATTATTTGCTTTGTCGAATTATTTAGGCGATTACAATTTTAGGTCGTAAAGTTACCTGGCTTCATTTTCTTTTCTTAACGTCCTATGAAAAATACATTATTAATTTTATACATTTTATTTCTCTCATATATTATGCAGGAAAACATCGTGAGGAAACCTGGATTCGAAAAAATTGGGATCTTAAATCGCCAATCCGCAGAGAGCAAGCGTGGTGATCAATGCTCGTGCCTTCTCATATGGGAAGAGGCCTGTGCCCAGCAGTGGGATGTTTATAGGCTGGATGATAATTATTATTATATTATGCAGGTATATGAAGCTAATTACTTTACAGAAATATAACTAGAAAATATTCCCAAATGGAAAATATTCCCTTATTTGTCTTCAATATTATTTTGTTTGATATTACCAAAAAAAAACGATTTTGTAGACTTTTGGTGGTCATATTTCCAAGATCAATCAATGGCAATTATAATACTATTATTGAACGGGGTTTAGGGCGTACATGCTTCAATACCTAGCAGAGTGCTATCGACCGCGGCCTGTGTAACCCGATCGAAACGTCAAGCCCTAAAGGTATTTAAGCATGTAAGCGCTAATTTCTTTTCTATAATATTACTATAAACATGCAGCGCAATAGTTTAAAAGTTATTCTCAATGAGAATTCTTTTACCCAGCATCATATACTTGTATAGTAGGTATACACATATTACTAAAACGCAAGTCACTCTACCCCTGTCAAATTTGACAGTTCTTATATTGACAGACCGATTGACGGTGTGTCTCTGACATCTCTGACGTAATGGTAGCGAATTAAATATAAACAGAACCAAAACATTCGGCAAATACTGATATGAGGTGTTTTGATTTGTTTTGATAGTAAGATATCCAATTTTATTTTGTGTTATCAAGCATTTTAAATTCATCAGTAGCAGTTGTTAAGTTTGACGTAATTTAATTTAGTCTGACACAGATTTTCACTCACTCACTCCGCTTAATAAATAAAATTAGAAAAAGTAGAGGCTTAGCAGTGGGAGGACAAGGGCTGTGGATGATAATGATGAAATAAAATATACAGATCATCATCCCCCTGCCCTGTTCCCAATTATTTGGGGTCGGCGCAATGCGTATTCAGCTTCTATTCATCTCTACAACTTGTCATCGCAGTATTTTCTCCTTTCTTTATCATATCATCTTTCACACAATCCATCCATCTCTTCTTTGGTCTTCCTCTGCATGAATACCCATCCACATTCATACTCATAACTCGTCTAGTTACGTGACTTACATCCCTCCTCATCACATGTCAAATAAAATATACAGAAATACATAAGTATTTAAAATATTTGCAAAAAAAAACTATTGTGGTACTTTTAACATCCGGTACAGTTTAATCAGATTGGTCGGTCTTTGATTCCATTAAAAGCATATTTATTACCGTCAAAAATACTAGCAGTAAGAATATAAAATAAAAATTTAATGTTAAAACATCCTGTCTGCAATACTAAACGTTCAGAATCAGAGTGAAGTGGAGACTTAAATATTCATAACGGCAAATATGGAAAAATCTCGTCGGAACATTTTTCCGTTGAATGAAACAAGCTAGATTCTAAGTTATTTATGAGATACCTAGGAAACGGATATAATTCTGTTTTAAAGAAAACTAAGCGAAATGAAGTGTTATGGTTGAACGAGCATTTTTCTTTATATTATGTTTTTAAATTTTAATGGGAATTTTCTTTGGTGTGTCGTGGTCCATACAAAAAAGGTTTTCATCGTTAGTCAACTTAGACAAGAAGATAATAGTTAACTACATACATACATACATAACATCACTCCTGTATCCCCGAAGGGTTAGGCAGAGGCGTACCAATGGACACTCACAGTTCGTCGATATGTTTAGGTCCCTTGTAATAGGAGGCGAGCCTATTGCCACTACCCGGGCACAAATCCAAACTCCGACCTGCTACTGAGAATTTCATAGAAAAACCCAATAACACCTTGGTCGACTTGGGAATCGAACCCAAGACCTCTGACGTAGCAGTCGCGCTTAGCACCACTAGGCCAACGAGGCAGAGGCAGTAGTGAACTATGAGATAAATACAGGTAAATATTACCAGCTATGAGATGGCAAGTAGGTACTATGATATTTATATAAAACTATCAAACCCGCCGAACTCCGTTTCGCCACCAGATGGCTTCGTTTTATGTAACATTAAAATTTCGTTTGGTGATTAAAAGATGAAGATTTTTTTTTTTGTTTTCCTGATTTTTCTTTGCTATAAACCTCACGGAGCCCGAGACCTTTCCAACGAATGCAAAACCGTGGAAATCGGTTTGTGCGTTCTGGAGTTACAGCGTCAGGAAGGAAAACCCGACTTATTTTTATATAGTAGATAATTATATGAAATTAAAAGCTATCCTTATTGTTAAACTGTCAAAGAATAATAATATAGCGTAGTGGCACCAGTAATCGACATGCACCAGTAATCGACACTTAATTTTTTTATTTAATAAAATAAGGAGTAAGATACCGATTTATTTATTTGACGACACTGTAACATAGAAAGCACACTTATTACTGGCTCCCATTGACATTTGAGCGATATTTACAGTTTTATTTGAAAGTAGCGGTGTGACAACTGATTGTGGCTAGAGTACCGGCGAGAAAAACAACATTTCTTACTGAAATCGTTAACGAAGGGAGTACATTTCTTTGTTAATTATGCTAATGTATTGTAAGTTATTTGAATTTTATGAGTTTTACGGGTTTTTATAAGAACTAAAGGGTGGAATTTTGTTATAACACAAGTTCAAGATTATTTTAATATTAGTAAAATGTTGGTGTCGATCATTGGTGTTCACAAACTGACTTTCTCCAGTTATCGACACGTGTCGATAGTAATTATTAGAAACATTTTTCATTTTATAAGTGAATATATAGCTCTTCTAACTTTGCTTCTCGGTAGATATTTGAAGTAAACTAATCAAAGTTGACCTACCAGAAATCGACAAGTGACGATTATTGGGAAATAATATGTGTCAATGATTGGTTTTAGAGATGGCTCTGAGAAAACATTATACTCCCAACCAGTTAGGTTCAGTGGGTCGTCTTAGGGGCGGAGGGTAGGAGTTGGAGCATACGCTTGGGCACTATGAGCACCAAAGAAAACAAAAAAAAAATAGTAAAAAAAATTGGGAGTCCTTTCTTAGTTTTTTTTTTTTTTTTTTTTATAGATTTCGAGCATTTTTATTGCAGCATCTGATTAAGCTTATCTATAGAAACCATTTATGATCTTAGAAGTATGGCCCTACGACGCACAGTTTCCGACTTATGGGCCGTTTACATTAAAAGGCCGTTCAAGTAAAAGGCTCATAACTCGAAAACGGTGCGTCGTGGGGCCATGTTTTTTAGAACTTAAATAGTTGCTACAGACAATGTCAACCTAATAAAAGAAAAAAACCGGAAAGATTCCGAAAAAAAAAAAATTAAGTCCTATACAGGACTTTTAAAAATTATAGTTTTCTTAACCATACGGTTAGGTAATAATTTTGCACGATTTGCTTTCATTATCAGTATTAAAGTACTATCATACCTGTGGTAGAAATACAATATAAATTTATTGCGCTATCGTACACAAACATTACATCCGTCTTACGAATTTTCGATCAGGTGACGTGTCCAGGGGCCCGATGTTTCTATTTTAAGTCAGTGAGTGGCAGGTATTTTCGTATCCAGATAATTTTAGTTTAATGAAAAATTTAGGTACACCTACTTGCCAATGTTGACCTTGTAGGATTGCCAGTGGCTATAACAAGTGTAAAGTGCACTGGAACGTTTATTTACCTGACGCGAGTTTAATTTTTTTTACCCATTACGAAAAGCCGCTAAAGAAGTGTTCAATTCAAAAATTAAAAATTATCAACACAGACAAAATCAGAACCAAAATCAAAATCAAAAATCATTAATTTAAGTTAAGCTACAAAGTAGCACTTATCAAACGTCAAAATTTTAATACAAAAAGACAGCACCCGAAGGGTCGGTTCATATCCGGCGGAAAAGGCAACGCGCAACATCGGCCGCGCAACCCCAGAACGAACAAGCACACAACTTTACAACTGTGAAAGGCCGAATCCTCCATCATGCGCCCGCCCACCCCAGCGCCACGCGACTGACAGCACGCCACCACCGTCAGATATGAAACGACCCCAAATCGCCCACCCTTCACCAAGTGCTAGTCAACTTGTCAATATTTTCTGTCTTGTACGAGTATTTACATGATTAATACCCATTAGTAAGAGAAATATGGTTATTGTAACAAAATATGCATACTTATTAAACAGGTAATTTTATTTTAAAGACCGACAAATGTGGTCAAATGGTGTGATTATTTGGCAAATACTCATTATAGATAATAGTCGATAAGTGGGGTGTCGATAACTGGTAAGTGTCGATAACTGGGGTGTCGATGACTGGGGTGTCGATAACTGGGGTGTCGATTACTGGTAACAGTCAAATGACTAGGTGTCGGTTACTGGAGATTCTTACACTTTTTCATTTTTTTGATTATTTTCTTGTCTGTTTATAGAAAATAAAAATAATACATTCTATTCTTATCTCAAGAATATACCTTACCATACTCAAATGTTACTTTTGGTTTAAAAGTGACTAATATACCTTTAATTTAATAAAGAAACCCACTATGATCGATTAAGATCCTTAAAGTGTCGATCATTGGTGCCACTACGCTAAATAAATGAAAGCAAAGCAAATGATAATTTTTGAGCATCTTTAACCACTCCTTTTTTTTGTTGCACTCCTATCCATATTTAGTCATCGTGCTTTGCGTGCCCGGTTAGTGGCAATAGGCTCGCCCCCTATTACATGGGACCTAAACATATCGGCGAACTGCGGGTGTACATAGGTACACCTCTGCCTAACCCTTCGGGGATACAGGCGTGATGATTATGTTTGCCGTCAAAATAAAAATGGATCCTTCAAAATATCTCACAAGTAAATATAACAGAAAAAAGTATCGAAGAATATAACATAACAATAGAATTATTAAAAATTCTGTTACTATCTCAAAGCTCTCTCAATCTTTTGAACTCAAAGGAATGTTCGAAGCAACTTATCTTTGTAAAACTCGTTATTTTAAGAACAGTATAAAAAGATACCCGTAGTATGTAGGTCAAGTTATATGTTAGATATTATTACGCTGATATTTTTATTAAAGTTACTTTATAATACAATATTGAGCTGCTGTACTATGCTAAATATATCTTGTCTAAAATAAAAGGTTAGACCTTTGGTGGCCATTTATTTGACCTTGTTTTCGAATTTCAATGTTACATTATTGTTAAACTTGATTATAAAAATATAGGCTATTGTTTTATTTGCTTGAGAGAGAAACACAACATTTAGGAAGTGAAGCCCGAATGTATATGAAGTTTCTAAAACGATTCGACCGTATAGAGTACCTGTTTTTTATTTATCAAAACTATTTTGATATTTATTAATCTTATATATAAAAATGAATCGCTAAATGTGTTGGTAAGCGCATAACTCAATAACGGCTGGACCGATTTCCATAATTCTTTTTTTGTTGTGTTAGTTATTATCAGGAGAAGGTTCTTATGAAAGAAAAAAAATGGAAATGCGCAGAAAAAAAAGTAATCCTGACCTTTGTTACTACAGTGATTTTTTGGATTCATCTGCGTCCTGAATAACATAAAGGCAACGGGAACGGGACCTACGTATTCACGCGGGTGAAACCGCGGGGCACATCTAATAAATGCGATAAATATATTTCAGCAACAACAATTTTCGATTAAAAGTTTCAGCCTCTGCTAACTGCAGTAGAACTGAAGAAAAATATGTTGATTTCAATACACTTACGTAAATTATAATATTAATATGCTTTGTTTTGTGGCGTTTTATTTTTGGATGTTAGGTCCCGTCGTTTCAGCACGTTTGCAGGTGTCATGGTAACGGGCAGACTGAGATAGTGTTCCTCTTGACAATAGATGTTGCTCGTTCTACTTCCATATTCCATATTTTAATCAATTATTTGAGTTCCGACTAATAAACCGAAAAAAAAACCGGCGACAAAAGTTTCACTTCAATTTATAACATAAACCAATATTAATATGCTTCTTTAATGTTGTTCCTAAATATAGAATACAACAACAGACATTACGAGACGTGGGTGCACAACGAATATAAAACAACAAAATATGAGTCAGAATACTACAGTTATGTTTTGTAACGTTTTAATTAAGTTAAAAGCAATGATATTGGATATGAAGGCACATTGAGTTATTATTTGGGCGTGTCTCCTGGAGGCGAAATGTGTTGGATAGACACGACTTATTTAAATTAATATTGTTATCTATGTTTTTTGATAGATAGTAACTTAGGATAGTGGATTTGATATCGGAATTTGAGTTCGAATTTGAGTTTGACTTTGAGTTTGACTGAATTAGATTTTAACGGGCCTGTTGGTCTAGTGGTTAGAGACCCTGACTGCTATACCGGAGGTCGTGGGTTCGATTCCCACCCGGGACAAATGTTTGTGTGATGAGCATTTATTCGGTGTCTGGGTGTATTTTATCTATAACATGTATGTATTTAGAAATACATAAGTATGTTTATCAGTTGGTTGGCTACCATAACACAAGCTCTGCTTAGCTTGGGATCAGACAACCGTGTATGAGATGTCCCGGAATATTTAAATAAACTATTTAGTAAACTTTTTGTTCGTATAAACGAAAATGCTCTTACAATTATTTATAACTCGATGCTAAAATATACTAAAATTTTAACACTATATGGAACCTGTAGCACATCACTTATTGTCAAAAATGCTACTTTATTCACTACTCTTCCAACTGCAATCATAACAAAGCAACGATGACTCGCCGACTACTAATATAAAATGCATCGCCATCTCCATCAGACCTTTAATATAGTATAAAAAACAAAAATAGGCTCAAACAGTAGCCGCCTAACCGGCTCTCTTCCTAGCCTATCATTTGAGGCTACAAATCACGCCCACGATATAATTTATAGGCTTACCTGATGTCTTAATACGTAACACTTTAATTATATTAGTATTGTCTATTAATAAAATGTTGACGTATTAATTTTTTGTGTGGGTGGGGTTTTGAGTTTCAAGCTCAATGTTAAGCGAGAGCTACAGGTTTGGTATAAAGTTATACTGCATTGACGATTTAAGGGGATAAAATTATAATTATTATGGGATCGTCCGCTGTATAAAGTAACTTGCGAAAAATTAGGTAAATGCCTTTTTTCATAGTTGCATAACACGAATTATCATCTTGACTAAGATTATACAACACATATGACTCCGGCCAGTTTCCAGCATTGTAAGTATTCTGGTGCATTCATACTTCAGCTTGAATAATGAATATAGAGCACTATCAACATGGTTTATGTACCCACATAAATGACAGATTACAAACAAAAGTAAAACCAAATGCTGTAATTTCGTAGTTCCATCTTCAAAAGTGGCCCTTTTTCAAATTTGATTTTTTTATGATATAACTTTACAATAACTAAGAAGTTTTAATACCTTCATTTAAGGAGTATTACATTGTCTATTAAATACAATTTATTGCATTAACCTAGCATTTTTAGTTTCCGAGATTTTTAACATTCTTTAAGTGACCCGGATTCATTGCTCTCGAGTGTAGCTTGACTAAGACCACTAATATTGTTTTTTGATAAGGCTACAACAATTAACATTTTTAGTAATTTATTGTTCTCTACTCGTGATAATTATCCCTCTTTTTTGCCATGCCTATACATAACAATCAGCAAATAAGTAGCTACAGACCAACAAAAAAAATGTTAACTAATCGTTGGGTATTAAAACTTATAGGAAAAGTTTTAATCCAATGCACTTATAAAGCACCTAAAAACTTTTTCTTATACTATTAATGAACACTTAATTACATTATCAGCCTTTCACCTTACTTAAACCCAACCATATCGAAAGCGACACCTACCGGGCGATTATCAAAACACTTTTACGACAACTTATCTAAAACTACCCGCAACTTTTATTTTTATGCTCTAAATCCATTAAGAGTTTCTTGTAATATATAACTATAAATTACACGAAGAAATATCGAGCAATCAACGTCAGAAATATAAAAGGTTTTAACTTGCATTTAATAATATTAAAGTTTATGGCTAATAAGGAATTTATTGTAACGACCTTTTTGAATTCGAATGTTAACTGTTTGTATATATTTTTTTGTTTTTTTGGGTTTCTTGAAGGTGCTAACAGACCTTGCACGAGGAAGGCGGTCATCAGAGAAGAGTGGCGGCGTGTTGTGAAGCATGCCTCCAACACCTGATGTGATGACCACGACCACTCCGTCGACAGTGATCCCGACAAGGAAGAACGGGACCTTATTACTAAGCTGCTGTTTATTCGTCGTTTGTCTGTATATTCATCCATACCTACATCTGTCAACGAGCTCTATTCGAGCAACTGTTAAAGATATTCATAGAGTTAAAGTGAAAAATAAGTGTTCATTATCACCGCTATAGAAAAGAATATAAAACAAGAAGGTGAATCACAAAAGGATGGCATAAATGTGTTGTACGAAAGCCTTCATGTGCGAGTCATACTCGCTAGTTTTTAACAATTGTCTTTTTTCAGTTCTTTTAGTGATTAATTGATTGATGTATCAATGTTACTCAATTCTGCAGATTTAGTAAAGAGATTCACAACGCAAACAAAAAATCTAAAAAGCGAAAATTCGGTACTTATTGAATTTTGTTCAAAATGATCACAGAAGCGAAAGTTAGATATTGAATTTGGTTTAAAAAAGTTAACTTAAATAATAAACTTTTGAAACAATAAATTGAAACCGTTTTAATATTCCCATGAACATGAATTATCACAAAATATATGGCGTGTGATTATTAACCCTTCAACGCTGCCGGAAATAAAAGGCGTTTTAATAGATGTCGGTCTATTAGACCCAGTTTTTATCCGACTTCGGCAAAACCAAAAAGAAGGGTAATTTCGGCAGTCTATGTGTAATACTTATTTTTACAGTAAAGCTACCCTAATTGTGTGACAATATTTAATTTAAAAAAAATGTGTGTCATATAGGCAACATTTCTCAAATGAAATCCATTTAGTTATACATATTTATATTATTTAAATTTGCTAATTTCAAAAAGAGTCATGCAAAATTATTCCGTTGCGACAACAAAAAAAATTATCTAGTGTTTGTCTTGTCTTCATATTTTTTGGTTGTATAGTTAAGAAAAACACATGACAAATATATGTATAAAATTAATCAACAAAAATCTTAGTCAGTCAAAATCTAAACTCATTTAAACCCGGTCAGTTTATCCCAAGTGTCAGCGGTTACAGGTTAACTCTTTTTATAATATTAATGGGAATTAATAGTGTCGTGTTGTGTTCTACGATATTTATGAGGCCGTCGACTTAATGGTGAATGTTTTATTTCCATGGTTATGCAACACTGGTGCATATGGGAAATTAATGTTTAAAGTTCGCGGTTGTGGATAAGTTTTGTGGAGAATGTATTGTTGGGTGTAATTGATAGGTGTTATATAATTAAGTAGCATTGAATCAAGTTTCATATGTTTTTAATTAAGTAGAGCGCCTAATGTATGAGTTTCTATTTAGGTACTTATGGAAATCTTAAACTTTTAAATAATGATGATTATTAAACAACCCTTATTAAACAACCCGCAACGACAGCTAAATGGAGAGAGAAAACAGATGTTCTTTGACCTGCAGTAACACCACAACATTTCATTAAAGGCTTAAAATAATAAATAAAAACAATTAAAATCCCCAACCATTAACAAAAAATAATAACAAAAAGATTTATTCTAATTGAAAAACATGAATAATAACGAAAATTCCTAAACTATTGATTTACAAGGCAATTTTTGTGACGCGACATAAATGCTATGACCACATGATTGACCCCCTTGGTCAATGACCCTGGGTGTCTATTCTCATTTTATTGGGTAATTATTTTGTCCCGTGATTTATTTAGACGCGCGACGTTAGATTCATGAGTGGCTAGTTAGTCTTGGATTTTAAGAATTTGGATAAGGAGTTGAGCAAACGGTTTCGAAGGGATAATATGTATATAAATGTGATTGTCATGATTTCGCAGGGAAACGTTAATAAATAAAATAGTAAATGTTATGTACGTAGAAAAATATTATTTTATAGTTTTATTTTGGTCGCTTCTTGTGGTTTTTATTAATTGAATTCTAATTTCATTTATGGTCTTAATAAAATTAGATATTAATTTTTCATAAAAAAATTGCTTTTTTATTTTCGTTTTGCCGGCAAAAATTCTCAACAGAACTGTTTATCGCATTTTTTTATTTCTTAAAAAAATAATCCATATAAATCAAATTAGTGAAACACCATATCCATCTAATCCGTAATTATAATCCAGATAAGTTACAGGATCAGCCGCTAAACTAGTTTGTCTCAATAAAACTCAGTTAATAGCCAAACGTGGTCTATCGGTATTTATCACGGTTTACTCCCCGTAATTAAATAGGCATTATGAATGGGATGTAAATCAATCCCTTTAGTTGCGATGTTTGATAACAGATGGCGCTGTTACGAGTTCTTGTAATTTTTTTTTTTTGAAATGATTTTGTAAGAATTTACGCAAATGTTAGATTATTTTTACCGATAATGTACATTGTATCTATGTATTTATCTGTTTCATGGTAGGTCCGCTAAATTTAGAAGCACCTTAGATTTTTCGAAGGGACACTGAAATCATTTTCGCTAGAAATAAAAAATGAACGTTAAATAAAACCTTGAAAAGTCCAGCTAAATAAAATTCACCCTTATTAAGGTTATTTAAGATACTTAATCCGCATTATCCACCTTAACTGCTAAACGATAGTTACGAACCAAATATCGATAAACGTTAACACCTCGATAAAACGAACATCCCTATACAATACCCCATTATTCCTTATCACCCTTAAACATGAATTACCGCTTTTGTAAATACCCATCTTAAAATATATCGGGCACTTTATTTTGGCAATTAAACGTTCATATTTTCAAATTAAGGTTACCATAGGTGTCCGTAAATCCACGAATAATCGTAGATTCAGGGTGTTTTTGGGGAAGGGGAATTATCACCAAACTGCGGCTCTGTCCAAGGTGTAGGAAATAAGCGATAAATTATTTGTGCGATGAAATACAAGGTTTTTTTTATTATATGACTTTCTGCCTTAAATAGTCTTAATCTTAAGTATCTTCATCTTTATAGAGACAGTCGCAATCATAGAGGATGACAATCTGACAACCCAAACTAGGTAACATACTCTACAACCAATCTCAAAGGTTACTGAGCAAATAAATTAAATGGAGTGTCTGTTAGCAATATCAAAATAAAATCTTTTATTAAGGTGCTCCCTCACCGCGAGCATTCATGTGTATTGTAACATTATAGATTCGACTTTGAGCATTACATTACAATACTGCCTTCCTAACTAATGAGAATTTGCGTGTAATGTAACAAATTGATTCGACTTTGAGCATTTCATAGATATGTCAGACGAAGCGGGAAGTAGAGCGCATTGATGTTACAAGTTTTATCAAGATATTACACATTGTAACATTACAAGGCGCGCATTGTAATGCTTGGTTCTCTGCCTTCACTGATGTAATGCTCAAATTTGTAACGTTACATTACACGCGAATGCTCCCGGTGAGGGAGCACCTTTAGATGCCAATGATAGTGTCTCATACACAGAGAATGGCTATTTTGTTTGTAAATTTAAATCGCTATCAGCTTATGCATTGTATTTCAGTAAATCATGATAAATTGACACTTTTAATACGTTTTCGGTACATAATCTATTTGTGGATTAAAAACGTTTAACAGCCTTGTTTTCGAATATTATTCGGTCCCTTGTTTTGTTTTTAGATTCGTATTTTATCCCCTTTTTATGTTTTTGGAGCCTTTGCGTTAGATATTGCTACTGTTATTTTCCAACGAGATAAATGTTTCATGTATGTGTTATTCAATATCTGATGTTTTAATTTGCAAAGTTATCTATTCTTTTTTTAATAGCCTACTTTAGATCCCACTGCTGGGCAAAGGCCTCGCCTTTCTTCTTCGAAACCTCTCTGTTCCTGGCAATTTCTGTCCACGTGCGCCCCGCATAACTGACTAGATGATCACACCACCTTCGCCGCGGACGACCTCGACGGCGATGTCCTTCCGTTACCTATAATAAATATTAAAACAAATCAATTTTGATATTTAAAACAATAAAAAGTTTGAGCTTTACATTAACTATTTCATCAATAGTGCTTCACTAAACCAAATTCCAATCCATTTTACACCTTTCAATCCAAACATCAAACAAAAAATCCAAGCTTTCAATTGTTCTACCGAGCTTTGTCTTTTAATATGGTAGAAAATATTTATTTCAATAAAAATAAAACAGACCCTTTTGTTCTGTAAATTTTACAAAACAAGCAAAGTTCTGAATGCTGGCTCGCGAATGAATGGAAATGAAAAAATAATAATAAATTTTTCATTCTCCAATTAATATAGCAGCGCAACACTTTTTCCGGTGGTTAATAAAGAAAATTCCTGTATCGTAGTTAATTAAAATTGCCTGATGTGTGTGTTCACAGTGTAAGCGGTTATTCAAAAAGTTTTAAACTAATTTTTGAACAGAACTTTACTTACTGGCTTTGAGTGGAAAGTCACTTCACCTGCCTCCATCATCTACAGTCCGTGTCTTCTTACTGCTGCACATTGGCCTATCTTTTTGTGTGCCATTTTCTCCGTCTTTACAATATTTACAGTTTCTGTTTTGTCATCCGTCTTCACATCAAATTGAATTGGTACATGTAATTATGTTTACCTTACCTTTCATACCTTTAATACAATCAAGAACGGGTAATTTGATCTTCATGATCTTTGATTTTTTGGACTCGTCTCCGCCCTGAATATACGGGATTTTGTAGGCGAAGAAGAGACTATCGAAGTAGATCCTCTCGATTCGAGTCCCAACCTTATTGCCGCCTATCTTCCTAACTTCATTGCAAATTTTTGCTTTCTATTTCCTTTAAACTTTTCACTAACACCTTCATTATTGTTTTTATTTACTGCTGGATCAAGACGTCTCCCAAATGACACCAATAGACTCAACCTTCCGCTTTCTGCATCCAGCTCCACTTACTTGCCGTTTTCAGGGTCAGTCCATCAAACAATAATTTGACATACCTGTCATCTCAAAATTGCTATCAGTGCCACCCCAACTCATTTCAAACATAGTATGGCAAGGGCGTCCATACGCTTTATTGAATTTCTGCTAAATTCCTAACACATGCCAGGATGTGGGTTCACAGTTTTAATTCATAAAAGTACCGACGGCTGAAGGTAATATACTCGTTCTATGCAGGATAATTTAATATTATGAGCTAAATGAATTTCAAGTATGGCAGGATTTTGTGAAGAGATTTTTTAAAGGAGGAGAATGGTGATTTGTGTTGTCATTGTGTTTTTTGAGAAACGTACTCAGTTCTGGTTAGACTGAAAGATATAGCTTGGGAAAAGGTAAAAGTAGAAGATTAATTTCACAATGTGATAAGCCTTTTGGTCTAGAGGTTAGAGACCATGACTGCAGAATCGGAGGTTGTGGGTTCGATTCCCACCCAGGAAAAATCTTGGCGTGATGAGCATGATTATTTGCTCTGTGTCTGGGTGTGCACAAAATCTCCGCTCCTCTTCAGTGGACAATCCTATTGGTTAATATTTCTCAGTTTCTCCACTCCGCAGCCTAGCTCCGCTCCGGTGGACAGGCAGCCTTAAGCCGGAAACCCACAGCGGCGCACGGAGAGGCTGTGCACGTGTGTTCAGCTTCGCTTTAGTACAAAATGTATGAGAGCGTTTCCACTGCAGCGCACGGACATGCTACGCAGCAATTGACGTCATAAACACACGCGTAGCTAGCTCGAATAGGCGGAACGTAGCTCAACCCACGGTCGTGCGACGCATCCCAGCTGCGTGAGTCGGCCATTTCTCGGCGACCCACGACTATGTACAGTCTCGAGCAAAAATATGTACAGAGCGTTTCCACTGCAGCGCACGGACATGCTACGCAGCAATTGACGTCATAAACACACGCGTAGCTAGCTCGAATAGGCGGAACGTAGCTCAACCCACGGTCGTGCGACGCATCCCAGCTGCGTGGGTCGGCCATTTCTCGGCGACCCACGACTATGTACAGTCTCGAGCAAAAATATGTACACACATAATATTGTTAAGAAATTATTATAAGAATAAGCTACTATAAATAAGAGGTACAATTAATGTTCCTAGTATACATACATACATTTAAGTTGTGATAAGTATAATTTATGTAAGAACTAAGTATTAATAATACAAATAAGTAAAACAGATGTTATTACACAATAGCTAAATTATATTGTTACTTGGAAGAGCTATTGTCTATATTGTAAAAATAATATATTGACTTTAAGTAAAATATATTTTTTTATTAAAAAAAATATTTGAACCATTTTATTTTCAAGTGTCATCTGTCAGTATGCATTGATTGCTAGATGGCAGAAGAGATTCGACAAAAAATATCACTAATTTCGTTTAACAATTTCGCATATTATTATGTATACATAATTTTGCTCGTGACTGTACCCCACGCATAGCTATGAGCTGTGTGGGCGACACATCCGTGTCCGTGCGCCGCAGTGGAAACGGAGGCCGACGCCGCCGAACTAATGGGCCCACGCAGCAGAGGTGAGCCACGCATCCGTGCACAGCCTGCGCAGCGGTGGGGTTCCGGCTTAATATGAACGTATTTAGAAAAATATAACAACGTATATCATGTGTCTCGTTACCATGGTAAAGGCTGTACCTAGTTTGGGATCACAAAACCGCGTAAAAAAAGAAAACTATAGGCAATTTTTTTAGCCATCCTAATCGCTTTAATATTATCCCTGAAATATGAAAGCTTCTCTACATATTATTATTAATCAATGGACTGTTCTGTAATACCGATAGCCCGTTCAAAGGCACCTAACTACCTAATCTACGGCATGGTATTAAATTATCGTGGCCATATCGTAAACCCAGAACGTTCTAGCGATACAATATTTATTTTTATTAACTCTGTGGATGCACTTGGTAAGAATAACGCAGAGTTAACACTGGCAACATTTATATATAATGTGGATATAATATTTATTGGAAAAAACATTTTGTAAATCTTTCATTCACACCCATTTTTTTTTAATTGCAATATTAAGAATAGTGCTAATTAATTTATTATATTAAAAAGTCCTCACATGGACGATGCAAAGGTAAAAAAATATAGAATAATAAAATAATATCATACGATGAGATTACCATTATTCGAAATGATTTTAATTTAAAATAAGTTAAGAAGATAGGAAGAAAAGTTAAGAAGAAATGGTCTAAATCAATACAAATACCAAAATAAAAGTGTCACTCAACCGCAGCGTGTCCCCCGCCTAGTGCGTCGCGCATATTTTTTCACGTTCCTCGTCTGCGGTCGTAACAACAACTAATTGCTTTCGGAAACGCTTCATGTGATCGTATTTCACCTGAAAAAATGATTTATGCCAAACAACTGGATTTTCTTTGTAGCAATTTCGTACTAAACCAACGTGAAACCTGAAATTTTCTAGTTTTAAGATCAGACAAGAACCTAGGTTCTTCTCATTTAGTTTTAAAATAATGCCTGTGTAGGGGTTAAAATGATCTCTGTTCATAAGAAAATATTATCGGTCCGAACTTAGAAATTTTAGCAAAGGTTTACCATGCTTTTTTATTAACTAACGCTGGTTACTCATCAAAATATTAGTTTCGAAAAAAATTGCTTTATCATAATAATATGCCCCATTACCTAGACGTCATGAGCATCCAAAGATCTATAATTACGTTAGCAGTATCAACATTGCAACCAAACCAACAAACTATTTGACTGATCACATACACCAAACACGAAACGTAAACTCAACATAGCCATACATCGTAACATTGTAAGACATGTTGGCCTGCACGTACACTGCAGTGCAAACAACATCGGTTAATCCAGCCCCCGATCATCGAGTGGGTTCCGGCGTGAAACTATCTGGAACCACGCCAGTTCTATTATCTTGTAATGTTACAGTTTGACTGCTATACAGTGTACGTTGATGGCCTTTAGTGCAGGTGGGAACTTTATTTTGCTCGTAAGTGTATTGGGGTTAGGTTTTATGGACGTGCGTTGGCCAGCGATGGCTAGTTTGCATGGGTTTAATGTTAGCTTTGAAGTGTAATGGACATAGTTACAACAGCACATGCTATAGCTTCAATTTTAATTTATGTTAAGGTTATAGTATGTTTTGTAAAATTAATGGCTTTTAAAAAGAAACTTAAATTTTCATGTATCAGTTTTGCCCTGGTGCGAAGCGGCTCAAGAATTATCATCATCAGCCGGAAGACGTCCACTGCTGAACAAAGGCCTCCCCCTAGAACGCCACAATGAACGACAACTCGCCAATTGCATCCACCGGGTGCCCGCAACTTTGACGATATCAAAGAACCTCAAGAAAATTGAGGGACATTTGTGTCCAGCAGTGGGACACCAAATAGATAAAAAAGAAGTCCAATAATAAAATAAAATAGAGAGAAGATAGATAGAGTACAAAGCCACTTCAAAATTATTTTTAAGAAAATATTGGAGCAAATACTTCAAGAGTTTACTTCCAACTCAAAACTGCAAAGACAAACATTCTTAAGATAGATGACGCCAAAGGTCAGTAGGTACAAGGAACTTCACTTGGGACCGGAAGTGAGGAAATGGCGGCGGCTTCCGGTTACCGAGCGATGTGTAAAAATCGTTAGGGCGTTAATTTTTGGAGGATGTTTAGGGGTAGAAATGTTTTGGGAGATTATACTCTAAGTAGAGTTATTGCGGGAAGTGGTAGTTTACTGGTAAATGTTACGGGTATTTTAGTTCAGCGAGTAAGTGGTGAGTAGTGTGTTGGCCACTCACAATAGCGTGAAAAATTTAGTGTGGGATAACATGTGACAATGCTTACCCAAAAGTTTAATCCAGTCTCTTATTATGAACATTTAATAGTATTGTATGAATATTATTGCGGAAGTGTTTTTCAAAGCGGTATCGATTGGATAAGTTGTAAAAAATTACGCTGTTGTCACTAAAGCACGATAATGGCAACAATACGCGACGTGGTTGGATCCCCGCCTTCAATGACACAACAATTCAATTCAATGCCTCACTTCGTGAGTTATTTAATAAAAAAAGTACCAGACAATTCAAAATTTAACCGATATATCGTCCTCCCGACCAAATTCCCCCAACATTCGCGTCTAAAACAAGACTAAATTTAGACGCTACCAGCTAATACAGAGCAAGCATACTCCGAACTTACCGTAAGGGTCATCCAGTATATTCAAACTGGAATAGTTGTGTGCTGATGCGTTAACCAAGAACACTTCAGTGGCAACTGGAGCATTGCTCCCGGTAGGTTTATGTTGCGCTGCAGTATGAGTATGAGTCCAATTGTGCATATTTTATTTATTTGTAGCTACTTGGTATTTATGTGTTTGGTTTTGGTTTTCAGGTATTCTGTTATTTTGGATATGATTAATCGTAATTAAAGTAATCGTACATTTTTTTTTTCACAGTTTAATCGTGTTATTTTAAGCGTTTTGATCCCACGCTGACGTCACGTTTTCAATCCTACATTTCAAAATTATTACTACTAAAATTATTTAATTAATTTTACATTTTACATATTTTTATATTTTATTTATTTATGTGTAATTTGACATTAAATACACCAGAGACACTCAAATTTTAAAACAATAAGTTAAAAAAGTTAGTTCGTGTATTACTTTCATTTGCACGGCAGCCCAGGAATCGACAAATACGAGTGCCATTATTTTAATAAGAAGAACAGTTCCGTATTTGCATTTCCATGCACCTGTATTCCCTGAATTACAGCGTTACACAGCTTTCCCGACAGATTGTAAAGTCCCCATACAGTCATTATGGCTGAACTGTGCCGTTTATCGGGCATAATTCCAAATTCAGGATATGATAATATTTTCAGATGTAGATATGGATATTTTTAACCGACTTCATAAAAAGAGGACGTTCTCTATTCGACTTTTTTTATGTTTCTTACCCCATAACTGTCGACTGAGTGAACCGATTCTGATATATTTTTTTTAGTTCCCAGTTTTGAGTGTAGGATCCATTAAGAAATAAATAGAAGACTTGTTCTGAATTCAATTTCTTAAGTAACGATTTTGGTGCCAGTGGTCAATTTAAAACTGAAAGAAATCAGCCTATCCGTGATCTAGGTCTAAGTTGTAAATGGTGTGTGATAGGATTGAAACTAACTACCTATCTAAATTAATTAACAGCACACGACCCTTCAACAGTCTTAAGCTCCTAATATTGATTGACGTAGGTTCTCGACAAAATCTGAACAGTTACTGAGTTAAATTTTGTTAAGTTTAGTTGTTATCTTTAGTTACAAACTACTCAAACTGAATAGAGATGTAAATTGATGAAAAAAAGAAAACACATCGGAAAGAAATTTCTCTTTTTTGTCACATAGAAATAACTCATAGTAACATATTTATTGTAAAATAGAACCTAACTTCTTGACAAGAAGTTGACTTCGCGTTAAAATTCGAAATATTGTGGTTTTATTTATATCAGTTTCATCCAGTCATTGCTTCCTTTTGAAAACCTCTTTCATCAAGTTATTGCTTCCTTAGGAATCCCTCAATATGTCAATGGTCTTGAAAAGTATTAACACACAACATTTGTGTTACATACAACATTTACACTACATTAACCTAAGAAAAACCCGAAAAAGTAAGAGCTTTTGCGGTTGAAAATAAAACAGAGCTTGTAGTAAGTCAGTGGAAGTAGCTGAACAGCGTCGCATCCTACACTAAATGCACCGGATGTTGGACGATTAGCAGGTGGCTGTAAATTATTGTGCTCTTACAAAGGAACACGAGGATTTTATCTTTACTGTAAATGCAAAATGATTTTGGAACTCGAAGGAAATTTTGGAAAAAATGGGTTCAAAAACAGTCGGGTACCATTTAAGACTGTTTGGCGGTAGAACAAAAAACGCATCGTGCTTTCCGAAGCATGCAGAATAATGACTTTAGATCAGATCAGGCAGGGACAATGAGTACTTTGTTAAACAATCTATTGTTAGTCAATCATACAAAAACGATTAAACTGATTTTGATGAAATACGATGCACAGAGTTTTTTTCCTACAATTACTCAACTATAGAATACTGTTTATTCCATATAAACTCCAAAAACATACCAAAATGAAAAACAGTGGCAGTAGTAAAGGTACAAAAAACCTTCAAACACAATTGTTTTGCAACCTGCCTATTCGTTTATAAAAAAACCACAAAATCTAATTTTAGAGTTCCAAAAAGTATTTCTATCGGGATCCTTGTTAGAAGGGTGTAGATTAGAGCCTGCGACTGACACATGTCCCTTTCAGGATTTCAAATGAACAATTTATAATTTACTTTTTTTTTGTTCGGAGCAAATTTTCCAATATTCCTGGCAAATGGATTTATTCTCACTTTTTTACATTGTTCTTTCTGTTTGGGGCATCGGAATAGGTAAAATGGTCTGCTTTTGACCTTCACAGAGTTGAAACAAATGTAATTTTTTTCCTAAAAGTATTTTCATTAAACTGTACTTTTTCAAACGACTTCAAAAAAAGGAGGTTCTCAATTCGGTTGTATTTTTTTATTTTTTTTTATGTTTGTTACTTGATTTCTCAAAGACGCCTGGACCGATTTCAAAAATTATTTTTC
Organism: Autographa gamma; assembly: GCA_905146925.1. Taxonomy (NCBI): domain Eukaryota; kingdom Metazoa; phylum Arthropoda; class Insecta; order Lepidoptera; family Noctuidae; genus Autographa; species Autographa gamma. The sequence goes on along the minus strand of LR989868.1, from coordinate 2,212,694 downwards.
TATTTGAAAGGGTATGCTTGTCATTTGGTCCCATTGTCATCAGGTCAGGACCTGATGGTGGAAACCCTGAGAAATCGAGGGCATCTCTTGAAAATTGTAGGCGAGCATGGGTAAAAAACTTGAGATTTATGTGTATATCTGATGAGACTACAATACTATGGAGGTTTAGAGCAGATCTGATGATGGAGACGACAGAGGATCGAGGGAACTCCTCAACGGCACATCTTAACTTCCTCGTGTTTGGGCTTATGTCATTCGTGTTGACAATATCTTTACACCGAGATCGGTAATGACTGCCATTGCAAGGTCCGTGATGCAGGTGCAGCACAGTTTACAGGCACCGCCTTCAAAATAGAGAGTTTTTAAATAACGCAGTTATTTTGTCTTTTTTACTGCATTTTATTTTTGCTTTGAAGTCGTTTCTTTTTTTGTTAAAAATTATATTGGCTTTTTTCCGTCTGATTAGGTTTAATTCTAATCATGTGTGTAATTATACACATACGTAGCTGTTTTGTTATTGTCTATCAGATATTTTCAAACCACCTATAATCTTTCATAATTGAGTGATTAGAATAGTAAAAAAAATTAACACAGGATTGAAGACTTTTATTTTCCAAGGCACTGAATGTTTTAAGACTTAAACTTTGAATGTTTGTTTCCTTAAAAAACTTGTTTTACAGCTAATCTTCTAGTCGTAAATAATACTACAGAGATTGTCGGACTAAGTGCAGCAATTTATTAATCTGTGAAACAAATGGGGTGATTTGCTGAAGTTTTTCTTGGTAGGTTAAACAGTTCCCTTTATTTATGTTTTAAGAGGATTTATGAGATAAAAGACTAGTTTAATTAGTCAATGTTTGCGAGGGGAGAAAGTTGTCTCTTTTGTATGTTGTCAAAATTAAATGTAAGGACGATGGTCCACAATTTACAGGAAAATTTTAAAAATTTCAAATGCTTGTGCATTTTTGGACTCGTTTTAATGCAAGCACCTGACGTACCCATTAAAATTCTAAAAGGCATTAGCACTCATGTGCATAAGTATTGACTTACACTTATATAAATAATGTTTTTTCTTAACATCAGTTATTTTGGTACAAATAATTTCTGAAGAAAAGTAATTCCAAAAATCTGAATAAATATGATTTTTTCGTGCTTTATTTCAGTCCACATAAAATATTCTATTAATAAACTTATCACGACAATCACAAACTATGTAAAATTTCCCTGAAACATGAAACGTATTAAATCCTCACCTGTCCACATTTCGTCACGTACAGGAAACACCATGGATCCCTATTGTCAAACAGGACTTACCATGACATCTTACATCAAATCATCGCCTGCGTGAGGAAGGGATGGCGCGCCACGAGGTGCATAGCGCTGTCTCGCTTTAGCTATAGCAAAAGTTCTACTTTAAGAGTTGATAGTACAGGTTGGACTTACAATGTGTACTAACGCTGTTTAAGCGTTGGTAGGATTACGTAACAAGTCCAGCACCTGTGACGCGGCTGCGGTGGAGGTCTGATTGTCAAATATGGAGACATTTGCGGAATCTGTTTTGTTGTAATTAGTGTGGAGAGGAAAAATACAGATTACGTTGTGTAAGAGTTATCTTGAAGTGGATGGTGACTATTTATAAAAGGAGACAGGTTTAAAATATGTGTAACAAGATATAAGCTTATATAGGTACGTACAAAATAATTTTCATCTGCTTAGAGATGACTGCCTATCGAAAAATCTTAGGTATTTAATTTTTATAGTTTCTTTGAAATTGAAGACTAAATAATGTATACAGGCTGTTTGGTCCTTTACCCCAAAATTTACAAAAAAATATAACTTTCTTCCTCCACCTAAAAATGAACGTTTAAAATATCTCCCAAATGATTTACTTTGCTTCCTTTCTCAAATCTTCGCCACATTTTCGTATGTCACCAACTCTTTCCGGTGTTAAACCAAGATGTTTGTTGAGACAAGATAATGTGTTTCTGTGAGAAATTGTACGACAAGAATGTAATGGCCCGTTTGCATCAAATTGTCCCCTTGACTTGATTTTTGAAGAAGAAAAATATTTAGTATGTTACTCTTTTCATATGAAATAGATTTTGAATTCGATATCCTTAGTGTTTAGAAATAATTAGTCAAGAAAATCACTTCTGTTCTCGGAGGTATAATATTATATTTATTTAACTTAATTAATTTGTTGTTCATAATATTAATAATATTGCCAAAATAATAATTATAGTCGAAAGATTATACTTTAGCTAGAACCATGTCTGTGTTAGTTGAGGTTAGCAAAAAATATTTCTATCTGTAAAACAAATAATAAAACTATAAATTATATAACGACCAGTCAAAAGATATGCATAAGTTAAAAATTGGCAGCGGTGGGATTCGAACCCACGCCTCCGAAGAGACTGGTGCCTTAAACCAGCGCCTTAGACCGCTCGGCCACGCTACCGTTGAATACCATAGCCAAAATTTGGGTGTTATTACATAACATTATATTTAGAAAATAAAAACAATACTATAAATAAAACTCTACACGTGAAAAGGAGACAAAATTATGTACAAACTTCTCAAATTGTATTTATACTTTAGCTTTAAAATGCGGTCCTTAGGTCCGGTCAGATTTTGCTCCTACCAATTTTTCAAAACACTTTCCTCGCATATTTAATAAATTTTCCACACAGTTGACAAATCGTATTTACACGCTCCATCAAAACAAGATCCGTTAAGTATTAAAATATGCTAACATCATCCGACGCATATTTCACAAAAATAAAAACAGGGGTACAAATCTCTCTCTGGGGTGTGAAATCGAAATTACAGCTTTCCCCTACCCTACGTCGATTCAAAAAAATATGTCCCCAAAAGTATTGGGTGTTTGATAGGCGTATTGTTAAATTTATTGCTATAGCTTCCGGACGTGATGTTTGTGCTAAATTGAGACATTTTTGGTCCTTTGAGTCGAATATTGCCCGTATGTTACAATATGGTGAAATAAAAATATGACCCTAAATACAATATTAACGGTATTCAATATTAGCATCAATATTAATACACGGTTGCATTATTTTAATGTTTATTTATTTGTTTATTAACCGACTTCAAAAGAGGAGGAGGTACTCAATACGACTGTTTTTTTTTTAAGTTTGTTATTTTTAGTATAACATTAATAAAATAATGATTGATTGACCCACGAACGACCTGGAAAATTAAAGTATGCAAAAATAATAAAGGCAGACATGGAAGACCAGAAAAATCTAATTATTCAAAATTAATAAAAGCAAAATAAAGAGCAAGATAAAAATCTTCTGCAGAAAATCTGTGACACAAACATAAATATTGAATATCTCAATGTGTTTAGGACCCAAATTCTTTTTAAAATACGAACAACCAATTCGTGCAATTTAACTGAAGCGAATTTATTTAGATACCCATTTAAATAACACGACACGTGCATTTTATAGATATGCTCAAAAGTTGTGGAAAGAATAATTTGAAATTTATTTTATTAAAGCAATCGATCATCATAGCAATAACATGTGTTATTGCATATTGAAATAAAATAAGAAGGATGTTGCAAAATTTCGAAATAATTTTAAAAATTGTTATTATTATCAAGAGGAGGTTCTCAATTCATATGTATGGTCTTTACTCGATATCTTCGAAAATTGTGAACAGTTATGATTTATTTATACTTGTATTGATAGTACTTAAATGTCGATGTTTTACATTTACATTTATGCACAATCAATCACAATAAAAGATTGACTAGAATTAGTTTATTAGCTTGGAGCTAAATCTGAAAATATTGCATTTAAGAGTTCTCCTTAAAATTTGGTTTTACATTGTGAAGTAAAAGCACACAAGAGAACATTTTAACATGTAGAGTACCTTACACAGTCTTTGTGTCAGAATTTCCGATATTCAGCTCCACTGGATTTTAGTACTGAATGGATTTTCGATGACGTATTGTATATAATGTTACTAAACTAAAATAGCAAACCCTTTAGTTGTTGCGGAAATAAAATATTATTATTACACTGTAACTGATATTTATTTTACTTGCTCCCTAAAAGTATGTAACACAAATTGGCGAAATACATTCTTAGACCATTTTTACAGATTGCATAATACAACTTTAATATCCACGTATTTTGTATACCCGTAACTAAATATTTAAAAAGATGCGTAGATACCTACTCAATCTAATTTGGCCTACTCTGCACTCTCTTTGCTTGCATTTCTTCTAGATTCCATGTCTATAACATTCTATTGATTTTAAACATCAAAGGTATGATTCAAATATTTTCATATTTGGTCCCTATATTTTACTAAAACATTTTTCATGATTATGATAGATACAATGGTTTTTCCCGTTTCATTGTGTATGCTTTTCTTAATGGCATTGAACTGAAAATTTCATATCATGGTTATCAAAATGAGATCTTTACAGTGTATGACGGTACTCCATTCTCACAGTAAGTAACTGGACTGTCTACACTGACCACTGTTCTGGTCCTTGTGCCCATACAATATTTTGTTTACCCGTTTTTGTGAGGGACATTCAAAATTCCACCATGGATCTAAGAAATGAGAGAGGTGTGTGGAATATAATTTACTTCAAATAATTTACACAATAACAAACTAATTACGTGCTTCAAAGATGAAGATGAACGAATAGAAGAAAGATATTATGATTACTTTCATAAAATGAACAAAACAGTTTTTTAATAACTAAGATCCTTATAGCTACACAATTTTCATTCAAATTTCCCAAACATTTTTGAAGCTAAATCTTACATTAACAACTTCATTTTGCCACTATTTGTCGTATCAAAATTAACTCCACGATCCTAGACCCCCATGTCCAGTGGACGAGGACTTTTAAGGACCTCTTGAGGTCCGAAACACACTAGCGAAATGAATGGTCTAGTTCATACAGAACAAGTTTATTTGCTTTCCGTTTTTAATTTACCTGTGTTTACTAGTGGTCCTTAAGGTACCTAAGGACCACCGACTACGTTGGCACGGACGTTGAAACTGTTTTTAAATTATGAGTGAATGTTTGGCTTGCTTGTTTGAAAGTACTTGAGTCAAAATCCTACAGCATATTTTACCAAAATAAGTGTATTTTAGTATTTTATTTGTTGCTTGCTGTTTATATTGGATAAGTACTTACTTTATTAATTTTTATAAATATATTGAAATTTCAGGATAACAACAAATCTTGCTCACCACATTTATTTGAAGGGCGTTATAAAGTTTACCAATATCTAAAACCAAAAAAATAAAAAAAGAAACATGTAACTACACAGTAAATTGTCTGTTGTAGCTTCATAAATTAACATTTTCACAAAGTTAAGCAGATCTTCACTCGTAATTCATTACTTCACGCCGACACTTACACTCAACAGTTTTAAGCAAAAGGTTATGACTGTCACATTCTTAATCTTCTCGCCTAAAATAAACAACACTACAAGCGTTTCTGCAAATCAGAAAACTCGTTAAAAAGCAATGTTCTACGAGCTTTAAGTATTTCAAGGCAAGACAAACTTCATAAAGCGAAATATGTGAAAGCATCGCTCAGACAACTCGGAGTTTCTCTCGGAAATTTTGAGATTCTTCACATGAACGAAAACGCGCGAAAATATTTTGGCAGGGTGTTGGGATGTTTGTTTAATAATTGAGTCTAAAATATGTGTATCAGGAATCACATTTTAAATTTATTTTGTCTCTACCTTTTTGTTGTGAGCATGATAATAACTGTTAAAAACGACATATTTTTTGTGTTACTAGGCTATAGACTATAAATAAAACTATAGTTTTATAAATTCTTTTTCAAGTTTCGAATATGGCCACATTTATCCCTAAACACCTAATCAAATAAATAAATTATTGTCAAATGATCATGTTGCATCCATATAAGCATTTGGTCCTTCATCACATAAAAAGACCAGCAAAACCAAGTCTATATGAAACGTCTTAACATCAACGCCTAAAGCTGTTTTAACCGCGTAAATGGAAAAAGTTTGATTGTGAGATATTTTTTGTCAGTCCATGATTTGGACATTTTTATTTTTTAGTGATGTCTTTTGTTGGGTTTGGATTGTTTTTTGTTTGTTACTTAAAAATTGTACATACTTCTGTAGACACTGTTTCACACCGGATAAAAGTTGTGTATGGACTTATTTTTGTTACTGATATGTATATTTTGTGCAGGATTTTCCACAGCTTATGAGCTTTTGGCTTATACTGATAGTCACTGGTTTAATTTCCGTGTTGCACAAATCCCGCATGACTCATTCATATTCGGTTATGTTGTTTTCATTCAAGGGTTAATAACTAGCAACTGTAGGTAATTTGAGTATTGTTGACACAAAATGATAAAAAAAAACACTTTTTAATTCTTAAATGTCTATATGTCGATACTTTTACTTTAAATTGGCAGACACTGTAATAGATAATAAAGATAATATAAAACTAATTGACATTTTAGTAGGAAATCAAATAAGAAAAAAAATATGATAATTATAGCAATAAGCATCCATTTTTTTATGCAAACTTCATGACTTTATACCAAGGTATATTAATTGAAATTTTATAGAGATCTCCTATGACAAAACTAGAAAAGTCTAGCAAAACTAAAATCTATAGCAAATTGTCGAAAGGCTTTGAATGGTAGCCTTTGACACACTCGGTACTAATTGGAAGCGGAACGTGTCCGGTGTCTCTCTAACTAAAATGTTACGTGAAATTAGGATGACGATCTCAATGTTTATTTAAGAGACGATCGAATGAGATTGGATTCAATTCAGGATTCGAAATTCAGGGAATTGTTTAGAAAGAGTGAATTACAGAACAATGTTATAGCTACATCTGGATTGTCATTGCCATAATAGTCTATCAGAGAACCTTGAGCTTAAGATGGAACTTATTTTGTGTTTGGTCCTTATATCCGGAATGGTTTACATCACTAATTTTATTCCCTTGCAGTCTTTTTTGATAACAATTACTAACATTCAAAAAGTTTGTAAGTCGACAGACTGTCTTTCATCTTACGTCAAATAAGTCGCCCCCTTTGCTATGCGAAAATCTGCATATTTTAATTAAAAATAGTGCTTCCCTTAAATCTTCTCCAATTAATTCTGGTTACTTCTTAATGCCGCTAATTCATCATATTCTCCCCGAGAGGTATGCTAATTTACCGTCTAGGGAGAGATTTTTCGATTCATTACTAAAATAAATTTCGGTGTAAATGGGTGTTGCCGTAATTGCATTGGAGCTTTTAGATCGAAAATAATTCCCCTGGGTAAGATCTATTGCTCTGAGGTGTAATTTTCAAGAGATTTTTTGCAGATTTGATTTATTATCAAAAACTTTGCCGTTAAAATTGTATTTTCTTCGAATTTTATCCGAATGTTTGGACGGTGAAAATGTGCCCGGCTTGTCATACCCGGAAAATTACTCAACTAAGAAAATAAAATTAAACACAAAATTTTCTGGTCAGTTCTATTTTTAAGTTTCCAAGAATACTGATTTAAAAAAATATATAATCATTTAATCATTTGTGTATTTCGTAATCAAATATTTAAATATTCCGCATTTATCATACTCAGAAACATTTTCAATAATAAAACCTTCCAAGTACCAGTAACCACATGTCCAACCACCTAAAGACTAATTGAAAAATCCCGATACGAAAACCGTTTATTTTTAACCGGAACCAAAGTAACATGTCCTTTACAAACCTCATATCCAAAAAGCAATCAAAACTTCGTACACTGTAATAAACCACAGAGACTACCTCGTTCCGCACACAGGCCCTTTGTTTGAGGACTAATTACATCCGGACTGATTGAACGTAGACCTGTCCCTATTGTATGTAATTTGTTTAGGGCTAAAGAAATTAGCCCTTTGAATGGGATGTGTTTGTGTGGGGCGAGATTTGGAGGGGTGGTTACCGTAGCGTGCAGTTTGAGACAAGTTTGTAAGTTATCAAGTTGAAGGACAGAATATGTATGGGGATATTATGATTGAAGAATTAGTTTTATCACAGGGAATGGGAATGCAGATTCAACGAAAAGATCAAAGGTCGTTAATAAACCTAATTTATAGTCAGATTGTACGGACTGGAGATGCATGGTATGGATGCATCTCCAGTCCGTACAATTGGGATATGGATATTTTATTTTATTTTTTGACTAAACATCATGTCGTTATTTTTCGTCTGATATAAAGCACGGCCTAATGCTAGAGTACAAGTGTCATATTTCAGGTGTAAATAAACACACAAGGCCTTGAAAGACCCTTGAAATGTCTTCACGAACGACGAAGACATCCATCAATGAAACCTGCAGCGTCGTGTGAATGGTTTCAATCCGATCATTACTCGAAACCAGAACTGTGTTAGAATATTTACTTAGATTGATAGAAAGTGGACAAGGTTTCATTCAATTTGCTACACTTTAATAAGATTACACAGGATTTCGTGGCAAAATACAAAAACTGATGGACAAATGACATGTGGATAAAGCGGATACTTTAAGCCAATGGGTTTTCTGATATTTGGAAAAAGGAAAGATTATTTAATAATTCCTGATGTAGTTCAAAAGAATCATATTAGAACTACTCAAAATATTGGATAATATAAACAAGGATTCAGAAATAAACAGAATTAACTAAATCAGTAAATAAAAAAGCTTCTACTTTTAAACTGAATGTAGTCAGAATTTCAAATTAATTCAACCATTTCTATTTCACTATTAAACCAACATTTTGTATCTGTTAAGCTCACGTTCATAAGGTTTCCTAATAATTGAAACCTCAGTTTGACCCGAATATCTGTGTCAGTCCAGTTTCTAATATTCCAAGAAATCTTTCACACAAAGGAGGAACACACTGGGAGCTTACAAAGGGAGCATGCAGATTAGTAAGCATTGAAAATGTACGTACAGATTGATAGCACATTTGCAGTGTTCAAAGCTCTTATGTTGATGGACATAAAGGTGAAATTTGAATAACATCAGAACGTATACAATATGTGGGGTTTAGAATATGATTGAAATAGTAGAAACAACGCTGTGGGAATCAATCGGAATGTTTCAAAGTGATGTATGTGAGTTAAATGCAGATGCAATTTCATATGGGATAGAGCGAGAACTAGGCTATCTGAAAATATTGAACTTCACAACAAGGTCAGAAATGAAAGTAATCAAAAAGAAGAAACAATTACTATGGCGGAATAAGCTGTAGGTACGAGTAGATAGAAGCTATATTACGATTAGGTTAGTGAAAAATGTTTAAGTTTAAAATACGTCATGGTAATAGTAACACATACATTTTTATTAGGTACCTTGTACTAAGAACTACTAACGAAATAAATAAATGATAAAATATTAAGTCAGAAAATTAATTATTATATTATCAGTACTGCTGAGTACTGGGACTTAAACTTTAAAGTATTGTTCCACCAATAAGTCTGCTCAGACCATTTAAACGCATCACAAACAACCTTTTATTCTCAACACTGTACTAAAAGCAATAACATAAACGAACATAGAAAAGGGAATTAAAACGGAACCCCACGTTTTATTTCAAAGAACAAATGTACAGTCATTAACAAAACGTACGTACGGGACCCAGGAAGAATTCTCATTACGTGGTCACCCTACACTGGGACCTTTGGGACATACACCGTTAGGCCGTTCACACACTAAGCGACGAAACGACGCACGTTTTCGTCCCCAGCGTGTCTATGTAGGAACATCTGCTGGCTTCTGATTTTATCTGTCAGGTATACTTTCGTGTACAGCTTACCGGTGCCGATGTAGCAGTCTTTAAATAGACTTCGGACCCAAGTCAGCCTGTGTAATGAAAACATGAGCCGGTAGGGTTACAGCATACCTGAGCTATGTGAGTGTGGCATCCTCCCTCAAACGATGGCCCACTTTGGCGACGGACTATGCAATGTGCGTAGCTAAATACTGGTCTAGAAAAAAAATACTGCCGTTGATTGACACGCTAAAAAGATGGCGGTAGTTCCTTGGAGACTGTTATCGCCTTGTATGTAAACAGCCTTAGCGGTTAAAGGTTATGTGAAATTTAACTCGTATAGAACGTTTGGAAAAACAAATACACACACATACAAGGTCATAATTGAAGCGAGATACTATTCTAAATGGATACTTTAATGGTGAGGTTAGGCTCTCTTAAATGGAGGTGTAATTCAAATGTTTTGTTTAGTTTGTATGTAAGTTTTCTGATACAAATTGTTTACATACTATTGTTTGAGAAAATTCATATCAGTGTTTATTGGTCTTTGTCCATTAGAGTGATATCTACAAACATAGTGCAGCTATTAATTTTTTTATCTTTCAGCTTTTTACTTATTCAATAAATCTATTTTAGTGCAACGTCCAAACTTGTCACACGAACTTTCGAACAAATAAACATCAATACTAAAATTAAATCAAACAACTAATTACTATACTAAATTTGCCAGAAGCTAAACAATTTAATCAATTCGTTGCTAACAGGAACATTGTAAAGCGATTAAAGACCCAACAAACAGTCGTACAGTAAATACAACGATATTAATGGACAAAGCTGTGAACGGTGTACAAAGCTGCGAAGGTTGGACAAAGCTGTGAAGGTTGGACAAAGCTGTGAAAGTTGGACAAACTTTGTGGATGTAAGGAAACTATATTATTATTGTGGAGATATCAACTGAAATGCCCGATACCGTCTTAATAAGTTTGGTTGTGGATGTCTATTACACAGAACTGTATCACTGGCACTTTTTAAAATACTGCTAAATCTCCATGTTTGTGTTACGCGACATAAACGGCAGTTGTTAATCGTTTTTTTTTTATTATTATTATGTTTACTTACCTCGAAGGTGATTCTGTATTTTTGATAGAAGTTGGTTCTTTTCGCTAGTCAGTTATGTATGTATTGTGTGTTTGCGCGATTTCAAAAATTGTCTGGTACATATCTACCTAAACAGTGCATCGGTTCTATAATAAAATATAATATATTATGTAATTTATTTACCAAACCTCTGAGATCAGAGGATTTGTTGCAAATAGTGTTAAGTGGTCGATTGACAAAATTTGTTTTTTTTTTTTCAATTCAATGAAATTTTAATTTCAATGTTACAAAGACCCATGAATGTGACGGTGTAACAAAACTCCTCTATAATATGAACTTGTCCCTTTTCATTTTGCTACTTTGGTTTACAGGGCAATATGAATAAAACATCGGAAGGGTTAAGGGCAATTATTAACGAGTTGTTTACAGGGAGGGTTCGCGTAGGGTCCGTCAATTGCTGCCCTCTATGCCAAGAGTCAGGTTATTTATAGATACAGCCTTATCTACAAAGAAATTATGCAGTGATGTTGGTTTGAAAGCCAATTTTCCGCTTATCTATGGGTAGATATTGCGAAGATACATACAATTCACTAACAAAGTTCTTGAATAGAATTCTGAGACAGTTTAGGCAGGCGATACCTTTACATAAGCATTTCTTTTTTGTATGAAAAGGAATATTTCTGAAAACTTGATTTTAAGCAAATATTAAAGAAGTAGGTTAAGAATGTTACCGCAAAACTTAAAAATGTGTAGAATGCTTAATAGCGTTTTGGGTACTATGTTGTTTTTCCAAATATTTTTTTGTGAGTTAATCTGCTCGGCAAATCCAGCGTAACATATTCACACTCCTTATCTTATCGTACTTAGATTCTATAAAAACATATACCAAGTAAAACGTATACCTCAAGTAAACACGTAAGAAAATTAAACGACAAACTTCCCCGTCCAGTTGAAGTTCGTACGCCCTGACCGCAATGTAATCCATTAACAAGTTTCTTGTTAACCCTAATTTATTATTATAATTTGTTGCGTTTACACTCTGATTAAACTTATCAGCTTGTTTAATTAAATTGGTTTTAAGAGAGTGATTTTAACTGTTTACTGCGTCAATTTTTTATGCTTAACTTTTCAATATAGAAACATTAGTAAAAAAAATAAGTAATTTATGCATTGGGCTTTTCTTCTATAGATGGCCAATTAGACCTTGTTCCGAGTAGCTTTCTAGGTGTCACCAGCTTGAGGTCCGAGGTCCGATCCCCGAATCTATGTAGAAACCCACTTTATTACATAGTTTGAGATCTAGATGTTTGGTACCTTCGTTGTCTCTGATTCCATGACACAAGTGCTTTACCTACCTTTATGTTCAAAACAATGTATGGTGCCACACAAGTGCTTAAGCTACTTTCCTTGGGTTCTTTGATGTTGTCCATATTCCACCAAAACTTTTACACATAAGCCTCCAAGATTTACAGAAAATTATATAACCAGGGTAAGGGGGTCGTCCCCTCGACAGAGCAAGCTTATCACCTGCATGCAAGATACTCTCCCCTTCCGATTCCTGCAACTTGTTATCCCATGTAATCCATTTCGCGAAGTTAATTCCTGTCACATGAACGGAATGGTAATGATAACTTGGGGGTGAACTTGGAATGATTGGTAATATGAAGCCGGTGAGATTGTGTAGTTTACGTGTATGGATTATGAATTTATTTATTTATTTGACAAGGTAATTCAGAAGTATAATATTTTTGATGGGAAAGTTGGTAATTGTATTTCTGTTAATATATTGTACACTTCTGTCTACCTCACAACTTGTTTAAATCAATTCACTTTTACTCATAGGTTTGCTGGAAGTAAACTCAATTTTGATTTAATCTCGCCTCTGTACATCGACATTATTTTATTGATGTATGTATTTTAAATGTTTATGTGTACAATTAAGAATTATGAATTAAGCCTAGCAGTAATATATTTTAATTTGAGATCAGAACCAAAGCTTTATAAGTTCTTAACTCAATATTTTATTTAAAAAACTTTTTCTTTGATTACAAAAAAACATTAAAAATGTCAGCCGTACCGACCTGCAAAAAGGAGGTAATTCTATGTTCCACCATGTCTTTTTTATCCCACTAAATTGACTTACTGATTTATTATTGTTATAATAATATGGGTACAATTTTTTTTCATTAATCACAATTCTGATCCCCATAACGTCACTAATTAGCAAGCTCAAGTAACAACAGAGACAAAATTAAATTTTCTTAATCATCCAAATTTGTTATTTGAGGGTCTCAATTTAATTCGTTTTGAAAGGATTATGAATGTCGTACCAAAATTATTAAATGCGCTTACTTAGTAACTCCCATAGAGTTCAAAAAAATTAACACTAGAGTGTGCTAGTATTTCTGAAATTTGCAAAGTCAAGGCAAGTCATTGCAAATACTGTACGCAGAATTTCTTCTGTATGTAGTACATTCGTTTACGAATTTATTTTCCTTGCAACAACAGACGTTCGGCGTTCTGATATTATTAGGATTATATTATATATAATATTTATTTTTTTATTTACAATTGGACACTTAAATCTAATATAACAACAAATACTTACTATACTAAAATAAATTAGGGTGTTCATTAGTTTTATTAACAAGGCGTGCTCTGTTTCGGTCCTATTTTTACGACTTCACTGCTTCATACTAGTGCTTACGGTTCATACTATGAGACGCACTCTATAGTTTATGCTTCTCTAAGGTATCTCCTGATTAATTTGTTATGGTTGTATTAATTGAATTGTTTGCTCAATTTGGTGAAATCTTCAGAGCTATTGTCAAGACAATTTATGGTTTGAAGTTTGTTAATTGTTTTTGTTTCGTGTATAAGAAAATTGTGATTAGCTACGTCAAGCGCATTTGTGTAGATATTATTAAAGTCGTATGACAGGGATGATGACAGAAGTATTTTATGAAAGCTGGTTGGAGAAACTTAAATACATTATATCTTCTCGAAAAATAAAAACAAAGTTTATTATTGCACAGACATATTTTTCATCAGTGTTTGGGATTAAAAATTTGAAAACTTTATTTTTATTAATGTGTTGTACAATTAGAAAACTTCAGTTTGAAAGTATTTTGTTAAAGATACTTTTATGCACCTGCTTGGCTTTAAATTAAATAAGTTCATTATTTAATTATAAGCGCTTTGATATTCCATATCAGACAACAAATCTCAGTAGATATGAAAACAAAGTATAATATGGTCTGTTATATCACACTGCGGAGCAAAGATGGCTTCTCAAAAACAGTCCGAGATTTTTTCAAAGAATAAATATCAAACCGATTAAAAACGATTTTCCTAACAAATAAATTCTGAAACACATATTTTCATATTTCCAATACACATAATCCAGCGATATTTAATACGAAAATCTGAAGATTTCTTTTGATACGATTTCTGAGTGTCGACTTTGCGACGTTCGTGATTTATCGCGGAGCAACATATTCCTCGCAAAACACTGCTTATAAATCATAGCACAGATGGTCCAAATGTTATGCTCCGTGTTTTCTACATATATATGTTTTTTGACGTATTTTATATTTAATGAAAGATTGGGGGTGTTGATTTCGTTGAACTATGTTTCTTGGGATGTGAAAGTGGATAATTTCAGGAAAACTTTTAGTACATAATAATGTAGAGATGGGATTATAAATGTAATCAATACCAACTACTTTGTTTGGTAGGACTATTTAATAAGAAAAACAATTAGATGAAAAAAAATCATATACATATTATATACATGTTTCAAATGTGCGATTCTTATCTTCGAGAGAATCAAAATTAAATAATATCCCTATGTAAATAAATGCGACCATTTACATAGAAACGTGTAGACTTGTAGTGATTTTTACTCTATTTAATAAGCAATAAAAAGGCGTCACAGAACACGTATTAGTAGTTATCACTACACACTTTTTTTTGTATTGCTGGTTTATTTTAGTTTTATAACGCAGCTAACCCAAAAGAGCCAAATTGTTTGCTTTTGGATAAGCCTCATTCAACATCACGTCATCTGTGGCTATATACTCTAATATACCACATATTTACACTCTAACCCTCAATACGAATAAGGATATAAACATTCCACTCTAAATCTTCAAAGACATCATTCATATACTCAATTTAACGCTACCCAAATCCCATAACGCCAGGAATGTTATACAGGGTGTGGGCAGAAAAATGAAGCACAACTGACGTCATTGTCATTTATCATCCTACAGGGTAGACTAAACATATACATAGAGTGCTACTATCGCTAGTTTCCCCTTGTGCCAAGCGCAAAACAGTTTTTAGTCTGTATCTAGTACATTCGTTTACTGATTTAAGTTAATTTTCGCGCAACGAGAAATTTATATACAAAAATTTTGATGGTTTCGAAATTGTTACGACAATAATAGTGTTTTAGATAGATTTTTTAAAACGGCAAGCTCCATCTTCATACATAATTCACGACAAAACCAGTTCACACTAGTGCTTACGGTTCAAACTCTGATAGGCTCACTCTAGTTTCTTATTTATACTTTAAGTCTTACAGGGTATATGGGTATATACAGGGTGACTATGGGGAATCCGAGTTATATTTTTATGGGAATGTGTTGCTATGGGTTATAGTTTATGGTAGGTTTTGACGTAAATGTATGAAAATGCCAGGGTAGGTTAGCTTGGTTGATTAAATTTTGATTTATGTTTTTTTTTTTGTTGAAGCTTATTGTTATAGGAGTAAGATGCGCTACCTTTAAATGCATCTTTATAAAATTTAAGAGTTTGTAAAAATTGTGAAACTTTTTGGTAAAATTCATACAAAATTCAATATAATCATTACGAAATTACAGATACCATATTAGAAAAATTAATGTATCACTGATAAAGTTGTAAGTGCTTGAAAACTTTGTTTATAACACCAATGAGTTGTTTTCTATAAAATTTACATAAATTCAGCTCATTCTAAAAAAGTATTGAAAAATAAAACTAGTTGATAACAGAATCATTTGAACACATCAACAAAAGCCGATGTTCACTCTTGCGAACAGTATAAGCTATTTTTATTTACAATACCCGAAAATGGAATAAAGGCTTTATTTTTGTCATTCTATCTTTTTTTTTTTTGTAAAATCTCTTTGTGTCACACTATCCGGTGTAATAAACACTGCATGGAAATGAAAGAAAATTATTTGCTCTTCATGTAGCTGAAAATTGTTGAATTATAATGTAAACATGTGACATTAGATGTACAGTGTTGACTGCCAATCATAACCACTCCTCCTATCGTGGGTCTGTTAGCAGAGATTTCTTAAAAAAAATAAGCAGTAGCTACCTTTGTACATCTGTTTTATTATTTGTTTATTATGCTATTGTGTTTGTACATGAATATTTAATAAAATAAACAAATGTATATATTTACATGGCCAAAGCTGTACCACTTGACCAGCGATTAATGAACCAAAGGAATGCAGCATAAAATTGCAAGTCAACTGCTTTTCTTTTACTATGTATACGATTCGGAAGCCTAAAATCAATCAAATGTAGGTTTAACAATTTTGTTGTGTCTACCAAAGCAGAAATGTTAACTTAAAATCTTGAAACACATATTAGTCTAAAAAAAATAGTATTTAAATCATACAATGAAATTATCACTAACACTAAACTAAAAAATATTATAAACCTTTATTATTGCGAAGTAGGCACAAGTGAATAAAATAGTTAGACTCTTCTCTAGTCTGTATTTATAAAACAAACAAATAACAAACAAACATTATTGCTTGACAAAGTAAACACAGTTTTATCGATAAAAATAAACGTAATAAAATAAAGTGTTAACTGACTAATCTCATTGCCAACAGTAGTGATGTTGGTATAGGTAATCGATAAGCTCGCGGTAAGTATCGAGACTTATGATTGCCACAAGTTACGTGGTTAAAGCGATTTCATTTTTATTTTTAGAAATAAAAAACATATTACATCGTGACATATGAGCAAACGCATTATATGACAGAGAAAACAAAATGATAAACGTTGCATAAAATTAAACTAAAAACATATTAATAAATAGACTTTTCACCCAATCGTAAATAATGCTTCTGTATGCAATAATGAGTATAATTTTAAATAATTACCTACCATTTTCATAACAGGATTTTTGGGGTTATTGATTGGCTCATTTAAAATATTTTTTTACGTTAGTATGTCAACATAATCTCAACACTTGTAAACTTTACAAACGATGTTCCCAATATTTTATTTTATACCACACCACAAGACACATGTAGTGATTCGTAGATAGATCTTAAGCTGACCACACGACCGAAGTAAATCCTTCAACCATAAGTCCCAATCTTTGAAGAGCCTTCTGTAACATGTGTGCTTTATCAAACGTTCTGGATATTTTTCTGTATAAAATGTTGATTTATTCATGTTAGGTTGATTTCTTCAGTTTATTTTCTTTTTTAGTCACTATGATTTACTACAAAAGTACAAATAAAATATAGTTTTAAAAGTAACAAACTAAAATAGTAAAGCTTTCAGTAGATACGGTGAATTATCTGCAGAATCAAAAGAAAAAGAAACGAATAAAAAACTTTAATCATCGATATCGAGTTCTTCGACACACCCCCATCACTACACTGACTATTAGGTACGAACTTAAGTGGGATATCGTAAAATTATTACTTTATACCTGCTTATGACACGGGGCTAAGCGTCGATATATAGAGGGCCACCGCTACCAGATTTTGGTACATAATACCGAATTATGGCCGTATGCAGTAAGGGAATTAGGCCTTCTTTGTGAACCTTTTACGAATCGTTTATTCCATGTTTTTATAGGATTATAAGGACTGGCTTTATTCGCAAATAATACATTTAAAGTAATGTTTTAATATGAGATATTCTTTTGTATTTTTTATTTGTTTTTAGACGTAAGCAAAGTATTAATTTTTAATTCTTTATAGAAAACACGGTCAAATATTATTATTTCAGAAAAGAGTAAAAAACAATATAACTTTTTAAAATTTGACTAATTTAGTAATCCAACAAAAATCATCTGCAATCAGTGTAAACAATTTAAATAAACATTTTTTTATCCCACTGCTGGGCAATGGCCTCCATGAACATACTTAAAATTTTGTAGGTCACGACGAATGCAAGAAACCACCACCTAAAACTCAAACTACATATCATTATACCAAGAACCTTTAAGCCGGGAATGTTCAACAAAATCACTTCTATTAGAAGCATGTAACACTGTTTTTCTATTTCAGTCACAAAGGCGAACCCCACAAAGGATAAAACAGGTACTGTGAAAGAAAAAGCGTGAAAATCTGCGTTAGCAAGTTGTTAGCAGCCCTTTGTGTGTGCTGAGAATTTTTCTGCCTTGAACTGTGTTTTTTTTATGCCTTTGAAGTCTTCGATTTAGAATGCATTTTATGTTAATGTTTTGTGCTTTTGTCTGATGTAGTGTTTTTTATTTCATTTTAAGGACTGGAATTTTTTTATATAAATTTTCTCGTTGATCACAATAATCTGGGAAATGGTCATTCTTTATCAAAAAAAATCATATGAGAACTTGTATTGACTGTGATTAAAATGTACTTCAGGTTTAGCAAGTTGTATCTCAAATCACGACGTAAAATGAGTAATTTTTTTTTCCACTTGTCAGTGTAATGTATGTGTACAACAAAGCCCACGATCACATGACCAATCACTTCCATCATATCCAACAACAATGAAGTCAAAACCAAACCAAATATTACCGAAAACAGATGATAACTAAACTCCGATTACTCCGTGAACCACGGACCAATAACTACTGAATAAAACCACGTTTAATACCCAACCTGATAACGAGACCAACATTTCAATAGTTAGCCAGAACTGCAAGTATTCTGCTCAAATTAACGAACAATCATTCGAGAGCCGGACTGGATGCGCAAATCTAAAATTCATGTGCGTAGTGATATGAACGTGAGCATTGTGGGGTACGCCAATTCGGGTATAACGAAGCTGCAAGTATTCAGGTTAATGCTGCACGGTTATGAGCCGTTTTTGGTTGTTTTTTCGACCAATTTTCGGATGCAGTTTTGGGTGGATTTCCCAAAGGGATGTGGGGTGGGGAAGGGGTTGTTGTGTTATGCATTTTGATGATTCTGTGTATTAGATAGGAAATGGAATGTTTTGTTAACTCTGTCCAGAAAAAAGAAATCTACCTAAGTAAAACTAAATTAATCACTGGATTAATATTGTAAATCTTAATTACTGGCTTCAAAACCTAGTGTGAGGTAACGAGCATGCAAAAATAATATTTCATCTTTTAACCAGCACATTATATAATAAACTGCATCCATTGTCTGTAAATCTATAATTATCTGTTTTATCTCTACCAATGCAAAAATGACCCGTATAACGCAAGTGGACAAAGCAAAACAAGTGTGTAGGGATCGTAGCAAGTGAAAAGGAGTGGTGTCTGCCTACCCCTATAAGGGAAAGAGGCGTGATTATATGTATGTAACGTAAAAAACGATATTGTCTTAAATCACTATAAATCTTAAGGATACTTAGTATCAAACCAGTTGACATTACCGTACATACAAATTCGAACCGTTTAGCCTAGCCGGTGTTCAGATAAACAACGTGGGTTAACTGTAGGTGGGAACATAGAATATTCATGCGTGGCAAACACTGTTGGCCTTCTGGTAATTTGGTTTCGCTCCATCTTGCTTTAGTGGACCGAATGTAAACTCAGTAATAGGAGTGACATGTCGGTTTGGAATTCTGTTGCGGGATTTATTCGTTTTAGTTAGTCGTTCTTAGGTGTTTGCTAGTGGGGATAAGATTGTGCCCTGTGGGATACCTTACAAAGAATTAAAAATATTTTTAAGGGATACATTTTATTGCCCCTAACATAATTATGATTTATACAAATTACATTAAATTTTAATA
Source organism: Autographa gamma (assembly GCA_905146925.1). NCBI lineage: Eukaryota > Metazoa > Arthropoda > Insecta > Lepidoptera > Noctuidae > Autographa > Autographa gamma. Next base: position 2,192,831 of record LR989868.1, on the reverse strand, counting down.
AAAGGAGAATAGTATGGATCATGCACACGTGATGCGTGGTGACATTAAAATATTTTAAATAGTCAAATCATGTTCAACACACAATTGAGAAAGCTTGATTTAAATATATTTAATTCTACCACACTTTAACATAAAAATGTACCCTAAATACGCTTGTCTAACAAAATTTTAATTTATGTCTCAAGTCTTCACAGCAAAAACCGTTCAGCCTCCAGCGATCTAACTTATAAACAATGTCACATTTTTGAATACAAGGTTTTTCAATCGGTAAAACCGTCTCTAATTTCCACTTCCTTGAATGCCCGTGTGAAAGTACCAGGTGGTACCCCGACATCCTCTTAACGTACCCCTTTTTACTTTGAAGATTCTCCCCAACAAAGTATTACAAGTTTGAAAGAGTAAATTCCCTTTTTATATTCCTCGTCCGAATATTTCTTACTTTAAACGTCGGAATGTTCTTTTGAGTTATAAGTTTTGAGTGTAAGTATCCCTTTTTTGTTAATTCGTGTTTTATTGTTTGAAATAGTTTTAATGTTTCATAAATTTTGGGAATACTTGCTTGTGATATTTCATTAAATACGGTAATAATATTAAACAGTGCTTTAATAGTTATACTTAAGCAATCAAAAATCTTATATGACTAGAATAAAAAAAAAAAATATTATAACAGTCAAGCAAACATATTTTTTAGATTCGCACACACACACACACACAACTTCGTACACTCTTCGGCAGATTTTTAACAAAATCTCGATTACGCCTAGATTTCTTAAATAAGGAAACTTAGTTATCCTACATTGATAAACTTATACAAATTATTCATAATTCCTTTTAAAAATTAGTTTGTTTTATGTTACGTTTTGTTTGTTATTTCCTTTAACCGCCATTTTCTACTTCATTTTGCATTTCTTCCAATCTTTGCATGACTTTCTGTCTTCTCTTCTCCATTGGCGTTTTATACCACCACGAGTCTGATGCAGCTTCCTGTGATCAATTAATTTTATAAATAAAATAAAAATGTATACATTAGCTTAAAATAATTTACAATGAAATCAATTCAAATCTAAATAATTTTATGTTAATTAATATCATCATTGTTATCATCATTAACTAACCAGAATTAGACTTAACTTTTAAAAACTACTATAATGGAGCTAATAAATATTAAATGGGGAAAAGGTGATTTTTTATCAAATACCGATTTACTTTTGTTACTCATTAGTCAGTTATTACCATTAATGTTAGGAACTCGTAGCTAGCTGAGAGTTTATAAGTATGTGTCACTTAAATAAATCTGAATTAAAATTTGAATTATTTCATCAGCAGGGTACATACGTGTTCAGCATACACAGGTTCCCAGTAACTGAGCTTGACAGCCACTTCAGCGGCCGTTAATGCGCGAACACGCAGCTGGAGACGTCTTTTTGTAGTCAGCACAGCATCTAACGCTGCAAGCAGGGTGCCTAGAAAAAGGATGAAAAATCCTCGTAAATAATAAAATGTTGTTAAGGAAAAACTAGCACCAGTTCACTATTATAATTGTCTGATACATATCCTTATTGGACAAAAACCCCAAAAGTTAAAATAAATAAAGATAAAAAAAAAAAAAAATTGTCTGATAGAACAACTGTAAAAAAAAAATAGGTAATACTTTCTGGACCGCTTTAAAACTTTAAAATGTAAATGTTATAATGGAACATAATTAGGAGCTTGCAATCTAACTCGATTATTATAGTTCATTTGTACTTGATAAATTATGACTGCTCTGAAGAATTAACAATGCAACTATTTGTCACTGAGTTACTAAAAAGCTTAAAAACTCGCGCACGAAGGGTTCTGTACTGTATTTGAGTTGATTGAATGAAAGGTAAATTGCGGTTTACGATTTATGACGTATTAAAAAAAAATCCCCAAAAACAAGTAAGAAGTACCTATGGTATAAGAATCCGAAACTCTGGACAGACATGACACTTCCAGCCTAGGATTCAAAGCACCAGCCTTATGTAACCTTGTCCTCCACAGCAAGGATATACTTCCATAATCAGCTCTTGGCACCTGAATGATCTTCTGATAGCACTGAAATAACAGCTTTTGTTCCGCATCCAATGGAGCCTTTGTAGTACCAATAAAAAGTACTCTGTCTTCTGGACATATTCCTGGAAAAACAAACATGACAGAATTTTTTACACTGACTTTAAAAAGAGGAGGTTCTCAATTAGTCTGTATGTTTTTTTTTGTATGTTACGCAAATCTACTTCAAAGTGGACTTCTTTTCATCGATATGGTATAGCACATCAGAGATGGTCCCATATAAGCATGAAAATCAGTTCAGTAGATTTTTTAATCGACGTGGTTTTTTACATTTATTTTGTGCAATCAATTATATTATATCCAACATGTTCAATTTCACCTTTAATGATCTTTGCTAAATCTTTCTTCAATCTTTTCGGGTCAGTCTTATCTGTTTTCGGTATTTTCTTCACAAACGGCTTCTCAGCATCATCCATCCATATCACTGATGGCTGAAGTAGCCTTGACACTTTCATCACCAAATGTATCAGCATTATCAAGCCAGACTTTCCTGGGTATTTCCCCACTATGTTGGCTGGCGTGAGATCAAACAGCATTGCCCCAACTTCCGTGCAGATTGCGTGTACTAGCATCTTCTTGCCACTTGCTGCAGCACCTATTTGTTACAAATATAACAACTATCATAATAATTACCTTACATTCACCACCTTCAAAAATATATTGAGATACTAGAGAAATTTTCATTTTTTTCGAAACACAAATAAAATGCGCCAATTATTTATTAATCTTTTAATATTTTTATGTATCATAATATCGTGTCAACTATACTTTGAACTTTTTTGGCAACATTTCAGTACGGAAATAAAAATTCATCACCTGCTGGTTCAAAAATACATCATGTAATAACTTTACCTGTGATCAGAACAGATCTGATTAACGGGGCATGATTCCTCACAAATTCAGATCCCATAGGCAGAATACAATATTCTTTCACCAACTGTCTGACATCACCCAAACATGGCATAGCTTCGACACCATCCTCTGTAGTAGCAGATCCTATATAACATTTCTCTCCAACAAAATCATCAATGTTTACAAGAGGATACGGACGAATTATTCCATTGGCCACTAGTTCTTCAAATAGAGATTCTGTTGTTCTATCTGGTGTTAAATCCTTTTCTTTCTTTTTCTTATTCTTCTTGCCTCCTCGACGAACCTTAAATAACGAAATAATAAACAAGTGTGTTACATTTAAATGTAAGTTTTCTGTTTGAGTTATTACTAAGACTGTTGTTACCTTCTTTTGTTGCTTCTTCGATTTCTTTCCTTTCTGTGCCCTGTCTCTATCAAACGCTGCTTGAAGTAATTCCAGTTCATTTCTCATCATTTCATCAACTATATTTCTTATTTCTTGCTCGATTTTGACCATCTTTTCTCTTTCGATCATATCCTTGTAGTATCGTTCGTGGGGATTGTCAATGTCATCTTTGAATTTCCAAATGTCTTCATACCTTTAGATAAATACAAACAAAAAATTAATAATCGTACTTAGTTTTTTTATGATAGCATTTTATACATAATTTTTTTTTATATGCGGACAACATTACATACATTGCTCTGAACCCAAAGTAAGTAGCTGTTAAGCACTTGTGTTATGGAATTCAGAAACAACGAAGGTACCACAAACACCCAGACCCGAGACAATGTAGAAAAGTGAGTTTCTGCATAGACCCGTCCGGGGATCGAACCCGGAACTTCAGAGCTAGCGACACCTTGAAAACCGGTGCGTACGCCAATTGACCACGGAGGTCGTCTCATGTGTACTTACTCTTCATTAGCCCCAACCATATCTTTTAAGAAAGCAGAAGGAGCACATCTATAAACATTAAGATCGTCTGGTTCTTCTTTATTTTTATTGTTTTCTTCTCCTTTAGTGCTCTTCTTGTCTTTGCTCTCTTTACTTCTTTTAGATTCCTTAGAAGAAACAGGAGAAGCCTTGCTCATCTCACTGTCCATACCAGTTCCTGAAAAAAATATTACTGTAATCATCTTCGAGGAAATTTAAATAGAAATGGTTTTGCATAACAATTTCTATAAGCCAGGACACAAAATCTTTGCAATAGAATAAGTCTAATTTATAGAAACAATACAATCAAATAGTATAAATAATAGTGTAAATCAATATAGAAAATAGTGATCATTAATAAAACTTAAATCATCTTACCAGTCCTACTATACATGGCTCTGCTACCACCGCTCTCTTCAGAAGGCATTTCAGGGAACCTGCCAGTTCTATCATAATACTCCCTGATCCACCTTCTCAATTCGTCTCCAATCTGCTCATTGATCCTCATCCCATGCTGTGCTCGCAGCTGCTCTTCGATCGAAACTAATGCTTCCTGGAACTCTTGTTCTCTTTCTAGTTGTAATGTTCGACGGTAGTCTTTAACCTGATAAACGTATGAGCGTTTATGTTATATCGAGATTATATCTCATCGACCGATCAATAGTTGATGATCAATAGAGAGGTATTACAATAGTTTCAGGAGTAGAAAATCAAATAGCCGATGGCAAAACGAATTTTAAGACTTAATCGGGAATATGTCACAGGACAAAGGATCGGACTGCCTTTTAATTAATATTTTCTATTTTTATGTCAGTCAAAAAGTCATTCCAGATCAAACTTCAAACTTCAAATATTTTATCATGATCAATGAGAACGGTTTTATTTTATACATTGTATGATGTATATTTAATATAAAGTTCTTTTACTTTCTATCCCCTCACTTCAACACTGTTTCTATCTTACAATCATTTTTGCCTTTTACTATAGAATTTGTAATACTATGATGTCAACTTACTTCTTCAGTTTTCTTTTTCGACTCCGACTCGGTATACGGCGCCATCTCCATGCCAATGAGGAGTTGTTCATCATGCTTCCTCCTTTTAGTGAGCCTTCGTGCGAGGAACCCTCTCCAGACCTTCTGAATGGCTGTGGCTGCTGCTGCCGACATCTCACCTTTCTGATCTCGGCCTTTTTCCTTGAGGAGACGAATTTCTTTCATGAACTGTCCCCTGGATATTGGAAGTAATTGACATGTTTGACTATTTATTACTGGAGATGTGCGTGAATATATTAAAGAAACATGCGTTATAAAATTAAATAGAAACTTTCGATGAAAAGTTATATCTTAACAACATTTAATTACTTTTATAAAAACACTTAATTATACAAACTAAAGTTAATAATCGATTTGTATCTAATGGTTGTTTTAACCTTGTGAAGATTTTTCATTAATACTTCCAGAGAGAGTTAACCAAATTCTCACTTATCACATTAATTAACTAGTAATACACAATTATTTTCCTTTATATTAAAGAAAAACAGTGTCATAACTAACCGCAGCCTTCCTTGTCTGGCTCTTTCATGGCTTTGTATGATGATCACAGCCTGCTGCTCGGTCAACACCAAAGGCTGTGGCTTCGGAGGCTCATATCCCAGCTTCCTCAGAGTATCCAGTACGAACTGACGACGACTCTCTATCTCCTCTGCCCTCTCTCGGATGAAGAACTGAGGTATGCAAGGTTCTGCTTCATGTGGAGTTACTTGTAGTTTTACTAAAGCCTGCAACAAATGTTCTGGTGATTAGAACAACGGAAGAATATATAAAACAGACTTAATCGTCAATGACAATTTAAGACGTTCACAAAAATATGGCTCATGCCACACGCTTGAATCTTCAAGTAAATTAAAAAAAAAGAAAAAAAAACATCTATTTTCCAAATTAATCAAAACAATATTATAATACAACGGGGATTAGCGCGTACATGCATACCGCATCTCCAGTTTGCTTGCGACCACGGCCAGTGTAACCAGGTCGAAGCCCATAAAGGTATTAATGCATGTACGCGCTACTTCCCATTCTAAAACTAAAACAATTTAGTATATGATTATGATATGGTAATTCAAAAACTAGTCATATGAAGATAATGTGGGAGTTTTTTTACCAGTAGTGGGTTAAAGTTGGTCAGGTACAATATACTATTGATAACCGCTTACCTCCTCATCGTCAAAAGTATGATCAGTCAAGGTCAGCTCAACCAAATCATTCTTTATTTCAATCAGTCTTCCCAAACACGATTCTAACAGTCTTTTGACAATCATGCGCTTTTGGGGCTGCAGCAGCTGATCGTACACTGCGTCTAGCCTTGCCAGCAGTACTGTGTATCTTACTCGGAGTTCTAGGAGTAGTGGTAGTAGTGTGGTTCTGTCAGCGTCACCCCCTTCATAAAGCGCTTCGTCCGCTTGAGTGGCCTCGCCTATCAGTTCTGATGTTTCGATTAGTAGTTCGTTGTAGGTTTTGTTGGACATTTTGCTTTTTTATATTTTTTCCTTATTCGGTATATATATTTTATTTATTTCTAGAGGATTTCTTTGGGTTCGGTTACTGGTATGTCTTTTTATAATATTTACCGTTTTGTTTTATTTAGTATGGATATCTATATTTTACCAAACACTGCGATGCTGTGATTTCCTTTGTATTTATTAATGTTTTTACTTATTCCATTTTTTATTTTTCACTCAAATATTGCCGGCTTTTTAACTTTTGTTCTTTTTCTTGTTGTTCAAACAGTGAGAAGTATTAAATACATGTCTCTTCGTCACTCGTAAACCACTCGTAAACTCGTGATTTGACCACTTAAATATCACATATTTGACTACACTTCACACACTCAACCACATTCACCTTCATCGCCCAAAAAACACAAAGAATATAAAATATCACAACAAAAGCTCTCAAAATAAACTCGGCCAACGCATTGTGTTCAAGCTTTATCGACTTAACTTGCGTCGCTAGGCACACTATCTATCGTCACAGTTGAATTAACGTGTTTTTACTAAAATTATCGAAGTACTCGTGCGTGAATATTGTATCGATACATTATGTTTTATGGTCGGCAGCCCTTCATTATAAGCGGCTTTTGGGGTTATTTTTTTCATATGAAAGTTTGTTTAGTGTCTAAGTATGAGTAAATATTAAGGTTACTTTTTGGGCGCTAATATGTTTTAATGTATATGTGTGAAATATATTTTTCTTCCTAACAGATGAGTAACATTACAAATAATGTTATTATGTATCTCTTAAATTTTAGTGTTTCGAAATTGGGATCTGAAATTGCCAATCCGCAATTGAGCAAGTGTATGATCAATGCCCGTGCCTTCTCTCTATGGATGTGGCCTGTGCCCAGTAGTGGGACGGTTATGGGCTGGTATTATTATGATACCTGAAATATAAAAAAATGTGGTTGTGAACAATAAAATGATCGAGTATTTATAAATAAATAACAAGTAAACTGTTTCTGCTAAAGTTTTCCCCAAATGATGTAGGAGTCGGCTAGCATACCTGACTATAGATAGATGTTTCAGCAAAACTGAAGCTATTTAGAAAACAGAATTTTCCAAAGAAACTCATCTAATTATACAGCATGTTCACGTGTTCAAACCCACAATGTAGGGTAGTTGTACGCGTCTCAAGTGGCAGTTATCCCGTCTCGCTAGCCGTACAATTTCCGCAGCGAAAATCTACCACTTAAGTAAGGCTCTGTAGTGTTGTGAACGTAATGGGGAATGATGAGTTTTAGTTTATGTATGTATGAGTATTTAGTAGCTTAAATACTGTCTAAGATTAGTCAGAGGTTGGGAAAATTAAACATAAATTTTTACTTAAGTTCTCATGTCATGATGACGGTAAAAGGAACTCCTGCTACGTATTGCTTACTTTTTGGATTTTGGGTAAAAGGCGGTTAGTGTAAAGCTAGTTTCAAGCATTTATTTAAAGTGCAAAAAAGAGCAACTGAATAAGCAGTATTTTTTTCGATCCCCTTGTAGCTTGTGTGTAAATTATTTTATTTAACAAAAGCCGTAATAATTTATCTAATATGAAACTTACAAATCTGGTCTCGCATTATATAAAAAATGTACCATCATAATCACCCATAACCATCCAATAAAAACAATAACGCTACATAGTATCACACATCACATACCAATAACACAATAAAAATAATACCTACATATAAAGCTCATTATACACGTATAATGTATTATAAAGCTGAGCTCAAAAAGATCGGAGTAGCTCATCAGAATCTAATAAGATTGGTGGACGCAGCGTAAATTATAGTATACACTACACGGCTGGTATGTTGTTAAGACTAGGGTACACGAGCGTAGTACTCCTAAATTTAAATAGGAAATGCACTAAAAATAACAAAATATATTTTCAGTGACGTTTTTTATTCTTTGATTAAGCTAGTATTGTGATGTTAACTGTTATCAAAGTCTGTTAATAAAGATCACTAAGGACAGTCGATAATATAAACAAAAAAATACTTAAAAATCCTGATCCAGGCAAAAAAATCAACCAAATCACCTGACGAATGACAAATCCAGACGTCAAACCAAAACTTGTTAAAAAAGGTACAAAAAGGGCCCGAAAATAGATTTCAAATTACCAAAACATGTCAGAAAACAAACTTAAAGTTTTAAGGATACTTATTTATTTATTTATTTATTTATTTAATCATTTATGTACACACAACACAGGAATATTTCGTATTATAAAAATTATGTACAAAGGTGCTGCTTATTTCTTCAAGAAATTTCTGCCAGCATGTTCAACTTATGTTGCTATATTAGTTATCACTCTAACATTAAAGTAGTAACTAGGTACTTTTTATATAACTGATATATTCTTAAAATGTTGTAATAGTGTCTATGTATTTTAAAACATGTTATTTTAAAAACAAAATTTTGTAAATGTTTAATTGTATTGCTTAACTTTAGATAAGATAATTAATTTGATTGGTTATAAACAATGTTTTGCATGCCAAAGCATATGTGGCAGAATGTACACGGATCCTAAATTACCATGTAACCAACTTATTTGTTCACCTACATTCATGCAAATAAAAGATTTTTATTATTAATAAAAAATATCTCCTACTCCTATTCCTACTACAATGTAGCCTACCCCTTAAGCAGAACCTATCATTACCTGTATAGCCGGCCGATCAGCCGATATAAAGCAATTATGTTACTCTTGTTTTTCACCTTGCAACACTTAAATAAGTCATGATTGGGCAACACTCACGTAAATCGGGTAGGATTAAAGATTTAACCGCTCAATGCTTAAACTGTATGTCTGGATTTTTCCGTTACTTTTATATTCATCATACTTTTATGTTATATGTTTTATTTCCTTGTTATTGGTAGGATTTTTTAAGTTATAATAAAGTATTATTACTAAGATCACTTAAGTATATTGAAATTTAAATCTAATACGAGAACAAACACTTATAACTATACTAAAATTAAATCTTACAATATTATTTTTTAAGTAAATGATCTACTCATAAATACTGTTAGTTCGTATTTTATTTTATTCTATTGAAATTATTTATGAAGACTTTAATTAATTGTGTTGACTTGTTTTAGTTATTCCGATGAATGCGTTGTTTAGTTATTAAAAGAGAAATATATATGCAGTAAATATTTCTAAACCAACAAAAAGTGCTTATAAGCAGCGGATAGGATATAAAAGTTAGTTGTAAAATTTCACATGATTGCTTTGCGTTTCAAGCCTGTGTTTCTTAACTATGCATAAATACTAAAAAATACAAATAATTTACCTATTACAGATTTCCTCAGCAGTTAGCGACGATACTGACCATACTTTATTCTATGTCAACTAATAACAATTGGAATAATGTCTGGATTTTTTTTTACTTCAACATTTAATATGTAAATTTCTGCTCTATAAAGTTAGAGTTAAATATAATATAATTATTAAAAACCATCAAATACATTCAAATGAAACTTTGCTTTGCTTAAAAGTCTATAAGTTATTGTTTGTCTGTACACACCGCATAAAAGTGAAAAGGACAGCATAACACAAAATTAAAAGGCATTTGCTCATCAAAGTTTAACACAAATTAGTAAACAACTAAAACAAAGGAAACTAAACAAAAAGCTTGAGAAACGCTCAGACTATAAATGTAAGAAGATGGACGCTCGTAATAAAGTCATTATGTGAATAAATGCTAACGATCATATTTACAAGGCGACTACGCGTCGGCCATTAGAGTTAAACATTGTAACGAGGATGCGAAAATCAGGAATGGACTCTAATACTTTGAAATTTTTGTATTATTGGTTATTATACAAAAATTTCAAATTATTAGAGTTCAAAGTTTAACAGAAACAATACTTGCCTGTAAATATACCACTTGCTGGGCAGATTAGTGATTTTTAATTGACTTCATAATATTTTACTAACAATAAGAGTTTAACACCATACTTCAGTAGGTACTTTAACCCTTTCAAACACCATTCCTTAAATACTGGATTTCGAACTCGTTGTATCATTGTTTTCCACTTGCTTAATAAAATTTTAAATTTTATAACTTTCTTCTGACCCATGGCTACGTTTTTTTGTGAAACTTTAAATATTTTTTTGCTCAATTAAATATTTTTATGTAGTTCGTCTGCTGAGTAAATTAAAGCACCTCTCTATAAAGTACTCAAACTTATTTTCATCCTTTTCTTTTTTCTAACCTTGTTCGGTAACTATAATATATTATCTATTCCACGTTTCTGTAATCTAAGCTCATCACCCGATATAAGATAGGTGGCGGCATCTCTTTTGTTTCACATAACGAGCCCAACTTAATAGCCCATCCAGGAGTTTTTGCAATCGCTAACTTTCCAAGGATGCCAACAAAAACTCGCATTAGCCCGTTTTTGGTATTAATATGTGTGAAATTCTTTCGGTTAAGTTGCTTTTTATTTAGCATCGTTTATTAGATTTTTGCTTACTTAATTTTACTATGATGTATAAAAAAAATATTACCATAATTATTATTTATGTGTCGATCAGTCTTGGGACGAGACAAATAATTTACAATAAATATTTACCGTGCATGCTTATTCTTTTGAATTACTTTTTAAAAGTATTTCGCATGTTAATTAAAAATAAGTCACCAATAAAACAAAACAAAAATAAAACTAATTTTAAACTTTAGGCTAGTTTCAAATCTGCTTATAATATTACAAAATTCTCTTCCTACCTACAAAAACGATCCCTCATATTAACTTTACTAATAACAGCCATGCAGCCGCACAATTTAAATTCAAAATCGCCCACATTTATCCCTGAACATCTCAATAAGCAAAAGCAATAGAAATCTTGAAGTGTAACTAAACTGGTATCATAGTACCTATTATATTAGGTACTATTTCTGTCCAAACATTTTAAGACATATGTTGATCTTAAATTCTCGAGAATACTCTATAAGGGCTACCACACAAAACTGGGAAGCTATTCGATGCTATGCAAGAACTCCTATGCTCCAGCCACGTAGAGAATGAGTTTTGACACATGTCAGTTGATCGTTGATCGTAAAAATGTTATATGGTCTTTACCTAGTTTGGGATTAAAAGGCTTCGGAGGATATTGTAACCTGATATTATGTCACTAAAGAATTTTCGAGCCATTTGGGGTTGAAACGCTCGGGTCATGGGGTCCGAGCGCACGAAATCTTTTCACAGAACTTTCCAAACGTTTGGTAGAATCTACTCGTGATCAGAGGGCTGGTTTGTTCCTTGCACAGAGAATCGGCATAGCCATTCAACGTGGCAATGCTGCCAGCCTTTTGGGCACGTTCCCCGCCATTGACAAGGATGACGATGAGTTCTTTGACGCCGTTTAGTTTTTATTTATGTAAGTTTTAATTTTAGTATAGTTAGAGTTTGTTTTTATATTAGATTTAATTGTTTACTAAAGAATTAATTATTATTATTATATTATTTATTGGAACCTGGCATAATTAATTGTTTTGAATGATATTCGTTTATAGGACAAATAAGCGATAGTTATTTACGTTGAGTAAATTCTTCGTCACATTAAAGTTACAACTTTCTGTTCACCACCACTTGTCAGGAGCGCATTCTCTCAGCGGCTGGACTATAAAAAAGTTATAATCGGAACGTTTCCTTGCAGATATTTGCGATGCGATGCGAGTTCGCAGTTATGTGTGGAGGCCCTTATACTGTTCAAAATTTAACCTTTAAACGTTTTATATACCGACTACTATTATGCGGTAAGCGAGTGAATTTATTATAACATTTTTATATGACATGCGTTTTATTATGTCCATAGCAACTCTACTAGCGAATTTTAAATTTCGTTTTATTTTCTGGATTAAGGATTACGATCTGCGAAACTGTTTATTTTTATTGATACAGATGTTTTTATTTTCGCTTTTTTATGGTAGTTTTATGCAGTGACGAGTCCTTTTTCTTATACAACCAATTTTTTTGGCGAAATTCATAATTAGTTATAAGCTCTATAATAAGCTCGATTCTCATGTCAAACAATATACTTAAAGAAATAAAAAAAAAACGATATTTTATTAATTCATGCTTAGGCATTATGATTGATTGATATTTAAATCTTTTATATTTAGAAGTCAGATCAAAAGACATTGACAAGAAACGACCTACTCAAGTTTTTTAAAAAACTACCTACAAACCCTAAACAAACAGCAAACTTCGCAAAAAACCTTCCCAACCCAACATCTTTGTACCGATATCCAAAAATAACTTAATCTTCCACTCAATCACAGCCAATCAAGTGGCGATTAAAGTGTACCCATTGATTACGTCTCTACCATAATTCTCACATATCTGAAGGCTTGATTACATAGTAATCACAGCCTTAATTGATGGTATAAAATGATGGGGTAATCAAATTAGGTGTTTGGATGCCTTGTTTGTCGGTAGGTATTAAATGTGCTGGCTGTTTTAAAAACAAAAAAAGTTGGATCTATACAATGATATTCTAATAAACAGATATGTTATAAGCGTGCAATCGTGAAGACTCGAAAACGTCCTAATTGGGATGTATTGCCATTAACAACAACACTATTTGTCTCTTTTTTTCTTGTGGGTTTTATCGCGCTATCTCTTTCGCTAGCTGCCGCGCTGCGCGGAACACTTTTTTCGATTGTTTTGTATGTGTATAACATAGGTATCTGTTTATTAAAATATCATCGGATCTATCAGTCAATTGTTTTGTTTTTGTATAAATAGGTAGCAAATACTTTTTAACTAATTTCTAAGAGAAGGGGAGAAAAGACAGGAATAATCAGATTATAGTTAAAATTCAATAGCTGCATGGATATCTTTAATAGTCATTTTAGGCATTAATATGTGTGAAATATCTTGATACTATAAAATTTCATTAAAATGGAAAATAATTTCAGGTTTTTATTTTTATCGTTTTATTAAGGACCCGTCGTTTTATAAATTACCCCTAACGACTTAGGTCACAAGTTGTGTGATAAAATCAGTCCAAACATAGTGCCATAATAACTCTTAGGTACCGATATTATACATACAATATTTATGTGGATTGAGACAATTTAATGTGTATCTGCAATTACAAGTTATCGTTCCTAAGTATATACGAGAAACAATATACTTAGGCACAACAACAAACCTTCACCTTAATACAGTCATTAAAAAGCCATACCTAATAACATAACACTTTTTATTGCAACCAAAATTATCAACTCCAAACTCAATTTGCATACAAAGAGAACAAAGTGTTTTATTTCGAAAACAAAAAAAAACACACCCTTAATCATATATTGACCTTGACCTTTGCCCTTTAAGCGGAACGGCAACGGTCACGTTCGCTGCGCTCGCGCACGCCCAGCCGGATAATGTCTTCATTTGAGATAATTCGCGTGGATCGTCGAGTCGAGTCGGGCTGGGCACTTTTTACATTCCGCTATGAGCTGGGTGGGATTTTAGTTGTTGTAGAGTCAGTAAAACAAGTTACTGTATCTGTGTTTTTGTTATTAATATGTTATGGTTTATGCGCAAAAAGAGACTAGTAATTGATCGAACATTTTTTTACAGTGAGATTCTGTTGAGGAATTTATGAACCGACATGTCCATTATAATAATCTTGACATAGAAGGGCGATATATTTATAAACTATGTCAAAAAAAAGAATTAACAACGTAGTTTATGTGAAGAACACGTATACTTCTGATACGAAATCGCATACGATTTTTCAAGCACTGCTGAATGGCACAAAAATAAAACAAAGTCCACCCCTCTCAAAATGACGAAAACCATAATTATAATTCTGAAATATTTTCACAAATCTAAAGTGTCTTTTTACATATTTGATCACTAGAAAAAGCCAAGTACATAAATAAATAATCATTTGAACATTTTCTTGCTGACCCTACAAAAAATTATTATACCATCGTATACCTTTTTGAAATTGAAACGAGTCTGTGCAAAATAAATCGACAGAGTCGGTACTACTGTTTACTCGGAAACACATAATGATGGTGTTTTCAAAAATATACAACCTTTTTGTATGAGTATTATTGAACTGCAGGAAATGAAATATAAGTGAGTAAGAAGTAATATTTTATTTAATGGTTGTTTTTAAATGTATGTCTTAATCACGCTTGTTTTTAACAGGGTTGTCTCTGGGCAACTGCCAACTGCCTCGTTGGCCTAGTGGTGCTAAGCGCGCCTGCTACGCTAGAGGTCTTGGGTTCGATTCCCGAGTCGACCAAGGTGTTATTGACATTTTCTATGAAATTCTCAGTAGCAGGTCGGAGTTTGGATTTGTGCCCGGTTAGTGGCAATAGGCTCGCCCCCTATTACATGGGACCTAAACATGTCGGCGAACTGTGGGTTGTACATTGGTACGCCTCTGCGGGGATACAGGCGTGATGATGATGATATGTCTCTGGGACATTCAGAGGTTGTCGACACCTTTCACTTTACCCCTTGTTTCACTTAACTAAACACAGGTGTGCTCAGTCAGAAACAATATTAATTATGGTGTTTTAAAAACATTTAACTGAAGTATTTTTAGATTTAAGGGGAACTTACTCTTAGCATATTAAATTGTTGTGATGTCTATATATTGGTTACTGACTTTACTGTACCAATACAATCATTATCATCTGTCGGTAGTTTTGAGTTTTCGGGTTCCGTATCCACTATTTTACAATTTCTCTGGTCTGTTTGTTTGTAGTAGCATCTTTGTCCCTGGATGCATAACACACTTTACCAACTTACTTTTATGTGATACTAGCTGTGCCCCGCGGTTTCACCCGCGTGAATGACAATACATACACTATCTTTATAAATTATAGCAATGTGTTATTTCGATGTATAAGCTACATTATTGTAAAGTTTCGTTAAAATCCATTCAGTAGTTTTTGCGTGAAAGAGTAACAAACATCCACACATCCATTCTCACAAACTTTCACATTCATAATATTAGTAGGATTGCTTTCTGAGATCCACACGAATGTCAGATATAGCATTCCGACGTTTCGTCCGACCATGTTATTTGCAAAGCAGTTTATAACGTCGGGAATCTACAAAAATTCGCACCTCGGGCATTAAAACTTCGCGTAAACCGTACAAAGTATGTGATGTTTATTTATCGCAAACATCACAAAAATATCTAACATGAATTTTATTTAAAGTCAGTTATTGACTCAGTATACAAAAGTACACATAGTCGGGAAGCCAGACACTCGTTACACGTGATCAAGACGTCAGTGTAGACACGGAGTGCCGCCCTGAGAGTGACAGCTTCGTGAGAGTGGTGACGCAAATTGCCATAGCTATGTAGTATGTATCCTGAGAACTTCATGATCTGATGTATAGGGTAAAACCGGGATAGATGCCGCACTGGGATAGATGCCTCGTTTCTTAAAACTCAACAACCAGAGAACGAAACAGCAAATTCGTTGTTTACATACGCGCCACATGCACCCCCCATCTCTGTGACGCGCGAGTTGTTGTGCTAAACGGACGTTTCTCGCTTGTGTGTCGAATTACATTCGCAGCGGACACGACGAACGCTTCAAAATTTCAAAGTTAAGTATTCACTATTCCCTATCTTTATAAACAGTTAAATGATTACATTTTATTTGAATTGTTTTAATACATTGGTTCTTTGAGCACATATTTAAGAGTCAATCACTGATGTTTGCATTTATTTTATTTATAAAATATTGAGAGGCATCTATCCCTAGTGAAAAGGATAGTTGCCCCGAGTTTACAAGGGATAGTTGCCTTTAGAGGCATCTATCCCTCTATACTGCAAGAGCCTTATCGAAGTATTTAAAAGTCATAGTCGTGAATATTTTCGTATTTACTAATAGTAGAATATTAGAAAACACCAAAAAAAAAATTTTTCCAACTTTAATTTCATAATTCGAATGTGATGAGATGAGTGTAGATACAGTGTTTTATTTATACTTACTTTGCTTATTGTAGGTGAGCCATGCCAAGGAAATACAAAAGAAAGGACAACAGAGCAGCTACAATCAGCTTTCCATGAATTGGATAAAAAAGAATTGGGGATCAATGAAATATCCGTAGTAGAATAAATAAATAAATATAAATAAATGCGGACAACATCACATATATTGCTCTGAACCCTAAGTAAGTAGCTATTAAGCACTTGTGTTATGGAATTCAGAAACAACGAAGATACCACAAACACCCAGACCCGAGGCAATGTAGAAAAGGTGATTTCTACATTAACCCGACCGGGGATCGAACCCAGGACCTCAGAGCTAGCGACACCTTGAAACCGCCACTACACCACTCGACCATGGAGGTCGTCAAAAGAATGCTTCGATACCTATAATAACACGAAGTCCAAATCTGATTGGATCCAGTGCGTTATGTGTCAGAAGTGGCTGCACGAAACATGCACTCTTTTTAAGAATTATTGCTCAAGATGTGGAAAACTTAAAATACGTTAAAACGGGAATGTTTCGTTTGAGATGATTCTATACGATAGTTTTAATATGTTATCGCTTAAACAGATTTTTTTATATATTTTGTAGACATGCATAAATATAATTATGGTTAAGCATTTTATATTACCTACACATGAAGATAATAAATAAATATTACATTGTGATTTCGTGTTCTTGTTAATTATTTAAAAAGGCATCTATCCGGCATCCGAGGCATCTATCCTCCTAAGTGATTTCATAGTGGGGCATCTATCCATATGGGTAGGCACCTATCCCCAAAAAATGTGTTTCGCAAGAATTACATTTTTGCAAAACCAGTAATGGTTAGGTAAATAAATACAGTTTCTAAAGCTTTATGAATGATTGAACTAACTATATTACAGGGTCAATCTAAGCAAATATGTTTAGTATTCAAATAATGAAACACTTTCGAAAAGTGGGGCATCTATCCCGGTTTTACCCTAGATAGATATGTTTGTTTCCTAGATAGTTGTATTGGTTTTTTGTGTGATGGGTTTTGTAATGAGTGGAAAACTTCCGACGCTAGTTTTTATGTTTACATAAATGTATGGAACTGTTAGTGTAAGTTAATTTGGTCAGTGTATATTATTCTATAATAATATAGGTGCAAGTAAAATACATGCCTACTTGTATGCAGAAAATTTACTTTTCACCATAAGTTAGTCCATTATCCCGCGGAATTTGTAGTTGGTCAATTATGAAACGTATATTCTAAGATTTTGCCACTTCTAAAGACGTCTCAAGTGGTACTCAACAGTTATGTTCAATTTATTTATTTATTTTATACTTTATCTACACACAACACATTAACAGATAATATTTCATATTTAAAAATTATGTACAAAGGTACTGCTTAATTCTTAAGAAATTTCTGCCAGCAGGCCCGAGAAAGGAGAAGGTGTCAATATTGGCAGTCAGAGTTTGTGATTCTTTTTATAAAACTACAATTCAATATTCAAAACCACTTAAATTTTGCGATGCTAAACGATAAAATACTACTACTTGGGACCCAATAATACACAAAGTCAAGGCCAAACCCAAAAGCAGCGCTGCAAGACATCAAGACATAGTGAGCTGATATTGCGTACGTCGGAACTCAATAATAAATTAAAATATGAAGGTAGAACGAGCAACATCTTCTGTCAAGACGAACGCCATCTCAGTCTGCCCGTGACCATGATACCTGTAAAGGTGTCGAAACGTCGGGACCTAAATCTAAAATTAAAACCGCGAAAAAAAAATCCGTAAAAAGTCGTTTTATTCAATGTCTAACATTCGCGTAAACCTAAGAAATCAATACATAAAATACTAATTAAATCACAATTTTAGACGGAACCATCTAAGGTATACATTTATTTTAAAACACTACAGTTTTGCTTCACTGTCCAGATCAGACAGACCCGGGGGAAATCTCGCCCCGCTGCAGCCTCAGACACGACACGTGTCGCGGGAATACACTAAGCTGCACGTGTAATTGTTCAGACTTCGTTTTAAACAATGACGCTTTGTTATAAAGTTATTAGATATTCTAGCTTTTAACTAGCTTGTATAATTTTAGAGGTGGAACTAGGATGGCATTGTATGAAAATAAGTTGCAGTGTTTTTTTTAATATGGATTTTTTTTTTTTTTTTATAGTTGTTGTCTGAGCTGGCTATAATCTTGGCAGCACTGCAAACGCTGATAGTTAATGTAAAAAACAACGCTTACAAATTCATATAATTATGTTTAAACTATTGAGTATGATGACTATAGACTGCCTCGTTGGCCTAGTGGTGCTAAGCGCACCTGCTA
Source organism: Autographa gamma (assembly GCA_905146925.1). Classification (NCBI taxonomy): domain Eukaryota; kingdom Metazoa; phylum Arthropoda; class Insecta; order Lepidoptera; family Noctuidae; genus Autographa; species Autographa gamma. The sequence goes on along the minus strand of LR989868.1, from coordinate 2,174,110 downwards.
CGCTAGAGGTCTTGGGTTCGATTCCCGAGTCGACCAAAGTGTTATTGGGTTTTTCTATGAAATTCTCAGTAGCAGGTCGGAGTTTGGATTTGTGCCCGGTTAGTGGCAATAGGCTCGCCCCCTATTACATGGGACCTAAACATATCGGCGTACTGTGGGTTGTACATTGGTACGCCTCTGCCTACCCCTTCGGGGATACAGGCGTGATAATATGTATGTATGTTATGTTAAACTATTGCAGTAAATTGGTATTGGTGTTTCTTACTGGCTCTGCCTGTCACTCAAGAGGTGCTCAAGAGGACATAAAAGACACCTTTTAATAAATATATATGTTTTTTTTATTGGTAGAGATCTTTAATATGTCTACATGTTTATTAGAATAATGTAAAAAATCATGAATCCAATTCATCTTTCAATCTATTTATAGCCGACCAAAAAAATGCCTTATTTGAAACCGCCCCAACGTTTTTAAAGCTAGTAAGCATCTACAAACATCTATAAAAATGCTATAAAAACACTGCAAGTAGCTTGTAATTCTGCTCAGCCCAGTAAAACAGACACTATGCAGGTGTCGTGGGAACACTGGGTGCACTTAACAAGCAATTGGTCAGTAATTTGCGCTGCACTTTAAAATAAACAAGTTTTATCTTTTGCCTTATTAAGTTAGATTTTAATTTTAGTTAAAGAAGTAATTAGTTTGTTTTTACTATGCTTTTTAAAAGATCTTTAAATCCCACTAGACTCCCTGTCTTTTGTCATTAAACAGGTATGCATATTAATTTAAATCACTTTTTTTTGTTTAAATTAATATTTTATATCACAAATAAATCCAATTAACCAGTCACATTGAACCTGAAACTGAGAAAATAGGTTCTCGACAAAGTCCTAACAGGCTGCATTTGTGCTGAAGGTCTAGTTCTCTGTGAAGGTAGAATGATAGGTATTTTTCTAGCAGTGGGACATGCAGCATGGGCTGATGATAATAAGTTCAAATTAGCGACCGTTTTCGAAAACTCAGATGAATCAAAAATAAAATAAAAAAGCCTTAAGCTCTCGAAAGAATATAAGCTTGATAATATACTAGTATTAAGTTATACATCCCTCATCCGGGACGAATATTTAAGAGAGAATTTCGGCTTAAAATTGAATGTGACATAAACCCCAGACACCCTCCCTGGTTCCGCTTAATAAACATTTTAAACTCCGTATTATGATCTTGCAAAATTGTGGTCACAGCCTAAAAAATACAATTTAACTCCCAAAATATTTTGGCAGTGCACCAAAAAAATTTAAGGAACTTTTTTAGACTGTGGACCTAGATAGAGATTTTTGGAGCAAAAATCTCCGGCGAAATTGAATGAACCATGCTTGCGGTTACAAAGTAAGTAGTTGATGAAATAATATTTTCGGGGAAGTATTTTACATAAATCTTGATATTTTGGGTGACACTTGGATAATCTATCTTTATGTGTGTATACGTAAGACATTTTGTGTTTACCTTAAAGATCAGTTAACTAGTAAGTTTATGGTTATGCTGAACAAACAATTGATTTTTTGTTTCGACTTTTAATTAATTTCATCAGTAATGTTGGGTTCAAAGGTTAAAGGTTAAATTTTGAAACACAACCTTACTTATAGATTTTTATAAAAAAAGAAAAATTGTTGGTATTAAAACAATGAGACAAAATATACACTTGGAACGACACACAGGTAATTTTACTTAGTACTTAGTATTTCCAAATTGCAAACTAAGAAACCACGACCATAAATGACAAGAATATCAGTTAACTCACAAACATGCGACAATACAAGTCCCCTCAAACCAATCCACAAAGGCAGTATCATCAAAAAATAAAAGAGTAAATCCTCCAAAGCGTTATTATTTGCGTTTAACACAAAAATGGCGCCCAAACAGATTTTCACACAACTTTCGTCACGTTCAACATAACGAGTTTGTGCCGAAAACAAAAAAAGTTCTTTATTTAATAACCCCAGCAAATTACGCGTACAACCGACTCTCGTGGCGGGCCACAAAGAAAGCGGGGAAATAAGTAAATAAGTTTTTTTTTTGTTGATAATATCACTTGCCACTTACATAATATGACTCGGGATAGAATACCATTTTACCCTATATTTTACTGTAAGTAAGGGTTTTTTATAAAAACTAAATATAATAGTAATTTACTAAATATTTAGATTACATAATTATTTATATTTAGACCAAACCTAGGTGTGTTCTTACTATAATATTAAGCACCCAATAAATGGTGCTTAAGTTTTACACAACTCTATCTAAGTAACCTACACCTTACATAGTACATCAGGTTTTCTTAAATATTTTAACTGTTTAGTCTCTTCAAACGATTTATAATTTTACAAAATTGATGTGTATTTTTTTATAAAACAATCGAATCTTTTTCTCGTTGACCCAATGGCCATACAGGGTCCTTTGACACCAGACGACACTCACCGCGGGCCTAGAGGTCCTCGCAACAAGAGGATAACTACACAACTTGTCCTGCTGCCGCCGGTAAACGGTTACTGAGTTGAAATAGACATTACTATTGAATATTTAAGATAATATAAGAATTTTTATTTATGAACTGCCTCGTTGGCCTGGTGCTGCTAAGCGCGACTGCTACGCTAGAGGTCTTGGGTTCGATTGCCGAGTCGACCAAGGTGTTATTGGGTTTTTCTATGAAATTCCCAGTAGCAGGTCGGATTTTAGAATTGTGCCAGGTTAGTGGCAATAGGCTCGCCCCCTATTAAATGGGACCTAAAAATATCGGCGATCTGTGGGTTTACATTGGTACACCTCTGCCTACCCCTTCGGGGATACAAGCGTTATGATATGTTGTATGTTGTTGTTTTATTTATGAATAAAAATGTTTTGGAAGTATTATTTATTTATATTTTTTATAATACACCTAGACTTGAGTACCGATTTTATTTGAACAGGCGGGCATTTGTAAACTTTCAGGGCCATGGAAAATGGAAGCTGCATATTTTTATAAACGCAGTCCTAATACAAGATCCACTTAAAAATCTATTATTATCTTGATTAGTTCATGACTAGGAAATTGTCTTTCTTTTTTTTATTGATGTTCTCTTATTCATATTCGACTAACTATATTTTTAATCGAAGCTATAATCATAACCTAATCATACAGTAGTTTCGTCAAGACGTATTATTAGGACCTACCAGACTACCTAGACCTAGTACTTGACTGTGTGACTAAAAAACCCTAGGTATCTGATATCCCTATAAAATGTAATAACTGGCAGTTGTAACATGAAGTTGGATGCATCAAGTGTTTTTTGAACGGTAAGCTGGTAATAAACCTTTCCGCCCTTTTCATGGCCTTACAAAGGTAATTACTGACCCAATTAATACCAATACTAGCGATATCGGTTGTTTGTACTAAAGCAATTAAGTTTTTATGCTCACTTTGTTATTATTGTGATTACGAAGCCATCATAATTATCAACACTGAAATGTCTGGGGTTAAAATTATATAGGTACTGTAAATTTATATAGCGTTCACACTGGTTTTAAAGGTGTGGTTCTGAAGTTCCTGGTTCGTTTCCTAAACGGGTCAAAATAATAACAAAAAGAAGAATGAAAAAAATATTTACAAATTATGTAGTTTTTTTTTTGCTTTGTCTCGCGTCTTTTCGATTTTTCCCCCTTGTTCAAAGATTTTTGTACGGCGTTGCGAAATAATGGATTAGAAGCTGTATTGAAACAGTGTGAAACTGATGCCGTACAGAATCAAATGACCAAATTTACCCGGGAAACTGACAGAAAATAAAACTAAAATACCAACTTTTTGAACCACCATTTTTGTACGGCACTGCGGGCTTTCTTATTATTTTTCATGGATCTATTCGATGGTCAAAATACCGTACAGAAATAAATGACCAAAATGTACTCACTCTAGCTGCACTTTTGAATTCTCACCAGCACTCAGTTGGACTGCTCACAAGTGACGGCATAGAGCTGAATCTTATTATTTTATGCTCTTCTATCTTCCTATATACGTCACCTGGTGGTTCATATGACCCATCCATTTTGTTCATGGGCCCGTAGTCTATTAGTAAGTTAATTTTTTATGAGAAATAAAATTCATAGAAGCTGAATTTCACCACAAGGTTCACTAACAATAATACGAAAATATCAAAACAAAATCCATTAAAAAGGTTTCAAAGTATTGGCAAGCGTCATTATACTTAAAAGGTTATGCCGCTATTAAGTATTTTACAGTAAAGTTAGACAACTTTTGTGGTATTCTGCTAATAGCCCATCTCGGCGAACCATTGAGGCGATCAGACCCTGTCGTGTTTTCAAAATACTTTACTTAACTTGTAAATTTTAGAGCTTTCAAGAGAACAGCAGTGTGCGTACGTTATACGATTATTTTTGGTAATTTTAACTGTTTTTTGTGAGATCCTTGTTATGTTAGTTAGTAGTTAAATTATTAATGAAAATAACTCGCCAAAATGATTTTTCGTATTCTCATGTAAGCGGCTTGATTGTCTTTATGTGAATAAATGATTTAACACATAGTAGTTAGTAACTGATAAAAAGGCACATTTCTATAAAAGGTTTATGCAGGGTAAAAACCAAAAACTAACCCCTGTGAAGTCCCATTGTTCAGTACATTGATTTTTCTTGACAGAAATAAAGTTCTTTTCAAGATGCAAAGTATGTTAACAAAAAGAAATCTCATGTTACAAGATACTATTCACAATATTATTCATATATTTTTAGAATCCATATAAAATATAGTAAAAGTGCAATTTTATTTATTTTAATAAATTGAATGCCTCAATATCTGTACAACAACTTAAATAAAACGCTCGTGTTGATTTTCCCGCGCAATTAATCGCCACAAACTCATCACATTGTTTTAACATTGAATTTGTTTCAAAAACTCAAAGCTAAGGCATTCAGAAAATGATTTATTGTTGAAACTGACTAACTTGAATAAGTTAGTTCTAAGTAAAGCTAAGTTATTGAGACACTGCTGAAAATGTTTTGGCACGAGTCTCTCTTTGTGGAAGGATTTAAAGTTACCTACTTTTCAGTACTCATCATTTTACGATGGTCTAAGGGTGCGTCCAAATCTGACCCATGCGTACTGAACGAGAGTTACAGATCAACTTACAGTCAGATCTGGATGCAACCTTAGAGACTACTTTTTGGTAGCGGTATAATTTATTAATTTGTAAAAAATCATAATCATAAATATTGTGAGGTTCCTTAAATTGTTTGTGAATTATACTATTGTCATTATTCATGAAAACTGCATTGCTCCAATTTGGTAAGGCTGGTAGCCACCTATAACCCATGTAGAAAAGTAGAACGAAAAGGCTAAACACAAGGAGACACAATTTGTACAATTCAAGATTCAAACTTACAACCTTTATGAGTAATAATCAGAATTTGATTTCCAAAAACACAGAATAATATTAACATAATATTATTTTACATCTAATTAAATAAAATAACCAACTTTGCAGAAACAAATAACAAAGCTTTACAAAAATCACCAACACGTACAAGATACTTTACAAACCCCACAAAAAAGACAAAAATTATTCCGTCACATTTTCACCATTCTCAACGTTTCTCGTCAAGTCTGTCTTAAAGAAATCTCGACCGCACCGTTGTTTATTTGTCGTGTCCTTTTAGCCACGTGTTTCTAAGGACCTTAAGAGGTGAGCTCATTTCTCAAGCATTGAAAGCCACAAAGGACCGTTCCTTCTGAAAGATGAAAGGTTAGGTGAGAACGGTAAGGTAACTTACATTTGTTTTGATTTTTGTAACTTGACTATGAAGGGACTATGTGTCGTTTATGCATAAGAAATGCTGTTATACTGTTTTACTGAATCTCTGGATGGAAGCCTTAAGGTCCGCGCCAAAAGTCAGGTCAAAGTCTGCGTAAAGGTGAAATGCAAAGATAAGAAAAAAAAGTTTTAATAAATTAGTATTGTAAGAAACTCGAAATAAAACTCGCGACTTTGTGTGATTGCATGCAATACGCATTACATAGCCGCAAGTGAAGAAAAAGTGAAAAATAAAGATAACATAAAATGTTGTTTTTGATGATATCTTGATCATGTGATCAAGGTGATTAAGGTTTTCAAAACTTCAGGGTTCTTTCTACTAATTGTTTCCTACTTAGTAAGTATATAGTAACGTTGAAGAAAATAAATCAATTAATTGAGTTAAAAAAATATTTTTGGTACTTTCATAAGTTCCCACTGCTGGGCAAAGGTCTCCCCCTCCGTCTTCCAAACCTGTCTGTCTTTTGCGATAACTGGCCACTTACGACCCGCATAACTGTCTAGATCAGTAAAAAATTACAATACAGAAAATAATTACCTCTAAATAATTATGTTAATAAACTTCAGAATTAAACAACAATAACTTTAAATAAAGTAACCAAATGAACAAAACTCCCTAATCTATTCAATGCAACAATGTTCCGATACCCTTACAGGTGAGATGTGTTTGCCTTTCGCAATAATTCTACATTGTCTCTGCCTCAATATGGTGTGTATGGAATTTATTGGCAAAGACAATGGTCACTAACAGCTGTACCTGCCCTAAAAGGGAATGTAAGGAATTGTGGTGTTACGTATTATACTGTATGTAGTGTTGCTTTTGTTTTTTAGTCTAGTGAGGTAATTTAAAAGGGTGAGTTATAAAATAGTTGTATAAAACTTGGCGGTAAATATTATGTATTGGTGTCAACTTTCTTTTGAAAATTAAATAGGTTGATTTCATAAAACAAAAGTGCAAGAGTAAATAATGAAAAAAATATGCTTATTGTTTCAATAATAAGCATGCCTTTCAAGGTCCATGTATAATTTTTAATGCCGGGTACTATACTCGTTGATTATAAATTTATAAACGTGTAACATCAGTAAGAAAATATTTTTACTGATTGAATTTACTGAATGATTATTATAATAGCATTCCGCATTCAACATTGTTATTGACTACTATAGTTACCAAATAGATCACTATTTTAATAGAAAATTTTATTTTTCTGTATTATCAACTGTAAAACCTATGTAGGCAATAATAATAATATAATTACGAGTATGTTATGATTAAACTCGCCTTTCAAACCCAATTAAATTCTCCCATCAAAAAACCCTTAATTTTTGCAACAAAAACTTTAAACAAACAATTAATTGTTCGAAACAAAAAAAACTCATTTATCACGCGTGTAAATTAATGCACAGTGCGCCAACCCCGGCGCCGTGGAAAAAAATTGTCACCCCCGAATTCCGACCGATTAAATGCAAAAACATTTATCGATGGCCACCGCAAGTCAATTACTGTGCAATGAAAAACAATTACACAACTGTCCATTTCGTTGCGGTCGGTTAAATAAAAGCAAAGCCTTTTTTCGTTTGTTTTTTATTGTTGTCGTATGTCAACGGTGAAGTTATTTGTTTGATTGTTGTTTCCAATTTTGGTTTTGATATTTTTGTTTTGGCGCACTGGGGTTAGGTTTGAGTGAAGGCTTAGTTAGGCTTTTTAATTATTTTTTACTTGTGTTCATGTCATACAATATGAGTTATGCATATTTTTAATAGGGTTCGCACATCTATTTTTATGCCTATGTTCTCTTTTATATTTTAACTAGCTGTGCCCAGTGGTTTTACCCCAGTAGTTTTTCTCCCAAGGCATGTAAAATAGCCTAAAACTTACATCAGCTTTTAACTTTATTTTATTTTTTTTCCAATTTTCACCTTTCTGCTAGTTTAAGAGACTAACGCGGATAAATAAATAAACTTTTTTAGCTTTTAAAATTTAGTAAATGCATATTATTATTATTGTAAATACACTTTTCTTCACGAACAGATACTTAATGACCCTTTTTGCCAAAACTGAATTACTTAGATTACTATTCAAAAGCAAATAACAACATTTCTCTTTAAGAGTGATGTAGCAACGGTTATAAAAACCCAGACGCAATGTTATCGTCTTTGAGGACAATAAATCAGTTTAGTCTTCAGTGTTATTAAACGCATGCTTCCCCTACGTGCTGTAGAGCCAGAAAATTATAGACGAGACAAAAAATAAAATCCAATGCAAAGAAATATATTTTTTCCAATGTCAAACTTTTTGCAATTGCACATGGTAGTTTTTGATGGCCAATTCTGTTCTTATTATATTTTGCATCTTGAAAATCAGTTTCTTTTCTCTTATCTTTCCTTTCTTTAAAATACATACCATTTAATAGTCCTAGTAGAATAGTATAATTATAATAGAACATTATTTCTTATACGCCCTTAAATTTACATAACAATCAGTGTTTAAAGTAATCAGTGTTCTTAATTCTTTATTCTTTATTGTACACAAGAAGACACATAGAATTTACATACATTAATTAAAGTTGATGTACAGAGGCGAGCTTAACTCAAAGTGTTCTTTAAAGTCAATATAAAAATCTTGTCGGGATTATTTTAACTCTGTGCAAAACCCCTTCGGCAAGTCACGGCAATCGGCCCCTCTCAAGTAAAATCATCTTAAAATGAAAGGGAAAATCCTGTAAATTACACCCCTCATGACACCCCATTATTTTATTTGTAAGGGGGCCTTCTAAATGGAACACGTTTGGGTGAATCAATAGGACCCCGGAATTTTTGAATAATCAATGCGAAGATATATTGAGTTATTTGACTAATGAGGTCACGAAAATGGAGAAGAAATTACGGTTATTTTTGGGTCAGTAAACTGTTTCCTTAGTTTACTGGTGATTCGATCATTTTATTACAGAACCTACAACAATTTTTCGAAGTTTTAAAGATGCAATGTAAAGCTAAGTTATGTTCATTTTAGGCTTTCAAAAAAATATATGTTTATTCCTACACATGCATATATAAAGATTTATTGACGATGACTGGAAATCATACAGATAAGTAAAAAAAGAACTAAAATACTTATGACATGTGATAGTTACCTTTGGAAAGAAAAAGGGAAAAGGAAGACGTAGGTAAGCAACTGAAACTTTGTGCATCTAACAAAAAACAAGATGGGAACTTTATTCCATGCTAAACAAAAGAACAAAATAAAAATACTCATATTTCATCATCATCATCAAATTAAGAGACATGCTCTTGTCGGTGCAGCTACTTCTATTTTGTTCTATTCTTATGTGTAACAAACCTTAAATAAAAAATATTCCCAAAAACACCAACAAGTCTCCCGCAATTCGATCAATCTAACAAAACACGTGCTTACGTATCGGCACATGTAATATCGTATTCAATGCATGTAATACTCTGATTAGCTGTGATGAGGGACTCGGTAATTTGGTTACATTTCCGTCTACCAACCCTTTTGTATCAGCATGTATAGATGGAATTACGTATATTTGTTTTCGTATATTTAGTACGCTTCGGTTGTGGAATCTTGAAATGTTGGTATTGTGTAGAATCAGGCTTAATACCACGTGTTTTGGCTTATAAATGTTCCCATATACTTTGATTTTACTCGAAAGTTGTTTAATATTGACATACATGGTGTTTATCTTATGCGTGTGGCTTCCATAGCGCAGTAACCCAATATGAACCTGAACCGCAAAACCTATTTTTGTTTAAAAGTGATGATGACAATTCCAATGACAAGTATTTTATTTTTCCCTACCACGGTATATTGTTACAATTAACATACATTTTTCATGCTTCTTAGGTTAATTGCTCCTTTTTTATCTCTACTGTTAATACTACATAGATTTGATTTTTTTTTCATTTGGGTGATTTCCAAAAATACCCCAAAGAGTTCTTTGGAAAATGAGACCTGTGTATTTGAAACAGTTTAATCACGTCCACAATAATCTCAAATTTAACCTCTCATTTCATTCAAATCATTGTCTAATCCATGGCTTCCACTAATAAAACTACCCTTTTCTAACCAATCCGAATCAGGCATTCCCTTTGCACGCAACCCTTCCAAAATATTGTCTCTACCCTTTGAATATTAACTATGTATCTCTATTTAGTGGTGACTAAATAATTCAGGGTTGTGCATTGACCGGTGGAATACCGAATGCATTCCCAACCATCATTTCTTGATCCTTCTTGCTTTCCTTATAACCCGAAAATTGGTGGGTTTTGTTAAACAAGAGGTCTTAAGTAATGGTGGTGGATGAAATATTAATTTGATGTGAGATTTGCCGACGACAATAGGTAGTGATTTGGGTTTGGAAGTCATATATTAACATGTATGAGATAGTTGCGATGTTGTTTTAGTTAGGTTTCCTTATTTTGTTGATTGTGTTACCATGCGTGAGGTCGTTGACTCGGCGAATTATATTAATGATGGTTCACTGCAGTAATTTTTCTGGACGAATAGAAAAGAGTCACTGACTCATTTACAAATATTATGCCGTGGTTTTTTCTTACTTTGGCTCTAAAGAACATGATTCAGATACATAGAAAAATCTTGGCAATTCATGGTTTGACGGAAATGCGACTTTAATATTTAGTTTCCTACTATATTTATTATGAATCCCAAAAAAAATTACATCGACAAAATAATTTGAGCTCATCCAAAAATTTGGGACCACATTACGGAAATTTTGCTTACAAAGAGAATCAGATAGTGCAATCAAATCTTTAATTTTTCATTAATAACCGTTTTCCATCTAAAACTAAGGGGTGCAGGCGTGAATAATGTGACGTAATCGAGTTGAGCTTACGTCGTGTCGTCAATGCTCGCTGATTGAGTTCATAACGACGTTACTGCCAGACACTGATGAACTTTGCTGCTTTCCTTTTGTAGAGGAGGAGAGGTAGCGGTGAAGGTCGAAAGGTTTTGTCTTCTAGAAAATAACAAAAATATATGGACAAAGAATGCCCTTAAAGAAAATATATGGAAGAAGGATGCTTACCTTATCATATGTAGAGTACAGTTTAAATGTATGTGCAACATTGAAATTAAATTTTGATAAGGATTTGATACTCCATTGAATCTTCATTAAAGTCCAATGAGTAACAATGATACCATTATATGCAAAATATACTGTCTAGAATAGCGTGATAATTTTAGTCAAGCAAGAAATCTGAAACCTTCTTTGAAACCAAATGAGACTTTTATTTCTTTGAAAATAATTCTAAATCTGTGTCTTAACATTTTAATTATGGTAGACGGAAAAGAGTCTTGTTTTACTGTTCAAAACTAACTTATTCTTTAAGGTTTTCTTTTCAAAATCGCTATATTCTCTTTCCTTACACCTAGCCCTGGTGCTCTATGTTCAAACGACACCGTCTGGAAAGTACGGACAAAGGTGAATTTGTTAGCCAGGATCGAGACGGTACAATCATTCTATTACAGAACTTTAAATACTCAAGTGCTATTAACATCTACTAATTACACTTTGTTTAAGGTACCTTCTGATTTTGTGAACAGAGATTTTAGGGACGAAAATATATTTTACGAAATTTTACTATGAAGAATATTATTTGGATGATAAAACGGGTTTTCTTGATATAATATCTCATTATGTCAAACAAAGTGGGAAGAACCAGGATTACCAGGAATTTTCAGAGAAAATAGACTGTTTTAGTAAATGTATTGAATAAAGTAAAACTTTAGATAATCGAGTAAGGAAAACTGAAAATTTTCAAGAATTGAAACACTTTTAGACTAAGTTTATTTTTCTTCTTCATATTAACGGGAGTCTAGACAAGTAAACATGATTACGAAGAAAATAACTTACAAGCACGTATGAAGGCAAACTTAATACACTATCGAAGCGTAAAGTTTCTACTACTAAGAAAATATAGAAAAGAACATTCAAGAATTAAGTGGACTAAGGGGAAAAGAAACAATGAAGAAAAATGTGAAACAAATAGAATTAAAAAGACTACTCTTAACATCTAGGATGATGAAGTATTTTTTTTGTCCTGCCTTAGATCCCACTGCTGGGCAAAGGCTTCCTTTTTCATTCCAAAACTCACTGTTTATCGCGATTTTTGTCCACGTGCGCCCCACATAACTGTCTAGATCAGTAGATAACAATGGGCTTTTAAATAATCTTAAGTTGTTGGCTTTTTTGACGACTATCAATTATCAGAACAGCTAGTTCTGACATTCGATAGTCGTCAAAAAAGTTACCCATCGCATCGGTCGAGTTACCAATCACCCAAAAATACTACAATCCATATCACAAGACCGATTGGACTGTCCATTATCTAGAACGAATACCGCATGTAATTCTCAAAACTGACTATAAAAATAGTAATTCTTTGGTTATTGCTGCAAAAGGTACAAATTCACATCTGTTCCGTAATGCAATATGGGATGGGGCGTTTATTTTATTTTTATAGCCCCAAATCTCTTTAGAAAGGCTCTTGTCCCGTATCGAGAGGGGGCTTTTATTTCCGCTAGTGTTATTGTTAGTACCCAATTTTCTTTAGATATATTTGCAGTAATGAAGTTTTAGTAATATTTGGTGTATGACAAATCGAGGAAAACTACTACTAGAAATATAATATCATCCCAGAAAATCTAGCCTAATAATAGTGTAATGTAATTGTTGTAGGTAATAATTTAATTAATTTTCCTTAGTGATTTATTTTTGGTGAGGCAGCTAAAGTAATAACAGGGAAAAAAACTGTTAATTGAGAAAACCAATGTTTCTTATCTTTTTTTATCCCTGTTAATATTTTCTGAGCAATTGTTTTACATTCGTGTTTAAAACTTTGCTATAAAAATCTAACAGGCACACTGCTGATTACTGTTTTCCATATTATCTTTTATCTATATGATTTTGTATCATTATATGCAAAGGTATATTATTATAAATCTACAAAAAAGAACCAGACTGAGTGACTAGAACAAAAAAAAAATTGTTTACAGCAAAATTAAAATCGCATAAAAGCTATTTTTTTCTTTTAGTACCTTTCTGCTTTGCCGAGCAACAAATCATAGATTATTCACACCAGCTTTCAAAATGCATAAAAAAATCAAAAAAGCTTCATTAAAATCAACGATATATTTCACGCACATAACACTGTTAAAAACGACCCATTAAATCCTCTGAGCTAAACAAATTGAGTTTCAGCAACAAATTTGGTTAATCTGTGTGTATTCATATAAAATAAAGCACAAACTATGTTTGTCAGACGATATTTTACGATAAACTATGAAATTTTATTGCCGGCAAACTCTTTCAATACGAAATATAACGAGATTTATGATGTTTTTAACAACAACAATAACAACAATTTCAATGTGCTTTTGTTATCCGTTAGAGGTTTAAATACGAATGGTAAATAAGGATTAAATCTTACTGAAATATTGGTGCTATTGGAATACCCTGAGCCTGAGTTTTATAAAAGTTATTGAGGCGGGCGAGAAAAATATATTTTGTAGTATATATTGTATCGACGAAACGCTACTTACCTTTTCAGAATTGTCGTGGGGATAATTCATTTACATAGGAATATCATTTCTGGAAAAGTACCTACACTACTAAAAACTAAATTAGCCCACCCTATATTTTCCAAATTACGAACTTTGTCGGAGTATCGCAGTATCTACCAGATGTATGTATCACATAGGCCGTCTGTATCACATAATGCAGTGCTTATTACAAAGGGGGTATGTGTTACAGAAGGCATAGTATAGTTTTAAAATCAGTTAATTCCAGCAAGTGAAGATATACATTTTTAATTCGTTAAATAAAATTTTCTCCCTTACTAGTAAGGAACCACAAACTTTTTACCGTCTCTTCATTAATAATCTCCTTTTCAACAAACCTCATTTCAATCTACTTCTAAAAGTAATTGGATATAAAACGTAATATATTAAACAAGCAGCTAGTTAGTTGATCTGACAATATCTTAGCGCCGGCAGTGCGGGCCGCAATTAATATCAGTTGGGCTTGCGGTCGCCTCCAGACGCGGTTTGCATGGTGTGTTCCGCTTGGATCTAGTTTAATCTAGGTGGTTGTGTTTGGATAGATTTTGTGGATATACTAGATGAAATCCGAAATATATGTGGATGTAGTGGGTTTTGGGACATGGGTGCTTGCATTTGTAAAAACGTAAAAATAGGCATGTTTTGAAGAATGGGTATGGTATACTTAGTCAAATATAATTATTTACAATTTTCTTCATAATAGACGCTCATTTTCTAACCACAAAGCACAAAGCCAAACAACTTAATAAATTATGTTTTTTACAAGTTTATTTTCCGGTTTACTTAAAAACCATTACTAGTTATTTTTATTCCACTAATTAACAAAAGCAACCTATTTTTGTATAATCAGCATCTGTAAGTATAGACGTAACGTATAGAACTAAATAGCTTCTCATTTTGATAGCGTTAAAAAAACAAATTCCCAATGTTTTTTTTTCGTCAAACTGAAGGGCAAAATAGATTTCTCATTTTTATATCAATTATCTACCTCATTATATTATTTCTTAGTTCTATACAAAGGTCGTAAGCAGAACACACCTAAAACACAGAGACACAAATGTGTAGGTCCAATACAAATGGCGAATCGGCCGCAGCTATCAATTATAAAACGGAATTGTTCGGAAACGCACGCGCAACCTCCTTTGTTAATGTTCGTTAATGTATTGGCAGTAATAAATTAAATTTCGAAGCTGTGTTATGGTTTAATTTGGGCTATAGCGGCTTTTGTTTGAAAATATGATTTGTTTATGTAGGGATAGTGATTAGTCAATGCTGCTGTGCATAAGTCAGTATATAAGGGAGGCTCAGGGAAGACCTCTTTACAGTCTTTCAACGGATGTGCTCTAACAGGCATTGCACAGTGGGGCTGGTTGTTCTGGTTTGTTCTTTAAGAGGTAACAGAAGTCCCTTTTCATGTGCTGATGGTGACCAACGGGGTTTTAGTGCGGTAAAAATCCCACACTCCCCGGTCCTATAAATCCCCATATGGCCGGGAGCCTTTTGAAGGTTACCCCCCGCAAGAAAAAAAAATTGTTATAATGATTAGTATTGTGAACAAGAACAAGAACGAAGGTATTTTTTGATGCTAAAAGAACAATAGTAAGAATTTTGTTAATGACGAAAAGCCCGAACTGAAATTGACTGACATAATGCAGTTAACATTGACTTAAACTATGAAAACACAAAAGAAACACTAACGAAAATCAGTTACTCGAAAAATATTTTTCTGTCTTTAGTTAATTACGTTTCAAAGTAATTTAATAGACTTAAATGAATGCATGTCGTATTAATAAATAAGCACAAAAATATACAATCATTTTTGCTTTTTTTGTCACAATAATTTAATATTTTTAATACACAATCATTTTTGCTTTATATTATGATTTTACATGTTCAAAAAGTTAGATTCAACAATTACTCATATGTAATAAAATATTACCGTTCTCCTCAAACGAACTTTTGTCACATACACAAACATAATTCCTTAAAACTTTGAGTCGTAATCTTCTTAAAGTTCCGCGTTAATAACACTGGAGATGTAATTATATTCGTGTAATTAATTAAGATGCGAACAGGTGCTCGATTCACTTCCGTTCCCGCGATGCTTAGGGAACGCAGACGAGCAACTTTTAGGCAACAAGCTAGCAACGTTAAGTTGTGAGCAAGATTTTTGTTACAATTTTAATTGAATTCACATATAATGTAGATGGACTAGTATACATTAAAAGAAAATAAAAAAAAAGCTACTGAATTACCTTTACCCATTTTTGCTAATTGAGAGTTAGGTCAGTTTTCAAAGGGTCAGTGCTCGTTGTCCTATTTTTGTCGTCCTTTCCTCGGTCGTATATGATAAAAATTTATTGTTTACTTAATTGTTACATTAAAATTTATGTATACTTAACTACAAGAAATGAGAACATCTTTTTCAGCCCTTTTCAACATTTGACTCGAGAACACATGAATTGATTTTGTTTTTTTTTGTTATTTATAAGGTAAATTAGTAGCGAATGTTCTTAGCTAATGTTTTATTTAAATCTGCTAGGTATTTAGAAAGTTATACACTTCTCATCAAAAAAATCGAAACACCTCGCAGTTTATGATTCGATAAGGATTATCAGAAAAATGTGTATATTTAGGAATAAATGTAAAGTGTCATTTAATAGTGAGTAGTATGAGGTTTTTAAATCCTAATGTTAATGTTCTAAATTCAAATTAAGTCTTCATAGGTTTCGTATTTTGTATAATGAGTAATTTTTACCCTGTATGGAATATGAAGGAAATGGGTAAAACAACACGCGTAAATGAAAAAAAATGTAAGAAACGTTTATTTAATAACTTGTATTCCCTCCGCGAGCTCTTAATACTGCTTCCATACGGTTCTTCATCGATCGGATGAGAGTCACGATCACATGTTGTGGTATATTATCCCATTCCTCTTGGATTGCATTTTGCAGCTGGCTAAGTGTTTCTGGGGCTGGATCTCTTGCTCGAATTCGTCTCTTTAATTCATCCCATAGATGTTCAATGGGATTCATGTCCGGGCTTCTTGCTGGCCATACCATAATGGAGATACCGACTTCGGTAAGATAATCTCGTACGACGCCCGCGGTGTGAGCTCTACCATTGTCGTGCATGAATATGAAGTCGTTGCCAATAAAATGTGCATAGGGCATCACATGAGGTTCAAGACACTGTTCGATGTACCGATGAGAGTTTAGTGCAGGCAGCCGTGGCCCAGACACAAAGGCAAGTTCTGTCTTACCGTCGGCGCTGATTCCTCCCCAAACCGTCCACGAACCGCCACCATAGCTGATCTTTTCTTCAATGCAGCATTGTGCAAAGCGTTCTCCATCTCTTCTGTAGACCTTGTTCCTTCCGTCGTTACCATACAGCATAATTTTACACTCATCAGAAAACAGTACTTTGCTCCTCTGAAGGTATGACCAATTTAGGTGCTCGCGTGCAAAGTTAAGGCGCGCTCTTCGATGGTCTGCAGTTAATTTCAGCCCATTCGCTGGCTTATGCGATGCCAATCCGCGTTCCTTCAACCTTCTTCTTATTGTAGAGTCACTTACAGCTACTCTTCGTACAACGCGAAGCTGCTGCTGCAGTTGAAAAGCGTTAAGGCGTCGATTTCGTAAGGAAGTTGTTACAATAAATCGATCATCTCGCTCAGAAGTGACCCGATTCCTGCCAGATCCTGAACGTCGCGTGAACGAACCAGTCTCCTGATAGCGTTTGTAGACTCTATGAACAGATGATTGATCAAAATATCAGAGGATCGTTTCAGTGTCGTATCGATTCTCAAGAAAAACGAATCCAAAAGTGCAGCACTACTTTTGTCTTGTACAGTGAATGTTATCTGTGGTTGTCTGCCAAGTGAAGACGCTACAGAACTACCCTCCCTACTTATTATATTTCTCTATGCTACAGAAGCCTTCCGTGTTTACTATCTCGGTTTTGCTTTATGTTTATATTTGGATTTTTATTTATTTTTATCCTACCTGGACTGTTTATGGACTGATTGTACTGCCTTGTGTGACTAGTGCGTGCCCTTAGGACTCCGATATTGCTTTTGCGTGAGCTTAAGCTAATCTTACTTTGCTTTGATTGCGCCTATATAGTGAATTGGATTTTTGTTATAAACCCATAACAATAACTATGGCAGATTACGATAGAGATCATCGTCGCACGCGCATTTTATGTGTAATGAGATGAGGAATGAAATAAATAATAATGTTTAACAAAATGTGTTTTTTATTTGCCCATAGTTTTATTGTTTACGGGGCAAGTGCATGCGCGCTCAGCTTTCTTAAACATGCAATAATTGAGTACTACTCTACTTCGAGTGTTACAATTTATTTAGGTTTTTCTCATTAATCCGTAAATACTCTTATTCTCACTTAGACCACACTACATTATCATTTCTTTAGGACATAATTTCGATCTGCGTTATGTTTTATAGATATAATTGACGTTAATTCATAACCTAAATAATAAAATTCTAACACCGAAATCTTTTTTTTCCGGCTTTCCCAAATGAAAATAGTCTCATTTTTAGATTCTGGAGCTAACGCCAAATCTTTTAACATATTTTTCATTACGGGACGCTTCAATTTGATCCCAGACAATTCTTAGTATGGAGACCTGCCATTGTCCTTTTAGTTAATATACTACTTTTTTTTGTAGATGTCATGTGGAGAATTTTTACTTTAGTATCTTTAATTCCTACCAGAATCGTCATTAAAATATACGAGTACATTGACATAGGAAAAGTCAGGAAGGATGTAATCTTATATATAAAAATGAATCGCTAAATGTGTTGGTAAGCGCATAACTCAATAACGCCTGGACCGATTTCGCCAATTCTTTTTTTGTTGTGTTAGTTATTACCAGGAGAAGGTTCTTATGAAAAAAAAATTGAAAATTTTGCGGAAACAAAAATTAAGTAATCCTGGCCTTTGTCACGATAGTGATTTGTTGGATTCATCTGAAGCACCGGGAACAGGACCTATGTATTCGCGCGGGTGAAACCGCGGGGCAAAGCTAGTCTTATATATAAAAATGAATTGCTAAATGTGTTGGTAAGCGCATAACTCAATAACGCCTGGACCGATTCCACTAATTCTTTTTTTGTTGTGTTAGTTATTATCAGGAGAAGGTTCTTATGAAAAAAAAAATGGGAAATTGCGCGGAAAAAAAATAAGTGTTCACCGGCCAAACATAAAGGCACCGGGAACGGGACCTAGATATTCATGCGGGTGAAACCGCGGGGCACAGCTAGTCTTATATATAAAAATGAATCGCTAAATATGTTGGTAAGCGCATAACTCAATAACTCCTGGACCGATTTCGCTAATTCTTTTTTTGTTGTGTTAGTTATTATCAGGAGAAGGTTTTTATGAAAAAAAAAAGATAGTGATTTGTTGGATTTATCTACGCCTCCAATAATATAAAGGCACCGGGAGCGGGACCTATGGATTCACGCGGGTGAAACCGCGGGGCACAGCTAGTACGTAATATAAATAAATAAATAAATGCGGACAACATCACATACATTGCTCTGAACCCAAAGTAAGTAGCTACTAAGCACTTGTGTTATGGACTTCAGAAACAACGAAGGTACCACAAACACCCAGACCCGAGACAATGTAGAAAAGTGTGTTTCTACATTGACCCGTCCGGGGATCGAACCCGACACCTTGAAACCCGGTGCGTACGCCACTCGACCACGGAGGTCGTCAAAATATAAAGTATAGTTGTGTAATTTTGCCTGTAAACATGCATCGCAATAGTTTCAAAGTTAGCTAGAAATATACACACATACGATATTTTTATGCATGTTTTTTTTTAATATGTAGATTATTTTTTTATCTATGATCCATTATTCTCTAATCTTACCAATATTAGCTTCCTAAACAATACTATCAGGATATTGTTCGGAAAACACCTTACATTATCCTCGCGATATTCAAATGAGGAAATAAGAAAGTGTAGGAAACCCCCAGAGGAACTTATAAATATTTATGGACAGATTATTCAGGTGTCGTTTTCCAAGTTTCAAATAGATATGTTACAGGATGATTGTGAGTTTTATTTTTTCATAATTAGTCTAGGATCTGTAATTTATTGAAGAGTTTTTAATCAGTCGATTGTAGCAAACATCTTGCATGAAAAATCTTCTGATCTAAAGCCGATTATGAGTAAAGTAACTTAAAATATAAAGGACGAATTTTTAAGATTACTTTTACTTACGATATTCTTACACTTGGAGATCGATTAAAAAAATCTTTGATAGGTTACTAACACCTCAGAGATCTGTGTGAGTACCACATAAATTAAAGTCACTTATTTTTTATCTAAGTCCAAGCAATGATGTGCTCTTCCCCTTTGATCATAGCGTGGCCTACAACCATATGATAGTAAACAGTAGAGTTCACAATTTGCCGAAAGTATATAATTTTCCGAGAACATTTATATTATATTACCGGTGTTCACAATCACCCCGTAACAAATACACAGCTGATACTAAAGTTATGCTAAACTTTATAAACACGTGCATACCTGTCTATTTTGTTAATGTATCGGATCATCCAAAATTCCAAACACACAAAGTTTGTGTGAACTTGTTGGAATGATAATGTCTTTGGAGTTAAACTACCTTTAAGTTGTGTATTTTGATTGAACATCAAATTATAATTAGGTGATAATTCAGCGCCAAATAAATAACATATTTTGACATAAAACGTTTTGACATAACATATGTATGTTATGTTATGTCAAATAAATAATATTGGAGAGGATTTTAATTTATGTTCTTCTCTAGGGTTTAATATGTTATTATAAATTTTAACCTCATAATTATCTTAAATTGATGTGTGGACATTACTCACTGATTACGTTTATAGATAATTTTCTTTTTTCATTTCTGTCAATTAGTTTGATGACGCTACAATATAGCCAGATAATAATAAAGCAAAAAGTTTATTTACATCGTACATTTATTTAATTATACCAAAAAAACAATAAGTATAACAATAGAAATATTAGAAAGTGTGTAAGTACGTAAGTACGTCGAAGCCTATCTTAAAAGTGGTTGTCTATAAACACAACCTATTAAGTGTCCTGCAGCCTTTCAATGAAATATGACTTAAAACTGTAAAGACAGGCCATCATAATTTCCAGTAAAAGCCTTCTTCAGCGCCAATAGATCCTCAGTGACAGTAAAAATAGGAGGTAAGAAGGAAATAAGAAGATATTACAAGGTCCAATGCTACGTTTTATAATCAAAATTTAGTTTAAATTAAAATCCTGATTAAGTATACTTATATTATAGGTACAGGTTTACATCGGTTTTTCCCTACGAGAGAAAGTGATCATTGAAGCTTTTTATTCATTGGATATTAAAAGAGGGCCTAGAATAAGGACTTTTGGACAATGATTTTATTCCTTAGTTCAGCCAAATTAATTTCAATTTTGTCAAATTAAATCGAATGTAATGACAAACACGAGTTTTGTTTATTGAAATGAGCCAGATGACTGAAAATGAAATTAACGAAACTCAAAACTTAGTAAAAAATGGTCAGTGAACGAGTAAGGTAGCGAAGATGACTAGGTCTATAAATCACAAATTTTCAATAAATGAAACACATTTCTTTTTATTTACCACATCCACAAACACCTACATCCTTACTGCCGATCATAAAAGACAATCAAGTTTTTGGAGAAAGCTTCTCCACAACAGAGCCATCATTTGTCACCCCCGACACTTACCGACTTTGATTTTATAGGTTTTAGAAAATTGAAGCCTTCAATAATGGAAGATCGCCTTCGTTCAGCTTTTAATACCGCTTTAGATGTTTATGCAAACTGTGTAATTATTTTCTTATAGATTTTAAGGTTGGGAGTAAGTTATAAGTCATTCTAATTACCAATTAAAGCTCTTTAATAGGTACCCTATTGCAAATGGGACAAAAAAATACCTCATTAAAAAAATTCAAAACATTATCCAAAATTCCAAATGTCGTGTCTCACATTATAATTATATGAAATAATAATGATATATAATAATATTCCGGGACATCTCACACACGGTTGTCTAAACCCAAGCTAAGCAGAGCTTGTGTTATGGTAACCAGACAACTGATAAACATACTTATATATTTCTAAATACATACATATTATAGATAAATTACACCCAGACACCGAACAAAGGATCGTGCTCATCACACAAACTCTTGTGGGAATCGAACCCACGACCTCCGGTATAGCAGTCAGGGTCACTAACCACTAGACCAACTGCAGGTCCGTCTACGAAATGAAACGTAAATTATAAAAAACATACGGATATGCAATTTTTTTATCTTAAATTGTAAAATAGCCACGAGCTTATTATTTAAAGGCTTCATTATTTTAACCTAAAAAAATACATGCAGCATTTTTCCCAAGCTTTTTGCAAGACAAAATACCAAAATCTTCCTTTAAAATAACGTAAGACAAATCTCAAAATAATAGTCTATAAGCTGCTTACCCTGCAACTGCAAGGCACTGTTCACCTGCTGAGACACTTTAAAATATTGAACGTCATATTTTTAAGACAACCTCTTGTTTAGCTGTCATAGTCATGATGTCAACTGCAGAATTTTGAGGGAAAATAATGATTTGGGGGCAAAGGGGAGATTTTTATTGCAGGTGAGATTACGGTTTTGGTCAACGAACATTTAAGGGTTAAGTGGATTTGTACGTCTCATGATTTTTGTATATAAATAAACTTTGAATACATGGCTCAGATGTGGAGAAAATATTAGTAAGCTATTAGTGAGTATCTAATGGTAGTTCTTAGATATGAAAATAAGGAAAAAGACTGGAAAATACTAGATGGATTAAAGAATGTAATTTGACTGTTAATAATAATGTATTAAACAATGCTTTCTGAGGGTTACGCGAAAGCGAAATTTAAAAAAAAAAAATACAGGGTAGTTCCCAACGATGCAAGGTCTTTGGATGTGTACAAAAATCACTAAAGAACCCGCTTTTTTTACTTTCAAAATTTCACTGTTTTAAAAATTTTTTTTTTCACATTTTCTAACCGAACTTCCTAGGGAAACTAAGCTGACGAAAACGTTCCCTTATTTTCACCCCAACACTTTCCATGAAGTGTAAAATTCCCTTTTTCGAAAAAGCACAAACGAAAATAATACAAAACGAATGGCAAGAAAGTTTGCAGCAGATCAAATATGCTTTGTATTCGCACGACAAAGGGTGTAAATTGATGTTTCTCGTCACAAAGACCGACTTATATAAGTTATTTGTCTTTTGCATTCGGAAATATGGCGATGTTTTTAGAAGACTGAAGGAAGTCTCTGTTTACTTTAGAAAATTGCGCGAAAGTTTTTTTGAGGGAGTAATTTGTAAAGGGGTATTTAACCCTCGATTATAAGGTTTAGAAATTATGAGAAACTTTTTGGAAGTTACGTTACTGTTTGGAAGGTGACCCTTTGTTTAATTAATGACAATAACAAGTTCTATTCATACATTATTTTTTTTTTTCGATGATTTTTTATGAAAATACCTAATACCGAATGTGTGCATATAAAAATTGCGTTTGAAAGGATATATTGACTTGAAAAAGGTATGAAGAGATTCAAAAACTAACGGGTGCATAGGTTCTAGATTATTATTCTTTAATTATGAGATTTACTTATAAGAAAAGCTTCATAAGAAAACAGAAAAGGATTTAACGTACATGAAATTAAAAAAATCTTTTCGAAAATGATATTAAACATTAAAGTAAATAAACAGACTTACCCAAAACCACTTATTGTATGTGTGTGATTTGCATTATTTTAAATTCTAAGTGGCAAGCTAAATAATATTTAAATAGATGCAAAATCCTGAAAGTTATTAACCTCAGAATAAAGGTTGTCTATAGGTGAGACATTTATTATTGCTTTGTATAATGTGTGTTAAAAAAGCTTATGAAACTATTTAATGTGTATGAGTATAAAATTGTGTAATTATAAGTTAAGATCTCAATCTTAATAAATTATTTTCATATCTTAATATTAAAATTCTTTATTATTTATTACACTAACCTAATCCTAACCTGTAGATCATTTTAAAAATTTGTAAAATCTCAAGTCGAGGACTGTTGTTTATCTGTTTTTCAAATAATTGCAATATTTAAAATTCTGTTTGAAATACCTGACATCCAGGTTTTTTTTTTTAATTATTAATACAATAGGTGTATTTTAAATGCATAGGTACTTAGCTAGCAGTAACTCATTGTCAAGTCTCCTCATTTGCCAAAATATGCTCAAAATGTAAGTTTTCCTGATATTAAAACTTTGTTTGCTGTATAATAAAAAGGATTTAACTCATTATTCGATTAAACGAAACGTAAATACGAACTTAAAATCCCTAATTAGCACGTAATTACCAGCGGAGAAAAACCAACAAATTAACATAAAACTCGATCAGAAAGTTTCGCGAGCGGCGCCGGGGCGACAAACTATCATTTACATTTTATTACTAAAGTCATTTAAATTGTTGAACAATTCAAAAACTTAGACAAACTTTGTTATTATTTGCAATGCAAATTCTGTATGACATTGCCTGCACACTGCGATTTTCAACTTAGCTTTGTGTAAATATTTTGATTTAAAATTGTTTGCGCATAATTCGTTCAATATTCCTATGTATGTTTATATTGTGATTTGTTTATTTTAAATTTTTAATGAAATAAAATGACATTCGCTTTAATATTATTCTCAAGACAGACTGACCCTCTGATTAGGTACATGAATAGAAACAAAATCTAATCTCTGTCAAAAAGTAACATTTTATTTTGTTACGAAAAACATAATTTATTTATTGTACCTTATATTATGTCAAGAATCATAATTAACACACGTCTATTATAACTGCAATCACTTTTTACCTCAGCATTTAAATATTGTAGCTACATCATGCATATGTACGCATAGGCACAAAAGTACATAAATATAATATCCTATAATCCGCTTTCTAATTCCCCCAAACATGTCTCAAAATCGTCGGTATTACCGCGTATTAACGAAGTAACGCTAGCAAAAGTGGAAATAAACTGAACGGTAGGCCTCCACTTGTTTTGCATAATACACACATTTCTAAGCCCATTTTGTGCGCGTATGTACCTGAGGGCTGACGTCAAATGTACAGTTACGCGCGACGTGCCGTGTTTTATGCTTTTTTGAAAAAATGGTTGATATTCGCTTTTTTTTGCTTGTGTCAGTTTAGATAAATGTACGTTATTTGAAAGTGTTGAATGGACTGTTTTTGAGGTTTTGGATGAACGGTCTGCAAGTCTGTTCTTCTGGTTTTAAAAGCGAAATATTTATTTTGCTTAATATGGCTAAACTTAATTTTTAAACGTGCAATATTAATGTCTATTTTATTTACTGGCTGCACTTTTTGCAAATGGTGACCCAAGTTTACGCTAATCATGAAATTAATAGGAGCCAGGGTTTGGACAATCATTAGATTTGTGTTCTCAGTAAATGGCAATAGCCCAAATGTCTATCATATTCGTTTAAATAATATGATATTTACTACCACAACAATATTAGCTTAATTGTTTGAGTGTTGAATTCCAACAGTATCGATTTAGCTCCCATATAATTTACACGTCAACTTCAAGACCAAGTCATGATCTATTTTCAAGTTAGTAAAGTCAATTACATTCCGTTATGTCCTACACTTCTAAATGTATTGTCATTCCTATGAGCTTTTAAATAGGTTAAAAACAGTCACACAGTAAGAGGCCTCTTGTATCCCGACATCGGTAGACCGCTGCACGACGCGTGACGACCCCGTCGTGTTTGTGGGATACGTGGTCAAGAGTAGCTGAAGAAAGAGGTTTTATGTGTTTAGAATTAGATTTTCAAACGTATATTTCAGATGGTAAACAGCAAGGATAGCATCAAACTTTAATGAATTGGACACAATATTTTCAAGAGTCAAATTATGGAATTACACACCCCTTTATGTCCCTTCTGTGTAGCCCAACATACAATATATCGTTAGTGCAATTGAAGCGAGCAGTATTAAATTGTTTCACTAAAACTGTAATAAATCTAAAGTTTTCTACAGAAACTTAACATTAAATTCATTATGTATGTAACCACCAATTTCCTAATTAAATTAACTTCTAATGCATTCTACTTATCACCGACAAAAACGTCTTCCCAACATTATAAGGTCCTAAGAAAGTTTACCATCACTTCAGCAAGTAAGGGTTGTAATACGTCAATACGCAGCCCCTCTGTCAAAGAATAGCGGGTTAGGCCAGCTGGGGCGCCGACAAAGGAGTTAGAAATGCTAACACCCGTTTTTGTACGACTGCATAATGATAGGTGAGTGCAGTGAGTTTGGAGTTGAGACATATTTTTTTAAGATCTATTGATGATTTTTATTTTTTTGTTAATTTGACCAATTGGTTTTTACAATGGATACATTACAGATTATAACTATAACGATACCCCAAAATAAATTTAAGTGAAAAATGTTACCAATTATTTTTGCTTTTGAATATAAGACAATACTTACGTACCTATTAAGCAAATAAAGCGAATTTAAGATCAAAAGTAAAGGGCCCATTTTATGGATGGTTTATATGTACCTACTTAATACATTAATTTCTGTAATGTAAAGCTACTGCTTATTTAATATGTACTGACAATCAAAAATATCTAAAATAAAAACGAAATAAAATAAATGTTAATGTACTTAATATTTAATGCCAAAATAAATAGATCTATGAAAATAATGTATTTTAAAATCTTGCATAAATCATTAAATTTTGTGCTTCAGTTGACATAATACGTGAGTAGTGAGACTAGTCCCATTGAGTGGACGACAGTACTACAGCAGTCTCCCCAACTAGCGATTGATTCGCCTTACAAAATGCAACGAGCACTCTTTGTGTAGGCGCGATGTGCTATGAAATTTTAATAAGGCGCTTTTATTATCGTCCCCTTGTTCGTCCCAAAAATTCTGACTGCATCCTTTTGTGACGTGTATTGCCTTGTATGGCTTCGAAAGGACTTTAAAGGGGCTTTGTCGGTGATGATTATTACAATGAAATGAATTTAAAACTGCTATGACTTCTTCAAAACTTGTAACCTGTGAGTTTGCTCTAATATATTTTTTTAATCATAATAATTATTCTTTTTCTCATGTAGCTAAGTATTTTTTTTTTAGATACATTGTTTTGTCCAATAAAAATCTCAGCAAGCTATCCATTGACTTCTCTTTTGCATTTACACATTATCACAACCTTAGATATTAGTCAATGAAAACAGTGAAACTAACAACAATTTAGTTTATTACCAGATATTTCTTTATCAACAAAATACACAAACACTTAATTTCTAATATCCGATGCATACTATCCTAATTTCACCGATCTCATTATAATTTGCAATTAATAACGTAATTAGAATAGGGAATGACGTCATCGCTGCAAGTTTAACTACCACTAAATATTTATTCCTAATTATACGATGACCTAACAGAAACATCATTAAGATTTATCTTTGGGTTTTGTAAATATAGTTTTGGATAAGTATAAAGGCCAGAAAACAAGGTTAGATAGAGCAATGAGAAGAATCACATAAGTAACAGCTGTATTTCGTACTTAGATACATAGGTACCTACTGTGGACAAACCTATGTTAAAAGTACATTACCGTAAATGTATACGAAAATGTTTGACAAAAAAAAAACAATTTACCCCATGTAGGCTTATTATTTAACAATGCATACATAGGCATATAAACTTTTCATTTATTTAAACAATATATGTACACGACGTTTTTGCGCCGACCCATCATTGGGAACACGAGGTCATTATTAAATTTGTTGTAACTACTTCACTATCTAGATTATGTTTGGTATTTTAATTTAATAGTCAACCAATATTTTGTGCCCTTAGAAAATACCAGCATTTTAGATAATCTCTAAGTCTACGAAACACCGTATCGTAAGCTTACTAAGTAAGAACTCTAAAACGTCAGCAAGCAAACATGCAATTTTGTACCGAGTCAACTCTCCCAAACGTGCAATAACTAGTCAGTTTACGAGCTATACTTGTTACAACGACGAACAATACGACACTTGCGACTATTGTTAATTGTTGCCGACTTAAATTAAAGTTGGTTATAAAGTGTAAAATGGAGGTTAGTGTTTGCTTAGAAGATTGTAAATAGGTGTAATAAGCCTGTACCATAGTGTTTTAGTTCAAGGAATAGTTTAACACTGAGACAGAACGAGAAAGGATCATTAGTATTAGTATATAATTTTTTGGAATAATAATAATAATATTCCTGGACAATTCACACACGGTTATCCGATCCCAAGCTAAGCTCTAAGAGAGCTTGTGTTATGGTAAC
Organism: Autographa gamma; assembly: GCA_905146925.1. NCBI lineage: Eukaryota > Metazoa > Arthropoda > Insecta > Lepidoptera > Noctuidae > Autographa > Autographa gamma. The sequence continues at coordinate 2,146,232 of LR989868.1, read as the reverse complement.
CAGACAACTGATAAACATACTTATATATTTCTAAATACATACATATTATAGATAAATTACACCCAGACCAGAACAAATGATCGTGCTCAACACACAAACATTTGTCCTGAGTGGGAATCGAACCCACGACCGGTATAGCAGTAAGGGTCACTAACCGCTAGACCAACAGGCCCGTCAAAATTGGTGGAATTGGTGTTGTATTTTTTAATGTATGTCAAATACACAGTGTTACCAAAAGGGTATATCAATTCAAAAGGGGTGAAGAGTAACTCCTGGTATGGAGTAAGTTTAGACAATTTTAGCTCAAAATGAATTCCCTAAATGATAATTAATAAATTTTGTGCATCAATTATTTATCTCCAAAAGTTGTATGTAGTTTACCTGTAATCAAGCTCTAAGTCATCAAGTTCTAGAAATTTATTTTTCTTTATGTCAAAACTTCGTACCTCGATCGAGTTGTTAAAATTTCAGAGGTTGGTAGTTAAGTTAACAACTTAATAAACTTACATTGAAGTTATATACAAACTTGTGAAGTGCGAACTTGTTAAGTAACCGAGATATAGGAAATGTTTGATAAACGAAGATAAAAATACTATTTAAAGGTATCAAACTATACCTAAATGATTTTTTTTTTCACACTGTTATCTGATCCCAAGCTAAGCAGAGCTTGTGTTATGGTAACCAGACTACTGATAAACATACTTATATATTTCTAAACACATACATAGTATAGATAAATTACACCCAGACCAGAACAAATGATCGTGCTCATCACACAAACATTTGTCCTGAGTGGCGATCGAACCCACGACCAAACCCACGACCCGCTAGACCAACAGGCCCGTCAAAGATATTAATCCACCTCAATGAATAAAACTTCCAGATTTTCACGCAAGTTTTTACATTACATTTTGTTCCAAAAAGGTTTATATCAATGTGTACATTACCGAACAGACAAGCCTTTTGACCTATTTTTAATTTGAAATATTAGTTTTGCTACTACTCCATTAAATAAGAATATAGCCACAATCATCCAAACAATTATCTCCATCGAAAACTCCGAAAACAAAACTCCAATTACCAACGGCCAATTTCCTCACCATATTGGCTCCAACCCCCAACATTGGACCAAACTTCTAGCCAATAATTTCTCACAATAGGGGAGCAAAACTCAACGACTGTTGTTTCGTTGTAAACTGTTGATAAACTTATGGCCCTAGGGAATACGGTGAAGCGAATACAAGTTAAAGTTCTTAACTATCCTGTATAGTTGGTAGTATTTCTTTATATTGTGAATGCATATCATAGAGAGATCATATTATTATGAGGTAGGGGACCAAGAATAATGATTTATGGAGCTCAATATGACACGGCCAACGAGGTTGCATTTGAAACTATAGAGTGAGCCTATCAGAGTTTAAACCGTAAGCACTAGTGTGAACAAGACGTGTCGTCGTGAATTATGTATGAAGATGGAGCTTGCCATTTTAAAAAATCTATCTAAAACACTATCCTAACAATGTCAAAACCATCGATATTTTCTTATATAAGTTTCTCGTTGCGCGAAAATTAACTTAAATGAAAAACGAAATGTACTAGGATCAGACTAAAAACTGCTCTCGCTTGTCACAAGGGGAACCTAGCGATAGTAGCAGTCTATGCATATCATATACGTCGATGGACACGGCTCAATGGGTAAGAAATTGGTCTACTATGCATGAGTACAGCAATTATATTTAGATTAATCGAGCTATAAATTCTGTAGCTAAATTGAGAATTGCCTGACTCTAAGGGCAAAATAAAAAAAAAAATACGAAATTATGTGGTTGGTATATTTGAGCAATGTAATTATCGACATAGCACTGAGCGAATAAACAAAGTTTTTATTAAAAAAATACCCTAAATTCCTATATATTTTAACACTTTCTAATAAATAATTAGAAATTTTCAGTCATTACACCCATACACATCGCCATTTTACCCGTAAACTCATTTATTTCTTACATATAACCATGATTCGTGTTTCCGTATCCAAACTCTTTTAAGCAGTCAGCCTGTATAATTCAAAACTCGATTTAAAACTAAATATAAAACACCAAGGGAGTTAAAGTTGGTGTTTTAACTAATGTGGATTTTAAATTCGATTTTTCTTTTCATGGCTCTCTTGAGAGTTTGTTAAAAGTTTAACTTTGCGGCTTGCGCGCTCTACTTTTTTAAGCTACAGTTTATAAAGTTATCGTCATGTGTTACGAACACTATTAAAACAAATTAATAATGAAAAATAATAATAACCAAACGGCCCCCTGCTGGGCATAGGCCCCTTTCCATAAAACGAAAAACATTGATTTCTACGCTTGCTTATTGCGGGTTGGAGATTTCAATAGGTGCAATGTAAGAATATACCTTTCCTTGACTCGAAAATATTTTTTAACAGGAATAATTAAATAGTTAATGGGTTGTGGAGGTCAGATAGGCAGTCGTTCCATGTAAAATACGGTATTCAGCTGAATCCGGTAAGACTGATAGCAGAACCCAACATAGTTGGGAAAAGGCTCGGGAGATGATGAATTATATAGTTAACTTATCTGAATGTTTTCTCTGTAGAAAGTGGCACGAAGAAGGGGAGGCCTAGGCCCAGCAGTGGGAGGACAATGTAGGGCTGTGGATGAAGATGATGTTGATGAATGTTTTCTCTCGTACTTTAAGAAAAGAAACATTTGAAAACCTCTACATACTACTATCTTCCTTGAAATAGTTAATAGGTATATAAAATACGGATACATTTCACGACACATCGTAAGACAGAACTACTAACACATTTCCACCGCGATCGTTTTTCAGTCCCGATAGTATATGTAAGAGAACATTTTGCATTACTCTAGAACAAAGTGAATACTTATTACATGTTTGTTTGTAGACTCAGGTGCAAAGTACCGCAGGCATGGTACGAATAAATAGTTGGAGAGCGGGAGCTGGGAGGCGGTTTTATCTCTGGTTCTGTTAAGTTGAAGACTTAATTTTGGTTAACTGTGGTAAGATTTGTATGGTTAAGTATCAGGTTAAGATGTTGTACAGGTGGAACATGGTTAAATATTTCTTTTTTGTGTTTGATACCTATGTCGCAGGTTCTTCTAATATTATGTGTGTTTTTGCTCGCGTGTTTTAAATGTTTTCGTTAGGTAGCTTTTTAAAACATGGTGAAAGTAGCTCCTTCCAGTAAGTTGTGGGCAAAATTGTCTTGTATTAGCTATTCAGATGCAAAATGGATGTGACAATCATTGGCTATTCATTCTTTTTTGTGCTTTCGCATCTTTTTGCTCTAAAAAACTGCATAATGACAAGATTTACCGAAAAATACAACTTACATCTATACATATAATACAAATGTAGAAAAGTCGTGTCTGTACAATGGAAATATATATAAAAAAAGTAGCAGGGGTTGTTATTATACCGATGCCGAACCCGAAATTGTAATCATATTTTTTTTTATTCTGTTTGCCGGTTTGTCTGTTTGTCTATATATTTGTCTATATGTTTGTGATTTAGATGCGGTTTTCACTTATATATTGGAGTAAGCTTCACTTAACATTTAGTGTTTATTTCATGTCAATCGGTTTATAAATAAAAAAGTTATGTCATATAACGTTCTACACTAACAGCAATTTTCACAAAAAAACTTATTGATAAGTTTCGTCATCCACGCGAACAAAGTCGCGGGCACAGCTAGTTACAAATAAGCATAAAGACACCATTTATGATTTTAGGTAAAAGGAAATTATTATTATATTTCTTAATAGTTCTTACAGAAAAGTTAATTCATGAAATTTTCTTTTGCGTCCTCACTCCCGGCCTACCCAATAGAAGCGGTCGCACGTGAGTCTTACAAATTGCACCGCACACGGTCAGTAAGTGTTATCCAAGAAGAAACATCAAGCTTTATAGAACTCGTGTTTATACGGTTTAACTTATTCCCTCTATATTTCTTTAGTTTTCTTTTATTCTACGAGTAGAAGCATGTGTATTGTCGTTGGTATCATTTGCACCTGGTGGTCATAAAGGTATTGCGAATAAATTTGGTGTTGTTGTCTTAACACTGAATATTATATATCCTTCAATCTATCTTATTTAAGTTTTTTCTATTTAAGTATATTTTGAAATCTGGATTAAGTCATATTCTCGTGTCTCTAAATGATTTCAGTTTATATTCATTTACTTTTGCAAACACGATATATATATTTATGATACACACAGACTCACGGCACAGACTCATATCGATTACCTAATTAAAAAAAAATGCCAACATCAATCAATCAAAAATAAATGGCAGTAAAAACTATTTCTAATCTGAGTATATTTTTTTTATAATGAGTATGAAAATTTTGAGATGAAGAACCGACCCTAAAATACACATACAAGTTTAATGTTCACAAGCATCCCCATCATCATCTTAAAACAAAACACAACTTCGAAACACTGAGAAACACTCCATAAATAACACTTTCAACCAAAACGTACCGTCAAAACTCAAGGGTACTTCCTACCCCAAGACAACGGATACCAATACATTGTCGCGAAAGCAGTTGACAACTTCACCATTGTTCCATATAATTTACAAGGTTACTTCATAAACTTTGTGAAGTATGTGCACGAAATATTTGCATAACAGACGATCGGGGGTAAGGCAGTTGTGTCTTTGCGGGCGAGAAACAATCGCTCAAGAAATATATTAAAAATATTCCGGCCATTCCGGGACAAATCACTCACGGTCATCTAAATTTAATTCCAAATTAAGCAGAGCTCGTGTTATAGTAACCAGATAACTGACAATAATTCTTAATATATAATTATTATAGATAAATTATTCCCAGACACATTACAAATGATCGTGCTCATCACACATAGATTTGTCCTGGGTGGAAATCGAATCCACGACCTCGGGCATGCCAGTCAGAGTCACTTACCACTAGACCAACAGGCTCGTCAAGTAACGTACAGCAAGATCGCGTGTAAATCAACGTTACTCGCTGACTGTTCACTCTGCCCGGAGACAACTCTCTCAGCATTCGTATGGTACGGCGAGAAGAACTACCAAAAATATACTCGCTGAGCGATACCAGCTCTACTCGTTACTCGCTCATCGCCCACAATGGGACAAGAGCCTAAACGCTACGCGAAAATTAAAATGGAGATTCTCCTGTGACGATGGAGAATTGATTGACGCTTTTTGTGAGAGAATTTGATTATTTTCTCGTTTGTGTGGTCCTATCAGTATTTTTGGGAATCAGGTGTGTGAAAAGAGTTTTTGGGGAAGTAGGTTCGTTTGAGCATGGTTTTTGAATGTATAATTATTTTAATTAGTTCTCGGAACCTCAATAAACAGTATTTGGGGAACAAAACTACATTTTTCCAAGCATAATATTGAAATCAAGATTAAAAATTCTTCTATATCTTGTATTAAAATATAACTAATAACGTTTTGTTCTAAAATTAATTGCATATCAAACTATACCTCAAAACTTTCACACAACTTACATCCTCAAATCTATCCAAGTCTTAACTTTAAGCTTAAAAGGCCATAAGCTTAAAAAACTCAAAAAACACACCTATTATAATTTGCCATTCTTTAATAAACAACAAAACAGAATTAATTCCAACAATTTGAGTGTTCTCTCGAAGTTTTAGAGTTCTAGAGTCATTGGGAGTTGTAAAGTAGTTTGTAAGTATATAGTATTGTGGCTCGCTTTGTTTCAGCTCCTAATTAATGTGCCTGAAACTGAACTTGCTCGAGACTTTACACTCAGTCTGATACCGTTTTGTTTGCTTTAGTTTCATATTTTGTGTTTGCATTGTTGTGGTTTGTTTTATAATTATGTGCATTATAATTATTTGTGTGTAGCTTTTTGTTGCGTCTGCGTGTTTGTTACAAAGGCCTATATTCTGTCTTAGTATTCTAACAAAATTTTGTCTAAATTTTTAGTGTAGTTTACCCGCGAGAGTGTAACTGAGTTACTTTCCCATTGTTAATATGAGGATGCATATCTTTTTTTCTTTTCGGTCCGTCAATGCTGAGGATCGTGACTGTATGTCAATCTTCTCCACTCGGTCCGGTTCTGCGCCATACGTACCGCTCCCTGTATCTGGCCTCCAGTTACCTCCTTGAGTTGGTCCACTCATCTAGCTGGCGCATAGGATGCATAATATAACCACTAATTTATTCACCATTTTTTAAAATCACTATTGACTATAAATCGGCTATTTTTATTTGACCATCGAATATTTTTAATAGCTGATAATGATGACTTACCTACATATTCGCCAAATTTTTACTCGAAACTATTAAACTATCAATCGTTTTTACTAACAAAATAATGTAAGTAAAAACTATATTCCCATTTAAAAGCGCCATAATATAAACTGCTGTAGTAAACCAATTTCTCCTGAGCAAAGCGTTTTTAAATTAGATTGCTGTTAATTTAAAAACCCTGGTCTAAGCGAGAGCTAAGTGCATTAGCTGTATTTGATTACTTGCTCTATATATATTTGCTCGCTTATTTTATGCTTAAAATATTCTTAGCTTTTTTTACTTGGAATTATTGAGGCTATTTATTAGTGATGGTAATTTAATTTATGTTTTATTTAATGCTGCCACTATTTGAGAAGGGATAGTTTGTTGAAAAAGACACAGTCCAATGGAGAACCTCCTCCGTTTGAAATCGGTTGATGAGAGACGATGTTATTATTCTATAATATTATATCGTGACTGAAGCATGTAGGTCTGTATGTGAATTTACCAAGAAAATCAATCGCATTCTTTCCAATATAAGTTAAAACTTTTATTTTCGTATTTTATGGCACCGCTATGTATGTGAAATACTTTAATGTAATGATATTCCGGGACATCTCACACACGGTTATTTGATCCCAAGCTAAGCAGAGCTCGTGTTATGGTAACCAGACAACTTATAAACATACTTATATATTACTAATTACATATAGATTATAGATAAATTACACCAAGACACAAATAAAAATGATCGTGCTTATCACACAAAGATTTGTCCTGCAAGGGAATCGAACCCACACCACCTGTGGTATAGCAGTCAGAAAAAATAACCGCTATACCAACAGGCCCGTCAAAATAGTCTATATCCTAAGCTGTTTATAACGAAATCCTACTAGAACTTTGCAATCTCTAATGCCTCTAAAGGTATTGAAACATTTTTGCGTAAGAAACGAACATCGGAAGGATTTGCATGTTTATTGCGCCAGTCGTTAGCTCTTCAGGTGACAAAGATTCACGTAATAAAATACAGAAGGTTCACTATAATAAAAGAACAATAACCCAGATTTTACCCCAAAAAAAGGGCAAAAAAGATCGCCTTTTTAAATTTTCACCTATACGCCATTCTATTATTTATCAGCATAGAATCAATCATTCTTTCTGTCATCTGTCATCAAGTCAGGTCAAATTTATACATACTTATAGAAAAAGTAGCAACTTTCAACTGCTTCTTTTTTTCTTAAATCCTTATTTGTTTAAAAACAAACAACTCTTGAATAATGTTCATCTTTTTAATTATAAGATTCACTCATAAACAGATATTATTTATACTCCTGACTGTACAAGCTATATAGATCGATTGATCGGTCCACAAACCTCTTAAACATGACATACAAGACCAGAAAACCCATTCACAATCTAACAACAAAAGCAGTACCGACTTGGTTTACTGCACCATCTTCGATCGTATATGCCAAAGAATAATGCAATTTCTTCTCGAGCGAGCTATTAGCTGCGCAATTTAGGATAGAGTTATTTGATGTCTAAACGAGAATTACGTTAACCCAAATAGATAGACCCTATTAAAAGGTATTTTGGATTGATATACACTGATTGGCTTTGTTATACGTGGTTCAAGGATGTGGTTTTTGAGATTTTGAGGGTTGTCTTCTTGAAAGTGATAGTATGTAGTGCTTAATTTAATAATAATAATATGTTCTTCCGTAATATGTTCATATGTATTTATCATAATGAACGTTGCCCTTTTTGGTATGCTTGGTTTTGGCTTCGTTTTTAAAGCCTCTTTGTTTAGTTATAAAATACAGATATTTATTAATTCAGTGTTCCAAAGATCAGCGAGTTCAAAATATTGGTTTCTTATATTTACGCAAATGTGTATTTCAAAATATTTCTTGAAGCATTCTATCCATTGGTGAAAATTATATGAAAATCTGTTCGCTAGTACTTGAGATTCACGTTCAGACAAATATACAGGGGAATTTGTTTTACAATAAATGTGAGATCTAGATAACAAATAGACAAAGATCTGAATGAAAATATTAATATGACGAATTATCAGGATTTTCTTATCCAAATATCCAATAATTTAACAGTTGAGATCAGACATGAAAGGCCAGTATTTTTCCTTCTAATCCCCGAACCATTATGTTAGGAACAGACCTCGGAGTGACAATTTATGATAATGTTCTCAGAGGAACATTTAGGATGGGTCCCCCTGCATTTCCGGGGTTTAGTATTAAAGATAGTAAAATTTTGTTTTAGGTAGAACGTATTTTACTGGATTTAAATTAAAAAAATAATTTTATTAGGTGGTAAAAAGCTATTTACCGACTAAGTAGTAGTTTCGGTAATAAAATCTAAACACATCTTCAAAATTATTTAGATTTACTAAGAATGGATGGCAAATTTAAGCATTTAGATAAAAGTGAACAAAAAACCATACATTACTTTGTACCCAAAGTAAGTAGCTAGACTATTTATTTTATGGAATCAGAAACCACAATTAGTAGATCCGATACAGAGCAAAAAAATGTTTTGTGTTTTTTTTTTATATTGACCGGTCCAAGGATCGAACCCGGACCTTCTAACTGTTTATTAAATAACAACAGAATTTGTTACAAACCGTTTAAGTGTGTTTTTTTAGACTTGACAAATAAAGTTACAAGAAATGAGGTAAGATCCTTCAATGCGGTTTCCCCCCGTCCCTAGAAGAAGCTGCCCGGGCCGGCCAAACTAGCAATAAAAATATGTCCTTGAATAATTAAAATTTAGATCCAGCCATCCCTTGTTGTTTTGCTCTATTAAGATTGTTAGCAACGCACTAAGTCGAGGCCCGAACCCCGCAGGGGGTGCCCTTAGTGGACGTTGCTGACGTAGTTAGTTTTTCCTATTGCTCTGGCTGGAGGCCTTAAGGTCCTCGCCAAAAGTCCGGTGAAGCAGTCAAAGCCTGCGCTCAGGGTAACTGCAAAGATCTCTACCGAAAAATACGGTTCCAGAAACAATATTATTATAAATTTAGCCTCATCAAAAACACGAGTACTATAATTATTAAGTACTCTAATGGGTTTTAATCAAACATGAAAAGCCATAAGCCGAACATAATTCGTTACTTAAAATATTATTATATTATAGTTAGGTAAGCTAAGAGCTTTGTTGTGTAGTATTAATAAATTAATGGCGGTATCGACTTAACGACACCCCTTCTACACCACTATTGGATGATAGGGTTGCTACTTGGTTTATCGATGTTTATGGTATTTTAGTAAGATAATGTTTATGTTGTTAGGATTTAGGACGATTAATTATTTTGTAGTTTAGTTATGTGAAGATTACGCATAAGAGTAAATATGGATTATTCTTAGATTTATTAATAGGTATTATGCAATGAAAAATGTTTGAAAACCATTAACCAAGTAAAAGAGTCCCTTAAAATTCGATTACCAAATATTAATAATAATCTTTAGCCGTTTTTCTTCAAAATTATCCATGGATACATCGAGATTTTTATTTAACATACCTACCTAAATTTTGTTTGGCAATAACAAAAAGGTAATTCCCGTACCGGGAATCGAACCCGAGCCTCCTGGGTGAAAGCCAGGTATCCTAGCCACTAGACCATACGGGAGATGAGTAAGTGTAAACGTTTTAGAGTTCACTATCCAAATTATTACAACATGATTTGGATACTACAAAAAATATAGCGATTATCATAAAGTAAATACCTACTATTAAGATATAATTAATATTAATGTATACCTAATGGATGTGTGTAAAAATAAAAAAATATTATTTCGCAATAGTTTAGATAGGCAACCCTAAAACTAACTTCATATCTCACCTCCCGTATGGTCTAGTGGCTAGGATACCTGGCTTTCACCCAGGAGGCTCGGGTTCGATTCCCGGTACGGGAAATTTCTTTTTTTTGTAAGTGGATATTTTTTGTAAATTGATAAAATTTATTTGTTTGAGTTAAACATTTAATATCATCAAACCATAACCGGTACTTTATTAACAAACACGTAATGAAATGATTAACAGCTAACCAAATATATTTTTCGAAGGTCAAACACGATTGTCCAAATCTCGTCTTTCTAAATAGCCAGCTACCTGCGTTCTTACCTAAGTATTATTAGCAAGTTAGTAATTTTATAACGACGGTTTCTTTTATGACCTTCATTAAATACGAAGTATTTTTTATAAAAATATGCATAACAAGTTACACTGACTAGCGCCATAACTGCCCAAAAATATTATCCAAATTTGATGCGTTTTTTCTGCATAAAAGCTTTTTATACCGAGATGTTTCTTAGCCATCATTCATTAAGACCAACTCAACCATTCGCAAAAAAACCACTCTTTTATAAAAATCTAAAGACATATTGGTTTCTTAGGTTTACGAGAAAGTTAGACATTGAAATAAAACTACTTTTTACGGATTTTTCGCGGTTTATATTAAGATTTTAAGTCTGCCCGTGACCATGATACCTGCAAAGGTGTCGAAACGTCGGGACTTAAAATCTTAATATAAACCGTGAAAAAATCCGTAAAAAGTAGTTTTAGTTCAAATCTAAATACACTTGTAAATCACATTTATTTAAATCGTAAATATCTATCCACGCAACTTGATTATCAAGCCAGCAATTAACTAACAAAATCTTTTGTAGCCCCCCTTTATAAAGGGCCTTTGTATAGGGTGTCCTAGGTTCCCTAGGGATAGGGTCACAACAATAGGCCCTAACCCTTCATGATGGTCCCTTTGTCCTGTATCAAGGGGTATAAATCGATGGGATTGTTAAGTTGATGGGTTTTGATTGTAGGGTTTCTTATTTTGTTAGATTTTATGGATTTTTATTTGAATAGAAATATGTATACTGTAAGTGTAAGACCAAAATATTAAATAACTAAAGAGACAAATAATATTTTGTAAGAAATCGCCTTTTTCTTCGAATAAGATATTCTCTTTATATTAGTAAGCAACAATTTATTTATTTTCACTTGTTTAATTATTTAACCACACAATTTGTTTATTACTGTTTGAATAAAATAATAGTACCAAGTATCAACTTCTGTCCAAGTAACTCAATCGTGTTTAGCCATTTTGACAACTCCAACAGTATCCCGTATGGTCTAGTGGCTAGGATACCTGGCTTTCACCCAGGAGGCTCGGGTTCGATTCCCGGTACGGGAAATATCTTTTTGCCAGAACTAAATATTATTTGGCAAAATCTTATTATTTATATTTTATCAGCAATATACATTTTATAGTTTTACATAAGTATGCTTTCTTCTTTTTGAGATGTTGTAAAACAATGTATTGTACCTATAACAACAAAACATATTTTATCATTATGCGATTAAAATATTCCAACATTTTTTTTATTGCAAAATACTCGAAGTTTCTTATCAATCCCTTTGCATAAATTAGTCTATCTTCCTATCTTACATTCTTCAATACCTATACAGATAACAACCAAGCTATTTTTGGCCATTCTTTTAAACTATTGTCACTTAAATCTACAATTAAACAAATACAAACACTTACAGAACTTTATTATGATGTAACGTTAATGGTGTACAATAAAGATTCTACCAATCTAAAGAGACAAATCAATACAGCCCGAGTCACACTAAAAGCCTATGTTTCATTAACTAAGATCATTTGGTTTGCGCTAAGCATCTCACAGAATATTAATGACGTAAGTTGCAATGCAGGAGAATGATAAATGAGGGGAGTGATAGTATTAATTAACTGAGATATAACCTCGCTTGTTAATGTATGATGGTAGGCAGAGATGGTGACATGCGAAATAGAAGTAGTGGTGTCACAATCAGATATTATTTTAAAGTTAAAGGTTTAAAGAGGCCTGATATACCTTAATTTTTGTAGAAAAACAATCCGGCCAAAAACGTTTTATTGTACCCAGAATGTTTTTTTAATGTCTCCTTTATTTAAGTCTAGTTTTCAGTATGTCAATCTGTAATAATTGAGTTACGGGTAAAAAATTCTGCAATTATGTGTCGAAAATAAGTAGAAATGAAAAGTTTGTCAGAGCATTGGCATGTAATCATGGCGTCTTTACACGATATCAACAAAAAAATGCCTAAAAAAACATTTAATTATGTAAATAATCTAATCTTATCTCCATAGAATTCATAATCATCTGTCAACACACCAAGACGTACAATAACTGTAGACAAACTTCTGTCTAGTTGTCGGTGAGACAGCAGGCGACAAAAGTTTGTGAACTCCCCCCCTACCCCTCTAGCAGACATCCCCCCTCCCCGGTACATGGTACCAATAATTTAGCGACATCGCTACCCAAAGTTTGCATCGTATCAACACAAGGTGCGCGATGGGGTTTGGTGTAAGTTATAAGCGAATGATTTTTAGCAAAAATCGGTAATAATTTAATTAAGTAAAAGATAATATTGATTTTAGACCTATTTTCAAATAAAATTGAGACAGAATTTTGGAAACCAGTAGAATCTAGAATTCTGAATAGTAGTGGATTCGGAAATATAGTATCTTTTTATTCCTTAGATATGCTAGCGTCGTTTGATGTGAAAAAAGATTTTTCTAATGTCAATCAGCACTATTGAAAATAACTGCTACTTTTGTGACCATCTCTTAAAATGCGTCAACAATGAATACTACGTAACCACAGTACAGTCAAATCATCTTCTTAGCGTTCTTTACTGATCACGATTAACTGCCGATAACTGGCCCATTGCTATATATCCTAGATCAGTTTCGACGACCTCCGTGGTCGAATGGCGTACGCACCGGTTTTCAAGGCGCTAGCTCTGAGGTCACGTGTTCGATCCCCGAACGGGTCAATGTAGAAACTAACTTTTCTACATTGTCTCGGGTTTGTTTGTGGTACCTTCGTTGTTTCTGAATTCTGTAACACAAGTGCTTCAGCTACTTACTTTGGGTTCAGAGCAATGTATTTGATGTTGTCCGCATTTATTAATTAGTTTTTGTAAATTCGAACTCAGAACAGAGACAATAAATCCTTTTTATTTTCCCATAACTTAGACCACACCCTAAACATTGGTCTCAATCCGGCACGCGTGTCAGTGTTCAACTTCAACTGCTCGAGGTGACAACGCGACTGAGATTAGCACCCAGCCTTGTTCACGACACGGGTAAGATGTACTTAGTATAATACTATGTCTATGTACTAAGTACACATTAACATGTTGTTGTGGTACATATTGATGAGATTTCGATATGTAAACTCGAAAACTAGATGAACAATAATTCATTAATGCATACACCTTAAAAATAAAGTATGAAATTCATAAATCTAATTTTTTCATCATCATCAGCCGGAAGACGTCCACTGCTGAACAAAGGCCTCCCCCCTAGAATCGGGTGGTCTGTTAGTCTAATCTAAAGTTAGAATTGTGAAATTAGATTGTCCACATTTTTATTAAGGGAGGCAAGCCTTACTTGCGATGGTACAAGATACATAAAATATTGAAAAAAAAAAAACATTAGTATGGTATAGGTATTACCTAGTTCTTAAGTTCTTTTTCTTTTTTTGTACCATGTAACTCACAGGTGCGCTCATCATCATCATCATCAGCCGGAAGACGTCCACTGCTGAACAAAGGCCTCCCCCCTGGTGCAGGTGCGCTCGCAAAACAGAAAATCCTAAATTGCCCTTAAATTTGTTAATCTGCCATATGGCTTTTCAATAAGTCTTCTTTCAGACACAGAAACCAATAACATCCACTTTACCTATTACCTATCTGAACTAAATGCTAACAAAGTTAGACGTATCTGGACAAATAGCCTGGTGTTCTGCCTTCCCCCGGGATATCGGTTAGCTGAGGTTAGACAGACGGTCGTGTTGTGTATGTAGATGAAGTTTCATTAAGTTTGATGAAGTTTTTGTTTTAGAAACAGTTGGCCGATGAGACGTCCCGACGTCAAAGATTTTCTAAACATATTGTCTTAATTTTTCCTTAATATGCAGGCAGGCGAACTTAAATTACCCAAGTTGGTTTAGTAGTTCTCGAGGTTTAGCGAAATTAACGAGCTTTATTACGACATAAGAAGATAGAATTTTGGCACACAAATCCTTAGCTGAGTCCACTTTTTGTTATTTTTTTTATGTGTCTACAGCATTAGAAAGTGGCATTCATTTAGAACTGAACAAATGCCCTGGCGTTCTACCTTCCCTTGGGACATTGGTTAGCTGAAGTTAGGCATACGTCCAAGTTAGAGGTAAAATACATCAGTTATTTATTTAATTTTTGGGATACAAAATGTACTGAATATTATGCCTAAAGTGTATTCGTCGATAAATAAATGCTAGGTACCCTCGTCAATGTGAAACTGATAGTGTCAAGAATATGCATACTTATAGAATAAAATATTATGATAGAAGTACTCAAAAAAATATGGTAGCCAGTAGGTTCATCAATAATTTAACATCTTTCATTTTGTTAACATGGTGAAGAAACCAGAATTCCAGAACTGGGATCTGAACCCGCCAATCAACAAAAGACCAAGAGCGGTGAGGTTGTGTCATAGGAAGAGGTTTTATTATAGTGCAACTTACAAAAAAAAAATACTATTTAATTTATTAGTTGCATCAACAATATTGCTACTCCACTTCTCAACCCTTTCGGGAATAAACAGGATCCTTACCCAGACACATCTTAAAATAAAACTCACGTAAACCATAAAATATTCTCAAATCATCAAACTTAACTGTCGGTTGTAAACCGTTCAAAACTAACTTCCGCCCGTCAAACGGCTGAAACATTTAACTGGATTATAAAACCGAACTATTTTACGGTTCACGTTCAACTTTGCCCACTTACCGGTATTACAAAGTTTCTGCTTCCAAGGTATGATTTAAATATGTTTCGCTGATTTAAAGATGTTGGATGCATTTATTTGCAAGTGAATTTTCTATAAAAGACGAAGGAAATATATTGAGATCAGGTTTCATGCCCGAAGTACAAATCTCTTACTTAATAATAATCCAGCCTATAAAGGAACCACTGCTGGGCACAAGCCTCTTCTCATATAGAGAAGGCACGAGCATTGATCACCACGCTTGCTCTCTGCGGATCCCAATTGGGGAATCCAGGTTTCCTCAGGATGTTTTCCTTCAGCGTTTATCAGAAGTGTCTAATAATAATTAAGAAAAAAACATATAACTTTGAAAAAGCAACATTGGTACTTGCCTGTGTTCAAACCTTCGTTCGTCGTCCGTGAATCGCTAGGCCACCACAACATTTTTACTTATTCTTACTTAATGCTGACGTAGAAAGAATTTGCCTAAATAGGTGAAACCGCAAGCCGTAGTATAAAAAAGAGAAAGTTTTAAAATTTCACACAATAAAATAACACAGCTTGGGGCAAGTAACTTGAGTACATTTTGTCTATTCAGAGTGTCAACGAACGCTTCGAAAATAATATAGAGAATAACATTACACCTTTGATCATTTGACAAAGAAATCAAACCGGAAAAAAATGCAGTATTTTTACATCTTGCTTTATTTTTTGATCCATCATTTCAGTACAGCTAAACGAACCACAAACATGAAAAATACATCACCATCATCATCATCAATTTAAAATCCATGCCCTTGTCGGTGCCGCTCTTTCCATTTATGTCTGTCTTGTGCTTAGACTTCTTGGTACGTCAAGCAAGACCTCTCTTATATAACTGTATCTTTCCTCACTTCTATTATATTCTTTATGTCATTGTAATTGTCATGACGTATAAAATGCCCAATAATTTTTCCTCTTCTAATCTCTATATCTTGTAGCAGTTGTCTTTTAGCCTTACAGAAAAAAAAATCACTTGCAATACAACGTCCCAGGATTTTTAATCAAAGGTGTCATGCCTAACTATCTTCCATGTTAATTTGCTATGCATTCTCTATTCTATATCATAATAATATCTGCAGTACCAACGCATCATAATTCTGAGACATCTATAGCATGTACCAATTACCATCGTCTACGAGCAACTACGGTAAGCGTATTAGCCAGCGCCTGACTAGTTTCCTTTGTGATTACGTAAAGTGCTGCCATCTGGTAGACGGTACTAAATACTGTGATATCTTGTGCTCAGTGTGGTGGATATTGGCTGTTTTGGATATGTTGTTAACATTGATTGGAGTATAAATTATTAGATGTGTATCGCGGTTTGATTCGCATTTTAGGGGTTACGGTTTGTTGAAGTTATATTGATATATTTTTCATGATTGGGGTTAAATTTTTAACCGATTTCAAAAAAAGGAGGAGTTTGACAATTTTGATGTTTGTATTTTTTTTTTACTGATTTATTAAGTTCTTTAAGCTTCATTATAATTGTAAAAATACAAAGATACAAAAAACAACAATACATTTTTAGATGACTACTAAAGCTACATAAGTGTGTATCAATAAAGGTCTAGGAAATAAATTAAGTTACCCCACCTAAAACAGAACTATAAAACCACTAAAATATGACCGCGATAATCCCAATAAATTCTCACTTCAAATAAAAAATCTAACACATGTAAATCACGGGCTAATATCCAATTTTCCATCTATCTAGGACCCTTATAACTCAACAGAATCCCGGGAAAACTAGTGACAAAAACTGTCCCGGGTTAGACGTAGATAGAGCGATAAATCTATGTCCCTGGATTTCTCCGTCTTCAGGTCAGACAGTATTATTCATTGAGGTGAGATTTTAGGGAATTGAAGGGTTATTTTATAAATTAGAGTGTTTGTGACCCCTGGTCGGATCAGATCGATGAGTGGGGAAAGGTTAGTTTTTGTGGTCGGGTTGGTTTTTAAGCTCATACGTCAATTTAGTTAAGTGATAGTTTTGTTTACTTATTGTCTGGTTCTTTTTGTTTACTTGATGTATCTGTTTCAGGGTAGAGCGGTTTTCTGTGTATTGTGTATCGGCGAGTACATGTTGTAAAGTGACCAAGAGAAGAATTTTGAGAAAACATTAATAGAATCAGAGATATATGAATATTTCTGAAAGAATATTCATTTATTTATTTATTAGTACATGGAGGAATTACTGCTAACAAAATCATAACAAAAAAGGTGGTAATAGTCACCAGAAAGCCAATAACAAGTCCTCGCCTTTATTACGAATTATATTAATATCAAGCTTGTTGCAATCACAGCTAGTAGCACACGACTTAATTGAATGATCATCAGGTTACTTACTAGGAATATCATAGATTTCAGTAAATTGTAGTCTAGGATAACATCCGAAGTTTTCTTAGTATCTCCTCGTGTTCAACCATAAAACTGCAGAAACCTATACCCACGTACCAACATTACTCCTCCACCATCACTCTAGAAGCCAAACATCCCCAAAACGTGACTCTAACGCGGAACTTTTGACATCCTTACAACCACTCTGCTCAGAATGAATATATTCAAGCCACAACACTAGGTCTTTATACCTTCCATATAATATTTATGATAGTAATAATCTTAAGTGGAGCTTTCAGTGCAATGGCTCGGAATCCCCGATGCAGATGTATGCAAAAACTATGCAATTGTGTAAATGGATATGTGGCTTACTGCTCGGTATTTTGTGGGTACAAAAAGAGGATGTGCATTTTGGTATAAAGTTAATGCGAGCTTGGTTTGTCAAGTGGAATTACTTGTTTCTATTTCTCCAAATTAAATATTTTAAGCTCTATTTTTTAATTATGTATCGAATACCTCTTAATTATTTCATCTGCATATTTTGTTTTTGGTTATAGGGGCTCATTAGGCTGAATACTGCTTTGATATTACCAACCACTTACGATACCACATAGTTACACAAATGAAATAAAAAAATTAGAATAGTAATTATATTAAGCAAAAAGAAATGCATTCTAATATATTTCACAAAATATCAAAGGTTTATAAGAATAGCCACAAAATGATATGTCCTAAATCTTTCTTCGAAAGTTTTCCATCAATATCACAACTATACAGTTTTGAAACACAAAACTTCAACATATAAATAAGTAGTTCCATAAAGGTTTAACAATTTCATTCACAGCAAAGGAGTGGTCCGATACAATTTGCTCGTTCATTCTTTTCGGTCAACTGCAACGTTCAGAAGTTTGAACGAAAATCCCCGACAGCGTGGGATTTACTTGAATTCTTTTTCTAAGTTTGCTGAAAGTAAGGATTTTCAGTTTCGTTCAATACTTATATATGTACTTATTTTATGGTAGTTTGTTTTGACTTCTGGTTGCAAGTCGATTCGGATAATATGCTCTCAAATTGTCGTTAAACTTGGTTGTTGTGGTCTAAAATTGTCAGGATGTTGAGGTCAGCGCGATGTTTATGATTAGAAATTGTTATTATTTTTCACATCAAAAGAGTTTTGCAATAGGATTAACTATATTTTAGGCACTCGTTAGGACTAAAGTCTAATTTTTTATTCCCTGCTTCTTTGCCATAGCTGAACAAAGGTCGTCTGTCTAAAGTAACTTCTGTCAATCAATCGCATCAATATTTAATATTAATAAGGTATACAATGTCGTTTATATTATACTCCTTGAAGGGAAAAAGGCCTCCTGGCCTCCTGGCTGGAGGCGTATCAGTAATGTCTCGACAACTTAGTCTGGTAAAGCAGCAGAAGCAAGGAACAATCTACAAAAAACAATCAGGCTAAACTATCAGACTTATGCTGAAACCAGAAACGATATTAAACATTTAAGCCTCCTTTTCATCTTAATATTTGTAAAACCATTTTCCATTACAAGCCCAACAGACTTAACCCCCAAAATTTTCCTGGATAGTCATTTCCTTAGCTATACTCTATTATCATTACTAGTTACTTATAGTACTTCGATTCAGCATAATACCACATTTTTTCGCATCGCAATAGTCGGCTTATCCCATTTGTTTAATTCAACGGAAAATTGCGATCGAATCCGCAGTTTAGTTTTTATTGTCAGTATTTGCTGAGAAAACAATTTGAGGAATATGTGGATCAGTATTGATTTGATTTATCCCTTTGTCAAGGAAAATGTTTAGCTTTTTTACCTTTTTGTACTGTGATGTTTTAAACGTCTAGACAATCAATTTTTATTTGATTTATATGTCATAGTCTAGTCTTTAAAGAGTCTTGCTCTTGTTTTAATGGAATTTCAACTGTTACTTTGTTTTTAAGTAACGTGACTCTCCAAATTCAGAGAATCAAAATCATGAATATTGATTTGCGTAAAATGTTGTACAATGTATATGTACAAGGCAAAAAATGTAAAGACCCAGTTTTGCCTGTAAGGCATGCAAAAATTCTTCAAAGATTCTTTCATAGGTTTTATATTTATTTTTAGGTAGTCACTAGGACTGTTCTTTGTAAATAGACATCAATCTCCAACCAGAAAAGTTCGGGAGTTACGTACGTTGACATTTCTCTTTTAACCCTTCCGGTAAAAAGTTAGTTGCAAGAATTCTTCGCTGAATGGCTTAACCGCATGCACTTAACTAAGGGAAAGAAAAAATATAAAATTAATTATAGATTAATGAATACCGGGAGCAGCTTATAAAGTCAATTAAGTAAGTAACGCCCTTAGAGGATAGATAAGGAACTATAGATTGCGCATGTCAAGGTATGAACCTTAAGCACTAGTATGAACTAGTTTCGATGTAAAAATAGTATCAAAACAACTTTCATATTAAACCTTAACATTATCCTAAAGGTGCTCCCTCACCGGGAGCATTCGCGTTTAATGTAACGTTACAGATTTGAGCATTACATCAGTGAAGGAGGAGAACCGAGCATTATAATGTGCGCCTTGTAATGATACAATGTGTAATATCTTGATACAACTAGTAACATGTAAGTATTTCATGATCAAAGTCGAATCAATATGTTACATTATACGCAAATTCTCGTTAGTCAGGGAGGTATTATTGTAATGTAATGCTCAAAGTCGAATCTATAATGTTACAATACATGTGAGTGAGGGAGCACCTTTATATGTCGAAAACATCGATATTTTCACATAAACGTCTGTCGTCACCCAGAAAATGACTTAAATCAGTAAACGAATCTACTACATACATCCAAATATGTGCTTACCCTTTCGCAATGGGCTTTTAACGATACTTGCACTCTACAATTATAACTTTTTTAAACTCTACGGTAACGCCCCAAGAAAAATCTGCGGATGACAAGTCCAATTTACAAGGTAGTAATTAGTGACTTTCAGATTTTTAGTTCTTGCAGAAACTTCGAAAAAGTGAACATTTAATTAATTTAAGTTATTATACTTTGATTGTTATAATGGTTATTGTTTTGACGGTTCTGTTTACGATTTATGAGTAAGATTTCCCCTGTTTTTTGATAGGGGTGTAGCCTAAAGTGCTCCGATTTTAAAATTTTCGGTTAATTGCTTCAATCTTTCAAATTAATTTTAAAGTTTATCTGCGCGTAGATATCATGTATAGTATAAAGACACGATACATTTTCAAAAAATCCGTATCCGAAGGACTTCAAAGCGCACGTTTGTCGCTTTAAAAGTAAAAGGTTATTTTTTTTACAAAGTGTATATTCTGTTGTTGCTATATCAAATAATAAAAAAGTCCATAGTCTTGTACGATAGTACGGAACCTTTTGTGTTTCACTTGAATGGCTTCTTCTATGTAGGAATTTGACATAATAATATAATGTTTATACCATCAAAACAAGCAAAAGTAGCTCATGTTAAATTGAAATTATGTAGACTTTTTTTTTTTAATTTATTGCCATCTATTTAAAAATGATTAATTGCAAAATATCGTGGTTTCTAACGTCCTATCCTATCTAGGGATTATATACTAATTGAAGTTTCATTAATTAATCTAAAAGCATTAACTAGAACCTGATGGCCATTAATATAACCTTAAATTGAAGTGCGAACTCACAAATATAATGACTTGAGATTCGAATGTAATTGATCATTCTAACACTGGTTATAAATCAAAATTTGCGATAGATTCAATAGCCATCAGTCTGTGACAGATGGCTCTATTGTAGCACCACATTTACTCTACACCCTTATGTCTTACGCAATAAAGTTCAATTTGCAGTAACCTGGGGAGTTTTGATAGGATGTTTTGGTTCTGGCGTTGATTTGATAGATTCGTTTTAAAATGCCATTGATTTTGTCATTTCGGTAAAGGACTGTGGTTTTGTTGATTGCTTTTTAAGTTATGACGAAGATTCTGTTATTGTAATGGTTTGAACAACACTTCTATTGTTCTGCGATTTATAAACTGTGTTATTTTAGGACTAGGTCTCAATTAAAAATCTAAACTTTAGCCACTTAAGTACCTTTAAAAAACCCAATCACATTTAATAATAACGCCTTTTCAAGAATTTCAGCAATATGTAATAAAGTCCGGTGAAGCAGTCAAAGCCTGCGCTCAGGCTAACTGCAAATACCTCTACCAAAAAAAATATACGTTGTTGCAATGGTCGACTTTATACAAAACCAAACAATACCCAAAAACAAAAAAACATCGACCAAAATTTTAAGACGAACTGAAAACTTAATCTTACCACCTAAGGACCATTTTGCCCTGGCAAAGGTCAAAGAGACAAATAGAGGTGTGTCCTTATTTCCCCCGGGTGTTCCCCTCATAAGTTGGCTCGCCACTGTACTGGAGGTGTCTCGGTTTGAAGTTACAAGACGTATACAAGTTATGAATGTTATGATGCAACTGGGCTTTGTTAAATTTTTGTAGCTTTTATGTTGAGTTTGTAAATTGTTTTGTTTATTCTGTGTTTATCAGAATATTTAGATGAAACTTGTTTTTAGTTTTTTTTATATACCTACTATTTTTTTTGTAAAAAATGACAATTGTTTTTATACTTGACTACTACCTAGTAAACGTCGTGAAGCGCAGCACATCTGCCTATTCCGACACGAGCACATAGCGATCACGACCGCTCTGACAAGAGCGTACCGAATAAGAAGAAGAACTACCTAGTAGAAAGTTGTAAAGATGTTACTCATGAGGAGGATTTGGCGTCGCGCTTGCCAAAACGCATTTTTTTATATCTAGCAAAAAATAACCTACTTCAAAATAAATCGTAGGTAAATTATGGTTTTCTTATGGACCCCCCTGTCAGATCTAGACCAAATTGAAAGGTCGAGAAATCTTTAAAATTGGATCCGTTAGACGAAAGTTCTGTGGTAACAAACATAAACAAACACAGACAGATTAAGTACCACCTCCTTTTTTGAAATCGGTTAAAAATGGTTTGATACCCAAAAGAACATTTCTAAATCACATAAAAATGCAAATATTATCGATTAAATTGTAAGATAAAGCCTTTTGTTTCGTACCCTTCCTTATACCATAAAACCTAATTGCACCAACAAATTGAAACAAAGCCTACACAAGATGTCATTAATGTGACGTCATTAGTTCATGTCGTCATAAGTGATTTTCGAGAATTTTGCATATTAATACGAAGAATCCAGTCAGTTGTGCGCATTTTAATGTTATTGTCGATCAGCGGGAAATAATGTTTTTACGAGTATACTGCGAGTAGGTTACATAGTCTTAAATGTGGTAAGTATAGTACAGCTGTGTGTATACAAAATGATATATACAGCTAAACTTTGAAAAAGTTTTTTTTTCTGTCTTCTTAATGTACTTACTAGTAACAGGCAAAAAGATTTAGATAATGCATATTTTAGATTAATTTAAATTAGATAATTTAGAGTATTTTAGTAGGATTCTAAGTGTTTTTAAATTACTTTCCTCCATCAAATAATACTAAAATAACCTAACAGGGCAATAACAAAACGTTATTTGATTAAGTTCCGCCATCTTGAATTTGTACACATTTCGCGGCCATTTCATTTTTAGAACACCGATTATTTTGACGTCACAAACGCTTGGGGATCCATTTGTAAATGTTTAATGCAATTTTTAAGAGGTCGTCGAGAACTGTGCGACGTATTCAGGCTTTGTTCAAACATTTTATAGGCGCCATTTGCTTTTTGAATATTTGAATAGCTCAAGGCTGTTTGATGTTGGAAGTGGCTGGTGTATCGTAAAATTGTGAGCGTAATGACGGTAACGTTTTATGTGATTTTAGTGTTATGTTTATCTAGTTATAGGTGCATTACTTTGATGTAAATGTAGTCGTAAAGTATGACTTAAGTGAGATTTTGGGGAAAGGAAATATTTTTCTTACAATAATTTGTATCTGTAACCGGTGTAACCGGGTATCTGTAACTGGTGTTTAGTAAGGTTAAAAATTGTTACAATGTAAAAATTTAACTTAATTTATTTTATTTTATTAGATTTTCTTTTCGATAAACTTAGTTTATTTTGTCGAGAAATAACTCAATACAAAATCAAGTAATGTACTTATTTAATTCATGACCTGAATATCTAAGTGATTCGGCATTTAAACTAAATACAAAATTCATTGAACACTGAAATACAAACGGTTGAAATGAGAATGTCGTCGCCATGATTGATGACGTATTTACAATCGGGCCTCTGATTGGCTGATTTGATTTTTCGAAGACGTTCCATTCCCAAATTTAACATTGGAAGCATGACGAACATTTTGATTCGTAAATTGAGAGCTCATTAAGTTTTTTGTTAAGAAAATATGTGAAAAGAATTTTGCTCTTTGAATTTGTTTTTTGTGAGATAAATTGAATGAATGGCGGGTATTTCGTTATTTTCACTGTTGTAATGAAGAGGGAAGTTTTTTTTTCCTTTTTATTTATAAACCACATTACGAGACGGTGGTTTTTTACCTTATTTCATATACCTTCTTTATGATATTATTAAGGTTCGTAATAAAATAATTTAATAAGTAGGCTCTTATTTTCAGCAGAGTATTTTCTTACCAGCCTTTTAATATTTTATTTTATTAGGGACATAAAACAGTTACATGCTAATATGCTAAAGAATTTAATTGTTTCCTTAATAACTATCCTCTCGGTAGGCTGTCTGTATGTTAATAAAGGTCCTTACAATAGGTATGTCTTATCAAATAAAAGACTCCTCTAGAAACTGAAATGTGACTTAAACTTCGTGATATAGGTACGACAATGCAATATACAACTTATTCAATACAGCAGAAGATTTTTTCGTCCGAATCCAAATCCTTGAAGATATTTTCCATGCTTTTATTTTTCAAAGCTTCAACTGAAAATAATGACTACACAAAATAAAAATGAAAATGAAATTCAAGCCATATAATAATATGTAGTCTTAGGCACTCTTCAGAAAACGAGAAAAAGAATACATTTAGGGTTTAAAGGAAAAATTTACGATATCCAGTTGAAGAGATCCGTATGTTAATATGTTAGGATTTAGAAGCAAACCGGTCGTGTTCACTTCTTGAAAGTAAATCAACATATTGAACAAAGTAATCTACAAACGATCGCGAATTCGCCGCCTCTTCAAAATAATGTTTTTAAGTGTGCGGCTATGAAAGCAGCGGGAATATAGATAAATAATTATTCTTTCAGATGCTATTTCTATTTTTGTATTTGAATTGATTTTTTTTTTCATGAAAGTAATCACTTTCCAGAACTATGAGATAATTTATGAAAAAAAAAATTACAGACTTTGTTAACATATATGATCGGTCTATGTTTTCTAGATAAGGGAATTACCAATCAATATTGACAGAGAAGTTTGCCAGTTTGTGTTTTTCATTTGTTTTTCGCATCAGATTGTTATAAGCCCTATATTTCTAGCTTTGTCAATGCAGTAGTAAATTCGGAAAATAATCAGCCTGTTATTTTCCTACTGTTGGGTAGAGACATCATCTCATATAGAGTAAAAGACGAGCGTTACTTACAACGCTTTCTACTAACCAATTGGAAAAACAGAATCTGCTAAAACCCGCCTAGAACTAATTGCAAAAACAGTATATTCTAAAACCCGCTTATTTCATAGCTGTCAGTTGAGCAGGAAATTCGCTTTGAATCGAGTTAAGTGAGCACCATGCGTTAAGAGTATTAAACTTTTTGTTGCGCCCACAGACACTGGCAAATTGGGCGTGAATTGCGTACGGATGGTTCTAGAATATAGAATCAATAGATGTGACAAAATTAAATGTTATTTAAACTGTAGGTATTAAAATATTTGATTTGAAGGACATAAGAAAAAAAGAAAATTAAATCTATTTCTGTGTTTTCTGATAATGAAGATAACGGAAGAAATACAATTAAAAAAACCACAGAGCAAAGTCATAAGTAGGCTAATAACTTTTCGTTTTATCGTTTACGAGTCAATAGACATAACTATCAATGTATTTGAATCAAAAATAAAACTAACTTATTTTCGTTATTACTTTAGCAATCATCTGAAATTCTTGTATTATATTTATAAATCATTTTCAATACTTTTGAGTTTTTCGAATATTTATTCAATTATTTCTCATTTATTTCCTAAATACCACATCCTCATCTTCCCTCATCTTAGAACCTACTCAAGTGGAAAATAATAAAAAAGGTTCAGTAAATAAATTTGGAATCTTTTTTTCGAAATGTTGCCTCCTTCCTTCGCATAGAAATGTGGATCCTCTGAATAATATAGGTCCTGTACGTATGTGACAGCTTTCGTACGATTTGTATGAAACGTGTAACATAAGGAGTAACACATTAAAAATAATGAGTGGGATGCCTGCCTGCTTATAGCTGAGCAACATCTGAAATTGTTTAGCTGATATAAAAAGCATATTATTTATGTAATGTATATTAAGCTGATATTAAGATGGGAAAACCTAACCACATAAGCGAAATACTTTTGGCAGTGTTTTTTGTTTTCTAGTGTGTGAAATGTTTTATAACGTTGAAACCTATAAACAATTAAACGTTATATTATTATCATTCTGTCAATAGGTTTACTGGTGGCCAATTGTGTGTAGCTAAGTGTTTGCAAAATAAATAACCCAGTCTTGATCTGGTCTCATGTGGTTTAACAAATAAAAATGCAGTTTTATTTTAAGCAGTAATTTAAGAAAAAAAAATTATGAAGTCTAGAATTAGTTGCTAGATTGAAAAAAAAATCAAGGAGAACTCAGCCTTTCTACCTAAGTCACCTATTCCTGTATTACCTCCATAAAAGTAAGATAAACAAAATACAACAACCATTCATTATTTTCGTGAATTCCTTCAGTTTGAAAGGAAAACATTCACCTTCTGAGATGTGTTCAACTTGTACCGAGATATTTACGAGCTTTGCTTAATTAAATTCTAGAACAATTTGCTTCAGAAATGCTATTATCTGTTCCGTTTTGTATATACTAGCATTTGTAAGAATAATGCTTAAGACCTTCTTAATGTTTCAATAAATCATTCTGTGAAATACCACTTTGTTTAAACTATTCAAAGAATAGTAGATCACATCTATTTAATTAATATTTATATAATTAAAGGTCCAATTATGGACTTATGGACGGACCAAATAAAGGACATTTTCGTCATAAAAAAAAAACTGCAAGCTATAGAGAAACGGGACCCTATTACTAAGAATACACTGTTTTTTTTTTGGTAGAGATCTTTGCACATAGCCTAAGCGCAGGCTTTGACTGCTTCACCGGACTTTTGGCGAGGACCTTAAGGCCTCCAGCCAGAGCAATAGGAAAAACTAACTACGTCAGCAACTTCCACTGAGGGCACCCCCTGCGGGGTTCGGACCTCGACTTAGTGCGTTGCTTACAATCTTAATAAAGCAAAACAGCAAGGGATGGCTGGATCTAAGTTGTTATTATTTAGGGACATATTTTGCTTGGTGCAGGGACGGGGGGATAACATTTACGTTACTATTGTTTATAATACGCGACGGGCCTCGCCGGCGAGAAGAATTCACTGTTCGTTTGTCGATCTATTACCAAACTCTTACTCGTGATCCGTAAAAGTTAACCAGTTCAAATTTTCATCAAAGATGTATTTCTGTTGTCGTTTTACAAACAACACTAAGAACATCTCTAAATAATAATTTAAGAACTCGATATTTTTGCCGCTTTTGAAGATGTGTAGCGATGTAAGTATCTGTACTTAAACTACAATAAATACAGCTTCTACTAAGATAACTAATCTCTTAAATTCCTTTCGTACCCGATCGAATCCTCAAGTGTTAAGGAAACGATTTAGTTCTAATGGAAACATAAGGTTCTAAATCATGTTTACGAACGCTGTCATAAAAACATACTTTATTTTAGAGTTTACCGCTATCACAAAAACATACTAGTGTAAAAGTTTTATTTAGGAGTATTTTTTGTGTCCAATTTATGTGAAAAGTAACCCTTTACATGATTTCATCTTTTTTAAGTGTTCAGACAAACTTTTTTTTATAACTGAACCGAAGTATTTTGTGAAGACAAAACATGTTGTATCACATGTTTTGTCTTGACAAAATACCTCGGTTAGCAACTTATAACTATTTCAAACTGTACTACGGTATTTTGTTTCCTGTGTTATGGTATTTATTGGTAAATAAATAAATAATTTTATTTGTTTATTTGTATTAATATTATTAACTATTGCAAAAAAGAAAAGTAATAGAGGAAGGTCTACAATATTTGTGATATTTTAGCGGGCACGCACATAATACTTAACCGTGTTTCATCTAGAACTGTTTGATTTGACAAATTGCATCCTTTGTCGGAATCAATCTGTCGATAACCCTTGCTATTTGAACTGTCGCCCGTTAAACGTTCCTTTTCTTACAGAAAACATCTACGAATCCGTTTTTGTAGGATTTTAGGGTTGTTTACATCAAAAATCCCTTTTAACGTCATCTATAATGGAGATCCATTAATGTTTAAGTAAGTTTCTAAAGAAGACTAAATGAAGATATTATTTATTTATACTATAAAAAGGTAGCTCTTAAATCTGTGTCTACATGTATGCAAAATGTGGCTACAATAAATAAAAGAAATTCTCAAAAAATGTGTTTGGTTTAATTTTTGATAAACTGACTGAAGAAAGTCTTTTTAAATCCAGAATTCAGTCTCATACGTTATTGATCGTTTCGTCATATTTATCTGTCTCATCCAACGAGGTTGCATTTGAAACTATAGAGTGAGCCTATCAGAGTTTAAACCGTAAGCACTAGTGTGAACAAGTGTTGTCGTGAATTATGTATGAAGATGGAGCTTGCCGTTTTAAAAAATCTATCTAAAACACTAATATTATCCTAACAATGTCAAAACCATCGATATTTTCTTATATAAGTATCTCGTTGCGCGAAAATTAACTTAAATGAAAAACGAAATGTACTAGGATCAGACTAAAAACTGCTCTCGCTTGGCACAAGGGGAACCTAGCGATAGTAGCAGTCTATGCATATCATACGTCGATGGTCTCATCTGAGCTTTGACTTCCGTACCTTATATATTTTGCTTCTTTATCGTACATAGGTAAAACAAAAAATAATATAAAATAACGAAGAAACATGTACCTACAAAAGGCTAGTTCCTTATTCCCAAATAACAAGGTAATTTTCCGCACATCATTGTCCCGAACCTGCCAATACAGACAAAGCAAATCATAGCAACAACAATGTGTCTACAAACAATAGCAATACGAAGGTAGCCTATTAGGGAAACACGATTCACGAACAAATAACTTTATTAGAACTACAAGCGTCCCTCTTATATTCCCCATTAGCTGTTAGGAAACCTGACAATCCACTTAGATCTCCAGCTATGCCGGCGACAAATCTCTGAGGAAATAAACTGAATATTGTGTCTTTGTGCACCAGTATTGTGCACCTCCGTGCTGTAATGTTAGTCTTGCTAGTTAAATAAAGGGCTTGTCCTGTGATTCTGAAAAGATGAATTGGTTTTGGATGACAAATAAGTAATATGATTTTTCTATACTAATATTATAAAGAGGAAAGATTTCGACGGGTCCTACGTATACTGGTACAAGTGCAAAAACACAACTGTTCAGGAGAGCGGTTCAAAGGTTCTAAAGCTTGTAATTTTGTCATAAATCAGTAGAAATACTTGAAATTTTGAGATGTTATATTTGAATCTCTAAGAAACAAGATTGCATTATTGTTTCTTAATTTTTTTTTATACTTTGGAAAATAGTGTCACTTGCATTGATGTAGCTTGTTTTATTTATTATGGTAAAACCTGTAAACTGAAACAAGTGGCCACTTATACCAGTATACAATGTACTTGCTTATTCTTGTTGTAAGAGAAAATTTAAGAATTTTACTGTTTTAATATGCTATTTCCAATCTACTGATTAATATGAGGTTATAATATTAACAATAACATCTTCTTTTATCGACTTTTAAACACTTACACCAGTTTACTCAGTACTGGAAAACTACTTGCAACAGTTTTCTGCATTGTTATTTGTTATTAAACTTAAATATTTAAAGGGTGAGGCAGGAAATGAAATAAAAATACAAAATTGAAGTCTTTTCCAGACCTACCTATGCTTAATAGGTGTTGTCAATCGGACGTTAATATTATTATGGCACTCATAATAATATTACTATCCTCTATGCGGCACTCTTAATGAAAAATAAAATCGATGGACTTGCCATCTTAAAAATAATAAAACTAAAAAATTTAATCTTCTTAATTAGGAACTTTCGGTAATTATATATACCTAGCAAGGCACCGACTCCATAAAATTATAAAGTTGTATTGTAGGTTAATACTAGTTTAGGTTTGGCTTATTAATATAGTTAGGTAGGTTATAGTATTATTTTTAACTTTTTAGTGCTATTATCGATTTTTAAAGTAAGTTTATTCTTTGCACAAAGTTTTTTATTGGTTTATTTTTAGTGATATATTTTAAATCTTAGATATTAATAATAATATGGCCTTCACCCATTCATCATTCTCATGATAATTTCCATCAAACCAAATGCAGTGCCACGCATCTCACAAACAACGAATTCCGGCTACATTCACGAGGCCATCGTAGCTTCATCATCAGATCTGATGGTAGAATGATTCTTTTGAACGGCAAATGCTTCACTTGCTGTAGAAAAAACCAAATTTGCTGTACGCTTTCCTATAACATTATATAACGCTATAACATTTGAAGAGTTCCCTCGATTTCACCAAGATTCCATCATCAGATCCCGACTTGGTGACTATGGGACCATTTGGGAAGTATACCCTTTCCAACAAAGAAAAAAAATATTTCAAATCGGTTTGGAAAGCAAAGGAGATATGCGCGAACATAAAAAAATCCGAATTGAAAACCTCCTCCTTTTTTTTAAAGTTCCCCCATGGAATTATTTTCCAGTTTTCAAAAAAGGGAAGCAAAACTTAAAATCAAAAACGAAAGATTGAGTTACTTTGTTTCATATATGATCATCAATACAAAATATATCATCATACTATTTAAAATGTCAATTAATATTTACTTTCGTAATTTCCTGGAGTGTTTATTTTACTATTTTTTTTTTTCTAATAAATCTATCATTACTTGACCTCTTGAGCGCTTCATTATTGTGACATGTTACCACTACTAAATCAAGACAAACCAAATCTGAATAGTTTTTTAATAAATGAATATGTAACCTAAAACGCATCGCAGTTATACCAGTGTTGTAACGTGCTCCCGACCACGAGTCGCGTCGCACGCGACTACCTACACTGGTGCAAGTGACTTATATCAGTGTAGATGGTCGAGTGGCAGAAAATCATGTCACTTATATTAGTTTACAAGTTTGTATCTTTGAAATTACTTGATAATTTAATATAATTTTTACAGGATATAAAGTTAAGGTAATTTTAAGGCTTTTGGTGCAAAAAAACGTATTTCGCTGTTTTGCGGGTTACACCAGTATACGTAGGACCCGTCGATTTGATTGTTTGTTTAAATTGAATAGGCTCCGAAACGACGTGACCGATTTGAAAAATCCTTTCACTGTTGGGAAGCTACACTATCTCCGGAGAACATAGGAGAATATAGTTTATATTATTAAATTTTCAAAAAAGTTAGGGATCCATAGTATATAGGTATTAACGCGGGTGAAACCGCGGGGCACAGCTAGTTTTTTATAAATTGATACAACATCAAATTATAGACTCAAAAGAAGTAACTAAAGCACTTGTGTTTTTTAATGAAACGAAGATACCGCAAACACCCAAACCCGAGACAATGTAGAATAGTGATTTTCTGCATTGTTCCGTCCGGGGACTGAAACCGGGAACTCAGACCTAGCGACACCATGGAAATGGACCGAGTTCATCCGTATATTATTAGTATGTTAGTAATTTAGGTACCTACTAAGTGCATCTATCACATTCCTGACTATGCATCACCCAAAGGTAGATCGGGAGAGTTAGTCAAGCAATCGACCCAAATGCTTGCTTGGAAATCATTTAGCTTAATCGTGACGCGTTTTGCTGCAGACATTAAAAAATAATTAATAAACTGAAAGTCCATATTAATACAATAAACGTTAGCAATAATCTGATATTTACTGAAGCAATAATATTAAATGGCGGGCCAAGTTGTGTAGGTAATTAAATTCAATGCGCGCCACTATGGACCCGATGCCAATTATAATAGTTTTGATAGTTCCTAACTAAACGCGCTTTCTGCGATTGTTTTAGTCGCGGTAAGGCCTTTGTATTTAACCAAAAACTTTAACATAAAAATAATCTCGTTCAGTCTTCATTCACTCTTAACATGCACTTCATTCATTTCCCATTCGTTCATAATCTCACTATTCGTGCACTGTGGCACCGATAATTTTTGATCTAGCGCAGACAATACTCGATACTCAATTTGTTTATTGTATTCCATACATAGCGTACATTTAAAAAGGACTAGCTACATTTTAATTATCTGGTTAAGAAAACATGGAGTTACAGTACAACACGTTACAACTTAGAAGTAAATAACAAAATAAAATGATCAAAACGTGTGTGATGTAGCATAATTCAAAACACATTGAACTTCCGTATAACAATATTATTGGAATCCCTTGTCTAATAATCAAAATTATTATATGGCTATCACTCTTTATTAATGTATATGTAGGTCTATTCCACTTATCACCAGAATAAGAGAGGAGACCTTTGTTCAGCAGTGGACGTCTTCCGGCTGATGATGATGATAATGATTCCACTCATCTCAGTATCAAAACCTACCACATTAACGAGAACATCCCCAAGTCAAACATTTGGGCTGAGCCAGTAAAACGTGCGTCACAAAGTTGAACGAGATCCCAGGTGGCAAGTTATTAATAACTACTGCCCAGTGGACCACAGGCTGCCATACTATGCCTGAATACGACGGCTAATAAACAGAGGAGCGGCGAGGGACTATGCGAAAACAAATAAATTATTAAATTGAATGTGAGGGTTTTAGTTGTGATTTTTAAAAGGCTAAATAGAGGCTTAACTACTATACATAATATTAGCCGAATATTATGACTCAATTTTAATTGCGTTAAGTAGGTATTATGTCACTTTAAGATAGATATCAGCGAAGAATAGTTTCAGAACATGTTAAAGTTGAAATTAAGAAAATTAAACATACACATATCATCACGCCTGTATCCCCGAAGGGTTAGGCAGGTGTACCAATGTACACCCACAGTTTGCCGATATGTTTAGATCCCATGTAATAGGGTGCGAGCCTATTGCCACTAACCGGGCACAAATCCAAACTCCGACCTGCTACTGAGAATTTCATAGAAAAACCCCATATAACCTTGGTCGATTTGGGAATCTAAGACCTAGCGTAGCAGTCGCGCTTGGAACCACTAGGCCAATGAGGCAGTATGAAGAAAAATAACTAATAATAAATTACGTTGGTGTGGCACGCGTAAAATGAATGCTTAAACAATGGATTGTTAAATTAGATAATTAAATTATAATTGATATTATGCCATCAATCATTTAAACGATAAATAAAAACAAATAGATATCGCTGGCAGGTACACGTCATGTAGTAACAACAACAAAGATAACCGCACCTTATCGGTTTATTTTAACATAATAATATTTTCAATTAGGTGTGAATTCATTCATATTAGATGTGCTGATGTAAAAGAAGTATCTAAAACTTGCCCTCACTGTTACGATGAAACAAAGTCCTTATATTATCTGGGGGCAAGGTAGTGCCCCGCCAAGACAAGACAACGTAATTACGACACAGTTTTGTGGTCAGGTATTTGTTTTGATATGTACAACTACTATGATGAGATAATTTTTATACTACGTATTACATTTCTTGTCAGTATTTTCCACAAAAATGACTTATGGTACCAAACTAGGTACCATCTAAAAGTTACATAAGAGCATTAAAAAGTTTTTTTTATAATAACATCGTCTGTATAATTGTTTGGTAACCATCAAAGTGAGTACCAATAGAACCCTGCACACCATTGATATCATTCACCATAACAGGCTAAGATAAGCCACCAACCTATTTTTTCAATTACGAGCATTTTCACAAAAGCACGAAACACGAAAAAACAGTTTAAACCTTATCTCCTTGTTTACCGTTTCATTTTTACGAGAAGTCATAAAGTTAATACCGCCTTTTGTCCTAACCCCTCCGTACAAAAACTTTCTTTGGGCCGTTTGGTTGGTATAAAGATATATAGTTTCTTTTTATTATTCATTCTTTTTATAGTGGTTCAGGTGGGAGATTAACGTTTGTGTTAGCAAAAAATTGCATTGCGGTTGTGGTGAATATTAAATTATTTCTACATGAGAATGTAAATCATGTGTATCCAAAGAATATGCAAAAAAATTAAAATTGATTTTTTTTATTTTTAACTAGAAAAACATATTATTCGGTAGAGGAACTCACCTTACCGACAAGTAAAACCAGTTTGTTTAGCTTTGTTAAGCATATACCTAGTTATAATTTGTGTTTTTCTTTTTAAGTTATAAGTGTAATAGTTGTAAGTTCCATGTTTGTACGTCTTTATTGACAGGATATAGCGTTCCCCAAAATACTGTAAACATCTATCCAAATACCTATGTTCCACAAAATATTTTTTTTTGAATTTGAATTTTGAATTTTGAATTTGAATTTTGAACTCTAGAATTCGAATCAGAAATACTTATTTGTTTAAAATGTAGGTAAAATTGTGAAGACCTAGTACACTTCTATAAATTATATATTTAATTAAATTATAAATTGTACACTCAAAATTTTTATCCTCTTTATATAAGACTGAATTTTGGAAGTTAACGTAATTATTTATTTGTAATTCATAAATTGCGTACAACAAAATACTCAAATAAATAAAAGCATTTTATTATTTATGCTAATTCGAAACAGTGAAATAAATTGAATTTGTATGTTGTTTACGTTAAAATAAACTAGTTTGTTATCAGTGAAATTGATTGATCCGTGACACATTGGTCTAAAGATAACACAAATAATACAACACATATTGTCACACAAAGGTCGTATTTTATTAGAAAAGATTTTGTTAAAAAAATGCGAAATTAAAAAAAAGACCCCCTTTTTTGAAGTCGGTTAAAACACTAGTCAACAAATGACGTGTTTTGTATACAAACTGCACATGGTGACCGGGACAAAACATTTTCTGACTAACTTTTATGTTTTCCTCATAGCTGTTATTCCCCTGTGCTTAAGACTTGTATAAATAAGAACAGTTTTATATTCTACATTCATTGTGACATTCTCAGTGCAAGGAAGAATATTATTGTAAAGATGAAGACTGTTTTCGTGTTTTTGGTCGTCTCTGCTTGTGTGATGATGGCCTATGGGCAAGGTTTCCCTACTGGTGAGTGTAGTGACGTCATAAGTTTTCTCGGTTTTGATTGGCGCTAATTGATTTAAGAGCCTATGAGAATCTTTGCTGCATTGAGTGATATGTGTGTTTTGCGTTATGGGTTAGATCCCTGTACATGATTTATTGAATAGTATATTATATTATACATATTTTTTGGGATTTTCTTCATATATTCTAAAGATAAGTTGTTTGTTTATAATATTAAATTATTGTTTATTAATAATTATTTATAGTACCTATCATGCAATATCGACCAATATCATGCATTAAAACTTTACTTTGAAGACATCAAATTTTTGACGTTTTTGATAGACGAATAAATTGATGATAATATATAATAAATAAATAAATAAATGCGGACAACATCACATACATTGCTCTGAACCCAAAGTAAGTTATTAATATATAAGTAAGTAAGTTATTATATAATTAATATTAATTAATGATGCTGATTAAAAGGTAGATGCCGCTGTTCAAGCTTTCCCCGTTATGTCTTGAGATATTATTAAGTTTTCGTGTGTTTACTTTTTTATTACCTCTTTCAGCGAACTGCCCTCCCGGCGAGCACTCCGTCCTCTACTGCCCTCAGATGGCCGAGCCCTCCTGCGACATCTCCAGGCTGCACGAGCTCGGCAGACCAGCGGCTTGCGACATCCCGCAGTGCTTCTGCAACGCTGGCACCATCAGGAACACTAAGACTGGGAAGTGTGTGAAGCCGAAAGATTGTTGAATAAATGATTTTTAATTAATATCCATGGTTTTATTCTTCTTAGTACCTTTAACGACTTCTGTCCGTGGTCGAGACCGGTTTTCAAGATGTCCCGGACTCTGATGAAGCGCTGATGTCCGGAGTTTGATCCCCGGACGGGACAATGTTAAAAATCAGTTTTCTATATTGTATCGGGGCTGGATATTCCATAGTACTTACTAGTGCTTTAGCTACTTTGGGTCCAGAGCAATGTATGTGATGCTGTCCAACTATTTATTCCCCCGAAGACAAGTAGGTTATTTCTGGTAGCTGCCCTCCGTCCTCTACTGCCCTCAGAGGGCCGAGCCCTCCTGCGACATCCCCAGGCTGCACGAGCTCGGCAGACCAGCGGCCTGCGACATCCCGCAGTGCTTCTGTAACGCTGGCACCATCAGGAACACTAACACCGGGAAGTGTGTGAAGCCGAAAGATTGTTGAATAAATATTTTTTATTAATATCCATGGTTTTATTCTTCTTAGTTACTTTGACGACCTCTCGATCGAGAGATCGTACTACCCTAGACAAGTGTATTACCACTATATTTAACGTTGATCGAATGTGACAAATCTTACTCAAAATTAACTTTAAGAATTTCTAGAACGTCTAGCTTTTGGATGAGTGAAAATAACAGACACAGTATGGTATTATAGACAATTACATTATTTGAACATTCGTTTCGTGGCCTATCAAAAAACAATCTCTTTTCTATTCATTTTAACGATTTCTATCGTCACTAACGAACGTGGAAATGTAATTTAACACGTAACTTATAAATTAATAACTGGAAAAAGGGATTACCTCTACTTGTATAAGATCTAAAAGATTTTCCTCATAATACAATAGGAGGCCAAAGGTAGAAATGCGATATTAAAATTAACAGCTGATGAGGGTAAATACTTTAAAAAAATATGCTATAGCAGAATTATTACATCTTTCAAATGATGGATTTCTACAATACTATTATCTACCCTATTAGGAACGCCTTTCATTATTGAGCATGGTTTCAATTGACCATAAATTATGGCGTCTTTGGGTTACCAAACCCAAAGACGATCAAGATAGAATATTTAATGGCTACCATTACTAAGAGGCTGTCATTAACATCTGTCAATGGTGTTAATGTATAAACGCTAAGGGATAAACCCTTTGATATTTATCCTTTATTGACTTAACGAAGGATGTAAGTATTTCAAGCGTCAACTTAGTATGTTAGTAGATAAATCTATCAGTCTATACAAGTAATTTGTATCATTTATCAGTAAAAAATTAAATAATGGTACATTTTTGGTCTTTTATGGTTTGTTTATTCGTAATTAAAACCTTTCTATGTGATCCTTTTTCTTTCGCGAATTGCCGCATTTTACCAGAAAATGACTGTGAAAAAATATCGAAAAAGCCCAGACAATTTTACGCAAAAAAAGAATATTTAAAAAAAGATATCTCCTTGTCGTGGTATACCGAAACAGTAACAATAAAAATTAAAGAATATTTCTTCAGTTATCAAAGATAAAAACAAAGAAAGAGAAAATAAGAGAAGAGAAGAGGGAAACAAACAAAGACAGAAATTGAAAGTAATCTTATATCAATTACAATAAGGAACGGTTTATGTGAAGCGACAGTAACCCGGTTAGCGAGGCTCATTAGCGAATAACTCAACGGTTACGGAATTATATCATCAGGTTGTTTTAATCGATGGATCTAAGTTATAAGCGATTGTGTTATTTTAAATACAGGTTTCGTTCACGACTTTGCTTGTCAATGTGGGTTGTGGAAAGAAATAAATAATAAAATAAATGATCCCATATCATAACACCTTTTTTTAAATTAGTATTGGTCAATCCATAAAAACGTAACGAATTTATTGATTTCTTAATATTACACTCTCTTGCTTTGAAAAATATGACATGAATGTAATATTTATATAATTTTATAAGACTGTTTGGAACTTTAAAATTACTACAGCTGTTACAGGAATTAAATAGACTCTTGCTCATTGTTAGATTATGTAAACAACATAAAAACAGAATAATCTTTTTGTGCACTATAAAACAATATAAGACAATAGTGGTCAAAAGACACAAGAAATGAAAAGCTATATGAATTATTAAATCATATCCTTAGCAAAAACTTCAGTATCTTAAATGAAAAGTTCGTTAATACATCTGTTAATTTATTCAATTATTCATAGGCGCTGCATTTACCGAATACGTTAAAACGGCCGCCTCTCCCTTACACCGAAATGTCCTTCGGGAAATTACAGTTTCGACCAATTAGCTACTGGTTGGATAAATTTCGACCTAACACTGGGTTATAATTTTTTAATTATATCGTGTTACTGCGCACCAATTTGATTTTAATTACAGTAATCATTCACTTTGAACCTTCAGGGGTTAGGTTGGTACGTTTGTAACGTGTTTCAAGTTTCGGGTTTTCTGTTAGGGGTTGTAATTGAAGCGTTTAGAGAATAAAGTCACTTTAAAGTACTTTTCAAAGTAAGTAGATCGAGTTCACTTCAAGTGACTATATATATTTGTAAAGCCGGAAACCCACAGCGGCGCACGGAGAGGCTGTGCACGTGTGTTCAGCTTCGCTTTAGTACAAAATGTATGAAAGCGTTTCCACCGCAGCGCACGGACATGCTACGCAGCAATTGACGTCATAAACACACGCGTAGCTAACTCGAATAGGCGGAACGTAGCTCAGCCACGTGGCCGACCCACGCATCCCAGCTGCGTGGGTCGGCCATTTCTCGGCGACCCACGACTATATACAGTCTCGAGCAAAAATATGTACACACATAATATTGTTAAGAAATTATTATAAGAATAAGCTACTATAAATAAGAAGTACAATTAATGTTCCTAGTATATATAAGTACATTTAAGTTGTGATAAGTATAATTTATGTAAGAACTAAGTAATTTATAATACAAATAAGTAAAACAGATGTTACTACACAATAGCTAAATTATATTGTTAATTGGAAGAGCTATTGTCTATATTATAAAAATAATTATATTGACTTTAAGTTAATATTTAAAAAAAAAAAAAAATTGATCCATTTTATTTTCAAGTGTCATCTGTCAGTATGCATTGATTGCTAGATGGCAGAAGAGATTCGACAAAAAATCTCACTAATTTCGTTTAACAATTTCGCATACTATTAAGTATACATATTTTTGCTCGTGACTGTACCCCACGCATAGCTATGAGCTGTGTGGGCGACACATCCGTGTCCGTGCGCCGCAGTGGAAACGGAGGCCGACGCCGCCGAACTAATGAGCCCACGCAGCAGAGGTGAGCCACGCATCCGTGCACAGCCTGCGCAGCGGTGGGGTTCCGGCTTAATGCTGTTGTAAAAACCTTGCCTCGTTGGCCTAGTGGTGCTAAGCGCGACTGCTGCGCTGGAGGTCTTGGGTTCGATTTCCAAGTCGACCGAGGTGTTATTGGATTTTTCTCTGAAATTCTCAGTAGCAGGTCGGAGTTTGGATTTGTGCCCGGTAAGTGGCAATAGGCTCGCCCCCATTACATGGGACCGAAACATATCGGCGAACTGTGGGTGTACATTGGCACACCTCTGCCTACCCCTTCGGGGATACAGGCGTGATGAATTGTTGTGTAAATACTTTTATAGTACCGAAAATAAATTTATATTACGTTAACTTATAATATTTAAAGAAGAAAACCAATAGGTAAAGTCCTACAATTATTAACCTTATTTATATTTATATTTTAGTGGATTTTTGGTATACTTTTTGGGTATTTTAGCTGACTCCAAAATAAACTGTTCTAGAAACAAAACTAGACGAAAGTTGTTCAGGAGGTAGAAGCTTGTTTCTCACTACATAAACCAATTTTATGTACGGTGACCAGCTAAGCCAGATTATACAGGATTTTTTGTTTTGTATTGAAAACTAAAACCTTGTAGGTATATTTCTATCAATACTAAAACTAAGATTGGAATGATAATCATGTGTGCTTTTTATGGAAAAGTTTCGACGGCATTATTTAATTGTTTTTATTCCTGTCTTTGCATCATTTAATAGGCCAATTTATTAATTATGTGTACCGATTTTTATTATTTAGATTATTCGTATGCTGAATTTATATCTTTCCGATTGTTTTCGAAATCGTTAACTATCTTTGGAGTTTACTGCAGTAGTGGCGCTTTTGACCCACATGGTTCGTAACCAGTCAACACTAGCTACAAGTTTCTGGACTAATGTAGGACACTTATTCCAAAGTTTGACAGTAGGTATAAGCTCGAAAAATTGAAGTTTGCAATAAATTCACATGTCCTCAAATATCTACCATCATGGTCACCCTACTCGACACAGAGCACCACGGTAAACTAACGAAACACACAAACGCTCTCCCGGCTCACCGCAAACCGATCCTGCGTAATAAAACTCACCCTGTATGTATGTCTATTCTTACATATAAACATCAGGCATTGTCTAACAAACACTGGAATACTACTCAGAGTATTTTGAATGTTTATTCCGGTGAAAAGACTACATTTTAGGGGTATTTGGAGAATGCATTTTAGGAGAGAGAATGGTTTTTAAGTTCAAATTTCCGATCTGATGCTTATTATGTAGATAACAATATATTATTAAGTGCAAAATAACAAGCACAAAAATCAAATAATAACTTTTAACCTATCGCGATGCATGTTTTTAGTACTTTCTGATTGTCTCCACGACTGGTGTTGCCTGGTCAAAACATCAAGCCCAAAAAGGTATTTCGGCATGTTTGCGCTAATGCCCTTCATACCTATAATAATAGTAATACAAAAAATCGAGTTCTTGCAGTATGCATTGAATCGTTACCAGGAAGTGTTACAAGCAAATATCTATAATTGACTTTCTAGAATACTATTTAATAAAAAAT
Source organism: Autographa gamma (assembly GCA_905146925.1). NCBI lineage: Eukaryota > Metazoa > Arthropoda > Insecta > Lepidoptera > Noctuidae > Autographa > Autographa gamma. The sequence continues at coordinate 2,105,558 of LR989868.1, read as the reverse complement.
CTAAATGGTACTGCTTGTAATAATATTTCAAAAAAAAATCACCCAACATAAGAAATACACAAACAAACCTACACCACACCAGATTCAAACTCCTTAACTTCGAACGTGGCTGAGACTCTCCAAAAGTTTTACCCGACTTTGAAGAATGTTAGACAGCGTTAAACGTCCGCAAAACACAAATAATATCCAGCAGGAGTCGGGAATAACGTACTTTATGCAGGTCTACATGGAAACCTACTAAACCGAATATATTCAGCATAAAGAGGTGGCTTCGAGCTTTTAGAGGGGACGACACGACTACGACATTTTTTTGACTGATTACTGATCAATACTGATATTGTAGTCTGTAAAACACTAACTAAATAGTAAGAAAAGCAATAAAAAAACTTAGAATAACAGTTTTCGGAAAAAAACATGTGTCTTTTTCGGAAATGAAAATATAGCAAAAGTGATGTTATTTATTTATTTTACTCAACTTGAGGATATGGTTTAACTTCCAAGTCTGGGTATTTATTCCTGCCTATTTTGAATTAGATGTTTATAAAAAACCTCGCGACTCAAGAATTAAATTTATTACTACGGTTTCTTATTTTATTTAACAAAACAACTATGTTCTTCCTAAAACAATATTAAATAGAAAAAAGATTACCCAAAAGTCGTGCAGTATAAACGTCTTAGCAACAGCACTTGGCCGTTGGACGCAAGAAATGTGTCTGTATGGGATATCTTATGATAATATATTTTGCAGGCGGCTTTGCGATTTCCTTGCCTAATATATTTCTATTTATATATTTAGTGCCGTACTATAAATTTAATATTCCTCACAGATTTTTACTCTCATTTGAATTTGAATCTGCCGACATAGCATTGTCTAGAACTGAGGATTAACTAACTATCTTTTAAGAAAGATAACATTTAAGAATATGTTAAGATTGTTTCTGTTACTAGAGTTTGCAAAACACAAAATAAATAATAGAGCAAGATCGAAAAACTGTTGATGCTCTGCATATTACATACAAAACAAATGAAAATAACATCAAATTATTTCCGAATACTTATACTAGTCAAAACTAAATATTGTATAATAAAATACAAGTTTCTTGTTCACTCAAAATCAGCATATGAATAACTGTCATTTTAAAATTAAACATCTAAAACAATTTCTATATTATTGGTATTTCCATTTCGCGTAGATAACGGACTATACATAATTCTTATTATGTCAAGGTTTATATCAAATCACAGGTGTAATCTGATAACAAGATTTATTGAAGCAATTATCGACTATTATCTAAACCTTAACCAAATTGATAAGTAGTTGAACTCTTTAATGGTACTAGTCAACATGTTTCGTTTAATATTATTTCTTGTTTTTGTAAGTAAAGTGATTTGTGAAGAAGATAGAGTGGTACTTTTGGATATAGGAGGAGTGCGCGGAGAAAAGTTTTGGGATGGTGACTATTTTGAGTTTTTTGGGATTCCATATGCCACGGTGCCGAAAGGACGGGATAGATATAAGGTTCGTAAATATACAAATCTGTTATAAGTACTGAATAAAACTACTTTTTACGGATTTTTTCGCGGTTTTAATTTTAGATTTAGGTCCCGACTTTTCGACACCTTTGCAGGTATCATGGTCACGGGCAGACTGAGATGGCGTTCGTCTTGACAGAAGATCCGAACGAAAAAATCCGTAAAAAGTAGTTTTATTCAATGTCTAACATTCGCGTAAACCTAAGAAACCAATCTGTTATAAGTATTTAAAGTGCATTATTTTTATGTGTCTTTCTGTCTAATATAGGTATCATACTTATGGAACACTTCCAAATAGTTGACAGCAAACAAGGAATTTTAAGATTAACGTATAATTAAATTTATAAGCATATCAATACGCTCCCATAAACATACCTTTTGGCCTATGTTCCAAAATATAAAAATTAAAAAGGTCTGTTCTATTCACAAAATTTTTAATCTGGTATGAATAATAAACCCCTACAATGGCCTAGATGCAAATCAAAATGTTTACTTATTCAATAATTAATACATTTCAGGCCCCGTTACCAGTAGAGCCATGGGAAGGCGTCATGGACGCAAAAATCCGAAACACAGCTTGCCAACAAGTGTACCTCACCGAAGACGACGATGAAGAAATAATTCTAGATGGAATGGAAGAATGCTTGACAATGAACATATTTGTTCCAAGAATTGCCAGTGAGAAGAAACCAGTACCAGTCCTTGTGTATATACACAGTGGAGCATATTCAGGAGGCAGTGGAAATATGGGAAGGTTTAATTATCTAGCCCGCCATGATGTTGTAGTAGTCAGTTTTAACTACAGACTAGGAGCCATAGGATTCGCTTGTCTCGGTACTGAAGAAATACCTGGTAATGCCGCCATGAAAGACCAAGTGGCTGCTTTGAAGTTTATCAACAAATACATAAGTAAATTCGGAGGAGATCCGAATAAAGTGACGCTTGCTGGATTCAGTGTTGGTGCAAGCATGGCAGAGTTATTGGCTTTGTCGAAATCAGCTGGTAATCTCATTGATAAACTTATACTGGAAAGTGGGTCTGCTTTATCTCCATTTGCCGTTGACAGGACTCCAGTTAAAACTGCTAAAAATCTAGCGATTGCTATAGGTTTTAATAGTAATGGAACGATAGACGAATTAAATGAATTTCTAATAAATGCACCTATTAAAGATTTGGCGGTTCAGAGTAAAAACTTCTTTTTGACGAATAGTACTTTTGGTTTAGCACCCTGTGTTGAGAGTGTTATTGATAATGTAGAACCTTTTATGACCGAACCACCTTTGATTACCCTCCATAGAGGGGATTATAAACAACTTCCAGTGTTAACTGGTTTCTCAAATATGGAGGGGATTAGTAGAACGATCAAGTTTAGTGAATGGATCGATATGATGAATGATAATTTCGCTGACTTCTTACCAGGAGATCTGATATTCAATGACAAGAAATCAAAAGAGGAATTGATTGCTGAAATCAAGAGGCTTTATTTCAAAGATGAGGAAGTATCCCATGATACTCTGCAAGGATACGTAGATTACTTCTCAGACTCAATGTTCAAGTACGCAATAATGAAATCTGCAAAATTGCATTCCGTGAAATCTGATAAACCTGTATTTTTGTATGAGTTTACCTACGTTGGAAAGTTGAATTTCAAACACCATTATATGGACAAATTAAAGGGTGCCAGTCATAGAGACCAGACTGCGTATTTAATTGATTTCTATGAGCATACCACAAGATCTAAGGACTTTGATACGAGAGATCGATTGACTACAATGTGGACTGACTTTGTTAAATATGAGTAAGTAACTTATGTTTTACTATAGCTACAATAAAATAATGTTTTGTCTAACGTATGAAAAACAGAAGATACCAGAAACCTTCATAATTTAATTTTTTCCATAGTTATACAAAATAAACTATTGATGAACACACATTAAAATATCAGTAATATTAAAAACAGTCAGGTTATGAAATAATAAAAATAGTAAGTTATTAGAAAACATGGACTACATGGCCGTGGCCGATTTAATATTTTAAATCAGTTTGGTCTGTATTTTACTCGCCCATCAAATAAATTAAAAACATAGACAAAATAATAGAAAAACATTTGTAATAATTTTAAACTTTCATAATTTCAGAAACCCAACAGCATACGAGAGTCTACTTATCGACCTAAAATGGCTGAGGTACACGATTAAAGAACCTAACTACTTGGAAATAAGTCACAAATTGAAAATGAAGAAAGATTTATTCTCAAAACGGTTTCAGTTCTGGGACAAAGTTTATGACAAGCATTATTGGAATCCAAATCCCCCTGTAGTTAAATCTGTAAATAAAAAGGTTAATTAAATACTGTTAAATAGAATTTTAATTGTTTGTTCCAAATTGCTTTACACTTTTTAATTAAGAATGGTGGGGCAAATCGACATAGCATATACTTGCGTTTCTATAAAATTCACCCTTCATTTTAAGTGCCTCAAATGCATAGATCTTTGAGGTAAGAATAGGCGCCAGACAACTTAGGGGCTTGTGTAATACCCATTTATAAAATAATACATACTATTGGTCAGTAAATTCCCATTTATTTCTTTGCACATGATTAAAAAACTTTTTATTATTTTGTCACAGCCAATAAAAATGCTTGATGATCTAAAGCAAAGCCCAAATGCACTTCCGGGCTCAAAATGGACCTTTTGGCATCAATTCCATCTCACCTCTTCCCCCACTGTATTCAACCACACATTTCTTATTGACTCACCCATTATCCCAAACAAAGGCTCGACAGAGATAACGAAATGTCTACACCACCCCACCTGACAAATTGCATCTAAGAAACCCCAATACCTGCCCCAAACATTTTTCCTTTTCAAATCTCAAGAAAATAAAAAATCGTTCAAAAATATTCCCGAATTTCTAATATCAAAGGGGAATGATCACCATTTTTCATTGACGGTATGTTTGAAGATTCCCCTCCGAAGTCCGCGAGGTTTTATAAAAAATCTAAAGCTTATATTTTTCTACCAATATTAACCCCAGTATAAGAGCCTTGAGTTTGCGTTTGGCTTAATTCATAGGCGGGGTCTGAAAAACAAAAGGATATTTTTTTAAATTTCTGGTTAGAAATCATGAAAAAATCGATCTGACCGACTTTTTTGAAAAGTCTCCCAAAATTAGATTTTCTAAGTTCGCTATCAGAAAGACATTATCAAGAGCGAAATAAACTCTGTTTTTAATTGTGTACTGATTTTGTACAAAATATTCATGAACGAAAACGAAACTGACGAATTTGAGAACATAAGAGTTCCTTGTTATTTGTTTATTTTGGATTTAATAGTACATCCACAAATGCTGAATTTCCTTTTTCTACCACTCCCACACAACCACCCACGATGGAACAAAGGTGAGTTGTTATTCAGTTACCGTTATTTACCTGTCAACTACAGCTTGTTTGTACAATATTAACCAAGATTAACCTCGAATTGACCTTTACACCCACACTATTATTTCTTACCGAGTGACAGGTAACTCCATCTTACATGATATTTATAATATTAATAAACCTACCAGAAGGAAAAAATATATATATAAAATAAATATTAACGAAACACTCTGTAGAGGAATATAAGGTCCGTGCAGGAATAAAAAACTGTAGAAGCTTGCCAAAGTACAACGGGAGAAATATATTCGGGTGTTCACAATGCACGTGGTTGAAGGCAAGTGACGTCGGCGACAATATTATTAGATGCTTGCGTTAAACCTTAACATTAATTAGTCCGTCAGGAAGGTGTTACTCTGAGGAGGCAGTTAGGCGCTTCAACACACTCGACGAAAAATAACCAATTTTGTTGTCAACTATTTTCTTTAGCTATAACTTTTTAAGCCTCGAAACTGCTCTCAAGGGCATCCACAATTCACAACTAAACCTGATTGAATTCTTTGTCTTTACAAAGGATCCAGTTAGTACCATGCATTCTTTAATGTTCCACTAATTAATCGCTACTGCTTATGACTTAGGACACAGAAGCAGTGTGACTGACACCTTTAAACAGTAGATTCCCCTCCTTGTTGCAAATATTTGAACGATTCCAAATGATGCATGTCCTATTGAAATTTTTGCTTAACTTCCAAGGGTGTATAAAAAATGCAGTTCATTTTCTATGAAATAGTCTGCAACAGTTGTAAGGTTGCGATTGATAGTTGTCTTTGGCATTCTGATTTTATTTATGATTTTGGTCGGTATGAATTATTAATATAAAGAATTTGTGTTTTTAATCCGGTTGTATGAGTAGCGTAAGGATTTTGATTAGTTTGGTATTTAAAAAGATAGATAAAATGAAACATTTTAAAATAAACTTAAATAACAAATAGGCTACATAGTAAACCAAACCTAAAAAAACACATTTTATAGGATTGTCTGTCCAGTAAAAAGACGTAACCTGAAAACGAAAACAATAAGCACTTACGTAGTATGTATCAACGCCTAACAAAATAATGATATAGCAAACTACCTTACACAACCTGACAAAATAAAGGACTTAACTCCAAGTATAAGACGCGAAGTAAATATGAAAATCTTTAAACACTTTATTAACTTTCTAAACATTAAACAGTTCCCAACAACTGACATTCCTAACTTCTTCAAAAACATTCTTCCCCACTCTCAATCTTAACTTACCACCTTAAGGTTCAAAATGGCTTGCAGGTAACAATTTAAAAGTATATTTATGTTACGCTCCGTGACACAGGTGACGCGGATAAGTAGCGTCAATTTATAAGCGTCAAAGTCACAAGTCTCGAGGGATGTTTTGACACTTGTGTATAGATGACGCGAATTGTGGAATATTTAAAGATTCTGTGTTTTGATATTGATTGGAATTTATTGGTAGAGGATTGGGACCTAATTTTGAAGGCAAAGGTTAAATATCTTGTATCTTTTAATAATAAATGGTCTCTAAAACAAAATCATTATTAAAATGTAGTCCGAGAAGTGGTTTAATTTGATTATTGTTTGACAATAATAATGTGTAAGTCAGTATACTCAACTAAGGAAAAATGAGTTTACTTGTGTTCATAGGTTACTTAGGGTTTTGGTTAAAAATATCCAGTTATATTTTCTCATAACTATACATTTCAGCAAGTTCACCTTTTTTCAAAGGGTTTTTATTTTTATATTATGAGTTTGATTAATAATTGTATCACTCTCATCATCACTTACATACTCCAAAAATAGTGTTACCGTGCAATTTTGCCTAAACTAAAAAGCATAAAAGTTTACTTCTAGCACTAAAGTCTTATTAAGATTAAAACTAAGAGAGTTTCTCTACACCACAGCTTTTAATATAAGGCACTACCCAAGTTACTCAGTTACCCTACTTTGTATATTGAGGATGTCATTCCAAGTGAGTTCCATATTCGTTCCTTAATCAAGTACAAGAGCCACGATCGGTTTGCAGCATTCTGTCATCCGTACATCCAATCTTGAACTTTCTTAATATACAGGCTGTTTCTTTTTTGGGATGCCAAATATTTTAGGTTATATATTTATGTGAACTATTTGTAGTTATTATAAAGTTTGTCTTTATAGAGAGAATTTATATGAGTTTTAAATGGTTGCATATGTATTTTTATTAATAAATATAATTAAGTTTATTTTCAAAACGAGTTGCAAATTGCTTTTTATCGAAAAGATCTACATTTATTTTAGTATCCAATATGTAAAGAGTCTTCAGGATATTAAAATAGATACAATATAATCGATAATAAGATACTACAATATAATAAATTTAAAATACTACATAAAATCATTTGTGTCACGTGAACTTCATAAATTCAACCCCCAAAAAAAATGTTCCATTCGCAAAAAACTTGAATATTTTTCAATCCTTTTTATTTCAAGCCACTGTAAACATGAACCCTTCAGAAACATAGGCCTATGGAGTACGAACAGAGATGACGCAGCCGCAGTCGGTATGCGGTGTGTTGACATCCGCGGTCATACCAATACTGACACTACAGGATGGTTGCATTGTTTATGTAGTATTACTAGGATTTTTACTGACTTGAAAGATGTGCTCGACTTCAAAAGACTTCTAGTTTGTTACGCGATAACTTCCTTAATTCGGATGGATTTCAATTTTTTAGAGGCCCCATGTCAATTTAATTGAAGTTGGTTACTATTTATGTGTGTAATATATTTTTTTTGTTGTATTGTCCAGTGTTTGCATAATATGTGGTCCTCAAGCTTTCTCTTAACTCCTTGTTTCCAGTCAATACTTATTAATTAGGGCTCTTTTAGTAATTCATAACAATTAAAATGTATGTGAAACGTCAAAGATAAGTTAAATTAAATCGCATTAAATTAAACGAAAAAAAAAGGTCCGTGGAAGAAATCCTGTATTCTTTTTTTATGTCATCACTGGTTTTAGTGAATGTCGTCTAAAGTTGTCCTTATTCACTTGTATTACAATAATTTGACACAAAATTCATGGTACATTTAGAACAGCCTGTACAGCAAGTCTTGCTACGGCATTCCAGAGACGAACCGCTCGCGCTATGCAAACTCGGTTCAGACGCGTTCGACCGCCGATATAACCATCCGTAGCGCAGATAGATAGACAAATTTCTCTGTTATAATCTAGTATAAGAACTGATTGGGTTCTAAATAAAGGTTTTGTTGGTTGTGGTGTGTGAATGTAAGAAAACCGTAGTATAAGTGAGAAAGGAGAGCCGATTATGAATTTGAGGGCAACTTCAGATATTAATACAATAATTAGAACGTTTGTAGTAAGATGTTAGATTTTAATGGAATAGAGACAACCTTGAATTAAATTGAATATATGAGATGATTTGAAGAGACAAAAGTAGAAAATAATACTAGCAATCCATTTTTCTCCAATATTGCAAGTAGAATAAAAAAAATGTAGTACCGTCATATCTGTTATTTAAATGATTCTGTTTCCATCCTGGTAATAGTAAAGTTTAAAGTAAGCAAAATTTAATAAAAAAACACGCCGCTGAAAACTTTTCTAAATAAAAAAGTTAAAAAAATCTGTTTGCAATAAGTCACGGTTTATGTTTCGAAAATTCTTTTAAAACCCCCATACCATAAGTCTTTGGAAAAAAATGCGTTTTTCGACACCCTTGGTGTTCCCCCAAGTCAACGGATGACTGTGCAATTATTAGTATCACCGCAAAATAACGGCTGTAATACGGGGAAAATTTCCTATTTTGGAGCTATAAATCAGTTTTCCGATTATTAAAAACAGCGCCACCTTTGATCGAATCGCCCCTTAAGATGTCGCTTCCTTTTAAGACTGAGGAGCATTTTAAATTAAGGGTATGTTTTAAGGCATAAAGGTGAGATAAAATTTGATTAGGAATATGCTGCAGGAGTGTATCGTTGCTATGATGTACCAGGATGTCAATGCTCTACTATTGCACTGGTCAGCGGAATATTTATCAGAGACAATTCTTATAAGTAACTTAAGTAAGGTTATAAACGAAAATTACAAAAGTCTTTGGCACGTATATTGCTCTTTTGTGACAATTTCAATATTCAGCCTAAACGCAGAACAGACTACTACCTAAATTCTCATTGATTCATAATTCATGCCAAATCGTCTACCAAAAACTTTTAGTATAAACAAGTCCTGAAAATTTTCACCAGGTGGAAAGCACACCTCAGTAAAAAAATACCTGCAACATTCCCAGAAAAAGCAACGCACTCCATAATTAAGACTGATGTTATCAAGATAAAAAATAAAAGAAAATCTAAACAGCGTCAATACTCCTACCCTAAGAGAAACGTACTCACTGCAGGGGCGCGGTTCGTGCTATTCTTTTTAATCTGCCCTTGTGTAATCTAAGCGACACCGGGGGTAAACATTGTTTAATGTTGTCTAACGAATACTATTACAGATAAGAATTAAGGAGTTCAGAGCTTAAATAGAAACTTTTTGATGTCGTTTTGTACGAAAGGTGTTAAAATTTAAATGAGTTTGAGATTTTATTTAATTTTAAGGGGGATTTTTTGTGTATAGATTAGTATTCGAACTTTTAAGGTCATTTTGTTTTTTTGTTGTAGATTTAAATTAAGTTTTTGTGTAATTATGTACTGTAACGTCAGTGTTATTGGTAACTATATGCTTATAAAAAACTTCTAGAGAACATAAATAAATAATTATTGCTTTTCCACGTTTTTCTAAGTTATAATACAAGTCCTAAGTAAGAGCCAAATGCCTAGTGAAAGTGTAAAAATAATTAGGTACTAAGTTCAAGCAATAAAACTGTCCGAAAGTATTTTTATTCCGGAATCGTCTATTATGATTGGTATAACAGCTATTGATAGGGACATACATATTCAATGAGTAATATATTAAATTTCTGAATTCATTGTTAAATAATGAAGGAAAATCCTTATCCCGTAATTGAATTATAAAGTGCCTAATAAAAAAACCTGCAGGTATCATCACTGCCAATGCAAATTAAACCGTAATGTATCCGATTTTAATTCCAATCCAATTACTAATCTACTTGACAAAATTATCGTGACAATAGGGTTCAAAATTAAATAATGCTTGTTCCACAATAGGGTCTCGATTGAGGGTCCAATACCACTTGAAAACCTTTCAATTACTTGACTGTCAGATACACAAAGATGTGTATTCGGTATTGAACCTTTTTTCCTGATTGTCACCCGATGTATTTGAAATTATTATGGGTAATTGTTTGGTTATCGATTTTATTGTGGGCCGTAAAATATTGCCTATATTTTGTACGATCGAGTAGAATCTATTTGATTTTGTAGAGAAGCTAAAATGTTGGTATTTCTTTCTAAAGTTTGAGATGCTTTTTCTCATGTAAAAAGTACACCGTGTTTTTTGAACTGGATTATCGTGAAATTGAAGAGTATTTTTTGTTTTAACGCACATTCTATAAAACTACCAGCCATATTTTAAAACGTCTTTGTATTTGATAGCCCAAGATGATATGAGAAAGAAAGGAGTGAATACTGAGATGACAAGTTGTAGAGATGAATGGAAGCTGAATACGCATTGCGCCGACCCCAAATAATTGGGAACAGGGCAGTTAGATGACGCACAATGTATAAAACTACCAGCCATATTTTAAAATGTCTTTGTATTTGATAGCCCATAACTCAAGGAAGGTTATAGGTTTTTAACATCACGCTACTTATCGAGTAAGAAAAATAAAGCGAGTGAAAACCGCGCGGCACAACTAGTACTACATAAGTTTTAAGTAGTATAATTAAAATCTAATATAATTACGAAATATTCCGTAATTGTGCGCAAGGGAAATCAGTTTATCTTTACCCTTTTCACGTGTCCTTATTATTCCCTAATATCGTTTTAACTCCGCCTAATTAAATTCCTGTTAATTCTTAAGGCAGTATTTATTACATTGTTAAGTGTTTATATTAAAACAATTTAATTACTTCGGTGTTTGTGTCAAGATACAGAATGGTACTTAAAATAGGAAAATATTGTGATTTTTTATATAGTAGTGTTTAAAAAAAAGAGGCACACTGGTTGTAAATATAAGTTAAATAATGCATAGCTACAAAATGCCTTTCATTATTGGTTTTGAATTTAATCAAATTATAATCTAAAATTGCACTATAACTGTACAAAAATATTTATATAATAACCTTTAAACTAGGTGATCAACCTCGATGCCATCTATGTCGTCTATCTCAAAATTACATCATTACCTTCCATGTTATAAAACTTAACTCATATTAAAAATAAACCTATTTCATAATAAATATATTATTTAAATAAATATATTTCATTGAAATAAACATAGAGAGTACCTCGTATAGGCATACTTCATTCTAAGCAAATACCTATAAGCAAAAACAATGTTCAATTTAATATATCCCAAAATTAATTTCAGCAAACTGATTATGAATCTCGTCTCCTCACTTTGATTTAATTTAATTAAAATGGCAAAGAGTTTGTGTACGCGTTCGTAAATTATTGTGATTTTGTTACGTTGATACGTTGCTACGTAACTGCGTAGCTACGTTGCTACGTTGCTACGGTGCTATGGTGCTACGCTGCTACGATGAGCAAGTACTTACTTCATGTTGATAGAGAACAAAGGTGAGGAGAAGGTACCAATCAGTTTTAGAATGACAAATGAATTTTTAGTTTCTTAATTAATTCGAGTGCAACTGCTTGTATGTGTCTTTTGGCGTTATATTTGTATCATTAAGGGCTGAAATGAAATTACTTTTGGAACGTATTCTATCCCCCGTTATTTAGATTTTAGGTTATCCAAATACTTAATCATACGAGTTACATTCATCGTAGTGAATACAAAATTGTAAACTTTAAACAACTTTTTTCACTGTGTCTATGTAGGCTAGGCTTATTACTTCGCATCAAAAGGTAAGTTTCATGTCGAAAATCATCCAAAAAACATTCTTCAACATGCCCAAATATTCAGTCAAAATATTCACCTCGTTGCCAAACAAACAGTTTTCTTCAATTTATTAAAACATACTCAATATGCGACAGAGTTTTGCATAACCGGATAACCGTCAGGTTTCAATAAAAGTCGCTGTGTCGCACCATGTGAATATTCATTAGTTATTGAATGGCCGACACTCCGGGTAACGAAAATACAATGGATACTGGATTTATTAATTTTGTGGGTGGAATTTAATTTTGGTTTAGTATATAGCGACAGTTGAGCTTAGAATAATGATAATTGATATTCCAATGGGTAGTTATTTATTTCAAAAATTAAATTTAAGATATTTACAATACCATAAAAACTAAACCTAAACAGTAAATAAGAAAAAATATATACTAAATAAAACTAAGAACATAACAACATAAGAACATAAAATAAGGCAAAAAAAAAATCATCCACATCGCTATTCTAATAAATCTAGAGGACTATACAGTATAATAATAATAATATCTTGGGATAACTCACACACGACCATCTGATCTCAAACTAAGTAGAGCTTGTTCTATGGTAACCAGACAACTGATAAATATACTTTATATATTATATTTCTAAATACATACATATTCGGTACAAATAACACCCAGACACAATTTATATATCTCTTGCCTCTTGTCACCGCCGGTGTACCAGCTGTTTTGGAACCCAATGGTTTGGTGCGCGGCGATGGCAAGAGACCTGACGGTATGTCATTGCTGCCTTGGAAATTGGGTCGGCCTTTGGTGTGGGACGCAACGTGCGTCGACACCCTTGCGCCGTCCCACGTTCTAAGTTCAGCAGCCTCTCCTGGCGCTGCTGCTGGAGCTGCGGAGACCCTTAAGCGGCGGAAGTATAATAACATTGTTGGTGATTATATTTTCGAGCCGTTTGGGGTTGAAACGCTCGGGTCATGGGGTCCGAGCGCACGAAATCTTTTCAAAGAACTTTCCAAACGTTTGGTAGAATCTACTCGTGATCAGAGGGCTGGTTTGTTCCTTGCACAGAGAATCGGCATAGCCATTCAACGTGGCAATGCAGCCAGCCTTCTGGGCACGTTCCCCGCCATTGACAAGGATGACGATGAGTTCTTTGACGCCGTTTAGTTTTTATTTATGTAAGTTTTAATTTTAGTATAGTTAGAGTTTGTTCTTACATTAGATTTAATTGTGTAATATATTGTTATAATTTATATATGTATGTGTAATATGTGAAGCCTATTTAATATGTGTATACGCATTTTTTCACAACTACCGATTGTGTCGGAATATTATTTGGATTTTCTTCTTTGTGAAAATTAAGTTTCATCAAAATCAATTTAACAATCTCTTGCACAAAAATCTGATGCACATACCAAAATAATATGTACAAAACAAACAAAAATCTCTACTCCACACACAAAACACAAAAAATCACCTTATCAGCTACTTACCAAACAAAACGAAAGCCTTAAACTCGCCACCCTTACCGTAAAGCATCGTAAAGTTTCACAGCAGATGTCAGCGCGTCTAGACGATCGTACTGCAGGAACTTTTATTTTATTTTCACTTCACACTTCCCCCTAGCTAGCTGCGGCCGAAGCCCTTGTGGAAAATTAAAGAAAAATACTGCATCTGATGCTTATTGTTGCACGCAAATTGACTGTGGCTTCAGAATTTTAAAAGAAATATTACCTATATAATAATATCTATTTTCTATAACACTGTTTACTTTGCGATGAAGTGTTAATAAACCTTGGGATGATCATTATTCGATTCCATACAGTTCCTTACAGATAGACAGATATTATGAATTGTCAGTTGACATGCAAAGATAGAGAGTGGTTTTTTTTTCATTTTACCCATTTCTGCTTACCTTGTGAGGTTAAAAAATAAAGAAAAATACTGCATCTAATGCTTATTATTGCAGGCAAATTGACTGAGTATTTGCTTCAGAATTTTAAAACAAAAGGTGAGATAATATTGTTGTCTACCTTACTAAAGGCATTTTGGAAGACCTATTTCCGGTTACACAGATTTATGAATCGTAGTTTATGTCGATTTTAACAGTTTATACGCAGTGAGTAGGTGCATAACTCATTAAAATTAGTAGGCCGGAAAATTTAAGTAAAATATTAACACATGCTTTATTACCTTTATGGCTATAATATCAATGCTATATTGATCAATGTCGAATATTATATTAATGAACGTTTGGTGGATCGATATTCGGTCCCACAAATATTACAGTACACCTGTATTTTGTCAGTTGACAAGTATAAACATGTTTTGTGTATTTCATTTTACCTGTCTCTTCTTCTGGGGTGGAAAATTAAAGAAAAATACTGCGTCAAATGTTTATTGTTGTAGGCAAATTGAGTGTGACTATTGGCTTCAGAATTGTCGGTTGTATTAATATATTTATGTCGACGTATTGTTGTTTACTTCAATGTCTTCATTAAATTAGACTAGTTATGATGTACTATTATTATGACTACTTAAGCTTTTAAAAGATTGCATTGCCTTTATAAATTTTTACCGTTATTTTTTTTATAGTAAATCTCTTTATTAATACACAATACACAATTCAATCTAATATAAGAACAAACTCTAAGTATACTAAAAACTTTACCGTTATTTAAACTTCCACAGGAGTGACAGTCAATGAAGAACGCGAAATATGATACCTAGGTATTTTCAAATGTTTATTTACTGAAGAAGTGTTTTTGTCGGAGATCATAAGTCCAAATGTTTTTTTCTTTGAAAAAAGACGTTTGGGCTTCAAACGACTTAAAGACTTAAAAAAAAAACTTAAAAGTGATTCGAAGCTTGCTAATTACATTTCCGAGAGAGAATTTTTTGCACATACTTTACCTACCTCATAAAGAAAATATTTTATAATATAATTTATTCAAAAACCAAGGATAAAAGCCTTGTAAGTTTCTCAACAGACCAGAACAAAATATTATTCAGTATTTTATTGCAACAAAAACACACGAGTTTCAATTAAAATCGAGCTAAGTAAACGAGCTAAACAGTTTTAAACACGCTATGCACCTCAAAGGGGTAAATGCAGTAGACACTTGAAAAAAAAAATGTTTTCAGAAAAAACTTTCCAGTGCGTTATGGAAAGTGGAAAGTAGTATTTAAGACTATCAAAGGATCTTCTAACTACGTGATGTGCTTATAACTACTTTAGAGCTGAAATGGAAAAGGTTTTCGTTTTATTAAAGGGGGAAATATCAGCTGCCTATTTTTAATCGTCTAGTTGCCTGAAGAGGTTTTTTGAAGGTCTTAGGTTAAAAAGGTGTAAACTTGTCTGATAAGGATTTATAACATAAAAGTATTAAAATATATTGGTTCTTTAGGTTTACGCGAATGTTAGACATTATTAAAACTAGTTTTTTTACGGATTTTGTCGCAGTTAATATTTTTATTTTAGGTCCCGACGTTTCGACACCTTTGCAGGTATAATGTCACAGGCAGACTGCCCATATGCAAAATGCAAAAGTAGTTTAATTTCAATAAATGTATCTGATGGCAATTTCCTTTTTTTATGTCGTATTGCGAGGATTGGTTCGAGGTGGCTCGAAACAGAGAAATATGAAAAGATTTGGGGAGGCCTTTGCCCAGCAGTGACACAACGTAGGCTAATAAAAAAATGTAGACACAAATTATAATATTAATATTCCAAATGTGGATATTATTTTGATAGTTTGTGCTGTGTGTGTACATAACATTAGATTTCCTTTTCATGATTGATCTTTACATAATCAGTATTTCGTCATTTATGCATCAATAACATTAAATGTGTGCTGACAAATAAATACCTTTCCATTAACAACAAAAATATACGTAATATAAACATTTCACAATTAAACCATCATTACAATAATATAATCCATCATTTCCATACGGATTGCTCTGAAACTGTTTCATACATATTTATTGATAATTCGGGTAATGGTCAGCGATGTGATTCCGCTTTTTTAAAGTCAGTGAGTGGCAGGTTAATGAACGTTCCAGTGTACTTGTAATTGACGACCTCCGTGGTCGTGTGGCGTACGTACCGGTTTCAAGGTGTCGCTAGCTCTGAGGTCCCGGGTTCGATCTCCGGACGGGTCAATGTAGAAACCAACTCTTCTACATGCCTCGTGTCTGGGTGTTTGTGGTACCTTCGTTGTTGCTGAATTCCATAACACAAGTTCTTTAGCTACTTACTTTTGTTCAAAGCAATGTATGTGATGTTGTCCGCATTTATTTTATTGTGCCTTATTTTTTTATTGAGGTAAGCCTACAGTGAACAGTCAATCGCAATCCTACAATGACAACAATGGCAAGGTGTACATTTGTCATTAAACAAAAAGCATGAGAATACGAAAATTAAGTACTATTAAAAGGAAACCACTGATGCTTTAAACTTTACAATATATTATCATAAAAATGGAGTCAACGTTACAATTACAATATTTTAAAGGCTAGTGACACCATAATGATTACTTATTATTAATTTATATAAGAGACTACTACAACGCGAATCGTAGGCTTCGCTATGACATATACTACGCTACTTGAAATAAAAATATTTTGAATATTTTGATTTTGATTTTTGATCATATGCAATCTAGTGCTGTTCGTTATTCCGGTAATAGTGACTGTCGAATTAGTCGATTCTAATTTCGGTTATCTGTTCACACGGAAAGTTCATTAACCTGCCACCCACTGACTTTAGACTAGCGGGATTGGGCCCCAGATTGACGATTTCAATATTCATTACCGACTGAAAGATTTTACTGTTTAATTATTATTACGAATATTTGTTATTATAATAGTTTTACGTGTTGAATATCCCTTTGTGGTATTACAATTTTACAAATATGTATTTAAATACTGTTATTAAAATAAAGGTTTTCAATTATCATAAAAGTTGTGGTAGCCAGGTTGTGTATATCGGATTTATATGCGGAAATATGGTCTTTGAGGTTATTTTATTGTATTAATATTATAGAAGACTGACTCAGTCTGCTTGCGACCACGGCCGGTGTAACCTTTTCGAAACGTCAAGCCCTAAAGGTATTTATGCATGTTCGCGCTAATCCCCGTTCTATAATATTAATATAAACATGCAGCGCGATAGTTTAAAAGTTATTATTTTATTGTACTTTCTTCAACGATATAACAATATGTATAATTATAAAATTCGTTATGTTCAGGGTTTTATACAACATCAGGTCTCTCCTATTTGATGGTAATAACTAGGGTATAAGTCGGAGGCGTTACGTAGAGAATTTTCTAATACAGTACACATTAAACAGACTATTTATAAACCCGATAATATCTAACAAGTCGTAGTAGCCTAGCGCTTCAATGAACGGATTTGTATGCACAAGGTTGCGAACCCGGGCAAGTACCAATGTAACTTTTCAAAGTTATATGTACTTTCTTAATTATTCTAAGACACTTCTGACAAACGGTAAAGGAAAACATCGTAAGGAAACCTGGATTCCAAAATTAGGGATCTGCAATCGCCAATCCCCAGAGAGCAAGTGTGGTGATGAATGCTCGTGCCTTCTCTATATGGGAAGAGGCCTGTGCCCAGCAGTGGGACGTTTATAGGCTGGATTATTATTATTAATATCTAACAATTCTGAATGCAAATTTGTTCCCAGGTTTGAATCTGCACCCTCATGCATATAATTCCGACCCATCTTCTGCTCCACATATCGTCCACACAATCCGTTGATAATTAATTTGATGCAACACTGTTTCGCCCGAAGCGGTATATTGAACATTTGCAAATCTGTCGAATGAAACAATGCGGATTGCTATCCATAATTATGGATGTACTTTTTAAATGGAAATAATTATTGAAAATAGTAGCTGTAGGTTGAGGTTCAATTCAATTCAATTCAATTTTATTGCACTCCATATGTTTTAAAAAGGTGTTACATAGGTTTTCGGTACATTATGGACCCCGTAGGGCACGGCAACGTAGAAGAGAGGAGGAATCTTGTTTTATAGAATATAAGTATTATTATAATTTTATTATTTGCTATAAATTAGTATACTTAGTAAGTTTTTTGAAATTATATATATATTTTTTTAATTGTATATTTATTTATTTTAAGGTTTTATCATTCAGGTTTTGATTTATTTGCATCTTTTGTGATAGTTTGAGTTAATTATCATCATATTATAGGTAAAGAGGGTGGAAAGTAAATCAAGTTTTATTATTTTTTACTAATGTTTTTAAATCTTTTGAAGTCAGACTACAAGAAAAAAACACAACATAATTATGAAGCAGAAGATCTTATCCTATACATTATATTAAATTGGCCTTTATTAATTTTGACAGCTTAAAATATACTTATTAATAAATCTAGTGCTGTTAAAACAAGAACCCTAGCTAAATTGTCTAGCCAGAATGCAGACTAAACACTAGCGACTGAAAATTAAGACGATTTACACAGTAGGTTGTATTTTTAGCTTGCTAATGTGTCTTGGCTTTATTAAAGTAAGACGCTCTCCTACTCATAATATAGGTAAGTGTGTGTAGTAAACAAAACTGTCCAAATAATCGTCTCGATGACCTAACGAGGAGTGTTCGGAGTAGTCTCGTCAGACAGATTGGTCATAAATATGCATGGGTCGCAGTCGCTCCGACCTATTAATTGAGCATCGATCGCAGCGATCTATTGTGGCAGATTGTTTTCTTGATTAATATTGTGTAACCTTCGGATATAGAGGTGCAATTATAATATAATATAATATATGACAAGCATATAATGTGTGTTGACTGTAGGTATATGAAGTAATATCTGATGTGATGATCTATACCTAATATTCAAATATTAAAAGTAGTATATTTGTCTTTTCGTGTGTCAGTTACGCTTTCACGGCTCAACCGCTCGATGGATTTTGATGAAATTTACAAAAAAAGAGAAGAGATTTACTTTGTCTATTTAGAACTTACTTTTCTTATGTATTTTTTTGGGATTTTTCTCTTCTTGAATATGTTTAATTGTCTGCAAAACTTTTTGTTAGATCACTGATTAAAATGAAAACTCAGAAAAAGTTTTCTGCTTGAGTGATAACTACCATTTATTCATAAGTTGCGGACACTTCACAATATTACTATCTCTTAGTTTATCTACTTAGACTCTACCTACATACAGACAAAACAGAAAGGAAATATGATAAAAAAAAACAAGAAACACTAGACTACGATAAGTGTCATAGAGAGAAAATACTAAAAAGTAATTAGAAACTGTGTCAAGCCAAAGAAAATAAGTTCTATTTTCATCCATACATTTTCAGTGTAATACGCAATATATCAAAACGTCGTTTCTAACCGTCAAAAATGTTCAGGTTGACCCATATAAATCACCAGTCACTCGCTCAGCTCTGGCATCGTTATTCGAGTATGTGTGGTGCGGGACAAATTAACGGCACAGTTTATTATTATATAATAAAACATTTGGATACCAGTTAATAGGGAGAACGTTGTGAGGCTTAAATTCAATTCTTGGTTCTTAAAATTCAGCGAAATTTTCCAATAAAAGGGCGAAAATATAGCATGAAATGGGTTTGATGTGATTAGCGGTGTGCCCAACGTGGAATGTTTTGAAAAAACTATTAATGGTATTTTTTTGTATAGTTATAGTTATTGTGTTAGAGTATGAACATGTAATAACATAAATTATTTGAAATACTCAGCTTATGCAAAATCATAGAATCAAATTATGTATTTTTTGTGATGCTATTTAATGTATTAAAATGCTTTTAATTAAATTGCTTTAAATTGTATCATTTGAAGATATAATAAGAGAATAGCTTTTTACATCATTAAAGTTTTTGTTGAATTCTTTACATAATTATTTAGGAAACATTTACCTATTCTGATAAGTAATTGTGGAATATTTATAACCAACTAAATTTATGTATAATAGGTAATTTTTCTGGCCAGAAGTGTACCAATTCATTGGACTTGCTGACGTGGAAGGGTCAGTGTATTATGTTAAGCACCCTTTTAAAATGCCAAGTATAATATTATTATGGCGCATTATTAAGCTGCTAATGAGTTGCGTTTAGGTTTTATTTAAGATTGACTTAACTAATTACTGTGCTCATTGTGGAAACTCGATGTGATTACTTGTGTATCTTTATTAACTACAAAAAAAAATGCTGCATTATTTATTGGTACATATCATTGCTGGTCGTCACAACACCAAACACAATTTGTGATATAAATTCTAATTATTCATAACTTAAAAAATATCTTTGATAATGAAACTAATTTCTTTTTGGTTGTATTTCTGTAACTTGAGAATTATTTAAAGCTATCCTCAGAAAAGGCTTTTATTGCCATTATTTAGAGTTTGTGTCTATTTTCCGTCACAATAAACTTAATTTCGAAACGTTTTCAGCCAAAATATCTCAAATTCACATCAACACGTTTGCCAGTGTTTTATATGGGTAATTCCAATTCTATGTATTTTATAGAGCTTTTTAAACGGTCGTAAAAATAAGCAGTAAACATGTACTTGCCATGAAACGGCTCTTAAAGGGGTTGCTACACTGTTAGATATTATTTATAGTTTCTAGTCCTTCAGATCAAAATTTAATACCAATATGAGATCTTAGGAGACTTGTATTATGCGTGCTAGAGTCTGCCTGTCTGTTACTCTTTCACGGCTAAAACGCTGAACCGATTTTAATAAAACTGGAAATGATGTAAATATCAGATAATAAAAAAATAACTCAATATTCCCAATAAAAGAGAACAATAAATTTAATTACAACCACTCAGTCTTCGGTAGTTTCAGAAACAAAATACCTACTATTATACTAATTTTCTTATTGCTTATTAAGCTATTAATAGTCCAGTCAAAATAGACATTTCAGTTTGCATTAATTTGCATAGTGTACATGAGACCTCCACCAATTATCAGCTTTATGCGAATGAATGCAAAGCTACGAGGTTTTTTCGTCTATTTTGACTGGACTAAAATGTGTTTCTGCTTGCAGTGGACGACAATATTTAAGACATTAAAATGTTAAAGTCAAGCATTTAATTTGTCACGATAAGTGGTACAAAGGGGGCCTTTTAAGTCCTTGATTTTTGATACCAAGTGACGAGATAATAAACAATTTCTAAGACCAAATTTTATTATCTTATGTTTCGAAAACAAATATTTGCTTTCTTGTTTTATACTTTTAATAAGTCAAAATCAAAATATTTTTATTTCAAGTAGACCTTCTTAAGCTCTTTTAAAACGTTAAATTTACTGACTCTAATTGCAGGTTCCAAAATGTCATTCCAATGGAGAAGAACCGAAGAACCGGAAGAAACTCCAGAGGTTACTCTTTTAAAAAAAGGTTACTATCAATAAAGTAAGAAATATAACGAAAAAATCGCCTAGAGGACGTTGCATTTAAAAAAAAAACATATTATGATAAAAGTACTCGTAAGTAGGTGTATTGTCTTCTTAATTACATATTTTAATATACCTACATACATACTTGTAGACAGCTAGAAATTGACAAGACTTTTTTACACGTGTATATTATCATAAATTGACATAAAAATTTTACACGTGTCCATTACATTATCTACATGACAACATAAAATAATTTTGATTTGATAGATTAAGTTCGTGGTCAATTTACTAGATAATTGTAATTTGTATTATCGTATAATGTCCTTATTTTTTTATTTGAACTTTGATTAGCGATTCGATGCAGGTAATGCGCATTGAAAAATTGTTCTAAGTCATAAGAAAAAATAATACTTCTCCATTTAATGGTATCATGTGAACATAGATACAGTCACGAGCAAAAATATGTATACCGACGCTAACGCGTTTTAACCCAAAAACCACGATTTTGTTTTACAATTTCTCTATGTGGATACATATTTTTGCTCGTGACTATACATACAACCAATCAAAATGATCAATTATTAGTTTCAAGACTAAGTGACAAACGTAATTTAGTGACATCTGTAGTCTATTTATTGAACTATTAAGAGCTTAGAATCTCATTCACCCACTCTGCTAAATATAGATGGCACCATCAGTAGCATAAATCACGATATCCACTTATTTGCGCTTTAGTGTATGTATTGCTTACTAGTCATTTACTTACTGGAGTGAAACTCAAATTTATCTACCATTATTAATCCTAAATTTTTAAGATTTTTGAACATTTGAATTTCAGTATTTACGAAGGAGCAACAACTACGGTGCCTTTATTCCAAAAAAAAACTACCTAAATAACTATTTAGTTCAATTTCAAATTTCAGTTCAATAAAAACGTACCCAAGCCGATCACACAACGACGCGATTTACCAATTATTTGTTTGAATTTCACACAAAACAAATGACTAACCTCATTAAACAACCACGTTGATCACCAAAACCCTTTAAAACCTACCAAGCTTATAACTTAAGCCAAGGTCTAAGCTTGACACAATTCTCGTGACAGGGGTCCACTGGAATCGACACATTTTGACAGGTGACTGGACATGTGTCAAGGTGAAAAGGGGACAAGCATTTGACGGTCTAATCTAAACTGACCGAGTGTTGCGCCGTCTCTATTTTTAGGTGTAAAAGGGATTTAAAGGTTTCATTTCGATGATTTTTTCGATAAGAGGTTGATTAGAAAGGGTTTGGTATATTACAAGGTTATTAAGGCTCGGCTTATAAGGATATCGTTGAATGGTTATATCATTGATAAGATGGACACATGTGTTTTTAGATACGTACATAAGCCTAAGAGTATTATGTAGTCATACTGCTGTCTCGTCGCTAGTCTCATCAGCAGAGTAACAGGCTAACTAACTGCAAAGATCTCTTAAAACCCAGGTTCCTGAATATAGTAGAAATTCAAATAAAAAAGATGAACATGTTTCCATTGAGTTTCACAAACAGTGCCTAATGATTTTATTAAAAAGTAAAGGCACATCGCTAACGAAGTAGTTTCCTAGGATGCTAGCACATTAGGCTACCAACTCTTAGCTAGAAGAAGTACATAAATACCAAATAATTACCGTAGGTTTGAACCAGTATCCTAGTGCATTCAAATCCGGCATGAAAAGCACTAGGAAACAAAGTGCAATCGTTATCGAATCTTGAAATGTTAATGATAGTATTATCTTAATTCGTCAAAACAATGTTGCATATATTATCTGAAATTCGTCATCAGAATGTACATAATTATTTCACAATGAGCTCTAATCATCAAAAGTCATCTAGACAATAATCTAAAATCTCAATGTCTCTATCTTATCTGAAATTAATTATTTCATGATTAAGTCAGAATTTCGCTGGGAATATTTTTCCATTCTCGTCTATGTAATTGTACAATGAATTGAAAGTGTTGATCACAATGAAGGGATTTAGTTTTGTCGTTTTGTTGTTCTGTGGTTATGCTTTAGGCAATACCAGTGAGTATGATTTTATTTATAACCCGTACCTACAAGTTCCATTGCTTATATTAGCCAGTAACCTCATACCTCATACCTTCTGTGGAGCAAAATGCCTCTTCCCATTCAGTAATTCTTTTGTTGACTTTCAGATTTAAATTCCAAGTAAATATCTGATACAATTTACACTAGTTCTTCGTTTGATAAACTAATTTAAATCCCTTAAATAAGAACTGTTCTTCTGAAAGTCTTTTGTAGATCGAAAAATGCTTGAAATTCCACCAAACCAAAACAAAAATGCTCAAAACACAACAATGGTATATTCAAAAGACGAAATAACATGTTAATATCGACTTTATTATTTCCAGTAAACAATATCCGCCTGATAGACCACACTAGCTATGTGCTTGACATGATAGGGAAGACTATCGAGGCTGTAGAAGAAAGAGAATGGTGCAATCTGAAACTGCCCGAATTTACACAAGAATTTCGGTAAGTTGAGCTAACTAGGGGGAGGCCCTTGGTTCAGCAGTGGACGTCTTCCGGCTGATGATGATGATGATGATGAGCTAACTATCATCAAAAAATATTTAACATGAGAAGCGAGATGAGGAGAGGATCTGGGGATGGAAACCTATAGAGATAAATAGTATGAATTTGCAGATGGCAATATTTCGTGACGCGTCTTTGAGTAGAGCGCAGTGTCGAAGACTCTGCGACCAATATTAACTCAAAAAGGTAACTGACTTGGACTGGATGCGGAAGGCAAAAGGCTAGCTATTGTATCGCAACTTGAAATAAGCCTTTGTTCAGCAATATATCTCGATGGACTGAGCATTTATACAAATGTACTCTGTGAGACTGAGTTGTTTGATTGGTGTAATGCAAAAACTTGTAAATCAAGCTAGGATAGTGACAGAGAACCCAAAACATGTAGTAGAATTAATATTATAACAGCTCATATTGTTTTTGTTTACTCAAATTTCGTTTACGTTCCTTTTCAGTGAAGACATAATAACCCACAACGTGACAGCCAAAGTAAAGTACACCAATGGGTTCGTAACCTCCATCCAGCATTTGGACATTGAACAATCATCAGTGCAGCAAGTTTGGCTCCACGACAGAGTAAAAAACGTGACCAATTTAACAGTCAGAGGCAGATTACGAATGTTTGGGGTTAAGGTTGGCTATGATGTTGAAGCTGATCTCAATGATGGTGAACATAGATACACTGCGGAATTCGTGCATCCGATGATTAGCTTCATGTTTTCTGTAAGTGACATTGTTTTTAATTTGTTACGTTCTCTTGTAAAATCTTACGTTCTCTTGGTAAACGGCTTGGTAGACATTTTAGAAGATAGGCAGAAAGTAAATACTTTTCTTTTTCATGCTTGGGAGTTTGCTAAGCACTAAGGTGGAAGTAGGTACTTTCTTGATTTACAACTATTTTGATTTTGTCGAAACGCTTTCTAGCAACGCCAGTTAACTGACAAATGGATAATACAATTTAGGCTATGTAATTGGTAATCAAATAAATACAGACAAATTTTCTCACTGATAAATTGGTTTTTCTGCGGCCTCTACTGATTATAAGCAGCCAAATCTTTCTTTAATCGGAGAATTTCTTTAAGCACTGTTAGCATAAGTGTTAATTTGTAACAATCCCTATTCCAGGTAATTCAAGATGTGAACAAAGACGAAGGTATGAAGACGGTAGTTGAAGCTACTATCCCTAACACTCTGGCTGCAAACAGACCACATCTCACACCAGTAGACCATACCTCTAATGTGATAGCTATAATGGTAAGATGGCTTTATTCTAAAACTGCCAATTTCATTAACATATTCAGAGATTGTTTTTCTGATAAGAGATTGGAATTTGACGTAATTTGTATGTGGCTTAAGTCAAAATTGTATGTCTAGTAAAGAAAACCTATTGAAATTGACTGTTGTCGTTACGATTCTAACAACCAGTCCTATAATCTGATACGACTATTCTATCTGATTTTTACCTGGGTAGCTGACCAGGTGAAAATCAAGTGAAAAATACTGAATTCAGCTGAAACCAGAAAGACTGGAAGCTGACTCAAACATAGGTCGGGAAAAGGTTAGGCCGATGTAGTAGTGTTTTATTCTGCAATAGATTCTAAGATTTTACCTATTCTATCTACTTGACAATTATTATAATTTTCATTTTCTCTTTCAGTACAATTTCCAAACGATAACCGCTGAGGGCATGAAGGCTTGGGGTCCAGATGTATTTGAGCCTATTGCCCGTGACCTTGTAGACCACGAAATAAAGTTCCCGACCATCTGTTTCAACTGCCCCGCATAAGCACCTGAGTTTGGGCAGGAAGAAAAACCAGAAAAATATTTACAAAATTAAATACTCCTGATATTATATAAAATGTTTTGTAAATATTATATTCGTTTTATTATACACCTTAGAATATAATGTAATGAAATAAAAGATTTATTATGATGTTATGTTGATGTTTTATTGAATTTATACTATTTTCTGTTTCGTCTTTTTCATTGAAGTCAGTGTAGTTAGTTCAATGAAAATAACGAAATAGAAAACAGTATACATTTAGTTAATTAGTGGTGAATAGAAATTCTTAAATTCTCTGAAATATAATCAAGTTCCTGTACTTCTTCTAGATGTACTAATATGATAGCAATCAGCGTAGTAATGTGAAGCGGTAGTGAATAAAAATTAAATTAAAGTACTGTTTTAGTTAGGTACCATTAGTTCTTAAGAAAGAACAAGACATTTATTCTCCATCAAGGAAACGAATGTAGAGAGAACTATCTACACCCAAAGACTAGACGAGACGACTACAAGTAAATTTCTATACAGCAAGTTTTTAGTCTACTTTTAGTCTTCTACATGACATCCATAAATCAGTTTGTTTTTCTGGAAGTGGTTAATCTAAGCGCGGACTTTGGCAGCTTCACCGAACCTTCACAAATATTCCATCCATCTACCTAATAATTCTAATTAATTTTAAAACAGACATAGTTATTGCGTCCGTACTAGGTACTATAAAAGGCACAGATTTATTAGTAAAATAACATATAACATATCATCACGCCTGTATCCCCGAAGGGGCAGGCAGAGGTGTACCAATGTACACCCACAGTTCGCCGATATGTTTAGGTCCCATGTAATAGGGGGTGAGCCTATTGCCACTTCATCATCATCATCCAGCCTATAAACGTCCCACTGCTGAGCACAGGCTTCTTCCCATATAGAGAAGGCTCGAGCATTGATCACCACGCTTGCTCCCTGCGGATTGCCACTTACCGGACACAAATCCAAACTCCGACCTGCTACTGAGTATTTCATAGAAAAACCCAATAACACCTTGGTCGACTCGGGAATCGAACCCAAGAACTCCAGCGTAGCATTCGCGCTTAGCACCACTAGGCCAACGAGGCAGATTTGTTCGTACCAGCTTTTATTTTCGGAACATTTTAATAAAATCTAAAACAATGATCATTACCCTTGGTCCGACCTCAAACGTCTGTCACGTTTTTACATACTGATTACTAATTATCTAATTGTCATCAACATAAAGAAAGTTAATAAACGTCTAAATCAATCTTAATATGATTATAATCATTGTAATCAGGAACCAGATTATTTCGGTTGCTCCACCTACGTAAAATGATTAAAAAAATTCCACCAGGCAAGTAATTATGTTCCTTAATTGACAAGTATTGACCATGCAGAGGATTTTATTTGTGTTTTTATCTTTTGTGGTCGCAGTGTTGGCTCAAACATGGGGTAAGTTTGGATATTCATCTAGTATTAAGAACCAATCTTATACAAATATGTCTCTGTCTTTCCTTGTTGAACAATTTTGGACTATTGCTTCCTATACAGATAGTGCAAACACCTGTTCTTGAACTTTTGTTTTATTGGAAGAAACCTTTTTGAAACCAATGCTGCAATTGCTTTCCAGCTATGCGCTTAGTTTTAAAGGGTGTATTTGATTTGAACCTTGCACTCATACTTCGGGGTCCAGTCCACTTGACTTGACTTGACAGATGCAAACATAAAGATACTTTTTATGATTAGGATTTTTTTAGATTTACTTTTCTACTTTAATCAGTTCTAATTCATTTCGCACTCAAAAGGAGAAACACTTTTTGTCTCATTCAGCATCATCGTGTAACTTAAAGTTTTAAGGAGATATACTTTGTAAATCACAGCATCAAATTACAAGGCCTTATCATCATCATTTCAAGCCGGAATTACCCAGTGCTGGGTATCTCTCTTGTCTTCCTCTCTGGTTTTCTGTTGTCTCATTGTTGTCCTTCATCGCTCCTTCCTTATCCTTCATACCTGGATAAGGAAGACGGATAAGGGTTAAAATTAACTTGGCTTTAGTATTGCTTTGTTCACATTCCAGTGCAACGGGCGACCGTAAGAGGCCACGAAGATTACATCAGGGCTGTGATGGAGGAAGTGGCTTCTGAACTGGAAGAATATGGCTGGTGTAACCTGAAGATACCTGACATACATCAGAACATAAGGTCTTTCTGAAATACTATTATATTCATTTTCTGTATGGCAATAGAGATGTAGACAAGTCTTGTATTTTGGCTATTTCGACATAGAAACTCAAGATTTATTTGCAATGACCCCAACGTTACTATTTTGAGCACTTAGAAATGGATGACGTCATTAGAAACCACTCATGATTTTTGTCTATTAGTTACGTCTTATTTTTTAAATGCCAAAAGTAGTTTTTTTTTCTAAAACAGAATTATTAATACTCCTAGCTGAACTATTTTTTTTTACTTCTTTTCCAGTACGAACATGTACAAGTGGGAAGTTAGAGGCAAGGTGCATTACTTCAATGGCTTCCTAGTGACTCTACAGAAGTTAGATATAACTGGAATAACCCAGACAGTTGGAAGGCGAACTATTGAGGGGGTTGGAGTACCCATGGCCACCGTAACTGCACAGCTGATTATGAGGGATCCTAAACTTGGATTTGATCTGATTTCTGATGTCGAAGGCATTGGGGAACAGAGGTCTACTGGAGAAATTACTTTGCCACACATCACGATTACGACGACTGTAAGTTATTGATTAAACAACAACTTCGTTTGCATATTAGAGTACCTAAAGTATTGTTCACATTAACACATATTTGACCAAGTTGCCAGAACAAGATAATATCTGAATTCGTGAAGAAATTAATATCTAAATCGAAATAAAAAGATTGCAATGACCCAAAGTTTCCATTAGTATGTAATGTACCTAATCGTGGCCATTGGCCAATCTTCGTTTTTTTTTTTTGTTTTGGTAGAGATCTTTGCAGTTAGCCTGAGCGCAGGCTTTGACTGCTTCACCAGACTTTGGTAATCTTCGTGTCTTTGTCCAATGTTTTCTTCTCGACCTTCTTATACAACTGGACTCCCCCTCTCTCTATATAAAAAACTTTGCAAGGGCGCTCTGATCACTGTAATAAAAAATTTGTACTTACTTTTCAGGTACAAAAAGAATTACTCACGAACGAGACGACAGTTTTATCGATGTCGCTCAACAATGGCGGGGGTATCATAAGAATGATTTACAGACCATCCACAAATGTAACCGAGGTGCTGTCTAGACAAGTAAGTATAATCCTCATTAATGAGTCTTTATTTTGAGGTACAATCTGACTTAAAATATTCCTATATGCTAAATACTTTCGGTCTTTATGGTCTTGATACAATGGAATCAGGTCCTCCCACAGCTGAAATGGTTTACCCACGAACACGATGAAAGACATTATCGTCCCACTGCAGGGCAAAAGCCTTGGTCTCCTTCTTCCAATTATCCCAGTCCTGGGCTATTCTTGTCCATAATATTGAACAGGAGTCAAACTTGTCAATGAGATCTTCTGATATATAATTAAAATTAGCTATAATTTAAGTCAATTTCCAATATCTTGAATGTATTAAAAAAAATAAAATGGGTTCGAAATTTCGAAAATGCAACATTATGGCTGACTATGGACACAAATCCGTATATTGAACAACTAGACCACCTCGCCATTTTTATGTCATGTAACAATGTTTGCTTTTGTTCCAGTTCTTCCCCTACACTCCAGACCTGCAACCTTGGATCTCGATCATCAAACCAATGCTGTTAAACGTTATTACAAACAAGATTAAGTTCCCAGAAGTCTGTTTTCTTAATTGTCATTAAATTCTTTCCAATACAAACCAGAATAATACATAATATTTTAAGAGAATAAAACTTTTATTAATTCCTTTTGTTTTATTGATTATTTTCGAGTTTTAGGAACATTATAGTTTCCTAACATCTCTTTAACTTAGTTATGTATTTTAAACGTGTATTTTAATATACCTTTATTTATTACCTTACAAAACAATAAATGTAAATAAAGATTTGGTAGGTATTTTATTTTATGCTCACCTCAATAAGCCTCAGGGCATGCTTAGACTGATTCACTATACTATTAATAAGTAAAGATCTACCTAACATTTAATAATGTTACATAAAAATAATATAAAAAACAATACTAAAATGAGGATTTATCCAAAAATAAAGAAGCACCTCTGTCCATAATATCTATGTTAATCAGGGCCATCTTATGTAAATAGCCTTTATTATCGATAGTGATAAACTAATAATTTGTAATCGGGTATTGATCGGCGTAGATAAAGGGCAATAGTTTACATCCCATTAATATCACACGCTCAATTTCATGGGAAAATTACTGACTAAGTACAAACGAGAATCCATTTCCGAACGTAAGTATTTGCGTGCAACACAGAACAAAACGTTCAATATTTTTTACAATTTAAGCTGTTATACTATTTACTTCTAATTACAGCAGAACCAATATCATAAAAAATACGACAAATGCAAATTAAAATGAATTAAATCATTTACTTAATATTCTGCAAGCGTATACAATGGAAGATTTGTTTTTGAACGAAACATTTAACGTCAAATTTAAAGTTTGGTTATGACAGCCGACAGGTGTCAACACGTCGCTAAATATTGTTTTCGTTTTGCTTGCAGCGGTTATTACTGAAACTTGATATTTAGTTTGTTAAGAATAATACGGACATCAAAATATTTACTTTGTGAGAGACAGACATTATTTAATACTATGTCCATTTAAAATGTCTGACGAAACCAACGAAGAACGCCAGGATAACGAATTAGCTGCGTTACAGGTTATTATTTTTATTTAATTAAGATTTTAATTTGTAATAAGTTAACTAAATTGCATAATAAAAGTAGTTTATGAGAAAAAACTATTTCATTTGATGTAAATAATTTTAGTTTTTTTATTTATTTCTTATTAAAGCGGGAAAATATTAGTCCAAGGGAATAATAGCATAAATCCTTTGATAAAAAGTGCTGAATGCATCATAATATTTTATTTCAACTTTATCTAACTTTTACGCATTTATAAGGGTTTACTTGGAATCTAATTGGAAACACTGCTTGAATAAATAAAATTAGAGTTTCTCTTTAAGGACTGCTAATTTAATATTATAAAATGTTTATAAACAACATTTTTAGTTAAAATATTTTTTTACAACAAGGTTCATAAATAAAAATACACTAATATTAATAATCATCTATAAATATTTTTTTCTAGAGAGATTGACTTACATTGTGCAATCTTTAAAAATAATTATTGTATAATAGACTGGATCTGTAATAAGGACAATATCAATTATATATCTACCTTACCATTTAATATCATTTATATATTCCTTGCCTTCTCATTAGTCTTTTCCCAAGTTTTGTTAAGGACACATTTCAGTCTTTCCTGATTCACCTTAATCCATATTTGACGGGCCTGTTGGTCTAGTGGTTACTGACCCTGACTGCTGTACCAGAGGTTGTGGTTTCGATTCCCACTCCGGACAAATGTTTGTGTGATGAGCACTATCATTTGTTCTGTGTCTGGGTGTAATTTATCTATTATAGGTAAGTATGTATTTAGAAATATATAAGTATGTTTATTAGTTGTCTGGTTACCATAACACAAGTTCGGCTTAGCTTGGGATCAGATAACCGTGTGTGAGATGACCCGGAATATTGTTATATTATATTTTAACATAGTGACTAGAAACCTAACCTATCTCATCACTCTTTTACTAGATTTTTATAAAACATGAGAACCTCAATCAAATCTTTTCTCAATTGTTTTGGTTCTAGCTTTTTAGTACCTTCATTGTCTCTGAGTCCATAACACAAGCGCTTTAGCAACTTACTTAGGCATATATCTATGGGCCTTAGTAGCCTGAAAATAAATGATTTATTATTATTATTTATTTATTTTTAATATTACAGGCTATATACGGTGATGCGGTAGTAGATAATCGGGAACCGGTAGCATGGAATGTATGGAGGCCGCTAGATTTGCTCCTTACGTTGAATCCGCTACACAACTCCGATATTAAAGGCATACATTGCTCCGTGACAATACATTTCACATGTTCTGCTAATTATCCTGATAAGTAAGTCTATCTCTTTTTTTGTTGTTTAATTTTCTCTATATGACCGTGATTTCATCCTTAGTTACAGTACTGTTGTTATTGTTATTGTGCAATGTTTTATGTAAACAAAAACGTTAAAATAATAGTTTTACCATGCAGTTTGATGTTCACACTTGTATAAACAACGCTACAGTAAAGGTGATCTGTAATAACTGTTTAACATTGTTAATATTTTTTTAACATGTATTCCCTAAGCGGATCAGATCGAAAAATCCTTTAGCTCAATTCTAGGTCACTAGTTGATCTTAATACCCAACAGCCAAAAGTGCACAGCAATCTATTGTATTTATAGGATACATAGTATATGAATTAAACTTGTACTATGATTTCCTTAACACCTCAATGAGTTAAGATGCAATGGATAAAATATCTATGTACTAACTTTATAACCATTCCTAAAATCGACAAAATATTATTATTTTTAATCTATTTTAGGCCCTTAAGTGTCGCAATCCACAAAATGCACGGCCTATCCTCTGACAATGCTGCTATACTCTTGATGGAATTAGAGGAGATGGCTCAGAAGCTGAGCGGAGAAGTGTGCATATTTCAACTGGCTCAACAGGTTCAGGTATGTAAGAGTTATTAACATTGTCTAATTACTTCACAGAATCCTTTAATGAGTGCTTGTAAAAAATTAAAAAATTGTGTGGCATTTATAATAAATAATTATCTTCTTGAATTGTACAAATAGTAGTAAAGTAACTATAACCTTAACTCTATAGTCGCTGGTCGTTTCTTTATAACGGTTCGTACCTTTATAGTATTTACCTTTATATGTATTGAGAAACTTTTATAAAAATAACGAAGGTTTGGCCGTCGTGGTCTTGGGTAATGTATGTATAGCAAGAAAAGTGTATTGGTTTTTTTGAATTTCCAAACAAATTAATAATTTTGAAGGTTCAAGTACGGGCTGGTAAATCGGTAAAATATCTCTAAGACTTCTTAATGTTGATTTCCCTTTTTGTTTCCTATTTTTTTACCTTCCTTTTTTGAACTTAGTAACATCAAACTTCAAAATCGTAAAACTACTGCAGACCAATTTAATTAAAATTATTTACGGCTATCTCAATTTATTTAAATATTGACATACTTTTATTGCTGACTGTAAAATGGAAATTTTACTTAAACAAATCTCAACTTTATTGTTTAGAGAATACAGGTCATTGTAGACTGACAAGTTGTGTAACACATTGAACAAATTTGAAATGAAATAAATATAGAACATTATCTCACTAATGTTCCTGGTGTTTGCAGATAAGATATAAGATCAAACCAAATAGTTGATAGTATCACGGACTGTTTTTATTTTGGTTACGCTGTATTCTGAGAACGAAATCATTATCGGTAATATGTACAGTCGATAATCCGGCACGCCTAGTAGTCCGAAATTATAACATAATATTCCGGTATTTCTCACACACGGTTTTCTGATCCCAAGCTAAGCAGAGCTTGTGTTATGGTAACCAGACAACTGATAAACATACTTATATATTTCTAAATACATACATATTATAGATAAATGACACCCAGACCAGAACAAATGATCGTGATCATCACACAAACATTTGTCCTGAGTGGGGATCGAACCCACGACCCCCGGTATAGCAGTCAGGGTCACTAACCGCTAGACCAACAGGCCCGTCAAATTAGCTATTCAGTTCATCCGCTTTGTCATACATAGATCTTGGGCAGTCGTTAAGTCAATTCTGACAACCAGTCTTACTATGAGATACTGTGTTTCCCAGTCAAATGGGTTGTGCCGGTCAGATAGGCAGTCGTTCCGTGTAAAATACGGTATTCAGCTGAATCCGGTATGACTGGTAGCCGACCCCAACATAGTTGGGAAAAGGCGGGAGATGAGTTCATCCGCTTTGTAAACCTGCAGTTCATGCTAAATGCTGGATAGTTGAGTGGATAGAACAAATTTCTCATATACATAATACGTCTTCCATTCCAATACAAATCCAGCAGTAGTTTTAGCAATACGTCAAATGCGAGAAAAATCGAGTGCCAATCGAGTCCAAAATTTCAGTAATGAGATACCTACCGTAAAATGGAATTAGTACTACGTATAATAGGAAAAATACATAGGTTAGCCTTCCTTGGGATCAGCAAAATAGATACAGGCTTCATATTATTTAAAATTGTTTTTTTTTAGCAATTCCTGCACGATCACAATAAGCCAGCACTATCCTGTTATGAAGAGATGGTGAAGCAGAAAACTGAACAGGAACAATTGAAATTACATGATCTTAAAGTTAAGGAAAATGAAGAGGTATGATTAAAACACACATTTATCTCTTTAAAAACATTAGTTATGCTTACAGTATTTGAGTAAATGGACTCGTTATGGATGATGACTCGTGATGGATAACTGATTTCGTTCATGCATCAGCTACTCATACTCCATGGGCAGTAAAAATTAAGTAATTTTTAACCGACTTTAATAAAATCCTAGGTACCTAATATGGTTGTATGTGTTCTGTAAGTTTTCTTCCAAAAACATAAAAACATCTATGTATACCTTTTTATTAACTACCTTACTTCTGCCTCACAGTATGACGTGATTTACAATTACTATTACATGTTTTAATAAACTTAAAATCCATTTACACTACTGGTGTAATAGTTAAGACATAAATCCAACCTTAAAATGTTTTTAATCCATTTTAGCGGCAAAAAATGAAGGATGAGATTCAAAGGCGGCAGGAGATTCTTCGTGGTGCGGGCCGACAACGAATACATAGATCTAGTATTAGTCAAGAGAATGACAGCATGGATGGTCAGGGAGACGCACCGGAGCTTGTGTAGTAAGTACACCACTCACGAATCAAATAAATCTTTAGTTTATCCAAAATTTCCATAGTAATATTATGTCAGCGGAAGTCTTTCTGGTTGTCTGTTACATAACAGAAAACCGAGTAGGTACCTATAGAGTGAGTTTGAATGTAAAAGAAAGAGAGGCTTTTTTTTGCTGTGATAACCGACATATACAGGTGAATCTAAAGGCAAAGCTTTTTTTTATATGAGCTGAAAATTCTCCTAAACATATTCACACCATTTTCTAATGGGTTATCTAAAAATCGTTACGTAAAAAATTGTTTTCGCTTCAAAATTCGATTCAAATACAAGTAAGAAAACTTTATTCTTTCCAGTTACGCTGACGATAAAATGTCGCCCGCTAAGAAGATAACTCGCACTAAAACTGTAGAAGTCCCGTGTACGTGTAAAAGTAAAGGAGTGCAGGTGGTCAGGGTACCTCAGAGGAATAACAGGAAGGTTTATATTGGGAACTGTTTAGGTAAGTTATGTAAAGAAAGAAAGAAAGAAAATACATTTATTTACGTAGACACAACGCATACACAAACACAAAGAGGAATTATACAAACAAAACAAGTTAATAAAAAAGTAAAAGTACAAGAAAGGAAGTCACAGAATTAAATAATTAAAGGAAATATGCGTCACATCCACGCAAAACGGCCCTCGCTCAGCATATTGCTATGACCGTGAGGCAGAGTCACAGCGCTGGTTTTCAGCGAAAGCCGAAGCCGACGTTTGACGTACGCGCGGGTATAAATAAATGTAGAAAAAATAAAATAAATACAATTAAATAAAGATATTAAATAAATACAACAAAACAGTGCGTAAATATGAGTAAATATAAAAAATATATATGTGATTTAAATTATAATGTAATACATAGTAAAATTAGAACTATTTTCTCTTTCACCCAGTTTATAAAAATACTAAAAGTGCCATGAATTGCCTGTATTTGTTAAAGCACAGCCATGTATAATAACTTAAATGTTTTATTTTTTTATTTGAATGTCACATAAGTTACTTTCTAGCGGTATTTCAATATAAATATCAGTAGTACCTGTTTATTTTACTTGATCAAGCATATTAATTTCGCAGCTACATGTTCCTGCATTGTTTTGCGAAATGGCAAAAAACTTTAAATATACGTGACTTTTATTTTCTTCGCAGGACACTCATCAAACGGGTCCACAACCTACCTAGCGATTGACGACGAAGGCGAACCGTTAATCGCCAAAAAATGGGTCGTGCCAACCGCCTCCGACTTCCAAACGCGGACCCGCCAACTCTCATACATACAACAAGACTTAAAAATAATGTCGAGACTCAACCATCCCACCCTAACCCCCTACATTGCCATGGAAACCATATCAGAAGTGAACAAACGGACCTCAAAACAGTGTATATATCTATTCAGGACTTTCGTTTTAGGAAGCTCCTTAAAAAGTGTCAAAAATAAACTAAGTGTGTACAGTGATCGATTCGAAGGGTTGAAGTTATTAAGACATGTCGGTTTGGGGGTGTTATCGTCTCTTAAAGAGTTGCATAGGTTTGCTATTGTGCATAGGGATGTTAGGTCGGAAAATGTATTTCTGGACGACTTTGGACGGGTCAAGCTGGTTGGTGTTGGTCTCGATATGAGATTGGCTGAGATTGTGGACGGCGATGCGTATTGTGACAGGTAAGAGGAAGGTATGATCGTTGATTCTTCTTTTAACTGTCTTTTGTTAATGAGACTATCTGTCACTTTCCACTATTGAGGGGCAAATTGGCTTGTGATTGGTGGAACTTATGTTCCAGTGTTGTTGTACAGTGTAATCACTGTTTTGCACATAACAGACTAGTTTAATCGCCAGAACCCTCAATCTTAATAATTTAAATACAGTTAGAACAACCTTATTTCACGTTTATTTGCAGCACTAGCTATTTTTCCATCCATGTGAACTGCACTCCGACCGAGTAGCTTTCAGTCAGCGTGTAGTCGTTAAAGTATGCCAAATGTACACTGTCTGCAATCTTGCTATGGGTTGTAATGCAGTCATACTAACTTACGCTTGTACTGTGCTTTATTAACCGTTATCAATGTAACTCTTATAGTATACAAAGCATATTCTATAATTCTAACCACAAAGTTCAGTTGAATTGCAGTCCATCTATTTTAAACCTTAACGACAACTTATAGTTGAGTCAAGTTAGAATACTTCATCAACTACCCTCCTCAGATTTTTGTAGTGATCTCAACATGTTCCAGGCAGTCGGCCGCACAGGACATATTTGCGACGGGACAACTGTTGCTCTCCATCGTGTCACAAGAACGAACCTATTTGGACATACCGGCCGACCTTCCCAGCTCCGCTAAGGATTTCTTTGCGAGGTAAGAGATATAACTACAAATCAAAACTCTTAAATGGCGTTATTATAACATGATATTTATAACACAACAAAATAAAGACATACTTGATCCACTCTTTGCTGCAATCTTTATATGCTGTAAAAAGATAAAAACAAAATACACTATAAAATGTGTATTGTTTTTTATTTGTGTTATGTTACCGAATAAATTAAGTAAACATTCTAAAACAACTTAATTATTATCTTTGAAACTCATATTGGCACTCCAATATGAATCATGTTAGTAAATAAGCAGTTTCTGAATTCTAGCCTGTCAGTACAACGGAAATTTTTTTTTTGGATCACTTCCACTTGCACTTAAAATGGCTCACACAACCCTTTCCAGTATATACACACCTACCTAATACTAGGTATACGTTCTTTTCAGATGTCTCACAGAAGATGAACATTCTCAATGGTCAGCAGAACAGCTGATGAACCACGTGTTTCTAGTCGACTCGCCGCCTAAAGTACTGCCCAGTAGAGATAGGGGCGGGGAAGGCAGCGGGTCTGAGGTAAAGTCTATTTAAATGCATGCCAATGGATGTTATTTCCACTTTAATTTTTCCTTTATGTAGTGAAAACCAGGTTCATTTTAGAATGGATCTGGTACTATCAATCAATAGAAATTTTGTATGAATATGGTACAATAGATCTGACAATGAGTCAGTTTCTAGCAAGAGATCCGAGCTTATCAGAAAGAAACGGACAACAAAAAAACAGGTTGCTGTTTCCTTTTTAACGACTCCTTTTCTAGAAGAATACATTTTGGAACCAAGCAACTAGAGCTAAATATTATGCTTGCTAAGGTCAGGTATCTTTTAACTTTTAAGGTTTTTGAAGCTCCTGCACAGAAAAATAAACACTTGTTTTTTTGAGTTATTATTTATTTTGTTAAATTATACCTTCTCCATTTTCCTCAGGATGATGACGCAGTAAAGAATATTCATCAAAACAGTCCCGTCACGAACGGACATTCTCGTCTGAACGCTGAGTTTGAGGTTCTTACCTGGCTCGGCAAAGGAGCCTTTGGGGATGTTTTGAAGGTAAATAGTTATATCATCTCCACAAAATGTAAGTTACGGCATTAATAACAGATGTATTACTCAGCAACGCAATTATAATTTCAAGAAGGATTATATAAAAAGTTCGTTGATCTCTATCCAATCAAAATTCTGACTACCAATTAATTATTTTGAACTCAAAATTGTTGTGTTTATTACCAGCTAAAATACCCCACTTGTCTCTCTTAAAAGCCATATCTTTCTATTTGGCCTACATATCTACTACTATCACCCTTTTTATTAATTTTACCCCGAAATAATTTTAATATGCTATGGAGTACCTCAACCCTGGTAATGATGGAGGGGCGTATCGGACTCCTTCCTGCTAAAATCGACGAAGTGCATTTCCGTTCTCTTTTGCCGGGGACCAGGCGGACCTACTACTACCAAAATGTAATAAATAATAATAATAATCCAGACTATAAGCGTCCCACTGCTGGGCACAGGCCTCTTCCCATATAGAGAAGGCGCGAGCATTGATCACCACGCTTGCTCACTGCGGATTGGCGATTTCAGATCCCAAATTTTGGAATCCAGGTTTCCTCACGATGTTTTCCTTCACAGTTTGTCAGAAGATTATTATATATATAACTAACTATATTCACAGGTAAAAAACAAACTAGACGGCGGCTTCTACGCGATCAAACGGATCAAGCTTAACCCGGAAAGCGTCCAATTAAACAAGAAGATAACTCGTGAAGTTAAGTTGTTGTCTCGACTGAACCACGAGAATGTTGTCAGGTATTATAACGCTTGGATCGAGTCGAGCGCGGAGGCCGATGATGATGATAGCGCTGAGATTAAGTGTCCCAGTGTTAAGCGGCCGGGGGCTAGTTTGCAAGGTAGGTTGAATTAAAATATATTTGATTATAAAATAAGACAGGATTTTAGGTTGAAATATGTCTGTGTGTATGATCAGGCTGCTTGTGATTTGCCTCCTTCCTTTGGTTGTGTCATAAGGGATTACTTCGCGTTATAAATGAATTATTTATTATTTTGTCGAAATTATATTTTAATGTGGTACAAGTTTACAGAGAGAATAAAAACAAAAATAACGTTCGTATTTGAAATCGTCGATCAGTGCAATATGACGAGTGAGGGCGCGATTGTCTTATGCTCGCGCTCCCCTCCGCACACCTCGATACTCTGCTCACGGTGACCGCTAGATGGCGCCAGTCGTTAACAGTCTGATTATTTAAAAAGTTCTAAGAAATGGCTTAAAAGGTATCAGATGGGTTTAAAACCCATCTGATTATGGAATAAGTTCTCATTTACTGTACTTTAAACAGCGTTAATAATCCCGTATTGGATGATTAAGCAAAAAAATATGAAAAAAAACTTTTTTTTTGTTTGTGTTAATACATATATTGTACATTTTGATGTGTGTTCTTTGTAATGTAAGAAAATTATGTTTTGTTAGCTAAGCTAAACCTAGGTTGGTGGACACAAAAATATTATTGTATGAATTCTTATCCCTTTCTGTCTATACAAATTTAGATACTATAATTGTCTCCAATAAGAAATTCTTGTTCTAGCATTCAATGAGGACACACACTTTAAAAATATATATATATATATAGCATTTGAACTATGATTTTTCTATCCCTATGAGTATCATCGACAAATTAACAGAAACACAAAATCATTTATTTTAGGTATCGTAGCCAAGCTAGGTCAGGAAGTTAAGGTAGAATGGTCCATGTCTGAGGGTCCCGTTCAGAAGACCAACACCTCTTCTGACTCTGAAGACGATGATGATGATGAACCGGACCCTTGGTTTACTATCATGAGGTAAATTGAACCCTATCCTGATAGTGTTTAGGTATGTTTTGGCTTGCTGCATGAGGCGAAGGTAGAATGGCCGATGTCTAAAGGTCCGGTACAGAAGACCAACACCTCTTCCGACTCTGATGACGACGAGCCTGACCCCTGGTTAACGAGCATGACGTAATTTAAATCTTATTTTGGTAGTAATAAGGTGTTTTATTGATTAGTCGTTTAATGCGTGATCCCTATTTATGAGTAGCTAGTTTTTGCCAGCGTATTCGTTCGCGATTTCCTACAAGGTGGATGAAAAATATCTGCTTCAACTTATAACTTACTACTGATATCAATACATTTTAGAGCGTGTATACCATAACATAATTTCTAATTTCCAGGCCCGAAGACGAATCAAGCAGCGGCATAGAATTCGAGGTAGACTCCAACGCTTCGCAGACAATCCCCTCAGAAGACGTGGTCGACGCTCCCTCACCAGCCCGCCTTCAACAAGTGTTGTACATACAGATGGAGTTCTGTGAGAAGCATACTCTACGGCAGGCCATCGACAGCGGCTTGTATCAAGAGCAGTTCCGAGCTTGGAGACTGTTCAGGTGAGGATAGTGTATCAATAGCTCGCCTGCAGCAAGTGTTATACATCCAGATGGAGTTCTGTGAGAAGCATACTCTACGGCAGGCCATCGACAGCGGCTTGTATCAAGAGCAGTTCCGAGCTTGGAGACTGTTCAGGTGAGGATAGTGTATCAATAGCTCGCCTGCAGCAAGTGTTATACATCCAGATGGAGTTCTGTGAGAAGCATACTCTACGGCAGGCCATCGACAGCGGCTTGTATCAAGAGCAGTTCCGAGCTTGGAGACTGTTCAGGTGAGGATAGTGTATCAATAGCTCGCCTGCAGCAAGTGTTATACATCCAGATGGAGTTCTGTGAGAAGCATACTCTACGGCAGGCCATCGACAGCGGCTTGTATCAAGAGCAGTTCCGAGCTTGGAGACTGTTCAGGTGAGGATAGTGTATCAATAGCTCGCCTGCAGCAAGTGTTATACATCCAGATGGAGTTCTGTGAGAAGCATACTCTACGGCAGGCCATCGACAGCGGCTTGTATCAAGAGCAGTTCCGAGCTTGGAGACTGTTCAGGTGAGGATAGTGTATCAATAGCTCGCCTGCAGCAAGTGTTATACATACAGATGGAGTTCTGTGAGAAGCATACTCTACGGCAGGCCATCGACAGCGGCTTGTATCAAGAGCAGTTCCGAGCTTGGAGACTGTTCAGGTGAGGATAGTGTATCAATAGCTCGCCTGCAGCAAGTGTTGTACATCCAGATGGAGTTCTGTGAGAAGCATACTCTACGGCAGGCCATCGACAGCGGCTTGTATCAAGAGCAGTTCCGAGCTTGGAGACTGTTCAGGTGAGGATAGTGTATCAATAGCTCGCCTGCAGCAAGTGTTATACATCCAGATGGAGTTCTGTGAGAAGCATACTCTACGGCAGGCCATCGACAGCGGCTTGTATCAAGAGCAGTTCCGAGCTTGGAGACTGTTCAGGTGAGGATAGTGTATCAATAGCTCGCCTGCAGCAAGTGTTATACATCCAGATGGAGTTCTGTGAGAAGCATACTCTACGGCAGGCCATCGACAGCGGCTTGTATCAAGAGCAGTTCCGAGCTTGGAGACTGTTCAGGTGAGGATAGTGTATCAATAGCTCGCCTGCAGCAAGTGTTATACATCCAGATGGAGTTCTGTGAGAAGCATACTCTACGGCAGGCCATCGACAGCGGCTTGTATCAAGAGCAGTTCCGAGCTTGGAGACTGTTCAGGTGAGGATAGTGTATCAATAGCTCGCCTGCAGCAAGTGTTATACATCCAGATGGAGTTCTGTGAGAAGCATACTCTACGGCAGGCCATCGACAGCGGCTTGTATCAAGAGCAGTTCCGAGCTTGGAGACTGTTCAGGTGAGGATAGTGTATCAATAGCTCGCCTGCAGCAAGTGTTATACATCCAGATGGAGTTCTGTGAGAAGCATACTCTACGGCAGGCCATCGACAGCGGCTTGTATCAAGAGCAGTTCCGAGCTTGGAGACTGTTCAGGTGAGGATAGTGTATCAATAGCTCGCCTGCAGCAAGTGTTATACATCCAGATGGAGTTCTGTGAGAAGCATACTCTACGGCAGGCCATCGACAGCGGCTTGTATCAAGAGCAGTTCCGAGCTTGGAGACTGTTCAGGTGAGGATAGTGTATCAATAGCTCGCCTGCAGCAAGTGTTATACATCCAGATGGAGTTCTGTGAGAAGCATACTCTACGGCAGGCCATCGACAGCGGCTTGTATCAAGAGCAGTTCCGAGCTTGGAGACTGTTCAGGTGAGGATAGTGTATCAATAGCTCGCCTGCAGCAAGTGTTATACATACAGATGGAGTTCTGTGAGAAGCATACTCTACGGCAGGCCATCGACAGCGGCTTGTATCAAGAGCAGTTCCGAGCTTGGAGACTGTTCAGGTGAGGATAGTGTATCAATAGCTCGCCTGCAGCAAGTGTTATACATCCAGATGGAGTTCTGTGAGAAGCATACTCTACGGCAGGCCATCGACAGCGGCTTGTATCAAGAGCAGTTCCGAGCTTGGAGACTGTTCAGGTGAGGATAGTGTATCAATAGCTCGCCTGCAGCAAGTGTTATACATCCAGATGGAGTTCTGTGAGAAGCATACTCTACGGCAGGCCATCGACAGCGGCTTGTATCAAGAGCAGTTCCGAGCTTGGAGACTGTTCAGGTGAGGATAGTGTATCAATAGCTCGCCTGCAGCAAGTGTTATACATCCAGATGGAGTTCTGTGAGAAGCATACTCTACGGCAGGCCATCGACAGCGGCTTGTATCAAGAGCAGTTCCGAGCTTGGAGACTGTTCAGGTGAGGATAGTGTATCAATAGCTCGCCTGCAGCAAGTGTTATACATACAGATGGAGTTCTGTGAGAAGCATACTCTACGGCAGGCCATCGACAGCGGCTTGTATCAAGAGCAGTTCCGAGCTTGGAGACTGTTCAGGTGAGGATAGTGTATCAATAGCTCGCCTGCAGCAAGTGTTGTACATCCAGATGGAGTTCTGTGAGAAGCATACTCTACGGCAGGCCATCGACAGCGGCTTGTATCAAGAGCAGTTCCGAGCTTGGAGACTGTTCAGGTGAGGATAGTGTATCAATAGCTCGCCTGCAGCAAGTGTTATACATACAGATGGAGTTCTGTGAGAAGCATACTCTACGGCAGGCCATCGACAGCGGCTTGTATCAAGAGCAGTTCCGAGCTTGGAGACTGTTCAGGTGAGGATAGTGTATCAATAGCTCGCCTGCAGCAAGTGTTATACATCCAGATGGAGTTCTGTGAGAAGCATACTCTACGGCAGGCCATCGACAGCGGCTTGTATCAAGAGCAGTTCCGAGCTTGGAGACTGTTCAGGTGAGGATAGTGTATCAATAGCTCGCCTGCAGCAAGTGTTATACATCCAGATGGAGTTCTGTGAGAAGCATACTCTACGGCAGGCCATCGACAGCGGCTTGTATCAAGAGCAGTTCCGAGCTTGGAGACTGTTCAGGTGAGGATAGTGTATCAATAGCTCGCCTGCAGCAAGTGTTATACATCCAGATGGAGTTCTGTGAGAAGCATACTCTACGGCAGGCCATCGACAGCGGCTTGTATCAAGAGCAGTTCCGAGCTTGGAGACTGTTCAGGTGAGGATAGTGTATCAATAGCTCGCCTGCAGCAAGTGT
The DNA here is from genome assembly GCA_905146925.1 of Autographa gamma. Taxonomy (NCBI): domain Eukaryota; kingdom Metazoa; phylum Arthropoda; class Insecta; order Lepidoptera; family Noctuidae; genus Autographa; species Autographa gamma. Next base: position 2,061,788 of record LR989868.1, on the reverse strand, counting down.
TATACATCCAGATGGAGTTCTGTGAGAAGCATACTCTACGGCAGGCCATCGACAGCGGCTTGTATCAAGAGCAGTTCCGAGCTTGGAGACTGTTCAGGTGAGGATAGTGTATCAATAGCTCGCCTGCAGCAAGTGTTATACATCCAGATGGAGTTCTGTGAGAAGCATACTCTACGGCAGGCCATCGACAGCGGCTTGTATCAAGAGCAGTTCCGAGCTTGGAGACTGTTCAGGTGAGGATAGTGTATCAATAGCTCGCCTGCAGCAAGTGTTATACATCCAGATGGAGTTCTGTGAGAAGCATACTCTACGGCAGGCCATCGACAGCGGCTTGTATCAAGAGCAGTTCCGAGCTTGGAGACTGTTCAGGTGAGGATAGTGTATCAATAGCTCGCCTGCAGCAAGTGTTATACATCCAGATGGAGTTCTGTGAGAAGCATACTCTACGGCAGGCCATCGACAGCGGCTTGTATCAAGAGCAGTTCCGAGCTTGGAGACTGTTCAGGTGAGGATAGTGTATCAATAGCTCGCCTGCAGCAAGTGTTATACATCCAGATGGAGTTCTGTGAGAAGCATACTCTACGGCAGGCCATCGACAGCGGCTTGTATCAAGAGCAGTTCCGAGCTTGGAGACTGTTCAGGTGAGGATAGTGTATCAATAGCTCGCCTGCAGCAAGTGTTATACATCCAGATGGAGTTCTGTGAGAAGCATACTCTACGGCAGGCCATCGACAGCGGCTTGTATCAAGAGCAGTTCCGAGCTTGGAGACTGTTCAGGTACTACAAATAAATGGCAGTTGTTCGACTTAATTTCTCATTTTTGTGTGTCAATATGTTTGATTAAAAAAAAAATGTGAACAGTTTATACAACACCTCACAACCTAAAGTAAGTAACTAAAGCAATTGTGTTTGGAAATCAGAACATAAAAATAACGAAGGTACCACAAGCACCCAAACCCATGACAATGTAGAACAGCAGATTAACGTCTACTCGCTCTGAGCAGGCGACACCCTGTAAACCGGTTTATACGCCATTTTCACATCGTCTTATTAATATGTCCGTTTCCATGCACATATTATCATGCTTCCCTTAAAGTACCAACACAGCAAGAGGACTTAGTATTTTATGCCCTGGTTTCCATCTTTCAGAGAAATCGTTGAAGGCCTAGCTCACGTGCACCAGCGAGGCATGATACACAGGGACTTGAAGCCAGTCAATATATTCTTGGATTCCAACGACCACGTCAAGATCGGAGACTTTGGTTTAGCTACTAAGGCTTTCACTGCTCTGCCGCTTGATGGTAAGTTTTTTAACTCATTATAAAAATAGGTAATACACCTTTATAGTATCGACGACTACTACGGCAATTTAAAACATTACCATTTACATTTTTATATCCCGATTAAACCATGTAATTTTATTGAATTGTGATTAAAATAGAATTGGTATAAATTTTTCAGAAAAAATCAAGCAAGAAGAAGTTGGCGGATCGTTAACTGGGCAGGTAAATCGAAATATATATATACACTCGAGAGCAATGAATCCGGGTCACTTAAAGAATGTTAAAAATCTCGGAAACTAAAAATGCTAGGTTAATGCAATAAATTGTATTTAATAGACAATGTAATACTCCTTAAATGAAAGTAAAAAAAAATATGAGTCACCATACATTTTATTAACACAGTATACAAATTATTATAAAATGCCATCTATTTATTCTTTAAAAATGTAAGTTTTTTAACAATAAAACCTTTTCAATATTCAACTGTAAAAAACTTCCTTGTTCAAGTACAAGTTTCGTTTCCACTATTTCAGATCGGCACAGCCCTATACGTAGCCCCAGAGCTACTGCAATCAAGTACAAAGATCATATACAATCAGAAAGTGGACATCTACTCCTTAGGAATCATACTCTTTGAGATGTTCCACGCCCCACTAGAGACGGGTATGGAGAGGATGTTAGTACTAACTAATCTGAGGAGTAAGGAGATGATCATGCCTAAAGGATTCGAGGAAGAAAATGCGAAGCAGATTCATGTTATTAGGTAAGTTGAAGATCAAATTCTATGAAATAGGAAGGAGAATGTGCGTTCTTTAATATAATTATTGTTGTTTATGTTAGGTAATCAACTTAAAGCAATACTTCGATTTTTAACCGACGAAAACAGAGGAGGTTCTCAATTCGACGCGTATATACATTTTTATTGTGTGTATGATCACGCATAACTTTTTACAGAGTAGTCCGATTTTGATAATTCTTTTTTTTTATTGGAAAGATTATACTCCAAAGTTGGAAAAAGAATTCCCACCCTAAGGTTAAGAAAACTGGGGTTAATTGATTGTTAACTCACTGATTGTAATGTATTAACCACGCGTAACTTTTTACAGAGTAGTTCGATTTTGATAATTCTTTTTTTATTAGATAGGGTGGTATACCTTAAAGCTGGTCCCATATAATCTAAACCTAAGGATGAGAAAATAGGCGTGATTTATTAGACACTCACAGATTTTAATGCTAAAATAAGGTAGGTACCTATTTTAAAAATAATAAAACATTAAGCATGAAGTAATTAGGAGATTATAGCCACAAAAAATATAAAATAAAAACTTAATAAAACAACTACATCGTGTTTTTAATTTATATGTTTCTTTAAATTTAAGGTAATTTTGTGATCTTTGTTCACTGATAGTTTGGCACTGACTCAGAATTACTTAGGTATACTTACATTCGTTTAAGAACTTAGTTATTAAGATTAAATAAAAAATGGTTTGTTATTTTTTGCTTTTCAGTTTTTTCGGTAGTTTAATTTTTTTGTTAAAAAGTTTTTGTTATGATAGTAATTATGTAAGATGAGGAAAATAGTAACTTGTAACCATAAAAAAATATATGCATTTGCGTATTTAACTGAAAGTAAGTTTGAACATATAAGTACTAAAATAATGTTAGCCTACCAAATTTAATTCTTGCTACGTTTTATATAAAGAATATAAATAAAGAAAAAAATCCTTGAAAACTGTATTACTCACAATATCCACACACCTTTGGCAGTCGTTAAGCCAATTCTGACAACCAGTCTTACTGTGTTTCGGAGGTCAGATAGGCAATCGCTCCATCGGGTGGGTAGGGCGCGGACGAGAACCTCCGTAGCCAGATCGGCCCAGAGGGGGACGCAGAGGGTGGGGATGGGGGTCCCTCAGCCTTCATTGCACGCGTCTCCTTCCTTGCCGGGCGGGGGTGGTGTAGTGCCATGCACTGCCCCCGCTGTCCTCCCTCCTACATAGGACGGAGGTCATGTCGGGCCCGCCGCTAAGCGGGCAGTCGCCGGGGGCGTTATGGTGCTGAGACTTCGGTTGGACGCGTAACGCCGCCACTAAGGCGAAGGATGGCACCAGGTGTTTTGCCGGAGTAGTCGGAGCCCTTCTCAAGGCTCTGGAAGCCCGGACTCTTGCATCCTCAACCCCCCTGGGGATGCAAGGCTGGCTCATAAATGAGTTTCACTTGACAAAAAAAAAGGCAATCGCTCCAATGTAAAAAACGGTATTCAGCTGTATCCGGTAAGACTGGTAGCCGACCCCAATATTGCTTTTGAAAAGGCGATGATGATCAACACAAAATACAGTCATCATTAGCCGCGTACTGACCAAGCGAGTGGCTTTAGTTTCTTATCTATACTCTAAGGAATCAGCTGTCAAAGTTGACAGTTGACGTTTTATTATTGATTTTTTAGCAACGAGGTTGCATTTGAAACTATAGAGTGAGCCTATCAGAGTTTAAACCGTAAGCACTAGTGTGAACAAGTGTTGTCGTGAATTATGTATGAAGAAGGAGCTTGCCGTTTTAAAAAATCTATCTAAAACACTAATATTATCCTAACAATATCAAAACCATATTTTCTTATACAAGTTTCTCATTGCGCGAAAATTAACTTAAATGAAAAACGAAATGTACTAGGATCAGACTAAAAACTGCTCTCGCTTGGCACAAGGGGAACCTAGCTATAGTAGCAGTCTATGCAAATCATACGACAATCTTTCCAACACCTCTCGCCTGCGTCGCGCTCGGGCACTGCCTCCAGAGCGACCGGGTCGTGGTCGCCACGCCGCTCCCTGGCCCCGCCCACCGGTCGCGTGAATTGTTTAGTGCTCCATATAATCCCATACAAAGCAGTGGGTCGAGCGACCCGATCGCGGTCGCGGGTCGCCGTTGCGCATCGCTGTCGCTAAGAACCGATTGCTACCTTAATCCGAGGCTGCTTCGCGCGGCAAGACCGAGCCACCGTGAGCAGTTTAACTTGAATTCATAAGCGAGGCAAAACACTACCGTCTTGAGTAAGCGCGGCAAACGTACTGAGGCCTTTGAGAATTGAGGCGCCTTTGAGAATTGACAAAAACCGACAACGCTCGGCTCGGGCCGCGGCACGCTCGGGTGAGGCAGCGCGTGCGTTTGCCTCGGGCGAGGCACGTCTTGACCGACCAAGGATTTGCTGCTCGCTCAACCAGTACGCGGCTATTTACCTAAAGAAATAACTTTTTCCCAGGTGGCTACTAAACCACGAGCCGAGCCTCCGTCCGACCTGCGCCGAGCTGCTCGCCAGCGAGCACGTGCCGCGCGCCGTGCCCGAAGGCGCTCTGTCCGGCCTGCTCTCCCACGCCCTCAGCGATAGGGGCGCTCGGGGGTACCAGCGACTGATAGCCGCCTGTCTGGACCAGAGGCTGACGGCGGCCGAGGATTACACCTACCACAACGATATGAAGATCAAGCCCGTTGATAAGCTAGCGGATATTAAGGATGCTGTTATTAAGGTACCTATAGTAATTATAATTAATCATTTAGGTTAGCCTTAAGACGTTTCCTGTGGCAATAACTGGGCAAACCGTACCCTGCTAACTTTTAAACTTTTGCCTGCCATGGTTACAGTTATATTATTATAACGGGAATCAGCGCGAAACTTGCATAAAGACCTTTTTGGGTTTCGACCAAGTTACATCGGGAGTGCTCGCAAGCAGACAGTCTGCTTGTGCCCATGTGTTTATACTTGTAAAAATCCCAAAAGAGTATTTATACATGTTTCGAACTAATTCAAGTTAAATAACATTACCATGCTGTCTCTCTTATATCTTAATTGATTTTCTAGTCGACGGCTACGTTACTTACGAAAAATTCCTTTTACTTTACTTATGTAACTAATGTAACAATATAAAAATTAAATTTACCTAATTGATTTAGTCGTAATCTAAAGTTAAGGAGGTAATTTTTAGTATCAATTTATTTCAGCTAATTTCTTAGCAGTGATAAAAGTATGTGAAGTTCTTATTACAGCCCAATAAAGCATCTCTTAATTACAACACAAGTCGTACATGACGAGGTGGCCGAGTGGTTAAGGCGTTGGACTGCTAATCCAATGTGCTCTGCACGCGTGGGTTCGAATCCCATCCTCGTCGGAAGTTATTTTTGTATTTAAGTAAACATTAAAATTAAAAGTTATGTTAATTAACTAATCAATTAAAATAAGGAGCAATTAGTAAGCAAAGTTTTTGTGCGTTGCCATTTTTTAATTAAGTATTTTAATAAATAATGTGGATTTAATAAAAAAAAATGTGTAAAATAGTGGATAGTTTTATAGCAATATAATTTAATAAAAAATAATTAATTTAATGTTTTCATTATGAAAATAATATTCATATTCATGGAGTAAGACAACAGAACTGAGAACACATAAATAGAATTAGTTCTAAATTATGACATCATTGAAAGTGCTAATTATAATTATTTGTTCTAGTTTTATAGTGTTGACAAAATTTAATTCATTCTTCAAATTATATCTATATTTATTTAATACATGACAATATGATGACTGATGTACACATTCTCGAGTTCAATAGAACTTAACACTTATTACTGATTAATGTTCAAGTAAAAATTATAAATTATGAAACAAATAAAATAATTGACATAAAAACGCTACTTGAGGGAAGATAATTCTAAAAATAGAGGGGCCAGAATTTTCAGAGATAGAGTTCTTCACACAGCAGTGGACCACAAAAACAAACAAATTGTTATATTAAACCGGTTTTTGCTGAACGCTTACACCTTTTAGCTACGGATTTTAATGCAGATTTCAGCAATAGGTAGAGTGATTCAAGATGATTTTACTTGCTTTGCACCCTCACGAAGCGCTAGTTCAGGGGTTCCCAAACTCGAAAGATAACAAATATCTTATTTCATGGCACCCGTATCAAATTATGACAAATAAACAATTTTATGTAACCCAATGAATGTAACCCATTATTCTTAATTAATGCTTACCTACCTATTTACACAAAAGAACATAATGAGTCTCTTCTCATCACATATTTTACGTTGTTTTAAAATAATATTTGTGTGGCAAAACTCTGATGTCCATTCTACGAAAACCCTGACTTCGCGAAATACAGTTACAAAATCCCTGCTCTATCTATGACTTGATTATTATAATAATTATTTATTTATCTTCCACAGGTGTTTCGAAGTCACGGTGCCGTAGAATTCTCTCCTCCGTTGTTAATACCGCGGGCCTCAGCGTGGGACCAGTACCCTAACGCTGTGAAGGTGATGACCGCGTCCGGCTCCGTGTGTCATCTGCCGCATGACTTGAGACTGCCCTTTGCAAGGTATTTACTTATAAATGTTTGTTGTTCTAACAATCTCTCCTCCGCTGTTAATACCGCGGGCCTCAGCGTGGGACCAGTACCCTAACGCTGTGAAGGTGATGACCGCGTCCGGCTCCGTGTGTCATCTGCCGCATGACTTGAGACTGCCCTTTGCAAGGTATTTACTTATAAATGTTTGTTGTATGAATGATCTCTCCTCCGCTGTTAATACCGCGGGCCTCAGCGTGGGACCAGTACCCTAACGCTGTGAAGGTGATGACCGCGTCCGGCTCCGTGTGTCATCTGCCGCATGACTTGAGACTGCCCTTTGCAAGGTATTTACTTATAAATGTTTGTTGTATGAATGATCTCTCCTCCGCTGTTAATACCGCGGGCCTCAGCGTGGGACCAGTACCCTAACGCTGTGAAGGTGATGACCGCGTCCGGCTCCGTGTGTCATCTGCCGCATGACTTGAGACTGCCCTTTGCAAGGTATTTACTTATAAATGTTTGTTGTTCTAACAATCTCTCCTCCGCTGTTAATACCGCGGGCCTCAGCGTGGGACCAGTACCCTAACGCTGTGAAGGTGATGACCGCGTCCGGCTCCGTGTGTCATCTGCCGCATGACTTGAGACTGCCCTTTGCAAGGTATTTACTTATAAATGTTTGTTGTTCTAACAATCTCTCCTCCGCTGTTAATACCGCGGGCCTCAGCGTGGGACCAGTACCCTAACGCTGTGAAGGTGATGACCGCGTCCGGCTCCGTGTGTCATCTGCCGCATGACTTGAGACTGCCCTTTGCAAGGTATTTACTTATAAATGTTTGTTGTATGAATGATCTCTCCTCCGTTGTTAATACCGCGGGCCTCAGCGTGGGACCAGTACCCTAACGCTGTGAAGGTGATGACCGCGTCCGGCTCCGTGTGTCATCTGCCGCATGACTTGAGACTGCCCTTTGCAAGGTATTTACTTATAAATGTTTGTTGTTCTAACAATCTCTCCTCCGCTGTTAATACCGCGGGCCTCAGCGTGGGACCAGTACCCTAACGCTGTGAAGGTGATGACCGCGTCCGGCTCCGTGTGTCATCTGCCGCATGACTTGAGACTGCCCTTTGCAAGGTATTTACTTATAAATGTTTGTTGTATGAATGATCTCTCCTCCGCTGTTAATACCGCGGGCCTCAGCGTGGGACCAGTACCCTAACGCTGTGAAGGTGATGACCGCGTCCGGCTCCGTGTGTCATCTGCCGCATGACTTGAGACTGCCCTTTGCAAGGTATTTACTTATAAATGTTTGTTGTATGAATGATCTCTCCTCCGTTGTTAATACCGCGGGCCTCAGCGTGGGACCAGTACCCTAACGCTGTGAAGGTGATGACCGCGTCCGGCTCCGTGTGTCATCTGCCGCATGACTTGAGACTGCCCTTTGCAAGGTATTTACTTATAAATGTTTGTTGTTCTAACAATCTCTCCTCCGCTGTTAATACCGCGGGCCTCAGCGTGGGACCAGTACCCTAACGCTGTGAAGGTGATGACCGCGTCCGGCTCCGTGTGTCATCTGCCGCATGACTTGAGACTGCCCTTTGCAAGGTATTTACTTATAAATGTTTGTTGTATGAATGATCTCTCCTCCGCTGTTAATACCGCGGGCCTCAGCGTGGGACCAGTACCCTAACGCTGTGAAGGTGATGACCGCGTCCGGCTCCGTGTGTCATCTGCCGCATGACTTGAGACTGCCCTTTGCAAGGTATTTACTTATAAATGTTTGTTGTATGAATGATCTCTCCTCCGCTGTTAATACCGCGGGCCTCAGCGTGCGACCAGTACAGTAACGCTGCAAAGGTGACTGCGTCTCTTCTGCTGTTTATCTACATTTCAATTTCTTTCTTTTAGTGTTTATAGATAATTATGTTTTATACTAGATTTTTGTCGTTTCATCTAAAAAGCGCCTGACTTACAGCATCCATTGATATAATTAGTTAACAGTATAGTCATTTCACAGGCACACAGCATACTCGGGCACTAAGTACATGCGTCGTTACGTGGTAGACCGCGTGTTCAGAGAGAGGCACGTGCAGGGCTTCCATCCCAGAGAGATCACCGAGTGTGCCTTCGATATCGTTACTCCTAAGACTGGTGAGTTTTGAAGATGATGATTGTGCCGAATATTGCAATACTCCTTATTTAGACACCTACATTTTATTAGAACTTTATCAGGACTACGCTAACCATAATGTTTGAATTTAAACTTTATTCAAATGGAAATAAAACACAATTTCCCACAGGTTTGTTATGGTTAGACGCCGAGCACACTGCGTTGTTTCGTACTCAAAAGCACACCTTATACACATGACAATAAAGCTAATTTTCCTACAGATTCGCTATGGTCAGCCTCGTAGTAGACAGTAAGCGGCTTCAAGAAGTTCTCTGCGCGTAACTTTACAGTTGAACCACACTGAGTTGCTGAAAACGCAAATAAGCAAAAATGCACTTTAATATATTGTTATAAGGCTCACTCTCCCTCAGATTCGTTATGGGCGGACGCGGAGCTACTAGTAGTGGCGAGCCGAGCGGCGGCAGAGAGTTCTCTCCGCGTCACTCTGCAGTTGAACCACACAGAGTTGCTGCGAACGCTGCTGCTGTACTGCGGAGTGCCGCTAGATAAACATACGGATATATATCCTATACTCGTCGATGTGTGCTTTGGTGAGTAGATATTAATTATGTGGTTATTTCGTAGGATACTTGTTAGAAAGGTTCTTTAACTTAGTAATTTATTTTTTGTTTTCACTAAGTTTTGGTCAAATCACGGAAGCTTATTATTACAGTGTAAGTATTTTTGTTTAGTTAATATCTTGCAAGGTTATTGGAACAGTTTTTGACATACGATTAAGATGTTTTTTTGTATAATAATGTAAGATCAGGCTATTTGACCTTTAATTGGGAAGCGAAATAACTTATAATAGCTGCATTAAGGATCTGTATAGCATGAGTTATTTCCAGGTAAATTATAAAAAAAAATACAAATCATATTATTTTATGTTTCACCAGGTCGCATAACCAGCTTACAACTGCAAACCCACCTAACCTCTCTATGCCTATCAAACCGCGACGTATCGAACCTCCTGCGGTTGATGGAAGCCGACGTACCGATCTCTGAGCTCAGGGAGCTGCTGGCTCCGATGGCGGGACACAACAGAGGGGGAGAGGGCATGGCTCAGGCTGTGAGGGAGCTGGAGGCTGTGTGTAGGAATGCTGCGGCTCTTGGCTGTGAGGTTAGAATTTTAGGAGAAAAACTGGTGACTTTTAAAAGAGATGGGTGTATAATATAGAGCTGTGTTTTTTTTTATTTGCTGGTTGCCATCTTGTCGTTTAATTAGGACCAAAGCTGTGTGGCGGTTGGAAGCTGAAAAAAACCTCCTTTGAACAGATTCCTTTCGCGTTTTATTCAGGGTTTTAGTTTTAGTCTCGTAAATGTCAGAGTAATATTTTTCAAAAAAAAACATTGTTAACATAACAAACACTCCGTTTCTCGTAGTGTCCCATAACGGTGGCGCCGTTCTTAGCGTACAACGCGACGCAGCACAGCGGCATCTTCTGGCAGCTGTCGGTGTTGCGGCACTCCGAACACAAGCTCAGTGTTAAGCATCGAGCGGGGGATCTTATAGCTGCTGGTGGGAGGTTTGTGGATTAAAGATCTACTTTACATACTCACTTGTTGCAAATTTCATTTTAAATAATTTTTGGCCTCTGGTGACAGATACCATAATTATTTCCGACAAACTTCAGATTAATTAATTTTTTTAGTGTCATTGAAAAAGTAATTTATTTTAATAAAATCGTACAAAATTGTTTCGTTGTTTGTTGTTGTTGTCGTGCAAAAGTGTTTCATAAACTTTCTGATATTAAAGTCTAAGCAATGATGGAATTTATTAGAATATCATCTTCACACCACTAAGAAGGGGCTGGCATTACTCCCCAGACTATGAAACACTTGTTATCTTGTCCTTCGTGCCCTTACACCTGCGCGATGGACGATTTAATGCAAGCTACTGACAATGCAGTTCTCGTAGCAGAATTTTGGGCCGACACTATATAATTTGATTGTCATCGACACGCTAAGAAGAAGACCACTAAGAAATTATTTGTGCAATGTGTAGTTTAGCTAATTTTGAACGTTTGCGATGTTTATTCAATTCTGACACTACTCTTGTTAAGCAATTTATGTTTGCTGCTAGTATACCTACATGTCCTTTGAATAATGGATATGGTCATCTACTTTTCATGTTAATTTTATCTGATCATAATTTAATTTCCATTATGTCGTCCCATTTGACTTGATCACCAAACATAAAATCCGTGATCATTCAACAGGTACGACGCCCTAGTATCACAATTCTGGAAGGTAGCTCGAACAGAGAAGGACAGTGCTGATCTCAAATCCAGTTCGGTCGGGTTCTCCATGTCCCTAGAGAGAATGGTGGCCTTACTGAAGAAGATGGATGATGAACCTGACTCCGAAATGAGGAGTTTAGATGTGAGTAACAGTTATTTAGTTCATAGTTGTTTTTGTTTTTCAGGGAAGTTATGAGTATATTTTTAGGGGTATACAATGTGGAATAATAAGGCATGTGTATATGATTTGAAATAATTTACCAAAATATTAATTGCTGTTGTACAATTATTATTTACCACACTCGGAGGATCATAAATCGTGATAATTGTTAGGAATTTCAAGGAAACGTGTAATCCTATTTAAATGTACCTAGCGTCTTTAAACTATAGCGTTGCGTCTTTATGCTTTAATAAAATAAATTTATGATGGGAATTGACGCGTTCATGCGTTTTGACCAGGATACACCGGCCTAGATCTCAAGCTTGTCTCGTTTCAAGTCTGCTATCGACCATTATCGTATTTAAAACTTATTTAAGAGATCCGCCGAAATCAGCTATGAGGCTTACTCTAAACTGTCTTTTGAACGTCGTTCTCTTACCAACGTCCGCACAACGACGCGCTGGCGAAGCGGCGCACTGACGCCAATGGTGTGTGCTCCCAAACTTACGGCTTCCAAAAGAACGGGTTTACGCGTCCGCGACGAAGCGTGGACGCGATGCCTACGCTGCAAACTCTTGCTATTGATACTCAGCATAGGCGTCGACTTTGCGCAGAAGCTTGCAAATACGATAGTCATCTCTTCATTATAAGTTATTGTTAAAAATACCAGACAAACCTCATCTGCGTGTGCGTATGGGGCACAGCGGGCAGTGGGCGCGAGGGCATGAGTGCAGCACGACGAGCCCAGCTGGTGTCCCAGCTGTGGGCGCGCGGCTTCCGCTGCTGCGCGTGGCCGCTGTCCGCCGCCGACGCGCACGAGCTGGCGCGCCCGCAGCTGCTGCTGCACCAGGACGACGCTACTGTCAGGGTGGCGTGCTGTGACGGACTCAGGTGAGCTGGCAGCCAGTATACACACAGCTGTGGGCGCGCGGCTTCCGCTGCTGCGCGTGGCCGCTGTCCGCCGCCGACGCGCACGAGCTGGCGCGCCCGCAGCTGCTGCTGCACCAGGACGACGCTACTGTCAGGGTGGCGTGCTGTGACGGACTCAGGTGAGCTGGCAGCCAGTATACACACAGCTGTGGGCGCGCGGCTTCCGCTGCTGCGCGTGGCCGCTGTCCGCCGCCGACGCGCACGAGCTGGCGCGCCCGCAGCTGCTGCTGCACCAGGACGACGCTACTGTCAGGGTGGCGTGCTGTGACGGACTCAGGTGAGCTGGCAGCCAGTATACACACAGCTGTGGGCGCGCGGCTTCCGCTGCTGCGCGTGGCCGCTGTCCGCCGCCGACGCGCACGAGCTGGCGCGCCCGCAGCTGCTGCTGCACCAGGACGACGCTACTGTCAGGGTGGCGTGCTGTGACGGACTCAGGTGAGCTGGCAGCCAGTATACACACAGCTGTGGGCGCGCGGCTTCCGCTGCTGCGCGTGGCCGCTGTCCGCCGCCGACGCGCACGAGCTGGCGCGCCCGCAGCTGCTGCTGCACCAGGACGACGCTACTGTCAGGGTGGCGTGCTGTGACGGACTCAGGTGAGCTGGCAGCCAGTATACACACAGCTGTGGGCGCGCGGCTTCCGCTGCTGCGCGTGGCCGCTGTCCGCCGCCGACGCGCACGAGCTGGCGCGCCCGCAGCTGCTGCTGCACCAGGACGACGCTACTGTCAGGGTGGCGTGCTGTGACGGACTCAGGTGAGCTGGCAGCCAGTATACACACAGCTGTGGGCGCGCGGCTTCCGCTGCTGCGCGTGGCCGCTGTCCGCCGCCGACGCGCACGAGCTGGCGCGCCCGCAGCTGCTGCTGCACCAGGACGACGCTACTGTCAGGGTGGCGTGCTGTGACGGACTCAGGTGAGCTGGCAGCCAGTATACACACAGCTGTGGGCGCGCGGCTTCCGCTGCTGCGCGTGGCCGCTGTCCGCCGCCGACGCGCACGAGCTGGCGCGCCCGCAGCTGCTGCTGCACCAGGACGACGCTACTGTCAGGGTGGCGTGCTGTGACGGACTCAGGTGAGCTGGCAGCCAGTATACACACAGCTGTGGGCGCGCGGCTTCCGCTGCTGCGCGTGGCCGCTGTCCGCCGCCGACGCGCACGAGCTGGCGCGCCCGCAGCTGCTGCTGCACCAGGACGACGCTACTGTCAGGGTGGCGTGCTGTGACGGACTCAGGTGAGCTGGCAGCCAGTATACACACAGCTGTGGGCGCGCGGCTTCCGCTGCTGCGCGTGGCCGCTGTCCGCCGCCGACGCGCACGAGCTGGCGCGCCCGCAGCTGCTGCTGCACCAGGACGACGCTACTGTCAGGGTGGCGTGCTGTGACGGACTCAGGTGAGCTGGCAGCCAGTATACACACAGCTGTGGGCGCGCGGCTTCCGCTGCTGCGCGTGGCCGCTGTCCGCCGCCGACGCGCACGAGCTGGCGCGCCCGCAGCTGCTGCTGCACCAGGACGACGCTACTGTCAGGGTGGCGTGCTGTGACGGACTCAGGTGAGCTGGCAGCCAGTATACACACAGCTGTGGGCGCGCGGCTTCCGCTGCTGCGCGTGGCCGCTGTCCGCCGCCGACGCGCACGAGCTGGCGCGCCCGCAGCTGCTGCTGCACCAGGACGACGCTACTGTCAGGGTGGCGTGCTGTGACGGACTCAGGTGAGCTGGCAGCCAGTATACACACAGCTGTGGGCGCGCGGCTTCCGCTGCTGCGCGTGGCCGCTGTCCGCCGCCGACGCGCACGAGCTGGCGCGCCCGCAGCTGCTGCTGCACCAGGACGACGCTACTGTCAGGGTGGCGTGCTGTGACGGACTCAGGTGAGCTGGCAGCCAGTATACACACAGCTGTGGGCGCGCGGCTTCCGCTGCTGCGCGTGGCCGCTGTCCGCCGCCGACGCGCACGAGCTGGCGCGCCCGCAGCTGCTGCTGCACCAGGACGACGCTACTGTCAGGGTGGCGTGCTGTGACGGACTCAGGTATGCTAGGACCTGGCGAGAAAGAAGCTAAGCCCCTTTTCCACACATGTTTCTGCCGTGAAACAACGTGGATAGTTCGTCGTGTCGTGGACAAGCACCCTAAGCACCTTACCTCTGCACGGCGAAATAACCGTTCTTTTTAACGGCAAAAAACATGTGTAAACAAGGGGTCTTATAACATGGCGGATGTACTAAATAACGACTAAGAAAACGGCAACTCAAGAAATGTATAATGTATAAAGTAGCTAATTTAGCCAAGGTTATTTTCTTATAGAGAAGATAAGAATCATTTCTGAACACCATCTTGATTTAAATTATTTTTATATTGGTTTCTTAGGTTTACGCGAATGTTAGACATTGAAATAAAACTACTTTTTACGGATTTTTTCGCGGTTTATATTAAGATTTTAAGTCCCGACGTTTCGATACCTGCAGTAGTTTTATTTCAATAAATTATTTTTGTTTGTAGGTTGAGAGAACACAAGGTGCCATACATGGAAGTTCTGGACTTTATCAGGCAAAAACTCAATCCAGATATTATCAAAAGTCCTGAAGGTAAGTTAAATAAATAAAAAGCATATTTTTTCCATTAAACCCCAGTACAAAATACCTTACTCCTTTTAGCACATTTACCCCCAGTCCTGAAAGGGCGATCAATATATAAATTATTTTATCACCTCAAATTAAAAAAGCCTTGCACTTTTCGTTAAGAATTACCTCCTTATTACTAATTTCTGCACCTGCACTACATGTTCACCTTTCCCCACGTAGTTGGCACACCTGCAGTAAGGAACCCGTTCAGGAGGGCTATATCAGTGTCGCCTTTGTGTACCCCAGCAGGCACGAACAGGTCGCTCAGCTGGACCGAGGGTGACAAGTCCACCAACAACTCTCTGATATCTGTCACCTTTATAACTGCCAGCGAGAGGATCACCAAGAATATGAAGAGGCATTGCGAGAATCAGGTCGGTGGAACGTTTTACTTACTTTTCGTACAGAAAAATGACAAATAATTGAAGGTTAATTTGCCAAGCCTTTAAAAAAAACAGACTGAAAGAAAGAATCGGAAGGATATCTTCTTATGTTCTTAAATTTTGCAATAACAATAAAAAAAAAACACCTATGTCTATCCCATAGTCCCATTCATACGTTTTTCGATATCGTCTCCTAAGGAGCTAACTCCAAAAACTAATCATAGGCCTTTAAGCGATTATAAATTCCTTTAATGCTGCGATTATAAATTGCTGTGCCGTCTGAAAAAAATATGTGTTTAGATTTCTTCCATCGTAGATATAATATATACAAGATGTCTTCTTGACAGGTCTTCTATCAAATATATTTATTTTCACATTATGTCTACAATACATTTTTTGGTATACAGATCAACACTCAAGTCACTTCACTACTAGTACGATTAGGTCTAAGTGGGACAAGTGGGGCGAATACAGCAAGCCAGTGCCGAGCGCGAGTGGTAGTACTAGCACTGTCGTGTGAAGCTAACATCGTGCGACTGTTGGCTGCTCACCTCACTACGCCACTACACCCTGACGATCTACCTCACGCCTTCGCTGAAGTCTCTGATGTGTGAGTATAGTAACATACTACCAGTAAATGTACCTGTGGCTAATGAAAACTTTGGCCCGGCTTCTGGCATGTATGACAGTGTCTACCAGTGGCCAGGTTAGTGTGGCGAGCGAGTGGTGTGAAGGCAGCATCGTGAGACTGTTGACCGTCGGAGTCTGATGTGTGAGTTAATCATAATATAATAATATCTTACTGACTACTTTGTTTCGGTTGAGAAACAACGAATGACTATAATCAACCTTGTGTGGGGTGATACCATATTTGACCAAATCGAGAATAAAGTGGTATTGTTCAAAAAAGTGAAATGATAAGGTTTAACTGATAAACAGCGATTAAATAAAAAGACCAGTTAAAAACCAACACTCTATCATTATTTAAACGTAAAATAAAAAAAGTACTACATAAAATTATCTTAATTACAAAATTATCGAATACTTTGATGTAAAGGAACCCTTTTACATAAAAGTATCGATGCTGACAGTGGAAACTTTCCACTAACAGATTTATTCGTTCGCTATCTGTCCTTAGTTAGCGCTAATAATATGATACGCAGTTCAAGAGCCAGCCGATAAGATACAAACGTATAGTAATGCATTATGCATGTTGATACACTTATCGTGTAAAGGAAGAGGCCTTTCACCTTTAAGGATTGCGACTGTAATAGTACAATGCATACTGGGTACATACAGAGGTATTCTGTGTCTGCAAAAAGTTCTTAAACACATATATAGGTCGCGTCAGGTAAAAAGAACGCTGGCGGAAGGTGGGGAGGGTACGTTTGCGCATGAGTATACAATTCGGCCTTCGAAGGTCGTCCTACGAACCAATAGAGCACCGGCAAACATGCGGCTCGTACCCCCCGCACTTCATACCAATAAACAGACGGATAAATCGCGTTCTGCGCATCTTGACAGCTAGCGTTCTTTTTACGGGACGCGACCTATATAAGGTGTTTCCGAAATATCTGCCTCGGCTTTAATAGGAGGTAGTATTGTGTTTATAGATTACAATAGTGAAGAAATTTCGTACCCCCGAACAGTCAATAAAATTTTAGAGATTAAAATAGTTAAATGAACATTAACTCTATTCTGCATAACGTGTTTCACAAATTACGCGCAATGTGACGGTTCGTCAATGAAAACAACTGCTATCTCTTTCAATCATTTCTGTGAATAAGAACTGTAATCAGCTGACTAGTTCGTCACTACAAAATCTACTAGGTACACAATAATACGCAGGCATACAAGTGTTTTAAAAGTACTTACCAGTAACCGCATTCTTCAAAAACACTGACGTAGGATACATTAGTAGAAGGAGGTGAACAAACTTTGTTGCAGGTTTATTTGTCGCGTACTTTAGTTAGATTAATATCGAATAACTATAAGTTACAGTAACTTGGCGTGTTTAAAAGTTAATCATTTTATTTACAACAACTGCACCGTATTTACAGTTATTTGCACACTTCCTACCTACTTATCTACAAAACTGTTACACAAGTCCGCCTTCGCGTTGCACACATGTCTCTTCACTTTAGTTAATGTGTCCGATTCACTTTTCACTTGCCTAAATGTGCGTTTGATGTCGTCAGTCCACATAATGTTACGGCGTTCTTGCACTCTTGTGAAGTGGTAAGGATGGAGCCCTTCACGATTTAAAAGTCGCCACACGTAATTGTCGCTCACGTCGAAGACTCGAGCAGCATCCCTGGTGCTCGCAAGAGGATGACGCTGGAAGAAGTCTAACACTTTCTCTTCGAGTTCGGCCGAGTATGAAGGCCTGCGTCAAGGGATTTTTAAACAAAGCGCGCGCGAAATCCTTGTCGCTAACCACTAAACTAACTTCCGGAACGCGCGGGAGGCGAGGCGAGACTGGCGACCGGCGGGCGGCGGTCGCTAGGCGCGTGCGACGAGCGGGGTAGCGGGTGAGGGTGGGGGCTCGCGGGGCAGGGCTTTGTAGACTGAGCGGCGCCGGCCGGCGCGTACGGCGGCATGCTTTGATAGGAATGGCAACAGCGCATGAACGAATTCGGTGCGGTGCGGCAACAGCCTATGACACGGGATGGTTTTATACTAATAAGTAAATTCAAATTTATACGATATTTATTTTTGTATGAAATAATAAATGATAAATTATCAATAATTTATCTTTACTATTGTAATCTATAAACACAATACTACCTCCTATTAAAGCCGAGGCAGATATTTCGGAAACACCTTATATATGTGTTTAAGAACTTTTTGAAGACACAGAATGTAAGTTTCAATTATTTGCAAGTATTTAAAGCGCTGATAGTAACTGGTAATTTTTAATTGCATGCTCTTAATATTATATCACGAAATCCAGTCTTAAGGGTTTATACACATAGACCGGGTCGGAGAAAAGAATAAATATTTATAGCTTTTGTGAAAGAGTTTTGGGTCATTGCAAAAAACTCGATTTTTACAGTTAATTTCTCTCAGTGCGAAATGTAAAAATTGACCTTATTGAAATCGACGAAATAGGGCTGATTTAGTCTTGATTAAGAAATTAATTACGTTTGTTCGGGTTTTAAATTCTTACGTTCATCAAAATATTTTTTTTTTTATATTTTGATTGATTTGAAAACTGTCTTTTGTATGTATAAGTAATTAAATCCTTTCTTTTCCTTTGCAGGTACCCAAAACGGCGCAATATTTTAGACGACGCGCTGAACGAACTAACAGCTTTAGTTAAACAATGCAACCAAAACAGATGTGCGGAAGAAACACAGTTATACGCGCTATTCTCAATACCAGACTCATTACTAAGATTAATTACTTGACTGTAGGCTTTAGTTAATTAGTCCATAAAGGACAAATACGATTAGTCGAAAAATATTTGGAAAACACTCGAAATTAGGACTTAAGACTGTCCTACGGTCGGACTAAATGTCTCTTCATGTAAAAGGAATGACTTTACGTTAGCTCGTAAGGGTAGACGATTTTGATCTTTAAGTCCAGGTATTAAAGGTGTTTTCTGCCCAGTTCTTTCAGTGGTGTCCTAATTGAGTAAATATCGAAACTTGTTTTAAAAATAATCCTCTTTTCACGTGCCTACTAGGTTTGAATACATATTATACTATTATAACAGGTGAGGTCATCTTTTGTTTTGAGCTCCATGACATAGGAAAAATGGTATACCTATAGCTATGCAAAAGAATCCTAAAGTCTTCCTTTACACCTGTACAAAAACGAAAAAAACTCCACGGATTTGAGTCATACGTAAATATACATCTTTAAAAAATCCTACATCGCTTTTTAAGAAAATATAAGTAATATATTAAGTAAATGAATTTTATTTAATTGGCTAAACAAGTGCTATTTAGTTATTAATATGTAGTATTTTTGAATAATACATCCCGTGATATTTAAGAAGCTTTTTAACTGTATGACATCAGAGTAAGTTGTTACAAAATTTTAAATTTATTAAAACTATTATGTTTTAAATATTCGTTAGTGAAATAATATCGATTGTTGAAATTTAAAAAAGATTCAAATTTTAATTAGAATTTTAACAGTTTTAGTTTCTTCTCAAAACGTATGAACTTCAACCTATGTACTTCTATTTTCACCAGTTAAATAAATGCACAGTATTAATGATTTATTTATTTTTAAGAATAAGTAAATAATTTTCTGTTTAATAGTAATTTTAACTGCAATTTTGTTTCATAATGATGGCGGATGACGATTGTTAATTTAATAGTAATTTTATTAACTTAATCTTTTTAATAACCGTTTTCAATTCTAATACAGTTGAATTTTACTTTTAATTAATGTTTTGCATTTATGATAACGGAATGTTAATCGCATTTTGTAATCTTGGTTATATGTTATGGACTAGGGTTATTCTACAGTCAATTCAGGCCAACTGAATAACGCAGGATATTTAGAAAATTGTCTTACTTCAGACCAAAAAATATAGTAATGGCTTTTATGACCGGAGTAAATAGATGTTTATAGACAGGTAGTATGTATATGATAAAATCTTTTACCGGGGACCAGTCGGGAAATCATTACCAAACTATAGTTGGATTCAAACTTAATGGTGGCTCTGAAGTAAGCTACACGCTGCGCAGTACCTAGCCCCGTACCCCCGCTGGCGCATAAGTTTGATACTACGCAGCGACTCGCCTCGTGTTCAGAGCCGCCATTAAGTTTGCACCGTACTGTACCTTGTTGTTATGCTTCCGTTAATCACTTGACCTGATGTGACTTTTCGAGCATTAAGCCCTACTTACGTTCTCTTACATTCATGATTAACTATATAAACAAGAATTGATTTTCCCAAAAAAATAAAATTTGATACAAAAGCATAAGAGCTATGCCAAATTGCTATTAGTAGGTCAAAGCCGAATTGGATTAGTTGTTTTAAACCCATAACATTTTTGTAAGAACTTTCCAAATCAACCCCCAATGTCGTTCTTATTCTGTAAATTATTTTATGTATTTTATTTTTGTTAAATGCAGTTATATTTAACATTTTATAACAGACCAAAGTTCCTTCATATTAGCCATCATAATCTGTACACGAATATGGTTTGTTTTCTAATAAAAAATCATATATTCATACATTTTTGTTTTATTCTACATGTTCAGTCTTATACAAAGAGTCACTTTATATCTATACCTACTTAAAATACTTCTTAAAAATTAGTTACATAAGAGATTCATTGATCATCATGACCAATTTCCCTAATATTTTTGTTTGATCAAGACTTTCTATTTTACTCTGCTGTCTAAAAGGTTCTTTCATTATCTTCTTAAGCTCTTGTGTTTATTTCTTTCACATTTGAATATAATTTTTTCTGGCTAGGAGTTCCTCACCCCCTTTTTAAGTCATCATAATGAAATGAGTAAACTATCCAATCTTCCCTTAATTAATCCATCATTATCCACTACTAACTGAGTATAGTTTCCACACTTAGTCCTTTAAATGGATCTTCCAAATACCATTTATACATCTACAAAGTACTGGCACGACTGGTAGCCGACCCCAACATTGGGAAAAGGCTCGGAAGATGATGACATCTACAAAGTATAAACCCTATCCTCATTCATTCTATATATGAGAGGCGCGAAGGTCATATGCACAGGCGGCACGCTCGGGAACTGCACACCATCGGAACACCTCGGAGCCGTCACCAGGATGCACGTGATGATGGAGAGGAACATCGCCATGAGGGCCCAGAACATGAAGATAAGGAAGAAGCGGGCACGGCGCCAGGTGAACTCCTGACGGGCTGTTAGTACTTCCTCTGGGGTTAGCGGCCTGGAATAAGAGAAAATAGATTTATAAAAAAGTCAGTGGCCACGGCCGATGTAAAGGACGAAAGGACAAGCCCAAAAAGGTATTTATGCATGTTTCGCGCTAATTCTCGTTGAAGAAATAAAATAAAAAACTTGATATCCACTAAACTAAATGAAATTTAGATAAACACTTTTCTACATTGTCTCAGGTCTGGGGTATGTGGTACCTTTGTTGTATCTGCTAGTATAACACAAGTGCTTTAGCTATTTACATTGAGTTTTTTGTATTTTCACGTCTATTAGTTATTTATTTACGAAATGGTAAACATGTTTCATTTTTATTGTTTCGAAACTTTGCAAAGGCCATAGTTGTGGGTAGACCAACCCAAGAGTAACACTGCAGTAGACAGGCAATAAACTCATGTTGTTAAAATAATTAAGAGACTAAAAAAAAACGTATGTCGACAGTAACCTCCGTAGGTTATTCTCGAGGCGTCAAGGGGACCTCTACATAGTTTATTCGTGAACGTGACTTTTGCAAATAATAAAAAAATAAGTGATAATAATAATACTGTCTAAAATACAAATTCCTGTTCTAAATAGTTTGTTATCAATATGCAATATTTGCGTAAACTCAGAAATACTAAAATTAGGTAGCAACAGCTTTATATTTTTAATATTATTTTGATCTTTAACCTAAAATTCATTACTTGAGATAAAACTAATTGTTTCGGAAGTTTGCAAGGCGTTACAAAATAAATAAAAAACTGATTCTGTGCAAGGTTAAGCGGGTCATATGAAATTAGTTAACTATCTTGTTGTTTAGTGTCTTAACTAATAATAAAATGTAAGAAAGTGTAGCTTGTGATCATGTGAGTCTGAATGATAACAGGGCCTCATTCCAACACGATACCGGGTAAAATAGGTAGCTTGCCTATGCCATTTTTTCACTTACGATTACGCAAAAAGAGAGGTGTTATAAATTTGACGTGTCCGTCTGTTTGGTTGTGTGTCTGGCTGTCTGTGGTATTGTAGCTCCCGAACGGATGAAGCGATTTCAATTTAGTCGCGTTGGAGGACCAATAATTTGAAGCAATTTTATAAAAGTTTTTTTTTTTGTATTTATTGCTTTACATATTTATTTATATTATGAAGAGTAGCGCCTTCTTACACTGGTATTTTAATAGGACGATCTGAATTCTAATTTATGTAGGCAATTTTATATTATCATATTTACCTGAACCTTCTTCTCACTTGTGACCCTTGGCCCAACAGTGGCTGGCGTTCAGGATCCATTATTAACACTGAACACTTATTTTCAGAACCTTTCTTCAATAACTGTTTGACCGCAGAATATTGCACTTATATAACCTTAGTAGCAGTCCTTAACATTTAGTTTTATTTATGAACATTATTTTATAAAATAATTCATCACTCAATTAAAAATGTCTCTAAAGTCCTTTTTGAATTCCAGTTTTAAAGACTATTATTTACCCGCAATAAAAAATTTCGACACTCCACTTTTATTATTTAAATCCCTACATTTATTTAATAAATTCGCGCCAAATTAACGCGTTTTTATGATGAGTTGTCTGAATTAAATGAGGTCGGTAGACAATTGGAGGGCACTAAACTAGTTTTGTAATTATTCACGAATTTATTACTTAGTGATTGTATTTTTTGTTATCACTTGAGCTAGGCAACCGGACCGACTCTTGACCGAGTCTTAACTGATAGTGTGAATTACTTAATTATTACTAAAGTTTATTAATAGATTGTTGTCTGTAATAGGTTACTTCTTATCGTTATCTTGTGTAGGGGGTGTCTTTTTATTCAATAGGTCATTTCGTTTTTTTTTAGACGTTATACTGGATAATTTGGCGCTTCAGTAACTAACATAATTAAAGAGGAACCTAAAAAAATGGAATGAATGTCCTGGTTTTCGAAATTGAAAATTATTTTTTACTGGAATCTAGTAATCTTTGTTATCTACTTTTCATTCAAATGAAAAGGACCAGAAAAAAACATGATATAGACGTAACCTTGAATGAATTTGAAAAGACAACACTAAAATGATTTAATCTGTATTTCCACCCAGCTACCTGGTGGGCCAATTTTCCAAATTTTATTTCCTTATTTTCAAAGATTCAAAGATTTATTTGCGTAAAATATGGTACTTACAGATGGTTCTTACTTTCTATCGGTTCAGCATATTTTGTCACTTAAAAATGACATGCAAATTTACAGAACTATTACATAGGTCTTACACTAATACTGCATGCAATATAACAACATAGTTGGGATATGTATTTAGGCATCTTACACTTTATTATAATCAAAATCTATTTATTGCAATTATTTTATATCTATTATATATCAATATTTATCTATATTATATAATCATATTATCATTAATATTGACTTTTAGAATTATGTTTGTCATCATCCTTTACCTACCTAATATAACAGAGGTTAATTCAATGAAAGATGATCTTTTATTAACGACCTTCAGAAGGATCACTAGTTTATCTCAAGAATTACATTCACTTATTCATCAAAATGCAATAAAATGCGACTGTTGGAAGTAACACTTATCGTAATAATTTTTTTTTGGTGTCTCTGTTATATGAAAGACACAGCTTTAAGTTTATGTGTTATTAAATGTTATGAATTAAAAAGTAAAATTGATACATAATTATGTAGGTGTGTTTGTAAACATAAATATGAATTCTAATAATAATTCGTATACGAAAAAAAATTGTAGGTGTGGAGTTAGTTTGAACATATCGGAAATGATTAAGGATAGCCATAGGCTCTCCTCTACTCTCTACTTTAAATTTTAACCAAACGGTGCCACCTGAAAAAGCTATTCTAACTCTCAAAATGTATAAAATCAAATCAAAATCCATTTATTTGATTAAGGCTACAAAGTAGTGCTGATCAAAGTTAATATTAGATACACCAAAAATACAGAATCGAAAACACCCTAAGGGTCAGTTCATATCCGGCGGAAAGCGCACCGCGCATCATCACTGCGCACCCAACACGACACTCAACCCCTCTTTATACCTACCTTCCTACATTTGTATCAACTGCAATAAATTGCAGTTTCATAACAAAACCGTGTAAAACCTGTTTAGTTTAATCCATAAGAGGATTACACATACTAACACAAGTACGCTAATTTAAAGTTTTGGGACCCTGGGACCCTTTGACCTCCGACGTTCCGATATTTGATTGGATCCCAAATTTATTAGATCAGTACTTGAGCCTTTTATAGTTAATCGAAATTAGACCTTAAGGTTTCTGTATAAGGTTCTATTAAGTACTTAGGTATTTGTATTGTGTTTTTGTGAGCGTCAATATTAGCAAGTAAAATTAGACTTCTTGGAAAGATAGTTTTTTTTTTTCGGTAGAAAGGTAGTAGGTAAAAATACTCATAGGAAGATAAGATAAGATATATGTTTTTGTTAACAATTAATTAAGATATTACTTAAAAAATAATTGCTCCATAATATTCTGCCGTTTCCGACGCACAAATATTTGAGAAGGTACAATTAATTACTATACTAAAACTTACACATAACAACAAATTGCAAAACAATTACTAAATAAAAGCACAAAACACTTTCATTTAAAATTTCCAATCAGGTTTCTCGTTTAAACGTCATAGGTACTTTAAAAAATCTATCGCATTAACTGTATAGACATTTAATTAATTGTTGGCTTAACCGCCACTCTTAGACATAATAATTCTTAAAAAATAAACATGTACAATATGGGTATAAAATTAAAAAAACTACTACCCAAAATAACCGTAAAATATGTCCGTTACGCATTCACGGCAAAACCACTTAATCGATTCTGATGAAACTTGCTATCAGATTAGCTTGGATCCCACGAAAAGCTATTTGATGGTTTTGACTGACACCCACCCGACTGGAGCCGCAGCCAACAGCTGTTATATTATTATCATCATCAGTCTTTCGTCACAAAGTTATTCCAAACTGTCTCCGTAATTGAGGCGTTAGTAAAATAAACTGGGGCCCAAGTCTGCTATTTACACTCGGTTCAATGTCTTCATAGTGGTTTGCCAGCAGAGCCATTTTCGGAAAATTGGTATTCTACTAAACGTCAAAACGTCAAAATTGCGCATTACAATTTGTACCAAATGTATGAACTATTGGTCACAGTCGTTGAACATTGAACCGAATCGTTCCAATGCGCAATTTTGACGTTTTGACGTTTAGTAGAATACCAATTTTCCGAAAATGGCTCTGCTGGCACGCCACTATGAAGACATTGAACCGAGTGTAAATAGCAGACTTGGGCCCCTGGTAGTTAGCAACAATCTTAATCGTCAAAGTTTGTAGTTAAGTTAACCTTCTGATTTTAGGACAATTGTATGCTCCGTTTCATTTTAAAACTTGTGCTTCGATTTTAAATTACACTTCCGGTCACCTGAATTGAGTCACCATATTTTTTTTGGTGAAAGCTTAAGTAGTTTTATAATATGCAAAAAAATATTTGTTTCAAATTCCTCTAAATGCTTAACCGGGGCGGTAAATTATTTCTATAAATTCCTGAAAAATATAACGTTATATACATAACTCGAGACTCTATTTATTTGGTCGGGAGTGTATTCCTAATATTTGAACTTAAAACGCTAACACTTTTAAGATTATTCTAGCCTGGGTTTTGAAGATACACTAAACTTATACTAAGTAAACATTTTAGTAAAACTTCTTCGTTTCGCCTGTACGTGCTAACCGCTAAGTATGATGATAATGACATAATTATTTTAATAATTAAATGGTTATTAGAAGACAAAACATTGCTATAACTTGAGCAATATTTCTTTAATTAAATGTAAAGAATCAGGTTATTGGTTCATCATTAGTTGTGATAACGTCCAGTGCGTCGCGGCATTTCCATGTACCTTAAAACTTTCATTATTTACATAAAAATAATACAAGATTTTAAAGTCCGCTGAAGCAGTCAAAGCCTGCGCTCAGGCTAACTGCAAAGATCTCAACAAATAAAATGACGAATAGGCATAGACTCTGCCGGTAATGACGCGGACAGCAAATTGGCTGAGACGAAACCGACTAGTTATATTACAAAATATAATTCATCACCAATTTCATACACATACTTTCTAAGTCTACCTAATTTTCCAAGTATATAGGTACCGATCTCTAAACATTCTGCGTACAAATATCGTAAATGATGTCAAAGAGACAATATTTTAGCAGTGCACTTGCACTTAGCGTACTTGCACTCCAGAATTTGAAACCTACCCTTAATTGCTTGAATGTATTTCTCTTATTGTATTATTGTTCTTTTTATTATTTTTATCCGTCGTACAAATTGACAATTAATCTCGAATCTAGCTGCTCAGTTAATTTTGAGTGGAACAACGATTGCAATTAAATATCGCCGACGCAACGCGATCGCTTCTCTGTTGACTCTTATTGAATTACTCGGATTGTATTGATTTTCTATTTAATGTTGATTGCCATTTCTGTTGGCAAGTGAATTTGTAAACCTTTTTTAATCAGTAATCTGATGTTTGATCGTATTTACTACACGATGTACACTAGTTTAAGTATTTTTTTAAAGCGCTGATGTAAATACTCGTAAATTCTCTCAGACTTGCCAAACAGTACAACTACTAGTCAGGATGGTTTCAATCAATCAGCCAATCATAGTCCACTGCTGGACATAGGCCTGCCTCTCCCAATTTGCGCCACAACACCCGGTCCTCCGCCTTCCGCATCCAGTCCCCTCCAGCGACCTTTCTCAGGTCATCAGTCCACCTGGCGGGCGGGCGTCCTACCTTACCAGGATGGTTTGATAATGTCCAAAAGTTCACACTGTTATCATGCTTAAATATTGGCGATCACTAATCACTACATTATTACAAAAAACCTATCTACAAATTAAAAAGACCTAATTATTTGCTCCTTAACACAAAACTTAAGATCATTATAGGTACTAGCCGATAGAAAGAAGTCGGGGGTCAATTACTAAGACCGGGAGCGTCAATTGTCAAAGCGATCGAACAAAGAGTCTAATACAAAGGGATGGCATAAATCAGTTCCGTTCATTGTGGTCGCATCGCTAACGTAATTTATCGACCGCTTATAGAATATGACGCTAATTAACGGCAGCTGTAATTATATTATCAAGGAATTTCGTAATGTAGGTCATCGTTTGTTAGGTAATTATAATTTTCACTGGATTTAACGAACAGTAGGTTAATAAGACAGTTATTTAATATGTTAAGTATTGCAGTTTTGATTTTTTAGCTAAACAATATATACTGAGTTCTGAGGTTAACCCGAATGTTAGACATTGAAATAAAACTACTTTTACGGATTTTACGTCAAGTAAATCAACTAAACAATATAATTAACATTACTAGCTAATTTCCACATTTTTGGTACATATTGCTTACAATATACTAATTAATCTTTTCTTAAGGTCTAAAGAACAAACATGTACAATAGGTATACAGTCGATGATACACTACACGAAAACGTACACAATGCCTCAATATAATATTTACCCACAACATCAAGAATTCGAATACTCAGCACCTGCTGCTCGTCAAAATGCATTTAGCTTTTCCTTATCTTTCTTCAATTTGAAGGAAAGTTACATTAAAGTATATCTTGGATGCTGTGACGAAGGTAAAAATGTTGTTATCTGCCGTCATTTTTAAGAAACTGCATCGGTGGTCGTGTATTAACGAATATCATAATAATATATAATATATCGCACTCCCAATGACATGCCTAATTGCTGGTTTTTATATATGTAACACTCTCAATTAAATACCTAATTGCTGTGTTTTCCAATGCCAGATATTAACTGAGAAATAATTTAGATTTTTGTCATAAAATATGTCAGAGTTTAATTTTATCTCTCGAATAAAAATTATCTGGTGTTGGAAAAACCGGCCCTAATTGGGTGTTACCACACCAATCGATCGATAGTCGATCGATACCATCGATCGACATTGGTCGACGTTGATCGATTGGTGTGGTAGCTTTAATCGATCGACGGATACTGGTCGACTAACCAATCGGTCGATTGCCGCCATTGCCGGTCGATGGCATCGGTCGACGGATACCTAGTAGAAACTAATCGATCGACGTCGACCAATTCGTTCTTCCATCGATCGATGGCATCTATCGGCTATCGATCGATTGGTGGGGTAGAAACTAATCGATCGACCAATCCATTCCACCATCGATCAATGGCATCAATAGACTATCGATCGATTGGTGTGGTAACACCCTTCATCAAAGAACTATTTTGACGGAGAGTAGCAACCTAGCAACCTATGTACTATTTTTTCTTCGTTTGCTTTGCGTAGTCGTACGCTTAGCTTTATAATCTTGTTCCGGGTTCGAATCCTGCCTGAGGTTGAAATATCTGATTTTTGTATTTGATTTAAAGCTAAAATTTTCCAAATGGATGGGTAAGTTTAATAATCTCTAACTATAGCAATGTTAGTACAGCAATAAAATTGACTGATTGATAAAGAATTACTACATAACTATTATAGTTGACATAAAATATAGATTAGGTATATTACATAAGTATGTACGTATGTTCGTCAGATCATTAGCGTCGTCTGTCTGGTGGTAATGAGGCTTCTATTGTCACCATGGAGGCTTTAGCTCGTTTGTCACTAACCTCGTTTGAGAGGGAAAAGTCTGAAGGCAGTTGCTAAGTAGGTATGTACTTGTATGTAGGTATATTTTACCAAAGTTTTACCTCCATTATTGACAAAAAAAAACAGAAATACCAGGTAAGATTAATTTGTCAATAATGGATACGTAGGTAACAGGTCGTTCCAACATGGTGTTGATGATGACCTATAGGATGGTTTTAGTAAGGTAAGACTTAATTCCCGAGTAGGTATATAACAGGTTAGGTTACGGGATAGCTATCTACAACACGCGATTTTCTTTTTAAAAGCCGGAAAAAGTCATGTGAACTCTTCGCACATATGTGATTAAACAATCGCACGAGAGAACCCTTACAATAAACATACAGTGATAAATAAAAAAAACATTTATTTGCTTGATTTAAACCTACATCCCTCTGAAAACGAATGACACCAGTAAATCACTGGACACAAGCTTCTCGTATTATTATGACCATGAAACGGTTCCATAATACCCTTTTGTCAACAACACAACAGATTTAGGGTTTCAACGTTTAATTGTTCCGTTTGTAATTAAAATATCTTCGTAAGGGTTAGGTTCCACAATGAAATGAAAAAAGAATCAAATCAAAACATAGGTCCTGATTGTCAAGTGTAAAAATGTCGTTTGATGTATTTCAGATTTCATTTTTCTGATAAAGGTATCAGACAGTTTATAAAATAAAGTTTTTTCTACTACAGTTTTTAAGTTAAAGTTTTACAAAAAGGGGGTTATCTATTCGTCAGTTTTTTTTTGTTTGTGTGTTATGCGATATCTATGGTTATACAATTGTGGCGAAAAGTGGGCCACGGAGAGCCGCCTCGCTGCGTTGAATGCAAGAGGAGGAATGGATGGTAAGGTGGATGAAGTGTGTCAGATGATGGATGTCGAGACGAAAATAAAGAATGGTATGCTGAGATGGTTTGGCTATGTCGAGAGAATGAATAAAAGAACGATTGACGAAAAAGTGTATAAGGCGAGTGTGAATGAGAAAAGGCCACATCAAGAGCATACCATAAACCGAACAGCATGTATGCAGGGAATAATGAAAGTGGACAAAGCGAAACAAGTGTGTAAGGATCGTAGCAAGTGGAAAGAAGTGGTCTCTGCCTACCCCTACAAGGGAAAGAGGCGTGATTATATTTATGTATGTATGTATACAATTGTAGATAGATTAAAAAAAAATCTTTTTTTCTTTGGTATGGTCTCATATAAATTTCATCAAAATCGATCAAGGCATTTCGTTTTTTTTTTACATTTCTATGTAATTTCATAGTCTAGTTTTGAGCATGTAGTTTAGTTAAATTGTTTTCTTTTTAACTTGTTCACCTCGCTCTTTTGTCGCTCAGCTTACAATCGAACCTTTCCATACGGAAGGGAAGGGGCCAGTGTACCTTAGGCAGATATTGGGCAACTATCTATCGGACAGAGTTATTGTGTTTCCAAGTCAAGGGGGTCTAGGAAGACATGAGGTGTCGCGCGGTGTTCCACAGGGATCAGTTCTGGGTCCGATCTTGTGGAACATCGGCTACAACTGGGTTTTGCGCGGAGAGTTCCTACGGGGTGTCAACTGCATATGCTATGCTGACGACACCCTCGTCACTGCGCAGGCCAAAAATTACGAAAGTGCGGCAGTCCTGGCAACGGCAGGGGTCGCCCAGGTTGTGGATAGGATTAGCAGGCTAGGGCTTCAAGTGGCCCTCCACAAATCTGAAGCCATTTGTTTTTCGGGCGACGGAACGCACCACCTGAGAACGCTCATATTTTGGTTGGTGGAGTCCAGATTAGCATCAGGCCGACCCTGAAATATTTAGGGTAGGTCCTGGACAGCCGATGGAACTTTGGACCTCACCTCCAGCAGCTGACGCCCAAACTGATGAAGACAGCGGGGGCTCTTTCATCTTTGCTCCCCAACCTTGGAGGCCCCAATGCCGTGTGCAGGCGACTCTACACCGGGATCGTGAGGTCTATGGCCCTATACGGTGCTCCAATATGGGGGAATAGCCTGACGGCTCGCAAAGCGGCGCTGCTTAATAAATCGCAGCGCGCCATAGCCATCAGAGTAATAAGGGGCTATCGCACGATCTCCGGTGAAGCGGCGATGTTGCTCGCACAGACGCTGCCTTGGAAATTCGACGCCAAAGTCCTGGCGCTATTGTACATTTGGCGCAACCAGGCACATAGTCAGGGCAGCGCTCTGTCACTAAAAGAGAAAAGAGAGGACCTGCAAGTGTCAGCTAAGGAGGAGTGGCGGTTAGAGTTACTCAATCCCTCTGCTGGGCAAGACATCATAGCCGCAATCTCGCCTGTCTTCTGGGAATGGGTGGAGAGGCGGCACGGAGACCTCACGTACCGACTGACACAGGTGCTTACCGGTCATGGCTGTTTCGGGAAGTACCTGTGCCGAATCGGACGTGAAATCACGAAGGCGTGCCACCATTGCGCGGCCCCAGAAGACAGTGCTCGGCACACTTTGCTGGACTGCCCAGCTTGGGATTCGGAGAGGCGCGAGTTGGTCACGCAAATAGGAGGGCAGACGCTCTTGCTCCGGGCTGTGATATCATCCATGGTCGGGAGCGAGGGCGTCTGGCGGGCGGTGGTCGCTTTCTGCGACACTGTCATGACCGCCAAAGAGGCAGCAGAAAGACTAAGGGAGGCGACGAGCCAGCTCCCTTCTCGCCGCAGACGCCATCGCCGCCGCAACACTGTGGTGCCCTTGGCACGCAACGACCTCAGACCACCTTGAGGTCGGGCCTGCGGGTGACCGGGAGGGCACCCTGTCACCCGATCAGCTGACGGGCCAAGAAGGATACGGACGCCAGGTCCCAAGCGTCCGTCCTCGGAAGGAACGAGGGTTGGGCACTTTACACCCACCCTCCGGAAGGGGTCCAGTCAGGACCGAAGCCTGCCGGAGCCGCGCAGAGATTGCGCAAGCGACCCCGTGCCTCTGACCAAGGCTAAGACGGGACCGGGGTGTTTTTAGTCGGTGCAAGTCCGACATATCCCTACGCTGTGCCCTCAGCGTGGGTTGAAATCATTAGAGTTTCACCCCGACAAAAAAAAAAAAAAAAAAAAAAGGTAGGTTATGTTTTATACATTTATATAATAATATAACCATTTACGTTACGGTTCGACCTTTGAGGAGCCGAGCAGTTTAATACCTAAAGCAATTAAAGTCAGCAGATTTTCACGTAATTTTTCTTAAGCGCCTTTTGATTAGATTTTTCATAAAGTAAGTTTGATATCCATTTTTTGTTTATAGTCATTTGCGCTACACTAGCTTGCAGTAAGCAAGCTCAAATAAGGTTATTCGCTCACTCACTCAGTCAATTAAAGTTTATTTAACCATTCCATCTGTACCATTCAATTAAAATCATAAATCAAAGTAATAAAACAATGGCGAGACATTTGACAGTAATTTCTTATTATTAATGATTATAATAACGCGTTGTGGCCTGATTGAGTGCGTCATGCGAAGTTGCTATTAAGTTCGAGAATTAATGACTTTATTGTAAGCTTACAGGGAATTTAATTAGATTTGTTTGGTTCGCATATATTTGGATTGGTAATGGCAAAGATTTGATAGAATGATTCGACATGCTGTTGTTTATTTTTTTTAACTTCATCATTATTAACTTGTAGGCGAAAGTCCCTTACAGTGTTTGGTAGCATTTCTTTTAATTAATAAACCTTAACACTAAATAATTTTCTTTACTTTTTCCTGAGTAATTAATATAATATAAATTAATTAATCGATTATGGTTGATTGAGTGATGCATATACCTACCTAAACCTTAAGTTTTTCTTTTGTGAGTAAGTATATAACACAAAAACCACAAAGAAATAAAATAATAAGTTTTTATTTCAAGCTTCAACCACAGACGACCACGTCGCAGGCCCCAACGGAGAAGAAGGGAAGGAAGGGAGGGAGGCCTTTGCCCAGCAGTGGAACAACATTGGCTGAAAATAATAATAATATTGCAAGCTATACCTAAGGTATTTTTTACCTAAAATTGGTTAGTACATTTTGTAGTCTGCTATTGCGTTATAAACATTTCAAAATATCTATGTAATTTGTTACTCCTTCATGGCATTATGAAGAGACTGTTAACGTGAACATTTGCGTCGAAGATACTTCATCGTTCTGCTGGAAAATTTGGCAGAATTGACAAGTGTTATTAATTAATACGTCGTAGGTGTCAAAGCCTCTGCTACACTGCAAGCGGAGAGGGAGCGGAAATAACAAGCATGTTGTGTTGAACATTATAACTACATAGCGTAGGCTATATGAATAGCAAAAAAAGAAATAAATATATGATACACGTCATCTAGTACAGTCATTCTTAATTGAATTTTAGAAAAACGTATACCTACTAATATTTCATTTGTTTGATTTTCCATTTCTAAGATCCCAATATGTTACCTATGTCTGAGTGATACTATAAAAATGAAAACATCTTTTTTCACTTGGATAAGAATCTACTTTCTATGGTCTAAATTGCATGCGCCTGGTTAGGAATTTAACTAAAAGAAAAAAAAATCTACAATTACCGTGGATTATCTTAACTTATATAATTCTTCTGTACTATATAAGAATTGCAGCAAAAAGCCCAACCTCCGTCTCTTACCGCTCCCCGCTTACAGTATTACCTAGCCTTACAGCTCAATGTGAGTGCGGCGTCAGTGACATTGATCGATGTTCTGAAACGCAGCGACTCAGCACTATCGTGTGACGACGTTTAAAATCCTTTCATATAAGATATGACGTAGATTTTAAGACGTTTTTGATAGGTTATAAATGTGGTAAAATTGTGGTTGGATTTAAAACTATTGGTTAGTGGGTTTCTGTTTTGATGATTTTTATGGATAGTCTTTTTGGAAGCTACGTTGGCTTACACTCTTACCGGTTTCAGCTGAATTCTGTATTTTACATGGAGCGTCTGCCCATCTCATCCCTGCATAGTATCTCTTGTTGTATTTCGAGTATTTCGAGACAAAGAAAACTAGAATACGTTATTTAAAAAAACTCACCTCTTTCATCTGTATTTCAGTGTTTAATCTACTTTAAAATAATTGTGTTTTGTTCTTATCACCTATAGTCAAATATGTTAAATTTGCTTAAAACGAATAAAATTTCAAAGAATGTTATTTTTTAACTTTACGCAAACAAAACATAGCCTCTATATAGGTAATGTCTAAGTTAAAACTTATGTTTACCAAAAGAAACCGCCATAATACTCTCCGAAAGTATTGCATGAGATCATAATCTTTGGCGAAGTTTTACGTCATGGAATGGGCCCGCGGTCTGACTTTACTATTTTTACTGAGCAAACATAGGAAACAAACACAATTAGCCGTGTTTACTTTTCGAATTGGCCCGGCTTGCTCGGTTTGGTCGGTTTGTCCTACTTGCTCGGTTTGCCCGGTTTCCGTCACATTGAGTGGACCAGGGCCTCCATTCAGCTATTTAAGGCGATAGGATACCCCAACGTCCTTGAGCATTGAACGTGAAACAAGCGGCCAGCGCTGACCGCCCCGCGCGCCCGCGTATTCCCCCGCACGTCAAAGAGTATCACCGGACGCAGA
Organism: Autographa gamma; assembly: GCA_905146925.1. NCBI lineage: Eukaryota > Metazoa > Arthropoda > Insecta > Lepidoptera > Noctuidae > Autographa > Autographa gamma. The sequence goes on along the minus strand of LR989868.1, from coordinate 2,027,501 downwards.
TGCGTTCGAAGCATTTTTGTCGCTACCTATTAGCTTTTACTCGTATTTCAATAATCGATTGAATGTGTATTTTGAGAACAAAATATTCTTTAGTGAATTCTGTTATTGTAGTTAAAGTGAATCAAAATATAGATTTCAATTAGTTATTTTGTAAAGAAATAATAACGCTTTTATAAATGTGCTTACACAAATAAAAAGCGAGCCGGACTCACCCATGAAGGGTTCCGTAGTAGCATTAGCAAGCAAAGTTTTGCTTTTAACTTTGTTTTTCATAGTGTGTGTATAAATGAAAAGAATAATTTGCAGTTTTTGAACATGTCCTATATCTAGAAAACTTATGGCTACGTCTCGTTTTAATGTAGTTATCTAAATAGTATAAATATATTTATATTTAGCGTCTACTCGCAAACAAAACTTAATACCTATTTACTAATTGTTTATGCACTACTAAAAATAACACTAAAACAACAACAAAACTTAAACTAAATATTCACAAACGTCCAAGCGCAGACAAAATGTCAAGATCAACCGTACTATTGTACCAAACTTACTATCTGCATTGTGTTCTCTTTGACTGACTTTGACGCAATTTTTATAATGCGGAGAGCGCTAACATGCGACACAGCCTTCCCGTGCGAACGCTAGGGTGAGACTGGCCCTCGCATCTAGTGACCGCGACGGGCTTGAATATTATGGTATTTTTTATTTTACGGCACGTAAGTAATAATTTTGTAAAATTTTGAACTTAAATTTTATAAAGCATTAAATTGTTTATGATTGTGTGAAAAAAATATTCAAATCGCTTCAATTGTTTGAGAGCAGTAAGCAAATTATTGAAAATTTAAAGAGGATTTATTCGATTTTTTTACGACAAAAGTATGAAAAATAATAAAAAAACTAAACTTAAAATTTAAAGTCAAACATGTTATGCGTATAAAGGTATTTTTTTTAATGTATTTGGTCCATCCGTCTAGTAGTAGTAGTCCTTCAAAGAGAGGTCTATTTTGTAGTTTGGCCTACCCTTTCGCCTTAAGAGTTGATTTCTGATTTGTTGAGCCTTCGGTAAGCTTTCGGTTTCGTTTATACCGAACGTCATCGTCATCTGCCGAGCCTTTTATTATACTATGTTGGGTCGACTTCCAGTCTTACCGGAATTCAGGTCAATACCCTATTTTAAACGGAGCGCCTACTAATCTGACCTCCAAAACACATTTGACTAACGCAGTATCCATAAAACAGGATCATACCAAATTATAATGTATAATGATTATATTTCTGAAGTTTAGAGCTAGAATTTAAAAAAATATACTCGGATGAAATACTCAGATGTAAAATTAAATCATGAAAACATGAGTTGATGAAGCTAGACTGTCTTTAAGGACTTTTAAGGACGAATCTTAGAAATTCGAGATGTAAACTCAATTTGCCGTTTGCACCTATTAAGAAAATTGAAGTCAACTTTCATAGGCGAAAACTTGGAAATATTATTTAGAGCTTCAAGTTTATTCCACTGGTTAGTTTAATAATATTACTTATGTTTCTTTTTTAGCTTTAAGATCCGTGTTTTAATTTCATGAGGTTTTTCTTGAATCTCTCATTCTTCATTCTTCTCATCCTCGCTATACATGCTCTATAACCCCAGCTATCTGCTAGTAAAGTACCTATCAAAATCGAGCTAGTACTTTCAGAGTTCGACACATTTATACACACATCAAAACCCATACCATCATATCATCCAGTTTGTATGTATTATTGCAGCCCGATACGTCCATAGGGTCCATTTCACGTAGTAGCCGTTTCTAGGGCTACGTATAGCAAAAATAAGGATATATATAAGAACAAAAGTATTTCAAGGAAAAATAATAGGTTGTACCTATTCGACATCTCTCCGAAGTCTTTCTAGTGACACGGAAAGATCAATTCGTACAGACATTAATCGTGCCACCCCTGTGACAAATGGTGGACGTATAACACCCAAACGATCTATTGTATTGTATGTTGTATATTATGTCTGCCTAAACTAGGCTGAGCCTGTGCTGTAGTAACCAGATAACTGGTAAACATGCTTATATATTTCTATATACATACATAACATAACATATCATCACGCCTGTATCCCTGAAGGGTTAGGCAGAGGTGTACCAATGTACACCCGTAGTTCGCTGATATGTTTAGGTCCCATGTAATAGGGTGCGAGCCTATTGCCACTAACCAGGCACAAATCCAAACGCCGACCTGCTACTGAGAATTTCGTAGAAAACCCAATAACACCTTGGTCGATTTGGGAATCGAACCCAAGACCTCTAGCGTAGCAGTCGCGCTTAGCACCACTAGGCCAACGAGGCAGTCGTATGTTATCTGAATAAGTAAGTAAATAAATATTTCGGGACATCTCACACACGGTTATCAAAATCTGATCCCAAGGTAAGCAGAGCTTGTGTTATGGTAACCTGACAACTGATAAACACACTTCTATATTTCTAAATACATACATATTATAGATAAAAGAAGATAAAGTCTACTTTCGTTAATTTAATTTAAACCTTGTTTTCTTATGCATAGCTTCCAATTAAGTAAGTTAAGTATGTAAGAACTTGGGAGGTTCTATTAACTTTGTCGAACATTCGCAACTTTAAGTTATGTGTTGACAGCTCCTGTTTTAATTAGTCATTAAAAGTCAAAGCTTGTCGAAGGCTCTATGTATGTTGAAAAGGATATTTTGTTGTATGTTGTTCCTTGTAAGATATTTTAAGGTTGGATTTCTTGAGGATTTTACAAGTATAGGGACGTATAATTGGAGCAAAAAGTTCTATGGTTAAGTCAGAAAATTTATGTACACTGTTTGTATGGTAAACGTGGAACGGTACTTTAACTGTCAATTCTTATGAATGAATTTTTGGAAACTGCAATAACAGGCATACCAATAAACTGTTATGCAGTTTGGCGATATTTTATGTTATTCATTCAATTGTCCATTTCAATTTTTAAAACTAAAAATATAATAACTGGTAAAAGCGTAAAAACGTTCACTTGTAATGTCAACATTTTGATTTTGACTCAAATGGTCTTATTTTGATATTTTATAGATTCTTGTAGTAGGCACCTAAGTAGGCAGCCTAAACTCTTGTCCCATTTCAATACCACTGGGTCTACCTAACCTATTTCCTCATTCCTCAGCGACCGAACCTAAAATCTAGCACAAAACGGGGTGACAGCTCAAAGCAGGCCTAACATACTGCGGTGCCTTCCCTCGAGGGTAATTTTTGGGAACTTAAGACCTATAAATAAGGAAGTCGTTCATTCATTCAATCTTATTTAACCTTGCCTTGAATGATTAACTGAAGGTTAAATGTAGTTACTTGCAGTTAATGGTAGAATCTTTGATTGGTTTATATTTAAAAGGTTGTGTTTAATTTAATCGCCCACCTATATATTTTATCATTTATCACATTAAAAAGCAGTAATGTAGGTAACTATTTTGAAACCACGGGATTATTTCATAATTTGTTTTTCAGTTTTCTTTGTATGTTTTTGTAACGTTTGATTTAATGAATGTCTTGGAGTATTTAATGAGAGTCTTGAAGTTGATTATTGTATAAGTTGGACGAAGCTGAAACAATTAGGTGCTATACGAAAATCAGGTCTAGATTTAACCCTCAACTTAACTCTCCAAAAAAAAATTGTTCTCTTTGTAACCGGACTATGTTCTGACTAATTAGCGACAACATATAACTATGCTAATCCTATCATCCTGTATCACAGATGCAGTATACTAATACACGCCTTACCATGTAACAATAGCAGCGAGCACGCTCAGTGAGTGTTCGCGCCGGCGTAAATCTTAGCGGGCACTCGACGTCGGGTGCGGGGCGGTAGGTGTGTGTTTTGGATTTTGTTCATACTTATTTAAGTATGAACAGTATCATTATTAAATGTTGAAGTTACACAAATTTTGAAAGGTGAGAATGATGATTTGCGGTATTTTTATGTCAAAATTAGTCTGTAATTGTAGGTATATCACAAAGGCTTGCTTCTATTCCACTTTATGTAGAGTTTTGTAATTTTGTAATAATAAATGCATGTAAATATTTCACTGAACTCTTATTCTCAATGTACTTCCAAAACTTTCAGTCATAACGATAATTCGACTAGTTGTAACTAAAGGCACAATAACCAGTTTAACTAAAGCTTACCTTATTTAGGTATGTACATAACTCAAGATATAATTTCTGGGAATCGATCAATGTGGCAATCTTTGGAAAAAGTTATCGTATAACATTAAGAAGTCACAAGAAGATAACATGAAAATACGTTCAAATCTCAAAACAAAACAAATTGAATCGAGGTATAATTGTATTATCCTCCCATATACTTACCATCACGCTATCAGATGCTCCCGGCGCCGGAAATGACGCTACTGGCAGCCCTCGCCATCTGCCATGAACGTTTTCCACTAACCTAAGGGGACGGACTCGGACGCTAATTTTAAGGTTCTTTTACGCACTAGCGGTTAAACGCACCGTACAACCCGCAGCTTTTTTAACCGACTTCTAAATGGAGAAGGTATTCATTTCGACTGTATTTTTTTATGTTGTTACCTCATTACTTTTGACTGGATGAACTGATTTTTTTTATTTGAAAAGTATTGCTTCCACTGTGGTCCCATTTTAATTAAGTCCAGTTACAACAGTGGGATCCATAAGAAAACCATAAAAAACTTATTTGAAGTCGTTTTTGTTTGTAAGAATTATAACCTACTGAGAATTTCATAGAAAAAAGAAGTTCAGGAGGAGGAGGTTCTCAGTTTGTCTGCTAGTTTATACGGCGGTAATATCTACGGCAATTAATTGTAGTTCGATTTCATAAATTATTTTTATCATCGATAGGATACTACAGAGCCAAATAATATTAATGTAGTTGGTACTTTTATAAATGTATGTGTAATCAATAAATGGTTGGTGGGTGCACCCGTTTGTAATCGTACGAAGCCGGTTGTAATGCACGGAGGTGGAATACCAATAAGGAAAAGGGACAAACCGTGCTGTACTTACTCACTTGCTCGTGCGTAAGAGCGCCCTTACGCTCTCTTTTCGTTACATTCCTAGCTGTTTTTTGGAAGACTTGAAGATTTAGGTTATATTTGATTTCTGAAACATTGCTCGGCAGATGTTTTTGAGTAATAATATGGCTTGTTTAAGTGTATCTAAGTTAAGAATATGGTATGAAAACTATTTTATTTTCTTGGTATTAAAATTATTTTTCAATTTATTTTATAATTTCCAGGCAAGATTTCTGGTAAGATATTTAAAAACTTTTTTAGTTTTCCATACATGACGTAGTTACAGTACTTTATTTTTATTCATATTTTTAATATGAAGTAAATCCAAGTCCGTGCCTGTAGCATATCTGTTTATCGATTCCTACCCAGCAATCTGATATATTATGCGCTTACATTCGATGGGCGGAATTATCCGTATTCAACTGTTAGCGTGTTTATAACGAGTATCATTGAATTAATTTAATCCAGTAACATAAATATTCTTTTTTGATCTTTGGTTTTTGTAATTAACTACTTTGTTTACTGACATGGGTCCTCTTTTCTCTTGTTTATATACTTTAAAACCAAATCTTTTAATTTAGCATTAAAATTTCATCATCATCTTATAACAATGATATGTTGTAGGATAACATAATTTTTAAGGCAATATAACATTTAAGCTGAATGTTAAAGACATCAAGAATGAACTCTAACTTAAATGAATTAAACACAATCCTGAAATTACATTATTCAAATAAAAAGGTACAACTTTTCTTCACCTTTCTTTTCCAGTTGAATGACATGCAAGTAGTCTTTTGACCAGCCTTCTATTACCAGCACATTGCAAGTCATCAGCCACCCATATCCTGGCATGTGTCTTCCAGATGTAACTCACATAATAGAAGCAATTTAAAACCCCAAGCTGTAAAGAATGTAAAATGGCCGACCCTTTTCCCGCGTCTCACAGTTCCATTTCAACTCAGTAATTGTGGTTCAACGTTCAACTTTGCTTAGTTTTTTGATTTATCAGGATTCTATGTTAAATTTGGTCTTGGAGAAGGTACCTGGCAGTTAATTTTTTAAGTATCTTATGTCATACGATTTATTTAATGCAGTTTTGTTTATAAATAATTATTTGTAAGGCTTTAATCTAACTTAATGTGAGTAGAGGGTTACTTACACCAAGCTGTAGCACAGTTACATGTTGATACTATACTATTCATCTAAATCGATTAATTTTTATCTTTGATTATTAATAAGATCTAAGTATTTTAAATATGTCAGTTATGCGGGGCGCACGTGGACAGAAATCGCCAAGAACAGAGAGGTTTGGAAGAGGATAGGGGAAGCCTTTGCCCAGGAGTAGGTAGATCATAAGTAGGCTAATAAAATAAAAAAAGTATTTTAAATAATATATTATTAAATAAATTCTTAAGAACTTTTTATTATTTTAGCTAATTAATATTATTACTAAACCTTTAAATTAGTTTAGTTTGTGTAATGATTGATGTAACAAAACACTTTACTGTTTAATATTTTATGAGAAGTGTGTATAAAATAGCTAGCTATAATGCATTCGTCGTTAATAACAATGCAAGGTACCTACTATACATTGTCATACTGACTCTATACTACACATACACAATGACATAACCATAAGGACATCATATAAAAACCTACGTGTCACGACTACCTATGAATTCAATTGTTTTTTCTTCCTACATACAGACAATCCGACACACCAAAATGGCGTCGTTTGATTCCAATACAAGTAACTGGAGATCGTTATCCATAAATTGTACAGTCTACCAAATAGCAGTAAAAAAGAATTACTAAAACATACCTTATGTCTTGTGAATAAAGGCCATTTTAATTTAGAAGTGTAGCGTTGCTTGCAGATGAGTGTACGCTCCAATTTCAGCTGCAATAAAAATAAGATTTTATGTCTAAAGCAGTTGGGCAGAAAATTCAGTAAAACTTTGTACTCCGTTATAAATTTCGAGAGAACTTAGATTGTTAGTTTGCAGTACTTCTGTTATTAAGTTTTTTATTATGCGTTGTGTAAAAAACTTGATTGAGAAAGTTTACTAACTTTACAACTAGAAATATTGAGTGTAAATGTTTTTTTAAGTGATAGTACCAAAGTACGTCAAGTTTTGAGGCTCATAACAATACTTGGTTTTTTCTTCTGTTTATTTAATAATCATTATTTGGTATGTGATTAGAAGTGTGATTATATCTCGAATGCTTTCAATAATTAATAGGTAAGTGACGTAAACAGTGATGAAATAATTACGCGATTGTGTGAAAGGTGCATATCATTGTACATTGCGTGTTAAGAAGAACAAATTAAGAAGTATAAATAATGACAAGATAGGGGATTAGGCATCTTTGTATGTCTGATAAAATTTTACTAATTTATTTAATTCAAAACTTGGTTTTTGTTCTCGAAAGTTTTATATAAGCCGTATATACAACATCTTCTAATCTGCTTATCCATTTCAAAACAAACTCAATAAACCTAATCTTAATGAACTAAACTTCAAGCATATTTTATTCATACTTACTCTAGAAACTAAATAACTCTTAGCTCCAACAAAGTTCCACAATAAATTGCAAAACAGATCTTTCTCAGAAAAGCAGATATAATGATAGGATTAAAACAATAACTCCAGGGGTTGGTGCCGACACTTATATTAACCCCCCCTTTCCCCCCTTTTCATTCCCTCTCCTCTTCTAGTTGCGAAACATTCAGAATAAATCTCGGGTACGCAGTAATTACAGCACTATCTCTAAGTAATAAGATCGCGAGGTTTAAAATGTGAGATTAATATAACGACTACTGTTAATAAAGGGGTAGGTAGCCATGCAATTGTACATATGAATTTCGTCACTGTACTATCTGTGTAACTGCACATATTGGTATATTTTACTATCACCTGTCTTTTCAAAAATGATGGTTTCCAGTATTTTTCGGATTTATTTAATTTACCTTTCAATGAGTAAGTAAGCTTTAGTTACTTTAGTGGATTTTGCGAGTAAAATACTGTAAATAGTACCAACAATGACAGATTACAGCGTATTAACAATTTAACCATTTTAATATTTTATTTGTAGCCGTCCAAAGTTCTATTTTCAACCAGAAAAAAAGAACCAGCATTCAATGACAATAAAAAAATCAGTTCGCAAAATATAAAAAATTACTTAGCTGCACAAGTTGAAGACTTCTGTTGAAATAAGCAGAAAGACAGACATAAATAGAGCTCTTGTTACTCAACGCCTGAGGAGGAAACTATTGGACACTCTTTGACAGATAGGCTAACGATTTGTCATGGTAACGTGTGGCTTGAGATATATTGTTACCGAAGTAATATGAGGCTTGCCTTGTGTTAGAAAAGTTTGGCTGGAACAAATGGTAGCGATTTTGTGTAATATAGAAAGGATCAAAGTTGATGGTATACAAAAACTAAGCTAGTAGAATAGCGGCTGTATGATTAAGAGCAGCGTGGTATAGCAGCGTGGTTAAATTATACATTTTGTGAAACTATTAATAATTATCAGATATAGGCGAAAAATATTAGCCTGTCGGTCTAGAGGTAAGTTATCCTGACTGCTATACTGGAGGTCGTGTGTTTTGTTTCCCACCCAGGATAAATCTTTGTGTGATGAGCACGATCATTATTTTGTTCTGTGTTTGGGTTTTATTTATCTGTAGCATGTATGTATTTAGGAATCCCTTATTTCAATTGCCACATGTTTTATATTGTCAGATAGTTTTTTTTAGCCTGTTGTAGTTTTTATAGTGCTTTTCAAAGTTGGTGGGTGTAGAGTTAGTTCTACACCCACTAACTTTGAAAAGCACTATAAAAACTTCCATCACGAACAACCATCGAATCCAGTATTAAATAAACTTATTTAAATTTTCGTACTCATCACTACAAAACAAACAAAAATCAACCCAAAGGCTCACGCAATTAGGTACATATTGTAATGGCCTGATGCCTCTTCACAAAATTCCGCACAGCATCCCAGTTTGAAGAGGTACTCTATGCTTCGAATTAACGCGGGAAAACCAAGCCAACAGTACTTATGTATGTAGGTATAATAGTTTGCTGCTGTTTTTGGCAATGACTAGCATTTTCCGCATTGTTTTATTAAAAGTGAATTGTTTCGTATTGTAAGGTAAAATGGTAATAATAATGCTTATACAGTGGGTGAGTCAGCGGTTGATTTATTTGGTCCGTTCCGACTCAGAGGACGAAATAAGTAAAAGTGGAACAAAGCATAGATTTTGATAAGTGAATCGAATATCAAGCACAAAATGAAGGGACAAGAATTAAAAGTATTAAATGAATATAGTTTACAAAACCGTAATTCAATAAACAGAGCTTACACACCCTATAGAAAATTAAAAGAAAACCATAATAACACCATTCTTTTAATATTATGAAATCATTAAAATGAAATATTACTTGCCATTACAGATAACTGAACCTAATTCGACATTGTAACTTAAAGTATGTTTCCTTAACTATAACTGTGTTATTATTCGAAATTAAACAAGTATAATAATATTATTATCCAACAAACTAACACAAGACATACACTCTTTCCATTTTTAGATAATAAAAGGTTCCTTAAAGGTTTAATTTTAGTGTCATAAACATCATAAACGATAACACCAAACAATTGTTTGCACACCTTTTAACCGCAATAAACAATTTCTCAATAAACATAATTATAAATATTCATGTGGCGCGAATTATCGGCGTTTTGCAATCGTCTTCAATGGCGGCCGTCGAATTGGGTCAATTGTATTCAGACCATCACACCCGCGCTACTGGATACCACATTCCGTTGTTCAGCGTTTGTTGTATTACAAAGTTTTCTATATAGATAGTCATCTAATACCTTTTTTGTGTATACAATTTATTTAATACAAGAACAAACACCACTAAAATTAAATTTTGAAAACGACGAGTGGCGTACGCACCGGTTTTCAAGGTGTCGCTAGATCTGAGCGGGTTCGATCTCCGGACGGGTCAATGTATAAAGTCACTTTTCTACATTGCCTCGGGTCTGGGTGTATGTGGTACCTTCGTTGTTTCTGATTTCCATAACACAAGTGCTTAATAGCTACTTACCTTGGGTTCAGAGCAATGTATGTGATGTTGTCTACATTTATATATTTGTTTATTTAAATTAAATTTACATAAATAAATGAAAATAACAGGCTTCAAAAAACTCATCGTCATCCTTGTCAATGGCGGGAAATATGCCCAGAAGGCTGGCCGCATATACCTTATCTAATACCTTGTGTGACATACCCCATGTAATGTTATGTTGAGGTTACCTATCTTCAGAGCAAGAAAAATACATCTAAAAAGATGTGTTCGTTACAACCTTGAACCAACCTAAAAGAATATGAATACTACAAATTCAAATATTTCGTTATTAGTAAGACATTCATATATATAGGACAAAACAATAAAATAAGTTATATTGATTTTCAAGTATGATGCTTCACAATACATTTATAAGAGCACTTACTAAATAAAACAGTTGAAAATTGTCCAATTATTTTTAAATGGACTAACAAAAAGGCAACAATACAATATTTTGTTTTGGTCAATAAACTAACCATTTAGTTTAAATGGTTAGTAGGGTAACAATATCATATTTTTATTGTAAGTATAATTTGTTTAAACTGTACATGTGAATGAATTTGATATAAAGAATACAAGATCGAGTAACAATATGCGGCACACTTATAATATAAGTACACACATATATATTATTTTGTTTCATAGATATAACGATGAAAATCATTAAAAAAAATGGGCCGTCATTGACACATACCCAATTTAAATCAAATAAAATGAAATCATTATTGACGAGGATATAGTCTTACCAAAAAAAGTATAGAACCTCTTTTTTTTAATCGGGAAATAGGACATCATGGTGGTCTATCATGTTATACTGATTGGCTTGTGAATTTGTACCTACAATTAAGAAAAATCATGGAAGTTAATTTTACTTTATTACGCGTTTATCTTCTACAGTAAGTTTATTAAAGTATTAAATAGTATAGTCTGGATTTAGGGAGTCATCAATATTTTATTTCAATATTGAATAGCGAGTACCTTTTACCTATGCCGGTGAAAGTTTTATCAGCACGTAAAAATATTATTGCGATAGGTAAACCGTTTTAGTAGCCATATTTTTTAAACAGTCTAGTCGAATGTTGTCTTAAAACAACTTGTGATACCGTTTCGTATTTCATTGGAAGCTAGAAACCCATTTACATACCTATTCCAATTTATGTTTTTAGGTTAATGAACTTAACCAATATAATAAAGCGCAAAATAAATAAACATGTAGTCTTTATTTACAATTAATATAAGCAGAAAAGATTTGTATGTTTGTAACATGAACTAAAAAACTTCATTACCAATAAAATAAAAAATACCTCGTGCATTTTTGTTTTGCTAAGTCTAATTCCTTTGAATTTCCTAGTGTCCTTTTTATAGCTACGTTATATTATATTTAAACTTACTCCACAAATAGCAATATATTTAGTTGAATGATTTTTCCTACTAGCTACAAATCATGGTCACCCTACACATTGAATATAAAACCTGACTGAATACAAACGGCATCCAGGTTAGTAAAAGCGAATGAAAAAGGTCGTTTTGACTCGACCACTACGCTATAGATATATGTAGTAGCTACGAATACATTATGGCCGGGTCACGGGTTTGAAGCTTTTATAAATGAACTAGCTGGTGCTCGCGACTTCACGTAAAATGTGCCTATGTTAGAGGACTTTTTTTTTATTAAAACTAGTCGTGCTCCGCGGTTTCATTTGCCTTGTTTTTCTTCTAAGGTTAGTATGTTGGAAAACTTTTTTTTAAATAGCCGAGCTCCACGGTTTCAGTTGTGTCCTTTTTCTTTTAAGGGAAGTAACGCGGTGTTAGACACAAGAATTGGACTATGATATGCAAAAAGTTGTTTTCAAATGTGACTGGTAAATTCAGAGGTTCAAACAAAACAATTTATAAGTGTTTTAGTGTAATAATTAGATATGGATTATAATAGGATTGGACAAAAGATAGGACTTGACTTACTTGTGACGAAATGGTAAAATGGTCATCAAAACAAAAAAAACCTTTTTTATGTTGATGACCTCTGAACCTCTGACTAAAGATTTTAAAACTCTTATCTATTATCAGTTTCTATGTGTAGCATCTATAAAAATGTTTAGGTTTTTATGTGTACAGATTAATTCTATCCGGTTTTTGCGCTAATCAAAAGAGACAGACTTCAGTCTGTAAATAAATGTTCTTTGGAACATTTTTTGTCATGTAAAAAATTTAGGTTTATCTCGAATTAACATAATATTCTCTTGATTGTAGGAATTAAGTATTTTCATTAATATAATTAAAGTCTTTATTGCCTCAATTCAGTTGACTAAGCCTTGGGACTCAACAAAGCTGGCCTCAAAAAAATAATGACACTGAGATTATGAATTTTAATTATAATTGGCAGGTGTGGATCTTGATAAAAGATTTTTTTTTAAGGCTAGATCGCTTAATAAAGTTTATTTAAGTACTACATTTATGAAATCACAGCTTACCTATTTACTAGAATGTTTGTTATGTAATACGTTCAACATAGAATTACTGATAAGTTTGGCTATTTAATAAAATGGTAATTTTAAAATTAAATTGAATGTATCGTTCAAAAGCAAACATACTAAGACAGTGTACTGTCTGGGGCCCAAGTCTGCTATTTACACTCGGTTCAATGTCTTCATAGTGTCGTGCCAGCAGAGCCATTTTCGGAAAATTGGTATTCTACTAAACGTCAAAACGTCAAAATTGCGCATTACAATTTGTACCAAATGTATGAACTATTGGTCACAGTCGTTGAACATTGAACCGAATCATTCCAATGCGCAATTTTGACGTTTTGACGTTTAGTAGAATACCAATTTTCCGAAAATGGCTCTGCTGGCACGACACTATGAAGACATTGAACCGAGTGTAAATAGCAGACTTGGGCCCCTGTAGTGTATAATGATAGCGGATAGGGGCTTACGTACAGTCGTTTTTGTAATATGGTGCAGATTTCTCAGTCCATTTTACATTTTTAGGAACTCAGTAGTATAGGTCCACTGCAATCTGCCTTTAATTAAACTTTAACAGCTGTCACTACCATTTTGTCAACTCTTTTTGCCTGTATAAAATAAAACACCTCTACTTATACTAGAAAAAATAAAAGTTCCATAATAAGCCTACCGTTTATCTACAACAAATAAAACTAAACATAAAGGATGGCTCGCAATATTGGTATATCGGCCCAAAATAAGGGTTCAAAAGTAATATTAGGATGTTCCAAAGGTGATAAATCTATGAATAAGACCTCGGCTATATGTTTCTGTCTGGTTTTTGGTGGGATTATCCTTAATCCAATGAAAGAACAACATACACACATAGGGGGCGAACCTAATGAAAAGTTTTGTACGTAAATATATGTCTAAATAAAGTAAAATGAAGTTTTTTCTATTCTATGACCGAAAAAAAGGGAAAAAGATTCAGTCAAAATAATAAGTATCAAAAAAATTAAAACAGCAGCTGTTAAAAATATGTACATGGATTGAATATAATATGGAAAAAAATTAAACGAAATAACTTTCCGGAATCATGGTCAATTGCACTACCAATCAAGGAAGTATTATTTATTAGGAAGTATTTATTAGGTCTAATTCAACATTCTCGTATACCTTTTCAAATGGAGGTTTCGAAACAGAAAAATGCAAACATTTTAGATTTTCTTACATATTTCAATACATTTTCAACACATATCTGCAGAAGCTAGTCAAATAAAACGTCTTTTCAATACATTCATGTAACAAGCGTTTGTCTCCGTTCTACCCGCATTCTGCACAATGGCTTGACAAACGACTATTCTCGCGAAGAATGGTCACTTATCAATGACGACGTTCTTAAAAGCTTGCCTACTACTTAATGGTGTATAATGGATAAATGCGTGGTCTTCGTACTAAGTTACTTTTTTCCAAGGTGGTTAGATTTAAAATTTTGGGTTTGGACTATGTTTTTAAAAGAAAAATGTATCTGAAGTCTTTTTTACGCACTGGAGATCAAGTAATTTGTAGAAATTGTTGTTATCTGTATATATCGAGGTAGATACTACTACTCTTTAAATAAACAAAATTGTAATAAAGGTATTTTTTCTTTTTTTTTTACAACATCACATACATTGCTCTGAACCCAAACTAAGTAGCTATTAAGCACTTTTGTTATGGTATTCAGAAACAACGAAGGTACCACAAACACCCAGACCCGAGACAATGTAGAAAAGTGAATTTCTACATTGACCCGTCCGGGGATCGAACCCTCGACATTGGAGCTAGCGACACCTTGAAAACCGGTGCGTACGCCACTCGACCACGGAGGTCGTCAGGTACCTGTATTACATTTTGTTTATTTAAAGAGTTATAACATTTTACATAAAAAATGAAGAAGTAGCTTATAGTAGGTAAATTTTTGTTTAGACTAGAATTTAGAAAATCTTATTAAAATTTTGTCATCGGCTTTGTTTGTGGTTTTAAAAGTAAATCCTATTTTTTTAATCCTTAGATCTATTTTCGCTTCCAACGCTTTTACACGAGTAAACAAATTAAATCTTTACATTCCTTACTTCCGTATTAATTCTTTTAACATTGACAGTTTATTCATTAAAAAACTTTCTATAAATATCTAAAAGACATCAAGGCTTCGAGGCACAAAGAGAGCCTCACTAATGGAAGCGAAATTGCGAGCAAACTGTTTGCTAAAACTTTACCTGAAAACCTGAAAACGGCCTTTTTCAGTTATAAATAAAGATAGAACGCTCAAAGGTTTTGTAACCGTGTCTTTCAGCTTTCAATTTTCAGGTGACAGTATTTTTTAATCTTCAGTCTTATATGTTTACACTATATGGGTTGTGGGGTCAGATATCGTAAATGATTCTTGTTAGATATTAAAACCTTGGGATTTATATTAACAGGTTTTAATACGAGTAGGATCTTTATTTTATTTTGATTTTCGTTTTATTTTATTTTGTTTAACTTTCACTTTTGTTTTATGTAGTTTTTTTTATTATTATACGCATACATACATATCATCACGCCTGTATCCCCGAAGGGGTAGGCAGAGGCGTACCAATCTACACCCACAGTTCGCCGATATGTTTTAGGTCCCATGTAATAGGGGGCGAGCCTATTGCCACTAACCGGGCACAAATCCAAACTCCGACCTGCTACTGAAAATTTCATAGAAAAGCCCAATAACACCTTGGTCGACCCGGGAATCGAACCCAAGACCTCTAGCGTAGCAGGCGTGCTTAGCACCACTAGGCCAACGAGGCAGGCTTTATTATTATTAGTATACATTACATCAATGCAAGTGCTATGCACACCATTAAATGACAAATTCACTCTAGATTTTAAGTTTGTCTGTTATAATACCCCAAAATTTTATTAGTGAATAAGTCGTTGGAGTGCCATAATTAAATAAATAAATAAATCTCCATTGACGGTATGTTTCTTTGTGTATGTTTTTAAGCGACTTTTTCAAGAATGTGTATCAAATTTTAAAAGTATTTTTGTTATGGGTATGCTTTCCTACCTAAAAGGTGGTCCAAAATGCGAAATTGTTACTATATGTTGTGACTTTTAATTGTATTAAATTAAGTGTGATCAAAAAGGTTTACAAACCTTTTGATAATAATAATTTGGATCCAAATTTTGCACTTGAAGTAACTTTATAACTTTTATAATTATTATAATTTTGTCTTCATTATTTTTGTCATATTATTATGTTATTTTTAACAAGACACCCTTGCTACTATAATCAACTGAAAAATCGAGTTTAAACATTATACCTTGAAAAAAAAATTGCCAAAACTTTTCCGAATTTCTAGTAACCCTTCCTCCGAAGGCTTTCATAGAAATCCAATCACTTAGCTTTTCAATTGAGTTGTGAAATACTGTACCTATATACAAAGAGACCTTTGCCTTTTGGAAGGACACTTTCAGGCTGGTTTAACTTTTAAAATATAGCCTTATTCAAATGTATTTGGGATTGTAATATTGGAACGAATAAACCTGCTATTGTAAGACTGGCCGCAAGATTCCTTGAACCATGAGGAATAGGATAAACGGAGCTCTGCATTGGGATGATAACTGAATTATACAGAGTGTTTCCAAAAGGTCATATCTATCCTAAGGAGTTGAAGAGAAAATCAGGTTTAAGGGCAGTTTAGCCAAAATAAGCTAAATAAATAATTGATCGATTTTTGACACCAAAAACTAGACAATCGCGTACGGATGTGGACCTACATACCGATGAAGATAAAACCTTTCGATAACACCCTGTATATTGAACTCGTATACATTTGTTCATCTTTATCTCAGTTCATCATCATCTTCACCCTGTATATTGAACTCGTATACATTTGTTCATCTTTATCTCAGTTCATCATCATCTTTATTCAGTCTATGTGAAATGTGCATTTGTTATCTGTAATCAACAGACCTCTTTGTACAATCGTAGCGATCAATTTCTGTTGTTATAAAAATAGGACAGTTGCAAGCAAACAGAAAACTAACAACTATTGTCTTATTCAAGAAGAAATATACTTTTTTATTTATCTGCGACTAGATACATAAGATTCTACAGAGGTTCGGGAACAATCGAAGTAGGATAAAATTAAAAATTAAGTTACGTATAATTTTCTGTCATTTTATAATCTTGATATACGAGTCTAATTATCAATTTTATCGTCATCCAAATCTTAAGACTTTTATCGGGATATCTTTTTGTAAGGATTTTCGTTTCAGTAAGGATAGCGTAGTTTCAGCTCATCGATCAATGTCAATGACGTCGCACTTCCAAACGTTCCTGCTAGGGATTTATACTATCTGTAGCAGAGGTGGTCAGACGGGAAATCGTGGAAAAGTACCAGAAAAAATATAACATGATTTAAGTGTCCAATAGTCTTGAAGAAAAAAATATATTTGATTTGATTGTCGATGGATTTAATGGAAAATTTAAACAACCGAAAGGTTATTGCGTGGTTTAACTTATCCACCACCTACACGCTTACAAAAAATATTAAAATTGATCAAATCGTTCAGGAGAATTTCCTTACATGGACAGGACAAATTGTTTAAATTAATATTATTTATTACAGATAACATTATTATTATTTGTTATTTTACTCGTATGTAGATAAAAGCCAAACATAATATTTGTATTAAATATGATACGATTTAAGTAGTTGAAAAGTTGAAGGAATTGTTTGATGGTCAAGTCAATAAAATCTTTAGTCTAATAAAGTTGGTCACCCCTGATACAATCTATATATTACCTGTTGTAGGTAATATATAGATTCTACCTAATCTGTTTGTACGTACAAGACTCGTTGAGCTAAATTTTCCTTGAGTTTTCTTGAAGGTCAAATGGAAAGAAATCATTGTTATGTTAGTAGGGAAGGATGAGAACTATAAATCTGTCATGGGCGTTACGTTGGGATTTGTTAAATATTTTATTTTACCTATACTACATATACCTGTATAAAAATATATATAATAAAATAAACAAATATTTTATCTTGGTTTTATCAGAACATAACATTTATTTATTAAATTAAACATAACATAACATATCATCACGCCTGTATCCCCGAAGGGGTAGGCAGAGGTGTACCAATGTACAACCACGGTTCGCCGATATTTTTAGGTCTCATGTAATAAGGGGCGAGCCTATTGCCACTTACCGGGCACAAATCCAAACTCCGACCTGCTACCGAGAGTTTTATAGAAAGCCCCAATAACCAATTGGTCGACTCGGGAATCGAACCCAAAACCTCCATCGTAGCAGTCGCGCTTAGCACCTCTAGGCCAACGAGGTAGTCTTCTAGTTATATCAGTCAGTTACAAATTGAGGGCAAAACATAAAAAACTTCAGTAACGGTTTAATAAAAAAACTCTTTTAACAAAAGTCCAGT
The DNA here is from genome assembly GCA_905146925.1 of Autographa gamma. Lineage (NCBI taxonomy): Eukaryota > Metazoa > Arthropoda > Insecta > Lepidoptera > Noctuidae > Autographa > Autographa gamma. Next base: position 2,009,389 of record LR989868.1, on the reverse strand, counting down.
CACCCCTTAACCGCGAGACAAAAATGACGTCGAAACTCACACAACAAACAAGTTATAACAAGTTTAATTTTGAACCAAGTTTAAATCGCCGAGTCTTAAATTGAGTGTTACGGACAAAAGTTAAGCGCCTCGCCGATCTCAGTTCATAACAAATAGACGAAGACGTGTGAAGTGTAAACATACTGGACTTCATTTTGATAGAAAAAGCTAGAAAAAAAAAGCTAGAAAAGAAGAAAAAATTTAGAAAAAGTAAAGTTAAAATTGCTAAATTAGAAGGGTGAAGCTATGGATGTTTTACTCTTTTAGTACTCGTTGGGACAGTTTCGCCTAATGAAGTGTGTATTATTGCATGGTATCATTAATTAAATTGAGATTAACAATTTTGTTATATTCGAAACCGACATAAAAAATGATCGATTAATATCACAAAATATAATAATATCAAGAAGATACGATATATTGATCGTTCAGTTATTTTATTTGAAATTATTAAACATAGTAACTTTAACATTTTTACAGGGTGTTATCGAAAGGAAAAAGAGGACATCTGGTATAGGGTCAGTTTACATTATTTTGCATCCCGATACTTATGTGGAGCAAAAATTATACATTTTCAGTACTATTATTTTGCTATAAGCACAGATATGAAGGAAATAATGAAAGTGGACGAAGTGAAACAAGTTTTTGTAAGGATCGTAGCAAGTGGAAAGAAGTGGTCTCTGCCTGCCCCTACAACGGAAAGAGGCATGATTTTATGTATGTATTAATTTACTGGAAAGTGCACGCACAAGTTATACTCCCGTGTATTTCCAATCACCTGCACCTCGGCTCTTTGTCTTTAAGCGTCGATCTTTCAATAGCCTTCGCTAATTTATGGACTCCACGCAAAGAACAATGCCGCTCATTCAATTTAATTATTCGATAAATGTGGAAAGTTTGCCATTCAACGTTATGGTAAGAAAAGGGTGGGAAGAAAGTGCGGTTTTATTAAAGAAATTTGGTTTGATAATCGAGTGTTGGATTGCGGTGTGACGCGATTTGTGGGTTTAATAGAATTGAGTTTAATATTCGTTTGAAGTACTAAAAAAACAAGATTTTAATGGGGTTGTGATTTTTAGTTAAACAATGGTGATAAAATATATTATGTGATGTGCAATGTAATTTTAGAATAAAATTTTGAATTCAGTTTTTATTATACGAGTTAAAATTTTATTCATAATTAATTTAAATAATTCAGAGGATACAAACTAAACTACTGAATAAAATTAATCAAATTATACTGCTTCATTTTGTTTTAAATTTGGTTCCCCTGTCACTTGAAATAAAGCTTCTTTCTCAAAATTTATTTAAACTTTTTTCTAAATTTGTAATAATCCTAAGCACTCTCGACGTAGTTTGTAAAACAGTGTTCTTGAAAACGGTAATTTGAGAGTAAATATCTAATTTGTTTAGATTGTATTAATTTTATTACGTACTTCAAGTTAAATTGTTGATTGACCTTGTTTGTTGGTGACTTTATTTGAGACTAGCTGTGCTCTACGGTTTCACCCGCATATTTATTACTCGTGTTCTAAAAGTGTTTTTTTAGAGCTATTCGTTTATTCTGATATCCAAAGTATAAAATTATGATATAATGATGTCAATAACCCTACTTTTTCATTATGATTTTAATATAATATAGGTGAGGTAAGTTTACAGAGTAATGGCAGTAGGTACGTATTTTCAAAGAAAATTAGTAAATATTATACTTACCAAAATTTAGCTTTTGAATGCTTGTAGTTTGATTCATAAGATGTTGTTATGGCAGAAAATAATAAAAATATACGGAAAAAAGATTCAATTCAACACTGGTCATCATTAGATAGTATTTATCTTCAAGGGTCCCTATTAGCACCAAATAATTAACATAATCAAAATAGCCTCATTCCGCAAGTGAAAGCAGCTGACAGTCATATTATTCAAACAAATTCTACCAAAAATATGGATTTTATCAAAATTAAATGAAACCGCACAATTACCGTCGAATGGTTAAAGGTGGTTTGCCCTCCCCCCTTCCCCCTTTTCCCCACTTTTCCCCACTAATGGGATAATCACACAAAACGGGGAACGTCCATTTTATACAAAATGCAAATTAAGTTTTTCGGAGCAGTTCATTATGACTGTGTTTTTGGATATTTTATCGGCTGTTACAATTTTATGAGTTTATGTTTCGGTTTGAGTTGTTTTGTTTCTCGATAGATGGCGTTGGTGATTGATAGATAGATTGATATGGGAAAGTTATTTTATTGTTTTAATACAATTTTTATTTGTTAATTTTAACTACAACTAATAATTAGTTATGATTTACAAAACATTAATGTAAAAATATAAGCTTCTGTAATAAATTATTTTCTTAATGTTTTTCGATAATAGAAAAACATAAACAGTCGATGTGATATTTTTAGACGATAAATGATTTCCTTAACAGTGAATTTAACTTACCTATCGTAGTAAAAAAAGTGCCCTGAATTTTTTTTGAATACAGAGATTGTCACTATGTTTTATGTGAATAATAAAATCTAGGGTTATTGTAGATAGGCACCAAAATGATAGACCGTTTTCAAAAAAGTATTACCAACCACAGTTTTAAAAGGTTAGCATTATCACCTTTCCGTAGGAATTATTAAAAAGTCAAAATCCTTAAATTACAATTCAGGGACCTATTTAGATAAGAAAGGGTTCAGAATATTTATTTCTTAAAAGATTAGATATTTTGGGTGGTAACCTAGATGGTGGAGGTTGGGTTTCTTTACTGAAAATGAGTTGGGTCAGCAATTGGCCATGTATTTTAATTCTATTGACTACTTTTAAGGGTCTTAAAATAATATTCCATATGCGCCTTGCCCAAAAAGCAATGTTTTCAAGTAAGCTGCAGTAAACAACCCTTTTTAAATAATAAAAAAAAAAAAATATTAGGATAAAAGGACAGTGCAATATTTGGCTTTAAACTATTAAAAATTGCAGCATTATGCAAAATTAGAAGACAATAAATTACGAAATAACTTAATTACCAACAAAACAAAATTAACACAAGACCTTCTAACTTCCAAAATATGTAAATTAAAATCTCAAACAAGCCATAATTAGGGCAACATCGATACATCATCGTCTATCTGACCCTAACGCCATCTATCGAAAGTTTTCCTAAAGCAACACTAGAAGACATCAATCATTGGTCGGTAACTGACAACCTTTACATTAATTCTGGTAACATTCTTTGGCCCTTGTTTAACTTTTTAGGATGTTGTATACTTAATTTTGGGATATAATTAATGATCGGAGGTTAATTAGTAGAAGATTTTTATACGAATATATTAGTCTTTTTATTTTTATTTTTATTATATATTTATTTTATATTAGTCTAGTCGCAAGAGACAACATACATAATTATTATTATCTAGTCATTTAGAATGTAAAGCCCAGAAAGTAGCTTTTTTTTTAGTAAATACAGTTTTTGTATATACTTAGGTTGTTCAGTGTCTTACTATAAATTCTGTTATTAATTATTGCCGTAATCATTGAATACAAAGTCCGGTGAAGCAGTCAAAGCCTGCGCTCAGGCTAACTGCAAAGATCTCTACAAAAAAAAAAACATTGAATACTTGTTACACCGATCACAAGGATAAAATTCAATAGCGAAAAGCTTTAAAAAAAAATGACAAAACATATTTTGTTTATTGCTATTAAATCTTAAAAATTTATTACAACCAATAAAAACCCATCAATTTATTTCTGTCTTTAAAGACTCAAAATTAATCCTCTTACGTTTTTCACCTCACTTACCAATCTCAAGGAAAAATAAATCATTTTTACCGTGTCTATTTCAAACGGAAAGTATACAACAAATCATTATAGGAGATAAATAAAAAGAGGGTATATTAGTACATTATTTGCTTACAAAAAGCTGATAAGGAAATTGAGAGAAAAATAATTTTCAGCAGTTAAATTGTGTCGGATGTAACGATGCGAAAAGATAGGAAAATATTCGGAATTTTTCGCTAATGTAGGGCAGAAGTGTCGCCTGAGTTTACCTCTGTTAAAGTGAAAAATATTTGTGTTTGGATGTTATCTAATCTCTCCAGTCGGAAAAGTATTATTAATTTTCTTATTGTCAAAATAAGCTGTGTGATGTATTGAAATGAATGAGTAAAAGTGAAGTGTTTTGGATTGATAATAATGACTCATAATAACTATTTGCATGTAAAGGCTATAAGATTCTTATAAAATTTGATCAGATGGGGGATAGAATGACCATTCGCTCGTTTGATGTGAATCGACCTTTATGGGGCATTTTTAAGACGTAACCATAAGTAAAAGTATTAAACACATCGACTAAAGCGAATTTTAATCGAGTTCCAATTGTATGGAATTAATCATAGACCCTTAGATCTTGAAAAATATTTTTTAATAATATAATCTTTGCGAATAATCAAATTAGTGCTGGCTCATTTGGTAATCCTTAAATTACTTTTGCCAATTGAGATAAATTTGTGATCTAAATAAATGCGAAGACCAGAAGGAAGTCCTTAATTATTTTATTATAATTTTATTTTATACAAATTTGATGACGTTTTTGAATGCGAAAGAGCTTTTAAATAAATTGAAGCTTTTGTTTTAATGATGACATGAATTGGAAAATAATTGTGCGATCCGCTTTGCCGATTAGAGTGAAATACAAATGGGTATGCAAAATTCAAATTCAATTTTGTTTGCTGTTCATTGATTGTGTATATTTCTGTCGCAATGTTTTCCTCCTTTGCTAAGTGTTTGCAAGTTTATTGAGGAACCGGCTTTATGAAATCTTTACTAATCATGCTCTCCCCAATTTTTTGAATCGTAATTAAGTCCTAAATTGGGATGCATAATTATGTCAAAGCAATTTTTTAGTTCCGATTTTGTGAAATTTACTCAGATTAGTTACACCTTTACGGACAGCGTTATAATCGCATTAGAACTAGAACAAAACCTTGCAATAAAAACAACAATTCTCTCTAACCATTAACCCGTCATACACCGAAATAAATACAAGATAATGTAACAAGAAAATGCGCGCGAATAACAAGAAATCTTGCTTCACACTCAATGGGTTCCTTACAAAAAAGGTGGCAAATAAAACGCTACGGGATTGGTCCCACACTAAATTCCAATTTATGAGTTGCTGCGAACCTCTAAAGTGTCACGGTGGGGATAAATCCCGGTTTCCCGGGATGTTCCACTTTTCAACTGTCCTATACTGAACGAGTTATGTGGGTTCGTTTTTGTTGGTGAAAAGTATAGGTCTTGGAACTATTTAGGTTAAGGCTTCTTTTTATTGAGAAATCAGATTGAAATAATCTTGGTTTTCTTATTATGTTTTAAATATCTACCTATAGTTAAAGCTTATCCCATTTGTTACCAATTTATAAAATTGATTTTGTAACTGGATTTAAGGTCACATTTCCTAAAATTTTGTTTGTAATATGCTAATATATTATTCCAATTGAATAAAGTGACCGTGACACAAACAATTACAAAAACAATTAGAAACTGATGAAGAAATAACGAGAAATGAACGTAGCATAATAATGAAAACCTTTACTTCAACGAATTCAATTATGTGGTAGCAATTTTTAATTGAATATTAATTTGTGTACCTTTTATTTACATTAATCCCATATAATAATCCCGTGCAATCCCCTCACTATTTTACCTACTTACACCAATACAGTGCGACAGTTTCCCACATGACATTGTCACGGTGCGTACTACAGAAATATACTCGAAACGTTTTATATTGTTAGGATTACAGAACACATTTGTCGGGTTTTACGACAAGTTTTTGTGAAATAAACTGATGCAATTTCATTTACGTGGAGATGTGTTTTTAGTGTGTGCCTATAGACTGTTGTTTGGAGAGGATTAGAATGCATAGTTAAGTGATGCTCTATTTTAATACAAAAATCATTATAGTCAATAAACATTTTATAAGGAACTTTTTATATTAGTGGCAATTATGATTGGTATTAATAAACAATTTGTCCGTCAGTGTTATGTCATTTGCGACGAAAGTTATAACAAAGACAACTAAGCATTGAATTTCTAATTTCAGTTTTAATTTCTGTGAGATTGGCATTTTGCCCCAATGATATAATGTATTCAATCATAATATAGAACACAAAATATATCTCACCTTGCGAAAATCATATTTCCAATCATGCATTTATTTATTTAGATGTTTTTTTTTTATAAATAAATGCCTTTTTAAAATCCCTTCCTTAAAACAAAGCTATCTAAATCTAAATCTTCTAAAAAAAAGTGCCTGACCATGACACCAGAAGATAAACCAGTTTATAGAACATAACGAAGTTACGATAGCCACTACCACTGGATATCGAAGTAATTCCAGTGAACTGAGTATTATTTAACCGACTTCAAAAGTAGGAGGTTACTCATTAAAAACTATAAAAAAATAAACAAACATACTTAACATTGCCTTGGGGGGGATCTTTGCCCAGCAGTGGAACACATATTTTTTCTGTTCCCAAAGTTATTCTAAACAAAGCTAGCTTTAAAAAATATCAAGTACGGTCGCAGAAGATAAACCAGTTTATTGAGCATAACCGTACAACGAAGTTACGATAGCTACCACGACTGGATATCGAAGTAATTCCAGTGGAGCAGTGGCAGGAAACTAGAAGTAATAAAATTATACTAGCGAGCTGTTACGGACGGTGAGGGTACTTTAACTGTACTGGTATTATTTGTAGTGGATAGTGGATAATTTAGGTGGTTTCCAGATTTGTTTTTGAGTCATCGTCGAGTCATTGGTCGGTATTAAAATTATGTAATACTGTATACTACCATTTTACGTGGTATGGACTGAAAATCACGTCAAACTAATAACTTAAGATTTTAAAATTAGATGGTGTTCAAAAGCCAGTCTTATAGGTGATAATATTATGCCTACTGGATTCCACATATGCTCTTCACAGCTCATATTCAGTAATTCAGCAATTTGATAGATAGGACTATATATTTGACAACATAGGTAACATAGTCTCAAAGTTTTCTACTCTAATTAGATTTCTAGACACTAAATAAGATTTGTTTTCCAAGATAAAATATTACATCAAAAATGTAATTAACGCTATGATGTCAATCCAATCGTATAGAATTCTAACATCAAACAACAAAACACAGCTTAAATAATGATACAAAATGACATAATAACTGCATGGGTAATGTCTTCGTATCGAATCGACAAACTCATAAGAGCGTTCTCACATCATCCGATACGACATCGGACATCGTTGCTATGCTAGCTCTGCCCCGCGGTTTCACTCGCGACTAGGTCTCGTTTCCATTGTATATACGATACTAACCTCACTCAATTGTTTTGCCTTTCCGGAACCCCTTTGACTTTGAGTGTTATTACAAATCATAAGTATGGGACATAGAAAAGTGTTATTATTAGACTTTTTCAGATTTTTTTTTAATTTTTTCCATCCCTAAGAACCATCCTCGTTTTTCAAGGAATGTTTAAAAAAAAGAATTAGCAAAATCGGTACAGATGCTCTCGAGATTTTCGCTTAGCAACACATTCAGCGATTCACTTTTAACTATAGATTTTAATATACATTATGAGAAAGACTGATACACATGTTTCATTTACTTACTTGCTTCCGATACTTTGTTGGAATCGGATACCGATATCTTATCGGACAATGTGAAGACAGTCTAAGAAAGTGCTGACTAATGAATAAGTTAGTGAGTTAAAAATACATTGCAATCGATACGCTTTGATGTTGTACAAGCTATTGACAAGTTCAGTGCGTCATGTGTGGCCGTGAGGGCCTGCATTATATCATCAGAATCATTGTTGTTATTAGAATAACTGATGGTACTTAATAAATGATTAAAAAAAAATACATAATTAATTTATTACACATTACAAATGTTCTTCGTTCTTCATAAACCGACTTCTTTCTTCTCTTAATAAGACAAAAGGATTTTTGTAAATAACAAAATATATAAAAAAAATACTTGAAAACCTCTTTCTTCAGAAGTTGAAAAACAAACATAAAACATCGCGGTCAATCAGTACTAAGAGCCATACAGGATTAAATGCAAAAAAAAACAACATAATTTTAGGGGTAGAATAATCTGATCGTTAACTCTCCTAGCCAACGAATAAGTAAATGCATTGAGAGTTGTGTGACCCGAGGGAAGGCCATTGTCTTCAGTCTTCATCTACTTTGTCTCGATCCTTCCGGGATCACACAAACATTGTTTAAGAGTTAATTTATATGTGTAACATATGCGTTAGCGTTTGACCGATAAGTCTCCGTGTCGATTCGTTCGTAGAATTGATATAAAGTACGAACCTATTACCTAATGATGTACTTTTTAAGACAGCAATATGGTACGGTATCTAGGTCCATTATCAGTCACTAGTTTTTGAAAAAATAAATAAATACTGACTCAATATTCTCCATACGCTCATCGTCAGTGTAAGACATTTTATCAAAAAACCATATCCTCATCCATCCCAATCATTTGCACTCTAAAAAAATATCTATTACCGAATTAAGACTAACTACTTACTCAACAAACAAAAAAAATTAAAGAGTTTACAGTCGAGCGTGTGTGCAACTGTAACCAATTCATTTATCAACCCTGTAACTCCCCTTAAAGCAAAAGAGAAACGACATCTTACACCGCAACAATTCTAAGCCACAGTCCACAACGATTTTTAAGCCACAGTCCTATTCCACAACGATTTTGTTACACAATTTAGGTCCCATTTCCGTGATCAGTGTAAGGAATGGCTTAACTCTTGCTCAAATATTGGTCTGTCCGCTTGCGTTTGTCTGAACACACAGGTCGGACAATAGTGGTGGACAATGCTAGCGGGACGTCCTGAGCTCTCGACTGTTGGCTTCGCAATTGTACCAAATGTGCAGAATTTAATGTGTAGGTTTTGTGGTGTAGCTCGTTTTGGTAAAGGTTTTATGTTACTCTTTAGGAAGGTTTCACAGACTACCGAAAGTCTGTAGTAAAGTTTTTATTTGATTTATTACGTACTTGATACTATTTTGCTGTATTTTATTATTATGTGCTGTATCTCTCATGGTGTACGATCAAGAGTATTCCATTATTTTCTATTTTACATTTTTAATTTCTTCTGCTAATTTCCAACTTAAATTGTTTCTCTTGGTATTTTTCCTAATCACACATTTTCATAAAGCTTGTTTTTGATCAATACTGTGTAGACAGACAACACCCTTATGCTTTCACCCTTCATAATTGCCTTGGTGCACTCGCTATGGAAAAGAAACGGCGCAACAAACTCTGCAGCAAGGCCCTTCAACAAAACAGAGTAAAGAATTGTCTCTCATTTTCAGATATAAACTTCAGATGAAATTATAGTTATACGACACCAAAACACTTGAAGCAGAGATCGGAGTGGCGCCCGCATCTCAGGAACAAATCAGAGGCAAGTCAGACGAGTTGTGGCTTGTACACACTTGCTGGCTGACTTCTCTAGAGTATATAATGTGTGGTAGGAACGTAAGAGGTTGCAGAAAGCTTATAAGAAGAAGAAATTATTTGGACTGACTGACTTGAAAGAAAGTATCAGTTTAATTAATATCCGAAAGTAGAAACTACTGTGAAGAGGAACACCACTTCGGTCTACCCGTGACTATGACATCTAAATAAACAGGTATAGAAACCGTTAAAAAAATGAGTGTTATTTCTACCTAGTAATTTGGATAAACTGGCTTTGTAAGACTATGTATGTTCTTTGGGTTGTAGATATGCTATTCATGTAGGCCCATAATATGAAAAATTAAGTCCTAGCAAAATATTTTTGTGGAAGAGTTGCTTGCATTGTGTGGTTAACTGATTCATTAAAAAACTCATTGAATTATAAAAGATATACTGCCGCGTTTTCTTCTTAGAACAATAAGTTAGAAAGTTAATTTATCTAAATCGCTGTCTCTTATACTCCAAGCCGCTATCAAGTCAGACCACAAGAACTTGCACTCCACCGCCAGTAAGCTGCACAAGCCGCAAATAAAACTAGACTGGAATACTGTCTTACCGAATAGCAGAGTTTACCTACCGCTAGACAATGTACTGATATTTAATGTAAAAATATAAAAACTATTTTTGGAAATAGTAATTTGTAAATAGACGTATAAACTCGTAACTCGTCAAGAACAAACCATATCTCGACCATTTGTTAAGTAAAATTTTCTAAAATTCTTGGTGACTGTATAATTAATTCATTATCATCATCAGCCGAAAGACGTCCACTGCTGAACAAAGGCCTATCCCCTGACTAAGACTTATATAATTAATTATGATAATTTAAATACTATTTTATGGTACTTTTGAGCTGGTTTGGTGATAAATTTCAACGAAGGAAATAGGAGAGGACGAGACCTCGTCGTGTTTAGGCTTGTTTTGTTTGTCTTCACTAGTAGGTACCTACTTTGATCCTAGCTGATTGAAAAGCTTCGTATTCTTTTGTTTTATTCTTAAGTCAAAATCTAGTTAGCCGACGTCTAAAAAAGGAGGAGGTTCTCAATTCGGATGTTTTTAAGGCATATTTTGTTATTTGCACAACAGTTTCCCGTCACTCCTTTTAATAAAGTATCTTAGAATTGAATTTGATAACTACCCGATATTTTCAAGAATAAAATAAGTGTTTACTTTTCCTACCAAATAAAAGAATATGTAAGTACCAATAAGTTCACTTTTATTGAGTTACTTAATAAAGTGTTTTTATTATTGTCGCAAATAGTTTATTGGGCCGTGAAAAACTTTTCCTTTGATTTCTTTCTGAGAGAATAATAGTTTTATTTGGTCTAGTGGACTTATGTTATTGAAGGTTACAGAATCTTTGTCGGCTTATTTATTACTTTTATCTGATAAAGCCAAACATATTCAATTAAAGCCAAATTATATTGTTACTTATATTTTATAGAAACTGGAGGTCTTTGGTTTGTAGACCATAAGCAAATTGCAAAAGTAATGTGGCAGACTTGGACCATAAGCTCATAGTTAAAATGCATTAGCTAGATGGTAGGCTTGTTTAAAGAAAACATAAATTACGTTCATGTTTTTTTTTTCGAACGAGTTACAGTTAAGAGTATCATACAGAACGGTACTTGTATGAACTAGAGGAAGACAAAAGGCACTATTATAATAATAATAATTTCCTTTATTTCAGGCAACTAGGGCCCATAGAACATACAATACATAAACAATAATAAAACAAAACAATACCTATAAACTAATACATACAATTATTAACATAAAACCATTATGATTTTGGTCCGAAAGTTTACGCAAAACCTTCTTAAGACATGCGTAAAAAAGGATAAGTATGTATATATGGCTGACCTCACTTACTTTATCATTTCACATCATTTATACTGGTACAAATGATGATAACTAATCCAGCTCAGATTCCCTCATAATGCCGCTTTAAATGCACTATCTACATAGATTAAAAATTGCATATTTTAGAGCTCCAGTAGCGAAATGACAGTTACAAATGATCTGTAACGTCTAGCGTACTTCTCGCGATTCTAAGAAACTTTTCACGAGCTCACATTAATTTTCAGAAGAAACCTACTTATTTTGAAAGCTCGGGGGAATTAAAAATGCATTTGAGCCGTTTACTCTCACTTCAGTTAATGGAAACACGGGTAAATGTTGTGCTTGATAAGATTTTTTTAACCGACTACAAAAGAGAGTCTCTTTTTTATATGTTTGTAACTATTAACACTACTGATGACCTGAGAAAGGTCGCTGGAGGGGACTGGATGCGGAAGGCGGAGGACCGGGTGTTGTGGCGCAAATTGGGAGAGGCCTATGTCCAGCAGTGGACTATGATTGGCTGATTGATTGATTGATGTTTGTTTGACAACACTGAGAATGAAGGATCGATTTAGGAAAAAAAATAGCTACATATAAATTTTTTACAGTTGGTTATTTTACATTTGTGTAATCATTTTTAATTTAAATTAATCTCACCTTTTTTCTCGATGACATCTATTTAAAGAAATCACTCTTCAACTTGCGTTATTTGTACACATTAAAAATTAAATAAATAGACCCTTTATTGAAAACATTAAAGGCCCTAAAACTCTACTTAAAGGAACTAAAAAGTCCCTTTTTAATAACATTTCATTAAAATCAAAAAATTAGAATTTCGGGTTTGTACCACCCTTACATTTTCTTCAAGCGTAGAATCAATTACTTCAACTACACGCGATTAATTTATTCATTCGCGTGTATACAAGCATCGTTCCTTAACTAAAGACTAATTTGTACAGAAAATTAACGAAAAAGATGACTTCCTTTGTTTATTAAGAGGTCCTCTTTAGAATCAATGATGGATGTTGGCTAACTTAATTAAGAAAATATCATAGTCGTTTTCGTTTTTCTATAAATGTAGGTGTGTACATGTAGGTGTGTACAACACTTAAAGAAAAACGAATCCTTTCAATATTTTTTTAAATAATAAAAAAATATTTTTTTCTCACATAGTTTTTGATGTCTTTTTCCTCTATTTAGTCATCTGTTAGTACATAATATACAAATTACACAACTCTAAATGACATACTAGTTACTACAACGTTACGTTTAAATGCACAAACCCATCTGCCTATCGCGGAACAAGGCGACTGTCACGTTTTTTTGTTTCATTCCAATTTTACTGAACATCGAGTGCGGTGGTTGATAAATCGATTGTTTTTATCGAATCGGGCCCCGTTTTTGTAGGGTCGTTGTTTTCGATTCAACGGCCCAACGAGGGCCTTTGATCTTTTGGGTTAACGCTAATTCGATTTTAATAGCTAAGTTTGGTTTGTTGAAGAAAAGGCTGGTTGAAGGGAAAAAAAAAGAAATTTCGAATTTAAAAAAGTTACGTGACTAAAATTTATCTTCAGGGCCTGAATTTAGAGATACGTAATTGAATTGTTTAAATTTTCTTAAACCTAAAATAACAGATAAGCCTCTAGGTAACAAATTACTTACAGAATCAGACGATAGTATGTATAACTATAAATATTTATACTATATATTGTTTTAACTTTAAATTTTTTTATAGAGATTTGAGAATAAACATTTTTTCCCAGTTACTACAAAAATGTAACTTTTTTGCCTCGTGTGGTTTTTCAGTTACAAGAAAATCAGAATTAATATTTCCAACAAAATTGCCGACCAGATTGTCCTGATTAACTTTTGGGTCACAGATGTAATTTATGATAGGAAATATACATTTCTTACTGTCGCTTGCCTCAAGAATATTTGATATTAAAAAGGGCCAGTGTACTTACCAAATGATTTGAATATGAAGACTTAACCATATTCAGATTTTTTTTCATCGTAAAGCCTTTTTTTATTTATTATACCAATTAAACACCAATGCGAGTTCCCGAGAGATTGTCAAGATACTTTTGTTTCAATGAGAAAATTCCTATAGATTATCTCCTTCACCCTGGAGGTCAAAGTAAAGGGTCATACTGGTCACTTACCACATAAACTTTCCTGTTCCATATAGATTTTTTATTTAATGTACATTTATTATTAGTTCTATTGTATCAGTTTAAATTGTATAATTTTGCGTGTCAATATGTTTAATTTGTTTTTTTTTTAAGTAGATAGTAATGTTTATTTTGTACAAACCGATAACTTGTGTGTGTGGATTCGAACTGTTAATTCAAGTTGGTTATTATAAATAAATGAAATAAATAACCGGAACAATACAAGCTATAGGATTTAAAATAAAATACCAAAATTAGTACTTAACAAACACTTTATTTAACAATAATTATTATCAAAATAACATAATTAACTGTAACGACTGTCGGCGTGTTGTCTCTGTCACATCTAACATAATTAATATTTATAATATTGAGTGTCATTATTTTTATAATTAACATCTATATTTTTTCAAAATGGCGTCTTTGCTTTGGGTCTCACAAGCCAACTAATTGTAGTGACTTTTGGTTTAGTTGACTAGTCATAAAACCATGTTTTTTTATGGTCTAATTTGGTTCTTGATAATTTGCGAGACCTTTGTTAAACAATCCAACTTTCCTTCAATTTTCATAATTTTCTATCGTTATAAAAATTCTGACAATCAATTCAACTACAAAATAAAATACATCCACATTTAGTATCTATTTATAAGTAGCTAGAGAGATGGAATTTAGTCTAGAGATAAATATGTCAGAAAATAAACGCATATACGAGTTTTAATGCGCAGTCGGCTAATACGGGTGACAATGTTTTAAACATTTTTTGTGACACAAAAATAAATATGCACAGTTTTTATTTGCGTTCCAATTGAATGCGAATGGAAAAATATTGATAAGTCAACAAAAAACTAAAATGGTGATTTCATGTTTGTTTGCATTTAAATTCAGCTCAAACTGTTTTACCGACTACGCATAAAGTTTAGTAAAGCATAATAGGCCAGTAACTACATTTAGGAACCATATATTACAACAAAAAATATTTTAAGGATACAAATACATACATGGAATATAAATCAACTTAAGAAATGTATTATTTGTGGGTGAAAGATAGATTATGTCCGTAAGCACTGGGATCTGTAGAATAAATATTATATATTTTTAATCATCCAAAAACCGTATATTTTATATCTTAATCTGCCATGTTTTATTATCGTGAAACAATATTTATATATTTTTGACAGATAATGCAGCGGACTAGAGAAATATTGGAACACAAAGCAGGCTATTACATAATGTGGCAAAATGTATGTTCTTGTACTTTTTTTGTATGTTTTCCGTTACAATTTGTTACTTTAAAAATCTTTTAGTAAATACATACAACTATTACATCATATTAATATACCATCATTTTCATTACATTCTCACAAATATATTTCTTTTCATGTAAACAAAAATGAGAAATTATTTCTCACGTGGTGATCTTTGTTTTGTAAAACAATAAAAAAATCTGCAATTATTAAAAGAATACAATTTATTTATGATTAAAAAAGCCAATGTGTCTCTAAATCCAATTTAAAGTAGACAAAGGGGCTATTATTATTTATTGATACTGGACAAAATAAACTTTCGAATTTTTTTTATTAAGCAATCCAGCAAAATAGCTTTGTCACATTTTAAATATAATAATAACATCCAAAATGAATACATTTATTAAATATTTTATTTTTTGAATTAAATAATTCAGCGATTGTACATATTTCAAAAATGTGTCCAACAATAAATAATTCCGAAACCACTTTTGTATAAATAAATAAAATATCAATCTATGCAAAAATAAAATTACTAAAATATTTTTCCATTTTTCGGACGGCATACAAAAATAAAATATATTGGTGTTCTGAAAATTCGTTTATTGAATAAGTTGATATAAAGGAAACTCGATTGTCAGATTATCAAACTTTAAATTAACAAAAATAGATTTCTAAGAAACTGTAGATACGATATTTTTTATGAAGTCTTAGTGTCATAATAGTTTGATTTCATAAATATTTAATGCACATTTTGATGTTTATATCCGCTCGACTTTTACATCCATGACAGCGGATTTTTACCTACTAAAAATATTGGATGAAATCAACCTAAAATGACATCTATTTTCCATAATTTTCTATATATTCCGGCCACATTTGCAACACCCGTTCTATCAACAAAACTTTAGCGTCTAATAATGAACTATCGTATATGTACACTATCAGTTCAATATAACTACAAAATTAAACAGCTTATATTACAATACGATACGAGAATCTGAGGAATCTAACACGAACGACATTTAGATAGAAATATGAAATATTATGTCGATAGCACTGTCACCAAAAATTGTGGTCACCCTAACACAGATGCTGAAAAAAAACCTACGTAAGAAAAAAAGTTTTAATTTGAAGAAAAATAACACTTTAATGGAAACATAAAGCATATTCAAAGAAGGTTACAATACCACGAAGGTAACGAAAAAAAGTAACGTAAACCACAAATCAATAATGACTCATATTTTTCCAACGATTCTGAATAGAACCACCCACACAAAACCAATGCCGCTCCATTTGTCCTAAAGAATACCTTAATACACGCCACACACGATCACATTCAAAACGTATTGACTGAACGCGTCAATTTCATTACAATCAAACGTGCCTGGCAGCGTGTTTGGTAGACTGTTTTTACATTATCCGACACGAAGAACTGGCAGGATATCTTAATTTCCTAAGCCAAGGCTCAGATCAGAAAAAGTAAAGAAATTATTTTGTCAGTGTTTTTCCGGTTGGAGTTAATTTTGAATTTGTGGGTTTACTGGAGACTGTTTTCACATAATCCGTCACGATATCGGACACCGATTCGATATCGGAGGTAAGTCAATTTAAGGAACATGTATCTGTCTTTCACGTTTTCCGGTCCGATATGGGATATAGGATCGGTAATTTTCACTCATTTTCTTGCCTTCCATATCGTACCGCAGTCGTGCCGGATAATGAAAACCAGTCTACAGAAAACCCACTTATTCAAAATTATCTCCAACCGGAAAAATACTGACAAATACTTTCTTTCTTTTCCATCTGAGACTTGGCTTACAGAATTGAGATATCCAGTCAGTTTGTTCTGTATACGTCTCACTCAAGCTACCTAATGAATATTCATGGTGCGTCTTCAAAACCAAACTCTGTAGGATGTGATTAAAACGAAACTTTGGCTGAACATAACTGAACAAGTACTAAGCCAGAAATTTTTTCAACCAATGTGGAATAATAAAGGATTAATCTTCGATTGAAATTTCGACATGTAAGTTAATTATGGATTTAATATCGAAAGTTTACGAACAAAATTTCGAAGTTCCGAAGATAATTTATCACGTGTTAGGGTTAATACGGAAAACTTGAGAATTTATTGAAATTCACGATACATATTCCAAGAAATTTCTACACAATAAAAAAATAATTTCTTTGAAAGTAACAATGCGTGCTTAGAAAAGGTGAAGAAGTTAAAGAGGTTCTCGATACTGCAATACAAAATGAAACTACTCTGAAAAAGGCTTTCAAATATAAAATCACAGAAAAGCACGCCATTTACAATGGCAACAGCGCTATCGACTTTCCAATAATAGAACTTTACTATCGAATATTCACGTAGAAAGACTAGTATTCATTTTAATTATAGCTTAAGACTTTATTCGCAATAGTTTGTTCATTTCATTAGTAAAAGTGGGAATTTTGTTAGATACAATAAGATAGATAGAAGGTATATAGGTATAATCAAAATTGTAGAAATGTAGGTTCATAAATACGAGGATTTCAAAGCAAAATTTTAGGTTAAAATCTCCAAATAGGATAAAATATTATGAAGCTATAAAGCGGAATTTATACGAAAGTTTCTAAAGTGAAAATTTTAGAAAATCTACTGAAAGCGTAGAAAAAGTCTACGTAGAATAAATTCGAAATGAACAGTATTGGTCCGAGTCAGGCAGAAGTTTAGGTAATGATCGAACGTGGCGTTGATTGGAATGGAAATTATTAAAGCGTACAATTCATTTGACTAGATAGAGATCCTATATCGATAATGATACACATGTTATGTTTTAAAAGATTTTTCGACGATGATGACAATTGAATGGATTTTTCTTGATGGGTAATACGATTTGTTTGAAAGATCTTTCGCTTTTAAAACCATTGATATGGGTGTGGCAGTTTTCTTATTCAAGCCTTGATATAAAGTAAATAAATAAATCCATAAAATATTTCATTTCTCATATTGGAAATTTTATCGTATCAAATCGATATAAGATTTTAAAATTGAGAGTAAACAAGAGAAAGCACAGTTAGTGGCGCAAATAATAAATTAGAAGGAGTTTTTATTATTTATATCATCTAAATACAAGTTCTAAATATCGCGATATTCCAACACAAGCTATCTAAAAATAAATATCAATGCTTACAATTATGGCAGTACTTAACTATCCGTTTTTGGTGTTTTCGGAAGAAATGTTCTTAATTGCACCCATTACTTATGATCTTATAAATTTTGATGTCATCATTTTTTTATATTCAATCACAATATATTTTTGGTTTTATCAGATAGTATTTGTTGCATCAGCCATTTCATCTCCTTCATCATTATATATTAAAATTCTCATAAATTTTGTTTGCTTTTTAAGCGTTTTTAAATATGAATCTCATAGTTGTATCGATTATTGTTCAAGTTTTCGTTTCTTATATTTGAACACTTGTTTGTCTGACATTGCAGTTACATTAGCATTGCACTGCCTAAATATCTCTAAAGCTTTATCTAAAGCTAAATAAATATGAGTTTGTTATTATTTACACAATATTCTCTAGAATACTACGGTAAAACATTTATGTTTGGACTTTGCTGTAATTTAATCGATCTCAATTATATGATATCCTTTCATTCCTTTAGCTTCATCATCATCATCTTTTATATTTGGTTATCTAATATTTATTTCAATTGTCGAACTGTTATCACTCGGTCTCCTGCTGCAATCAACTTGAATGCAAGTGGGATCTACATTCCCGCGCTGCATACAGATTTCCAGGATGAAAACAATTTACATGAACGTGACAAACACATTGTCATACATACGAGCTCCAAACAATCAGCTGTTTCTGTAGCAACAGCACTTCCGTTCCCAAAATACGATTTGACTCCATTTCCCTCTACCATTGCAGTTTTAGTTGGAGTGTAATTAAAATCAATGGTACCATAAGCTGTAATGTAGTTCGCAGTTTTAATTAAATAAACTTTAGTAGAAACTGTGGAAGAGCTCTGTTATGCAATTAGTTTAGTCATGCTTATGGAATTAGGGACAATTTGCTGCGTTTTAAACGTTTAGCTACTGTGTTTCATGTGTAATGGGTAGACTTTAAAATTAAATAATTTGACCTCCAAAAAATGTCAAGTATTACCCGAAAATATTTGAGAATACTTAATAGGAAAATGGTAAGGTAACCTATACCTACTTATGAAACCGCACAGTTTAGAGAGGAATAGAGAAACAGAAAAAAAATACAATCAAGTTTGTCAAATTATTGATTTATTTAAAACATTTTCGTGAAGGTAAGTAGGTACCAAAATTATTTCTGTATTAAACTTTTAAAAACAAACCCTAAATCTTTTCCAACGTTTGAAATAAGTTTTACGTTCTTGCTTGACTTTTGTCGTAAACTACTGAGCTAACTTAGATGGGACTTCAACTTTCATGAAACTTTTAAATCTGTATTCCGAAGCCTTTCTGGAAAGGAATTTTAAGTTATACCAACATCTATTTTTTATAGTTGGAAAATATAGTTACTTTTACATTTTGTTGTAGTTGGATTTATCTTTGGGTCAAATGTCTGGGTCTTTCAATGACAAATGACGTATTACCAAAGTCGACCTTCACTGAAATTATATAATCGTTTCCAACCATTGAATCCATATTTCACCTTCATTTCCACTCAACATGTTTGTTTCCAATAAACGGTACTTATACAGAAATAGATTGTAATTCTAGTTTCAATTTTGTTCAAAAGGCAAGGCCATTATCGGAATTAGTTGCGCGGTTGCGATGCGGTCCAATTGCCTCGCCGCGGATATCAATAAATTCGTGAAAGTACCTAATTACTCCACAACGCTAAATCACAGCAAAGTCCTAACATTTGAACACTGCGATCGAACTCAAAGATTAGATACTATCATAATTTTATGTGAGTGCAAATATTTACACAACAAATTACTTTTCTAGCGGCAACACACAAAATATACTCTTAAACAAAGGTACTAATGTATTTACATACGCAAATTGGCCTTTATTCGACAAACATGACTGCTATTGTGAATCTGTATCCATATTGAGTTCGTTTGTCACGTAAATCACAATCGCCATGAAAGTAATTGAATCGCTAGAACATCGATCGGTTATATATCTACTGTTATCTTCCAACGTCCAAAATAGCCCATCCCTACGAAATGTTGGCTCCTATTTATGGAATGACGTCGACACCTTTTTTTATAATGCGTTAATTATGGCTGAGCGATTATTGACGGTTTAATTATAATGAACAAAATCTTCTAGCACTTTTTTTTATAGATTTTTTACGTGCATACGTTGGCAGCGTTAGCATTTGTGTATCATCAACGATGCTTATGGATTGTTTCTGTCCGTGTTTTATACCTTAGATTTTATTCGTAGAATATGACGGTTTATTCGATAGAGAATTGATGCATGGAATTAAAAATACTTTTCATAGGAATCCATTTGGAGTGGAAGCATCCATTTATTTCATAAAATTTCAAACCGACCAAAAATATTTCAATCGGCATTGTTATGTGTACATACTTTTTCATCAGGTGAACACATTTCAATTTGTTTCAACGTTATTGGCGTTTTGTTCAATTAGTATAAACTTGTTTATTTATCATACACTTGTTGCCGACATATACACGTTTCAAAAATCCACAAATTCTCTCAATAATCTACGATACTTTTACAATGACGTAAAATTCGTTCTGTTGATACAAATCTATTTATATGCCTATATACCACAGCCTCCAAGGCTACTTCTTTATAATTATTATTAGGGTTATAAGGAGGATCGATAGAGAATGTTCTAGAAGGAAGAAAGTACATCCAACGTCTAAACCTGTACATTTGAGCACATTGATCATAGAGCGAGTTCAGATGCAGCTGATTATGAGACAAAAGATCCTTTATAAGGAGAATTAATCAATATTTCTAACAAACAGCATCAGAAAATAATTTAGCTGAACTTTGAAATTGATTTTAGGAGTATCTGTACATATTTTAATCAAATTATAATTATTTCGTTTTTTTAGAGAAAGGATGAATGTAAATAAGTGTCTTTAGAAATGGACTGAAATTTCGTTGTTTCGATTCTCATTATCAGCTGCTAACACGCCCACCCGAACACGCTTACAACGGTACATATTTAGACAATATCTATGAAAATCCACAAAAAATCCACTGTCGCTTAAGACATTCTTCACTAAAACCGCAAGATTCTAGTACTATACAAAGAAAAAACGCTCTAAGCGACAGTGATTTAGTAGAGTTCATCTAAAAAGCGCTTAATCGATATATTACCAGATTTTGGAATTTAGAATCCTGGGATGACGTCATAGGCTTCCAAACTGGACATGGTGAGGTATATCAGCCATAGAGAGAAGAAGAACATGGAGGTGAAGATTTTGATGGTCTTCGGGCCTCCGAGCTCACCGCCGATGCTTTTCCGTCTGCGGAGCACGAGGACTAAGACCGCCACGCAGGCTTCGGAGCAGTACATCGTCACGCTGAAGGCTAGGCTGTGGAAGAAACAAAAGATTGTAGGCTGATGATTGAATTTTTTTTATTGAACGAGACTCTGGAGTCTGGACTTTGAAACGGATTCCCAGTATCTTTTTTTTTTGCGTGAGGAATATTTCAAAAGGCGCTTAGTTTTATGAGGATGAAACGACCAGGGTAAGATTTTTACCGAACTTAAACCGCCCCGTTGGTAGCAACGTTAAATGGTTTCCTACATAAGACTTTTTATTTATCAAAACATGAAAAGTCATACAGTGTCTGTAAGATAATCATGGCAATTTTTACAACAACTGGTCATTTTTTTGGAGGATCCACATTGATTGTATTAAATACACTCGGTACTTACTTCCCAGGATCGATGTAGAACCTTTCACCCTTGCTCCAGTGGACGATGGCGGCGAGGGTCCAAGCGACCCCAATGCCTAGGAACACGTTCACAGCGTTGGAGCCCGTCACGTTGCCCACTGAGGCGTCCGCGTACTTGTCTTGACATGCTGCCACTTTGCTCGCGAAGGTGTCTAGGAAGATAAATAAACAAAATGAGGATTAAAAGGATCAATACATTTGGACTGGAGGACAACAGTACTCTATACTTATGATGCTCTTACTTTATTTAATGTTTGATGCAAAAATTTTGACAAAAAAAATATAAGATGTTCTGCTAAGGTTATTTAAAAAAAAAGAATTGTCCACTTTACTAAATTGTGTGCATTATTTGTTGAATAAATAAATGATTTGCAATAATAATATTAATAAAACGGTGAGTTCAAAAGAAAGAAGAAATATTGCAAATGAAGCAATATACAGTTAAATTAGAAAGTGATCTGAAAAAAACCGCAACAATAAGATTTCTCAAAGCGATAAGCCCACCCTTTGTACTCGACATTTTGTTTTTATTGAATTTATTTCTTAATTTCGTGAACAATAAAGAGTTACCAACCTATAATAAGATCGGGTTCGTGTTTGGTCAATATCGAGATAATAGACGCTATCAACTCGAAAAAATATTTTGCCTTTTTTATGAGAACATCAGCGAAAATGGAAATACAATTTTTGTAAGCAGACGAACAAAAAACGATGAGGAGAAAACTTCTTTTATTTGCGAAATGAACAACTAGATACACTAATTAGGAAGTCAATTATTACCAAATAAAAGAGGTTTTTGTAAAATTTATTAGCATGGCAATAATTAGGGCTGTACTGAACAGCTCTTAAAATAGACACTTAAAAGGAATCACACACATTGAATGAATTTGATAATTTTGTATCACAATAATTACGTGCAGAGAAACGTTGTATGTGACGCTTTCACGCCTACAATTAAACTGATTTTGATGAGTTTTGAAACAGGGGTAGTTTGAACTTTAAGTAAGAACATAAGGTATTCTTTATATAATGATGGAGAATCTTTGGAGTTTCTTGCCGGCTCTTTTCCAGAGGAAGGACATTTTGGAACCGAGCAACTAGAGTCAGTAGATTTTAACGTAACTTTTCTTAAGCGCCTTTTTTGATTTATGAGAAGTAATATCATTTTGATTTTGATGAAAATGTATACCTAGAGACGGAAGGAATATTACAGAATGACATGACTCGAGATAATTAATTATTCTACATTGTTGATTACAGGCTATATTACGGCGATTCACGCTACAATTGTTGTTTTGATCAAATTAATTTGGTTAACTAAGGATATGCCCTTTGTTAGTAAATTAATATACAGCAATATAATTATTAATAAGGAATCTATGGAGTGAGAGAATTTCAATTGTCTTTATGATAATTAAATGGGGAACGAAACACAAAAAAAAAATGATTGGATTTTCAGGTACAGAAATTTTCGAAAGTTGGATTGTCATTATTCTGTTTTCCAACAAAAGCCAGCAAGAGACTGTTTTCTCGTTATCTGAATATCTAAACTAAACATTTGAAGAGGATTATGTTGAGCGTCCATCTTACATATTCTAAGCTTAACCACACAGCATACAGTCTAAGAGCTATCAGCGGGGAGTACATAAGTATCGCTTGAAGCAATATTTGATGTATCCTTTGGAAAGATTACAAGAAAACAAGATTTCTTGAAGAGGATTACTTTGTGGTTGCAAAACGCTTTGTCCAACAAAGCGTTTTGTATTAAGGCGAAGTCTGAACAAAATATCATTTTTAGGTACGAGTAATTCTGTTAGAACATGCATGATATAACTACTAGTTGTTTAAGTTATCATCGAATTTTAGTTATTATAAAATTATTTTAAGTTGAACGTTTAGTAAATAGTCAATTAATGTCTGTAAACTATGAAGTTTATAAATTTTGTTTAATTATTGCTTTTAATTTTGACCTTAAACAAAGTTTTAATATAACATTGTCCTTAAACAAACTTATGATAGATAGTCTAACTTAAAGACAAATTAAACAAATATGCTACAATTGCTTGTCTGAATACGAAAAACCCTACTTTTAGACACACTTTTAGTTAGGAAAAGATGGCTGGAGGCCTTAAGGTGCTCGCCAAAAGTCCGGTGAAGCAGTCAAAGCCTGCGCTCAGGCTAACTGCAAAGATATTTACCAAAAAAAAAATCTAGGAACAGATCTTCTTCTTTTCCCATATAGAGAATAACAAACTTTTACATTGTTGTTTTTATAATGTTAAACTCACCAGGTATACTCGTCCCCAACGCCACGAAGACGATGGCAGTGACAGAGTCCTTGATGCCGAGAGTGCAGCCGAAGTGTGAGGCCACGTCACCGATGACAGCTGTCACCAGGCCGATGCAGATGATGGATATTACGAAGCAGACGTAGCCGCCGCCGATGTCTGTGCGAAGAAGTTTAATGTTAAGAATTATGGAGAAAAGAGTGGATAGTGAAATACAGGGAGTGACTTTTTGAGTTTTAGCATAGAAAGAATAACCTATAGTTTGCAAGATCCTACAGGTTATCTCTCTGTTTCATGGGCACAAGGGTCAATATCATCAAAAATCGGACTGCTCCATGGTAATTATTATTCTTGCATAGGGCTCGATAGTCATATATTTATTCTATTACAGTGCTACTTTTTAATACAATAATTAGAACTTTTAGACTTTTAAGATAAATGACATTAAAATCCTAAAAAAAATTAAGAAATGGCGATTTGTTTTCCAGAATGCTATTTCCTCATAGTCCTTAAATTTGTTTTGATTGTATAACTAACCAGTAGGAGGTATCAGAGCAAACACGATCTTCCAGAACAGCGTGACGACGTGCAGCACGTAGTCGAAGCACGAAGGAGGTTCGTCAGGGTCATCAGAACCTGTACACATAACATACTCAACACCAAAGGCTTATAATTACTTTACTGTAGTACCAGCTTTTATCCCCTCACTTCTGGTAGTTTGACTTATACGGAATCAAGAAGTAATAATCGCCTAATTTTTAGTAAAACCCTTAGCAAAACGACTATATAAACAGAGCACAATTTCGAAGAGTTGTTTTTGCGTAATGCGCGAAAAAACATGCATACATTTTTTTCTGTTCCAAACATCCAATCCACAAGTGTCTGGCAAATTTGAAGCATCTTTTTACTTTTCTTATTTGACGTTACGTGATGTTTATGTGTGTAGTATCAAAGGGTTGTTTAAAGCACTCGTATAGCAGATAGTTCTTATCTTAATGTCAGACTGACCTGAGCTGGCTGTTAACGCTTCCGAGAACTGCTCCTTCCACGATGACGTGCCTATTATAATTGATGCGTTTGCTCTCTGCACTAGTTTGTCTACTGTGTTCTGAAACAAGGAATAGGATTCAATAAATGTTGTTCCAAAATGAAATAACAAATATTTTGAATATTAAAAAATATGTTAGAGAATGATAAAATATTTCTATTTAACCCATATGCATCCGTAATTTATTTGATTAGCCGGCTTTTAAAACATTAGAACAACATTACTTGTCTAAGCCAAAAAATGTCTTTCGCCCTCATCCGTAGCATAACATTTTCGCACACAATCTTTACTTTTTAATTCTGCTTTATTAAAATTTAAAGAAGATTGGTTTATTACAAGAAGATGCATGGAACAAAGATGGACTGTTACTAGGTTCTGGTAACAGTAGGTGCAGTTGTAATGGGTGTGTTGACTTATACCGCTCATCTATCCGTGCAGTCAATATCATGTCCGTGGGAGTTTGACCTAACCATACCGTCACTATATATTATGTTCCAACTTACTTTAAACTCCTTGCTCTCCTTAATCCGGAGCTGTGCCCTGGTGATCTCACCAGCTCGGGGCAGCCCCATCATGGCCACCACAGCCTCCTCCTCAGGCAGAGTGGCGAGGTGGTTAGCTTCGTTAGCATTAGCCACGGGATTGTCGTCATCTATGGCAAGAAAATCATGTAAAACAATTGAAATATATTTTTTCGGTGCAATTGTGGATTGGTTTTTAGCATGCAATACGAATACACAAGATGGGAACATGTAAATGTTGTTTAGCGTTTTAATTTTAGTAACTTACCTTTCAGAGTTTATCTTCAACGTAGCATATAATACAACATAATGTTTGCTATTTCTAAGTGTGACAACTACGTGTTTACTTTGCTTGAAACTCGATAATATAATATCTTGTCTTGTTATGTACATGGTATGATCTTATAAACAAGCATACTCTTAATAATGTGAGGTTGTAGATTGACTGGTAGATAATGCCTTGCGGCATTAAGTCCGCCTTATGTATCACAATTGTACATGAAAGTTTAAATAATTAAATACATGATGGTAACTAGCTGAGTAATTCAAAAGGAATTAAAATGGCAATGAAGTTGGCACAAAATATATGAATGTAACAAAGTAAGTTTTCTGAAGTAAATAACATTTTTTTTTCTTTTAACATTAGATTCTAATTTAAGCTTAAATTTAAACTTTTAACCTCCAATGGGAGAATGGTAAAAAAGCCCAACATTATATCCAACTTTCTAGATCCCTAGAATCGCCCAAAAAGTATACCTACCTAAAAACTTTCAACCGATATAATTTAACTTGGTCCTTCCCAAAAACTCGAGTCGTTTGGTTAATAGTAGAAGGAATGTTGTTTTTATCTCCACTTATTTTGTAAGGACAGACGTGATCAGGGGCGCTATTCCGCTATTATTAAGTCAGTAAGTAGCAGGTTAACTAAAGTTCCAATGTACTAGTTACTGTGCCTAATTTTCGTTTTCAGATAAACCTACAATGTACAGTCAATGGCAATCCTACAATGGCAACAGTGGCAAGTGGGTGTACATTTGTCATTAAACTAAAATTATCTGAATACGAAAATTAGGCACAATGACTACTGAATTTAAATATTTTATTCCTGCAAGTAGGACTATATAAATCACTTTTACAATGTTTTCCTAAGCTAGATAAAGTCAACATTTCCGATCTAACGTACACTGGAATGTTCATTAAACTGCCACCCACTGACTTTGTAATAGCGGAATCGCGGCCCTGTGTTTATTATGCGATGTTCATTCTCTACTCAGTTTGGAGTGAGCAGAATTTTAAGTGGGACGTGCATCGTTCGAGGGCGGGATACTGCGGCTTTTGAAAGATGCATCTGTTTACGGTGACATTATATTAGATTTTGTCAAGATAAAGCTTTGTTGTTTACATGATAAGGAAAACAAATGAAAATAAAAATTGAGTGTTGTATGAAAATGTAAATAAGGGGAACCGTTTTCTCTTATTCGTTTTAAGTAATAATAAGAAGGGAATATTTAAGAACTGTGCTCGATAAATAGCAATAAACTTTCTGAATTGTAAATTCCTTTATTTTTTTAAGTATATTTCTAAAGTGTCATGAATATTTATAGAAAAAAATATTGTATGTGTAATACTTTTTCAGACTCGGAAGTATCTTTACGAGGTCATGGAATCGCAACAATAAATTATATAATATAGTATACAATCTTTTGACACGCTAGAAAACCTAAAATTAAAAAATTCTACCACCCAAATTTTCCCTTTCACACCCCACATTTAGCCACAAAATCCGATATTTTCCCACCAGAAAATCAGAATAAATATTTCGCGCGAAATTCTGTAAATGTTTCAAGCAATCCTCATTATAATATCTGTCGTAATGTTAGACATGTTCGCTCATTTATTTGAGTGCTCGCTGAACAATTTAACAAATTAAAATAAGTGTCGTCAGTGTTGTTCTCATTATTTCTAAGCTTTTGTTATTTGTTCAACTAAGGTTGTACATAATTAAAGAGATTTGTTATGATTTTTGTATGAGAGGATATTAAAATAGGTAATCGCTTTTGGTTTTTACTTGAGGGGCTCGTGTTTATGTGTAAGCCTCACAGTTTGACCGATAATACAGATTAAGCTGCACTCGCCGCGGTTGGTCCACGGATTGGTGACATTTTCTTTACATACCAAGACCGTTCCGTGCCTCGAATAGCACGTTAAACCTTAGGTCCCGACTATCATCTTTGACAGTCGACTGACTATCAGTTTTATTGGGATACTAGATTCCCAGTAAAATGGGTTGAGGTCATATAGGCAGTCGCTCTATTTAACAGTGTAGCTGAATTCGGTAAGACTGGTAGCCGACCCCAAAAAAGTTGGGAAAAGGCTCGGGAGATGATGCCTTTGGATTTTACTTGTATTTTGATCTGCATTGATACTTAATCATGTGTTTAATAAACTTAATTTGTAACTAAATATATTATGTAAATCCCTGAGTAAATTAATTAGTGTGACATGTAATGGGTACCCACAATTGTAATGTTTATTGTCAGATGGTAAAAAATACTGATAAATAAATGTACTCTTGCGGGTAATAAATACACAGCTATATAAAATGCTCAGCTTTGCGCAATTCCTGTTACTTCCGTACGATGTCGCACGCGAGCTTACAGCCTTTTCATTAAGTAAATGCTTACTCAGCCTTTATCTCTTACTGATTAAACATCTCCCAATTAGTCAATTGGTAGAAAACGCCTTTTGCAAGAGTAACATCTCCAATAATAAGAAAGGAAAGAACTCAAAAAAATTGATACGTAACGAGTAATTTTTGAATTTTGTATTTATAATTATTATTTATCAGCACCAAAAGAGGATGATAATTGTTTCCATTATTTCTTACTAGCGACACGACCCGGCTTTGCATGGTATCCGGAATATCTCGTCATTTTGTACAACAATATGCATGTATTATATATACATACTGAAAAAAACTGCATCTATATTTTGTAAGTATTTGAAAATATCAAAGCGATAGCGACTTCATTAAAAAATCTAAATATTTTTATTTCTCATAAACCAATAAAGTTGCTTAAAAAATTACTTTAAAATCTACTGACTATAATTGAGCTTACTCTATTTAATACTGTATTACAAAGATGAATTAAAGATCATCGTCTTAGCTAATGAATGTACACCAAAGTCACTTTAGAAACCCCGCGAAAAAAATATTTTATGCAAGTATTCCTTCTTCGTTCTAATTCAAGTAAGATAATATAAGCAATACGTATAACATCTCGTCCATAGACTAAACATATACAAAGACTGCTACTATCGCTAGTTTCCCCTTGTGCCAAGTGGGAGCAGTTTTTAGTCTGTATCTAGTACATTCGTTAACTGATTTATGTTAATTTTCGCGCAACGAGAAAATTACATACAAAAATATCCATGGTTTTGATATTGTGAGGATAATATTAGTGTATTAGATAGATTTTTTAAAACGGCAAGCTCCATACATGATTCACGACAAAACTAGTTCACACTAGTGTCACTAGTGCTTACGTTCAAACTCTGATATGCTCACTCTAGTTTCTTATGTATACTCTAAGCATCTCGTCTCTTAGTCGTAATGTTGAAGCACGAAGTAGGTACGATTACAATGTTAATGTAAGCAATCAAATTGTAATTTGAGGAGCCAAGTTTTTGACGACCGATTCTGAATGTCATT
This sequence comes from Autographa gamma, assembly GCA_905146925.1. NCBI lineage: Eukaryota > Metazoa > Arthropoda > Insecta > Lepidoptera > Noctuidae > Autographa > Autographa gamma. The sequence continues at coordinate 1,980,067 of LR989868.1, read as the reverse complement.
TATTTTGATTAAAGCTCATTGTTATTTTTAATGATGCTGCCATTGCTGTAAAGTTGAGAATGAAATTCATTTGAGTGTGTTTTCAAATTGAATATGTGCATATTTTTAGCTTAGGTATATCTTCACAAATCACAACTTCTTAAGACCTAAGTCGTATAACTACATTCTGATAAATAGCTTTAGATTCAAATGTATCGAATATAGATTTTCAATTAACTTAGATTTACAGGGAGATAAAGATATTAAAAACAACGGTTTTTTCTTTTTAACATCACACACACAATCTGACTGTTACGCCTTTAATTTAATCCACAATTATACACCACCAGATCACACACAAAAAAACCGCGATATTCCAATTAAAAACGTCGAATGAAATCGGAAAATAAAGGCTGTATCCGCAAACACATTGACTGGATTGATGAACAAGCCCGAACCATTTACAAATCCTTTAATTTCACACCCTGTAGGTGTTCGCACGAATTACCGATTGGGCTACGTAATTTATTGGAGCCAATATCACTGATTCTAGTAAATTGCGTCTTAATTTGTGGATCAAGGTTTTACTGGAATTCTGAGATGAGAATAAAGGCGATAAAATCAACAACATCTTCTTATTCTTTTCCATTCGATGGTAATACTTTGTATAATATTAAATAACTGCCTCGTTATCCTAGTGGCGCTAAGCGCGACTGCTACGCTGGAGGTCTTGGGTTCGATTTCCGAGTCGACCAAGGTGTTATTGGGGTTTTCTATGAAATTCCCGGTGTGTGTGTTTGTGCCCGGTAAGTGGCAATAGGCTCGCCCAATATTACATGGGACTTCAACATGTCGGTGAACTGTGGATGTACATTGGTAGACCTCTGCCTACCCCTTCGGGATACAGGCGTGATGATATGTTATGTAATATTAAATACGGTGCGCCCAGTAGTTGACCACACTACTGCAGCGTCATTGGTGAGCATAAGATCTTCTAAGGTGCAAATTTCCGAACACTTTGGGTACTCTAGCAGGTGTTGTATTGCCTGGTTGGGAAGGCCGCACTCACATCGCTTATCTGAGGGGTCTATGATCCCCCATTTTGCCAGATTGTTTTTGCAGCGACCTTCCTGGGTTCGCAATCGGTACAACATAACAATAATACTGGACATCCAATAAGTTCGCTTGTCTTTTATCAAGTTAGTCGGCTAATTCCACCAATCAAAGACTTTGTCTCTTATTGGTAATCACTCTCTTATAGTATCTGTAACAGTCGGGACCCATTCAATAAGCTAGACTAAAATCATTAATTATGGGTCCCGTCTGTTACAGTCAATTATGTAGTACTTGTTTTTCACTTTTCAGTTTATATTTAAAGTGTTTTCTATGCAGTCGGGTTTTATTTTTTTTTTTATTTTTTATTTAACACTTTTAAGTTAAAATCATAATACGTCTAGCTCTTTCTTAAGGTTTCACCAGCGTACAAAGAGAACGTTTGGATAAAGAACAATTTTTCACACAGTATTTTTATATACGTAAATGATATACCATTTTGGAATCCTCGTTACAAGCCCTTTAATTTGATACCCATATTGTATCAAACATATTTTTTTTATTTCTTTTTACCTCAATCTATGGCACCTCGTGGCCGCCATGTTGGTTTTTATTTGACGTGACATATCTAAGAACACTTAGGTAATCGATACGAATCCAACGATACCCTAATGATCGAAATCCATTCAGCCGTTTCGAAGATATGAGGTTATGAAGAATATTACACACATACATACATACAAGATACGCGCGAAAAACATAACCCTTCCTGGCAGTCGGGTAAAAACTAGTCCTGATGAGACAATAGCAATCAAATTTATAATAATAATATTTAATATAAAAACTCCAATAATTTAAAAGTAAACATGTGTCTTCATGGTCTAACGGGTTGGCGATTTTAGTTTCATTACATAACAGTAACATTCAAATCGTAATTGAAAGTTAGGTATAAAGTAAATTAAACTTTGATATGAAATTCAAGGAAAGGCTGGGCTCAAACTTCTGACCTCGTATCGTGTGAATATAAACTACACTAGATTTCTTGGTATCAATGATTTATTCATTGCTAGCAAGTGTAACCTAGAATAGACGGCTAGCTTATCAAATCAACATTTCTTACTGACTGTTTTCTTGGAAAAGGCAAGCAAAAAAATACAACAAGATTCAATAATCTTGTTGTATTTTCGCTTTTTTTCCCACTACTTGATACAATTATCAAAAGAGATAAGAAAAATATTATTAACTAAATAAACCTAAGAATTAAAATACTTTTATTTTAATTTATTTGTTTTTAGGTTTTCTAATATTTTTTATTTCTTGTGTAATAATATGACAAAGTTTTTATAATAATATCATCGTAATTATTTAGAGTCAGTTGCTATGTTAATTTATTAATTGTGTTCCGTCAAACCAGTGTTAGTGAAAATGAGGAATATTTTTGAGTAGTTTCATGAGTTTTTTTATTATGCACATTATTTTGAGCTTCGTAATTATCTTTGATTTTAAACGTACTAAAATTTTCACGCTTTGGACTTAAGGATGAAATCTTTAAATGCTATTTGTAACTTCAGCTGCAGATCATTATTATATTTTTCGGTATGATTATCGTCTCTTTAAGTTAAGAAAGGTAGCAGATAAATTAGTTTTACAGTATCAAACCTATATTAATTTCTTCAGCAACCTAAGTAACTATGGAAATGCACGATATGTGTATTGTTCTATAAAAATGTTAATGTATGACAGTGTATTTATATGATGCCTACTTTTGATTTTGTTTAAACCCCTATGTAACTCCTCTATTTAAAATGGAATTGAAAACTAAATACCATTCAAAATGAATGACAGAAATCCTTTTATCTAAATGTATTTTGTAAACGTGTTTCAACTACTCATCGCAGAACTTAAATTATGCATTAAAATAATTAAAGAAAGCAGTTCGCAAGCATCACATAAGCATGATATTTAAAGCAGTATACACAAAACAATTGTCTTACTTGTGCACACATAGATACAGTTCCGATGACAGAAAGCAGAGAAGAGAAGGAGACAGAAGAATATAAAATAAAGGTTCAGTTGTGGAGAAGTGCTTGAAAATTTAGAGTTGTTGGTGGCATGGTCCCCGGTAAAGATCAAATGTGTAGTAATAAAATAGTAAATTCATTAGTATTTTTATAGTTTAATCTTATTTAAAATCAAAATAAAGAACAACATAAAATACAAATTGAATAATTAATAATAATTATTTGCGTTTGGTGAATGTCCTCATTATTAGAATAATATAATTTTGTATTTAATTTTATTCATATAAGATGTCGTTATAATTTTTGGATAAATATTTTTTGTTTTATCAATTGAACAGTTTTTTAGCCATACTTATGTTGAAGATAACTTAAAGATTGTTTTTTTTAGAACACAAATCTAAATGCCTATAAATCATTATCGAATTGTGTAAAACCCGAGCAAAAAAAATAACACCAAAATTAAATAAAAATTTAATCTCTTTTAAAAATTATCGATAATTTAAAACGCCGTGAAAAACATAATAAAGTGTCTGTATTCCAATTATTATAGCAAAAGTGACATGACGAAGCAAATCCAATTATAATAAAAAGTAAAAAAAAAAGCCTTAACCAAGGCTTCGCAGGAAACGTTCACCAAAACGTAGCAATCGAATTATCTTAAATACCATGATGGGATTGTTCATGGTATTTTCTTTGGAAATGAGGCTGTACGATGTTTTAGCATTGTTTAAAAATATAAACGTCTTCTTTAGAGAATGGGTACAGGGCTGTTTTTGTATGAAAATTTTTCACCATGTATATGGAAACATTGTAAGGTGAAAACTGTTTTTTTTTTCTTTAATTATTTACAGGAGTTTTCTCTCTAAACCAATACTAAACAAAAACATCGTTTTATAAAAAAAAAAATATTAAACATAAATCTTTTTCGAAAAAAAAAAAAATTGTTTCTCTTTACCGGGAACCATACAAAAACCATTATTATCAATCATTAGTTTTAATAAGGATCATTAATTTAACCATTCTCATTATTTTAATGTAAGCAATCCACTACTGGATAACAAACAATGCTAGTCTCTACACAATGCAAAATATCTGCATAGCAACACTAAAACGACTACTGAATAAATAAGGATTTTATGTTACAACTATTGTTTTTAATTATCATGCTGTTTGCAGAGAAGTATTAAGGTAATTCAGTAAGCTTAAATGTGTATGTATGTTTAAACAGCTGAGTTTTTCGTTGTGGTATAATGTGAAAGTATTTCGTGTATAAATAACAAAAGACTAAGACAACTTTAACTTAAGTTTTTTTTTTAAAGGACTTCACTAATCCTATGTACTTGTAACTTTAATGAATCGAAAGGAAAAAGGTCTTCTACGATAAAAAAAATCATCCACATGCTGCCCTATACATGCTACTCTGTTACCTTGACAATAAAACCTTGATTTATTTAACACAAATAAACTCTACACTTCTAACCCCTATTTTATGGGACAATAATTCATACTACAAATTTTATCAATTACATAATTTCTACTACATTACTTTCTAAAATACTTTAGTAGTAATTTAAATTGCCGTAATTTATACCATCCCTTTTAACTAACCGAATTTCAAAATATGGTAAAACTATCTCATGCCAAGCTCAAGTTTACGAATAAACAAATGCCAACACACCAACATAGCATCTATATAAGTATACAAAAATAAATGTTAGACACATAACAGAAATGTCAAAAGATACCGACAATCAGACGCAAAATAATTTCTTTGGTGTTTACAAAATGTCGTAGTTAAATATTCAAGGGTATAACTTAGCATAACAAACGTAACCTCTCTTTATTTCCTCATAACTTGAAATGTTTTGAATAAATTTTAGTTATCAACGAACTTGTGTTATAAACATACATAACTTTACTGTATGTTTATGTATTGTAATTTCGGAAAGATAACGAATAAATAATAAAAACATAATAACATAACACATCATCACGCCTGTATCTGTATAATTTACACCCACAGTTCGCCGATATGTATAGGTCCCATGTAATAGGGGGCGAGCCTATTGCCACTTACCGGGCACAAATCCAAACTCCGACCTGCTACTGAGAATTTCATAGAAAACCAACCACCACCCAATAACACCTTGGTCGACTCGGGAATCGAACCCAAGACCTCTAGCGTAGCAGTCGTGCTTAGCGCCACTAGGCCAACGAGGCAATTATAATAAAAAGAGGTATTTTATTATTCTTCATACATATTTTGGAAATTTTGTTCTTTTATAAAAGTTTGAAACAATTGAGCATCGAAATATATGAAACGATTCTCAGGATAATCTACGCTTGTTACAATAATGTTATCGTGTGATTATAAAATCATTAATTTAGTTTTCCGCGAGGCTTTTCTCGTAGTTATTCCTTAACCAACCGACTCTATAAAGAATGTTATATTGATAGTTAGTGTTTAGTGTCAAAGTTGTATTAAAATGTTCATTAAATAGTTACACCAATAGTTGTCAGTTTTTGTAAATAATATCAATGATAGAAGTGATCTATGATTTTGTTATAGCCTTGTTTAAAAAGTCCTGATTAATGGCCTGAGAAATACCCAAATTTTGCAAATTTAATAAAAAGTCAACTAAACAGAATATTTCTTATTCAGGTAATTCCAATTTTTATCGGTTTCCTAGCTTCCGATCTTTAAACTTCCGACACCCAAAACGTTTTTATGGACTCCGAAAAGTTGCCGATAAGACTCCGCACGTCACAATTTAGGGTTCCATAAAGTATTCAAGAAGGTATTACTCCAGGCCAGTACGTGGGTTCCTTACAAGATCAACATAATGTTTCGTCCCTTCAGATTTCTGGGGTTTTCGAAGTAGGATATTTTGAAGGGACGAACTTCGACGTTTATAGGGATGGTGTCTTGATTTTATAGTGATGTGTTTTGACTGATGTAATTTGAGTAAGCAGTTGCTTATTTTCGGAAACAATAAAAAAATAGGCACAATAAGCTTCCTCGAAATTTTGCGAATATTTCAGTGTCTCTTTTTTACGGCTAATTTTGTCATTTGGTTTTGAGTATGAGTTTTTATAGTATTTTTTTTTATCCCATCACCAGAAATTAAGCTATTTAGTAACAGAAGCTGTACACGAAAAAAAGAACAAAATACCCAACCGAACCTTGATTAAGTTACATAAGTATTTTCCTGGATTTGAACCAGCAGCGTTCTACATACAAATCCAGCCATTAAACTTTTTCAACCATTACAGTCCTAATAGGATGATTTTAATGTTCTGTGCCTCAGCGCTCTGGGTCATTGAAATTCAACCTTTTTTATGGAAAAGGGAAGTTTTATTCCTGAAGGTTTTTATGGGGGTCCGTATCTTGTTTGGGTAATAACAATGTGATTTCATGGATGAGAACTTATGATGTTAATTATTTTTGTATTTGAACGCGTGTGTTTTGTGTACAGTGTGAAAAAAGAAAATTCTTGATTACTTGCTAGAGACTAGGTCAATGCGAAAAATGCATTTCTTAGGTAGGTTATGTAACTGCCTCGTTGGCCTAGAGGGTTCGATTCCCTAGTCGACCAAGGTGTTATTGGGTTTTTCTATGAAATTCTCAGTAGCAGGTCGGAGCTCGGATTTGTGCCCGGTTAGTGGCAATAGGCTCGCCCCCTATTACATGGGACCTAAACATATCGGCGAACTGTGGGTGTACATTGGTACACCTCTGCCTACCCCTTCAGGGATACAGGCGTGATGATATGTTATGTTATGTTTATGTAAAAACTCTACACTAATAGTTATGCAATTTGAATTTAGTCGTCACTCATTTCACATTTAAATAACATCACGTCTATAGACGAAAAGTTCGATCAAGTTAGTTATTCATAATTAATACCATTAAGTTATTACGATTATTTCGAATATTAATAGAACTAAAAATTATAATAAAGAGAATTCTCCATAAAAAGGACAATATATCTACCTACAGCTTTACAAAACACAATCAAAATAAAACAAAATTATGAAGTCAATAATAAATCAGTGGAATGGCAGGACCTTCAGCTGAAATAAAGTAATAAAGCAGTCCTCGTTTGTCATTACAGGGCACCGAAGCTGCAGAGATTTACATCTAAATGAATGAGATGGAAAAGATATCTCTTTTTTATTTTATAGATGAAGATAAATGGAATAAATGAGTTTTACAAGGATGAAATGCGAGATTAGTGTTGTTTAGGTACGCTTTTTAACGTGACTTTTTGTTAATTTTATTTATTTAAGTAAGTTTTTGTTTTTATATTAGATTTAAGTATTAAATTGTAAATGAAAAATAAGTATTACAATGACGTAACATTTTGTTTAGTTTGCAATTTGCTAACAGTTAACGGTATGAAATAATAACATTTAAATAATTTATAGCTTGAAATAAATGTAAAAAAATTGGAAAAAAAATTAATCCACGAAAAAAAAATTTGGAATATGTTATTTCAAGAGAAATATAATCAATCATCATAGAATACCGAAAATTTCTTTTTTGAAAATGAGTCCTAAATTAAACCATTCAAGAGCTGTAAGCATTCAGGTTATATAGACATTCAGGTGCCATCTGGGTTATGAAAACACTCCATAATGCGTTACGTCTACATTTGCAAGCGTTACAGATTTAGTGAAAAAATATCAGACCTTTCATACAACCGCCAATCGTCTTAGATCATACTTAAAATTTAATAAATTAATAAATGCGGACAACATCACATACATTGTTCTCCCAAAGTAAGTTGCTAAAGCTCTTGTGTTGTAGAATTCAGATACAACGAAGGTACCACAAACACCCAGACCCGAGACAATGTAGAAATGTGATTTTCTACATTGACCCCACCGGGGATCGGATCCGGGACCTCAGAGCTAGCGACACCTTGAAACCGGTGCGTACGCCACTCGACCACGGAGGTTGTCAAAATACTTCATCATCATCAGCCGGAAGACGTCCACTGCTGAACAAAGGCCTCCCCCCTAGAACGCCACAATGAACGACAACTCGCCAATTGCATCCACCGGGTGCCCGCCACTTTGACGATATCGTCAGTCCACCTGGTGGGAGGCCTGCCGACGCTGCGTCTTCCGGTTCGTGGTCGCCACTCGAGAACCTTTCTTCCCCAACGGTTATCGGTTCTTCGAGCGATATGGCCTGCCCATTGCCACTTCAACTTGCATATTCTTCGAGCTATGTCGGTGACTTTAGTTCTTTGGCGAATTTCCGTATTCCGGATCCTGTCGCGCAAAGAAACCCCGAGCATAGCTCTCTCCATAGCTCGTTGAGTGACTCTGAGCTTCTCCAAAAGGCCAACCGTTAGCGACCACGTTTCAGCGCCATATGTCATCACTGGCAACACACACTGGTCAAAGACCTGCGTCTTCAGACACTGCGGAATTTTGGACGAAAAGATGTCGCGTAGTTTCCCGAACGCTGCCCATCCGAGTTGGATTCTTCGGGCGACCTCTTTGTCGAAGTTGGACCGGCCTAACTGAACTATCTGTCCAAGATAGACGTAGTGGTCGACAACTTTGAGAGTATCATTCCCAACAATAACCGGTACAGGTGCGACATGGACATTGTACATGATCTTGGTCTTGTCCATGTTCATTTTAAGACCCACCTGTTGGGAAACGATACTGAGGTCGCTGAGCATAGTATTAAGCTCCTCCAGCGACTCTGCCATGATCACTATATCATCGGCAAAACGAAGGTGAGTGATGTATTCGCCATTGATATTGATGCCGAACCCGTTCCAGTCCAAGAGCTTGAAGACGTCCTCCAACGCACTTGTGAACAGTTTCGGAGAAATAACGTCTCCCTGTCTCACACCACGCTGCAGTTGGATTGGCTTCGTGCTCTCGTCCTGTAACCGAATTGACATTGTGGCTTTACTGTACAAACACTTCAACACCTCGATATACCTATAGTCGATATGACATCGCTGAAGGGACTGCAATACAGCCCAGGTTTCGATTGAATCGAAGGCTTTTTCATAGTCCACAAACGCTAAACACAGTGGCCGATTATACTCTTCGTTCTTCTGTATAACCTGGCGGAGCGTGTGAATGTGGTCCATGGTGCTAAAGCCTTTTCGGAAACCAGCTTATTCGGGAGGCTGGAAGTCATCGAGCCTGCGTTCGAGACGGTTCGTAATGACCCTCGAAAACAACTTATACACATGGCTGAGGAGCGAGATGGGTCTATAATTCTTCAACAAGGTGTTGTCGCCTTTTTTGAAGAAGAGCACCACCACACTCCTGTGCCATGATTCTGGCGTAGTACCCTCGAGTATGACGGAATTGAATAGCCTCTGGAGGACTAAAAGTACCGGTTTTCCACCCGCTCTCAGAAGCTCCGTTGTAATTCCGTCATCACCCGGCGCCTTGTTGTTTTTAAGTTGTTTCAGAGCCACTCTAATCTCGTACAGGCTGATGTCTGGGATATCCTCAGTATAGTGCCGGGTCAGTTTGGCTCTAGCGTCCTGAGCCACACTGACAACGGGTTTACGTGTCGAAGTGTACAGCTGTCCGTAAAACCTCTCGAGCTCCCTCAATATCTCCGGTTTCGATGAGATGATACTGCCATTGTCGATCTTCAGCTTCGTCATTTGGCTTTTCCCAACAGAGGAATTTCTCGCGAACACTTTGGAGCCCTGGTTCCGCTCAATTGCGTCCTTTATACGGGCAGTATTAAAGGAGCGCAGGTCGTGACGCGTGGAGTTAGAAATTCGCCTATTGAGATGACCGTATTCCGACATATCAGCTGAAGATTGCAATCTCATCTCATTCCGGGCTTCCATTAGTTTAATGGTTTTATTGGAGAGCTTCTGAGATTTTCTTCGGCGTGGGGTCCTAAAGAACTGGGAATCCACTGCTTGGACAGCTTCCACCAACCCGCTGTTTATCTCGTCCGCAGTTTCGCATTCGGCTAGGCACTGGAAGCGATTACGCAGTTCGATTTGAAAGGTTTCGGGATTCTGGATTTGGGCAGGACCTGGACGGAGCGTGGACTTAATCAGACGAGATCGTTCAAGCTTTACATTGATATTCAGTGTGCCTCTGACAATGCGATGATCGCTGCCGGTTTTCACCTTCCCGATCACAGAGACATCACTGAATATACGCTTCTTGGTCGTCATGATGAAGTCGATCTCATTTTTGGTTGAACCATCGGGGCCAATCCACGTCCACTTCCTGGATGGTCGCTTCTGGAAGAAGGAGTTCATCAAATAGAGTTCCTCCTTCTCCATAAAGTCGACCAGCCGCTGGCCCCTCTGGTTCCGCTGCCCATATCCAAACGACCCTACTCTCAACTCATCGCCATTCTGAGTGCCCACCTTAGCGTTGAAGTCTCCCATAACAACGGTGAAGTAAGATTCGGAGGCATGTATGGCTTCGGAGATCTCCTCATACATAGCCTCTACTTCATCGTCAGGGTGTGTCGAGGTCGGCGCATATACCTGGATGACCTTCAACGAATACCGATCGGTGATTCTGAGTATCAGGTACGCTACCCTGCTTGACACACTATCGACTTTTATCACGTTGTTAATGAGAGACTTACGGACGAGGAACCCGACACCACCCTGGGATTTTCGGTCTCCTTCCCGGAAGAAGAGCATGTTGCCGGAATCTAGGATTATCGTATCCTGCCCCTCTCGTCGGATTTCAGATAATCCCATGATGTCCCAACGCAACCTGCTCAATTCTTCCTCCAGCTCGACAATCTTCTCGTCAGTCCGCAGCGTGCGGACGTTGTGCGTTGCCAGGGCCAAAGTCCGGTGGGGGCGGTAGCGCGAAATCCACCGGGGATTCTTAGCACCCCCTGCTCCTCCGTTACCTGACCCGCTACCATAGCCAGGGATAGAGGAGCTGCCGGGTACTGGGGGCCGTCGTGCCGTTTTGTCTGTCATTATGGGGGGGGGGGGGGGTTGCCATAATCCCCACGCTTGGCAGGCGGCTTGGGGATCGCAGTATTGTTGTGATAGTAACAGAAGACGCTGCTGCCCATCTTCTAGATTTTTCCCTTAGTCGCCTCTTACGACACCCACGGGAGGAGTGGGGGTGGTCAAAATAAAAACATTTACTGTTTTCAAAGCATTCCGTAATATTAATCTTCCTATTAAATAATAAGTATCATAATATTAATACAAAACGACAAAACTGACATTTAACTTCATTTAACAAGGCCCGTCAGACGGATTTCAAACGGACATATTAATTGCCGCGGCCTAATTCGCTTGTCCAACAATAGTTTGTTAGGCATTGTTCAAAACGGCTGATTTAACATTCACGTGGTGACACGAACGGTTGTTGCAAAACGTGGAGCGATCATTCCGATGATATATTGAAAACGATTGTGGTAACTGACAAAAAATTGTTTACAACAGACCAGACAGGGTTTTAAATGGATAGTTCGCATTAAAAAAAACCTTTAATTAATATTATTTATTCACCTCAAAATAGGGCAAAAAAATAACAACACAAATTAAAAATAAGTAATTTTGAAAGTTTAAAATGCAATAAGAAAATCATCTATTTTAACACTCAAAAAAATTATTTTTTGTCCGAAGTGTTTTCAGATTAAGTTAATTGCCATTTATCGGGCACATACTATTCGTATTTTAGTGAAACACAAAATTAAATTGACTTATTTGATGCTATAAAATTGTACTATAAATAAAAGAAAGCTAAGCATATTATAATGATGCATCAACGAAGTACAGTACTTGGTGAGCCTAGTATGGAAGCATTAACTTTGGGATACTAAATACTTGCGAAAATGAGTGTTTTTACATCCTACTAAGGTATGAACAAACAAAGTAGGTACTTTTCATAAACTTTTAAGCATAAATAAGTGCAATATTCGTGAAATGTTTTATAAAATAAAGAGGAAAAAAACAACAGAAACATGAGTCGCCATGACACGACATCTATAATTGTCATTGACATCGTAAGAATTGATAAAATTGTAGACATAGGTCAGTACCAAAAGGCACAGATTTATTGATCAGCCATTTAATCATAAATCTAATTTGTATCAGATTAGATTTATGAGACAATGGAAAAAAGTGAAAAGTCACCAATCAGAAGGAAACATGTTTATGAATAAATCTAATGACATTACTGACAATACATTGCTATAGGAGGCAGTTATAAAATAGTATAAAACATGAAGGTCACACAACACACTTGAACTTAGCTGATATAAGTGCCTAACAATCGATCCTAGGAGTAAACAAGTAATGGACGCAATGTGGGCAAGTTATTTATTATTCATCTAAATATTGAGTTATTTTTAACTCTTAATGTTGCTACACCATTTTTGCTAAAACTTTCTAAATAAAATACTGATTTACTAACGTATTTCTTTTTTCGTATATCATTTAGTTTTTTTGCCCTCAGAAAGAGAAAATACATACAAGCGCAGGTTGCTCTCTGAAATTAGATTACGCTACGAAGTAAGGCTGTATCTAATTAAATTATGCAAAATACATTTAGAGGGCAAAAAGACGAATAAAATGTGTCGCTGGAAGATTTTTCTCCTTCTAAAATACAGCAATGTAAAACAAATTTCCTGATGTTGTATATTCAATTATATATCGCTCTACCACAAACAAACATACACCGTCTTAGGACAGCAACCAAATCTATCTTTGAGATACTATAATGCAAAAATGGTGCTAAAATAACAACTGTTATTGTCACAACAACCTTCCTTCCCCCTTGGGTAAATGAAACCGCTTCACAGTGGTTTCAGTCTCAGTCGCGTCACAGTCGCGTCATTCGCGCCAGTCGCGTCATCGTGGCCAAGCGACAGTGGTTGGGGGTGACCGCTGCCCGCAAGGCGGTCGACAACGCAACGACTTACGTAAATAACATGGTGACATGGCGTCGTTATCGCTTGGAAATAGAATTTTAGATTTTACTGAAGCCAGTTTTATGTCTATAGAATTTCAGGTTGTAAATCATAGCCTCTAGACATTTTTGTTTCCAAATATTTTATTATATATTTTTTTATTGCTGTACAAAAGTCAAATTGCTTGGTTAAGCAATTTGACTTTTGTACAGCAATCGAAAATTATGAAGAGCGCAAAAAAGTCATCACACTTCGTTTCTTCAATTAAGTCCACACATAAATCCCACAAACATTTTCCGTATTCAAATCAGTACATTTCTTTTTGGGGTTTTATTCTAATTAAATATGATCCTAACTTAGGTAGTTCAACACTCTAGAATCATTAATGCAAACTTGGTGAAAGATTTCTACTTATATTTTTACCCACATTGCGTCCATCACAAAAACACTCGTCATAGACTTACCAGGAGAGAACTGTACAGCTACCGAAGCTGATGCGTCCGGGAGGAATGTCTCAAACACCTCTGCAGAATGAGGGTTAAATCATGCACAAATAAAAGGGTTAATAAGCAATGGAGACTACCTTTACGCCTGATGAAACACTTACACGGGAAAATATTGAGACATAATTACGCAACATGCATGTGTCGATCTGAGCAATGTTGCGTAATTTTGAGTAATTTTTAAAAGTTGCGTAAAATTAAGCAATTTTCTTAAATTGTTCGATTAGGTCATAACATTATCATTATTATACTAATGTAAAGTTGCTAATAATTTAATTGAGGAATTAAATTATTTCCCGTGTAAGCGCCTTAATACCCACTGAAAATCTTCTGGCAGCAATTGTTCTAAAATTGTAATTTCCTGAATTTCAAATTAAGGATTAAAGTAGACAATATGAAAAGGGAAGGAATTCTTCATTAAGTATTAATTGAAGGATTACTGGTCTTAAGATTAACAATGGAAATACCATTTTGGAAAGACAGTTCTATGGTAACCCGAAATCTGGAGAATTTGGTTTTAATAGACCAAGATAATCTTAAAATAATTCTAAAGCATAAGTATATTAAAAAGGATACTTTATTTTGATGCCTTTGGATTATTTAATTTCTTACCTTCGGCTTCGAAAAAATATTTACATTGTACAGAAATCTAAAGGACCCTTGGGACCATCTTCGTAATTCATTTGCTCGTTGTAAATAAATTATCCTCGTTTTTTCTTTTTACATTTTCTGCTCTTGATTTAATATTTTTTGTAAAAAATGGAACAATTACTACCATTCAATTTGTTTAGTGAGCTTTTCTAATCTAATTATTTTAACAAGATGCTTAGACACGGCAAATCATTAATTTAGATTTAATTTAAAATGTTACGTTTTTAATGACTTGCTGTGTTATTATTTGGTCACACTTAATTCCCACCCATCAATAAAATTTGACTATGAAAAGGATTTTTACAAAATAAATAATTCTAATGTGTTCAAAATACAACTTTACATGTATGAAACAAATAAGCATATAAATCAAAAAATATGTGTTCATGAGAAGTTAATTTAGTATTTAGTTCAGAATTGAAGTAATAAAGTTAGGAACAAATGTGACCAAATTCAATAATTTGTAGAATAATATTATACAGGACGCTAATAAAATCTAAATACTTATATCCAGTAGTGGAATGCTAAAGGAAAATTAATTAAACTATGCTCTAGTTTCAATAAACTATCAAAATGGAATATTACATGCGAATCTAATATTAGTATTTTAGTAAACATGCGATAAATAATTTCCAATCTACAGCAGTTTAAATTTTGCCTATATATGCAAAGACAAACAGTTTTCCAAATATTTTGAAGTCAATTAAATCGAGATTTAAATAAGATTTGAATATCAATGTCTGTGTGTCTGTCTTTTACAGTACAGACGTCTTAAAAATATTGTAATATATTTAATCTACATAATACTAATTTTACACACTTATTTAATCGACAAAAGATCCTGACTAGAATATTCTTTTAGCCACGTTATTTTTAAGAACATTCTATAAAATCTTTGCTATTTTCACAGATTATAAAATATAATTTGCGAAGTAGTTAATTTATTCTTTTTTTTTATCTAGCTATCTGTTAAACAAAAATAAATACAATCCAATATTCGAAAGTTTAAACCGATAAAGCAACTCAAAAGTTTTCCAATTCGTATGGCTCAGTATTTTCGTTTATTCGAAAGATATTTGTTCCGGCCCTTTCTAATTGACAGTCGAGATACCTCTCCATTGATTTCGTATTCAAATTAATGTGGACCTTTGTTTGAATATTCATATAATTTGAGTCTATAACTAGTATTTTTAGTAGGTATTTATAACAATGTTTAGACTTCAACTATTCTTAAGTTAGGTATATAAAGTTTAGATTAATAATATAACAGGTATATTTGTATATACGATAAAAAGTAAAAACGAAATCTTATTTTACTTGACAAATTATAAAAAGGCTTGGCTATTTGCAAAGGCATGAGATCACAGATTAAACTCAACGTTCGTATAACAGCGGAAAATCCGTTTTTTTAGTATCACAATTAAAATATTTTCTATCTTAAATTCAATATCCATTTACGTATAAACAATCAGTTACTGTCCAAAATTGATATTCAAATGTATTCCAACTCTAAAATAACTGGAAAACCAATCAAAGTAATAATTAATTAAAATGTGCATCAAAATGCTTTATAATAATAATAATTGTCCTATACCATGCGGAGGTAGTATATAATTTTTATCTTAACACTATAGCTTACCGCCCAGTAACTCTGGTTCGCCGAGGTTGACGTAGAAAAGGACATCTTTCTCGTAGCTGTCTTCTTCTATAATGTGAAGAGGGATGAATTTTCTGTAAGAAGAGAAAAAATATTAGGAAAATAATCTTTATAAGTATAAAAAAATGTAGTAACACAAAAGTATCCAAAAACTATTTTAATTCCATCATACGGTTAACTTAAATATATATGTAGAATTGTTTTTTTGTCATTTACAGATGGGGCGTAATTAAAATAGTAACCAAAGTACATTATTATTTCTAAATAATAATATCTGTAGCCAATAAATAAATGCGCATATCCAATAGCGTCGCCATTTTGAAACATCGATATTCCTTTTCCAAATCAACTTTGGAACACCATAATTCTTACTTAAAACAAAAGAATTCCGGTTTGGCAGTTTCACAGTTTATTATATCTTGTTGTGCATAAAAAGAACCTTTCCCGATCCCTTATCTTTAGATTAAATTATGAATTATTTTGTGTTTTGTTTATATTTCGTCACTTCATTTGTGTTTTGTACAGTTATTGTGGTTTGCCCAGCTATGGGACAATCGTCCCATAGCTGGGCAAACCACAATAACTGTAATCACCAGCGAATATTTTTTTAAGTGTTGTGAAGAATTTATAATTGTGAAGAATGAATCGTTCACGTATAAGTTATACTTAATTTGTGAAAAATTAAATAAAAATATTTAACTTTAATTATTTACTTTTTTCGCGTAAATGCGTAATTATTATTAAGAAATAACACCACACCTGTAACTATCAAATTCGACCTTCGTTAAGTACCTAATTTAAAAACTTAACAAAACATCACCCAATATTTTGACAAATATGTCTTAGCCACCATTTAAAACAATCAATCATTCAAACAACTTACATAACTATTTATTAATACACAATACATTCAATTTAATTTACTGCAAAGGGTTCTACATTATTTTCAATTGAAAACCTGACATATTCCCGATAATATACCTACGTCAGAATTGAACCAGCTTTTGTGGATAAATGGAAAATGATTTACGACACATAATTTCCTCTAAGTCAATGGTATTGAATATTGATTTAAAGTCACATTTAATATCTATTGTGCAATTAAATTATATATACCTTTACGTACGAATACTGTTAGTGGGAAGGCTCAGGTAGTTATCAAAAAGTCCATGTAATTACATAATTAGTACAATATTGGAGTTTTTTCAGTTAGATAGAAACATTATTTATTAAATTAAACACAATTAAATCTAATATAAGAACAAACTCTAGCTATACTAAAATTAAAACTTACATAAATAAAAACTAACAAGCGTCAAAGAACTCATCGTCATCCTTGTTAATGGCGGGGAACGTGCCCAGAAGGCTGGCAGCATTGCCACGTTGAATGGCTATGCCGATGCTCTGTGCAAGGAACAAACCAGCCTACAAGATCACGTGTAGATTCTACCAAACGTTTAGAAAGTTCTTTAAAAATGATAGATAGATGCGACTTCCTTTATTTTATGTTTATTTTGCAAGTTTAGTAATTGGCTGTAAATTTGTACGAAATAAAAAATGGGAACAAAAATCTAATCTTAAGTCTCTCAAAAGTAGTTTAATATCAAAGTAAATCGTAAATCTCAGAAAGCAATTTTAAAACTGAAAATAAGTTAACAACAGATTGAATGATTACATCATTAATATATTATTATCAAATGGCGGGGAACGTGCCCAGAAGGCTGGCAGCATTGCCACGTTGAATGGCTATGCCGATAGTAGTCTTTGTTGTTTTAATTTTAAATTGCTACCGATGCCCAATATCACTTAACTAAAAATGTTTGTTTTGTAACAAAATATTGAAAGTTAATGCACGCCACTGAAATGCTGTTTTGTTTATTTTTCTAAGATCATGTTTCTTTTAAAAGTTGTTTTATTTCTTATTTTTGCGCAAAATTGACTTGATATATTTACTTTTCGATTTTAATATTATATACCTAAGAAGCATTTAATTAAAGCTGGCTTGTCCAATGCCAGATAATTATGTCTTGGAATAGGGTAGATAACTAGGTATGAAAAGTCAAAATAAAATAGACACGTATATTTTCTTTTATCAAATCAGATTAAAAATCACGAAGATAAACTGCTTTAAAGTTTGTGAAGACATGGGTAGGCACAATTTGTGAGTGGACGTGACGTCACGCAAGAATTGCACAAGCTGAGACATGGACGTAAAAAAAATTAGTCATCATCCCTGTCATATTTTTACGACCTCCGTGTTCTTGTTGGTTTTCAAGGTGTCGCTACTCTGAGGTCCCGGGTTCGATCCCCGGACGGGTCAATGTAGAAACTCACTTTTCTACATTGTCTCGGGTCTGGGTGTTTGTGGTACCTTCGTTGTTTCTGAATTCCATAACACAAGTGCTACTTACTTTGGGTTCAGAGCAAAGTATGTGATGTTGTCCGCATTTATTTATATAGTATTTTTCTTACAGTTCATCGTTTTTTACAGTTCGTCTATTCAAAGTTTGTTAGACGTGAATTTTATCTCTTATATTTTATTTTCTGGTTTTGGAAAACCGGCCCATACGGTAAATATTCCGAAATAAAGCAGTTATAAAGGCTAATTTATTACAAAGCAAGTTTTAAACAACCCTAAAAATACCTTTTCAAACAACTTTCACAAAAAAGTAAAACGAGAATCATGTATATTAAAAAGCTTTTTTTGTTCTGAACAAAGATACCGAGATATTTGGAATCCATTACAAGTTGTCAAAACCAAAGCTATCGATTATATGAAAAGATAATAGGATCATAATAAATTGTATTTCAAACGAGATTTATTTGTTTTGTTTTGCGAAATTAGAATATAAAAATACATATTGAAGATAGTCGAAAGAGACTTACTTAGACTTCATTTTATGATTTAATTATTTGTTGATAAACTTACAAATCAACAAATATAAAGGACACTACGGAAATGGTTAATATTTAGAATATTCGTTCTGTATATAGAAAAAAAAAACAACTTTCCCAAGAATGTAAAGAAAAATAAGACATCCAATTTTGTAGTATCAGGTATTTTTTTTGTAAATTACCGATGTTTCACTGAAACTAAGTTGTTTATTTGTACGGTACAGTATAAGTCTGGTTAAAAGTAATAATTTGCCGTATCTGAAGCTAAATATAGTATTCTTAAACAATATTAACTAGGCTTTAATTGAAGTACCTAAATCAAGAAAACCTTCGATCTCGATCTGTGGTCATTCGAGAAACGTTTATCCCCAACACATTTCTACGTGAAAAGGCTTCGAGAAATCTTGTAAATAGGAAAGGTATACAGAATAGGTATTAGGTCCTCCATTACTGAGATGAGACTTCATTCATCGTCAGTCTTGTACGCAGATAGGGGCACGGTAGATGTACCGCCAAGTTCACAACTGATAAATGACGATTGATTTTGAATAAATCGCAGCGATTTTTGGGTGAGGCAATGTTTTAGGTTAATAAGAAATGGTAAGGTTGAATTAATGTTGTTGATCAGTTCGTTCATTGTTTATGTATAATATCGTAAAAGCAATTGCTAACTATTGAAATTTGAGTGTTTTTGAGTCACAACTAAGTTATTCCGAACTTCATTCTTGCTGAATTAAAGCATTAAGCAAAATATCGTCGTAAAAATCCTAGATTTTATACAAAAATAACTGTAAATTAAAACTGATTTAAATACTTTTATTGTTATAAATAGTTTACTCGCCTAATATAAAATTATTACTTTTTCATATTGCAGCGCTTTAAATAAGTTCAAGTACAAAAACATTAGACTCAAATAATTTGATTCTAACTTTTAGAAGAATATACCTTCATCAAATAATTTTGTAACTTTCAATTAATTGAACTTGGCTCTACCTCTTCCTGTCTGATCAGACACTTCAATTACAGTTCGCACGTGATCCCGGTGTTAATGTAACGTAAGCGACGGCCGCTCCCGATTGCCAGAGAAGTATAGACTCACCCAGTTATCTTGTATTCCCTTCTAACGAGTTACATCCATTGACGTACTATATACATAGACTGCTACTATCGCTAGTTTCCCCTTGTGCCAAGCGAGAGCAGTTTTTAGTCTGAACCTAGTACATTCATTTACTGAATTAAGTTAATTTACGCGCAACGAGATATACGAAAATATCGCTGGTTTGGACATTGTTGGGATAATATTAGTATTTTAAATACATTTTATAAAACGGCAAGCTCCATCTTCTTAAATAATTCACGACAAAACTAGTTCACACTAGTGCTTACGTTCAAACTCTGATAGGCTCACTCTAGTTGTTTATGTATACTCTAAGGTTACAACACGTGTGAGCTGAATTTCAAGACAACCCTAGTCTTAAAATGGTAGGAATTGTCTTAGCAACTACATTTGTTGGGGGATTTGAGTCAGCTTGCTGAAACTACATTGGGTTATTTTCTTTGTCCTTCCTTTGTGTATATTACTGCCTACTGATGTCTGTTTAGGAAATGCTGAGTGTTCAGTTTTTTGTACGTGCAATTTACACATCAATCTTAGTTATACTGAAATATATTTTCAAGAAGACTTTCGTCTCTAGCTATGTTTGGTTCGGTTAACCTATACTTAAATGTAAAGATGTTTAAAAAATCTACACATGTTAATAGGGATGAGCATGCCTTTCTGTTTAAAGATGTCTTTGAATAAGTTGTATTTATTTATTGAGTGTTTAAAACACTCACGCAAAAAAGTAAATTACGGAAACTATTTAAAAAAAAATTGATTCAGTCTAAGGTACTGCAACTAAAACAATAATTCAATCAATACAATAATATGATAAAATTTGTATTATTCATAATATACATAAAATTACCACAAGAGCCGCTTTAACCATCAAAATACGGAACACAATTTTACCATATTCCCCCAAAAGTTTACCATAGATTCTTAGCGTCGTACAGCGTCTTGCATCGGTAAGTCTTATTGATTTTACCGGCCATCATCGTTTATGTTCCAAGTTTAGACATGTCCTTCATTTTAACAGCGATGGAAAATTTATGTTGGAATCAGTTAATTTTGAGAAATAAAAAAATATTTTTTTTTACTGAGAATTATTGGAAAAATAAGTTGATTAGTAATGTCAAGTAATATCTGACTATTATTATTATTATTATAATAATCAGTGGAAGTTTATTCTAGGAGTTTTGTTGTGTAAAGCCTATTATTTCAAAAAAGCCTTTTATGGTTGAAAATCCTTTATGTAAAACTGAAAAACAGTTTCCTCACCAGCTAGCTAATTATTTCACCCGCGTGAATGACACTTCTTACACTATGTTTATAAATTATAGCCTATGTGTTATTCTAATGTATGAGCTACATCATAGTAAAGTTTCATTCAAATCCATTCAGTAGTTTTTACGTGAAAGTATCAAACATCCACACATCCATTCTCACAAACTTTCACATTTATAATATTAGTAGGATGTTTGCAAAGAATTCTTGGAATCGTTTGGCCAATATACTTCCAAAAGATTCTTATTTACAACTGGAAATAATAAAATGGAAGAAACGAATTTATTTTCATGTCACATCAAATTATAGTCTGTCAGTAAATAAATCTAATAAAATAGGTTTCACCTTTTTAGTATTCTATTATCCAATAAAGTTAATGAGGCTTAATTTAGGACTGGATTTACGTCAATGCTGAGGTTTCAGAATGGCTTATTAAATGACAGGCATAACATTAAATTATTTAGCCTGAATTCACCTTCTTTTATTTTAAATCTTCACCTTTCTTTTTGGTTTATAAACAGCTTGTTATTATTGAACAAAAGGATAACTAAAAATACTTAATTACATAATCAAAAAACTTATAATTAAATCCACTATCCTCTAAGTATGCACATTATTTGACAATGCATTCTCCTCTTTTTCAGCAAATTCAGAAGGAAGAGTAATGATTTTGACACTCTATTTTTCAATCAAAAAGTCATCTGAATACGTCTTTTCTTACATACTTTTAATCAGTAGCTTTATTTCGTATAAATAGATAATTTTGTTGTATATTTTAACCCTGAAACTCAACACATGTTAAAGTATGCGAGCAGGAAAATTTTATAAATTCTTGACACTTCGTGGTGTGGCGAAAGATTCACGGAATCTCAGATATAATGTTTGCTTTATTTTATACGAAAGATGAAAAGCTTTTCGTTATCATTATTAATTAAGCCTTCATTTTTTATATTTTTATAAACTGCCTCGTTGGCCTAGTGGCGCTAAGTGCGACTGCTACGCTAGAGGTCTTAGGTTCGATTCCCAGGTCGACCAAGGTGATATTGGGTTTTTCTATGAAATTCTCAGTAGCAGGTCGGAGTTTGGATTTGTGCCCGGTTAGTGGCAATAGGCTCGCCCCCTATTACATCGGACCTAATCATAACGGTGTACATTGGTACACCTCTGCCTAACCCTTCGGGGATACAGGCGTGATGATATGTTATGTTCGTTTTTTATACTTTAAGATGTTCGTATATACGTATTATACTTTAAGAGCGACCAGCTGTCAAACCCATAAGAATCATTTTATGCGCAAACACTACTTTGACAATTAACACCTTTATTTCAAAGCAATACAGTTCATTTTCGTATATCAATGTATAAAATCCACCAACCCAATCACTCAAGTATTTTCTATGATAACATTCTAGACACCCAATCTAACTTTCTTAATCAGCCCAACAAAATTACTATCACTTCTAATCTTAATCAACTTTTTATGTTCATATAAACATAATAGAAATATAACAAACATCAATTTATTAGTTATTGCTGTATTTACGAGCCGACGTAAATGATATAATAATATTAACCTTAGAGCGTTTTTACATCATCCGATCGGATATCGGTACGATATCTATGCCAAGTAAATAAAAAGGTCAGAGTAAGCATTGCCATTTTTAGAGCCATTTTGCTATTAGTAGAGATATTTGCAGTTAGCCTGCGCGCAGGCTTTGACTGCTTCAACAGACTTTCGGCAAGGACCTTAAGGCCTCCAGCCAGAGCAAAAGGAAAAATTAACTACGCCAGCAACGTCCACTAAGGGCACCCCCTGCGGGGTTTGGACCTCGAATAAGCATTCCCATTCAAAATGGCAATGTTGCCATCCTTTTAGGCACCCTCCTAGTCGACAACGATATGGATTAACTTTTTGATGCCTTATTTTAGCTTTTAAGTTTTTTTTTTATAGTTTATTTTTGTTTTCTTATTTCTAGTGTTTCTACAGTTACTTTTTATATCATTTTAAATATCATTATTAAATTATTGATTTAGTAAATGTATGGAACATGTAAATTATCTTTATAGTATATATCGTATTGGTTCCGATCCCGATATCATATCGGATAGTGTGTAAACGCCTTATGTGGTAGGAATATTTAATAACTGATATAATGAGTTTGCCACGTTATAAACTTTATGGTAGATGGCAGCACTCGTTAAGGGCAGTAATATTTCATTATTAGATATAATGGCTTTTCATATTTATGGGAGCTTACTGTATCTGTAAATTGATATACGAGTAGATAGAATAAAATGGCTGTAATAAATGATGAGTACCTAAACGATTTTATTAAATTAAAAAAATAATTACAATAGCTTTTGCATTTTTTTTACTGTTTTGAGTGTGTTTTGTACTACTTATTTCTATGTAGAAGAAATGACTAGACTACTGAACAACAAATAAATATTAATGATAACCACAGGTATACACCAATTTTACGCGAAAATAAAAAGCAAAGAATCCATTTCATAAAACCACAATCGAAAAGAATAATTACATTATGTACCTATACACTCATTTATATCGACTAGATTATATGTACACTACTTGACGATTAAAAAACATACGTTTTCTACAAATATTTTTTCAACAATGACTCAATTAAAAGTATCCGGTATTTAAAAAGTTTTAATTCTATTGTTCATTCCTAGAAGTAGGCTGTTATTTATTTAAGCCCTACACACAACGACTAATGGCGTTGACTGTTCCTACGCATATACAGGGTGTTAAGAAAATCCTATGCGACAAGCAAGCATGATATGGGTTTTTATGTTTATGATAGTATCAATAATAACGAACTTTGAAATAACGATTGTTTTACGCGAAATTTTGTTATACAATAAAATAATAATTATTATTATTATCCAGCCTATAAACGTCCCACTGCTGGGCACAGGCCTCTTCCCATATAGAGAAGGCGTGAGCATTGATCACCACGCTTGCTCACTGCGGATTGGCGATTTCTGATCCCAAATTTTGGAATCCAGGTTTCCTCTCATTCCTTCACCGTTTGTCAGAAGTGTCTTAGAATAATTAAGAAAGTACATATAACTTTGAAAAGTTACATTGGTACTTGCCCGGGTTCGAACCTGCAACCTCGTGCATACAAATCTGTTCATTGAACCCCTAGGCCACCACACCTGTGACGACGCCGACTTCCTCTCTCGCATTTAGATTTTTTTTTGTTTATAATTTCTCTTCCAATTTTTTTTACGTTAAGGCGCTGCCCCGAGCAAAATGCGCAAAAGCGGAGTTTTGTTAAGCTATAAACTCGATATTTAAAACATATATCAAATTCACTGTTATACCAAATCATTATTTAATATGTTGTCTTTAATTTAGACAGGGTTTTTTCTATTTAATGCAGCGAATATTTAGTAGTACTCATTTTAAAAATGGTCTATCAAAATTTATTCCTTGCATAGGCTCACGATGTACACGTATTTTATTAATGTATCTTATACCAACTGATAGAGGATTTAATTCTTAACATTTTCATCTGCTTTGTTTTTCAAAAAGACCAAACATCTATTTTTTAATTCAAATTATTCCTAAAAATGGTCAATTTCACAACATAAACACAGTCGCGGCGGCGATTCAGCAGTCAGCCGTAGGCTCTCGACGTGAGAGCACGTCGGTTTTTTATTTGAAATGTCATTTACAATTTAATATTATGACAACTGTCAAAAAGTCATTGATAGCCCTATGTAGTTTTACACACGGCACTGGTGATAAAATTCAAATAGCATGGAAAACATATTTATGTTTTACATAACATATCATCACGCCGGTATCCCCGAAGGGTTAGGCAGAGGTGTACCAATGTACACCCACAATTCGCCGATATGTTTAGGTCCCATGTAAGTAATAGGGGGCGAGCTTTATTTATGTTTTGAGATTTTTTTTTAAATCTGACATTGAAATAATACTACTTATTACGGATTTTTTTTTAGTAGTTTTATTTCATCACATATTTATATTTGTTTAAATATGTCCAACTATCAAAAGGTCGAAATAATTCTTATGCGTCTACAAATGTCTTAATTACTTTACATGAAATAATATGTTACTTTTTTGAAGTTTTATTTAAATAGTTTCTAAGTCTATGAAAAAAATATATAAAATTGGAAATACAATTGATAGAATCGTTCTTTGTTTTTATTAAATTCAGTTATTTATGAGTGAAATTAATGGGCTCTCGTAAGCAATTAATTACTTTTGCCCGACCTTGCATTTATATGACAGAAATTCATAGGAAATATGTTGAAAAAGTCTTTGATTCTGAAAAAGTAAACCTTGTGAAATATACTATTCAAAAGATTTAATGCGGTTGTTTTATACTTGTTTCTAGAGATATAATTATCTAGGTTTTCCCTGGCCTATAGCTTTGATAATACTTGTAAAGAATTATAATCAGAGTTTTTTTTAATAATCCTGACAGAATATGTTAATGTTTTCTTATAGGCTTTCTTTTTATATTGTTTAGTGCACAAAAATAGTCTATAAAATAGATGATCAAAAGCATGTATGAAAAAAGAAACAGCATTAATTCAAATGCATTTATTTTTATCCTTCCTTTTCACGATATTATCCAGGAAACCAGCAGGTGCAAAGAGGCTTTAAAAGACTTTCTTCTCTCTCTCGTTCTTTTTCACGTAATAAAATCCAATTTAATTTAAAATCGGAGTCAAACATCACAGCGAAATTTCGTCGTAAGTGGTGGGTAATCGGAGTCTTTTGGCTAGCACAGGTAGAAATCTCGAAAGTCCATAAGCAGTCCAAGTCAAAAAGCAAAATAATAGAAATAACAAATGCGCAAACAAAGATTTTGGTGCGCACAAGCAAAGTGACGTGCAAGACAATGTCACTGGCATGACGCAAAATTTCACATTGATTGTATCCGTTGTTGTTGCCATGCTAGATTGAAGTTTTCGTAACAGTATTTTGATGTCATTTATTAATTTCGGTGATGTTGGGTAGAAATAATAATATATGTCCTTAGACTATTCAGGTTCATAAATCTTCAATATATTCTAAAAGCAAGCTTTTATACATAGTTTACTAGCCAAAGATATTCGCATGACTTAGTTTAGATTTAACGTTCATATGGCAACACTCAAAGTACAATTCAATCAATTGTATTTCCAATTTAATGTATTTTTTTTCATGGACTTAGACGCTATATTTCATGTAAATCTGTAATTAAGACGTTTGTATATCACGCATAAGAATTATATCAACAATTATTTCGCCATTGCCCTTTATTATGTGCGTAGAGTATTTCTTAAGTACTACTCCATGCGAGCGCGCTTTACACTCACACACTGTCAACTTTCACACATTCACAAATCATGCCGTATTGAGACAGCAATACTTTCTTCAAGAACCGAATTTTCAAAAGTCTCGCCGCCCGCCTTTGCTCTGTATACGTGCCTTGTTAGAATCACACTGAATAAATGGTTAAAAAAATAATTTTGGAAATCGGTCCAGCCGTCTTTGAGAAATCCCGAACTTCGAGAAATACTCAAACGTAAAAAAAAAAACATCCGCATTGAAAATCTCCTCCTATTTCGAAGTTGGTTGAAAAAAGATTTTTGTAAAAAGACATTCAATACCTTTCTGACTAAATAACTTTACATCATTAAATGATTCACTTACTTGAGTTATAATTTTAGATACAAATAAAATATATTTCTCTTATCTTTTTTTTTAATCTTGCGAACATGATTGATTATATTTTTGTCTATAAATTCATAAGTCTACTATTTTTACTACTTAATACGTCGGTATATCAAACAGATGGCGTTGTATTTTCATAGAAAGTAGCGATGTATATGTAGAGGGGCAAAGAGGGGGGTTTAGAGGTCAAACGCTCAAAGTCATTTGCTCGGGGTAGCGCCTTAACACCTAACTTTAATACCTATCAATACCTTAACGGACCAGCCAGGGTTTACTTAACACCCTGTATAAGCAGTTCCCACAAACACTTGTGTGGAGTGAAGAACATTTGTAACTGACTGTATCGCCGTCAATAACTTTATAATGTATAGGTACGGCGCATGTGTGTGTGGTACAAGTGAAACGATGTAGCGTATATCATGTGTATCAAAGTGTCGTTTTGTGAGACATTTGAAACAATAACAATTTTAATAGGTAAATTGTAACACTTTATAAATTATCTTGAATTATAATTTAATAATATAGATAATTAAATTATAATTCAATAGATTTAGTCAATTTTATATTTTAAAATGTTTTATCATAAAAATTGTTTATCGAAAAGATTTTTGGCATTAAAATACAATTTTGATAAAAATAGCTCCATTTGTTAGTTAACATATTCTTAAACACATAAATAAGTATGTCATAATGTATTTTCGTCTTGAAACAACGACATTATTTACGCAAAGAGTAGTCATCAATTTATATATAATCCAGCCTATAAACGTCAAATTGCTGGGCACAGGCCTCTTCCCAATAGGCAAGTCACGAGCATTGATCACAACGCTTGCTTTCTGCGGATTGGCAATTTCAGATCCCAATTTTGGAATCCAGGTTACATGCTATGATGTTATAACTTGGACCGCACAAAGCAATTTGTAATGGTAAAATGTTCACGTGAAGGAAAAAGGTAGGTCGTAAAGATAATTTAGATATGTTTCACGGTTCGAAACGTTCTGCAGCTAAATGTTTAATATCGAGTGGAACTCATTAGAGTGCTTACGTATGGAGTTTGTAATTTTGAAGGCTTAGGAGGCAATATTTAATAATCTTATGGGTAATATTGTACATACCTTAAAGCGTGTTGTGAAAATATAAAGTCATATTTTAAATATTGCTTGCCAATTGATATGTATCGGTTTATCAAAGAAAGTTATTTATTTTTATTATTTGAAAGAAGTAATTATTTACACATTATATCTGCCGAAATAATATAACTTAATCATATATGAAACTTACACGATTATCAACAGACAAATAATTTAAATGATAATACTAAATCTAAAAAAAAACTTGACGTAAAAGATTTTAATCAAAGAATTATTAGATTAGGCTAGTCATGATGAGAAGTAAACTAGTATGTTTGATGTAGATAACAAAAATCTAATATGAAGCCACTTATGAGGTTAATCTTACCGGTATTTGTTGACTGACTAATCTCTATACTATAGCAAGCCGTTATCTATCAACAAAATATCAAATTGTATTTGTCTCACAGCTGTTGCCAACATAAGGAAAAATAATAGTTTAATATTTTGTGGAGGGGCGAGGTTTTATTAAATACTCTATTGTATCAAAATTTATTTTAAAAAATATAATATTTTCAGAGAAAAATGAATTGATTTTTTTTCGAGTTAGACCTAGAAATTGTAAAAAAGTATCACTGAAAAGTCATAGTACAGACTTGCACTTTAGAAAAAAAAACTAATAAATGAAAATTGTATTTCACAAAACCTTGTCAAGCAAATATGGAAAGAGATAGGCACAGTCCTAGAAAGGTTAGTAATTGCTGTCCAGAAGTAACGAAGTGACCATTTAAAAGTCTTAACAGACGTATTGAAAGACTGAAGGTTTGGCCTAAATATAGCTTTCCTAGAACTAATTGGTGTTCATCCAATATTAAAAGGAACAGATGTCTGTATTTATAAACCTTAAAAATACTGTGAAATTACTACTATGACAATTAATGCAAAGAAATGCATTTAATTTTTGGTAATTTAATAAAAAAATAGGTTTGGATGATATTCTTCATAACAACCACAATAATATTCTATTAATATTTACACATCAACTACGTATTTTTATGTTTATTCCATTATTTAATAACTGTCTTCTGTCACTCACCGAAGTCAAACATCTCAAAATTTTAATTAAAACTCCTACAAACATCCTTCTAATTTTAATAAGAAATGACTTCAAACAATTTCCTTGAAATATTCGTTGTTTATTTGTTTGAGTGTACCTACGATCGGTACTAAATATTTAAGCAGAGGTATGGCGTTGCCATGGCAACCACATATCTATAGGTCTAGATATTGAGTCGTACACAAGGCGACAAAATTCTCTAACACCGAATTATTTTAGTTGCCAAGCAACTACCGCCATATGAACTCAAAGAGGTTCGTATAATGGCGGCTATCATAATCCAGCCTATTAACGTCTCACTGCTGGGCACAGGCGTCTTTCCATATAGAGAATGCTCTGCGGATTGGCGATTTCAGATAACAAATTTTGGAATCCATGTTTCCTCACGATGTTTTCCTTCACCGTTTGTTAGTAGTGTCTTAGAATAGTATACTTTGAAAAAGCCACATTGATATTTGCCTAGGTTCGAATCTGAACCTTCTGCATAAATCTGTTCATTGAACCTCAAGGCCACTACGACATCCGAAATCCGAAACTAGCGGAAACTCCTTATATTCCTCTCAATACAATATTCTATAAAAAAAATCAAAGAATTTGATGAGGTGGGGAAAGAATGAACATTAAATAAATAAATAATAATAAATAAATGCGGACAACATCACATACATTGCTCTGGACCCAAAGTAAGTAACTATTAAGCTCTTGTGTTATGGAATTCAGAAACAACGAAGGTACCACAAACACCCAGACCCAAGACAATGTAGAAAGAAAAGTGACTTTCCACATTGATCCGTCCGGGGATCGAGACCGGGACCTCAGAGCTAGCGACACCTTGAAAACCGGTGCGTACGCCAGTCGACCACGGAGGTCGTCTTTTGGTGTAAATGGGCCTTAAGGCATGCGTTGTTAGCGACTAAAGTCGTCGGGTCTCGGAGACTTGCGTCGCCTCGTGTGCGAAGGGCTTAAGTCTAGACGGTGAGTTGGCGAGTCGCCATAGAATTCTTATGGTGATTACAGGAGTATTGTTTTTTTCTAAGGTGGTTGTTAGATTTCCTTTGGTGATAGCCATTTGTCGAGCATTTTCGTGGGTTACGGTATGTGTAATAAACTCTTTATTAATTTTTTCTTTAAGGTTGCTATGAAAAAAAGTACTTATGCTACCTAACGAAATCCTATCCTATCTAGATTGTTACAGCGTAGTAGCAAAAAAGTCACTAAGTAGAAACTTTTTTAATTAGGAACTTTCAGTACCTACAAACAAAAGTAAAGATCTCAATTTAATTTATTTCATTTTGCCTCATACCTCTATACCTCATATTCAGTTAATTGACATTCCAGCCATAAAACATCCACAAAAACTAGCCAAAACTAAGACTAAAGGTCCAAATATTTATTATCGTGAATTCGTTAATTGAACCGAAACGGTCAAATAGCCGGCAGCCTTTTTGTTCCAATACCGGTTAATTAAGCAATCGCAACTCTTGAAGCTGAGACAAGTAAAGGAAAAAGGAAAGGCTGTATCTAATCAGTATTGCTTTTGCTTGTAGAATTGGTAGTTTGGGATTTTAAATTAGATTTTTTAATAAATAGAGAGTAAAAAGTAACATGTGTTAGAAAAACTGAATCTATATGTAGGTATAAATTTTTCTTGTCATCTACAGATTTCTAAGTCTAATAAAAGACTACTTAGAAATAAAATATAGGATTCCATTACATAATTCACCTGAACTTGGAATTAACTTCAGCATAGTATTCAGTAGTCAAATAATAAATAATACTCTTTAGTTTATTTTCAAATAATTAAAATGCAAATATTATCAAACTAATTAATAACATTTTTCTTCAGCATAAATGACTAAAAATCTCTTCAAATCTTCCTATATTTTGTTTGTCACAACTAGTTTGTAATACAGAATATTTTGCTAGGAAACGCGACAGTTTTCCGACAGTAACGAGCCCCGTCAAGCTAACCGTGCCAGCCTAATTGCATTACACAAATCCAATACCACGGCATCGCGCATTGTGTGCGTTGCGAATATCTATTTTAATTGTATGTTTAGTTATTTGAAGGACATTAATTATTGTGTCATAGGTGGAAGTATCATAAATAAGTTTAGGTGGGTATAAATATTTTTGAAACTCAATTTTGAAGTTCGATTGACGGTTTACTATTTTTCTGCTTCTATAAAGATCTGTATTTTTCTGTCTGTATTTAATGATTGCTATATTTATTAAGTGAGCACGTCTTCTTAATTTTAGTATATCTAAATATTTTTGAGGTACAAAAATCGTTACAATACAGCAAAGCAATACAGTCACTGTATAAGCATTTCTATTGTGTCATTCAATATTCTCTTGCAATATTATTAATCCTTCGTTTAGCTTTTGTTGCAAATAAAAGATACAATGGACTTTACGCACCATTTGTCCTGAATAGAAAAGGCTAAACCTAAGAAATAATTCATCAAACAAATATAAGGGTATCCATCAGAATTACAAACTAGATGATTGTGCAAAGTCGCATATACACGAACTGATCGAGCAGTTAGTAATCATTGTACAGTCATGCACAAAAACATGTATACACTCTAAAATGTTTAACAGATTTTCTCTTCAATTCTACATATATTGATATTGTAAAACTTTTTATGAAGAAATAATTGTTAACAGTTCCATAATCAAGGACGTATTTTTTATTTTGTGTCACAATTTCTCTATGTGTATACATATTTTTACTCGTGACTGTGCACAGAA
Organism: Autographa gamma; assembly: GCA_905146925.1. Lineage (NCBI taxonomy): Eukaryota > Metazoa > Arthropoda > Insecta > Lepidoptera > Noctuidae > Autographa > Autographa gamma. The sequence goes on along the minus strand of LR989868.1, from coordinate 1,948,355 downwards.
CGATTTTGCACGTCACATACGCCTCCCAAACGCTTTTTGTTTTGTCGAGCATTCACCAATCCGTGTGCGGAAAGCCTAAAACTAAATCTAAAGAAATAGGACAAAAGTATCTTCACAAAAACTCAGTCCAAACAATCTACGGAGAACGCAAGTAATTTCTTTTCATCATATAAAATTCCTTTTAACCGAGATTTCCGTCAAATTCCTTTGGAAGATTAGTTTATTCTTTCGCCGTCAGCTTAGGATTATCCGATAATTGAGTTAAGAGGCACTTGTCCAATTAGATGTCTGACGTCATTAGATAATCAGATTTAGATGTTACGTAGTATCAGGCTATTCTAGAGTAAGTGATTTGTCTGAAATGTAGTTATAACGTTATAAATATAATCATTTTTATGGAGTTGGTCTGAATAGAAAAATAATATACTATAGATAATTCCGTTCAATATTTTATTCCTATGGATATTTGTATAGGATAGAGAGATGGTTGTTTTTTTTTGTCAGCCTTTTCTGTCCTACTGCAGGGCAAAGGCCCCTCTATTCTCCTTCCATTTCTCTCTTAGGGCCGTGGTCATCCACTCCTCATCGAAGGACTCCAGTTCGTCCCGCCATCTCTGTCTGGGCACCGCGATGTCTCTCGCCATTTAGAGGGACCCATTGGGTCGTTCTTTTGGCCCATTGGTCGTCTAACATGCGGCAGGTGTGGCCAGCCCAGTTCAATTATAGCGTGGCAGATATGATAGTCAAAGATGAGATAGTCTACGTTTAATTATTGTTACACAGTTTTACGAATCTCCTAAATGTATTTAAATTAATTACACATTAGTATCAATAACCACCAGGTACATTTCAGGAGTTCTATTATTCCTCTATCATATCAACAAACATGAATTTACATTAATATTTTAAATGTATTATGTTAATTTGTCGTGATTACAGAGTGATTTAATTAACGGATCCACACGCACAAGGTCACAGGCGTTCAATTAGCAATGTTTAGTTTCAATGTCATATATAAGGTTAATTTATCTTACTAAAATATATTATGACTAACAGCAAACAAATTATACATTTTAAAGTACACTTTTGATTAAGTATAACATAATATTGGCCCAGCAATGCTCAGCCGTGAGATGTTTACATCATATCCTATTGCTGGGCACAGGCCTCTTCTCATTGCAGTTATGTTGGGGTCGGCTTCTAGTTTCACCGGATTTATCTGAATACATACCTAGTTTTTTAACATAGAGCTATCTGACTTCTACGAGTACAACCCATTTTACTGAAAGAAACAGTATCTTACAATAAAACTAATGGACTCATCAGTATTAGAAAAAAGACACTTTTGTGTTCAGTCATAATTAATTTGACAGGCCTGTTGGTCTAGGTATACCAGAGGTTTTGGGTTCGATTCCCACCCGGGACAACTTTTTGTGTGATGAGCACGATCATTTGTTCGGTGTCTGGGTGTAATTTATCTATAATATGTATGTATTTAGAAATATATAAGTATGTTTATCAGTTGTCTGATTGCCATAACACAAGCTCTCTTAGAGCTTAGCTTGGAATCAGATTACCGTGTGTGAATTGTCCAGGAATATTATTATTATTATAATTTAAATACGCGTATTTGTATTCAAAAACCATTTTATCCCAGATATTCAACAACGTTTACCTATCATAACATAAATTAACAATAAAACAACACAACTATCATATAACTAAATACCTAGAGCTGCAGAAACATAGCTAACTGCGATATATCTAGTACGTTACTCGGTGACAGCGGTCGCGAGGGACGCTAATTTAATTACATGTATCACAAGGCTCTTTCTTTTGTACCATGATATAGTTGCCACGTTGTATGTTGATATTTAGCAGAGTTTTATGTTGTTTTTTCCTTTATCTTGTGTGTAAGAAGTTTATATTTTATTGTTCTTTGAATGTTTCGTTTTGAGATTTGAGTCTATATCTTCTTTGTAAAGCAAAATCGGAATGGCTACGATTATAACCTAAGAATGGATGCAGGGCTTATCATTATGTTTTATACGATACATTCTTGTCTATCTCGACGGTAAAAAAAAAATAAAAAAACTGAACCAGGGACAAAACACTTTTTTTTGGTGGTGATCTTTGCAGTTAGCCTGAGCGCAGGCTTTGACTGCTTCACCGGACTTTGGGAAACACACTAGACTACTGAGGTAAACTTGCAGGAAACACCTTGTATTAAAATTAATTAAAACGATAAATAATAGGTAAATGTGTATAAATTATGAACAGTCATCAATCCGTACCTTGAGGGTATTCCCAACAAGCTGACGCAAAAACAAAAATATACCAGCGTCAAAACACAGCGAAACCCTCAAAATCGTACCTAAAAACTCCAACTCAATTCAGATCCCTTCAATAAATCTATCTCGCCGTAAATCATACTAAAAAAGAATTTAAAAGATGCACAAGTCAGCCCGTTCGGACATGTTCCATTAATCAGACGTCACTTGAAGAATCGAGAAGAAAAAGTACGTGGCTTAGCATAGGACAGGGCCGGATTAGGGAAGGTGCTTAGAAAAGAACTAATGGTATTAAAGTGTCTGAGTGATGGATAGAGGGGTTTAAATAGTTGGGTCTTATTACTTTTTGGTACTATGTTTATTGGGTGCTAAGTTTTTGATAAAGAAATAGTTTATTAAAATGAGGGGTTGGATGTCGTAAGTATTTTTTAGTTATATTCAGACTCATAATGAACGTCTTTTTATCTTTTCTGATAATATTTCTCAAGACATTTAAGCATATATGCTTCTCATTACACATACATCTTCGCGTGTAGAGAAAGAAAAAGTATTTGATAGCATGATATTTAAGTACAAGTTGTTGTTTTAAAATGAACTTAATTAGTATTTTAATTATACACGTGTTTTACTCGTAAATGCAGATACGTCCTCATCCTAGTATCAACCAACGAGTTAACTAATAAAAAAGCCACTCTTAACGTAGGAACACAGTAAAAAACCTACTTAATGTCAGTACTAAAATCGAACGGATAAACTTCATAGCCACTTTCCTAGGAATTGAAATCTAGGAACTATGTTTACGGTTATAACCCTATTGACTTCGTCCACAACCGCCTTTAACGGTGGCCTAGTAAGTACGACTGACCGAATGTCAGGGGCCCGATCCCGCTTTTTTAAGTCAGTGAGTGGCGGGTTAATAAATGTTCCAGTACTTACACTGGAACGTTTAATAACCCGCCTAACTTTGTGCTATGCCTTTACCTAACTTTCGTTTTCAGATAATTTTAGTTTAATGTGCAATGTACACCGACTTGCCACTTTGATGAAGAACAGTCACTTGATTGCAAGTGACTGTTCTTATCTTCGACCTTTGACAGGCCCGTTGGTCTAGTGGTTAGAGACCCTGACAGCTATACCGGAGGTCGTGGGTTCGATTCCCACCCTGAACAAATGTTTGTGTGATGAACATGATCATTTGTTCGGTGTCTGGGTGTAATTTATCTATAATATGTATGTATTTAGAAATATATAAGTATGTTAATCAGTTGTCTGGTTACCATAACACAAGCTCTGCTTAGCTTGGGATCAGACAACCGTGTGTGAGATGTCCCGGAATATTATTATTATTATATTATTATTATCTGTATACGAAAATTAGGCACAATAAATTACAAGTAAACTGGAACGTTTATTAACCCGCCACCCACTGACTTAAAATAGCGGCATCGGACCCCAGGTCATTGGTTTCTTACCCGATAAGGTTTTCTAGGAAAATTCTTATGGTTATTGAAACTTTCGACGTTTTCGTGATGGGTGGTAAACTTGTTTCCTGTTTCATGTTAATTACGTCATTATGTTAGCATGCGACTGTTTACCGGTTTCTTAGAACGCGAAACCATTTTCGTATACAATTTAGCTAAAAAGTAAATAACTATAATAAAACCTCTGAGGGTTTCAAAAAATAGCTCATATCTTTAGAATTGCTGAAAAGATTTTTATAATTTATAGCTAATAAGCATCACTAATTAAAAAACTCTGGCGTTTTTAATCATTCCATTCGTTAATTACTTACAATGCCAGAAACCGAGATAAAGGTCTATGCAGAGACAAACGTTCCATTGCAACTGCATTTCACTTATTTTTCACATAAATGACACTTACAAACGAAATCTCTTTACGACAACTTTCTAAAAGAATCCGTTTTATACCATTACTTACAGGCTACAGCAACAATATAATTGCAACAATGAAACACCAATAACCAGGTTATAAGCCATAAAATGTTACACCGTCACAATAACGGAACATAAAATACACGTGTAATAAAAATATTTATTGCACAGTTACATTTTATGCACCTTCGCTCCTAAATCCGGCCCTGTCTTGTTTCGAGATATATTAGGTATGATCGGGATTTGAGTTGTAAGATGCCGTCATCCGTTATATTTTTCTCGGCGATATTAAAAGCTGTCGTGTTGGATATTAAATTGTTATGACTTCTTTATGAAATATTAAGTATCTAGTCATAGTACATTTTTAATGTAAGTTTTTTCTTTGCGTTAATAGGACATAAATTATATTACACTTAATATAATATTTAGATTTATAACTTTTTCCGTTATTTTTTGTACATTTTCTTTTTCAGTTTTTTACAGAGTTAGTTAATTTTTCGACTCTGTTTAAAAAAAAGTTGCCTATTATACCTATCGCCGTTATGCCACAGTGATATAAAATATAAAAATCTGTAGTTTAAAAGACTATGTTGAATCACGTAAAATAAAATTTAAATAAATAGATTTCTACACCTATTACCTAGTCCGTCCCTGTCGTTTAGGATATTAAACATAGTCGGAACGCTTCCACGAAATAAGTTCAAAGGCACCGCTATCCGTTTTATTCAGTTTGACATTATTATGTGCGAAGCGAATATCTAGACATGATTCACTGTTTCACGTCCTTTTTAAATATATCGCTGAAAAGACATTTTCAATTTTCTTTTAAATTTTTTGACTTCTTCTTTTTGTCTCGATGGTAGATTTTAGTTACATTGGCCATTGGCCCAGTAAGTTGACATTAATGGCAGTATCGTTAGCGTGTTTTAAATCATCCAAATTGCAGGTGTACGGACAATTTGGGCAGTTTAACAAATGGGACATCCTTTGGTTGGGTTCCACGCTAGCATTAGGTAAGAAGGGGATCGATTTTCCCCATTGTTTGACTTAAAAAGTCTTTTTTGTATTTACTACCTTCATTCTGAAATCTTAGTCCTTCTATTAAAATAATTGGGTCAGTTACTACCTTTACCTAAAAAAAAATCGTTCAAATTATAGTCTCCCAAATAATACCAGAGAAAGGACTCCATACCAAGTATGTGTAAAATACTAGTTAATATAACTGTTACAATATCATAACAGTTATTTATAACAGTTACAATAACTGTTATTAATAGAAATACTCTCCCAAATAAACCGACTTATCTAAATAGAGACATAAATTATCTGATATTATTCCTATGGTTACTTAATGGTGTTATTTAGTTAACGTATGGGGGAGAGGATGTTATTGTAATAATATTATGGTGTTCTGTTTTATGGTAAGATATTAAAGGAAGAGCGTCACTTTATGAAGGAATAGAAATTATTAAGATGATTTTATAGGTGAAGCTTAAATGTTATGATTTTGTGCTTACTTAATTAAACAGTGCACGTATTAAGTGACTGTAACAATATATAAGTAGATGACAATTTATATACTATTTCACCTTGTGTAAAGAAAACAATGCTATTTAATCTAAAAGAAATCACGCAAAAAACATTAGTTTCCTAATTACCAATCTGTCGGCATTAAAGTTTGAGTGAATTATAATAGAAAATGCAACATTCCACGACTGTTACTAATATACAATACACAAATACTTCTAAATATACAATATTTTAATTTGCACATTTCGTAATTCAAATTTCAACTTCACCATAAACATTAATTAATTATAATAAACATAAAGTTATCATTTCGTCCTGTAAACCCAAAATACCAACCACAACTAATCACTCAGTTTGTAATATCGTTTATTTTACGAGATTAATGACTACCACTGAAATACCGCCACCGCAATCAAGCGCAGGTGTCCGAGCGAATTAGATTATTTCAATTAACGAAATACTTTGTGGGATATTAGTTTGTTAGTCTTCTGTATTAATTAGTAGATAAGCTTGAAACTTGTTTAATGATACTTATGAACACTTGAGCTTAAAAACTTTGAACCGGTAATGATTAAACTCGTCTTTTTTGTGCTGTAGCTACGAAAACGTAGCATTCGTAGCGGTGTCATGTGCTACGCCGTAGCAAAACTAACACAAATGACTTTTTCCTTAATTATTATTACTTTTCTTTAACGATTGCTTTGGCAAAGAAAACTTTACTATGATATTATTATTATTGTATTTTTTTTTTATTAATTTCAGAACAATAATATTATTACGAGTGTTTTTTTTCTGTCTCTCTTTTAATATAAAACCAAACACAGGTAGAAATAGTCAAAATTCTTCCAAATAGAAGCCCAAAAGTATCAAAACAAGCAAATGGCATTCGGCACTATTTTATTTTGTATATAGAGGTATCTTGCCATACGGTGTTCAAATAAAGAGGCGTAAACGAGCGTATTTAAGGGCAAGTCTACCATTCCTTTTTTTACTATTTTCTGACCGAAATTTTAAAAGGTGAGCCTAGCATTGAGCCTGTGTTTGTCGCAGTAGATAATTTTTCTTCCATACATACACTTATCACACACTTTGTTATGAGTTATTGTTCTTTAAGCAAATGTCGTAGTAGCTAATTTCTTTTCATAAATACATTTACCATATACTTTATTTATCCTTTAATTTTTTTTTTAATCTTGAAATATTTTTCTTGACAATTTTTTGCATACACGAAACATTGACAAGCCTTATTGGTGGTATTTCAAGAAAATTTCAAGGGACCGTGAGCTTCAAGGGTTCTTGGCTAAAGGGCCCATCAAGTACCCAGAATATAAGCTTTCCAACCATTGTGAAGGAACTCTAAAGATCTTACTTTGAAATTGTTTCATAAATGTAGATGTTTTAGCTTACCTTTCAATTTAATAAGTGGTCCTTTGTAAAGATAATGATAGGGTTCCAATTTTTTGGGGTTTAAGTTGCTGACTTTTTTAATACTGTTTATATACCGTATAAATACTTATTAATAACTATGAATATGGTGTATCGACAAAGCCTAAAACAATGTATTTTAAGACTATGCACTATGTACTGTAACGATGCATTATTATACTAAAGATTAATATTGATAAACAACTTAACTTAATTCTGAGCCCTAATTGCAAGAATGCCTAACTAAACCTAAGAGCTTAGGTTTTTTTATACATTAAATGGTAAGTAAAAATAATTAGGGATACACTAGTTTTCAAATTTTCATAATAATATTAACGGGTCTGTGGTTATCCGTAACACGTACCTTTAAATCATAAACCTTGTGAGAAAGAGACAACACTATCTATCCATATACCTCCATCTCTATCTATCACAGTAACAATGAATTCTAAAACACGAAGACAAGTAAATACTCTAGGGTCTCGTAAAAGGTTCAAAGGATCATGTTTAAAGGCTTATACGTTAGTTCAGTTTCAGACCGCGGTTAGTTAATTAAGAGGTTAGCGTCAAATTGGTTACGGTACAGAATTTATAGGACCGGTATCAATTGGTAATTAGTTTTGTTGGTCTGAATGATTATTGGAACTTCGATATTATGGTGTGTTTTAAAATTCTAGGTACGTTCATAACTTATTAGTACAGTAGAGTGATGAATTAATGATGTTTTAATTGCAGTCATATTTTATTTTATTTTAAAGTGAGACGTTACAATTAAAATCAATTAAGGAATACTTTAGTTAAAAGTTCTTTTTTAAACCACATCGTCACCCACAGTCACCCCTTCTGGACATACCTAAGCCTCTCTTTTCAACTCTCTTTTTTATATCTCTTTAGTATTTTTTTTTGACTACCGATAGAGCCTTCCCTTAACCTCTCGACCCTCAATCTGCGCCTCTTTTACGACTGTTTGCGCTCGACTCCGGCCTTTTCATAGAGGCCAGCGTTTGATAGTTACCGTGCGTTCTGTGAATGCACCAAACTTAATGATTTTTGTAGTGAAAATAAATGTTCGTAGAATATAATATAAATTCTGTGGATGGCCACATGAAACTATTTATAAATGTGATAAATTACTAGAAAAATATTGTTAGTTCAGCATAACTGAACCTATTAGAAATTGATAATTAATCATAGTCACTGCGTGCAACTTTTTAACGTGTTTGTATTTTTAAAGAGTTTAAGAAATAGAACAACTTTTTTTCCAATCATAACCAATTGGATTAGAAAATTCTTGGATTGGAAAATATGAGCCTTTTTTAGGGATTATCTAAATTAAATCACGTGTTCAAGATCATAGTCATCACATAATTGTTGCGCAAAATTATATTATTAGTAACAGCAGCATTTACACTTTACCATATATTAAACTCCGCTTTATACCTAAACTGTCTCTCATTTAAAACTAAAAAAAAATACACAAACTTTTTATTTTTCACCATCCTCCTCTTAAGTCGACCCACTTAGCTCGCGTTCTTCACGACTGTTTGCTCACAAGCCTTTTCACACACACCCTTCTGAGTAAAGCCTTCAGAATTCACTATTTGTAAGTCTCCCATCTTTTCCCATTCATTTTTGATGGAACTATGCATTGACAATGGTTTTATAGATTTTTTTCGGCCATTAGTTGGAAGTTCGGTTGAATTTGAAGTCTAATTGGAGTACCTAGTTAGTGACAGACATGTCAAAAGTGTGGATGTCGTTCGAATATGTAGAGCGACGGGTAAAACGAACTTGACCTATTTCCAAAGAGGTTAAAGTTTTAGTAAAGGTTTTCAAAATATTTCAAATGATGGATTTAGATAAAAAACGGACAAGTTCAAGTCATTTAAAGCAGCGAAAGATAAAACATTTATCTCCATGGAAGCAAATAAAGCGAAAATATGATAGTTATTTTATTCACAAACCAAGACGCTACATCGGCTCCACATCATAGCTGATAGTTAAATATGTAAATAAATAGAAAATACTCTAAAAATTTTACTCTACAAAAAAATCGATCGTTACAAATAAAATCATCAATATAAATCAGAGAATTCAACTGAAGCATTACATAAGTGTAAAACGACCTCTTTCGTGTAACGGTAACGAGAAAGCGATGCTTGTGACTCCGGGACACTCCGGGACAAAACTCCGGGACAAAACTCCGGGACAAGAGTCCGGGACAATTTCACGGTCTCCTGCCTCCAATCTCAACAGACGTGACCAGCTCGGTAAACATTAAAGGAAATATTGAATATGTGATGTTGGTTGAACCGTATCAAAGTATTTTGTAAAAATATTTAAATTGTATGTATATTTCAGCAACATGAGAGAATGCACAAATGGAGTTCAGAAAATGACTCATATTTACCATTTAATTTCTTCCAAAAACTATCAATTTAAAATGAAGATATTTTAAAGAACAATTAGTAGATTCCGTGCTAGTTATTTAAAGATTTTTTTAAACAAAGTCAGGTTGGTTTTCTCGATCGCCATTGTACGTCAAACGTTACTTTAAACAATACACGCTCAAACTAAGAATTAAAAAATAATGCGCTTTTCACGTTCAAAAAAAAATCCTAAACATAACACACCATCAATAAATATCTCAAAAAAACTGGCAGCACACTTCCACCCATAGCCATTTCCGTTCCAAAACACAATATCACAGCACCACACCTGAGTCTTTCCTCCTTTTTTTATGAAACAATAAAATAAACAACGACAGTATTTAAGACGGAACAAAATGGCGGAACCGGGAACAATTTGTAGAGCCCTAGTTTTATCTCAAAAACTTCGTCGAAGAGTTTTGGAGAATTTCTTGGCGAACTTTTGTTTTGCACGTTCGTTGTTTTGCGGTTTCGTTGGTGGAATGCAGAATGAGAATTAAATGTTTTTGATGGAGGATTTCTTGTGTTAATTAAGTATGTAGCACTGAATTTTGGTTCAGACAGTTAAAGTTAAATTATTATTAAGAAATTAAACATGCAAACATGGTGTTTTTTTTATAGGTGTCGAAAATAATGAAGTGTCTCCAAGTACATATTTTTGAATTTCTATCTGTAAATATAGTTAAGTTTGTATATTATCGTAAATACTAATTATTATTGAATAAAGAACTTTCTGCCCAATACATTTTATTTATTCTTATTTGCGAATTAATTTTGCATTGTGTATTGTTCAAATGCTAGTATCAATTTTAAACCGTTCCCCTTAGATTCCTTTCCAAACTCCACACCGTTTTGTAAATAACATTATCAACTTAACACATAAAATACATTATTCAAACCCTTAACCACAGTCTCGAGTCCGAAAGTTCCGCATACCAACATTTATAAAAACCAAGGATCATTCATAAAACCTCTTTTACCCAAAGATCATAAACAAAACCGTAAGTGAAGCTTATTCACAATACCCTCCTAGAAAAACGAGAAAAGCTGTTTTTCTAAAGCCCACCGCTTATGATGAACGACTCTACCCCCACTTACACTTTCGACCTTATGATTTATGGGTGAAGGTTGAAAATGCAATGGTAAGCGAATGTTAATTAAGTAGGTAGCTATAAATAGGTTATGTAGCAATCATCGCGCCATAATTATGTCTTTTCTCGCGATGGGTGCTCATTAGAAGTGATGAAGGTAGCTATTTTTACAGAGATTAATGACTTACAAAATGCATATTTATGTATGTATTAAAAATTCTACATAATTTATAAAAATGAATTGCTAAAGTTAGTCTTTCTAAAACTCGAGCACGACTAGACCGATTTGGCTAATGTTGGTATTAAATTTTTTGTGGAAGTCCAGGGAAGGTTTAAAATATCAAGATATCAAATAAAAAAAAAACTATTTGCTGTAAGTTTATTTTATATAAAACTTTAGTCCTTTTATTTATCGATTTAGGCAGTACGAAGTCTGCCGGGTCATCTAGTATATTTAAAAAAATATATATTATCATATTTACGTAAGTAACAACAATGCCAGTAGATGAAAATGTACTTTGAAAGAGTTGTGACAAGTGGCTTTGAGCTAGTTTCCTATGAAGGCTTAGTCCTCCAAATGCCAATTATTTTAGGCTAAAAATGTCACGTGGTAGGCTTCTCCACAAATTGACCGTTTCCTTTCTCGATTGGATATAGGCCATTGTTGTTACAAAGAGAGTTGTCTATCATACCAGCCTGGTTGTGTAACTCTACATTTTTATTATTTTCTTATCGCCTTTTTTGTGAGAATTTATGTATAGTTTTTATTCCAAAATCTAGACACAAAGCGTATTATCGTGCCATGCTTAATGTTATGCATAAAACAGTTTTTATAAAGATTTTCATTTTTCTTTTGAGGAAGCGAGTAATTTATGTTCGCGTGCAGTGTTGCATACAATTACTACTATAGCCTGCGCAATAAGCAAATCGTAAAGAAAATATATGTTCTTTATTAAAAGCTGTCTTTTATTGCAGTTTTTCTTTTATTTTCATCTTTTTAAATTCTTTTAAGCTAACACTTGTAGTTTTTGTGTATAAATGAGCAACGGAATTATGTTTTAGTATCATGAAATTGAATTTTTAAATGTATGAAAATAATTTAAAATATTATACGGAAGTTAAATGGTAATTAACTCTTATTTATTTTATAATCATTAATTAATCAAAACCCTGTTATTTTTCTTTCCCATCTTAATTAAAGCCCGACGCAAAAAGAATTATTTTGTATTAAATCTACTAAAGAAATCTACTTTATTAGAAAACCTCTTCATAACTTGTTTCAGTAGTAAGATATATGTACGTGCAAACGTGCAGAAATTCTTACATACCATACCTACGCTACGATGGCTACGGCGTAGCAATATTTGCTACGCTGCTACGAAACCACATCGTATACTAAGCAACCGCAAACCGCATGTAGTACTTATCTTTCTGTGATTACATACATACATTACTATGATTAATTCCTGTAATAAATACCCTTTAACCAAAGGTGAGGGTTCAAACCTCAATGTGGTATAAATAAAGGCGTAACTAAATTGATTTCTTTAAAAAATATGAGGGACGCCAATGGTTAAAAAAATATTAAAAAAAAATACCTGACTATCATAATACCAAAGCACGTCCGCTACGCTGGATAGTCAATCATTTTATTTAAATGAAATTTTCAGTTACTGAAAATAGGTTTACAGAATATAAGCCAGTATCTACAGTCACAAAAAAAAACACACTTCTCTACCATTTTGGAAACAGAAGTAATAATATTTAGAGAGCTGTATTGGTTTCTTAGGTTTACGCGAATGTTAGACATTGAATAAAACTACTTTTTACGGATTTTTTCGCGGTTTTAATGTTAGATTTAGGTCCCGACGTTTCGACACCTTTGCAGGTATCATGGTCACGGGCAGACTGAGATGGCGTTCGTCTTGACAGAAGATGTTGCTCGTTCTACCTTCATATTTTAATTTATATTTAGAGAGCTATTAAAAAAAAATATATATGTTCACACTTTTGTATCCATTCTATTATACCATTGAATATATACTAGATTTTCAGCTATATACGTTTTCCAATTGTCATTAAACTCGTAGTACGTCATTCAATTCGCATTAGGAAGCATATAATATAGTGCTCTAGTATCAGAACTTATGACGTCATAAACTCATAATGCTCGTCCTTATTGCTATGTTTACGACTGTTTGTCACTTTGGGACAAGCAGAGATAGAACATGAGTTAGAGGACCTACCTATGAAATTTTACTAGGAGTGGTTTAGGAAAACTATATTGATTTGAAATATAACATAATTTGGGTTTGTTGGAAACTTTTATTTTTATTCTTTTACTTATAAATGGGAAAGTGATTCACTGCTCAGCTGTATTAAGTATATACTACTGTAACTGGTTTTTTTTTATAATATTTGTGTAAAAATTTGGTTTTGTCTACTTTACCGAATTTTCGTTTCAATGTAGAAATGCCAAGTGATTTATCAGAGGCGTATTTTTTTTTTGTTATTTTAAGTCCAGCCAAGCCTTCAGCGCAAAGCAAAGTTTTTGTAAAATAAATAATACATTCATAACATTCCTAAATGAAGTCATTTTAGTTAAAAACAAAAGTATTTTGCGACACGACACGAAATATTCTTGACAATTTGAGACCTATTTTGCATATTACGGTAATAAATTTTTGGAGGAAATTTTCATACATTTGCATTTTTGTGTTTGCATGAAATTGGAAATATTTACACGAATAATATTGCTGACATATTTGTATAGTAGTTGTATGTTATTATTGCAATTGTTGTATCATAAATACATTACAAATTGAGTTAAATAGTAATAATTTTTGCAACACGTGTATTAAAATGCAGTGTCAATTTTTCTACCAAAATTAGTTATTTTATGATAGCAAAGATATATTTGAACCTTAAAAGTTACACTTCAGATATTGAATAAGAAAAACGGGGCACATACCTAAAAGTATACAATATCAGACTTTACTTTTCCAAATTTACTTTTCTCCAAAACAATAGTATAGAATCTGACATGACATACCATCACGCCTGTATCCCCGAAGGGGTAGGCAGAGGTCTACCAATGTACACCCACAGTTCGCCGATATGTTTAGGGCTCATGTAATAGGGGGCGAGCCTATTGCCACTAACCAGGCACAAATCCAAACTCCGATCTGCTACTGAGAATTTCTTAGAAAAACCCAAGAACACCTTGGTCGATTCGGGAATCGAACCCAAGACCTCCAGCGTAGCAGTCGCGCTTAGCACCACTAGGCCAACGAGGCAGTCTACTGTATAGAATCTACTGACGGAATAATAATTATAAAGTTAAATGTTGCGATATTTTTCCATGTAACTAAGAACCGTACACGAACTGCTTGAGTGGTTAGTTATCAACGTACTTGGATTACTTGAGCCATGATTCGTGATCACAGGCAACTCTAGTAAGCAAGCTTACTATTCCATTCTCATTCCTTATCAACAAAAGATCATTTACACTGAGTTACAAACTAATCCGTCCAAGAACTTTCCAAACGTTTGGTAGACTCTACTCGTGATCAAGGGCTAGTTTGGTCCTTGCACAGAGAATCGGCATAGCCATTCAACATGGCAATGCTGCCAGCCTTCTGGGCACGTTCCCCGCCATTGACAAGGTTGACGATGAGTTCTTTCACGCCTGTTAGTTTATTTATGTTAGTTAGTTTTAATTTTAGTATAGTTAGAGTTTGTTCTTATATTAGATTTAATTGTTTACAAACTAATATTCAACAAATAAAATAATTCAAACTAAGTGAACATTATTTAAATAACTCCGTCCTATAATTATGAAACTTTGGGATCCTAAATTAACATATTACGCCCTAGGGGTCAGTTCTCTTTGTCCCTCGGTTCTGGACTATATCAAAGGAAATAAAACTATAATATTAACGTATAGTTCTCATTATATTATCTTGATATGTCCACATGTTATGTCTCGCGCAGCTGTTCGTAAAGGGATAGAAAATTATGCTTCCGACGTTGTTAAAGATTAAACTAACTTTATCGTGTCCTTTATAAAGTCACTTTAGATATTTTTTTGACATTTCTATTTAACGTACCATTTTTCCCAATAAGATTTTTAAATAAAATGTGTAGTTATTTAATTCAACTTTTCACTGGTTTCAACTTCGTGAAATTAACTTTAAGCGCGCCATTTATTGTACATACACAAATATATCTAATATAACTAAAAGTAAATACAAATAGACACGAAAAACATACTTCCATGCGCTTAGTCTTAATGATTTTAAATAATGATTCTCATCACAAAAAACACAAAACAGTTTGTAGTTAAGGTGTTTTTGTTGCTGCCTCGTTGGCCTAGTGGTGCTAAGCGCGCCTGCTACGCTAGAGGTCTTGGGTTAGATTTCCGAGTCGACCAAGGTGTTATTGGGTTTTTCTATGAAGTTCTCAGTAGCAGGTCGGAGTTTGGATTTGTGCCCGGTTAGTGGCAATAGGCTCGCCCCCTATTACATGGGACCTAAACATGCCGGCGAACTGTGGGTGTACATTGGTACACTTCTGCCTAACCCTTCGGGGATACAGGCGTGATGTTATGTTATGTTATCATTTTAAACGTTTTCAACTTCACATTTATTGCTCTGAACTCAGCGCAACTAACGCACTTGTGTTGTGCAATCAAATATAACGCAGGTCCGATAAACAGACCACGCCCAGAACCCAGACCCGCAACAATGTACAAAACTTTTTTCTACTTTGTTTTGTATACCTCCTAGGCAGAGGTGTACCTACATTGGTACACCTCTGCCTACCCCTTCGGGGATACAGGCGTGATGATATGTTATGTTATGTGTTTTTGTTACTCATTTCTCTTTTTCACAAAACTTTCTGTAAATAAATAGCCTATATTTATTCCGGGCCAACCAACACAAAAAAACATATCTAAAAGTTCTCGTTCTCAATTATAACCGTAATTCAAACATTATAGCCGCCATTTTTGGTAACGATGCTTACAAAGAGGATATAAACAGGAAGTGTTGGTTATTTAAACAAAGCGATAGAGAAAACGTCTGTTAAATAAAATGTTATAGCAAATTGTATTTCCTCTCATTTTAAGGGTGTTAGGTAGTTATAGTATACTCAAGTTTTACAGTTGAGGTGAGCAGAATAACGCTATCTCTTTTCCTCTACCTATGAGGAAAAGGAAAAAATATGATCGTCGAAATAATGATTTGTATTTTCAGATAAGAGAGACATTATCATCCATGTTGAAAAAAAGAAAACAAACTTACTATGGGATACTGGGTTACCCATTAAATTAGGGTGTGGAGGTCAGATAGGCAGTCGCTCCATGTAAAATACGGTATTCAGCTGAATCTGGTAAGACTGGTAGCCGACCACATAGTTCCGAAAAAAATCTAGGCAGATTAAAAGTCTAGATTTTTAACAAAACTATGAAAAAAAGTGTTACACCAACTTAAAAAAATGATGAGATTGTCAATGAGACTGTTTGTTTATGTTTGTTACTATATAACTCTTGACTGGGTGAACCGATTTTGATGAATCTCCTTTTATGCTTGAAAATGTGGAATACCACATTCTGTTTTTTATACGTTCACGTTAACCTCAATTGCTGCTAACTAGTTTATACTGGTCAAAACTGGTTCGTCTGAATTGCATTGTCATCAACTAGTTTAGCAGCGTAATTGAGTTATTTTTTATATTCTAACAACAACACACAAATTGAAAGAGTTTTTGAAAATAAAATCTTTTATTTTATTTATTTATTTTTATTTAATAATTTATGTACACACAACACATTAATAGATAATATTTCATATTTAAAAATTATGTACAAAGGTACTGCTTATTTCTTAAGAAATTTCTGCCAGCAGACCCGCGAAAGGAGAAGGTGTCAATATTGGCAGTCAGAGTGTGCGACTCAAATTATAAAACCACAAAATATAAAACATACATATACACAAATACATACATATACACAAATACTACATATAAGTTTGTATGTGTTTAAATGATAAAAGATATAACACAGGTATAATGTATAAGATAGTAGAAGAGTCTCACGGTTTTACTCGTTTTAATCGTTTTGGAAGATGGGTATAGCATGTTATGGCCAAGAATCTTATGTTTTTCTCTATACTATGTTGATGATAAGTTCATGAAGAACTTGAACGTTTATAATATTAGTAGGTGGCAATTAAATACAATGAGAATGCTAATCATAATCTAACTTATCATATCCTGATATCATCAACATAATTTTGAACTCACAACAGATTCAATATTTATCTTTTGTCAACAACTAAATACACATTCCTTTACATTATCACAAAACAATGGCCACTAATTAGCACCATCAGAATAGCCTCATCAACATTTCGGATGACGTGTGACGTCACAGCGATGACGTCGCCGGCCCTGACGCGCCTCAGTGGCGTGACTGGAATTGAAGCAGTTATTGCTCATAATTCGAGGTTTGATTGAACAAGTGATTATTCTATATTTACGGTTATAACTACTTGAAGATTATAGGTCTTTCTTGTGCTTTCGAAGTTGGTCAAGGGGAGATTAACACAAAAAGTAGATAAAGGTAGATTGTTGTGAGTAGTTTCCTTATTGAATTGAAGGTAAAATTATAGGAATAAATAATATTTTATTTTAGTTTTCATAAGACGTAACTTTAGGTATACAAACAACACTAGTACGAATATAATGTGAAGCAAATAACACTGAAGAACTTAAAATATTGGTGAAACAGTAGTTTAAATTTCTGTTCATGAAACTAAAATCTCGAATAGGAATTACTACTTACTGCCTCGTTAGCCTAGTGGTGCTAAGCGCGACTGCTACGCTAGAGGTCTTGGGTTCGATTCCCGAGTCGACCAAGGTGTTATTGGGTTTTTCTATGAAATTCTCAGTAGCAGGTTGGAGTTTGGATTTGTGCCCGGTTAGTGGCAATAGGCTTGCCCCCTATTACATGGGACCTAAACATACTGGCGAACTGTAGGTGTACATTGGTACACCTCTGCCTACCCCTTCGGGGGAACAGGAGTGATGATATGTTATGTTATGTTTGGAATTACTACGGTGAAACCGAGGGTCATAGCTAGTCATGGTATAATTGTACAAAATCTGTGATGATGGATATATAGATGGACATTTGGTAGTTATAGCTCTATCATGCAAAAAAGACTTTCATCATCTGCCAGGCCTTTTCCCATCTATTTTGGGGTCGATTTCCAGTCTTACCGGATTTAACAAAAACAATTTTACTAATTTAAAACTTAACCTATATCAATCTACGGAAAAGGGACTTACACAAGTTAGCCCGCGAGACATAACTAGTCTGTATGTATTATGCTAATGTAATGGTTTTATTAAGTAAACAGGCTGTATAAACAGAGGTCCATTAAATCACACTCGACGCCCCAAACCTGCGGGTTATGAACTGACCCTAATTTTAATTAACTTGTTAGGCCTGACCGTAATAAATAATGTTTGGGCATTGAGTTTGGTTATCAAGGCTTCTTCTGTATTATATTTAGCAATGTATTTTAGTAAAATTATGTACTGCGTGTTGTTTTATTCGGAAAACAATAACCAAAACCGAGCATTTAACATAACCGATATTTTATTTAAAAGTTTCAGGAACTTGTTTATACCTAATATTATTATTAAATGCTAAAAGTAATCTTAGAAAACTGATGCAAAATAAAAAATATCTGATCTAGAAAATAATAAAAATACATTCTTTTACTTGTATTCTGTAGGTATCGTTTAAAGTGAGAAAGATATTTTTCACAAGAACTCATTGAAAACACTACTCTAAAGTTTCATAAAAAAGTAATAAATTAACTAAAAACACATAAAACCTCAACAAAACAAAATGGAACAATAATATTAATTGCAACAAACAGTAAAAGCCCGACCACACATCATTTACAAACAAACGTGTTACTGATTATGTGGTCACTGTGAATAATGGCCGGCCATTATGAACAATAAACTAAATAACAGATAACTTTATAGTCTTAATTAAGTTGTTAGTTTGTTTGTGAGCTGGTAATTTAATTAAATTGACAAGCGGACAATACACGGTGCAAGCATTGTTTACGTATGTGCTCGGTTGACTAGCTTTTTAGATGTTTCAATAAATATTTTTGATTTCAATGTTTTCCCTGCTATAAGAGAGGACGACTATTAAAGTTTATTAAGTATGGTTTATACGACATGTAACAAAGATTGTCGAAAGATAGGGTAAAGTTTTACAGTAAGGTATTATAATTATTAAGTCTTAGTAATGTGTACTGAAACAGCACCTAGAACGTGATAGTAGATTTTCTGGAAATAAAGATCAAAAGAATACAATCTTGATACAGTCATGATATAATAAGGAATCAAAATTCAATCTCATTTTAAATCTAAAAAAAATCTAGACCATTTTTTTGTTCTTAAGCAACTTGCCTGAATACCGACAAGCTTATACAAAAAAGAGAATTACTAAGACATCACTCAATAAATGATGTAATTCTGTAAACACAACCTTTTGCACTCGTATTATTACTTTGTTTTGCCTGAAAGATGACAAGAACAGCCGAACACTTACTCTGATGCAAAAACTTCAGTTTCCCTGTCTCCGCAAAGTTTTGGGATTAACTAAAACTAATGTATCTTCTTCAACTTTAACAAAAACATCGTATTCAATGTTTTATAATATTTTTATGTATAGTGCTGAAATGAAAAAAAAAGGAATACAGTTATAAATTTATTTATAAAGTGTGTATACCCGGTCAGACTAACTTTTACATATAGTATTTTTATGTGTAGAGTATACTAGGTTGTTTCATAAACATTTAAAATAATCTATTTAGGATCGGTTCCCATTTATCCTAATTTGTAGTAACAAAATTCCCCAAAGGAAAAAATTATCCAGTATTTAACGGAGTTACTTTATAATCCAATTTGTAAACTAACATTTCGTAGGATAATGTAATGGTAGACTCTTAAATCTGATTTAAGGTTCCTGAGGTGTCCGCCAAACTTTAAAGAAATTAGTTTTTTTACGCACCCTAGGTTCTATTAATTATCGAAACCTTCTACGTATCCATCTCATGATTTCGAATACACTGATAAATATTACCAAAGTCGGCCATTTCCACATCTCTACTCAATTACATCTAACCAAAAAAAGAACTCTCACCAACAATAAGAATGATTTAATCCAAACTTGATCCGTAAACCAGAGAATTAACCTCTAAACATAACCACGTAGTAAGCAGGGAAACCCGACAGAATCGTACCTGTTCCGGCATTACTGTAATTACTTGCTCGTAAGGCCTTACCTACGCTGTAATCTTTCACCTAATTGACTTATACGTAGCACTGTTACTCCAGTAACAGGTATTTTTATATTAGGTATGAAATAACAGTATGGGTAGCGATACCTGTTATTTACTTACCTAAATTGTAACTGAATACGAGTATTAGGTAATTTGTTTGTTGATTGTTTTCTAACTTTTTACAGTTTTAATTCGAGTCTTGGAAAGCAAACATTCAAGACATTGTAAACATGTTATCATTGTGCAAATGCATATTTTGTACGATATATTTTTTTAACTTATGAAAAATTTGTTATCCCATTTTCTGTCCAACTGTTTTTTATTGCTACAAATTTAAATAACAGAAAGTAAAATAGTATTTTCACCTCATTATCATCATCTTAATACCTATATCCTGTTCCAATGTTATTTCTTATAATAGTTAATAATACCTGTTACATTTGTACCATACACTTCTCTATTCATAGCCAGTGGCTTTGCTTTCCAACCTGATTCTTTGTGCTGTAATTAATTATAGTTACTGATAAACATCTACCTGGCATTAAGTAATTTGTTCATTCAGCTAATTAATTTTATTCACTGAACTTGGTGTGATTTTAAGAAGATTTTCACCGTCCTGAAATTTTTAGGTAATATTAATAAATTAGTATATAAGAAGATTTACACCGTCCTGAAATGTTGACACATTTTTTTATTTAAATGAAAGAATATAACTAAAGTAAGATTAATAAATTAGTATACAAATATAATTTATTTTTGTTACAATTTTTTCTTAGTCTTCAAGCAATAAATATTTTGACTGACGAAATATTTAGTAAATGGATTGAAAATGCTTTTCTTATTTTTTTCTTCTCAGTTATAATATCACCTTCATTAAACACTACCAGTATCACATATTTCATTAATCATCTCGTATGACGTACTCACTGATAATTAATTTAACTTTAAAGAAGACTCATTTCAAGACTCAGTGTATAAGGCGAGTGTGAATGAAAGTGTCGGAAGGGGTAGACCTAGGCGGACGTTTCTAGACCAAATCGGAGACGTCTTGAAAAAAGGCCAGGTCAAGAGTACCCTAAACCGAAGAGCATGTATGAAGGGAATTATGACAGTGGATGAAGCGAAACAAGTATGTAAGGATCGTAGCAAGTGGATAGAAGTGGTCTCTGCCTACCCCTACGGGAAACAGGCGTGATTATATGTATGTATGTATGTAAGACTCATTTGTAAGAAAAAATACATGCATTTCTGCTAAGTTTCAAGACAGATACTCCTTTTAATAAAACACGTACATTTCCCAAGCTCTTCATAATTCAAAGTAAAGGCTTGTCTACAATCGCGTGCACAACTAACGAGATAATTAGAAGTCGTCCGCACGCGATGTTTAATTTTAAATCGTGTGTACTCGGCCTTATTGTCTTACAGTTTAACGTGTGTGATGTTAGGAATTATGGTAATTTTACTTTGCGGAAAATTGATGTAATTTGTGTTTTTTTATTTGCTCTGTATTGATGTCTTTCTTTGATGGGTAGTTTCGAGAAATTATTGTTTTAGCTACATGACAATGTTTTCCTAGAAGGCTCTACAAACTGAGAAAAAACAGTTTAATTATGTGAATTAGTGCATAATGTTTAAATTGAAAACATTTTTTTAGGTAAGAATTACAATTTGTGTGATTTAGGTTACCTGTTTTTTTAGTACCCTTCTGTGTGTTTTAAATCTATTTCTAACTGTTACAAATATATATAAAATTGTAAAAATCAGGACAGAATGCTTATTACTTTACTATAGCATAAAACAATTTGAAACATTCTACTTTTTTTATTCCCAGTATTTATCTGCTTACCCCAATACCACTAGAGTAACATACAATATATAATAAACCTCGATATGTCACACTTGTACCAATATTGATGTTATATCTTAATCAAGGGATAAGGCTGCGAAAGCAAATATGGACATATACAGGGTGATACAGAGCAAACAAGTTTTGCTGGATAAAATACAGGGTGTCACGAAAATGCGAAATATGAGATCGCCTCTTGCTTATGATCATTAAAGACTTATAAAAAAACTTGTTGTAGAAATAAAAAATCTGAAAAAGTGGTTTTGATCTTCCATACCTACCAATCAGTTGAAAATAATTTTATATTATACTAAGATTATTCTTTTATAACTGTTTTTTGTATGGACAATTTTTTTTTTAAAGAAGATTGCACATTTATTTAGGCAGGAACAGTATTTCCATCAACAGTGCTTTAAATATTCTAAGTTTATTCGTAACACCCTGTATATACAACAAAGCGTGTTTGTTGTATCACCAAGTTTTATGAGATTTGTGTCCTTCGCGTGACGTCATCGTAATACATGTCAAAGATGAAACGCGCTGGAAAAGGCTGCGACGGATGTTTTTATATAAATTATTCTGATGGAAAATGTTGTTACCTGAACTGTCATAGGTATATTTGACAGGTGTTCACTCTACAATTCTGAGAAACTGACTAAATATATATGTTACGGTAAATGTGATTAATTGAAAATTATTAATAATTTTACAAAATTATTAATAATAATCACATGTTTTGGTAATTATTAATAATTCTCGACACATATTGGTAAAAGTGATAAAATAAATAAAAACCCAATGGTTTTTGACCAGCAGGTATTTATTTATATTATTCACTCTTACCCTGACATATACACTGACTTATACATATAAACTTGGTTAATGTTTCTTTAATTTATAAAAATATATGTGATGGGTACATACGTCGTCGCTCGCTTCGCTCGCTCTGTTGCAAGGTCACAATATCTAACCTAACCTAACCTATTGATCTCCGTCACAAAGTCGAACCTAATCAAGCATACTAAATAATCAGCCCCGCAACCCTTGGCCACTTATTACATTTATCACTACTAGGGTTAAATTATTAATAAAAACCGACAAATGTGATTAATTTATCACTTTTACCTCGACTTTCGGTAATTATTAATAATAATCGATAATTATTAATAATCTTCAATTAATCACATTTACCGTAACATATACATACATATTCACGCCTTTTCCCTGAGGGGTAGGCAGAGACTTCTTTCCACGTGCTATGATCCTTAAAAACGTGTTTCGCTTTGTCCACTTTCATTTTTCCCTTCATACATGCTGTTCGGTTTATGTAACTCTTGACCTGGCCTTTTTTCATTCACACTCGCTTTATACACTTTTTCGTCAATCGTTCTTCATTCATTCTCTCGGCATAGCCAAACCATCTCAGCATACCTTTTATAATATGGTACAGTATAAGATTATTCATTGAAGTTTTGATCAGCCTTGGCCCAAAAGTGGTACCAGGCCAAAAAAAAATTGTTAAAGTCATTCAGAAAAACTTATATGGAAAATAGCTTGACAATCGCGACATAAAACTTGTATATAGGAAGAAAATGATTCTTCAAGAACCACGATTAAATTAGCCGATTGTCAAAAACGCTTAATAGATCAATTATTATTTTTTACAGTAGTTTGGAAAGTAAGGAGTGAAACCGCGGGGCACAACTAGTTCTGAACAAATGTAATATTTCTGAAAATATACACATTTTATGACTTTTTATTATCAATACTTTATGTGTTTTTCATTACGTGTGAATGCGAGTTTTATTGAGTAGCTTGAAGAGATAAGATACCATTTTACTGTATAAACGACAAATTTGTATAAATAAAACTAAGTCGGTTTTTTTTGGTAGAGATCTTTGCTGTTTACCTGAGGGCAGGCTTTGACTGCTTCACCGGACTTTTGGCGAGGACCTTAAGGCATCCAGCCAGAGCAATAGGAAAAAACTAACTACGTCAGCAACGTCCACTAAGGGTAAGGGTTCGGACCTCGACTTAGTGCGTTGCTAACAATCTTAATAAAGCAAAACAGCAAGGGATGGCTGGATATAAGTTTTTTTTCTTTTTAGGGACATATTTTAAACTAAGTCGGTTAAGTTACACAACGTCATGATAGTTGCTTTCTTAAAATTAAAGTGACTTCTAACGAGGACGTGTAAAACTGCGTGGAAGATTATAATACTACATTACAATATGTTCTAAAGAACAGGCTACATATTTTATCAAGACCTTTAAACCCTTTGCTATTAAAAGTCCCACTTTCAGACATAGACCTTTCGTAACACTAGATGCGAATTCACAAACACATACCTACATAATACATTTATATAAGTACAAGAATCCGCTCGGGAAGTTTCACAAGCTTACGCTGAATTACTTTAATTTTCTACAGAGATACACAAATAAATTAAATTCGAGCTCCATATTTCCTACGGTATTGTATCTAATTTCAGTAAGTACTGCCTTCCATCCGTTTTGTTCTGGCGCTTCCAGTTAAGCTGTTCTTTAATTCCTGGCTTCAATAAACAGGCCTAAAGGGTGATGATGTCATTAGTCTGTTGCTATGTTCTGTCTTCTTCTGATATTGTGCTGTCTCTTTTTAGTGTTTTGAGATGAAGGGCCGGGAACTTTTCGGGAAAAGTTGTATCTCTTCGTTTTTTAAAAAAGAATGTAAAATTAATTTTGACTGTGTGTACTTTCCCTTGTGGGGGCTAAATGAACTAAAACGGTTGTTTTTTTTTTTTTTTTCGTTTATACGTAGCTACTTTTGGACAGAAAGATAAGTTAATGTGGAAATAAAGAAAATAATTTATTTCTCCGAGCAGAACCGTGAGAGAAAATACTATTTTTTTTTACTTTCCCTGTATTCGGTTTATTATAATACAACAAACTTTTCTTTTTGTTCAAAAGACAGTCCAGTAAAAATAATCCTTAGCCCAAAATAATTTGCTAAGCAATACCGACTTGGCAAAACATTCCCTAGTGTCTGAATATTTTAACCCAGTTTAGTAAGCAAGGAAACAGCTCATTATAATAATTATCAGGTAGACATTGTCTCTAGAGGGAACTGTGAAACGGACACAATGTGAACAGACATTGTAGAAGCTTTTAATTAAATTAGATGTAGGATTAAATTAGCTCCTAGTTAGGGTTTAATATACCTAATTAGGATGTTGACTAAACTCTTTACAATACCCATCAAGAAATTCAATAAAAAAACTGAAACTATTTTTACGTAATGAATAAATGGATGCTACATTAATTTGACATGTCACATGACGGTACGATTTCGTTCTTTGTTGTGATTCGTTCGATTTCGTTCGATGTAATTCCTAAACTTTGATCGGCTTATGCCCGTTTTCACCAGTAACACCTAAACTGTCACCTAAGTAAGGCTTCCTTATTTTAAGAATCCCCTAAAATCATTCCCTAACTCAAATTCTGTTTCACCACCCTAAGGGCTCCCTAAGTAAGAGTTCCTTAGTTAGGTGACGTTTAGTGCGGAGGAAGTATGTAAACGTTTATCGATAAATTATTTGAGTTACCGATTTTATTAATATTTCGCTGAAAATAACAAGTAAAACACCTAAATAACGGTATTAACTCCAGTTTATATCAAAATGGAAGGGTCTACACCTTGTAAATATTAGATAACTAACCAAAAAGTATACGCATCCTTTTTGGTCAGTTTGCGAGTCGTCCTTCTAAAAAATAAGTGTCACCAGACGTCACCTAAGTTTTAGGGGGCCGTCAATCCATCCCCTAAATTATAAGGACTCCCTAATGCTTTAGGTGTCACTTAGACGTTGGTGAAAAGAAAACTTGCGTTAGGTGTCTCTTAAATTGGCTTAGGAGATACTTAAATTTTAGGTGCCACTGGTGAAAACGGGCATTAAACTCCAGCAATTTTACTTATTTAAAAAAAGGAAATAGTCTTTTAAATTATCCTTCATTCGTTATTTGTGAGAAGAGGTCTAACGTAGAACTTTTTTCCATGTATGCTTAGAATTCGATAATTAACAAATTCTTCATCGAGATTTAAAAAGGTTTGAATATAAATATTATGAGCTAAGATATTACGACACTTACAGAATTAATGGTCTCAGAGCCCCGAAGCAATTATTCAATCGGTAGCTAGGGACCTTGTTTTTTGCTTTTCAAGCAAGATTTTTAATTATAAAGATTTGAAAATAGGCTACGAATAATATTAAAACCCAGTTTACAAGCCGATTCTTTTTTCTATCAAACTGATTTTCATGAAATTTGGCGTGACTCGAGCTTAAGCCCGAGAGAGGATAAAAACTACCTTCTGTCGCGTTAATGACACCCATGGGCAGAGCCGTAGCAAACCGCTAGTAAGTTATGTTGTTCTGTTAGATACCTGATTTTTTAATATGCATATTTTGACAAAGATGGGGCCATAACCTCACCATAACATTTTCTGAGAAAAATGTAGGTAGATTATGATATTTATAATAATAATAATCCAGCTTATAAACCTCAAACTAATGGTCACAGGCCTCTTCCCATATAGAGAAGGCACGAGTATTGATCACCAGGCTTGCTCTCTGTGGATTTGCGATTTAAGATCCTAAATTTTGGAATCCAGGTTTCCTCACGATGCTTTCCTTCACCGTTAGTCAGAAGTGTCTTAGAATAATTAAGAAAGTACATAGAACTTTGAAAAAGCCACATTGGTACTTGCCTGGGTTCGAACCTGCAACCTTGTGCATACAAATCCGTTCATTGAACCGCTAAGCCACCACGAATATGATATTTACAGAGATACTAAATAAGATAATTCTTAATAAAAAAATAATTATAATTTATTGATTTTATAATTTTATAATAATATTAATAAATCTTAACTCAGTAACTTAACATGAACATCACGTCACAATCGTGTATCATTCAATGTATTTGTTATACGCCTCTCGAAGCAATTCTATTAAAATATGGAGAGTACGACAATCTCATGATTCTCTGTAAAACGTGCCGTGAATTAAATTACTGGAGTTCATAATTTACAAATTACTTCTTCATCTTGGTCTCAATTTAGGTTTTGTGATAAAGGAAAAGGTCTCACAATAATATTACAAATCTTTTTCGTGCTCTCCGTAGATTGCTTTATTTTTTTATGGGTGTTTCGTAAAGCACGTTAAACAAGAGGTCCCGGCTGTCAACCATAGATCTTTGGCAGTCGTTAACGTGTTCGACAGGCGTTAAGTCGTGGTCAGATAGGCAGTCGCTCCATGTAAAATACGGTATTCAGCTGAATCCAGTAAGACTGGTAGCCGACCCTAACATAGTTGGGAAAAAGCCTTTGGAGATGATAATGATAAATGCTAAATAAATACAGACCTTAACGTCCGTATTTTTTTAGCAGTGTAGTGTTTAGGGTAGTTGAAGAAACGAGTGGAGATGAAAAATCATCTACTTTGTGCTTGGAGTGATCACGCGGCCGATGCAACTTGGTCGAAAAATCAAGCAGGTATTTTTATGCATGTTTCGCAACAAATGAACGTGAATTCTTATACAAAATTGCATTGTTTTTTTTTATCGTATGAAATACTTTCTTGTTCATATTGAGTAGTAAAATCAATCTGAAAACAATCGTCTAATCATAACTCTAATTCCTTCAAATCCTAATCTAGTAAAAACCTGACGTGTCACGAAGTCGCAATCCAGAATCCATTTCCGAAACATAACCTCAAATATATGTTTGGGATTATAGGACATAATCCCAAACATAACGATGCAATCCAAAAAAAATGTCAGCGCTTATATTGTGTGTCAACGTAATAGATTCCCTGTAATCCCAAGAGTGTACAGTCACGAACAAAAATTTCCGTTTTGAGTTTGAACCCAAGAAAGAGAACAATGGTAGAAAAAAGGGGAGGCCTATACCCAGCAGTGGGTGACTCCGGGCTGATATGATGACGATGATGAGTTTGAACCCAAAATCCTCGATTATATGCCTCCAGCCTTTTGGGCACATTCCCAGCATGATGATGAAATTTTAATGCCTCAATTTAGTTTTATTTAGTTTATGTTTTTTCTTATTTCTAGTGTAAGCTGTGTAGTTTTTATATTATTGTCAATGTTTTAAGTTTAATTCAAATAAAGAAATTGAGAACTACCTCGAAAAAAAAATCGATAATTTTTTGCTACAACTTCACTATGTGTATACAAACTTTTGTTCGAGACTGTACGGAGCCCTCTATTAAGTGATCTCGGATTACGTTGGGGTCCAACAGACAACGATGCTGTTTTCAAAAAGGGTAGTTTAAGCCTTTTTGGGGGTTCTTATAATCTTTCTGAAGATAATCTGAAATGATATTACACGGAGGTTTTTGTGTTTTTTGAGGAAATATAACCCTTTCTGTACCTTCATACTTGGAGGTGAAAGTTGTGTCTTTTGTTAATCTTAAACAAACAATAAACATACAAACATTAGGTATAGTATGTGTTTGTTCACCCGGCTTCAAAAAGAGGAGGTTTTCAATTCTTATGTAGTACTTGTATGTATAATACAGCAATAATGAAGCCGACTCAAAAAAAACTTTATCAAATGTAGTGATCGAAATCGATTCAGTAGTTCGTTTTTTTTTCAATCGAAGCCGTTTTATACGTATGTACTATCAATTTTAATAATTAAAATGCGACTTACAAATGTACGCAAATTCCCCAGTAAAAATAATTATACAAAAGAATTTCAAACCACAAGGAATCTGACATCAACGTGACCAAGTTATAATTGGATTCCTTAATATAATTCAAATCTTTCAGTTAATTATGTTTAATCTCCGGAAATTTTTCAGTATCACATTCCTTCAGGTGACGACTTTCAAAGATTTTAGATAATTGTAATTGTTCTTTTAAATTTGGGGTCTCTAAGAGTCTGAAACTTTTATAGAAATTTTTCCTCCATTATACTTTAGATTACATTACTTTCATTTTTACCAAACTGTTCAATCGCGGCTGTGGAGAGAGATAAACGGAGGCCTTTGCCCAGCAGTGGGACATTACAGGCTCCTAATACTAATATACTTTAGATATTATCTTCATTCAATATTTTATTTTTAAATGTGTCAAATAATTGCTGAAAAAGGACTAATAATATATAAAAAAGGTCTGGTTTTAGCAAATAGAAACAAAAAGGTAAGTAGACATTTCCGGTTCTAAAGCGACTAAAATGTTTTGTTCTTAATACTAGAAATTAACTTAAACAAATAAACGGCATTATTTAATGTGCAGTATAAATTCCCTGAAACATGCGATCTTGCAATTTCTTGGCAATATAAATACTGCACAAAATACAAGCTGCATTATTAATTGACACGTCAGAAACTCATCCAATTAGTGCATTTAATTGAAATACAGATGCTCTTATTAAGGGTAAATAAGTTCGCGTGGCTTAAATAAATAACGTGTACTGATAATTAACTTTGCGTCTAAATATTAAACTAAACGTTAGTCACTTGAAGTAGCAAACAAAAGCAGATATATTTTTTGCTTAAAGATATAAATATTGTTTGAACTTTTATAATTCAACAGTTCAACAGGGCAGGTATTTTTTTCCTGAATAGTATATGTAGATTGTAGGTACTAGCAAAATTCTGTTCTTGTTCACATATGTTCCATCTATCATAATTATTAAGCAATAATAACAGAGCCTAGAATGATGGATGGACGTCTCGTACTCAATTTGTTTGTAGTTTTAAAAAAAATAGAGAGAATATACAATCCGTTCAACTCTTTTCCTTCCTCGAATCATATAGGAATGCCCAAAAGATCAATCATAAAGTAAATCATTGTGCCTACACGGGCGAGAAAAAATTTAGCGCGTCGAGCCTCGAACTTGGCTCGTCACCGATAAATCCGACGAGCTAAAAAAACCGCGGTAGAACTCGCTACACTTGTCAAAGTTAGTCTTCACCCCTTACTATTTGTACCACTATAATTAGTACGAAAATATTTTTTATCCCCCTTGAAAAGGGGCCACACCCAAAAATCTGTCAAGACAAAGTACCCACATTACTGCGTTCGCAAGCTGAAAATAAATGGGATATGTACCATGAAAAGACACGCACGGCGTTTTTCAGGGGATCATATTTCTTATTTTTTACTCATATCACGACCCTTTTGTATAATCTTGGGGAGATTGTTTATCGAAGCGCTTTCTTGATCAAAGAGTTTTGATCGTAACGGTCTTTGTAACGCCATCTAGTGGTGCAATTAGAAGTTGTTGAATTGTTTCCTAAATGTTGATCCAAGCAAGAGATTTTTAACGATAGGTATGAGATATGTTACGAACTTGGCTCCTTTTCAGCATTATGGAAAACAATAGCTCAAGACCGGGAGAGTTTGAAGATAGAAAGAGAGGCCTTTGCCCTGCAGTGCGATAATAGCTGAAAATAATGTGATAGATAGATATGTATATTCTGAAATCACATTAAGATAAGGCACGAGGTTTTTTCGCTTTTAAACTAAGCTTCAAATCTTTATCAAGCACCGGCTTTTATAGCTTTACTGATCTATCCACAGAAATGTGTAAACATAAGATAACTAACTACAAAATATTACTTTGCTGACACAGGTCGTATAATTATAACATTCCCTAAGAGTATGACTGAGTGAAACTCCCTCAAAATTACCCTTAAGAGGTTTTTCATGGAAAACTGGTCCGAAATTATTTAACATTCCGTATCTTTAAGTTTAAATGGCGAAACTAAAGCTATTAACTATATGCTGATGACAGAAAGAGAATATTTGATAACTATGATAAATGACCTGAAGAAAGTCGTCTCGAGTATTTTTTTGCAATTTTGTGGTCGTTTCGTGTAACGGTAGAAGTTTCAAAGCCTCTTTTTATAGGCACTACTTATATAGTTGTTTTTCAACAGTCAGAATTTTGAGTACGCTTGCCAGAAGATCGGAGGTCGTAGGATGAACGCTATTGAAAAAGTTTCTATTCGTCTCAAAACGCCATCATTTGTATGGAGAATGGTGTTTTAAATTTATCTCCATTGATAAGGTTGCCAATACTTTCGTACTATGCATTCAGTAGATTGCTTGATTAAATGATAATAAAACTGATCACAGACTAATAGATAGCATTTTCTTACACCCATATTTTCTACTGCCTCGTTGGCCTAGTGGCGTTAAGCGCGACTTCTTGGACTAAACGCTACAGTTCTTGGGTTCGATTTCCAAGTCGACCAAGATGTTATTGAGTTTTTCTGAACTATAAAATTCTCAGTAGCAGGTCGGAGTTTGGATTTGTGCCCGGTTAGTGGCAAGAGGCTCGCCCCCTATTACATGGGACCTAAACATATCGGCGAACTGTGGGTGTACATTGGTACACCTCTGCCTAACCCTTGAGGGGTAATAGGCGTGATGATAATAATATGTTATGTTGTTATGTTATGTCATATTTTCTAACCCTCAATCTTGAGCAACCAGAACAATTTAAAGCAGTTCCTCCACTTTAAAACCATTACCTATTTGTCTCTACGCTATTTCTGTCCACAAGATTATTTTTGTTCTACAAATTGGATTACTATATTGGATTACTCGGACACGTTTCCGCGAAATCGCTTGTTATATGAGCCTCGGTTCTTGGAACTTAACAGACATGGTGTATAAGTGGTGGGATTCGCGGTAACGTCAAAACGTCGCGAGTGAATCAAATTATTATTGCTGGTATTGTGACCGGGATTTTAAAGTTGGCATTTTTGCTGTGCATTAAATTATGTTTACGGATTTTCTGGGCATTTAAATGCTTTTTCAATAGCTTTTTGTTCGTGTTTACTGTTCTATTGGCATGAACATTGAATGCGTAAATGTGGTTTTATATAGGCACATATGTTATAATTTAAAGCCTAAGTAAATACAATAGCATAATTAGCCAGACTGAGACAGAGTTAGACAGAGGAGATATTAATATGATACAAAAAAACATATACTTATAACTACAGCAGTGCTACACTATTGTATTAGGTTAAGCCTGTGATGATAGCTGTATGTGTTTAAATAAATAAATAAATACCATCTTCGTTACTAACAAAATTAATTAGTTAATTTAGAAGTTTTAAAGGATATGGACAACAAAATCTTCATAAACTTTTAAACTATCGCGCTGCATGTTTATAGTAATATTATATCAGTCTGCTTGCGACCACGGCCTGTGTAACCCGGTCGAAACGTCAAGCCCTTAAGGTATTTATGCATGTAAGCGCTAATCCCCGTTCTATAATATTACTATAAACAAAATCCTCAGTTGTTATCCTTTTGACCCTTCCAATTTCTTGATACTTTCAGCATTATATATACAAAAATACATAGAAGTTTTAAAGACTTTGTTTGAAGTAAAAAGTTTGTCGGATACCGAAGTTTTTACGATAAACATAATCTTTACGGTACTTCTGTAAATATGTTTTGCTTGTGAGTGGTTAATGTAAACGTGGGTTAAGCTAAATAAACCTTTTGTTTTTATGTAATTTGTTTACTTTTTATCCCAGAACTTTCTAAGTGATTATTTTAAGGTTTGTCATACCCGTCATTTAAAAGAGGTTAGTTATTTTTTTTTCTATTTATTTAGCAAATTAACAGAGGTACCTATTCAAAAGACGTATTTGCAAAATTATATTTTCATCGCTTTTTAAGTGATTGGTGTCATGTGGCTCAAGACCGAAAAGTCTGGAGTCAGATAGGGGAGACCTTTGCCCAACAGTGGGAAACTAAAGAGGTTACATAAAAAATATATACATATATACACTTCTATGTACAATGGTTATTAATATACCTGTTTATTTATCTCCCGGATTCCGTAAGTAATTCCAAAAGTCATTACTTTTTTCGATAAAGAATCGTCTCAAAAAAACTCTTTACAGCCTTTTTAACAATATATTATTCACCCCTCCTTCAGACAGTGTTCAATTCATGCTAACCTTGATTCAACCCCCCCCCCCCCCTTACGGGTACGAGGTAATTTAAAATGCTAGTGTTTTCGAAGCAATCTTAATATACGATCCGTACCGACGAGAATAGGATTACAATGTAAAACATCCGAACATCATCCTTGTGGAATTTAAATAAGTTAAGTTATTAGATACTAGTATTGCCCGTGGCTCGGCCCACGAGGATGTTGGCTCTCGTGGCAAAAAAAAATCTATGTTCTTTCGGATAGTAATCATTTAATCTGAATTTAATTCAGAAACAGTGAAGGTAAAATGGAAAAGGCATTTAAATTTATCGACACACCATCTTTGGAACGCTCTCTTGAAACTACAAAAAAAAAATAAACAAAACAATAAAGACCAATAACTAATGTAGCAATGTAACCTAATAATTTTTTGGTTACTTCTGCATTATGCTGAGACGTGTATCAAAATAATAACTATAAGCATATTTATTCTTTTTTCGAATTGATCTTTTCCCCATATCCCCATTTTGGGACAGAAAAAAAAATCGAAAACAAAAGTTTTTTCTCACTTATATTTTAACCACCAGAAGATGTGGTGATGTGTGATGACGGGCCTGTTGGTCTAGTGGTTAGTGACCCTGCCTGCTATACCGGAGGTCGTGGGTTCGAATCCCCACCCAGGTCAAATGTTTGTGTGATGAGCACGATCATTTGTACTGCGTCTGGGTGTAATTTATCTATAATATGTATGTATTTAGAAATATATAAGTATGTTTATCAGTTGTCTGGTTACCATAACACAAGCTTTGCTTAGCTTGGGATCAGATAACCGTGTGTGAATTGTCCCGGAATATATATATATGTTTGAAAAAGGTATTTATTGCTATTCATCCTGCACCATTTTTCTCACGCTACTTTTTTTCTCGTATTTCCCTAAGCTCGTTCTACCTACATCAAAGACAGGTCTATTTGGCGAAGCAATGTTTGTATTAAAGTGAAATTGAAACAAAACTGAGTCACTACGGGTCGCCGGAGCGGAAATACCTGCGAATTCCTGGATACACACCTATTTTCTGCCCTTTGTTTGGTACAAGTTATAGGATATACGAATGTTACACACATTATGCTCCAATAAATGATTTTGATTTTGAGTATTTAATTTTTTTTTATTCAGTCAGCAGTTCTTAGCTTTTTATAGAATTGTTATGAAATACAAAGTAAGTAAATTATTATTTTTTAAGTTCGTGGTGGTTTCTGTTGTTATTGAAAGGTACATATATATATATATCAGAAGGTTAAGCAGTATGTCCTATAACTTTTGTTTTTTTTCAATTTATTAAACACTTTTTAGATTGTGTTACATTAATCTGCAGTTTTATAAACATACAGTAAATCGTTCGAAAGCAATTCTTAAACTCTTCAAGCCTGAAATAAATATTATATTTCTTCTCAAATATATTTGAACAAGACATATCCGACAGGAAGTTGCCTTCGAGCCAAAAAAATCCGTTTGTTTCCAAACAATATCAAAATTCAATTCAAGCACAATCGTTCTGATCTTGCTTATGCTGTGTAAGACAAAATAATTTTGGTTCCATTTTCATCCTCAAAATATTAAAGTTAGAGGTATGTCCAATATATCTTATAGCTGATTTAATTCCACATAGACTGGTTAATTACTTATTTAAGATTTTGTGTACTTTGATAGTATAAGGTGAACTGAAAGCCAGTAGTCAGTTAACATTTGAACTGTTTAATTTGTGTTTTGTTTGTTTGTGTTAATTATTAGGCCAAATTAAAAACTATTTTGATAGTTTCAAACTTAAAAAAAAAAACTAAATAAATGTGACAGCAAATACACAATGGTTCAAAAGAACGAAAAGCAACCCGAAAGCAGAACTAGAAAAACGAGGCGGGACAAACTCGAATTCTTTGGATGGATCTAACTCAGAAAATCATAGACAGAGATAAATCGAAAGAGACAAGGTAGGTTTGTCCTATATTATACCAACAGCTCTTAATAATAATTATGAGATCATCAAGTAATTTCCCTAAAAGGATTAATTTCGTATTTCACCTACAAATATTTTCCTGTTATTTGGTACTATTTAATAGGGATAATGTGGAAGTGCTATTTACTTCGTAATTGGGTTCAAGAAGAATCCTCGTCAAACATCGATAAGGCCTTGAGTAGTTAATTCGTAGAGAATCAGGTACTTACTGACTAATACTTTTGCTCATAATTATTTTTTCCGAAGAGGGATTTGACATGATACTTCTTTGCACTTGTCCTTCTAATATACATTATTATTTTTGTAAATACATGTAATTGATACATGATTACTTGATGCTTTCTAATCGGATGCAGGTAAAGTTATTATAGTATATTAACTACTAGCTTTTTTATCACTTTTACTACTTTATTTCGTTACTGTCATTGAGTCGCCATCATATCAACATTCAGATATAATTTTATGCAAAATATTTTCTAAACAACCTACCTTTATCCAGCTTTCTGTCATATCGACTCTACACTAAAAAATGAAGTAATTATTCATAATCAATTATTAGATCCGTCGGAAGAAAATAATCTGATTATTTTTCACCATTTCTCTCCCATTGCAAGACAAGCCTCTCTACTCCCATACGATCTCTATAAGAAGTAGTCAAGATTTTTCCTTAAATACCTTCAATATCGCTATAAGTCCATGCCTCACCCCCAGGTATCAGTCCCCGCCTCACAGGAGACAAACACGTCAAATCCACACAATTTACTTAACTTTGGTATTCTCGTAAAACAACACAATGTGCAAATCATTGTTTTCTTCCGGCACAGTTCTGTACTGCCAATTACTATACTTTATTGTTTGCTGTTTTTCTACTCATGGGATAACTGGTTAATTTATTTATTAGGGAATGGATATACTTTTGGATACAGTATTTTAGATATAGTTTTTTTGGATATTTTTTGAGATTATTGTATGCACGATTGTATCTATGTGTTCACTCATATTTCCAAAAATCTGCTCTGCTGACTGACTCATAAATAATGTTTATTTTGCTTCCATTGTTGTCAGAATGTCAAATATATTTTTAGCCGATAAACATAGACGAGAAGTTTTTTTTTATAATCATTTATTGGTACTATTGTAATTTTACTAAAACAAATCTTTCAAGTCTCGCAATTTACAAGAACAATACAAATCTTTCCATTCCTTTAAACGTGCAATTTTAACTCGCGCTTATTCCCAGAGCAATACGCAATCCTCTTTTATTCAAGTTAAAACAAACAAATATTTGTATAAAGATAACTGCACTAGTACCAAGAAATCTCAAAGCAGAACTATAGCAATTGTGGAAGCGAGACGGCGCTCTACCACGCGCATAGCAGCGTCTCGCTCCCACGACGACAACAGACCTCCTTTAAGAGTTCATAGTACAGGGTAGCATAAATAGATCGTTTTACAAGATATGCTCAAGAACATCTAGATTTTATGTTTATATAAATCTGGATAAATTATATTATAGGTTTTGATATTTATCGGTCTCGTCGTAAATGGAAATTGAGGTTTTTAGTGCAGAAAAGGATGAAACAAAAATGGCGATGGCTAGATTATTTGGAAGTATTGAGAAACTGGTTAGGTATTTCCAAGATATGCTTAACTTTGGGGTTTCAAGATACCAATTTAAATATTCTTATGTTGCTTATCTATCAAACCACGTATATAAAGTGGAAAGTAACCATATTTCGAGAAAGAAAAAACTGTTTGCCGATTCGCGATACTTATACCATATTGCAATATCAAAACATGCATTTTATTATTGTCCCACAATTGGACAAATCTCCTCCACTTTTTCTACTTTTCATAGATTTGTTCTCATTATTTCTATAAAATCTACATTGTATTTACAGTAAATTTGTCCATTTAAACCGACTTCAAAAAAGGAGGATGTACTCAATTCAACAGGTTTTTTATGTTGTTTCTATAACTTTTGTATGGGTGCATTTTGGTATAGTTTTGACATTAGTATCAATAAGAAAATCATATCAGACTTATTTTATAGTCGGTTTTTCTTTAGTAGAATTATATATTCGTCTAACATAACGAAGCTGTATATAGGTATAGCACACTACTAGGGAATACGATGATTCACTGTACAATGATCTCAGTCTGTCTAGACTTCAATCTATCTAAATCTGTGCTAGCTGTTATCTGTCATTTTATAAGACATATTTATGATCCTTGCGTCACCTCTTGTGTCATATTGCTATTTAAACAATGAGTTTTGTTTTTACTAACATGCAACCTATGCGTTTTTAACCGACTCCAAAAAAGGGGGAGGTGCCCAATTCGACTGTTTTTTTTTTGTTTGTTATCCATATTTGAACTTTTGACTGGTTGAACCGTTTTTGATGAATCTTTTTTATTTGAAAGCTGCTGCTTCCCGTGTGGAACCATTTTATTTCGATCCTGTTGTGATAGTTGGATCTATAAGACTTATTTTTAAGTCTGTTTTTTTTAGAATTATTACGTTTTTAAAACCGAGCACAAATGCAATTTTTAATGTACAAACAGTACAATTTGTGTACCTCTAGAAATAAAGAACTTAGTCTTTATAACCAAGTTTTGCTGTTACTATGGAAAAAATAATGTCTTAATACACACCTAGACACGTGTGTATCTATACTAATATAATAAAGTTAAACCGTTTGTTTGTTTGAAAGTTCTAATCTGCGGAAAGTACCACTCGTATTTGAAAAAATCCTTTCAGTCTTATAGCCCCAATCTCGAGGAAGGTCGTTTAATATCACGTTTGTTGTCTTGTAAGAAAAATAAGGCGAGTAAAACTGCGGTACACAGCTAGTTTACATAGAATTCATCAGTATGTAGTTACAAAACTATGCACTTCCAGTAAATAGGAACTAGACTATTTGTGGACATTCTCTCGCCATTAGACAACCAACCCACACAAAGCAATAAAAAATACATTAACCCTTAAAACCTACGCAATAAGCTTCACTATCGCTTGTTTCATCAGCATTTGTAAATTTGTCTCGCTTGACGATGTACAAACTTACTTTTGCGGTTGTCCTGATGTTGTGTTGGAGAAGTTTGTTCGTGATTTTGATTTTGGGGACCGCATTTACAAAATTTGTATCGTCGCCGGTATTAAGATGGTATCAGTTAGCCGTTTGGTTATCGCAATTGTAACCCAGTTCTGTTTATTTGCTAGATTTGCTTGAAGCACAATCACACTGATTTGTCTATCTGATCTGAATACACAAACTATAGTCTGATTACAGAGAAATAGCGTTGGTTTTCTTGTAATGCGCAAATAAAAGTGTTGCTATCTTTTTCTAAAATACAGTGTCAGAAAACGACAGCACAGATAACCACTAGGTAAGATATCATCGTCATCATACTAGTTTTCATATAGAAAATTACTGTACTTTTAGAACACACGTTTCTAAAGTCGTAAAACACGTTTTCAAGTCATTTTCTGTAGCAAAATTCGTAATCGTAACTGTTAAATGATAAAATACTTCTACATGACATACTTATAATATTTTAAGATACTAAATAGAATTACTGAAATTATTTTTATTTAAAAAGTTGTATTAAACATTTTTTTCTTTTAACTTACAGTAAGACAATCAAATCATCGTATTATAGATTTTTTACAACTTACTACAGCTGCCAAAATATTTGCGTGTCGATTATCAACAGTTAGTGAAACATAAAACTTGGTACTAACCATCTAAGTGCCATCTCTCACGAAATATTTTCAGGCTGAAAACAAAGTCAGTTGCGACAACATGTCTTAAAACACTGTATTAGAAACTAATTTCATTTTACCGCGCCTTGGAAAAGAAGGATATTGTAACCAGCAATGAAAGATAAAAAACTATTCGAAGTACATACAATTTAAATATTGTAGGTAATCCTATAATTTTCGTAACAGAAACTTTGTGACCTGCCACAGGAGGTTGTAGGGTCGTGTGACGCAATACATAACAGATAAAAGTAATGTTTAATTCTATAATAAATTAATTAAAGCTGAAACTATTAAAAACATTCGAATCCGGAAATGATACCAAAAAATTATGGTGCCCGAAACACCATCTCAGAATTTCATAACGTAAAACTTAGTACCTAAAACAAAAAAACAAATTTAAATGTAAACTTAAGAAATATTTATTAGATACCTTACCATAAAAACGATATATATATATTATGTATATATATAAAGCACAATATAAATAATTAAGCCCAATAAAATTTTAAAATATAATATAGTATATAAAATATGTTAAATGTAAAAGAAATGTTAAAAATTGTCTAAAACTGATCTCACAGTCAAACAGTTTGTACTGTTTTGTGGGACACTTATTAGTTCGTAAGTATACCATGTTCCTTTGTACAGAATAAATAAATAATAATCAAAAATCAATAAAAATAACCACTTACAAAAGAGCAAAACAAAACAAAAGCAAACTACATTTAAAAAGAAAAACCTACATGAGCAGAAACCATAAAACCGTGCCTCTATCGCAAATCCTATTTCTTAGTGCTCTTCAAACTACGCGGCGTTTACAATCTATAAACAAAATATCAAATGTATGAAAATTTCACATTTCCCTCAGGAAATGTACTGAAGAAAAATCCTTTGAAAATGGGGTACTTCGCAATCTGATTTTGGTTCGGTAGTAAGTTGGAAAAATGTTTTTTTGAAGGTTAAATGGGTATTTGAATGCTGGTTATTTGTTTTCGTGGTTTTGATCTAAAAGCAATTTATTCTTCACAGTTTTTCTAGAGAACGACCCCACTTCTTTGTGAATGGAAGATATATTTTGGTCTAGAACTTTTGGCCTTGTTCTAAAGAATAAATAATAAATAAAATGCGGACAACATCACATACATTGCTCTGAACCCAAAGTAAGTAGCTGAAGCTGAGCTGAAGTATTGTGGAATCCAGAAACAACGCAGGTACCACAAACACCCAGACTCGAGGCAATGTAAAAAAGTTGGTTTCTACATTGATCCGGGGATCGAACCCGGGACCTCAGAGCTAGCGACATCTTGAAACCGTTACGTACGCCACTCGACCACGGAGGTCGTCAAAAAAACTTAGATATTCTTCCTAAGATCCCTGTTATGAATTGCCAACTCCAGTGAGCTGAAAAACATGATATCCAGCCTGTAGTTACGATTTCAAACACTTAAGAAATAGAAAGAATAATTATAATTTATTTTAAGTCAAACAAGACACAAAGAAGGTTATATGCCTTATTAATGAAACAAAAAACAATGTTGATCAACTTTTTGACAAGTCAACGAATTATATCATTGTTAACGCTTATAACAATGTCACTTGGCGACAGTGGCTCAAGTAAGCTATTTTACAAAACAAAGCCATCAAAATCCAAACTCATAACTTAAACAGATAACAAATAATTTTAACAACTTTAAACGCGATACGAACACTCAGCGTTATAATAATAATATGAGACAAAACATTTCTGCTCATAATTTTCCAAGTTTGTGACAATTCGCAGTATAAGATAATTATTATGTAGACTGAATACAAGTATCTTGTATAATCAACATGAACATTTGTAACTGAAGTTGTGTTATATTTGTGTTTTGAACGTGTAATTTTCAACTTTAAAATAAATTGCTTGTTGTTTTAATTTTATCTTATTTATTTCATATAATTGTAAAAGCAAAGTATCTGTACTAAAATTACACCATAACAAGATACTGTCATCTCATCATCTGCCTTTTCCCAACTGTGTTGGGATCGGCTTCCAGTCTTACCGGATTCAGCTGAATACCGTATTTTACATGGAGCGACTGAATAAATGACCTCCACAACCCATTTTACTGGGTAATCCAGTAAGACTAGTTGTCAGGATTGACTCAACGAATGACAGTCAGGATCTACACTTAAAGTGCTATTCGAGGCACAGAGGGGTCTCGGTATGTTTAGAAAACGGTCACCCATCCACGGACCAACCGCAGCAATCGCGGCTTAACCTGTATTATCTGTCAAATCGTACGGCTTACACTTCGCCATGAGCAGGACAACCACACGACCATTTTTTTTTTAAATACCAACAAATAATTTTAATTTCTAACCGTTTAATTAAAAAGTTTAAGTAGTAAAACATCTAAATCACAAATACTTACTTTTATAGGTTAAACATTAAATTCAAATAAAAATCTATTTCCCGAACACAAGCATTGCGGTCATTATTATTTATATTGCCACCGCATTGCAGTTATAATATAATTTGAAAACGCAAAATATTTCAACATAACCGCTTAATGTCTCAATCAAGCTAAATCCCTAATCCGTACAAGCGAATTTGAACCTTATGCTCATATAATTAAGAGGTTACAGCAATTATCATAACGCTTAATACTAAGGGTTGTGTGTAACATGCTTTCGTTTCATCTCATCCTCTAAGCAGGTATCCAATTAAGACGCGGAGTGGGTCGGCTTAAATAGGTTGTCTTCGAGAAAATTGGATAGAACGTTCCAGAATGTATCTATGCTATTATAAACTAAGGTAGTTTAATGGCCACCTCAAAATCGATAGATTTGAAAGTCGGTGCATAGCGATAACATTTTGGTGTTGCAAGACTGACTGCAATTTGGGCAACAAAAGCTACCCCTAGTGAATTTACATTACTTAGTTCTGAAAACGTGACAAGAGAAAATACTTTAATGAAATTAAATAATTAAACAAGCGCTCTTTAAATATTTTGTACTAACAATATTAATCCGCCTAGTCTTTTTCGGCTATTAGTTTTACTGGATTCAACTGTTTTACATGGAGCGAGTAACTACCTAAAAATATGAATATGTAATTAAAAATAATCTATAGATTAACTAAATGTAGTAGTTGTCGTGAAACTTGGGAGAGATAAATCAGTTGTGATTTCACGACTAAACCGCTAAAGCAGCTAAACCGATTTTGATGAAACTTGATATGGCTAGTTTGGGTCGTAAGAAAAAACATAGGCATTTTACTGCGTTACTCGCTACCCACGCCAGACGTACTCTCGACAACACGAAATAATGTTTATAAAAAATGAAAATATACCAATTTTTTCAGCAATACTTACAGCCTAACATACATTCAACTGTAAACAAAACATAAAAAGGTGACGTCACAATCTAACCTTTCCCACTATCAGTGTATATTGGTAACGGAAGGCACACCGGCAAGAGATAAGTGTTTTATACGCCGTGACGTCATTCCGAGGTAATTCACGGTATGGCGCTGATTAGATTGTGCGGTGTGTTTGTATGTCTTGTGTTATGATGACGTCACTTAAGAATCAAACACAATTAGCGCATTTTTTTTTCATTATTGTCATTTACTGTATGAATATTCGTTTAGGTAAACTCTTGTAAGCTAAATTAGAATTAACGCGAGCAGACTACTTTGTTACTACGGCGGGTGTAACCTAGTCAAAATGTCAAGCTAAAGAGCCCAAAGAGACAATGTTATGCATGTTTTGCGCTAATTCCCGTTAAATAATATTACTGTAAACATGCAGCGCGATAGTTAAAACTATATTTAGAATTATAGATAGAAGAATAGAGTTAAACACTTTTCGGCTTGAATGAGATGACACTAAGAATATTTAAATCTATAAGTTTCATAAAAATATTTCCTACTACATAATAATTCTAGTACTTTTCTTTTAGTCTAAAGGTGGAACCAGGAGGTGGTCATAGAAGCTTTGTAGCAAAATTACGAAATCCGCCTATTTTAGATTTGTCTTTACACTAGCAACAACAAATGTCTGATAAGTCTTTCAAACAAAGTACTTTTGAACTTTGTTTGAAAGACTTATGTTTAAGAATTCAATGAGTATTTTGGTACGCTTGTATCGGTTAACACTAAAATATCAGCTCGGTGTTTCGTGACGTGTATATTCGTTCACTACAGCTGTTTATAATAGGCTTTCAAGGCAACATCATAAACTCAACTAATTAGCTACCAGAAAAAAATATTTTCCCCGCTAACGACGGCATAATTCGATGGAGTTTTATGAGGGAAAATTCTGTTGAACGTAAATTTTATAGTTTATTAACGAGGAGAATTTAAGTTAATTTATTGGTAGGTGCTTAGGTATGCAGTTAGTAGCTTTCTCGGAAGTAATTTTTAACCGACTTCAAAAACGAAGGAGGTAATCAATTTGATAATAGGCTTGTATTTTTTTACTACAATCTATTTAGATTTATTCCTCTTATTTTGCTAGAAACAGTTTAAAAAAAAAGGTTATCAAAAAAATTTACTCAAAAAGTAATCCTAAAACCTAAGGATAAAATTCTAATTAAATATCTTCCAAACAAAATCTATTACAAACTCCTAATCATGTTAAACAAGAAACAAAGAGTTGATTAACTTTTTAAACAGTATCATCTTTATGAAGGCTGTACACGAACAAGTTTTAAGCAAGGCTTTATACACGTGAACAGCGATTTCCATACTCCACTGAGTTAAATGGTTAATCTCCTAAAACCATAAAAACTGCATGACTATCGGTAGAGTTTCCAGGCGGTACTTTTAGGTTAGGGTAAAATATATTTTCATTTTAGTTTTCAAATATTATGTGGCTATACACATGAAAAATTGTTGTAGTTTTGACTATTTTGAGCTATTTGTAAATATTATGAGTTACAAAAGTAAATTATCATAAGATATTAGAATAGAATTCTTAAGTAAACATGCTTTTAAGGGGAGAAAATACCTTAAAAATAGAGTTATTATATTATAGTATTGAAATCTTTGTGTAAAACTTATTGATCACATATTTTTTAACTACTACCAAATACCAAATGGCTTTGAATTTCCAAATGCAACTAAAAAGACGAATGAAATGGACATAAGTAATTATTTTACACGAGCAATTCGAAGCAATAACCCTCAATTACAAACCCACATCATTAATTTCAGTACACATATATCTTAAGCCATAAGGCCATAATTTCGGGATAGGCTTGGATTGACGAGCATAAAGCCGGAACCCCACCGCTGCGCAGGCTGTGCACGGATGCGTGGCTCACCTCTGCTGCGTGGGCTCATTAGTTCGGCGGCGTCGGCCTCCGTTTCCACTGCGGCGCACGGACACGGATGTGTCGCCCACACAGCTCATAGCTATGCGTGGGGTACAGTCACGAGCAAAAATATGTATACTTAATAATATGCGAAATTGTTATACGAAATTAATGAGATTTTTTGTCGAATCTCTTCTGCCATCTAGCAATCAATGCATACTGACAGATGACACTTGAAAATAAAATGGATCAAATATTTTTTTTAATAAAAAAAAATTACTTAAAGTCAATATATTATTTTTATAATATAGACAATAGCTCTTCCAAGTAACAATATAATTTAGCTATTGTGTAGTAACATCTGTTTTACTTATTTGTATTATAAATTACTTAGTTCTTACATAAATTATACTTATCACAACTTAAATGTATTTATATATACTAGGAACATTAATTGTACCTCTTATTTATAGTAGCTTATTCTTATAATAATTTCTTAACAATATTATGTGTGTACATATTTTTGCTCGAGACTGTACATAGTCGTGAGTCGCCGAGAAATGGCCGACCCACGCAGCTGGGATGCGTGGGTCGGCCACGTGGCTGAGCTACGTTCCGCCTATTCGAGTTAGCTACGCATGTGTTTATGACGTCAGTTGCTGCGTAGCATGTCCGTGCGCTGCGGTGGAAACGCTCTCATACATTTTGTACTAAAGCGAAGCTGAACACACGTGCACAGCCTCTCCGTGCGCCGCTGTGGGTTTCCGGCTTAACACTGGCGCTTACAGTGCATGTGCAGCTTATCTCGACGAGACACGTCATGTAGTAGCGAATACATTGCATGTGCATATGGCTACTGGATAGCCTAATGGTTTGGGTCTTGCGACGGGATAGAA
The DNA here is from genome assembly GCA_905146925.1 of Autographa gamma. NCBI lineage: Eukaryota > Metazoa > Arthropoda > Insecta > Lepidoptera > Noctuidae > Autographa > Autographa gamma. The sequence continues at coordinate 1,903,539 of LR989868.1, read as the reverse complement.
ACTCGCAAATAGCAATGAAAGTGGTCAGGATTTAGTGTGTAGAAAAGTACGTGTCTTGAAATGCTTTTTTTACTAATCATTTTAGAATATTACAAAATTAGCATTGCCAAATACCATTATTGTTAGGGTAACCAGTCGGACAAAAAAAAACTAAAATAGAAGGAACAATTTTTTTATGAAATGATGTCGAATAGAATGTAATTTGATTTATTTCTGAATACATGGTCATCATCTCCCTGCCCTGTTCCCAATAATTTGGGGTCGGCGCTATGCGTATTCAACAATTATTTCTTAGTACTACCATATCCGGTGTCATTCGTGTAAAAAATCCTGCATATTCAGAAATCACATATTCCTCGTCAAAAACCACAGGCTTCACATACAAAAAACCTTTCTAAAAACAAAACACTACGACTTCCGTGCATCACAATGCACTGCACCACAATTTCACATTTCAGAACTCCGTGTGTAAACATTTTTCTAACTAAAACCTATATCCAAGGAACCAGCGGACCAATGCCGCTATTTAGAGTCAGTGAGTGGCAGGTCATTTTTATACTATACAAGGTGTTATTGGGTTTTTCTATGAAATTCTCAGTAGCAAGTCGGAGTTTGGATTTGTGCCCGGTTAGTGGCAATAGGCTCGCCCCCTATTACATTGGACCTAAACATACGGAACTGTGGGTGTACATTGATACTCCTCTGCCTAACCCTTCGGGGATACAGGCGTGATGGTATATATGTGAGTGACAGGTTGAAAAACGTCGTATTCAGATAATTTTAGTTTAATGACGAAAACCTACTTGCTACTGTTGTCATCGTATTGCAAGTGAACGTTCTTATCTAAATACGAAAATAAGGCACAACAACAACACTGGAATGTTTATCAACCTGCCAGTCACTGACTTAGCGGCATTGGTCCCCTGAACGTGGCCACAATATTTTTAGCATGCACGTAAAGTTTTATCCTGAATAATGGCAGTCGCTGTTCTGTTGAATAAAAGATACCTCGTAACGGGTATTGTGGAAACTATCACTTGTACCAAATATTTAATGTTTATTGCTTATTGCGAATAGATTGTTTAAATAATGGGTTGGTTTAGGGTTAATTTTGTAACGATATTTTAGAGTTAAAATTCCATTCTGAGCTTCTTTTTTAATTAGGTATAGGTACTATGAATGCACAGTACAAAAAATATTATATAACATCAAATACAAAGCGATGAGACAGAAATGTTTGTCAAAAATAAAGAAAAACATGTTTCGATTAAATATAATTAAAAAGTTTAGTTCCACTGATTTAAATTTGTTATAACCTTTTTCAATAAGTAAAATCAACTTTTATTCGTTCTGAGAGAATTAAATTCTTAAAACAATGAATCTTCACAATTTTTTCATACTCATCAGCTTAAAAAAAAACGAACTTCACAACTAAATAATTACAACCATGAAAAAGCTGGAACGGAACAAATAACTAGTCTCCATCGACACAAACTTGTAATAAGTAAAGTTTTGAAGTACGCTCAAGTTTAAGCGCGACTTATTGACGAAGCGACTCGAACGTCGGTGTCGTTTTAATGAGTGTTGGTAAAGCCACATGGAACCCATATCCTTATGTGTTTGTTAAGTAGAGACTAAGGAGTTTAATTTATAATAATAAATAAAATAAATAAATAAATGCGGACAACATCACATACATTGCTCTGAACCCAAAGTAAGTATAAACTTTTAAACTATCGCGCTGCATGTTTATAGTAATATTATGACGGGGATTAGCGCGTACATGCATAAATACCTTTAGGGCTTGACGTTTCGACCGGGTTACACCGGCCGTGGTCGCAAGCAGACTGGAGATGCGGTGTCATTCTTCCGTGCACGGCGTTGATGATTTTTCTTCATCTACCCCATGTTTTTGAACTACCCTACACACTGTACTGACTGTGTCCGTATTACGATCACTATCCGGCCTTGCAGAAACGCGCGGTTGTGTTAAACGAATCACTGGATTCCACGATGCTGATAGATTAAAGCCGTCTTCCCGATTGAAATTAGGGTGTTTCTTGATTTCAATCGCTTCTCGCACTGCTCTCGAATGAAAGTGGCGATCGGTGGAGAGGACTTGCGCGCGATGGAATTGAATCCAGTGACTGACGCCCGGCTGTAGTAGGTGCTCTGCAATTGCCGATTTAGATGTCTGACGGTTTTTTTACAGCTGCGATATGTTCCTTGAGCCTCTCCGCGATCGTTCGCTTTGTTTGCCCTATGTATGACTTACCGCAGCTGCAGTCGATTTTATAGACACCTGGTTGTTGTAGGGGTAGAACATCCTTCGGTGTGCCCACCATGTTTTCTACCTTTGTCCCTGGAGTGTAGACGGTCGGGATGGAGACTGTTTTAAGTACAGCTCCGATTTTGTCCGTGACTCCTCTGATGTAAGGCATATAGGCTCGTTGTCTGTTAACGTCAGGATGCTCGACACGCTTCAACCGTCGCTTCATATTTCCTTTCACCCGAAATCCATTCTTTTGTAGCACCTCCTGAACATGTTCCAGCTCACGCTCTAAGTGTTCAGGGTCACAGAGATCAAAAGCTCTATTCTTTAATGACGTCATGACGGATTGCAGGTGTCTAGGGTGATGATGCGACGTACTATGCAGGTACCTATCAGTGTGTGTAGGTTTTCGGTAAACACAGTGTCCTAATGACCCATTTGTTCTCGCACTTATTTTGACATCCAGGAAAGCGAGTGATCTGTCCCTCTCCATCTCACACGTGAATTTCACCTTAGGGTGAATGGAGTTCAGATGTTCTAGATATTGATCTACTTCTTGTTGGCCCCCTCTGATGACGCAGAAGATGTCGTCTACGTATCTCTTCCACAACTTGATGGTTTTTGGCCCCAAGGCCAAACGTCAAGCCCTAAAGGTATTTATGCATGTACGCGCCAAAGTAAGTAGCTATTAAGCACTTGTGTTATGGAATTCAGAAACAACGAAGGTACCACAAACACCCAGACCCGAGACAATGTAGAAAAGTTGGTTTCTACATTGACCCGTCCGGGGATCGAACCCGGGACCTCAGAGCTAGCGCCACCTTGAAACCGGTGCGTACGCCACTCGACCACGGAGGTCGTCGTTTATAAACCTAGTATATTATTATTACATGTTATAATTCTTGATTGGGATCTGAAATCGCCAATCCGCAGAGACCAAGCGTGGTGATCAATGCTCGTACCTTCTCTATATGGAATAAGGCCTGTGCCCAGAAGTGGGACGTTTATAGGCTAGATTATGATTATCATTATTATTAATTATTGATTTCATATTTGCTTGAAAGATTGTCTATCCTTAATTTTCTAATCGCCTATCTTTAGTGCTTTGTAACTTGCATGGATAATTTGAATTTTACTATTTTTTATTAAATATACGTACTTAGTTTTACAAGCAACTGTCAATAGGCAAGTACTACATGTAAACTGTAAAGGAAGACCGAAAAAGATTGATGTATTTTTAGAAAGTTGATATTAGAAAGAAATAAGTGAATGCTGAGATGATGAATATTACAGATGAATAAAAATAACAGGGCAGGGATATGATTATTTTATACTTTTTATTAATGTTATAATTGATTGTTATCTCAAAATCATTCTGAAAACGACTATACACATGAGAATAACAGTTCACTATTCAAAAACAAGTCATTAAATAATAATTAACCCATTTTATTTCTACAATAAAAATATCTGTCCCTATTAATCTAGCCTATCTCACTGAAGGCTCGCTTTACTCTGACGAAGGCTTTATACGCTGACACTCATTGACCACCATGATTTATGGTCGGACATATTGTTTGAAGATATATATAGAGTTATGTATTATGTATTGCGCGATACTATAGGTAGTTTGTACTGCGTTTTACTGTCTGCTGAAAGGTTATTTGGTGGTTTGTTTTTATGGTGAAAAATTAGTTTAAAGTTTTTGATTTGCTCTGTTAAAAAAAAATCATAATTTTATTTTAATTTTGAAAAAGTACGTTACATATAACACTTATCAGTATATCACTTACTTATAATTATCGGTATTGTAGCTGAGTACTGGTCCGGAAAAATCTAGCTTTACTATCATTGATCGACACGTTAAGAAGATTGTCATAATGTACATACAGTCTTTCTTTATTATCATGTGTTATTACATGTTTTGGCCTGAATACTATAATGATTTAGTAAAAGCATATCTTTGAACCCAACTTAGCATCACCAGTGCATTTGAAGCAGTCGATTTCTGTTCTCCTTATTGGCTGAAAAACCCTTTGCCTAACCAGATACCTCGACATATTTTATTGATCGATGGATACAGAAAAAAAAATCCTTCAAAAATGTTGTCCCATAACACTCGGTCCGTCCCCATGTCCCTATAAATCATTTAGTCCGAACATTTTAGTGCTTCGGTCTAAATGCCAAGAGCATAACCGTAACTTGTCGAGTTGAACCGAACAACCCAACTGTCAAACTTTGCAACGGAAGCCGCACTTTGAGAAAACTTAACTGAAAAAGAAACTTTTTCCAACTAGCTTTAGATTTTTCTATTCTTTTGTTTTACTGGACTGCAGAAATATCGGTCTATTGGCTTGTTCACAATTTCATACTTATTAAAACTCTTTTTCTTTTTATGGTGGGGATATTATTTTGCAGATAGCCTGAGCGCAGGCATTGACTGATTCACCGGACTTTTGGCGAGAACCTTAAGGCCTCCAGCCAGAGCAATAGCAAAAATTAACTACGTCAGCAACGTCGCGATTCGGACCTCGACTTAGTTTGTTGCTAACAATCTTAATAAGGCAAAACAACAAGGGATGGCTGGATCTAAGTTTTTATTATTTAGGGACACATTATTATTGCTAGTTTGGCCGGCTCGGGCCAGCTTGGTCTAGGGACGGCGGGAAATTAAAACTCTATATTTAATAGATAATATGCGACATTCAGTTAGTAGATATAATAGTTCTCCAATCCCAAAATCAGCACAAAATAATTATTAATCCTCTTACAATTCGACCAAAAACCCCATTATTTCACCTCGTAAAACAAACGAGGCGTGAGAAAACAGAGGCGTAACATATCCTTTTGATGCCTTTTTTATTTGTCACAAGGGAAGGATAAAGGCGCAAGGCCTCGAGGGAAAATAAACGAGACCTTCCAATATTGACTTTATCACTCATTTCGTCACATTGAGTGATTCGACACAATTTGTGGGATTGTTATGTGAAGACGGATAAGTTGGATTGGAAAAGTATAATCTTAAATCGAAGAAATAGAGCTCAAACAGCTTTCTTTATTTGCTTTAGGAACAATACATTGGAAGAAGTCGGAAACAATTAAAATGTTTTGTTTAACAAATCAAAATCTTTTGAAAATATCAAAGGTTTCTTGGCACCTACACTGGAGTCAAAAAAAAATATAACACATTGCTTCTGTTTTTTTTTTTGGGTAGAGATAGACCCTTAGAAAAGAATATAACGAAAATAAACATAGAACATCGCTTTCAGACGATTGCGTATGAAATGTTATAGACCAAAAGATATTGGTAGATGAACATTAGTTTTTACAACTGTATTGAACCTCAAAATAATTTCAGTACGTACCAAAATGTAGTTTTCAATAAGTGCAAACAGTTTGTGGTTTACCGCATCAAATAATAATAATAATATAATTTTATTGGTAACGTAGATTGTGAATGATATCAATGGGTTTATGGATATACAAATGGGATATGACTATATGAGCACACTGACAAAATGGTCACAATATACCTATTATGTCTGTTTTGTGATACACAGTAGAGATAGTATATAAGAAAGTAAGATTTATGGTATAGGACTATAAGTAAAAAGTGCTTTAAATGACGTGAAAGCCCCGAAAATTTCAAAAATAGACTGAAATCTTTTAAATTAATTATGTTGATGCGTTTTGGGCATCAAAGGAATTAAATAAAAAAGAGGAACAGATTTTACAAATTATGAAAATAATAACAATAATAATAACCCTCAATCAATAATAAAACCGCATTAAAATCGGTCCATTACTTCAAAAGCTACGATGCCACAAAACTTCACGTCAAACTTATACCACCGCTTTTTTAGGGTTAAAAATAAAAGAGCAAGTATTGTTATCACAATGGCGCCGCTCTCTGGAGGCTTCGTGCCAACATGTGCGATGAACGATTCTCTACGATATTGGTGACAGCCTTACTATTTGTTACTATCACAGTTTTTGCGCCAAAATTAAGATCAAGTTTTTGTTGTATGTTTTTCTGAGGTGAATTAACGTTACAATGGTCCTGTTAGTTGATGATAATTATAAGGTAATATAATATAATAACTTGGAAAAAATATAAGGAGGTAAGCCATAAACTCATAATTTACCTTTCTGAAAATCGTTGTCTGGGGACTGTGTAATCGTGGGACTGCCACTGAATTTCATGCCACAAACACAAAATAATTTAAAACATTTTTTCTTCACACCATATGAAGTTTTTCCGGTTCCTCTAAGGATCACATACATTAAAGCAGAAACATGAAATTTATTCCAATGACATACAAAACACATAAACCAAGGAACTTTTAAATTAAAACAACAAATGTTTTTACGTGCCTCTACTAGCAGCAAAACAATTTCAGGGAGCAAACTTGGCAACAGACTGGGCTTAACGCTTGCTGCATTGATTATGCATTAGGACGAACTTCCGTGGAAAAATTACCAAAGGACCAGAGTACTGAAGTAAAAAGTACCACAGGACCAAAGTAGTACTAGAACAAAGTACCACACTACCAAAGTAAAAAAGTACTATTGGTCCAAAGTACCAACCAACGAATCAAAGTACCACACGACCAAAGTACCACACGGCCAAAGTACCACACGACCAAAGTACCATGATAGCAGAATCTAAAGGACCAGAAAGGACCAGTCGTTTACAGCAATCGTTTTGTTTAACAGGGCGTTATTTAGATCGTATTGAAAACGTTTTATAAAAGCTTAGTGTTGGACCAAATTGAGCTATAAAGGTTTTATAGACATGTGTTTAGGACATTAGGGTCTATTTGTGTGGGCAAAATTTAGCGTGAGGCTGTTAAATATCTTGAACCTTTTTAAAGCGTAAAATGTAACGGTTTTTGCTTGCGGTTGTATATGGGTGTGATGATGTATATTACGTTTATTTTATAAATTATTATCTATGTGAAATTGGATTTCTAAAGTTATTGAATACTAAATAATATTTTTTAAATTATTATTTATAATTTAAATTATAGTCTAAAAATTTAAGTAGTGTTAATAACTATATTTACACTGCTTAATTTAGGTTGTTAGAATATACATTACCGATTACATGAAAGAAAGAAGTTTTCAAGAAAAAAAGAGCTTTTCTTCAGGGTACAGGCATACAATATCAGCATATATAAAATGTATCTCCATATTATTATGATGCGGTTGCTATTTTCAGAATGGTGATGTATTCATCCTGGGAAAGTATTTTGCCCTTATTATGCATAAAAGGCAAAACTCTGTTACTGACATGAGATATGAATTTTAAAAGTTATGCAAAGTAGGGAGTGAATTTATTAAACGGTGTTTAAATTGTGTAAGAATATTCTGTAGTTAATTGAGTGAATAATGTTTTGTTAGGTGAGTATTTTCTTTCACACTCCTTTATATGAATATTATTTGAAATTAGTAATATTTACTTAGGTATTTCAAGTTTACATAAGGAGCTATTTCGTCTTTGCCTACCATTTCTTTCAACAATTCTTCACAATTCACCTTTTTCAATTTACCTTTCCCATATTGATATTCATAACACAAAATGAACTTACCATAATCCCAAAAAACCGACATCTAAAATTCAGAATATCTTTAAATGCGGACGAAAGGACGGGCGAGACTTCCCGGAGCCATTGATATCGAGATGAACCGTGACGGGAATGCAAGGCTGAACTTTGGCAATAGCCGTGTTGGCTCAGCTACCTTCCAATGTGGAATGCTGCCAGGACCAGAGTTCAGTGACAGCAGATTGGCGATTAGAAATTCAATTGTGGAGTAAACAGGTTGGGATCGTTAACTGAATGTTGGGCATTACATAAATTAATATTATTAACTAACAGACCGAGTAGACATTTTCCTGCCACAAAATTTCATCCTAATAGTATTCATAGAATTTTATCCTTTTAGGAGGAGTTAGGAACACCTGTATAGAAAAATAAGTACTTTTAGATTGGCAGGCTTTTAATTAAGCTGCACACAACTTTACATACAGATACATGACAAAGTATTGATCATTGCAGGATACATAGGAAATAAATGCATTTGATGCACGTCCTACTCTATCGAATAAACAAGTAACTGATAAAATAAACCTGAACAATTCAGTTATTATGTCTATCATATAAATTATATTCTGAAACGTATTAAAATCTAGTTACATAATATCAGAATTCTGCTCACCACAACAAAGAAAGGATCTGATATACCGTAATGACTATATTTTATAATTAAATTGGCTTCCAACCCTCACATCTCGTTATCGCTGACAAACTTGTCGTTCGTTACGTGTCAAATTATAAACTGATTTTCATTTCAATTTGCATAATATTAAAATGTTATTAACCAAACTGTATGCCTGATATAAATGAGAGAATAAAATGTTAAAATCTGATTTTTAAGCAAAATTTTAAGATTAATCTTCGTATTAATTATTAGGATAGGTATTATTGAAAAAAGCTTATAAAATGATACAGGTCTTTTATTCATTTTCTTTCACATTAAAAACATAAAGTTATAATACATTTTTATCCTTTAATTGACTGACGGAAACTCTAGTTAAACCCTTATCGAAACCAACAATTCAAATTAAAACTATAAGCCGAACAGAACCAACTTCAATCAAATAAACTCGTTAAAACTCTACCCTACGGTACACAAAAACTCTACAATGTAAAACACAACAGTACATAAAAGTACATACATAGGTTCGTAGATTATCTGTACATATGTAGGACATAGTGCCGTCGAAACTACGACAATTGTTTTCCTTTTTTTTTACGGACAGCTAGAAAAGTTAGTAATTCTAGACTGGAACGTAGATGTGACTAAACTCCTACGTAGGATAAAATGAAGCAGATTTTGTCTCACAAAAAATATATGAAACGGTTACAGTTTTACATAGTATGTTCATTAGTGACTTGTGTTAGAATGTCTTCAAAAGGTAAGAAAATTGATGATAAATATATTACAACATATATTATTTAGTATGTTGTTTAAATATTAAATTATTCTGAAAGGATGCACAAAAAGTTACAAATGCGAGGACTTTCCTTTCGCTACAAAATTAACTTTTAAATTCTTGTTTAAACTTTAAAGAGTTAAGAAACTATTTACAAAGGCATTAATTTTCGAATATAATAAGATATATACAATTTCCAATTTGAGTTCACATACACATTAATATAGTGACCCAAATTTCTCCCATTAAATGTATATGGTCCATGAAATTACTTGAAATATGCATCAAAGTGATTGGAAGCTGTGCGCTCCATTGGTTCGAGTACGCATAAGGAAATACTGATAAGAATTTATTAATAGACTTGCTTACTTCTGCAACTATTACAATACTATTTTTGTCCTCGTTTGGATCCTAGGACCAATATATTTAATTCCGTAAGGACTATTACTATTCAAACCATTTTGAAGATCATAGGTATTTATGGACCTTTTACAAGAACAATTTATGTAATCCTAACTACCTTCAATCAACTCAGCCTATCGCGGTCCACTACTGGGCATCGGTTTTCTCCAAATTGCGCCACAACACCCGCTTTTCAGACCTACTTACAACCACCTTAAGTAATTTAAATACCCATCTAAATTTCGTGAACAAAATTAACTGTAATAACGCTTTGTATGGTCAAGTAAATCTAATTCCGACAGCTAACCCTTTTGCGTACTCAAGCGTGGCCTAATACATCTATGCCGAAACTTTGCCTCAAAGACTCGGTCACAGATGGCAAACTAACTTGACCAACCAACTTCGTAAATTAGATATTTTTGGCCCTATCTAGTGCAGCTGTGATCAAGGATTACATATTTGTGACAGTTTATTATTAAGTTATACAGTTTATTATTAATTTAATAAGAAAAGGTTTTAGTAGATCACTGTATTTTTAACCTACTTCATAAGGGTAGTGTTCTTATTTCTATGATAATTTGTGTTTGGTTGTATTTTTGCTTTCAAAAAATATTATTTGTGGTTGACAAGGTCCAATATAAGTTGCATCAGAATCGTTTTCTTTTTTACACACATGTGATTGTTTAGTTATATACTCAATAATAATAGTAGTAAATTTCGTTAGACTATAGCTGTTATATTTCTCATGTACTCGATTTAATCTACGTTCTAGCACGAAATAAGGAAAATGGAAGAAATCTAGGACAGGCCGATAATTTGAACGTGGTCTCAGGGAATGTGGAGATGGAGCCAGGAATATTTGAAATGTACGTGATTTAGAAAATCCTTGAATGAAAAGGAAGTAAGGAATTTCATACATAGATAGTAGACGTATCCGGGCAACGAATCTAAAGCGAATTTCTAAACGACTGCGGTTTAAAGTTTAATCTTTTCGATTGCATTTCTCTATGTAATCAAAGTTTCGATATTTTACTCGGAAAGCATTCGCCCCTAATTTTCATTGTAAATATTGTTATAAAGAAAATAAGCTGGGTCTTTATTTGTATAATATTAGTAAAACATATGACTAAACGATATACGACATACCCTTCCATACCATTACTTCTCATTGAACATAATAAGGACAAGCAAACTGGGTCAAAGGACCAAAATAAAGTCATTCACATCATTCTGGTCCTTTTACCCGCACGTACAACACCCTTATTTTTACCATTACCACCAAGAATATCCAAAAATAATGGTCACTATTCACGGTAAATGTAGCCAACATGTGGAAACATAATTGAAGACTGCCAAAAGGTCTCGAAAGGTCTCGAAAGAATTATTTTATTACTAAGGCGCGTTAAAGCAACCTTCATGTTATTTCAGATGTGCACGCGATGTTTTAATTTGGGTTCGGATCAATCATGCCCTTTCTGAAGTAAATAGGCGTACATTGGACGAAAATAAAACTTTTTTTATGATGTTTGAGAAATTTTACATCATTTCTTGAGCCTGTAATGTTTATGTGAGTGTATATTATTTTTTGTGATATGCAAACGAAAACTGTCCCATCCTTTATTCTCGAACTCGTCTCTTTTTTTAACATGACGTAATAAATTTGGTGTAAAGATTATCCGTTTCTTATATTTTAAAATCGTATAGCATTTATTCCGAAGAAAAATTATCACATAGACTTTTATAAAGCACATTTTTATATTTTGACGGTTTGGCCATGACACTATCATTGTATAAAAATCGATAATGTTTATAAAACAGTTCATTTGCCTTTAATATTAAATGAGGAAAGGAATCGCCTTTTAATCAAAAGTTCAGTTACTAATCAATCGAATTTGTATAGGTATGTATCGACTTTCTAAAAATAGACCTTTTACGGTAGTAGTTCATACATTTATAATTATTTTGTTTGTAGTACGTACAATAGAAACAAACCAACGCGTCATCGCTCATAATCCATACTAATATTTTCAATGCGCAAGTGAGTCTGTTTGTTTTTATTTTTAGTCACGGCTAAACAGCTAAACCGATTTTAATGAAGCTTGGTATGTGGTAAGCTTAAGGCCAAAGAGAGGACATAAGACACAGCCATGAGCAAAAGCTAATAATAAATAAATTGACTGCAAAATCGACAATTTAATCTTTTGACATGCAAAAATGAATACTTAATCTTGCTTTTAGTAGGTAGTAGTTATTATTTTATGTAATGTTGGCATTATAAAACTTTAATTTCAGTAAAAGTAATTGCTCGATGCACTTAAAAAAAATCCACATATTAGCAATCAACAGCCATAATTGGAAAAGGCTCTGATGACGTAGTTTACTCACATCCAGACTACAAACAACCGCATCTAGGCTGTGTAAATATGACTAAAGGTATTGGAATCGGTTCAGCATTCATTTGATCGCCATTCAGCGCTTCAAAACTGTTCCAGTAAAGCACGTAACTACGTAAGCTCTAAATTTCATATTCGATCACGTTTATTGGTATAAATTTGATGCATCGAATTTAGAGCGGTGTTATTGCGTGTAGTTTTTTTGGTCCTTTTTGGGATAGGCGAATAAAATTGGTATGTATTTTTCTACATCCGACGTGTAATACAGTTTGAGCTTTAGTTAACAGTGGAGCTACTTTTCATGCCACCATATCAATATTTAATATAAAATAAAAGTACAAAAAAAACATAATTTCGCAATTTTTGAAAACCTTTTGAAACTGACGTTTAATACGCCAAAACGTTTAATACGTCAAAATTTCCCCTTTAAGGAAGGAAACTCAAGAAAATAACTAAGCACAACGCTTATTATTCTATTTTGTAAGGACCACGCAACACACAATCACAATAAATTACGCTCAATAAGTTTACCAAAAGGACCAAAATGTGGCGCGAAAAAATCGCGTGAATTTATAAATAAAATGAATGAACTGGGACGTTGGAAGCTAGGAGCTTGGGTTCCAAGGGTATATTGCATTTCTTATGCAAAGGTCGAGATTTCCTACAAATGTGTTTGCCTCCATTGAAATATTTGGGATTGCACGCTTACCCCAATACGGGGTAACAGACATTTTTCTAGCTTATTTGAATATATTTCGTTGGTTTTCGGAGAAATCTGTGATCTTATTATGTCTCTGGTGATATGGGGCTGCTTGGGCCTCGTAAAGTGTCATAGAATCTATGCGGGCGTTTCTCAACTTGTCTAGCATACTATGAGGTGTTGGTTAAAATAGAGGTATAATATTCCTATGGCTTTTGGAGATACTTATGGAGATAAGTAAATTATATCATAACGAAAATTGACGCTTATCTGTCGATATTTTTACGTTCCAAGTTATGGTTTAAATGATTTATCATTTAGTAGTATTGACTAACATCCTACATACATACATAAACTCTTTTTGCAATAAAGGTATAACATCTATGGTGTTATGTCGAAAAGTTATACCGTGGAATCTAATTTCTGAGGGAAAATTCTGATATTTCCTCCTACGAGGAAAAAGAAATGAGGAAAAACTATTTATTAGTACTCAAAATATTGTCGAAAATATTTGTGGGGTGAAAATGGTGTTATATTTATTTCCATAATGATATTCAGATTAAATTATTTAGGCAACGAGATATTCATGTCTTACGAAGGCGTATTTCCAGCAGTTAATTATAAAGGCTTTATATTCTTTTAAACCATTATTTGAAAAAAAAAAAATAGTTTTAATTAATCTGTGACGGATTTCATCGAACCTGAATAAGTTATTACATGATCTTAAGCATTAACTTTAACTTAAATAACTAAATAAATAAGCGACATGTGTTATTTTCATTAACAATAAAGTTTCTTTGAACCTAACCTAAAACAAAGTATTAGATATAAACTGGCGTTCTATTCCATACTAATAATGTTCTAGATAACATTAACCTCGATACCGTCGTAAATAACTAAGTGCCTGTATAAAACCATTACACTGCAGCTTGCACTAGCAAATTTGATAGTGGCTTCTAACTCCGAGCGCCTGAATAATTTCATACAAATTACCAGCAGTTGATACCACAAGGCCTTACTGACATAATTTGTGACATAATTCCGTTGCTTTAATATTAGCATAGCTATTTTCGGAAGGTCGGTAGAAGTGAATTGTGTGGAACAGAATTTAAGTTTCAAGTTATACATTTCTGAGTACTAGATTAAATAATAGACATAACTTTGATCTTAATCGGATACCAAAAAATATCTTGAAAAGTTTGAACAACAAAATTCACATCCATACCTACATTCATTGAAAGTTAAAAGCTAGTTAGAATTAATGTCGATTTAGCTCAGGAATCAGTAGTGTAAGTAGGTAAGATATTTGAATGACGAGAAAATGAGAAAAGCAACATTATCTTCACCTAGGGTATCGCAAAAATGCACCAAGATACTGCACTTGTAAAATAAAACCAACTCCTTAATGTACTACTTCCGAAGTAAAAATAAATACTTTTACCACTTCATCTCACTCCGTTATGGAGCTAAAAAGCATTTTATTCCCAAACGGTCCTTTCATCCGCAGCAATTCTGTAAACCGACACCTTAGAGTATATATAGACAAGGATAGAGTGTCCGCATCGCCATTACCCGTTGTGCAGATCGGTAGCATTTTTAAGCCCGACATAAAAACGACGGGGTGTCTATCTGTATGTGCCTGTTTGTGACATCGTAGTTCCCGAACGCATAATGAAGATAGAGTTGAATTAATTTGGAGTGTTCTTAGCTATATTTAATGGAAATCTGTTATCTATTTCAAAAAAATTAAGCATTATTGCAAAATTATCAGAGGGTTTCCATTTTTTTTATTTATTTATCGAGTAGTCAATTAAGTATTTTGGCTTTAAGTACTACGCTATTTTCTGATTTAAACCGTTTTCTATTAATAAGTTACATAAGGTTTTAATATAGTATTTATAAAACGGTTCGCTCTATTTTGAGACTTTTTACTACGACAACTCTTGTCCATACTCGTGCTTAAGTTCATACTCTATTAGATGCACTCTATAGCTCACATATTCATACTCCAAGACCTTCACCGACACAATTCCTGTCGTAAGCCACAAATGGCTTTACAGAGAGTCTACAGTGGCTCCATTATAAACTTGCTAATGTAAGGCCCTTAGGGGCGCCAAGTGAGATATAAAATAAAAACGGTAGGGTTAAGTGGAAGGGAAACACCGGATTTTGTTTTTGAAGGGCTGGAAGGAAAGTTTGTATCGTTAATTTGACCCTGTAAGTGCTACAGATAAGCTTGGATAATATGAAGTGATCCTGATTGTAGTATTTTTTTGTCTTGTATACATTTTTAAGCCGTAAAAATTGCATTAACAAGACCGAGGAAAAATTGTCTGCCCTTTATAGAGCAACAGAGGTCTGTCCTTTCTCAACTTTTATACAAAATAGGCTTAGTACAAAAACATAATTAGATTTTTTTATTTATGTGCCAACGATTATTTATACTTTTTGAAAAGTAGCTGTAATTTTGTAGTATTCGTTTTTATTTTCTGTCTAATGGACAATTTACTTTGCAATTGCGGAAAAATCTTGTTGAATCAAACGGCCTTTTTCCACCATGCATTTGCATTGCAATTTCTGATAGTATATTTTATGAATACAAAATAAAAATAAAAAATTGCCTTTACCATCAATGATGTAATTTTGTGGTCCTTTTACCCAAACTCCGATTGCTCACTTCGAGAACATTCCAATGAACATTCCTCAAACGAAGTGTCCTCATCAACGCTATCTTATATAAGTAGAGCTCTTCAACCAAACTCATCATAATTGGGCGTCAAATTTGAGCAACCCTAATCTGTCATGATACAACTATTAGGGGATCGTAACTTAATCTGAGTCGGTTTCTGCGGTGAGATGCTGTGAACTGTTTGTGATATCTTATATCATAACAACATAAAATATTCAGAATATTGTTTGAGTTATGTTTAGAAAGATAAAATTGTTTTCATTGTAGCATCGATTACAATAATTACTTTCCTTTTTAGTGCCAGACAGAAGGTGAAAACGTTTCTAGACATATTGGGAAAAGATATCATACCATTAAGGGGTCTTATTGCTTTATTAGCAAATTGTTGGAGCAGAAGATGAGTTGGTTTCACACCAACGTATGATAATATAATTTATAATATGTACTAACTGTTACATAGTTTAAAAAGAAGGCTTTTCATGCAAACCATTTTGGTTATTTGAGTAAAAATGGCAATTATCTAATAAAAAATCAAACAATTTCTGCATCAAGTGGACTCACAATAAATCCTACGAAAAATGCTAGAAAATCTTTTTAACTTTAAATAAAAGTTTAGTCTTAGCATTTCTGTATAGATGCGTTTTAAAACACCAATCCAATATGTTACATGCACATTGAAAATGTCTAGACTCAAAACAAATAACTGCGGATCTCATAAATATTTCCCGCGCTTTCGAATCAATATCTAGTTCTTTGATCTAAAAGACTTTAGCTTAGGATAATACCTAAGCTGTTTTTGATTTATAATACCTGGCCGTAGAATAAGAGATTTATTTATTGAACGTGTTTTTTATTGGTATCGCACCACAGCTCCAAAATTGTTAAACCAATTTTGATAGTAAATATTTTTTGGTTGAAAACTCAAACCCAATTTTGTTAACCAATATTTTTTGTGGACGAAAAGGTCATCCATAGTATTTTTAGCTACAATTCACGAAAACTGACATAGCTTCAGACTACCAGCTATTAATTCAGATCTGGTAAGACTGGAACATGACTTGAACATAGTTTTTGTAAAATTAAGCAGAAGTAGTTATTTTCGTGCATATTGTGATGGATAAGTACCTATGTGATATTCTTAGGTCTACGTTAATAAGCCTTGATATTTAATATGTTTATTATATCAGGGCCATACCTTCCTTTTAAGGTTGACAGTGTGGTGTAGGTGTTGTCCCGCCCTCTGTAGCAATGAAGCAGTGATGTCAAATTCGTAAATAATGTATAGAAAATAGGTGGAGTTTTTTTTTTCGGTCCAACCTATATTAAATTTAAAAATATCTAATTATGTTGAAATTTCATCAGATACAATGCATACAAGTACAAACAAAGCTTTAGAACTGTCTATGTAGAGAACAAAAATATCTTATCTTAAATTTTTTAGGCTTCTAAGAGACATCTAAAAAAAGTATTATGTACAGAAATCTCAACATTACAAAAGTTACTATAAAAACATAAAATGAGTGCATTAACCTCATTAAACTATCCACTAATCTCTCCTCTAACTTCTGTTCAGAAAACCCTTTAACTGAACTCTATTATCGTAAATCTGTTAACTGCATATCAATTTAAACTTTATCATTTATGCGCTTAACTGTTACTGGTTAACTCCTGTAGAGTAAGTTATTTATAACACATGTTATAGAGGTGAAATTATATTTACTATCATTCAAAGACAATCATAATTATTCCATTTATTATATCAATGAAAAATTACTGAACAGATCTTCATAAACTATAACTAAGGACACTCCAGGCCAATTCACTTTTTAAACCCACAAAAAAAAACAAAATCAAAATCGGTTCATACGTTCGGGAGGTACAATGTCACAGACAAACACAGACAATCACATCACCTTAAACCTCCCCAAAGTTTTTCCGCCGAGGATTAAAAAACACTTAATCGTATTACTTGAATTCATTATTAAAACATTTTAAAACGTTTAACAAATCAAACCATAACCTATTTACCATAATAACTATCAACAAACCATAGTCTAAATTATCTGGTTACACAAAAACCGCCGTCGCGGCTACGCATAACTTCGTGAACGAAAAAGTTAAATTGGTAAGTGATACCGACATTTACTTAAAGTAGTTTAATTATATTGAAGTTTCGGTGTCTGAAGTTTTCAATTAATTACTATTTAGCTCGTAATTTTAGGCTGTTTTCAGTTTATAAACCTTTTTACCCGAATACTACAACATATAACAGTTTTAAATTAACGTTAAGTTGCTGCCTTTGTCATTTTAATGTGTGAAGCAGCGAAGGAATCAGATAGACATTTATGAATAGTTTGAAGTAAGTTAATTGGACTAATAAAAAAAATGTATTGTCTCTTTCAGGATCTACATAACTATGCAACGTTTCTAGAATGTTCAAGGAATCAGTGGTAACACTCCGTCTGAACCTTTTATTCTTAATTGTTATACTAAAAGCCATCTGTACAGGGAATAATGCAAGTGGACAAAACGAAACAAGTGTGCAAGGATCGTAGCAAGTGGAAAGAAGTGGTCTCTGCCTACCCCTTCAAGGGAAAAAGGCGTGATTATATGTATGTAAAAGCCATGTCTGTCCTACTATAGAACTAAGGCTCTACCTTCCAATCTCTCTGCACTAGAGTGAACCAATCTTTATAAAAGGAGCTCGACACACCTTTGCAAGGCACTAAGGTAGATTTCATTAATACACTGCTTCCTGCGACTTGCAATCTGCACATATGACAATGCTAGTGCAGGTAGTTTCTTACAAGTAGCTATAAGCTAAAGGTTTCGAGCAACTAAACTAATACATTCAAATGATATGTTCCTTTTCTTTCAATTAATTACATAACTTGCTTGGAGAATGGATCAAACAACTAAAATCAATTTATTTAAAATAGAACCGAACCCAGAATCACCCTTCACTGCTTTCTAAGAGTTCTGGCTGTGAGAGAAGAAACGGTAGACGAAAATCCCCAGCAGCACTCTGTCTCTCAGTTTACCAAAAATGTAATCAATTAGGTAAAATGCCAAGAGATTGAGGTTAAAAAAATTGTCCTAAGATTTATTACAACATTACTACCAACAAAGGCAGTCATCATAACGACCCGTGACCACAAGCAGCACGCTAATACATCATCAACATTCCCGAGCCTTTTCCCAACTATGTTGGGGCCGTCTACCAGTTTTACCTGATTCAGCTGAATACCGTATTTTAGATGAAGCGACTGCCTACCTGTTCTCCACAACCCATTTTACCGGGAAACACCGTATCCTATAGTAAGACCGATTTTCAGAATTGACGTAACGACTGCCAAAGATCTATGTATAACAACCGAAACCTACTGTTTAACGTGCTTTCCGAAACACGTATATTCTACTTAACTTATTTATACTCTAAGATACCTTACTACGTATAGTCATTAGCTTACACACCTACTCAGAACTAACCTTGACGAGTCTTTAGTATAACAACAGAAGGAACACCACTTAGCAACGACCTTTCAATTCTTGGAGAAGGCGTGACTCAAAGATATTATAACAAAGTTAATGGTAACGCCTAGTTCTATATCAGCATTCAAACCTTAATAGATATTCATTATAAGCATTTTCAACAGCGACTCTAAGGACCAAGTTTTGCACGATTTATTTTCCTTTTTTGTTGAAAATTTTCGTGGGTTTTTTTTTCAGAGATTGTGTTAAATGGTGAGTATTATGAAAAGTCGCATATATATAGGTATTGTATTATGGAAATAGCGTGTATGGTGTATTATAATAAATATTAATTTACTGATATTGTTTCTGATATATACAAAACACCAACATCATTTCATTTTACGGATTCAATCTTCGGTTTTCGGTCTATTTAGGAGTACAATTACAGCTATATTTAAAATAACGAACACAAAAAAGACAGACAAATTGTCAAAATAATTTTAAGAAAATCCTTGTTTTTCCTTTCATTGTACTTAAAGTTTGAAATAAAAAGAACACCATTTTCTGAATGAACTATTCATGTTTTTACACGGCAGTTATTTATGTATTAAGTGACTGAAGTTTTCAAGTAACTTCCACTTAAGCCAAAAAAGTTGTGTTTAACGCCCGTAAAGCTGTCTGCGCGGCACTTTTATATGATATAAACAACTAAAGTATCATAATTTGGGTTTAACAGTCTTTTTTGTGAATGAATTTTCATAGTTATTTTAGGCCATAGATTTACGTATAATGATTTTTCTTGAACTTAAAATCGTAATTTTAGAAAGTAGCAAAAACTACAATAATTTCTGAATAATAAGAAAAAGAATAAACTTATTGTTCGTAATTACATTGTTTCTTGTGCTAATTGAAAGAGGTAATAATTAAAAAATTTACATAGTAGTAAACAGTGGTCCTCAAACTAGGCCAAAGATTGTATCTTGGGGGCAGAATTGGAAGTCAATAGTAAAAATATCTTAAATGAGAACAAAAAATAAGGGAATTTGGGTACAAACGGTAAAGTCTATTTTCATATTTACTTAGTTAGAATAAGTAAAAAATCCAACACAAATTAATTCATCCGATTCATTAAACCTCACTCAATACTTTTCATAATCCGTACTCATAAATAAAATCAACGGACCATTTAAGCAAAGGGTGTATAGAAATGATTACTTGAACGTACCCCAGTTAAAACTTAGTACATAACTTAGATTAAAGAACCTGCTTTAGCCACAAATAATCTAGATTTATGTTCTAAGTTAACCCGAGAAACGTTTAAGCCTTTAAGATGGTGGAATATATCGAGAAAAGCGCTAAAATGCGATGATTAATGCTTCAGAATTATGGCGTTTAAGGAAGATCATATTTGCCTTCAAATATATTTTTTATTTTATACACCAAAAGCTTATTGGTATACTGAATTTCATCGATGTTTTTTAAAAATAACGGATTTCCATAAGACCTACCATCTCCATTTTTTTTTTGTACTTATGTTTTATATAATTTTTACAAAAAAAAATCGACTTCAAAATAAGTTTTATATGGTTTTCTTATGGATCCAGCTGTACTAAATGTACAAAATTAATAAAAGACTACAGGGGAAGCACCACCTATATAAAATAAAGAATAAGCAAAATCAGTTCACCCCGCCGAGATTTCTGAATTAACAAAAAAAAATACAGTCGAATTGAGTACTCTCCTCCTTTTTGCAGTTGGTTAAAAATAAACTTGTCCAAATTTAATTATTCTAGGTTAAGCGGTTTTGTTTCTGCGTTAATAATTTAGTCAGTCATAATGTCTCTTTGTATAATAATATAGATTTAAAACAATAGCGGTCGAGATAAGGTTGATTATAACAACAATTTTATGAAATATAATGAATAACGTTATCGATATAATTAAATTACGATCCTGATAATAAAATTGTATGCAATAGAACAATAATGAAGTCAAATTTAACTTTGTACTTGAATTTTTATTTATTAAGTTTTATGTTCCTAATGCGTTTCTAAACTCTTCAACCAAATTACATACCTAAAATATTTATTTGATTTCTAACGAATTTGAAATATGTATAATGACCTAAAGCAATAGCATTATATTTGGTTTATCAATGACAGTGAGACCACTAAAAGAGTCCCTTTGCTTATTGAATCAGAGATACAGTTTAATTAAGACTATTGTTTAAATGCCATACTCACTTGTTCTGAAAGTCCAATTATATACGTAAGTTAACTATTAAACTTATTTGATCAAGGAAAGGTAACCACAATATGTAATTAAAACAAACCATCAAATAGGACCACTTACTTAAATAATTTCAGTTTAACAGTTTTTAGTCCGAAATAGCCTATCATAGCCCATGATTAGACCTAACTTCTACTATACGATCTAACCACGTAGGTAACTAAGTAAGTAAGTAGGTAAGTAAGTAACAAGTGCAGGCCAACATGCAGTAACTTATGTAACTCGCCGCAGTATTAAGAAAAACACCCTGCTTAAAGTTTTGAGTTAGCGACGGAGCTTGTTAGAAAATTTTATAAAGCGTTGAAAATGTATTAGCGAAAAATGGGTTGAGTTTTTGCGATGTTAGAGGTGGATTAAGTGTGTTTAAGGTATGTTTTTAGGATGATTAAGTATTGATGTAATTATGGCTTTTTCACGTTGTTACGGTAAAAAGATATTTGGAGATTTAAAATTAAGTATGTTTTATTTTCAATCACCTTTATGACCAGCGATGGGCATAGCTGAATACTATAAACCAGTCTTGTCATTATAGTTAGAAGCCAGTTTAAGCTATTGATTTTTCGATATGTTATAATTTGAATGTAATTTCCAACTGCATCAAAGAATACTTTTATTTCAAGATGTAACGTTGGCGTTCGTCTTATAAATATAAATAAAATTATAAATAATAGGTATATAAGCTGTGTATTTTAAAAAATATTTCTTAATTCCTTAGTCGTAAGCTCCATAACACCTAAAATCTAAATCACGCCTACAAAATGTTCTCACAAAAATATCAAAACTTTAGGCACTAAAATTCTAGCTAAGTAGTTTCAGCCGTGCCTAGACAGTAACTAATTCTGATAATAAATTAGCTCTAAATAACAAAACAATATCATGGCCTAGTTAACATAATTCATAGTTATTTACAGGGCCTCGATTCAGGTATCTTAAATGCATGTCATTGGTCGGTCAGTGTACCTAATTTTCGTATTCAGATAAGCCTACACGAAAACCTCATTGAACTGTGAAAGAGAATGATCGTAATGACCAATTAATAATCGCAATGACAGTAAGCAGAATGCCAACTATCGTGAAAATTACCAAACGAAGCAGGTCATTCGGTCAATTCTAGCAACTCTTAAATAGCTGAATGGAGGCCTAAGTCCGGTGTCCACTGAAGCATACTTCACTGCTTGGCTTATATAACAAAATATACTAAACAGGGTGTTAAATTATGCACTTTATGTGGGGAACTTTGGAGGTTCTTGCCGTATCTGCACCATAGAGTTTATTTATAACCAAATACACGATGTTTTGTAAGTGTAGAACACCAGAATAAGTAATTTTTGAGGTCCCTAGTTTAATACGATGAAGAACCTACAGAAGTCTACTTGCTAATTAATGGCCACAGGCATCAGTTCCTATTAACTATCGACGTGATCAGATTGATTTAAAGTGTACTTTACATGGAGGAAAGTATTCAACACCTCATATTTAATAATCAAAGAGGTTATGTCAAAAAAATCCTCAAAGTCTAACACATTCAAAGCAATGTCTTAAAATCACAAAACACGTTTAATTATTCCACAAAGTGTAACACGCAACCAATCTCCCTCAAAACCGTAATTGCAAACATTAATAAAGCTAAAAACCCAACATCAAGGAACAGCAAACATTATAAGTTAATCTGACGTTAAAAAGGGAAAAACATTTTTTCTCGTATAAGTACAAAGTTGGGAGCTATAATTAATGTAATTTCAAACCGCCTGAATACTTCTGATACAGTTTGATGTATTATTTAAGTTTAGAGTTGTGCTTTTGGAGGCCAGCCAAGTTGCCAATGCTTGCTACTCTCCAAGGAGCCATTGACCTAATCGAGATGTCAAAACATACTCTAACTTTAACGTAGTCACTGTAACCAGTGGTAGTTGATGGTCAGACTGTCAACAGAATTTCCTTAATTTTTAAAAGCATTTTGGTGGCAAATCATCCTAATCTAAGAGTCAAAATTCACTTCTAGGTTTACAAAAAATTGTGAGCAATATCAGAATCTACCAGACTTTTTGCCCAAGCTATGTTAGGTCGGCTACCAGTTTTACCGGATTCAGCTGAACACCGTGTTTTACATGGAGCGACTGCCTATCAGACCTCCACTACCCATTTTACTGGAAAACACAGTATCCCACAGTAAGACTGGTTGTCAGAATCTACTTAACGACTGCCAAAGATGTTCCATATGAGAGTGAGGAAAAAAATGTGAGGAATGTATCAATGGATAAATGATATCAAATGTAAAAATAATATTCCCGCCTTGCCTGATTTCAAGCCATTCAAGATACGCTCTATTAAACACTTCAAAAGGCTCAAAAATAATTCCATAACTCACACCAAAATTTCAAAGTAAAACACGCACACAAGATTTTACTTCGCACGTAAAAGGTAGGGGAAGCCAAAATACATTTTACAAAGGTCTTAAAAAGTTTACAGCTTTGTCAAGGGAATTGCGAATACTTGAATACCTACTTTAATAACTGGAGAAGGGAGAAGCTCATGAAATACTTAACCTAGCTGGTCCTTAGTTCCTTAACTGAGTGTTGTGAGTACATAGCTTAAACATCATTTTATAACAGTCTTTATATAAATTGAAATTGTAAATCATTGGCTTATTCTAGATTTTATAGTGGTTGTTATCTTCATATCGACAATTTGGCACTTACGGTTAACCTAGAGAGGCATGGGATGTACTATAATCTACCAGTTAAAAAATCGTTCGCGTGAACCTCAAAAAACAATACATTGCATTTAAGAAATCATTTTTCTATATTGTAATGAACTAGAATGGTTATCAATGCTCTATACAAGGGGCCTTGATAAGTTTAATTCTGGTCCGGTATAATCGTATAATATTTTTATCATATTATTGCACTTTTAGTATATAAAAGCTAACTAGAATTTGATATAACATATAATACTGCGGATCAAAGGACCAAAAAGGAAATACGGATCGTTATCGTTGGAACGGACTTCCAAGCCATTAAATACATCAGCTTTATGTGTCTGCCGGCTGATATTGCGAAAATATGTCTATTTCCACATTGTTATATTGATCAGGTAATTATTAGTTCCAGCTATTTTAAGAGACAGAGATTTGTTATAAATGTTTTTGTCATCAGAAGTTTTATTAAGGTTGTGAAAACGTTTTTCGTTATTATTTTTACTAAAATAATAATCGTTGATCGTATTTTTCGCGTGAATTTAACTACATAACTCTACGTTAAAAGCCATCGATTTCAATTTGTGTGCTCATCATTAAGGTTACAAACATATCTTGCAGTGGCATATTATTTGTAAAAAAGGTAATAAATATTTGAATCAAATGTTCCATTCCCTTTAAATTATCATAGTATTAAAATTTTCGCGTTTTATTTATGGCTTTTGTCCTCAAACATGGTACACAACTGTCTAAAATATTGTACTATGCTTAATTGAAACACAAAAGGACCAATCATAGTGGTCAATTGAGTAATCAATTAGGGTATTGAACTGTAGTATAACTATTCTATTTCTTCCTGACTAGAGTTGTTACAGACACAGTACAAAATATTTTGCTTAAGACCAACATACTGTTAAGTAAACAATATTTTTTTAACCTGTTTGGCATTAGACATACTTCCTTTGTTAATTCGATAGTTGAATATTTAATTCGTATCAGTTGGCCAACCAATAAATAGAATTAAACTAAAAAACAAAATACATAAGGTCAAGTAAAAAAGAAACATAATTATTATTCAATCCCACATCGAAAAGGTCACTCGAGATTTACATAAATTGAAGAGACCTTTACAGGGTCTATATAATCAAATATCCCTTTCCTCAATAAACACAACGTTATCAAACCCAACCCAATTAACCAAATTAAAGTACTCTTAAACCACGCCAAATAAATCTAAAAGATATATATCTACAAAAAAAATCGACTTCAAAACAATTCGGATATTTATTTCTTTTGGTTCCCACTGTCAAAACTGGACCACAAGGGAAGCACCAACTTTCAAATAAAAAAAAATCATCAAAATCAGTTCACCCGGCCAAAAGTTATGTGGTAACAAACATAAAAAATAGTCAAATTGAGTACCTCCATTCTTGGAAGTCAGTACTAAATTTAAAGAAGCACATTTGGCCTACAAGATAAGTACAAAGGTGACAAGACCCGGTCCCCACGGATTATCTAAAACGGATTATTTCAGTATAACATTGACGACGGCGAGGGCCGCCGGATCACGCAATGACCTGGCACTAATCGCGACGGCCAATCTATACCTCATTTGGCACTTTAGTGGCTTCCCGTAAAACCTTACAACGGTACTTTTTTTCGGTATTGCACATCGGATACATCTATGTATAGGTTATGAAGACTTCCGTGTACTCAATTACGGTATGTAATCGTCATTTATTTCGACGGTCCTAAGGAAGTCTTTAATAAGACAGAATTGAAAATTAGAGCTGATTGCCGAAATTATGCCCTAATTCGTGAATTTAAACGACATTGACCGTCAAATTTCATTTGATACCTAAAGGTTGT
This sequence comes from Autographa gamma, assembly GCA_905146925.1. Lineage (NCBI taxonomy): Eukaryota > Metazoa > Arthropoda > Insecta > Lepidoptera > Noctuidae > Autographa > Autographa gamma. Next base: position 1,877,759 of record LR989868.1, on the reverse strand, counting down.
TCTTACATGTTTAAATTAATCCCTGAATCCATATAGTACTAATTTATAAGCACCACTTAAATGTCTTCTTTAATATAACAGCAATAAACCAACACCCACAAGTTTTAGTATGACGCAGTAATTTACTCCACAAATACCGTCCATAATTTTCTTATTTAACCAAGTCACATGTCCTTAAACTGACAGTTTATATTTAGATTTACGAACACAAATTGCGGTAAGATATTCAATACGACGACGATCAAAATATAGATCATAATCATATACGTCAAATGTCAACTAAAAATAAATTATGGAATTAAATACTCACTCAGTTTCGTTGTTCTCGAAGATAACACTTCCTTGCGCTGACTCGTACTGAACTCCGTTCTTGGCTGTGCCGTCTTCCGTCCAGTAGGGCACTCTCACCTTACCGCGAGCGCCTGCCGTCCTCACGACCCTCAACTCGTAAGTCCCCACCGACTCCGTCAGCTCAAAGTCGCGTTGTGGGAAAGAGAACACACCAGAATGATCATCATCGAGAATGACCACTGTAGCCGTTGATGGAGACGCAAGGCAAGCTCCTCTAGGAGCCGTTAAACGAACGTAGAAATGCTCATCTTCCTCAAAGACATCGTCATCTATCACTTGGACGCTGAAGGTCTTTTCCGTCTCCCCTTGTTTGAAGGTCAAGGAACCTTGGGCAGCGACGTAATCAGACCCGGCCTCGGCTGTACCATCTTCAGTGGTGTATTGCACTGAGATCTCTCCATTCAAGTCACCAGCTCGTACGACTCTCACTTCGAAAGATCCACAGTTCTCCATGACGGTGTAGTGGTCTGGATCAAATCGGACGTTCGGTCCTCGGGGCTCGAGTGAAAGGGATCCAGATTCTCGTCGCTGCAACTCAGCTTTCACTTCGCTGAGATCACTCTGTGCTCGTTCTGATATTTTGCGAGAGAAATCACCGCCACCCGTCATTTTGCGAGTAGCTGCAACTCTGTAGAATGCCCTGGACTTGGGACCTCGCGACATTAATGTCTCTAGAGCCATTCTTTCCACAGTTTCCAAATCTTCTTCTGGATGTTGTCTTCTTAGTTCCCTCAGCACAGTTACATATTCCCTTTTGGAGTTCTCTTGCTCTCTACCTTCTTCGTCTTCTGATAAGAACTCCTCACCACCTGGTTTGAGAGCCATTTCTACCGAGCCATCACCTTCCCCTTCCACAATTACTCCTCTTTCGTTTACTCGATAACCTTTCTTTAGGTATTTGTATACCAGCAATCGACGGTCAGCAATATAAGCAGTTAGTACCGTCGCTGGGAAGAAGAGGAAAGTGACCAGACCTTCCCAAACTTCTACTTCGTTGGGTGATATGACAGCTAATATGAGGTAGAGCCACACATACGCAAAGATGGACCACGTCGCAGTCACCAGGAACACTCTGAGATGTTTTATTTTCCTAACTTCGCCATCCGGTATCACCACTACACAAATGGCTATAATCACAAATAAGTTATATGCTGCCGAGCCCACGATGGTACTGGGCCCTAAATCCCCAGCTTCGAAGTTCTTTCCCGCTATTTCAATTACGGATAACAAGATTTCGGGTGCACTAGATCCTAAAGCCATCAAAGTTAAATTAGCGACCGTTTCATTCCAAACTCTAACGACAATAATCTGGTCGCTGCCGTTGCGTCGCACGCGCACCTCCTTCTCTCGCGACGTGATAACTTCTATGGCGGCCATAAATCTGTCGGAGACGATGGAAACTCCGATGAAGAGATACATAAGAGCAATAAAGTAAACAACGCCTCGGAAGGCGATCTCGTAGGTCGGCACATCCTCGAGGGGTTGCCACGCTGGTAGGACGAGTCCATCGGAACATTGAAGAACGTGGTGGGGGGTAGAGTTGCGCGGAACGAGTCGCGCAGTTGGCTCGGCGTGTATCACCACGCAGCAAGCCGCGAGTGCGGCGAGCGCGGGCCGCATGCCGCGTAAGTGCCGGCGACCGGCGCTGCACGAGGCCGGCGCCCGACTGAACGTCGCGACGCTACGACGCCCCCCGCCCCGCCCCGCACCTTGCACCCGCTGCTTCCGCGTGATACAGCAGCGGTATACACAGTAGCTCAACTACAAACAAACTGGGACGTGATTCGGGAACTAAAGTTTGTGACAACATTAAAGTTCAAACTATGAAAGTCTACAATTGTTCGATGCCGATGCCCAGTAATCTGATATTAGTTCCATCAATCAAAAAGGTTTCTTGTGTTACTTGTGATTGCTGGCGTCGGTTTTTGGTTGGAATGCTGTGTTTCTTGGGCTATACTTGTGGGGTCTTAAGCCGCAGAGCTGTTCCCTTACGCGCACGTACCTACACCTCAGTTGATGGAGTTTTATTGGCGTTGAGGGCTGTAAACTTGACGGTGGAAAAAAGCTTATTAGACGAGCTCACGGGGGACTTATTAAAACTTAGTTTTGGGAACAAGTACGTTTTAGACGACTTTATTGAGGTTTATTAGAGGTAAAATCGTGGGACCTTAAAACTTCAAGTTATGTAGTACGTGGGAATCTGTTACTCTGTAGGTATTTCACGAGATTTTCTAACATTTAAACTACGTTTTTCTTGAGTCTTTGACGGGAAATGTAAATGAGGTGTTGAGCTTTAAAGTTGTGTCACTTTCTAGAGATTGTAAATATAGAACTATATTTTTAGACAAGTTTTATGCAACTTTGTTAATATGACGATGTTGTTCAGCTATTTTCAAGTCAAGTTTTATACTTGTAGAAGTGATTAATATTTTTTTATCGCATTATTATGTAATAAATATATCTTGATATTAAAAGAGATTAAGTCAAACTGCTACATGGCAAAAAATCAATGTTACGTTTACTAAAAATAAAAATACTTGTAATAAGTCACATAAAAATAAAACGCTAAACATAAATTAGTAATCTTGAGCTCAGCAATTAAAAGGTATGGCTGCGGACAATTAGTGCGGGTTCACCAGAACTGCTACTGATGGGGTGGGCTTTACACGCGATTCCTCAATCGGAAGTCAACAACCTGACCTGGTGTGAAGAGGTCAATGTCATAATTAAATTATTTAGAATTTATATTTTTCTATAATGTCAAAAATAGTGATAAGGTTTGGTTACTGAGTTGATATTGTGTGTAACATAATTCGCTACATTACTGATAACTAGTTGGATAGTGTGAAAACAGTCTATGCAGTTGTTTTTTATCCAACTGCCAAGGGATGGTTATGTTATTCGCGTAACTTGTATATTATATCATATATACCTACGCTTTTATTTATTTTTAGTTCCCTGTTTGTAATTTTGTTCTTAACTTACCTTATATTTTTTTAAAGGCCTAGACCTACTTAGACATTAAAGTTGTCTTTAGAATTATAATTAATTATAAAAAAACCCTGCGTAACACAACTTGTTTGCACAAATTATACCTAGAAAAAGTTCCCTATTTCTTATTTAGCATTAATTACCTGTAACAGATGTAAATACAATAATGGAGATGAAAATGTATGTCGCCATGTGGTCAGTGTAGTACAGTACAATAGTAAATAGCTGTAATACTTAGTTAGCTATGTGGTAAATTAGTTTGCTAATTGGTCTCCTTTGACAATGTTTTTAGGACAATAATTTTCAACCAACTTCAAAAAGAGGAGGTTTTCAGTTCTTATGAGTTTTTATTTGGTTTGTATGTTATTTGATATATAATACGGCAGTTGTGGACCGATTTACAAAATATTTTTTTTGTCACTATGATATGAGGTTACACATCTCAGAGGTAGAGTCCCTTATAATTATATAAGAATCAATAGTTTTGTCTTTTATTTTTTTTAATCTGTGGTTTTTACATTCATTTACAATCATTTATTGTATTGGGCATGCAGCAAATATTAATAACTGCGACGGAAAAGATAAAGATCGAAAATATATTATTATACCTTTCCGAATATCAAAAAATGTGAAAGAAATATTACGTTATTACGTAGGTAAGTAAAATCAGGTTTTTTCAGGTGTTCTTCATAAAACTTAATTACTGAACACATAAATCAGCGTTGGTTGATACTTCATGAATATAAATATGTTTTCAGGTTTCTGAGTAAATGTCAAGGTGACCTAGAAACTTCGTAGGTATCCTAGGCCCCGCTCAATGGAAGTTACCTTCAGTTTTTTATCCAACTGCCAAAAAAGGGTTATGTCATCTCGTGTATCTTGTATACTGTTTCAATATTTGTTCATTTATTTAATACCTGGTCTCTACAACGGCTGTCGACAGTTAAGGTATTGTTAGATTCGTGCTAAAAAGTTCAAGTATATGGATACATCTTGTTAACTTAACACACCTTTTGTGTATATTCCTTGAACCTATGTTATACCTATATTTGAAAGACAATGAAGAAAATTGTTAAAATTGAAGGTAATGTTTCTTAGCAGTTATTTAATGTTTTTTTACTAATACATCTTGCTTTATTCTTAGGTAATTACTCCCCAGATGATAGAACACCTGTTATCTTGTCCTTCGTACACCTGCACGATGGACGATTTAATGCAAGCTACTGACAAAACAGTTCTTGTAGCAGAATTTTAGGCCTGGACCGATTTCGCTAATTCTTTGTTTGTTGTATTTGTTATTGTAAAGAAAAGGTTCTTATGAAAAAAAAAGCAAGCAAAAGCAGCAAAAAGACAAAAGGGAAAATTTGAAAATTTTAGTACATTTAATCACCATATTAAGTAATCCTGTCTATTGTTATTAGATAGTGATTTGTTGGATTCATCTTCGCCATATAAACGCACCTGGAAACGTGCACGCGGGTGAAACCGCGGGGCACAGCTAGTATAGATAAATAATAATTATGTACTAATGAACATGTCAATACTAAGACATAATGTACTCGTGTCATTCAAGTACATACCATCGCGTGTACCCCTCGCGTGCCACTTACATTGTATTTAATCGTCCCATATTCGATACAAGTTTTATCGCGCACCTCACAATGGCGGGTATTAAGAGTTTTGTAACGACCGGTTCTGTTTTATAACGTTACTTGTAAGGTGGTTATGGAACTAGATGGGAATAACTAGAATAGTGTGGTGGCTAAGCCCTGTAGAAAAATCCATATACATCTACCCAATTAACGCAGTTCAAGACTTGGACTTAGCTAGAAAATAATTCACAAAATATTATAAGAAGTTTACTGATTTATAAGGAGGCAGAAAAAAACATCGTCGGTCCGGCCTGTAACGGAATCGTTGTATCAAGAGCAGCTTGGAGAGCTATGCAGGGCTTATGTTTAGCAGTGGACCCAAACATGCTGAAAAGACGATGAAGAGAAGAGAAGAAGAAAAAATTATGAGCTGATGTAAAAGATATTTCTCCATACCTTTGCTACAACATGCTGCCTTTCTATAGGGTATCATTACTTCATTCTGCATGCTTTATTTTTATCATTCAAACTCCTTAACCATTATGCCAATTAAGGACACATGAGGTTATCATTATATTTTATTTTTCAGTCGACCTTGCCCCAATCCCTTCAAATAAACATCCTCCAAAAAAACTGTCTATATAAACACGGAAGCTCAATAATCCAATCTGGGCAAACCCATTTAGCTGGATATACTCGTACACGCAATTTTCCATAATGATATTCTGTAAGGGTTGATTTATGTCCCGAGCTCCCCGCCTATAACCGGATGACGTACAGCTGACACTCTCTTAATACAACGTTATGACTTTACCAAATTCTAATGGGGCAAGGAATTTATAGCATCCTAAAGCTATTGTCAATTAACGCGGGTAAGTAAAGAACACATGAGCCTTGAAGATGGATGGTTTTGTACCTGTGGCTACATAAACAGGTAGATAGAAATATCAAGGTATTACGTCGTCGTTTTATATGTCGACTAAAGCGTGAAAAACAGTTTTGTCCTCGCAAAAACATATCCATCCAAAAATCAGTGTTTTATGGGCAAAAATCTTTGGAAAAATCTAATGTCTGGCTGAATTAATAAACGTTTTATATTGTTAACTATTTACATGATATAGTAAAAATATAAGTTACCCAGATATATAATATATCAGGTCTAAAATTCTAGTTATATTGAGGCAAAATGTATAAATTGTTTAATTAGATCTCCCTAAATAAGTCTGAGTATTGAAATCGAGGTAAAACAAAATTACTTACGTTCCATATACAGTCAAGGTACAGGTAAAAATATTTAGATTCCATATCAACGATTCTCCGATTAAGATCAAATTGAGTCGAAAAAATAATTATCCTCACACAATTACGTTCCCGTCAAATTAACATTACAACAAAATCATCATTCATCATTAAGTAAATAACACCGAACGTTAATCATCTCTTAATTGCGAGTTAATTAGCAACGTTGTGAAAACCAGGCGAGTATCATTTGATCACCCAAGCAAGTAACAAGTGATTTATAATATCTGTCGTCAGCAGAAACTCTATTATGTTCTTAGAGCATGGGATATTGATGTTTTTGTTCCGAATTGACGTTTTGATAAGCGATGTGGCTAATCATTGTATCGTAATTAATAGGGCCTTAACATTGGCTATAGAGAATGCCAAATAATTATTAGTACACCAGATTTTGAAATAAAACTACTTTTAAGGATTTTTTCGCGGTTTATATTTAGATTTTATTTCAATGTCTAACATTCGCGTAAACCTAAGAAACCGACACCAAATGTTGTTGTTTTTTTATGACATTTTGATCACTAAATATAAGAAGGTAGTTAATGTTTATTTCTTATCTGTAACGTTTCCTATATGAACCTCCGCAAAGTGATATTTAATGAAGTTTTTCTTTTTTACTAGCCTACTGTTGATCCCACTGCTGGGCAAAGGCCTCCCCTGTCTTCTTCCAAACCTCAAACTTTAATGAAGTTAATAATGCAAAACTAGATATCAAATAGATTAATGATTAAAATAATTGATAAAATATGAATGACGAAGTTTAACATTATATCGTCCGTTCCATTCGAATCACCGTCTCCTTCCCCCTCCAAAATACTAAATTCATAACAAACCATATTTTTCTTCCATTCCCTACCCATTAACTATAGTTTAAAAAACGAGCATTCAATAACCGCAATAAAGCTTCATTCCGCTAGTAATATCCATTGTCTCTTTCCTACCGAAAACAAAAGGACAACGCCAAGCCCAACCGCTAATGGATTGCAAACAAACCTTTTTGCTCATTTTATAAAGGCACTTATGGACGCGAATATTTTCATTCACGCCTTTAGGTTTGGATATAAACGCTATGTTTAATTAATGAGTGTAGGCAGGGCGGTAAGTGTTGCACATTTCTTTAGCGATTAAACTGTTTGGACGAGGAAAAGTTTATATAAAGATTCGTAAATTAACAGTTATATTCGAGATATATTTATATGGCTGTAGATCATACAATTTCAACAGTATTTCTGTTTTAGTTAATTATATAACTTAATAACTAGATAAGTTAATTAATAACAACGGCTGTGTGCAGATTGTCCTTGCATATTGTCTAAATTCACAATAAGATTTTAATCTGCTACCTCAATATACTGTAAAATAATTATCAAAAAAAAAAGGATGAATGTCGTCTTTATTTTTGAGTGTGTTTTTAAAATTCCGTAAAAACCAAATCGAAGCTATCAAAGGATTACCGCGCGCATCCCAGTTCCAACATTTTGATCCGATAAAACTTGAAAACTGCAAAGTCAGAGCAAAGCTAAAACTTAACACCGATTTCCATTAAACTAAAAAAGGTGTTAATGTTAACTCTTAGCTACGAGTAACTTGCAAGGTATAAGAGCAAAGGTTTTTTCCCGTTTTAGCTTTTAACGCAGTAGCCAACAAGAGGGGTATACACGTTACCCAAAAATTTTACGCCCTAATGCACAGAATTCTGTATAATTTCTGAATTAAATACTAGTAAAATGGTTCGCCAAAGGCCGAAGGATCAACCTTTTCGTGAAAATATTTACCTTTTTGGAAGGTAGAAGGTAAAAGTCAGGGGTACAACACCTGCAGAGTTTCCAGGAAATATATTTTCGTTTATTTTGGAGAGCAAATAAATGTTGCTCACATCTGGCGGCGTTATGTAGGTGTTAGCGGCTTTATGTTTACGGGAAGTTTTATAAAGAATTTTATTTTGTCACATATTTAACGTTGAATAATGCCGGGTGTAAATAAAATAATAATATTTACTTACAACTTTGTAGGTACATTATACCAATAACTACATGAAAAGAGGCCTGCAGTGAGACATTAATAGGCCGGTATATGTAATTTTATATTATACTGAAGCGTTTCGTACCACTTAAGTAAGGTAGAGAAGACATATATTCCAGCAGTATATTCCAGCTGTTTGCTGTTCCTATGTAATAAAATAAAAAAAGACATAGATAATATTTTGTTAGTCTATCTATCTAGCATACAAACAGATATATTTTATTTCTTTTTATATTAAGTATAAAGATAAAAACATAATGAATACAATAACATAACGATCAAAATAAATGTAACAAAACAAAATAGCATAACAAATGAAAACTGAAATTACGTGCTTTTTAGAGTTATCTAACTTTTAATAGCCAGTGTTCGCGGAGAGGAAAATGCCGTGGAAAATACGTATATTTCATAAAGGATAACATTAATATTTCAGTACGAGGTTATTTGGGCTAAAGTTCTGTTCATTTGTAACCAATGTAACACTTTTGTTAGAATGACAAAAACAATTCTATAATAAAGAAATAAGAAAGTAAACTAATTCAGTAAAACCCTTTTTATAAAAAAAAAAAAAAAAAAAAAAAAAAAAATATTTAAAAATCTCAGCCATACAATTTCCTTAACCTAACAATAAACAGAATTTCCTATAACCAGGCTATTTTTTTGGGATACATTAACAAGGATCGGCTGACCTCCAAACTAGGTAGTACCTGTATCTTGGAGGTCAGTAGATTTTCTCTTAATAGGCACAGCCCGTGTGTAGACATTAATATATTCTAATATAATTGTACTTTTTGTGGAAAGGATTTTTTTTATCATGGTCCCCGATTTTCTTTTTGCAATATTTAGTAATTTACTCAGCATACAGGTATTAGGATATTTGTATTAAATAATTGATATGAAAATTTTAATAACAATTATTAAATTATGTTTGACTGGAAATTTTGGAAAATGACCCTATACCTGATTTTGTTTTTACCCCTTTTGGATAGATATCATAATTATACCCTTTTGGTAACACCCTGCATATTACTATTCCAACTGTTTTATAAGTCCTAAAAAAATTAAACGCCAAATCTTTGTTTACTTCTGACAATACATTGATAAGTCAAAATTCCTATCGCGTTTCACCACTTCAATAATAAATGACCTCATCCATCATTTTTCCTAACTTTTTCTTTATTTTCCTCTCACATATTCTGCAGAACTCGCACCCTTTTTTGTAACCCTATAACGCATACAAATAAGATCAAATCGTGACCTTTAAAAGTCAGGCTTTTTCGACGCTTTTTTGACACTTGAATCAAATTGTTTGCAATGTTATTTTGTTCAAGTTCCTTTAGTTGGTCTAAGATGTTCTTAGGTGTCATATTTAAATGAAGAACATTTTAGTATTAGTTATAGTTACCCTAACAATTTTAAGTCTACTTATAATAATAATAATAATCCAGCCTATTAACGTCCCTCTGCTGGCCATTTCCCATACAGAGAAGGCACGAGCATTGATCACCACGCTTGCTCTCTGCGGATTGGTGATTTCAGACCCCAAATTTTGGAATCCAGGTTTTCTCACGATGTTTTCCTATGTCTACTTGTAACCATGTAAAATAGGAACATAGTCTAGTCAAACAACCAAGTAAGTAGTGTTTATTTATTCCACCCAAGTCTATGCAAAACTAGTTGTGCATTCGGTTTTACTCGCATACGTCGTTCCAGCAAACCCTTTTTTCTTATTATTTTTGTACTATAATCTACTGTTTGAGACAAAGAGGAATAAAACAAATTAAAGATTACGAATATCAGTTCAAGACAAAGACGAATCCAATAAATCAAAGATCACGAAAATCTGTCCACCCGTTCTTCACTTATAAATGTTGGCCGACTTTGTTTTATACACCTCTGATAAAAGAAATTAATTCTTCTAAAAGCTTTAATCAAATCTCATCGTTTTGTGTAAGTAATATTACTAGAGCCGAGCGACAGGAGATTTATGCTAAGTATTGGGAAACCAATTTACTTGTAATCGCCGCCTAAAATGATATATTATGACAGTGTGACCTTTCACCTGTAAGGCAAGGTCTCAGTAATTACGATTAGCGGAGTAAACTTAGTTATTAATAACTAGTATAAATTTTCTTAAAACAGTTGAAATTATAATTATTATTGATGTATCTAAAATGAGTTAATATGTAATAAAAATAATGTGGCCACACAACAACGTTAAATATCTTAATGATAAACTAAACTTTATTTGCATATCAAGTGTACCAAAGATAGTCATGATTTAAAAGTACAACATTTTCATACGACGCATACATGTTTTCAGCTAACCGATACTCAAAATAAAGTTATTATTTCTCAAAAAATCTAAATTACCATCTACTAGGTATATGACATGACAAAGACAATTAAAATATGATAATTCCACCAAAATCACCTTGATATTGTGTTAAGGGCGCTAATGATACCACTTTTAATGTCACAACATACTGGGCCCATGTATAATTATTATTTACCCACCATCGAAACAAAAGGAAAGATAATTGATTGTGTATAAATAAAAAAAAGGACTTCAATTACAATAAAACAAAACTACTGGATCGATTTTGACGTAATTAATATAGGATCACCTCTGAGCTACAACCTACAATAAATAATAATAATATTAATAATATTCCGGGACATCTCACCACGGTTGTCTGATCCCAAGCTAAGCAGAGCTTGTGTTATGGTAACCAGACAAGTGATAAACATACTTATGTATTTCTAAATACATACATATTATAGATAAATTACACCCAAACACCGAACAAATGATCGTGCTCATCACACAAACATTTGTACTGGGTGGGAATCGAATCCACGACCTCCGGTATAGCAGTCAGGGTCTCTAACCACTAGACCAACAGGCCCATCAATGATCAAATGATCGATGATCGGTCCACTATTGCCGTAAATATAGCATAACCAACATGCAAATATAAAGAAAAGAGAGGTTTATCTATTCGGCTGAATAGAGAAACTCCTCTTTTTGACATCAGCACTGTTTATATTAAACAATACTTTTCAAATCCAAAATAAACTGCTAAAGCTTCTACTACAAACAGAAACAATTAATTAAAATATTATAAAATTATATTGCCTATAATAATATCAACCACAAAAATCTACTTGACGATACAATTCATACTCTAAAACCGATTCAAAACAATAAAAAAAACGTTCTTGGTAACAAGTAATTTGTTGACGATTCAGTGACAATTTTTGGTGCGATTAATCTCTTTCCTTTAAGACATTTATCACTTCAACAATGGACTGAGGAGGATCTATTACCGTGATTAAGGCTGCTGAGTAATCCTGATAGTCGTCTCTCGCTTCTATAAATAGGTGAAATGTTTATTACTATATAATCAGGATATTACAATATCTTGATTTTTATCATAACTAAGTTACTAAAATTGGATGCCTATATGCCATCGATTTTATTTGTTTGCAATTAAGAAACTGAAAATTTTGTTCCCGTTTTTATTTAATAGGATTCTTAATTCAGGATAGCGTGATAAATTCATAAATAAGATCAGAGTAAGGTTTAAACCCATGAAAACGAATTAAGGACTTTGAAGTTATCTTTAGTCTGTAAAGAAGCAACCCAGTATATATACTGAAAAATGCTAATTTTAATTCAAGCTTAATTGTGAAAAATCTAAATAAACATCACACAACATGTATGATTAAAAACGAATGACAATAACCTTTCTCCTTTCTTTTAGAAGCTAGACTTTTTCAATATTAATAGAATCAGGAAAAGAAAGCATTCTACTATTCGCTTCAGATAAACGGCAGTAATTCCGTATGTTCTTGTATATAGGTCAATACTCCTCGTTTTAAACACCCCCTTCCTCCCCCCCCTTGCCCACTCTTCCCCCCCTTTTGGTCGGATACCGGAAATCGTGGAGGATCCTTATCGCCCGCAAGTCGATGGCGTGCGATCCACTTTAAGTTAGAGTTGAAATAAAAAATAATTTAGTTTTTGTAGTGTTACGTACATTGAGGATAGTCGTTGTATATTTTGTTTGTGAAAGATTCTTATTATAATAAATGATTATGTAGATGCTGTACAGTAATATCAACACTAAATACTTTTATAATTGTTATTAATATTCTATTAACCTTTGTGTTGCATTTAAACTAAAAACAACAGATAAATAGCCAAAAACCTTGTGACGTAAACTCCACACTTTTTAAAGCGGTGGAATTTTTATATGAATTTTCGGCAATTTTTTTTTTATTTTAAATAGAGTACCGGATATCCTTAAATGTCACATCATTTAGAACACCATATAAATGCATTCCATATATACATTTAAACATATTATTGCGTCTCTTGCTAGTAGGGGTAGGCAGAGATCACTTCTTTCCACTTGCTACGATCCTAACAGCTTGCCTATTGCATTCCAGTTCAGGCAAAAACTGTTCAGAAAATATCTCTTTTTAGCCCGTATAACTTTACTTTACCTCTTTTACCATAATTACATAACAACTATAGCAAAATAAAGCCATAGAGCTCGCAGTAATGGTCGCAACCAACACCATGGTTGGAATGTTAATCGTTAAGGTTCCACCGCATTGTCTCTCAAATTACTGCGCCATTCAAGGCTCTGTGTCTATGGGACAGGAGTTTTTGAAAACAATTTAAGTACGGAAATAACACTGTTAGGAGAGTGAGGACTCTAAACATTAGAAAGAGTGAAAAAGTCTGTATACAATGTGTCTTTTTTGGATTTAGTTGTATAATGACTCTTTAATTGATATGCAGGTAAGTAGCAATGACACTTAATTGCTGGAATATAGAATTGTTTTGAGATCAATAGAATATATAAATATAAAATTATATAATACAAAGTCAAATAGATTACCTATAAGATTAAAATGATATTTAATGTTACGATCCAACAGACAAACTATGCAAATATAGTTTTGTTGGACTTTTGGTATTTCATAAAATGTACCTTGTGCCTTATTTAATAAATAATAATAATAATAATAATAATCATTTATTCGTTTAAACATGTGTGTACATACAGAAATTGGTGCATGTAAGATGACAAATTAGATAAAGGACTTAAAAAACATGTTTGCCATTTTCCATGGCATGCAAATATTTACAAAAAGGTACAAAAAATGAAAAAAAGGACAAAATAAAATCAAATAGACCTCAACAAAATGGGGAAAAAAATAATATAAGTAGAGAATCAAACATACAAAACATAAAAACTATCTAAGTTGAATAACAGCATAAACAAATAACAAATGTACTTAAATTAAAATTTAACAATAACACTCTATCTTATAAATAATAATTGCTTTAAATTAATAAAAAAAAAAAAACAAATATATTTATCACAACTTAAATGAAAACTGAGTTAGGTTCGTTAAGAAAGTCTTTAATGTTATAATATGCCCTTTCAGTTAGAAACAATTTAAGTTTTCTCTTAAAAGCACTGTTATTTAGCTCTTTCCAAGTCTTTGGCAATTTATTATATATGATGGGAGCCATACAGAAGATACTTTTGCGCATAAGTGCAGTCCTACATGTCTGTAGACAAAGCTTGCTATTTATTTATTTATTTATTTATTTATTAGGTATACCAACAGCATAACATATATTGTGTACAAAATTAAATCAGTAATGACAGCATTTCTTATATGCATGCCTATTATAGGTACACACAGCATTTACAACATAAGTGTACTAAGGTTGTGTTATATATAATTTGAGTTAAAAAAAAAAATTGTTCATACAAAAGATAAAATCTAGAGGTAACAAAAAAAAAACAAAACTAAAACTAAACAACTATCTCTCTAATAAAACAAAACAAAAATAAACGTCTATAAAATATTAAGGAAAAGAAAAAAATATAAACAAAATTATCGACAACGACTAAATTAAAACGTGGCAATCAATCAATATTAAATAACATTAACATAGGAAACAGTGTAGCTACTACCTAATTTAACAATCAAATATTAATATAAACCACACAACTGAATAAGATGCTTGATTTTACCTATTGCGTATGTTACCCATCATCTGTAATTTTTTCAATATATTTATTTAAAGAATCAGCGTGGATATCGATGTTTCGCGATTTACCTCCCAGGGTGTTGTACGTCCTACATATTCGAAGAAGTGGAGCGTTGAGGCCCAGGTTAGTATTGCGGCGCGGAATATGAAATGTGTGACTTATTGGATGCCTGGGAATCCTTGATGGAACCGAATACATTATTTTTTCAACCAGGGCACTGCACTGTATGATACCGTTTACAATCTTAAATAAAAATATGAGATCACTTGATTGACGACGGTCTCGAAGAGATTTCATATTGAAATGGTGCAGACGTTCCACGTAAGGACATCGGTAACTGATATCTGGGGAAAAATAGGCTAGATATCTGGTAAATGCTCTTTGTATGCTTTCAATTTTTTGCGAATGGACAGCATATATGGGATTCCAAACTACGCTTGCATATTCAAGTTGACTCCGTACTAAAGCGTTGAATAATATTGTTCTAGTCTTAGGTAGTTGAAAGCCCCGCGCATTACGCTTAACAAATCCCAACATTTGGGCAGCCTTTTTGACAACATTATTCACATGTGGTATAAAGCTTAGCACATCATCGACCGTTACACCAAGATCACGAATTTCTTTTACTTTTTCTAACTTTGTATTGCATAACATGTAATTGACCGGAGAAGAAGCCTTTTTTTTTGTAAAACGAATATGGAAGCATTTTTTTGGATTCAGGTTCATGTTATTTTCTTTGCACCAGATTTCTATTACATGTAGGTCCTTTTGTAAAAGTAAAGTGTCTTCGTTTGTTGAAATTGTTCGGTAGATTTTTAAATCGTCTGCAAAAAGTAGGCATTGACTATGTGTGATCTTGCTAACAATGTCATTCACAAACAATAGAAATAACACCGGTCCGAGATGTGAGCCTTGTGGAACTCCAGAGCGCGCGTGAAATTCTTTTGACAAATAGCCATTAACTGCTACGAATTGGGAACGTTTTTCTAGATATGATGTAAACCACCTTAAAAGTGATCCGTGTACGCCACTAAATTGGAGCTTAGCAACGAGGAGAGGATGACTGACTTTATCGAAGGCGCTGCTGAAGTCTGTATATATCGCATCGACTTCTTGTCTTTTATCTATTGCCCCTGAAATATCTGATATATATTTGACAAGATTGGTTTCCGTAGATCGTCCTACTCGAAATCCGTGCTGGCTATCCGAAAATTTGGTATCCAAGAATTTAGTGATTATAGGACATACAAGACTTTCGAATAGTTTTGCAAAACATGACAATATAGAAATTGGTCTATAGTTTGCTACATTTCTAGGATCGCCTTTTTTGTATATCGGAACGATGCGCGCTTTTTTCCATTCATCCGGAAATACCGCAAACGATAAAGAATGGTTATATATGAAACAGAGTAGTTGGGCGAGCTGTCCTCCACATGACTTTATGAAGACAGGTGGTATTAAATCTGGACCCGCACCTTTGGACGTGTCTAGATTTTTTATTTTTGCCAAGACTTCTCTTTCTGTTACTTTAATAAAACTTAATACTTCAGACGATTCCGGAAAACCAGCTAATGTATTCGCTAATGGATCTGTGAAAACCGATGAAAAGTGAGAAGCGAATAGGTGGGCTATTTCAGTTCCGTTTGATGTCTCTATATTACCCATATACATGCTAGCAGGTATATTCGATTTATTATTGTTGTTTCTTTTGTTCTTAATGTAACTCCAAAATGCTCTTGAATTCTTGGATATATCTTTTTCTATGTTATGTTTGTACTCACTATAAGTTTTATCTATCATTGCATGACTGCGGGATCTAAGTAACTCGTAAGTTAACCTATCTCTCGGATTTTTATAAGTGCGAAATTTCCTTCTGTATTTTTCTTTTTCTGCGAGTAGCTTGATCAGCGGTTTTGTGAACCATGAGGGGTATTTTGAGTTTTTTGCTGCTTGCTTTGGCACATGTTTATCGATAATTTGTCTCAATTGCGAATAAAATGTATCTATTATTTTGTTTATGTCATCGTTACATTGGGAAAATTCTTGTTGCCAGTTAATCGTACTCAAATCAGATTTAATTTTTTTATAGTCACATTTGTAGAAGTTAGGTCGTACAACGCCCTTTGGACGCAACACTCTATTATGTCCCTGCGCAATAGTAACTAATAGAGGTGGGTGCTTATTATCGACTTTTGTGAGTACATCAGTAGATGGGGTAACTTCGACATTTAACACAGTACTAATAACTAAATCTAAAATTCTATTATCACAGTTACAAATATTGTTAAATTGAAAGAGATTATTTATTGATGTAAAGTCGACAAATGTTTCACCTAATATGTTGCCATAATTTAATGGATTACAGTAACTCTTATGACTGTCAGTTGCCCATTTAATAAAACCCAGATTAAAGTCTCCAACAATTAGGATATCTTCAACTTGATTAATAATCATACTGACTCTATCTGCTAAGCTGGTCAAAGAAATGTTTTTGACGGGCGGGGGTAAGTAGGTTACGCACACAGCCATTCTTTTAACAGTGTTATTGATATTCATTTTAACTGACACCCATAAGTCCTCATTACTGCTATTGCTATTGTCACGCCTGCTTCTAGAAACAACATCTTCCATACGAGGAAATAAATGTGGATTGGATTTCGTGAATACTGCTACTTCAAAAATATAGAGGGACGATAAAGTTAATATTTTATAATGTTTAAAATAGGGCTCGCAACTATCTTCGGTTTTTAATTTGAGCATTGATCTTATGCATCTCTTTTGGGTTTTAAATATGGACTCTTTCTCGGTTGAGTTACCCCAAAAAATAATGCCATATCTGAGATTGGATTCAACTAACCCGTAGTATGCAGTTAATAGTGCATCTATGTCTAGTGACCGAGACAGTGTATAAAGAGCAAATGCAGACTTATTCATTTTTTTACATAATGTGTCTATGTGAGCTTTCCAATTAAGACTCCGGTCAATCGTTAAGCCTAAAAACTTTGTGGTGTTAACTTTTTCTATATTAATATTTTTGTATTCAATGTCAATATTTGAGTCGTGTACTGAACGTTGACTAAAATGCATGATCACGGTCTTATTAATGTTTATTTTTAGGTTGTTAGTATCTAGCCAGTTAACTGATTTATTTATAGTATTATTTATATCCTGTTTATAGTCATGTTTTTCATTACAAGGTATTGTTATAGTGCTATCATCAGCGAAAAGCGTCATGGTATGATCAATGGACTTAGGAAAATCATTTATATAAAGCGTGAAAAGAAGAGGTCTCAGTACACTTCCTTGTGGAACTCCGAAGTGAACGTTACGTTCGTCTGATAAAAATGATTGTTCCCATTTAGTATTAGTATTAATTCGATTGATTTCTGTTACTTGGATTCTGTTACTAAGGTATGAGTGTAAAAGTTGCAAAACGTTGCCTCTAACACCATACGTTTCTAGTTTTCTTAGCAGTATATTATGTTGGACAAAATCAAACGCTTGCGTCATATCGCAGAATATAGCGCAGACTGGATTGTTCTTATCCATATTTAACATGACAACGTATAAAAACTCATAAATTGCCATATTAATCGTTTTATTTTCTCTAAAACCTTTCTGTTCATCACAAAGTATTCTATTTTTCTCTAAATAATTATTAAGTTTTTTATAGATATACTTTTCAAATATTTTAGAAAATATGGGTATTAACGAGATCGGTCTATAAAACTCCATTAGTTCATTATCCTGTTTTTTAAAAAGAGGTTTTATGATTGACTTTTTAAGAGCGTTTGGATATACGCCGTCTATTATACTCAAATTAATAATATGACTTATAGGTTTGCATATTTCACAAGAAACAGCTTTGAGTACTTTCGTGCAGAAACCATCATATCCTACACTATTTGTATTTTTCAATGCTAGAATTATTTTTAATATATCCTGCGGTAGGCTTGGAGCCATGAACATCGACTTACTACTATTTGAAATATTATTTTTTGATTTACCATCTGACATAATTATAGGCTGAACCTTGTCTATAAAATAATATAAAAATTATAATAAAAAATACTATTAGCCTTCTTAACAAGTAAAGTAATTATTTTTAATACGATACACTACAAAAAATATATTATATTATACACCTGAATTTAAGACATTAACTTTATCAATTCATAATATCAATGCTTATAATTGTCTTTGAAAAGATTTTATATTTAACTTCGTATTAGATAGCAAATAAAATTTTTATACTAATTATTTAACTCAATTTTACGCACTAAAATAATTTTAAAGTAGTATATTAACACGTTATTTCTTATTTCATTCTTTCATTCATTTCAGCCAGGTCGTTTCTTTTCACAGCTAACCAAAGACTAACAAAACAGACGCCGCCATGTTGCTATCTCGGATCCGTTTCCGGTCGCCGTTCGGCCGTTGTTCCGGCGGCATTCTTCCTTCAACTAATTGTCTATGATTTCCTTGAGTTATCATTTACAGGATTGCGGTTATTTCTTGTTCCTGTTCGTTCTTGTCATTCAGTTTATAAATAAACTTTTTAAACATTTTAAAATAGAATTCTTTTTGGTGGGTAAAATATCCCGTTTGTTGACAAGGCAAATAAACTCAATAAAAACACCACAATAATTAACTTGAGGATATTATAAAGCGAAAATAAAAAAAGTACCAAGTGTGAAAAACAAGTAGTACAATCGAGCAATAAAATTAAAAGAAAACCTATTTGAACCTCGATGTATCTCGATCAACCTCAATGTACCCTAACCTCACATTGACACCAAAACCACTTTGAAAATTAAGTTATACATTAGTACCCATTTCAATTCTACCCCTATTTGTCTATGTCAGCTTTCTAAAAACGTTCTATCTTGAAAAAGCCTCTTACTTTTAGATAGTTACTCATTTATCAAAAGTTCATGCACGTAAGATCCGATTTCTTCACGGTTTTTAAATATTAACATAATATATCATCACGCCGGTATCCCCTAAGGGGTAGGCAGAGGTGTACCAATGTACACCCACAGTTCGCCGATATGTTTAGGTCCCATGTAATAGGGGGCGAGCCTATTGCCACTTACCGGGCACAAATCCAAACTCCGACCTGCTACTGAGAATTTCATAGAAAAACCCAATAACACCTTGGTCGACTCGGGAATCAAACCCAAGACCTCTAGCGTAGCAGTTGCGCTTAGCATTACTAGGCCAACGAGGCAGTCTCACCATTTTAAACATTACTCTATACAAAGTTTAAATACGCAAGATTTTTAGAGGCCAACCAAACCACACAAATCCCATAGCATTGGTCCACTGGTTCCGTATATCTACAAACAAGATATATCAAGTATATCATTGAGTGGTGCGGTCACGGTTGGTGAATGCGATCCCATTTTATGACGATCGCAGGCACTGCGCTCGAATCTATACATTTTATTGCAGAGGGTTGGGTCCCAGTGACAGCGGTAAATATTTATTAGGATAGAAAAATCTTTTTGATATTTGCCATCAAAATTAAAGTTATAGACTGATTATTGCGTAATCTTTTTATAGGTCATTTACTTATGGTAAAATTATACATGTACTATTATATTATACACATACAAACTTAAGGGAGTGCAGGTGTAAACATAATTTTTAAAGGAAACTAAACTTTGTAACAAAAGATAAGTGAAGAACATTATTTCCCAATTTACGAAAAATATACATGCATTGTAATCACACTAGCAGCTTATTAGGCTGCTAGTGTGATTACAATATAATAATAATAATAATAATAATGCCTATGGAGTCCTAACCATCGGCAGCTTTGACCCTGTCCCGAGGCCGGTTGGACACTATATTTTATATTTTTAAATGTATATACCTATAGATTGTTTTTTTATATATTTAAAAATGTATTTTATACGTCAATTGTTGAATAAAGATAATAATGCATTTTTTTTTTAAATTCATAGCAGAAAAGAAGTCTCGTTAAAAAATATCTGACACAAAGCCTTCACATACGTTCATCCAACTTCACTCTAACCAAGACAAATGGGCTATTCCATTATTCAACGTTGGTACATAAAATTGAAAAGTCAAGTCAGTGACAGTCAGTTCATAGATCATGAACGAGCAAGCCAGCGTGACTCCACAGTATTGTCACGTGACCTCCTTTACTGATCGACGTATCGGGTATGTAACGCTCATAGACTAGACATATACATAGACTGCTACTATCGCTAGTTTCCCGTTATGCCAAGCGAGAGCAGTTTTTAGTCTGTATCTAGTACATTCGTTAACTGATTTATGTTTATTTTCGCGCAACGAGAAACTTAAATACGAAAATATCGATGGTTTTGACTTTGTTATGATAATATTAGTGTTTTAGATAGATTTTATAAAACGGCAAGCGCCATCTTCGTACATAATTCACGACAAAACTAGTTTACACTAGTGCTTACGTTCAAACTCTGATAGGCTCGCTCTAGTTTCTTATGTATACTCTAAGGTAACGCTAGATATACCTAAAGATTTCCTCTTTTTCTGACGATCTTTGATAAATATTTTAATACATGGGTCGAGTATTTAGTTAAAAGGTGATTGGTTTAGTTTAAGCGCCTCGGGGACAAGAGCGTGGAGCAAATTGTGAATGATAGGGTCATCTCTAGTCCCTTAACCCTTAAAAAACTAAATAATATATTTCACATGAATATAAAATTAAAGTATAACCTTGCTATCACGTTTTTTTTTTATCTTCTGTTATTGTCGATATGTCGCAAAAAATAGATATTGCAGAATTGAACACCTATCCTATTGAGTCCGTTAAAATAGGGCTTAAACTCTAGATTTCAAAATTGGCATTCAAAATCGCCTAATCAGTAAAGAGCGTGGTGATCAATACTACTTCTTCTCTAAATAGCAAAACCTTTGAGGCCGTTACTAAACCAATTATTCAATATAGATCACTCGTACCAGTATTGAAGTGGTATCAAATCAAGCTGCACAGTCTGTCAGTGAGTGGCGGGCAGCTGAGGAGCCGCCATTTTATGATGATCGCGCGGCCGGCGCTACACGTTTTATTACGGATAGCTTGGGGTGGGGTGATAGTTACAGCGATTATTAATTTTTAAGAGATTGATTTTATTTACAAATAAATGTAAAAGAGTACACATGTAGACTTCAATGTCACTCATTTAATCACCTCTAAGTCATTGCATGATTGAAATGAACAGATATATTTCAGATAAATGGAAAACATACATTTTCATTGAGAACTTTTTCCCTTTGACATGTAAAACCAAATAAAAACTGGCTTTGGAATTTTGTTTTCTCTAGTAACAAGTTTTAGTTCTGTTGGCAATAATTTATTTATGCACCATTTAAGACAGCTAGAGTCAACAGTTAATAAATCCCTCAATTTACACTTTTTCCCTATTTTCTTCCAATAGCATAATATTGGAAGCAAATAGCCTCGATTTCTTAATCGCTGTAACTGCAACCCCACTGACAGTTCACAAGCCGTATCTTCCCGCTGTTTTTATTAACTATTCAGTACACAGCGGCCGAGCATTCAATACGAGCCCATCACGCCACCCATTACCTTAATAAAATGAAAGCTAGATTTTATTTACAGTCACTTGGGGGTTGGTCTGTGGTTAGAAACGTTAAGCTGTTTATGGGTGACGAAACATTAAATGGTGACCACAACTTAAGTAGAAAAATATCTTTGGATATTAACTCAAAAATACTCAAAAATAAGTTTGGTATGAAAAGTAATGGATGGTACAGGATTTGACTCAAATTAATTAAATTAGAAAGTTGACATTAGAGACATATACTTAACTCCAACAATAAGAGCCAATCTTTTAAATAAGAAATATCTAGTAATAATAGTATTAGTGGCGTCAAAGAACTCATCGTCATCCTTGTCAATGGCGGGGAACGTGCCCAGAAGGCTGGCTGCATTGCCACGTTGAATGGCTATGCCGATTCTCTGTGCAAGGAACAAACCAGCCCTCTGATCACGAGTAGATTCTACCAAACGTTTGGAAAGTTCTTTGAAAAGATTTCGTGTGCTCGGACCCCATGACCCGAGCGTTTCAACCCCAAACGGCTCGAAAATATAATCACCCACAATGTTATTATACTTCCGCCGCTTAAGGGTCTCCGCAGCTCCAGCAGCAGCGCCAGGAGAGGCTGCTGAACTTAGAACGTGGGACGGCGCAAGGGTGTCGACGCACGTTGCGTCCCACACCAAAGGCCGACCCAATTTCCAAGGCAGCAATGACATACCGTCAGGTCTCTTGCCATCGCCGCGCACCAAACCATTGGGTTCCAAAACAGCTGGTACTCCGGCGGTGACAAGAGCACGACGAATTATGTCATTCAAATTTGAGTGGCGAGATATACGCCCTGCGGTCTTGCTGCTGGACAGGCCATGGTGACCGAGGTTGTCGACTGTCTCACCGCATTGACAACGATGACATGCGACACAGGGTATACCTAAATACCTTTAGTATAGTTAGAGTTTGTTCTTATATTAGATTTAATTGTGTATTAATTAATAAATGACATAGTATTAGTTACATGGTATCTAACATCGTCGTGGTCAAATACAATTTAGAGTTTAGATGACAAGAGTCGACTGTATACTCGATTTCTGGATGAATCATACATGGGTGCTACGACGTAGCCTCGTAGACATGTTGTACGGGTCTACGTTGCTACGCTGTACTGCATTATTTTGGCTATAAGTAGCTTTGTCTTTTATTTAACTTTCACTAGTTAGAACCTATAATTAATAAAAAAAACATCACAAAATTAAAATTACTCTTTCCTAGCTTATATAAAAAGCCACGTAACAATTTATTCCGGCCAATAACTAGATTCTCATATATTTTCCTGTACAAGAAGGAAATGAATAAATATTGGTATTTTCTATGATCTAACTTCGTAATAAACATGACCCATGTTCCGAATTCGTGATGTACTCGTGATAAACGATATTTATCATAGTATAATACTATCCGTAGTATTTAACCCAAATATGAAATGTAAATAAACTCAGATACATATGTTTATATATGTATATATGTAATATGTATCTAATTTGCAAATAATAATAAGATAGCGGGATAACTCATAAACGGTCATCTGATCCCAAACTAGGCTGAGAATATGCCACAATAATCAGTGGATCACTACAAGTGAAATATACTTGCATAAATATCTAAATGCAAAAATATTATAGATAAGTTACTCTCAGACACAGAACAAGTGATCATGCTCAACATACAAAGAATCGTCCTTATTGGAACAGACGACTTCCGGTTTCAACGGACAGTGTCACTAACCACTATACCAACAGGCCTGTCAAATAATTGTCAATATTTCGCCAAATATTTTAAAACAGCTAACACTGAAATTAATTTCAGCTGACACAGGAACACCTAAAATAAAATATATTTGACATTTCCTTGACAAAATATAATGTTCTTTTCATTCTGCTTACCACCTTTGGAAAACAGCTTGAATATAAATCCAACGAGAGCATAACGCGGCTGCGATTTTACTGTCGTTACGACTGATAATGACTGTACATAAGGCCGGTTACACGATACTCTTTTAATCGTATTTAATCTATGACTAATCGGAGTTGTTTTGATTTTTTGTCATCTTCATTTGTCATTTATAATCAATAACTATTTTTTTTCTTATCATCACCAAAACAAGATTCATGTGTAATGAAAATAAAGAAAATCATCATAAGTTGAAATGTTATATTTTAGCAAAAAAAAATGCATTATTTACATTTTAGTTTACTATTTATTTCAGAGTTATATGCAAACAATATAAAAGGGCTTTATGGCTTTATTTCCTATACATATTGCTTGTTGATGTTTACGCTAATGTTAGATAATTTGGTTTAGAAGTAAAATCGCATCCATGCAAACGGCCTAATCATGTGAATTTTACGAGCGCGTCTACGGTTTACGATAAGCTCGGTGTACATAGGAATTGTACTAATTTGAAGGGTTGGCGTCTGTCTGTGCATTGCTAGTGATAAGGCCTCCACTAATGTTTCCCTAAGGCTGTTGGCAGTTAGTGCTATTAGGCCTTAGTCATTAGTATCGACGCAATGATATCGATTTGGTCAGAAGTACGCTTCAGTACCTATGTACAGGGTGTCATCGAAAGAGTATATCTTTCCAAAAGGGGTGAATAGTACATCTGGTATAGAGTCAGTTTACAAAATTTCACCTCGATATTAGTTAATTTAATAATTGATTTCCAATTTTTCGTTTCAATTTTTTGACTCCAAACATTATAATAAATAAAATGAGTCAAGGCACTGGAAAGGTCAATAATTTCAAATTTCTATGAAGTGAATTCGTCTGCACAGAGATAATACGTAATTTCATTGGCTTTTTTTTCAAATTGCTCTTGGCCCTACTAGTAAACGGAGAACACGCATAAAATAAAAACAAAGATTCCGACGAATGGAAAACAAGACTTTAGTTAAGTTGTTTAAAAAGAACAAGACCACAGGCTTGATGTCACACAATTTTTTTTAACCTCAAAAATATGACACGTTTTACGCAACAATTAATTAGCATCTGTTATCACAATGTTCGGCTTCAATAAACCAAGGACAATTACTCAATTTAGTTCGTACCCACATCCATATAGGAATAGTTATTTATGGTACACTTCCCATATTCATATAAACTTGAACAGCCATCATAACGCAATACGGGTATTAAGTGGACCGGCAAAATCAAATTATAGCTTTAATTTGTTTGTAGAGATTAAATTTAAAATAATATACTGTTATTATATTTCACAGGCTTGTAGAGAGTGAATAGTTATGTTGACATTTTAGTTTCCTCTCGTTACCAAAATTTACCGTGCCGTAAATTATGGCCTTATTTGAACATAACATAACATATCATCACGCCTGTATCCCCGAAGGGGTAGGCAGAGGTGTACCAATGTACACCCACAGTGTAGTTATTTGAACATACCGATCAAAAACATTTAATATACAACCCACAACTAATTACCCTAAAGACGCAATCACGGTGATAGACAATAAAGCCTGTCAGCAAGCCTATAAGTAGTTTGATAAATTATACCTAAAAACTATCTTGATCACATCAGATATCAAACACAAAAAAACGCATCCTAATCGGTCCAGTCGTTAAGTAGCTACGTTGCTTCCGATGCCACGGGACACAACTTTCTCAAATTTATAACACCCCATTTTTTCGTCGGGTGTTAAAAAACAAATAACAATTTTAAAAACATAACACCTACTCTCACTCCTGAACAATTCGCTGACCAAAATTGTAACCCGTTAATTGTGGGATAAAGTTGCGGTTCGACATGTGTGCAAAATGCGGATCACCACCAAATGTAACGTTTTTAACGCGAACATGACGGATTAAAAGGATATATCTTTTAGGTTTATTTTACAATGTTTAGTGGATTAGGGGGACGTTGTTTTATGGGAGTTTTGAGCATGATTAACTGGGGTGATAATGCTTTTTGTTGTTCTTTTTTAATTTGAATAAATTGCTATTAAAGTTTTATGTATTCTTGCAGCGAAATAAGCACTTTAAATAGTCTTTACATCAGTCTCATCATCATCTGATCAGTCAATTAACATAATCGCCGATTTGCCTTTTTTTAAATCCTTTTACTTTTTCTTAAGAATGGTGCAACAAGCTCTCCAGCAAGATGTGTCAAAGAGTGCGTAAAAAAAGATTCCTATGACATTTTATATCGATAAATTTCAAAACCAATCTCTTTCATACATTATTTTGAACAATTACATAAAACGCATGTAGAATAACATTTTGTATTGGGCCTGGCTTCCTTTCCCCTACATTTACGGTGCAGAAGACAGTCTTAAAACTTAGAAACTGCATACGAGAGGATCTAAACCCGCTCAAAACACACACATAAGTAATGAGTCTCTAATATATGAATATTCCTCATAAGTTTACAAAGTTCCATGTTACTTTGCTTAAGTAACAGCAAAGTTAGAAACTCCCGCTATCAGAATACGTCACAGCGTGTTATATTCTTAGAGAATAGATAAGAAATTATAGAGTGCGTACTTCAGGGCAAGAACTGTAAGCACTATGAACTAATTTCCTCGTGAAAAAAGTATCAAAACACAGAGACCTGGTTTATTAAAAGTATCTTAAAACTTATTTTTTTGTAAGCCCTCATTAGATTCCACTGATTCGTAAAAGCCTCTCCTTTCTTATTCCATACCCCTCTTTTTTCGAATATCAGTCCACGTGCGCCCCGCATTACTGACTGGATCATCATACCACCTCCACCGCGGTCAATCTCGACCCAATTTAGGAGCAATCTATATTTTCACATTAAAGTCTGTGATTGCACAAAAAATCACTTAAATAAACGAATGTACTACGTACAGCCAAAATTCGCTTACGCTCTGCACAATGGGATTCTAACGATATGTGCACTCTATAGTTTTTACTCTATGGTTGCATTGCAATAAATTAAACAGCTCTAGGCAGTGTCTTGAAATTAGAGTTGGTAAAGGCTTATTGCCGTGTGGTTTGTATGCAGTTGCTTTGAATGTTTGTTTTGAGTTGTCAATATCACAATTGCACTTATCAATTTGTAGTTACTATTTTTGGGCGAAAAGAAGACGTTAAAAAGTTTGTAATGCTATATTTAGCATTATGACTTTAGGTTCGATCCTAGCTAGTCAAAAAAGGAGTTGAGGTATACGTTATTTCGTGTATGAAAATTTATTTATTTATTAATTTATTTCTTTATTATACATAGTAAATTACAAAAATAAAAAAAAATATATATCATCATCATCATCATCATCATCAGCCGGAAGACGTCCACTGCTGAACAAAGGCCTCCCCCCTAGAACGCCACAATGAACGACAACTCGCCAATTGCATCCACCGGGTGCCCGCCACTTTGACGATATCGTCAGTCCACCTGGTGGGAGGCCTGCCGACGCTGCGTCTTCCGGTTCGTGGTCGCCACTCGAGAACCTTTCTTCCCCAACGGTTATCGGTTCTTCGAGCGATATGGCCTGCCCATTGCCACTTCAACTTGCATATTCTTCGAGCTATGTCGGTGACTTTAGTTCTTTGGCGAATTTCCGTATTCCGGATCCTGTCGCGCAAAGAAACCCCGAGCATAGCTCTCTCCATAGCTCGTTGAGTGACTCTGAGCTTCTCCAAAAGGCCAACCGTTAGCGACCACGTTTCAGCGCCATATGTCATCACTGGCAACACACACTGGTCAAAGACCTGCGTCTTCAGACACTGCGGAATTTTGGACGAAAAGATGTCGCGTAGTTTCCCGAACGCTGCCCATCCGAGTTGGATTCTTCGGGCGACCTCTTTGTCGAAGTTGGACCGGCCTAACTGAACTATCTGTCCAAGATAGACGTAGTGGTCGACAACTTTGAGAGTATCATTCCCAACAATAACCGGTACAGGTGCGACATGGACATTGTACATGATCTTGGTCTTGTCCATGTTCATTTTAAGACCCACCTGTTGGGAAACGATACTGAGGTCGCTGAGCATAGTATTAAGCTCCTCCAGCGACTCTGCCATGATCACTATATCATCGGCAAAACGAATGTGAAAATAAAAGTTGAATCATGTAAATTAAAATTTGTATATAAAAAAATTGTGTAAACTGGAAACAAACTTACAACAAGAATTTACGCATGATTTCGTAACGTTTTTCTGACGCCGATCCAAAAATGATGAATATGTAAGTACTTAATTATGGAAGACTTACATTTAATTATATTATAAGGCGTTACAGGCGAGGGATTAAGGCTTTAATCTTAAACGAAATGGGACACTAACCGGTAGCTTGTACGGCTGCGCTATGGAAATAGATTCAAAGGTCATTTCCAGTGTTTATTATGATGATATTATTATCATCAAATGGTGGACCTACTTACTTTTGCTTTTATGTTAGGTGCTGTTGGATAAGTTGTATGTCATGATGTGCTGATCTCCTCAAGTCATTTTTCAGCCACTGCTTTTTTGACCTCCACAACTTTTTTTCTTGGTATTACAGAAGCCTTTAGTAAGGCCGGTCATAAATAGTCGTATTCATTGTAGGTTTCTAATTAGTGTCATCATCATCACATATTCTACTTTTACTGGTATATAAAGAAAACCTTTTTGGACGTAATGAAGTGCCGAAGAGGTATCATAAAAAACAATCTAATTATTGAAACTCGTATTTAGTTATTTATTGCTAGGTACCTAATTATGTTTTTTCACAGAATAATGTTCTGTTAAATAATATTGCGAATATAAATGTGCTACTGACAAAATGTAACCCAGAATGCCATTTTAACAATCCCATATAGCAAAGCCTATCAAATTCATAGCAATGAAACCTCACTCAGATATTCAAAGCCGCAATTACACGTACAACACATAAATCTGAAACAGACACACATACATATACATACATATACATACATGTAGAAACATACGCATACATATGTAAGTCATTCCATTACAGCTGCCTCAGCTATTGTGGAATACATGACAAATCCTCTGTCCGTCCCTTAATAGGGCAAAGGACAATTGTTTACCACCTCAGATTTTTGACCATAGAGCAAGAGTAGTTCTTTTTACACTTTTATAAACGGGCAATGGTAAAATAATTACCACCGAAAATTCGCGTACTTGTGATTATATATTTTTAGATTTTTATAAATAATGTTAAAAAAGGTCCCAATAAACGCATAAATAATACCACATAACCTAGTTTTTCAATCATTCTTTCCTCCGCCCTATTAAGGGTTAAACTTTCACTGGTAAACCATTGAACCGATTGTGGTGAAACTTGATATAAATAACTGAACCTTAAGCAAGGACAATTGCCACTTTTTGCTCTGCAGTGTCAATTCTCGTTCTTTTATTGCCTACTATAATGGATTTCATAGTTGGTAAGGAAGTAAATAAAATTCACAATTGTGGACCCTTTCGGGCACAGCGTAGGTCAAGTTAAGTAATACAAATAATAATAATATTCCGGGACATCTCACACACGGTTATCTGATCCCAAGCTAAGCAGAGCGTGTGTTATGGTAACCAGACAACTGATAAACATACTTATATATTTCTGAATGCATACATATTATAGATAAATTATACCCAGACACCGAACAAATGATCTTGCTCATCACACAATCATTTGTCCCGGGTGGGAATCGAACCCACGAGCTCCGGTATAGCAGTCTGGGTCTAACCACTAGACCAACAGGCCCGTCGAAAAATGGAATGGATGGGTGGAAAATCCATGTGAACGTTTTTACAACTGCCATAGCTATTGCAGAATATATGACAAATCATGTACACACAGTTAATTGGTTTGCCAAAAACTCGTTACTTTTTATGTTAACGACAATGGATTTTTCCGGATTGGATGATCTGTTGGTAGAAGTTTTATGACAGCAATGTGGTCTGGATTTTATGTTATTATGATTAAATCTGTCTTTCTATAGGGTTATATCTATGGTCCTTTTATAACGATACACTTTTTTTACATTTTGCTATGCATTATAAATTGATTGAATCATTCATTTTCCACCTAATTTAATGCCTACTTCCTATAGTATTAAAATACCAATTGTTTAATCTCGAATTCTTCCTTCTACGTAAACAAGTAGCAAACCTCATTGACTCTTGTGAAAATATTAAAATATGAGGAATATACTCAGTGACCTTGCTAAATAAAATAATTTGTTAGGAATAACACAAAGCCTACCAAATAGGCAATACCCTTAAAGAGGCAACATTGCTTTATCCACAAACAGAGACTTGAATTTAATTCCTCTCATCATCGCTTGCCATATATTTCCCGCGCAAAATAACAAAATGGCGACTTTAGCGGGTTGGCTGTTTGTCAAAGCCGCCATTAGGCAGTAATGCGACGAAACCTTAGAGGATGGATAAGAAAATAGAGAGTGCGCATATCGGGGTATGAACAGTGAGCACTAATATGAACTAGTTTCGTCGTAAAAAAGTATCAAAACAAAGAGCAACTTTAAAATATCATCTTAAAAATATCGACACCATCGCTATTTTCTCATAAACGTCCGTCGTTGCACGGAAAATAATCCAAATCAGTAAAAGAAAGTATTACATACAGCCAATAATGTGTCACCCGGCAATGGGGTTTTAGCTATCCGCGCACTCTATAGTCTTTCCTTTTTTTAACTCTATGGACGAAACATTTAGATAACGACCACCGTGGCCTAATAAAGAAATAGCTAAACATTTTGGTATTTTAAGCGAGAACTTAAGAACCAGAAATTTAGGACATCAACTATGCAGATAAGGGTTTTGTGACTAGTCTGATGCTGACTAATTTGTAATGTTTTGAATTCAGTAATAAAATAATATTCGCAATTCAGGTATTTACAATTTAATACAAACAAAAAGGATAAATGAATAGTGGACGCTGATCTATCCATACTTTCCTAACATTATTAATGTGCGAGTGTCTCTGCGTGTCTGTTACACTTTCACTGCTAAACCGTTAAACCGATTGTGGTGAATCTTCGTATAAATGAACCTTGAATCCTAAGAAAGGACATAGGGTACTATTTTCATTTGAGAGTCATTAGCAAAATTTTGGGCCGACACAATATAAATAAATTGTCATCGACACGATAAGAAGACTGCAGTCCCTATCAAATTAATAAACATAACATAACATACCATCACGCCTGTATCCCCGAAGGGTTAGGCAGAGGTGTACATTGGTACAGTTCGCCGGTATGTTTAGGGCCCATGTAATAGGGGGCGAGCCTATTGCCACTAACCGGGCACAAATCCAATCTCCGACCTGCTACTGAGAATTTCATAGAAAAACCTAATAACCTTATTCGACTTGGGAATCGAACCCAAGACCTCTAGCGTAGCAGTCGCGCTTAGCAACACTACGCCAACGAGTCAGTTTCAAATTAATAACTATCTTATTATATCACAGCGACATTTCTTAGTACTGTAAAAAGATTAATTTTCTCCCTTCATTCTGTGAAGACCTGGAAGAACCTCGCGAACGTGCTCACAGCTCCATAACGCGAGAAACGCTCTGTTTTATTAAACCGTTAATTTTATGATTCTATTTTATTTTCCACTGTATAATATATGAGAGGTAACAAGCGAGGAAACATGGATCAAAAATTACGTTACTGAATGGTGTGGTAAATCGAATTATTATAATACTGTGAAATTTTGTGGGCGTATGTATGTTTGTAACGATTTCACGCAAAAAGTACTGAACAGGTTCGGGCGATATTTGGCATACCGAGAGATTAACCTGGATTACATCGGATAGTTTAAATTCTATAAAGAGGTTAGAACTGTGGGACGCCGCTAGTTATCAATAAGGCTATTGCGGCTATTGCAACTAGGTGAACTTTTTTAGCTAGATACTCAATCTGTTTTGTAAGGAAAGGTCCTTCTGCATTGTTAAACCAACTAGCATTTACCTAAATCTATTTCTGATAATTACTTACATTGCAATTTAGCAATGAAGTAAGTGATACTGAACGAAAAAGGCATCTAGACCCAAGTATAACATCGTTTATGTAATATTTTCTATAGGTCTACACGAACAAAGCCGCGAACACAAAATAGTTGTACAACGCTACGTGCACACTCACCCGATGTAATCCTAGACATAGCTCTGTAAAGGAGCCCTAACTTGTTATTGGAAGCACGAACACCAATAACGTATTGGTTTTAAACTACTTAATGGCTGTTAACTGACATTTTGAGCGAGTTATGTTGTTTATGTGCAACAATAATCTTGCAGATATTATTCTCAGTAGCAGGTCGGAGTTTAGATTTGTGCCCGGTTAGTGGCAATAGGCTCGCCCCCTATTACATGGGACCTAAACACTTCGGCGAACTGTGGGTGTACATTGGTACACCTCAGCCTAACCCTTCGGGGATACAGGCATGATGATATGATATGTAATAATCTTGCGGAAATATTATGTGCTAGCTTTGCCTGCAGTTAAATCTGTATATTTTTGGATCTATCCATTTATTGGAATAAAAATGGACCTATATCCAGTTAATAAGTCACCTGTTTGCTAAGTTCCATCTAAACTAGTTTAGTATTTTTTACGGTCAAAGCTAACAAACGATCATCCGTCCTCAGAAACTGACTTTTGTCCGTCATTATGAAGGGAAATGCAAGTCTCGTTTGCTAATGTTAAGAAAAATATAGTAGTAGAGTTAGGTTTTCGAAAAGTTAGTATTATATGATGTTATTTTTATATGATTCTTAGCATGGACATTAGACTTCAAAGACTAATTGAAAAAAAAACATTTTGGGGCTATACTTTAAATCTGAAATGAAATGCCTTGAACTAACTGTTGTTGACACACGACATAATTGTTTCACATTTTATTTATATCAGAAATGCTAGTAGATATCTATGTTATTATTATCATACAATTGTAACACAGACAGACACATCACTTATTCATGTATGCTGTGCGTGTGAACCTCACATCCGGGTTTCTCGCCCTTGTCATAGAATATTATTGTTGGGAGTAATTCAGTTTGGCATTAGGTAACTGTGACATATATTTTTATTTGGACATTTCCTCTTTTCTTTATAAGGTTTTGTCATCACTCTGATAACTCGTGAAAAACAAACATAGCCTTATCTAACTTCTAATTTATTAGTTGATGAATGTATTTATTTATATTCAACCAATGATATTCTAATAAACAGATATGTTATAAGCGTGCAATCGTGAAGACTCGAAAACGTCCTAATTGGAACGTATTGCCATTAACAATTACACTATTTGTCTCTTTTTTTCTTATGGGTTTTATCGTGCTATCTCTTTTGCTCTGCCGCTGCTGCGCGGAACACTTTTTTCGATTGTTTTGTATGCGTATAACATATCTGTTTATTAAAATATCATTGTATTCAACCATATCCAACAGACATAACTTAAGTATCGTAATGATAAAAAAAAACATTTGCTCGTTATAGGCTGATACGTCAGAAGTATTTTCCGTATAAGTTTTAATGAAGTTGGTTTTTTTTACATTTATTTGCTACAATTTTTAAATAAGCGAATTAAGTTATCGCTCAAAAGAATGGAGGGAGGTCTGTGGCCAGCTGTAGGACAATACAGGATAATTATAATAATATATTTTTGAGCATCTACCTAATTCTAAAATGTACATACCCCTAATGTACATTTTAGAACATTATCATTCATATAACCTATCTATACCTTTCTCATAACTTGGACGTTACCTCAATATTTCGTGCATGTCCTCAGTTGGCAGATCCAATAACCAGGAGTAAGCCATGTATGTGCATCCAGCCCCGGACCTAAAGCTAAAGCTCGCTTGCTCAAACATCGACACATTTGAAAGTAAATTGAAGTCGCCATTGCTGCTGGATCGAAAAACGTACATAAAATAAGGTAGTTTATATGGCAAAAAGAGCAAAAGACTTGCAATAAATCCGGTTTAGGTATTCGCATCGCCATTGTGTTTTTTCTTGTGTATATTCAAAAACAAGTTAATATAATCATCCTGGTCCGGTTAAATTTTCGTGCAACCTTTTAAAGCTACTCCTGTCACTGGATTTATAAATGATAAATATTGTACAAAAAAAAAAAGGTATTTCATTTGACAAAACTTTTTAATGTATAATTCATTGCAAACTTAGTGTGATGTCATTTATTTTTACCTATATTTTAACGTCATCACAAGAAAACATGTTTACAAAAAGTTCTGTATACGAAAAGGAAAAAGCTGAATCATCTCTCGCCACCCCAGTACCAAACTTACAAAAATCAAGGTGCACGCTCCCAAAATTGGCCTGAAGTAAATGTAAACGAATTTCCTAGTTTATACAACGGGCCCATGAGGCCTAACTCAATAAGGACTGGCCTAAACACACAACACAATTGTATTATATTTTATATTAAAGTCTTGTTCGCAATAAGAAAGAAACGAGAAACGTTTGGGAACTCGTGTGATATTTTGTAATCTTCATTCTTTTGGTCTTTGGGAGTAATATTAAATGTTTGTATTTAATATCTTATATAAAAGTTATTCAATTGAAATTGAAGAAGAAGATGCAAAGGTTATTTTATCGAAAACTCTTTTTATTATATAACATAACATATCATCACGCCTGTATCCCCGAAGGCTTAGGCAGAGGAGTACCAATGTACACCCACAGTTCGCCGGTATGTTTGGGTCCCATGTAATAGGGGGCGAGCCTATTGCCACTAACCGGGCACCAAGTCAAACTCCGACCTGCTACTGAGAATTTCATAGAAAAACCAAATATCACCTTGGTCGACTCGGGAATCGAACCCAAGACCTCTAGCGTAGCAGTCGCACTTACAATCACTAAGCCAACGAGGCAGTCCAGTCAGTTTTTTATTATAATAAGCAAAACAATTTTTAATACTGACTGATAATAAAAGATTATTTTTTAGTAAATTTAAGTAGTAAATTCTCTTCTTCTTATTTATGTACTTTTTCTTACGTAACCAAAAAAACTAACCATGCTTACAAACTGCAGATAATCACCATTTAATTCATCAGTCTAAGAATTCTAATACCTATGTTATATTACACTGTAATTTATACCTTACGTTTAATAGAATACAGGTTAGATTTGAATGTATAGATGAATAAAATACCTAGGTTACGTTACACAGGTTTTAATTTAAGTCAACGGCGACGCGGCGTGCGACAGAATGTCTCTTTTTATTAAATTTTCATTACATGAATATCGCGACAGTTGAAAGAAAATCGAAATAAGCTAAAAAAGAATTAAATCTTTGCGTTGTAAGCTTACATATCATCACGCCTGTATCCCCGAAGGGGTAGGCAGAGGTGTACCAATGTACACCCACAGTTCGCCGATACGTTTCGGTCCCATGTAATAGGGGGCGAGCCTATCAACCTCAATCTCAATAAGCGTTTATATATCGATATATACTCAGTAGTTTCCTGAGATATTTACATTTATTACTTTCTTAATTGCCAAAGGTTTGTAAATCTCCTAACGACAAGTATTAACCTATTTTATTGCGTCCAAAATACAGACTGGCCACGGATCAAACCATATTAAAAATAAAACAAATGTTATCCCACATACCAAACAACTGTCCTAAATCACTCCTGATTAACTACAATTTGTTGTTAAAATGTATAAATCCCAAAACCAGAATTTATAAGCATAGGATAATGCAATTTATGTGATCCGCAAAATATATAACAACATAATAAATTACAAGTTTATGAAGCGCTGAAACTGTGACATAGTAGTGGTGTGGTGGATAACGACAGTTAATAATGTTCAAAAATTGATTGGGAGAAACCAAGACATTCACTGATGATCAGATTTGTGATTTATTACTTAAAAACTAAAGAATGTACTGATTTTCAACCAACAATATGGTAAATCTAATATTGGTAAATATAGTATCATATAAATAAAAGATTTTGTTCCGTAAAAAATCTTGATCTCAAGTAAACGATTTGGTATTAACTACATATGGACCAGCTGAGGAACAAAGTATAGTTGGATTCAAACTTAATGGCGGCTCTGAAGTTAGCTACACGCTGCGTAGTACCTCGTCCCGCACCCCCGCTGGCGCATAAGTTTGTTACTGGGCAGCGACTCGCCTCGTGTTCAGAGCCGCCATTAAGTTTGCACCGTACTGTACATACATAATACTATTACTAATTTTATGAAGCACACAAGTTATTAGATTTATAAACGACGGACAAAAAGACATTTTTGTTATCAAATAATTTTTATTACTCAAAAGTAGAGTTTACCGTACTCAAGATCGTACTCCAAAACAGGCTTTTCAGTCGGATCATTTGTATCATCCTTATCAAATGGCAGCGGGTAAGTATCACGATTATCCTTATAAGATGGCAGAAGTGCCCTTCTGCCATTAACAGCACCATCACCTTTATCATCGTCATTCTTTTCAACTGGCGTCGGGAAGTCATCTTCGTCATTTCGCCGCCTGTTCATCAAAAGTTTCCCTAGATCAGGATACTGACGAAGCAACGCTTTCACCTTATCCTTATCAACTGTACCGTTGCTAGTGACAATATCTCTGAACGTATCATTAGTCATATAATTATGATTAACGGCTAGGATTCCGTCCAGTCTCTTTTGCAGATCGGTGTCTATCTGAATCATATCGAACTCGTGCGCATTGACAACAGACTTGCGGTCTTTCCTGTATTGTTTCTTCATCGATTCTATGAATTTCTTAAGCTCTTTAGTCTTCTTCTTTCTCTGTGTGGTACCGTTTTTGAAAGTTTTGTCCAGAATCTTCCTGATCTCGCGTATTATTTTCTTGATACTCTTCTTGATGCTACGCGTTCGTTTGTTTCTGGCCTTTTTTCTTTTGTTTTGTTCATCTCTCTTTTTTTTCTTTTCTTCTGCGGAGTTCCCTATAGGATTTTTCTCGTTGGAGTCCGTTGAGAAACTGCTGGCTTCAAACGATACATCTAAGGCATCGTACATATCATAGTTGATCCTCAAAAGCGCGCAGCAAATGTATTCTGTTCTTCCACAGAAGTAGTCCCCGCGATAGATGCGGTACTCGGGATCGCACTCAACATTCAGCATACAGGTCCCCCACGGCATGTCAAGCTGGTTTGGATCTCCACATGGAACGCCCCATGGTCCTTAAAACAATAAAGTCATGAATCTACTTCTTAGTTACCTATTAAGATTACAAAATAAAAAGTACTGGATGTACGGGACATCAAATACAAAAGATATTTATTACTTTTGATTTCGTACGGAATACATTAAAGGTAGTATACTTACTGGCCACCGCCATATTGACTACGTCACCACGAGGTTCTGTGGAGTTTAGTGCTTCGAACTTCTTCTGCATCCAATGTTCGTCCCACTCATCCATCCAGAACTTCAGATCCATATCGGAGCTATCGTCATTTTTGCTACTCGAATCATGCTTCGCCCTTCTATAAGATGTTCTAGGAGACCTTCTCTGGGACTTTCGCCTCAGCTCATTCAGTACGGGATCCATGTGGAAATATTCTCTACCAATTCTCCTGTCCAAGCTTTCAGTTAGTTTGGATGAAGGCAAGTCTCGACCAATATTTAAGTTTTCCTCGTGGGTTCGGACATTTTTCAAGATGCTGGCTTTGTTTTGAGCAGCTTTCGCATCCTTCGCATCCTGTTTCTTTCTCTGCTGGAAGTATCCTACTGATCCTCGCTGTACTGGCGCTTCATTACCTCCAGGTTTTTTTTGTAATAATGATAGAACATTATTTCTTATACTCGAGTAAACGGATGCTTGTATAACGTCAAGAGATATTACCAAAATGATGATATAAAAATACTTCATTTTATTTCGGCATGTCTTACAGCATGTTTTCCCTTTAAAATATTCTGTCAAGAACAGCAAACAGTAAAATGTTTATCGTGATATATTAAAATAAATATTGAAACCATAAAATATTTATGAGTCCAGAGAATATTAATGTGTTGATGTAAGATTTCAGTAAAATTTCGTGTTACAATATTATTTTTTAATGTCGGATGACATAAGTCTTCATCAAATGATAATTTACTTGTTTTTTAATATGAATAATTTATTACATTCAAAATTAATAATTCTCGTTGATTTAATTAGAATTATAGAAGTCGTTAATGATCCTGAAATTCATAGTAATATTTAAACTAATAAAAACTGTTAATCGTCTATACGGACACCCTGAATAGAGAAATAATAAAAGACTGTATTACTTATAGTATACTAGTCTAATTTCCTATTTTCTTTCAACATGCCAGAACACCAAATACCTTTAAATGAGAGAAGTACGTTGTAGTATTTGGAAGTTTTATTTTATTCGTCTTTTCGACCATTAATGCTTAATGTATTAGTGGATAAAACGACACGTTTTCTGCAGCATCTTTGTACATTTTACGGTGTTGTCGCCTTTGTATTATTTCGTGGTACGCCTGTTGTACTGAGAGGGCACAAAGTCAGCGGTAAAGTTGAGTAATTAATTTACCTGATTACATCATCATCTTCCACAGCCTTTGTCCTCTCACTGCTGGGCATAGGCCTTCCCTTTTTCGTGCCATTTTCCACGATCCTGTGCCAGCCTCATCCAGACTCGACCCGCGCTTTAATTATATCGCCGACCCATCTTGCTTCCCTATTACGTACATACATATAATCACGCCTCTTGCCCATAGGGGTAGGCAGTGACCACTTCTTTCCACCTGCTACGATCCTTACAGTATACTTGTATCGTTTCGTCTATTACCTGATTACGTAGTAAAAAATTAAAGAAAATATAATAAACTATGTACTGTATACATTATAAAGTATTTTATTTTAAATCTTAGCTCGTTTCAGCATAAACTGTCCCTAAGTCACGTGCTCTTATCAATAACCATTTGTTTAAACATGCATATTTTATTTAAACTTGTGTTTTAGTGACATTGAGTGCCTTTTAAATCAAGGCCACGTCACAATACATTTTCGGAATGCTTTTTTTTAAGGAATCTGAGTTCGTAAAACTAATCTTCCAAAATCTTGATAATGATAGCAATCTGTCAGCAACTACGAGTTTGCTGTGTGGAACGATCTTAAAAATACACTAAACTGAATAAATACTCCGAATCATTCAAAATTTTACAGCACTAATTTTAAACTCTATGCCAATAATTCAAATAAATTTCATGT
This sequence comes from Autographa gamma, assembly GCA_905146925.1. Classification (NCBI taxonomy): domain Eukaryota; kingdom Metazoa; phylum Arthropoda; class Insecta; order Lepidoptera; family Noctuidae; genus Autographa; species Autographa gamma. Next base: position 1,838,624 of record LR989868.1, on the reverse strand, counting down.
TTTTTTGAAAATCGTCTACTACCTTCAAGTTAACCGAAGATGCGGGTAATAGTTGTGGATATTCCAGCTATTTTAGTGGCCATACCCTGTGTTCAAGGCCAGATAAGGCGATAGAGATAATCAGAGCGGCGCCTAGGGAACGTACCGTTTCTGCCTTACACCTTCCTCTCATAATAATATCTTAATAATATTCAAGGACACAGAAAAAGGTTTTTCTTTGTGTATTAAGCATAGTGCGCTGGAGACTAGAGGTTACGAATCTTGGACAAACTGTTGTCTTGTAATAAGAATATTTTAAACGCCCGTATTGTAAGTTCGAGAAGGCTATGGGCGGTGGCATGCACCGTGCGGTCCATACTGCATACGACCGAGCTCTATGTAGGGGCTTTACATGTGGTCGGAATCCTCAGCAGTGAGGGACCCAGGAAGAAGAAGAGCAGTATCAAACTGATTGCGAGAAAACAATAAAATAAACTAGGATTCAATAAAAATTAAGTCCATCAGAAGTTAGAATGTCTCTTCCTATTTTTAACCGACTTCCAAAAATTAGAAGTCTGTCAATTCGACTGTATAATTTTTTTTTACATTTGAATTTGATTTTTTGTAATCTATCCACTAATGCCAGAGCTATTACGAAAAAATACTTTACTTTAAAATAATTTTCTCCATGGAGTTTAACCTTAGAAGTGGTACCATAAAACAGTTGATTGAAATCGATCCCATTTTCACATTTATGTTAAATAAATTATTCAAACGTTAAAAAAACACTAGTTGCGGGATCCAAAATGAAATTCCTAGGGCGACAAACTGGCACTGACTGGTCGCAATAAATGTCAGGAAATCGGACACTCTGTACACACAGGTACCCTAGCACTTTAACTGTATACAGGGTGTTAAAAAAACCGTGTCCGACCCGTTAAGGTGTTGGCAGGTATCGATTCCATTAATGTAAAAATAAATTGTAAAATAGATAAAAAAAATGATTTCTTAAAAGACGAGAGAGATTGTCACATGTGCTGCCAAATGATCAAACAAAAGGACGCCGAATAATGCCGACGAAAATGTTGTAATTATTGTTGGAATCTCAGATTTAGGGAATTTTGTGTCAAAAAATCGATATTTCAAAGTTCATTATTATTGATACTATCATAAATATTCACGATTTAATATTTTATTTCGGCATGTGATTGTGAAACCTATATCACCCTTTCGGGTTGGACAGGGTTTTTTTAACACCCTGTATACTCGTGTCTACACTTCTGTATACACTCAGAGTAGTTAAGTAAACTTAGTGCAATTGAATCGTGTTAGTGCATACATTACAAGAAGCACACGTCTTACTTGTGAGTGCATTAGCTTCGCTGCAGACTAGTCTTAGACTAATTGTAAAGCACTTTCGACAGTACCTACCGAGTTCCACAGTTCTAGTAAGTAGGTACGAACCTTAGAGTATACATAAAAAACTAGAGTGAGCCTATCAGAGTTTGAACGTAAGCACTAGTCTGAAATGGTTTTGCCGTGAATTATTTATAAAGATGGAGCTTGCCGTTTTAAAAAATCTATCTAAAACACTAATATTATCCTAACAATGTCAAAACCATCGATATGTTCGTATATAAGTTTCTCGTTGCGCGAAAATTAACTTAAATCAGTAAACGAATGTACTAGGTTCAGACTAAAAACTGCTCTCGCTTGGCACAAGGGGAAACTAGCGATAGTAGCAGTCTATGTATATAGTACGTAATGGTACGAACTATTAATGACATGCGTCTTAGTTCAGTAGTTGTGATTTAATTAGCCATAGTTTTCACTCATGGTTTGAATTTCAAATTCGATCGCAGCATATTGAGAGACTGTCAGTTCCTTGTGCTCGTTTAAACCCTGGCTGGCGCAAAGAAATGGGGTATATGGTCTGACTCATGCATCATGTTTCGAAAACGATTATGATGCGGTTTTAATACTGGCATACTAAAAATAAATACAATTTATACTCTTTAATAAGAATAAGAAATACTTTTTATAATACAATTTATAATCTTACGACGAAAACCAACTACAATACTTTTTGCCGTATGCCTCTTAATTTGTTATATATAATTATAACATGATATCGTCAAAGTTGCGGGCACCCGGTGGATGCAATTGTCGTTCATTGTGGCGTTCTAGGGGGAGGAGTTTGTTCAGCAGTGGACGTCTTCCGGCTGATGATGATGATGATGAATAACATCATTTGCATTTGTGTACTACACGATGTCGTTATGAATGATATCTTCGCAACTTAAACCGCGATTGGTCATATTTTAGCTAAGTATAAAAGATTTTCATATTATGAACCATTCTAGAACTAAAATATGATGCGTACTTATATTATATAGGTAAATCAAGTTTTATCCTACCCGAATGATAGATTTTTACGCGTCAGCTTGTGGGCATGTAAATCTTTAAGACTCCGAATAACAACTGCAATCAATTGCCCAACTTATACGACACTAAAACGGCACTAAACATAAACTGTGAACACTTCTTTTCAACAGCTCATCGACTGTAGAACAGCACGTTCATACATTACTTCCACTAACTTTCCTTTACACTTTGATTCCTGGAAAATAAACCTTATACCGTTGTAATAAGGGCGGTGAGAGTTGAAAAGGTATTGGTGTTATTTGAAGACATGTTGGAACAAGGCTTTGGAACACCGCCAGTTTGCCCACCGTTGTTTGTGGCAATAACTCAAAGAGGTATTTCAGTTATGTTGAAATTGAAGCTTATGAAATATGTTGGTAGCGGATATATTGCTTGTTTTAAGAGATTATGTAAGAAAAGCACCTAAATATTATGAATAATTAGCACCTATTATTAATCTATAACTAAATAACCATTGAGTTTGCATGAAATTAAAATCAAAATCAAAATATTTTTATTTCAAGTAGGCCTTGTTAAGGCTCTTTTAAAACGTTAAATTTACTGACTCTACTGCAGGTTCCAAAATGTCATTCCAATGGAGAAGAACCGGCAAGAAACTCCAGAGGTTACTCTTTTAAAAAAAAGGAATGAAGTAATTGTAGACAAATTAAACTATTTATTTGTACCATGTATATTGTATGTGTATGATATAAATCTGGCTTACTAGATTAATGTACAAGTTGTTAAAATGTTAATTTGCAGAAGCTTGCGTATTAAATTTTATACATGACTTCAAACCTTTCATAAGGTTTGTATCTACGACTTACACTTAGCCACGAGCTTTAAACGAAGCTTAAGACGCTTTTGAAAGGAGAATGTGTGCATACAATACAATATACTTACTTGTACAGTTATCGTGGAGTCCTAAGTTAACCAAAGATGAACCTCTTTTAAATTATCCACTGCATTTTAGGTTCATACTACAGCAGAATCGAAGCGCATTTTTTTCACCGGTGACTAGTTATTGAAATTACGTACTTTTCTGACGGAAAAAAGGAAGTATTTTAAGAGGAAAGAAGGTGCATACTTTAGATAGACCGCTAGTATTGCTAGTTTCCCTGTGTTCCAAGTGAGAGCAGTTTTTCAGCTGTATCTGGTACATTTGTTTACTGATTTAAGTTATTTTTTGCGTAACGGCAGACTTATATGCGAAAATATCGATGGTTTCGACATTTTTAGGATATGGATAAGATATTAGGGTTTTAGATCGTTTCATTAAACGGCGCGCTCCATCTTGCTACAATATTTCCGACAAAACTAGTTCATACTACTGCTTACGATTCATACTTTAGTCAAACTCTTTAGTATCTTATCTATACTCTAAGGACAAGATGAAACCACCATCCCTGCCAAGGCTCAAAGCATAAAATGGCATTAGAAAAATACAGTGTGACGTGGCCTTGATTTAAAAGGCACTCAATGTCACTAAAACACAAGTTTAAAGAAAATATGCATGTTTAAACGAATGGTTATTGATAAGAGCACGTGACTTAGGGACAATTTATGCTAACATGAGCTAAGATTTAAAATAAAATACGTAATGATTTGTAGTAGTTGACGCCTCTTCAGAATTAGCACAACTAATAAAACCTATTTCAACAAGCTTTTCATTAGCAAGTGTGTATTTATGTATGTTTGTTTAGGTAAAATCTTGCAAGCTAAATTAAAACCACTTTTCGGCCCACTTACATAAAATTTTGCATTATGTTTTAATACAAAATTTCAGTACTTTTGAGTCGGTTCGATAGAATTATAAGAAATAGCTTAAATATGTTTAGAATAAAAAGCATTAACGACTTCAAGAATTTTCATAAAAGGTAAATAATTTGAATTATAAAAAGTAATACATCATTATAAAGTCACTTAGTGACGACTTCCGACATTAAATAATATTTTGACACGAAATTTTACTGAAATCTTACATCAACACATTAATATTCTCTGGACTCATAAATATTTTATGGTTTCAATATTTATTTTAATATATCACGATAAAAATTTTACTGTTTGCTGTTCTTGACAGAATATTTTAAAGGGAAAACATGCTGTAAGACATGCCGAAATAAAATGAAGTATTTTTACATAACAATTTTGGTAATATCTCTTAACGTTATACAAGCATCTATTTACTCGAGTTTAAGAAATAATGTTCTATCATTATTACAAAAAAAACCTGGAGGTAATGAAGCGCCAGTACAGCGAGGATCAGTAGGATACTTCCAGCAGAGGAAGAAACAGGATGCGAAGGATGCGAAAGCTGCTCAAAACAAAGCCAGCATCTTGAAAACTGTTCGAACCCACGAGGTAAACTTAAATAATGGTCGAGACTTGCCTTCATCCAAACTAACTGAAAGCTTGGACCCGAAAATTGGTAGAGAATATTTCCACATGGATCCAGTACTCAATGAACTGAAGCGAAGGTCCCAGAGAAGGTCCCACTGGAAGCCTTTGAAAACCTTTGGAAACCTTCGAAGGGCGAGACAAGATTCAAGCGATACTGACGAAAGCTCCAGCTTGGATGTCAAGTTCTGGATGGATGAGTGGGATGAACATTGGATGCAAAAGAAGTTCGAGGCGCTCAACTCCTCGCAGCCTCGTGGTGACGTGGTCAACATGGTGGCGGCCAGTAAGTATACTACTTTAATGTAATAAACAACAACTTTATGTTTTAGATTTTCTTACAAAACCTAAATATTAAATTATTTTTTGAACTTCTTGTACACCCAGTACTTTTTATGTTGTAATCTTAATTGGTAACAAATAATTCTTTGCTTAAATGTTTTAAGGACCATGGGGTGTTCCATGTGGAGACCCAAACCAGCATGACATGCCGTGGGGGACCTGTATGCTTGCCGCCGAGTGCGACGCAGAATACCGAATCTATCGCGGTGACTACTTCTGCGGAAGAACACACTACATTTGCTGCGCGCTTCTGCTGACCAACTATGATATGTACCAAGGACTAGATATATCCTTTGACGACAGTAGTTTCTCAACGGACTCTAACGACAAAAAACTGAAGGGAGGCTCCGAAGAAAATGAGAGGAAAAAACATAAACATGAAAGAGACAAGCGCAAAAGGGACAGAGCGAAGAGAAAGCGTGACATCAAAAAGAGTATCAGGAAAATAGTACAAGAGATCAGGAAGATTCTGAACAGAGCTTTCAGAAACGGAACCACACAGCGAAAGAGGAAGACAAAAGAACTGAGGAAGTTCGTAGAAATGATGAAGAAGCAATACAGGAAAGACCGCAAGTCTGTTGTCAATGTCCACGAGTTCGAAATGGTCAAGATCGACACTGATCTGCAGAAGAGGCTGGACGAAATCCAAAACATAAATCAAAACTTCATGTCTAACGATACGTACAGGGATATTTTAATTAACGGTACAATTAATAAGGAGAAGATGAAATCGTTACTGCGTACTTATCCTGACCTAGCGAAAATGTTGGGGAAGAGACGTATTAATGACGATGATGATGAGTTCTCGGAAATCGAACAGGACCGACGAGACAAGCCTGTTCTGGAGTACGATCTCGAGTATGGTAAACTTTACTTTTGAGGAATAAATATATCCATTTCGTTACAATAATGTCTTTTAAGCCACCTCATATGTAGGACCGAAATTGGTAAGGTAAATAGTATATTGTAAAATGTCTATTAACTGTACACACAAAAGTCCTTGTAAGGATCCACCATCAACGTACTATATGCATGGACTGCTACTATCGCTAGGTTCCCCTTGTGGCAAGCGAGAGCAGTTTTTAGTCCGAACCTAGTACATTTCGTTTTTCATTGAAGTTAATTTTTTAAAACGGCAAGCTCCATCTTCAAATATAATTCACGACAACACTTGTTCACACTAGTGCTTACGGTTTAAACTCTGATAGGCTCACTCTATAGTTTCATATGTATATTCAAAAGAAATGTACGCTAATGCAAGACTAGACAAATATTAGATAAGTTACTGCCATTCTCACCATATTTTAAAATATATCTGAGAACGCCATTTTGGTTGAAAACCAGTTGCCTTAGTTAATCATTAAATATTTCCGGATCATCAGTGAATGTCTTGGTTTCTCCCAATCTTTTTATAGACCATTATTAACAGTCGTTATCCAAGAATCCGCTATTATATCACAGCTTCAGCACTTCATAAACTTTATACCATTCTGCCATTATATATTTTGCGGAGATCATGTAAATTGCAATCTCCTATGGTTATGAATTCTTTGGGATTTGCTCATTTTGACTACAAATTGTGAAAGTGTGACTGGCAATTATTTAAAAATAAGATTACGTCACTTTCTTACTTATATATTAATACTGATTTGTCTGAAATGGAGATTCCCGGGCCTATTCTGTATTTTGAATTCAATAAAATACATTGCTTATCTGTGGATCTGTATTCCAGTTTAAAAAAGATCTTTCTACTCAGTAAATTACAACAAAAAGAATGGGCTAAAAAACAATGTAAACTTCTTGGTCACAGCAATAAAGCTTATGACTATCTTGATAACGATATTTTTTGGCAAAGCAACTTAATTCCTGTAACTTTGTAAGCAGACTATTACTTTAACATTATAAGGAAAGAAAACAGTAACTGGCTCCTGGGCCTCGATTCAGCTATTTAAGAGTCGCATGAATTGACCGAAAGGCCTGCCGCACTTGGTATTTTTACGATAGTTGTCATTCTGCTTACGATCGGCGATTGGCCATTAAGATCATTCTCTTCGAGAGTTCAATGAGATTTTATTTGTAGGCTTACCTGAATACGAAAATTAGATACATTTGACAATTACACTGACCGCCCACTGACATGCATTTGAAATAGCGGAATGAGGCTCCTGATATACCTTCTAACGCAGTATAGAATTCTAAACATACTATTTGGTGTTGAAAGTGTAAGGCGAGTGTGAACGAAAAAAGGCCAGGTCAAGAGGACCATAAACCGAACAACATGTATGACGGTAATAATGAGAGTGGACAATGAGAAACAACTCTGCCTACCCCTACAAGGGACAGAGGCGTGATTATAAAATATGTATGTATGTATGTATGTAAAATACTAGGTATCTTCATTGCTGTGTAGTAATTAAGTCTGCGCTGATTGGCTACTGTAACCTTTTGCTCATTAACAAAAGCAATTAGGAACAAAAAGCAAGATGAGGAAATGAACTTTCCGTGCTATAGATTTTATGGGAAAGCTTCAGAAAATATGAGGGATATTATGACCTGATTGGCACACTGCCTAATCACTTTGTTCTCTTAGCAAATTCAGTTCGCAATGACATATATTTATGTGAACCACGGGTTCTACTTTACTGAATGGAAATCCTGAAGCAAGTAGGTATCCTTTTGAAGGGTTAATAACTGTAAAAAACCACTTCAACTAAAAAAAACCATGAATACTGGTTCAATTTTATTGAAATGTACATGGGTTCAGCTCTGACGTAAACTATTGATGACAAACCTTTTTTAAAATAGGTCCTCAACTGTCACAGATGTCGCACTCACATAAATAAAAAAAAACCTACGGCTGAATTGAGAATCTCGTCTTTTTTAAGTCGGTTAAGACTAATATATTTTATCCCCAGTAAGATAGACGGAATATATTAGGAAATAGGCAACAGGCCATACTTAAAATCGAGAGTATCGTAAAGACGTTTCATAAGTGGTACATAAGAGTTGAAAATAACAAAGTGGTGGTAAACAACGACGCAATTATAGGAACTAATAACTCTGATACTTTCAGGACTTAATGGCGTTGATTTCATAATACACAGATTAAACTATTGCTATATTTTACTAACATACAGCGTGAGAAAAGGACGGCAACAGACAGCATCTAACTTAGACGTGTAAACGCTTTCGCCTGTAACATCACTGCATATCAAGTTCCTCGATTCAGCGATTTTAAATGCATGTCAGTGGACAGTAAGTGTACTTGTCATTGTGCCTAATTCAGATAAGCCTACAATAAAATCTCATTGAACTCTCGAAGAGAATGATCGTAATGACCAATAAATGATCCTAATGGCAGTTAACAGAATGCCAATTATCGAAAAAAAATAGCAATTGACCATTATTCGGTCATATTTGACCGACGGTTCACGTGTGAAAAGATACCGATCGCGATGGCACAAAATATGTTTAGTGCAAATATATGCACAATGCATGACGACCTCCGTGGTCGAGTGGCGTACGCACCGGTTTTCAAGGTGTCGCTAGCTCTGAGGTCCCGGGTTCGATCCCCGGACGGGTCAATGTAGAAAGTCACTTTTCTATACTGTCTCGGGTCTGGGTGTTTGTGGTACCTTCGTTGGAATCCCATAACACAAATACATTATTGCTACTTACTTTGGGTTCAGAGCAATGTATGTAATGTTGTCCGCATTTATTTATTATTTTATTTATCTATTAAAAAACTTCACTTTCTTGCAGAAAACCTGCTATTTGTTTCATTTTATTACGGTATTATATAATTTGCGATAGCAAAACGTAAGGAAATTACAAAACTAACTGAACTAGCTAAATGTATTTTTTTTTTTTTACTAATACCAACTGCAATGTAAACAACTTTAGATGATGATCTTATTTACTAGTATCTAAATCATTTACCTGTTAAAATCATAGGTTCAAAAATGACTAGGGTCAACTAGGGTGTGCAAATCTTCGATACCCATTCAATGTTTGTCGCTAGTCGGAAGTGTATTAGTTTAGTTTCACAGTAAAGTCGATAGAGATACATACTATGTAGTGTTGGATAGACGCGTGAAAGTGGACAACGTAAATTCTAGTCCGCCTGTAGTTTCGGAGACCGAGTGGCCTATATTTACGACACCTCGCTCGAAGGAATTTAGACAAAGTACGAATTTGAACTAGCTTTAAGTTTTTGGATAAATTACCAATTTTAAACCTTGGTGCAAAAAGAAGGGTAAAAGTTTGACGTGTCTGTATGTCTGTTTAGATGCGTGTTTGTTTGTACCATTGTGTAACTCCTTAGCGATTGGACCGATTATGATGAAGTCATTTTTTATTAAAAGCGGCCGCTATCGAGATAGGTATATCTTACCTATACCAATTTATGGAGATCTTTTTGTCATTCTGAAAATTATCAGCAATTTTCTTTTAGGTACAGTTCGATTCAAACTTAATGGCGGCTCTTTTTTTTAATTCCTAATTTTAATTCCTAATTACCAACTCTGATCGGTGTGGTTTTGTTCTGTCCAAGAGTGTAGAAAGCCCGAAAAATCCAATCTTACCGTCAGTAGTTACAGTTATTTATCTTTATGCAAAGGGAACACAAATGCATGTGCCTTAAGCAGTTAAGCTAGAACTTTCGAGTTGCTAATACCAACTTGTACCTACCGGTGAGCAAAGCTAATACATAACTCATATAAGTACCTAGGTATATTTATCTCCACTCTTGCTCTGTTCATCTAGAGTTTATCAGAATTTGCATAGAGCATCTACGTCGTCGGTATTACAAACATTACATTCCCAGTGTTAATTGCTTCATCTCTCTTGAAGGAATGCAATTCTTTAGTTAAACAAAAGGTGAATTACTGAGTTTGTAAAAAAATCCATAAAAAACTAGCGATCTACCCCAACTTCGCACGGGTAGACTAATAATGAATCACTCTTTCAATTAGTGAAAGCCATATATAAATATGGTCTGTCGGTTTTGAGTTAATAGTGTTTAGACGGAAGTTGAGAGTTGTGGAGAAGGATTTTCAACAGATTAGACGTTATTTGTGGACTAGGTTTAATTCCTTAAATTATTACCTATGTATTCGATCTTTGTAACATTCGTAAATAATCAGTTACTAGTGGAACCTGTCAAAGTAGGTGGTGTTATGTGTATAGTCAGTGACTCCTAGAGTATAAGGCTGGCAGGAATCCAGCCCAGCTTCTCTCTACTTCAAACGTCTGATTGCATCGCAAAAGTTGTTGGTTTGTAAACTCTGAACTAACACGACGTGGCTCTTACCCGATAACCTCTATAGTCTGATTTAGGTACTTGGAAAGTAAGTTATTTAAGACATACCTACCTACATAAATTCATTCGAATATTTGGTTTTCTTGATTTCCTCTGGACAACCTGGATGCTCGTTATCATTCTGTCTGGTACACCCGTAAACGTTCTTAGCTAATACTGATAATTGCGAATTAAATAGCATTTTATTTCCACAATCCTTATCAAAATAATATATTATATAAGTAGGAACGTACCTACATAAGTATATATTTAAAAAGCCAGGCTCAAATAATTTCAATAACATAAAAAAAAATGTTTTTAAAATATCTCAAAATTGTTGAGCCACGCCAAAACCAATAATAAAAATAGGTAATTCGGCTAACGATCGAAGTTACGGAGCAGTGTTATAGAAACTCGGTTCCCATAACTTGTGACGGAGTTTCGAATTTCGCCACTCGTTATTAACTTTGATGTTTGACATCAACTTGTTTTTGAGGCTGTTTTTAGGGTTCAGTAGGTACCTATAAGGTTTCAACGGGATATCCTTAAGAATCTGGAGGCCACCAGCCAATGGCAAACAGAGATAAAATATTAAAAAATATGCTGTTGCTCATAGAACCATACAATAAAAAAATTAAGGCAACAGAAAATTGCTTTTTTTGGGCCTTTTTGCTCGGTGCTCTCTAGTATTGGCTACAGGCACCTATAGCTGCTTAAAAACGCTGAGATGTTGCGAATTGCTATGTTTGCCAAAAGAAACTAAAAATTAAAGGGCGGTGCCGGTAAGAGGGAAGCCATCGATTTTGACTTGTGTGCTCGATTTTAATACTATGAATCTTAAATGATGGTGCTGATACTGCTGATCCATGTATGAATGAATAGAACAATAATAATAATTGGTTATGTGCTTAAACATGATGTATTAATATCCTTTAAAGAAATTGAAGCAACATTATTTAAACAAAATACATATTAAAAGTTCAATCATATAAAGTATTAAAACTAAAAACTAATCTAGAAAGCAGTCTTTTATTTAATAAATAGGAACATAAAACAACAGATCTAACTGACTACTTCAAACACAGCCTCTGGTTTTTCCAGCCATACTCTATGGTCCTTATCCTTATTGGCGGGAAAGTTCCTCTTAGTGCCACAAGTGTTGCACTTCCACTCTATAATCTTTGATTTGTTTTTCTTTTTTATCTTCATATTGCCTGTAACTTTATGGATTAGTATACATCTACATTTCTTGCAAACCTGCCTTTTTATGTCCGGATGTCTGAAAAATAATCAGAAATTATTTATTAAAATGTCTCACTGATCTTAAATTGCAGAACTAAATAATTGTAATAATTAAATCCTGATTTGTGATATTTATTTTAAATAAAAAGTTAATGTGGAATTTTATTCTTAGGAGTACTTATAATAATATACAATGGCACGCCTCTAGATGTATTTAACTTTAAGAGTGCAAAGGTGCACGGAAAATTATAAAATGAAAAATATACAAAATCATACACACAAAGTACTTCTGAATGTATTCTTCTGTGTATTTAACATTATTATACTTAATACTTAGACTTTTACTTACATTTTCAAAACGTTCTTCTTAGCCACGTTTATAATTAAATTTCCATAATAAGATGAGAGTACCGGATTCTTTTTAGCTATATCTTTACTAATCTGAAAAATACAACGCATTTGTAATCAAAAACCCCTTTTTTTTCGGTGATAGTTAAAAATAAAATAAAATAAAAGCGCATCTGTTGTCATCTATCTATATATAAATATTATCAAGGGTCTTACTTGGTAGAGATAATTGATGCGTTGAAACGAATCATTTCCTTGAACTTTCTTCATTTTAATTCATAATTATTGTTTACAATATTGTTCAAAACGTGATCAACAAACAATTCCACTTAAATACATTCATTCAAGATTCATTCTTCAATACCTGTCAAATTTAAACGACAATCAGCTGTTACATTTGTAAACACGTTCAAAAATAAGTTTCTGCAAAATTAAAACCGAAATAGTTTTTTTTTCATTTTTGGTATTTCTGATTTTAATTACTTAATAGAGGGTGGAGAATAATAATGAATCTTGCCAATAGGTCCATTTTTACATGCCTTTATTTTAACTTATTGAATGTTAAAAACTTGGCCAGTAGTCTGTTTTTGAACGATTAATTGCGTTTCAGGTATCCAAACGTAAACAAACGAGAGAGGAAGTCCTAATTGAATAAGAAGAAAAGAGAAAGGATTGTGAACATGTGTCAAATATTACAAAGTAAAAACGAAATGCAATTAAAACAAAATTGTTGATAAATTTGTTACTGGTGAAATCCCGAAAATCAAATTCAAAATAAGAAATATGTATTTGTTTCCGCGCACTTTCCTTTCGTAGTTGTCCATTGTCACCCACCACCAACACACGTCTGCCTCAAATCCTCATCAAACCACTAAATAAACAATAAAATTTACTGTGTCGTAATGTTTTGAATGCCCTTTTTTGACCCTTACCGATAATAGTATTTTTTACAATGCCGTTAATTAAAGATTTTGTTATTTCAAGAATTAGGACAAAAGCAAGATATCTCAGGCTTTTCTCGTCTCAAGCTAGTGTTGGAGAGACGGATATTGCATTTTCCGATGGGTAAGTTGTAGGTTAAGATTTTTATAGGTTATGTTCGACTTTTGAATTTTTGTGACGGAAGAAACAATATCGATACAATACAAGAAAAAGCTCAAGTACTAGATACTTCCATTGGTTTCGTTATTAATTCCTATTTGATTCTAATAGTCAGCCCTTTGCATACATATTTTGATATTTTCTTGTCAGTTGCAAATGTTTTGATGACAATATTTTCACTGACAGCCCTTGTCGTCCCACTGCTGGGCACGTCTTCTCCGCTGCATCATTACTATACTTTTTAGTAATCCAAACAGCCACCAAAACATTGAAAAATAAAATCCAAATAACAAACATCTAAGAGGTTCATAATTTGATTTACCCAGCAGTGGGGCATTAACAGACCAGTATCACAGCAGTACGGGCTCGTACACATTACTGCGAATTCGCAACGCATCGCAAAATTCTGCGAGCTCTCGTTCCATTTTGAACTTTATTTACTAAAGGTCCCTGCGATGTAGCGTTGCATCGAATCGCATCGCAGTTATGTGTACGAGCCCTAAAATCTACCTCTTTGATTTGTCTCATTACTGTCACATACTATATAAACATTGTTTCACAGGACCACTCTTAAGATATCAACGGGCAAGTATGCCCGGTTCGCTGATGGGGCTTGTGTGGCCACGCTGGGCAATACGTCCATTCTGTCCACTGTGGTATCCAAGAATAAACCTAGTTTATCCTCATTTCTGCCTCTTGTGGTAGATTATAGACAGAAGGCTGCCGCCGCAGGGCGGATACCAACAAATTTTCTAAGAAGAGAATTAGGTAAGATTTTTACTATTATTGTACATTAAAAAAAAAAACAGAAAATTATTAAAAAAATCCTGAATAAAAATAGTGGACCAAAATTAATTAAAAGTAAATTTACTCTCAAGAACCCTCTAGGGATTATTTATTTACAAACATCACACATGTCATAAAAAGTCGTACAATTCAAACTATAGGTTTGCTATCCATTTTTAAAGAAACTAACAGAGTAATTGCAGAGCAATAATTTACACAAAATGTAAAAAAAAATTACATATAATATACCTATATAAGATATATAAAATACCTATGACATAATCCAAATATTTTTATATCTTGTTGACTGAAAACCTTTATTTAACTACATTCTTCAATTTAAAGGGAGAGGGAGAGATTTATTATTATTATTATTTATTTATTATTACAATATATTGTATAATCATATATTTATTGCAATCTTATCGTAACCAAAGTTGTATTAATCAAACTTTGGATTACGAATTCTTTTTTTTTTGTTTTCGATAATTTTACAATATTTTTAATATTCATTCTGCTATTCTGGGCGAAGACACACACAATAAAACAAAAACCTTAAAATTCGGTCTAACTGTGCTCGAATAATAAATGTTAAAGCAAGTCTCACTTATTAATCCATAAACTCACTCACTTATCCATAAAAGTTGCAATAGGCTCATCCCCTATTACTTGGGACTTAAGCATGCCGGTGAACTGTAGGTGCACATTGGTACACCTCTGCCTATCCATTCGGGGATACAGGCGTGATGGTATATAAAAGTATATGAAGCAAAAATAAATACTCTCCAATCATCTCCACAGGTCCAACTGAAGGCGAGATCCTAACCTCCCGTCTAATAGACCGGTCCCTCCGGCCGCTCTTCCCCCCCAACTACTTCTTCGACACACAAGTGGTGTGCAACATGTTGGCCGTCGACTCCGCCAACCCGCCGGAGACGATCGCTATTAACGCGGCCAGCGCGGCCCTGGCGATGTCCGATGTGCCCTGGAATGGCCCTGTTGGTGCTGTGAGGTGAGCCCTTGGAACTAACGACTTATTTTTGTAGGATTCTAGCTCTGCAGATGCTGAGCGAGAAAAGGTGAGAGTAAAACCAGGATATACTGTGAGGACGGGTTCTTGAAGGACTGGTTCTGAGCTTGAAATCGTTGTTTAGCATATTAGGGTGCGTCCACATCTGACGGACGCGCGCACGTCTGTCAGACGGCGTAATTGACACTAGAACGTGAGCGGCATGTTCGCGAGCGGCCCGCGAGCATGCCACGAGCGGTTCGCGAACGGTTCGCGAGCTGCTCGTGTAGTGCTCGTTCGTCAGATGTGGACGCACCCTTAGGTTAGTCAATATGGACTAGGTTACAAAATAATGAACTCAATACAAATTAAAAGGAATAGCAAAAAAATGGGTTGAATTTACTGAACGAATGATGAAGAAATCATTCGCTTTTTATCGTGGCTCGAAACTGCCAATATCGAATCCCTAAAAATATGTCGTTTTAAGAGTTGGTAAGAAAGCTAGAATCATCTTCAATTACAGAATAGGCCAAATCGACAACGAAGTGATAATCAACCCGACTCGGAGGCACCTCCAGAAGTCTGCCCTGAACCTCGTGATCGCAGCAACCAGCCGCAACCTGGTTGTCATGCTCGAAGGCCACGCGCAGGACATCGTGCAGCAAGACCTGCTGCGAGCCATCAAAATAGGTATCCATACCTATCTAAATAGTTACTTTATGTAAGTCCGCAGTGTCATTTGTTTAGTTCGATGGTTGCCCAATGCCCTGATTGTCCTGCTTTTGGTAACACTTAAGAATTTTCTGTAGGAACTTAGAAGCGAGTTTGTATTCTTTTCGTAAATGCTGAATCTTAAAACAAAAGTAGACATTTATTTTTCTATACATACTTAATACAACTTTACAATTAGCTTATTACCTTAAGTCGTCCCGTATAGTCATGATCATCCTAATTTACTTCAACGCTATTCGTCAGAATTAGAGATAAGTAGATGTCAAATACAGTTAACATGTAAACTAGTTGATTATTCGTAGTTCTTATGGTTCGACGATAGTTATCTATATTAAAGTATCTTATAATATATCAAAACAAGATCATCCGTTATTTATATTATTCATCCGCTGAGAGAATGCGTTCCTGACAGTTCATGATCAACATTAAGATATAACATTGTAACAGAATTTTAGACGAATAACTTTCATTTATTTGTCCTGCAACAAATAGTTTGATTCAAAACTGTATCAAGGTTGCTTCTTACCTAAGGTTTACGCAAATGTTAGACACTGTAATAAAACTTCTTTTTACTGATTCAATCGCGGTCAATCTGCCTGTGACCATTACACCTGCAACGGCTTCAAAAAGTCGGGAAATAAAACCTAAATAAATAGCACGATAGATTCCGTCAAAACTAGTTTCACCTAACTATTAAAGACTATATCGTGAGTCAGGACCGCATTCTCTCAGCGTAAGGATGCCTTGATGGTCTACCTTACTTTATCCTGACTTCTAGGGACTAAGGAGGCTCAGAACGTGGTGCGAGGCATAGAGAAGCTGCAGGCGAGCGTCGGCAAGAAGAAGAGGGAGTACGAGGTGAAGGAACCCTTGCCGCAGGTGGTGAGGGACTCCATCAGTTCCCTGACCTCCATGAAGATCAGGGAGATACTGAGGTAAGCAGCTCTAGTATAGGTCGCGTCACGTAAAAAGAACGCTAGCAGTCAAGATGCGCAGAACGCGATTTATCGGTCTGTTTGGTGGTATGAAGTGCGGGGGGCACGAGCCGCATGTTTGCCGGTGCGCTATTGGTTCGTAGGACGACCTTCGCCTTCAGAATTGTATACCCATGCGCAAACTTACCCTCCCCACCTGCCGCCAGCGTTCTTTTTACGTGGCGCGACCTATACCAAAGTGTTTAACCCTTTACCCGCCTGTGTCGTATATATGCGACAAATATTTCCGTGTCCCACAGAATATTTAGGATTTATGTTGTTTTCTTCGATTTTATTGCACCTATTCCATATATCTCTCTATGTAGATAGACAGATATAATACTTTTTATTGTGCACCATGATATTTTACAATTCGGAGCTTAAGAGGAGCAGAAGAGGAGAGGAGACTTTATTTTAACGATTAGTAGCCGGGCGCTATGGGCATGGTAATGGAAATTTAGCCAAGTGCTTAAAAGATTAAATGAAAAATGGGTGTGGAGTTCTTGCCGGTTCTTCTCCATAGGATTGACATTTTGGAACCTGCAACTAGAGTCAGTAAATACATCGTAATATGCCTTTACTGTGTTCAAAAGTTATCTTCTGTCGTTTTTGGTAGTATGCGTAAGACAAGGCTGTGTTAGTTGCAACTGATTGGAGAACAAGTCGACAGATTTTTATGATCTGCGATTTGTTGGTTCTTCTCAGCCCTGAATACAGAATAATTGATATATATGTATGTATGTGTTTAGTAATATATAAGTATGTTTATCAGTTGCTTGGTTACCATAACACAAGCTCTGCTTACTTTGGGATCAGATGACCGTGTGTGAGTTGTCCCAGGATTATAGAATCATGGCGGTGGCGCTGCGGTTTCGCGGGGCGATGACGCAGATCTGCGACGCGTCCATGCCCCGTGTCCGCCAACAGTCCGCAAGGCGCCGGGTGTACTGGTGGACCACCGAGATCGCGCTATTGCGCGCGGCGTGCGTTGCGGCCCGCCGCCGGTACGCCCGATACCGCAGACGGCGTCGACGGGATTCCGCCGACTCAGACGCGCTGTATGAGGTGTACCGCGCGTCCAGGAGACTCTGTGGCTGGCCATTGGCGACTCAAAGTCGCGTGCCAGGGAGGAGCTGCTGGGGTCCCTAGATCGGGACCCGTGGGGGCGTCCCTACCGCTGGGTAAGGGGCAAGTTGCGTCCCTGGGCGCCCCCACTGACGCAGACCATGCAGCCCCAGCTGCTGGAGGTGGTGGTGAAGACCCTCTTCCCTGTGCGAGTGGGACATGTTCCCCCGCCGATGGCATCGCCCTCAGCCACAGACTCTCCGGAAGAGGAGAGCACCGATGTCCCCGAGGTGACGCAAGAGGAGACGAGAGCGGCCGTGTCGCGACTCCGGGCGAAGAGCACAGCGCCCGGACCCGACGGAGTTCCTGGCCGAGCTCTCGTCTTGGCTCTGAAGGAGCTAGAGCCCCAGCTGAGGGGGCTCTTCACGGCCTGTCTCGAGCGGGGTCAGTTTCCCGGCGTATGGAAGGAGGGGAGGCTGGTCCTGCTCAGAAAGGAGGGGCGCCCTGCGGACTCGCCGTCCACGTATCGGCCCATAGTGCTGCTTGACGAGGCGGGCAAACTGTTCGAGCGGATTATCGCGGATCGCCTCGTCAGCCACTTGTGCAGAGAGGGGCCGGACCTGGACGAGAACCATTTCGGTTTTCGTCGGGGGCGCTCCACCATAGACGCAATCATGCGCGTGAGGGCCCTGGCGGAGGAGACGGTGTCCCGGGGTGGGGTGGTGTTGGCGGTGTCTTTAGACATCTCCAACGCATTCAACACCCTACCCTGGAGCTGCATTCGGGAGGCGCTGAAATACCATCGCGTGCCTCCCTACCTCCGCCGTACAGTAGGGGCTTATCTGGAGGACAGATGCGTCACCTATCGGGGACGTGACGGTGCTACTCGGCACTTCATGTCGTGCGGTGTTTTCACAGGGATCGGTCTTGGGACCGCTCCTGTAGAACATCGGATACGACTGGGTGGTGAGAGGTGAGCTCCCGTCGGGTGCAGACCTGACGTGTTATGCGGACGACACGCTTGTCACTGCCCGGGGGAGCTCACTTAGGGAAGCGACGTTGATAGCCACGGCTGCGGTGTCACAGGTGGTGAACCGCATCTGGCGCCTGGGCCTGGAGGTGGCCCTAAACAAGTCGGAGGCCATAGTGTTTCATGGCCCCCGACGGGCGCCGGCGCCGGGATCACACATTGTGGTCGGTGGGGCTCGGATAGCTGTCGGGTACACCATGAAGTACCTGGGATTGGTGCTCGACAGCCGGTGGGAATTCGGGCCTCACTTCCGGCGGCTGGCGCCCAAGCTGATGGGCGCGGCGGGCGCGCTTTCAACGTTGCTTCCCAACATGGGGGGCCCGAGCGCCGCCTGTAGGCGGTTGTACGTGGGAATCGTGCGGTCTATAGCCCTTTACGGGGCTCCCGTTTGGGCGCTAGACCTGACGGCCAGCACTCTCGCCATTCTGCGAAAGCCGCAGAGGGCGATGGCCGTCAGAGTCGCCCGCGGGTACCGCACGATTTCCTACGAGGCGGCTTGTGTCCTGGCCGGATCCCCGCCCTGGGACCTGGAGGCGAAAGTACTCGCGTCATTGTACCGATGGCGCGAGGAAGAGCGGGCGCGGGGCTCGACGCCGGTGCAGCGGCAGATCGAGCTGCGCCGGGGAGAGCTCCGTCAGGTCCTGGTGGCGGAATGGCGGCAAAGGCTTCTGCGCCCTGCCGCCGGCCTCGCTACCGTCGAGGCGATCCGGCCAGTACTCGACGTCTGGCTCGGGAGAAGGCACGGTTCCCTGTCGCTCAGGGTGACGCAGGTGCTGTCGGGGCATGGGTGCTTCGGCAAGTACCTGTGTCGCATGGGCAGGGAGCCGGACGCTCGGTGCCACCACTGCGTCCATTGCGGGGAGGACACGGCGCAACACACGCTCGCTGAGTGTGTAGCTTGGGAGGAGCAGCGCCGTGTCCTCACAAGTGAAGTAGGAGGCGATCTGTCGCTGCCGGCCGTAGTGCAGAGTATGGTCGGTAGCGCAGAGTCGTGGGACAAGGTGGTGGCCTTCTGCGAGGACGTGATGTCGCAGAAGGAGACTGCGGAACGGGAGAGGGAGATCTCGTCTCTCTTCCCCGGCCGAAGAAGGCGCACCGGGCGCAGGAGAAGGGCGGACAACGCCCTTTTCCGCCCCCCATAAATGGGTCCAGGGGCGAGGGACTTGGAGAAGTCCCCGCCCCCTAACCGCTAGACCCGAGGCGTAGGCGCGCGCGGGTGTCGGCGCGCGCCTCCGAGGCGGAGCATGGGGTAGTCTTACACCTCACTACCCCGTGCACGAGATGAGGCCCGGACAACCGGGCCAGCACCAGCGTGGGGCTGCGGAAGAATTAGGATTCCCGCGGCCCCACGTGCACGTGCGAGGAGGAGACACCGGGGGATTTTAGCCGGTAAGAGTCCGGCATGCCCCTCCGCCTCTCCCCAGGCGGAGGAAACCCATGAGGATTTCCCCCCGAAAAAAAAAAAAAAAAAAGGTGAAAGGTGACTAGGACACTCCAGCGAGTGAAATCGCGGGGCATCGACAGAGTTTGTGAGTCGCAATACATGGACCATATGTTTTTCTGAAGTTCTTCAATAGTGTGCTTGTCGGATCTTTGAGCATTTGCTCCGATAAGATGTAACCAAAAATTAGAAAGTTTTTTAGTCCTTTTATAGATAAATAACTGTGACTATAATATGTACTCTTTTTTAGTATAATATCCGAAAAATATCTCTTATTTAATGTCTACTCATCTTCTATGCGTGTCTCCGTCTGTTGGTCGCCCAGCTTGTTCATATGAACTGTAAAAGTTAGATTGTTAAAATATTTCCATTGTAGGTTGTTCTCTTGCTGTTACAATGGCGAATAATAAATCAAAATGAGGAAATCGGGCCTAAAAGCCTGTTTTTTTACTACATTTTAGTTTTACCCTAATTCCCGATATATTTCTTAGGGGGTATCCAGAAGCGGCGAAAAGCTCGCCATCTGTTCGCGAGCGTCTCGCAAGCTCTGCGTGTGCGTTGTTCGCGAACTGTTCGCGAGCAGTACGCGCGCCTGCCTCGCGGCGGCCGCGAACTGCGCGCGAGCAGCGAGCGGTCGGCTCGCGAACAATTCGCGAATGGCGCGCGAACAGGGTGCGTGCCGCTCGCGCGCAACCCTTATTCCCTCGCGGCCGCTCGTGCACTCGGTTCTCTGAAGCCCCTACTGAATGGTAAATGAATTACCTTTTTCGTAAAAGTTGCTTTCAACTCCGGTATTATATTTAGTCGTAGTTAAAAAAACCTGCCACTGCACGCCTCTGGTGGTCCTCTTATTTTTTTGTTTCTCAGTAAAATAAACAAGTATTTTTTGAAAGCAAATTTGCAAATCTGAGATATGGAATTGCAAGCGCGAAAAGGGGGCGCGCAGATCGCGAGCGGCTCGCAAACATTTAGTGTACTGCGAATTTGGTGCACGTTCGCTAGATCTTGACCACATATTTAGAACTTTAATATGTTTTTTACCTTATGGTTACATCTCATCGTAGCTAATGCACACTATTTAGTTACGTTAGAAAAAATATGATTCGTGAATTGCGACTCACCACGGTAATTAGAACTGAAAAAAATAATAGTCTGAATTCGGTTAAAAACCACTAAAATTGCATAACTCGAAAACTGAAAGTTACAACATTTATAACTTCGGAACAATTACGACTGATTTTCATTCATTCAATTCTTGTTTCGTCTCCGTCAAATAGAAGAAAAATTTAAACTAAAAACAAGAGATTTTACGGAAACTTTAACTACTAACGCCTTATGCCAATACGACCTTATTCAAAACTAATGTTAAAATAATAAAAATAATGTTTTTTTTTTAATGATATAAGGGTGTTACCACACCAATCGATCGATAGTCGATCGATGGTAGAAAGGATTAATCGACGTCGTTCGACAGTTTCTACCACACCAATCGATCGATAGTCGATCGATGGTAGGATGGATTGGTCGACGTCGATCGATAGTTTCTACTAGGCATCCGTTGACCGATGCCGATCGACCGGCAATCGATCGATTGGTTAGTCGACCGGTATCCGTCGATCAATAAAATCTACCACACTAATCGATCGACGTCGACCGATGTCGATCGATGGCATCGATCGACTATCGATCGATTGGTGTGGTAACACCCTAAGAAAGAAAGGATTGAATGCTGAGATGACGAGGTGTAGAGATGAATGGAAGGAAGCTGCCGAATTACGCCCACCCCAATTGGGAACACGGCGGGGACAGGACGAATTAATATATATTTTTTGTAGTATTGTCCATATAATTTGTTTTGTATATATTCCAGCTATAATTACCACTACCTACAAACTCCCTTTGTAACCTCCTCCCCCCTCTTCCAGCGACTTCCGTCACGACAAGACCTCCCGCGACAACGCTATCAACAACCTGCGCATGATCGTGCTGAACCAGTACCGCGACACCGAGCTCGACCTCGGCCGCGTGCAGGACTGCTTCAACGACAACGTCCGCCAGATCTTCCGCGACATGATCTTCGAGACGGATCTGAGGTGTGACGGCAGGAAGCTGGATGATATCAGGGATATCAGCTGCCAGGTGAGTGTTCAATGTGTTATGTGACTAACACTGCTTCAACGACAACGTCCGCCAGATCTTCCGCGACATGATCTTCGAGACGGATCTGAGGTGTGACGGCAGGAAGCTGGATGATATCAGGGATATCAGCTGCCAGGTGAGTGTTCAATGTGTTATGTGACTAACACTGCTTCAACGACAACGTCCGCCAGATCTTCCGCGACATGATCTTCGAGACGGATCTGAGGTGTGACGGCAGGAAGCTGGATGATATCAGGGATATCAGCTGCCAGGTGAGTGTCCAATGTGTTATGTGACTAACACTGCTTCAACGACAACGTCCGCCAGATCTTCCGCGACATGATCTTCGAGACGGATCTGAGGTGTGACGGCAGGAAGCTGGATGATATCAGGGATATCAGCTGCCAGGTGAGTGTTCAATGTGTTATGTGACTAACACTGCTTCAACGACAACGTCCGCCAGATCTTCCGCGACATGATCTTCGAGACGGATCTGAGGTGTGACGGCAGGAAGCTGGATGATATCAGGGATATCAGCTGCCAGGTGAGTGTTCAATGTGTTATGTGACTAACACTGCTTCAACGACAACGTCCGCCAGATCTTCCGCGACATGATCTTCGAGACGGATCTGAGGTGTGACGGCAGGAAGCTGGATGATATCAGGGATATTAGCTGCCAGGTGAGGATTTCACTGTGTTATTAGTCTGATGTGACTAGGACTGCAACCTTGTGCATACGTTCATTGAACCGCTAGGCCGCCACGACATTTGTTTTGCTGCGGCTTCACATAGGCCCCTTCAATTGCACGCCACTTAGTTCCATCCTCGGCTTTTCGCATCCAGCTCCTGCGAAATTTGTCAATCGTATACAGACAGTGTGTTCAAAAACCCGTGTCCGACTCGAAAGGGTTGATATATGGTTCAAAAATACATGCTCAAATAAAATATTAAATTTATAAAATTTACAATTAGAAACAATAATAATGGATTTGAAATTACCATTTTTTGCCCCGAAATTCAATAAATTTGAGATTAAAACTACAACACCAATTTCGCCGGTATGTTTGGGGGCGGTCGGTATTTTCCTCTGTGACGACGCGGACATTCTCTCTCAACATTTGGAAAAAAATATATTTTAAGAAATTATTATTTTTTTCATCATTTTTGTAATCGGACAGGTAGTTCAGTCAATAAATCACCCATAAGGCGTTGTAGAGTGCGTGAGCAAGGCCCTAAGCAATTTCTTCAGAAAATTGTTCAGGGTGCTTAGACAGCTAACATACTAAAAGTCCTGACGTCTAGGGGGTGAGGCGGAGTGGGGGGAGGGGTTTAAAGTTCCCATTTTTCAGTTTTTCGCTAATATCTTTTAAACGGTGCGTCATGGAGATAAGAAGTCTTCTACGCAATGAAAGCTTATAAAATTATGTACAACTTTTATCTTATACACTTTTTCACATTCCTACCTATTTTCGAACTACACATTCCGGAAGAGTGAAAATTGAAAAAAACTACTTCGTTTGAATACTACCTTTTGTATACTACTTCCTTCACGTTATTTGGGGATCTAGACACGCGGCAGCGAGTTAAGCCAAGTTCAAGTAAAGGAACTGGCTAGCCAGCGCCACGTGTATCATTACACGAACCACTTGGTGCCACTTTTGATCCTTCTATAACTCAAAACCTCTTTAACGTAAACACATAAAACTTAGTGTGTTTAATTATATTCATAAGTACATTTAGAAGCCCAAATTTCATGAAGCTAGCTCAAACGGTTGTTAAGATATGAAAGTCAAAAAGTCGTAAATTTTTGCACTGACTGACTGACATAATAAAATAGTACTTAACCTAACCTACTTCCAGGTGACCTAGAAAAATGAAATTTGGCATCCAGGTCGGTAATTGTGTATAAACGTAGGAAAAAATCTAAAAATAAAAAAAAGTTAAAAAATAGGGTGGGTCCCCATACAAAAAAAGTTTTTTTTAGATTGTAGCGTTGGAACCGTTACAAGCAGATATTTGAAACTATTCCAATACATGTATTACTATATTTAGCAAAAATAATAATATTTTCATTGGAATAGTTTATGAATTTTTGACTTTCATATCTTAATAACAGTTTGAGCTAGCTTCATGAAATTTGGGCTTCAAGATGTCCTTATGGATATAATTAAACACACTTAGTTTTATGTGTTTACGTTAAAGAGGTTTTGAGTTATAGAAGGATCAAAAGTGGCACCAAGTGGTTCGTGTAATGATACACTTGGCGCTGGATAGCCAGTTCCTTTACTTGAACTCGGCTTGACTCGCTGCCGCGTGTCTAGATCCCCAAATAACGTGAAGGAAGTAGTATACAAAAGGTAGTATTCAATCGAAGTAGTTTTTTTCAATTTTCACTCTTCCGGAAAGTGTAGTTCGAAAATAGGTAGGAATGTGAAAAAGTGTATAAGATAAAAGTTGTACATAATTTTATAAGCTTTCATTGCGTAGAAGACTTCTTATCTCCATGACGCACCGTTTAAAAGATATTAGCGAAAAACTGAAAAATGGGAACTTTAAACCCCTCCCCCCACTCCGCCTCACCCCCTAGACGTCAGGACTTTTAGTATGTTAGCTGTCTAAGCACCATGAACAATTTTCTGAAGAAATTGCTTTGGGCCTTGTTCACGCACTCTACAATCACTTTGTTGACTGGACTAAGGGGTTTCTTAACACTACAGGTGTTAAGAAACCCCTGTCGAGTGGTGAATTCACTGAAGATGATATAATATTTTTTTTCTCTATTAAAAGGTATCGCTATACGAGCCGCTGCACGGCAGCGCGGTGTTCCAGCGCGGACAGACGCAGGTGCTGTGCACGGTCGCCTACGACTCGCCCGAGAGCGCGCTCAAGATGGACACGCTCTCCATGCTCACTAGGTAAGGCTCTTTCTTATAGTCTTCATGTATCTGGGTGGGATAATGTAAAATTACACACTGACCTCTTTTCTATTTTAGTTAAAGAAGTTAATTTTGACAATTATTCGTCTCGGTTCAAACGTCCGTTTGTTACACCGGTTTTACAGATAAACAGAGCGGACATGAAATTATCAAAAATTCAATAAAAAAAATGGATATTCTCCTACGTCTAGAAATTACATATCCAACACCGATAACCTGATTCCATTCAAAGGTTATTCTAATCATTTTTCTAGCTTCTAAAGTTCATGATATTCGTTTATGATAGTTTAATAGCTTTTTAATAAATAATAAGGTGCAGTCGCTATCTTAAACTGATATCATTCACGAAGTCGAGCGTAAAACTGCATGCAGTTAAATATATAGACCGCGCGCGCTCGCTGCAAAACAGTCCGTCTGTCGCCAGCCTAAGGGTAATGAACCCTGTAGGCGACCATCGCCAGGTCGGTGTTGGCGCTGCCCGCACTCCGCCTGCACGTGTCGCGTGTCGCCGCGGACATGCGCGGGCCGCTACAGTGGCGGGCAGCCCCAGCATTACTAGCTACTGTTTTTTTACTAAACTAACTTGACATTTATTACACAGCGGCATCAAAGAGAAGAAGTTCTTCCTGCACTACGACTTCCCGTCGTACGCGACTGGCGAGGTCGGCCGCGGCGTGGGCCCGGGCAGGCGCGAGGCGGGCCACGGCGCGCTCGCCGAGCGGGGGCTGCTGCCCGTCGTGCCGGATAGTCCCTACACTGTGAGGCTGACGGCTGAGGTGCTGGAGTCTAATGGTGAGGATAGTAACCTAGCGGCGTGGGCCCGGGCAGGCGCGAGGCGGGCCACGGCGCGCTCGCCGAGCGGGGGCTGCTGCCCGTCGTGCCGGATAGTCCCTACACTGTGAGGCTGACGGCTGAGGTGCTGGAGTCTAATGGTGAGGATAGTAACCTAGCGGCGTGGGCCCGGGCAGGCGCGAGGCGGGCCACGGCGCGCTCGCCGAGCGGGGGCTGCTGCCCGTCGTGCCGGATAGTCCCTACACTGTGAGGCTGACGGCTGAGGTGCTGGAGTCTAAGGGTGAGGATAGTAACCTAGCGGCGTGGGCCCGGGCAGGCGCGAGGCGGGCCACGGCGCGCTCGCCGAGCGGGGGCTGCTGCCCGTCGTGCCGGATAGTCCCTACACTGTGAGGCTGACGGCTGAGGTGCTGGAGTCTAATGGTGAGGATAGTAACCTAGCGGCGTGGGCCCGGGCAGGCGCGAGGCGGGCCACGGCGCGCTCGCCGAGCGGGGGCTGCTGCCCGTCGTGCCGGATAGTCCCTACACTGTGAGGCTGACGGCTGAGGTGCTGGAGTCTAATGGTGAGGATAGTAACCTAGCGGCGTGGGCCCGGGCAGGCGCGAGGCGGGCCACGGCGCGCTCGCCGAGCGGGGGCTGCTGCCCGTCGTGCCGGATAGTCCCTACACTGTGAGGCTGACGGCTGAGGTGCTGGAGTCTAATGGTGAGGATAGTAACCTAGCGGCGTGGGCCCGGGCAGGCGCGAGGCGGGCCACGGCGCGCTCGCCGAGCGGGGGCTGCTGCCCGTCGTGCCGGATAGTCCCTACACTGTGAGGCTGACGGCTGAGGTGCTGGAGTCTAATGGTGAGGATAGTAACCTAGCGGCGTGGGCCCGGGCAGGCGCGAGGCGGGCCACGGCGCGCTCGCCGAGCGGGGGCTGCTGCCCGTCGTGCCGGATAGTCCCTACACTGTGAGGCTGACGGCTGAGGTGCTGGAGTCTAATGGTGAGGATATATTATGGCATATGGCTAGAAGGTGGCCACAGGAAATCCGTAATTAAAGGACTCAACCCCGTCGAGTTTGGGCTCATTTGATTCGACTTGACGAATTCTTCGATAATATATGGGAACTAGGGTCTAATGATAGAGCTCTAAGGTGGCCATAGTCACTCCGTAATCAAGTGTTGACTCGGCACTAACCGTATGTGTTGTGGCCCAGGCTCGAGCTCGATGGCGTCGGTGTGCGGCGGGTCGCTGGCGCTGCTGGACGCGGGCGTGTCGCTGTCGGCGCCGGCGGCGGGCGTGGCGGTGGGGCTCGTCACCAAGCCCGACCAGGAGGGCAACATCGCTGACTACAGGATACTCACTGATTTGTTAGTGAGTTCACTTTTTTTGTTTACCGGATTGTTGGAACGGAGGTTTTGTGTTTTTATTATTTCTTTAGTGGTTGAGTTTTAGATGCTTTTGGGTATTTTATAACGACTTCTAAGGAGGTTCTATGTTATTCTGTATGTAATTTGCATTTTACACAGGTTTTTTCACCAGTCAACTTTAAAACCTACTATTTAGTTATTTTGTTCTTTCTGAGTTTGTTTTAGTTTAATGAATTAGTGTCGAAAATAGCTATCTGCACAAATAGCGAGATCAAGTATTTTCATATCGCATAGTTCATATATTTAGCGAAGATTGCTTTTAATAAGTCTTACGTAGACAATATTAGTAGTTTCATTAGGTATCATCATATCCCAGAAACTTTACATGTTTATACTTCTATAAATATAATGTACTTCTGGACTCCTAAATCGACCCACCTAAAAAAGTTTTTTTAGATGTTTTTTCAAAAATATCTGAAGCAAGAAACAATGACTTTTTATAAGGCAAACTATAATCATTTGTTTAATAGTTAAACAAAATACGAGGTGGATCAATATAAGTGTCCAGAAGTGTATTTTACCAACAATTTATAAATTAACTCCCACTTATCTAACCCCAGGGTATTGAAGACTACATGGGCGACATGGACTTTAAAGTCGCTGGCACCAAGAAGGGCATAACGGCTCTACAAGCCGATGTCAAGCTGCCGGGCCTCCCGCTCAAGATTATCATGGAATCGATACAGAAAGCCTGCGACGCTAAAGCCAAGATCATCGATATTATGAACCAGTGTATCGATAAGCCGAGGTACAAATCTAGCTATATAAACTATGTCTATTAGGAAACAGTAAATTTTCTGAGAATGAGTAAAGTTACATTGTAATATTAGCTTATTTATATTTTTATCGTCAAATACCAAGCGAAGACTAAATTTTACATTTATTTGTTCGGTATTTTTTCCTTTATACGTACTGTATAACTTTCTATGAGTACTGCTTTTGAAGTAAATCTCATGCCAAATGTAATAGATGGACCTAAATAACTAACATTTGTGTACCATTTATCAATGTACTATTATTTTTGTTAATTTAATTTACAAGCATTGACTTTTTACCTTAAACAAACCAGGGGCAAAGTCCCTTGCTTCATTATCATTCAATACAATCTTTACTCAACACATTTCTGACATCACCACATTTACTCCAGGATTGGCCACAAGGAGCAAAGGCCCATGATTGAGGAGTTGGTAGTGGAAGCCCACAAGAGATCCAAACTCCTCGGCCCCGGAGGCGTCAACCTTAAGAAGCTATACATAGAGTCTGGAGTCCAGGTGAGCCATCATACAATGCTTATATATGACTGTTACCTAAGATTCACTCTCTTCAAGAGTGATGTCCAATTCGAATGAATCAATAATTAGACATTGGTTCATTAGAATTGGACATCACCTCAGAACAATAATCTCAAATGATTGATTCTCAAAATCCAACGGGACAGCTATTGGCCACAACCGAAGCGGCACAGGAACAACGTGCACATTAATTTTAATCCCGATTATATGTATAAAAAAAATAACTTTTGTAAACCAGTAATTTTTACAACCTATATAATAAGGATTATATCGAGACACTATTTGTACTTCATAGTGTTATTTTATCATGTTACGAATATACTAACCGGCTGACTAACTAAATCAGTATTAAATGCAATACTAAATCCATTTATTTTCCCAGGTGACCCCAGTAGACGATTTGAAATACAGCGTGTTCGCGCCCACCCAGACCGCGATGGACGAGGCGAAGGCCCGCATCGCGGCGTGGCTGGCGGCCGAGCGCAAGCCCGAGCTGGAGTTCGGAGCTATATACAAGGCGCGCGTCGTCGAGGTCAAGGACATCGGCGTGCTCGTCACGCTGTACCCGGGCATGGCGCCCGCGCTCGTGCATAATGTGCAGCTCGATCATAGGAGGGTGAGTACTGAGGGTCAAGGACATCGGCGTGCTCGTCACGCTGTACCCGGGCATGGCGCCCGCGCTCGTTCATAATGTGCAGCTCGATCATAGGAGGGTGAGTACTGAGGGTCAAGGACATCGGCGTGCTCGTCACGCTGTACCCGGGCATGGCGCCCGCGCTCGTGCATAATGTGCAGCTCGATCATAGGAGGGTGAGTACTGAGGGTCAAGGACATCGGCGTGCTCGTCACGCTGTACCCGGGCATGGCGCCCGCGCTCGTTCATAATGTGCAGCTCGATCATAGGAGGGTGAGTACTGAGGGTCAAGGACATCGGCGTGCTCGTCACGCTGTACCCGGGCATGGCGCCCGCGCTCGTGCATAATGTGCAGCTCGATCATAGGAGGGTGAGTACTGAGGGTCAAGGACATCGGCGTGCTCGTCACGCTGTACCCGGGCATGGCGCCCGCGCTCGTGCATAATGTGCAGCTCGATCATAGGAGGGTGAGTACTGAGGGTCAAGGACATCGGCGTGCTCGTCACGCTGTACCCGGGCATGGCGCCCGCGCTCGTGCATAATGTGCAGCTCGATCATAGGAGGGTGAGTACTGAGGGTCAAGGACATCGGCGTGCTCGTCACGCTGTACCCGGGCATGGCGCCCGCGCTCGTGCATAATGTGCAGCTCGATCATAGGAGGGTGAGTACTGAGGGTCAAGGACATCGGCGTGCTCGTCACGCTGTACCCGGGCATGGCGCCCGCGCTCGTGCATAATGTGCAGCTCGATCATAGGAGGGTGAGTACTGAGGGTCAAGGACATCGGCGTGCTCGTCACGCTGTACCCGGGCATGGCGCCCGCGCTCGTGCATAATGTGCAGCTCGATCATAGGAGGGTGAGTACTGAGGGTCAAGGACATCGGCGTGCTCGTCACGCTGTACCCGGGCATGGCGCCCGCGCTCGTGCATAATGTGCAGCTCGATCATAGGAGGGTGAGTACTGAGGGTCAAGGAACTGGCCTGAAGAGATGTTTTTGTGTCACAGCGAGATGCACGCCAAATTCAACTTAATTAGTTTTAAAATCATTAAAATAAATAAACCGGTTTACTAAAACTTGTACTCCTTTATTGTTCCTTAGATAATGCACCCGTCAGCTCTGGGCCTGGAGGTGGGCTCGGAGATCCAGGTGAAGTACTTCGGGCGCGACCCGGTGTCGGGGCAGGCGCGCCTCTCGCGCAAGGTGCTCATGTCCGCGCCCGCCGGCGTCGTCAGGAGACTAGAGAAAGCCGAGTCTTCCTAACTTACTACTGAAGACATCAACGGAACACGGTTGAGTAACAAAAGATTGTTTTAAATCTTTTTCTCCACAAATTCTGATGTTTATACGTGATATGTTAATTGTTATTAGGTCTAAGTTGGTAAGTCGTTTGAAAGCCAAACCAAAACCTATTTTTAGTTTGCAGTATTTAAACTAATAAGTCGTTGAACGACGTAATTTAATTTTTACTGCTAATTGTTTAAATATATCATGGTATTGGTCTTCAGATCACTGAAATATCGCCAACAGTAAAATTTTCACATTTTACATGGTCTAGGAAGGCCGAAACGACACTTATTTAAGACACAGTTCTTTTTATCAATTTGATATCTGCAACTGAAAATGTTTATAATAATTAAGAAATCAAACATGATCACTTAATATGTTAAATTGCTTTATAAAGTATTAATCTTGTCATTGATTGCCAAGATAAAATAGATTTAAAGCATTTGAAATGAGGGTCAGTTTTGCTTGTGTAAGTATAAAAAAGGAACCAATATTTTATAAGAAAAGTAAAAAAAAAAAAGTTTTAAATGTGCAACAGTGAATGTAGTGGGTTTGAGGCAGTGTCTCGCCGTAATTAAAACTTGTTTGTAAGTTTATCACTTATTAATAAGTTTTCTTGTCCATATAATAAAAAATACAGTAAAGAAATTAATAGTATGACAGCTTACTGCAATTCTTTTATAATTCTTTAACTTTAGTATAATAATGTTGACTGCCAAAGTGTAAATAATAGCAATAAATTCCAATATTTCAAAGCTTATGTATTTTATTTTAATTTTGTACTTCAATCTTGGTAAGGATCCAAAATCCTTGACAATTATTTGTGGCCGGCGCAATAATGCGTATTCAAATCCATTCATCTCATCTACTCATCATCTCAGCATATTCCATCCATGTCTCACTGTGTACACCCATCCACTCATATCCATGTCCATACCACAACAAACTGTAATAATATATTAATAATCATAATATACTGTAAAAATATATTAGTAATCATAATAATATATTATTACAGTATATTATATATATATTAATATACATATATTAGTACACATTCTTATAGGATAAGACCAATCCTTACCGCTTATTCCTGCAGTTTCATCAAAATCGGTTCAGCGGTTTAGTCAAAAAGTGTATAGATTACGGGTATAATGTAATACCTACACAGGTATCTGAAGTTTATGGTTCACAAAATAAAACTCAAATAATTTCTTTAATTGTATATTGAAAGAAATAATCTGTACATTCTATGAAAATATTGTATCACAAAAGGACGTTTCATTGAAGGCACTACATCGACAAGGCGGGCTGCCGTACTACATACAACATTGTACGCAGCAACTGTACATAGTTATACATACTGATTATATACACTCGGACAAGACCCGCCACACTTACAAACTACAACAAAGTGATTGTCAAAAAATAAAGAAATAACAGTACTCCTTACATAAACGATTAAATACGTAAAAAATATCGATACAAAAACAAACAACTTAACATGTCAAGTTCACATTTTAATACTTGCAGTCTTTGATTTCGTTGTGACTACCAGCATTAAATTAACATTAATCATTAAATTACATTTTCAAACTATTTACAAATATTCGATGATAATATAAATATTGTAATTCGATTAGGAATGCTCTGCGCAGAGCGAGAAACTATAGATACCTAAAACCGTGCACTCGATGGCAATAGATTAATGACATGGGCGGGTACAGTTCACTTTTGCGATCACACAGGCAAGACGATGGATTCTGTTGCTCGGCAGAACAACTGTACGAAAACATTATTATATACCTGAACAGGCGTGTAAAAAAATAATATTTCCATATTCTCATACAGCTTTCCACTTATCGCTACAAACACGATATAACAGACACATTTATCTGATCACAAATCGCCTTAAAAACTACAATTACGCACAAGGGTTAGTACAAACATCGTTTACATTGATTAATTCTATATTAATTACTATTTATTACGCAAAAATGAACCATAACGTTTAATAAAGTAAAATAATTGTCATAAGCGCATTGGCTCGATTATTAGTGGAAATCACGGAGTTACTGAGATCAGTCTGACTATAACCTAATTGCCACCGGATTTAAAGGCGCGTGCGTAAAACTAAGCCAGAAATAGTCGATAAACTTAATAATAGGTGTTCTATTATGCAAATAACCAAGTACATGTAAAATGGCAATAATAGACTTGGCGCGTTCAGGTACGCTTTTGTAAATTGCGTAGCGGTTTTTCTTTCTTTTATTGTTTTTTTTCCTTTTAGGTTATACTCGACTGGCTAAATTGATACAGATAGTCATTTCTACATTGTTATTTTAACAATCTTTTAAAAGAAATCAATACTAAAAACCACTCTACAAATAAATATAAACGCATTCTCTTTTAAATACAAACCCATAACAAAGAAATATATCATTAATATTCTTTATCAACTTCTTTAATACTTTTATCCCAGTCAAGTATACCCAAAATCTCCCGAAACTTGCAACACTAACGATTAGAGAGGCAACATTTAATGTTAATTTTATTCAATGGCAAGACATCATCGAACGCATTAGTATGGTCTTAGAGTATATTCTCCACTGTTACAATAAGCTAAGGTTTTAATTCAGTGTTGTATACCCTATAGCCTCTCATTAGCAATATAAATCGCTTTATTGTCAAAAAAAATCGTTTTTCGTCAACATCGAAATGCAGGTTATTTATGAGTATTTTCAATCTTCGAGTTTAGTTAGTAATTTTTAATTCATAATTTAATCACGAATTATAGAATGACGTTTGAAGAAACCATTTATCTGTCAGTTATCAGATAATAATATTAATTACTGGGCAATCAGTAATAATATATATAAATGAAATAATATATCTAATATATCTGAAAATAAACTCATTGTAATCAAGGCACTGCGTAGACGCATAAGGCACAATCTCGATTCTAAAACCCTCTTATCCATTTATAAATTCAACTCTAAATATCATATCAAAATATCTCATTTATAAATAATCAACGCTTGTATATATTATGCAAAACTCACGTACGGGGGGTGAATAGACTAATTTGGGTAAGGATTTCAATCTCAAATAATTTTTCGTGTAATTTCTCTTCTTATCATAATATCCGTACAGCTGCCTAAAAATATGCAAATCCCTTACAAAACAAGATAGATTTTATTTTCTTTATGATCCGTCTAGTAGATAATTTAAAAACATTCGACACATATTTTTCCTTTTTAATGTCGCGTGACGTCACAACTCTCTACATTTCCTTCTACGTAATCCACTGTAGCTTTAACTAAAACAAAAAATATGCGTCTAATATTTTTTTAATATCCTACTATCAAATGAAGGTATTGTAGCCTGCCCTGCAATGGGACAAGTGTAATGCCTGAGTGTTTCCCATCATATTTTGCGAATACCATCCCAACACTTCGTTTACATCCATCCCCAGTCAAATTCACCCCCACCCCCTAAGAGAGCCGAGCACTCACTGGCTGAGTCCGAACAGCTTGAGCGCGTTGAAGGCGGTGGCGAGCGCCACGTCCTCCGGCTTCTGGCCGAGGAAGCCCGCCACCAGCTCCACGATGGCGGGCAGCGCGCACGGCTCGTTGCGCTGGAACGTGCAGTAGCGGTTCACGAAGTTCATCGACCTAGAAAAGTAAGAACACATTGGTAAAGACAATCATCTCCCGAGCCTTTTTCCCAAAAAAAGAAATGTATGTGATGTTGTCCGCATTTATTTATTATTATTTATTTACTAGGAAACACAGTATCTCATAGTAAGACTGATTTTCAGAATTGACTCAACGACCGCCAAAGATCTATGTATGGCAGCCGGGACCTACTGTTTAACATGCTTTCTGGTAAAGACAATATTTATTAAAAACTACCTGACCCGGCAGAATTCGTACTTCCTCAATCAATATATAAAGCCTCAAAAACTTCAATAACAAAATTAGCCAAATCGGTCCAGCCGTTCTCGAGTTTTAGCGAGACGAACGAACAGCAATTCATTCTATTGATAACTTTGATAATGGTAATGATTTTTGGTCACGATCTAGTTTTTAAAAGTGGTCGATTTTTTCGAAAGAGTAAATGTGGTATATAAACAAGGCCATATTTTTGGAAAGTATGAATCTACAAATACCAAATGCCAGTAACGGTACGAAGTGTAGAAAATAACAGTTGTTTGAAGATAGTATGAGGGACAGAATAATTGTATAAAAGCGAGAATACAATATTTGAATTTCAGAAAAACTATTACTTTACCCAGGAAAGATAATATATGAAGGGAGGGAGGCAAATATAATAATATTATTATGTTTAGCGTAACCAAATTCTCTACCAATTTCTTTCATAAACAAGAATTTGAAGTACACAAAATTATGTTATTGTTTATTATCTATTATCACGGCTCTAGTGAGATCTAGATACGTTATCGCTATGTCCCAATAATTTGGTTTTACAAACATCTGCAATGGGTGTGATCTAGGTTATTCTAGATAATTTGTATCTGTGTCTACGTACCGCTTCCTGATATGTAGCTCACGTTTATATCTCGCTTCTTATAGATATTGAGATAATGGATGTCTTAATGTAAGATATGTAGCCCTTTAGGTTAACGATAAATGATGAAATACAAGTAATAGACAAGAAAAACAGATTTTAATTTAAATTTATTTTTATAATTAAATCGGTGTAATTTTGGAAAACTGAAAGGTCGTCACGGGATTCACAGTGACGAGTGAAAATATTGGAGGCTTTGTCTCAGCAGTAGGACGGTAAATCGAAAAGTAAAAACAATTCTCCAGGTTTCATCTAGGTTAAAAAAAATGTTCGTAAAAAGACACTTCTTTAAAGACTGCTTATATTAAAAATCT
Source organism: Autographa gamma (assembly GCA_905146925.1). Lineage (NCBI taxonomy): Eukaryota > Metazoa > Arthropoda > Insecta > Lepidoptera > Noctuidae > Autographa > Autographa gamma. The sequence goes on along the minus strand of LR989868.1, from coordinate 1,803,063 downwards.
TCGATTTCCTTAAAACAAAGTATGCTATTCAAGATATAACTCACCTCTCAGTCAAAGAGTCCTTAACATGCAACGGCAGCTTGGAAGCCCTCATATTCGGGTACATGAACGGCGAATCAGTCTCAACCAGCAGCTTATCAAGCGGCAACAGTCTCTCCGACAACAGCCTTCTAATCCCACCATCAGACTTATCCTTACAAATGTACCCCGTTATGCCCAAATAATAGCCCTTCTCAATGTACTTGAGACCTTGTTCCACTGAACCGGTGAACGAGTGAATGACGACGGCAGGTAATCGACTCCCGAATTCGTCTAGAATTTTTATTAAGTCGTCCTGGGCCTCTTTCTCGTGAACGAATAGGGGCTTCCGTAGTTCGCATGCCATTTCGACCTGGAACCAATAAAATTGAGTTGTTATTCATCTGTTAAAACAAACAGTTTTGGTATTGCTTTGTAGTAGAGGACTGAAAAAACTGCAAATATGACATGCGAGTAGATAGAGCATAAATACTCGTAAGTAATTAGATTCTAGTGGACTTTTTCATAATTAAAATGTAGGCTAACACCTTATTGGTTTTTAATACATGTAAAATAGTTATAAAGTTTAAGTTGGTAAGAATCAGAAGAATACTGTAGACTTGGTACATATTGCAATTGTGATTCAGATGTTAAGAATGATGTTGCTAACCTTTTTTTTTTTTTTTTTTGGTAGAGATCTTTGCAGTTAGCCTGAGCGCAGGCTTTGACTGCTTCACCGGACTTTATGTTGCTAACCTACAGATGAATCAGTCCTTTATCACTCCACCAGCATCCATAAGAAATGTCTTATTCATACCAATATTACTCCTTCAAGCATTACAACAGTCTTATATCGCGTGGATAAATAAGTCGTAGTTCCGGAAGACAACGTTTTAATTTATTTATTTATTAATACCTCCATTTCTTGTCTTTCATTTAAATCGCGTGGATAAGAAAATCTTTTCAGAGACGAATACCGCTTTCATAAATTAATTAATATAAGAAAAACTAAAATTAATTTACTTTTCACACCGGAACGCCAAAACACGCGACTAACAAAATCTAACTAAAAATAACTTCTTCCTAAAAATCTCGGGATAGCGATCGGATGCGATCGGATGCCATCAATTGCTATCGTTAATGGCTATCTAAATATATATGGACAAGATCACGGATCCGTCTGGAACGATCTAAGTATACTTTGACATTTGTTAACGTGTCCTTTGATCACAAGCTGACGTTTCCGTGGAGTAAACAGATTAACTTTCGAGGATAGAATTTTAACTTTATTTTAATTAATTTATGGTTGTTTTTCGATTGTACGTATTTATGAAATGGGCGTGGATTATTTATATTTCTTCAAATCTTTAATTAAGCACACTTTTAGGAAGCACTGAATTAGTTTTATTTTAATTAGTTTTGTGCAACACCAATGACAAACAAACGGTGACAGAAAACCGGAATACCAAAATTTCAAATCTGAAATGGAAAATCCATAAGCAATCGTGGTATTCTGCTTGGTTCTTCTCTATATGGGAAGAGGCCTGTGCCCAGCAGTGGGTCGTTTACAAGCTGGTACTATTATTATATCATTTTTATTATTTAATATTAACCTAGCTCTATCAAAACTTTGATCGTGTCTGTGATTCGTATTCTAGCAACTGGAGTCGTCGCAATACTTCCCACAATTTCTACTATATTGTTTACGAGTGGCCATCTGTCTAACGTTAACTCTTCCTGAGAACTCGCAGTATAGGATGAAACAAATATAACATACCAGACATTTATTTGGAAGAAATTCCCAATATTTATTTTTGGTCTCATATTTGCAAAAAGAGACTTCGCGGGAGACTTAGGACAAGGCGACACGGATTGGACTCTTATGAACGGTAATGGTCCCAGGAAGCCATAGGCAGGGAAAAATCGAAACAGGGAAAGGCAAAGACCTCCCGCTTTTGCCCTGTAGTGGGACACCACAGGCTACAATAAATATGTTTTTCAATGTTTTGCGTCAAACTGCAAATCATTAACAAACCTTGTAACCTTACTTATTTGTGGAAACTAAAATTCCTATAAACTATTAAAATTTCTGTTTATGTGTGTTTCTGTTTTAACCTTTACTACAAGGTTATTGACTTCTCCAATTATTTCCACTCCTAATCAGTCATGTTTGCCTCAGAATTTACGACCGGTATTAATTATCTGTTATCAATTAGCAAATAGTCATTAGGATTAATTTGTGAGTCATAAGTGCATTTGATAAGAGCAGTAAATAAATTGCTGGTCGCAAATACTTTATTTTGGCTATTATTCTTACTGGCTCATGATGATGAGGCACTAATTTAGGTCATTACAGAATGACCAATGCTATAAATGTGAAATATTTAATCCTAACTTACTTATACTAATTATAACTAATTCTAAACAAAGCATTGCTTGTCTTCCTTGTCCAAAATATATATGAAGCTAGTGTAGTAACCCTTAGCTCATTGTATCCTTCTATAATTAATCAGTCGTCTACTGACGACGAATGGCGACTCTCAATTTTAAGACGCCTTTAGGTGTCATGCTATCTCTGTCTCCTTATGGTGTAATGTAGCGACAGATATACATTTAAGAGCGTCTCAAAGTTAAGTGGTTGTGTTTTTTTTTATTTTTTTTGGTAGAGATCTTTGCAGTTAGCCTGAGCGCAGGCTTTGACTGCTTCACCGGACTTTTGGCAAGGACCTTAAGGCCTCCCGCCAGAGCAATAGGAAAAACTAACTACGTTAGCAACGTCTACTAAGGGCACCCCCTGCGGGGTTCGGACCTCAACTTAGTGCGTTGCTAACAATCTTAATAAAGCAAAACAACAAGGGATGGCTGGATCAAAATTTTTATTATTTAGGGACATATTTTTATTGCTAGTTTGGCCGGCTCGGGCCAGCTTGATCTGGGGACGGGAGGATAACATTTACGTTACTATTATTTATAATACGCGACGGGCCTCTCCGGCGAGGACGTAATATACGGCGGTTGTGTTTTGTATTGCTACTGCTAGCTAAATCGAATGCTTCTTGGAGAAGCGTTGTTTTATCATCGGGGTAGGAGAGAGTATGTCTGGGGCGTTAAAGAGGTTGTGTATTCGTGGCTTAATGTACTAAAACAATACTGATGCTACGGAATTTCAACATAGTTGCACATAGTATTACATATAATATGTATTATTGAGGATGTGATGGATCTGTACACATAAAATAAACATACATAGCAGCAATAGCGTTATTATGTTGTGAATTCGTTTTATAAGTGTAACAAAGTGTTGCTACAATCTACGGATTTATAACATACATTTAGAGACTAATATTGTTCATTACCAAGTGCTAATGTACCAAATACTTTATTAAACTATCTTATTTTATATTTTATTTTAAGGACAATGTCGAGAATAGTCCTTTATTTATCTAACTCTCTAGTTCATCTAAGTAAACATATTAATTCTCTTCTTGACATGTTTCCATTTTTATTTTGCGGTCATCCCTATTTATTCCAATTCCGTGCATTTCTACTCGTCATCTCAGCATTCACTCCAATCCATCCATCTCTTTTTAGTTGCACATATTAATGGTACTAATAGTTGTTACCTACATCTAGTGCCAACGCCTAAATATCTGACATAGCTGCATCTACAACGCATCGAGTGCAGTTCAATACCCGCGTGTATATTAGTTTGACCTACGGATCATTCCGAGTGGGTGTCGTGCATGTCTTATTATACTGGAGACGATTTGGGAATTGAGAATTTTAATGCTCGGTAATACGTATAAAGGAGTCTTTTTCAACGGGTATTTTCTATTAGTCTCAATTATTGCATATTTATTTAGTTGTAAGACTTCTGACAAATAGTGAATGAAAACATCGTGCAGAAACCTGGATTTGAAAATTGGAATCTGAAATCGCCAATCCGCAGAGAGCAAGCGTGGTGATCAATGCTCATGCTTTCTCTATATGGGAAGAGGCCTGTGCCCAGCAGTGGGACGTTTATAGGCTGGATTATTATTATTATTTAGTTGAACCAACGGTCTTCCTGTCGGTTGGCTATGTTTAATGAAAGCAAATATTAAATAAACAAGCGAGTATTCAAGTGCAGCGTTTTGATACATGTTCAAATCATTTGAAATAAATATAGCCCTTTTCTTTTTTGAGTATCAAATTTTTTAAATAGGATAGTTTACCATTATTCTAACTAAGGTAAGGAAATCTTGACAGATGTATATTACTATTGTCCTCAATCGATTCATAATGTTTTTGTCAACGGCCGGGAATTACAGTTTTTATTTTGTTCATTGATCATCAAGTGACATCATGTTTACTATTCATTAACGAATTACTGTATGACTAAGGGTGCCCAATCAGCGCATGTTTAATTAAATGTGTAATAACATGTTTTCTACGAACATCGCCCTTGATTTACTAAAAGAGGCAGATGCATGAGTCTTTTCTCCAATTTGTTCTAGAAAAGGTATACAAAGGTACCTCGGAGGTGGTCTCATATAATTCCAATGTAGTCGTTTTTTTTTAATTCATGTGTAACCGTCTACAAAAATTTATATCATCATCCTTTATCACCCATTTCCCGTCAAGGTGACAGATTCCACATTCCGTCAAGGTAACATCGATACCCAATAACCAATTAATTATTTCATGCTAATTAAGAATGAGTGCACGATGAAATGCCTTTGTAAACAGGTCATGAGCGCATTGTGACTCAGAACTTGAGCGGGACCGGACCGGAGACCGAATTAGATCGGCCAGTATACAAATGTTTGAAGAATGTAGGATCATAATGACCTTGGAAAAATATCTGGTTAGTATTTGGGGTAGGTAGAAAGGATAGTGTAGGTAAATACTAATCAACTCCTTCCGTCTAGCCTTTTTCATAAGTTTTGATAGGATCGGTTTCCAGTATTAACGGATTCAGCTTAAAACTGTACTTACATGGAGCGACTGCCTATCTGACCTATTACAATTGATATTTATCAACTTCTGATAAAATAAGTGACTATGGTGATTATTAAACTATTGTTTTTTTAGAAAACCTGCTGCTCTTTTTAATGGCATGGCACATGTAAGTTGCAATCAGCAGATTCCGATTAAAACCGACTTTCAATCCCGATCAAACAGTTTCTATTTTTTTTAACCCTAGAAGCATTTTAAATGTTATCAATTTTAAATCTCGTCTATGCTATGTTCAGATAGGTCACATACTAAAAATTCATAAGTGATTATTGCGCGCCTACTGCGTTTCACCTACATTACAACAAGTGTTTGCGTAGCCACTGCACTGAACAATTTTAGCCGGAGCGGATCAAATTGATGATAATGATATATTCGCTGCAGTGAGCGTTTAAATTGAAATTAGAGTCTAATTGTGATGAGCGAGTTAAGCTTCGTATGAACATGCTACTGTGTGATACGTCAATTTTCAAGACCAGTGGGTCAGCTGATTGATATCAAACCATATGTTTAATGAAAGCATGGTCAGCTGATCACTCTTATACCACATGTTTAATGAATGCATAAGTAAATATCGCTTGTCTACCAGCCTTTCAATAAATTTATTTTTATTAATTCTTCTTTTTATAGACTTGTGTCACTTGTTTTTTTTAACAACCGTTCTGCCGTTGTCTACCTAGGGAAGCGTATTAGGACTATTTTCACAGGTGGACTGTTAAAATAAAAATTGAGAAGGTAATAGCATACTCAAGCTAAAAAGCCATCTTATAACACTATCTGCAATTCACAGATACACTGCTTCTAGTACCAAGACAGTATCGTGTCTTAAGCGCATATAGATATGAACCTAACATAATATCGAAATGCTTATATATGAAATACGTTTACCCAAGACGTTTAACAGATGACTGTATTGAACAGTGTTACTCATTATCGTTGCAGAAACCAGATGCCATTCGTATTGCGTTTTATACGACGCATCGCAGATATACGATCTACAAATGTTTGTGAGATGCTCTTATATAACTACACTAGCGGCCCGCCCCGGCTTTGCTCGGGTGCAACGCTGATACCTACACTATATATCTGTCGCAGACAAATAGTATAATGGCATTTTACATACGGCGTCGTCAGTTTAAAAACGTTTGCGGTTATGTAATATGCCGAAGGCAAAATGTAGACAACCATAAAGTTCTGTAGTGCGAAGCACAGCCTTCGACGCACTACTTGGTATAGGCACGCGCCCTACGGCCCCCCGGCCGTTACCGCCGCAACCGCGATGTCGCTGCATTTTAAATTTTGTAATATCTTCGAAAATATTCATTTAAATTACATGCTGTAAAAGGCAATATTGATCTATATTACATGCACAATTTATTAAAGGTACTTAATTGGATAAGGATTAATACTGTATAGCTTAAAATCGCTTTTTCGTAAATAAGTAATAAATAAACGATAAAAAATGGTTATTGTGGGTTATCCTTAAGAGATAGACATATGCCATCGCGGACTTTTTTGTAGATCTTTTTAAGGTGCACAATACTGTAGTACATTATTTTGATCTATCTCGTAGGGTTCAGCCAGCGTTTGCAATGTAAGCGCAAAAAATTTGTTCGTTTACTTAAATCTCTAAGATTATCCGTGTTTCTCTACTATATTATGCATGTATTATACATATAAACCTTCCTCGTGAATAACTCTATCTATTAAAAAAAAACCGCATCAAAATCCGTTGCGTAGTTTTAAAGATCTAAGCATACATAGGGACAGACAGCGGGAAGCGACTTTATTTTATACTATGTAGTGATGATAGTGATAGTGAAGTGATAGTGATTTTGTAATATCTTCGAAAATATTCATTTAAATTACATGCTGTAAAAGGCAATATTGATCTATATTACATGCACAATTTATTAAAGGTACTTAATTGGATAAGGATTAATACTGTATAGCTTAAAATCGCTTTTTCGTAAATAAGTAATAAATAAACGATAAAAAATGGTTATTGTGGGTTATCCTTAAGAGATAGACATATGCCATCGCGGACTTTTTTGTAGATCTTTTTAAGGTGCACAATACTGTAGTACATTATTTTGATCTATCTCGTAGGGTTCAGCCAGCGTTTGCAATGTAAGCGCAAAAAATTTGTTCGTTTACTTAAATCTCTAAGATTATCCGTGTTTCTCTACTATATTATGCATGTATTATACATATAAACCTTCCTCGTGAATAACTCTATCTATTAAAAAAAACCGCATCAAAATCCGTTGCGTAGTTTTAAAGATCTAAGCATACATAGGGACAGACAGCGGGAAGCGACTTTATTTTATACTATGTAGTGAAGTGATAGTGATTTTGTAATATCTTCGAAAATGTTCATTTAAATTACATGCTGTAAAAGGCAATATTGATCTATATTACATGCACAATTTATTAAAGGTACTTAATTGGATAAGGATTAATACTGTATAGCTTAAAATCGCTTTTTCGTAAATAAGTAATAAATAAACGATAAAAAATGGTTATTGTGGGTTATCCTTAAGAGATAGACATATGCCATCGCGGACTTTTTTGTAGATCTTTTTAAGGTGCACAATACTGTAGTACATTATTTTGATCTATCTCGTAGGGTTCAGCCAGCGTTTGCAATGTAAGCGCAAAAAATTTGTTCGTTTACTTAAATCTCTAAGATTATCCGTGTTTCTCTACTATATTATGCATGTATTATACATAAAAACCTTCCTCGTGAATAACTCTATCTATTAAAAAAAACCGCATCAAAATCCGTTGCGTAGTTTTAAAGATCTAAGCATACATAGGGACAGACAGCGGGAAGCGACTTTATTTTATACTATGTAGTGAAGTGATAGTGATTTTGTAATATCTTCGAAAATATTCATTTAAATTACATGCTGTAAAAGGCAATATTGATCTATATTACATGCACAATTTATTAAAGGTACTTAATTGGATAAGGATTAATACTGTATAGCTTAAAATCGCTTTTTCGTAAATAAGTAATAAATAAACGATAAAAAATGTTTATTGTGGGTTATCCTTAAGAGATAGACATATGCCATCGCGGACTTTTTTGTAGATCTTTTTAAGGTGCACAATACTGTAGTACATTATTTTGATCTATCTCGTAGGGTTCAGCCAGCGTTTGCAATGTAAGCGCAAAAAATTTGTTCGTTTACTTAAATCTCTAAGATTATCCGTGTTTCTCTACTATATTATGCATGTATTATACATATAAACCTTCCTCGTGAATAACTCTATCTATTAAAAAAAACCGCATCAAAATCCGTTGCGTAGTTTTAAAGATCTAAGCATACATAGGGACAGACAGCGGGAAGCGACTTTATTTTATACTATGTAGTGAAGTGATAGTGATTTTGTAATATCTTCGAAAATATTCATTTAAATTACATGCTGTAAAAGGCAATATTGATCTATATTACATGCACAATTTATTAAAGGTACTTAATTGGATAAGGATTAATACTGTATAGCTTAAAATCGCTTTTTCGTAAATAAGTAATAAATAAACGATAAAAAATGTTTATTGTGGGTTATCCTTAAGAGATAGACATATGCCATTGCGGACTTTTTTGTAGATCTTTTTAAGGTGCACAATACTGTAGTACATTATTTTGATCTATCTCGTAGGGTTCAGCCAGCGTTTGCAATGTAAGCGCAAAAAATTTGTTCGTTTACTTAAATCTCTAAGATTATCCGTGTTTCTCTACTATATTATGCATGTATTATACATATAAACCTTCCTCGTGAATAACTCTATCTATTAAAAAAAACCGCATCAAAATCCGTTGCGTAGTTTTAAAGATCTAAGCATACATAGGGACAGACAGCGGGAAGCGACTTTATTTTATACTATGTAGTGATAGTGATGATAGTGATAGTGAAGTGATAGTGATTTTGTAATATCTTCGAAAATATTCATTTAAATTACATGCTGTAAAAGGCAATATTGATCTATATTACATGCACAATTTATTAAAGGTACTTAATTGGATAAGGATTAATACTGTATAGCTTAAAATCGCTTTTTCGTAAATAAGTAATAAATAAACGATAAAAAATGTTTATTGTGGGTTATCCTTAAGAGATAGACATATGCCATCGCGGACTTTTTTGTAGATCTTTTTAAGGTGCACAATACTGTAGTACATTATTTTGATCTATCTCGTAGGGTTCAGCCAGCGTTTGCAATGTAAGCGCAAAAAATTTGTTCGTTTACTTAAATCTCTAAGATTATCCGTGTTTCTCTACTATATTATGCATGTATTATACATATAAACCTTCCTCGTGAATAACTCTATCTATTAAAAAAAACCGCATCAAAATCCGTTGCGTAGTTTTAAAGATCTAAGCATACATAGGGACAGACAGCGGGAAGCGACTTTATTTTATACTATGTAGTGAAGTGATAGTGATTTTGTAATATCTTCGAAAATATTCATTTAAATTACATGCTGTAAAAGGCAATATTGATCTATATTACATGCACAATTTATTAAAGGTACTTAATTGGATAAGGATTAATACTGTATAGCTTAAAATCGCTTTTTCGTAAATAAGTAATAAATAAACGATAAAAAATGTTTATTGTGGGTTATCCTTAAGAGATAGACATATGCCATCGCGGACTTTTTTGTAGATCTTTTTAAGGTGCACAATACTGTAGTACATTATTTTGATCTATCTCGTAGGGTTCAGCCAGCGTTTGCAATGTAAGCGCAAAAAATTTGTTCGTTTACTTAAATCTCTAAGATTATCCGTGTTTCTCTACTATATTATGCATGTATTATACATATAAACCTTCCTCGTGAATAACTCTATCTATTAAAAAAAACCGCATCAAAATCCGTTGCGTAGTTTTAAAGATCTAAGCATACATAGGGACAGACAGCGGGAAGCGACTTTATTTTATACTATGTAGTGAAGTGATAGTGATTTTGTAATATCTTCGAAAATATTCATTTAAATTACATGCTGTAAAAGGCAATATTGATCTATATTACATGCACAATTTATTAAAGGTACTTAATTGGATAAGGATTAATACTGTATAGCTTAAAATCGCTTTTTCGTAAATAAGTAATAAATAAACGATAAAAAATGTTTATTGTGGGTTATCCTTAAGAGATAGACATATGCCATCGCGGACTTTTTTGTAGATCTTTTTAAGGTGCACAATACTGTAGTACATTATTTTGATCTATCTCGTAGGGTTCAGCCAGCGTTTGCAATGTAAGCGCAAAAAATTTGTTCGTTTACTTAAATCTCTAAGATTATCCGTGTTTCTCTACTATATTATGCATGTATTATACATATAAACCTTCCTCGTGAATAACTCTATCTATTAAAAAAAACCGCATCAAAATCCGTTGCGTAGTTTTAAAGATCTAAGCATACATAGGGACAGACAGCGGGAAGCGACTTTATTTTATACTATGTAGTGAAGTGATAGTGATTTTGTAATATCTTCGAAAATATTCATTTAAATTACATGCTGTAAAAGGCAATATTGATCTATATTACATGCACAATTTATTAAAGGTACTTAATTGGATAAGGATTAATACTGTATAGCTTAAAATCGCTTTTTCGTAAATAAGTAATAAATAAACGATAAAAAATGTTTATTGTGGGTTATCCTTAAGAGATAGACATATGCCATTGCGGACTTTTTTGTAGATCTTTTTAAGGTGCACAATACTGTAGTACATTATTTTGATCTATCTCGTAGGGTTCAGCCAGCGTTTGCAATGTAAGCGCAAAAAATTTGTTCGTTTACTTAAATCTCTAAGATTATCCGTGTTTCTCTACTATATTATGCATGTATTATACATATAAACCTTCCTCGTGAATAACTCTATCTATTAAAAAAAACCGCATCAAAATCCGTTGCGTAGTTTTAAAGATCTAAGCATACATAGGGACAGACAGCGGGAAGCGACTTTATTTTATACTATGTAGTGATAGTGATGATAGTGATAGTGAAGTGATAGTGATTTTGTAATATCTTCGAAAATATTCATTTAAATTACATGCTGTAAAAGGCAATATTGATCTATATTACATGCACAATTTATTAAAGGTACTTAATTGGATAAGGATTAATACTGTATAGCTTAAAATCGCTTTTTCGTAAATAAGTAATAAATAAACGATAAAAAATGTTTATTGTGGGTTATCCTTAAGAGATAGACATATGCCATCGCGGACTTTTTTGTAGATCTTTTTAAGGTGCACAATACTGTAGTACATTATTTTGATCTATCTCGTAGGGTTCAGCCAGCGTTTGCAATGTAAGCGCAAAAAATTTGTTCGTTTACTTAAATCTCTAAGATTATCCGTGTTTCTCTACTATATTATGCATGTATTATACATATAAACCTTCCTCGTGAATAACTCTATCTATTAAAAAAAACCGCATCAAAATCCGTTGCGTAGTTTTAAAGATCTAAGCATACATAGGGACAGACAGCGGGAAGCGACTTTATTTTATACTATGTAGTGATGCAACGCACTGCAAGTCAGAAATAAGTTAATCGTGATCAGAGGGCTGGTTTGTCCCTTGCACTGAGAATCGGCATAGCCATTCAACGTGGCAATGCTGCCAGCCTTCTGGGCATGTTTCCCGCCATTGACAAGGATGACGATGAGTCCTTTGACGCCTGTTAGTTTTTATTTATTCAAGTTTTAATTTTAGTATAGTTAGAGTTTGTTCTTATATTAGATTTAATTGTGTATAAAATAAGTTAAATTGTAGGTATTTTGTGATACATGTCTGTTGAACGTTATACATAAAAATCTATAGTTGCTATATAATAAAGCAAAATAGATTTTTTTGTTTGAACAATCTCTCAAACTATCAGGCAGATTGAGAGCAATATTTTAGTATTCTACAGCACAATTCTCGAGGAAAGTTATAGGCAAAACACCACGTTCCATAAAAGAAAAGCAAGGCTAGTGAAAAGACAAAGTATGGTTTGTTTTAAGATCAAATTCTGGATAATTAAATTACTGTAAGTGGAAAATACCTGTGTCCTCCCTACTGTTACCAAATAATACTGCAAGTAGTAGAAACTGACATTGAAACTCACATTAGTAACACATTGCTGCCCACATCTGTGACCTTGTGTTTATAAAACCGATACGTCAAAGTGGGCCTCTATAGCAATTATACAAGAACAATACAATTTACATTAACTACCTTCTTGCTTTTCAAAGTCATAGGGCGTAAAGGGCCATACAAAGTTACTAAATACCAAAAGTTTTCGGCGCGGAAAATATGAAATCCTGTCATCTTTCTGAATTGTTTTTAAGTTTTGAAGGTCGTCCTGTTATCGTTGCGAAAAAGTGATGAAGCTGTATGTATAATAGAAAAGTACGTCACATTGTGGGCGTACTTTTTGTCTTATAATATTTGGACTAAAACGAGATATGTTACATGGGATAAAAGTACTCAGATTTCAAACTATTCTAATCTATACAAACATAAAAAAGGTAAAACGTTTGAACGCGCTAATCTATTAAATTACCAGTAGAAAATAAAAAAATCCTTCAGGATTGTTAGCTAAATTTTCAAAGAAGATTATACGCTATTTAAGACCACTTTACTTTCCTACGAAGAAAAAGCAGCAGGACTGAGAAACATACATCTAGATTCAAAAGCAGATAAACACCAAAACATAGTAAAAACTGTAAATAGATTTCAAAACAAAGGATTACGTGTTCATAACCTCTGGAATAGTTGGCAGTTGGCAGGATGCCATATAAAACAGGCTACAAGATAGATGTCTGGTAGAATTTATCGATGCCTGACTATTCTGTAAAGACATGTCTGGGTATAGTTTATCGATGCCTGACATTCAGTGAAGATGCTTGTGTGTCTTGGTACAATTTATCGATGCCTGAGTGCCTGAGTGCCTGACTATTCGGTAAGACATGTCTGAGCAGGATTAATGCGTCTCTTAACCCGTGTGTTGAATACAATAGGATATTGATTGCGTTTGACGAAGATCTATGCTGTCAGGAAGTTATGAAGTTATTGATGGATGGTGTGTAGCCTTGCTTTATGATTATTCATCATGAAAGGAGAACGGCAGATTTAGTACAGCATACTTTTTTTGTTGTTTTGTTATAGAATTTATACCACTTATTAAGGCAACTAAGCCATTTATTTTTATGTAAGTGTACTATTTTTAGGACTCCGGATTAATTCACAATATCAATAATAAGATTTTAATAATTAAACGTAATAAAAGCTGAACTAAACGCAGTTTTAGAAGTTTTTAGAACTTGCCATATGTAAAATAACACAATAACGAAATGATAATTAATTATTTAAAAATGAAATAACATTAAATATAATTAAACACTTAAGTATTATACCTTAGAATGCTTAATTGTTGCATAAAATCATAATAGTTGACTATTTAATGATAGGACTGATTTTCGTCATCAATGTTTTTTTCATATGGCAACAATTTATTGACAAGTAAACAAAATCTGTCTTTATTTCAGTTCAGTTTGAATTCTTTGCTGTTGTTTTGGATTGTGGTTTGTGACTGCATCTGAGCAATTTAGCGAATTATCTGGCTGTCTTTTTACGTTGAGTTGAGCATCTGTTCCTCCGTACTCTATCTCTTGATAGTAATTTCGCGAAAGGACGCTTATTAACTGTGCTGTGTGTGTACGTGCTTTAATTAAAATGACGAGTTTGCAATGTGTTAATTGCAACGTTCGCTTGTCCCGAATAAGAAGGCACGCTTTATCCGATGAGAGTGAAGCTCTCGTCAATACTATTCGACTGTGGACATATCCTAGAGATGTAAGTAGTTTACGAATAACATTCTGCATATGAGGGGCCAGTGACGAATTCTGTGATAAGTTTTACGTGTTGATAAGTAGTCCTTGCCGTTTAAACCAGACTATACCACACTAAAATATATATGTCTGCTAAAACCAATCTCAATACTATTAAAAAAACTAACAAACACGGTTGTATTTGTATAACAAACAAATTGTTATTTACATTTATCTTTCTTGGTTAAGAGTGTTAGAATAGGTATTACTCTGATAGTATGATCTCTAAAAGGAGAGGAAAGTATATAAAATATTGTTGAACAGTACTCCAAATCACTTCATTATTTCCAGATAACACCTGCTGACCATGTTTGCCATGCATGCTGGCAGCTAGCTATGCATACACATTCATCTGATAATATTCCGAGAAGACGAGTTGGCCATCAAAGTGTTTGTGTTGTATGCGGACGATCCATACTAAGAATTAGTCGACGCAGAATTCTGATTGAAGGGGCAAATGAAGAAGCACAAAGAGTGGCTAATATAGTGTCTTATTGGATCCAACCACGAGAGGTATTTAAAACATATACCTTCTATAGTTATTATTAATCATCTTTATTTGATTTAATAAAAAATAAAATAATTTAAATTATTTCCCAGAATTACCATGCATGTTTGAAAGCATTTCTTTATTTATCTTTTAGCTTCGTTCTGAAGATGAAGCTTGTGTGCCATGTTGGCTTAAAGCTAGAAGAATTAGGATTGCTCCACCGGTTGAAGACATTCTACCCCCTTCACCTAATCATGTGGATGGTGATCATTCTGTTTTATTGTGTGCTGTATGTGGTCAGAGTCTGTCCACCACAACATCAGATGCAGAGTGGAATCCAGACAACATTGTCCGTTTGTTGGAGCACCAGCAGGTATAATATATTTATAGTAATTAGCTTATCAACACTTGCCATTCAAAGGGCATTACTCTTATATGTTGCTAACTCTGAGACACTCATGAGGTTGGCTCTACTAACTACAAAAGGATACTGGTCCTTCCATTGTCAAATGAGCCCTTCTCCACTCCAATAAGCAATAAACTTATTCACTCATAGTAACACAACATAGCTATTTGGTGAAGATTTTTTGCAAGGTGAAAGAAACCAATTATTGTATCATGAACCATTCTCCAGTTCTGGTTAATCACATTCAATCAGGAATCTTGCTGTGTTCTACCTCCTTTTTGTTTGTGTTTCTTTTATGCTTGAACATTTTGGGCACAACTCATGTCTATCAAACTTATTGTTTAATTTGTATTTCATCAATGATATTTTTATATCTATGGCAATTTCATGAAATGAATTATTTACAGATGTCATCCATGAATGAAGTTTGTGGAGTTTGCTGGGACCAAGCTCGAGATTTGAGCTTACATGTTCCAGAAGAAACACAAGAAAGACCCCAGCATATCATATTGCCCAATATAAGAAGAGCAGCTGAAACACCAGGGCATTGCATATTCCAAGAATGCCTGGAACCAGAGCGAAATGTTGTGCCTGAAGAAACCAGGCGAGAAGTATTAATTCGTTTTCAATATTTTATACCAAGAGGTGCTCGTATTTGTTCTCTGCATAGACAGGAGGCAAATTATGGAAATCTCTATACGGCTGAGTATAGCCTAAATAACTTTACTTCCATACACATAGAAGAGATTATTTTTATATTAATGGAAGGACTTCAAAACATCTCTTATGAGAATATTCAAAACTATCCTGAAAACCAAGTGCAGTACTTCATAGGCATAAGTAAACAAGAACATGAACAAATATTAGAAGCAACACCCAGGCTTAGGAATATGCATCGGGGTAGTTTTGCATTAACAGCCTTATTGTGTAAGTTAAGGACTGGAGATTCGGGAGACAGATTGTCATGTTTATTTCGAGTACCTAGAAGGACGCTAGAAACATTAATGTCTGTAGCAAGAAATATCTTGTTAACAGACTATGTACCACAATTTCTTGGTTTTTCTCATTTAAGAAGGGAGCAGGTGGTAGCTAGAAATTCCTACATTGCCAGTCACATTTTTGGTGAGCCTGATGCACCACCTGAACAAAAACCTGGAATCACAATAGCTGATGCAACATATATCTATACACAAAAAAGCAGTAATTACTTGTTCCAAAAGGATACATATTCCCTACATAAATATAGGAATTTATTAAAGCCATTTATCCTATGTGCCTCTGATGGATATATCATAGATGTACGTGGACCATATAGTGCCACTACAAATGATGCGACCATAATGAATGATTTATTAAATGAAACTGAATTCAATGATTTTTATAGAGAAAATGATGTTTTTATTCTCGATAGAGGTTTTCGTGACTGCATGGATAATCTGCATGAGAAAGGATACATAGGTCATATGCCTGAAACTAAAGAAGACGGCCAATCACAGCTATCCACTCTTGAAGCCAATAGAACACGCTGTGTAACTATAAACAGGTGGGTAGTAGAAGCTGTGAATGGCCGTTTTAAGAGAGATTTTAAAATATTCCGCCATGAATATTTTAACCGTGGTTGTCGCAATCTTATGGCAGATTTTAAAATAGCAGCTGCTCTGCTGAATGCCTTTACTCCGCCATTCGCAGACAATGTACATGCAGAGCAGTTTGTTTCAATTATATATGAGCGCCTGTTTTTAACCAACACTATAGCCGAGTTAGTTGTGGAACATAATTTAAACAGGCGCGGTTCCTGGTTTGTACCCATAGATACGACAACCCTATCTTTTCCGCGGCTATCCATGGAGGAATTGATATTATTTGCATGTGGTGTATACCAAATTCGTCAGGCCCGTTCATATGTGGGTGAGCATTTCCGCTTTCATGGAATATATACTCTAGAGGTATCCCGAGAGAGAATAAATAGTTTAGAGGGATTAAATCCAATGTTGCTTCGTGCTAAAATAAAGTCCCGCCATTCATCTGCTAAAACTTATTTTGTTTTTATAATTGCAGAAACAAACATGAATGGTCGGGACGGAATCAGAAGTTATTGTTGTAACTGCATTGTAGGTTTAAGAACAGTGGGATGCTGCTCACATGTGATGAGTGTTATTTGGTATCTTAGCTATGCTCGCCATGAAGGTATAACCCGACCTGCCCCCTTCTTAGATGAAGTAATATTAAGAATTAATTAATTGTAAGTAAAATAAAATAAACGTACTAACAAAAATAAAGTATTGCTTTATTTACCTACATTCAAAACCCCATTACAACATTTTTTACTGATAATGAGCACGCATTTAACCACTATCTCACCTGATGGTAAGTGACGATGCGGTCGACGATGGAGCACGCTTGCCTAGAAGTAACCTATTCATTCTTGACTTAGACTCCCAGGTTGTAGCTATTAGGAAACAGACTCTGGCAGGGAATTCCACTCCTTGGCTGTACGCACAATGAATGTGTCGAATATATATACCACTTCATCATTATCAAACTTGCAGTCTGCTGCTGAACATAGGTATCTCCTAATGCACCCCACTGAGTTGGTACGATCGCCATCTTAATCTGCCTACTTAATGGTAAGTAAAAAAAACTACAAAGATAGCGACAAGCAGTCTAAAGCATTTACTATATCACCAAAACAATGTTTATGTACCTATATGTAACCATCTGTATTGGTACACTAGCACATAACCTTAAAAAATATAACTGGTTATAACTTTTACTTCCCAAGTTCTAAAAATCTAGGAATTTAAAAAGGGCTTGTCTATCCTATTAACTACCAATTAAAACAAAAAATATACCAAAACACGAAATTTTATTAGCTGTACGAAATCCCCATACAAGCCTGCCATTCACCTTTGTTTTTGATTTATTTTCAGGCAAGGATGACGTGACAATTTTAAAATGTTGACTAGTAAAGACCGACTCAAAAAAAACATGAAATTATCCCGCATATGTGATGTTTTACTTATATTATTAATCATTTTATTTATATTAAATACTAGCTGTGCCCCGCGGTTTCACCCGCGTGAATCCATAGGTCCCGTTCCCGGTGTCTTTATATTATAGAGGACGGAGATAATTCCAACAAATCACTATAGTAACAAAAGTCAGAATTACTTAAAAAAAAAGTCCGCAAATTTTCCAATTTTTTTTCTTTCATAAGAACCTTCTCCTGATAATAACTAACACGACAAAAAAATAATTATGGAAATCGGTCCAGGCGTTATTGAGTTATGCGCTTACCAACACATTTAGCGATTCATTTTTATATAATAGATTAATTCAATCAGCGACTGTTAGTAAATACAGCGAAAATGATTGATAACAATTATTTAAATGACGTTTCTTTTGAATGCTTGCTCGGAAACTAACTCTAAACTTTCGAAACTGATCCGATCATGGGACCATATAACAACATTGGACCCTAGAAACACAACAAAACATGGGTAGTATGGGTACGTGACTGCACATCCTTCCACAGTAATGTAGGGACAACACAAAGATGCTACATCATGTTAATCTTAATACGTTCTCATTCACAGCATCGTATTCAATGCAAGTGATTGAAGAGATTCTCCCAGATGCGGGGTGACGTCACGAATGCTTCTGGAGCGTTCCAGACAGGATTATACGCTTGCATTACTGTTCATTATTGTGTTTATCGCTTTAGGAGATTTGATTTGATTGGTGAGTAAGATGGGTGGGACTTTTGACGCTCAATGGTGTGTGTTGTATTCAATATTATAGGCAATGTAGTGTTTAATCACTGACATATAATAAGACCTTTATAACATATAAATGTTTTATTTAAAACGTTGTTTGATGCAACAAGTGTTTTGTTTATGTTGTATAAAATGTTTAGTTACATCTAAAGGTTTTAGATTTCGTAAAGAAACCAATTTTGTGAAATTTGCTACTTCTTAATTACTTAGTTCACAGCAAAAGTATAAAAACTACATCACATACTGCTAGTAATTTTGAGAAAACCATTTCTAGGCAATTTTTAGTACCGTGTGCAAATCAGAATGTTGAACTCAGTTCAGCGCGAAAACTGCGATTAGCCGCAACTGATCACATCTATAGATACAGTCTCCCATTCATAACTACGAATTCACATCGCATCGCGTCCCAAATATCTGCGAGCTTGCATCCCAATTTCAACTTTGTCTATTCCCCAGAAAACAGACCCCAAAACTCACTATTTTCACTGGTTTGTGTCACTGTCTAAAACTACTTTTTTTTGTTTTTTTTTTTTTTTTAATAAATGCTGACCACATCACATACATTGTTCTGAACCCAAAGTAAGTAGCTGAAGCACTTGTGTTATGGAATTCAGATACAACGAAGGTACCACACCCAGACCCGAGACAATGTAGAAATGTGACTTTCTACATTGACCCATCCGGGGATCGAACCCGGGACCTCAGAGCTACGCCTTGAAACCGGTGCGTACGCCACTCCACGGAGGACCACGGAGGTCTTTTTTTTCTTACCTGTCGTTTAAACACCTCCCTCTGCACATGCGGCTCGGAGAAGTCCTTGCTGTAATTGAGGCCGCACTCGCCGACGGCCACGCACTCCGGCGCCGCGGCGATCTCGTGCAGGTCGCCCCACATGTCTTCCTCCACCATCGACTTCGCATCATGAGGGTGTACACCTGGGTGAATAAGCGGTTGTAGTTTGATGCCTTGACTAACGGGCTTAGGACAGGATGTTGTGGCGCAAATTGGGAGAGGCCTATGTCCAGCAAGAGACTGATTGGCAACAAACATGAACATTTAGTATGTATGGACGGCATATTATAAAATTACTTTTTGAACGGATACTCATCTCGACCAACTTTGCTTCTATCGAAAGGAATTGCTCATCATAGCTCGGAAAATGCATGAAAGAGAGAGGCCTCTCCGCAGTGGGACAAGCTGGGCTTATAGATTAGATTTTGTTTCGTGATTTCTGGCGGCCTACCATCGGAATAATTTTCTATATAATATTTATTAAGAAATTGATTAATAAAACAGGGAATATGTTCATGAAATAATTATGTTGAAATTGAAAAACAGAAGAGGAGAGAAGTTTGTAAATTAACTGCTGAAAAGCAAAACACTGATGTGCGTAGAAAAATGTAAGTCTTACACATAAAGGAAACCTATCAATCAATAGGCTCAAAACTAATAATCCATAATTAGATTTCGTATCAAATTGATATTACAAATAAATAATAATATCCTAACCTTAGGCTTACAAAACACTTTCTAATATAAAAAACAAACACTATTCTCTACGATCGATCAATGCCTATTAGACAGACGTTTTAATTGCAAAGAAAAATAAAATCTGCAAGAAATATATCAAAAAAAACGTCGGAAAAATCCTATGACTGATCTTCATTGGACATTACGTGTACGATAAAAATCTCAGTTGCCAAGGTAGTGCACATGAATTAATAATAAAGAGAGAGTTACAAAATAAATAATTACTCCGCGTAAAAGTAGGGCAATTAACATTTAGTGTAGATTTAATTATGTTTATGTTAAGGAAGTATACTTGTGGGCTGATCTGGTGGAGATATTTTTGAAGTTTCACAAAAATAAAATGTTTGTTTTGAATTCACAAGATTATGAATCTATGGAACTACATGAAATTGAATTACTCCTTAAAGAAAAAAATATATTAGAATATTATTAATTGTTGTTAAAAAGATGAAGAAGTGTCTCTTAATTAATATCCATCATCATCATCATCCACAGCCCTTGTCCTCCCACTGCTGGGCATAGGCCTCCCCTTTTTCGTGCAATTTTCTACGGTCCTTTGCCAGCCTCGGGATTTTAACTTTGTGTGACTTTATATACACATAATAAAATATATTTTAAAACAATAAAAGAAAAATCGACGGAGCCCAAGATAACGGAACTATCGATTTCGAAACGTGTTTCATCACAAAACAGATACATTGATAGAAACTTATCTAAAATACTATTTATAGTCAACTGGACTTTGCTAACGTGACAGATAAGTGATAAGTTCATAGATTTTACACCGCGTAAGAATCTACGCCTATTGCCATCTTTCTCTTCTCTATATAGATAGAAAGAGATAAAACGTTCCACCTCATTTAATTTCAGCACATTAGTTTTTCATAAGAGATTATCATAATGAACACTGGTTAGTGTAGCACGCGAATACGATTGGAATAAAAACAGATGATGTTTAGATTTTCACACCTACATTCAAATAGATGGAAGAGATTAACACCAATTTAAGATCAACTATTTTCATGTTTAGTAGTAAAATTATAGTATTTTTATCATATAAATGTTATGGGATAAATGGTGTTACTCTGCCGTTATCTCTTTACTACATGGATTTCGACAAACTTTGAGACACAGATAACATATTATAGCCTTTTTTTTTACTGTGTCCATCTTCCACGGACGACTACCGGCTAAAACCACCGGAGTGCTTCACCGAGAACGCATTTTAGAAATACAACCGCTACAAAAAAATTGTAGCCTGGTTTAACACATTCAATGAGAAATGGCAAAAACGCGGGGCTCATTTTGAATATTATATGAGGCAAGTTTGTCTTATAGTCGGCTTTTAAGACCCACTGTGAAGCAAAGCCATCTAAAATATATTGAATAGGCTGTCCCTATACTTTATGAAATCTTTTGCCCAGAAGTAGAAAGAAAAAAGCAGTAGATTATGATGACAACCTCCGTAATATCTAAGATTAAAAGCCCCAGACTTACTCTCTCCTACCCCGACGATAAAACAACGCTTCTGCAAGAAGCATTCGATTTACCTAGCAGTAGCAATACAAAACACAATCGCCGTATATTACGTCCTCGCCGGCAAGCCCCGTCGCGTAGGTATTATCAATAGGTAATAGTAACGTAAATGTGGATAACATTTACGCTCCCTTCCCTAGACCAAGCTGGCCCGAGCCAGCCAACCTAGCAATAAAAATATGTCCCTAAATAATCAAAACTTAGATCCAGTCATCCCTTGCTGTTTTGCTTTATTAAGATTCTTAGCAACGCACTAAGTCGATGTCCGAACCCCGCAGGGAGTGCCCTTACTGGACGTAGTTAGTTTTTTCCTATTGCTCTGGCTGGAGTCCTTAAGGTCCTCGCCAAAAGTTCGGTGAAGCAGTCAAAGCCTGCGATTAGGCTAACTGCTAAAATCTCTACCAAAAAAATATGATGACAACCTATATGACCCATTAAACACTGTGTCACTATATTATACATTCCATAATTATCACAACATCACAAATTATTGCATTTGTTGTTTATTAATGTTGATTAAATTACCCGGTAGTACCTACATAATATCATATCATACTACTGATAAAATGTCTTTAAAAGATCTTTATCACAAAATCGACGAAAATAATAATTCATTTAGGAACTGATACTGATAGTGTAATTATTACAGTAAGTCTATTTACTTTAATAAGACATTTAAGACATGGTCGAAATATTTCTAGCATAACTTGAGATATGATTTATAAACTGAGAATAAGGTGAAGAGATTAATTTGACTCCTATTGTTTATAAGTCCTAGCACACAATAGAAGTGGGTGGAAGAGGCAGGCCTTTGCCCTGTAGTGGGACAATACAGGCTTAGATTAGATGATATTGAATTTTGATTCTATCAAACTTAGCCTTAAAATAATTTAACAGTAAACAGAACTAAAATTCCCATTCCCTACACACATAATACAGGACCATAGAAAATGGCACAAAAAAGGGGAGGCCTATGCCCAGCAGTGGGGGGACAAGGGCTGTGACAACACACATAACTATAATATACTACCTAGATACATCACGCAGTTGCTTTTTTAAATCTCAGCAAAAAGGTCAGATTACTACAGTTATATGTTATCAATGAAGGTTCTTTATAATTATGTCGGTGGAGTGCTGACTTGCAGTGATTGTGGACGGACATTCTCTGCAAGAATTGGCTACATCAGTCACTTGAGAGCACAGCAGCTAGGTAGATCCAAGTTGCTGTGGCCGAAATTGGTCAGGATATATGGAACTGGAATGAAGGTTTAATGAGGAACTCACCGGCTGTAGAGTATATCGTGCTGGGATAGAGGCGCGTCAGTCTTAGGGCTTCCTTACTGTTCCTCACCGATGTGCCCGTGACCATTATCTTTTGGACACCTGTTGACAATTCATTTTTATATAACTTTGCAGGAGTCAGGGGAGACTTTTTCCCAGCAGTAAGATGATTAATAGATTATTTTTTATTAGATAACACAAATGTTTTGAAACTTACACAACAATACAATTAATTTAAGTTAGAATGATGTATTATATGGTGTCTCAAAACAATAATGTTTGTCTACAGTAAAGAGAGAATTTTTTTTTTTTAATTTTCTCAAATCAAGCAAATATTTTTATTGCTTAAATAAACATAATACAAAACAAACAAAATAAATTATAAGAAAACAAATCTTCATAAAGTTGCAAAACAATAAGAATTGTGCACTGTGCTTGCAATTAATTTTAATTAATACAATAACTATTGTTTACAATGCATAAACTAGGGCTGAGAAAGTAGAATGTACACTGCAAAAGGAGTTTGTATAACAGAGGTTTTACTGAATAATAAAACTATTCTTGGCATAACATCACATACTTGTGCAAGCCCGGCAAGCATTAGTCATACTTTATATTTAAAAACAATGATATTTCTATGTAAAAAGTGAATTGTTAAACTATGAAGCATGATTTGTTTTTACATTCAGAAACACCGACTTAGTTAGAACTACTTTCTTAAATGAAACTAAAGTGCTAGATCATATTTCATTGCACACATAAAAATACAATTAATTCCGGCAAAAAATAGCAATCATAGCATGACAATAACCCAGTAACTCGCGAGGAATTCAATGTGCAATCATTCTAAATGAATAAATTACTTTAAACGTGAATGTCGGCATTGTAACACCGAATCACTACACACGCAATCTCCACATATGTTTTTTTTTTTTCTTAAATTTATAACCAACCTGCATCTTTTGCCCTTTGTACGACAGAATCGAGATCACGGCCGTATTTCTTGTTCGTCAAGTTCGCGCCAATGTCGATTACAATAAGATTCTCGTAACATCCCTTCAGTTCTTCAGATATTTGGGTTTCTTCAGACGTCATCCTCGATTTTGTATGAAGCTTATTATACGGTGTTTACCTAAAATTTAACGTTCATGTCACTATTTGTTCGCAAGGTCTATATTTACCGAAGGCTTTAGATGTACTTACAAATTGTATCAAACACTCCTGCTAAATAAGCTTCTGTTATTATAATGACTAGTCGTAAGGTACACCCTCTTCACTGAGCTGCCACCATGTTTTTGCGGCACGTTTTGCTTTACGCACTTCAAATAACAAGTGTCAAGTCTTTCATTCATGTACTGTTGTGATTGGCGGAATACCGTGTTGATGTGCGTTTCATAGGCTGTTGAATACAAATTCGACGTATGATGGCGAACAAACTTTGCGTTTTATTTACCAATTTTTATAAACTTTCAAAGTTTAATTTTAATTAATAATAGGTGCGTGGGTTGGAAACTAAATTGATAAGAAATTATATTCTGAATATTAGACTTAAGATTTATTTCATGAAGAAATTCTGTTCTCATTCAACAAAACGCATTTCTTGAACTCATTCAGAACGTGTTAATTTTGAATTAGAATTAACTAATTTAATTATTTTTATCTTTTAAGATCTTCCTTACATTTGCATCACATCTAGAGAACACAACTTAAATAAACAATTAACAATGTCATGCAATAAAGTAATTTTATGTTAAGGTGGAATAAAAGTGTAGGCACACCAAGTAAGGATTTTGAACGCCTCTCGAACTGTCACTGTTGTCATTATTAAATGTCAGCTGTTTGTATTTTGATTGAAAACCCTACCAAATTTAAAAGACACGGTAAACAGGAAGGTTCGTAGAAGTTTAACAAACTCTTCAAAATATACGCTTATTAAAGCGATCTAGAATTTTTTCATTTGGAATTTCATAACCAATACGTAAAATCGAAAATTCATAATTTGTATTCATAATGGCTGTGGGACGGTTTATTTCGAAGAATTTAGTGGCTTTAGTGATGGTGCCGCTCGTTTTCGGTGCACATTACGGCTGGTACAAACTGCAGGACATCGATGCTTTAGTGTCAGAGGACGAGAAAAACAAACTACCGATTACGAAAGTAATTTTATAATTATTTTTCTATTTTATTTAAATATTGCTGCATGCAATATATTTGCTTTTACATATTTATTTTAATCTTAAAGTAAACCTGTACTACATATCGATAAATATATTTTTTGTCGTAATGCACAAGGGGTTATAATAACAGTCAAATTACCAAGTAAGTTTATCCATAGGTCTTCCAAAGGATTAATAGTTTAATACCAGTATGTTTATCGATTATCATAGCTCTTCTAATATTATTTATTTACCATTTAGTATACAGGATAATGTATAATTAATACACAATTAAATCTAATAAAAGAACAAACTCTAAGTATACTAAAATTAAAATTTACCTAAACGGTGTCAAAGAACTCATTGTCATCCTTGTCAATGGCGGGGAGCGTGCCCAGAAGGCTGGCAGCATTGCCATGTTGAATGGCTATGGCGATTCTCTGTGCAAGGAACAAACCAGCCCTCTGATCACGAGTAGATTCTACCAAACGTTTGGAAAGTTCTTTGAAAACATTTCATGCGCTCACACCCCATGACCCGAGTGTTTCAACCCCAAACGGCTCGAAAATATAATCTCTTCTAATTGAATATATAATATTATTTATATAGACCAAAACTTCTGATAGACAGTCACAATAAGTATACAGAAGTTAATTATGACTCTAAATACATTTTAAATTTGAATTAATAACACACTGAAGACAAGATATTGTGTAATATATTAAACATTGCTCTACAAGATTTGTATACCGCTGACAAATAAATTTTAGGAAGAAATTCTTCAAGTAGGTATTACTTACTAACGACTAAGTAACTTATAATACTTTTTTAATTATATTTCTTTATTTTAAAGTCACAGGTTGGTAGGTTACTGAACAAGTCAATGCAGAAATTAAACGCTAAACTAGCAACATCACATGGAAGTTGGCTTATCAAACCTTTTTATTTTTATTTTCAGGCGCTGAAGAACCTAAGTTTGACAAATGATTGATGGGCCTGAAGAAAGTTTGTACAGAATTAAGTTACTTTTAATATAAGAAGATGGATTTGCTTCCATTTTACAAGAATAATGTACAATAGAAAGAAAATTAGTGTTTAAATGCATGTAAAATAAATTTGTAAAGCTCATTCTATATTCTTTATTTTACCCTTAGCATGCATTATACTCTAATACTTTTTTTTTGTGGAGAGCTGCCGCTTTTACCCCCAAAGGCTTTTACTTCTTTACCAGACTAATAATTACAAATGGTTCCTTAATGTTTTTTGGTCCAGCTGAAATATTAAAATTATTTTAATACTTAATTATTTATTTTAACTTTCCAGTGACAATCTAAAAGGCCTTTGTCCAGATGTAGAGAGATAACACTCAAAAGCCAAATCATGTAAAACTCTTTTACACTTTATTTTAATTTAAATTCGACATAGTCATATACAGGGTGTTTAGAAAACCCTGTCCGATCCGTGATGGTATTGTTAAGTATCAGTACCTATCTGATGCCAATAAAGGAAAAAAAAATCTCAAAATGCGAGAGAGAGTCGGCGTCGTCACAGGTGATGCCAAATGATCGCGTTATTGTGAAAACTCATACGTACACTCTTTCGGGACGTACAGGGTTTTCTGAACACCCTGTTTGTATACAATTCCATGTACCATGAAGGTTCAAAGGCATATATTGATAAAGGCTGGTATTGGAGACTAAAGACTAAAGTCTTCGGTCATAAGAGACTATAGAACGGGGTTAGATACACAAATAAAACATATCTGAATATGAAGAACATTTAATCACAACGAGGGTTAAAGCCGCTGGCGCGGCGCTAGTCAGATGGTGGGCAGGTGGCTCCTGGAGTCCAGCTCCGACTTCTTGCCCTTCGCCGGCTGGCTCCGCTCCGACACTATCAACTGGGGCAGCAGTGGTGATGACTGCACCTGGAATCACGAACATTTTGATTAGTAGGTAAGTAATTTAAGCTGCGAAGGATTTACAGAACTTTCCTGTAAAATTTCTTCAAGGAATTGACGACTTCTTTCTGCAGAAAAAAATATAAATTCGTAGTTATTTTTTGACCTTTTATGTGAAGTCATCATCGTGTCTTGAGCTAATTGCTGAAGTTACTGGTGTTGGTATGGATAGGACAACAAAAAGCAGCTGAAGTTACGTAGTTAGGTCGTAACGAGACACATCTTGGTATTTACAACAGATTTATAGTACAATAGAACCACATCATTACTATTACTTTACACCATTACCTACTTTCTAAGTTTCTACATGCTTACTCAACATAATGACTCCATAAAATTCACATTAAAACGTATAGATCTACAAAACAACACTAGTTACATAACTAAATCTTCTGCCTAGCCTTTTCTAAGTCTATGTTTGGATCAGATTCCAGTCGCTCCGGATTCAGCTAGGAGGATACCCTTTATGCAAGATTAACGGTTAGTGTCGTAGGAGAAATAAAACTTTTTTTTTCCTTTTTTTTTACTCTGCAATAAGAATATTAATCTATCATCATACATGTGTGTTTTTTAGCTCGAGGTAGTTGCTTAGCCATATTACTGGGTGACCCAGAATCCTGTGGTAATACTAGCTAAACAGAACTAACTAGGTACATTAGATACCCAAAATACCAAGATAGCTTATTTGGCGGCACCAGTTCTTTGAAACGGGTAATTTTCACCACAATATACTGCTATCTATCCCATGGTAATTAAGACAAGTTAAACAGAACTAACTAGACTAGAGTAGCTACTCTACCCAAGATACATATTTGACAGCATCCTTCTTTTATTTTCACCTCAAATTGCTGCAACACCGCGCTTGCTAGAGCTGTTTAAGAAGGGATCATTTCTTTTTGCCCTTCCTCTTAGGGGTAGGGGGGGCGGTCTCAGTGGGCGTCTCTTCTGGCGGCTCTTCTTTAAGTGCGTAACGTTCCGCGAATTCACGCTGCGGAATAATTGGAGAGTCTAAATGTTGCTACGTGGGTTTTCATAATTCTGATCACAGCTGAAGTTAATTCAGTGTAGGTATCATACAACGTTTCTATCCTAAGGGCATGTTACACTAATAAATACCTAGCCTTTAATACATTCTGATGTAAAGATAGGTACCTAACTAAAGCTTCAAGCAGATGGATCGGTAAATCATCTGAAACAAATTCTTCTCCAACTAAACAATGTCCAAGATTATTTTTTTTAGCTTAGACCTTCATCCAGCTCTGTTGAATCTCTCGTACAAAGATAAGATGAAAGTGACAGAAAGGAAGTGTTGAACGAACGACTGACCTCATAATATGCTCCGTTAACAGTTGTTTCTAGAGTCTATATAAATGGAAGTAGGTATCGTACCTGTGCTCTTCTGGCCTTCTCATACTCCTCGTGATCTGAATGTGGTACTGTGAATAGGAAGTTCTCGAAAATTGGATGCCTTAACAACTGCTCGCACGTCCACCTCATCATGGGGTCTTTGTCTAAGCATTTCTGGAACAGAGAAAAATGGAACTAAGTTACCTTAAGGTTCAAAATCAAAATCAAATCTTTATTTGCTATACGTATGTAAGAATTAACACCAAAATTATATTAATATTATAAGGTGTTTTAAAAAAATCTATTTTGGTATTTCTGGGCTTCGTTTTTTCCCTAACTTTGGGGTCGGTTTCCAGTCTCGTTGGATTTAGCTTAATAGGTACAATATTTTGGAAGCGACTTTCTGACCAGAGACCCTTTGACCACAAACCCCAGCACCAATGTCCGTAACTAAAATTAGGTACATGTACATAAGTATTCTCCTTACATTCATAAAATCTAAGACCAGCTCGTTGCTGGAATATCTTTGTGGGATCTTCCTCTCCAGGGGCTCCGACGTTGTCGGCTCGGGCAACGCCATGCCCTGCAAACATTGCTTTTCAATTTAATAGGGATTCATTCTACATTACAGACAGGGTATAAATAACAGTTATAATACCTAAAGAAATAGAATAACTATTGAAAATAATGACTGATGTGGATGCTTCAGATGTTACAAACGGACAATTAGATTTAAATATGTAACTCGAAAAAGCTCTACTTGCAAAGTATACTACGTTCGAATGAACAGTCACGCTGTTCATTCGAACGGTGACATGGGAAAACCTACATATCACACACAATTTACTCCTTTATTTGAAGATCTATGTAATGCTGTTGGTATCTGTATATCTAAATAAATGGATAAGACTGTGGCGATGAGGTAAGAGACCATTGATGTCGATTAGAGTCACATAGGCTGACATAAACACTTTGGCAAATTATTCCTTTCGTTCTTTTATTTTCTATCACAATAAGTCAACTGATTAAGGCTCTAAGGGTGTAAGAGAATAATTGTTCTCACCTGAAAGAAGGTGTTTTGTGAGAATATAGTCATGTGCCTGGGAAGCAAATCGCCGAGGGTTTTCCTAATGAGGTACAACTGGTCGAGGTCGCTCTTGCCCGGCCATAACGCTTCGCCAGAAAGGAGCTCGGCGAAAACGCAGCCTGGAAACAAATGAGGTTATATTAAAACTTTACGGTACTTTGATTAAAAGTAACTTTAACGGTGAAGTGGAAGAAATACAACAGCTGATATATGATGAAAACGCCTGATAGAATTATAGGAAGTTGTATGGTTGTGTCAAAAAATATTGCAGTTTAAATAAACTCGCAGCTATGTTGCTGAGTTTTGGTAATAGATGTACTCAAGTACTTATGTTTCATTTGATTGTTAAATATGGGTTATATGAACGCAAAGTTAAAACGATGTAGCTTCGAAGTTGCTTAAATCAGTGTATCCATCCATCCATCTATCCATATGATGAGCGAGCTTTGCGGCGCTGAGACGACTGCGCGATTTGGACCCGTGTGAACAGCTTTCTGCATAAAGACTAAGGTCTGAATCTTTAGAGATAAAACGTTACATACCTATAGCCCAGACGTCGACCGGCGTGCTGTACATGGTGTCGCCGACCAGCAGCTCGGGCGCGCGGTACCAGCGCGTCGCCACGTAGTCCGTGTAGCTCTCGCCGGGGCCTGGACATGTTGTGGTAAAGGTTCACATACCTATAGCCCAGACGTCGACAGGCGTGCTGTACATGGTGTCGCCGACCAGCAGCTCGGGCGCGCGGTACCAGCGCGTCGCCACGTAGTCCGTGTAGCTCTCGCCGGGGCCTGGACATGTTGTGTTAAAGATTCTGTTAGCTACCGTCTCATAGATACTGTGGCACTATCTTGACACAAAAACTATCATAGTGCATGACTATGATAATATTAAGTAATAAGGGAATTAGCGCGAATATGCACAAAAGGAACTTGACGTTTTGACCAGGTATCACCGCCAGGGATTGTGTCTGCTTGAGAACACTTAGAAAGCTACTCATCAAATTATGATTCCTAACATGTTAAACGGCGTGAGCACCAAAACAATGTTGTAAAAATGTTTTTGTTAAATAAAGAATCATAGATCTACTTGATAGCCATAGCGAGTGTTTTGAATCACAATCAAAATCAAATGAAGTTAATGTGTGTTTGCGGATATCATAATTATCTTGATACCTGTAAAGTTTCAACAACATTCAACAATTATTAACCTTTACCAAACTACAATACAAACTTATCAGTGAACATTACAGAACACCGCCATTTTTTAAGGTTAAAGTTGAAGGCTAAGCTTAAGGCTCGAGCTTTTGTTGATAGTTTGATTAATGGCAACAGAACCCCCATGTTACACGACCCTAGAACCTTGGGGTCTATAAATAAAATCGCCAAAGTAGGGTGACCATATCTTAAATAGCTTGGTATATGTGTAAAGATACTTTGAGCAACTGATTTGATCACTAATAGACACTTTCATACACCTACAATATAAGCTAAAAACTTGATTTTTTGAATTTGTTTTGTCTATGAATAAATATGAACTCGGCCTACTTATATCAGCTCATAATAGAGAAAGTATTTTTTGCAATATTCGCCATGAGCAGTATAGTTAAATAAAATGAAAGGAGAATAAAGTCAGATTTTACAGAGATATTAGACCAGAATTTCGTTTCGTTACTGTTAGTTCTGGCAAATGGATCATAAAGATATAGGTATCCTATCCATAGCTAATGGAAAAGACAACAAAATTGATTTGGCGCGTTCCTGAACTTAACCTAGATTAATTTAAATAGAATATTATCATCAAGAAAATCTACGCACAGGTAGTATAGACAGGTTACTGAACATTTTCTATTCCTCAGTACTTGAGTCTTGAAACTTTTAGTACATTTACAGTGTTTTAGAGCTACTGGCAATGGGCGCTGCGTGCCAACAACTTAACAATGTGGTCTGTAAATTGCCAGCTCTAATGACTTAGTGTAAATATAGATTAGCTAATTATGCAGGGTTTGTCTGCTGTCTGCTATTTACAAACGTTATTAATGAAGATCGTTCTTAAGTGGTATTGGCGGTCGCGTAATAACGTAAGATTGTATTATAAATTAGACTGAAAATAAATAAAAGATTGTAAAAATAGCATCAGTTTTAATATTCTTTCTAGTATTTAACCAAGTTATGTCCGTATAGATTTTCACTTTACGTTCAAGCCTTAACACATGTAAGCTATACCTACCGTTACCAGCAGATAGCCACAAAATTATGGATTTACTGTAATTTTTCATGGAGCGTCTAGATAAATGGCAATTTAGCAAGCTTGAGAGATTGCAAATAGTCAAAAAATAATAATAATAACAAAATAATTTGACGCACCTACTTAGAAGAAAGAGCGAGAAAAACAGTATGATGTTACAATCAGCTACCTTACCTAGATTTACTATTTTCTTTTCCTTGATAACCTTGAAGAGATAGTTAGTGAACACTTTTACAGCGCAAGATTAAGTTAATGCATACCAATAGGTCTGTAATAGCACCGTAGAATTACGTTAGACCTTGACAATGGTGGAAGGTTGCTGCGGTTTGCAGTGCGGTCTTATGGTGAAAGTTATGGGGTATTAATGTACTCTACGATGCATTTATCGCTTTTTACTTTGAGATGGGGTTTGAAATGTATATTATGTAGTTGAAGAGTTAGTTGATCTTGATAAAGTTATCAGTTTTTGTGAGTAGTAAATGAACCGTTAAATAATTGTCCATTCGTTTTTGAATGAGTGAAACTGTCAAATTAAGTGCATTTAAGTTCTTTTTTTTGTTGAGTTGATTTGTTTATATTGTGATATATTCTAAAGACTTCATACACTACAGAAACCATACCCAACTCTGAAGACACAATATAACATTATAGGGTGTGCTATTTCAAACCTACGATAACCTTCAAAAATATTAACTACCTCAACGGTTTTGAATAAATAATAGCTTAAAAATTCTAGCTGTCAAAGCTATTAATCAAAAAATAAAATAAATATTCTTGATAGAACTACATCGTTAATGCTAACATGACCATTGATCATACTTATAGTAGAAACAAATAAATTATATGTACATTAGGAGGTATATGTAAGTATTTCAATTACGTGGTAAATATTTCACATATTCTACATACCATTGAAGCCAATGACCCGTGTAAGACAGTGCTTATAAAATGAACATTAATCAAAATGAGCTTAAGTTATCTTTGATTACGACTTTCGTTTGTTTTATTTATTTTAATAGAATGATTCTAGATGATCTATACTAACTATAATAGTAATATACTTCATATAATCCCGAAAGAGATAGCTCAATTATTTAATGACTTCTTTTCAAACGTAGCTAACTGTGAACAAACAAACACAATACCACATTTAACGGGTAAGAGTCAACCTAACTCTATTTTTATGAAACCTGTAACTCCTAAAGATATTTTTAAAATAATTATTTCTTTGAAAAATGTAAGCAGCACGGGTTACGATGAGGTTACAGTTAGAGTTGTGAAAGATGTAGCTCATATAATTTCTACTGTTTTAAGCTATACTATTAACCTGAGTATAGAACACGGAGTATTCCCAGATAAACTTAAGTACACTATTATAAAACCTATGTTTAAGAAGGGTGATGTTGAAGACCTCAATTGTTACAGACCCATAGCGTTAATACCTATATTTTCAAAAATTTATGAAAAAGTTATATATGCATCGTTGTACTCTTTTCTTGAAGCCAATAACGTTTTTGCCAGCGAACAATACGGCTTTCGTAAAAGTCAATCAATAAATAATGCGATTTATAATTTTATACATACAGTAATGGCCAATTTAGATAATAGTAAACCAGCTGTAGCCATGTACTTAGACATGTCAAAAGCGTTCGACCACGTTCGTCATGACATTTTGCTCCAAAAATTAAATGACTATGGTGTTAGGGGTAATGTCAATAATCTCATAAAATCCTATTTAAGCAATAGACACCAAGCTACTCAAATAAATCGAGTATGCCCAATTTCAAAAGAAGAAAAAGTATACGAATCCCAGTTCACAAATGTCCGTTTTGGGGTACCACAAGGTAGCGTATTGGGCCCATTACTCTTTATTGTATATGTTAATGATCTGCCATCAATAACGCACCATCAAATGACGCTTTTTGCTGACGACAGCACAGTTCTGTTTAATTACAACAATATGCATTCTAGCATAAATGTGGAGATTGATATGTTTTTAACTAATGCAACTAAATGGCTGTCATCGAATAATTTAAACATAAATCTGTCAAAAACAAAAATTATGAAATTTAGACAAAACTCTCTAGCATCGCCGCATTTAAATATAACATTCAAAGATACAAATATTGAAGAAATAGATGAAATTAAGTTTTTGGGGTTACATATTGACAGAAGACTTAACTGGAAAAATCATATAGATTATGTCTGTAAACGGTTGAATCAACAGTCATATGCCCTTTATAAATTAAGTAAAATAGCAGATAGGTCTGCTGTTCTTAGTGCGTATCATGGTTATGTCTCTTCCATTTTAAGGTACGGTCTTATTTTCTGGGGCAATTCAACCAACAAAGACCTAGCTTTCAAGGCGCAAAAGCGGTGTATCCGATCAATCGTAAATATTGATTCAACGGAATCCTGTGTTCCACATTTTAAGGAACTAAAAATACTATCACTGTCTGTTTATTTACGAATGTGCCATCTTCGCTAAATTAAATATTCACCGTTTCAAATTTAGTAATAGAGCCAGACATAAAGACAAAATGACACGTGAACCCCACAAAACTGCTCTTTTCCACAAAAGTGTTTTTTATCTTATCCCCGAGATTTATAATAAATTGCCAAAGACTATTAGAGATTTAGATTTCCATAATTATAAAAAACAATTATTTCTATTGTTATTAAATAAATGTTACTATACTTTAAAGGATTATCTCGATGATATTATTTAATTTTATTTGTTATCATATATTTCTTAATTTGTATTAATTATTTTAATTGAATTTATAATGTATGTCTTATTATTGTAATTGTTGCCTTGAAATTTTAAAATGTTTCGTTTATTCTAAAGTGCTCCATTTTATATTGTTATACCTATTTAATATGTTTATGTTTAAAATGTCACTAATATTTTAAAAAATATTGTATGCCATTATGGCGGGTCATAGCTGTGTACTATCTGGGAAATATGTAACAACTATTTGCTTACCTATGTACCACAATAAAGAATTTTGTATTTGTATTTGTATAATAAATCAAACGTTTTTTGTGTTAAACTCACTAGCATCCGTAACTTACTTTGCATTTAAAAGTGAATCTGTAGGACAAGCCTTTTGTAAGACATCACTGTAATAAATGTTCTTTGCAAGTAATTTATTTAACTTTATTTCTGGAATTACAGGGCAAAATTATTTTTATCTTGCCCTTTTTTATTTTTTATTAATGATAAAAGATTTTGTCTTGCGCGATGCGGACAAATGGCAAAAAAAGAGGACTTTATTGACTCCACAAAAATACCTCAAATTAAGTTAGGTTCTCGTGAGTCAAAAAACAAAGGATTATAACATTAATAAAAAAAAAGAAACTTGGTTCTCGTAAGTAAAAAAACACTGGATTATTTTACCAAAACCCATATCTGAGTCAAATCTCTTTCCAACTTTGAACTTTTGCGTATAATTTATATTTGTCACTTTAATAAATTAAACCTTTCGTTTTATTATCGATAACTATCTTCGTGTTTGTGGACAACGACATTTAAACTATTTAAATGTCTGAAGCTAAAACCTAAATTAACAGTCACTGACCTATGTAACGTATTTCTTATCGCAGTTAGATAACAAAGTTTTACGAGACAAAGCTTTCACAAAAAACTGCTGACGTGTTTTTTTTTGTTGGTTTGTTTTTTTTTTCAGATCAAACTTGTAATTTGCAACATAATTCTGATGAAACTGCCATTATAACCAAATATTATATAAACTTTTCAGGAATGTTTTTAAAGTTACGTGTAGTTAATTAGTTATTGCGCGGTCTTTGATGTTTCCCAAAATGTATTTAATATATAATGGTCTTTAATATAGTTATATTTTTTATTTTGCGTCTTAAATTTATGTTACTAATAGAGATTTGACATATATTTCATTATCTTTAAAATAGCGACTTTCTACATGTGCTAAAAATCACCTCTAAGGTCTTTAGCTAAAAACAAAATTGGGAAAAACAAGTCCAACATAACTTTTCCCAATTATTCGAAGTTACCAAGCCACAATAAACTACCAGCTTTAAATACCGTTTCATCTCCACACTGTGTAATAGAGATACAAGTATATTTTGCAAGTAACTTAGACGCAAGAACTTTGCAATGTATTGCAAACATAAAACGTAATATGTGTGCCAAGGGCGAGGAGTTTTGCATTGCTTTTACATTGATTGATTATTATTATAGATTTGCCATAACGAAAAAACTTTTAAATCTTATATGTATTAAAATATCGACATCACGGACAGTAAAAGTCCGGTGAAGCAGTCAAAGCCTGCGATCAGGCTAACAGAAAAGATAAAAAAAAAAAAATCGTGGATAGTAGAGTGGCCACCACGACATTTGGCTAGAGTGGAGCTGTAAATAAAAAGAAGATAACGTTTTAAGCTTTTGTTTATGATAATAATTGCTTAGGCGTAAGTTTTTATAAAATTTATTCAAACTAGCTTACTAATTTTGAGTCTTTTGAGATTTGGCTTGTTTAAATCTTATTTAAGCAAGTCTCTTAGTACGACAGTGACTATCGGATTTTGCTTTACCTTTAATTCTTTACACGTGGACAAGATACATTATAACACATTAAACAATATGAAAAAACTTCACATAATTATTCCATCTCCTAGGTTTTCTTATAAATGTGTTCACATTAATAATCTCATTGTAATTACAGAGGTATTTTATTAAGTGTAGTTCAGTAGCAATGCTGTGTATCTTGATTACCACTTTACAATGTTGCAAATTATGGTCTTCTTTTATTGACTTCAATGCAATAATTACAAGGCATCTGATTGGTATTTTAAACTAGAATCCATATAGGAAAATCTTATCTACAGAAAATATGATAAATAAATAAATTAATACATAAATAAATGCGGACAACATCACATACATTGCTCTGAACCCAAAGTAAGTAGCTGAAGCACTTGTGTTATGGAATTCAGAAACAACGGAGGTACCACAAACACCCAGACCCGAGACAATGTAGAAAAGTTGATTTCTACATTGACCCGACCGGGGATCGAACCCGGGACCTCAGAGCTAGCGACACCTTGAAACCGGTGCGTACGCCACTCGACCACGGAGGTCGATAAAAATGTTTAATCCTTAAATCGTAAGTAACTATATTATAGTAACGGATGTTTTTCTTTACTATCACGTATATGAGGGAATAAGAAATAAATATACTTTGATGATGATGATGATAGTGAAAATGATGTTGTAGTCGATACAATGTAGAACCATGTTTTTCTAAATTGACCCGTCCGGGGATCGCACCGAAGACCATAGAGGTCCTCAATCAAGTTGAACAGTGAAGTAGATTGTGAACTGGCTCCAGCCTGGTCTCCCGTTAAGGGAAAGTTCTATTTCGACTGTTTTAGCCGGTAGGATTCAGGATGTACACCTCCATCTTCTTTAGGGCGGAATAAGTCTTAATTTATTTCCCCAAGTCGAGAAAAAAGTACCTAGTTAGTTAGTATGACACACACAACTGACACTTTTAAGTCGTAACTCGCGATGCCAGTTATTGATCCTCAAATAAAACTGTATCAAATGTAAACTCAATTCAAAAAGGCATACCGTACTCATTACACTTAAATCGATCGTAGAAGCAAATAAATTACTGAATTAGTGGACATTTAAATCTGGAATCGATATATTTTTAACCCTCACGTGCTCCTTAATAGTTTTAGTCATGCGATGTGTGGTATGATCGACCAAAAGTTTCTTGAATATTTAAATAAAATTTACTTATGTACAGCCAAGAGCAAAAATATACATTGGTTTTCTCTGCAATTTACGATAAATACCTATTGTAAAAAGTTCCTTATCGGATACAGATGTACAATATTTAATTTATTGAGTTTCAGCTAAAAAAATCTTGGTAAATTTGATTTACAATTTCGCTATCTGTAGACATATTTTTTTGTCGTGACTGTACTTGCTTACAAAAAATGACGTAGTTATTTAATTTCGAAGGTTGAAATTGGGCACGAGTAATTATTATTGTGTGTATTCATTCGTTACGGTTATTGATTTGCTTTAAAAGCTTTTGTCATGGGCACTTTTGATATCATACTTTGTGTATACATGTACATGTGTATACATGTAATATGGTCTTAAGTTCTTTAAATGGGCAGGGCCTCCGATTCATCTTTTTTAAATGCTTGTCAGTGGTCGGTCAGTGTACTCGTCATTGAGTCTAATTTCTGTATTCAGATAAGCCTACAATGAAACTCGAAGACTCTTTGAATCCCGAAGAGAATGATCGTAATGACAGCAGTATGCAATTTTCGTAAAAATGACCAAATGAATCAGTTCATTCGGTCAATTCAAGCAACTCTTAAATAGTGAATCGAGGCCCAGACAGGAAA
This sequence comes from Autographa gamma, assembly GCA_905146925.1. Taxonomy (NCBI): domain Eukaryota; kingdom Metazoa; phylum Arthropoda; class Insecta; order Lepidoptera; family Noctuidae; genus Autographa; species Autographa gamma. The sequence goes on along the minus strand of LR989868.1, from coordinate 1,764,937 downwards.
CTGAGTGACCCCATAGTCAAACCACTACTATGGTATTGTGGTGCTTAATTTATACGCTAATTTTGCAAGTAAATAATAGGTAACGTGTAAAAAACAGGTCATACTTCATTTGAACGAGCTTAATTTTATTCACAGGTCGGTTTGTTGAATTAAGGTAATGGAAATGGATTACCATAATACTTAAAAAATAATTAACTTTGATTACTTTTTTGTCGGTTTGAAATGGCTACCTAGTAATGACTTCAACCCACGCCCAGGGTTCAGCATAGGGACTTGCACGGCTTATAAACACCCCCAGTCTTAGCATATGCCAGTGCCAAAGATCGCTTTCGCCAGCTCTGTGCGGTTCTGGCAGGATACATTCGTACGTTATACCGTGTTTGTCACTTTAGTAATAGTTATATACTACAAATCCGAGAACCAAAAAAATAAAAAGCCATACTTTTGTGAAAAAAGACCGCACTAAATTTCCATTGAACTGCATAAAAATTAAAATATAGTGACTTGGGACTCTTCTTTTTTTTATGAAGACGACTTATATTTTACTTGTACGACTTTTTCTATACACATACTGCACAATAAGAATATTACTACCCTGTATAACATCGACATAATTCCACATTTGAGGCGGTTCGATCGCGCAGGAGGCCGATACACGATAAGCTTCAACCTGGCCGGTTATCGCTCACCTAGATCGAAAGGCTTTCAACCCGGTTACAGACTGTGTAGTATTGTTTCTGACTTCTTATAGAATTTATAATTCATGAGGATGATAAGAGCTATTTTACCTCAAATCCTATCAAAAATCTTGACTAATGTTAAGTAAGTAATACTTTTAGTGAATTTATTTACGTTCCCATTATTTATATCTACTACTATTATTTTATATTCAGCAGGTAAGCTACGCTAAGGACTAGATTTTTCTTTGACCAACTGTAAGTCTGTCAGACTATTTACGACTACAGTCAACAGAAATTACACCTAAGCTTCGCTATAGGTATAGGTAGTACCAACTAAGTAGGCTTCTATGAGTTCAATATACTCTACCTACAGTTCATATCAATTTCGCCCATAAGTAATACTACTAATTTAAAAGAATACTATTCGTAATATCAAAATTAGATAGTTACTAGCTCTTCTGCGCACGTCCACGCCGAATGGTATCATCGTATGGACGGAGTACTCGGAGGAACAACTGCCACCTGGTCAAGGAAAGGATACAGGTAAAGGAAAATAGATGGAAAAATAAAAAGGGTTTTAAAAAGGATGACTGGGATGCTTCCAATTTTCTGATACACAAACTATAAAACAAAGGCACTCGTCTATCTGTCTTAACGGCATAGAGTCAAAAATTTGCTGAACGGATTTTCATTTGGTTTTCACCAATTGATAGAGTGGTTCAAGATGAAGGTTGTGAGTATAAAAAAATAAAAAATAAAATATTCTTTATTTTAGACAACTATTACATACAGTCCATATTAGGGAATAGAATTGAGAGTTGAAATACACACTAATTAAATCACCCTCTTAATTAGCGACCTCCAAAGAGGCGACGAGATTCTATTAGATATCGTCATCAGGACTTTATTGCGGCTGCCCCGCTTTCTGTGGATCAGGGATACTATCTTTTTGCGCAAGATGGCATGAAAGCCATCAGTATGATAAGCCGCGAACATCCCTGACGCACTGCAGAAGCGAGGCAGCCCCAACATCATCCTGAAGACGTTATTATATTGGATTCGCAGGTTATCCAACGATCTTTTGGTATGACTAGTCCACAGACTCCCAGTGTACACACTCTATATAGGTGTATACCCACAATCTTTCATTATTCATGCATTAATGATTTTTTTACCAGTGTCTAACCGGGACGAGTATCTAGTTTTTCGTACAACCTACATTTACCAAACGCCACTTTGATTAATTAAAATTTCAATGTAGATATTCCATACATATTTAAAAAGGCGTATTTGAAGGTGTATTTTTTATTTTCTTGCCACGATAAGACCTTGAAAGCTTCAGAAAAAATGAGGAATTCTTGTCACAACTGTCGTAGTATCTTTAGCAATGTGTCAACATACATCGGCTTACCATATTTCAATTTAGTATTGACTCAGTACATCGAACTTATAAGTAAATATTGACAAATGCATTTACATACGACACATAAATTTGATAGCTGCAATAAAACGATAAAAATAATAACTCTTCGCTTTTGTCAGTTAGGGGGTAAATATTGAGTCAATGACGAATCCTTGACCTATGACATAAATTTATTATTCCTTTGTTGAGATATTCAGCTTTTCACGGATATATCGAGTTTTATAGTTAAACTGACTGGTAATAAAATATTTAATAAACGCAATTTTTTTTATTAACTTTTTTGTAATAGTCGCTAAAAGCATTTCCTGATTTTTCTTAAGTTAATAATGAAGATTTATCGTTTTCCTATATTATAGTCGTCAATAGTGTAGTGTACAGATTGCCTTACGTTCTCAGTTTTTCCCATTTATGGGTTGTTTTTTATCACCATGCTTATGTGCACAATCCTACTGTTCTATACCAGTACTCTACTACATAGTTATTTATAACACTAAGCTACTTAAAGTTAATAACTATCTCTATCTCAAACGTACGTAGCTTTTATCCCAAAAGTGTTTAGAAGTTCCATCACATCACATATCACAGTATTGCGAAGAAAATTAGCAATTTGATGGCAAACTAAATGCCCGATATAAGCCACAATGGCCATCCATTGGGTGTTTGGCTAAACTTGCAACGGAAGCCAGAAGACAGACATTTTCGAAGTACTAATTGTTCATTAACTCCCCTCTTAAGCACTCTACACACACCCGTCGAACCTGCAAAACTTTTCTACCAATAGTTCAGGTGTGGTTAGTGGGTTACAACGGGTACATACAAGCAATTTTCTTTTGAAATAAGGCTGAGTCGGCGACCGCCAAGCTGAGTTTGGTATGTCAACTCTATAAGGTACAAAATAAGGTATTACGCACTGATCATCCTCGCGAAGCCGAAGTCGCACAACTTGACGACGCCCTCGCTGGTCAGCAGGATGTTCTCCGGCTTGACGTCGCGGTGGATGCAGTTGTGCCGGTGGCAGTACGCGACTCCTTGCAGCGTCTGCCAGATTATCTGCTTCGATAGCAGCTCCGGACATCCCTGGAATTGGTGACTACTGTTAGAAATTTAATTAGAAGGACAATATATAAAATTACAGTCATCATCATCAGCCGGAAGACGTCCACTGCTGAAAAAAGGCCTCCCCTAGAACGCCACAATGAACGACAACTTCCCAATTGCATCCACCGAGTGCCCGCAACTTTGACGATATCGTCGGTCCACCTGGTGGGAGGCCTGCCAACGCTGGGTTTTCCGGTTTCTTACAGTATATTGCCAATATGTAATGGCAAAGGAAGGAACTACACGAACGCTATTATCGGTCGTATATCATGGGCCCGATGTAGACGTATTAGCGTCGCGCGTCCGTTGCCTAGCTTTGCTTTAATGTGCAAACATGGACGAAGTTCTTATGACGAAAAACTACCAGATGTATATAATAAAGGACAGTTGACATTATTTCGGGCGTATCATCTTTATTTCTTTATGAATTATTTTTTTTAAGTCTATAGATGGTTGAAGCTAGTTTAGGTTAATATGCCTCTACTTGAAGTCAGAATTATTGATTACAATAGTTACTTATCAGGAAAAATAGTTTAAAAAAAAATAAGATAGTTTTAAATATTTTCTTGTTAAAATAATACCTAGGACCTAGGTATCTTATGTGATAAAAGAATGATCTCGGATATAGGTATGACTATTGATTAACGCAGGATATATAATGAGATACACGTGTTTATAACATTCCCTGAGAGTTTCACATAACATTGGCAATAGGCATTCCAGGCCGTCTTATTATTATAAATATGTATAAAAGGTGCGATAATTATACTCGTGTCTGTACTTGTTAGGTTTTTTATATAATATTCCATAAAATAACCTTATGCGTTTATTGATTACTGAGTTGCAACAAAGTTTTACTGTAAGAATGCCCTGGGCCTCGATTTAGCTATTTTGAATGCATATCAGTGGTCGTTCAGTGTACCTACTTGTCATGGTGCCTAATTTTCGTATTCAGATAAGCCTACAGTGAATTCTCAGTGAACTCTCGACGAGAATGATCGTAATGATCACTTAAATGACAGTTAGCAGAATGCCAATTATCGTAAATATGACCAAATGGAGCAGGTCATTCGGTCAATTCAAGCAACTCTCAAATAGCGGAATGACTCCCCTGATCACCATCTAAGATGGGAGTCCTTGAATCGCATCAAATAAGCCTAAACACGATGGGGTTGTGTTGTTTGGTAACCTTGGTTCTATGGCCACCTTCTGATTCTAATATCTCTTTTGCTATACATAATAATATTGCATTGTCATTTGATTTACATAAGTTGTAAGCAACATTTTATCTTAATTGCAGACTAGAATGAGTTCAAATTTGTTTAAATTACAGAGTCACCGCATAGGTGAAACCATGGATTACCTTCACTAAACTAGAGGCGAGCTAGTTGAAGCTGTATACAATCCAGTTAAAAAAAGGTTTTTGCACGACTAGTAATCTATCTATATATATAAAAATGAATCGCTAAATGTGTTGGTAAGCGCATAACTCAATAACGCCTGGAAGGATTTTGCTAATTCTTTTTTTGTTGTGTTGGTTATTTTCAGGGGAAGGTTCTTATGTAAGAAAAAAAATTGGAAAATTGCGCTGGAAAAACACATAAGTTATCCTGACCTTTGTTACGATACTGATTTGTTGTATTCATTTGCGCACTGAATAATATAAAGGCACCGGAAACGGGGCCTGGATATTCACGCGGGTGAAACCGCGGGGCACAGCTAGTTAATAATAAAAAATACATTGAAGTAGTTATACAATTTCTATTTCTTTTTCATAACCGGATTAATTACAAAATCTCTGCAGGAAATTATAACTTACCTAATTCTATTCTAGTAAGGTAGTGAGAGGTCCATTAAAATGCGAAAGAGGATTCATTAAAGGTCAACAAAGGTCAAGCTAGCACTAATTATGTGCTATCACGTAAATCAGAGGAAATTTGTTGCTCTTGCGCAAATCCGAATACCGACGCCATTTAAAGGTCAGGCATTAGCATAGTTTAAGTGCATTTTATTTATAAAATTGGTGGATTAATATTTATATTTTTAATATTTTTATATTATTAATTATGCGATATTTATTTCTACAGTAACCTTTTTAGCGTCTCGCGCCCACTGAACACTTCTCTATTATCTACTTACTGCAAAGTTTGTAAAATAGTACAAAATTTTACAAAGCAATGCTGGCTTACGTGTGCAGACCTGGTGACTTGAAATACAGGTTCATAAAGCCTAACTCAGGCACCCCTCTCCCATAATATACTTATGTTTTAATGAGACGCCGAAAATTTAAGTAATGTGTACATTTTGTGGTGAGAAAATAAACGTTTCATTATTATTATTATTCCGTCCTTCAACCAAAGAATTTATAAAATAGTGCTCCAAGTTACTTTGTCCTTGAAAAACGACAGCTAAAGAAAGGAAAATATAAACGATTTCCTATTAATACAGCGACGCGAGCAATAGCTAGTAAAATATAAAATAACGTGTACAAAACAATAGAAGCAGAACAATGAAAAACAAATAAAACGAACACATAAATGAAGATATTAAAATCAAGTAACAAACACTTGAAGGAACTGTCAGAGCATTAAACATTACCCACTGCGCCATAGGGTAGTAAATCCGTGACGTCACAGATCGCGTGACAAACGTATAACGTGACATGTTCCGTGCAAGTCACGTGACTTCTGTACGAACAACTTGACATTCCATTTCGTATTTTTATGTGAATTTAACTGGTAGGCCTTAGGCTGGTGGCATACGTGCTACGGAAAAAGCCTTTCAAAGCTTTTAGTTGAAGACAGCAGCCTCGGTTTAGATCTTTAAGACCCAAAATTCTTCGACAAACTAAATTCGAAAATGCAATTATCTGTCGCTACTTTACACAATGGCAATGAACCGTTAAAGATTACTAAAACATTTACCTAACCTACTAGGTAAAAGCCAAAAAAACCCTAGGATAACTCCACTAAAATTTCTTCTGAATGGTAGGAAACTGCTTGATGCCCTGACTGGCACTACCAAAAAATCACTACCCCAAAAATCAGCGACTACCGAAATCAGGGCTTCCATTCAGCTATTGCTTGAATAAGAGTTGCTTGAATTGACCGAATGACCTGCTTCATTTGGTTACGATCATTCTCTTAGAGAGTTCAATGAGATTGATTTTATTGTAGGCTTATCTAAATACGAAAATTAGACACAATGCACAATGCAAAACACTGACCGACCATTGACATGCATTTAAAATAGATGAATCAAGGTCCAAGTAAGATGGAAGATTGATGCAAATAAATAAACATAACATAACATATCATCACGCCTGTATCCCGAAGGGGTAGGCAGAGGTGTACCAATGTACACCCACAGTTCGCCGATATGTTTAGGTCCCATGTAATAGGGGGCGAGCCTATTGCCACTAACCGGGCACAAATAAATATTATATACGAATAATAATTTTACAGGGATTATTTCAGGGTAAATCCGTAAATGATGAAAAAAATCTTTTCTCCAGTCTTAAATCGTTCGTCAAGTCTTAACCCCTCTGCGTGGGTCTTAGGGAGATAAAATATACCGGAGCTCACAAAATTCGATTCGAAACGATTTACGTAAATAGATGGCGATTAGGGGTCTTATTTGTTTTCATGTTCAAGTTTATTTTTGGCCACGTAACCTTTTGGAATCAATACTTTCTTTGGCAGAACGTGTTCCTGAAAAAGGTAGGCTGTAGGATTTTAGTAGCTACATGTGTAATATTATGTAGCCCTAAACTTTATGTAAACGTGATGTAACTTATGTAAAAAAATACCAAGAGTTAGATTTCCAACATATGAGTTATTAGAGAATAGTTATTATATTAGTCTGATAGAGAATTTTCGCCAATCCGCAGAGAGCAACCGTGGTGATCAATGCTCGTGCCTTCCCTATATGGGAAGAGCCCTGTGCCCAGCAGTGGGACGTTTATAGGCTGGATTATTATTATTATTAAGAGAATTTTACAATAACAACAAAAAATCAGTCCTAAAAATGGTAAACTTAACTAAAAATCTATTAATTTTAAATAACTTCAGGGCATAAAACGTAACTGGCGTAAGCTAAAAATTGCTGCTTCATAAGATACCGGTGCTACAATTATCTGTAATAAAAACTTCAAGGTCGCCATTTTGATTTTTTTTCTTGCCTTTATCTCCCGACTTTATTTGAAGGTCACGGTGTACAGACTGAGTAAGCACAAAATAGAAAGGTAGAAAACTTCCATTGAACTTGTATTTAAATAAAACCAATAAGACGAAATATTTAATTTTAAGAAAATAAATTGATTGTCTATGGCGGCCTTATACATATAATGCGTTCTTTGCAAGACACGCAAGATCATAAATATAGTAATACGCTAGAGTCGCTAGAATATGTCACTTCTAAAATCTTGATAGTTTTTTTTTTCTTTTCTGGGAAGATACTTACATTTTGAACGTTTAAAACCTCTGATATTGGTTTTAATAGTAATATATAACATGTCAAAACTTCTGATCTGATCGTATCCAATAAACAAATTAATGATATCAAATACATAGCAAAGTAATTATTCCAAGATACGAGTATAAATGATATTTCTGACCCTTTCTTTAAACGAGACCCTTTCCAATGATACGATAAATAGACTTTACAAGTAAAACTAAGTTTAACACGCAACACCAAATTACAGACTATTACTATAAGTAATGACAAAAAAGTAAAAAAGGGGACTTGTATAAGTTGGAAAGGTAAACCAACTATTTTCGTGTCGACGGACGTTTTATAATTTGATAACATGGTAATTTTTCCAGTGGTATGGAAATAGTGTTTCATGGTAAGTATTTTACATTAACTTAAAACTACACATTAGTCACGTAACTTGAGCGGAATCTTTACGGTTTCTCCTATTTAAGCTACTATCAAAATGAGGAACAATAAAACAACTATAACTCTATTTTCTACATACAGATATGAGAAATTAAAATTTCTATAGTGCTTAGACATAATATCTCCGGATTGGTTTAGTTCCAATCCGGAGATACGACTATTATGTGACGTGATCTTTAGATTCAAGGATAAGTGAGAAATATAAATCAATCTAAAAATATTGAGGACTAGCTGTGCCCCGCGGTTTCACCCGCATGAATATCTAGGTCCCGTTCCCGGTGCCTTTATGTTTGGCCGGTGATGACTTATTTTTTTTTTCCGCGCAATTTTCCATTTTTTTTCATAAGAACCTTCTCCTGATAATTACTAACACAACAAAAAAAGAATTGGCGAAATCGGTCCAGCCGTTATTGAGTTATGCGCTTACCAACACATTTAGCGATTCATTTTTATATATAAGATTTAGATAGATATAGTACGTAAAGCTGTTCGTTTGTTTGTGAACCTAATAAATTAAGTATAAAACAAAGTCGGTTAAAAAATATCACGATCAGTGATGTGCTGGATTCGACTCCGTCCCGAATAACAGATTAAGTACTCATCTATATTGAAAAAGTCAAACAATTATATCTTCCGGGAATGGAGTCTACGCGAGTGAAACTGCGGGTCACAGTATTAGCTATAAAATATAATTAAAGGCATTTACTCACGGCAGGAAACTTCTCTAGTTCATGTAGCACGGTGTGGTCGCAATACTCGAAGACGAGGTGCAGCTTGCGTTTACGCCGGAACACCTCGATCAAGTTCACCAGGTTCGGGTGCTTGAGGTTCTGGCAGGAGAGAATAAATGGTTAGAATATGTGGAATTGTTTTAGGTAAATATAATGTTCAAACAAAACGAGCATCGCAGGTTTGTTCTATGTGTGATGTTTGTTACTCTATGAGGCAGAATCTATCGAATGGAATAAAATGAAATATTGTGCATAATATTTTTGAGGTTTCTGAGGATAAAAGTATATAGTAATTTTAACGTTAAGGAGCTTTGTAGGAGGGCTAACAGTTGGGACACTTAAATGTGAAAACATGTCAATTATACCAGAAACAATGTGCAAAAGTGAGTTTAAAAACAATTAAAAACTGATATAATTAAATCTTCGCTAGAGGTTAACGCCCTTAATGAGGCCAACTTTAATAAATCGGAAGTTCGAATCTGCAAGTAAAAGTACCGCACATACAAAACATAAATTAAATTTTCAAGGATATATTTAAACCAGTAGCTAATTTGAATACAAAGCTTCGTACCTCACCCCATGTGATTTCTTCAACTTTAACCTTTTCCATTGTTTACGCAAATTCTCCTCACGCTCAATACTTATATTTAGCTCAGAGGGGTCTACCGTCTATTTCAGTAAAGTGAACTTTCGCATTATCATTAAATTGACTTATGGCTGAACATTCAACAGCATTTAAAAACCTTCTCTTATTCTTGAAATTTACTCTCTTACTTTAAGATGGAATAATGCTAAATTAGTCCCTGGTTTCTAAAAAGCTGATCAGCTTAAGATTAAGTTGATCAGCTTTTAAAAACCAGGGTTTCTGAAAAGCCCAACTTAATTTCTTTTCAAATCAACAGATCACGATTGTGATTGGGTGACCTTTCAGTCTAACAACCAATCAGAGCGCTTATCATGGGATTTGACAGGTGATTAACTAAGTTTTGTGTTGACCAACGTCAAAAAACGGAGGTTATTGTCTAACATTCAAAAGCATTCAATAAGTCGCTTTTAATTATAAAGGTTGAAATTTGAGGTGGAATATTGAAAACTTAAACATTGAAAAGTAATTCCTATACGAGTATCATTTCAAAGCAAGCATATCATTGCATATAAGTTATAATCGATATTTCCAATGCTTATTAAATAACTCAATTACTTAGGTTTCTTAGAAATATAATGAAAGAAATTCTTTAGTTCATTGCAATACGCTAATCGATAGTGGACACAATTTGCTTTATTGCTGCGAAGTTCCGACCTTGGGTACCTACTTGCAGACGTTATAACGATGACGTCACGACGACTTTTATTCAAGATGGAAGCCAATGAAAGTCCTGTATAAATTTTGTATTTGCTTAAAAAGCATGAGACAGTTTTCATGTTCTGTTTTGTCGGCGAATGTTTTAGGTTGTAAGAAATGCAAGTTGACACGGAATGGAGTACTGAATTTTATGCTTTTAAAAGCTTACAATGCAACAAACTTGATTATAGGTGGTAAGATTTGTGTTCATTATTTAGAAGGTGCGAGAAATAGCGTGCGAGTTGCGGACTGCGGTACATTGCCGTCTACGATCCACCACTTATGATAATATAGCCACACGGCCTCGCAACGTTCGTACGTAAAATAGCTTTTACATAGGCATGGAGATGGACTGAAATGGTTGGATAAAAATGATGACTCTTAAATTAGGTACAGTAAAAAAATAATATTCTTGTACAAAAAAGGAGTCCCAATTACATAAAGTAAAGGTAAATAATGTTGAATTAAAGTCAATATCGATTATTTATATTAATGTAAATAACCATTTAAAGTTTCAGTAGGCGTCTAAACTTAACACTTATGACAGCTTCAGCCATATATTCTGAAAACTGACAAAATTATCACATTGACGAATGTGTCACATCCCTCCACAAAGGGCCTGAATATTTGATCAGTGTCGTTGAATACCGAAACAATAAGGTAGTCGTTATCAAAACGTATATGTATAATATAGGTAGGTTTGTCAGTTTGGCTTTCATGTCCTCATCTCATTAATCAATAGCTGGACTGTAATTGTAGGTCTGACGTCATAAGACGTGAATTTTGATAATAAGAGAATTTAATTTCTCAGAAATTAAACGCGGAGTATCATTACATGGAAGAAAATTGCCTGAAAACGCAGCAAATAATCATTCCATAATGTGTAAGATATTGTACAGTGTATGTTAACTTGTAGCACAATGCGACTTTAAACTGAGTTATAATCATTTCAAAATAGAAGAGAAACAATAAAAAGGCAAATGCAACGTTTCCATAGTTGAAAACCTTGTCGTTTTTAAGTCTTTGAATTATAAAACCGCCGAAAAAGAGATGGATTGAATATTGAGTTGTTGAGATGACGAGTAGTAGAGATGAATAGAATACCTACTGCTTTACGCCGACCCTAAATTGGAAACAGGATAAGGACCAATGACGCCAATGACGCTGCAGTTAGTGTGGCCAACTACTGGGCGCAGCGTATTTAAATTTTAAATAAATAGGATTGCTATCGACTCGAAAAGAAGAAGAGAAGAAGGGTAAGGAAATGATGATGGAATAATAAAATGACACTTTGGAACCGAGCAACTAGAGTCAGTCGATTAAACGTTACGTTTCTTGAGCGCTGTTTTTTGGTTTATAAGAGATAAAAAAATATATTTTGATTTTGATAGTCACCTTGAGCATCCTAATCTCCCTGAGGGCGATCTTCCTGATCAGCGGATCGTCTTCGTTCTCGACGAACTTCTTGACGGCGACGATCTCGCCGGTGTCGCGGTTCCGGCACTTGTAGACGAGACCGTACGAGCCCTCGCCGAGCTTAGCGAGCTTCTCGTACCGCTCCATCGCGCGGCTGCTCGCGCGCGATCTGCGAAAGACAACAGAATGTCAGCACAAGGCTTTTTTTAAAGTTCTAAACGTCCCAAAGAGCAAGAAGAGGTCTTTGCCGGTAGAATTCTTCTAGACAATTACCATTTATTTATTTTAGCATTACTATTTCTTTTTTTTTATTATTTAGAATTGGAGGAAGGAATTGAAGAGGCCTCGGAAAATTGAAAATTGAACAAATGAGTCCACGCCCGTTTCAGTATCAAAGATAAATATATACATTTTCGGTTATTGACGGCATGCAGAATAAATATCCAGTAGAAGTTTGGGGTGTCCATCTGATACTGGGTGCAGGGAGACTACGTATTTTGTTAGTCCAAAAGTTAGGTGTGGATTTATTTATTTTGATGATCTTGTTTTCACTTTCCCCTGAATTTTCAGACTTCGTATGGTCGTAAATTTTTACTACATAAAACCAACTATTCTTAAGCTTACGATACCTCCTAAAATGTAAATGCAAATTTTATATAAAAGAAAGGTTTTAAGTTATAGCCTTGCCAGTTTCAGGTAGCATGGACTTGCAAGTTTACATTCAATTTCTGAACATCGAAGTTAGCGGACGGAATTTCGAAGATTCCAACAATACGGTAGGGTCTTAGAACTTGGTTGTCTATTAAGGCATTACAAGCTGGTACTTAACCAAACTTTTGCAACCAGTAGTTACGTCCTCCGTGGTTGAGTGGCGTACGCACCGGTTTTCAAGGTGTTTGTCGACCACAAATAATCGGGAACAGGGATTGCAACCTGGTACTAAACCAAACTTTTTCAACTATAGTTACATTAGAAGCTAGGTAGGTATATGTGATCAGAATATTATGATCACCTATCCCTGAATATAGAGATAGCGATACCTGAAGGCGATTTTTTGGTAGAGATCTTTGCAGTTAGCCTGAGCGCAGGCTTTGACTGCTTCACCGGACTTTACCTGAAGGCGATGACCTCCGGCGAAATGATAGCACTGTTGATATCCTTTTTCATCTTCTGTCACTATAATTTAACCCTTATAGACGAATAGTATGCGCGTTGTATTTTAGCTCTCCAACATAATTTGTAGACAACAGTAAGTATAACTATGTTTTGTATTTCTAGCTTATTTTAAACTTAACATAACCTAGATGGACTGAGGTTTCACGGAAACATTTGGTTTATATGACAGTTAGCAGTTTGTCTCGTTTATTTCTTTTTATTATCTGTTTTTATCTTATGCTCTAAAGTTTTAATTCACAGAAGGATTTATAATAGAATCTCCTTAGATACACACTTCTGCACATCAGAAAATTGGACATACCTAGCGTTTTTTCTGATAGATAAGTAGTCTTTACTAGGAGCGTCGCCTTTGGAAAGAAAACTCTCTGCCTACCCCTACGGGAAAGAGGCGTGATTATATGTATATGAGTTTGTGCTCAAATTTTTCTTAACTAAGCACCTTAAAACTATCTGCATGTAGGCAACAACTTCAAGTTTAGGATAGATAATTTACCATCATTATAAAATTAGAAGTTTTTGTTATATAAAAAAAAAACATTTATCTAGATTTTTTCCGTTAGTGGATGCATATATACATAGAAGCTCCTTGAACAACTAAATATAAAATATTGCATATTGTTATATTGAGAAATGCATTGATTTTACAATAATTAGCAATGACATAACCAATTTATTTAATTGCGTGTGAAGACCGATAACTCATCGAGTATTCAACACGTTTTAATTAGTTTTGCAATCAATGTTAATTACATAACTTACCTACTAATTAGTTGGTTAACATATTTTTATTTTATCTTTTTATCATTTTTAAGTTGTGACTGCCAATAATAATAATTGTTGTATTTAATTTCGTCATCTTGTATTATAAGGAACTTAATTAATCATTCTTACAACTGGCCCGTGATTTAATTATCATCACATACGTCATGAAATATGTTGGTTGGTTATTAATCTACTAGCTATTACGTCATTTGTCCTGTCTTGAAATCCAAGCTTTTCCCGTACCAAGTTTATTCAAAATCGGTACTGGGATTTAGCGGTGAAAGCATACCAGACAGACAGAGTTTTCTTAGCATTTCCATTTATATTCGTTACATTGCTGGGCAGAGGCATCTCGCTACTCTTTCCTAGAACCCGATTTTCCAAAATTATTTGCAGTTATCCTGAGTTAGACTACTGCTACATCAAGTACCAATTTCCGAATTATCACTACGCTTTTCCCTTACTTAAGTTAAACAATACATAAGCACATAGCTATAGTGTAAATGTCTTGGCTATAACTTATACCTAATTTGTTCAGTGATCCGTGTTTTGTGACAAAGGTTATCCATTGTCTAAGTTAGGGGATCTTTTCAAGTTCAAGTTCCTGATAATTTCAGGAACTGGGGTAAACATTTAACTATGTCTTCCCCTCATTTGGTGCGCGACAATTCTGGAGTTATAGCTGTACTTGAGAAACTATAAACTGATGAATATAAAGCTTTGTTAACATAACAGGGCCTCGATTCAGCTATTTTAAATGCATATGCTTATCATTGTGCCTAGTTTTCGTATTCAGATAAGCCTACATTAAAATCTCATTGAACTCTCGAAGAGAATGATCGTAGTGACAGTTAGCAGAATGCCAATTATGGTAAAAATTACCAAATGCAGCAGGTCATTCGGTCAATTCAAGCCACTCTTAAATAGCTAAATCGAGGCCCAGAATTTCCTTCGCATGGAAAGAGGATATTATGTGTAAAAGTGCAACAGCATAACTACGTCAGTTTTTTGCTTATGGACTGAAGATTTATCTACTGTTGATACGTTAACTTGATATTCTTTAGTAATTGGTGTAAGTAATAACTAAGGTATAAGTCGGCCGCTGAGCGAATGCTTTCCTGACATATGAGACTTGGTCTTGATTTGTGTAGGGAAATATAAAAACCGTTATATTATTCCCTATAAGTGTAACCTTTTGAACGATATTATTAGTTTATAGGAAACATAAGAAATAATATTTTTTTTTGTTTCATTCATTTCTTTATTTGGTTAATTTTTCCTCACCACCTTAAAGTATTTTTTTCCTGATGAGCACTACCTGTCACACTTATTCTCAGATATTCTCAGCAACCGTATCTGATCTAATGAAGTCATTTATCACTAAGCACATCAACATCTGATTGAAAGAACGCTTGGCTTGTGGTGACAATTGCCGAAGAAAAAGTTGAGTTAGATTTTCTAGTTTTCGAGTAACATTGTTCTTCTAATAAAACAATGTGAAAATTGCTGGGGTTGGATAGACGAATGTTAGGTACCTACTATTTCATGGTATGGATTGGAACCCGGATTAAAACATTGGGTCAGGGGTCAAACTACGAGACCTCGTTATATTACAGTTACTGATCGACACGAATTTCCTTAAATACTTACGATACCAATAAAACTGAATAACAACTGTACTTATTCGGTCGATTACCTTTAGATTTAAATCCTATTGCTATAGCACTAATACATTTCTGCATTGACACATTATAGAGCAAAGTGGGTCGTAGTGTCGTCGGTAGTCGTGATAAATAGGTCCTACATACATAATGCTAAATTTAGTAAAGGAATAGGTAATAAATAAGCACTAATGTTGCTCAAATGTGGCCTTTCTAGGGTCATATTGATTACATATAGCTACTTTTTTACTTTCTTTGGCCAAGGGAAGAAATATCTACCTACTATTAAAAATTCTTGGAAGATTGTCTTGGAGTTAATAAATGAAAACTACTACGCCCTTCCTTAATATTAATGCGATTCTCATTCAGATGCCTTGACTTACGACTGTTGAGTACATGACCTATGTGCGCCATTTCTTAAATAATTACGATAAAACCTTTAACATGTAATGCGAGTTATTCCTGACGTTACATAAATATTTCAACAGCGAATGAAAAGAAAATCCGGACGGAAAATGTATGACAGCATATGTAGGTTAACAAGTATGTAAAAGGTGGTAAAAGGTATTTAATAGATCAAAAGACTAAAACAAATTAAATGTGATTGAAGATTTAAAGAACTCAACCTTAAAAGGAGGTCAAAAGAGTGATCGTGATTGCAGCAAGAATTTTCACGAAATTAAGGAGGGAACTCCGTGTATCATTAGTACTTACGGTTAAGTATTTAGGTATATGTTATTTACCTTCTTGGTAGCAGCGGCAGGTTGTTACCGAATAACCACAACCGTTTATCACCGAACCATTTCTCCATACAGGATGCCACGTTGTTCCACAGCTTGATGCGCGAACAGTCCCACACAATAAAATCCTTCATTCGCGTATCCGAACGTATAAATCTGCGAGCATTTCCCGCCCAAATTTATGTCAAAAATTCGCGCCCGTAATTGACAGTAATGGCGAATAGCTTTTTTAATTTTGGAATACGAGCGGTCGTGACAAAGGCTGCACAGCTTTTAGTTGTGGTTCTGACTAATATCGATCGGTGTTTTGTTTACAGTTTGTGTCGGCCTGTGTACATGACAACCGCGGTGGTAGGGCGGAATATAGGCCAGAAGTCGAGGTTTTTCTTTGGCATGTTATATTAATATTGTGAGTTTTGAAAACTACTCTATTTAACAGATTATGAAACGAGATCCTAAAAAAATATTAAACGAGTTAGCTAAAAGAAAATGAATGACGCTTCTAACTCTAAACCTATCGATCCATACTTATTACTTCATAGGAACCTACTAACCACAACAGCTAATTTCTTGACAAAACCCTTTAATCATCTCAGCGACATAAAAAATATCATGTTTTTTTTTATGAGACATTATTGACACATTTTTAACATGACAAGAAATAAAAATCTCCGTCTCCTCGACTATAACGCTTTCAAAAAGCTTTCATGCATGATCGGGTCCCCATTCGTAATCGATGATAAATACATGTGGGCGGGCCCCACATGCGGGTATTACCTATAACATTACCTTCATACATATAGGTATCTAAAACTATTGTTTTATGCGAAGGCAAACATTTTATTACAAACTTTAAAGGGTTAAAGAACTATTTATACTTATAGGTAAGTATTTGATCATGGTGAATGGTTTAATATATTTCATACCAAGAAGATGATGAAGCTAGTAAGCCCACTAATATCATTCATAATTTTGCTCATATAGCTCGAAGCTCGACTTTCTATCCCATCATCATCTCTCCACCCTGTCTCCAATTATTTGAAGTCGTCGCAATGAGTATTCAGTTCCCATTCATCTCTACTACTCGTCATCGCAGCAATCACTCCTTTCTTTCTCATATCATCTTTCACACAATCAATCATTCTCTTTCGGTCTTCCTCTGCATGTTATAATGTTTTATGTGTATGATTTTCATCCCTCTTGATAACATAATTTTGATTGACTTCCTATTCCATATCTAGTCAAAATATTTATATTCGTCCTTGGTGACGTTTTCAGCTTGTGGAAATTGTGATGATGCTCTTTGAAATTTACTCTTCCACAAGACAAGCTTGCATTCTTTGGAATCTGATGTCGGCATCATCAGCAATACCTTTCGAAGATCTCATGTACCGAAATGTAGTTATTGGCAATTTAACATAACAAGTATAAGATATAAGGAAATCTTTTCAAAGAACTTTCCAAACGTTTGGTAGAATCTACTCGTGATCAGAGGGCTGGTTTGTGCTGGTTTGCAGAGAATCGGCATAGCCATTCAACGTGGCAATGCTGCCAGCCTTCTGGGCAAGTTCCCCGCCATTGACAAGGATGACGATGAGTTCATTGACGCCGTTTAGTTTTTACTTATGTAACTTTTAATTTTAGTATAGTTAGAGTTTGTTCATAATAAAATATTAGATTTAATTGTGTATTAAAAAAAATTAGATATAAGGATAAGTTCTCCGTTACTCAATATAGCCCATACCGCAACCCCTTGAAAGCAGTAATTACGATCAGATTTTTTAGATTTCATTACATTTGTACACGCAAAGATTTTTATTTGTTTCAATTTTCGAATACTGAATAACGAGTTTACGACTGGCAGTGTAGAAAATTACGTTCCTCATTACATTTTATGATGTTTAATGTTCTTTTTTTAAATAAAAGCTATTAAAAGAGCTATTTACGAAGGTATTTTTCAAGTTTTTTATGATTATGTGTTCATATTTTTGGTGCACATGCAATTTTTATTTGTTTATAAATTGCTCGGATGGGGTGTTTTAATTGTTTGGGAAGTTTTTGAATCGTGATGTCAAGTCATAAAGACGCTTTGTTTTTTTAAACTTATTGCCAATCCATTCTGACATGACTGACAAATCGCTTCCGACCTTTAAATACATGGGTGGCACCCATGTGTTAATCAAAGGGTCCTCCGGACTATTTATCATAGAGCTTGTGATTCTGCTATAATATCCTGGGACTCACATCAACTCACACACGGTCATCAGATCCCAAACGAAGCAGAGCTTGTATAAACATACGTCTTATATATATTCATTACATCCAGACACAGAAGAAATGATCGTGCTCATCACACAAAGACTTGTCCTGGGTGTGGGACTCATCCACGACCTACGGTATAGCAGTCAGGGTCACTAACCACCAGACCGAAGTTGTTATTAGTTAGTTTGCTATAAAACTGGCCAATTTTGAAAGCTAAATCCATGTACTTATCTTGAGAAATATCAGCTGATCACAGAAATATAATAGCTTATCGGTATAATAAATATATATAAGTATGAGAAATTAGACTACTGCTAAGATACCTCTACTCATTTAACCAATAGGTGGGCAACGTCTTAGGGTCGCGAGATGTTGTGGAATATATTGTCTCTCCTCCTTGGCGCTCCTCAAGTCTCCTCCTTAGTCCGTTGGCGAGATATGATGGCTGGAATGTAAAACTATTGCGTTGGTTTATCTTAACTAGGGATCATTTGTATCTCAACAATCAACCGAAATAAATTTCTTTTAATAAATACCTTTCGACAAAATAAGATCCTGAAATTTATCTACCTAGGAACATATTAAACTTAGGTAGCTAGCTAGGTTCTTGTTGTCAAATTGTAATAGCATGTAATCGCCCTCTCCCTAAATTCTCATGTCTGTAATGATACCCCTCCAGAACTGAAGGGTCAATTTGCATAATGGTGTCGTTTAGGCACTACATATATATATAAATATCTTGTCTATAAGTATTCTGAAGCATTGCCGGTATATAGTATATAGTGTACATAGATAAATGAAAATGCAGGTTTTTTTGTCAGAGACCTTTGCAGTTAGCCTGGGGCCCGAGTCTGCTTTTGGCAATTGTTTCAATCGTCTGAGTGGGTGGTGTTAGTACCTACTAACACCACCCACTCAGACGATTCAAACAATTGTCAAAAGCAGACTTGGGCCCCTGAGCGCAGGGTTTGACTGGTTCAACGGACTTTGAAAAATGCAGGAGTTGAAATACATATGTAGCCGACTCCAACGTAGTTGAGAAAAGGCTAGGCAGATGACACGAGTTGACAAATTACGCGTTATAATCTGTTTTACATAACCGTGTTAAGAATATAAATTATAATTAGCTTCAAAGTATCTAATTATTTACTTTAAGTCTATTAAGATTCGATAAGGCATGCGTAATAATTAACATAACATAACATAAACATACCATCACGCCTGTATTCCCGAAGGGTTAGACAGAGGTGTACCAATGTACCTACACCCACAGTTCGCCGGAATGTTTTTTAGGTCCCATGTAATAGGGGGCGAGCCTATTGCCACTAACCGGGCACTAATCTAAACTCCGACCTGCTACTGGGAATTTCATAGAAAAACCCAATATCACCTTGGTCGACTCGGGAATCGAAACCAAGACCTCTACCGTAGCAGTCGCGCATACGACCACTAGGCGGTAATAATTAACATTAACGATGAAGTACATAATATTAATTGCCAATTAAAATTAAATACGTAGTTAACTATGACACTTTTTGTAGTAAAATAAACGCCACAGTTAGTTAACCACATTTTTGTATGTATGGTTAGATATTTATTTATGTAGCTATGTGCAGTTTTAATATGCTCAGTATTTAAAATGGATAAAATAAAGCAGTAGACAGTCGACAACCTCGGTCACCATGGCCTGTCCTGCAGCAAGAGCGCAGGGCGTATATCTCGCCACTCAAATTTGAATGACATAATTCGTCGTGCTCTTGTCACCGCCGGAGTACCAGCTGTTTTGGAACCCAATGGTTTGGTGCGCGGCGATGGCAAGAGACCTGACGGTATGTCATTGCTACCTTGGAAATTGGGTCGGCCTTTGGTGTGGGACGCAACGTGCGTCGACACCCTTGCGCCGTCCCACGTTCTAAGTTCAGCAGCCTCTCCTGGCGCTGCTGCTGGAGCTGCGGAGACCCTTAAGCGGCGGAAGTATAATAACATTGTGGGTGATTATATTTTCGAGCCGTTTGGGGTTGAAACGCTCGGGTCATGGGGTCCGAGCGCACGAAATCTTTTCAAAGAACTTTCCAAACGTTTGGTAGAATCTACTCGTGATCAGAGGGCTGGTTTGTTCCTTGCACAGAGAATCGGCATAGCCATTCAACGTGGCAATGCAGCCAGCCTTCTGGGCACGTTCCCCGCCATTGACAAGGATGACGATGAGTTCTTTGACGCCATTTAGTTTTTATTTATGTAAGTTTTAATTTTAGTATAGTTAGAGTTTGTTCTTATATTAGATTTAATTGTGTATTAATAAATAAATATGTGTATTTTAGCTACTATAAAAGCAGTATCTTAAATTTGAAAAAACTAAATATCAAGTTAGAAAACAAGTTTTATTCGTTAATTTATTTTTATTTTAGAGAAGTTCTAACTTGGCTAGTTTTTATATACATAGCTACATGTTATTTCTTATTTATCTAATCAATATTCATATGATAATACTACCTGTGTCCCGCGGTTTTACCCGCGTGAATGACAATTCATACACTATCTTTATAAATTATAGCCTATGTGTTATTCCGATGTTAAGCTACATTGTTGTAAAGTTTAATTAAAATACATTCAGTAGTTTTTGCGTGAAAGAGTAACAAACATCCACACATCCATTCTCACAAACTTGCACAATTATAATATTAGTAAGGATATGTAAACAAGTTATTTATTTCATGTTGTATGATATAACTTCTTAATATTTTATTTTTCAAGTTTGAGTTTTTAACTTTTGATCAGTCACACAACACATGTGAATTCGGTGCCCTACGACATGGCGCATCTCGTGGCTTGCCCGTTCTGCACTACCAATTGCACTCTTCAGGACGTGATAGAGAGGGATTTTGCAGCGCTTGAAAAAGGCATTAAGTCTTGAACCAACTGTTTTGTAACATCTGTTTAACACTTAGTTTGCAAATAACAAACACTTTGACTTTGACTTTGAGAGCAACAATCGAGCCATATCGGTGGCAACATATTGGTCAGCGAAAGCTGACACGAAAAGAAGGAGAATAAAATGATTTGCTGGTAATAACTAGTTTGTTCAAATGTCTAGGATTAATCGTTTGTTATTTGTAAGTATAGTGATATGCCTAGGTAGTTTTAAAACTTCAGAATTGTGTACACAGCTTGGATCTCAAGTCTTTTGTCGGTGACGTCGAAAACCACACTACACCATAATGATGTCAAATATACAATTTACTTTGTATTAATATACTTGGCTTCCTTATTCACATAGCTTATGTTTTGGGCTCCTACGATGTCACGCCGTATCATTAAACCTTCTAGTTAAATAAAGTTTAAAATGAAACACGAGTTTGCAGTTATTTGCGAAGCGATGCAAATTCGCAATGATGTATTGCGGATTTGTCTCCCTTCGCAAATAATTTTAGTTTTGTGTACTGGGAGCCTCGCCCTAAGTTAGGATATCTTTATTAAAATGACTCCATACTAGCGCCATTCTTATTTTTTATGCTAAAAATCATTAACCCAACCCTGAAACACAACAACATTTCTTTGAATAACTTCAAGTAGCGCATAGTAAACTCAGCTGTTGCGTCTGTCTCTTTCTTATGGGCGTGAAAATGTATGTTCTCTCTCGGTCGCACTTCGCTTTATTCGTTCGCACTTCGTTCATGGTTCAATCGCTACGACGAGAAGAGTTTCTTGCCGCAGCTACTGTCATTCATTACTGTCAAAAACTCGCGTACGGGAACACGTATATTGTCCGATTTCTCGATCAATGATCATTGTTATTGTTTGTGAACGGCATAATGTAATGATAATACGTTGGTCGTCGCGTCCAGTTGCACCGTCGTTGTTTTAATGTTCATTCCGATATCATAATTGTGCAATACGCCCGGCGTACATTTTGCACTCGTTATGAAATAAGTGAAACAGTACGTACCTTTATGGGTTTTGCAAATTGAATCTTGTAGCAAGGTCGTGACTGTTTAAGATAAAAATCTGGGTTAAATAGTGAACTGATGCGTACTCGTAGCGTGTCTAGTACATTAATGTGTTGTAAAGTATTGTGACAGTGTGAGGTAGACTGTGAACAATGGGCTCCACGGGGCTAACTTTGGCAGATTTGCCAAATATTTTCATCATGATCGGCGCTCTCGTAGCGCTGTTCGTGATGTTAGTTATATTACTGAGGTAAGTCACCATTTGCGATAAGAAATTATCTAAAAATGCGCGTTGTTTATTATCATTTTTATCTCACAGAACGTACTAGATTGTTTCCTTCTGACAATTTCAATTTAAACATTCTTATTTGTAAGCACATTGTGTGACTTTCTAATATGTCTAGAGTTGGGACATCAAAGATTACTCTTACCTATAAAGACCATCTCTTGTAAATTCACTGTAAATATTCACCTATTCATAAATAATAGATATTTACATATTCTTCACCATTTTACCCTTATACTAATATCTAGTTATTCCATAAAGAAAGTCTGTCACATCAGTATTTACTTAAAAGTCAATATGACTGCACCTATTTATTTAAATCTCTAAAGCACTCTAAGAGTAAAGAAAGTTAAACATGGTAGACTTTCTCTTTCATTAATCATATCCGCTGAACAATCATTCTGGTATTTGAAAGTGTACTTAAAAAGACATAATCATATTATGTAGACAAGACAGTGTTACAAACAGATAAACAAGGGTACATAGTCTTTATATTTGATACTGTGTTGCCCAGTAAAATATGTTATGGAGGACCCACACACAGTCGCTTCATGTGAAATCCAAGAAAAATCCGGTAGGACTGGAAGCTAACCAAAATAAAACTTGGGAATATCTAGGCAAAATAATAAAGGCTAGAATAAAATAATAGGAATGTTTATTAACAAACTACATAAAATAGTATTTTTTTGATAAGTTATTACATATTATAATTAAATAATAACAACTTACATAAAAATAAATAACCTCCTTTATCTATTACCTTTTTAAAATCCTTTAGACACTAGAAATTTGAATACATGTACACATGCAAAGATAAGATATAGAGTGGCCATACTTATAGGCAAAGATGATTATACCTATTGGATTAAACATAGATAAATTTACATTATACAATAAATATAAATCAATTCTCTGTGTTATAATTCTAATGATAGAAAATTTACTAGGGTGACTACTGAAATTGTTTGTTACAGTTCAGTGTAAATATGAAATGATAATTTGTTACTATTGTTATTATTTTCTTTATTAAAGTGCATATTTTATTTAGGTATTTGTTAATTGTCAATTATCAGTATTATTTTTGTTGTTTTAAAAAATATATATTACAATTTAATAAATAAATTTCCAAATTATAAATTTTTGGAAATAAATTCTTCAGAATGCATGACCTTGTAAATACTGGCTTAATTTTTACACCATAACTAGATTTTATGACTTATTCTTAGCACTAATGACATAGTTAATGACATCTTAATTAGATTTTTATTGTTATGACCACCTAATTACATCACTTACTATATATTTCTGGTTTCAGACCATTAAGCCTTGATTTGCTAATCATGATTTTATTAATCAAGTTTTTCTTAACCTACCCAGACAACTATTTATAAATTAAATAGGAATTGTTTTGACAATGCATTGTTGATAAAATATTTTATACATATAAAAACCTTGTTGTTCTTACTGCATAGCACAAGCCTCTTTTTACATGGTGTTTAGACAATTATTTTTCTCTTTGTACATTTTTCACAAATCCTATACAGTCATATATTGTGGTGTGAAGGATTTCAATCAATAATACTAATTTCTTACATAAAATAAAATTGTTATGCTTATTTAAATAAAACATCGTAATTGTTAATTAAACCACTATGAATAAGATACTATAGTTGATCCTCATTTATTATATTAGGCCATGTAGCATGTTATTGAAAATTTAAACATTTTATTTCCTATGTTGAAATAAATAGCAGTCTGTTGCGTAAATGTTAACCACATTTTATTATTCTTATTTAAATTATTAACTTGTTTAGCTACATTTTGTTTTTACCTTAAATAAAGTTTATTAAGCAACAACCGTTTATCATTCATTGACATTGAAACTGTGTTGAGAAATAAGTATTTATTTTATTTATTGCATTCTCCTTGGTGGTTGACTTTACCAAATAAATTGGTGAGGTTTACTAAATAAACTTGGTGTTTTTAGTTTTACCTGATTCTGGGACAACCAAAATATTGTATAATTAATTATTTATTTGTTTGTAATTGTTAAACAGCTAAGGTAAATTTTACCTAAAAACCCCTGCTTTACTTTATCCAGTTTTGTTTGCTCCCCACCAATCTATTATCTAATGTCTTATCGGCCTATACCAGTATGTCATGTCTTAATAATAAGAAGCAATAATTACATTTTATTTACTTAACATTTCAAGAAACAAATTACATTTACAACACAAGCGCAATATTGGTTATCAATTATTTCATTATCTTTTTAATGTAGCTATGTCTCAACAAAATTACAAATATTATTTTCAATACTATTACAGTAATATGACGGTATGCTGTAATACTAACAATTAGTATATCTACTAATATCTACCTTATTTGTACATTGTCTAATTTTAATATAGACTTAGTATTTGTCATACTATTTCTAATTACTATGTCCTAAAAACTGCAGGTCTGTTTGGCAAACCAGTTGACCTAATTAGAATTCTAACTTTATAAAGTTATACCTAGTAACTTTATTATAATTTACTAATAAATTAAAAATCAATATTGGTTATGCAGTTTTTGCTGTTTGTCATCGTGACTAGCCACACCTGTGACTTTTTTAGAATGCTTGTGTTAAATGTTACTATGTGATCTTTTTATTGACTGCTTTGCTGTGTTATTTTTATTATTAGCAATATTTTGGTGACGCCAAATGTATTATATAGTATGTAACACCTTCAGAAGGTATCATTTTTGCTATTGCTTCTGCTGCTGTGTTATATAATAAAATATAGAATAGATAAAATAATAATAATAACAGCCTATAAACGTCCTGCTGGTCACAGGCCTCTTCCCGCATAGAGAAGGCACGAGTATTACACCACGCTTACTCATTGGCGATTTCAGAAACCAATTTTTGGTATCCTTTTTTCCTCACGATGTATAATCACGCATTTATTTAGCCGTCTATCCAGTGGTACCTTATTAAAACGGACTCCTTGCGTGAAGTGAGGACACAAGGTTTAGCAGGTGCATTGTGTGTGAACACAAGCCGCGGCAGGTGCAAGATATTTAAAGGACACTGAGGATAAAAATAATAATAAAAACATGTTATAGATTAAACATCGTAATCGAACAGGCTACAGATTATTGACCGAAACTTTTCCAGACCAATTTCGCCATTTTCTTTGAAAGACGTCGACCGCTTCTTATTTTTCTATATGTTTCATTGATTGCTTTTAAAAGCGAGGTTATTTTAAATTACACAACTTTTTAATAATATGGATGTAAAATAGACTAGCATATTATATTAAAATAGTTCTGAGGATAAAGTTACACGAACGAGACATTTAATTACGCATAGTTGTTAGGTCAGGGTTCAAATACATTTATTTATATAAGTTAACACCGATTAGAATATCTCTAGAATTAAAGTCCAACTGATTAAATATAATAAATCATTTATGACATTAATCCTATTGATTACGGAAGGTCATGAAATGCGATGCTAGTTCCTGTCTTGTTTTGTCTAGTAAGAACTTTACGGTCTTCCTTCATATGCAAAGCCTTCGTATTTAGTCCAGGCGAGTTTCAAGAACCTCCAACTTTATTCCTTATTTAGTCTTTCTTGAAATAGGAAAAAAAATAGATCATAAATATCATAACATATCATCACGCCTGTATCCCCGAAGGGTTAGGAGACGTACCAATGTCCACCCACAGCTCGCCGATATGTTTAGGATAGATGTATCAAAAATAGATCATGGACAGGTGATATACATTAGTTTTTCGATAAATAATAATAGTCCTTGTCTCTCCCGATAAAGTGCATAATTACATGACAGCCTCCAACATCTCCTATATGGTAACATAATTGACACATTTAAATAAGAAAAACTATAATTATAAATGTTATGATTAGAGTACTTATATGCATAGCAATATGTTATTTAAGTTTACTATGCTATTAACACTTCAACAGAAAATTATAGTTCAGCGAGACAATTAACCGATCATTTTAATTTGTGTCACGTGTTTACAATATGAGTGACAAATGCAGGATTAAGATCAGGAAGTAGGTTTAGAAAAGTCTAGCCTTTTGACTAGTCTTAGTCATAGGGTCATTGATGAATCTATAAATGGTTTCATCGCCAGTGTGGGATAGTCATCAGCCCAGTAGACCAACGACCTGAAGTGAGTAGTTTCTTTGTTTGATTTGATGCGGAAGGCAACATCAGAAATCGTGGTACCTAAATTGCAATTGTTTTCCCGTTTCGCTTCTGAAGTAAGGATAATTATTACAGAGTCTTTTGGAGTCGGCCATTTCTTTTTGCCTGCCTATGGACGAATGTAGTGACAAATCCATTTGGACGTTCAAAAGGAAAAATAAAAAATATGTGGTTGGGGAAGTCCGAGGGTTGCAATGGAACTTGAGGAAGGAAGATGTCCAGTTTAGCAGTAAACCATTGTAGGCTGATTAGTTGTTTACGTATCAAATATCGCCCTAGGTGCACTAGCGTGATACAGTTATCGCCCCATGTGTTAAATAACTGACATCCGCTCGTGAATTCGTTCGAGTGGAAAATTCTCTAGCGGTTTTTCATGCATACAACTGATACAACATACATGGTGTATACAAAACACGTACAGATCCAGATGTTCAGTTTATGATATAATTACTTTCCTCTCGTATTTGTTTTAGTTTTTTATTTCTGTTTATTTTATAACAATCTCTAATCGATCAAAAGGGTTATCGTTTATGTTGTCATGACTGTTGCTTAAAAATGAGTTATATAAACCAACTCACTGTTTGTATGAATAAAAAAAAAGATTTTTGACTTCGGTGAAAAAGATAAAATTTTAATATTTAAGTTTAGCCTTTCCTTAGTCCTTTTTGTATTTCGATCTCCAAAACTCCGAATGCAATCGCAACTTCCCTGACCCAATCTCATTTATAATGAAACGCAAGGAAAATTTAATTTTATAGGAGAAGTAAGATATTTTAAAAGAAGTACATTTTAAGGTAGATTGTGTATTTGATATTTTTTGTAAAGAAAGTCTGAATACGAATGTGGCTTATGAAAAAATATAAAAAAATAAAGTTTTTGCACGGTTTAGGAAAAAAACAATTACATATTTCTTTAACCAAGTGGCTTTAGACGTTGAACCAAACGTTAGCCTTTTAAAATTATGCATAACTGTATTATAAGAATACGCGAACAAACCTCCTTGTGAAGAAGCCAAGAAACAGTTATATTTTTATCTAATTACCTTGATAATGTACCGAAGTTACCTGCACTCAGTCACTGCATAATTTATGCTGTTCATTACTATGGCAGATGTATTTCTTTGTGTAAATCTTATGTGCCACTGCAGATGTAAATCTTATGTGTGGTGTGCCACTGCAGATAAATTGCTTCCTTCTACACAAAACGAAGAGAAGACCGTTCATTGCATGTTAATAATCATATTTATTAAAGATCAAAAGGTTACACGTGATGTCTATAAACCTTGCCTCGGTTGTTATTGCAATTTCTCATACCAAATATTGAAAATAGGGCTATTATTTACAATAGTATCTCGCGTAAGTACTATCAAGTACATTTTTTAGAACCTGGCCTGGTTAAGTCTTCTGGTACAAGCATTTAATGGCATAACACTCGGTAGACTCGGACACCCGCATCCAGTGGGATTCACTATTCAGCTACCTTTTAATAATTTAAATAGCAGTACAAAAGAGATGCATGTCACAATTCAGGGAGTTCAGAACTATGGCCTGATCAAAAATTAGAATAGCAGGTACGAAGGAAGGCGGAAGACCGGGTGTTATGACTTTAACTAAGAAGACACCATGCTACCAATTTGGGCTGAGTTTATTGGTTAAATTATTACCTGATGACGTAGGTATATCAAGTTGTAAATTCTTACAATATAGAACTTCATTGATCTAGTTTTTCCGGTATTGCAAATGTCACTGTATAATAAATTCTGCATGTCCATAAATTGGACAAAGAACGAACTGAATTGGCGGATTTTATGTCTTCTGCATTTGGTCAAATTATCTCAACCGGTTCCTTGTTGGTTATATTTGCATTGTGTTTTGGTTCTAGGAAACAATATTTGGGTGTTTGAAGTTCAGTGGACTGACTTCCTTGAACCCCATCCGCATTCGCTTTTCATCAGCCTGAGCTACCTATAGTTTTAAATATTTGCAAATTGGCTTTACACTATTTTCTAATTTTTCTAAATGTATGATTCTAATAAGTGCCTCGTTGCCTCGTTACCTCGTTGGCCTAATGGTTCTAAGCGCGACTGCTATGCTAGAGGTCTTGGGTTAGTGTCAATAGGCTCGCCCCCCATTACATGGGACCTAAACATACCTGCGAACTGTGGGTGTACATTGGTACACCTCTGCCTAACCCTTCGGGGAATACAGGCGTGATGGTATGGATGTATATTATGAGTCTTATAAGTATTTGTCTAGTACGCGTCGTTAACTTAGGTTTTATTAGGTATGCGGTTTCTCAGATACAACAGGATTAGGTCTTGAGAACCCACTTGAAATAAAGTTGAGTGTACCGCCTTAGTAAATAAGTCTCTTGAGTTTGGCTCTTTATGTTAAGATGCCGTTAATCGTACGGTTGATGAAAATAAACACTGTGACGTCATGATTCATACCATAATTGGAACTGTTCCTTATGCGTCTTCCGAATGGTGATTAGTGATTTTAAAATAAAGAAACATTCTTTAAAATTTATTGGTATGAGGTTTTTGACCGAATCCCTACAGACGTATGCAAAATAAAGCAGGCTTATGTACTTCTTTAGTCAGTCTTCGTTGCAGGTAAAGCCAAGTGGTAGACTAGTGCTATATGAGCAACATCAGATATTCAAATAGGACTAGTAGGGTTCAATTGAACTATTTGTGATTCTAATTCAATTAACTGATGTCATTGTGAGAGGAAACATCCTGTTTATCATCAATCATGTGAAATGTTTGTGCAAGTAGTATCATATTACTCTATGTAAGGACCTTTGTACACGGGGCAAGGGAGCACGGGGTTTATGGAGTTTCTTGCCGGTTCTTTTGCATTCGACATTTTGTAACCTGCAACTAGAGTCAGTAAGTCAACGTTTAAAAAAGCTTAAAAAGTTCTACTTGAATTACAAATATTTTGATTTTGATTATGAACGGTAGGTATTCGATTCTCGACTTTTGTTTCCTGCGACGCGTGTTTTTACAAGCTTCTAGGAGTTTTGTATGACGATGGTTGTCGAGTATCGGAGAATTAAGTCGCCTCGTGTACGAAGACGCGACTTGTTAATCTTAAACATACATAGACGGATGTGATAGTCATGGTCTTGATTAAAGAGTATTAAATAATACATATATCAAAGGTTAATACTGGCTGACTGATAGATAGCAACACGGATAGAAAAGTTATTAATTGCGGACGTAAACATTATCAATATCCACTATATTGACTTCTAATTAATTATAAATAAACTGTTAACTGATCTACATGAGTACAAAGGCCTTTTAAAATAGTAAATTGAAAGTTTACCTACAGAAACTTCGAAATTCTTAGTTTTTCAGGTACCACCTGAAACCTTGATTTCTCCTTACATAACGATCCCAAATAAATTAACTATAGCTTAAATAACGGTAACAGTGTTTATAAACATTAATTATAAATAATTTTATGAACCCATTATATCTCAAGGTCACTTTTAATTAATTATGGGCTTACCTCAAATCTTATTTACGTAACCTTGACATTTGTGTTTAGGAAATAAATCTGAACCACTAGGCTTACTTTACATAATAAAGTCTTATGTCATATTAATTATAATTTATATTTATTGCAAACGGTTCGAAACGCTTTAGCCTGATTTTTTAGCACATTCTATTGCTTATTCGGTTTGATTATTTTCTTTAGCACATTGCAGCCTTTTTGATTAAGAAAAAAATAAGTATCTCCCAATAATGTGTACACCTCGCTTAAGTTTATACTATGAAGATAGTCAATAAATATTGCATCTTAATATCAATAATTGAAAAGGCTTAAAGAGTAGAATAAAGTCCTGGACAACACTTCCATCTTTTTTATTCTACGGAAAAGAAATCCATAACTGAGTTGTTTGCAGATAATATTTTTGCAACTTTCTTTCTCCCAAGACGATCACTTTGCCTGTCAACAAAAGACAATTATTGTCAACTTCTATTCAGCAACCTTCAAGAAAAAGTAGATACCTTGAATCTCTCGCCTCTTCACTATTTAATTACCAAAGATAATGGCAGCTTCGTGTATTTAATAACCATCGAAAGACTGACGTCAGAGGTTACAGAAATCCGTTGAACTCATGGTGCAATGCCGTTGCCGCGGGCTTGGCGAAAAATTTGCATACACAAATATGACACAGATTCAAACCTATTATATTACAAATATTCTTCTACTTAGCTTATGTGAAAGAGTTGTTGTTGCCGCAGGCCTTTTAATTGGCTTATGTTTTTAGCTAAATTTTCCACTGCTGTCGGGTAGGCAGAGGTGTTCTTTCTCTTTTCCCGTTCGTTTCGGTTGCGAAATTAGCTCATAAGTTTAAAAAACTTTAATTTATACTATTCATCATATTTGTAAAGACCTAATATAGTTTCTGTAGATTGCCTAGTTATTTTTATGTATATTTATGATTTCCTAGTTAGATGTCTTAGTTTGTTACTAAAGGCCGAAGAGACGTGTGTTATTTAGTCGTCTCGAGCTATCACCCTTTTCACCCACCATTCCATCATACTAAGATAATTCATACATACATTAGGTGGTCTGTTGGTAAGAACTCAAATTCAAATCCCAATACATTTGTTTTATCATCACAAATCCAATACATAGGTATACTGCCGCCTGAGATAAGTTATAAGTAACTGTGATACGGGTCACCAGGCCCCTTTATCTTATATATTTCATACAGTTTACAGTAAATTTGTTTTTTTTTTTCCAGGAACATGGAAGTCATAGGCATAATGGGTGAGGGTCGGGAAGACGCGTGGGGGCGCGCCATGCAGCCGCCCCGGCTCCTCATGCAGAGGGTGCACATACCCTTCACGTTTAAGATACAAGAAAACGCCCCTATAGGATATAACGGTAAGTTTTATCTTCTGTGTCAAAAAAGAATTTTCGAAATTGGTCCATAATTGATCGAGAAATCGGTCGAAATACAAGCCATTTGGAACCTTCCCCTTTGGGTAAAAGGGACTTCCCGTGGTTACACGATTTGGTCTGGTCATCAGGAAATATTAGCTTTATTTAATCTAAACCACAGAAATAACTCAGCTAATAATAAAAATCCGATTATAATTATCGAATGATATTGTGCGCTAATGCACCAGATTCAATTCTAGACCACAATGTTTCTTGTATATTTAAGCTTAAATATAGTTTTTGAGGAAACTTTATCCATTAATTACCCAAATTGTAAAGGAAAATTCCTTACCTCAATAATTTAGTACTTCCAAAAGGTTTTAGTAAGACTACTTTCAATTATTCGAAGGTCTGCAAGTTAAACTGTAAACTAAATCAGGCGTGAATGTGAGCTTTCGTAATATTTGATACTGTTTAACCACCTTGATAAATATTAATTACTTCTCTCAGCTAGCTCAAGACACATCGTCTTGAGCTGAAATGGGTACATTTAATAAATGATCTTCTTCCTAAAAACTCGTTGGGAACTCGTTATCTGTACTAAAATGCACTTAGCTTAAAGACAGTAACAAAGACAAATTGAATTGCTTTGCAAATAAGTTCTAGGAGAAAGCCAGCTTTTGCCAAGCTGTTAAAAGTTGGCTCTTGCTCAGATATACTCCGTCCAACGAAGGTAAACACAAATTAAAAGATGAAAATAATTCCAAAGACATGCAATTTGTTTTTATATGTAATCAACAATTATTTTAAAAGAGTCTCAGACAATCTGCATCTTAAATAGAAGACCATAGTTTTATCTAAATGATAATGATATGCATCGCTTGGCAAGGTGACACAACGCATTGCCAATTAGGTCGCGAGATGCGATGCTGTCTGATGCAAGATACCCGATCATTAAGGGTAATATCCTAATCGAGATATCGGCAAACTGAATGCAAACGTATGCCTTTATAATAAGATGTATATTTCAATGAAATGGGAGGCGAGGGACTGCAGTTCGTTGCAGTCATCAAACAAATTTCTTCAAGTTGCTTCTTCTTCTTCTTATTGATGGATATGTATGTGAACATCTGTAAATGAATACCAAACATATTGATTGTAATTAGATGACAAATATTTTGACCCAAGTAGTTTAACTGCAGAAATACTATTCAGGCGATCAGATCATAACTATAAAGGAAAACAATTGTAGAAACTAAAAATCTGCTTATTATACTAATACTTTTCTATAACCCTTTGCCACAGCAGAGACAAAGTGTAAAAGATTACAGAGAACAGACAAAACCTCTGTGGTAGAGGTATAAGCTACATGATAAATCGAGTCCATAATCCACGGGCCATTTGTTATTTCCTACGAACCTTTTCCCAACCCATAAACTGATATAGATGCTATCGGTGAAAGTAAAAATACCTTCCTAGTACAACATTCTCCTAACTAATTCTACCTTAAGACTGTTTTCATATTATCCGATATAATATCGGTATCGGACTCCGATTTGATATTGCGGCAAGAAAAATATATGGCGCGGAAGGTAATGTCCTGGGATTGTACTGCGTTGCTGATCGGTCGTTTGAGTAGTAGTTTCTGAAATTTTGGTAAGGTTGTTTAGTACACGAATCCGATTGCCAATTTTGGATCGGATATTGCGTGAGAAAAGTTACATGTTTCATAGATTTATTTGCCCGATATACTGAATATTGCTAAATACGTATTGCACCGACCCAAAAAAAAATGGTAAAGGGCAGGAAGATTATGATGATGATATTGTCTAATACAGATAAAGTATCGGATAATATAAAAGCAGTCTAAGCCGATAAATTTCACCAATGCGCGTAATAGAAACGTAACTTTATTAAACAGGTCCGTTAAAACGTTACGTGCTGTTTAGATAACTATCGGCTTGTACGGTACTCGTGTATTTTGTACTTCGTTTAACATGATCACTCGAGAAGAACGCTACTTCCGATCATTATGTACTTTGCTTGGTATTATCGTCTATATTGGGTATTAAAGTTTCTTTGATGTCTGGTGTTGGCAAGATGTATTATACTATTTTGAATTCGAGCTCACAGTCAGATGACCCAAGTCTCTAGTCTAAAAAGTAATTTTTGATTAGTCTTCCGTCTGTTATAAATCTCTTCTTGAAAAATCTAGACTTTTATAGATAACAGCTTACTTTACTCCATATTTATTACTTACAAGGTGAAGGTTATTGATATGTTTTCTTTCCGGTTAACTCTATCAAAGACCTTAGTAACTTGCTATGTAGACATGTCCCTTCTAATCCTACTCTTACATAGCCATATACATCATTTTTGTTATTGCCGCAACCCTTTCTTACCCAAGTAGTACTTAGTACTTGCCTGACAACTACTTAAATACTTGTCAACAAGACAAACAGTTGAAACCCGCTTGTTTTACATAACGTACCGTGACCGGTAGCCCAGTGTCATGGGTAGAACCGTAGAGCATAGATAAGAAGCTACAGAGTGCGTATCAAGGTGTGAACCATGACCACTAGAGTGAACTAGTTTGTCGTAAAAATGGTTTCAAAACAGAGCGCGCCGTTTTAAATAAACGATCTCAAAATCTTATAATATCGGAATTATCGATATTTTCGTAAAAACAAACGTAGTTGCACGGGAAATAACTTAAATCAGTTAACGAATACACAACTACACCTAAAAATTTGCTTACGCTCGGCACGATGGCATTTTAGCAATACGCGCACTCTGTTTGTTCTTTTTTTACTCTATGGCTAGCACATAATGTAGAAAGTGAGCTGTTGGACTACACGCTTTTGTGCCAGTTTGACGTGACGCAAAAACATTTGTGGTACACTTCGTATGTTGGTAATAAGGCGAGGTGGAAGGATTTCAAAGGCTTTTTGTTGCGTCCGTTGATCTTCCTGCTCTGCGGTTTGCTTTGTTCAATTGGTTTTCATTTAATAATGTTTAGATAAGGGACACCGCAGACAGGGTTTTAGCATCGTGTTCTGTCGATTTTGACTGTTAACATGTCTGTCTGACTTTGGCGCTCCAGTGTAGCGTTCAGCCAACACATTGCCGATGCTATAGTTTCATGTCCGGCAGAATGTTACTTACTATATATACCATAATCATTTGTTTATGATACATATAGTTCGAATTACAAACGACTTTTAAATTAAGGAATAAAGCTTTAGACTAAAATACTATTGAAAAAAAAAACTTTTGGAATTGCTTTTGGCAATGCCTTGCCATTGAGAATAAGGGAAAATATATGCGTGATTAAAAATAAATGTTTGTTATCTTGCCCTTAAGGGAATTAAAGTACTTCCTAAACGGCCGTCACTTTAAATATATAATTATGTAATAACCATTCTTGAAACACGTGATTGTAGTTTGTTACTCCTGTCATTAAATTAACCTATCATTATGGCATTAAAAATGGATGCCGCTATTAGACGAGACTTTACTGTAATTTATTAATTATGTTCATTTAATATTCTATTAGTTTAACGACTTAGCCTGATGTCCTAGAGATATATCAGCTGTATGAGTTGCATTATTGCTTATATTTTCATCTCTGCAATTATTTACGAGGACCATGCATAAGATTTATTTTGTTTCGAGTTTATAGTTGTATTGTAGTTATTATTTTTTTTTTTTTTTTACAAATACAAATCGTTTATTTGTCAATGTAGGTATAACAATAGATGGTAGATATTAGAATGAGTTCTCCACATTGTATCTATACAGATATACAAATATATTTTTTTTATTTAAATTAGTTACCCAACACTTATTTAACACTTTATTCTGTTTATTATTCTTTATAATTGTATCACAGACCACAAATCTAATTATGTCTATCAAAGCATCTATTCTAATATATTAAACATTTAATTATATAAACATAAAAAATAACAGCAGTATTACAATAATTTGAAAAGAATCTTATATTAACAATATTTTTATTATTCCACATAAATTTTTCACTTGCGATAACATTTATTTATTCTACATCTATATATAATCATTCATTTATTAATGGTATCTATATTTAAATATATTTATTTTACTTGCTTATTAGTTAAAAAATCTGCACCATTAGTTAAAAAATCAGTCATAGTGTAGTAACACTTATTTATTAGAAAAAGTTTTAATTTCTTTTTGAAGAGAGGTAAGTGTAATATTCTAATTTCCTGCGGTAATTTATTGTATATATGTGGAGCCATCACAAATATACTTTTACTGAAAAGAGCTGTATTTCCATATTCTACCTGTAGGGCACCAGTATTCCTTTGCCTCAGCCTGGAATCCCGCGGGGGCTTCAAGTCAAATAGGTGCAGGTTGGTTTTAACGAAAGTGGCCACTTCGTAAATATATAAAGAGGGAAACGTTAGTAATTTTAAATCATAAAAATGCGGCTTACAACTTTCCCTAGGATGTAGACCACGTATTGCGCGGACGCATTTCTTTTGCGCGATAAATACGTCTGTTTTATCCGTAGAATTTCCCCAGAAAATAAGCCCATACCTTAATATCGACTCCACATAGCTGTGATAGGCAGTAAGCACGGTATCCTGGTTAGCTGATCGCGATAGTTTGTAGAGAGCGTAAGCGAAGCTATTTATTTTTGCACATACCGATTCAATATGTGGTTTCCATGACAGTTTACTGTCGATAATTAATCCTAAGAACTTTGTGGTATTTTCTTGTGAAATTGATATATTATTGTGACTAACATTTATCTGTGGTGGCAGTTGACGCTGGTGAAAATGCATTAAATGAGTTTTTTCTAAATTTATATGTAAATTATTTAATTCTAACCATACTATTGTTTGTTTAAGAGCATTGTTTACTTCTTGTTCGTAATTGTAAGTTTTATCTGATTTAATAATGACCGTGCTATCATCAGCAAATAACACGGTTGGATGATTAACATTTTTGGGAAGGTCATTAATGTAAATCAAAAAGAGTAGGGGACCTAAGACACTTCCCTGTGGAACACCGTATTGGATCATTCTAGACTGAGAACGGTGTTTCATTTCTTTTTTTGTCTTTACCTCAATGTTAACTATTTCGGTGTATTGTTGCCGGTTATTTAAATAAGATGTTATTAATTCCAATCCCTTACCACGTATACCGTATTTTTCTAATTTATCAATTAATATATTATGATCGACATAATCGAATGCCCTAGTCATATCCATATAGAGCGCGCAAATAGGTATTCTAGTGTCTA
This sequence comes from Autographa gamma, assembly GCA_905146925.1. Lineage (NCBI taxonomy): Eukaryota > Metazoa > Arthropoda > Insecta > Lepidoptera > Noctuidae > Autographa > Autographa gamma. The sequence continues at coordinate 1,728,094 of LR989868.1, read as the reverse complement.
CACATGTCATTACTTTTTTTAGGAAATCATAAATGGCAAGATTTATCGACTTATTTTTCCTGAAGCCTTTTTGTTCATCCACCAGTACGTTTTTCTTTTCAAGAAAGTTATATAATCGGTACTGTATGGATTTTTCTATAATTTTGGAAAATATTGGTATTAACGCTACCGGGCGGTAGTTTTTTACTTCTGCTTTATTCCCTTTTTTATACAACGGTTTAATTATTGATGTTTTTAGTTTATCCGGGAAGATACCTGTTTCAAAACATAAATTAATGATGTATGATAATGGATAATTGATATATTTATGAACTTTTTTTATTATATTTGTTGCCAAGCCGTCGTTTCCAGTACTCTTTGTATTCTTTAGGGATTGTATTATATTTGCAACTTCACTTGGTGTACTTGGGTTCAGATATAAAGTGTCTAAAATTCGTTCAATTTGTGGTGCCTTGCCTTTGTGATTCATACTAAGCCGGTCGATATAAAAGTCATTAAACACGTTGCAGATATCTGTGGTGTTCGTTATTTCTAAACCATTATGAATTATTTTTGTTATTGGCTCACGAGGAAGTTCCACTTTGTTGTTGTTGATGACGGTCCAAGTTGCTTTGCTTTTACTTTTAGCATTATTAATGAAATAATTATTTTGTGCGCACTTGGTGAGATGTATAATTTTTTTGTATCGAGCTGTATATGAAACGTAGCGGGCTTTGCTTGTGGCATTTTTTGTCTTACGATATTCCCATAACAATTGACGTTTGATTTTACTACAAGCTTTAATTCCTCGCGATAGCCACTTTTGTTTTTTATTTATTGTTTTATTTATAAGTTTAGTGGGAAAACAAAGATCGTAAAATAATTTAAAAATATTTAGTAAAGCTTCGTATGCTAAGTTAGGATCATTTTGTTCGTAAACATCGCTGAATTTAAGGCTCTTTATACACTCTACAAATTTATCCACCAATTCAGGTGAATAATCTTTTACTTTGGTTTTCCAGGAATGAATGGCGCATGTTTTTTTTACACGGCATTTTAGTATTTGCGCAGTATGATCCGAAAGAGCAGTCTCAATTACTTCACCGACATTACCACGTTCATTATGAAAGATATTATCTATACATGTGCCGCTAGAAAGGCGGGTGGCTGATTTCACTAGAACCTTTAAGTTATATCCTGAAATTATACTTAAGAATTTTTTTGTAGTTGAATCGTTATTTAATATATTTATGTTATAGTCACCACCAAGTACTATGATTTTATTCTTTTTTCCGCGACTAATGTAATATAGTAAATTTTCAAGTGTTTCAAAGAATAGTTCTAGGTATAGAGTTTTATGTTTATTTTTAGGGACTCTGTACACACAAATAACAATCACATCATGTTGTATTAGTTTTATACCGCAAAATTCGAATATGTTTGTTTTAGAAAATCGTTTAACTTCACTCAATATTTCGTAATCATGAATATTTCTAACTAATATGCATGTACCACCCTTTCTTTTGTCCCTACAAAAGCTATCTGCTAAGTTAAAGTTAGGTAATGTGAGCAGATTTTTATCACTAGATATCATATTATGTTCTGAGATACATATAACATCAATTGCTTTATTCAAGTCAGCGAACTCATCTAGTTGCACGGTTAACATTTCGGACTTACTAATTAATCCTGCTATGTTTTGGTGCATTATGCGAATATTATTATAGACGAAAAAAATTATTGCATGTTACGTTTGCTATAACATTAGTAATGGATTGTTTAACCATTTTCTTTGACTTTTTTGCTATAGAGAAGTAATCAAGTATTGTTTTCTGTATCATTTCTTTTTGGATTTTGTTTGAATCAAGATGGCAATTATTATGTGTAGTAGATTGAATTGTTTTTTTTGACGGAATAAATCTAGTGTTATAATCTACCGAGTCTATGGCTAGATTTATCTTATAGCAAATATTGTTTACATCGTTGAAGTTATTATTATATACATTTGACTGAATAAAATGACATTTTTGAAACTTATTGGACACACAGCGAATTAAGTTATTAAGCATCTTTTCGTTAAGATATCTATTTTTACAGACTGAAAGTAGTATGACTGATGCTTTAGTGTTCTTAATTATATAATATAGTTCGTGAGCTAGTTTCTGTGGGTCTGCATCTTCTTCCCCTGCACATAGGACCAACTTGTCTTCATGATTGAGTTGAAGAGTCTCACTGAAGTTGGATAGCATCTCCGTTGGCGCTTCAGGATAGATATGCCCTACTATATTATATTTTTCATATTTGTTATTTATTCTGGATCTTATTAACTTTATAATTATTGTGAATTTACTTTTATTTATTTATTATATTATGTGGAGATTCCGTTTTTTTTATTGTTAACCATGACGTCAATATTCTTTTGCAAAAGAATTAATTTTCAAAATGGCGCAATATAGTGTCAAAATATCTTTGTTTTTGTTCGAATCAAACAATACGAACCTTTGTTCTGCAATTCTTTTATTTGACTTCGTTTATGTAAATAACTTGTGATTCAGAATTGTAAAGTTTTAGGTATATTGAAAACACGTTTGTTAATGACATTAATGTGGACATAATAACTATTATTCCGGGGGCCATGAGCTCGTTTAGTCAACCTGTTGTTTTGATTTGACATTTAATGCAATCGATGTCACGTCATTGGTGAATGAACTACAAACATCGACGTATGATATGCATAGACTGCTACTATCGCTAGGTTCCCCTTGTGCCAAGCGAGAGCAGTTTTTAGTCTGATCCTAGTACATTTCGTTTTTCATTTAAGTTAATTTTCGCGCAACGAGAAACTTATATAAGAAAATATCGATGGGTTTGACATTGTTAGGATAATATTAGGTAGTGTTTTAGATAGAATTTTTAAAACGGCAAGCTCCATCTTCATACATAATTCACGACAACACTTGATCACACTAGTGCTTACGGTTTAATCTCTGATAGGCTCACTCTATAGTTTCAAATGCAACCTCGTTGACTACAAACGACAAAACTTGCCCTTTTGATTAGAATTGGAGTAAGTCTTGTAGTATGTCAATGTCAAATTGATGCCAACTTGCGACTTATCCAAATGTACTAACGATCAGTATGTTAAGGTGGACAGTGTGATTTCGACTGTATTTTTTATAGTCTCTATGAAAAATTAATAGAAATATTATTAGAGTTTATTAGACACAGCAATTGTGATTAAAACAACTACGCTAGTGAATTCCTAGTTTTATTAAATTATATATTACTTTATAAAGTCGCTAATTTTAGATCATTAAATCCATTTTGTTTATGGTATTTTCCTTGTCGCCAATACCTTCCGAGAAATACTTAAATGTGCATAAAATATGACAATGAATAACACCTTGGAAATTTAAAAAAAAACGTATCGTCTCCGGCTAAATCACCTTTCAACGTCTAAATCAAGCAATATTCTGATAATATTGGATTTATGATAAAAAACCGAAACGATTCCATGATGTAAAAAATATTAGATGTATTTTTCTTAAAATTCTACGAAAAACAAGCATATTAGTTGTCTATGCTAATATTGTTTTAATTATCTTAACTGATTTAGATGTCTACGTATTATTTGACACTTATTAAACGGTAAAAAACATCATTAGTTTTTGTATTCTTTGGAAATGTATGGAATTATATAAACCTCAAATGCTAGTCGTAATTTTTAATGATTGTTAAATTGTGCACAATAAAGCATACAGATTGTGTGCTTAGAAGTTAATATCTTGTATCTAGTGCTGAAGTCGTATTTAATTTATCTTATTGTATGAGCATCTATCCTCAAAAGTTGCATAAATTATGCCCATCATACACACCACTATTAATATTCGCAATAGCATCGATGAAGTCACGTGACTATGGCACGCCGCACGCGGTATCGGCGAATAACACAGACTAAGCAACGGCGCACGTTATACATAGAACCGCACTCACTTTCGCTGCGTCAACAACTCAAGATATTTGTCGCGGCCAATGACCTTAGGATGCAGACTGCAGAAGTAATCTTATAAATGGTGGATAGTACTAAAGTATATCAGAAAAAAGGAGATTTTTATCACGGTTAAGTGGCGAAAACAATGTGAGGAAAATCATTGATAATTCGAAGATCGCTGTTTTTAAGTAAGCCCTGTATGTCTATTCTGTGAATAATTTCGATATCGAGCTTCACCTAAGTGATAATAAAGCTCATTTCAAAAGTGAACCCAATTGGCCTTGATTTAGAATTCAAATTTGAGAATACGTTTTTGACATCTGACCGCAGATTCCGCTGTCGAGATACGAAAATAATGTTACAAAATAACACTACTGATATGGATTATGCGAGAAATGTGGTGCGAGTTGGTATACATTGATGGGTCGTTTAGCACTGGTGTTATTAGTGATCGATCATAAACGGCAATGTACAGGAATTCGCACCGTCTGAACAATCTTAACGGGTATCCATGAAACCGTTCTTTACACGAGGAGCGAAATATATTAATATAAGGCTTAAAGAATGAGAAGTCTTTTGCTTAGTAGCTGAACATTTAAGGCTTGGCTTTCATTAAAGTCAGAAAAGCTCGTAATAAATGAGAGTATATAACTCATTGTCAGTCAGTCTTCATTTTGAAACTAATACCAAGTCAAGAATATTATGTTGACTGAAATTGTTGTAAATAGGAGTCATCACCCGTCACTCACAATTTACGTTCACAGTTTTAACTACAGTGTTAAAATAAATGCTTTAGACATAACTTTAACTGTAACTGTGATTGAATAGTTGAAAGAACTCGTTATGCTTTACCATAAGAGAGCATGTAACTAGCTTTCGCTCGCGGCTTCGCCCACGTAGATGTCAATTACCGCAGCAAAAAGTTTTAGCCTTTCTTGGAGTGCAAGTCATCTTCAACTATGATCCAGATTCGATAGAAGCCTGTGGTTTAGCCCGGAAAGTATAGTAGATACACAGATATATCCAATTTTTTATATTAGTTCAATTTAAATATTTATCGCGAACTTTTATATACTGTTGCATTATAAAGCGCTTTTAATACTGCAATGCGTGAATAAAGATTATATGAAATGAAAACTTTGAAACTATCGCGCTGCATGTTTATATTAATATTATAGAACGGATTCGACCACGGCCGGAAACGTCAAGCCCTAAAGGTATTAATGCATGTTCGCGCTAATCCCCGTCTAATCTATAATATTAATATAAATGAAATTAAAATGTTAAATCAAGATTTTTAATGTGATAGTAAATAGCCTGATTGACTGATACCTAGAACGATAGTCATCCTAGGTTGATGACCTCGCTAACATCATTGCTGAGCTTAAGCCTATCTAAACTACGGCATATCCTACTATTACTTTCCTTCCCTGTATAGCTATTCACCCTTTCATGCTTTCTGTCACAATCTCTAAACCAATGTCTGATGTCACTTCTCTGTAAAGTAAAGCACGTGCCAACACGAAGAGGGTATTGACACGTGCTTTTGTTGTTTATAACTTATACAGGGTGTTCGATAAGCATCTCCACAATAAATACAGGGTAGATACTCAGTATACAAATTAAACTGACATTGAATAGCTTAATTATGTCGTCTACCAATTACCAATAGTCTCGTGTCTCGCCAAGCAGTATTACTGGGTCACAGTTTGCCTGTAATTAACATACTGATCCACATTAAATTGCGTGTTTACTATAAATCACGCCTATTACGTTTCTGATAATTTAATCAACAAATAAAACTATTATTTTGTTGACACGCAAATTGTTTCAAGGTCAATCTGTCGGTTAGTGCGTTGTACTGTCTTAAGTAGTGTTTGGTTTTTAAAAATATATGACGTGAGTTTTTTTTTGTAAAATTGTGAAGTAATTTTTATAGTGGATCTTGCTTGAAAACAGACTTCAGCTGGCCTATAAAAAGTCTTCGCTACTGTTGGTATATTCTTTATAAAGTTTTTCTATTTAATTTATCCGAAGATATATTTATTTAATTTAGGTCATGTAAAAAATACTTTATAAATAGACTAACCTCAATCTCACCTGTTCTTCGAACTAAAATGTAGCCTAATTCAAATAATCGCTGTCTACAAAACTTTTACGCTCAACATTAATTGTACGTCAATTTGTTTATTTTTATATAAAATGTATTTATAAAACAGTCGTTAATGTGCGCGCACACTTAAGTATTTTCTTGCCAAAGTTGGCCTGTATTAAAAACCGATATGATTGCATGCACGTGAGTCGGCTGTCGCAACGTTTAATCGCCATAACTGCCCAAACGTGACTGAATTAATTTAACTCTATAATGAGACATTAATCAACAGTTTTATGCATTTACTTTTTATGTCATATGTCAAAAAAGTTTTTATTCAACGACTGTTAAATATTTGAATGTCAAAGTTATTGATGAGATTCAGTGACGCAGAGCAAAAAGTTATTTATTTGCTTTCAAAATAATCATGCCTAGTTTATATAAATAATATCTAGTTTAGAAAATATGTACAAAAAGCAATAATAATATAATAATATTCCGGGACATGTCACACACGGTTGTCTGATCCCAAGCTAAGCAGAGCTTGATAAACATACTTATATATTTCTAAATAAATACATACTATAGATAAATGACACACAGACACCGAAAAAATTATCGTGATCATCACACAAACATCTGTGCCGGGTGGGAATCGAACCCACGACCTCCGGTATAGCAGTCAGGATCACTAACCAATAGACCAACAGGCCCGTCACTTAAATCGAATTTGGTTTGAAATATTTTATATTAAATTAATAGTAGCGTTGTTAGTAACATACATTAGTAAGGTTTATCAAATTGCAATGCAGTCGTTTTTTTATACAAAAGTACGAAATAAGGAAACAGTACAAAAATATTTAAAACTTACATTTTTCTGTTATAAATCATATGTGGCCTTTGCCTAGTGGGACAGTATAGATTAGAAAAAAAAACCATATAGGCTTTATTTTATTAGGGGGACATAAAACAGTTACATGCTAGAGAAAATACAAGAAAATCCTTAAAACAGCAGCACAAACATGTAACCCACTCCAATGTCCACATATTAATATAAGAGTACACGAATTGAAGGAGTGTGATAAAAGTTAACAGAATACACTGCTTCCTGTGAAAGCTTATATGTAGCTAAAACCTTATTTAAATAAAACCTCATTTAAATAAAACCTCAGCCACCTGCACCTTTTGGCTACCTGTATTACTGGCCTTTTATCTGCAATGCGCCCAATCTCTTGCGGTAGTGGCCAGTGGCCATATTTAGTCCATTCACCCCGTACCTACCTACCTACCTACCACCTACCCACGTGTTGACGCTGACTCATCGTTTATTAATTTCCTTCTTCGGTTCCTTGATACAGGTGTGGCCTCCCCTTTATAATTATAGATACAATATTTAAGGGTAGCGTTCTGATATACCACTTTGTGAAACTTGCCTCTGTTTGTGTTTGTCTAGCCGTGTAATTAGGACAGTTAAACGAGCGACTTAAAAGGTGACTATAGTGAAATTAAATTGGAAGGCTTTTTAACAATCATCACGGTACCTTAAATTATTACCATCGGAATTGGAAATAATGTCACTTATTGCACTTCATATAGCATATTTATATTTTCTACCAAAAATAACATTAAAAAGACTACCTACTTAACATATATTCCACTTCTTAGCTTAGAAAACGAAACAAAACTATATTGTGCATACATAAATACGTGGTCTATCTTTTCCAAGTAATATCCTCACTTCTCACGATGCACACCAGTACGTCTATTCTGTAAATAATTTCGGTATTGAGCTCCACCTGAGTGACAATAAAGCTCATTTCAAAAGTGAAACCAATTGACCTTTATTTAGAATTCAAATTCGAGAATACGTATTTGACATCTCACCGCGGAATTCGCTGTCGGGATATGAAAATAATGTTGCAGAATAGCACTAGAGTCCTAAGCATTTATACTGTACACTGTAGTGCAAAATAAAGGGGTCAGTAACCGGCGTGTCCTTTACTAGATAGAGTCACCCATTTCACAAAACTTCCATTGTATATACATTCAAGTTTGTTCCAAATGGAACGCATATTTTGTTGAACATAAGTTGTAACTACTAGTTAGTTGTAGTTCGTTGATTAGAAAATAGAGCAACTGCAAACGGTTGTTGATTATTAATGTCTCTTTATTCTACAAAAGAAAAAGAAAAAAACAAAAGCCTACACCAATCATTTTACATATTTAGCCCTCTTGATATGCAAAAGAACAACAAAATGTTAGACTCAAAAACTTCTCAAGAAAGAACGGAAGACTGAGAAACCTTGATACTACCTAAGAAATCTTCTTTTAAAATACCGGATATATATAACGATTAAGAAAAAACAAACTTATATTCGATGTAAGCCAAATGTGAAATCAGTAATGCAATAAACAAGCATTCGATTACGAATACCAGCGATAAATCATCAGATGCAGAATAAGTATAATGTAGAGCTACATACATAAAGCTCGAAACTGTCAAGCCATAGTTTCTGTAGAGAGGGAGGAATGAACTTGCTTTCTCTATACTCTGTTAAGCTAGTGACCGTGAATCAGTAATGGGGTGTCCACACTACCTACCTGACTTTTAGTCTTACATATATGTACAGGTATTGAAGACTAAGTAAAAAAATACGCAGACATCTCCACAGAATTTTTGTACGTAGTAATTTTCGTTACTTTGGATGTTTAATAGTTAATTTATTAATATTTGTCTCCAGCAAATAAGTAGACAAACATACATACTTTCGCCTATTGTACATACACTTCGACTTTTTTGCACAAAGTTGATTAGTAAATAAATGTTCAACATCATATACTAGTCCCAAAGTAAGTAGCTTCGACACAAAGTGAATTTAAAGTCTGGTGAAGCAGTCAAAGCCTGCGCTCAGGCTAACTGCAAAGATCTTTGCTTTACCAAAAAAACAAAGTGAATTTCTACATTGACAAGTCCGGGGAGCAAACCCAGGACGTCAGAGCTGGCGTTACCTTAAAACCGGTGTGTACGCCTGTCGACCAGAGGTCGTCAGCATAAATAAGAGTTTATACCGTGTACCCACCACAATGCTAATAACAGAATTCACGTGTGCATGATAATCGTTGTGACAATATGAACTTTCGTTTTCGACACCTTTCTTCAAGCCTTGGACTAGATAATGAAAAAGTGCAAATATTATTCTTTTCTTTTGCGATCTTTTGACACGGTTTGCTAAGAGTTGTTTTACTTTTCACATGATGTGTACAGAGGATTGCTATAACATAAAAAAAAAGTTTGTATACAACACCATTTCTATTTTCTTTTTATGTTAACATCGTTATATTATTTATTGAAACCTGAGTAAGTTCAAATTTCAAAAATAAACGACTAGCGACCAAGACCAAGCGACCAAACAACAAATGGTCAAAACAGTATTTACATACCTATTGTAAAAAAAACAACGATATTAATTTAGAAATATTTCAAGTTTTACATACTTGGCGTAGTTTTTTTTTTCAATGTCTAACTTCCTGACGATTTGTAAAAGGAGATTGCTTAAGGCTTCAGCGGAAGTAGTCTCGATTGACTGAACCTGCAATGGCTGCGAGTTTCATACTACTATTCAGTCTATATACAAGTTTATGTTTAGGCTTTTATATTGAAAATGCATGAAAAGATTTTTATTCTTCTGGAGGTTAAAAGTACTTTCTTTACTCTTCAGATCAATTATTTATGTTTTAAGTATAGATTTGGAAAAATGCTCTGAATGTATTGAATGAATAAAATATCTTCTTTAGAACGTTATTATCAAGTCTTATTAATATCAAACGTATTGCCTCTATACAAACTATAAACTGAATATACGAAAAATTTAATGTTTTTCTTCCTAAAGCCATTATCAAATCTTATTTACCACGAATGCAGCATATGTTTGCATCCTAAATAATCGAGACATAGATAATACTTGTATTAAATTAGCTCTAATACCGGTAACTTTAGTAGAACCTACTAAAACACAGGTATCTCTTGACTGCGCAGTTCGCTCGATCCAAATCGATTGCAAAACATTTGCTTTCGACTGCCTATCCAGCCTTCAAGCGTCTATCTCGGTACTAAATGTCAAATAGCTACTGCTTATAAAATGTTAGAAGTAAAGGTAATATAATCCTTCTAGAATGGAAGTTTTTATCGTGCTCTACATAAATAAATTGCATTGCAAACAAATAGTTTCTAACATTTTCATATGGATATTATGTTTTTCGAGTCGAGGTGGCCTAGCGGTTCAATGAACGGATTTGTATGCACGAGGTTGCAGGTTCAAAACTGGGCAAGTACCAATGTAACTTTTCAAAAGTTATATATACTTTCTTAATTATTCTAAGAAACTTCTGACAAACGGTGAAGGAAAACATCGTGAGGAAACCTGGATTCCAAAATTTGGGATCTGAAATCGCCAACCCGTAGAGAGCAAGCGTGGTGATCAATGCTCGTGCCTTCTCTATATGGAAAGAGGCCTGTGCCCAGCAGTGGGACGCTTATAGGCTGGAATATTATATTATGTTTTTAAAATTTGTACAATTTTTGCCCGTGTATAATAAAGAGCTTATATCCTTTCTTGGGGTCCACACTAACCCCGTTCTGCGATTCACCGATATTGGTTCAGAGGTTTAGCAGTAAAAGCCAAAAAACCAAATTCATTACGTGTTTATTAAAAAAAGCGAGTTGTATGGATTAAATCATATAATTGTCTGAAACACATACATATACCAGATCTGTTTAAACGATAAATCTCAACCCAAAAAAAATACCTTTTATTTAGTTTTCTTCGGTACGTTTTAATCTAGCAGTTTTGAATTGTTGCCAACACAGACGGAAAGCAGATAAAATATGTTTTAATTTTTGCGACTCGCAAATATAGGATTCTGTTGTTTTTATTTTTATTTAGTATTCGGCTTGTTATATTTTTGTTTTGTTTTTGCAAAATAACAACTGTAAGAGAAAGTTGCGTAATGTTTACGTGTTTCGAATGAGATAGGATCTTTCAATGTCATTGCGCGTGAGTTGATAAGCATACAATTTTATGTGATGAAACTGATTTCAATGTTTTTGTAAACACTTATTTCTTAGCAAGACATTACTGTAAAATTACAGAGATAATATCAATAATATTGACAGATAAATACTAGAGAGTCTTACCTAAGGATGTCGTGAAATATAATTTGAAAAATTTGGCTATATAAGCTTATGAAGAACCAGGGAGTAAAATAAAATAAAAAATCCCATACTCTTGTGAATTTTACCACTGAAGGTTAGAAGAATAGATTACACATAACTTCAAAAACGAACAGAGTTCATTAAATAAATATTTGGCATTGCCTCTGAGGCACTACAGAATACAAAAATAACCTAACGTCGAATTGAAAAACACCTCATTTTGAAGTCGGTTAATTAAACAATGAAAATTACCGTGCCTGCCGCAGGACTTGCAACTTGACTAGTACCTTTTCCTCCAGGTTCCCCAAAGCTCTTGTTCTTCTGGCTCTTCCTTTACGATGGGTTTTTCTAAAACCTCTAGAAAATCCCCAGTAACAATTCCTGTTTGTTCCAGGTGTGAACTGCTGCGTATCCTCGACGGTGAGGTACTGGAGCGCGAGCTGGTGGGGCGCGCCGGTGCGGGAGCTGCACCGGACGCTGTGGGGATCTCTGGCCGAGATCCTCGCCTCAAACAACTTCAACTTTACTAAGTAAGTGGTTGGAAGTAGAAGGCGGGACGAACTTGGATATTTTTTCTGGTATTCCTTGGGAATTTTTAACAGGAAGAAGAACAAATCCGTTACTGCTGGAATGAATGGAGGCAGGCCTTTGCCCAGCAATGGAACAATTCAGGTTATATATGATATAATAAGTAGTTGAGATAATTGGTAGTAAAGGTCATTCGATCCGGGAACTTTTCAACCTGAAAAGTATCAAGTATCTTGAATTTAGCAACGTACATTTTTTGTTGCTTGACCATCTTAATAAGATTTTAGAGTACCTTCTAATCTAAACTTTTATTTTCGTAAATCTTTGAATTCGTTTTTATGAAATTAGAAAAGTTATAAGCCACAATTTTGCCTTGACAAGGTAACTTTTTATATCAATGTTGACATCTGGCATAAAAATTAAAACGTTTATATTTTACCGTATATTTCTAATATCTTCAAGATATATGCGTGGTTTTAAATACAAAACTTTCTGTTATTAAAGATACATGTCTCAATAACAGGTGTACTTATAAATGTATGTATTTTTGGCAACACTCGACATTAATGATGAGATTACATCAAGTAAATAGAAAGTAGATATGAATAGAAATCTCAACTCTATCTCAATCGTTGTATGTCTAAATATTTTTGTTTGAGGCCCTTGACCCAGCCTCTGTAGGCTCTTATATCGGTGGCACTTGAGATGGTTCTCAACAGCCAATGGCCTAATGACCTGGTGGTTTTACCATTAGGCCATTTATTATTGCGATTGAGAAGACCGCTTACTTACAATATTCCTTTAAATTAGACAGCAAAAACAGCTTTGGATGTTTTGATATGTGACGAAATCTTCCAAAAGCTATTGGGTTGTTCATAGAACCACTAGGTATTCTAAGCTTCAAACTCGGTTTGTAAATATTTTTTTAGCATAAACGCCCTGATGCGATTGCAGGACAAACTTTACCATGAATAACACAAGATTCACTACGATAAACATTTCGAAGCAAATAATGCATTTGATTGTGTATTCAAATATTATGGAGAACTCCTCTTTGAACCTCTCTTGTTTATTTGTCATATATTTATTTATTTAGGTGTTAAATGACGATACTTAAACTAAATCCGTAAATAAACGATAATAATGTCTTAATTTGATGTTTTTAATTAGTATTTCAAATATGACTACGCATTTCCGTAGCACCCTGTATTACCTGTATAAGGAACACTTGACGCGTGATTCATTAGAATCAATATTTTCATCTTTATTAAGTAAATAAATAAACTTTATTTATTTATCATTTGAAGAGGGCAAATATATACTTATAACGAGTGGGTTTCTTCTCATTAAACATGTTTTGTTTATAACGGTATTTATTGAGTTCAAAGTTCATATTAGTCTGTTTTTGTTATGCTTGTTAAATTTTAATTGGGATTGACATTATGTTTGAACCAAAAAAAAATAATAATATTTTTCCGTGACTCCGTAAGTAAACTAAACGAGGGTAATTAAATTTTTCAGTAATGAGGTGACTATTATAAATCGTTTTCTATTATAGCATCATGTTTCTATACCATAAAAATCTTACAATTCCCTAGAAAAATTCTAGCGGCTTTTAAATTTTTGCTAGGCTTGGCTAAACAAACAGTGTCTGAATAGTCTCGTCAATTAGTGTCCCTAATGGAGGCTTGCAATTTAAACAGTTTTTATTTACTAAGTTACAGACTTTGATTTACGTACTAACACTATCGAATATCATTATCACATTTTTGTAAACCCACGCAAAGGGCGAGGCGCGCGGTCTGGGATTATTTGGAAATTCAGAAAATGGGCGCATACATCTCCATATTAGGTCCTTTTTAACCGACTTTAAAGAAGAAGGTTCTCTGTTTGACCTGTATGTATGTATGTATGTATGTCTGTACGCGATTATTCCGCTATTTGGCTGAGCCGATTTTGATGCGGTTTTCATAAAATAGTTTTCTAAGATCAAGGAGAAAGTTTTTAGATATTTTACACATTTTCTGAGTGGTGGTTTTCACCTGTGGTCTGTAATTAAGCCTCCGCTATTCGTTTAGTTTGTTGACAGGCGTATGTATATCAGGAACCGTGTATTAGGTTGATAATGGCAAACTAAAGCGGATTCGCTTGTATAGTTTGCAATAGAAATATTTACATAGTACAAAATCAAGGCAGTCGGTCATGTTGGGCATATTCCACTTTGTTCACCTGGGTGATATTACCAGGTGTATTAGGTATTATGGTTATGGTATTAGGTACTATTTTACGGAACCCTTCTTGTGCGAGTCCGACTCACTCTTGAACTTTTTATTGCAGTGTCCAAAATCAGAGGCTTTGTATATTCTGCCACATTACACATGCCACGCCATGTGATTATCAGATTTTTTAGTCTATCTGATTAGCGTCTAGCCTGAGTTTATACATGATTTTAGTGTCTAACAGATGTAAGCGATATGTAGGAGAATAATTAGTGGTCTGTTAATTGGATTGCGATAGTAATATTTACTTTATGTCTAGACGAGAGAGTTATGAACTGCGTGCCCTTATAAGGCATCTGTACTTAAGTTACTACTTAGAGTTACCCTTTCATGTAAGGAACGGCTGTTAACAAAGAAAGGCTGATGTTAGTTTTCGTTAAGACTAGTCAACAAAAGATGATTCATAATAAATAAATGTAGTAACTTAAAAATATAAAACAAAAAACTTTTTAAAAATCGTAAATAAACTTTTCGTTTTTACACAACTCTCATTGTTGTTACTAAATTATTTAGGAAATGGTCATACGGGTAAGTATTAAAAAATATGTACATAATTCGACTTACTTCGTCATTTCCCTGCCCCGTGATTCAAATACGAATATTGCCATTTTATAACTCCTGGCTGACCCATATGATTTCATAAAGTTTTCAAAGTAAGCTTTAGATATTAGATAAACAATAACGACGTACAATAGCGTCTAAATATATTAAACAAATAACAATGTCTGCGGTCCCGTTTTAATAACTGGACCATTTTGTACAAGTTCCTTTATTGTTCAATTTAATCTTCTTTGTTTTTCTTCAAGCAATTAATTTGTAAGTATCCTCATATTTTCCTCTTATTCGTAAATGTGAATAATAACAATTATATAATTGTCTTTGTTTTTATGGTCACGGGTAATTTAAAATTTGAATAGGAATGTCTTACAGAACACCGCATATTATTGGTCTGGTGCTTAGAGTATACATAAGAAACTAGAATGAGCCTATCAGAGTTTGAACGTAAGCACTAGTGTGAAATAGTTTTTAGTCGTGAATTATGTATGAAGATGGAGCTTACCGTTTTAAAAAATCTATTTAAAACACTAATATTATCCTAACAATGTCAAAACCATCGATATTTTGTATATAAGTTTCTCGTTGCGCGAAAATTAACTTAAATCAGTGAACGAATGTAGTAGGTTCAGACTAAAAACTGCTCTTACTCGCTTGGCACAAGGGGAAACTAGCGATAGTAGCAGTCTATGTATATGTTTAGTCTATGGTCTGGTGGCAATTTAACTTCAGTAGCGCTCTTATTACAATGTATGAAGGTCTATTTTAATGTGTTTTTGAAATCTATTGATATTACGTCGAATGTTCACTATTTCAAATTAGAATTCCATGTAAACGAATTATGATGAGTGTCTACTTTTTAAATAAGTGTTTAAATGGCTGCTTGTCTTTATGAATCATAGATTAAGTAATTTTAAAAGTAAATAATGATGTTTAATGAAACAAAAGATCTCTTACTGCAGAATATTTGAACTAGTGAAAATACGTATCTATAATTATTTTCTACTTGAAACGAACCTTTAAAACAAGCAATTAAACGATAGTACTCGACAAAAGCTTTGTAAATGGATATAATGTGACCTCAATCCGATAGGGACAACCCTTTCAGGATGCAAAGTGTTATTGTTTTAATAATAAATGTGTCACGATCTACGCATGCGCGTTCATGCTACCGATTTCTTAAACAATTAAACTACAGTTGTGAAATGCGACACGTGTAAGAAATATAAAACTGAAGAAAAGAAATTAACTATAAAAATGTATTAAGAAATAAAGGTAATAATAGTGAATTATTTCAGAAAAAAATATGTTTACACAAGACAATAAATGCATTATAAAATAAAAAAATAAACTAAATGATAACATTCAATAAATAACAATGCACTTGTTAGTGTTCGTAACAAGAAATGCAATATTTTTAGATTAGAAAAGTGACCTTTTTTATTTTTTACAACTTGCTTATTAACCTGAGAAACCATTACACAGGCTAACAGGAAAATCGAAACAAAACAATAGCGATGACCAATATTGTCTCATTTAGCTTGATACGGCTTTTGCCCTGTATTTAGAAAAACCACATACTGGTACAGTACGGTGTAAACTTAATGGCGGCTCTGAACACGAGGCGAGTCGCTGCGCAGTAACAAACTTATGCGCCAGCGGGGGTGCGGGGCGAGGTACTGCGCAACGTGTAGCTAACTTTAGAGCCGCCATTAACTTTGAATCCAACTATACGATATAGTATACAAAAAAATACACTAACTGAAAATGAATGGATGCAAAAAAAATATGGCGCTGACCACAATACCCAATGACTAAAAGTTAAAACGTGTGACATCCGTCAAAACAGAAAACCCCTTTGTTATACATATTTGTAAATAAATATCATATTTATAATGGTTTTGCCAATTACTTGTTAATGTTTTTCTTGTTCGTAGCTGTGACTAATTCATAATATCATTTGAGGAAATATCGCGTTTGTTACTATTTCAGTGTTAACAGTCGGCATTTATGTTTGTTTAAATGTGCCACGAGTTACCTATAATATACCGACTATTACAAAAATTACGAAATCTGTTAATAATTTGCAAGACTGACTTTTATTAATTTGCAAGAAGGGTAAACAGAACCCTAGAAGAACACAAATCTGCCATACATCATCAGGGAGAGATATGATTGTTAGTAATAATTAGTTGAAACATCTTCACATAGGTAACCTTTAAAAATGTGCTTAAATCAGCCTTTTGCCTAACTAAATTGTAGTTAAGTGTTGATCGATACACTCTTTTTTTAATAATATAGGTACCACGAAATGTCTGAAAATCTAGTCTAAACTGTTTATCTCGTAGTCTAGGGACCTACGTTATTATGCAATTTTAAGTTAAACCCCTGGAAACCGAAGCTATCCAGCAAATACCTCGTTTTAGAATCCCATAAAACGTCGCGATAAGGAAACATTTTATGGTGTTCTCTCGAACAATAAAAGGTGTAATGTCGTTAAATTGATAAGCAAAACTATGTAGAACTATAAAGCTGTAAGTATGTAGAAATAATTCCGAAGATAAGAACGTTTTATAATAATAGGCATGTGTTTAAAAACTGAAGCCTACATGACTACAAATTGGATAGTTTTCTGGGCTTATGGACAAAGATAACTCTTGATCATCATCTCCCTGCTCTATTCCCAATTATTTCAGTTGGACGCAATGCGAATTTAGCTTCCATTCATCTACTACTCTTCATCTCAGTATTCACTCCTTTCTTGCCCATATCATCTTTCACAGTCCATCCATCTCATTTTTTTACCTTCCTCAAAGACAACTAATCTATTGAAGTATTTTCTACGAATAGTGCTCAATTTCTGTCTAGGAGAGAAAAACGTTAATGTAGCCAATTATCTTGCAGCTGTCCCACAGCCTCTTCTCGTATATTTTTTATCATTACCAGTTTTTATGTCTCCGCCATTTCCGAATAACAGATTTCAAGTGCTAATATCCAAGTAACTATGATCAACCGTTACACACAGCATGATTAATCTTATTCAAAAGAATATTCTCAGAACAAATTCGGACGGTACTTCACATTTTACAAAAAAATACAGGTTTTCCCAATATTGACCTGAATGGCAGATCGCTAATTGTAAAGTAAACTTAATTATTTACGTTTAACATAACTCAGGATCCTTTGTTAGGGGTCCCGCTATTTGTCAAACCAGGTCTTTCGCGGGTGCACACTAATTGATAGGAAAATATAGTTATTTGAAGTATTGGATCTGCATGGAAACAAGGTCGCGTTAATTTTTTGTGATCCGTATTGGAATTGCAAAAACTTATGGTTAACCTTCGATGTTCGCCCACGTTTCTTTCAAAGACATTTTGGAGCCAACTTTTTTAACTTGGCGTCGTTTGTGGTAACTGTAAAAACACCTATCTCTACTTTTGCTATTAGAAGCGTAGGATGCTAATGGTTGCCAAAAAAACTCTTTTACGAGTAGCTTAAAGTTAAAACCTACCTATTTGAAAAACTATATTAATAATATAATATTCCGGGACAATCCACACACGGTTGTCTGATCCCAAGCTAAGCAGAGCTTGTGTTATGGTAACTACACAACTGATATACATACTTATTATTATATTTCTAAATACATACATATTATAGATAAATTACCCACCCAGACACAGAACAAATGATCGTTATTATAAATGTAGTTTGATACGGGCCAATTTTGCTACTAATATATGGGACTAATGTACAGCCTAACGTGTGGGTGCCTACACCACTGCTCACTCCCACATATACTGAGGATGAAAGACAAGACAAAAACAAAACAAAATTTGTAGTTAGATCAACGACCTGTCTAATAAAATACAGTACCTAAATAACTCCTGGACGTATGTCATGACGCCTTAGAGTGTACATATGAAACTATAGAGTGAGCCTATCGGAGTTTAAACCATAAACACTAGTGTGAACACGTGTTGTCGTAAATTATGTATGAAGATGGAGCTTGCCGTTTTAAAAAATCTATCTAAAACACTAATATTATCCTAACAATGTCAAACCCATCGATATTTTCTTATTTAAGTTTCTCGTTGCGCGAAAATTAACTTAAATGAAAAACCAAATGCACTAGGTTCAGACTAAAAACTGCTCTCGCTTGGCACAAGGGGAACCTAGCGATAGTAGCAGTCTATGTATATAGTACGTCAATGCACGATGCCAATTGGATGACAGATATTATTAGACTGCCTTAATAACATGCCTTGTAACTGTATACGACGAAAATTGTTTAATTTGGAACTAAAGGAAGTCGTATTTAGCTTTATAAATGACTGGATGCAGCTGGTAACTGCACGAAGCTTCTTAATGATTCGCCTGACAAATTAGCCCTTGTATACCACAGTTCAAAGTACTTTTAACCTTTACAATTTTCTGAAGGTCGAATCAAAACAACACAAAAAAAAACTGAAATAACTCTTTAAACAAAATAAATAAACACTGTCCTTTGGTGACTCAGTTGAAGCTTAAAAGACAACATTCCACATAAGGATGTTAATAAAGAACCAATAACAATATAAATAAAAAATATCTTGAATCTCTAATAAAAACAAAAACATACGAAAGGTAATTCCTATCAAATAAGAAGGATTATCGCATAGATTCGCACAAATATGAGAAACTTGACAATTGCAAATGGTCTTGCGGCATCCACACTTTTTTACCCGACTTCAAAAAGGAGGAGGTATTCAATTCGACTGTATTTTTTGGTTATGTTTGTTACCTCATAACTTTTGATGGGGTGAACCAATTTTATTAATTATTTTTTTAATCGAAAGCTGGTGCTTCCGATGTGGTTAAATTTTTTGGTCCAATTCGGTCCAGTTATGACAGTGGGATCCATACGAAAACCATATAAGATTTATTTAAAGGTCGGGTGTTTTGTAAGAATTATATAAAATGTGTATTTTTATAAAGTGCGCGAAACTGCTACTTATTCGTGTCCGGTTTCATAAAATTGGCGTCGCTTCGTCAAAATAAAAACAAGACGAGCCTACAGTCGTCTGGCCATCAATTAAGCCAGCACATGTGTACGGAATACACGCGGTATTCATTTACCATCTATTATGGTCCGCCATTCGTAATGAATGTAATGACTGACTGACAGACGGAAATTTTCAGCAGTTGTTCGTAACTTGATATTTTGTCTATTTGGTCGATGTGACTTTAGACTGAATTCGTCTATGAAAAATTGGTTTCCGCGACGTTTCGCTTTTCTGCTTACTTTAACATTTACATAGGGTCTTCAACGGTTTCAGCTTAAGAAAAGTGTTTTATTTAGTATTTATTTAGCAACATAAGCTAGACAGAGACTAGACTTAAAACCCTCTCCGTGTCAATCTCATCATATGCCCTTCTACTTGGTGCTATCTGCACTTCAATTTAAAATCCAGTAAATATTTTGAGGGTGTAAAATTAATATTGGCTAGAAGACCAAATAGCTAAAAAATCTGGACTAACGACAGAAAAAGCTAAAGTTTCACAAACACATACGGACATTAGAAATGTCTTAGTAACCGCTAATGCAGATATAATGAGTTTACTAGAAACATAACTGTAATGGAAAGATTTTACTAACCCAATGACCGCGATACTACTGAAGCAATAGTATCTACCTTATAAAACTCTGTTGGCTAGATTGATCTGCTGTCTCTTCATCTTTTATTTAGGCTAATGATAAAATCTTTCATAACCACACTGCGTTTTATCTGTTAAGTAGTTCTGTCGTTTTTTATTCATTTAAAAAAAAAAAAAAAAAAAAAAAAACGAAAATAAGAGCATTAGCTTTACGATCTTGACTTTTAAATAAATGTCAGTTTATTTATGCATTTGATGTGCAATTAAAATATTGATAAAAGCAATTAGCTGTCAAACTAACTTTATTCAAATTGACAATATTTTAATCATTAATTCATACTAATATTTTTTATTGTTTATGAAGTTTTGAAGACAGAGTGACTACAATTAATTTCACAGATTATTTTCAAAATGCAATAGTTACCAATTGCCTAGTTCATCAAATTAGTTTATATTTAAATTAAAATGTAGTTATCAATCAATCAATCTCAATAAATTGGTCTCATTTATGGAGAATTGAGTGTCATTAAATTTAACAGCATTCTGCGTAACATGCCAATCTATGCGAACTTCTAATCGATTTACTATCTCTATTTGCCTTGACTCGGTTATTGCATGGACAAAGTAATCAATACACGTGGATGCTATGTCTAAAAATATTGCTAAATCGATAACGTGCCGTCTCTCATCATTGTAAGCTCGACTCAATTTTAGGGGCGTATCAAGTGCTATAAAACAAAGAAAGTCCCTCTTACAAGACGCATTGGCAGACGATGACTCGTCGTTTAGAAGACTCCATAAACTGTAATTACTGTTTCCGCGAAAGAACTGGTAAAAAGCAATGAAACAAATATTAATTTCATTTAAGTCTTGAGTTCTGGTGTCAGTATTGTTTGCTCGATAAATGTATGTGGTGTCTTCAGTCATATTCCTAAATTAGACTTGATAAACTTTTTCCGGCTGCTCCTAATTTGCATTTCTTTGTTAAAGCGCAGTTCAGTTAACAAATTCATTTTCCAAGTTACCATCAATAGCATCGAAAAATCGAAAAAAATCTTGATCATTTCGCCTAAACAACACCAAGACCTTCTATATCAAATTCATCGGTAAATCAAGTCAATTAAAGGAAGGAAAACGATAAACCACCATTACATCAGAGGACGTGGTTATTGATGGAGCGAATCTTGCGCAACGACAGCCAAGGGCAGAACGTTTAACGAGCGTGCCTCGGAAAGCACGTGAACCAATGTCCTGTCGCTAATCTCTTTCCGATCATGTACGTTGATCGTGAGGAAAAGAACACATGTATAGTTAATGTAATATCCGTTTTCCGAGGACATTTTTTTTTAACACGAATCACTAATCCACGGCATGCTTTGTTGTAGAGATTGGTAAGTGAAGAAGCATTAGGGATGATACCACCAAGAGTGCTAAGCCTCACCAAGAGTCACTATTGAGAAACTCATTATTCAGTTACTCCAAAGGTGTCCAAACTTTAGATAGATCCACGATCAAGACTCAAAATTGGTTATTGCTGAGTAATTCTTAATTTACTCGAG
This sequence comes from Autographa gamma, assembly GCA_905146925.1. Classification (NCBI taxonomy): domain Eukaryota; kingdom Metazoa; phylum Arthropoda; class Insecta; order Lepidoptera; family Noctuidae; genus Autographa; species Autographa gamma. The sequence goes on along the minus strand of LR989868.1, from coordinate 1,706,262 downwards.
CTCTTAAACGTCCAGGGATGATATTGGCAATTCCCGATCTCAAGAACTTAAAAGATAATAAGCCTCATATAACTAGTTCTGGTATATCAAGGCAAGCCCCCTTTTTCATAAATAATATTATTATAATACCGTTTAAGTATTCAACACCTGACAACTGTAAACATCGTGACTCGATCCAATGATTTGTGAGTCAGATTGTATCTATTCATGCGAGCATATCGGACATATACGGACATGATTCACCAATGTTTGATAAGTTCACAAAAAAATCCCGTTAGATTAAGAATGAGAAACATTACATTGATCCGGTGAAGACTTCCTCTAAAAATTGTACAGAATTGAAATACGTCACTTATTTAATATATTGATTAAGAAATGGAAGAAGTTATACGGCAAAAATCTGACTTTATGAAATAATCTCAACAACCTCTTGAGGACTCTTTAGGTATATTGAGAGACCTTTATGCGATGATGAATGGTGAATCTAGTCACCATTAAGATCTTTCGTAGACTCATATTTGAAATAACGATGGTTTATTTGTTAGTAAGTTACTATTTCAAACTGATAATGTGACGTGAAAGTGAGAGCACGACTTCTGGGTCGAACAAAGCGAAAATTTCTGTTGTTTGAATAAATAATGTGTGCCGGCACATAATTTATTCATTCTATAACCGGGCGACATGGTAACATAGCTGTTCACACATTGCGATAGTGTGTAAACAAAGCTTCAACAATATAGAATACTATATGTTTGTACTGACAACTGTTAGTCAGCACTTGAAAGTAAGAACTTGAAACGTAACAATGAATAACAGAAATCAACTTTACTTAAACGGCGACAATATCCGTAAAGAAGGAGAAAGCATTCACGAAGCTACAGCTTTAAAACACAATGAGAATGTATCAAAATAAACTATTCATAATCTAATTTTAGTTATTGCAGTCTTTTCTTTTCTTCAGGAGATAGTTCACTAATGTGTGCTGCTACGCCAGAGAGGTTCGATTCCCAAGTCGACAAAGGTGTTATTGGGTTTTTCTATGAAATTCTCAGTAGCAGGTCGGAGTTTGGATTTGTGCCCGGTTACTGGCAATAGGCTCGCCCCCTATTACATGGGACCTAAACATACGGGTGAACTGTGGGTGTACATTGATACACCTCTGCCTAACCCTTCGGGGATACATGCGTGATGGTATGTTATGTATTAAAAATGTGTGCGCAAAGACATTGCACTCTTATTTCAATAAGTCTTATAGTCCGATGGGACAGCAAGCCGACACAACAGAAAGAGTTCAGATGCTAGTTCAACGGCTTTGCTTGTGTTTTGAAGGTTAATAACAGTATCTGCATTGCCATGGACGTAATGATGGGAAAACATAATAGTCGTATCTGGTAGTTACAGTTTGTTACTGTATGTGTTTTACAGTTATTTCTTGTCGACAATCGTGCATGAGGTACCGTTGTGTTTATTTTCCAGATGCATTGCATGCGATGCAGGTGGAAATTACTTTTTTATGTTCATTTACTTTACCAATACCTACTAAGATATGTACGAACTCAATGCTTTTTTCGTACTCAGGGCAATAATTCTTAAGGGCGATTTTCTCTAAATAAAACTACTTTTACGGATTTCATAGCGGTTTGTATTGCTGGTATCATGGTCACGGGCAGCATCCGTAAAAGTAGTTTTATTTCAATGTCTAACATTCGCGTAAACCTCAGAACAATTTTTTTTCTCTTCACCTATACTGTCCCACTGCTGGACAAAGGCTTCCCATAAGAACTCAATATGGGCGATCTTTTTTTTAAATGCTACTCTTAAATAAATAAAAGTAAATTATTTCTAACAGCCAACTATATCATCACGTGATACAATGATATTTGGTGAGAGAATAACCATGATAAGTGATAAGCACTAATCTTTATTGTCCACTAGATTATTCGTATATTACATTCATTATTTATCTTTGTATACAGTGCGGTATCTTATCTCTATCTACAATCTCATAACTACAATGATAAACTATGAAATATGATTATATGCAACATTATATGTTGTAAGTACCTAAGCGGTCATCTAAAGTACCTAGCAACCTAATGCATTTTTGCATTCTCCCTTTCTACAAAATCTCAGAAGTTTCTTCTCAATGCAAAATGCTTATTGGCTATTTTGTATACGGCTTCTTATTAGGTTTCACCCTACCCATTTTTTATAGGGAACTTTGCAGTTAGCCTGAGCGCAGGCTTTGACTGCTTCACTGGACTTTTGAGGGGGACCAAAGGAGAGAACCTTAAGGCCTTCAGCCAGAGCAATAGGAATGGCATCCGCCCTTCCTACTTTGACCTGCTACTATGTCTCTGGTCATTCAGTGCGGACCACCTTCCATTTGTTCCTCAGTTGTATTCGAGTATATCAATTTTCCGAATGATGTCATTCATATATAAATTAATAATGGACATTAAAAATTATCTAATTGTATGGTATAATCATTGATGTAACTAAGACCAATTACTATATTATGCATAGTATCTTGACAGGTGACATTTAAACACTTATAATGATGGTATCAGGTAAAAATTACAAAGACCTTAAGTGGATACATAATATTTTAATAGCTTGACATTGACCCTCTATTAAAATCAGCTGTTTCTCTATCGCCTGATATTAACAAAGTGTTACATAATGGATACCTTTTAATTTCAATGGTGGTGACTCAGTATTCAACGTTGCAGTGATTAGAAATTCTGGATATACCTTGTGCAGTTTATTAAAAACTGCACCTAAACGATAATAATAATAAAAATGATTCTTTCATCCCCACAGTTGACAAGAAAATTCTGGATTCCAATCTGAGCGAAAATCTGTGCTATATATCCCCCCCCCTCCCCCATTCTATAACCTTGTTTTACCTTAAAGTAAACTGACTGTCTAAAAATTCTTTGACTGCAGATATTCTATTAGTCTGTTATAAACTATCTTTTCAGACCAAATTATTTTTCCTGCATTTCCGTCACGATATCGTTTTCGGACTTTGACACGATATCTGGGACAGGAAAATGTACGAAACATATATCCGTCTTTCCAATTATCCGGTCCGAAATTGGATTTCTAATTTTCATACTTCTACTTGCCTCTGATACCAAACTCAAAATCAAAATGGGATTATGTTACTCGTTGCGATAGACATGTTAGAGTATCCACTATCTTATGATTGTGTGTATGTAAACAATGTGTGGCAATCCATTGATTTTAAGTGTCTTGTATTGAGTTATAAACTCTGCTGCTAGCAAGATTCCTCAATTATGATTGGCTAATCATCTCCGTCAAAATGTCAAAGTTCCCACTTGCTATCTTTGTCACTTCGTCTGGCATATAATTTTCGTCTGTCTGTTCCGATAACTTACCTTGTCATTAGAAGTTTAGTCTGCTATGGAGACGAGTAGAAAGGCTTTTAAAATATACAATATATTTTAAAAGCCTTTATATAGTCATGAAATACTTTAGTCCCATCCTCAAAATATACCCAAACTTGAAAACAATATTTATGCACGCAAAGAAAAGTTAGCAGCATATTATTCTGTCATCAGTTCAGTATTGCCTGCCTTGTTGGCCTAGTGGTGCTAAGCGCGACTGCTACGCTAGAGGTCTTGGGTTCGATTCCCGAGTCAACCAAGGTGTTATTGGGTTTTTCTATGAAATTCTCACTAGCAGGTCGGAGTTTGGATTTGTGCTCGGTTAGTGGCAATAGGCTCGCCCCCTATTACATAGGACCTAAACTGCACTGCATTGTGGGTGTACATTGTTACACCTCTGCCTACCCCTTCGGGGATACAGGCGTGATGATATGTTATGTTGTAGTTATGTTATGTATATCAGACTGCATATAACCACTCATATAATAATCTAGTTTCTTATGTATAATAAGGTTTATAACAATGAATCATAACATAATCTAGAACGTATGATAACATCGAATGTTTACGAGCGCAGTCGCATTATCGACGGGTGTTCTCACTATTGTTTCACAACCCATTCATTGTGTAAACATAGCTTTAATTATCTTTGTATCTTCAAGGACACCGTTACCTGTCTTTGACAAACGTTTTTTTATTCATTTATATGCTCTCACGTGTGGTGGTTCAACATTGTTTAAAACCGTTCTTGGGTACTACAACACTACGGAAATGTCGGTAGCGTCTTAGATGTTGCCAAGTCCAATTCTATTGAAAATGAATATGTTAATGACAATCCAATACACAAACAAATGTCTTGAATCACTATCCGTCAAAATACAGTATCACTTGTGAAAAGGCGTATGTTATTAACTGCTACAGTCCATTTACATCTAATGACATAATGCATTTTGTTAATACAGCAAAAACGTGTGTCCTTTTTGCCCATCAAATTCAACAAAACAATACAAATCGTTGGCTTTCTTTCAACAATTAAATTCGTCATTCAAGTGAATTTGGAAAGTTTCGTCAATATGACACGAATATTGAAAGTTATTACTGAACTTTTAATTAACAAGTACGAAAATATAACTGTTGATGTCCCGCAAGGAAAATTATAAACCTTTTGTCACGTACATATGTTAATAGAATGTTTATCGGTTAACCATGACCTCGCATAATATGACGTCATCAGAACATTTGGAACTCTGATAGATCAAATGACCTCTAGATTGTCTCTGATTCCAAGTTAACCTGTTATTATCAATTAGGGATAAACTACATGGTCACGTTTTGCTTAATTTCCTTCTTGTAAAGATTTCACAATTCATCTATGTCCAGTCCCTAATAATTAACAATAATAATTCTAGACTATAAACGTCCCACTGCTGGGCACAGGCCTCTTCCCATATAGAGAAGGCATGAGCATTGATCACCACGCTTGCTCAATTGCGAATTGGCGATTTCAGATCCAAATTTAGAATCCAGATTTCCTCACCATGTGTTCCTTCACCGCTAGTCAGAAGTGTCTTAGAATAATTAACAAAGTCCTATGCCCATTACGAAACATTTTTTTACGAAAACTTTACCTAACTGTAATTATAACAGGGCAAAGACCTTTTATGAAAATACAGTAATAAAAAATTCAGAAACTGTTTCAAGCTTTAATTATATTTTTTTCGAATAATTATATTACATTTAAAATACAATTTTAAAGACTACAAATAATAGAATTTTATTAAAATTACGCTTTGAATACATACCTTAGGTTTACTGTACTCGTATTGCATATAATATCTAAAGCCTGTATTGATTTCAATACCTGACAGTGATATGCTAACAAAGGTCCAGCCATGTCTTAATACCATAACCTTTTCTATACAAGCTGGTTTGTTGACCTCTAACCATGACAGTTCAGTGTCGCTATAAGGTCAAATAACACACGTTTAATATTTATTTATGGTAGGGCCAAGCTTTGTGACCCTATCAATGCGCTTTTCTCTGAACGCTATTACTTATGTCAGCTTTTTGACTTCTTAATCCATATTGATGTTATAACTCTAATAACATTATAAATCTTCTTATTCATACATGCGTGTATGTAAATAAGTATTACGACAATGAAAAAAAGGTTTGGAATAAAACGGGCAGTCTGCCCGTGACCATGATACCTGCAAAGGTGTCGAAAGGACCTAAAATTAATGTAAACTTATTTCAATGTCTAACATTCGCGTAAACCGAAAAAGCGAAACCAATAAAAAATGTTTACTCACAGCTTCTGTGTACATGAGATCTGATGATATGATAATACGAATAGGACGTGAACTGTTGCCAATTACAGGTTTACCTATTAAAATAAAATACGAAATATTTACAGTATTCTAAGGGTCAATTCATACTACAGCTGAGTCGAAGCGCATCGAAGCGTCAATCTAAAAGTGTATATAGCTCATTCACCTTTTACTCAAAAACTTAAGGCGCTCCCCCGAGCAAAATGCGCAAAAGCGGAGTTTTATTAAGCTATAAACTCGATATTTAAAACATATATCAAATTCACTGTTATACCAAATCATTATTTAATATGTTGTCTTTAATTTAGACAGGGCTTTTTCTTTTTAATGCAGCGAATATTTAGTAGTACTCATTTTAAAAATGGTCTATCAAAATTTATTCCTTGCATAGGCTCACGATGTACACGTATTTTATTAATGTAACTTATACCAACTGATAGAGGATTTAATTCTTAATATTTTCAACAGCTTTGTTTTTCAAAAAGACCAAACATCTATTTTATAATTCAAATTATTCCTAAAAATGGTCAAATTCACAACATAAACACACTCGCGGCGGCGATCCAGCAGTCAGCCGTAGGCTCTTGACGTGAGAGCACGTCGGTTTTTTATTTGAAATGTCATTTACAATTTAATATTATGACAACTGTCAAAAAGTCATTGATAGCCCTATGTAGTTTTACACACGGCACTGGTGATAAAATTCAAATAGCATGGAATACATATTTATGTTTTACATAACATATCATCACGCCGGTATCCCCGAAGGGTTAGGCAGAGGTGTACCAATGTACACCCACAATTCGCCGATATGTTTAGGTCCCATGTAAGTAATAGGGGGCGAGCTTTATTTATGTTTTAAATTTTTTTTTTAAATCTGACATTGAAATAAAACTACTTTTTACGGATTTTTTCGCGGTTTATAATTAGTAGTTTTATTTCATCACATATTTATATTTGTTTAAATATGTCCAACTATCAAAAGGTCGAAATAATTCTTATGCGTCTACAAATGTCTTAATTACTTTACATGAAATAACATGTTACTTTTTTGAAGTTTTATTTAAATAGCGTCTAAGTCTATGAAAAAAATATATAAAATTGGAAATACAATTGATAGAATCGTACTTTGTTTTTATTAAATTCAGTTATTTATGAGTGAAATTAATGGGCTCTCGTAAGCAATTAATTACTTTTGCCCGACCTTGCAACACAGCGACTTTACAGAAATTCATAGGAAATATGTTGAAAAAGTCTTTGATTCTGAAAAAGTAAACCTTGTGAAATATACTATTCAAAAGATTTAATGCGGTTGTTTTATACTTATTTCTAGAGATATAATTATCTAGGTTTTCCCTGGCCTATAGCTTTGATAATACTTGTAAAGAATTATAATCAGAGTTTTTTTAATAATCCTGACAGAATATGTTAATGTTTTCTTATAGGCTTTCTTGTTATATTATTTAGTGCACAAAAATAGTCTATAAAATAGATGATCAAAAGCATGTATGAAAAAAGAAACAGCATTAATTCAAATACATTTATTTTTCATCCTTCCTTATCACGATTTTATCCAGGAAACCAGCAGGTGCAAAGAGGCTTTAAAAGACTTCACATCGTGAAAAATAAATCGTTCTTTTTCACGTAATAAAATCCAATTTAATTTAAAATCGGAGTCAAACATCACAGCAAAAATTCTTCGTAAGTGGTGGGTAATCGGAGTCCTTTGGCTAGCACAAGGAGAAATCTCGAAAGTCCATAAGCAGTCCAAGTCAAAAAGCAAAATAATAGAAATAACAAATGCGCAAACAAAGATTTTGGTGCGCACAAGCAAAGTGACGTGCAAGACAATGTCACTGGCATGACGCAAAATTTCACATTGGATTGTGGATTGTATCCGTTGTTGTTGCCATGCTAGATTGAAGTTATCATAATAGTATTTTGATGTCATTTATTAATTTCGGTGATGTTGGGTAGAAATAATAATATGTCCTTAGACTATTCATGTTCATAAATCTTCAATATATTCTAAAAGCAAGCTTTTATACATAGTTTACTAGCCAAAGATATTCGTATGTCTTAGTTTAGATTTAACGTTCATATGGCAACACTCAAAGTACAGTTCAATCAATTGTATTTCCATTTTAATGTATTTTTTTCATGGACTTAGACGCTATATTTCATGTAAATCTGTAATTAAGACGTTTGTATATCACGCATAAGAATTATGTCAACAATTATTTCGCCATTGCCCTTTATTATGTGCGTAGAGTATTTCTTTAGTACTACTCCATGCGAGCGCGCTTTGACACTCACACACTGTCAACTTTCTCACATTCACAAATCATGCCGTATTGAGACAGCAATACTTTCTTCAAGAACCGAATTTTCAAAAGTCTCGCCGCCCGCCTTTGCTCTGTATACGTGCCTTGTTAGAATCACACTGAATAAATGGTTAAAAAAATATTTTTTGAAATCGGTCCAGCCGTCTTTGTGAAATCCCGAACTCCGAGAAATACTCAAACGTAAGAAAAAAACATCCGCATTGAAAATCTCCTCCTATTTTCGAAGTTGGTTGAAAAAAGATTTTTGTAAAAAGACATTCAATACCTTTCTGACTAAATAACTTTACATCATTAAATGATTCACTTAGAAGTCTTCAGTTACTTTAGTTATAATTTTAGATACAAATAAAATATATTTCTCTTATCTTTTTTTTTAATCTTGCGAACATGTATGATTATATTTTTGTCTATAAATTCATAAGTCTACTATTTTTACTACTTAATACATCGGTATATCAAACAGATGGCGTTGTATTTTCATGGAAAGTAGCGATGTATATGTAGAGGGGCAAAGAGGGGGGTTTAGAGGTCAAACGCTCAAAGTCATTTGCTCGGGGTAGCGCCTTAATGCTCATTACTGAATACTTAGGTAAAATAGCATTTTTTTTATTCGTCTTTATGATGTGAATGGTTACCAGTTACAGCCAGTTTAATTCATTTCTGTATGTAGCTTAGTTTTTTATAATTTTTCAGTTAGTTGTTTATAATGAACGGTATTGTCGCTAAGTGAAATAGTATCTCATTAAATATAAAAAAAAATCCTTTTCACACGTTCTATAATCTGGAAACCAGCAGCAAATGTAAAAACAAGCTTTTAAAGTGCAGTTAGCTTTGTTATTTAACATGATATTGCTACTTAGCAGTCGGAATGTGACAAGGGTTCTAGGGTTGTTTTAATATAAGCGAGCCTGTGGCTTGTACCAATTCTTTAGTACGCCACAGTATTTTCCGACGGCATTCCTTTGAGAGTTTCAGTGGTTTCCTATCCATCTCCTAATATTAGTCTGTAACGGAATTTCGGATCATGATCGGCGATGGCCGACAATAAGCACTATTATCTTTTTTTTTACTTTAGTCTCGTCAAATAAGTCTTACCTATTGCCATATCATCATACCAATTATATGTTTAACAAGACATATTTCTTAAATTTCGCTTTCAACATCCATCGTTCAGCTGTCGGTTAACTTTCGCAACTTGCCGGGTCCAAAATATTAATACGCCTCTTTCCGTGGGCAGAGACAACTTCTTTCCACTTGCTACGATACATACTTGTTTCGCTTCGTCCACTTTCATATTCCTTCATACATGCTCTTCTGTTTAGGGTACTCTTGACCTGCCTTTTTTCAAGACGTCCCTGATTTGGTCTCGAAATGTTAATATATCTCACAAAAGTTACTACATAAGACTATCAGTCTCCCATCTAGATTATTTTTCTTCTTATTTCTCTCAACATCTATAGTCATCTAACATTACCGTTGAGCTTAATGTTCTCACGTATGCAGCGTACGTGCGAATGTCGTTGTCATTGTACCGGTGGCCATGACTTATTGATGCAACCGCTGTGCATGTCACTGACGGGACTAGACGCGGCTAGCTAGTGTGTGGAATGTTCCGCGGTTTTATTAATGTTTTGGAGGGTTATTATTAATTATTGTCATATACAGGATGATTACTTCGTTTTACTCAGATAGGGGATAAGAAAAATATAGTAGTTGATTTTGATACAACTTTTTTTCATCAATGTTTATGGGGGAAGCCTTCAAAAAGCACCAAGTCTTATGGGGATTTAACGCTCTTGTCAGTACAAATATAAGATTTTAGCCTTGAAATAAAAAAGTAAATGAAATCGCCGTGCTTTACAGTACGTTTGGGGGTCTTTATTTTACATGAGACCACTCCGTAACATGTCGTTCTTTCCCTACGTAATAATAACTATCATTCAAACTTCCCAAGTTTATCCTCAAGTGCTCCATACTTCCACATTATCTACAAGGCTATCCTCAATCAATACAAGGACCGTGTAAGCGTCCTCTAATAAGCGTCACCTGCCCCTTCCCACGCGGTATAATGCGATGGATATTAATGTATAATGACGTTAATTATAAGGCTTTGTGTGTGCCTCAAGTATCAATTACCTTTATTAAATTGTAGACTTTCAATAAGATATTCATGACAATAATTTTTAAGGACAAAAATATGCCTGTAAAAAATGAGACAGGCGAAGATGTCGTCGAGAATAATTATTATTCAGCTAATATTATAAGCTAAAAGTGCCACTCGGATGTACGCATGAAAAATGAAGGGGTACACGCGTAAATAGACCAACGCGCTCTACTTACGCTTCTACCCCTTCATTTTTCTTATTCGTGGCTATTTTCCAATATTTTTTAGGAGTGGAGAGAAGCTTACTACTCAAAAATCATGAAAATCGATCCACCTATGTTTTTTATATACATAATAAAACTAAAACTACTAAAATCCTGTTGAAGCAATAATTAAATAATACAACTTGCATATACTCGGTATATTGGAGCTATAAATTCAATTTACAAAGTTCGAATTAATTATTCATTTATTATATTCAAATTATTAACGGTTTCGGTAAAACCCACAAATAACGAGTAGGCACTTACTAAATGTATAGTTTATTGAGCTCGTCACACTATGTGTCAAATGTGAATCATCGTAAAGTGTATACAATGTATGATACCTACATAAACTAATAATAAAGCTTGCATTGAGTCTCTTCCAGAAATTAGAATAGCCATTATCTTCAGTATTTCTGATGTATTAATTGAATACAAATGATACTGTAGCTTTTGACGTATTACCAACATACAATGCATTCGTTATAGATGTCACGGTAAGAGTGAATAATTGAAAATTAAGTCGAGGTAAAAGTGATAAATTAATCACATTTGTCGGTTTTTATTAATAATTTAACCCTAGTAGTGATAAATTTAATAAGTATATGTATATGCCACGGTAAGAGGGAATAATATAAATAAATACCTGCTGGTCAAAAAACATTGGGTTTTTATTTAATTTACAACTTTTACCAATATGTGTCGTGAATTATTAATAATTACTACTAAAAGTAATTAATTTCGATCGGTTATTCACATTTACCAAAACATTTGTTTATTATTAATAATTTTGTAAAAATATTAATAATTTTCAATTAATCAGATTTACCGTAACATAGATATTTCAATTGATATGAATTGTTAATTACCCAAATCTCGTCTCAAAAATCATTAATTATGATTGTCAGCCCGTCTGTTACGCTTATATACGGCTATACCAAACTTCCGATTTCGATAAAATGTTGTATGGAGCTTAGTTGAACTCCAAGAAGGTACAAAAGCTTAATTTTGATAACCAACACATTGTCATGACTGGTGCTGTCGCGCTAAAAATGCAAGTAAAAAAGCTAGTAGATTTTATTAGTGTTGGTAGAGACAGCTATCAATTTTGATTTCTGTATTTTTATAATACAAGTAGGTACTCTAATTTAAAAATAAATAAAACATGTATATTTGCACAGTGCTTTTATTTATTTAATAATTGCTCACATATTGAGGAAATAATGCTTTATGTTTATAAGTCTCAGGTTAATGCCCTTATCACACTTACTTTAAAAAAGGCGTGGTATTGCAATTATCATTAAAAGTAAATATGTAAACAAAATTGGTTCCTCAAAGTTTAATTTAATTTACCTATTTCCTGATTTTTATAGATATATTGACTTTATTAACAATAAGTAAATTTTATGACAGCGATTTACTATCTATATTATGAGTTGTTTCAAACAAACTATCCTATTTCAAGATTTTCTGTCTACGGAAAAACCCAGAATTAAATAGACATAATATTTATGTACATAAAACTCCTATTTTTAGGTGTGATAAATATTGAATAGGTATGACAAATTCAATCTCATTAATTCTATTTTTTAAGGGGTATGTTGACCAAAATATTCTCACACAAAAAATGACAATGTGTCCATAAAATTAATGGCTATGTCTTCACCTAACACCTACGTTTTTTTGTATTGTAATTTTAAATTTTAATTAAGCGTATCATAATATTATTCGCAATTAGCATACAATGGTCCCTTAAAACTAATACCGTCATTAACCTTGGACCTAACCTTGGAATATAATCTTATGCGTACATTTCGCGACCTGCAACCTGGCCGACCGGTAAGGCCATAGACATGTTTTGCGGTTACGGTTTCCTGATATAAATAATATTTATGGTATAAACAGAGGCCCATACCTACGTAGGCATAAGAGTTTAGTGTGTGGATTTATAGTTAATTGCTGATGGTCAGCAAATCTGCATGACACCAAAGGTGGTTTATTTTGTAGCTTGTATATAAAATGCGATTTCATAGTGCCATAGAATAGCCCAATAATCTCATTATTAACATGCGTTATTTTAAATATGTAAAGCTCTTCCAGGCGCATTCAAACATTAGTCATTACCGATATGGTATTGACCCTAGCTGAATCGTTTATCTACTCTGATCTAGTTTTTCGATCGTCGTCTTGGCGCGTCTTAGTCACGTCTTAGTGTTGGAATTAACCAGACATATTTTGTTCCAGGAGCAACCCTCACGATGAGAAGCCTCTGAGGCTGTCGACGGAGGAGCCTCTACAGCTGGGCCCGCCCCCCCGCTCCTGCTACCCCCTCGTGGTGATCCTGGCGCGGGACCTGCGGGACACGGGCGAGCTCCGGCCTGATGACACGGTAAGGAACTTATATGCAAACACCTGGATAAGACAGAATGGCAGGAAAAGGACAGCCGTCCTATACAGCAATGGATGATTTCGGGAGAAAATTATTAAAGAAAAAGTTGTGTTATTTTCTCCTCCGCATGAGCTTCATGCTCAAGACTGCGCAAATTGGAAGAAGCTAAAGAAAAAAGCAATGCCTTTACCCTGCAGTGGGACGAAAATGGCTGAAAATAATAATAATAATAAATGAGCTTCGTGAGTCTCCATAAAAAATCGAACAGGAAGGTTCTCTTTTTGCCCTCATTCCCCAAAAAATGGGTATACCAGGAATGAAACATCCACTATGATCGCTACTCTAACATCAGCTCTACCCGACAACACAAAACCTATTAAGAAAGAATCTAGCAAATCTGTAATGTGATAAGTATTAAAAAACAATTTTTTTTGTTCCCAGGTGGCGTTAATTAGTGTAGTTCACATAAGGGATGACCAGTGCCCGCTGCCGAGCGGCGTCATCGCGCAGTACCTCAAGCAAGCTAACGGACACCTGTCCTGTTTGAAGGTAAATATATAAATCATTACTACATTGTTTATAGCTTTGAATGAGAAAATACTTTGTATCAAAATTCGAATGAATACTTCGCTATACTACACACTGAGTGGCGCAGATCTCTTGAATACCCTGCCCCCAATAAAAAAAAATGCGTTCTTCTTACAAACATCACTTTTTATGATATCTTATTACTTGCATTTGGCAATATTTAATTTGTTTACTTACTTAATTATTTTATAGCGAATATAAATGGTTTTACCATTTATCTTGGTGACAAGTTATTTATGAATCTGACATTTTACAAATAAATATCAATTAATTGTATGAGCGTTTCTAGTCGCGGCAATTAACATTTATGATAATTTAATTATGTTGCATTGATATGTGCATTTCCGTGTCCGGTAGTTTTATTTATATTGCAATGTGACCGTTTAAGGACGTCTGCAGTAAAGAAGTAAATATATAATTGTATACTGTTTGTGATGTAGGCTAGTGACAATATTTGTGCGTTTGTAGTAGTGCGTTAAACTCTTGGGATTAATTATGCTTATATTTACATATCTGAAATTTTAGTAAATTATAAAGCACCTCGACTCCACTTCTATGAGTGTCAAAATTCGTCAAAATTGCCGACCGCTTATATTGTCGTCAGTATTCCTTATTCAATATCCTGGAATCCTTTTTTTTTTTGGGTGAAAATTTAATGGTTTCGACCCACGTCGAGGGCACGACGTGGGGATATGTCGGACTTGCACCGACCAAAAACACCCCGGTCCCATTCTCGCCTTTGCTGGAGCCGCGGGATCGCTAAGCACTCTCAGCGCAGCTCCGGCAGGAATATCCTCGAATCCTACAGAATTTACTAAAAGATGTCTGTGCGAGTAAATTACCTGTCAAGTTATTATAATAATAAGATCCTGGGACAAATCACAAACGGTCATCTGCTCTTTCTTTTTTACTGTATGTTTTTTCCTCCTCTATTTTTTTTGTTTTATCTTTGTGACTGTGTGTTGCTGTGTCAAATATTTTTTTTCTTTCTTTCTTTCTAATATATATATGCATAATATGGTAGATTAATTACACTCTTACTTAGGACAAATTATCGTGCTCATCACACAAAGATTCGTCCTGGGTGGGAATCGAACCCTCCGGTATAGGAGTCAGGGTCACTAACAACTAGATCAACAGGTCAGTCATTAGCAAAACAAGCCCCTCGCGAGCGGCGCGAGCACGTCTAGCGGACGGCGCTATTGACGTTAGTGCGTACACGCCATGCTCGTCCAGTTCGCTTCAGATTTAGATGCACCTTCCGTATTATTTTATTGACATCTGTTACAATGTAGCTTGTGGTATTACAGCAGCTGTACGTGAGCGGCGAGTGCGGCGCGGCGGCGGAGTACGGCGCGGCGGGCGCGGGCGACGCGCTCTGCTGCGTGTGTGCCGCGGCTCCGCTGTCGCGCGCGCTGCTGCCCTGCCGGCACGCGTGTCTGTGCCAGCACTGTCTGCGTGAGTACCACACTCCTGTGTGCTATGATATGACACACTGTTCTGAACTTATCCTGTCGTAACGCTTGGCACTAGCATTGAAAGAGACACTTTTTTACTATTCGAACTGTCTTTCTTGCTAAGCTCTAGAAATACTATATTTGGTGGATATACGCTATATGGCTCAAAGTGTGTCTTAAAATAATGTGTCTGGCGATCTTCAGCCTTTATTCCACATTTCTCATTACACACTATATATTTTCTTTATAAAATCCACACCTTCTAAGTCACACACTGATATTTTTAGTGTGAACTAACTGCAATGTAAACATAAAACAATAACAAATCGAGTGCAAGGCGATCGTAAACAAACAATATAAATAAACATTGATGTTATTGTCAGCAAGTTTACTAAGGCTGGTTCCTACGCGACTTACGAGCGGCGCGGTTACAATATGCGTTTGATAAACAATTAACTTTGAGCCGAGCCTACACTGCAAGGCGAAATGATATTTATAGCTTCTGTAGTTCGCATTGCATTGAACAGAAATATGACATTAGGCGTAGCAAAATAGGGTTTTTCTAGTTTTATCTGATGCGTTACATAAATTAGTTAATGTGAATGTACTAGCATCGGTTTATTTCATCCGATACTTAACTAAAAAGGTATATTTGAACTGTTCAAGGTTCAGTAGCGTCGCACATAAGTTTTGTAGTTACTTCAAGTACTATACAACACCTCATCGTCCATATCTCATCAATTAACAAATCAAGCTTGTCTCGAATGCCAGCGAAGCAAGGTGAGCAGGCATGTTTCTGCGCCGTTGGGGTCGTATCATCTCCCACGTGCTAGGTTCACCACTGTCCACATTGACCTTGTGGGCCCGCTTCCAATTTCGCAAGGTTTTAGGTACTGTTTGACGGCAGTCGATCGATTTACCAGGTGGCCAGAGGTCGTACCTATTGTCGACATAACAGCCGAGACAGTAGCTAAAGCGCTGCTTTCCGGATGGATTGCCCGATTTGGCTGTCCCGCAAACATTGTCACGGATAGGGGTCGACAGTTCGAGTCAGCCCTGTTCGAACAGTTGTCCAAATTGGTTAGTTTTCGGCACAAGCGGACAACGGCATACCACCCAGCCTGTAACGGTATGGTAGAAAGGTTTCATCGGCAACTCAAAGCGTCCATCACTTGTCATGCAAATGACAAATGGACCGAGTCGTTGCCGTGGGTATTGCTTGGTATACGGAGTGCATTCAAAAATGATGTCCAAGCGTCGTCAGCCGAACTTGTATACGGCGAACCGCTAAGACTCCCAGGAGAATTTTTCTCTCCTAGTGACGGAGGAACGACCGACGTCACTGACTTCACCGCGCGCATTCGCAGGTTCGCCCATAACCTACATCCAACGCCAGCATCTCGTCACAGTAAGACCGGTATTTTTGTTTTTAAGGATCTGCAGACCACTGATCACGTGTTCCTTCGTGAAGACGCATTACGTGGTTCGCTACAGCCAGCGTACACAGGTCCTCACAAAGTTCTGCACAGGGGAGACAAGGTCTTCAGGATATTATTTAAGGGCAGAGAGGTCACGGTCTCCATTGACCGCCTTAAGCCAGCCTACATTTTGGCTGACAAAGATGACCCGATAGAAGTCGCTCCACCTAGCAGTAGCCAAGATTTTACCACTCGTGCTGGTCGTCGCGTCAGATTTCCTAATTTTTATCGCCCTTGACGGTCTCTGGAGGGGGGTGATGTGGCGTACTCCTTTCACAAACCTTTTTCTTAAAACATTTACTTTTCACTGATTGTCATGGTGACGTAAAAAATAATAACACGTCGGTCGGTTGTCGGGTTTTATATCGGCTGCGTGATTTATTCTATAGGACTTTTAGTTTTACCTATATATTAGGTAGCCCAAAGACCTATTTAAATTCTTATGCCAATTGACGATATTTCTCAATAAACAAACATCAACTTTATTTCATCAATCAGCCAATCATAGTCCACTGCAGACTGCTGGAAATAGGCCTCTTCCAACGCGCCACAACACCCGGTCCTCCGCCTTCCGCATCCAGTCCCAACTTTTATTTAAATAAAGATAATTTTATGCTGACTACATAGGCTGTTGAAAAAGTTAGGATGTCATGAAATTTTAGCGTACCGAAGCTTATATATAAACAATAGAGATGTTCTTTCTAAAACTCATGTCTGAATACACATGGGTTTTTTTGGTACTCATCTTTGCTGTAAGCCTGAGCGCAGGCTTTGACTGCTTCACCGGACTTAGAATACATGATCGGCACAATTCGCTCGCTTTACGCGCAGACATCGCATCGCTACGAACCTCCACCGTGTTATCACCCTAACAGCAAAAGTATTAGTTATTCTGATCGCTATATCCAAAGGTTCACGCCTTCAATACTAATGTGGTAGGCGTCAATGTCAGGTAGATACCTTGGTGGTCGGAGGTTTGGCCTTAGAGTACTGGTTAATGGGTTTGGTTCCAGACTGTTCTTATAAGCTTTTAAGATATGTGAATAGACAGTGATATGGGTTAAAGATTATTGTTTATGAATTGAGTATTATCTATTTAACGCTGTTTTTTTTGGTACGACGATTCACTAGATTAGCAAAGAAGTATTTTATCACACAAACCAATATTTAATTTTCTAACCAGACTTGTTTTGAATTGCAGCGAAACTGGACAAGTGCCCGATCTGCCGCAGCGTGATCACGAGCTACTTCTGCATCCGCAACGACGACGAGCGCGAGCTGTCCGAGCTCAAGCAGCAGCGCTTCTTCAACCGGAGGCTCTTCAACCTCTTCCACTACCATTAGCGAGGTCTGACACTATATAGTAAGCCCGAGGACTAACCCTTCGCAAGAACATCACAAACATTCAAATCGCATGTACAAAGAACGGGGTGCTATTTGAGCATGTAATCTGACCCGCCGAAAGCAGATCGCGAAAACAGGTGCACTCTCATATAGTTAATAGTCCGCTAAAACGACTAGCAGACACAACCGGCAATATCTGTCGCACGACCAAAATCTCTACGTACCCTCTGAGGCTCGACTGTGTAGGAACCTCTTTAACTTCCTGACTCCTGAGCTGAGAACTATTATAGGCCAACCCACGATTCGCGCAATCGCTCTTAAGCCCACTTGACCAAATGAGCAGGCATGTAGTATGTATGTAGGTACCGTCGATATACATCTGCTTCAGTACTTCAGTACCAGTTTAAACTAAAAAGATATTTCGTGATTTAGCCAATGCCATTTCTTAACCTACAGTTTGCCCTTCTGAGTAGAAAACCTTACCATTTTTTCCTTTATTTCTCCAGATTTTAATCAATGTTTTTTTTTTGTTTTCCAGGTATGATGAAAGTGACTGCCGTACACGCGAACACTAACAATGTCATTGCGACTTGCCACTTTGGTACCAGACAGTGTGATAAATCTAATCGTAAAAACGACTGACTAACAAAAATCGTAAAGTGAAGAAAGTACGTAAAAAATGTTTTTTCAAAGTGAGGTTAAAAGACACGGTTTCCACGAGACTGTTTAGTTAATGTGAGATTTATTTTTTAATGTAGCAACTGACGAAACACGGAGTATGTAATTGATAGAGTGTTAATGATAAAAGTGGCGCTGTGCGTTGTGTTCAGAGTGAATCGTAACAAGTGGTTGGTTGAGTAAAAGAAAACTGTGCCGTGTGAAATTTATGTAGAATTAAATTTGATTATGTATTATTTCACGTGTTTTGTAGTGTCAAAAATGGTGTTTCTTTTGACAGCACTCAGCACTTTGCTGCTTAAATACCTACTGCGACACTGCCATGAAACCTACTCATCACATTATTAATTTATTCTGTAACTAACAAATATTTGAGCGCTCTATCAATTATATACTCTGTGTAATAAATACCCCATAGATCTACTTACCTATCGCACATTGGTATACTTTAAAATCAACCTTAAAATGAATAGGATACAGTTGATTTTTGTATGTATAGTGTAATGCGGTTTGTTGTATATAGATGTATGGGGATTATGTATGTAAGTGTGGGTGCAAATTATGAAACTGTGATAAAGATGCTTTGTGAATTTGCTAAATGTAAATATGTAAGGTATTGTAAATTATTTAGTGACGCCAGCCCGAGAACGTTGACTGTAGGCTGTAACGTAGTGTAGTTGTATGGGACTCTTTATTTATTATATCTACTTGATAATACAAAAATAGTTAACGAATATACCATATAAAACAGTCCTGCATAAGTTTTGACTGCGTGACTCAAAAACTCTGTTTTTGTCAAATCAATCAAAAGCTTTGCAATAGACTTTGGAAGTTTTACTTAATAAATAAAAAGTCCCTGTTACTCTAATTTTAGGTGACATCATTATACAAAAAAGTATTCGCTGTTTTAACTCATTTATTAGATTATGTTTTAGTTATTGTAGAGATCATTCAATGTCAATATTGTACCTAATATAAGTACTTATAGAAAGAAAAAAAGTTTCCTTTATTTTTCATTGTTCATGTGTAGACAGATGTCATTAAAAAAACATGTTTTTAGATAAATTACTAGTTAATATTTTGAATAGAAATTGCTTGTCACCGAAATTCAATTATTATTGTAAACGTCGACGTTCTTAGGGTTAAGAGTTTCTAGTAAATGGGTTGTGCACTGGATTTAATTATTTGGGCCCTTATGTTTAGAAACTAGAAAATGTCGTGCAAATACTTAATATATTAAAGAATGATATGATGAACGTAACATAAGTAGTTGCAAAGTTCAATACAAACCCCATTTTATGATTATAATAATATTTTTTGTTATCTTCGTTGCGGTATTTTATTCCTTGTTCCTTTGTTTAAGCAACCCAATATGCGAGTGTCCAGGTTACAACTAAATACAGATTTTATCTTACGAAATAAAAAATATTTTTCAGTTATTTTTTTTTTTACTTTTGTTATTCATATTACCCTAGTGATCTATATCTATATAATGTTTGAAAACAATTTACATAATAAATATTTTTAGGTTGGCAACAGTAACGAAGCGGTGTTACCACAACCTAAATCATAAACATTTATACGTTTACACAATTATTTAATAAAAATATATATTGTAAAAAAATACATATGACACATAAGGGCCCAATATTAACTCAGTGACTACCCACCAAGTCTTATAGTATCATATTAAGGGCTATTTAATATCCACAGTAGTCAAGAGAACCTAGTTAATCTAGTTATAGTCATGTATTAGAGAAATGTAATATAATTGTGAATAAAATGTGATTCAATATTTTTCTATGGCTCATGTGTAATTAGAATAATTAGTCCTGCGTAGTCTTCCAGGTACCTTAATGTAGATCTCATTTGAGTTACAATAAATATAATTTACATTAATTATTTTTTATTTTTATTTATTCATCTGCGTTTACATTTATTGTACATATGACTCGTGGCTTTTTAATGAAAAGAAAATATGACAGCCGAAAATAAAAATAGCTAAGAAAACTAACCACATCTTGTTAATATTTATAATTATTGCCATGTGTGTAACTTAATACTATTTTGTTCTATAAGTCATGTTTAAATAGCCCATTACCAGATTTCAGAGGCCCTTTTAGGTGCAGGCCAGACACAAGAGACGTAAGACGCAGACGGGGCGCGGACATCATAAGGAATCAAAGCAATGCTAAAATTCGCCCTTCATATAAGTACAAACTTTCATTTATACTAAAATGACTAGATCTATAAAATAAAACACACATTGAAAAATAAACTCCATTTACTAAAATTACATCTTAACATTTACGCATTACTGTCACTGCGTTCTTTCTGCCGCTCAGCGTACAACTGCGAGGTCTTGACTGCCGAGTACAAGCTAAACAGTAGGTGCAAGGCTTGTATCCTGTCGTTCAGGGTGTCTCCAGCTATGGGGATGTCGAACAGGCCGCAGACCAGGTCCACGTACTGGGAGAGGGAACAGTCGAGGGTGGAGGGCGGGAAGCCGACCTCGTTTAGTGTTTCTTCCATAGATTCCGGCCATTCTTCCATTAGACTGTCGATGTCTGGCATTTTGCTGGAACAACAAGAAAGTTATGGATGAAGAGCAGAGAAAAAGAGATAGGTCGTTCATACACGGACGTTTGAGTAGTTGGTAATGCGCACGCACCATCCACCGTCCCTTTTTTGTTTTTCGATCACTCAAAGCAGTTGTACAGTCAGTCTTCAGCCATAATCATATAGTAAGTATAATCATTTGAGACTATCAGTACTACAGTTCATCATCACCTGCCTAGCCTTTTGTCCCAATCTATTTTGGGGTCGGCTTCCAGTATTACCGTTATAGCGCTTTATAATCATGTTACACAAAAGTTAAGGATAGGAATCCGAGTCACAACAATTGTTGCAAGATCTTAGAGTGATACTCGAAGATGAAAGACACGGTAGAAAATATTAGCTTAAAAAGCTTATATTCAGCACGTGTAATTAAATTAAGGGCTACAATTATCATGAAAATATATAGGTATATTGAATATACAGGGTGTTACAAAACCCCTGTCCGACCCGAAAGGGTGATATAGGGTTCACAATCACATGCCCAAATAAATTATTAAATTTGGAATATACATGATAATAACAATAATAATGAACTTTGAAATAGCCTCCAAAATCCCTAAATTTGAAGATAAATCAAAAACTACACCACCATTTTCATCGGTATTAATGGTGGCCTTTTGTATGATCATTTGGCAGAACTTGAGACGATGCCGTCAATCTCACCCGCAATTTGGAGTTTTTTTTTTTTTGGAATCTTACATATAAAATGATTATGTTTATCTCTTCTAAGTTGCAATACATTTTCCTTTAAGCCCAATTCATTATCTAACTAAACCTGTATTGTCCGACTTCTAGCCACTATTCTTAAGATAATATAACAACATATGCACCTGGTATAACCGACGGTGGGCGCCGGCTTCGACAGATGCAACTCGCTCACGTCCTTGATCCAGCGCTCGATGGCTTTAGAGTTCTTCTCAGCATTCTCTATCTTCTTAGTCAACTGAAAACATAAATAACAATTGTAAGTAACTTATATACCAACAGTTGAAAGTCGGTATAGGGACTTGTGTACCATGTATGTAATATCTATATTACGAATGGGAGCTTATATTATTTTAAACGTATTATTTTTTTATACACAAATAACTTGCATTAATAACTATATTGATGGATATTGTTTAAGTACCTACCAATAATAATATAATAGCTATTTATTAATATTGGTATTCTATTTACATCAAATTTTACCTTATTTTATCACGCAAATGCATACATGAATATTATAATTGAACGTAATATGTGCAGTTGACGTCTTCACAATTGTTATAGGGAATCATTTTTATGATATCATAATGTTATACTAATTTTTAAACTATATCGCTGCAGGCTTACAGTAATTTAAATCAACGGGGATTAGTGCGTAAATACGAATATACAATTTGGACTTTAGACTCCAACCGGGTTACACCGGTCGTGGTCGCAAGCAGTCTGACTGTCTCCTGCAAACACGACCTACGACTACGTCCGACACCGGCCAAAAAAGTATTTATGCATGTACGCGCTAATTCCCGTTGAATTATATAACTGTAACCATAATATTAGTTCCATTGTTCGCCACGACGGATCTCTTTTCTTACAGAATCTACTACACTTCTCATCAAAAAAATCGAAACACTTTCGTTTTTATTGTTTTTGTCCTAATTTTTAGCAAAAGAGAATTAATTCCATGAAAAAAAAACATTATTGTGTAGCTGGCAGTTTGGTCATTACAGTAAGAAGAAAAAAAACAAAATTCGAAATTAGAGTTTCATTTGTGTATCCTATAAATGAAATTAATCACTGTTTTGAGACAAATGTGTATTTAGGGTTGGAGTACGTTTCTCGTTTAAAAATTAAAAATTAGCGCTTGTCTTTAAACTTTTTGTTTCTTATTTCATTTACTGTGACTTTGGGACGTCTGAAAAAACTTTTTTTTCTAAAACATATGGATACTTCGCCCGCAGAAGCCGCCCAAGTGGTGGCATTGCTGGATTCTGGACTTAGTGGCTGCAAGATTGCATCTAAGCTTATCATCTGTTCATAGAGTCTACAAACGCTATCGGGAGACTGGTTCGTTCACGCGCCGTTCAGGATCTGGCAGGAATCGGGTCACTTCTGAGCGAGATGATCGATTTATTGTAACAACTTCTTTACGAAATCGACGCCTTAACGCTTTTCAACTGCAGCAGCAGCTTCGCGTTGTACGAAGAGTAGCTGTAAGTGACTCTACAATAAGAAGAAGGTTGAAGGAACGCGGATTGGCACCGCATAAGCCAGCGAATGGGCCGAAATTAACTGCAGACCACCGAAGAGCGCGCTTTAACTTTGCACGTGAGCACCTAACTTGGTCATACCTTCAGTGGAGCAAAGTACTGTTTTCTGATGAGTGTAAAATTATGCTGTATGGTAAAGACGGAAGGAACAAGGTCTACAGAAGAGATGGAGAACGCTTTGCACAATGCTGCATTGAAGAAAAGATCAGCTATGGTGGCGGTTCGTGGACGGTTTGGGGAGGAATCAGCGCCGACGGTAAGACAGAACTTGTCTTTGTGTCTGGGCCACGGCTGCCTGCACTAAACTCTCATCGGTACATCGAACAGTGTCTTGAACCTCAAGTGATGCCCTATGCACATTTTATTGGCAACGACTTCATATTCATGCACGACAATGCTAGAGCTCACACCGCGAGCGTCGTACGAGATTATCTTACCGAAGTCGGTATCTCCATTATGGTATGGCCAGCAAGAAGCCCGGACATGAATCCCATTGAACATCTATGGGATGAATTAAAGAGACGAATTCGAGCAAGAGATCCAGCCCCAGAAACACTTAGCCAGCTGCAAAATGCAATCCAAGAGGAATGGGATAATATACCACAACATGTGATCGTGACTCTCATCCGATCGATGAAGAACCGTATGGAAGCAGTAATAAGAGCTCGCGGAGGGAATACAAGTTATTAAATAAACGTTTCTTCCTTTTTTTTTTCATTTACGCGTGTTGTTTTACCCATTTCCTTCATATTCCATACCGGGTAAAAATTACTCATTATACAAAATACGAAACATATGAAGACTTAATTTGAATTTAGAACATTAACATTAGGATTTAAAAACCTCATACTACTCACTATTAAATGACATTTTACATTTATTCCTAAATATACACATTTTTCTGATAATCCTTATCAAATCATAAACTGCGAGGTGTTTCGATTTTTTTGATGAGAAGTGTATACTAAGTGTTACAAAGGTGAGTACTAAGTTAGTACTCACCAATTTGTAGTTAGTGACCGCAGTCGTTGTCATCCGCCGCACGCGCACTACGCGCAGCCGTTAGTCGATAACAATCGACCGACGTCGATGTTTATCGACTGCCTAGAACAATAGGCTGATTCGACTACTTTTAGAATTAATCGGCCATCGCTAGTACTGACCACGGTGGCCTTAGCGCTGCTGGTCTTGGAGATGGCGCGCAGCTGCAGGTGCAGCAGCGCCGAGTCGCTCTGCTCCGCCGCCGGCTCGTCCAGCACCGTCAGCCCTGGGAGGAAAGAATATCATGGCAAATTCATTTGATAAGTATGTGTAATAATTTAATAAACGCGGCATTGTACACCTGTCAGTAATTGAGGCAACAAGGACCAAAATCTTTTCTTGGTCTTCAGATTATTATTTTTTTTTAATCTGAGTTAGTGAAAATGTTATGTGTTAATTAGCTAAACGCATTGCATCGAATCTTTCATTTAGGTAGTACCATACGAAATTACGAATACTCCAATTACATATTCAAATTAGTTATCATAACAAACTTATCGAATATGGTCCAGCACATGTTGTGATTGCGTCGGCTTCCCTTTGATGATGTCATCCCTATCATACCAGTCCAACCTACATAACGCTAAGAGAACAAATTGAACACATGTCACTCGTAAATACATAATATACGAGTATGCTGTTACTACTATGTATGTGCTTTTGAGTAAGATCCGGTTTGGATTTATCCTCAATAAAATGCCAACTTCCTCCGTCGGACTCGAAATATTGACCAACTACTAAGGAGATTTTAGGGCTGACAAGATTTGCTCTCTTTGGAAAGTGACGTTTATCAGCTAAACAAATAAATGTAGATAACATAACACACATTGCTCTGAGTCCAAAGAAAATAGCTAAAGCACGCGTACCACAAAACACCCTTACCAGGGACAATTCTAAAATTTGGTTTTCTGCACAGACACGTCCGGGAATCCAACCCGGGATCTCCGAGCTTGCGGCACGTTGAAACCTTATACGTCGTCAAACCTTATACCAAAGAACATCTCAGTTTATGGAAAACAGAGGATATGCCTTTTGCACTGTTTATTTCAAATGAAATTTCTTCCAGCAGCCCTTTGAGAGGATATACTGTTGATCGGAGATGTTACCTAAGTTATCAATATGCTCCAGCACATGATCAGCTATTGGCGCGGCTCGCACGTTGCAGGCGGGCGTGGTGACCTTGATGAAGGCGTCGATGTCGCCCACCGCCGGCACGTACTCCGGCACGAACGGCTGCAGCTTCAGCTCGATGTCGATCTTCTGGGGGGTGTATCTGCACAAAGAAACAAGTTAATAGGATAGATGCTTAGAGTATAGATAAGAAACTAAAGAGTGAGCCTATCAGGGTTTGAACCGTAAGCACTAGTATGAACTAGTTTTGTCGTAAATACGAAGACGGAGCGCGCCGTTTTAATCAAACTATCTAAAACCCTAATATTATTCTAACAATGTCGAAAACATTGATATTTTCGCATATTACTCAGTCGTTGTGCGACAAATAACTTAAATCAGTAAGCTAATGAACTAGATACAGACAAAAAAGTGCTCTCGCTTGGCACAAAGGGAAACTAGCGATACTAGCAGTCAGTCTATTGACTGGGTATGAAAAGTCAATATTTATTCAGTCCGCCATTTAGATAATCAAAATATGATAGACACGCGTTTTTCCTTTTATCAAATCATCAAAAAATACCTACGAGAATAAACCGCTTTAAAGTTCAGGAGTGGGGGCTTGTGTCGTTACGGGTAAGTAAAATATTTGCTTAGACGTGACGTCACGCAAGAAAGGACCGTAAATTCACTCTTTTGTCAATGTAATTTATCAAATTCCTTTTACGAAAAGCGATAAAAGGAGTCAATGTCATCGTTATTTCAATTCCTTCCCTGTTCCCAATAATATGGGACCAATCAAAGTTGCGAGACCGACCAAGGTATTTGCAAGGACCTTTCGATTGACTATCTACTATTCAAATTGCATAGATATATATAATGTTACAAAACAGATATAATGTTACCATAGTTTCTTATCTTTTAGATAACAGCAACTTTAACAGCCTCTCTATCTTCTTACACAAACATTGACTGTCGTAATTTAATCTTAAAACAATTAATGAATTTATTTTGTGCAATTAATTGTTAAGTCAGTTGACGAAGTTATTATCTGAGCTCCATTCCGTCAAAATGAAGTGAGCTCTTATATAAAAGGTAACATAATTGAAAGCAATCTGAAAGCTTACATGATTCAAAGGTGTCGCGACAGACACAATGGCTTTAGATTATATCTCGCAAATATTTCTCTCAGCCTGTGAATACTAACTAGATGATTAAGTTAAAAATCCCACAACTTTCTGGGAAACAAGTTTAATGTTCTTACGGCCAATGAAACTTTAGATACTTAATTAAAATGTTTTATAAAACGTTATTCGATGTTGAAGGTGAACATGATAATTATTTTGGTTCTGAAACATTTATTTCTTAAAAATCTGGTAAAAGTGTTTGTGAAATTACCGAGTACATAGGAGTAAGATTTAAGAAGCGAATATAATTAATGACAGAAAAGGTTTAAGTAATTATTTGCCGAGAGCAAACTCTACTAATCAGGTAATGCAGAATTATAAATGAAACTATACAACAGTATTGAACAGAATACAGGAAGCCTTACATGTACTTATGCTACCTTTGCAACTACATGGACAATTATTATCTACTGTTACCAAGTACCTTTTATAGACGAACATACACACCCACATAGACAGTGTAAAAACCTACTCATAAAAATAAAACAAACTATTTCAGGCTCTTTAAGTTTTCCTCAAAAGGGAATCGAACCCGAAACACATTCTAGTTTGTTTACGTGGAGACTTAAACTAATCCAACATCAGTGCCGTCTAAAATAACTGTCATTCACAACACTACCAGCTCATTGAAACCCACTTATAATTAGAACTCGTATTCATAGACAAACCTTGGTCAACTGATACTTAAATCACACCTAGGCCGTGAAAATGTCCCGTTAGCGAATCAGGTCAGCTATCCTATGTCCAGACCAGCGTGGGCGAACGCCTACACCCAACCTTGCACTTAACAATCATCCTAGATTTTAACAAACACTAAATACCACCTTATCTAAACATAATAGAGCCTATTTTCTAATAACTGTGTTATTAACTGGCAAAGATGTAGCATCAATGAGGCCAGTCTAATTTTGTTCACGTAACTGAATTATTAGAGCACTTTCTAATGAGTTATTAATATTATATTTCAAAGATATCGAGTGTCGCGGAAGTTGTATAACGTATGTTTTTTGACCTTAAATGACAGACGTCAGATGTAAGTGGTGTTACATTGTTTATTTTTAGATTTTCGCAAAGCATTAAGTAACATTTTTATTCATGCTGATTAATATACGAAATGCCACATTGTGACCACAATAATATTTATGATCATATTCATGCAGACAAAAAACAAAATTTTCCTTAAATCAGTATTTTTTAAACACTTTAGTCATGATTAAGAGGTCAAATAAAAAAAAAAGAATCATAATATTTACACGCAATAGATCACAGAATATGGGGGGAAATCAGACAACTGTCCATAAATTATGAACTTATTTTTTTTTATCATGCCGATGACAATCTATGTATTTAAATAATGTCGGGCCTAAATTCTGCTATGAGAACTGCTGTCAATAGCTTGCATTTAATAAAATATCGACTCTATAAGACGAAGAATAAAGAAATTTAGAACGTTCTAAATAGAATAAATATTTTTTTCTAATAGGACTTACTTCATAATATATTGGAAGATGTTGTCCATATCGGGCGTGACCTTGAGGTCCTGGAAGTGCTTGGGGTCGTACGCGCCCTCCGCGGGGATGACCACGCCGCCCCCGCGCTTGCGGCCGCTCCCCAGCATGGGGTCTATTCTCTCCGGCTCTAAGTCACCTGAATCTGTCTCTGGAAATAGTAAATACTTTCTTCATGTTATATTGAGGCTTGCTGAAACAAACTGACTTACAAAAAGTAATAGAAATTGTAACCATGGTTAAGTTGTATGCGATCGGTAATTCGGTATGATACCTGAGGTTTACGTATATTGTTTTAAAACAGTAGAATGAATGAAGTTCACTACGTATAGATCACGTTGGTGGTGGACTTTGACATGTAATCTGTCTGTTTAGCTGAACGCAGTAGACTAAAAGCTACGGAATGGATTTTCATATCATTTTTACCAATGAATCTTTACTCTGCATGCGAAGCTGGGATAGATCGCTAGCGAATAATAGTTTAGTCCGCATTTTCAGCACAAAATCTAAATTTCTCTCGCATGTTAGTTAAGCCTTGTATGCACTAAGTAGGTACGCATAAAAACCTCAAACTAACCGGATCCAAAGGGCTCGTCCGCTGTCGGATTTAGCTAAGTAGAGCATAAACTCGTATTGTTAGCTTCGTCTCAGTTTCCGACAAACCACAAACCACACTGATTTGCTACAGCATTGTTATTTATGGTAATATAAGGATGAAGGACTTTTCGTAAATGGTCATGCAAATAATGTTTTCAGTACAACACAGCCACTGAGTGAGTTTTATGTTGAAAGTGTCAATTTTATCTAGATGGCATCGGTGAGGGTGTGATCGATACATAGGTACTTATATTATTTCAAAGGTTACTCTGTGTCTCTCTCTGCCTATAACGCTTTTACGGTTCAACCGCTGACACAATTTTGATGAGACTAAGTATGGTGTACCTAAGTAAGGATCCTAAGAAAGAACATATGTTATTTTTTGTCCCTATAACTGATAGCCACGTAGACTTACAGGCATACGTTATATGCCTGTAGCATAAGTATTTTATATGTTATTAGCAATTTTAAGTATCATTATTTTATACATTTTTGAAATTAGTCTGTAAGCCTTTTTAAAACAATAAAAAAAATATCTATAATTCGGCACAAAATCATTATGTGAACAGCAATATTCTAATAATAATAATATTTATTTGTTTAAACATAGGTAACATGGTAACATGGTCTTAATAATATAGTTGAGTATCACTATGTTTCACCTTAGTTGGTATACAAATATTCTCTTATAATCTAGGTAAAATTACAATAATTCATTTATTAACATTAATTATAGCAAATAAACTTTAGGAATCACCATTATTATTCAAGTACTTAACTTATACAATATCTTTAACTTAATCTATTTTATCACTAAGAGAATCAGTTATGGAATAATAAGCTTTTTTTAATAGGAAATCTAAAAGGTTAGTTTTAAACATTTTAAGGTTTATTATACTTCTTATATTATATGGAAGTTTGTTAAACACTTTCGGTGCCATACCTAAAAAGCTTTTTGAGTAGAGTGCAGTATTGTGTGTCTTGAGAAGAATTGTATTGGGATGACGCTTTGAGCGTAAGGTTTGAAAAAGATGGAAATTTTTAACAACAAACATTGCAATTTCAAAAATATATAGGCAAGGTAGGGTTAATATTTTTAAACTAATAAAGAAAGGCTGGCAGCTGTCCGTCACCTTAATTTGGCAAATAGCTCGTAAGCATTTCTTCTGAGTTTTAAATATCAGTTCTCTATCTGTACAGTTGCCCCAGAAAATGACTCCATAGCGGAGTGTGGAGGTCACGTAAGCATGGTATGCCGACAGGACTGCTTTCTGAGACGCAATTTTACTTAAGTTGTGAAGTGCAAATTGGTACTGGTTTAATTTTTTGACAATATGATCAGTGTGACTACTCCATTTCATATTTTCGTCTAGCCATAGTCCTAAAAATTTTGTGCGCTCCGTTTTAGTTATTTTTGTATTTAGGTATTGTATATTTAAATTTAAAGGGTTGTTATTACTGGTTTGTTTAAAGGACATTAAGTGAGTTTTTTCTAAATTAATTTTAAGGTTGTTATTATTTAAATATTCTATTATTTTCGCCAAACTATCGTTTATTTCAATTTCTATTGATGATAAATTATGATCGGCAAATATAACTGTGCTGTCGTCTGCAAACAGGGTTATATGGTGTTGAACGACTTGGGGCAAATCATTAATGTAAATGAGAAATAAGAGGGGACCAAGAACACTCCCTTGTGGTACTCCATAACATATTTTTCTGCTTTTGGACATATACGTTATTTCAGTTTTAGTGCGCGGACAAATTTTCTTTATAATTGTTTTTTGTTGTCTATCATATAAATATGATTCAATCAAACTTAATATATTACCCCTTATCCCTAACCTTTCCAGTTTATTTAGAAGTATTTTAAAATCCACATAGTCGAACGCTTTAGACATGTCTAAAAATAAGGCAAATATTGGTGTTCGATTATCCATATTGGTTACAATTTTTTCTAGTAATCCATATATCGCCATATTGATGTCCTTACACTTCCTAAACCCATATTGTTCTTTGGTTAATATATTTTTGTTTTCTAAATATGCATACAAGTTATCATATATAACTCTTTCTATAATTTTAGAAAATATAGGAAGTAACGCAATTGGCCTATAGTTTTTAGGGTCTAGCTTATTATCTTTCTTATATATAGGATTGACGATAGATATTTTTAGCAGGTCAGGAAATACTCCATTTTCTATTATAAGATTTATGATGAAGCTTAATACGGGAGAAATTTCTTTGGCAACAAGCTTAATAACTTTAGTGCATATCTCGTTATATCCTGTGCTACAGGTATTCTTAAGGGTATTAATAATTCTAAGTATATCATCGGGACAGGTAGGCGGCATAAACATTGAGTCTGATATTCTATTAATTGATGAAAGGGTTAGGTTTGTATTGTTGCAAATGGGCTGGACTTGGTTTATATAAAATTCATTAAAGATTTCCGCAATTTCCGTGGGATTATCAGTATATTTATTTTTATAAGTTATATGTGTAATACTTTCTTTAGGGCAATTTAATTTATTAGTTTTTATTATCTTCCACGTTGCTTTCATTTTATTTTCTGCTTTATTAATGAAGTGACTATTTTGTGATTTTTGAGTAAGGTATATTATTTTTCTTAGTCTTTTGGAATACTGTTTAAATTTTTTCGTATTTTCATTGTTAGGATGTAATCTTGAAGTCCACAGCATTTGCCTTTTACGCTTACAACATAATTTAATTCCTTTTGTTGCCCATGTGAGTGTTTTAAAAAGAGGAATTTTAATTTTTACTTTTGGAAAACTTAAATTATAAAAGAGTTTAAATAGTTCAATAAACTCATTAAAAGCCTCATTAGGGTTTTCGCATTGATACACGTTAGAGAAGCTCAGACTTTGAATTGCTTGTTTAAATTTAATAAGGTTTTCTGAACAGTAATCGCGATTAAATTTGAACCAGTGCGAACTAATATAAGTTGTCTTAACTGGGAATTTTAGAATTTGCGCTGTGTGATCTGAAATTGCTAGTTCTAAAACTTCACTCTTACTACCTCGTATATTATGTAATATGTTGTCTATGCATGTTCCGCTATTTAGTCTAGTAGGCTGGCGTACGCCTAATTTTAGGTTAAAACTTAGAAGTATGTTTTCAAATTGCTTAGTAGAGCGGCTCATTTTTAACATATCTATATTAAAGTCACCACAGATGATTATTCTTTTCTTATTAGATTTACATATTTTTTGTAATATAGCATCAAAATTATAGTAAAACGTATTTAAGGAATCCATATTCATTTTAGGAGATCTGTATATACATATTATAGTTAGTTTATGATCTATTAACTCGACACTCGAGCATTCCATAGTGCCTGGAAGACTGTAATCATTTAAACTAATACTGCGGAACTTATGCCGATTATGAATTAATATACATGAGCCTCCTTTACGGTTATTTCTACTAGAATATGCTGCAAGTGTGTAGTTAGGTACATATAGATGAACATCATCACCACTTTTCATGTTATGTTCTGTGAGACAAACTATATCCATAAACTTACCCTGAGTTGATAGTTCGGAGAGATGGTATGCTAATAAATCTGATTTGCTGAGTAAACCGTTAATATTTTGGTGAAGGATTGACATATAATTATACGAGAAAAAGATGGGATGTGTTGTGAAAATTATCCTTAGCGTTATGAGTATCGGTTCTTGTAGGGTCGCTAGGTGGGATATTCTCAGCGTCTTCAAATTGAATATTAGTTTCGGACGGAGTAACTGCAATTTCTTCTAGTAGGTGTTTAAGGTCTTCAAATATTGTGTTTATCCCATTATTATTAATTTTTCCTGTTCTCTGGTCAAACATGACACTGTCGTAGCTGAGATTCAAATTTGAATCGCAGATATATGCATGTAGGTGTGTCATAACATCAAGGTACAATAAGTTGTTAAAGTTTTCAATTCGTGAGTTAAACATGTTCGACCGTTTGTTGAATTTAAAGGTAGGAAGGCATAAAATTATGTTTGTGTTGTTTATATCTTGCAGTGTGTTTCTTATTTCGTATATCATATCGAAATAATTCTCAGTTCTTCTGAAGTCGTCTTCTCCAATTAAGACTATACAATAGTCATACATGGTATAGTTAATCAATTTCTGTCTAAGTTCTATTAACAGTTGTTTTGTTCCACATTGGGGTTTTATATAATGGCAAATATTAGAATCCTTGAATTTTTCTTGTGCAGTCTCCAATATGTTATTGGTATTATTAGTACTAATGATACAGACCTTGTTCCTTGGCTTGGTCGGGGTTTGCTTGTAGTTATCTTTTTTAGTTTCAAGATCAGAATCATTTTCTTCCTTATTCATAGTTAGGTTCTTTGAACAATTTTTATTTGAAGGTCGCCTATCTTTTTTTGGACTGCCTTTGGTTTTCTTATTATGACTATTATTATTTTTTTGTAATTCTATATTCATGCTTTTTAGTTCAGCATTTTCAATTGACAAAGTTTCTATTTTACTACGAGCATCATTTAATTCAACTTTCAGCTTTTCAATTTCCCGTTTCAATGTGGTAAGCTGATCATCTTCATCGTCGGACATTTCTGGCAGACTCGTATTACCATCTGATGTTGATTCATTTAAAATCACGCTGCAATTTCCTTTTGATAGGTTTGAGTTCGATTTAGTGCGGGTTTTGCGAAACGTTATATTATCTAGAAGTTTCATTTTTTTTTCTTTGTTTATTTTCTGTAATATTTCGCTAGCAATCGAAGTAGAGTAATTGCTGAGTAGGACGGAACGTAAGTTAAAAAGACAGGTATGCAAGTGTTCGTATTGAGGTTCTGGACGAAAATGTAGCTGTCAACTTGACGTTTCAATTACGTTCTGTGGTTTCATTGGTCGGAATTTTTCGACGAATTTTCAAATGTTTGTTTACCTTTTTGAACTTTTTTCAAATAACAGCCAGATCAATGTTTCTTTTTATAATAAGCACTTTTAGAGGAAAAGATTTGAATTGTTGTTCACTGTTCTCTTATATATTTAGTAAGAGTCACTGTAAGTTCACTTTTTATCACTATTTGTTATTTAGTATTCAACGTATACAAAGTTTTCATCTTTATTTAAATGTTTATATTTTACACTTTCTAGTAATATTAGAAACTAGATAACGTTTATGCATCGATATTGAGATACTATTGTTACACTTATATAGTTTATACAGTTAAAAAGCGACTTTATTTATTTTTAATTAATTTAAATGCTCGGAGCCGATTTGGTGCGTGGCACTAGCGCCATCTATCCCCAAAATTCTATCCTCAAAATTCTAGGATATCAAGCTAGAGTTATAAAATTCATCAGTAAAAACTCCAAGGAAAACTATAGATAAATAGGTAGTAGGTAGACCCATTAAGCTTTTAATGCTTCTATAAATATTATTGCTTGCAGATCATGCTTCGATCGTAGCTATGTGTAAACGATTTCGCCACGATCTCGTATACACAGGATCGTTCAAAATAGACTCCCATTAAGATTTGGGAAATTGTTTGAAGAAATCGTGATTGTATTTTAAGAGCAGGAGGAGGTAAGATTTAATTATCAAGAAAACAACGTATTTTTGCAAATCGAGAAATGTTGTGGTTGAATTACAGGATTTTAGAGATTACAAAACTAGTGCCAATAGGACTTTTTCAAAGGTATAGTAAAGTGGACGAAGCGAAACAAGTATGTAAGTATCGTAGCAAGTAGAAAGACGTGGTCTCTGCCTACTCCTACGGGAAACAGTCTTGATTATATGTATGTATAAAGGATTCTTTCAATAATTCTATAGCACTACTGACGATCGGTCTAGAAAAAGATCTTGAAGTAACCCACAAGTTGGCAATTTTGGGGCAAGGGGCTTGCCCAGCAGTGGTGCTATTTCAGTCTTATATTATAGGTACTACTAGTTATAAAATAAGACCCGTCCAAATCTGTCCCATTATATAGTTAAGGCAAGTGTTCAAAAAGGTAGAGCTTGTTGAGCTTACCTGAGTTAGAAGAGTCGTTCCGTTTCGACATAGGCCTGGCTCTGCCGCTGCTGGTTTCCTTCATCAGCTCGGCTCGGTTCGGCTTCGGCACTTCCAGGGGCTTCTCCGAAACCTGCGACTTTCTGTCCGGAGACTGGCATAAAATACTTAATTATTAAATACCTAAATCGAGAATTCATGGTAGTTTTGAGTCTATCTTTTAGAAATTAGCGTTTACGAACCTCACTATAATAAGTAACATAATGTATTCCGGGAGTTTTCTAACTATAATGACCAACATAAAATCTGCTTTACTGTCTTTGAAGTTCCGCCACGACGTTTAAATACTCTTCCTTCCTTAAAGGAACATTAAACCATTTTTAACTTTACCAGGAATGAATATCGCTGATCATTGAACCCAATTCCAAAATTGTCTGTTTATAGAGAGTATAAACAAATGAACAAGCAACAGCCGGCAGGTGGCGCCACGCAAACTATGGCGGGCGAAGAAAGGCGCGCCGATTTAAAATTGAAACAATATGGCCGCTGTTCTAGTGGCTGTCTAACTGAATTCCTTGGATGCCATGGCGCAAATAAATGCATGACGCTTGTCTACGGTACAAATAACTTCCTAGAAGTGAAAACTAAAGTATTGGATCGCTAATAGAGCGGGAAATTGATCTTGTAATTTATAATATAAATATGAATGGAACTATATCATTAAATAAAATGCGATCACTATATTTTAATCCGTGCATAATTTGTAAAGTTGATATAAAGACATAACATGTTAAGGATATTTTACTTTTCAAACCAATTTAAACAATTGTATTTTGGTTGCTAAATTTACTTTACGTACTACAGAAGTTTCCTTTTGCTCAACAAATAAAGCACAGTAGTTATTCAGTAATATAAATAAAGCTTGGAGCGACGTCATAACACGCAGTAAGAAAAGAATCCATAAATAAACAATGCAGTCGATTAATCCGTTCAAAACAAACTATTTTGTTGCGTGCTTTGTAAACATAGGCAAAGAAAGAGTATCTCTTTGTATGTATTCTAAAAAGAAAAGGAAAATTCTAAGATTCTTCGACGTATGGCAAAAGTGTATTTATGAAATCAGAGAAAGAAAGGAGTAAATACTGAGATGACAAGTTGTAGAGATGAATGGAAGCTGAATACGCATTGCGCCGACCCCAAATAATTGGGAACAGGGCAGGGAGATGATGATGATATTTACGAAATCAATCCACAACTAAAGGAGAAACCGCGTAGGTACTTACAAAAAGAAAGTCGAATTGAGAACCTCCTACTTTTAATAGCGATTAATGAAACCACAGTACTACTACTAATTAACACTATTACTTCGTTAAGTACCTACAATTTAACTGTAGCCAACGACAAGACATCATGATAACAGCTAATCAGTTTACGAGAACTAAACATTTTGTGAAATTTAACATTAAATAAATAAATGTTGACGACCGTTGACCTACTAAGATTAAATAAATTATTGCAAGGTACATACAAATTATTGAACGATGCTAATGAGGAGAACAAGATACGTAAACAAATTGCATAACCTCCTTTTATCGACTGAATATAAGTAAAACTTACTGCTTTACTGATTAAGAACTTTTATTTGTTTACCTATTACTTAAGCGAGGCTTAGCATGTAATTATTCGTGGTAAGTACAACAAGTGAAAGATATATTTACCTCATCTTCGGCGGAGCCATTTTCCAAAAACTTGTCGGCGTCAGAATCGGTTTCACTATCAGAATCAAAGTCGTGCCTCGCCGTGTGCCTCACTGGGGGGTTGAACTTGGACATCGCTGCTTTCACCACCTCCTCTTCACTGGAAGGACTGTCTATCTCTCGTGCGTTCACCACGTTCACCGTCTCGTCATACATCACTCGTGCATACTCGTTAGCGGACCCTTGATCGCTCAGTAAAAACGTTTGGCAGTGTTTGTCGCAGGTCGCCATGGCAACGTCACAGAACCTCCTCGCTTGGAAACTCGCTGAGGAAAGGCGGGAGTCCCATGGATGGCATTTTTTTGTCAAAATAGTGGTGGCACGGCCTGGCACTGATTAGGACGACATAAAATACATATTTCACACATTTATCAACGTATGCAGGGGCCGATATTTCAAATACATCTGCTCGGTCCCACCGCAGCGCTCGCGTGCAGTTTGATGTTAATTGTATTCTCCCATTGGCACCAACGTAGCGCAGTGTAATGATACATACATAATTAGAAGAACACTCACGTACCGTATATTGTAGATTAGAAATCGAACCTAACACTGATCTACAAATTAGCAAAACGGTGATAACTTTTTAATTAGTGCAAGAGTTCTTAAACATGTAAGAGTGCTATGCATTAGTCCACACGTGTTTTTTTACCAGCAAATATCTAGTTTCATTGATCTCATCAATACAAATGGTATAGAGTGAGTTGATTTAAAGTCTAGTTTTGGCAGTGTTTAAAATTGTCTTAAAAGAAAGTTTGGGTTTTGGAATGATGTGCCAGAATACACAGGTGTCCCGATATACATAAACAATGTTGACCTGTTTGGCTTTGATTCAACTTTCTTTGCTTTCAATCCTGGCACGGGTGACGGGACAGTGTTAATTTTCCCTGTACGGGTATTATTGTCCGTGGTATTTCTTTGTGTTAATGATCGACCCCACGTTACTAAAGAAACTTTTGGTAATTGGACACTGTTAGAATAAATGACCCATTTTTACTTCATCAATATCGCGGAATATTTTTTCAATGTAGACGATTGGAATTAGTTGTCTAACATTCCCGAATCATGATTGGATTAAAAATTTCCGCAACCAGTTATTAAAGCATTTTTTTCCAAAAAATCTCAGCGTGTGAGTTTAAATAAATGCATCCATAAACCATGCAACCTGGTGTGGGGCATGTCTTTCTTTTTATAGCACTTAAACTTATCCTTGACCGGTTTAAACCCGAAGTTATTTATACAAAAACAAGATTTTAGGCCAATACTGATACTTTTGCTTGCTAGAAGCACGAATAACATGCGATTAACACGATTATCTTTAAAATTTAAATCATTCTTCAAAGACGAACTTCTAATTAACGAGAACACGTTCTGTTTGAGGAATCTCGTTTCCTTACTTCCTTATTTCGTTGTTAAACGTCCATGTGTAGGTAGCTTTATGGGCTTCGAGAAATATTAAAATAGCTGCCATCTTTGGTCCACTGATTAAGATCACGGCTACGGGCCGTGTGTAGTTGGTAGCTGACGACATTATTAATGGTTCGTATTGTTTTAGTCTGCTTTGAGATTTGGAATGGCTCAGTAAAGGTGAAATATAATTTATGTTTTTAAAGACCTTAAATTTATAAAAGTTTATCCAAACTATTGTAGAAATAATAATTGAAGTTAAAAAGTTGTTCTCCATAACCCCAATTTCAGAATATTTATAGGCAGGTAAAAAAGTCCAAAACCAAACTACTCATAAACAAAAATAGTAAATGATATAAGTACTCGAACTTCAGTATACCTGTCATAGAAAAGTACTGCAAAAATATTTTATCAGAAAACTTTATCCAACAGTAACATGCTAAGCACAAGAATATCTAGCTTCAACCCACGCTATTATTATATCAGAACCCAGTAAATCGTCTAGAAAATGTACATTAATTTCATTTTATAGTCTGCCGATACGAGAACAAATAGAAAGTATTTAAATCAATAGAAGGAAATAGACTACAACGGAGAGTATAAATAAAAACACAGGTTTGAAAAATGACAACTTTATTAACTAAAATAATTACTCATTTCTATATCATACAAAAATATCTGACAACAACCCGTGCATGGAGAATCGTATTAATTTACATTTATCAATTTAATGTCACGGCTGAATGTTCGCCCTAATGCAGAGGATTTCAGAGATCGGTATATAACAGAAATATCTTGCAATGTCAAACTTAATTCAATAATAATAATAATATAAAAAGCTGGTCAAATAGAAAACTGTTCTCGTACAAATCTTGCACCAGTCGATGCGAGGCGGATGTCAGTCGTATAACAACATGAATCCCAGTTTTTGTGGCTATTGCTAGTCTAGAAACAGTCTCATCTCGTCGCATTAAACACACGATAAACATCATTAAATCTAAACACCAATTCTACAGCAGTTTTCAGAAATATATCTACAAAAATATCATTACGTGTACTTATACTTTCCGAAAAATATTTGCGTAAATTTATACATACAAAATAAATATCTGGGGGACTATAAATACAACAGTTAAACATGCGAAAAATATACTATTTCTCCTTAAGTATTTTGAAATCTGTGTCTAGATATAACATTATAATATAGACTTTAGAACACACTTATGCTATTATGGCCAGCATAATATAAAAGTGTTGAGTTATAATGATATATATTGAAACATTACGCGATCTCGATATATATTGATACAGATATATTGTCACATGATTACAGAATTAAAATTTTATCACATTTTGCAGTCTTGGAGTAGACACCTACATATTTAGTGATCAAGAAATACTTCATAGTGAATGTAAGTTATAACAACATTAGAAATATAGAACGACAGATTAAAGTAAGACATCAAGATGAAGACATCCTTTGAAAAACCTTTGAAAAAGACATGCTGTTGAAACATGATTATTTGATTAACAAGTTTAAAAGATGAAAGGAGAAAACTAATTAAAATAGGCGCGGACACAGTTAATATTCACTATGAAAGTATCCAAGCCACTAACTCACAGGGTATAACAAACAACAGATAAACGAAGTACACTAAAATGATTTGGCACAATATCGCAGAGACTAGTCTCAACTTATGCTACCTATCTCATGATAAGCACAAAAGCAAGTCCCGGAGTATCCGCCTAGATCACAGACACACAGAAATATTTGTTCAGCCAACCTTATTGATGAGCTCATCGAATATGGCCGTCAGTTCCTCGTTCGCCTTCGTCTTTTGTGTGAGCGACTCCTCCAGCGAGGCGATGTGGAGCTCCTTCCTCTTAATCATGGCGTTGAGCTTCAATATCTCCACCTCGTGTAACTTGCTCATCTTCTCTAACTCGTGATTCGCGTGATTAAGCTTCGAAGTCGCGTGCTGTTTTAGTAACTCATAATTTTTCTGCATTTTTGTTAGATTTTCCTCGAAATTGTTTATAGATTTCATGTAGGCGTCTTCGTTCGCCTTACAGTTGAGTAGGATCTGTTTGCTCTTCTCATACTTGCTGTGCAGGTCGTTGAAGGACCCTTCCATGCTGGCTAGATGAGCGATCTGTTCGTCTCTCTCGTTGATTAACTTTATTTTCTCCTCAGCGTTCCTTTTTTCTGTTTGCGCTTTTTCGGCGATCAATGTAGCTATCGTTCTTTCATATTCTTCGACAACCGCTGCCATGCTCTTATTCATTTTTGTCTTCTCCGCGAGTCTATCGTTTAAGTCATTTATCTTCTTCAACCTGTCTTTATTTTCTACTTCTAAATTTCTCAAGTGAGATTCTAATGTAGTTAATCTTTCTTTTAATTCTTTGCTTTCATTTCTGAGAGTGTATACGTGAATTTCCTTTTCGGCTAGTAGCTCTCTCAGCTGTGCGAGAGCTATTTCGGCCTCAGTTTGCTCTCGGCTCACTTGCACTGGTGTCGTTTCGTGCAGAGAGTTGTTACCACTAAGAGACAACAGTCTGTCAATAACAGCCATGGCAGGGGAGGTGAATGTGATAGAACGCCTGTTCGATCTGTTAGGAGTCACTGATTTATTTCTCGGGGTTACTGGGTTGACGGCGGGAGGCACCACCATCATTGGTTTAGATACTGTGATGTTAAGGTCTTCATTGTATTCTTCGCTGACATTCATGTCTAACTCTTGGGTAACATTCAAGTTAGAAGGTCCAGCAACAGGAGATAACACTTCTTTTTGTGGCGGTGTCGCGGGTTTTGTAGGAGTACTTTGTTTCTTTTGTAGCTTTCCCAAAGCCGCAACAAGACTGTCAGATGCAACAGATGACATCCGCTTAGCGAATAAAGGATCAAACTTAAGGAACAAACTTTCTTTCCCACTGTCTGCAATTGTGTTACTCTGGTTTTGGTTTAACAGAAATTCGAAAGCTTCAGCATCGATGAAAAGTTCACCATTGTCTACATTTTCTTCATTTTTAGGAGCTGGTAAATCATGGAATTGCATCATGTCAATATTTTCGTCTTCGAAATCTGACAATTTGCAGTCAGTGTTCACATCTTCAGACTCAAGGAATGGTCCCTCAATGGTGTCTTCATCTTCTGTATTAATATCTTTCGTTGTAACATTTCTATCTTCGGTAGACTTTGATGAGGTAGTGGTATTACTTAAATTTTCAAAAGCTTCCTTCTCAAATTGTTCTGTTTCTATGTTGTCATTTGATAAAACAGCGTGTGCTGTATCTAATTTTAAGATATTTTCATTATTTGCTTTCGGAGCATAGGTTATATCTTTATTTGTTACACAAGAATTTTCTATTTCAGAACCGGGCGGCGGAGACTGACGCATTTTTGATTTTGACTCAAAAGGATTAAAGTTCAAGTCATCAATTTCGGGCAAGTTGAAGACATTCCTGGTAGGAATACTTTCACTAGACGAGGTGCCTGCTGAGAAGTATGTCGACTGTTCTGATGATGAAGTCGTCTTTAACTCCTTAGACAGAGCTGGGTCAGATTCAATGCTTTCCACAACATCTACAGTTGAGGGCATTTCAATTTTATTTTCTTGTTCAGTTGTCAATTCTGATTCTAGTATCTCTTTAGTAGCATTATGTGTGTCCTCAGGAATAACTTTGTCTTCCTCAATGGTGACATTTACAGAATCCAAAGCTACATTTGTTGGTGGTTCTAGGACAACATCACCTGCCGCAAACTTTTCAATAACCTTTTCTTCTTCTGTATTTTGTTGAAGGGCACCATCAAACGTCGAGTTAAACTTCCTTTTATGAGCCACTGGCCTCTTTCTTTCAGTTTGTGACCTTCTCCTGTTGTACGCATCTTTTTTAGGTGTCGGCTTCTCAACACTCTTAGAGGTTGGTTTCATTTCTACAGCTTTGGCAGGTGAGTCTAGCGGCGGAGACAGCCTTATATTAGTTTTAGTAGCAAATGGATCATCAATTTCATCGAAATTAAAGTTATATCCTTTCGAAGCGATCGGAGGAGATGGAGGTGGAGTAAATGCTTTCGCTTTATTTATATACTCCTCTTCAATGTTTTTGATTGCGTCTGTTTCTTCTAATTTAGTTTCAGAAATGTTTTCGGCAATGACTGAAACGAATGGGCTGTCGTTTTCTGATAGTACAATTTCTTCATCTACAGCTTTCATGTCATCTTTTTCATTGATCTCGTTAGTGTCTAAAGGCATTGTTTTCGCTTCGGTTGCGACAATTTCAGATATAATTTCCGTAACTGTATTTGGCTGTATTTCTGTAGCATCTTTTTCAGCAACAAATGCCGTATCAGTAGAACCATTTTCGGCGATAGACAAGGTTGTTTCATTATCAGTTTTCTCTATAGGCACATCACTAGGAACGATGTCTGCAGTCACGTTAGCTGCTTCACTTGCCGGTGCAGCAACAACATCGGATATAAGTTCGGGTACATCTTTGCTTCCAGCATCTGATATAATTTCGGGACACGGCACCTCAGATACTGCCTGTTCAATATTTCTTTTTACTGGCAAAGCCTCTTCAATTTGAGGAAGTTCATGAGAACTAATGTGATCTACATTTTCCACATTAGACATAGTAATAGTCTGATTAATAATGTCAGGCAATGGTTTAACTTCAATAATACTTTCATTAATATCCATGGGTACAACATCTTGCGTTTCATTGACGTTCAGTACATTAGCTGCAACAATGACATTGTCGGATTCTGTCACATTATTTGGCACATTCAATGCTTCCATAGGTTCTGGCACAATAATTTGTTCTTCGTTAACCAGATTACTGATAGAAGGAAGATTTTCTGAAGGTAGAATCTCTGGTAAGACATCTAATTCTTTTTGTGTTTGATCTAACACAGGTGCTTCATTGTTCACATCTAATTGTTTAACTTCTTGAATTAGGTCTGCTTCAGGATTGACAGCCTCTAATTGGTTTTGTTTATCATCATGATTTTCTAATGGCTTTATTTCAGGTAAAGGCACTATAGGCGGCGAATTTTCAACGGCAACATCAATATTTTCAGGCAACTTTACTTCTTTCTCTTCAGTCAGGACACTGTCTATCTGGGGAGATTCAGATTTTGCTTGAATGTCATCCACAAGGTCAAGTGGCAAACTGGGCGGAGTGGGGACTTCAACGGCAGTGCTATCAGGCACATCTTTATCAATGTCATCTTCATCAGGTAATGGAATGTCAACGGGTAAATCAGTCATTGATGTTTCTATAGGACTAGGTTTAATATCTTCAATAGGTAATGGCTTTGTTATGGCTTCATTTAAAGGTGCAGGACTAGATTGCGTAGCTTCTACGTTTTCAATAATATGTGTAGTGTTTTCGACTGTTTTATTAAGTTCAGTTTCCTGAGCA
The DNA here is from genome assembly GCA_905146925.1 of Autographa gamma. Classification (NCBI taxonomy): domain Eukaryota; kingdom Metazoa; phylum Arthropoda; class Insecta; order Lepidoptera; family Noctuidae; genus Autographa; species Autographa gamma. Next base: position 1,662,975 of record LR989868.1, on the reverse strand, counting down.
GACTTCAGTACAAGACTAGTGTCATTATTGTCTGAGGCTGGTGCGACAATTTCTTCTTTAATAACTGTACTGTCAAGAATTTGGGCAGGGTTTTCTGATTGAACAGGGATATTCTCTAATGTCTGAGTGGTGTTAACATCTCCTTTAATTTCAGTATCATTTAGTGAATTAATAATATCCACTGTTTGATCTAGAATATTCTGCTGTACTTGATCTGTTTTTGATGTTGTTACATTCAGCTCCTTATGTTCCACACTCTCTGTAGATACCATTTCATTACTTGCAGCAGATTCTATTTTATCTACAGTAGTATTTACTGTTTCCGGAGCCACAGCATGTGTTACATTAAGATTTGTGTTAATAGTTTCAGCCACATTTTCAAGAGCTTGTGAAATTAAATCTTCAGGTGTTATTGAAAGTGTAGCATCTAAGATATCTTGTGTAGTGTTCAATATTATTTGCTTGAGTCTCGAAGCACTTACATTTTCTTTTGGTTTGTTTACTTCTGCAGTTAAATTCATTTGATAAGTTTCATTAACTGGTGTTTTATCTTTATCTTCAGTAATTAATGATGTATCCTTAGTAAAGGTTGTCTCGCAATCAACAAACTCGCAGTCAGATTCAGCAGCAATAGTGCAGTCAGTTTTGTTTGCTTGTATGTCAGTCATAGTCCTATCTCTAATAGAGTCATTGTAAGAAATGTCCATATATTCAGTGGTGGAATCCATGTCATCTTGTAACTCTTGCTTTTGGACTTCCACAGCAATATTTTTCTTCACTTGAGGGTGTGGATAAAATAATTTGTGTATCGGAATCCTTTCTTGACTAAATAAAATGGTTGTTTCATCTTTCCACTGCAATTCTTTCTCAAGATCATCATTAAACACTATGCTGTCTCTATTTGGGCTGCTCCTTTTAGTTGGACTAGATTCCTTCTTTCTATGAGCAGCTAATGGTGTTGAAGCCAGCATGGCTTGTGTTTGGCCCTCGTTCACTTTAGAGGTAACTTCTACAGGGCTCAGTATCTCAGGTTTAACTACATCATCACTCTCAGTAGGTGGTATAGGGCTTTGTGAAGATCTGAAGATGTTGAGAACACTTTTAAGTCCCCGCATAATAGGAGAACCATCACTCCTAGGAATATCTTTAGTTGGTGTTGTTGCTTCCGGAGTGTGGACTGCCGATGAAGATGAGCTTGGCAGGGACATGTTTTCATCAATATCACTCGGCCCACTAACTGTTACAGTAACATCTTGTGTGATGGTAGCATCATGGGGCCTCAATGACAATGAACTCCGGTTACTTTCTACAAATTGGTCAGTTGAAAGCACTTGAAGTGGTGTTTTAAGAGACTTTATTATACTGTCATTTTTTGTCATTGTGGAATTCAGTGAGCGTGTTAAGTTATTGTTCTCACTGACTGTGACATTTAGGGAGCCACCACTTAGTTCTAGTGTTTTATTATCTAGGCAGTCAGCTGTGCAGCTTTTAGACATAGGTGATGAAGCAGGAGTTATAGAGTACCTGAGTTTCATGTTAAGTTCCGACACGTCCAGCTCTTCATACCCCTTCTCTGTGAAGGGGAGCACATTGTTGTGATGTAAACTGTTCTCTTTGTTATCGAAATCACTGTCAATATCCATCGGCTCCACGTGGTGAGCCATATTTTGAGTCCACTTAGCGAAACACTTGGATTTTCACTCGTCACACACTAAACGAAGATTCAGTCACTATGGGTGCCCGCACTCGATATTCAATCCTCGACGCGTCAATCTGGAGTCAGATACAAAGAAAAAAATCAGTCCAATGTTTACAGTTAGCCGATTTCAGATAGTTTCACTTAGATTTCTAATACGTAGTATAGGTAAGCAGCGACGCGCGTATGTATGTCATTTAAAAACAAAAATGTCGGTGATGTGAACACGCAACTCACTCTGAAAATCTATTTTTATCCTTTTTGTGCTGCACGAAAGACGACGTTCATTTTATGTAACGCGCGCGCCCGAGGGAATCTTGCCAATATGCGATGCAGAGCTGTTGAACCCAACCAAACACAAATACACCGCCCGCTCCGAGACCGTTTGAAATCCGGTAACTTTTTTATAATTTGAAATGTCAGTTTAGTAACGGGGGGGTTTAGACAACAGCACGTTACTTTTAACAAGGAATACGTTCTGAAATAACAGATACTTAATATCGATAAAAATAAAAAATGTTAATAAATTACAATACAAACTGATTGCCCATACAATGACATACAAAGGTATTTATAAGAAAAAGGCACCTAGGTTTAAATGGTTAAAAGTGAAAGTTATCAGAATTTCATAAAAAAAAAACCATTATAATTTAAGTTGCATGCACTAAGCTGGTTCGATTAATCGATATTTTTGTTTACATAACGTGTTGTTACTTTTACATTACCAACTTTTAAAAAAGATACTTTCATATTTTCCACGAATTTCTTGTACTTTAGATTTCCAACACTCGTGCATGTACCAAGTTGGCATAACGTGTTGTTACTTTTACATTACCAACTTTTAAAAAAGATACTTTCATATTTTCCACGAATTTCTTGTACTTTAGATTTCCAACACTCGTGCATGTACCAAGTTGGCTGGTCTGAGGTGACAAGGAATAGGGTTTTATCATATCCACGGATTCGTTGGAGGCCTTAGCACTTTGAGAGAGCAAAGGCTATAAACGTTCAGATTATACACATCAGTTTAGATACATTTATAATATTTCCCTGAACTACACAACATGATGCCGCCGACATAAAGATTCATGCGTAGTTGGCTCAGTTCCTTTAACTACTGTAACTCTTTATTTCTTTGTTCGGTATTGGCAGTTGCCAATATGCTATAATGATTATAAGAAATAAGATTAATTGTTTGAGTTCTATAATATGCAATACCTATTTAATATAAATTTGCCAATGTTCATATCTACTGTAATACATACAACTGTATATTTTATATGTGTATCCATATTACGCATATCTACTACTACTTCTTCTAACTAATAGATACATACCTGTTACTGCAATAACTGTTACAAATTCAGAAAAATCCTTGCGTGAATCTTTGCCCTTATATTACGTCAAACTTGGACGACAGGTCTGTTTATGAAACTAGTTACAAAATAGACAACATTTGTGTAAAGTTAATGTAGAACTTGAAATTTGTCTAGAAATGAATGAAGTTTAAAATGACTTCTTAGTTGACGAAAAATATAACATACAATTTTAAATTAAAATATGACGAAGGTGACAATGCATTAGTAATATTTTAAAGCGTACTCTTTAAACTCTGTGGTACTGTCGCCGTCAGTTCGATGGCCGGAAACTGTTTTTGTTGTTGTAAATACACATAAAATAGTTTTATTTTATTAGTTAAATCGTGTTCAAAAATGTATCTGTAAGTAATATATGATAACAAGAAGTTTTATTTGTAAAGTGTAAAACAATTTAATTCTTAATGTCAAGGTCAAGTATGTAACCTCTTGCCTGTTATTTTTAAAGTCTCGAAGTCAATAATTCTCTTAGTAATTTGGAATACCAATAATACTCTGAAAGGTTATAATTTCAACTGACATCATGACAGTAAAAAAATATATTTTTTAAATATATTCGCAACGGTTCAAAGAATTCGAGACTTGCAAAACCTGTCGTGGGGTATAAAGTGGTTAGCGACTAGTCATCATTTTATCATTATTGTCTTACATCCAGTGCATGTGCGAGTGTGTTATGAAGCACACGTATTCACAGTTCTGTGTAGACAAATATTACGCGAGTTCGGTTGGCGCAAAAAGTAATCTATTTTTATTACAAGTACAGTTCTTAATTTAAATATTGCAAGACTTGTTGATATAGACTATAGAGAGCATGTTCTTTTTTTTTTTTTTTTTATAAATGTAATCATGCAAAAAAGGTCAGCGAAAGGTCTCAATTAGAAAGTAATGACTTTGTGGTTATGCTCCAAATGTTAACTACTTTTAATTTTAATAAAGTAATTAGGGTTCTGTCATTTAATTCTGTTTTAAAATTTACCATAATGTTTACACAAATGGTTTAGCTTTGAAATAATGGTTTTATATTGTTTGAACTTGAAATATGGTTAATATTGACTGGTGGCAATAAAAGTTTGTTCCGGCTTCATGTAATATAGAAATTAAACCCATTTTAGTGAAAACAATTGGGTTTAACACTGTGTAATATGTAAGAGCTAGTTAAAACTCTTATAATTAAATATACAAGTACCTTATTTTACTAATTTGAGTTCATATATTCTTTATTATTAGATAAAGTGTGTGTAAAAATAAATTAGCATCATGTTTTGTGACTGCATAGCAACAATCAACTTGAATTGCAGTAGGTTTACCTGTGTATACTAAACAGCTTTGATAACAGGCAGATTATTTTTGTTATCTGTGATAAGTTAACTGGAATATTTTTCTTGTCCTAATATTTACAAAATGCAAAGTATAACATATAGATAAAAGTTAATCCCGATTCCAGAGGGGTTAGCAAAGTCTTATTATTATCTTATATATAAAAATGAATCGCCAAATGTGTTGGTAAGCTAATAACTCAATAACGCCTGGACGGATTTTGCTAATTCTTTTTTTGTTGTGTTAGTTATTATCAGGAGAAGGTTTTTATGAAAAAAAAAATAGGAAAATTGTGCGGATTCTTTTTTTAAGGCATCCTATCCTTTGTTACGATAGTGATTTGTTGGATTCATCTCCGCCCCAATAATATAAAGGCACCGGGAACGGGACCTGGGTATTCACGCGGGTGAAACCGCGGGGCACAGCTAGTATTAGAATAAATATTGACATGTTTGTTTTCCTTTCAGGCTGAAATATGGAAATTACGCATGACGTGTCCGTGAAACTATTATTTTTCGCGCGCTCAAAAGAATTGGCGGGAACTAAAGAGTCGACTATCCGTCTCCCAACAAAAATCAGTTATAAGAAGTTGTTAAGTATAATTAGTGAGAATTATAATTTGGATACTATCAAGAATAATATATTGTTGGCTAAAAACGAGGAGGTTTGTGACGAAGACGTGGATATTGAGATAAAGGAGAGAGACAGCATCGCCGTGATCCCTCCTTTGAGTGGTGGATAATACCCTTCCAAAAACTTCCAAAAAATTTGTAAACAGTTAATTATTAAAACTGCAGTATTTGATACATCTTCATCCTATAATAACACCAGACTGATTCATCATCAAAACATAACATATAAAAGTCAAGTGCAATATACATAAATCGTGAAAAATCAAAATGGATTACCTAAAACTAACGGTGGACAAGCTCCTAGTGGATGAGATCACGGACCTCGTGACGGATGACAGCTGCGGGGCCATCTCACTGTTTATTGGTACTACAAGGGATAACTTTCAAGACAAAAAGGTTAGTGGATATTCTGATTAGCTTTATTATAATTTTTTCGGTGTTTATGGTTTATGTTGGATATATTAATAAGACTTGATTGGCTGTTTATTATTTTATTTGGACCTATTTAGTATGTTGCCATTGCGTATGGTAATAGAAATTGCCTTACATGTTTGTGTATGCACTTTCACACCAATTTGTAAAAAAATAGCATTTATTTTTACATTATTATACATAAATCAAAATATTGATAAACAATAACAAACTAAGGCTCTTTAAAAAACATTAAATAGCACAAGTATTTGTCAAGTTTATAATGCTTAGTTACTTAATTATGTAATAAAAAATATATATCTAACGAATTCGGTCACTGAAATAGTTATCCAAATTGACAGTAAGTTAATTACAGTAGTAAAAGAAAACAGTAGGAAACTAGTTTATTACAAAATACGATAACTGGTAAATGTAATTTGTGAGTCAATTTAATGACAAAATGACGACACACTACCGACTGATAAGAGCTCTTAATATCGTGAAGTTAAAAAGCAAGACAAACAAAAATATTGCATAATCGTGACTTAGATATGCACTATGTTATCATATAGAAGTAAATGTGGTATTCTGTCCAACTGGTACTGAAATACAACTTAATTTATAGCCCCTCTTAAAAATGTCGATCCATCGCTACTTTACACTTTAAAGGGACAAAGACGGTATGAGCATTAACATCGACTTAAAACTGATTGTCGTTTCAGTACCTATGGACTGAAACACACCCGTACCATACACCCCCATTTATGCTTTAGGGGTCACTGAAAGATCTATAATTAAATGCTAAGTAACATATTCTTTGAACTTAAAGTAAATCCTGGTACATTAACATAACTATGATAAATACAAGTCCATGCACTCGTTTTTATTCCTTACTGCAAACTGCAACTTGTTATCACGTATCATTTTTATTATTTACCTTTAAACCTTATGACTGATAATTTTGTATTTTTGTTATTTTTAAATGATATTTCCCGTCCCATTAAATGCAGTGGAGATAAAAGTTTTATTAGTCAGTATGGAAGGGTCAGTCACTTATCCCTAAAAAAAAGTTGCCTTAATAGTAACTTCAGATATCGTCTCGCTGGCAGATATCTTGAGTATTCTGGAACACAGTGTGACGTCATAAAGTGCTCACACACGGGACTGTTGTGAAAGCGAGACGCCGCTACGCAATGTATAGCGCTGTCTCGTTCCACGATGACAACAGTTGAAGAGCTCATATTACATGTCCAGGTCGTCAAACTAGAGTACTTATCTAGTCTGTATCGTCGAGCCCCTTTTATTTTCCAGAAAAATAAATTAATTTCTGTACTGTAAAGGTCACGTCTAAAGATATTTGCCAACATCTTAACAGAGTATAAACAAGTTCAAGTACCTAATAAATCAATTTCAAGGAAAACAGCTTTTGTGTCCATATACTTACTTTAGTTTTTAGCCAAGTCATTGATATGAGTTTGACTATAGTCAATTGCTTGATATTTTCTGTTTTGATCCCCCAAAATTAATATTTTGAAACTAAAAAAACAAAACAGCATACCTCAATAATTTAAAAATTCACGAATAAATGTGATGTAGGAAACTTGTATACACATTATAAACACTTGTGAAAATATCTCGTCATTACCTTAATTTGTGTTTCAAAACATGTTTTAATTATTTTGAACCTGAAATTATAATTTCACATATTGATTCAGTGATTTATTATACAAACAAACATTGACTTCATATTTCTATGTTGAAAGATATCAAACTTAACACTCTTTTATTTACAACTAGCAGCCCGCCCCGGCTTTGCTCGGGTGCAACGCTGATACCAAATATAACTACACAATCATAAAGTTCTGTAGGGCGAAGCACAGCCTTGGACGCACTATTTGGTATAGGCACGACCCTCGGCCCCCGCGCGGCCCTCCGGCCGGTATCGCCGCAACCGCTATGTAGGTACCTACATTTTAAATTTGCAATATCTTCGAAAATATTCATTTAAATTACATGCTGTAAAGGGCAATATTGACCTATATTGCATGCACAATTTATTAAAGGTACTTAATTGGATAAGGATTAATACTGTATTGCTTAAAATCGCTTTTTCGTAAATAAGTAATAAATAAACGATAAAAATGGTTATTGTGGGTTATCCTCAAGAGATAGATATATGCCATCGCGGACTTTTTTGTAGATCTTTTTAAGGTTCACAATACTGTAGTACATTATTTTTAGCTATCTCGTTGGGTTCAGCCAGCGTTTGCAATGAAAGCGCAAAAAATTTGTTCATTTACGACCTTACATTGGAAATCTCTAAGATTATCCGTGTTCCTCTACTATACTATGCACGTATTATACATATAAACCTTCCTCTTGAATCACTCTATCTATTAAAAAAAACCGCATCAAAATCCGTTGCGTAGTTTTAAAGATTTAAGCATACATAGGGACAGACAGCGGGAAGCGACTTTGTTTTATACTATGTAGTGATTTTTAACTTTTGAGGACGAGTTTGTAGATCGGGCCATGAGTAGCCGAGTAGAGTAGTACTGTCTACAGAATACTGTCTTTAAACTCAGATCAAAAAGTAAACAGTATAGTATGATACCCATCTACCTTACCTACTCGTTCACTTTGCACGGTTCCTTATTTTTTATTTTTTTTATTATTTTATATAATTTTTATTGTAATGACAGCGTGCTACTGGGGAGTTTGTTGCGCCGTTTCTTCTCCTCAGCCAGAGCACTTAGGAAGCGGTGAAGGGTGGGCGTTTTGGGGTCGGTTCATATCTGGCGGTGGTAGCGTGTCGTCGGTCGCGTGGCGCTGGGGCGGGCGGGCGCATGATGGAGCATTCGGCCTTTCACACTGACCTGACGCGTTGGTGCGTCAGGTGTGAGAGGTTGGATGTTTTGTTGTGTGTTTGCTCGTTCTGGCGTTGCGCGGCCGATGTTGCGCGCTGCCTTTTCCGCCGGATATGAACCGACCCCTGGGGTGCTGTCTTTTGTAAAAAAAAAAATATTGACGTTTAATAAGTGCTACTTTGTAGCCTAAGTTAAATAAATGATTTTTGATTTGATTTTGATTTGAAACTCTTAAGTAGTTTTTTAATATAAGCTTTTAATAGACAATTTCCTCAAATGTGTGTCATACAGCCAAACATTTCCGGGATCTTGGCTCTTATAAAAAGAAAATGTTGTAACAACCTAGCTGTTAGTAGTATAATTAAATAAAAGTAAGATAACCGCCTTGACTGTGACGCTAAATAACGAGCTCAGTGCGAGGCTGCGTAGCTTACGTAAATTATTATATTCATTGCGTCATGAGAAGTCATGAACAAGTTGATAAGTGACTGCTGCTACTTGAATATAAACATAGTTTCTGACAATGATAGCTAGAAATCGGTGAAATTTGGTTAAGACTATGAAAAGAAACCTTTCTCTAGAAAGTTTTATCTAGATTTCAATTCGGTGTATGCCTTGAATGTTAATAATAATCCGCATCTCTACAATATCCATACACGAGTTAGTTTTCCTTAACACTGAAAAAGAGCATTTTTTGATCAGTCAAAGGTTTGTCTGAAGCAGGAATCAGAACAGCTGCATGGCTGCAAGCAAGGCGTAGATAGCCTTGAATGTTGACCCTTATAATACTCGACTCTTTGTGCAATTTGGTGTAGTTAGGAAATAAATTTAAACTTATATTACCCACGATTAAGTTCAGGCATATAAAGTCGACGCAATTTTTTTCATCATCATCATCCTGACTCAAGCCGAAAGTTTTACGTCGACGTATCTTGCTCCCGGATGACCGACGCTTCTTTTAACTTGCCTTTGCCACCATTCCGCCTAGGTCCACCTAACGTCATTGTCCTTGTACTTAATAAAACTTAATATTTATTATTGTCCAGGTGGTGCGATTGGAGTACGAAGCTTACGAGCCAATGGCGCTCAAGTCAATGAAGGCGATCTGCGAGGAGGTGCGCGACAAATGGGCCGCCATACACAATATAGCGATATACCACAGGTTTGTTACCCACAGCTGCATGATGTAGGACCACCTCGGACACCGGCGATCGGCGATTTGGTCTCTAGTTAGATGCTTAACACATTAACTGTCCTGCCAGTAGACACAATAGTTAAACACTTGGAATGTATCATATTTGACTCATTGGATATATTACTACGCGGAGAGTCGCCAAAACGCCGATGCCCTTAGACGAATAGATTGATTAATTTTTTACTGTACGTTACATGAGCAACATTTACAGGTGCTAATTTAATGTGTCTAAGAGGGTTAAGTCTGCTCTGTCTCAATTATCACAATGACAATTTATTCACCACTGCCTGCGGACGGTATATTTGCGGGCATTGTCAATAAATATAACTAAACATCATTACACTAAAGTCTACTTATCCCTACTTTAGCTGTTTATTTAACTGTTTAAATGTTGGAACTTCTTAAAACTTCGCAGACGAGATCCATTTGAGGCTTGTTAACTGTGGTTTAAACATACATACAAAAAAGTTGAATAAAAAAACAGCATGCCAGACATCATAACATGTTTAGTTTTTTTACCACAATAGACTTTAGACTTTGTACTCAATATTAAAATAGATTTTGAGTCAAAAGCAAGCAAATCTTAATATGCCCAATTTTTGATATACTGTTCTATAGCTATAACTACAACATGACAAGCACTTATTCTTTACAATTGATTTCGTTTCAAATTGTGTCAATAGACTTATATTAACACAGCCTGCGGCATCACGTTTGTTTAGATGACGGAACAATATTATTTGTTTGTCTATGGTAATTTATCACGTGTACGATCATGAGACTAGTTATTAAAATTCTTGGGCCAATTGATGGTGTTCAGTATTAAATAAATTTCTACTTTATGTTTGGGTTAATAAAGTTTATTTTAAACTGACTAGTACTGTTGAAAAAGTCGTATAAAATATGAAGGTGTAGCGTAATATGAACCTTATGTGTAAGCATTTTAATTGTTTTTCCTTCAATTTGTTTTTGTTTACTTGTTTTGAATTTGAATTGCAAAAACGCAGATTCATTAATTATTGTAATAATGCCAAGGGTGCCATGGGTGTCATGGGTTTTACAAATACGTGTAGTATATTTAACGAAAATCTATTATATTGCTACCATCATAAGATTCATATTTATTTGCAAACATCTAGTTTTTTGATGCAGTTGCAGTGAATTTACTTGAAGTTTTAAATTGTAACATTATATTATTATTACACTAGAGGATGTGAATTTTCAATAATTGGCTTAAAACCCGAGATTGCGGATGCTCGGTATTGCTGCTAATATTTAGTTGCATAATTAGTCAGTAAGTGCCTAGAAAACAAACTTAAATTAAACATAACATATCATCACGCCTGTATCCCCCAAGGGGTAGGCAGAGGTGTACCAATGTACACCCACAGTTCGCCGATATGTTTAGGTCCCATGTAATAGGGGGCGAGCCTATTGCCACTAACCGGGCACAAATCCAAACTCCGGCCTGAGAATGAGAACTGAGAATTTCATAGAAAAACCCAATAACACCTTGGTCGACTTGAGAATCGAACCCAAGACCTCTAGCGTAGCAGTCACGATTAACGCCACTAGGCCAACGAGGCAGTCTCAAATTAAAGTAAAAAAAAATCACAACTTTAGAATTGTTTCACATCACAATACCTTGGTTCTCACGTTTATAAATAAATTTACATTTAATAAATAAATAATAACATATACTACCATGTTAACTATGCAATATACGGACAAAGAACGAATAATAATAGCCTTCCGGTTGTATTTGAGTGCAGAAAACACCGTCATTAGCGTACCCGTCGTTATATTTTTATACGGCCTCTGTGGTCGAGTGGCGTACGCACCGGTTTTCAAGGTATTGCTAGCTCTAAAGTCCCGGGTTCGATCCCCAGACGACAATGTAGGAAGTCACTTTTCTACATTGTCTCAGGTCTGGGTGTTTGTGATACCTTCGTTGTTTCTGAATTCCATAACACAAGTTCTTTACAGCTACTTACTTTGTGTTCAGATTGACAGAATTTATGTGATATTGTCCGCAGTTATTTATTTATTCATATTTTGTTATTTATTTAGCCTATAACCATCATCAAGAATCAGACTACCAGTTGAACAAAACTTTTTTCAAAACCGACCATTAGTTTCAGAACCTAATGCGTACAAACAACCAAACTATTTAGTTTCGTATTTTATAGATTTAGCTTCTAGCAAAGAGCTCTCGAAGGTTAAAACCATGTCAACACTGAAAATATGTTGTAATTTCGTCACAGAGTGCGATGTTGCGTTTGTCGTCAAATATTCTGAGAATACCATGTCGACTGTTTATAAATACAAATAATAAGAATACTTTATAATTAAGTTAGTAGTAACCAATCAATTTTGTTATCTCAGCGAGCAAGGTTATAACCGTTTATCAATATAAACACTTATTGCATATTCTTGAATGTTCCATTTAATTTTATAATATGGAAAATGTTTTACGAAAGGTTAATGACCCAAATTGACCCAATGCTCAAAATTATTCTTAGATCAAAAAGTTTAGTATTTGCCAATGATATTCTAATAAACAGATATGTTATACACATACAAAACAATCGAAAAAAGTGTTCCGCGCAGCAGCGGCAGCTGACATACATGTCAAAATTATACAAAAGAGATAGCGCGATAAAACCCATAAGAAAAAAAGAGACAAATAGATAGTTGTTGAAAGGCAATACGTCCCAATTAGGACGTTTTCGAGTCTTCACAATTGCACGCTTATAACATATCTGTTTATTAGAATATCATTGGTATTTGCAATATTTTTTGTCCCTCATTCAGATAGATTCAATTAAAGCTACAATTTTATTCACTAATTTAATGATAATATTTGACCCCCAATGACCCCACTGATAATTGTTTTATAAAGTGCAATAACTGACACATTAATTTAGGTAATAAATTACTAACCTGTAACTTAAATGAAGCAATTAAGTGCATCCTGTATTTAATTTGTTGTACATTAATTGATCTGCAATATTTCATAATGTTACAAATTGTTTAGTCATAATGAGTATCTACTCGCCCTTGGACTGTCACAAGCTGTTTACTATACCGAGTCTTAATTAACATAATACATGCGTCTAGGCATAGCATATGTATAATAGGTATGCCCTACTGCATGTAGAAGTTCTCTTTTTGTTTGGTGAAGGAACAAAGTCCTTGTCCTTGTGTAATACAACCTTATAAACTTAAGATATTTTAGAACAGTTGTGGAACTTTTGTTTGTTCCTCTTTCTCTTAAAAACGTATTAAGATGAAAATTTACACACGTAGATGTAGTCTACAATGTGGATTAACATTAACTTAACGCGGGTGAAACCGCGGAGCGCAGCTAGTTTCATGTCGCATACATCTGGTTAGGGCATAGTTGTTCGATGTAATATCGATAAATAAACACCTTACCATAATTAACACATACTGTACAATCGACTAACAAATTGAAATTACAACTACAATCATCATAAGCATTGTTATTTTGTAAATTGATTACTTTATGATAAAAATTACACAACTTGTAGTTTTTAACGTGTGATTAAATTGTCTGTGTGCATTTCTTTCTGTGTGTTAAAACTAGCACATACTTTTAAACTATCTCGCTGCATGTTTATATTAATATTATAGAACGGGGATTAGCGCGTACATGCATAAATACCTTTAGGGCTTGACGTTTCGACCAGGCCCTCTAGCCAATTAACATTTCTACAAGCGTTAACGATGATAGAAATCGCTTAACTGACATTAAATGTATGGAAATGACATTTCATTTCGACAAGTCACGTGATCTGGACTTGTCACTTCCATACATTTAATGTCAGTTAAGCGATTTCTATCATCGTTAACGCTTGTGGAAATGTTACTTGGCTACAGGGGCTGGTTACACCGGCCGGTCGCAAGCAGACTCCCGGTGTAACCTGGTCGAAACGTCAAGCCTTAAAGGTATTTATGCATGTTCGCGCTAATCCCCGTTCTATAATATTTATATAGCACATACTACGTACCGAATGCAAAATGCAGGTCTCGTTTTGCATTACACGTATAGCACCTAGTCAAATAACTGATCTAATTGAGTAAACTAAGCAATTTAGTACAGGTAACTTGTCAGCACATAATAATACCAAAAAGCCATAAGTATAGCGAACGGCCTCCGTGGTCGAGTGGCGTACGCACCGGTTTCAAGGTGTCGCTAGCTCTGAGGTCCCGGGTACGATCCCCGGACGTGTCAATGTAGCAAGTCACATTTCTACATTGTCTCGGGTCTGGGTGTTTGTGGTACCTTCGTTGTTTCTGAATTCATCATTTATCATCATCAGGATCAATAAACTAAAGATTACTCTCAATATATATATACCGTAAGTAAGTTAATCATAAAAAAAAACATAACTGATTCTTGTAGACTGGCGAACAAAAAATCCGTCTAAGTGACGCATATTTTTGTGGCAAATAAGGTAGTTACAGCTACTTGAATATTTTTATATGTTGCTAATATAACGCTACTTAAATAGTTTACTAAGTTCTTTTATTTTAAAGTAGGCTTAAAGATTTCATTTCCGATTTACAGCAGAAAATAACTAAAATATACATATTATTAATCCATTACACAGAACCAGGGCCGACAGTAAAACAGCACTTAATTCTCAATAGAAAATTACATACATCCTCTCTTCACTTGTATTGTAATTTGTACTTTATTGTAAGGGAATAAAGGTCAATGTTTAATGTGTTGGTTTTTGCTGTGTAATGGTAGTCAGACTGGATAGAAAATGACCTTGATTCTTCGTTTCTCTTTATAAGAGCCAGTTGATATATTTTTTTATTAAAAGTACGTGGTTGAAGTATGTAAATCCATTATTATATGATGATAGTATATATAACTATCTACTTATGTTTGTGTATCTACTTTTGTGTTTCGTACTAGATATCTTTAAAATCGCATTATAACCTATATAAAATTTCTAAAATTATGTTGCATGAAATCGTATATTATTTTTATACAATCATCGTAACTATTGTTTTCTCTCTGATAACAACAACAAAATAATCAGATTATAATGCAATTGCTGACTTTGCAAAAGTAGCAAAGTACATTAAAAATCACTTGTCTTTTGATAAAAATATATCAAACCAAATAATTTTTAAACAGAATGATCGACATATTTCCGTCTTAAAATGTCGCAAAATCGGACTCTATTTTTATAGTTACAATGTAGGCTTGAAATTTGAATATCTGTGTATGGAAACAATGCAGGAAGGCCTTTGATCAACTATGCGACAAAATGAGTTAGATAAATAATTAAGCATATTCAACTAACAACCATTTTTGTCTGCAGGCTCGGCATAGTACCCTGCAGAGAGTCATCCGTAGTCATAGCAGTGAGCAGTCCTCACCGACGAGACTCGCTCGACGCCGTGTCCTACTGCATCGAGCGCCTCAAAGCCAGCGTGCCCATCTGGAAGAAGGAGGTGTACGAGGGCGACGCGCCCGTCTGGAAGGAGAATGTCGAATGTGCGTGGTCAAGCAAAAATAGCTCTTGTAATGGTCAGAGAGTAGGCTGATTTTGGATTAGGTAGCTTGTCATTTTAGGTGGGGTTTAGGACCTTTTTGAGTGCAGATAGTATCGAAAGTAACTAGGTAAACTTTTACTGAGTGTGTTCTTCTTTAGGGCTGAAACATTTAAAGTAGGAGGTAATTAAAATTTATCACGCTTAAATTGCTCTCAGATTTTTGGATGTTTCAATTTTTTTTTTCGCAATTTGAAGTACAATTGTTGATTATTCTTGTGGTCAAATCAAATGTTATGCGGTGGAAACATGGTAGTCAAAATTTATTTTCGTTAAATATCTGTTCAAAAAGATCCTAAATCAAAAATTTCGAATATTGCGTTTGTAGGTCCCTTTAAGCTTCTCATTTTGTTGTATACCTCCTTAAGTTGGGTTATTGTTCTACTTAAGAGTTATAATATGGTTAATCTAACTATCGGAGTTTCTGCTACCTACTATCTGAGTCGCCACTTCAGTCGGTTAAATTTCCACCAATCACAGACAAGTAGCTTGCCTCTCATTGGTGGAGAATGACAGATACACCTGATGCGACACTAGCGATACGCGCCCTAGCGGGTTTAACTCGGTAGCTTACATTGTTTACTTTACTAAATGCAAGTTTCTTAATTATTAGTGTAGATAATTGGTTTTTAGGTTGTTTTAGATTAGCTATTTAACAATATATATTTATATCATGTTTAAGGCTATATATTATTTTATTAATATAGTAGGAGTTTTATTACGGAAGAATTAAACACTCTGAGTGTGCTATGTTTTATGTTAGTTTAATGCGTCGTAAAAGAGACACGGGAAGAGCCTTGATAATAACTTGATTAAGGAAAGTTTTTACAATAAATTCAAATAAAGGCTGTGAAGTGAATAAGAACTGGGTTTTATAGAAGAGTATATTATTAATAGAAAATTTTATTTTGGATAAGAAAATATATATTAGATATCGGTATTTACTACTTAGGTATTTTGATAAAACAAACAGTTAATGTTGTCGTTGCTAGGTAGGTACTATATATGTAGTAATAAAACTATGTGCATTAATTGTGTAAACTGTAAAATATTGCGACAAAATTATTTGCATTAGTGTCTTTTTAGATTATCAAACGTTATTATAATGTCCTGAGATCTTTAAGCTTAAGCACTAAGAATTATATTGTTTAAAAAAGACATGGATTTGGCACTTTTTGTCGTCACATGTTATAAAGGTGGCGATATTTATAATCAAAAGATACTTCTAATAGTACAAAATATGAATGGAATACTACTAAATATGTAAGCCAACACAAAATGTTTATTGTAGGTACTAAGACAAATCTCTAAGTGTCTTATCAGTCACTATCAGGCAAGGAAGGTCACAGTATAACAACGTGGGGTAAATGTTAGATAACACACTAATTATAGTGAGTATATCTATTTACATCCAACATTAATATAATCAGATGAATATATGAGGATCTGATTATCAGAAGAACTAGCTTTATTCCCTGACTTTGTCTGCAAAGATCAGAAAAAAAAACTACACATCATTTAAGATAAGTAAATATCACTTTTGATTCGTGAAAATTCTAAAATAAAATCATCATTTTTTTCACTAGTCATTTCTGTCCCAGTGCAGGGCAAAGGCCTCTCTACCCTCCTTCCATTTCTCTCTGGTTAGGGCCGTGATATTCCACTCCTTATCAAAGAAGTCCTTATCTACACATAAATTAATGAGTTAATAAATATTTTATCCATCCATTATCTTCGTATCTGAAAAGTTTCACGCGCTCTGCGGGTATGTAAATTCCGGTGCAGCAGTCAAAGTCTGCGCTCAGGCTAACTGCATAGATATCTATAAAAAATCAACTGCGAGTATGATATGCTAGAAAATATTATTTACATCCCGGTTCGAAGAAATGCATCTACATAAGTAATAAGTAGTAAGTCTATTGCCATCCAATATAAGATCATAATAGCTTTGTCAGGCAGCCAAAGTATTTTAGTTTCATTGCAAACAATTGAGACGTATTAAAATCACTGCATGTAAGCTTAGTAGTTAGTTTCTTGTTGGTGTTGCTGGGTTTAGATGATTTTTTGCATGTAATAATATAGGCAATATGCAGCTTAATTTCTATCCTAAAGACAATACATGTCTAAATTTTCTTGGGAGTAAGAAAAGTTTCGGGGAAGCTGATTTTTTTAACTATTCATTTAATGGCATTTTGTCACATGTAAGCAATTTAGCTCCAGAAAAAATACTAATTGAACGGAATGTTGAACTACACATTTTTACTACTTTTTGTGATCAAGAAATAAATAAACTACTGCATCCTGTAAAGAAGAAAAGGGTGCTTTTAATGCAACAGAAAATAAAATGATTGTTTTAAGTATGCACTTATTCGTCATTATCTTCGTTGAAATGAGTTGAGCAGCAGAAATAATTTTCTAACAAACTAGAAGAAGGCCTTTGTCCTTGTGTCTTATTTATTTTACATTTTTTTTATCATTATTGTAGAAATTAAAAAGCACATATCTAACATATATTGCATACTATGTAAAACTAGTTTTAGCTAGTATTTTCGCATATTTTTTCACAGTAATTACTTTTTTGTATGCTGTCTTCCTTAGATTTTATATTATATTTATTTATAGACATATTTAATGTCCAAACATGTTTGATGTTAAAAAGTTTGGGTGTTGCAATTTTTTTGTTATTTTTTACATTTTGTTTGGCAAATAGTTATAAGTAAACAATGCAGTAATCAAAAATAAAATATATGATTGTTTTTAGTAGTTTTCTTTGATTATCAAACCGTAATATGCATATCATAAGGTCATGGGGTCAATTCTAACGTATTGCGCAGTTGACCTTTCAATACTTGACCCATATAGTTATAAGCTGTTGCACTTAATGTTTTGTGGGTCATAACTACTATTTACTATACATCTTATTGGCTGTATTAAAATGAATCCTATCTTTCAAGAAATAAAGATCAAAATAGAGCACAAGTCGGCCTAAAAATTGTAGGCATGTGCAATGAATAAAATATTTATTGAGTATTATTTTATTTGGGTTCAATTAAATAACTAATTATACCTAAGCTAAATATTTCAGGAACTTACTTAACCATATCTTCTTGATGGCAATAACTATTTTTCTAAGAAAACAGACTAGGCCACGTTAAATGAAATAAGTTAATATGCAAGAGCAGTGAATACGGTATTCTATAATACATTCCTTATGGTTTGAAGGTGCGTCCAGACCAGGGTTGGCGAGGCGAAGGACCAAGACTTCCACAATAATCATATAACAGCAAAATAAAAATGATTAAATATATACATAATTAAAAGTGATCTTGTAATCCTATTTTTAGTAAAAGTAGAAATATTAAGTACTGTCCTTGCACTGCCTTATTTATATAGAAAGATGCATATTTAAGTGGCAATAATTATTTATACTAGAGATAAATTATTCGAATTTGAACCTTATTACTTACTACAAGAAGTACTCAACATTTAGACACTATAAACTTGCATGTTAAGTACTCAGGAAGCATATTTATAGCATTAAATTTATTTCGATACTAGGAAATATGATGGTAAAATCTTTCGGAACACAAAATACAAAACTGAAGTAACAAGAGCAACTGACGTCAGTAATTATCATAAGAACAATTATACAGCGTAATATAATACTATTTACTTCTACTTGTATGTTTAGTTTATTGTTATTACAAGTCACTAAATAAATACTACAATATTTGCTTATAGATAACTAGGTATTGTCTGTGACTTTGCCTAAAAAGTAGCATATTTCTTTTCTTAGAGATCAAACATTTATAATATTAGTATGGAGTAAGCTACCTTTAGTAACTCAGCTATAGAAGTAAAGCGCTAAGCAATACTGAATTTAGGCAATTATAATCCTTTATTTAGTATTTAGTCTTCCTCAATACGACATATTGTTTGCCAAGATATAGGCTTCTAAGTTAGGAGTCCAGTGCAATAAGAACATTAACTATGGCATCCACAATCAATATATTTGTTATATATTATTTTTTTCTTAATAAAATAATTTACATTTACAGGTACAGTACCCGATTTACGACCTTTACCAATCCCGGAGCCGAACCCCGCGCCCCCAGTGGACAAGACCCTCGTCCAGATCAACGTGACCAGCGAGGAGCTGCAGCAGAGAATCCAGAACTTCATGGAGAGGAAGAGGGAGCAGGTCAACATCAGTAATATACACGACTTCATACCGGAGGCTGGCAACACTGATGTTGGGACCGACACCTGCGCTAGAGTCAGGACGCAGTTTGTTAGGCGGAGCGACTCGAAGGGGCACTTGAAAAGTAAGATGTTTTGGTAATTTTGTGTCAGTATGACCAAATATAAATATAGACAATTTAGGTACTGAATATTGTTTTAATCTATTTGTAGGAAAATTTAAATTACAATAACGTAATATTTATTAAATAAGCTTAACTTTTCAAAATTTGTTTTTCATAAAATGAAAATGGTCCAAGGCATTTGCCTAGCAGTCGAAAGTACTACAGGCTAGTTTAAAATAATAATCAGATCTTTCTGCACCCATAATACAAAATGAAATTTATGATCAATCAAGTAAAATTTTGTTAGCACAAAGATCGTATAAAAATGGCGCCGTACCAACGATTTAACATTATCTTCCTTATTTCAGTAAGAAAAGTCCACAACGAATGGGGTCCTCAAACAGTGTCAGCGTCTCGCTTCGAACCAGAGCCAACAGACACGAGTGGCCTCCCGACCTCCATAGCCGAGCGCGTGGTGGCCATAGAGAAATACCTCAACATTGGCCCCGTCTCCAAAGACATTTATAAAAGGCTGAAGGAAATGGAAGACAAAATTGCTTATTTACAAGCTGTTTCGCCGGAGTATGCTCAGTTTTGGGTATGTTAAATCTACATATAAGATTATAAAAAAAGTGAATTTAATATGTATTAAATATTAAAATGCATTTCATCTAAAAAAATATCTATTCATCTCAGTCACGACAGATTTCAAACAAAAATAACCGCATCATAATCGGTCTATTCGTTTAGTAGTTACAGTGGCACAGACAGACTGACGCGCCAAAAATAACACCCTTCTTTTGCGACGGTGGTAGATTTGTAATTTTGTATTCTTCAGTAAATATACATTATATTTACTGAAAAATACAAAATATATTGTATTATTTTGTATTTTTATAAGGTCCTATTTATGTAATTTCTGCATAAATTAATAATTATCTAGTCCTGTTCATTTTATACTACTATTTATGTAAAGTAAAAATATTTACTTTTTCCACAGAAATCCTCAAAAGAAAAAGACGAGATAAAACAAGAAAAGCTAGTAGACTACGCTTTCTCAGCGGATGACATCGCGCGGAAGATCGAACAGTTGGAAAAGGGAATGATGTGATACACATCAATTACAGCACAGCAATTTACAATCGGTAACACGATATACAAACAGACTGGCCTATTAGAACTGAGTTTTATTGCTAATGTTGATGATTCTGCAGTACAAAAAGAAATTGTTTCTGGAAATATTTACAGGATAGTTTGAATGAGATGCAAATACACGAGATTTGTGGGATAGAAAGAGACAATGATATCTTGTGGCTCTTTTTAGATAGACTGTAGGTTTAGTCTTGTATTTCGTGTACCAATTAAGAATAGGGTAAGAATTACTTTACCAAGAGTTGAGCTCTTTAATAGAACAAGGTAAAGTGTCAGAACTCTGAAAAATCTAGATTGTTCTTGTACAGATCTAAAAATCTACTTAAACTTGATTTTTTGTATTTCTTAATGTACCCTAATAACAACTTATTCATAAATATAGGCAAGCAAGGCTTATATTGCCTTATGCAATATAAGCTTCCAGTCTTAACGGATTCAGCTGTATACCTGTTTGACGGGCCTGTTGGTCTAGTGGTTAGAGACCCTGACTGCTATACCGGAGGTCGTGGGTTCGATTCCCACCCGGGACAAATGATCGTGTGATGAGCACGATCATTTGTTCGGTATCAGGGTGTGATTTATCTATAATATGTTTTTATTTAAAAATATATAAGTATGTTTATCAGTTGTCTGGTTACCATAATACAAGCTCTGCTTAGCTTGGGATCAGACAACCGTGTGTGAGCAGTCCCGGAACATATTATATTATACCTTATTTTACATGTTGTCTACGACTTCCACATATCACATTTATTTTAATGAAAAAGGTATATGATCAAAATAATTTTGTCATTACAGATAAATAACCAAAAGAAACTGCTTTTAAGATTAAATAAACATCACATTTTATTTACAGCACTTTTATATACACAGTCAGTCAGTCCACTAGTTGTTGGGCAGAGCCGCGGGCCGGCGCAGGTACACGACCAGCCCGAGCGCGCCCAGTAGCGCCGTGATGAGGTACAGGTCCCAGTTGGACAGCAGCGGCGACTCGCCCGATAGGAATATCACTGCCAACGGACTCTGGAAGAAAGACTGATAATTATTGTTACTTTTTTGTTTGGTGAAAAAATTTATGTATTTTTTCTTCGTTGGTTACATGTTTATGTACAAAAATGTATATTTTATTTCAACAATTTACCTTGCTCCTTAAATAACTATCTTTTTTTAGCACCTTATTTATTTAAGTCAGTAGAATGTATTCTATATTTTTTTCCAAATGAGACAACATCAAGTTAGCTACTTGATGTTCGAGCGAATCAAAGATCAAAAGTGGAGCTAATGTACAAAAGGAATGTACTAAATTGTTGCGTCTAAATCCGTCTCACAGAAGTTATTCAAAACAATTATATACTTTACACCGACTATATAGCAGTAAGTTGCACAACTTTGAAGCGGGGCTAGCGTAACCGAACCCGAACGCACGCGCTGCCGTCACTTCTGCGCGTAGCCAACGCATCGCTTTTATCTGCCAAGAATACGTCAGGTCGTAGCAGCGCTTGGCGAGGTGCGCGTCTTGCGCTAGGCCTAGACCTCGCTCGTGCATGTAGCCTAGTGTCTCTATAGGTAAGCATGTCTACTTACGTCGAGTATATTCTGCAGCGCGGTAGCAGCGTTGAGCCTGGCGAGCGCGAGCGCGGCGGGCAGGCGCGCGTCGGCCGACGAGTCCGCGGCCAGGTCGTAGCAGCGCTTGGCGAGGTGCGCGTCTTGCGCTAGGCCTAGACCTCGCTCGTGCATGTAGCCTAGTGTCTCTATAGGTAAGCATGTCTACTTACGTCGAGTATATTCTGCAGCGCGGTAGCAGCGTTGAGCCTGGCGAGCGCGAGCGCGGCGGGCAGGCGCGCGTCGGCCGACGAGTCCGCGGCCAGGTCGTAGCAGCGCTTGGCGAGGTGCGCGTCTTGCGCTAGGCCTAGACCTCGCTCGTGCATGTAGCCTAGTGTCTCTATAGGTAAGCATGTCTACTTACGTCGAGTATATTCTGCAGCGCGGTAGCAGCGTTGAGCCTGGCGAGCGCGAGCGCGGCGGGCAGGCGCGCGTCGGCCGACGAGTCCGCGGCCAGGTCGTAGCAGCGCTTGGCGAGGTGCGCGTCTTGCGCTAGGCCTAGACCTCGCTCGTGCATGTAGCCTAGTGTCTCTATAGGTAAGCATGTCTACTTACGTCGAGTATATTCTGCAGCGCGGTAGCAGCGTTGAGCCTGGCGAGCGCGAGCGCGGCGGGCAGGCGCGCGTCGGCCGACGAGTCCGCGGCCAGGTCGTAGCAGCGCTTGGCGAGGTGCGCGTCTTGCGCTAGGCCTAGACCTCGCTCGTGCATGTAGCCTAGTGTCTCTATAGGTAAGCATGTCTACTTACGTCGAGTATATTCTGCAGCGCGGTAGCAGCGTTGAGCCTGGCGAGCGCGAGCGCGGCGGGCAGGCGCGCGTCGGCCGACGAGTCCGCGGCCAGGTCGTAGCAGCGCTTGGCGAGGTGCGCGTCTTGCGCTAGGCCTAGACCTCGCTCGTGCATGTAGCCTAGTGTCTCTATAGGTAAGCATGTCTACTTACGTCGAGTATATTCTGCAGCGCGGTAGCAGCGTTGAGCCTGGCGAGCGCGAGCGCGGCGGGCAGGCGCGCGTCGGCCGACGAGTCCGCGGCCAGGTCGTAGCAGCGCTTGGCGAGGTGCGCGTCTTGCGCTAGGCCTAGACCTCGCTCGTGCATGTAGCCTAGTGTCTCTATAGGTAAGCATGTCTACTTACGTCGAGTATATTCTGCAGCGCGGTAGCAGCGTTGAGCCTGGCGAGCGCGAGCGCGGCGGGCAGGCGCGCGTCGGCCGACGAGTCCGCGGCCAGGTCGTAGCAGCGCTTGGCGAGGTGCGCGTCTTGCGCTAGGCCTAGACCTCGCTCGTGCATGTAGCCTAGTGTCTCTATAGGTAAGCATGTCTACTTACGTCGAGTATATTCTGCAGCGCGGTAGCAGCGTTGAGCCTGGCGAGCGCGAGCGCGGCGGGCAGGCGCGCGTCGGCCGACGAGTCCGCGGCCAGGTCGTAGCAGCGCTTGGCGAGGTGCGCGTCTTGCGCTAGGCCTAGACCTCGCTCGTGCATGTAGCCTAGGTTGAAGGTCGCTTGAGCGTTGTGCAGCTGCTCGGACGCTATTCTGCTCGAAAAGACACGGGGTTAGGTTAATATAAATAAAATGCGTATGTTTGTCACCTAACTCGTCTTAAACAGCTAGGCTGATTTGCTTGAAATTTTGTATGTATATTTCAATGGATTAAAATTGGACCCGATAGGTGGTACTACTGCCAACAGACACTGGTTTTTCGCAGGATGACTTGATAAGTAGGGTCTGCCGGATCCGCTAGTTAGCTAAATTTTTGATACTTGATATTTTTGATTTGATGAATATTTGTCATGGTTCCCGTGTGTTGTGTACCTGTAGTGGTAGGCGGCGGCCTCGAGGTCGTGCGGCGTGCCGAGCCCGTAGTAGTGGTAGTCGCCGAGCTTGACGCGCGCCGCGCCGCAGCCCTGCGCCGCGCCGCGCGCCCACAGCTGCAGGGCGCGCGCCCAGCGCTCGCTCGTGTCGAACAGACGCACCTCGCCTGGAAAACACAAGTCAGGTGTTACTAACCTAGTTCGAAACTAGTGGGAAACTATGTTGTAAGAGACAAGTGTGGAAATAGGCCGTGATTAGTTGGATACAAGTCCGAGACTAGAGTAGAACTGGCCTGAGACTAGTGAGAAACTAGTCGGAGACAAATATGAAATTAGTCAAGTAGAATTAGTTAGTAGTAGGTGGGGTTATAACTAATCGATTCCTAGAGCGAAAATAATCGACGCCTAGGCGGCAACTAATCAGACACTAGTGTGAAACTAGTCGAGTTTAAGTGTGACAAAAGTAGAAATTCTTGCACCTTTTTAACTATGATGAACAATAAACCATAATTCATCCATATACACTCACCATTATCCAGTAGGAAGGCAGCGTTGGTCTGCGCGAGCTCGTACCCGCGCTCCGCCAGCGCCAGGTACTGCAGCAGCGCGGAGTCCGAGTCCCGCGCGCGCCACGCCGCGTGCGCTAACATGAGCCGCGAGCCCCACGCGCCGCGCTCGCACACGTTCTTGAACAACTATAACACGTACATAGTCAAGAGAGCTTCAGGTTTTGGGCAAAAATCATAAAATAAGAAAGAGAAAAAATGAAATAACCGTAAAAAAAAAATACAGGCTCCTTTGTATGTGGTCCCAAATATCTGAAAACTCGTGCTCTGCATCAGAGTTACAACTGAAGCTGATCATAATATAAATTGCCCAACTAGACGAACAAAATACATCCAACAATGTCTGTGTACTTACCTCGACAGCGGTAGTACAGGAGCGCAGCACGCCGAGCCCCTGCGCGTGCATCTGGCCGAGGTGGTAGAGCGCGAGCACGTGCCCGGTCTGCGAGGCCAGCGAGAAGTACTTGTTGGCTTGCTTGAAGTCGCGACGCACGCCGATACCGCCTGGTTACCAACATATACGTATATTGACATATTTTCTTTTGTAAACAGCGACCGAATCCGTCCATTTATTATTTCAATGTATAACATTTGCGTACTTCAGAAAACCCGAGTGTTTTTAGGGTTCCGTACCTCAAAAAGAAAACAAAACGGAACCCTTATAGGATCACTTCGTTGTCCAACCGTCTGCCAAGACCATTTTTTTTCAGGAACGCGTGGTATCAAACTGAAATTTCTATCTAATACTCAAGTCTACTGTCCTTTGGAGCTGTAAAAATCACGTCTAAGCCAAAGCAATCAAAATATACAGCCGTTATAAGATGAGAGAAGAAGGACGATTCTCATTAAACGGTACGCATCGCATCGGACAAATCAGTAGCTTGTTCAAAATGCTATGGAAATTAAATTTTTTCCTACTTTACACTCGCGTAAATTGATTATCACAAAATAACACAAATCGTCAAAATTCCTCTTCACCTTTTCAAATCAAAATCTACGTTATAAAATTATAGCATCGTCTTTGACTTACCAAAGTACATAAATCCGAGATGCAGTTGTCCCTCTACCCATCCCTGGTTCGCAGCCATCGTGAAGTATTTGAAAGCTGCTGTTGTGTCCTTAGGGACGCCGCGACCCTATTAAACATATAAGTTGATTCATTGGCCCTAAGTAAGGCAAGGAAAGTGATTTTTTGTTAAAAACAATCACCAGTCACTCTGCGTATACCTTTGAAAGATGCAACATATTTGGGCTTGAATATATAAATAGAAAACAGTTTTTTTCTACCAGTAATGCAAAAAAAAATAAACATTTTATTTTGCGCCGTCAAGGTATCGTTACGAGTGATGTACCTATTCAGTTCTGTATTGAATTAAGTTTCACGAGACAAAGTCATGATAAAAAGCAGGTTAAATAATGAGACTATGTCTGCAGCTTCGAAACACCTACAATTTGTAGGTATTATAATATTTTTTTTATTTATTACTTAATTATTTATTTATATGTTAATTCTTAGTTATCATTAGGCAAATTTTGCGGTGTTTTTCTTAAAATGTACAATTTCCCAAGAGTTATTTTACCTGTAAATACATGATCCCCAACCCGCTTTGTCCCACAGGGCTATTCTGTTCTGCCGCCTTCCGGAAGTACCGCAGCGCTGTCTCGTTGTCGGCTTTGATGCCATCACCACCTTCTAGGTAAATCTATCAAGAGTAGAAAATAAATATTTAAAAACTACTTTTTTTATTACATTAGAGGTAAGACTTTTATCATGTCAGAGAAACAAGATTCTGACTGACATCGGTCTATTTCGAAACTAGTGAAGCATTATTTAGTTTAAATAATCAGAGTTTATAATCAACTAGCTGTGCCCTGCGGTTTCACCCGCATGAATATCTAGGTCCCGTTCCCGGTGCCTTTATGTTTGGCCGGTGATGACTTATTTTTTTTCCGCGCAATTTTCCATTTTTTTTCTCATAAGAACCTTCTCCTGATAATAACCAACACAACAAAAAAATAATTAGTGGAATCGGCCCAAGCGTTATTGAGTTATGCGCTTACCAACACATTTAGCAATTCATTTTTATATATAAGATGTATCTTATCTATATTTACGAGATATAAAGAGGTGTATAAGGCTCTGGCAAAACCGCTCTAAAAACCTGAAAATATAACTATAACTGCTTCGGTCTATTTCGAAACTAGTCGGACTATTGCGCAACTATTCACCCAAAATTTATTTTTCCTTGCACCAATATTATCGTCTAATATAAATTATTGTCCAATATTATCACACAGATAGCACAATTAAATCTAGTTTATTAACATACCTTGCCAAGGAAGGCATGAGCGACTGAGTTTCCCGCCTTAGCTGCTTGCTGGAAGTAATGTAACGCGCGTCCGATGTCCAACGTCACTCCGCGACCACCTTGGAAATGTAGTTGACCTAAACCAATCTGTGGAAGCAAATGACGATAAAAGATTTCATAAATAAAACTATTTTAACATCAGACTCACAAGGCATGTACGTGTTAAGGTGTCGCTAAGGTCCTGATTCGATCCCCGGACGTTCAATTTTTACTAGTGAAAACTTTTTTTTCTAGTGTTAGAAAGTGTTAGGGTTCAGACAATTGTCTATATGACGTTGTCCACATGTGTATGTGTGAACGGGTGAGTGCGTGTGTACGTTTGTGTGCGAGTTCGTGCGTGCGGTTGTATGGTCATGTAGGCGCAAGTGCGCGCGCGCGCGTGTGTGTGTGTAAGGGTGCGCTTGCGCGCGTGTGTGTGTGTGTGTGTGTGTGTGTGTGTGTGTATGTGTGTGTGTGTATCCGAGGGTGTGTGTGAGAATGTATGGGTGTGCGTATGTGAGGTTGTGTGAATCTTTGTGTGTGTACCTGAGCATTCACGTCGCCCTTCTCGGCCAGCAGCTGGTAGTACTCGATGAGGTCGGTGTCGAGCGTGCCGGGCCCGCCGCCCTCCGCCTCGTCGATAAGCCGCGTGCGTTGGATGGCCGGTCCACCGCTGAAGGTCACCTGACTCGCAACTAGAGAAAAAAGATGAAGTTAATATTAAAACTTTGAAAAAAAAAAGGTGTTGACGCTCCAGTAGCGGTAGGCGAGCGCCATCTGCGCGTAGTCGCTGTCGCCGAGCGCGCCCATCGTGTAGTGTAACACATATAGAGCACGCACCTTTAGAAGCCACCTTCATATACAGGTCCATGGCCTTAGGACAGGAGCTGGGCACGGTGTTGCCGCTCCAGTAGCGGTAGGCGAGCGCCATCTGCGCGTAGTCGCTGTCGCCGAGCGCGCCCATCGTGTAGTGTAACACATATAGAGCACGCACCTTTAGAAGCCACCTTCATATACAGGTCCATGGCCTTAGGACAGGAGCTGGGCACGGTGTTGCCGCTCCAGTAGCGGTAGGCGAGCGCCATCTGCGCGTAGTCGCTGTCGCCGAGCGCGCCCATCGTGTAGTGTAACACATATAGAGCACGCACCTTTAGAAGCCACCTTCATATACAGGTCCATGGCCTTAGGACAGGAGCTGGGCACGGTGTTGCCGCTCCAGTAGCGGTAGGCGAGCGCCATCTGCGCGTAGTCGCTGTCGCCGAGCGCGCCCATCGTGTAGTGTAACACATATAGAGCACGCACCTTTAGAAGCCACCTTCATATACAGGTCCATGGCCTTAGGACAGGAGCTGGGCACGGTGTTGCCGCTCCAGTAGCGGTAGGCGAGCGCCATCTGCGCGTAGTCACTATCGCCGAGCGCGCCCATCGTGTAGTGTACGAGGGCCTTCGCTTGAGAGACGGGGACTGCGATGCCGGTCGCGTATAGGAAACCCATGCCCTGGGGAAAGAAAGTTCAAGTTGACTTTTGACTGTTTTAATTTTTTTTTCAATGTACTCTTTTCCCCTACTATCAACAATAATAATAAAATTCCACCCTATAAACGTCCCACTGCTGGGCACAGGCCTCTTCCCATATAGAGAATATTTTTCATTCAACAATATTTTACAAAAGAGGTAAGAAAAATATTTCTCCAGATTAGCTAGAAACATACAGAACTCTACTTAAATGTAAAATTTTGTCACATATAGATTAGCGTTATACTACATTTGCGACTTTAAGGCACATCCTCGCAACACAAATAACTAAAACCACAATCGCAACAATGTAATAACAACTTTAAACTACTGTAATAAGGTTGAATTTCCAAAAATCTTCAACTTACAGCATGAGCATCAGCATTCCCTTCTTCAGCTAACACCTCGAATATCTTCTTAGCCTTATCGAGGTCTAGCTCTACGCCCTCGCCGAAGAGGTAGGACCATGCCAGCTTGATCTTGGCGGGCACGTAGCCCATGTCGGCCGCCTGCTTGATCTGAAGGATGGCGCCGCGGAGGTCGGGGGAGCGGCGGTTCAGCTTCGCCATTGCGACGTCGTATAGCTCTTTGGCTAGGGAGTAACCAAACATTTAATTCCTTTTTTCGTGCTTAATCGGATTTTATTGCTGTGAGAAAATAAATGGAATGCGAGAAGGAAGGTCTTCGCCTTGCAGTGGCACTCTAATTGTTCCTTTGTTATCTGTTGCAAAGCCTCTTTGTTCTATATTATTCTATCTTTCCCGATTTCTTGCATTGTGTGACACGCCTATCTAACTAGATACTGCAATATTTAATGGGCTAAGATATCGTACTTTTAGTGTAAAAAGATTGTAGAACAATTTATTCACATTTCATAATTGTCTTTTTTTATTACATAAAGATATGCGGAATTCATTATTACAGTGAAATTATGTCTAACTTTATTGCCTTTAAAACAAAAGTAGTGCAAGTTATTTACCTTCTTTTAACTCAGGAGATAGCTCTGGTTCTTCTTCCTCTGGCAATGGAGGCAGCGTGTCCAGAATGTCTTGTGGGTTTTCGTCTAATTTCTGTATTAAAAACAAACAAGCTAAACTACTACTTCTGAGATACCAATTAAGATACAAACTTGTTGATGGGAGGTGCAAACATTTAATATATTTTTTTTACCTGTACAAAGAAAGGTTACTATACTCCGGACTAATCAAAGTATATAGAGGTTGTATCACTAACTGCTTAGTGAAATGCTTATACTTATGAAAACAGTATAAAAAGTATGAAAACACATCTGCAGTCACACAATTATGGACACCCAATATATTTAGCCAAAATAATAATTCATCGATCAAGTTTTATGATAACTATGGAGCATATAAATAAAAACCCTTCAACTGTCTAGAAGCCTTGAGGCATTGTTTATGAGACTTAATGTAAAAGCTCTAACTAATAAGGTCCTCTGCTAGACATATACCTCCAAAAACATCACTATGTACATAATAATATTGCTTACTAAACTACAGTAGTTATCTTTAATCAATAAATATCATAAAATATGTTATCAGCAGACAATAGCCTTGAACTGGAAAAGTAATTAGACTGACTACTTGAAAATTTGCTGACTAACTACTTGAAACTTTCCATTGTTATGTTATAGTTTACCATGGATCACTTCAAGTTAACAATTACTTTATTTCAAAGAAAATGTTTTTTAGTTATTCTTTAATTAACTTTTATCACCAATCTTAAATTCAACATGGTTTTATTATAAACTAGCTGTGCCCGCGACTTCGTTCACATGGATGCCGAAACGTATCAATGAGTTTTTTGTGATTAGTGCTATTTGTGTAGAACCTTATATGACATAGCTTTTTTATTTATGAACCGATTGACATGAAATAAACACTAAATGTTAAGTGAAGCTTACTACAATATATTAGTGAAAACCGCATCTAAATCGAATAAGCCGTTTCTGATATTAGCGTGCACAAACACACAGACAAACAGAAAAAAAAATAATTATTACAAATTCGGGTTCGGCATCAATATACTAACAACCCCTGCTACTTTTTTTATTACCTATCTTTCCATTGTACAGACACCACTTTTCTACAATTTTATTATATGTATAGATAGTTCTTTCTTGGAATCCTAGCTTACCCACTACAATTGTGTATTTCAGTTGCAGACAAGTTTTATACAAATTAATTATGTTTATCTTTAAGAAAATATGTTTAGCAGTTTCGCCAAGAAAGTGTAACAAATAGACGGACAAATTTACTTTCGCACTTATAAAATATATAAGAATTATTTGAGACAACACATAGAATTCTAGTAACTCAAAATGTTTCAGCTATGTAACATTTGATTGGTTCACCTCAATTTCATTATCCCCAGTGTGCTCCCCAGTCTTAGGATCATGGATCCAAGCTGTCTCCGAGTGCCTGAGGAAACTCTTCTTCAGCAGCTTTAGAGTGTACTCCATTTGATCTAGGTGACTATCTGCAATATAAATGATTTCATTATTTATTTATTACACAATACACCTATATTTATTTATGGATTTGACTTTGAACGGGAAGAAAGGCATCTTTGCAGTTAGAGAATAATATCCAAATATGGTATTTATAATTTGTTAACACATTACATGACAACATAACATGACCTAATTTTGTATCATATTTTTTTAGAATCTTTTTGTAGATGATACATTATGAGAAGGGTGAATGATGAAAAGACATGCAGTGGAAATGGATAGTCAAGTAATTGAGAACAGGGCATTGATATGAAGGGAGAAGAGGAATCTATTATATAAAAATGAATCGCTAAATGTGTTGGTAAGCGCATAACTCAATAACACCTGGATGGATTTCGCTAATTCTTTTTTTGTTGTGTTAGTTATAACCAGGAGAAGGTTTTTATGAAAAAAATAAATGGGAAATTACGTTGAAAAAAAATTGTAATCTTGACCTTTGTTACGATAGTGAATTGTTGGATTCATGTCCGCCCCCATATAAAGGCACCGGGAACGTGACCTAGAAATTCTCGCGGGTGAAACCGCGGGACACAGCTAGTTGTTTAATAAAGCTACCAGACAAGTAAAAAGTATACAAATTGATAATGATTTATCAATTAACTTCAATGTGCATTTGATGTTTACCACCATACTTAAATGATGATTACCTATTCTAATTGGTATGTCACATAAAATGTGCTCAATAGTTTGCCAACCAAAGATATTGTTTGAATTACATGTGGGTAATGTATACCACTCATTCTAGAATGCACTAGGATTGTCATTATTTAGAGAACCAACTAGATGGGACTTTAAGAGTCACTGGCTTTCATATAATCCATTGTGAGGCAAAAGCCTCCTACATCAAACGATCCTTAGAAATGTTTAAGACCAGACCACTACGAGCTAATTAGATAATGCTAGCGGTTCTCGACAAGCCGACTGATAAATAGAACATAGTATACACTTTACCTTTATTGGTCTCCTCTTCCTTTGGCACATCTTTAGAACTCCTGAGAGCATCTGTATACTCCTGAAGATTCACTATTTCCCTATTCATAGCATCTTTTAGCTCTTTGAAATACTCGGCACTCACTCGATCGTATTTGCTATCCGTAGCTTCCGCAGGTTCCTCTTCGTCATCTTTCTCTGTTTTCTTACGAGTTTCAGGACCCAATAACTCCGCGGACGATATTATAACACATAAACACAAGATATACAGTTCAAACCGCTTCATAATTTCAATTTAATAACACGCATCGGACCAAAAGACTTACGTGTCCCAACTCTACTCCTATAATAACACTATTTTTGTAAGTTGACTGATGTTTGTTGTGAAACAGAACTATTAATTAGTACCTCTAAAAAACGTACACGTGTACAATATTTATTTAGGCAATTTGCGTGTGAAATAAATGTATTTCATTATTTTGCTCAGAATTTACTTTTCAGTACCTCTTATTAGCTGTCAAACTTCTGCTGTCATTCAGACAGAAAGGAATCAGAAATATTCAGAAATCATTAGAAATCAATCGAAAGTGATGGAATCATTAACAAGAATATTTTATTTCTACATTTTACAATAAATTTAAGGGAAAAAAAACTTAAAAATATAAATGTTGTACAGTTTATGTGAAACAGAGCATTACAGCTAACATAAGCGATGTGACTTATTTAGTCAGAAACTCCGTGCAGATCATGGGTTTAAAATGAAATCATCACTGTTGACCTGCTGATGAGGATAACGGTGATGATGATATAAGAATAACACTCAACAACTCTATATATAGAAACTTTCAAGAAGTGACATGGAAGTGACCCTTTTTTTATACTTGAATTTCAATAACTTGGCTAGTACCTGGCTGGTAACAAAACGAAAACACTTTATTGTCAATGATGTCAGTGTCAAATGTGTCAATTTTATTTCATGACAGATGACAGAGATCGCCGAATTTGTGCAAATTTTACAACGAAAGTCCAAAACTGTTATACGTCTCAAAGAATATTTGTAAATAAGATTTATAATCATATTGAAGTCAATTTATAATTTCTTTTTCAAGTGGCAGTAATTGAGCCATAACCTAAAATGCTGCGGGCACCGGTGAAAAGTGGTATTTTACAGAAACCCTGGATTCGTTTAAAGTCTACGAGCAGTTTTATAAGAAACACTTTTATAGACTATTTTGTGGAGAATCATGGTCATAGGCGTATTAAATCTAGCTCTGTGGTGCCCCTCTATGACCCGAGTGTGCCTTTCGTGAATGCTGGTATGAACCAGGTAAGATAGCTAGTATTCTTCAATGTATTTAAAAGAATTTAATCTTTAGAGCCACTGTGCCGACTGCCAAAAACGTTTGTTGTTCAGAAACTTCTTAAAATTTTAAAATACTTTTTTTATTTATATTCTTCTACTACCCTGAATAGAATTATTTTTGTAAATTCTAAAGTAAAACATTTTGCTATGTACAAAAACAGTACCTATAAATAAATGCAAATTATTTTTTTCCATTGTTTATGACTATTTATTTTATTACCCACCTCAAAAGCAAGGACATTCTCTAAATAAACATAATAATATAATACAAAAAATACTTGGTACTTGAAATCTACATTATAACTAAGCACAATTTATGAATGATTTATGATAATTTTATGGCATAAAGTTTCGGGAAATTCATTTACATATTGCTTTTGTATTATAATATGTTTAAATTATGCTTAATGCTATATATAAAATATGTTGTTATAAATGTTTGTTTACAAATGCAACATATCAGTATAAACAATGTTTGCAATGCTACCAGTAACAATAAACAAAAATTATATCATAAATAATACCACATATTGGCAGAATCATTCTTAAAAAGAGTAAACTTGGTATACTGTGTTACCCTTTCAAATAGGTCAGGTTCAGGTTCAGAGTTCAGATAGGTTGTTGCTCCATGTAAAAAGCTTTCAGCTGAATCCAGTAAGACTTGAAACTGACTGACATTGCTTGTGAAAATTGTATCTCTCAAATATAAAAATATATTATATTTTTAGCCATAATTATCCCACTGCAGGGCAAAGGCCTCCCTTTCCTTCTTTGAAATAAATATAAAAGTAACTAGCAACCAGGCGAACTCCATTTCGCCACCAGATGGCTTCGATGGCGCTGTATGTAAAAAAAAGATTTTCCCGCTTTTCTGTTGAAATTTTTCCCGACTTTTGTTTGCTATAAACCTCACGGAGCCCGAGACCTTTTCAACGATTGCAAAACCGTGGAAATAGGTTCGTGCGTTCTGGAGTTATAGCGTCAGGAAGGAAAACCCGACTTATTTTTATATAGTAGATAATTATTTATTTTATTTATTTCATTAATTATCGTCCCACTGCATGCTTTCTACTTGACTTCTCTCAGCATTATGGAAAACAATAGCTCAAAAATTATTATTATAATAAAACAATAGATGTATATAAGAACATTTTATTTATTACAGTTCAAGGGAGTATTTCTTGGTAAAGTAGCAGCACCCTGTGCCCGAGCAGTGAACTCTCAGAAGTGTGTGAGAGTTGGCGGCAAACACAATGACTTGGACATAGTGGGGACAGACGGACACCATCACACGTTCTTTGAGATGCTCGGCAATTGGTCCTTTGGAGATTATTATAAGGTTTGTTTTTAATTACAAAAATATTATAAACCACTGTTAAGTAGAAAAAAACCAGTAATGCTTATAAAAAGTGTGGAATAATAGCTTGTAGAAATTATAATTCTTGTGCCAAATCTCTTATTGTAGAAAGACATAACTTAATGATGTATTTTAAGCAATCTTTGTTGTGTATTTTATTTAATAAGTCATTAATCACTAGTGTAAACATAAGTAACAAAGCCCCAGTAGTATCAAAACAGGCTCACAAAATTAAGAAAATAATTAAATTTTGGTTTTCCTTAAAATTCTAACTATGTATTTATGTATATTTCAGAGAGATGCATGTAAAATGGCGTGGGACCTCCTGCTGGGTCCATACCGGCTGAAACCTGAGAACCTGGTGGTGACATACTTCTCTGGCGATGCCGCCATGGGGCTCAAGCCTGATATAGAGTGCAGGGATATTTGGAAGGAAATTGGGTATGTGTCATAATTGTTGTTTAAGTTATTATTAACAATGTCATCACTTTTTAGAAAAACGACTACTGCTGGACAAGGCCCTTCACCGAAGATTTTTATTATGGCTAGTCCACGACAACAAAAATAATTTAATAGCTATTTTACTACTTCTATACACAAGCCATTAAGACGCTTTAAGATTATAAGCAAAGAACAAACATACATTTACATCCAACTCTTAAAACTGTTTAATTTTCATCGTTAAATCATCATCCACAGCCCTTGTCCACCCACTGCAAAAGGCCGCTCTTTTCTCGTGCCATTTATACCCCTGGGCTACTTTTACTATCATATCTGAACCACATTCAAAGTATACTAGACATTAGGAAATAAAATACTTTTTTTTCTTGATTCTAGTGTACCAGAAAGCAGGCTCAAAGCCATGCCATCGAAGGAGAACTTCTGGGAGATGGGCGCGACGGGGCCTTGCGGGCCGTGCACGGAGATACACTACGTCAACATGGACGGCTCGCTCACTGAGATATGGAACCTCGTCTTCATACAGTGTAACAGGTAACTATGAAATAATTACATATAAATGTAAAAAGGAACCAATATTAATTAACTAGCTGTGCCCCGCGGTTTCACCCGCGTTAATACATAATTACTTTGGAAGCAATTTACATAAGTGACCGTTGGGTACTCGTAGGCTGCTTGATAAATGATTCACAAAATCACTAATAACGCATCGACTGTTTATATCCTATGGATCCCTAACTTTTTTGAAAATTTAATATCGCCTATGTTAACCGCAGATAGTGTAGGTTCCCAACAGTGAAATAATTTATCAAATCAGTCAAGTAGTTTCGGAACCTATTCAATTCAATCAAACAATTAAATCTTTCCTGTTTATAATATTAGTATAGATATATGAGAATAAAAATAAGAATTATTAATTTGCATGAAATATGAGTACAGATAAGGTGACAAATATAAAGAACAAAGACTGTCATATTGTACAAATGTTAGCTTTAGGACATGTACATCCTGTTTAAATAAACTCACTTAAATATTAACTTACTAACTTACATTTAATACAGTAAACAAGAAAATAACTAACAAAGTGGGACCAGCTGTATCAATTCAAGATTAAAATATTGTTTGAAATTGATTGCCTCGTTGGCCTAGTGGTGCTAAGCGCGACTGCTACGCTCGTGGTCTTGGGTTCGATTCCCGAGTCGACCAAGGTGTTATTGGGTTTTTCTATGAAATTCTCAGTAGCTGGACGGAGTTTGGATTTGTGCCCGATCAGTGGCAATAGGCTCGCCCCTTATTACATGGGACCTAAACATATCGGCGAACTGTGGGTGTACATTGTTACACCTCTGCCTACCCCTTCGGGGATACAGGCGTGATGATATGATGTTTGAAATTGATCCAAAAATTGCTGGAGGTATTGTTTATCAATCAATAAAAAAGACACTCGAATTGAGTACCACCTTTCTTAAGTCAGATACAAAGAAACCAATATAGCACACACAGGTTTTTATTTATTGAAGGCATTATTTACAATCGTAACAAATACACTTATCGTTGAGGCAGTATCCCCTGTCGACGTTAATTGTGTTCTTGCAATGCTTGCAACACTTCTCGGGCTTGCAATGTTTGCCCACGTCCACCCCCACTGATGGGTTCTCGGCTAATCCTAGAAAACGAGAAATTTTTGTTATTATTAGAACAGAAACAAAACGGTAATATATATATATAAATATATTTATATTTGTGTAAATACAGCATTATACTATACGAATATACATTAAATAATGCATAGATAAAATCTCTATCACACAAGACTATTTTTTACCGTAAGCTATAACGCAGTGTAAACCACCGCCGAATGGTGGACACATATAACATTACCTTTGTAGACATAGACATATTTAATTGCAGCATAAATAAGGTCTAAAGCCTTCTTCTCAGTTCCCTACTTAATACCTGTCTATATTATCTTTAAACTCATCTAAATGCATAATGTTCAATCATGTTAATAAAATTCTTACTATTTGTTACACGGACTGCTATCAATGTTCCTAGCGTTTACAATTCTTCTTTAAATGTGTATGTCTACCTGTGGACCACAAAATTCAATTGTTAAACTAGTTGTAAGTCTTTATAAAACGCTACTGCAACGCTGCGTTAACGCCTACGCTAAAGAAACATTTGTGTGATATAACTCTAAACTCGCAATTTCCCTTCTTGGTTTAGTCTCAGTTATGCTTATTTAAACATTATGGACTTATTGTCCTTAATAAGCATAACATAAGTTGTAACAACATAATAATATGTCTCGGGTGCAATTCTTGCAGTTGTCATGTTACAGTACGAGGCAAACTTAATGGCGGCTCTGAACACGAGGCGAGTCGCTGCGCAGTATCAAACTTATGCGCCAGCGGGGGTGCGGGGCGAGGTACTGCGCTAAGTGTAGCTAACGTCACAGCCGCCATTAACTTTGAATCCAACTATACTTTTTACTAGCTGACTCGCTCGATGAATCACTTGATGAACTGCTAGAAGAATCACTAGATGAACGGCATGATGAATCACTTGATGAACCGCTTGAACAGTCACTAGATGTTTCTTCCGAATTTAATTTCATATCGTAGACTGAAACAAAATAGGTCTTATATAGTTATTTTTATGATGGTTTACAATTGCAATGATATCAAATAAATAATAAATATAATCTTGATTTAGTGGTAAGAGACCCGGGACAAATGTTTGTGTGATGAGCACAATCATTTGTTCGGTGTCTGGGTGTAATTTATCTATACTATGCATGTATTTATAAATATATAAGTATGTTTATCAGTTGGTTACCATAACACAAGCTCCGCTTAGCTTGGGATCAGATAACCATGTGTGAGATGTCCCGGAATATGATTATTATTATTTAAGCTAGAGTGATTATTGTATTTATTAACCTGGATATGAACACGAAGAACGTTCTTTATGAAATGTGATAATAAATCCAAATATTCTTGGTTACTTTATCATTAATTTATGCATTTTTCCCTAGGTATTTTATGTTCGTTACCGCTGGTTTTTTAACATAACATAACATATCATCACGCCTGTATCCCCGAAGGGGTAGGCAGAGGTGTACCAATGTACACCCACAGTTCTCCGATATGTTTAGGTCCCATGTAATAGGGGGGAGCCTATTGGCACTAACCGGGCACAAATCCAAACTCCGACCTGCTACTGAGAATTTCATAGAAAAACCCAATAACACCTTGGTCGACTCGGGAATCGAACCCAAGACCTCTAGCGTAGCAGTCGCGCTTAACACCACTAGGCCAACGAGGCAGTTGAGTTTTTTAACGTTTGTTGTTATAAGAATAAAGCAACAAAAAAACCGTTGAACATTGTCTAGGTACTCGTGAAAAATATAGATTATCCAAAACAGGACCTTCAGCAATCCATTAAAAAATATTTAATTCAATTCAATACTTTATTGCATACCGTAATGTTACATAGGTTATTTATTTATATATAATTTTGATGAACTTAACCTATCATTAGTAGTAGTAGTAGTTTGTCCTAATGCAATGGATCAGAAATTAAACTAATACTAAAATAAACGATATTATACTTACAATAACTAAATTAGAAATTAAAATAAATAAAACAGTATAAAAAGCTACAGGTTTATGTAAATCACTTACTTTCAAGTTTTTCGTCAACTTCAAAGGAATCCCAATAATCGTCAGTCGCATTTGCCCACATCACGAACAAACTCACAAGTAAACATATAATCTTCATTATAATATTTGTAATTATTTACACCTGCAATAATAACTAGAATGCTTTGGTTTTAAAGGAATTACCGCATTTATATTATTTCCTCTTA
The DNA here is from genome assembly GCA_905146925.1 of Autographa gamma. Taxonomy (NCBI): domain Eukaryota; kingdom Metazoa; phylum Arthropoda; class Insecta; order Lepidoptera; family Noctuidae; genus Autographa; species Autographa gamma. The sequence goes on along the minus strand of LR989868.1, from coordinate 1,624,084 downwards.
TCGCTAAGAATTTTTGCTGTTAAATACAGTACGGTGCTAACTTAATGGCGGCTCTGAACACGAGGAGAGTCGCTGCGCAATAACACACTTATGCGCCAGCGGGGGTGCGGGGCGAGGTACTGCGCTGCGTGTAGCTAACTTCACAGTCGTCATTATGTTAAAATCCAACTAAACTATAGATTTTCTATGATTCAGGAGCTAATTTTTGTGTTTATTCACTCGGTTTTGTCTATGTGATATCGCATTGAAAATAATAATTTTAAAAGGGGAATGTTCTATTTATTATCAGAGTACTTTTCCCTGTAAAATACATGAGCCTAATCTTACTTATTATAGTTATTATATCGATTTCAAAATATATTACCCAACGGTCAACTCGTTAAAATCCTTTGCCTGTTTATTTCTATTAATAATATCAATTATTTATAGCATTTTGAAACTGCGTCTTAACCATAAAAATACTTTAAACGATAGCCTATACATTCATATCCTACATTCTTTAGTACTTTACATTCTAGAAAACATTTTACTAATATTATTTAAATATTTAACGATAACTTGTTGTCTTAAGGTGTCATAATTAGTGTCCTTTTTTACATTCTTTCAAACCTACTTTTGCCATTCAATCGATAAGTTGAAGTATGTATGTATATTGCCTGCAATGTTACAAACTGCTTTTTTGTACAAAAAACTGTTTAGTCGTTTCGCACGCATTCAAATCACATGCACAAATTACACACAGACTTACAACAAGTATTTGTGGTCTTGTGGATAACACAAATATTTGTCTCATGCAGAGATCGATCCCTAAGCTCGTCACGCACATAGGTTGGCGTGGTTAATGGCCGATAAAATTCGACTATCCGAAAATAAACAATACCAAATCACATACATTACTCTGTACCCAAGTAAGTAGCTAAACCACACATAGTGGTACATTGGAACAACTGAGGTAACCGAAAAAGCTAATTCTGCGGCAAACCTCACAGGCCAGGAGCGCTGCAATGTCCCCCCACCCCAACAATACTGTCCTTAAAGCAAACAAAACTCAAACGAACATAAAGCCTCTAATTCCCACGTCAGAGGGATATTTCCAAACAAACCATATATAAAAAAAAAAAACAAGTAAGTTACTACAAAAACCCAGAGCGAGAAAATGTCGAAAAATGGTTTTCTAAAGTAACCGTCATGAGAAGCTATAAATTTTGTAAACAAGTGTTCAGGAGTTCACAACATTTGGACCAACAAAAAAAATGAATTTGTTTAAGATTTAATAAATTATTAAGTAACAAATATTAATTAACATAAATATTATTTAAGAATAATTATTCGTCAGATTCAGATGTTTCCATTTCTGTGTCAGAATCAGTGACATGTATCACGAAGCTGTCTACAGTTTTATCAATCATCTCATCGATTTTGGAATAAAAATTATCTTCTTCCTTGATAACATGCTCCACACAACGCTTCCAATTTTCCGAAGTAATCTGCTGCAGTCCCTCTTGTAATAATTGTTTTACCTCGTCAAATTTAAAATTTGTATTTTTGCGAGCAACATATCCTTTTACGTTGGCCCAAATTAGCTCAATTGGATTAAGCTCACAATGATATGGCGGGAGTCTCAATACTTCCACCTTATATTTTTTTGCAAGCTCGTCCACTACATAAGTTTTAAAATTGTCTTTAACATTTTTTACTTTTAGCAGTAATTCAGTCTTAATTTCATTGTCGTCGTAAGAAATATTCTTACTTACAAGCCAATTTTGTATATCATTTTTTTTCCAGGCAGTAGTAGGAATTCTTTCAAGACGCCTTGAGTGGTATGGTGCATTGTCCATTACCACTACTGCATTTTCTCCAAGTTTTGGGAGAACGTTTTCGAACCATTGTTCAAAATGTGTTGCATCCATTGATTCATGGTAATCTCCCGTCTTCTTGCATTCAAATATATTTTCACCGCCCTCTACAAAACCGTTCTCATTGCCGATATGGGTAATTATTAATCGTTTACCTTTTGACGTTGGGTTACGTGCACCAATGCTAAGTCCTTCTAGGAAAGCCTGCTTCTTACTTTTAACTTGTTTGTCTACCCAAGTTTTATTTACGGTATGTCCTGTAAAAACAATTAAACATTTGTTAATTAGCGTCTTGCGCAGTAAAAGAGTTGAAGTACATTATTATTAATACACACTTGTGATAGCCCTTAAGAACTAATGTCTCAAGGTCGGCGGCGCGTGGGTTATATTTATTTTGCAAATAGATTTGCAGTATCATACACATCACTTCACGGTAAAGGCGACGGTATTTGCTTACAATCAGGCGAACCGTATGGTAGTCTGCCGTTTCACTGCAATAAAAAAAAACACACTAACCTGCATTCACCCATGTCTCATCCATGTAAAATATCTGGCGATTTTGTTGTCTATAGTCTTTAATAGATTTCAAATATTTTCGCCGCCATATTGTTATGTCATCTCTATCAATAAGTGCGTTATTGCGCTGTCGTTTTATATATTTAAAGTTTAAATGCTTTATTAGCCGCCTGAGAGTTGTTTCGCTAAAATTTGGCATATCTTCATCGTCATTGACTGCCTGAAGAATCTTGGGAATTGGCCATTTAAAAAGAAACTGTGAATTTTTTTCCTAATTACGGATTTATCAAAATCGTCTACTTTCTGATAAAATTTAGGCCTGTCTTTAGACTTGATAGGTGATTTTATTCCCTCTTCTGATTTATATTCTTTTAATATATTATACACAGATGCTATGCCAATTCCCAAAATCGATGCTGTTTTTTTATTTATTTCGGTTTTGTAGGGATATTCATTCGATGGCCAATTTTCTTTCACGTACTTATATACGTTGATCACCATATTTTTCTCATTAACCGTAAAGCTCGTCACCTGTAAAAATCACCGGTAGTCACTTGTCACACGAAGCTCAAGCTATATCTCCAGGTATACCAATTAACCTAACCAATTACTTCACAATTTAAAACCTACTTCTAATATTAACCTTAAGTTTCCAAAGATTAGCGCGTTTGAACAAACAACTCTTTCTTTTTACTTATTATATATTTTAGATAAATTGTATTACGCACCTTTTGACGTTTTTTTCGTGGCGAATTTATTTCCTTAGATGTACTGGCTACTGGCTCCATTATACGTAATAACAAATAAAATTAACGCAACAATTAAAGTAACAACAATAAAAAAGTGATAACGAAACAATAACAAAATTAACAATAACAACCAGATCCGCGATATATGCAAAGCAATGAAACAAACTCGTACGCATTCGAAACTCGAATGATGCGTTTATTTCAAAATGGCGTCCCGATAGTTCACAATCCCTGCGACGGACGCGTTCCGGTACCAAGAAACACAAACGATAGCGCTTTGCGTCGTTAAAATATGATCCGACTAAATTAAATAGGTTGTTACTTTCATATAACCCGTCTATATTTCATGTCGATTGAATATGGTCAATTTATTATTATCTCGCAGTATAAAATGTTTACTTAGTAAAAGATGTTTGTTTACATAATTTATAGCTTCTCGTGACGGGTACTTTACACTGATTTTTGACCGAAGATCAAAAACCGCCGTGTATACCACACCACCGTCAAAACAGTGGTAAAGAACCGGTGCACTAAACTTTTATATTTAATTGCCTAGAGATGTGGACGGCAAAGTGAAGAAGCTCAACAACTTCCACGTGGACACCGGCATGGGGCTGGAGCGAATGGCCGCCATCTTGCAGGAGGTTCCGTCCAACTACGAAACGGATCTGTTCAAGCCACTCATAAGGGCTATAGAACAGGTATTATGACATGATTTTCTTTTTCGTTTTACCGTCTTGTCTGATTTTCTATCATAGATTATGTGATATTTACATGCCTCTAATTCAGACCTGGTATGTAATGTGAAAATCTCGTACACGCAAATTCTCGCCCATTCGCTCGTATTTTTTTATTCCAGTAGAAGTAATAACACTACGTAGTTTACTAAAGGGTGAATTGGTATATCAACTTTAAGATAGATGCTTAAAGGCGGTTCGACTCTGCTGTAGTATGAAATGAACCTTAGAAAATATATCAAAGATTATAAAAATATATAAGTAGCGTGAAAAACCCATGATGTCGGCAGAACAGTACAAGGGTGCCGGAGTACACCGGCAGCTACCGCAGCGACGCGGAGCTCGACTGCGCGTACCGCCGCCTCGCCGACCACGCGAGGATGATCAGCGTCTGTCTCGCGGATGGCGTGTTCCCGGCCTCCAGGTAATAACATATGATGTCGGCAGAACAGTACAAGGGTGCCGGAGTACACCGGCAGCTACCGCAGCGACGCGGAGCTCGACTGCGCGTACCGCCGCCTCGCCGACCACGCGAGGATGATCAGCGTCTGTCTCGCGGATGGCGTGTTCCCGGCCTCCAGGTAATAACATATGATGTCGGCAGAACAGTACAAGGGTGCCGGAGTACACCGGCAGCTACCGCAGCGACGCGGAGCTCGACTGCGCGTACCGCCGCCTCGCCGACCACGCGAGGATGATCAGCGTCTGTCTCGCGGATGGCGTGTTCCCGGCCTCCAGGTAATAACATATGATGTCGGCAGAACAGTACAAGGGTGCCGGAGTACACCGGCAGCTACCGCAGCGACGCGGAGCTCGACTGCGCGTACCGCCGCCTCGCCGACCACGCGAGGATGATCAGCGTCTGTCTCGCGGATGGCGTGTTCCCGGCCTCCAGGTAATAACATATGATGTCGGCAGAACAGTACAAGGGTGCCGGAGTACACCGGCAGCTACCGCAGCGACGCGGAGCTCGACTGCGCGTACCGCCGCCTCGCCGACCACGCGAGGATGATCAGCGTCTGTCTCGCGGATGGCGTGTTCCCGGCCTCCAGGTAATAACATATGATGTCGGCAGAACAGTACAAGGGTGCCGGAGTACACCGGCAGCTACCGCAGCGACGCGGAGCTCGACTGCGCGTACCGCCGCCTCGCCGACCACGCGAGGATGATCAGCGTCTGTCTCGCGGATGGCGTGTTCCCGGCCTCCAGGTAATAACATATGATGTCGGCAGAACAGTACAAGGGTGCCGGAGTACACCGGCAGCTACCGCAGCGACGCGGAGCTCGACTGCGCGTACCGCCGCCTCGCCGACCACGCGAGGATGATCAGCGTCTGTCTCGCGGATGGCGTGTTCCCGGCCTCCAGGTAATAACATATGATGTCGGCAGAACAGTACAAGGGTGCCGGAGTACACCGGCAGCTACCGCAGCGACGCGGAGCTCGACTGCGCGTACCGCCGCCTCGCCGACCACGCGAGGATGATCAGCGTCTGTCTCGCGGATGGCGTGTTCCCGGCCTCCAGGTAATAACATATGATGTCGGCAGAACAGTACACTGGGTACACTGCCAGCTACGCGGACACGATACATCGAGCTGGCATATAAAAAAAAAACAGTTGGAAACATACGTCTGAGTTTTGACGTTACAAAGTAATGTACTGTAATTAAAAGGTAACATTTGTTTTAAAACCTGAATCAACCCATCAAACCATGCAAGTGCAATAGTAACTACCGCAACTTCAAAGTTCAAAGCACCGCTTCAGCTCTATCAGTCAATTTCTACCGATTACGTTAACGATTTAAGTCGCGCTACCCTCCAACAACCAATTTACTACAAACATATTTGTTGCAGTCTAAACCTAAAACAAATCATGCGCAAAACCTTCAAGATATCGACGGACGTGTTCAAAAACCCTCAACTGCCGAAGATCCTATACAACGTCGTAACTGAGACCCTCGGTGCCACATACCCTGAGCTGGTGGCCAGGGAAGCTGAAGCCAAGCTCATCATAGAGCACGAGGGTCAGGCTTACGCGAAGATGAGGGCGGGCATGAGGAAGAAGTGGAAGGAACTGGTCGGGAAGTACCCTGAGGTACAGATCATGAATGAAGTGGAGCTGCCGGGGTTCGTGCAGGGGTATAAGGAGTTTAAGGAGGTAAGATTTTGGAGAAAAATATTTAGTTTAAAAATATTGGAAAATAAATTTAGAATAAAAAATCCTAAGTATTATTTGTGTTTTATAATATTCCCGTTTTAATAGGATGTTTTTCAAAAGTTTAAGAATTTAACTGGTGTTGTCTGGTGTGAAATATCCAAAGAGAACGATGCATTTTGGGCGAAATTTACTTTGGTGGCCGTTAAAATGACTTTAGTTTATCTGATAACAAAATTTTATTGCTACAACGAATTGATTATCATTATAATTTTGTTGCCAACAGACAATGGCCAAACAAAAAACAAAAATAATACCAGGAGAACTAGTCTTCAAGCTGTACGACACTCACGGCTTCCACGAGGACCTCATCCAGAAGATAGCGGACTTTAACGACATGACCATCGACAAGCCTGGCTTCTGGAAACTCCTCACCAAGCACAAGTCCAGGCACAAGACCGCCTTCAAGGAGCAGCAGGGCGGCTCCAACAAGACCCAACTCTTCAACGAAGCTATCAAAACTCTCATCGAAAACGGATACACCTCCACAGACGACTCCCACAAATATAACTACACGGCTAAAGGCACAACAGTAGAATTCAAACCTCTAAAAACGAAAATCATAGGAATTTTAAACGAAGATCTCACTTGGATAGACTTTCTTGAAGCATGCGAAAATCGACCTTATTATCTAATAACAAAAGACACAAATTTCTACTGCGAGGAAGGTGGTCAGGTGGCGGATGAAGGTATCATATACGTGAGCAAGAACATCGCGTTACAAGTCGACAGTGTGTTCAAGCTCCGTGACTTCGTCTTCCATAAGGGCTATTTTGCCGTGGGACAAGGGAACGCGTATCTGAACGCTAACAGTGACGTGACGTTAGAGATTGATGAGGAAAGACGTTTGAAGGTCATGAGGAACCATTCTGGTGTGCATCTGTTGAATGCAGCGGTTAGGAGGGTGCTGCCGAAGAGTGTGGTGTGTGCTGTCGGGTCTAATGTGACTGATAAGGGACTTAGCTTGAATATGATGGTCTACGGAGAGAAGATGACGCAGAATGTGCTGATGGATGTACAGAATCTTATTAGGTGAGTTTTTTATGTTAAGTCAGTAATTTAATATTAGCGATATAGATTGAAAACAAAGATGCATGTCTACTCAAGATAATTATGCTATTTAGGTACGCACGATTGTGTCTCCTGTGTATAATCGTTAAGTAGGTAGTTAAAATTTATATTTAGGTACAAAAGTTGGTACAACGCCTAATGCACGTGAACTTGTGGTAAACTAAGGGTCAATTCGCACTGACATGACTTCGGCTAGCACTTTCCTTCCTAAACGATTTTTAACGAAATGTTCTTTACTGAGTTTCATTGTATAGCTTAGCGTTGCCACATTCTTTGGCACATCGGGGTTTTGAAACTTTTTGAGTGGGGATATTCCATCAAAAGTGGAACTTAAAAAGTATGTAGTAGGTCGTTGAGTCTTCTTCGTCTCCTACGGTCGAGTTATCTCCGGAAAGCGGGTCCCGTGCGGGCCTAATGTGCTGTAAAAATCGGGACGTTTGGCCTGTGCGTACACGGCCAGGCAGAGCGGTCACTTTTACGATGAGTGAGAGGCTTCATGTAGAATGTAAACAGTGTGAATATACAAATGGGGAGTATTTGAGTGTTGTTTTTCTTTGTAGGGAATCAATAAAATGCAACGCACCCGTAGAAACTCGGATCGTGGACAGCGTGGAGCTGGCGCAGGAGGCGGCCGTGGTCACCATCCCCGGGGAGACCTACCCCGAGGTGGGGCTCCGGCTCGTCACCGCTCACCCGCCGCTCTTGTCCAAGTAAGTCACCGGATTGTTACATCACTATCGCGCCATGCAGAATAAAAAGAAAAATAATGTTTTTTTTTTTCTTTATATCAAAACGATTATCGATTCTGAACCAGCTCTGAAAATGTGGACAGTCATTTAAAAATCACCCTGTTTAGTTAAAATCATTTTAAGGTAACCTTTACCGTACATAAACACACGATGACATCACGATGTTAACCTCTACCTACTTCCAATTTTCAACCCCCTACGAATTTCATCAGTCACCGCAGTGTCTCACCTACTTTAAGCAATGATCTCCATAACTCGTGTATCACAGGGAGCTGTGCTGCGGCACCCACGTGCCGTCGACGGGCGTGCTGGAGGAGTTCTGCATCACCCTCGTCAAGGGCGCCGGCAGCAACTCGCCCACCATCCATGCTCTGACGGGAGACGATGCTAAGGAGGTAAGGTGTAGAACGACTTATATTATATACCTGTTAGTGTTTTTCTGACATATACATATTTTAGTCCAGAGCAGTCTTTTCGGTATGACGAAACTAACAAACATAAAAATTCGAACAACATTTGTAGCATAAGATATTTCCTAAAAACCTTTATCAGCCTTTAAAGGAGTATTGAGATTTCCAAAAAAGAACATAATACAGTATTGATGTCTTGCAGCGATGCTCTTGGGTTTGGCCTTGAGTTTTTTGTATTATCGGGTCCCAAGTAGGTGATATCTTCCAGCCACCATTTCCAGCCATATTGAAATAAGGGTGTTTTTTAATCTCAATAGCCTCGCGAAATATCCTAAGTAGGAATTTGTGTTCTTTAGCGAGGATCTGTGGTTGGTCAAATCTAATATAATGGCTGGAGCCTTCAGCATGTTCGGCGACTGCAGACTTCGTTGAGCGGCGGTGTTTTACGTCAGCGATGTGTTCTTTAACGCGGGTCCCTATGCTTCGTTTTGTTTGACCGATGTAAGAGAGGCCCAGGCACGATCTAGTTTATAAACTCCTGCATCTTGTAGAGGTATGTGACACTTGACGGATGGTAAGGACTGACTAATTTTCTTACTAATCGGCAATAAAAGACGTATAATTATTGAGTAATTTTAACTGGCAATTTACCCATCCCGATATAACTCTACCTTCCTAGGCCCGCGAACTATTCTGCCGCGCCGAGAAGTTAGACCAGGTGATCGAGCTGATCGACCCTGAGCGCAAGAAGCAGGAGATCTCCGGCATCCGGCAGCAGCTGTCCGCGCTGTGCGGCGGCGGCGGCGCGCCCTGCGGGGACTACGCCAGGTGTCTAGCGCTGCTGGACAGCTTCGCCAAGCGGGAGGTCAATAAGAATGACGTGGCTTTACAGTGAGTGCTATGTTACTGTTATTATACCGGAGCGCAAGAAGCAGGAGATCTCCGGCATCCGGCAGCAGCTGTCCGCGCTGTGCGGCGGCGGCGGCGCGCCCTGCGGGGACTACGCCAGGTGTCTAGCGCTGCTGGACAGCTTCGCCAAGCGGGAGGTCAATAAGAATGACGTGGCTTTACAGTGAGTGCTATGTTACTGTTATTATACCGGAGCGCAAGAAGCAGGAGATCTCCGGCATCCGGCAGCAGCTGTCCGCGCTGTGCGGCGGCGGCGGCGCGCCCTGCGGGGACTACGCCAGGTGTCTAGCGCTGCTGGACAGCTTCGCCAAGCGGGAGGTCAATAAGAATGACGTGGCTTTACAGTGAGTGCTATGTTACTGTTATTATACCGGAGCGCAAGAAGCAGGAGATCTCCGGCATCCGGCAGCAGCTGTCCGCGCTGTGCGGCGGCGGCGGCGCGCCCTGCGGGGACTACGCCAGGTGTCTAGCGCTGCTGGACAGCTTCGCCAAGCGGGAGGTCAATAAGAATGACGTGGCTTTACAGTGAGTGCTATGTTACTGTTATTATACCGGAGCGCAAGAAGCAGGAGATCTCCGGCATCCGGCAGCAGCTGTCCGCGCTGTGCGGCGGCGGCGGCGCGCCCTGCGGGGACTACGCCAGGTGTCTAGCGCTGCTGGACAGCTTCGCCAAGCGGGAGGTCAATAAGAATGACGTGGCTTTACAGTGAGTGCTATGTTACTGTTGTATATCATCCACTCTCTATACATTTTTGGTCCAAATTCGAAAGTGCCAACCAAAAAAATAATAATACATTCCGACAGAGCTTGTCCTCCTGAGCATTTCTTAATATGGCACCAAAGCTGCAGCACCTGCACATTATTTTATCCAGGGTTAAAAATTCTGAATTTTGATACATTTTTCTACAAAATACGGCGCAGAAGAAGTTGGCACTTTCGAATTTGGACCGAAATGGATGATGTTCTTTTAACTCATAATTTTCAAAATAGTGAACAGAGTATCATAAATTATAGATTAAAATCATCTCGATCAGTTCAACACTTAAACAAAAAAAGGTGTCTTAATGGGTCCATTCATAACGATCTTCTACTTCTTTTCCTCTCATTGATCAAACTCAAACTTTCAATGACCAATAACTTTCCGCCTGAATTACCCGACCGCTGCTCTCCATCACGTCCTGACGAGTGCAGGTGGTAGTGCACGACAGACAGGCCAAATGATGCGCCATGTCTTGTATTGGGACACCGCATTCACATGCAATGTGACTGATCGATGATGCCCTACTTACGATGCTACAGGCAGACCGAAACGCCACACCTGTGTCTATTTTGTGTCATCATAGACGCAGTTTTACCAATAATCCGCTATTACACAGGGCTATAGCAGAAACCGAGGTCCGCAACGTGATAAACCAAGCTGTCTCTGAAGGCCGTCGCTTTGTAGTGCACTTCCTGCGCTGCTCGTACCTGATGCAGAGCGCGGGAGTGCGGCGAGCGCTCGCCGAGCGACACGACGCTCTGCCCACGCTCGTGCTCGGCTGTGCTGGTGGAGTGGTCGTCGCTTCTTGTACTGTGCCACCGGTATGTGTGATATTATGCTGGTAGCATGTAATTTTGGTCATAACGGCTTCTTTCAATATACATAAGCTATGTTTTCGGGATATTTTAGGGAACCAGTGTTGTATTCTAATGTACTATAAGGACGGTAAGTTTAAAAGATGCAACGTATAGAAGTCCAGGAGCAACAACCTTTTGAGACACGAAAGGTCTGAACTTGTTTTTTTTTATATAAAACCACCTACGACCATTTAAGCTTAACCAAACAGATCGCTATGTCCTTACGTATGGTATTTAGCTATGAGCTTTTCAAAATACTGCAGATATTTCTATTCACCACGTTTTAAAGGTCATTATGAAGCACATATAAGCAGGCGGGCAGGACCCCGGTAACCTAGTCATTTTATAGCGTGCACTACCTACTCTGGGTTTCGGAATAATGTTTTGTAAGTAGTTCATATTTATTTAAAAAATAATTGTGTATTAATGGTAGTTCAATTGTTAACACTGTAATTGTCGTATGTGTAGGACATGGTATCGGAGTCGTTCTCTGCGCGGCGCTGGCTGTCGTGCATCGCGCCGGTGTTCCAGGCAGACGTGTTGCCGCCCGCACACTCCTCGCCGCTAACCTACGCCGAGATGACCGAGACTAAGGTCGGTAGTGGTCCTGGTATTATTAATTATTGTTTATGAACAAATATAGTACCTTTACTTATAGCTGTTTAATTTTGTCCCAACAGTCAGATTATAAGTTTACTCTGAATAATCGAAGTGGCTGAAATCCTGGCTATTTAATGAATATTCCAATTATGTAACTCCACCGTCTATAAAGTTTTCTACAGTTATAAAGAGTTAACATATTTTTTTTTATCAGAAGAAATCGCGGCTAAAAGTATGAAATCTAATGTTTTTCTTAATTCAAGCTTACTCTATATCAAGTTTCGACAATGGGTTCGGCGTTGTCACTGTGATAGCGTAACAGAAATTAAGACAGACGAAACGAGAAAGAGTTACTTAAGTTTAAATATTTTTTTTCCCAACAAACACTTTAGCGTCAAAAATAACTTTTGTTCACCAGGTGAGCCTAATAAACTGCGAGCAACTAGTCCAGGACGCGATGCGCGTGGCCATCAAATTCGCCAAATCCCACGCCAAGGAGGCCAGAACAGAAGACGCTCAGACCACCATGAATGTACAACAGAACTGAACCAATAACTAGCGTAAAATACTGTGTAGAATATTAATATAGGGCTTGAGATATATCGATTAAAATATTCAATATATTTTAATCGATATATTCCTGTCTAAGATAGTAATCGATACAAATCGATTACTCGTAACTTGAAACGATATTAACGACCATTCGAATAAAATATAATTACTGAGAATGTTGGTAATAAAAATATAAACAGAACCGTTTTAAATCGATTCTATTAATGTAAAAAACACAGTAACAATCGTGTACAATATAAACATGAATTAAACACATTAACCGGACGTAACGTTCAAATCGATTAAAATACAAAAATCGATTGATGTCAAAAAAAACTTTTGAATCGATAACCTTTATTCGATTATAGAAAATTGTTGAGATAATCGTGTAAGAGGGCTTAAACGAATATTTAATGTACGAATAGTAATGTATAAAATACGAACTATGATAGAGAATATCCTAAGGCCTTGTTATGAATGGTTTCATCTATAACTATAATGAATTATGAAACTATTGCTTTCTACATAGCTCACAAAGTCATCATAGCAATGTACTCGTAATTGACATTAAAATATAGATTGATATATTGAGTTAAGCAATGAAATAATTCCAGAAATTTCGTACGACCGATGGTCGATGTTTGAATTGAATTAAATACTCGGATGTTTGTAGGCAAGAAGCCTTTTACTTTTAAATATTTATAGATAGCATAATATTAAAAAAGGATGATATACAACCTACGTACTTTTTCGTTAGAACAATTATGTAGATCTAATGAGTTATGCAAGACTAGTTTGTATTTCTATATATTTTGTTTTGAATAATTTTATAACAAATAAAACAATCTCAGAATTTGTTTGTTTAGATTTTGATATAATTTGATTTTAATTTGTATATAAAGATTTTTAATGTCTTATAAAATGTGAAATTTTATTCAATAATTGTTACCAAAAACTAAATTGTGAGTGTTCGAATTGGAGGAATAAAAAAAGATGATATAATAGAAATGTTTTTGACCTTTGGGAGGTCAAAATTAGGGTCAGATAGCATCCTAGACATAGTCACTATAACGTAAGTAGTTATTAGATTTGCCTGAATGTCAATACAGCATAGTATTAATGTTTTGAATTAAATTCAAAATGCACCGTTGTGTCTTCCTGTAAATAAATTAGCGACTACCTCTATTTTTGTAAATAAAAGTCCAAAATATTATTATTTTTGTTTTATTTATATTTATTTTAAAAGTATTTTAGAAGTACCCTTCTTCAGTCAACAATTATTGAAATGTTACTAAGATTAGGTAGAAAACTATGAACTATTTATTCTAGTTTAAATATATTTACAGTCTGTTTTGAGATCCTTTGGATCTTATCACAAGGTGTGCCGGCCCCCTTTGCTACACACTTTGTAATGATTTTTATTCTACACGTGACTAGCAATACTGTATCAATAGAATAAGTACAAAGATTATATTGGTACAAACATCAATATAAGGAGTATGTATAAAAGATATATTAATATATCGCCATTAAATATGTTATGTACACAAATACACCAACACTACTAAATTGTCTTTTTAAAAGTCATTTCACTAAACACTGATTTTATGTTTGTAAGAAAACTACTTAATTTATACATTGGTATACATCAGCATTATACATTAAACTAAGAATACAAGGTGACTTTCATATAATTTGGAAATACTTTGTAGTATCGAAATGCGACATTAATTTTGTATTTATTTGTTTAAATTTCTAAGGGTTCGTCTAAATCTGATTTACGTTCACTTACGTAATGCTCGTTCAGTGCGCGTTCGTCAGATCTGGACGCACCCTAATACCGATGACGTCTGAGGTCATATTTTTCGTTTCCAAAACTATAATAAATTCACTTTATATATGTTTCTATGTAATAAAACTATAGTATATGTAAAAATCACATCTAACGAAGTCCAAGTCCAATGTCATCACGTGTAGAGTCCGCACACAGGTTCACTTCCTGTGCAGCGAGATGTTGGTGTAGCGCCACGCCCACTGCTGGGCGGTGTGGGCGTGGGCGTGGGGGCCGTGCAGCGCGGACTAGTGGTTGTCCATGTACTGCAGGTCGGAGAGCAGCAGCACCGTGCTGGGGAGTGGCCGCGGCTGCGGGGACAGGATTGTCAGCGTCTGACGCTCGGGGTCTACTGCCGTGCTGTGGGAGAAAATAAAAAGATAAAAAGACTAATCCATATATTTATCTAAATGAAAATGATTGTTTGGCTGCTCTATCCTTTCCAAACAATAATTCTGTGATGATATTGTAGAAGGGCTTTCAAGCAACGTCCAAGAGGGTTTTAGGATTAAATAATGTACGATACAAAACGTGGATTTTCTATGCATGTGCAGCCAGTATAGGGTCCAGTAGATGTGTGAGAAAATAATAATGATGAGTTTTAAATCAAATTAAAATAAACAGAAAAAAATTGCTTGAACACGAAAATAGTGCACTTCGCAAGCATATCGAAAAAAAGGGTCTGCTGTTAAGTTTCCTTTATTTTGAGAGATCTAGAGGGCAAAAGTTAATTGAAACTGAAACATGCGGTGAATGCCTGAAGCGGGATTACTGCAGCAGCGGGACTTCGGGTGCTGGAAGTGTTCAATTTTGATGACCTTTAACTTGTTGTTGTTAGTAGAATATAAGGGTTACATACACACACACGAATCCCGCGAGGTTGGTGTGCAGCACGTCATCGTCTGGCGCGGCGGCGAAGGACACGGCGAGCAAGCGGTGCTGCAGCGCGGGCGAGGCCCACACGCCCACCAGCTTCGTCAGCGCGTCCTCCGCACGCATGCCCAGCGGCATGCACGAGTCCGGGAGCGACGGCGCTCCCACCTGGATCACAACAATGTACCATCAACCATTATATAATACAGCTTTCTTTGGCTCTCTCCACACTTATCGACGCGGAATTGACTAACGCCGGTCAAGAAAGTTTTTATGTCTACGTAATAAGGGTGTCAGTAATACCATTCGCATCGCCTCGGCTCGGCTCAACTGGCGTTTGCCGATTAGCTGATCGCATCCGTACGGAGCCGAATCTAGGGAAAATTAACCGAATGCTGTAGATGACCAACGACGGACGGCCCCGTCGACGTCGAGGCGGTGGCGCTGTGGTTTCGCGGGGCGATGACGCAGATCTGCGACGCGTCCATGCCCCGTGTCCGCCAACAGTCCGCAAGGCGCCGGGTGTACTGGTGGACCGCCGAGATCGCGCCGATTTGCGCGTGGCGTGCATTGCGGCCCGCCGCCGGTACACCCGATACCGCAGACGGCGTCGACGGGATTCCGCCGACTCGGACGCGCTGTATGAGGTGTACCGCGCGTCCAAGGAGACTCTGTGGCTGGCTATCGGCGACTCAAAGTCGCGTGCCAGGGAGGAGCTGCTGGGGTCCCTAGATCGGGACCCGTGGGGGCGTCCCTACCGCTGGGTAAGGGGCAAGTTGCGTCCCTGGGCGCCCCCACTGATGCAGACCATGCAGCCCCAGCTGCTGGAGGTGGTGGTGACGACCCTCTTCCCTGTGCGAGTGGGACATGTTCCCCCGACAATGGCCTCGCCCTCAGCCACAGACTCTCCGGAAGAGGAGAGTCACCGATTTCTCCGAAGTGACGCAAAAGGAGACCTGAGCGGCCGTGTCGCGTCTCTGGGCTAAGAACACAGCGCCCGGACCCGACGGAGTTCCTGGTCGAGCTCTCGTCTTGGCTCTGAAGGAGCTAGAACCCCAGCTGAGGGGGCTCTTCACGGCATGTCTTGAGTGGGGTCAGTTTCCCAGTGTATGGAAGGAGGGGAGGATGGTCCTGCTCAGGAAGGAGGGGCGCCCTGCGGACTCGCCGTCCGCGTATCGGCCCATAGTACTGCTCGACGAGGGGGGCATACTTGAGCGTGTGCTCGCAGATCGCCTCGTCTGCCACTTGTGCAGGGAGTGGTGGTGTTGGTGGTGTCTTAAGACATCTCCAACGCATTCCACACCCTACCCTGGAGTTATATTCGGGAGGCGCTAAAATACCATCGCGTGCCTCCCTACCTCCGTCGTGCAGTAGGGGCTTATCTGGAGGATGATGTCGTGCGGTGTTCCATAGGGATCGGTCTTAGGACCGCTCCTGTGGAACATCGGCTACGACTGGGTGCTGAGAGGTGAGCTCCCGTCGGGCGCAGACTTGACGTGTTATGCGGACGACACGCTTGTCCCTGCCCGGGGGAGCTCGCACAGGGATGCGACGTTAATAGCCACGGCTGCGGTGTCACAGGTGGTGAACCGAATCCGGCGCCTGGGCCTGGAGTTGGCCCTAAACAGGTCGGAGGCCATAGTGTTTCATGGCCCCCGACGGGCGCCGGCGCCGGCGCCGGCATCACACGTCGTGGTCAGTGGGGCTCGGATAGCTGTCGGGTACACCATGAAAGACCTGGGATTGGTGCTCGACTGTCGATGGGAATTCGGGCCTCACTTCCGGCGGCTAGCGCCCAAGCTGATGGGCGCGGCGAGCGCGCTTTCAACGTTGCTTCCCAACATGGGGGTACGAGCGCCGCCTGTAGGCGGTTATACGTGGGGACGTTAGTTCCCAGCGGAGTGCCAGCACTCTCGCCATTCTGCGCAAGCCGCCTAGGGCGATGGCCGTCAGAGTCGCCCGCGGGTACCGCACGATTTCCTACGAGGCGGCTTGTGTCCTGGCCGGATCCCCGCCCTGGGACCTGGAGGCGAAAGTACTCGCGTCATTGTACCGATGGCGCGAGGAAGAGCGGGCGCGGGGCTCGACGCCGGTGCAGCGGCAGATCGAGCTGCGTCGAAGTGAGCTCCGTCAGTTCTTGGTGGCGGAATGGGGGCAAAAGCTTCTGCGCCCTGCCGCCGGCCTCGCTACCGTCGAGGCGATCCGGCCAGTACTCGACGACTGGCTCGGGAGAAGGCACGGCTCCCTGTCGTTCAGGGTGACGCAGGTGCTGTCGGGGCATGGGTGCTTCGGCAAGTACCTGTGTCGCATGGGCAGGGAGCCGGACGCTCGGTGCCACCACTGCGTCCATTGCGGGGAGGACACGGCGCAACACACGCTCGCTGAGTGTGTAGCTTGGGAGGAGCAGCGCCGTGTCCTCGCAAATGAAGTAGGAGGCGATCTGTCGCTGCCGGCCGTAGTGCGGAGTATGGTCGGTAGCGCAGAGTCGTGGGACAAGGTGGTGGCCTTTTGCGAGGACGTGATGTCGCAGAAGGAGACTGCGGAACGGGAGAGGGAGATCTCGACTCCCTTCTCCTGCTGCAGAAGGCGCACCGCATGAATGGATCCAGTCCCCGCCCTCTTTCCGATGGACCCTAGGCGTAGGCGGGCGCGGTAGTCTTACACCTCACTACCCCGTGTAGGAGATGAGGCCCGGACAACCGGGCCAGCACCAGCGTGGGGCTGCGGAAGAATTCGGATTCCCGCGGCCCCACGTGCACGTGCGAGGAGGAGACACCGGGGGGTTTTAGCCGGTAGGAGTCCGGCATGCCCCTCCGCCTCTCCCCAGGCGGAGGAAGTCCAAGAGGATTTCCCCCCGAAAAAAAAAACGTACGAAGAAGGAAAATGTCTTGGCTCCGAAACGTTGGCCGGTATCGCCAACGTAAGTCGTCTTGCGAGGAACAAGGAGAGATATGCGGAGTTGACAGCCATAACTGTTCATTTTAAGAAAAACAATTATAATGCTTGTATATAAGGTTACATTTGCGCAACAACATAATATTTTTTCCTTTTTAACATAATAAGTCGGTCTAAAAAGAAGTTTATTTAACCCAGCATAAAGTAGATCTATGTGTATTAAGTGAAAATAACTTCAACTGAGATTACAATTATTCACATTTTCATAATAAATTTAATATTGAGAAAGGACATCAGTGTTTTGCCGCTACAACTGAAATCCAATCGGAGCTGCGGGCCAACCTAATAATGTACGGCTAGCAGTTTCCACCTTATCTAAAGATGAGTGTAACTTATGGAGTTTCTTGCCGGCTCTTCTCCATCGGAAGGACACTTTGGAACTGAGCAACTAGAGTCAGTAGTTTTAAAAGTAACGTCTTAATGGCTATTTTTCGGGTTACAAAAAAATAAAAACTTTTTGATTTTGATGCCTGCCTACCTTATATATCTTGAGGTCGGTGAACTTGACGTCGAAGGAGTGCGGGTAGTACGGCGTGCGCTTGCCGTAGAAGTACTCGCGGATGCGCGCGTCGCGGGACTCCGCTCGCTGCGTCGAGGACCGCTCCACCACCTAAGCGTACACACCTTAAGGTTCATTTTTGCTTGACATTAGAGGTACGGGAGATTACACTTTAAGACATATGCAGCTTAAGGCTCATTTTAGTTTGTCGTTAGGTACACTTTCATTAGTCGTTTTCCTGTATTTTGGAAGTGCCTGTCTGCGTTATAACGACCAAGGTAACCACCAACGATAATGAGCCATTGTAGATGACGGCATCACTCCATTGGCACATTACGTTAATGTATGTGTGTGTAGTTATGTTAGTATAAAAGAATCTGCGATTCTTGTCCTTTTCATAACAAGAGTAAACAGTAATACAGACAAAATAGATGTTTTATCTTCGTTAGTCTTAAGTATACTTACGCCACCGCTCTTAGGTAGGTAGACAACTTTGACGAACTTAGGCATATCTCGTTTAAGCTCATTGTATAGCCTCTCGTTGTCAAGCACCAGTATCACATCCACCTGCAAACAAATAACATTAATAACACATATATAACATAAATATACAATTTATTGAGTTATAAGACAGCGCACTCGGACTACCCCCAGTTTCTGAAACGCTAAGCAACACAAAAATTTGTGAATAAATTGTCAAACCTTATGTTAAGCGCTGTTTAGTCATCAGTAATCAACCAATCACAGTCCTGATCAATTAGTTTGACAACAGATAAATATCATGGCCTTTCAGAAATCGGTATTAGTCACTAAAGTCTGTTTAGGCCCGAAATCCTACGTCAAATATGCACATAATAAATACCTCGAACGCCTGCGCAGCGTGTGTGAGCACTTTGTAGCCGGCACCTTTGATCCAACCGCAAGTGTTGATAATAACTCCTGAAGTTGATGCTGCAATCATAAATATATCGATATATAGCTGTTTGTCTTGCGTATCTATGTAATTTATACTCCCTATGTATAAAAATAATACGTCCTTTTTTTAAACTAGGTTCTTGCTAAAATCATATTTCTCGGTGCGAGATGCGGCTCATTAGTCATTGTCTTGGATGATCAAATTCTGAATTATTTTTTGTACACATACACATATACATTACATTTTATTAGAATCCTTTGATATAAAAAGGCAAGCCTAACAACAAAAAACAACTAAACAAAAATTGAGTTTAACGAAAACTAAAAACACCATAGCCGAGCGCATTATGTTCCCGTGTGAAATATCTTACATCTTTCAAATCAGGCGTCAAGATCTTACCTTTCTTATTATTCTCGCATCTCTCAGCAATGACCTCAGCAAGTCTGGACACTATCGTGTTGTAAAGCTCCAGGTTCTCTCCGGGCGAGCTGTGCCCAAAGTGGTAGACCAGCGGCGCTTGCTGGCTGAAGCCCTCCTCGATGGAGGCTGGCCGCTCCACTAGTAACGCTCCTGAGGGATGGAGCGAAAGCGGTACGATTTACTTAAAACTCAAATGGAATATTTCTTATTGAACACCATTAAAGTTACATAGTTAAAGTACAATAATAGTAAAGTTACATATGCACTATGTTTATTACAGTAATAGGTAAGATAGGTTTGTTTTCGACTCCGGCCGCGTGAAAATCGATTATTGCGGAAAAAGTAGTCAATCAAAATGTTATTTCTTGGTATAAAAGCAAACTCCACACCAAGTTTCATAAAAGTCGGTTGAGCGGTTCAACTGTCAAAGCATAATAGATAGGCAGAAAGACTAAGATACTTTCACATTGTTAATATTAGAAGGATCTGAACTAATTTACATATTTATTACACATTCAAGGGTACCCAAATGTCTCAGAATCCTACCAAGTTCAAGGACACCTAAGCAAAGCCGTAATTATCCCTCTTACCATAATAGGATTCATTGCTGAATATGTTATCGTCAATAAGTTTAAATATATGCTTCAAGCTGTTTCTTACCCACAGAAAAGACCTATTAAATAATATCATGACCAGGGCTTGGAGAACATCTTTGTCAAATGGCAAATACAATAACTTCACCATGTTCCTCCATCAAATGGCTACTAACATAAATAAATGAATAATAAATAAATAAATGCGGACAACATCACATACATTGCTCTGAACCCAAAGTAAGTAGCTAAAGCACTTGTGTTATGGAATTCAGAAACAACGAAGTTACCACAAACACCCATACCCGAGGCAATGTAGAAAAGTTGATGTCTACATTGACCCGACCGGGGATCGAACCCGGGACCTCAGAGATAGCGACACCTTGAAACCGGTGCGTACGCCACTCGACCACGGAGGTCGTCAAGCTACTAACAGAAGACAAAGTTTTACACATGATATATAATTAAAAGGACTTGTCTCCTCTCTAAATAGCTGAATAAATAGCCAGTGGAACTGCAGACTTGCCAAGCACAGATAGTGAATAAATAATAGAATAACATAAGTTTATCTTACCAATAGTCCCCGGCACACTGATATGTCCTTGTCCCACATCCAGGTCAACATAAATAGGTCTGCGGCCCATCCGCACCGCATAGTTCAGCAGGATGCGTGTGAGGGTGGACTTGCCCACGTCTCCGGGACCCACCACCATGGTGACTGGCCCTCGTGTGGACTCCTGTTCTGCTGATACCCTCTGCTGCTCGAGAGCTGCGTGGACATTTAGGTAGACCACCTGGAATATATCATTTAGAATGGTTATTTGTTATAGAAATGATTGTGTAATTAAAATAATAATTATTATGATTAAATAATAATGAAGGGAATAATGACAGTGGATGAAGCGAAACAAGAATGCAAGGATCGTAGCAAGTGGAAAGAAGTGGTCTCTGCCTACCCCTACGGGAAACAGGCGTGATTATATGCATGTATGTAAATAATAATAATAATGTAAATAAAATGTTTTTCCCTGTAATATGATTTATTATGAAGTTCCTTTACAGGGTTGTATGTTGTTAGCTAATATTTTTATACATTGTGCAATTAATAAATAAATATTTCTGACTCATATGTGTTTTCATTACATATTCCTGACTTGAATGCTTTGTGTAAGAATGCAGTATGGTTGATCAGTTATAATTATAATTTAGGAGTAATAACTAGATTGAGATAAGATAAAGAGATGCAGTTGCACTGTATCTACAAAAGATTCATGATAATATTTTAAGTAAACTTGAGATCTTGTTAACTCAGTCTGAAAACTATTAATCTGACTTAAATAAACTTGACTTATTGCACTTATTTATTCAAATCAACATGAATTTGCTCTATGGTATACACAATAAAATTGGACAGTTATTTAGTACATAAGGTATTCAATTTTATGGGTATATGTGTAATTATATTTTTGTAAAACCATCTGTCTGTACCCATGTAGACACAAAATAAAGGTTTTATATGAAAAGAAAGTTTTATAGCATATTGTTTCCTAATCCATACCATGGGTGTCTCTTTAGCCACATAGCTGACTTCAGTCCTGCCCCTCAGCTCCACCGTGCAGCCGTGCCACGTGAACACGGCCACCTTGGCGCCCGTGTGGAACTCATAGGGCTTCCCCTTCACCAGCTCTGTACCAAACAACTCCGCGTAACCACTCTTGACCTGTAAACAAAACCTTAACCTTAAAAAGAGTTCGTTTCATTTAATTTATGTGGAATGTACTCAAATATTTTAATAAAAACCGTAACATATGGTAGAACTACACGTCTATTTGAAATGGTTTGAAGAGAAATTACCTCTAACACTACTTTTTCGTTCTTTGATTCTACTTCAAACCTGAGCTCCGAATCGGGATCTAATTTAAACTCTTGTAATTGAACTTCAGTCATTTTGTTATTAGTTCTGCTCTAGCTATTATATAACAAACACTGATTAATCTATTTCTAAACAGATGTTTAATTACAATCCAATTTAATTCAACGACGAATGCTGTGAGATTCGTGCAGTATTTTCAAAACATGAAACACAAATACTTTTTAATTTTTTCGTTGTCTTTAGCTTGAAAGCAGGTGAATGACGTATTTCGTGGCTCTATAATGCTTAAAAACTATAGTTGTTTTTTTCTGGAACGCTACGTTTATTTGACGTTTAAAACATTTTAATATTGCTTTGCTAAAATCATCATCATTATTAAAATATTATTTACGTATGATTTACGAATTTTTGTTCGTATTCATATTTTGTTAGTTTTATGGATAGTAATCTTGTTACAGGTATTCATCGATACTCATCATGTTTTTTAATCTCTTGAATGTGGAACGAACTCAGTACTTACATGACATTATAAATTTAAAATCCACAGCAATAACAAAACGTCAAAACGACAATTTACTTTCAAAAATTGTTTTGAATGGGTGGCACGGGGGTGAAACTCTCATGCAACGAAGAATTCGCAAAAGTGGTGCTGCCATCTATATTTCGTATTCCATAATTTGGATTTAGTATAAGTTTTCTGTGGTTTAAAGACTGTCAAGTATAAACAATCTTTTTCAAAATTATTTTAATAAAATAATTAAAATAAGATAATTACATTGATTTATATACGGTTTTCACCAAAGGACATTCAGTAGAAAGGTTTTGTGTACATAATTCTTTAATTAGTTTTGTGAAAAATGTGTTTGTTTATGAAAATCTAAAAAGTGGTTGAACGAGAATTATTGGGTGTATAATTATTAAAAAATACGTGTGAATCGTCCCCCAGAGGGTCTATAAGTGTTCCTTTGTACTAGCTATAAAGCGACTTGTGAAATAACAATACAATTTACATAATTATGACGGGCCTGTTGGTCTAGTGGTTAGGGACCCTGCCGTCTATACCGGAGGTCGTGGCTTCGATTCCCACTCAGGCCAATGTTTGTGTGATGAGCCTGATCATTTGTTCTGGTCTGGGTGTAATTTATCTGTAATATGTATGTATTTAGAAATATATAAGTACGTTTATCGGTTGTCTGATTCCCATAACACAAGCTCTGCTTAGCTTTGGATCAGACAACCGTGTGTGAGAGATGTCACGGAATATTATTATTATAATTCTAGTAAATTATTGTTTTTATACGTATTGATGTTGCTTTGTTATTATATTAGTTCATATACATGTTATGTTATGTTTGATGTTTTATAACATTGTTAGGAAACAAATAATTGTGCAGCAATTATTTTTAATCCTGGCGCCCTATATGGTTCATCATGTTGTTCCTATGTTCGGATATTGCTATATGTTAGTTAAGAAAAATGTTATGTTTGATAATTTATAACATTGTTAGCAAACGAATATTTGTGCAGCAATGATTGTTATTCCTTGCGCCTTATATTATGGTTCATCATTTGTTCCTACGTACTGATATTGCTTTATTAAAAATTACGTTGGTTCATAAAAAATATGTTTGATGATTTATAATTAAGGTTTTATAACATTTTTAGCAAACGAATAATTGTGCAATAATAATTGTTACTACTTGTATGGTTTATATTTTTCGTACTGATGTTGCTTTATGTTATTATATTAGTTCATAAAGATGCTATTTATGATTGATTCTTAATTTATGTTTAAAACATTGTAAGCATAACTAAATTTTCCTATTATAATTAAGTTGTACATCCTAGCTTTAAGAATTGTAAAAAATAATTTAATAAACTTTACAGTATTATAATGAATTATTGGGTTTTATTTAATACACATAGAAAAGAATATACGGTAGTTTATAATAGCAACCACCAGAGGCCGCTACTGTAGCATCACTCACACAAAGATTGCGTATGTGTGTGTGCTGTGTACGTTGGTTTCGGAATAACGACACCAGAGTCCGCTCGCTTGCTAGGGCGACACGTTTAAGCCGCGAGAGGTCTCTCTTTACCCTACTTATTATATTTCTCTATGATGGGTGGTCTATATTTTTATTTTTCAATATTGAAAATTAATGATTTGTGAAATAAATACATTTATTTAGTAAACACAATGGAGAATTCATTCTTTGAATATCGTAACGACACAGCCGCTGGTAGCGACTCTGACACAGAATTTATTGATGATAGTATTGCTGAAGACAACTCGGCAAAGAAAAAAAACCATACTGTTTTTGTGGCTGAATCTGAAGAATCTACTACAGATGGTTCGTATAGTATTTAAGTAATTTAATAATTATGTATTACATGTTCATATTTGCCTTAGCGATGTATTAAGTTTCGTGCTGTGCAATTGCAATGTGACCCTCCAATGTTGAACTGAATATGTATAATAAAACTTTTAAAGATGTAAACTGTGCAAGGTTGTTCAAAATGAATGCAAGAGCTAAATTAAAGTTTGATTAGGGCATAAATAAATTAAGATTAAAATATAAAAGGGATATATAAGAGTTCAAAATATAAAATTGTGTATGGTTACAACCTAAATAACTAACTTCTGGATACAATGTGTACATTGTAAGCAATGGGTGCAGATTAACCAAAATCCTTAGTATTTCAAAATCTATCTCAATAGTACAAAGGTATTGTTACTTTGAAATTAACGTGCAAGTAGGCAACTTTGTTGTTCTTTAAAAAGTACTACTTAGTAAATACTATTAACACTTCTTACTTTTGAAATAAACTTTATTTAGATACTATTTAGTGATGGAAAGTGCGTCACATTTGAAATTTAAAATATTTATTAATTTATTGATCGGTTAAATACTTTTATTTACAGATGAAAGTGGTTCTGAAGAAGAAGAATCACCAAAACCAAAAACTTCAACAAAGTCAGTTATTAAACGAAGTAGTGTTGCTGACAGCCATGTTATATCCAGTAGTGACGAGGGTAAGTGGAAACCAAGCATAATAAATATAGCATATTAAATACTTTCTATTCTTCTGCCAAGTTTTATCCCAAGCTATGTTGGAAACGGCTTCCAGTCTAATGACTGGTTTAGATTATGCGAGAAAAATCGTACATGTTGCAGTACATTTCCGTCTATAATCAATCACTTACAACAACATACAGTGCAAGTGCCGCAGTGTACAGCAGCTCGCATCGTCTAAACCAGGCCTTACTGGATTTAGCTGATACTCTATTTTCCATTTTACTTAGATAACACAGTAATCAGTATTCCATTGTATGACTCGTTGACAGAATTATATTAATTTGAAGACTATGAAAGGAAACTAAAAATATTAATCATAACATATTAGATATTGTCTCTATATTTGTCATAAATGTGTTTCATAATAAATATGTTTTCAATATAATTCATGTAGAAGCCAGCAAAAGGGGCAGCATTCGGAGACAATCGGAGTCATCAAACAAAGTAGTATTAAGCTCTTCAGATGAAGAAGGTAATATAATTTTATTCATTTTGTCACTATAGAGATATGAGCATCCTATGAATATATTAATTAGTACAGCATGTTTTCAAAAAAAAGCCCTTAAAAAGTTAAATTGTAACTCAAGGTCTATTACTAATTTGAGACATTATGTCCTGGCTCAAAGATGGATTTATCAAAAAGGTTTAGAGCTGTCTTTATTTATCTTCGCGCCATAATAGAGGAATGAAATTTAGCGTGTTTATTTTAATGGGTTCCTAGATGTACTTATTAGACTTGTTAGGTATTGCTGCAGGCGGTATGCACTGTTTTTTCCGGGCAGGACTATGTCTGCCAGGTCAGCTAGAAGTCCATTAAAATAATATTAACAAAAATAAACTTCACAGATCAAGTATCACCAGAGATAATACCAAAACGACGCCCTCCAATGAGAAGGGAATCCAACGAAAGTTTCGGACCCAGTATATCACGTAAAACCAAAAAACGTATAATGCAGATTGACTCCGATACTGAAAACTCAATAATCATTGAACATGACAAGCATAAGAAACAATTATGTACGAAGGATACTCCTCTGAAAATCGATAAGGGGAAGGACCAGAATCCGGAAGATTCAATGGAACATTCTAGAAAGAGTAACGAGAAAGCTATGACTTTCTCTGACAGTGATGAGGAAGATGACAATGATGATGAAAAGGATAATGATGATAAAGAAAGTGACGATGGAGATGATGATGATGATGCAAGTAAAAAAGCTGATAGAACTGCCCCGTTGCAGTATGAAGGCAGTGACAGTGACGAAGCTAATGAAACCAGCGATGCCAGTAACGGCACGGATGATGAGGGGCCCGATGAAGACCAGATGGTGATGTCCAGAGCTACTCGGATGAGTATCATGGGTATCATGCCCAAGGATAATGAAAGTGATGATTCGGATTATATTGAATCTGATGATGTAAGTTATTTTTGTTTTATTTTTTTTTGTCATCCTGCTCTCATGTTAACTTAATCTTTATGTAATTAAGTAACAGCTATTTCTGTACCACAAAAGTCATAGTTAATTAAATTGTAATGTTTTGCTATAAAAAGTCGCATATAAAATTTATTGGAATCAGTAGCTTAGGCCTGTGCTCTGGGATAAATAATAAACTTCTCTTACCTTCTAAAAATAATAATGCCTAATTTAAATAAAACACAAATTTGGTTATTAAATTGGCAATCAGAAGTAACATAATCCTATTTTCAGAGCCATCGCAATTCAAACCCAGGCTCCACAGTCAGTCTGACAGAGCTCCCAGAAACCGGACTCTCAGGGACACCTGAAAAAGCCCCACAAGAAGACTTGATGACCTCCGACTCCTCAAAACTGACCTGCTCTCCATTCTCAAGCCCACTTCACGATATAACCAATGACTCAAAGAATATAGATTCTAGTATTTCAAGAAAATCCTTAGCAAATAAGGATGAATGTATAATTATAAGTGACACAGGGAACAATGTGTCTAGTTCTCTTGAGAATAAGGTGCGAAGTAAGATGGCGAACAGGGCGAAGGAGAATTTCATTCAGTACGACGATGACGTCACGATTATAGACAACAAGCCGGAGATTATTGCGCTTAGCAGTGATGATGAAGATGACGTAAGTAATCCAGAATTTATTTTATGATTTATGTGTACACACAATAGTACAAAAAACATGAAACGAAAGTACAAAAACACTGCTTGTTATAAAATAAATCTGTCACTGTTTTGTTTCTTTACTGTTCTAGCCGAAACTAGCCAGACTAAAATTGCCTATAATTGAATTTATGTACGTCAAATTAATAATATGGTACTTAGTCTAGTTAATAGAAACGTCATTTTATTTTAAACGTTCAAGTAATATTTTTTTTTCTTTCCCAAATCAATTATTAACGACACATTAACAAAAACTATACAATACTATAAAAAATGATTATTTTTCCCCAAGAAATCTATCAAGCTTGCGCCTTGGCTAATTACATTCCAATTTAACTATATTATTTGTTACTTTTATCATGATGATACACAAAAAACTTGTGTTTGAAATTAGTAGTATCGATTTAGCTTACAAATCCCAGTCTGACGTAAACATAAAATCAGTTTAGAAACCTATTTAAAATACATTAAAATGAAGGTAGTTGGTAATAAACTTAACCGACGGCCATTACCGTTACTATTGAAATGTGTCATTGTTGCAAATCTTGCTGGAGAAGAGAAAAGTGATATTTACAAGTTATAATAAATAATTAAGTGATATTAAAACTAATTTTATAGGATAATTTTGTAGAATAGTGACTATAATTAAGGTGTATTCAAATGTGATAGTGTAGTTCATGTTTTTTATTTCATTTATTTGTGAAGTTTAGAATAGTTTAAGTGATAGCAAAATGTCTCGAAGTCCGAAACCAGTGAGTAGATAATTTGAAACGCAATGAACTTAGAGTATTTATTCAGTTATTTACACAGTTCAAGTATTTTACGATATAAGTGCCTCATCTTACCTTTAAACAAAGGCATATAGTAGAATTCAAGAATCTAGTAAAAGTTAATGTTCTTTATTTGCAACCTTTAATATAGCCTATATAAAACCAATGTTGCTAATTTCAGCTCATTCAAAATAAATTTAGTTATACCACTGAATCTTTGTAAGGAAAGCGAAATAATCGTTTACAGAATATACAAAATTTGTACTTGCTTTTGAAGCGTTTGTTACGATATCTTACTTAAAATCTCTTTTATTGAAATTCACTTTTGATTAACCGTATGTACCTAAAGTTTACAAATTAGGACCATTTTATTAAAAAAAAATATTTCGTGATCTGAAAATAGTACTTCGTCTAGTATTTTGAAACAATCTTATTTTGTCCCGTTAATCACATAAAAATCTTTTACAGACAACCTTACTTTTTACCTTGAACCTAATAAAAAATAAATAATTTAGCCTATAAACGTCCCACTGCTGGGCACAGGCCTCTTCCCATATAGAGAAGGCACGAGCATTGGTCACCACGCTTGTACCAGTACCTTAAAATAATAACCAATCACCAGGTTAAAGAAGACAAGAAGTCCCCCAACCCGCGAAGGTCCCCCAAGCCCAAGGAGGAGCGACCATCAGAGGGCGCTTCGGAGACGATCAGGAAGTACCTCGCGCCCCCGAGCTACCCCAACCAGCAGGTGGTGTATGTCAAGAAGAGCGTTAGAGAAAATGAGCTCATGAAGCTTGAGGCGTTGAAGGCGGATCTTAAAAATATTAGGGTGAGTTTGAATTTTAAAGTAGTTGATATTTTATTTTACTACTTTTCATGTCGGGCAGGGAACAATGTTAATGATAGCACCTATCTTTTTTGAGGTTCAAAAGATATTTCATAAAAGAAAAACTATATTTGTCTTACTATAGCTGCCAGTCTTCTGGGCACGTTTCCCGCCATTGACAAGGATGACGATGAGTTTTTTGACGGGTGTTAGTTTCATTTATTTATTTAAGTAAGATTTAATTTTAGTATAGTTAGAGTTTGTTCTTGTATTAGATTTCAAAGGCGTCTTTGAAATGAAAAAAAATGTCTTAAATATCAATACTTTATTCCTAATAAAAAATAAACGAAACATTCTGCCCTTATCTCAAACAGTTCATGCGTAAATAACTGCTTATTTTAATAACATATAGCCTCTTTTTATAGGAGATTGGAATTAGACGTAATTTGTATATCCCTTTATTCAATATTCTACCTTTACTATGGAACACTATGTACGAATTATATTGAAATCGGTCGTAACTGTAAGTCATTAATTCTTTTCTGAGGATTACCCGAATGGTACATTGAAATAAAACTACTTGTACAGATTAACGCGGTTTGTATTAAGATGTTAGGTATCATCGTCACGCCCAATCTACTCGTGACCATGATACCTGAAAAGGTGTCGAAACGACTGGACCTAAAATGTTAATACAAACCGCGATAAAATCCGTAAGATTAGTTTTATTCAAACACTCAGACCACTACTCTTGGTTAGCTTAAAGCATGATGTATCTTCCCTCAGTAAGGCAAAGTATTAGTTATCTTGAAGCCTTGTCTTATAAACCTGTATCTCCTGCCAGTACCTCCTGGAGGAGATGGACGTGGACTCGCTGCCGGACGGCGGGCGCATGCTCATCCAGCGCCTCACCCACCTAGAGGAGCAGGTGCGCCACCAGGGGGACAAGGTCGCCAACATGGTCGTAGAACCTGGTAAGCAATCAATAAGATATATACATCAGTAGCTACTCGTCCTGCTTGTATATTTAACCGTATTATTACATTCATCGCAGGTTTTCGTTATCTTTAGCAATCACTCCTTTCTTTCTGATTACATCTTATGACTATAAATAATTGTAAATCATGACCTTGAATATAGGAATATGAGAATATAATAATGTCCTTTTTGTTTTGTCTCTCATTAACTTGATAGCTTTAACTATACCACCTCACATTTAATTAAATCTTTGCTGTTACAATGAGACAACTCTTACTAAGATTATGTGCTGCTTAATAAAAAAATGAATACCCGATTTGTTTCATATAGATAAGCCAACAGCAGCGGACATCGCAAGGGACGGGTTCGACGCTAAGGACGAGAAGGGTATGACGTGGGACGAGATCCAGAAAGCCAGCAATGCTGTCCAGCCGCGCATGTTTGGCAAACAGGGTGAGTTATGTACAACTAGATGTAGTTAGCTGTTGTGAATATAAAACGTCGAAAGTGTGAAGAAAAATATAAATACCTTTTATAAAAACATTCGATAGGTACTCAACAAGTTACAGTATTATAGATTTTAAGTATTTTATCTTTTTATTCATTTTTCTTTTAACCTTTCGCTTGCCTTAAGTGAAACAGATCGACTAAAAATGTTTTAAGTCCGACAGCTGCACTTCAGGGCTTGGTCAGGATTGGTCATTTATCGGCCAATCATGACCAACTGAACTGTGCAACTTAAGGCTCGCGAAAAGTTAACAATTTTTATTATAGCAAAATGGAAAAATCTTCGTTATTTCTACCACTAACGTTGCCTGCTAAAAAAGCAGAGTAGTAGGTACCTTATAAGATTAAATCAAGGATAAGAAAAGAGGGAAGGAGGCCTTTGCCCTGCAATGGGAAACCACAGGTTCTCGATACTAATACTAATTATATCTACGTAGCCATGGCAACTCACATGGCCGAAAGGAACCTGATCCTGGACCGTCTCCGCGACCTATACGAGTCGCTCGCGTCGCGGCCGGCGGAGAGCGAGCTGGCACCAGCGCCGCGCGGCGTTGCCAGCTCGCTCATGCCGCACCAGCTGCACGCGCTCGCCTGGCTGCGCTGGAGGGAGACGCAGAGGCCGAGGGCGGGGATACTCGGTGAGTACTACAAATCGTACAGGGTGTTAGAAAACCCTTAACATAATTATGCTCTTTGGTGGTGGGTACTCTAGACTTGGCGTTTTTTCATTCACACTCGCCTTATACACTTTTTGCGTCAATAGTTCTTTATTCATTCTCTCGACATGGCTAAACCATCTCAGCATACTTTTCTCAATTTTTGTCACTACATCCATCATCCACCTACCACCACACATTACTCCTCATACATTCAATGTAGGGAAGCGGCTCTCCGTGGGCCACTTTTCGCCCCCGCGGGAGGCAAAACGCGATGGGTGGCAAACCACGTCGCCGCCATTTTAGACAATTAAATTATTTTTATGATTTCTTATTGCGTTCCCGTGGGATACTATATGACATATATTTCTTTTGTTTTTGCTCCTACTAGCTGATGACATGGGTTTGGGCAAGACTATCACGATGATAGCTCTGATCGTGAGCGACAAGGAGGACCGGATGGACGATGATGATGAAGAAGACGATGATGATGATGATTACCCCGCTAAGGGCAAGCGTGAGTATATGTCTATTTATATTAGTCGACTAACTTACTTTGTATGCTAGATTATTTAGTTTTCTACCAAGTTAACCTTATAACATTTTTTTATTAAAATCGGTTCAGTTATTTAACCGTGACAGTGTAAAAGGTACGTAGTTTTCGCATTTTGAGTATTATTCTATGTAAGTCTGTTTTCAACAAAATTCTTAGAATGTTAGTAATGCATTTACAACTACTCGGTAACGAATTCAATAAATAAATTACGAGATTTTCCTATGGGGGCCCCACCCTAAGAATTTGCCAGGGGCCCCCAATGGTATAGCTACGAAACAGACTAATATTTTTTTTCTATAAATGTGTCGTCGAAAAATTCCCGATTTCCGTCTTTGTCTTGGCGGAACTGCGTGTTTGTATGCTCATGTCTTCCCTAGGCGCTTGAAACTACCTGCACTCCCGATCGCCAGTTGCTAACCAAATGAAAATCAGTGCTATTTACAAGTACTTCCGACTGACTTGGTGTTTTCTCATGACGTAGTTACAAAAGGCGGCACTCTAGTCGTGTGCCCGGCATCGCTCATGCAGCAATGGAGCGGCGAGGTGACCAAGCACTGTCGCTCGCACGCGCTGTCTGTGTGTCTGCACCACGGCGCCGCGCGAGCCACGCAGCCGCACCGCCTTGCCCACCACGACCTTGTGCTCACCACGTACAACATTATGCAGCGTGATAACGAGAAGGTAAGTGTTCGCAGCAAGGGCAACGGGGATAGAGGTGCTAGTGGCGGGGCCATAGTTGTTAGCGGCGGGGCCACAGTTGTTAGTGATGAGGTCGCAGTCGTTAGTGACGGGCCACAGTAGTTAGCGACGGGTCTACAGTTTTCGCGGTGGGGGGCACAGTTGTTGACAGCGGGGCCACACTTCTTAGTGATGGGGCAACAGTTTTTAACAGCGGGGCCACAGTTGTTAGTGGCATGGCCAAAGTTGCTCGCGGCCAGGACGCTCTTGTTAGCATTATATTTTTATTGTGCATTATAT
Organism: Autographa gamma; assembly: GCA_905146925.1. Classification (NCBI taxonomy): domain Eukaryota; kingdom Metazoa; phylum Arthropoda; class Insecta; order Lepidoptera; family Noctuidae; genus Autographa; species Autographa gamma. The sequence continues at coordinate 1,591,657 of LR989868.1, read as the reverse complement.
TTTTTTAAGTAACAAATATTTAGTGATTCAATTTCACGTGGGTTGCCACTTGGCCAGATACTTTGTAGTAATCACTCTCGGGATCACTACCGTAGCTTTTGGCAACTACCCAGGTGCATGCAGAACGAATAATTGGGTCAATTTACTAATAATTAGGACGTCAACGCTCATCAATCTCGCTGTCAAAGTTACAGACATTCGGACCAAGAAAAAATAAACGATTTCTATTTGCATTGTGGACATTACCGCCGGTATCCCAAAGGCATGCTCTTGCAGAAAAAAGAACTCGATACCTACTACCTGCTCCCGATTTGTTTAATTATGTCATCTTCAATATAATGCCACTTAAAATATTCGACCAGCCGAGAAAGTATCGCTAACTATGATAAAAATATAATGTTTTTCAACTGACCACTTAAGGACTAAATAACGTTGTTCGTCCATGCAGAACGGCGTGCTAATGCGCGTAGCGTGGCGTCGTGTGATCTTAGACGAAGCTCACATCGTCCGCAACCACAAGTCGGCGACGTGCGGCGCGGTGAGCGGGCTGCGCGCGCGCCGGCGCTGGTGCCTGACGGGCACGCCCGTGCAGAACAAGGACCTCGACCTCTTCGCGCTGCTCAAGTTCCTCAGGTGCTCGCCCTTCGATGACCTCACTGTGAGTATGCCTCTGCTTATCCTCGCAACCACAAGTCGGCGACGTGCGGCGCGGTGAGCGGGCTGCGCGCGCGCCGGCGCTGGTGCCTGACGGGCACGCCCGTGCAGAACAAGGACCTCGACCTCTTCGCGCTGCTCAAGTTCCTCAGGTGCTCGCCCTTCGATGACCTCACTGTGAGTATACCTCTGCTTATCCTCGCAACCACAAGTCGGCGACGTGCGGCGCGGTGAGCGGGCTGCGCGCGCGCCGGCGCTGGTGCCTGACGGGCACGCCCGTGCAGAACAAGGACCTCGACCTCTTCGCGCTGCTCAAGTTCCTCAGGTGCTCGCCCTTCGATGACCTCACTGTGAGTATACCTCTGCTTATCCTCGCAACCACAAGTCGGCGACGTGCGGCGCGGTGAGCGGGCTGCGCGCGCGCCGGCGCTGGTGCCTGACGGGCACGCCCGTGCAGAACAAGGACCTCGACCTCTTCGCGCTGCTCAAGTTCCTCAGGTGCTCGCCCTTCGATGACCTCACTGTGAGTATACCTCTGCTTATCCTCGCAACCACAAGTCGGCGACGTGCGGCGCGGTGAGCGGGCTGCGCGCGCGCCGGCGCTGGTGCCTGACGGGCACGCCCGTGCAGAACAAGGACCTCGACCTCTTCGCGCTGCTCAAGTTCCTCAGGTGCTCGCCCTTCGATGACCTCACTGTGAGTATACCTCTGCTTATCCTCGCAACCACAAGTCGGCGACGTGCGGCGCGGTGAGCGGGCTGCGCGCGCGCCGGCGCTGGTGCCTGACGGGCACGCCCGTGCAGAACAAGGACCTCGACCTCTTCGCGCTGCTCAAGTTCCTCAGGTGCTCGCCCTTCGATGACCTCACTGTGAGTATACCTCTGCTTATCCTCGCAACCACAAGTCGGCGACGTGCGGCGCGGTGAGCGGGCTGCGCGCGCGCCGGCGCTGGTGCCTGACGGGCACGCCCGTGCAGAACAAGGACCTCGACCTCTTCGCGCTGCTCAAGTTCCTCAGGTGCTCGCCCTTCGATGACCTCACTGTGAGTATACCTCTGCTTATCCTCGCAACCACAAGTCGGCGACGTGCGGCGCGGTGAGCGGGCTGCGCGCGCGCCGGCGCTGGTGCCTGACGGGCACGCCCGTGCAGAACAAGGACCTCGACCTCTTCGCGCTGCTCAAGTTCCTCAGGTGCTCGCCCTTCGATGACCTCACTGTGAGTATACCTCTGCTTATCCTCGCAACCACAAGTCGGCGACGTGCGGCGCGGTGAGCGGGCTGCGCGCGCGCCGGCGCTGGTGCCTGACGGGCACGCCCGTGCAGAACAAGGACCTCGACCTCTTCGCGCTGCTCAAGTTCCTCAGGTGCTCGCCCTTCGATGACCTCACTGTGAGTATACCTCTGCTTATCCTCGCAACCACAAGTCGGCGACGTGCGGCGCGGTGAGCGGGCTGCGCGCGCGCCGGCGCTGGTGCCTGACGGGCACGCCCGTGCAGAACAAGGACCTCGACCTCTTCGCGCTGCTCAAGTTCCTCAGGTGCTCGCCCTTCGATGACCTCACTGTGAGTATACCTCTGCTTATCCTCGCAACCACAAGTCGGCGACGTGCGGCGCGGTGAGCGGGCTGCGCGCGCGCCGGCGCTGGTGCCTGACGGGCACGCCCGTGCAGAACAAGGACCTCGACCTCTTCGCGCTGCTCAAGTTCCTCAGGTGCTCGCCCTTCGATGACCTCACTGTGAGTATACCTCTGCTTATCCTCGCAACCACAAGTCGGCGACGTGCGGCGCGGTGAGCGGGCTGCGCGCGCGCCGGCGCTGGTGCCTGACGGGCACGCCCGTGCAGAACAAGGACCTCGACCTCTTCGCGCTGCTCAAGTTCCTCAGGTGCTCGCCCTTCGATGACCTCACTGTGAGTATACCTCTGCTTATCCTCGCAACCACAAGTCGGCGACGTGCGGCGCGGTGAGCGGGCTGCGCGCGCGCCGGCGCTGGTGCCTGACGGGCACGCCCGTGCAGAACAAGGACCTCGACCTCTTCGCGCTGCTCAAGTTCCTCAGGTGCTCGCCCTTCGATGACCTCACTGTGAGTATACCTCTGCTTATCCTCGCAACCACAAGTCGGCGACGTGCGGGACCCTGATAGCTCGTTTGTTCGCCTCCAACATATCTAGAAAGGTGGCGGTGACAGTGCTGGACGAACAAGACAAAAGTCGCACCATTTACTACGCGAATCATTGAACACAATATATTTGACTTTCCAGATGTGGAAGAAATGGATCGACAACAAGAGTCTCGGCGGGCAGGAGCGGCTGAACACGATCATGCAGTGCCTGCTGCTGCGACGCACCAAGGTGCAGCTGCAGCAGCGCGGCCAGCTCGACTGTCTGCCGGAGCGCACCGCTCATCAGAGACACGTCACGCTGTCGCAGGCAGAGATGAACGTCTACCAGAAGGTTAGTGAGGAGACAGGTGTGGTAGGGCACGAGCGGCTGAACACTAGCGGCGGGACCACAGTTGCTAGCGGCGTGGCCACAGTTGATAGCGGCGGGGCCACAGTCTAGCGGTGACGCCACATTTGCTTGCGGTGGGGGCCCCAGTCTTGTTCGATTGAGCAAGATGTCAACTTTGTGCATACAACACCGCTTAGCCTCCTCGACATTGCCTTTCATAAATGTTTCTTCACTACAGGTGCTAGTATTCTCCAAGACACTGTTCGCGCAGTTCCTCCACCAGCGCGCTGAGAAGAACGCTGACTCCCAGAGCTTCACCGCGCCCGGCAAGGATAGCGCGTACGCTAAGATGCACAAGAAGATGATCGCTTTACAAGGTATTACCTTTTACCGAAGAATAATAGCGCATAATACAAAGATTTTATGTGAAAACCCTCTTATTAACTCAAGAGTAGGGAATGCGGGCTCCCCCATTAGGGGGCCCCACGCACCGAACGCTTTCTGATGCTAGAAAAGTTAACTATCTATTTTAAAAATCTGTAATTTTGTTTTTCAAATGTTATTGAAGGTACAATGATTTTTTATATTTCAACTATTATTTTAACTGTTAATACAGTACAGTACTTTAAGTTTTTTAACCTACAAAACAATCCGAGGCCCCTAATCAAATTACCTTGAGGCCCCCCGCTTACTAAATCCGTCTCCACCCAGGAGCAAAGCCAGTGAAGTCCCACGAGATCTTGGTGCTGCTGCTGCGGCTGCGGCAGGTGTGCTGCCACTGCGGGCTCATCGCCGCCATGCTGGACGCCGACAGCGACGCCGATGTTAATGACGACCCTGCTGGACAGGACCTGCTGGCGGAGCTCAATAAACTGTCCATTGAGGATTCTAAGCCGAGGAGGAAGGTATGTTAGACAGTGACACTGTTCTTGTAAGATCGTTATGTAATCTCTTTTTAGGGAGCCAAAGTACGCCTTGTGGAAGAAATCCAAATATTTCAATATTTTATTATCATTTATCGATTACATTTTTTTTTACAGATTTTCATACGCATAGGTAATAAATAACTTTTCAGAGAATTAACCGTAACGTTCAACAAAGTTCGTAACCCTTAATGCGCGTCAGACTCATTTATCTCAAGCAAACATGTTATGTGGCCTAAATGAGTATGGCTGCTGGGCGAGGCACTCACGCCTTTCATTTCAGTGTGCGCTTGTACTTGCCAAATCCCAAAAAAGGCATTCAGTTCGTCCCATCCTATTAGCGTTAAAACTTTTAAATTGATAGATTATAACTTCGAAATATATTCTATCGTTTTTTTTTTTCAACCTTGCGACATGTATTGATTCGGATATCCAGTTTCTTTAATAATCATAGTTTATCCGTACTGACCCACAGAGCCGCATGTCGGACGCGGACGAGGAGGACGAGGGTCCCCCGCAGGAGGGCACGACTGCGGCGGAGGCCATCCGCTCCGTGCTGTCCCCCAACAACCCTGTGTTCGAGCTCACCCGGATGTCGTCCAAGATCAAAGCCGTCATGGACTGCCTTAATAACGACGTGTTCGCGAAGAAAGGTAGCCTGTCTCACTCCCTTGTATTGCTGTCTCACTAACACGCTTCTGTGGGCGCCAGTTTTTGACGATTTCTGATAGGATCCCTTTCACATGTTTTACTCTTTTTTTGACAATAACGAAGTTAACCCTGATGGAAAAAAGAAGTGTTGACAAGTTTGCTCTGTGTGTCTGTATTTACATCGGTGTCTCAGTGCGTTTAGTTCTGGCGAACGCGCACTGAATGCGTAGCCCGCAGACTGCTTGCGCGTGCTCGATCTGGACGCACCCTAAGCTCCCATACGAATAGAAATGTTCTGATTTTCCTTGCGTTTCTTAAAGTTCTCAAAGTTAAGCTAAAATGTATAAAATCAGTTCAGTCGTAGCACTTCTCAATTATTGCATAGTAACATTAATATTCTTGTTCCATGTCAGGTGACAAGGCAGTAGTGGTATCACAATGGACATCAGTTCTTCGCTTAGTAGAGCAGGAGCTGAAGAAGAACCACATCCGCAGCGTGACGCTGAGCGGCAACGTGCCCGTGCCCGCGCGACCGCCGCTCATCAACGCTCTCAACGATCCCAAGTCTGACGTCAAGGTCAGTTGCTCCTAGACCCTTACTAACGTAACCGACGCAATCAGGATCGACGCGACCGAAAGCGACGCCCATCGAGATCTAACCAAAACCGAAGCCAACCGTAACCGACGCCAACCGTAACCGACGCCAACCGTAACCGACGCCAACCGTGACCGACGCCAACCGTAACCGACGCAGACCGTAACCGACGCAAACCGTAACCGACGCCAACCGTGACCGACGCCAACCGTAACCGACGCCAACCGTGACCGACGCCAACCGTAACCGACGCAGACCGTAACCGACGCAAACCGTAACCGACGCCAACCGTGACCGACGCCAACCGTAACCGACGCCAGCCGTAACCGACGCCAACCGTAACCGACGCCAACTGTGACCGACGCCAACCGTTACCGACGCCAACCGTGACCGACGCCAACCGTAACCGACGCCAGCCGTAACCGACGCCAACCGTAACCGACGTCAACCGTGACCGACGCCAACCGTAACCGACGCCAACCGTAACCGACGCAAACCGTAACCGACGCCAACCGTAACCGATGCCAACCGTGACCGACGCCAACCGTAACCGACGCCAACCGTAACCGACGCCAACTGTGACCGACGCCAACCGTTACCGACGCCAACCGTAACCGACGCAAACCGTAACCGACGCAAACTGTGACCGACGCCAACTGTGACCGACGCCAACCGTGACCGACGCCAGCCGTAACCGACGCCAATCGTAACGGACGTCAACCGTGACCGACGCAAACTGTGACCGACGCCAACCGTGACCGACGCCAGACGTAACCGACGCCAACCGTGACCGACGCCAGCCGTAACCGACGCCAACCGTAATCGATGTCAACCGTAACCGACGCCAACCGTGACCGACGCCAGCCGTAACCGACGCCAACCGTGACCGACGTCAACCGTGACCGACGCCAACCGTAACCGACGCCAACCGTAACCGACGCAAACCGTAACCGACGCCAACCGTAACCGACGCCAACCGTGACCGACGCCAGCCGTAACCGACGCAAACCGTAACCGACGCCAACCGTAATCGATGTCAACCGTAACCGACGCCAACCGTAACCGACGCCAACCGTAACCGACGCCAACCGTAACCGACGTCAACCGTAACCGACGCCAACCGTAACCGACGCCAACCGTAACCGACGCCAACCGTTGCGAACCAAGACCGACACTTATCGAGGAAGAAAATGCCGTTATAAAGAGTTATCGTTTGTGTGAATATTTGAAAGCCTTATGATTGAAGTTGCTTTAAAATGATGAATCCATTGCCCAGGTGATGCTCCTATCTCTCTGTGCTGGCGGCGTGGGTCTGAACCTGTGTGGAGCGAATCACCTGCTGCTGCTAGACCCTCACTGGAACCCGCAGCTCGAGCAGCAGGCGCAGGACCGCATCTACAGGGTCGGACAGAAGAAAGACGTCAACATATACAGGTAGAACACTGCTATGCATTGTAAGTTACTAAATAGATGTAATAATTCTTACAAAAAAAGCCAACAGCAGAATAAGTCTTATATGGTTTTCTTATGCATCCCATTGTCATAACTGGATCAAATTAAAATGAGACCACACATCTTTCAATTAAAAAAAAGCATCTTCAAAATCCGTTCACCCAGTCGAAAGTTCTGAGGTACAAAAATAAAAAAAAGAAATACAGTCGAATTGAATACCTCCTTCTTTAGTCGGTTAAAAACGACTTTATTTACAATTATTTGTTTAAATAGCCCGAGTATTTCCATGCATAATCGGGACCTTTGAACATGAGGTTTTGCCGCGATGTTGTCGCGGGTCGAACAGTTGTCTCGCAAAGATGAGCTCATGATTATGGGCTCCGGTCGGCTGGCTGACTTGAAATTATTCGGGCTACATCTTTGTATTCTTATGTTTTAGTACTTATTCATGAGCATAAAGGGTACAGGCTCAAACTCAGATTATTTAAATTTGTTTTCGTTAGGAATTCCTTTAAAATAAATAAAAAAATGTAAAACATTAATACTAATGTTCTGAATGTGTTCTACTTAAGGGACAAGAACTAAATAGTATAATGTTCTTCCCTAAATAAACTGCATGCAGCGCATTCTTTAACATCCGTCTTAGTACGGTGACCACGAGTCTACTAAAACTTAGGATATCCAAAAATACTTCGGTAGATTCCTTTACTTGGAAACTTAAAATAATGTATGCGTCCTAAATTACAATTTTCTTCTTTAAACCAACTATATTTCATTTTTTTATTTGTAAACCAAATTGTTGATACTATTTTTTAAAACGAACTTCACATCATAATCTGCGTGCGCTATTCTAAAGACATGCATTTATATAATTACGCTTTGTTATAATTTATTCTAATTGGGTTCCTTGTATTTTCCATAAAACTAGTTATATCAAGAAAAATACAGTTCGCCTTTTTAAGTTAGTTTTGAAAATACTTACAAATTATCTCTCAATAACCAAAACCACAGTGTCACTGCCGTATTGTCACCGGCTACAAATGAAAGTCATTGTAATCGCAGCCGGCGGCGCTGCCAACACATTAGCATGCCAGATATCCCCGCCGCCGGGAAACTACTCGCAAATACCTCACTTATTTACAAGTACACATATTATGTGTACTACCCACGTTGTGTGGTTAATGAATCTATATATTGCTATTTATATGTAACGTGAATTAAGCTTTAGTGTAAATAATATAATAGTTTCTTATACTTCATTTTCGTACCTAAAGAGTACGCAATTTACAATCCCAAAGTTTGATCTTTTTTTTTCGCCGGTTTTCCCCATTTTAACTTTATGATAGAATCAAAAAAAGCCTCTATTTGAAATAAAAATATAATTTAAGCTCTAGATTGAATAGTCATCTAAAAACATTTTTTCTTATTGTCAATGAGGAAACATATCGGCGAACTGTGGGTGTACATTGGTATACCTCTACCTAACCCTTCGGTAATACAGGCGTGATGATATGTTATGTCAATGAAAAAAGTCAGACGGTTGCAGGCCAACAATATAATAATCAGACATCACTTCGATTTGCCCTTACTCTATGGCATCCTAGTAATTTTGCTGTGGCAAAGAAATGGCGAAAGAAACTGCCAAATTAATTTCAATACCTCTCTTTAACAGTACTTGCCTATGTTTTTCAGATTCATGTGCGTAGACACAGTGGAGCAGTCGATCAGGAAGCTGCAAGAAGCCAAGCTGGAGTTGGCTGAGAACGTGCTCACGGGAGCCAAGAACACGAACAACTCCAAACTCACTATCGAGGACCTTAGGGTGCTGTTTAACATGGGCTCATAGGCCACAGAACCGTGGTATAATAAACCATGGTATAAGTATGTAAGCTCCTGTACCATGGCCTCTTAAAGCGGGACTGTTAGCCTTGTGAAAAGAGGTGGCGCGCTATACACCGCGTAGCGTCGTCTCGCTCACAAGAACGTAAGTCCCGCTGTAAGAGCCCATAGTAAATAAAATTATATTAAATTGCTAATTTAGGGCAGCAGTAAAATTTATTTAGCTTCTAATGGGAAAAAAAATCTTCGATGTAACCACATTCCTACAAGCAATTTTAAATGTCGCTTTTAGTTAATTGTCAAGTTAGTTTTGAACAGTCATAATGTTAGCTACCCAATTATAGAACTTTAGACCTCATTACTTAACTGTTAAGGTTAATATAAATTTCATTAGTTATATTATTCTTTTATACTGTTTAGTTTTCTAAAACTTAAGATAATTAGGTTTTTAATACTCAACATGCAAACAAGACTGAACACTAACTATATAACTTGTAATTCTCTATAACTAATAATCACTAAAAATATAACCAAGTTTAGATATTCATAACTAAGGTACTAACAAAACCAATTAAATAAAAATAGGGACAAAAAACACGTGTAAAAACCAGTGCTAGACCAATTTTTACCAATACAAGCAAACAAGACAACTAGACATAGCACATAACAGACAGTTTTTTTAATTTATATACTGGAAACTACATTATGATCTACGATAATTATGGTAATTTGTCATCTTCAATAATAATTAAAATTATGGTTATTTCTCCAAACTTTAAATCAGTATGTAATTATATGCATAAAATATATACGTTTCCCAAATAATGTGCGCAAATCAATGTTTATACAAGACTTCCTTCTTAGCGAAAATAACTAGCCCAAATAAATAAAATTACAACTCTATCGATAGGAATGGTAATAAAGGTGGGAACACACTGTGGTGTAACATAGAAAATCTTAGGCAGAACTTTTGAGAATTTACACATATACCGTCATTCGATCTTGAAGAGCTTTATCAATCTACATCATTGTGTGTTAAACTTTATAGTTTCAAACTTTTAATTAATTCCATTTTTTACTCTACAAGATTTCTTGAGAATTTGATAGCTTTGCCTCGTATAAGTATATCTTAAATATTGAGAACCATAGTGTGCCCACACCTTTTTCTTCAGCGGATGTCTCAATCGCCAATAACTAAAACGCATTTCTGTAATAAATTTGACATTTAATTGTTATATTCCAATGTATGTTATTAATAATGTAAAATATAGGTTTAGTTTAATATTTTACGAACATTAATATTTTATAAGAATTGTTTTAATAAATGATTATGTAATTATATGGCTGATTTTATTTCTACCCTAAATAGACAGCGCTGCGCCTTTATTTTGCCGCATAATGTTAAAAATTTGACCGATAAATGGTAAAGATTAAATAGGAATATAATATATCACCTACAAAAGTTTGCAAGTACCATCACTAGTTTGTAAAAATAATTTGTTACTATTAGGTAACAATTTTTATATTTACGATAGTCAAGGCTACCCACAAAGTCTTGACGCAGATAGCATCAAAGCAATAATTCGATTTAATAAAAGAGATCTATTTCTAAAACATCTTCGGCATAAAATGTATTAGCTATGATCTTTGAAGTCTAAATATTTACATTGGATCGCTGAATGCGGGATAAGTGGTTTAAATAAATCCGTTCGCGCATCAATGACATGTTTATTATCTAGAGGCTGAGGGCTGAACGGATATGAATAAAAATATATTCATTTATTTTATTACTAGGTTTTTTTCATTACGCGTCTTAAAGAATTTTTGTTTTAACTTGAGCTGAAAGGTAGACTTATCTAAAGTTAGACTTTAGTTCCTGAAGAATTACTAAATTCAAACCAGTAATTACATACATACATGTAAGTTTGAATTATGCTGAAACTCCAATACAAAGGCGGGATACTAAAAGGTGAATAAAGAAATTCAACTGAAATTTTCCTTTAAGTTAATTTAGACTGACAAAACGTCGCCGAAATTAATATTATTCATCATACTTTTAGAGCAAAGACCTTCCTTCTAATAAACTGTTAGTCACACACCCCTGAACCCTAAGAAGGAAACCGACGATCATTCACAAAAATTACTTCGAAAAATATCACTCATGGCGGCAAGATCATTCACCGTCTCAGACACAACACTCAGAGTTATCTAAAAATAAAATAGGAATCACGGCCGAGCACTGGCAGACGAATTATTACCATTTCACACGCGGCAAACGTTTCGAGTGCCGCGAATATTTTCTTATAAAACTTATATTTTAGTATTTATTTAAATTATGAGTATTGAACGCAGATCGTGCGTGAACCAAGCGCCGCACGTCACCAAGCGCCTCATGGCTATAATCGTGTTGTTAACAGGCCTGCTGTGCCTGTTCGGAGGTAAGACTTTTACAAGCTTTTTTATTTACTAACACTGACGGACGTCGTAAATTATAATAAGGGGCATAACACTTGTGCCGGTGAATGTACTCAATAAATAAATGATAAGAAAGCTGTGGCAATGTTATGTGAATTACGACACATTCTGTAGATAATGTGTTATCTTATTTTTGTAGGATAGGGAGAAGCAATCAAACATGTTCTATATTTATTTGTGTCTTGTGTCCCATTCATTAGAGAACAGAATTTTTAAACTTGAATAGATTTTTTTATTGTTTTGTTATTGGCTGTTATGAGTTAGGTAATTTTGATATTATTTAAATGCTTAATTAACCTGAGCTATGTTTATTTAGTAATTAAGGTAAATAGAAAACATAATAATTCCCTCTCAACTAACGGCCTACGCAAAATAGAGAATGTTAATTGGGTACTTTTAATGTCCCTAATTGCTTGGAATTCCCTTCACGTTAAAATGAAGCATTAATTGCCGTCTAAATAAATACCAACTCGTTTAACTTTATTGTTTTATTATAAATTATGTCCGCTCAGTATTTAACTCTGGTTAAATTTTTGTTTTTATTTAATGTCAATGATTTAAAAATAAGTGGGTATTCACTTATTTTGATCGTAGTATAAATTATGGGCTATCGTGGCATAAAGTAGTACCTGTAAGTAAGTATGTCCTTTTTAGGATCCAAGCTTACCCCTGAGCCTGACTAAGTCTCATCAAAATCGGTTCAGCGTTAAAAGCGTAACTGACAGAATGAAATTAAAATATGTAGTATGATTTAAGTATCACGTTAGGATTCATAATTTAGGGAAGAATAATAGGTAAAACTCTAGTCTCTAACCCTATTTATATAAGTAATTCGCGACAACCATGCTTTTTTTATAATCAATTACGTTGTTTACAGGTTATCTGCTGGGTCGGATGGCACGCGCCGCACCGAGAAAGAGCAACGACCTCCTGACATACAACCTCACTATCATAACGGACAATTTATACAAAAAAGCTAAAAGAATACCGCCGAAGCTCGTTCACCAAAACGATTCGGAGAAAATACAGAACAAATTGTTAGATATACTGAACTGCAGCGTACCACAGTTCTGTGGCACTCTCAATAAATATAATCTGGCAGAGTTCGTCCGGAATTCCATCAATTTCCAAGTGACGAAATTAATGAGATCCGTTAATAACGCGTCCTTGTATTTAGACAGTCTTAGCTGACATTAGAAATAGATTATGTACGTATGTAGTTCTTTCGGATTTTTTCTTGTATCTCATCAATGCAATTTTAATTAGGTTCGGTAATAGAAATAGTTTATAACTAATGGTACTTTCCTATATTTTGTGATTTTGATTAGTAATATATAAATTAGTATTATTTAAAAAAGCCGCGCAATGCAAATTTATACGCTCCTCACAGAGTAAAGTGGCATGCTTGATGAATTGAATTTTCCCGCATTTTCATGGCTGTCGGCATTCGGTAACCTCAAGAAGCAATCAATGTTTGGTTTTTATTAACATTATGATTATGTGATAAATGCTGTCTTTTTAATTTACTGATAAATTTATAATTATACTTTTATTTTATATTTCATCAATGATTTTAAATAATCTTATAAAATGCCACTTTTGTATAAACATTTGAAATTTTCATTAAAAAGTAAATGTATTTATTGTTTTGTGTGTGTTTAATTTGTTATTGCTAATTGCCATTGTTTGGAACGACATATTATTGGTCAAAAGGATTATGACTTCACGTAGTTACCAGTTACATGAAATGTCAAAATATATTTTTTATCTGTGGCCGAAAAACTAACCAATGAAAATAGCGTTTTGCTCGTGACGTTTGACGCCGGCGTCGGGTGAGGTCAGCGTCATCCGCCGACTTTCAAGTTCCGGTCCGCCATTTTAGTCGGGACGTAGAATAATCGCGGTGCGTAAAAAGAGTGGTGGTGAATTTAATACATTTAAAAGTGAATATAAGTGGGCAATAAGACAATGGTGCCGGTGAGTGTTAGCATAAGTGCCGCTATAGCAATAAATGTGGTTATTTTAACTAGTGTTCATGAAATTCCGTTTCGTTCCAGCAAACCAAGGTGTTCGTCGGCAGCCTGCCGCAGGGCTCCAAACCAGAGGAACTCCGCAAGTTGTTCGAGCGATTTGGAGTAGTCACAGAATGCGACATAATGAACCGATGTGGGTTCGTGCACATGCAATCAGAAGAACAAGCATCGTCTGCAATTCGCGCGCTCAACAACACAACATTCAACGGTGGCGTCATCTCAGTAGAGCGTGGACGTATCAAGGAGCGCGGACAGCGCGGCGGTCCCGGCGGCGGGCGCGGCGGCGGCATGAGGGGAGGCATGCGCGGGGGCATGGACCGGCGCGGTGGCGGGCCCATGCGCGGCGGGCCTCCGCCCCGCGACTCGCCGTACTCGCGCGACCGCCCTTCGCACCCGCGCGGGCCCCCGCCCGGCGCCCCGCCGCAGATGGCTCCGCGCCCGATGCCGTACGAGCGAGCTGAGCGGCCGCCGCCGCCCGCGTACGACGACCGCTACAACGGCTACGGCGGCGAGGACCGACGCGGCTTCGCGCTGATGGAGCGCGGGTCGCGGGACCCGTTCGCGGCGGCGGCGCCCATGTACGCGGAGGAGCGGCGCTACGACGAGCTGCCGCCGATGTACGCGGACGATCGGCGCGCGCCCATGTACGCGGACGAGCGCGAGCTGATGGACCGGCGCGCGCCCATGCGAGCCGCGCCGCAGCCGCTGCCCTACGAGCGCGCCATGCCGCCGCGCCCGCAGCCCATGCCCAACGGCGACATGTTCAGCAGGCGCTCGCCCATGTGAGTCTCGCCAGATCAACACTCTCATCACACTAACTTACAAGATGACCTAATTATATTTACTTGACACAACAACATTATGCTTGAGGTATCAATTCTGTTTACCTGTCATATTACACATTTTCTTAGAAGCAAGATACTTGACTCATCAGAATGATAGTTGCTTGGAACTCATTTCACATCAGAATTCTTAATTTTATCATTTTTCGTCTTATACAACATAAAATGTTTAATCTCTGAAAATAGTTGGATGCAATTACATCTATGTAAATTGTGTAATGAACTACCTAGTCAATCAAGGCATACAGTCATGCACACAGGCACTAAAATGCTGTGAATGCACCTCCAGAATGTGAGAAACATTTCTGTGTTGTGTAAATGTTGTCTCAAAGTCCATTATTATAAAGCTGCCATAAGTATAAAACAAGTGATTATCACAGGTATTTGGCATTTAATTATCTAAGATAATTGGTATCTCCACAATCTTAATTATGAAGTCAATAATTTAAGATTTAACCATATAACTATTCTGTATTTACTTCGCGCCTTCTCTGTTAGGCCCTTTGGTTTGCAACTTAACTGGTATAGGCTACTAAATAATAATAAATACTTTTAAACAGTAAACTAATGTGGATAACATCACATACATTGGTGTCAATCCAGAGCAAGTAGCGAAACACTAGCAGTATGGTATTGGGAACAATAATGGTACCACAAACAGCCACACACACACACCAAAGACAATAGAAAGGTGTTAATGGACTTGTCTAAATTAAATTACCAATATCAGCATTATTTAATGCATGATTCAACTAAGCTAGCTTAATCTCAATGAAACTGCTTTTAATCAGTTCTTTATGCATGGAATTTGAGTTTTTACTGTTATTGTATAGAACAATATAATCTATAATAAAAACAAATTTGTCATTGTCAGTAAATATTGTTTTAGCAGATTATTACCTCTTTTGTGTCAGTTTTCCTCATATTGTTTAGCGTTGGCATGCGTTATGAATACATATTGTAAACATGGGTCTTTAGCAATAACAGATTTTTCCATCTACTCAACAGATAAGCCTACGAGAGTCATCGACTTAGTGCAGCATTTGCCAATCTGAGACCCTTTGCCTAGCATTAATGCACTTTGTAATTGTTGTTGATATTAATAGGTGTGTATGATTGTTGCAGGCGTGGAGCAGCCCCCGGCTACGACCGGGACCCCTACGCGCAGCAGTACCCCCCCATGGGCCGGTAAGATCCTGTTCACTATACCTATCTCAGTAACAGTTAGCATGGAGTATACAGACATTACTCATCTACTTGTTTTCCTGTCTGTTTATAATCACTTATTCTCTAAATAACAGTTATCTTCTACATATTGCATTATCCATAAACTTCCCTCAAAAGTATAGTTTTAGTTAAACATAATTATTAGATCTCTTTAGTTTTAGTAATCAGTCTTATTATAGTTTGCTTACGATTTACAGATCAAAGATATTTTTAAATCAACAAACAGGAAAACTACCTCTTTTTATATTAATTGTTCGTTTTTAGAGATGGTTTATGTGTGACTGTATAGTTTAGATTGATGTTAAATGATCATTTATAATAGCTTGCCCGGTACCTGTATACTTCTTGTCAACTGTTACGTACTGTGAGTCATGACATAGTCACCATTAAATTGGTTCTATCTCGCGGTGCAACTTCACTTGCGAAACATGATTCAAACGTTGTCAAATACTTTCAATGCAGCTAAAGTACTGCTGGACTGATACAACAAGGTGATGACACTTTTGTTATAATATCAATGTTGAATCGACGCTCGCTCTCCGTGGAACGCCTCTTAGGTTGTAGTGAATTCGTTATAAAATATAATAGTTCGTTGTTGGTATGAGACGGTTCTATATGTTTTGTTGAGCACGATGTAGAATGCGTCGAGTACGTTGTGTAGTAGAGGCGGGTGTCGGTATTCACTATGAGCTAAGGCGTCGAGCGTCGAGCGCGAGGCGTGACGTGTGTTGTTTGTGCGTAGCGGCGGCGGCGCGGCGCGCGGTAGAGAGCTGGGCGGCATGGGCCCGCGCCGCTACTAGCGCAGGCTAGGCGTAGGCCGCGACACGAACAAATACAGTACAGTACCTAGTGCCGGCAGCGGTCGGTACCGCGACCGCGATCCGCGACCGATGCGAGCGAAGCTAGCGAGCGTGCGACCGTGTCGGACACGTAGCTTGTAAGTCCAGTTCGAGTGAAAAATTATGTGAATCACTTTATAATGTAATAAATGAGAGATATATTGACGGAACGTTTTCATTTTACCTGCTGTTTGACGATATGCTCCATTGTAACATAAGATCGAATTAGTTTTGTATAATTGATTGGATTATTTCGTTAATGATAAGTTTTACTGTTAAGGTACATTTTGTTTAAGATGTATATTAAATTCTTTTAGATTAAATTCCTTAAAATAAAATATTATTTACTTTAATTACTCC
Source organism: Autographa gamma (assembly GCA_905146925.1). NCBI lineage: Eukaryota > Metazoa > Arthropoda > Insecta > Lepidoptera > Noctuidae > Autographa > Autographa gamma. The sequence goes on along the minus strand of LR989868.1, from coordinate 1,575,320 downwards.
TTCAGGCACTAAACTCTTCATGCATGACATCCTCGACATCTTTGGCTTGAATACTGCTTGTCCTTGGTTGCGGTTGTTTATATTTGTGGTTTCATTGCAGGATGCCCATATATCGCACGGGCTGACCGATATGTTAACATATAAATAGTTTGACTCGGTGCAGGCAGTGATCTGTAAAGGGGTGCGTTCATTGTCACTTAACGATCTTCTTAAAACCTCACTTATATAGATAAAATAATAAGTCCTAAAATACAAATTCGTAACGTTGCGTTTAGGATGTTCAAAACCCCGTCTTAAATCAAAACAAAATAAGTAGAGATACCACTTGATGATTGCGCCCACGTCTCCATGCGAACGCACCCCGCCTGCCTCCAAGGCTTGCACGTGATCACAGCACCCTGGCCAGGCGGAGAGGAGACCTCCTCGGCTCTGCTTACATACATGTCTAACGTTGTCGAACGGCGACATACATACCACAAAGTGCGTGCGAGTCCTTTCAGATAGTTAGATGCGGCACGATGATGACGAGCTTACGGCGGCGATGCGTAGTCGATGCTAAAGCGACGGCGTTACGCTGTATACGACATACGTTAGGCGACAACGGCAGAAGACACAGGATTGCGAAAATTTACAAATCGTAAGTACGGCTAAAAGACGTTGACGGCGTGCGTTAGAGCCACTAGCTCGCAAGTCGATCTACCGAACCTATGTGCATTATAGCGTATATTCCTACAACGTTGCACATCACTAGTCAATCTCGAGTATGTTTTGTTTCGGGCATTATGCTGAGCACGGCTGGCGACAGGTTGAGATAGTCGAGCCAAAATTTGCGTTTTACACGTTGAAAACCATCTTTTAGTTTGATGTGCGTAACGTAAACTATCAATTGTAAACTAACGTCGAATCTGCATTGTTGTTGTATTTCTGTGAGACTCATAAGTTGTGTGTTCAACAGGCTCTGGGCGCCTGGCTGAAGCCGCTCAACACTGGGAACATTCTGGAAAAGCTTGTCTATGATACTGGTCTGCTCGTCCTCTGTGGGACGTAGGAGACGTGTTGTGTTTCGATGAATAAAACTATTTCTGTTATTTCATTGTTTTATTTAAAACTACCCTCAAACAAAACTGTAGTTCTTACTTACCCCAGTATACACGATGTTAAGCATTACGTAGTAACTAATATCTCTTGCGTAACTTTTCCAGTAAGTCATCAACTTTTCTCTTTCTCTGACACAAAGTAAAATAGGCTTTTAGGCACTAAATTATGATGGCATAATTTTTTAAGCTTGTTTGAATAAATTCTTGCTACCTATATAGCGCCAGCGGTATATTGTTATTTAATTGATTTTTGATAAAGGTTTCGGTCAAATTCAATATTGACCTGAATATAACAAATTTTATTTGATGCACCTTTCAAAATAAAAAAGGTACATGAATCCGAAAAGATTCCAAAATTCCTTTTTAAAATTTTTCCTAGTATTCGACCACATCAATTCTTATTCATTCATAATAAAATCTTAATTGCTCTCCACTTTTGCATCTGATTCCCTTTCGGACATCCTTGTTTGCATCACACACACTATACAGGTCATTATGAGTAAATAAAATACAAAAACAGATTTCAACTTTTATTTAGCATATTCAAAATATATTTTCACATATGAGATTAAAACTTTGCCGATATATCTCAATATTTCACACTTTGTACTCAAGCGAAGCTCCACCGCAGTGGCAGCATGATACATGACGCACAGCGCATTACATCTTTGGGATATGGCACTAGTTCTACATTTAATGTTATGAAAGCAAAAACATATTTACTAGCTAAAATAAAAAGTTTATCAATCTATAATTTTATAAATGTTTAAGAAATTTAAAACAGCTCGGCTGCTAACAAAGAATAATTCAAATATAATCAAAAATATATAATCGAGATCTGTTCAGGCTGTAACCGTGACAGTGATCCATATTAATATTTTAACATTCAATTAAATACAAAGCTTGTCTGTAACATTTGCAGAACGTCAAAACGATAACACGAACCATTGAAAGCAGTCTTTCGTGCCAATATTCCGTAGCCTCCATATGTATCATCAGACCGCACAAATATTCAATAATTTGGAATTGTGCAGTTTATAAACTAACAAACACAACTAAACACTGCTCACTTAAAACTAATAATACTTGTAATAAATATCGAAATTATAATTTTATGAGATTCTTAAATAAAATGCGAGCATGCAATGGACGGTAAATCTTAAGTAGCGATTTTTTTTATTTATCCTTTTGTAGTATAAGTGTTGATTTTGAAAAATAGTTTGAACTATCATTACACTCATTTCATGCATGAGAATTCTCATGCATCAATGCATGAGAATTTTTAATATATTAAAATAAAATCTATTAAATTAAGCGAATAAATACTTCGAGACTTTGGCAGTTGCGCACTGTGACCATGTCGACTAGCATATGTTGTTAAAATCACATCTAATAAGCTAAATACATAAGATAAGGCGCGGCTTAATTAAGTTCTCGCGGGATCACACGAATATTATAAAAAATGCTTAATAAATTTGATAATATAACTAATGACATGTTCGAAGACATTTCGTTTCCTCACTTCCCCCAATTATTGCCTATTTATTTGGCTACCCGAACGCTGTCCATCCAATCTTATTATTGATGGTATCCTTCACATACTTATTTCACTACCATTATGTACCTAAACGCTTCACAACAAGTACATAATAACATTCAAATTCTAACGTTTTAGGTGACAACCTTCTAATGATAATGTTACATTCATACTATTAACACAAAGTATGATAAGTTTTTAGAAGTTATTATGTGCGGTATTTCTAGCTACCTGAGTTCGAGACATAAGCAAAAATACTATTAATAAACTTAATACAATTTGGAGCAAATTTATGTACATATTTAGTACACCGACTGTGTCGACGTTGTAGATGACGGTAAAATCAGCCATTGACAAGGGTTATAATATAGCTTTAGTTCTATGAAAAAAATGTAATCGAAGATGAAAAAATAAAAACTGTTATGCCTTCGTTTTTTAGGCAATCTTGAACTTTGAATAGTAAGCAAATCTTTATGTCAATGTGGTCAATACCATCCGTGTTACCAGCAAAGATATTTTTTACCGTTACTTCCTATGTAGTTTAAAAGTTATTCAATTTGACAAAAACCCAATAGAGACAATTGAAAATAAAATTATTTTGTAGAATTAAAGTAAAGTTTTTGACTGAATTAAAAATATATTTTGAAAAACTATGTCGACTATCTCTCTACCTCTCTTACAAGTGTATGAAATACCGCATATATTTCAAATAAGTTATTCCGGGTGCACAATACAAGCGAATCTGTATTAGATAAATCTGCGTTGTACACATAATCACAAGTCGACGGTTGTTTTGTACACATCAGTCTGTAACCTTGTGTGACGATCGTGCGACTGGCATGGACACAGAACATAAGTCTTTAGAAATATCTTATAAAGTTTCAAATTATTATTAATTAAAAGGGAAAATGTATCGTCAACAGAGTAGATTGACAATGTTCAGACTAACATCAACAGTATTCAAGATAACTTCGTCCGAGTAATCAGAGGACATAGCACTATCATAAATAGCAGCTTTGGCCAACAAGTAGGAAATATTAATAGTTCTTTTATTGGAGAAAGAAGAATAATATTCTAAATTTCCCGTGTAGTAAGGTTTGAGGATGTGAAAGGGAGATACGTAGTGGAATACTGGTTGAAGTTTTTCAACAACTTTCACGCGTTTAACTGACAGAAATGTCATGATATCGTCTCTCATTGCTAATTCTTGTACTAAAGTGATTTGTTTTAAGAATAAATTAATATAAATGTCGATTGTGTCACAGGCTAGTCACACAGTCGTCTACGAAACAACGTCGACAACATAGCACCTTGAGATCATTATATCTAGTGCCAGGTACACAGTAAATAGAACAAGTCTGGTATTATATAATTATTGCTAACTCTACAAGGCAGACCGTGCAATTTCATTGTACTATTTGGAAGGCAGCTATAACGGTTAATGATAAATTCATATATCACACTACTGATTGACTGGGTTTACTAATATTACGTTAAAAGAGAGAGACAGATGTATGTGGGACACTAGCGCTATCTCTTTCTCTCGAAATGTAAAGCGAATATTGCGTTTTAACTCCAGATGTGTGAATATTTATTATTTGTCTTATTATGTTTTCAATAAGGTTTATTTTTAAATGTTTTTGTAACATATCTGAAGTTAATTGGCAGTATACCACTTTTATGTAATTCTTTATACATATTTGTATTTTTGGTATCGTTTGTACATTGAGGATTATAATAGAACATCTTGACGGTATCTTAAAGTTAAGATGCAAGTGGATAGGAGTGTTGGAGGAAGCAAAGGCAAGGATAAAAGGGTTAAAAGGGAATTATTTAGCAAAGGACTAGCGGGGAATAAGCGAACACTTGCTTCTTGAGATGTAGAAGATTTAACTGTATACTCCTAAACAACAAATGCTCAATAGCTTATTAATTAATTTTAAGTTTTAGGTATTCAATTAATTATTTTTGAAAATACTTTTTGGGTAGTTCTTATTTAGAAATCTTTACTCTCAAATACCATTTAAAATAGAAAGTTAATTACTATGATACTCATGCGATATGGACTCAAGAAAAAAGGATATTTTTCATCCCTCATAATAATGCACATTTTTACGTGTAAATTGAATATTTGACACGTATAACACGGGATATCCTTTTCTAACTTCTTGTAAGGACGACGTAATCGTTATTACTTTGAATACAGCCAACTGCTATATCATTTAATATCTGACATGTGACATACGGACCATCTTTTGCGTGTATCGAGATAAAATTTCAACAAAAATAGCTTTCCTAACTTTTAAAGAGCGCGGAGTTTCAGTATAAGTAATAATAACGTACAGCATCTTCTACACCTGTGGGACTTGGCTTTGACCTCGCTATGACCTGGCGTACTTGAGGGCTTGCGGCAGAGGCTTCTCCTCCTTCAGGGACTCCTTCAGCACGATGTCGGAGTTGGTGAACGGCGGCTGCGGGTGCTCGCTCTCGGTGTCCGTCTCGGAACGGCTTTGGGAGTCAGATGTCCTGGAAATAAATAATGAGATTAAAAAAACTGAATTATATTTTATGTTTCTCGCTTTGAATAGTTGGTTAATGAACGGATCCCACGAGGAAATGCTTTTCCTCTGTTACGTGGAGTTATTCAAGATTTTAATACACATGCATGCAGAATGTGTTTGAGGGTCGCCCCCTCCCCAACATCTTTGCGCTGTGGAGGCTGCAATAATAACTTTCCGATTATAACTTTCGATTATCCGTGCAGACAAAACATTCCGCAATTAGTGTTAATTTCTGCTATACACAGATATAGTTGGATTCAAAGTTAATGGCGGCTGTGAAGTTAGCAGTAGCGCAGTACCTCGCCCCGCACCCCCGCTGGCGCATAAGTTTGGTACTGCGCAGCGAGGAGCCTCGTGTTAAGAGCCGCCATTAAGTTTGAGTCCAACTATACCTACTTTACATTTATCTCCAATATCAATCAGTAATTAGCGTGAACTCTTTAAACCCAAGTGCGCAACCTAGTTTTCCTATAGTGCTATCTTACCTAATAATAATGATAAGTGCGCATGCATTCACACGTGTTTGTGACCTCTACCTTCCGCCGCCTTACTCCAAGCACCACACACACCGCTACTTACAACATTAATATATTCTGTAGCTACGCAGTGATCCCTGTGTCTTTGGTCCGTTTGCCCCTCCGCACGGTTTTGTCTATGACCTTGCTAACAGGATCGACGCCCTTCCCGACTGGCAAGCTAGTATTGTTTCGTAGATGAGACACCCTATACCAATGAACTAGCCCTTTAGTCACAAAACATATAACTTTTAGGTTTTTTTACAAATAGGTAAAAAAAAATGCAATAATCTTTTCTCATAATAAGGAGCCATTGCAGTAGAATTCAACTGAGGTTTGAATGTATCGCGATTTATTTTTATAATCTAAATGAAACAAAAACAAACTTATTTGCTTTGTTTTTCATCAATAATGAATTTAGCTATAATATTGAAAAATATATATGTTTATATTGTAGTCATGTTTCATGAATAATGGGCTACAAACATACCAAGCGATGAAACAGTTAAAATGAATGTTATATACTAACACATAAAGCTGACACAACACTTAGGTTTTAACATACACATACATATTTAGAATACAAGTTAATATTATTTATATTATATTATTTTTAATAAATTTTAGCATAATTATGTGTATGTCTTTTTATCTAATTTAAGAGCAAGCAGATATAAAGAACTGATTGCTATTCCTCTCCATGAGGGTATTAAGCAATCGTTGAGTATTATGTGTTATTGAAGTATTGAAACATTTGCAAGAATATAAGAAACATAGCAAGACAAAAAAGAGAAAGAGAAAATTTAAATAAAGTTGCATCAAGCAATTGTACTCAAATTTCTGGTAGCCTCACAAACGGTTTTTTTTTATCATATAATGAAAGACCGATTGCTAAAAACACATTTTAAGCCTCATGCTGTCTTTGTCACTGTACAGTATAAACTAGTGACAGAAAGGCATTTAAGAACTTCTTAAGTTATTTTGTATATCAGTATTCGAGAAAAGGATGTTACTTTGCAAAAATGCTTCAGAGCGAAGTTAAAAATCCGCTAGGATAGCTACTGTCGCATTATGTGTATCTGTTATTCTACACCAATGGGAGACAAACTGAGCCATGATTGGTGGAAATTGAAAAATAAACCTTCGGCAAATTCGAATCGCGGTAGTTTGTATGTGTTTGTGGGGCCACCAAAAACTTAGCGTATATAATTTAGTACCCCAATTTAGCTGCCGTGTTGATCCAAGTCGTCCACTCTGATCTGAGGGTCAAACAGAGCATATTCAATATGTTGTTTACATTAAATTTGTACATTCGCGAAAGCCAAAAAAACATCATAATTTTAAATTTAAGTTTTATAAATACACAACTTAATCGTATTTAGATTGTGGAACAAAACAATACTGTACTAGGACTTTTCTAACTTCAGTCTACGACTTTTTGTTATTTTTGATTTCCTAGGTAAATATTTTTGTTAGTTGATGATAGCTAGTTGTTGGCCACTCCTTTAAACAAAAACATATGGAAATAGGAAGGGGAGGCTTTAGCCCTACGTCAGGAGCTCAGGACAGTTCAGGTTTAATATTTATAATCAATATTTTTTTCGCCATGGGTTGTTCATGTACCCATTTACCTTGATTTTTAGGAGCCTCAGTCGTTTTTTTTGTGTCCATCAGTTTTTTAGGGTCTTTTGTCTTTTTGTTACACTAGCTAAACATACCTATATTTCCTAGTATTGATAGGCGAGAGGCAAGCCAGATGCTTGAGCAGCGTGTGCCGGGCGGGGGTCTCTGTGCAGAGCTTGGCGGGCGGCAGGTCCACGCAGAACAGGTTGCGCGCATCGCCCAGGAATGTGGTCTGGTAGTTCTCCATCTTTAGCTGCAGGAGCAGGACGTCTTCTAGGTCGGCCTCGCTGCAGAACATCATGATAAGTCAGTTAAAAACAGTTCCAACATAAGTCACTACTATCTACTTACTGAACGGTTCCAGTATAGACAGAGAGCGAGGTCAAATCTAAGTTTCTCATGCTTCCCATTCAAAAAAGTATCAGTATCAGTAACAGAAGTGGCGAATTTTGGAAGATGTATTCATATGTCATGTCCAAAAAGTGGTACTCAATAGCCTGTTTCAATCACACAAATATGAATCGAAAAGGTTCAGAACTGTCAAGTAAAAATTACTTTAGATATCTCCAAAAACCATGAAACGCAATCAGAAATTTGAGATCTCCTTGTTTTATCTAAACTTTCTTAACTGAAAAGTTGAATATACCAAACCGTTCATCATTATACGTAAGACATATTAAAACTATAGTCCGCCCACTGAGGAATGCTTTTCTAAGAGATCGTGGTAAACACGAAGATATATCATTATGCCCGGTTACAAAGGAATCGATTCTGGTTTATTTACCAAAAAAACACATTACCTTTAGCTGAATGACATAACTCTTTTTTTTCTCCTAAAATCAAGACCAACTGATAGGCGTCAGAAAGCATTCTTTTAGCGGCCGGACAATAGAACAGTCAATCTTAAGGGTTATTATCCTCACCTAGCGGAGTAGAGGAACTGCGCGAAGTGTATATTGGAGACGCAGCCGTCCTTGTCCTCGCTGTCGGTGTAGAGGTCGGTCTCGCGGTAGTACATGTACAGGAAGTCGTTCAGCTGCTTGGCGATCACCGCGCACCGGTCCTTGTCGCACATCTTCGCCGGGGGACCCTAAGACCTCCGGAATTTATCGGTACGATAGAGGTAGCCGGTTCGAACCGGTGGATGGAGTTATGCGCCTGGTTAGCCGGTTGGAACCGGTTTATGTGGGATGGAGTTAGGTGACTACTTATTTTTTTTGAAGGAGCTCTTTTTTGTCCCACTGCTGGGCAAAGATCTCCTTCTAACTCACTTCTTACTTAAGGCTCTTTTTTCAATGGTCGTTAAGTCAGTCGTTATGCGGGGGTCTCCAAATGCGGGGTAACGACTAATGACAGTGAGCCTAATTGATATTGCTAAGGTTTTAACATCTCTACTGAAAGGACCAATGAAAATGAGCCTTTACTCTTCACTGTAATCCTTTATTTAAAATGATAAAAGGGACTGCTCTAAAGATCCCTATTAAATAGTAAGAAAACAAAGACAACTTCAATATATTTATGGATACGTTATCCTTTAAAATAAATATTGGAAAATCTGTCACTGTTGATGCTGAACGTGAAAAGGCTGTGAATAACATTTAATGATGATAATTTTTTTGTTCTCCTCCAATCTAAATTTCCTGATATTAGAGTTATACTTTAATAAGTAAAAACTTAAATATTATGTGCATTTAAGCGTGATGCATGCGAACAAAGCTCACAAACGGTATACATACATATGTTCAAGCCAGGTCCCTTGCCGGGGAAGGCAGGAGGGCAGGGAGAAAAGCATAAGTTAGTACTGAGGATCCTAAAGTTGAAATAGTTTGACATTTACTGGGTATTTGTTGGATTTTAACTAAATTTTGAACTACGGAGAAATTAATGCAATTCAATATAATTAAAAATATCATTTTACTCTTTCCCACGCTCCAAATCAGTTAGAGAGGAGACAAAGGAAAATTTCTTTCCTTTCCTCAGAATGAGATTTTAATACCTTAGAAAAAATTATCAAATATGCTTTATTTTATTGAAACCTGCACATATACAAGCACAAAAACCACACCAAACATTACTTGTTACCCATTGTTAGTATTACAGACTTTTTATGAAGTACCATATAAATTAGAATAAATTGAAGAGCTGCGGTCTATGTAACTTTACCAAGGGCTTACCTTGTGACCTATGGTGTTAAGACATCATAATAAGTTAGTATCTATACATAATACACGCATATTATCAAATACATTTAAAGCACAAATACCACATCCAATCACAACAAACTTGCAGCATATCCACATAAATAAGGGTTAGTAAAACACGGGGTTCGTCAGCACTCGTGTCAAAGTACCGTTCAAAAACATTTACATCAAAAATATTAAAATAACTTTTGTTTTACGATATTTTTACTTTTACATGGTCCAAATAAAATTAACTATAAGACTACTATTTTTATTAATAGAATTACTCAAATATTCTATAAATGATGATACCATTCATGCATCCAGTTGGTACGAAAGTATTCTTGAGATATAGAAATTGTTAAACTTCCTTCAGAAATACTTGTAACAAAAGGCATCCTATGTTTTCGATCAATCGATGGTCTGCCTACTATACTAAAACCTATAATTTTCTTTGTCAAAAATTGTGAAAATGCCTTCAAAGGTTTACAGTAAGATGTGATTCCACAATCATCTTCTCGATTTTTCTCATTCATATTATATTATTGGGATACTTAGCTCGAAAATAACAGACCTTCTTTAGACGTGGCGCCATCTACGGAAAGAAGAAACTCAATTCTAATGATAAATAACCGGCTACTAAGAAGTTTTCTACTGGTAAGACTACTTACGTTGTATAAAATATGTTTGAGGTATGTTGCGGGGGTAGACGTCGACCGGTATTTATCAAAATATCGTAAAGCAAAAGTTGTCTCACTCATAATTTTGACGAAAGTAGTTGAACAGTCACTTGGAGTGTAAGTGTGTGTAAATGTATGTGTGTATGTTTGTGAGACTGGGTCTAGATACCAAGAACGATTTACATCAAATGAGCGAATATGCTCATTCCATTCCCTACTTATCTTAAGATATATATTTTTTTAAGAATGTGTTGGCGTTTACACGAGCCTCATCCATAAGTATGTGCACACAACACTGTGCTGTAAAACATGGTTATGTAAAACTGGGTTTATATATACGCCAAAAGAGCTCTGTCCAAAATTTTAGTTGTGGGTATGTGTAAAGCTGGGTCTAGTCAAGAACCGCACCAGCTACATTCAAATATCTAAATCGTTTGTAGGTATTATGTGGGGTCTGATAACCACACGAGTTCTATCCAAATGTACGTATGTGTGTGTGTGTGTGTGTGGGGGTGTGTGTGTCATGTGTACGTGCAGGTGCTGGCATGCGTAGAGGCGTCACCTTTACATTGTAAGGCATGCGCAGGCTGGCGGAGGCGCGGCGCAGGAAGCGCAGCACGAGCGCGGCGTGCTGCACGCCCAGCTCGTTGCACGGCGACGACACGCGCTTCAGCACGTGCGTCAGGAACAGCCCGAACGCGCGCCGGCCCTCGCCCATGCTGGGAACATGATAGTCAAAATAGTACCTGCACTTAACTGTTCCACAAGACAAACACCCCTCAGAACAAAAACCACCACTGATTACACTCTTATTGGTCATTCAGGAACAAGACAGGTCGACGAAAGGAAAGTATAGAGTCAGACCTAGATGGGACTGGCACACGACCGGTGACAAGCGTCCATAAATAACTAGCATAAGTGAGACGACAAGGGTTAATCAAATCAAGATGTAAAAATACCTTTAAAAGATCAGGGGCCGTACCATGATCTCTTAAAGCAGTACTTTTTGTTGTGGCAACGAGACGGCGCACTACACTGTGCGTAGAGCTGACCCGCTCACTCAACCGCAACCGTCCTGCTTTAAGAGCTCATGATATGGCCCTGTATTACTGTGGTACTCACGTGAGCTTCATGCCATCCATGAGCTGTCGCTTGACGAGCTCCTTCGCCCGCCTCGTGTCGTGATGCTGCGGCGTGGTCTCGCCGAGCCACACCGCCGGCGCCTGGCACGTTATACTCACCGCCTCGTAACGTTTTAATCTACAATACACGATTTTACATCACATAACTGTTATAGAACTGTGGTTGATAACGGCAACTTTATGTCAACACATTAAAGTTGAGTTACCTAAGTAATGAGATAAGTGGTCGGAGTCCGAATTCACTATTCCTTTTTAATGTTATTTCTAAATCTTTCTTGCTGGTGTTCAGCATAAGCGGAATATATGCACACCGATTCTAACTTATTCTTTACAAATATGACTTCCAATAGATTCCTGAAAGAAATTTTCGTGCGCAATAAGGCTACTTCTTATGTATTACTTTGATGTTCTTTTTTCGATATATGACAAGGAATGAGTAAGGTTCTGACCTCTGCGGCGTGTCGGTGAGGCTGGTGGCGACGGTGGCGTGCTGGAAGTGCGGCAGCACGTGCGAGTGCACGAGCAGGTTGTAGTTGTGCTGCACCACCTGGTACGGGATGTTGTTGTTCAGCGACGTCGAGCACACCGGGATGCCGGTCACCGGGTCTGCGGAACACGAACGTTGTTACTGTATGTGAAGGTGGCCGAGCTCCTCGCCCGTCAGCAGAGGAGGAGGGTGGGTACATACCGAGGTACTGCGAGTACTTCTGCCAGGAGTTCTGGCTGGGGAAGATGCGCACGAAGCCGCCGCGGCGCGCGTACTGCGCCCGCACGGCGCGCACGAGCCGCAGCTCCTCGCCCGTCAGCAGAGGAGGAGGGTGGGTACATACCGAGGTACTGCGAGTACTTCTGCCAGGAGTTCTGGCTGGGGAAGATGCGCACGAAGCCGCCGCGGCGCGCGTACTGCGCCCGCACGGCGCGCACGAGCCGCAGCTCCTCGCCCGTCAGCAGAGGAGGAGGGTGGGTACATACCGAGGTACTGCGAGTACTTCTGCCAGGAGTTCTGGCTGGGGAAGATGCGCACGAAGCCGCCGCGGCGCGCGTACTGCGCCCGCACGGCGCGCACGAGCCGCAGCTCCTCGCCCGTCAGCAGAGGAGGAGGGTGGGTACATACCGAGGTACTGCGAGTACTTCTGCCAGGAGTTCTGGCTGGGGAAGATGCGCACGAAGCCGCCGCGGCGCGCGTACTGCGCCCGCACGGCGCGCACGAGCCGCAGCTCCTCGCCCGTCAGCAGAGGAGGAGGGTGGGTACATACCGAGGTACTGCGAGTACTTCTGCCAGGAGTTCTGGCTGGGGAAGATGCGCACGAAGCCGCCGCGGCGCGCGTACTGCGCCCGCACGGCGCGCACGAGCCGCAGCTCCTCGCCCGTCAGCAGAGGAGGAGGGTGGGTACATACCGAGGTACTGCGAGTACTTCTGCCAGGAGTTCTGGCTGGGGAAGATGCGCACGAAGCCGCCGCGGCGCGCGTACTGCGCCCGCACGGCGCGCACGAGCCGCAGCTCCTCGCCCGTCAGCAGAGGAGGAGGGTGGGTACATACCGAGGTACTGCGAGTACTTCTGCCAGGAGTTCTGGCTGGGGAAGATGCGCACGAAGCCGCCGCGGCGCGCGTACTGCGCCCGCACGGCGCGCACGAGCCGCAGCTCCTCGCCCGTGAGCGCCGACAGCGCCGCACCCGCGCCTCCAGCCGCGCCCGGCCCGCCCGCCTCCGCGCTTGTGCGCTTGCCGCGGACGAACACGTTTTCCGCGGAGTGCACGCGACGACACTGCGTATATTATTCATGTTTTTGCAGTAGACCGTCAGGGTCGCAAAACACCGCCCGCATCAATGTGAAAGACTTAGTGGAGGACTTAAACCTCGCCAATGTCGCTGCAGTTAGTGTGGCCAACTACTGGGCGCAGCGTATTTAAACTTGAATATACAACTACCATCGACTCGAAAAGAAGAAGGAGACCGCACACAATTAGAACGCATATTTCGAACCACGCTTTTAAAAGGAGAAGCATCTCTGAGGCTGCGGTTAAGCTGAGGCGGAGCGGAGCAGAGCGGAGACGAGCTGTGTGAGCGACTCACCAATCACATTGACGCGGAGTGTAAGAGATGTGGATTTCAGGCCTTGTGATAGGTGAATCGCGGCACAGCTCTGTCTGCGCTCAGCCTCAGTGGAACCGCAGCCTTAGAGGCCTTTCTTTTACCGAATTTCGAAAGGTTGAGTCTTATTTTGTGCAAATCTAAGCAGCATTTCCCTTTTTTATAAAAAGATGTTTGCACGGAATACATGAGAAAAGCCAATTACTGATTTTCCACATTGATCAAATCACTTTGATATTGCCGTGTAAAGGTTGACATCTAGATACTTTGTAGATACATAAATGTAAAAAACTAACAAACTTCTTTGAAAGTTATATGGCATCACTTCTGATATCCTATCGATGACAAAAATGTTTATGAAATTGATTTCCATAAACCGCGTAACAAAATACAAAGTTCGTTTCCAAGAATAACACCGTCGAATTAAAAACCTCCTGTTTAGACTGATCAAGAACAACACAGACAAAGCCAAATTACACAGTTCAGTCAACATAATCTAAGTTACTCACCGCTCCAATCCTCATTTTGAGAGAGTTGCTCTGTGTAGAGATGTCTGCTTTAGACATGGGGACAGCTGGTAGCCCCACCAGGGTGAGGGTGTCAGCCAGCAGCGCTGACTTCACGCGAGCGTCGAGGGGACTCTCGCAAGCAAGACTAGAACGTTTCGGAGACAGAAAAATATATTAATTGGAAGATCATCAGATGTACCGAAGCTCAACCTCTAAATAAATAAGAAAAATCTGGTCCTTTGAGTCTAGCTTGACCACTTCACCTTATTTACAAAATGGTAATTGTTATTTTTTTATACTATATATATTCTGAAAAATGTGAGTTTGCAGAAACAAATAAGAATATGAAAAACTGTTTGGTTTGTTGTAATGTATGGTTTGAATGAGAATTCTGCGTAAGTAATGCCACTAACATAAATTCCTGCTAGTATATTTAAGTCTATGAGCGCAATGATTATGTTTGTACCTATAAATATGTAATAGTGTTACCTGGGCGACAGATTGATTTCAAGCAGCCACGGCTTCAGCATGTCGTCGATCAGAATATCATAACCGAATAGCTCTGAAATAGAAACATTGTGGCGCATACTTGTAACATATCATGACAGCCAGACATTTGAAATCTGGTGGTAGTATTTTCTCCTCAAACTTCCAACATAGGTCCTTAAAAAGACAAATTCGAAAAAAGGACCAACTTTTCTTTAGGTCTTTTGAACCAAAAAAATTCAACCTTCCAAAATTTTTGCATTTCAATTATGTAATAGCCGTATCATCTGGTACTTACCAAAACAGTTAAAGAAATTGGGTACAAAGACCCTGGCAGCGGCGGTAATGGTCTGAGCGGATGATAAGATGGACTTGACCACCAGGTCTTCGATGGCAGCCATCAGGGCGGTGGTATTCCGACCCTGTTTCCGCAAGTGTCGGAGTAGGGCGGAGAGAGTCCACTTGTGACCTATGTTGCCGGCGTTGGGGTCGTCACATCTATTGATACAAAGATCTTTAATAGGATATTAACCTTAAAATATGTATTTAACTGGTAAAACTGGAGCCAGAAAAAAAAAAACAAAATTTTATTATCAGTTTGATTTTCCTTCAAAAAATCGTCGAAAACAACACAAAGAAAAGTCAAAAAAGTGAAATTTCTTCTAAAAAGGACAAGACATTTGTTTAAACTATATTACTCACTTAATATAATCCGTATGATATTTATTGATGCTGTAATTACACAGATGCATGCAGGGGTTCCAGAGGTTCTTGTTGGTCTTATCGTACTTGACGGTCGCGAACCTGACGAGACCCTCCTCGTACAGGTATATGAGCAGGGGGTCTATTGACGTCACACACACGTAAAGACGCAGGTCACACTTGTGACCCCCGATTAGAAGAGGCTTGTCTATGTATTTCGCTACTACTACATTCTCGCCTTTGGGTATTTGTTCAGGCTGGAACAAAGAGCTTTTTCAAGTACAAAAAATGGAATGATGGGGAAGAGTACTTTACTGTATTAGAACTGTGTGTACAAAGTCAAGATTTTACAAAATGAAACAATTATCTGATCTATCATTCTCATAGACGACTCAAACAATAACAATAAATAAAAATCTACATATAAATTATCTAATTAATATACATCAGAACTGATGTTTTATTTATCAGTTTATAATTATAACTTACCGTATTAACAATATAAATTCCTCTACCCCTACTAGAGGCCGCTGGCTTAACGATCCACGGTCCTTTGGTCCTGTAGTGTGTTGAACACAGCTCTTTATACTCGGCCGGCATCAGGAACGTAGTAGGAATGAAGTCAAACTGCTTCAGCCCGCGAAAGTACTGCATCTTCTCAATGTTCTTAAATAATTTGTCTTTACGAGTCAATTCGTAGGACCTGGAAGGGAAGTGAGCTGTCAGAAATTTTGTTAGGACCAAATTGCGAAGTAAATTTTGGTCTGACACTGAAGTACTTTCTTGCTTGCGAACGATGAACCCTAAAGTTATTTCTATTGTCAGTGAGATAAATAATTGTGGATTTCCCATATTCTTCCTCCTATGATCTAACGGCTTTCACTGAATGGGAACGTCACATACATTTCTTCGAGGTTTGTTATTGCATAAGGGAAAGGCCCCAAAAGTGCTTCAAACATTTACCTTGGGAAATGATTGACTTTCTGGTTAATGGTCATGGACTGTAGGATTTCGAAGGGGATCATGAGTGCTGACCACATGAGCGTCCAACTGTTGGAGCTTAACTCAGCTTCGGTCAGGCCGTGGCCATCCAGGAGAAGGCGGAGCAGCCCCGGCCTACAGTGAAGTACTGTCAATATTGTTGAATTGCCAACTTGAGTACGAAACCTCTACAATAAAAGAGGGAAAATTGCTCCACTCTCGGAGAAAATTACGGCCAAAGGTCTATCAAAACGATCATATCTAAAATTACATGATTGAACTACTACGTAGCACTAAAGACCAAATCCAATAATACTGACAGTAATTCATCTCTTTTATAGTTTTCCTTACCTCGGGAAGTGGTTGACGCGCTGGTAGGGCGACAAGGATCTCAGAACATCTGGCTTCGGGTGGAGCCCTGACCATAGCAGGTTGAAGTCTTTGGCTTCTATGACGGCTTCCTGAAGCCCATGGGCTTGAAGGAGCCGGTGGAGGAGTTTGGTTTCCGTATTCACTAGCTTATAAGTTATTTTGAGGAGACGGGCTGGCATGTGACTGCTTTCTAGGACCTGAAGTAACGATTTACTCGTTGTAATCAAATCTAAATATACCTATCAGTATAATGAACGAATTTACAATATTTTGAAGTCTTCTCTAAGATACCGTAAGTCTTGGATCTTACCTTCACACTCTCGACTTCCTTGACCAAGAGATGTTCGGAGTCGTCACTATCGAGCGCCGGTGAGTGAGCGCGCTGCGATACCGGCGTCTTGCGTTTGTGCTTACCTTTGCTCTTCTTGCCTTTCTTGTCATCTTTCCCATCTATAAACCCAAACGGAATGGATGATGTAACTCACACCCAAATAATGTAAAAGGAATTATTTAAATCAGAACTGACCTTTGTTAGCATTGGGAGGCGGTTCTTCCGGGGGCTTGATATTAGCAGTCGTATTCTCAATATTGAGGTGTTTCTTTAGCGTGATCTTGCTCAAGTCATTAAGCACGTCTTCGATGTCTCTCTTGTGTTGTCCGAGCACGTCGTGACCCTCATGACCCTGCTCCTCCACCGGTATCGTCTCCGGTATATTCGTTTCGCTGACGTGTCTGACTATGTAAGCATGCCCATGAAACTTGTTACTGGTTCCAAACGTTTCCATCACGTCATGCATTATATTCTTTGGTCTCATAGCAAAGGAATGGGGTTCAGCGACTAGTCTTCGTGCCATGTTTTTAGCTTTGTTGAGGAGTATTGTAGTCCCTGTATTATTGCCAATAGTTTTTGTTTCGGACTCCATGGAAGGTGTCCTGGACGCGAGGACGCATGATCTGAATACCAGAACGGCTCCTTTAGATCCGAGAGGTCCTCCCGATATCCAGTCGGAGACGGAACCTTCGTTTTCTTTGACTGGAGCCTCTTCGTCATTTTTTCGCATGCTGTCTTCGTTTTGAGTGTCTGTAGTCTGAAGGCCTGATGTCGACGGATTCGAGGTGTCTGATGATGCATGTGGACTACAAACAAATATTACATTAAGGTTTTATTTAAAAAAAATCTGTGGTATAACTATGTGTCAGTTAAACGTGTTCTAATGATTAAGCATTTTCTGAATTGGGTGACAAAAAAAACTAAATCTTCGCTAGTAGTTTAAATATTTGCCATATAAATGATGTTGTGACTTTCCTAAAAGCTTGAAAAAGTGATATGAAATTGCAATATCAAATGTATGCAGGGTTCGAACCCTGCTAGCTTTGTACACAAAAGCTTACTCACTACATTACCCATTGACAGTAAGTAAACAGGAAGTTCATTAAGGTATTTATTTATGTGTGTTGCTAGTCCCACAGCGGGGTGCCTCATAATGCTTGTCACAGATATAAAACAATATGGGCTACGTTGGTCAACTTTTGGCTTAAGATAAAAGAGTCTTATCTAAAAACCATGACGCTAATGGTGTCAGCAGTGTCTAAAATTACATCATGCTGAGCTACACATATTAACAGATGCACCAAATTTACAACTCTCTTTTTAGAGTTCTACAAAAGCTGGTCCTTTGATCCGCCAATCAAGCAGGTATTTCAAATCATTGTCAGCGCGGGTAGGTTAAAAAACTGGGTTATTAAGGGCGTTGCCAAATGCAATAGCCATGCGAACATATGGCCACTATGGTCAATCAATGAGGCGATTGTGCCACCATAAATGGTGAAGGCCGGTATAGGTACATGCAATTCAATCAGTTTGTTGTCAACTGTTGTTACAAAGTTGTCTGTGTGAGTGTATGGCAACAAATAATACGTGTAAAAAGGCAGGTTATTACACTGAACGATGTCGAGTTGAATGATGGTATTTACTAACAATATATCTTGTTTGATTTTCCAAAGGTGTCGTGTTAACATGGCAACGGTAATAAGTTGAGAACCTATCTATTTCTCCGCGGCCACTACAGACTTATCGATGAGTACAATTTTAAGATAGTAACCAATTTTGTAACAATTGAGAAGTGCAAGAGCAATCATACTAGGTACTCACAAAAAAGCGTGGTTTGGTTATAACCCTCCTTCTGGAGTACTCGGGCGAAAAATAAACAAATTCTATTGAAATTTCTAGTTGTTGACTTAAGACACGTACCAATATCAAGCCACTTAATAATTTACACGTTTATATACCTACAGGTGGTATCGGTAACACGGTTCTATTTAGAAGTCGATTATTACCAAGAATTCATAAAAAATAAGTTGCCAAGGCCTTATAAAGGCTGACTTATCGATTAGCTGTACAACTCGATTAAATAATAGTCGTAAATATCTGTCACGCGTTACGCGATATCCACTTAACGCCATTTTAATGCTTGTGTGCAAAAATAGGAGCTTGGAAAACAGAATATTGGTGATTCTGGACATGTCTCTATTTAAATCCTAGAATTCTTTCTAATTTGATTATAAAAAAGTAACCCGATTTTTTTGGCGTCCTATTAACACAAAATTAAATTCAAATCAAAACTAGGAACTATAATATTATGCTCTTTGAAGACATACATTTTCAGCTTCTCAAAGTAATTTCAAAAACACATATCTATGAAACACAGTTCTCAATTTCAGCGAACAAATAATAAAACGCGATGGACTAAAACCATTAAAGACGATGTAACAAACTTTTGGATCTGATAAAATAACGGGGACCTCACTTTCGGCAACCGTTAATAATAACGGAGCGTATAATGAACGAGTCTGAAAAGTTTCGGGTTTTATTTAATCTTTATTTTTCGTGTTTTTACACTTGTTACCATGTGAATGTCATGGGATCGGTGTCCGCTAATGGTAGTCTCGTGATACGTGCCCGTAAACTGGTGAAAATAAAACTTCAAATGTGTTTGTTGACCAAGGATGGTAGTTTTGGAGAATACCAAAATTTTTGTAGTCTTATGGGTCAAAATGAATGTTCGTTGTGTCTTAAAACGAATGCAAAAGCTATTGATAAGGACGAAATACCTTCAATAGGAGATTAAAAAAACATTTTGTCCCTAAATTCGCGCTATGTTTGATCGGAAAATCTTTTTCGCACTTTCGGTCCCATATTTATTTGTAAACTATTTACTAGCCTTGATTATACTATACTACTTATTCATTGGTTAATCCGTACCCCATCGGTGTAGTAAATTAGTTCTTCCCATACTAATTGCACAATAAACAAGGGTCACTGTTTCTACGTGAGGCGAGTGTGCAATCAATTATTACTTCTAATATTTATTTTATCTATCTAGATATACTATGGATGGCAGTGTTGTCTTGTGTTTGGTGCTCATTATGTTACATAGAAATGACTAGCGCTACCTCATTAAAATATATTTTTATGCTCAAGCAACTTGGGAATGACTGAAAGTTCATGCAAAAATAATATTATAGTGATATTATACATGATAGAAATAAATTAAGGGTAGCGGATATTACACAAACATTTGTGTGAACTTGGTAAAACTGGAAACCGGAAAACAATTTGTATACAAATAGTAGCGAAAAGGGTAGACAAGAAGGAAGATATTAATTATATACTTAAGATTTGTGTAGGTAGGTACAACACTCAAGCAATCCGTTCAAAATAAATGCTGTAAAGGTTTTTGTGGGATGACATAAAGAACAAATATTATTCAGATAGCGGCATAAATCAGCTAATTGACAGTATATCAGAGTCTTCATAAAAAGCTCATGATTATTAATGGCGTATGTCGCCAAAAAACGACAAATGAATAGCCGACGTAAAATATCTAATCATAAATTCTAATCAGAGTTTGGTATCCCTATTTGTAATGTTAGAGGAAATAAAACAGAAATAAAAAGTTCACAGTTTATTGAACTGAACGCTGTCAGTGTTAGAGACCCAAAAGATTATATGAAACACTATTTTCTTAAAATCTTTTAGATTATAAGAAAATAGTACTACTACTTATATGCAACTTGTGAGTGCCATAAAAGGACGGGTAAGTATAGGACAGTTGACAGATTGATTAGCACCTAAGCAGAAGGATTCTATTTGATATATCATCAAAGTGCGAGATCATTTTGATAACACAAAACTTTTACAACCAAAAAGAACACTCTATATGACAAATGGCGTCCCCGAGGTGTTCCCGGAATAAAAATGAAGGCCTTGAACTTCAAATTCGAAACGTCGCGCGTCGCGTGCGTCGTATGTTCTAGTACGTTTTTCAGGACAAAAAATGGAAACATCTTATGATCTTGATATCAAATTCCCAAAAAAGATTGCTTGGAATCTTGTATCAAATACAAGAGAAAAAATATTATTATGTAGGTACTGCAATTTCTGATTTTATATTCACACGTCTAAACATGAAACATAACTTCAAACTTCTCATTTGATCCAACAATCTTCACCACCATAATTTACTTAATTAATAAATTCGTATGCGCGTCATTCGGTCTCATTTCATGGTGGCCATATCTGGCAACGTTTATGACTGAGTTACCGCGGTGTGGAGCGACGCCAGACGAATAAATTCGGACTTCGGCACGCGAACCCCTCAAGCCTACGTAACATGCTTAACTGTCCAACTTTACGAATGCAATTTACTTCAAAATCTGATTTCCGAATGGTACAACATGTTACCGGCGGTTTGCATACCTTAGTATTGGTTTAGTATTGGAAGTCAGGTCACAGAAGTAATTTGTGGAAGAATTTACTACCTATTTAGAACCTTCTATGAAGTTACACCTACACAAAACAATAGGACTGAAAACAAAAGTTTTGTGGGCCTGCAAATGTTCCAAAGACAAAGGCATTTTCTCCTACGAAATGGAGGAAGCATTGATCACAAAAAGGAAACCTTACAATACGCGGCTCCATGTTACGGATGTACTCAAACCGCATAGTTGAGGACAAACTTCTACCAAGCACCAAAAAAGCTTCCTACAATATTTATCTACAAAATAGCGAATAATATTTCTATGAATATGATGCTAGTCCTAACAATATAAGCGGACCTCAAATTGCCCTGGTACCGGAGGCCATTTAGACCGAGGGGAGGTAACAATTTCCTCTCGACAAATCGACCTCCCTTTTTTCCCTAGGGTGTTATATAAGTAGATCGTACAAGGGAAGACCTTAAAAGTGTACGAGAACTAGGGTTTATCGATTATTTATAGACCCTTTCCTAAAGGAAGATAAGGAAGTAAGCTTATAACGGCGGTCGGCGATTTAGATTTCTGAGATAATTTGGTTGGTTCGAATTAATTTTGGTAACAATAAGCCTAGGGACGTTTTGTCGATGAGATCGTAATTTCGTTTATTAGGTAATTTCAATAAATTGCACCACGTCTTTTATTTTGTTATGGCACCTTATTTTTTCTCAAGATATCAATTTAAGATTCAAAGTCAAAAAGTACCAATATTCGTATAAGTTATTTTAGAACTTTTGCATGGTTTGATTAAAAGTTCCTCTTTCACCTTGTAACGAACAGGTGTTTAAGTTTAAAAATTCTATGACGACCACCCCACTATAATACGGTCCGTAATTTTATAAATATTATCTTTATTTATACGCATTTTAAGTGGTAACGTTACGGTATCGATCTAAAAGAGAAATTGTCAGGTCAATCGATTGTAGGCGTTTGTTGTGTAATAAGCAAGGTTAGTAGTACCTTAGTTATTTATGCTGGTAGGGCAAAGGTATTTTATATTACCTTACATAATGAAGTAAGTCCCACGTAACTTATAAAAGGACATTATTAAGAAATTCCTTAAAGGGCTGGTAGTGGCAAAGAGCTACTTTGAAAAATATTTGGGAAACTTTAACCTTATATCGTCCTATGCATTATATTACCTTAGACTGACTTTTGACTACCTTTTAAAATTTCATATCTCACTAACAAATATAAATATGCTAATGCAATCAAATAACACACATTACGCGCCGTTTTTTTTTTTCAAAAATCAGGGGATCCAAACCCCAGAAAATAAAAAAAATACCCCTAATCACCGGTAAAATGATGACTAATCAATAAAAAAAAAATCAGTCAACCGAAACCAGTGGCCTACGACCCGTGGGTTGTTTTGCCAAACGAGAGTTGCCATGGCAACGGGACCTGGCATATCGATCCCGGATTTTATGGCCACATGTCGAGGGAGACACCCTCGCTTTAGGGAAGCGGTATCGTGGAAGGAGCGACGGGTTAAAACATTTTTTTTTTGTTAGGCTATCAATTTTATTGCAACGAATTATGTAATTTATTCAGTTGATTGACAGTTAAGTCAATTTTCGGTAATAAATGATTAAAGATGTAGATATATGATTAAAGATATATTGTGTATTCGGTGAGACATTTAAGTATGTACTCTATAACCTTGGCATTTTTACTAAAAAATATCTGTTTGAAAAGTTGACACAAGATAATCTTAAACGTAATTCAAAAATTTCAATTAGCAATCTCTCAAGATCTTCAAATAAAATACAATAAATTCCAACCACTTACAATTAGTCCCAATATAGAATCTTTACAAATACCTCAAACAGCTGACTAACCGCTCCGCTCATCAATGAATCACCGGCCCTAAATGTCGTGCCAAATTCGGATGCAAGCTATACGGTGCAAGCTGCTAGACTAACATGCATGCTTTCTCAAGCTATTTACGTTATAATCCGCATATATTAACCGGGTCATGTACGTAAATTATTATACTATATGCTATTGTGAGCTATAACTGTATTGAGTGTAATGGGAAGTGCAGAAATAGAATTATCGATGTTTGGCTTATAGAGAAAAAGTTATAAAGCTAATTTTGTTTAATAATCTAGATGTTATTATACGGTGTTATATTAGCACTATTATTAAGCATTAAATAGTTTTATTCACGCAATATTTAATTTTATACGTTATGCCTTATCCGTGAGCTTATGACGCACTAGATTCACAGACGGCCAAGTCATAAGCCCATGGAGACTTAATTCTGGTTGAAAACTGGACAAGCTATCTGCGATAATATCCAGAAAGTATCGTATAAAAGACAAATGACGATATAAACTGTCTTCCACTTATAAATTATCAGCGACTGACACATACTAAATACAGTCTAATAAGATACATTATGCGCAAATGAATAACTTAGTAAGAACGTCGTATTTAAAAGGAAATAATTTTGCTCAAATTGCAGGTGATCGTACACAACTAAATATGGTAATATTTTAAGAATAAGTTCCAATATTATACTTATTTATATTATTACAATATTTCTCTTAGCACCGTAAGCTAATCGTTTCACCATGTAACTGTCATAAAAAAGGGCTAAATTTGGCTACGGTCACGTAGATCTGACAGTTTATGTGCAAAATCGTGCGTCGCGGTAATGTAGCTCAATAAACGCAGAAATTAATTATGGTTCTGATATACTTCCGATTATTCAACAGACAGACATCTTGATAGTATTATTATAAATATTGAGAACGAAACTGTTTCATAAATGTGATGTCAATAATAATTATAATGCATATCCGATGCTTAAAATACAAGTATAAACTAGAAAGACGAGACGAATAGTAATTTTTTCAGTGAATGAAGATCACTGCAAACGGAAATCCGTAGTAACATCCCTCATAGACATGTCTTTGAGTTCTTTGACAAATAGGCGTGTCTGTATGTATGTATGAATGGAGGAAATGAGGGCAGTCGTAAAGGAGCCTATGACAATATGGTCCATATTGAGCCCTCGTCTCCGCTCGTAAACTTTTATATCAATACTGGATGCGAGACAAAGTGAGATGGATTATGATTTTCGCAGGCAGATGTTGCAAATTATTCGTGAAATGGGACTCGTGAAATTTCCAAATGTTCATCGTCTAATCATATAATAATATTTAATGACTAATTAATGCCATAAAAGGACCTAATGAAGATTAACGACAAAGCCATTCAGGTGGCAACTTTCTGGTCAAACAGAGTTTAGATCATTGACTTGAGAAGAAGAATGAGTATTATCCTCCTTTTATCGCCTGATTTTTGTGAGGGATTTTGGAAAAATTCAGTATTTTTTAACATGAACATAAAATATATTTTAGTTCATTTGCGGCTTACTGCCATAATGTACTAAATGCAGGCGAGTTTATGTGCACCGAGCTTAAACTAATACGTATTGGAATTTTATGCTGAATTAAATTAAATAGAACTGACTCATAATATAGCGCGACCGATAGAGCGATATATGCTGAAGGCATAATAAAAGTGTCACCTCAAAATTACCACACTTGACTCAAAATAGTTCTGAGAAATCTTATTTCCTTTGAGAAACTAGCGAAAGCTTTGAGCATATTTCCCGACCTAATTGGACCTCTTTTGCCTAAGAGCGTACATGAGTTTGCTCTTGTAACTTCAAAAACACGTGCAAATTACAAGTTTATTTTCACACACATTTGTGAGATGGGTAAAAACATTTAACCATTGCGTGAACTCTACATTTATAACGACAGTAAACTAAATCATGATTAGTAAATGCAATTAATTTCGTTTGTCTATAAACGACACCACAAAAAGCGTAAGTTCTTGTACGTATTTAACTCCAAATACGAGTAGTTCAGACAAAAAACCATCAAATAAAAAAGATAAGCCACTGTCATTAAAAAAACGTAAATAAAAATACTCACACAAAAACCATGGCTATTTAACACGATCGCGTTGAGTCAGTCCTAAATATACATACGTATTTAGCGTAGTAAATAAACAATGTTTACGGAACAATGCGTAACGTCCGTCGCGGGTGAACAACGCACGTTGACTGACGTGAACTCTCGGAGTCGCGAACCGAGCGAGCAATACGCAGCGACTTATCGAAGTTGCCGTATTCCCGAAGAGCTCGGATCTCGGATCTCGCATTGTCTTAGGTTCGGTGGCTGGTTTCAGTCGTTACTTAGGATTTCGGTGAGGTAATGAGAAAGGGACCGAGATATTGACGTTTTTGTGTAGGGATGCTAGTGTGCGGTTTCATTTGGGAGAAGCTTTCGTTTGAGGAGTGATTCTTGGGATGTACCTAGCTGTACTTTTTGCCCGATAGATGATGCTGTGTAAATGGAAGAATAAAATATGGTAATAAAAATAATGTTAAGGGTTTATTTGAATATAAGTTCTAGTTACGTTTGAATCAAAAGGGAATTTGGGAATTTCTTGCAATATCCTGAGGCGTTTACTATGCATTGTGAAGTAACAATGTCTTATGAACATAACCACTCCCTGTGTTAAGAATTAATACATATCAATAATTTTGCGTAGGTACCTTAAATAAATAATTTTGCGGCATTAAATAAAGCTATCTTCATTCATTCCAAAAAAAAATGTGCTCAGTATCTTTACCAGATGGATTCTTGTCAAAAAGTATCCCAGACAGTGGGTGCATTCAGTCTAGTTATCCATAAAATCAGTCGAGACCGGAAACCTTATTTACAATATGTAGCGACACCTATTGCCTATAACTAAGCACGCAAACAATGCACAACTATAGTTCTTTGGACTCGAGCCAAAAAGTTTTAAGCCAAAGAGTTGAACTTGTTGAAATAAGGTCTTTTTTTCTCAGTAATCCGTTGTGCATAGACTGTGAATACTATGACCATGTATTTAATAGTTAAGTAAATTAATATAGACTAAGTATTTTATCAGCATGACGAAATGATGTCATATTACGTGTTCTTGGAGTAATTGCTAATTATTTATCCTAATACGTGCAACAATAGTCAACATAAGAGAATCTACAAATAAATATTTACGGACAGAAGTCTTTTGGTTTGAGGAAGATAGTGACAAACTGTTCCCTCCTTGATTTTCTCTTTTCTATAAAATATAACTGAACTAGTTTGAATTCCTGCTGTTATGGTAAATTGTAACAGTTCGTTGAAAGCAAACGAGTATGAAAACTAGTATTATGGTCAATATTTCTGTTATTGCGGTTACAAGGCATCATTGTTATTCGTTCAGTTCATTGCACATTATGCGCTTTGAATCCTGATATACCTGTTATTTATGCTAAGGAAGAAACATTTTTTACTAAAATGATTTACAAGTTTTGTCTGCTATCATTAACACTATGCTGGCCTAAAGACATCTAAAGAATTCATTAATATTTAAACTTGTGAACAAATTCAGAAATAAATGTAAATTCTCAATGTTCGTCAGACAGAGAAAAGCTACAGTAGCAAGGGAATAATTTTATTTACGAGGCACATTTCTGTAACCCCAATAAAAAATGTATCAAAAAGATCGACGGGGAGTATTTGCGTACTCCTTTAACATTTCATTTTGACTCCCTAATTTAAAAACAACTTTCCGTGCACGAATCCCATTAATGATGTTACATCCTGATACAAAATTGAAAAGAACGGGACACATAACTTAAATGAGGTCGACATCATGGCACAGTATGTCAATGTTTGCATGGAAGTTAATCAGTTTTATTGATTGAGGACCGAGTGATGAATATGTATTATGGTGTAGTTAGGTCAGGTCAGATCTCCTTGGTTTTTACCCGGGGTAATTTTCAGGGATTTCCTCAGCCATGGAGAAGACAGGGGTATGCCGGACTCTTGCCGGCTATAACCGGGTCCTTCTCCTGACCTGTGACAAGGGAACGCATTACATACTACCGCGGCTCCAAAAATTATGAAGTGTTGAGCCTGTAGTTATGAACCCCACGGTTCTGCAATGTACCCTTTCCTTCAAAAACTCCCAGCATTTCTGGTTTAAAAAAAAATGAGTGGTTCTACAGCACACTGGACTCGGGACTGGTTTAAGACCAGATATAGAAATCTGACATTCGTTACTTCTAAACCGACTGATGAGCAAACTCAAAAGTTCTAGCTTTTCAATTTAGAAAATAAAATCTTAAATAAAATTACTAAGGAAATTGAAAAACTAACACCCATCACGTTAAAACTGTCACGCGAGACAAACATCGTTAGTAGTACCTACACGGGCATTAAATAGCTAAGTACCTGGCTTGTCGCATTAACTTTGATGGCAATACTAATTCGAAACAAACCTGATAATCCTCTTACAATATTTTATTTTCCGAATCGCAGGTGGGGTAACGGCCTCAATTTGATAATATTTATCTAATTTATTCAACCGTAGGCGTTGAGAGTAGGGGCGATGCTTCCTACGAGCTCGTGCTTGCCTAAAGTGGTTCTATAACACTGATGGTGCACAAATCCATCAGTACCTGGTACTACCTTCGCGAGTTCACTGTCTAGGGACAAATAAAGCCGCAGTCACGTCAAGGCGATAGCGGGGAAACTGTCAATGTTTTGAATAGTGTGTGAAGCCCTTACAATAGAAGGGCAAAACTAATGTAATTAAATAAGGTTTTGTTTAAATAATTGACTGTTTAATATCCTGGGTTCGCTATTGTTGTGTTGCGGTACTATTTGATAAGTTTCACAGCTAAGATAGTATATTTTTAATGGTTGGTAGGTACTTTGTATAACACATACATGATTTAGATCACATAGAAAAGTTTCATTAAACTATTTGTAAGTATTTGTGACATGGATAATTAAGTCATCATCATCACGTTATAGACACGGCCCAGTTAAAGTTAGGAAAATAGAAGCGAGATTTTAGGTTCGGCGACATCGAACGTACCTAGTTATCCTTATAAGAAAAGAACAGAGACAGAAAATCTTAAACATTGTTTTTTTTTTGTAATCATTCCAGAAAAATGCTGGTAAAGTTCTTCGTCTTATTGTACTTCCAGTGAGAGTGTGACCAAAAACCGAAAACAGCTAAGATGGAAAAGGGCTAGCTAGAGGACGCAACAACATTCCTTGTAAATTATTTAGCTATATTATTTATTTGGCAAACAACTACCAGGGGCCCAAGTCTGCTATTTACACTCGGTTCAATGTCTTCATAGTGT
The DNA here is from genome assembly GCA_905146925.1 of Autographa gamma. Taxonomy (NCBI): domain Eukaryota; kingdom Metazoa; phylum Arthropoda; class Insecta; order Lepidoptera; family Noctuidae; genus Autographa; species Autographa gamma. Next base: position 1,546,818 of record LR989868.1, on the reverse strand, counting down.
CATGCCAGCAGATCCATTTTAGGATTATTGGTATTCTACTAAATGTCAAAACGTCAAAATTGGCCATTGGGACGATTCGGTTCAATGTTCAAAGACCATTCGTCAAATCGTATGACCAATCGTCCCAATGGCCAATTTTGACTTTTTGACATTTAGTAGAATACAAATTTTCCTAAAATGGATCTGCTGGCATGACACTATGAAGACATTGAACCGAGTGTAAATAGCAGACTTGGGCCCCAGAGGGCGCAGTAGACCGTAAAATCGGAAGCGGGACGAATTAGATCGATTTTTTGAAAAACTGCAGAGTTTTCGCAAGACTGAGTACTTGTAGCATTTCGGATAATATATGCTTACAATATCCTGCATGTTTAATTTTATATTTTTACGAGTAAATGGGATAAATTGATAGATGAAAAACACACAACAAAGAGGAACTTATAGTCGGGAACAGGATAGAGCAGAATTATTTTATTTTATAATTATTTCCACATTGCATAAATAAATGTTGTCAACAGCCAGTAATCGCCGCATTTGTATGTTTTAACAATAAGGCCGTTGCCGTAGGTTACGAACTCAAAGGGATTCGTCACGGAGCCGCATAAACAAATGCGGCCGCGACCTAAAAACATTGAACGTCATAAAAATACGGCAATACGTAGCGCGCCGAATAAATCCTATAGTGGAACAGTTACCATTTTATTTTATGTCTTTATTACAGTTTCTTACAGTTTAGTACTTTAGGGCGAAACTTATCAGCTTTTATAGCTTTCGGATTAAGTGAATTTTTGAGACTATAAGCATAAAAATTAATTTATTTTGAAGTTTTTTTATAGTATTGGATTAAGTGTTTGATTGATTTATTTTACAGATGTTTTTGTCAATTTGATTCTTGAAGATTCTAAGGACTATTTCCTCTATTATTTTTATTTAACTATATCTAAAACTAGTTAAAAAATAACATGATGATTTTTAAAGTCAGTTCAGATTAGTGGTGGTGGTATTGCTAGACAATAATTAACTGAGGTGAGCTGTATGTGTCAAATATCTAAAATAATAAGAGAAAAAAAAACAGCACTGTTAATTAAATAAATATCATAAAATACTAGACTGATAAGCTTAGCTGCAGTAAATGATATAAGTGATTAGTAAGTAAATGTGTAAATGTGAGATATTATAAAGACCCAAAAACATAAACCACTCAATTTCAAACCAAAATTCAAATAAAATTAAGTTTAATTTAAGCTTTACTTAACATTTATTTAAAGTTTTTGTTTGTGTTAAATAGTTTATGGATCTTATTATTTAGTGAATATATTAAAATAAATAAATAAAACTTAAATATACATAAGTAAAGGAACCTGGTGTGTGGACGGTGGTTGTTGCATACTGAGTGTACTCTAGGTATGTCATCTGGTGGCGGTTTTAAACGAGGCTCACACTCATCTTCTGGCTCCATGGCTCTTTTGTTGTAATAAAATAAATAAATATACATTAATACTTACAATAAATATAAAGTAATTGTGATAAGTTACACTTAGTTTAGATTAAAAAGTAGTTTAAATTAATTTTATTGTTCTAATTGGTTAAAAAAAAAATGTTTATAGTTCCTTTTTCAAAAGTTTAAGGTCTGATAGTTTTCAAAATAGATACTACTTTAAGTAGCCAGTTACAAGAAATAATAGAAAACTTAAAATTCAACACTGAATTAATGTCTAAATTATTGTCAATTAAACTAACTTTTAACAAAGTTTGTTGCGGGTGTTTTGCCCTATTATTATATAAATAATTTATAAAATAAGGCGGTTACAACAACTAGAAGTACAGGGCACTTTCAACTGCAGATTTAGCCAATATATAAAATGCACAGGAAGATACCACAAGCTGATAATTAAGCTCTAAGCATACACACCGCACACCGGAAATACATTCACAAATCGATAACGTTATGCGGCATTATCCACAAATGTTTATACTTTAGCCAATGTCAAATGACAATTTTCAAAACATAGGTTATGTACTTACGACTAAGGCCAGAATCTCTTCGCCGATGGTACTTTCTAACGAAGTTAAAATTGTCGACACTAAAATTTTCACATTTCTAAGTTTTAGAATTTTTTTTCTACTTTTAAATAAAATTACAAATAACCCAACAAACTCGGTACTAAAATTTTGATAGACTTATTTCCATGTTTCAAATTTAGCATACGCACGCGCGTTGCGATTTTGTGAATTATTTTATAGATGCATTCATAAATAACTTTTGCTTAAGTTTTGTTTCCAGCAAAAGCAAGTCTTTTTATACACAAAAAAGGTTTTATTTTTGTTTGTGTCTTATTGTGATCTTGGATATTGCAGAAACAAAACTATAATAACAAATTTTTATTTTTAGAAAGTCTCCCACAGTTTCGTCTGTCATTCAAAGCATGTGTGAAAGGATATTTTTATGACCTACACCAACAGCGTACTGTAGGTATATTTGTGAAACTTTCTACAGAATAGCTGGGAATATTCACGAATCACGTTGATTGGTTGAACATATTTTTGAACATTGCAATGAATAGACTGAAAAGAAATATATTTGGGCTCTTTCTCTTCTGCATCTTTTAGTGGGAGTGGTTTTGTTGGGACTCAAAGATATTTGAACTGATCAGTCAGTGAAGTTATCTTTTGCTTCGCAAAAAATCTCTTTCTTAAAAAAGCTAACCAGATCCATATTTTTTGTTTATATTTTGTGAAATGTGGTTTCCCATAAAAATATATAAGGTTTTTCGGGTAAAATAAACAAGCAATTTTTCCTAAATTTTATTATACAATAAACTTACAATTAAATACCAACTGGATAAAATAGTCGAAGGAGGTTTTATTTAAGCATAGTAGCTGAGGTTGGCCTTCTTCTTGGCCTGGACTTCCAAGATGGCGTCCATGAAGTCTTCGTGGGTGACGGCGGTGGCGGACCGGCGGAGGGCTATCATACCGGCTTCGACGCACACGGCCTTGCACTGCGCGCCGTTGAAGTCGTCAGTGGAACGGGACAACTCCTCGAAGTTTACGTCGGGGCATACATTCATTTTCCTGTTGAAAATGATGGTTTTAAATGAATTGAAAATCTTGTTGATTAATATAATATGTTAAGCTCTATAAAATACTTTGTGCTTTGAGTATATTATATGTAAAAACGATGAGAATCAATAAACTCTGTGGTTTTGATGTTGTCATAACTAGTTTTCATATTCTTTATTTTTATGTACTTTTGATAATGATTTTACCTGGAATGGATCTGCATAATCCTAGCCCTGGCCTCTTCATTCGGGTGGGGGAACTCAATCTTCCTGTCCAGACGTCCAGAACGCAGCAGGGCAGGGTCAAGGATGTCCACTCTGTTGGTAGCGGCTATGACCTGGAATCAAATATATATTTAATCTGGAGATTCTTTACTGCAAAGGAAATTACACACTACAATTTTAAAAATTATTTATTTGAGTGCAATATTAGAAATAAGAAAAAAAACCCCTTTTAAGATTATAATCTAACATGGGGTACTATTATTATAGTGAATGGCCATGGCTTAGTAGGAGGCCTTAGTTGTGAGTATTTATATTTATAAGATGCATGCAATATTTCAGAGCCTAACTGATTACAATAAAATTTCTTTTTCAAATGTTTAGCTCTTTAATAAAATTTTGTCTTTAGTAAAAGTTTGTCTTAAATTTTACTTGACTTTTTGACATCATTCTGAAAAAGGGAATTTGCGGTTATGTAAGCTGTACTCTTATTACCTTGATATCAGCAGTAGAGCTGAACCCATCAAGCTGGTTGAGGAGCTCCAACATGGTACGCTGTACTTCACGGTCACCAGCCTTCTCGGAGTCAAAACGCTTGGTACCGATGGCGTCCAACTCATCAATGAAGATGATTGCTGGTGCCTTCTCCTTGGCTAGAGCGAAGGCGTCACGGACGAGCTTGGCACCGTCACCTGAAATAAGGAAATAAAACACCTGTAGTAATAAATCTTAATCAAGTATTATTTATTTATTAGTACCTCCTACTAGACCAGTCCATGTAATTTCTGTACTATAAAGAAAGGTGAAATATCAAATATAGATGGATGCATAATCTGAAGATATGTTCTACTTCTTTCATTCAAAGATCATCGTAATAAACCCTTCTTTCAAGATTTAGATTTTACATTTATTGCTTAATATTTGTTGTGGTAAATTATTATTTTTATTCATGTTCATCTTTTTAAGCAAGCCCGTTATTGGGGGTGGAGACTTATCAATATATGGCATATATCATAGTAAAAATATATACCATATTTTTACTATGTAAATATTGTTTTTACTTTACATAATTTATCTCCAGTTCTTACCAATAAACATCTGCACCAGCTGAGGTCCAGCCAGCTTCAAGAAGGTGGACTTGGTCTGAGCAGCGCAGGCCCTCGCCAGCAAGGTCTTGCCAGTACCAGGAGGTCCATACAGGAGCACACCCTTAGGGGGGTGGATGCCGAGGTTCACAAACTTCTCCTTGTGGGTCATTGGCAGTACTACAGCTTCGATCAGTTCCTGTAATTGAAATACAAATATTTGTTATAAAAAAATGGTTTTCTAGACACATTTTATACAGAACTTCAGTTAAACATCATATTCATTTTCTTAATGTTACCGTTTCCCTTTCTTTGTTTTAATATTTTACAGGTAGCTTGTATATAAACTTATTTGAAACTAAACTTTTGAGTGGGTGGTTGTAAGTGGGTGTCAAATATTACGCATGCTTTGTATTTACAAAATATGCATATATTTTACCATTATAAGTGAAAAACTACAAGATGACATCAAAACATAAACAGTGTATCAATTGCAACATCTAACAAGAATAAGATGACAAAGCAAATCTAGTAAAATCTCTTTGCAAAAAACTGACCTGAATCTGTTTATCTAAACCACCAATATCCGAGTACTGTTCAGTGGGCCTCTCGTCTACCTCCATGGCCTTGACCCTGGCGTCATACTCCGCGGGCAGCGTCTCCAGAATCAAGTAGGAGTCCTTGTTTACACCAACCAGGTCACCAGGCTTCAACTTTTCCGCGTCTACCAAGCCAATGACGGGCAGGAAGTAGGTTTGACGCGTGGAGGTCTTAATAACTGCGCATTTGCCCTTACGCTGCGAGTCCAGGTCTACCACAGCACCATCCTCCTCCTCTTCTTGAGGATCGACGTCCAACAGCTCAATCACATTCGATACCAAGTAAGGTAATGTTTTGTTCACTTTGATTTTCTCAGTGTTCTCCTTTATCTTATCGTTCTGTGCCTGCAGTTCGTGGGAGATTCTCATAACTTCGCTCTTCATGATTTTAATCTCATTGTCTAGTAATCTGGTGCGGCTGATGATTTCGTCTGTGGGCATGCGGAGAACTTCCTCACTGAGCGCCTCCTCGCCATCCTCCCAGATAGACTTGTCTTCTAATGTTGTAGCCATTTTGAGGTTTATTTAATACGGACTAAAAGAAATGTGTATTTATAACTAAAACGATGCTAAACAAGATTGAAAATATTGGAGTCACCAAAATGAATTGTCATTCCGGTTTAGTTAGTGTTGTCAGAAAACAAAAACTGTTGTGCAGATAACTAAGATTAATAATGTTTAAACCTTTTCTTATATCTGTATTTATTTATATAGGCTTTTATAACTAAATAAACACCCTTATAGCGGCTGCAATTATATATTTTAAAGAGAACTATTTCTACTCATTAAAACTAACATTATGACCTAAAACAATGCCAAGTATTGAGGCTCATTTCTTTCAGTGTCTTCTAATTGAAATAAAATACTTCAAATTATTTTGATATATTTCTTAGCTCTTCGTTTCATGGCAAATATTAAACCAATAATATTTTTGATTACATAAGATTTGTAGGTTTAGAAAATTATACATGAGAATAAAAAAAATACATTTTTATGATCACCATCAATTAAATCTGTCTATGGAATTGCAACACCTGACAACTTTGACAAGAGAAGGTCATTCGATTTTTGAATCGGTCTTCTATTTTGACACTTATTGAATTTGGGAACTTGATGGCTGACGTTGTGTATTAATATTTTAGAAAATTTTATTTAATATTTTCAGTAATAAATCCATTATAACATCAAGAATGGCGTTTTCTATGTTGCTGCGTTCGCCAGGTAATTTCTCTATAGTGCTTATTGTTTTGTTATTACATAATAGTTGTTAGTGTTTTAGCCTGTTCTGTTCTCTTGCTCATGTTATTTAATAGTTTTGAATATACAAGAGTCTTATCTGCTAGTAATAACCAGTAACTAAAAGACTTGTACGTTTTTAGTTTTAATTATACTGTACATTTTTTCTTACATCTTGGTAATCTTAGGTTAGAATTTAGCTGGTCTGCTGATCAATTACTGAGATAATTATTTTATGTTTGTGTTAATTAACATTATAATTAGCATTTCTATGTAACTTAAGAAGACGATAATCTAACTATACTGTCAGTATAATCTTAAGTGCTCTGCAATAACAGATAATAACTGTTTACAATGATAACATGGTATATATTATCCAACTTCTAAATGCACCGATAATCAAATGTTTGTTTTGGTATTTTACACGGCAAAATATTTTATGAAATCAACCTTTTATTCTTTTTTAAATATGCACATAATAATAGCATCAATTGTAATACAAGCAAAAGGGCATAAAAAATACTGGCCAAGAGTACAAAACTAATAGATTAGAAGCTTATTATTTCATAAAATAAAACTTGTTCAGGTTGCCATGCAACTTAACCAGAAACGAGTCTTGTTTCCACTATTTCTAGAACTGAGTGGATTTATAAACATGAACTTAATAACAAACACATGCTATTGTAGTTTGAGACATACAATAGCTTATTTCATAAACAGTTCTTTTCTACATATTTTATCTTGTTACTATTGCAATTTTCAGAAAAAGTAACACTATAATGCAAATCCAAACTTAGTAAAACATAAATAAAATAAGTGCCAATTGAAAATGTTAATACAAATGGTATTTAAAAATATTGTTATGCAATAAATAATATCTGCATTTGTAACCAATTATTATAATTAACTAGGTGTGCCCCGCGGTTTCACTCGCGTGAATCCATAGGTCCCGTTCTCGGTGTCTTTATTTTATTGGGGACGGAGATAAATCCAACAAACCACTATAGTAACAAAGGTCAGAATTACTTTTAAAAAAAAGTCCGCTAAAGTTTCCATTTTTTTTTCTTTCATAAGAACCTTCTCCTGATAATAACGAACACAACAAAAAATAAGAATTATGGAAATCGGTCCAGTCGTTATTGAGTTATGCGCTTACCAACACATTTAGCGATTTATTTTTATATAATAGATAAGCAATTATATTTTAAACATCAAATTGTGTAATGTGATACTAACTGCCAATATTTAAACACCATAATATTCTTCTTCTGTTAGCACAATTTTTTCTCTTTTTTATAATCCAGTGAACTATTTATACTTCAGTTTTTATTTTACCATTGTACTGTCATTCAGGTTTATTATTTATAGCAATACATGTATATAAAAAAAGTCCAAACTTAATAAGTGTTTTCAATAAATGAGAATGTGTACATCTAGGGTGGTTTATTAATTAACTTAAGCAACATAAATATTTTAAAGAAAATGCATATACAAGGAAGGAAGGGAGGCCTTTGCCCTGCAGTGGGACAGTTCAGGCTTTAAATAAAATAAATATAGAAATGCCATAATATTATTCTAATTAAGTTATTTTAATTGTTTCCTCAGCTTACGCGAGCCGCTTATACTCGCAGCAGATGATGAAGCTGACGACACAGGCCACCCTGCAGCGCTCCGCCGTCAGCGTTCTGCCAGCCACCGCCCATGCCCTCAAGGAAATTAACTCGCCCATTCTCAATTCTGTAAGTTTGTGTCTGTGCTATAGATTGATATGAAAAGTAGATGAAAACAGGCGATAATTCCGCAACAAATGTCGAAAAAAAAAAAAAAAATAATTTACGACACCCTGTTTATTATCTAGAGTCATACATGAAAATAGTCAGGCCAGTTAATCCTTAATATCGTAGTCAGAAAAATTCAGGTTTGGAGACAAAAATTACGCGACCTAAAATTCTAAGGGCGTCCAAATCTGCGACTGGAGATACTCTTAGGCTTGATTATTGATAATCCTTATACTATCTGCACATATTTAACATGTTTAGTAGTTTTAGATGTCATGCCAGAGTAGTTGGAGCCTTTTCAAGGCTCTGGAAGCCTGGACTCTTGCATTCTCACCACCCATGGAGATGCAAGGCTGGCTCATAAATGAGTTTCACCAGTATATTTTTTTTTAAAATGTCAGATAAGCAGTCGCTCCATGTTAAATACGGTATTCACTATTCAGTTAAATCCGGTAAGACTGGTAGCCGACCCCAAAATAGTTAGGAAAAGGCTCGGGAGATGATGATGATGAGTATGTACAGTACTTTATAAATAACATTTCCAGGTGCGTTCATTCCGCACATCGCCGGTCCGGCTCTCGGACGAGAAGCCGCACGACCACTCCAAGCTGTGGGTCATCGAGAAGGGGGTCGCCGCCCTCATGGTGCCCATCCTGCCGCTCGGACTGCTGCTGCCCAACAAACTCTTCGATTCCGTCATCGCTATCCTTATCTGTGCCCATTCTTTCTGGTAAGTCCAATATTATTTTTTTTGGGTTGTTTTGTTCTTATAAGTGTAAGTAGAAATACAGGAATAACCATTTAAGGGATGAGTTTATAGCTGGAAGAAATGCTTATGTGAGGATTAGAACAGAAGTACAATTTGATTAAACAAACAGATTTCTGTGTTAAAAGGGGACCTCTCCTGGATTGGTTCCAAAAAGTTCCTGACGTTGTCCAGTGACCTTAAACCCTAGTTATAAGTACATAATCCTTTCCCCAAACAATCCTTCCTTTCCCACTCCCACCGTCCTTTTCCCTCCCCCAGGGGTCTAGAAGCGATGGTCGTGGAATACGTGCGGGTGCTTTTATTCGGGCCGTTCATCCCCAAAGTGGCGATGGGCATCGTGTACTTTGTGTCGGTGACGATGCTGGGCGGGCTGTTCTATCTGATCTTCAACGATATCGGGCTGTGCCGCGCCTTCTGGCGGATATGGCGGAACATGCGCAAGCCGGCGGGGGGCGCGGGAGGCGCGGGCGGCGTCGGCGGGAAGAAGAAGAAGAAGTGCAGTAATGCTTAGAAGGCAAGCTTACTAGTTACCGAGTTGTAGTTTGTTTATAGGTGATATTGTAAACATTTTTTTTATTTAACCTTCATCCATTTTTAGACAGGTAAATAATTGTGACGTCGTTTTTATTAGGTATCAGACTAAGATATAGAAAATAAAAGTATTGAAAGTCTTTACTTTCTCTTCAGTAGGAGAAATAGGTATAAAGATATCGTAGTAAGTCGCTTCTTTCCCATGGGGGTAGGAGAATTCCTTGGTCCTTCCACTTTAATTTATTATTTCATTTGTATTATGTTGGGCAAAGAAAATAAATCCAAAATCCTCGACTGAAGATTCGCTCTGATGTGTAAATTGTAAAGGAGGATCTTACAGGATCCTTTTCCCACTGTCTGCTATTATATGCCCATGGTTCGAGTAAAATAATATAAATGAACATTTTTTAATTGTTAATTGTTGTCTATTTTGCAGGGGTCTGGAAGCGATAGCCATAGACTACGTCCGAGCAAGTGTTGTGGGTCCCATTCTACCCAAAATTGCCCTTGGGCTTGTGTATCTCATCTCCATCGCCACCCTCGGAGGGCTGTTCTACATCATCAGCCACGACGGGGGGCTCGCGAACACCATCAAACAGATCTGGGCCATCAAGTCCGATCGCCAGAAATTATAAATGTCACGACTCGCTAGGCCACGGCTATATTACTATAAGTAAGCTAGGAATAATTTTACATAGTGTTGCCATATTTAAGCGGGCTCTGTCTGTGGTCATTTTCCCGCCCTATTCCCTTCTTTTTTTTTACTCGGCAACACTATTAAGGCATTGTACAAAGAGCAACTCGGCAATTACAACTGCAACTACTGTAACCTATAAAATTAGCAGACCGTTCGTTTTATTATGAAATATTGCTATTTAAAAGTGGGTAAATGAATGGTCGAAACTTATACCGGTTTTGCGGAGATTTCTGTTGCTGGGTTGCGAACGACAATATTCAAGGTAGGTACTTAATTGCACAAGATTCCCAAATTTCGTTTTGTTTCAACGATTAAAGTTTATAGTATTATTTATTGTTTACGCAGTTAAACCATTTGTTCTGATAGTTTGAAATGTACGCACTTGCGGGGGTGTAGTTCCAATTTATTAGAATAAATAATAGTTGAATTATATGTTGTTTTATTATGTAACTAACCCGAAACCCATCGAAATTACTTCTTATATTTTATTTTAAATGTATATGTCACCGGAAAATAACAAGAACCGTAAGTTTATAAGCTGTTAGTGCGACGGATCATTATCATCTTCCTGACATGTTCGGTTGGCGCAATGCCTATTAAGCTTCCATTTATCTCTACAACTCGTCATCTCAGCATTCACTCCTTTCTTTCTCATATCATTTCACACAATCCATCCATTTCGTTTTTAGTCTTCGTCTGCATGTATGTATACCCATTCACATTCTTACTCATAACTTGTTTAGTTATGTGACAAGCATCCCTCCTCATAATTTGTCCATACCACGGGAAACGGTGACCCGTCATCTTTTCATTCACGGGCGCTGCTTTCAAAAATCTATCAGTTCGACGGAATTAATGACTAATTCTTTAGTAGCATAATAAATTGAGCTAGGTATTTGTTAGTTGAAATAGTCTTCAAAAATATACTTATGCGGCGAGTGTTCGATGTTTTTAATTCAATAACCAAATTTCGTCGTAGCATTTAATAAAAAATCGGAGGACATTGTTTTAGTAGTCAATAAAGCCATTTTTATACCAAAATAATATAATTTATTATTTCAATAATATTCTTATAAATATTTATAACAACAAATTAACTATCTTTTATAACTACTCTGCACCACAATGTTATACTGTAATACTTTACAAATAGTCCATATTATTATTAAAAACAAAGTTTAAAATAATAGTGGCGCTGTCTTACTTAATAACAGTGGTCAAAATTGGAACTAAGGCCACTTGGTGTTACCAAGTCAAAAATTGTATTCGAGTTCAAATACCTTTGTCATCATTGCTATTTTGATATTTATTGAGGATTATTAATATTACATAGTTTTTGGATAAGGTAACATACGTCAAATTAAATATACTGAATTGTAGGTATTTTGTGCTTTTTCTTATATTAGCACAAACAACAAATTATAATGTACTTTCATGTAACATTTAAACATTGAAATTCTTTTGATAACAATAAGTCGTAATAACAATAATAAAATATATCGTAAAATCATGTTTTAACTAAAACAACGTTATGTTTATTATTATGGATTTGTATGCACGAGGTTGCAAGTTCGAACCCGGGCAAGTACCTTTTCATAAGTTATATGTACTTTCTTAATTATTCTAAGACACTTCTGACAAACGGTGAAGGAAAACATCGTGAGGAAACCTGGATTCCAAAAATTTGGGATCTGAAATCGCCAATCCGCAGTGAGCAAGCGTCGTGATCAATGCTCGTGCCTTCTCTATATGGGAAGAGGCCTGTGCCCAGCAGTGGGACGTTTATAGGCTGGATTATTTATATATGTTTATTATAGTAAATTGTGCTAGAATGTACTTATTATTAGTCATACAAATGTCTCAGTATGTATTATATTAATATTTTCTAATCTTGATTTGAGGCAGAGGCACGAACTCAATCGATATTTTACATCGATAACTCCATATTATTTTATTTATACCAACAAATAATTGAGCAAAAATCATGATGAAACCTGGATTTGATGATTTGGAAAAACTTTATTTCTTAACATTGATTTGCTTTAGTGAAGTATTTTTTAGTTATTTCAGATAAAGCAAAAAATACTTGTCTAATATTTAAGCGTTTTTTTTTATATCCATATGATAACGTCCATGCGTTACCAAAATATAATTGGTCACTTTGTAACACTGTACAGCCTCAAATCAAGTTTGTCTATGACTATTGTCCAGCCGCTGAGAAAATGCTTTTCTGACATGTGATGGTCAACGGGAAGACATTACTTTAATGTGGCGAAGAATTTACTAAACATAAATTACTCATAAATCACTTATTTGTCCTAAAAACAAATAATATCTAGCAACTAGAATCCGTAGTTTCTAACGTAACGTTTCTTGAGCGCCTGTTTTTGGTTTATAAGAAATAAAAATATTTTGATTTTGAAATCAATCAAAACTATTCATTATTCAGTAACAATGAGTAATATAACACGGTTTTTTCCCCATACAAATCAACACCAACATACACATGTCAGGAGCGCATTCTCTCAGCGGCCGGACTTTACAATAACTACACATCTCATGTCCGGTTGACATTGACATGCTCTCTATGGACGTGTTCCCGATGGAAGATGTCGAGCGCCTCCCACTGCTTGGTGTGCAGCAGGATGTGCGGGCGCCGCTCGCGCATGTACTTCACCGCTTCTTCCGGGGACCACCGGTTTTTCTGCAAACAAGAAAGATAACGAGTGTTTAAATATTCAGTAAAAATAACTAATTTCTTAGAGGGCTAACAACGTCAATCAAGTGTCAAAGTTTATGTGTTATAGTTGGCTATGACTATTTTCATAAATATTTTATTTAGTCGATTTGAGAACTGATTGAACCTTTCAGAAAACAGGGGACAGTATTTTAAAATGTTACCCTAATACTGATTGAAAAGTAGATTTATTGCAAAACGGATATTCATAACTACGAAAATTGTGCAGCTGTTGTAAATAACTTTGTTGTTCCACATTTCTTTAACCATTAGTGTTTGTTAAAGTTGCTTATGGTGCAGCTTAGTTATAGCATATCAAAAAAGAAAGACATTTCTATACAGCGTGATTTTCATGGTTTCCAATGGGTGGAAATGTCTCTTATCTACACGAGCTTAAACAAAATAGTTAGGTAGGCTACCATCATAAGATAGCATCCGACGAGCGTGGCACTGCGCGTGCGGCCGGCCTTGCAATGCACGTACACGCTGCCGCTGTTCAGCTGCGGAGGGTCTGTCGGCACGCCCGACAGCTTGCTGTCTGCGGGAAGGAACCTGGAAAGCAATCAAAATGAGTCTCATATACACTTTGAAACACTCAAATAATTAGGTAATGTTTGTGTATAGCAAGGATCTCTCTGAAGCTCAGGTTTTAGATATCACAGACACTGGTCTCTATATAAGAGCTTTATTAATAACTGTAACTGCAACGTCCACTTTTTTTGTTATCTTCCACCTGCATCGGCAGGAAAAACTTGGTGAAAATAATTTACTTAGGCATGTAGGTTCTACGTAATCAAATAAAAAATATATGTAATCAAAACCTTGGATAGTTTGGGATGTTGATACTTCGTTAGGCGCACATGACACGAATGGAATTAAAAAAGGACACAAGTTTAACTTTTATATTTCACAGTATAAGTCTTACCTATTGATAAATGTGACGCCCTCATACAGTTTGTCCTGGTCGGGGGCTTCAAATATATCCGTGGTGGCCAGCTGCAGGAACTCCACGCCTTGTTCCCGCCATTTCTACAAACAAATACACAAACATTAATATAGTATATGTATTACTTAGGGGAGAATGTACCACATAAGGAGGTATGATATTCTTGTATTTCATCAACACATGTTTATTTATAACAAGACGACTTGTTTTTAGAAATTAAATCAACCTACATAACATAAAATGCTCGTTATTTATTTGGCATAGTTATTTTTATTATGAGTCCTTTAAATAACGTTATTTAGTTCCCTTACTAGTCAAGCCTAACTGACTTGTGTCAGGTTCGCATTGTTTGGTCGCGGTAGTCATTGCTTTCCCGCCTGGTCTCCAGCATAAAAGAAGAGTGAAGCACTCCAGTGGTTTTAACCGGTAAGAGTCCGGCAAACCCTCCTACTCTACCTATCCTTTCCCATGATGATTTCGCGGATAAAAAAATAAAAAGGTTCGCATTGTTTCAGCGGCTAGACAAGTTCTATAGGTAAAAGGTAGTTTCATTTATCGACACGAAACAGCATTAGATAAAACGTGGTTAGGTTAGCAGAGATTGCGTAAGCGACGCCTGCTGCTCTGACTAAGGCTAAACAGGGACCGGGGTGTTTTAGTAGGCGCGAGTCCGACATACCACCACCCTCAAAGTGGTTTTAAATCATTAGTTCCATGCCAACAAAAAAGGTCAGCAAATTACGCAATATTTCCATAATTTTCTATAGATTTTACAAGCTGGGCAAAAAATGTAATAGATACATTGAACAAAAAAAAGTATCTTCTTTAATTTATTCGTAAGACATCGTCATAAGAATAGTCGGATCTTATATGAAGCAACTTCAATAATTATATTCAAGGTAATTCAAGGCCAAATTTCAAATAAATACCTTATTTTATTAGGTAAGTAAATATTAAGATTTTTCTTGGATCTAAATATATTTTGAAATGGTAAGAAAACGGGAGGCCTATAGGCCTAGCAGTGGGAGGACAAGAGCTGTGGATGATGATAAAAGATATTTTACAAATTCGTAACTTTTAACTAGAATAACAACCGATAAAAACCTAAATGACTTCAAATCAGGCAGAGCCTACCCCTTCGGGGATACAGGCGTGATGATATGTTATGTTATGTTTAATCTTCTTGCGTGCAGAACTAATAAGTTTTAACTTATTATTTCAGTAATACAATAATAATGAGTGATGATTTATTATTTATCCTAGATTAGATTATTCTTTATTGTACACCATTAAAGTTACATAGTTGCATAACAACCTATTTTATTTCACTATATTATGTTTAACTAGCTTCAAAATAACCATAAGTCATAACCATTAAATATTATGAAACTTTTTGAAAGTTTATAGGTTTAGGGAAAGAACCTTTAGTAAGTTATTCCCCTAAAAGTCAATTCAAATGATATAAAAAACCCTTGCGTACTTGTACTAATTGAAATATGTCTTTATGTAAAACAATGCCAGGAAAACGAGTTGATGAGGGAAAAATAATTTAGGTAGGTACCCACAAATATCGACCACTTCATTTTTATATATAAAGTTATTAAAAACTATTTTTATTCCATCAAAGAATATAATTATTATGGAACATACCTGCAATTAGCTTAGTTAATTTTGCATGCTTTAATTTTAAGCATAATATGTATGATCTCTAACTAATGTATATCTTTATATTACCACGTTATATATTTATGATGCAAATAAAAATATTATAATTATTCAAACTAAATGCTGAAACATCAGATGGACAATTGTAATAGGTACTTTAAAAATAAAAATATGGTCCCTATACTGGGACTTCCCACGGCACTGTGAGCAGAAACATTATGAAAGTCAGAGTTTAGTTAAAAATCACGAAAGAGTTTGACAACTCGAAAACTATGAAAATTGCGGAACATACATGGGGATAATTCAAATGCCTCTAAGTGCCTTTCATCTCTAGATACCCGATAGTCCATACTTTTTAGAACAACCTGTATATGACTATAACTGCCTTTAAGATGTTGCAATCGGGAAAACGACCTAAAATGACGACAAAGAAAAGGAAGGAAGCAAGATAGCTCATCTAATATCTAACACAATATAACAGATAATAGGATTATCATAACAAAGTGATTTTTATAAAGGTTACCGCGTCAGATGAACTCTTGTTCCCGAGATACGACAACAGACGCTCATTCAGCTTTAGACGTTTGTGAAGTCATTGATATTCTTGGGCACAAAGTCTAGGTTGATGGAAGTCTAGATAGGAATTTAAGATATGTAGTCAGATATTGGTGGCCTGTAGTGCTATCCTGTAACATTATTTTCGTATCTCGACAGCGGAATCCGCGGTGAGAAGTCAAAAACGTATTCTCAAATTTGAATTCTAAATCAAGGCCAATTGGGTTCACTTTTGAAATGAGCTTTATTATCACTCAGGTGAAGCTCGATATCGAAATTATTTACAGAATAGACATACTGGTTGGAAGTATGACGCACGCATCGACGTATGATATGCATAGACTGCTACTATCGCTAGGTTCCCCTTGTGCCAAGCGAGAGCAGTTTTTAGTCTGAACCTAGTACTATTCGTTTTTCATTTAAGTTAATTTTCGCGCAACGAGAAACTTATATAAGAAAATATCGATGGGTTTGACATTGTTAGGATAATATTAGTGCTTTGGATAGATTTTTTAAAACGGCTAGCTTCATCTTCGTACATAATTCACGACAACACTTGTTCACACTAGTGCTTACGGTTTAAACTCTGATAGGCTCACTCTATAGTTTCAGATGTACACTCTAAGGATGCACGATATGCAAGCCTCATGACGGTTCCAGTGACGCATGAGACTATTGTGTGTCGATGTTAGCATAAGTAAACAATATCAATACATGTTCCTGTTTTATGTGTGTCTATACAGTAAAGTCCCCTCCTAAAATTGAAAGTAAATGATCTGCGGAAATTCTCAGTAGCAGGTCGGAGTTTGGATTTGTGCCCGGTTAGTGGCAATAGGCCGCCCCCTATTACATGGGACCTAAACATATCGGCGAACTGTGGGTGTACATTGGTATACCTCTGCCTACCCCTTCGGGGATACAGGCGTGATGATATGTTATGTTTATGATCTGCAGAAAGATTATCTATTGCTTTGCATTGTAAGATTAAAATAGATAAAAAAAAAATAAGTCTATTTATTATAGCTTTAAGTCAGGATCAGACTTAACAACTCAATAAATAATACAATAGCATTTATATTAGGCTTTATGTCAAATAAAAGTATATGTATATGTGCAATAATAATAATAATAAAATGATACAAAATATATATTTCTGAGGATACCAATATCAGCAACTTTTATTTACCACACCAGATAAAAGATTAGAGTAAAAAGTTGATTCTTTTACATTTTAAATATTAATTTATTTGAGAAAACCACTGTAATGTATCTAGTCACATCGCCTTATTGGAAAGATAAACATTAGGTGCTAATAACAACACTGTTTCTCACTTGGTCAATGGTATCATTACATATACTATGCAATAAATAAATATATTACCTTAACCTTAGAATGTTTTATTAGTTTGTCAGATTTTACTTGTCTTTCTCTATATATCTATATTTTACAGGCCTGTTGGTCTAGTGGTTAGTGACCCTGACTGCTATGCCGGAGGTCATGGGTTTGATTCACTACCAGGAATTTTTTTTGTGTGATGAGCACAATTATTTGTTCTGTGTCTGAGTCTAATTGATCTATTACACCTTTGTATGTATTTAGAAATATATAGGTAGGTTTATCAGTTGTCTGGTTACCATAACACAAGCTCTGCTTAGCTTGGGTTCTGATAACTGTGTCTGAGTTGTCCTGGAATATGATTATATGGCATACAAAATTTCAACTTACATCAGATGTTGTAAATGTTAGTAGCTTATGAGATTCAAATCAAATTGTTTATTGTAATCCATACTGGACACATTAAAGTTGATAAGAAAAATATGGAAACAATTATGGACCCCATAGATTTTACTTAAATATACATACATTTTAAGGTAAATAAAATCTTGTAAAAGGTTGGAATATCTTACCTCAGCGTCATTGGAGAATATCTTCAATTCATACGTCTCATTCATTGATACTACTCCTTTCATGTTTTCTTCATCTTTTAACTGAAAAAAAAAAGATAAATTACTAAACCACATTGGATTAAAATAAAATAATTTATAGAGTTTGTTATAATGCATGATAAAAGTATAAATAACTGAATAAAAGGGAAATCATTGCTCTAAATTATAATAAATAAAAAAATATTTACATAATCTAATTAAGTTATTAATACCTGAATAGAAGGGAAAGCCTTTGTCTCTTAATTATAATAAACAAATTAATTATTGATTTTGTCAAATTAATTTCAAATGAGGTCAATATATTTTCCTTGTTCTAATTTATATTAAAGTGATTTGAATTAATCAGCAATAGTAATGGAGTCTACTCAAACCCTAAAGCATCTTATTACTATAACTAATGGCTATTATTTATTCAAGACAATATCAGCTTTAACAGATATTACTCAATCTTATGTGCAATTACCCGGTATTTAAAGTACTTGGTACCTTTATATGACTACTGTTGTCAATTAATGTGTTTAGAATGTTTATCTTAATGACTCATTAAATATTAGTGGACTAATAGCAGTCCTCAGAAATCAATTTAACTATTTGGTATATGATAACCCAGTATGTTAAGCATGTATAATATTATTCATATATATTTAGCATAATACAAAAGTATTACAGCCATGAATATTAAAGTTAAATAACTATCAAGTACATTAGAAACTACACTATTTACTATGCTCAACGTGTCAAGGCAACTCTTATTTACTCAGTACACACCAAAAACTCCACATCTTAATTTAGAAAACACCATAAAATGTCAAAAAGGTGACTTGTCCAACCAATTTCGTGTTGACCAAATAACCTACATAAACTTACCTGTTTTGTCATACTTTGGAAGGGGAGGGCTCCTAGGATCACAGTATCGTCCATCCTGTCGTACCAGCGCCGGCTGGTCACCTTCTCCATGACAACATTGTACAGGAGCGTGGGGTAGAAAGTCACTCGCGCGAACATTGCGGTCGCCTGGCAAAAATACAGTTATGTTAAGATCGAACGCCAGACACCGGCACTTAGTATATTGCACGGCGGAACAGTAACACTGGAATACAGCTACCATGGTGAAAGCTGAACTTCGTGGTGGGGATTGAATTTTAATTTCTGTTTTGCGATCCTTCTTCCACTTGTGGTTGACAGCTGATGTATTATGTCATCTTGACATTACTTGAAAATGACGGCTAGCGTACTGTGTTGCCACTTGTTGTGCGTAACAGATGCGTTCCTTAAAAATGATTCTCACTCAAATAAATAATTATAATTTGATGAAATTGTTTCAAATCATTGTTTTTTTAAGAATTTAGATTTACCATTTATAACCGACTCTTTGTTGGATGTACAAGGCATACTCGGCATAAAAATAGATAACGCCTTCATGTTTCATATCCACACTGCATATTACATAGCAGAAAGCTATTGCTATGATAAAACTTTCAGGCGCGACTATAATTAATAAACAAATTAAAATTTTATGCAAATAGAAATATAATTGTTCATCAGAAGAAACATTTATGGATGATATTGAGTATCTTAGAACCTCCTATCAAAACTTCTAGTGTACCGGAAGTGGAAGTCATAACATCATATTACTATGGAGATCAGTATTCCTGTAAGTTTACATTAATGGTGTACAATAAAGAATAATCTATCTATCAACGTTTATTCGTGATCATGATGAGTCTATTGTATAATTATATAATTGGGGACAACTATGTACCTAATAATTAATAGTGCCTGACCCTTTCTGTAACGTGATATTGTGACTAATTTTAATTATGTGTGACAATTTATTCACATTCGAATGACGTCTTCGACCCCTATTAGATTCGACATTTTTTATTAGTTACCTTATAATTTAATGCGTTACTTTTATATGACTGGAAAAATTAACTCAATTACGTGTTCAAGGATCATTTTTAAAGGCCGTGAAAAAGCTTCTAGTTTCTAATAACTGACCGAGTTGATAATATATAACTCGTTGCTTTACTAATATATCACTAAGAGGGGTTAATTTTTTCTACATATACAATTTATTAATTCGCTGGCCACGCCGGGCTGCTTTCAAAAGTTGAAAGAGATATCATCGACGTGATGTATAGCTGCCATTTGTAAGCGCGGCGGGGTGCCAGCCGCGCAACGACATTCCGAATTCAAATTAAATTAAAACGCGGTAAAAACAACGTGTTTCCGTTTGGTGCGTTCCCTATTCAAATTCGGTGTAGATTTGATCTGCGCTAATTTGTCTATGACGGTTTTGGGAACGCAAGAGTTGATAAGAATATGATGACGTACACGGAGTTAGAAAAATAGAAACCTTTGATTTGAATATGTTACCTACTTTAAGTACATAACTACATCAATACTATAATTGATGTCATCTTTAAATTAAAATGATACTTATTTTAATAAGTATCCTTTACGTATAGCAAGTTCCGTTGTAATGCACAGGCAGTATTTTTTATACCTTATGTCTATTACTGCATTAACGTGTGTTTAAAATGCACGTTAATTATCGTCTAAAACCAAAGAGCAAGCACATAATTATTTAATTAGATAAAAGTTACTTTTTACTTTTAATTAGCAACTGCAAAATAAAGGTCTACTTCAGAAATATTTATCGGAAATTAGATAATATTCACCTGTTGACAATAAGCATACCCACATAGATGAAATAATTTAAAATTAGCATTTAGGTTATGCAATGCAGAAAAAAACCTTAATACTTTTGAATAATAACGTTTATATTTTCGCAAGTAACAAATCGGGCAAGGTGCGAACAATTAGTTGCTGTTTACATAACACCTTCTTTGTATAGGGGTAGGCAGAAACGAGAGGCCTTAGCATGCAAACGGCGTACTAATTAAAAAAAGTACATGGTCTATGAATCTATGATCAGCTATTCTGACTGACAGTTGTAACCGCATTGTGGATGTAACTGAATAAAGTTTGTAACGGTCAGTTTCATGTTGCATAAGTTTAATTAAGCTTACTGAATGTAAGCTGCAATTTATTGTTGTAATTATAGGCTAGTTACTAAAAGATGGATCGGATATGCATGGGTATATTTTTTTCAAACTTCTTTTAGAAAAGCTGCTTCACTTCTGATGATGGCAGTGAAAAGTGTGGATACAGTACTGGACATGGAAGATTTTAGTCTTCATCTCCCGAGCCTTGTACCAACTATGTTGGGGTCGGCTACCAGTCTTACCGAATTCAGCTGAATACTGTATTTTACATGAAGCGACTGCTTATCTGACCTCCACAACCCATTTTACAGGGAACCACAATCCCATAGTAAGACTGGTTCTTGGTCTTTCAAGTAAGTCAGTACAAATACAAAATTACGTTCACGGTTGACAGTTAATGATATATTTCTAGCTCATTAATATAAAGAAAAGAATATAAAGAGCCATCATTGTAAGTTACATGACCTCAGTGAGCCTCTAAAAGCCCGAGGGGACTTCGTAAAAATAATCAGTTGATAATTGGTAAGTTAATGGCAGACATTTGTCTTTTGAACAAAAGGACTCATTCCGACGCGTTTCTTTGAGCGTGAAAATAGTTTTGTTATGCAGATTACAACGCCCTAACATTAATAAGCGGCTACATACTGTCGCGATAAAATACCATTAAATATTGTTTTCAATTACGCATTTTAAATACTTGATATCTTTGCCATTTGCGTTTCAAAACGGCCGTTAACTAATTACTTACACGCCACTAGTTTTATGTCTAACTGTGTGGGTAGATAAAATACTGAAATAGGCATCTGCATATCTCTAGTACGTTTGGAGACGCCTACGGTCCGTAATTACGTTTCGATATGAAATAATTTACCTAAATATATTTTTTTACTATCACCGAGGGAGCGCATCGTCCGCAGCCCGGACCGGAGCGCATTAAGCCGCGATACTCCGCCTCATCTGTCATCATTAATGCCACGGTATCCTAATAAGTTTGCTACAATAAATAAAATAAGAAATATCAAAGAGTTGCGCCCCGTTTAATGGTTGTAATTGTGGCCAAATGAAATATGGCCGCGGACGATACGGACTCTCTGTCGTGGGTGTCTACCCGCCTTAATATCGACGTTTACACGCTATAAATATTTTAAATGATTATCTTAATGCGGCATTTGAAGTCGTCATTTACATAAGCGCCGATGGAATGAGGTTGAGACGAGCCCGGTGCAGTTAAAACATTCACACCCCGTTCGCGAAATAGCCGCCAAAGTAAACGCGCTTTCATCACGTACGTCTCATAAATAGTGGCGCGGTGCAGCTCGCGTCGGGGCCGAACTAAATCTGACCGTATTATGCGCGTCCTGTCGAACATCAGACGCTTATTTGTGTCCGAAAAGCGCTCGAAAGACTTAAAGCCTTCCCGGTTGATGTATGGCGGCGACACGTGAATGCCGACCTTTATATTCAAATCGGCGGTATTCAAATGCGCTCGTTGTCTATGCGACGGTTGACAATTCGCGGGCACTTTCGAAAAAGGAACGCGGGAAACGTCATATCACCGGCGAGGTTCGAAACTCGAATTTTGCTTTTTGGCGCGTCGATACGCATCTGGCTTCTGGGTTGCGTTCAGGAGTCATGTTCGGTTCTTTGCTTTTATTTGAGTTCGATTGTGTCGGACGGCGATATAGTTTGAGATCTGTAGATATTTTGACGTGCGCCGCTGATAAAGTTAGTGTTTCGCGGCGGCCGGTGAGTTAACGAGCGTCTGAGTAATGAGCGATGCTATTGTGATTTGAACAATGGTTGGAGATCGCTATTGTTTATATAATTGAAAATGATATTCGATAACGACGGTTTGCGTTTAGACGCGGCACCTGCGTACGATAAACCCTCGGATAAAAGTATTTCTACTTTCGTTTGCGGTATTTTTGAGATAGTATCGTGGGTATTATTTGAGCTGAAATGTTTTTACGGTGAATGGTGGTTATAATTAGGTATGGGGGCGGCTTATTTGCAAATTTCTTGTTCCGAAAGTTGATGCAAATGTTGGTGGTAGACGCGGTCGGATGTCGGCCATCTGCATACAATGAGATGGTGCATCGCTCCAGTTCACTCGTAATTTACTGCTGATCCTGCCGCTTAGATGTCGCTCTAAGATACCACCGAGCCTAATTTAAATCTAAAATAAAAGGTGTTTTAAAGTGCCGAACTCTGTTCTCTACGACATTGAGGCTGACTTTTAAACAGCTGCAGATTTCAGTTAGTCACATGTCTTTTTTAACTTTGCTTTTGACTTACTTAAACACAAGTATGTGCTATGCTAGTATACAAGAAAGTACATAAAGCTTAAATTTTACAAAAAAGCTTAAAGCAGTTGATTGGACTTACACACGGATCATAAAACTTGTAACAATTACTTAAATTTTGTCAGCATTTAAGGAATCAATTATCACTTATATTGAGATAATTGCTACGTGTACCAATTAAAGAAATAAATAACGTATTTAGGTTTCATTTTGTGTAACACGGTAGTACGCTTTGACATTTATTTAACAGATTGCCATCTGCATTTAAAAACTTCTTTAAATGCATTTAATTAAATGACCAATAAGGTTAACACCGCAAGGTACTGAAGTTTTATCGTATCGATAACTTACTTCGATAATTCTGCGTTTTTATTTAGGAATAGCGTAAATTATAACATTGGGCGTTTTGTATAAATTTAAAATAAACAAAGGAGTTTTTATCATCAGCTGTTCGTTACCAATTATCTGTGGTCGGAACGCCTACCGTTGACAAATTGATGTGAATTTCTGAACGGGACCGCGCCCTTTTTAATTTTTAAATATGGCCGACATTTAGGCAATCTATTTTGTGTCAGAGAGGGTTGTAGGTCGTTTCATGATTACGATTAATGTGAATTTTAGTGTTTAATTTTGTTTACGACTTACCTTCATGCCTTTAAAGGAATTTTGTAAGTGGGAATAAGTTATGTTTGTACCGTTATTTGTAATTCCTTGATTTTAAATGCGTCTTTTTAATTCAATATCGGGGCAAATAATGTTGGGGTTTACAAATTAGTCGGATCATAATTAAAGTGCTTTATTGTTTCAAGTAAATTACAAAATCGTGATTAGTCTTCCTAATTAAAATTAAGGTCCAGCCCACTGAATTTTCAGGTCCATATCTTCATTATCAGAACAGGAAAGTTTTTAATTTTTGCAGCAATCCAGCGTCTGTCCGCAGTTATGACAGATGACCTGCACATACCGCCATTAATTTACATTGTGTGTAATTTAAGTTTGCGCGCGCAGCTTGCGCCCGCGCACCTGCGAACTTCTGCCGCCATAACTCTTTTTAATTGGTTACTTGTCTTATAAAATAATATTGTAACAGACTATTAACGTCTCATTATTGGAGTTCAGAGGGTATTAATAAAATCTTCTTGTCTGATATGCAGTTGTATGGATTCTGTTTCGAGATCTGATGGGAAGATGAAGTGGGTCAGTTGGCGGTGCTGGCATGGGACCACTGTCTTGTCACTTCTGCCCCATAGCAATGGCAGTCCAGCCCACATTTTATGGGCTGTCTTTATGCAAGCTTCATATTATATCAATTTGAGTTTAACTTTTTTATGTTATTTCAAATGAATGTATTGGAGTTACGTAGATCGTAGCTTCAATACATATGTGTTTAAAATAACTTTGCGAAGTTCACTGTAGTAGCGTTTTTAAGTATACTATGAACGATAAAAGAAAAAATTGAAATATATGAGTAGAATCTTACAGTGCATCAAAACTGAATGTCCTCAAAAATTCCCATTTAATGGGTAAATTGACGAGTACCCTGACACGCGATCTTCAAAAGTTTGACATTAAAAGCTTCATTCTAACTTGTAATGACGTCACACCAGAACCTCCGCTACACTCAACTACCCACATTCCCGAGCCGCAGCCATTTAACAACATCAGCTTGCTATCTAAGTCGTTTAAAAGAACCAAAGCAACAAAAACACATGCAAATTGACTTAATTTATCTACGTTCATTGAAAAACCTTAGATGTCCAAACAAAAGTTTAGAGAATTCAATTCAAATGCCGCTATTGTTGTCTACCGGAGTTTCTACGGTTTATTTTTTTGATGATAAACGATTCTCGACCGGTAATTCGTTTGGCAGACATCGATTAATTATGTTTAAATCGGCGAGTCTATTACGGATTTTGACGGCGCGTCACGAGCGATGTAGTTTGTCAAAATCATTCCCACGGGTGATGTGATGTCACAATGTTTGTTTGAAGGTTTTTTGGGGGGAATCTGTGGCCAAATTATAGAGCACAAGATTGATGTTTGAAGCCGTTGGCATGTATCACGAATGGGTTGGTCTTGCTTGGTTTTAGAAGTCCGTAGGATTGAAGATTGTGATTCGATTTGATTGTTAGAGTTTTATTTCTTTTGTTTAAGTAAATAGTTTTCAAGTACCTATATATCATAGATGCTTATGTATACCTATGCTTCTTTTTGCTTTACTCTTCCGTCAACTTTTAGCTTTCAGTTGCCTTTATCTCGAGCACCTTTAGGTAATTAATGATCGATACTTTTGATGTACCTTATGATGCAATTCAATCAATACCTACTTAGAATAGGTGCAGTAACAACGGAACCACGTCCATCCAGATCTTACCTGCATTTTTTCAAAGCTACCGTCCGCGCGTGTTCGCGCATGACTAATTGACAGTCGGCCGTGGTACTTTGACAGTTTGACTAATGTTGCTCTATAGTCGATGCTCAAGTTTGACAGGTGAATTAAGACGTAGAATAGGAGTGTCGACATAGCTGTTATTAACGGGAATAACAACGCGATGACGTCAAATAGATCCTTCTGAAATTTGTCCAGACTAAATTATAGGTTGTTGAAGAGGCAATCATTTAGTTTGGAGTTATTTCGCGTTAAATTTATTGTTTCCGTTTCTTGGGTTTTAATTTATGATTTCTAGTTAATATGAGGGTCAGGGGTTTGTCTTGACCCAGGTGTTTAACATTTAATATGTTTGTGGTTATAGGTTCGAATCCAGGTAACAATTTTATTAGTTATGTAGCACTTACGTAGTGTCGAAGATTAACTAGGCAACTGTTTAGATCATCTTTGACATCCGTGTTTGGTGAAGGATAATGAGATCTAAGGATTTAAAAATCTAGAGAAAATAACGTTACTTTATGCATCATAGATCATAGCCTAGTTCTAAGAAATTGATTATTATTATTTTATAGTGCAAATTATTGTGCTAGAGTATTACGAGAATGCAACCGATACTTAATGTTTTTTTGGTCATGAGTCATGAAAACACTACATATGCGGTAAATATGTAAGTACCTACTCTCCTGCAAAACAATAAAAAGAAGAGCAACCTAAGTTGAACTTAATAATTAGGTATTTACCATTTAAGGAGGGCATGTATTCTGGATTTCTGGCCCTTTTATAAGTCCGCAAGCTTCCTGAAATATTAGATCACTGATTGAACATTGATTGACATGAACATTCCTTCATCCAACTATTGCGTCGCTGTCGGTCAGAAGATTTACCTTTAACTTGTAAGGTACGTTTGATCAAGACAGAGGGACGTCAAAGCGAGTCATGCCATCATGTCCCAAGCATTCGGAATATGACGAGAAATATATTCCTAAGAATTGAGACGTACCATCGACAAAGAGGTATGCCGAGTGTTTTTAAATCTACCAACACTTCTTACACACAATTCCTGATCATTCAGCTCTTAAGGTACAGTTTTTAAGGTTGATTATGGCTTGTTTTTTTGTTGTTGAGTTGTAAATGTGTGTTGGTTATTGGTCTGCGATCGGTTTGTTCGATTAGACAGCAGATGGGTTATCAGCGAGTGTTTCGAGGCTGGAATGTCAACCGGTGTTTTGTCGAGTTTGTTTGTATATCATATCGATGTATGATGTTTACGGGGTCGCTAGTAACTAAAAATTGGTTCCTAGAAATTGTTAAAGATAAAACTTCAATTTTATTTCATTTTAATAATGACGATGACTTTTTGCACTTAGATACATGTGTAACTTTTGATAAGTCTACTTCACCTTAATCTTAAAATGTAATCAATATTATTATCTACCAATCATTCCTATCTCCTACAATGTAACTGCATTAGTTTCTATCGTATCAAAGTAAGGCATCAGAACAAAATTACAAGTCCAGGCCTTTTCTCTTGACAAAATAAAAGCAAAATATGGAATGCAACACCTGCTCAAGTGAGTTGTTAGTAGCAACTGATGAGCAATCCTACTGCATGCATCTGAGCAATTTTTAACCCTCGTTATAATTACAGACTATTCCTTAGAGCCTTATCAACGCACCTTGTAGTGCCTTGTACAAATCATTTGGAGAAAGAAATGAGTAATACGCGACGGTGTCGGCGGTGTGACGCTTGCTATAGCTCATGGCTCCCGGCCCACCTTAGTCTTGCTTACCGTCCAATCTCGTCTCAAAATAGCACACGGCTGTTCGCTGACGTGCAAAGGGCCTTTGTTAAGGGCTTATTAATCGCGGGCCGACCAACCCTGCGCCTGGGCGGGGCCACGGGCGCGGCGCTCGCGTGCAATTTGCATCGGTCCGGCACTCCGCCGCTACTTGACCGCACGCAAGCGGCTGCTAATAACGCGTTAATGCTACGTTAACACATGCAATCGCATCGCGACCCTTGATTAATTAGTTTCTGTAATGGACTGCCGTTAGGTCCTAGTTGCATTATGAATCTAGGAATTTTAGTTATAATATGGTTTATTAGCATAGTCATGTGGTCGGCTACTGAGCCCCGGTATTAACATTCATGGTGTTATCTGTTATGGCATTAAGTGGGATGCCGCCGGGCTTCTTGCATGGTTTCGCTTGACCGTGCAGTCGTGTTGTGGGAAAGTAATGCTATTTTCCCTTTTTCTACTATAAAATGTAACTATTGTCTAACACTTGGATTTAAGGCCGTAGATGCACCTTTTTGCATCACGATTTATACATTTTTGAAAGCTTTGAGGTTCTTTGCTAAGTGTGAAACAAGTACCGATTAAATTACAATTATGAAGGCGTAAGCGATTACGTTTACACTTTTAAGATCCTGCAATATCGAGTATGTTTCGATATTTTCAGAATAAAACAAAATTTATTCTACTAATATAAACATGAAATGATGAATGTTTGTTACCTTTTCAGGCGAATTGATTTTGAATTCGAAAATCTCAGGAAACCGGGAAGGTTCTCCTACTCGGAGACTAATTAAGATAAAAAAATGATTCTTTTTATCTTAATTAGTGTCCGAATAGGAGAACCTTACCGGTTTCCCGAGATAAGCTTGTACCACATTTTAAGGAATAGTGTTAAGGTATCCTTATTTAATTTCAGGGTAATTTTTACTGTATCACTCAGTTACTTCTTGATAAACCGCCCTAAATGACGTAATTAAATCGATATTTCGACACATACGTTTGAGCTGTCGACACCGGCCGCCATGTTTGTTGTCGGAGCGCGCGAAATTATCCAGATTTCGCGGCAAATCTCCCGAACACTTCTGTTTACGATCTGACAAAAACACATTCAGAAATGATAATTTTAAGTAATTTTAAACTGTATAGCATTGAATTACGGCCTGTTAAAGTGGAATATAATGTATTTTTCGATGGTTACTTAGTTTTAAATGATGGTTTGTTTACGCGCGTAAAGTGAAATTCGGATGCGTTTGTACGCTGCAAGGAGGTTCTTTATTTTTGTTATTAAATTTAGGATTACCTCAGTTATTGTTATACTAATGTGTTTATCCGTGGTGTGTTGAGGTGGGAAAAGAGCACTCTATTTGATGTATGATTTTGAAATCATTTGTTAAGATGCCGCCATTTTTCTTTACAGTTTTGACAGCTTTATTGAACTTTTAGTAAGAATTATAGTCGTAATTTTACTGACCTATTTATTCAGAGGATTTAGAATTTACATAACGTAGAAACTACATGATCAGATTTATCTTAAAATCGTTTCAGGAACCCTATATACTGAAAACAATTTAAAATGTTTGCGTAAAGGAGTAAGCTACAAGACTAATAAGAAAAAAGTGTTAATCCTAGGTATAATAACTTCAAATTCAAGAGAGAAAAATGTCTAGAATTTGTTATGTTAATGTAATCAAAGGTAGATATTTTCTCTTCAGACCTAATGTCTCCAGGCTATGTTCAGTAGCCTATAATTAACTGCCTTCAGCCTCCTTGCTAAACGTAGCCAGAGGCGATCGCTGTTTGTTCTTAGATAGGAGAAGCTATCTATCAATTATGTACCTATTTCATTGATAAATAACAACAAGAGACTGCCTCGTTGGCCTAGTGGTTCTAAGTGGGACTGCTACGCTAGAGGTCTTGGGTTCGATTCCCAAGTCGACCAAGGTGTTATTGGGTTTTTCTATGTAATTCTATTAGTGCCCGGCTAAAGGCAATAGGCTCGCCCCCTATTACGTGGGACCTAAACATACCGGCGAACTTCGGGTGTACATTGGTACACCTCTGCCTAACCCTTCGGGGATACTTGCAACTATATTCATAAAGTAAATCTGATATCCTACGATGAAAGATATTAGGTATTAGGATTACCTATTTCCAAGTGTGCTTAAGCAGCTATGAATGGTAATAATTAATTATCATAGATATTATAAGTAATAATGTATTCGCTAACATTTGCAACACAGTTTTTTTTTCTTTACTAATGTAGCTGTTAACGCACAATTAATGTTACTTATCTTGTATTTGTTCAAATATATATATATTTTTATCTATGGTAATAACAGAACAAAAGTCCCTTTATATTTTTAAACTGTCCGAACGCCGGTAATTTGATTGACATCTTTCAAAAATACTATGACTGTGTGGGATTAGTCTTGTTGTAAAGTGGGGGTAGGTACTAGGTTAAGTATTTTAAATAGTCGTGATAAGACATAGTACTTCGATGGAACTCACGTAAGTAACTTGTTGATTTCATATCCTTACTTACACAACTTTTATACCAATACGATATTTATCAATATTGCAACTAGACTTTGCTTAAAGTTATGTCTCATGATGCCTCTGATATTTTAAGGTGTATTAGCGACATATATATTACAAAACGTGTCAAAGTTATTGTAAATCACGTATAGGGGTATATATTACATCTATTATTTTCTTTAACAAAATTTGACGTTTACCTTCAAACCTAACCTCACATATCAAACCAAACACAATCTCACCGAACCGCGAGTTATCGTTCAGATTTTTTTTATTTTTTTTAAGGCAAAGATAACCTGGCATTAATCCGTCGGCATGAAAGGAGGCCGGGGGCCCCCCGTGGGGGTGGCAGGTGCGTGTGCGCAGCGTAGGCGACCGGGAAAAAATGTGGGGACAAGTGTGAACCTTGTATTGTATATGAAGTTTGTAGATATGTGTAGTGTACGTAGGATTTTATAACAGTATTCGTTAGAATTAAAACAAAAAAAAAATTGTAGTAGGTGTGGGGTACATTTACTAATATGACTCTCGAAACAAGCTATTTTGTATCTGATCTGTTCTATATAAAACTCTTTTGACAGTTGTAACAAACACTATGGACACTAAATTAAATCGGAATACATCATACATGTCTTGAAGTGTTAACGGAAAGCTCCTATTGTTAAATAAATTTTAAGACTTAATTTATGTAAATTATGGAACGCAATAAAGTACTGAGTATTGAATTTAAGCTCTAAGAAAATACGACGCTCACAATAAGAACCTAAGAAATGTATAACTACCTGTAATTAGCAAAATTCATTACACCACATAATAATATATCTTTTGTATAGCTCAACATATTATCAATTAAAAAGCAGTTCTGTACATAATCCAAACCCATATTTGTCACGGATCCCTAAGACATCGAAAATAAAAGAGGTGGTATCGCCGCGGTGCCCCTCGCGGCGCGGCTGCGCGGGCGCAACCAATCGTTTGGCCACGGTTATGCTATCATTTCATGTTCGGACAACTGACCAGGATTTCGGGATTATTGTTCACACGAGGATTATGTGGTACGACATGTCATTTGTGGGTAGGCAGAGATTTAATCACCATATTTTTTTTTTTACTTTTTTGGTTGTGGGTTTTGCAATCCTTTTAGATGTATGACTGATAAAATACCAAGTCATGTCGTTAAGTTTTAAGTGCTTTGATGTCTTGCAATTTTTCCTACTCGTGCAACTAGGATGGATACCAGCAAGAGCGAAAAAGTGGCCCATTTCCTTTATTTAAGTTCAAGCTTATTTTATGCCATATTTCATCAAAATAGGTTCTGTTGTTTATCTGTAAAAACAAACAAACTCATAGTATCATATAGATACTATATTGGTTCACTTTAGTTTCATTCAGATTACAGATACGTGCAACAAAAACAGCCATTTAAAAATTTAATACAGACCAATAAAATTAAAAATTTACTGCAGAAACTGCAAGAAAGTACTCATAACATTATGGTCGATAAAAAAGTGTGAATTAAGCGCTACTTACTGATACACTGGAAGTTTACGAGTTGCGCGTACGCAGCTGGTCGGTCTAAACTTGACTTCCATGTAAAGACGTTTTGTAACCTGAGCAGTTATTGCTATTAATTTTATTAATGTGTATTGGAATCGCAGTGTCTGTATGTTTGAGGTATTTGCCTAATTTTGATAATGTGCGTATGGAATTTAGTGTCTGTATGGGAAAGACTCTAAAACAACTGATCTAATCTTCTCTATAACATATGCAACTATTATGTACAATATCATTATCATGATTGACAGTAATCACCTAAGCGTAGTTTTAATCATTAAGTTGCAAAAATGAGTAGTTTAATGAATTTCGTTTCTTAAAGATATACGTGGTCACTTGTTATTAGTATTTTCTCAATTTTTTATCGTTGAAAACGAGTGTTTTTTGTTATATTTTTTCTTTAAATATAGTTTTAGGTAAATGGACTTAAGTTTTTCTATACCACCATGTCTGTCTGTACAAGCTATTTCTAAATATAGAGCGTTAATTTATTATAAAATATTCGCGCTTTCTCATATTGTAGCGTACTTTATGTTATGATAGAGTTTTTTTATTAAAACTAAAATAAAACTACACAAGGGAACGCTATAAATGTGACTCGTGCGCAGCAGGAGCGCCTAATCGATACCTGCTAGTGATGTTCCGTGGAGTATCGATTGTTATCGATTTATTTGTTTAGTTAGTCCAGTTTGTGTTTATGAATGTATGCGATGATGACGATTGCATTCTTGAAAGGTAAAGCTAGAAGTGCTTATTAATGATTAAATTTTTGAAATACATGCTATGATTGCATTTTGAACAGTTTTGATTCCAATTATTTCAATTGGAATGATATAATTATATCCTCTCCTTGAAATAATATATTTAACCTACTTGTTTAAAGCTGTTACTTTTCTCACATATCGGAGGTCTAACTTTATCTATTTAAGGTTCCTTTTTTTCAGTGTAATTGTAAACTATCGTAGTTTGCCTGGCTTGAAAAGATAATGCTTTTATTTACTTCTTTAAAGTTATTTCAATTATCACGTTCGTAGAGCATAAATCGGAATCGATGGAATCCCCGCACTAAACTGAAACCAAGCATAAGACATATTCAGTTCTGTTTACCCCTTAAAGATATAGTTTGAACATAGCCAGTTTCATGTAATGTCTTTGGCTAGATAAATAATGTCGCTGTTGTCGGGTGATGCGTATTTCTTACTCTATCACGGGTTCGATTCCGATTGTGTGGTGACGATAAATTTTGCGACCGTATGGGAAAGTTCCTTGTGTGAACTGGTTGAGTTTTGTATATTATTTATTATATTTATAGATATGCTTAAATGGCAGTGATCTTTCATAGCTCTACATTAAGTTAATTAAATATTACTAAGTGACTAAATACCACCCTGCGTAATATATTTATGATAACTGTACCACACGGTTTTTATATTGTCTTTTTTCTCTGCGAAATGCTTAGTCGTATCATTTTCAATGCTATCGATAATAAAGAGGTTTTTGTCAAACAATCTTCACAAAAAGTCTAGATACATCAAGAACTGTTTTATATTAGCGATGTATGAGAAATAGGAATATACATTATGTTTTGTATAGAACATACAAAAATGTAGGTAAATGTCTCTCTATCTTCAGGTTCCACATTCTTCTGTAATCTTCTGAAATTGTAACCTAAAGTTAATCTAAAATTTGTAATCTAAAGTGGTTTAGCAAAGATGCTTAAAAGAGGTACCTAAGAAAATTTTGATATTCATGATATAATTAAAATAGTAGATACGCATCTCGACTTCTTGGGGTTTCTAAAATAATAAAAAACCTATCATTTCCTCCTATCTGATCGGATATAGAGAGGTATAATCTTCTAGTAAGAAGGAAGCGATGGTAGGAAACCTAGATCATGTAATAACACTTTCTCTGAGTATGTCTAGATTATGTAGGTTATGTAACTGCTGTTTAAGATAATCTCCTTTTAGATTGCTGAATAATAGCTCTCGAAGTTATGTAGTTATGGACGAGTAATGTCCTTTTAATGGTTTGGGAAAAGAGAAACTACAGTTTTTTTTTTAAAACGAGGAGGTAGATAGTAAATTTTGAGTGCAACAAGGAAAAACGTGAAAAATTCTGCAGTTGTACCTAAATTGATATGAGGAAATGATTGGGTATTCATCGAAACGATCCGTTGTTATATGTTTTTAGATTGGCAACAAAATAATTGAATTACATACTTTGAAAAAATCTTGTAAAAAGTTAATTTGTTCTGTTTTTTTTCTTGCATTTAATTTAAGTTTTCATTTAATTGGATTATAATTGAGTAGATAATTATATGAGTGCGTGAGTGGACTGTTGTGACTGCATTAGGACCTCACACTTAGTACAGTCACTGACAATAGTGAACACAATATTATTTTCTAAACATAACTAACTATGCTTTATATTGTTTGTATTAAGCTTAAGTTTAAATTCTTTTCAACACTATTGTATTATACACAATCACTATTTAACTCTAACTATTATGGTACAACAACGTATGAATACAAAAACTATGTTAGCTTCTCACAAAGATGTAATGACTTTCACAATCATTTGAGATTGATTAATATATTGATTAGTTACCAATGCCCTAAACATTTGTCTGATATACTTAAACTACATCTATTTTCGATAACGTAAACAATTTAATGGTCGATCTGGATTCACTTTGTAACGCTATAAAAATTGAGTGCAGCGTAGAAGACTGTCGGTGTTATATACCTGCCACCTCAAACACTCTTACAATTGTGACCCAAAACATACGTAGTATCAATATGAATTTTCTGGGAATTGATCTGCTACTCAAAATGTTACAACGTAATGTAGACATAATAATATTAACGGAATGTTGGCTCTCACATGTATCAGCTATACCCTCACTAAATGGATATCAGTCCTTTTCAACAACTAAAAACATATTACAGAATGATGGTGTTGTTATATATATAAAAGATGAGTTGACTGTCACTGTTGAGGAACCACCATTTATGGATGCCAATTGTCTGTTACTTAAAATGATGGACTTGGCCATATTAGGCATATATCGCTCTCCGTCACACAGTAACTTGGATCAATTCCTTAATTCGTTAGACAATAACTTGCAAAAACTTACACAGTACCAAAATTTAGCAGTAATAGGAGATATAAATATTGCAATTAACCCAGAAAAAGCTCATAGAAACTCGGATCAGTATCTAAATCTTGCAGCATATCATGCTCTTCTGCCATGCTATGATTTTGTAACGAGAGATGCAAGCGGGACTTGCATTGATCATGTATTATTGAGAACCCGACTTACGGCAACCACAATCGTTATTCAGGCTAGTATTACAGATCACAAACCTGTTTTACTATGTTTACATAAAAAGCAGAACCGTAATTATGCTACGATAACCCTGAGAAAACTAAACTACGACCAAATTGAAAAGGATTTTGTGCACATTGATTTTGCTCCCATTTATCAATCCCTTGATCCAAATTATTCGATGCACTTCTTTATACAAGCTGTGACCACGTTGATTAATAATAACACTGAAATTATAGTTCTAGCATCTCGTAAAAAAATGATTAAACCATGGATGACGCCAGGTCTCCTACGTTGCATCCGAAATAGAGACAAATTACACAACAAAGTGAGGAAATCTCCGAATAACGAAATACTTAAACTGACGTATGCGCGATATAGAAATTTTTGTAACTCGCTCATAAAAAAAGTAAAACGGACTTATGACGCAGAGCAATTAAAGCAAGCAGGTAGTAACTCAAAAAAGGTATGGCGGGCCATCAAAGATATTACAAACACTTCTAACACGAAACAACCGTCGAGAGAGTTGTTGAAGATAGCTGAAACTCCAGAATTATCGGTAAAAGAAGTTAATAAATACTTCATAAATATCGGCAAAAACTTAGCTGAAAGCTTAACAGACGACAGAACTTTTAGTAATGATAACTTCGACTGCGCATATCAAACTAATTCTTTTGCACTAACCGAAACAGATGTCAATGAAGTTAATAATATTATTGATGGCCTCAAGACTGAATGTGCTGTTGGATGGGACAAAATTTCAAACAATTTTTTGAAGAAATATAAAAAATTCCTAGTTTCACCACTAACATTCATCTTTAATCTTTGTTTCCGTTTCGGGGTCTTTCCGGATCATTTAAAGAAGTCCATTGTAATCCCTATTCATAAAGGTGGCGATAGAGACCGTATTACTAACTATAGGCCTATTTCATTGCTGCCTTCAGTCTCCAAAATTTTAGAAAAAATTATTAATGGTAGGTTAACTAAATATTTAGAACAATATAATATTATATCTGGAAATCAATATGGTTTTCGATGCGCTAGATCTACCTCAGATACGGTTCATGTTGTAACAGATTATATTGTCACTAAGCTGGATGAAAGGCGTAAATGCTTGGCTATTTTCTTGGATCTAACGAAGGCTTTTGATACGGTCTCTATCCTCATATTGCTGGAGAAGCTGGAGCGGGCTGGCATAAGGGGCACACAGTTAAAATTGTTTGAGAGCTATCTCACTGGTAGATATCAGGCCACGGAACTTGAAGGACACTTGAGTGACGACTTACAGGTGATATGTGGCGTGCCTCAGGGTAGCGTCCTTGGACCAACTTTATTTAACATCTATATAAATGATCTGTGTTCTATGAAGCTACAAAATGGTAAGCTGATTTCCTACGCCGATGATACGGTCATTTTAGTTTCGGCGAATACCTGGAATGAAGTTTTTGCTGAGGCCCAGATGACGTTAAATAGTGTCTCTATTTGGTTACGGAAGAATTTGCTAACACTGAATTCAGAAAAGACCAAGTACATAACCTTCTGTATCAAAAACAATTGCGAGTTCCAGGATAATTTCTATTTGACAGCACATCAATGCAGCTTTGTGAGCAATCAATGCTCTTGTGTAAAATTAGAGCGCACCGATCATATTAAGTATTTAGGTGTAATATTAGATGCGAACTTGAACTTTAAAAAGCACTTTGAGGTGTTGACTGGAAGAATCCGCAAACTCATCACAATATTTAAAACTCTGAGACATGTAGCTCCTTCCGATCTAGTAAAGCAAGTCTATTACGCACTGTGTCAGTCTCTAATAACATATTGCATCACTTCTTGGGGGGGAGCCCCAGCCACTACAATTAAATGTATTGAAGTTGCACAACGTGCTATTCTAAAAGTAAGTACATTTCGACCATTTCGATATCCAACAAAAATTCTTTATGAAAAATGCAAAGTGTTAACAGTCAGGCAACTTTTTTTGCTAGCCATAATTCTAAAACAGCACCATGAACTTCCTTATGATTCTGGCAAAGATATAAACCGTCGAAGAGGTCGAGTCTGCGACACCATAAAGTTCAAGTTCAACACCTCATTCGCACATAGGTTCTATTGTTTCCTGGGACCCTTCATTTATAACAGAGTTAACAAAGTTATCCCTATTTATTCTTTAAATAAAGTTAACTGTAAAAACAAATTGACGTCATGGTTGCAAACTTTGGGGTATAGTGAAACTGAGAAGCTCCTAACTGTATCACGTTAATAATAAGTTGAGTATCTATATGTTTTGTATCCTTGCACACATCCTCTCACACACATACACGTACATTCTTCATAAAACACAAAGAGAGGCTCACTTATACACCTTATATTTAAGTTTTTGTAAATTAATTGGAAACTATCCTTTTTTCCATAAGTGTGATGGTCTAGCATTAAGGCTGGTATAGTGTCATACACTAAGGGGAGTGGCACCAGATGCCGACACACAGGCTTTCAGCCTAGTTCGGCAGTGGATGCTGTTCAAATTTATTTAATCTAAATGATCTAGCCCTAGAGTATTGTATATGAACCACTTGTGAATATTTTATTGGAAATAAACATTTTATTATTATTTTTTTTATTATTATTAATTACTGTTGAAAAATATGAAATTCGTTTGACTTACCTCTTATTTCTTATATAAAAATACATTTAGGCGAGCAGTTTAAGCTACACATTTTTTTCAAGTTTTCAGCATAGTTTTCCCGGTATTCATTTGTCTGATAATTGTTTTTATATTTGGCCCAGTTTACTTAGTTAATTTACTATAGTATCTTAAGCCATTTTATTTCGAATTTACAATAACATAAAGCTTTTGTTCGCGACTGTATTAAAACAGGAATGCTATCTACATACATAGATGCACCTTGCGTAGAGACTAGTTTTGATCTAAGTTTACACGATACCTTGTTCTGCAACTCTCACTGGTCCCATACATGTTATTATAGTAAGCTTGTGGGTAAGCAAGCTGAATACACCGTTTATGAAGGTTAAGCAACGCTTGCTTAGGTTTGGAAATAGATGGGTGGCTATTAAAAAAAAACCTCGAAATATGGTAATTTTTATTTCTCAATTTCAATAATGCAGGTTTTTGTTGCATGTGTTTTGTTGGATATTATGCCGTTCGGATATAAAATTAGTATCGATCAAGTTCGAAACAAAGAAAAATCCCGTTTATATCAATTACTCAACGTAAACAAAATAAACAACCGATCGATTTATTTACAAGCGCTCAATTGAGCGACTTATGATAATATGGTCATCCGCCCACATTTGACATTCATTGCCGGCTTACAACGGATTTAATCTTAACTTACTGTGTTAAACACGCAATGTATGACTAACAAAGCGGGTTTTACGGAGCAAGGCGGCTGTGGAGTCATTGACCGAAGCCTTGACCGCCGCTCAGTGAAAGTTGGACTGCATCGCTAAACAAGATACCGAGATATCGATTTGCAGTAAAATCGATATAAAATATAATCGATAAACAGGACATTTGGAACTTTCATAGGGAAAACTTGTCATATCGGTGTCATGTGTAGCATAAAATCGATTTTAATCCCATCAGGTTTAATTTAACGTTACGTCGATTTCATCTACAGTTAATACAGTATTGGACCTATTAATTTGTTGTTGGACTGGAAACTGCTTCGTCTAGTGTTGTCGTCGCCAGCGCGTCTGGCGTTCGTTCAGTCAAGAGTTCGAATCATGGGTGACTTTAAATAATATGTACCAAATTGAATATAAATAGAGAAGATTAGTTAGCATAATTGTAATCATAATTTACATCAAAGTTTCCGGACACTACAATCTGCCTACCAGCACAAAATTTGCATGCAGTTATATAACACTGGTTTTTGCATTCGGCACCGACGTGTCATCGCCTTGACAAAAATAGCCTTGTCCTGCCTTGGGACCGCTGGTTATCAAATATCAAGTCTCATCGAAATCAGTTCAGCGGTTGATCCGTAAAATGGTAACAGACCGACAGATAGCATTACTTTCTCATTTATAATACTAGATGTACAGAACAGTGAATGTTCTACACTAAGTAATAAACCTAATTACCGTGCGAGCAATGAAAGTCATACAACCTACACTTAGTGCACTTAGCGATAGTAGGATACTAACTCTACGTCTAGTCTCTTAGTCATTAGATCTAGATTCATGTAATTATGTACAGGCCATATTTATTTCTAGGCAATGTTAAAAGTGACTAGCTAGTCATTCCCAGAAATTAACCATTGGTAAGGGTTTAATTTTATCTGTAGTTAAAAACTGTGGTTGTCTTCATGTTTGGTAGGTGAAAAATAGATATTTTGGTCGGAAATTGTTAAAATGATTTTAATTTGAAGGAAAAGATATAGTTCTTGTGTGAAAGGAAAGCGAGATACGGACCTTGATTAAGAGTCGTTAAGCCCGACAACTGAAATAATTATGATTTTTCTTTATGATCATGTGGAAATAATTTTCAAATTATAATCAAAACAACAGCTTTCAAGTGTGGAATTGAAAATGACTGGCTAATTAAAACCAGGATAAATTAAACCAAATTAATCCCGATTGGTTATCCGGTTCAATTCGAAAGTTAACTTCATTCTACACATCATTACGAACCGTTATTAAAAAAAAAAAACAATTAAGAAATAAGAAAAGATCGTTTTGAAAATGGAATACCCGAATTAAATTTGGAACGTCGTAAATTGTCTATGAAATGCGTTCAAAATCGGAAACGTTAGTTCTCCTTCAAATATATCTAGTATTATATGGAGATATACGACTTCTGTTTAATAGAACATAAATGTTTATGAATTATTCAAGTGTTCCAAGATTTGTTCCGTTGTATATTATGTAATAACATTAATTCAAATTGAGGGTTTATCAATAAACTAGTTCGACGGGAAACTTGTTTACAATTTTGTGTATTGTTATGGACTACTAAACTGTAGATCCAGTATAGATAATATCAAGATACTTTATGGTGTGGGAGTCGTAAAACCTTACAATATTAAGGCAACAACTGTCCCTAATTTTAGAGGTTTTCTATTGCATATAAACACGTTCTTATAACACATTTATGTTCCTATTTCACTTCTCCTGACTACCTTTAAACGGGAAATAAACAAGTAGGTACCTATGTTGTAAACATTGTCTTAGGCTGTAAAATTAGAATGGTAACTGTTATTAGGGTAAGAAAAACGATGAAAAAACTGTTTAAAATTCTTTTAATCTATACTTAAAATTAAAAATAAACAACAACAATTACACAATAGTCAACAAAAAACGCTAACAACAGCACGGACAACGGCAACACTCATTGTGCACACAACAATAAATATCACAACATTATTACATAAGTCAACACTGATGGAAATACATCTCCATCAGATCTACAAAATTTGTATTTACACTGGCAACCCTGCTTATTAAAAAGCTTTGTGACCCGCCCCTTTTGTTAAATACTTCTTAGTGCTTATGGCCTCCTTTGTGGTGGTATACGTGTTTGTAGACGGGGACGTGGACAGGGTAGGGCTTGGGGATGGGCACCTCCACCTTCTTCTCAACCTCCACGGGGTAGGGCTTCTCAACCTCATAGGGGACTGGCTTCTCAACGGTGTAAGGCACTGGCTTCTCTACAATTTGGGGGACGACCTGTGGAAAAAAGTTACAAATTAGTCCTGTATTATGCACTTGAGAGTATCTTGAAAGATACTTAACACAGTTTTACGACGTAAAAAGGAAAAGTAAATTTTATATGAGCTCAGATTACACTACGGAAACGTTACTACAACTTTCATATAACTAAACAAGTAATAATAGAGGTAACAAACTTCCTACACACGGAAATGGAACCTTATTTGGGATGAGTGAACGTATCCGAACGTAACTGGCTGCGAACTGTCACAGCGCGCGGGAATAGTGTTCTTTTTTCAAACGCACGCTCGACTGCCCGCGCTTTTACTTTCGTCATGGCCGAGTGCATTACATAACAGATACTGCAGCAATGAATGAGTTACGCTGTGAGATAATTGCAAAAATGCATAAACACAATACTGTGATATAATACTAACGTTCTACTATTTTATTTGTCGTAGTAACCGACGTTTCTCTTTCGCTTTAGCTTGTGGTTTGGTAAGCGGGGTGCTCAATTGAATTTGTATTAGGCAATTGTCGTCTGACTGTGTCATTAATTGACTTTTTATTTATGATGTTGTTAACGGTAAAGGTGTTTAAGATATTTACAATTAGTTTCCAATGTGGACAAAGAAGACACGCTCACCATTACATCTACATGTCTTTTTATTATTTGTGAAAGTAATAAAGAAACGTTGTAGCCATTTTATTTGAGTATAAATTTTTATGTTTATTTTTATTTGTTTTGCTAACAGCTACTCGTTTAAAATAAATGCAAATGGTGTAGTAAATAGTTTTCTATTTATTGTGGTTTGGCATGGAATGATTAGCATTTTTGAGTGAACACGGTTGCAATGAATTGGGTCATCACATGCGTTATTGTAAAATATAACAAAACAGAATAGTGCAAATTACGAAATTAGCATTTTTCTCTTTGATAATGCAAAAATATGATTATAACATAAAACAGCCCGAGGTGCACGGAAACGAGTTTTGGATGACTCACTTAAACAATCAAAATTAATTGCAGAACACACTAAGAATGCGCTTTTAGAGTTAATTACTGAGAAATGATTGATTAGTTCATTACGTTTGACCAGTATGGGCAAGGATCGAGCGGAATAATTTATGACTGAGACCAATAAACCCATATTTTACATCGATAAAAGCGAAATGATCCGGAATTGGCCGCCATTTTAAATTGCAGTGACATGTCTGTAAATGTTATTAGAATGGACACTGATCAAATATACAATTGATATTATCTTGAAGAGTGAATGTCGAAGAGACGGTCTACTTTCTAAGTTATTAAGTGTTTAGGTATCTTTCTTTTCCTCGATTTATTTTTATTGTTTTAAGAGACTTGATAATTAATATGGATGTACTTGTTATTGTTCTTACGAATCTAGAAAGTGCTCTTAACACTACTACTTTTTTAATAATATAGTAGCTATTAAAATTTTACTGTATAGTATAATAATAATAGCTGTTAGATATTTTACTGCTCCACTTTCGATATTGTAAGTAATGAGGAGACTGAAGTATCTAAGATATGCAAATTTTAGGATAGGCTTACGGTCAAAGTTTTCAGCTTTTACTGTGAGAAAGTTTTGCAAAGCACATTTGAAAACATAATATATCCAGATTCAACACAACAACAGTCAGAACAATAGTCTCAAAATCACCTAAAAGTGTACTCCTATCTGAAACTACTGACTCATATAAAACTATTTTCACAGTTTTTATAGCAAGTTTTGCGATCCTGACGTTTGGACTTTGAAATCGCGATAAATACATAAAAAAATATTTTTTAATGTGACATTCGCGGTAACCTAACTCTACTACTTACTAAGAGTATAGGAATTATATATATATATATTTTTTAAAGTTTAACCTTAGTTATTCTTATTTTTAATGATTCTTACCTTGTAAACAGGCACATGTATCGGTTGCTCCACAGTGACATGGACGGGATAAGGCTGCGGTATCGGCACCTTCACGTACTGCGGCACCGACACGGCCACGGGATGAGGCACCGGCACGCCGATCTTCTTCACCACTGTCACGTGGTACGGCTTCGTGTGCTCCGAGTGAGAGTGCCCTTCCGGCTCCCAGTCCTCGGACGGACGGGCGGTTGCCGCCGCCGCTAGGATGAGGATGGCTGCTGTTCTCTGGAAGGAGGAAGATTTTTGTGAGTTGGTTATTTTTTGGAGTTGGGTATAGACTGGTTTTTGGGGAACATAGAAAACACTTTTTTGGAAATGCTCTATGCAGTCGACCTGAGCGCGGGTTTTTACTGCTTCAGTAAAGTTTTTAAATAGCAGTAGCACTTAGAAAGTAACTATGTACCTATATAATTGTCGTCAATTTGTTTTAACTTCATATTTTTTGTATTTGTGACTGAGAAGCAGTACAGTTAAGCGGTCCACCTTAAAATTTTTGATGGTGGACCTTCTTACAAGAACCGCGGTCTTTTGCAATTGTCTTGAAAGTGTTATTATTTTCAGGAGAGGACTTAAAAAGACTGATGGTCATATGTACCCTTTTTTGTTACAATAAATTTCGATTAGTTACTAAAACCTCTACTATAGTTTTTTATAGAACCGTGAATGAATTGTAAATTGAGATAAAATCGAGACACACACAGAGTATCGTGATAGTATCACATTGGAGCTAATGATAGGTACGCTTCAGTGTTTTAAGTAAATACTAAGCAACCTGTGTTATTATTGTAAAAGTTAATCATATACATGGTGAATCTATTATTATAACCAAGATTATATCATAAAATTATTAAAAATAAGAAAACTATAAGTACTTTCACGACTAATTGAGAATTTCTAAATACAAAGTTATGGAAGGCTATCACAATTTCCACTTTATTAAAAATGTTAAATGCAATTAGCCATAAATAGATTCTATATTGGTAAGGTTAATTATTTATGAAGTCGTAAAATTTTACTGCGCATTCACCATGACACAGGTTGTAACAAAGTAGTGATGCAACCAACATTATGTCACAACCAATAACTAAAATTATGTTCGAATTATACGTCCATTCACATTTGGAGCGTGAGAAAGTAATTATCATAAAACTTTAATTTAAAACAATATTTTTAAATACGAAAAAAGTTAGCCATCTTGACACTTTGAACTTTTAAAGCAAAGGCAACACACTGTACAGCCGGAAAGCGCGCGAAAATGTTCCGTTCTGATTAATTTCTGTTATGTTATGTCACTGAATACAAAAATAATAGAAATAACTTACAAAAGCGATCATGTTGGATAGTTTAGATGCTGTTGTCGACTCCTAAGTATTGACTGGTGCTATCTGAGATCCCCACGAGCGTTTTATACTTGGTGAAATGTACAACGCGCCTTTCCATTCAGTGATAGGGTCTTCCCACCATGCAACTATCTAGTCTAAGATGTAGCTAGACACTATTGCAATGTTTGAAATACATTGCGCTTTTTTACAGTAGATTGCAAATGTTGTCTTGAGTTAATGGAGCGATGAATGTGTTGCATTTCGCTGTGTTAGGTTTTAAGTTGTTTAGTAGTAAGACTAGACTGTACTATTTCGGCTTAGCAAGGAGAAGTTAATAACAATTTTGTTTTGTTTTTATCTCTACATGTGCTCGATTTTTACAAGCTTCTATTTAAGTTATTATGTCTGATAGAAAGTACGTCGGTTTCATTAAATCCCTAACGGAGAACATAAAATTTTAATTTTAATAAGCAACGACGTCTTTTCTACGCAGGCTATTAATTCCTGTTTTAAAATATTGTTTTGAATTATATGGGTTTGTCGTAAAACTGATTTTAATAAGGTATTTTTAAATTAGGTATGTTTCGTAAAATCTCAACAAACTGAAATAAAATTATAATAAGGGGTACATAACATGTGACTCGGCTAAAGACATGTTTTTTTTTTTTTATTTATTTCAAATAGGATCTTATGTTCGAAATGAAAAGCACGGAAGACATACAGATAAATAGTTTAGTATCCGTATTTCATCATATACCAATTTATAAATTATATTTTAAATAAAAATCTAAAAAACCATAAAACGAACCTTAAATAAACCTGATCCTAGGAATTGGATTTTTTTTTTAAGTCGTTTTTTGTACATAGAACCTACATACAGATTTAC
The DNA here is from genome assembly GCA_905146925.1 of Autographa gamma. Taxonomy (NCBI): domain Eukaryota; kingdom Metazoa; phylum Arthropoda; class Insecta; order Lepidoptera; family Noctuidae; genus Autographa; species Autographa gamma. The sequence continues at coordinate 1,502,243 of LR989868.1, read as the reverse complement.
CTCACCATATTCTATATTTTGCATTAACTGACAACTTGACATAGGCTCAACTTAGGCATAGATCACACTAAGAGCTAAGCGAACAAATATAGCTAAGTAAATTATTGACTCCATAGTTAGCAGTGCTGGGATCAAAACGCTCCGTTTTACAGTTTGTGTGATCCAAAAATAACTACTGTTTAAGTGTAAAATCTATTTTTATATGTTTTTGAATACTTGGTAAATCAATTTCAAAGGATTTATTCGGTAGTGGGAAGGTCGTTAGTTTTAACCGACTTTGGAAAAAGAGGAGATGATTTAATTTCAAAAAATATTTGTGCTGCTTGGGTCCCATGGCGGCCTTTTTTGTAAAGAAGACTCTAAGATCTGTAATGTCTCTAAAGTAGTATAATGTTTTCATTTACTGAGAAATTACAACTGCGTTGCGGTAGCTACACATACATATACTATGGTCGCGTAACCAAGGCAAGCCCGTCAAATCATCTTGATCTTTGCGGGAAATATTAAATTTTCCGGTTCCAGAAATGTTGATCAACATGAAACTAAATTAATCACCTGTCAAGCCTTAATTCAAGCACCATGATTGGTTGGTTGTCTTTTGGTCAACGTATCGAAGTCGTCATCAGTTTGATTTGAAAACAGATTTATTTTTCCAGCCTTCTCAAAACCGGTGTTTAATCATGTTCCTATTTCAAAACGGCCTTATTTTAAACTCATTTTAAATGAACGCAGTAACAGATATGTCGTTTCATATTTTAAGTTTCACTGGAAACAAAGCTAAGTTATATCGCTTAGCTGTAAGTGTAGACTACCCTTAATGTTTGTCGCCGTTAAAATAGAGAAGTATTTAGCTTTAAATATAGTTCCTATCAGTCAGTATCAGGAAATAAGGAGTATACAAGTTAATAGAATGCAGCTTCCTGTAATCAGAAGACGTGGTGTTACATAAACGTATTCATATAACACATACTGACCTAACTATTCCGTAAGTTATCTTTCTTAAAGATAAAAGATAATTATTTAAATAAGAGTATTACGAATATACGTGGATAAGTGAAAAATATTCTCTATAAGTTCACCTAAATCAATTTATGCGTAATAAAGGTAAGAAACTAAATTTAAAAAAATAAGGAAGGTACCTAATGAAATTTATTGAAACATAGAGGATAGACCCTCCTCATTTTTAGAATTAGGTTACAAAGGAAAAAACAATTTAAGTTTTAAGTGGAACAATTCCTAAGATAGTTCCGAATATTAGGTGTTCGTATGTTTGATACTTCTTTAAACGAAAATGAATTAACATATTTTTGAATAAAGTCTATAAATAGACTACTTCGATAAAAGAAATAATATAAATAATAATCTCATTATGACTCAAAGGTTTGCGGGAAGAAAACTCAATTTTGAGTTAAGCTCGCCTCTGTACATCTACTTTAATTAATGTATGTATGTTCTATGTAATCTATTTTTGTACACTAAAGAATTAAGAATTATACTTTGAGGTCTTTTTGCACTTGTGTGTCTTCATAAGCTGCGTAGACACATAATATGCATGTATATGATGCTAACTTTTTATCTAAGTTGAATATTCCTGTAGGATGAATTGATGAAGAAAGTTTTGTAAAATCAATACCAAGACATTGTTGGCAAAAAATAGGACAATTATCTAGTGCGATATGCAATGGAATCTAGGGCACTGCCTTTTTGTCTTGTTTGACATAAAGAATTGGGCGTAATAATGCGTAATGGTAAACTTTTATTTTATTTTTATTTTATAATAATTGTTATGGGCTATTTATATAATGCGTGCATTGACAGACACAATCTCCTTCTTATAGATATTACAATACGTATAGGTTATGTAAGGTGCCTTTTATGTGTATTTTGATACCTTAACACATTCTAGTATTTCATTATTTAACTTATATAGATCTTTTGTTTAAATTGTTTGAAGGTTATACAGTGTAAAGGGTAGAAAAAATATATATTATCAACATAGGTGCAAAAATCGTAAAGGCAAACCTTAGGGATCAAAGGAAAAAATACTTTAATCAATTAATTAAGTATATGTTTACCCGTTTACAAGTTAAGCACTACTTAAAAAATCCGTTATCAAACACAAAGCATAAAGATTACTTAAAACCACGTAACGTTAAAAATAAACGTATTCGCGCCAAAAATGCAAATTAATAGCAAAAATATGCAAATATGTCGCCATTAATTGATCAAACCGCGAATGCAGTGTAACAGTGCATTACGACACATGACAGGTGAGAACAGAAGATCCGTTGCTATGAAACAAGGCTTCGTGAAATAATTGTCATTCTTTAATTTTACTTAAGAAGAACTTAGTTATTGTCTGTGGTAAAATTTCTGTATTTTCTCTTCTGCTCTCTCTTTTCTTTCATATGACTTGATGTTCTCTTTTTTTTGTAAGAAACATAGTCTGGCCAGTTTCTCCGATAAATAATTTCAAATACAATTGTAATAAACGATCAACAAGTAACAAGAAAATCGGATAGTTCGTTATAATAATAATATTATCAATGTAAAAACGGCTTGAAAAAAAAAATTACAAATATCATTTGCAGATCACATCAATTTTGGTTCCTTACTTACACTAGCATTGCGCTATTTGCTGATTTTATAAGCCTGGTACATTACATGTAACACATAATTAGATGTATGCATACTAGTTCAAAAATATTGTATTATTTTGTGAAAAAGGCTATCTATTTATAGAAGAAAATTGTAATCACATTTTTTACAAAGTTTGACACGGATTGGATCTTCTATACAAACCTACACAGTGGCCTTACTATCTCGCTGACGTAATTTGTACTGGTACAAAAACACGAGTCCGTTTGTCTGTCGCGTGGCGGCTATAGAAAGTAGCCCCACATTGTACACTCCATTTTGTTTTGTTGCCTCTTGCTTGTTTTTGTTTCGAACAGGCCTTATTTAGTGGACTTATGTAATAGTGTGAATATGGGTTATTAATTTTTGTTCACGACTCTTTTACTAAAGATGTTGTTTTTCCCGGAAAAAATATAATATATCCTTTTTTAAGAGTCAATCTTACTTCATACAAAGTTTCATTAAAATCGGTTCAGTCGTTTAGCACTGATAAACACGCTCTAATTGAGACCCCAACCGTGAACGTTGTACTAAGTCTAAAAACTTTCCGTTGTTGTTATAGTTCTATTCATTGTTAAAACAAAATTATAGCTAGAAAACATTTTATGTAAGAGCTTCACTTTAGGTTTTATGACATAAACTGACGAAACGCTCTTCTTCTGATCCCACTTAACCTGCTACATTTTATACCCCACATCAGGATATTAAAAAAAAATGTACTATATATTTACTCTTAGCAGTCTTAGCTCCATTTAAAATAAACCTGAAAACAATATACGAAAACTGTAATTGCGTTTTATGGGAACTTCAACCTAAAACGCGTTTCTTAACGACTCGCTATACATGGGACCCCACCTCAGCGCACATTAAGAGTACTTATGAACCACGTTCTATTTGCGACCTCATTGCAAAACTGCATTATATGGGACTTTACTAAACCGCGTAGGTTTAAAAACTCGTTGTGCATAAAAACCCAAACCGCGTTATCTCAACAACTCGTTGTATATCAGACCCCACCCAAAACCGCGTGTTCTCAATAACTCGCTACACGTAAGACCCCACATTAAACCACATTTCTCAACAACACGCTATACATGAGACCCCACCTTAAACCACATTCCTCAACAACTCGCTGTACATAAGACGCTACCTTAAACCTCACTTCTCAACAACTCGCTGTAAAAGAGACCCCACCCTAAACCGCTTGTTCTTAACAACTCGCTGTAAATAAGACCCCACCTCAAGCACATTAGCAAGTACAACACGCTATCTTCCGGAGAGCGGGTTCCGCATGCATTGTACAATAATATCTCTTTATTGCAACACTCACATTGCAATTAGCGACTCAAACGTAATGACATGTTAAGCGACGATTGTTTAATTAGTTTTATTAAGATTGTTGTTGTCTCTCTGGGGCGTGAAAACGAATGGCAAAGTGAGCTGTTTGCCCAGCTGTGGGATGGAAAAAAAAACATGAGAAAATTATTAAAAAAAAATGTGGTAAAGACTGACATTGATCTAGAGAAAATTAAACAAGGCTAAAATGTTTGCCCAACTGTGGGACTAGGGTTCAATAGCACTCTGAAAGTAATCGAACAATTTGAGGAATATTAAAATAACGTTGTAGTTTAATATGTGATTTAAAATTAAATATTTTTGTACGTTAGCAGGACAATACTATTTCATGTATGCAGAGCTAAGCTTATTTGTAGAACAATTGTAACTAATTTCTATCTAACAATAAGAGACCTAACTTTTGATTAATTAGATAAGCACAGTATTGCTTAATATTAGGTCCTAGTCTACCTAAAGTATGTTTGTCAACGGAAATATACCTTGGGAAAGAGATTGGTAGGAAGATAATGAAAATATGATATATGATAATGATAATGAAAAATACATCTGGAACTAAATGTTTCTCAGTAATTAATGTTAGTCACAAATAGTACGACAATATTGTTGACGTTGCCAAGTTGATCTATGACCAAAATCTTATGAAGGCGAATTTGAAGTACTCAACTATTTATGTCGCTTTTGTTATAAAAATACATAATAATAATAATAATAATAATAATTCGTTTATTTCAGAAAGGATTGCATAGTTTACAACAGTTGGGTTTAGGTATCCAGTATGTAGGTACAACTATACAATAAAGACGGGTGGTGTACTGTCTCCTAGATAGGCTAGAAATTAGCCTGTGTTAAGGAGACACATACATGGTTGTATAGTGATTTGGTGATTGTAAGATAATAGAGTACCTAGTTTTGATATGTTCCACTGCGTTTTAATATATAAGATATTGTGTACCCAGTAACATGGGTTAATTATGAACGTCCGATAGGCAATCCTTCCATGTTAAATTCAATATTTAATTGGATCCAGTGAGACTAGAAAAAGACTTCCCGAAATCTATACTTAATATAGTATATATATATTATCTTATATATAAAAATGAATCGCTAAATGTGTTGGTAAGCGCATAACTCAATAACGCCTGTACCGATTTCGCTAATTCTTTTTTTGTTGTGTTAGTTATTATCAGGAGAAGGTTTTTATGAATGAAAAAAAATGAAAATTGCGCATACAAAAAGTAACTAAGTAAGTAATCACCGGCCAAACATAAAGGCACCGGGAACGGGACCTAGGTATTCATGCGGGTGAAACCGCAGGGCACAGCTAGTAATATTATAAAGCTGAAGAGTTTGTTTGTTTGGTTGAACGCGCTAATCTCAAGAACTACAGGTTCAAATTGAAAAAATATTTTTGTGTTTGATATTCCTTTTATCGAGGAAGGTTATAGGCCATATAACATCACGCTACGACCAATAGAAGCGGAGCATCAATGAAAAATATTGCATAAACTGTGAAAAATATTCCTTTTGAGAGCTTCCGTTGCCTGCGATGCGTAAACGGTTAAAGTTTGACAAAAATGTTGCATGATTCAATAATTCTTTCAAAAACAAAACTCAAGCATCCGAACTCCACGCGGAGGAAGTCGCGGGCACAGCTTGTACCTAACTTATAAAAAGTTTAGACAAAAGAAGACCAAAGTTAAATAATAATTATTACCACACTTCCTTTCGCCGTTTAACAAATAATTCTCTTATATCATCCAATCCTATCTACCAACGCATTTTAAATTAAAATGTAGGTAAAACCGCGGGGCACAGCCACCACAGCTAGTATAATTAATTCTAATCAATAGATCAACAATTCGTGAATTGCAATTGCAACTGTTCCCGCGTCAACTATGCACTTAGCTATTCGGTAGCAATTCACCTGTACCTACTAATTGCATGCACTCGATTGCACTGACTGATTAACTTGAATTAAGACAAACTTTTAAACAGCTGACGTTGCACTAGATTTATTCTAGTGCAACGTCAGCTGTTTTAAGTTTACAGTAGCAAAATAAATTTTAATTAAAAAACTTAATTAATGTGTAAAATATTATTTATTTTACTAGTCATCTGCTGCCAGCGACTTCGTTCACTTGAATGACGAAACTTATCAATTTTCAAACATTTCCCTTCACTACTCTGCTCCTATTGATGGTGGCGTGATGAAAAGTATACTATAACCTGCCCAGGAGTATGAAGAATAATTGTACTAAGTTTCATTAAAATCCGTCGAGTAGTTTTTGTTTCTATAAGGAACATACAGAAGGACAGACAAAAATTTTACTGATTGCATTTTTGGCATCAGTATCGATCACTTATCACCCCCTGGTGGTTATTTTGAAAAAATATTTCATGTACAGAACTTACCCCTCTACAGATTTATTATAAGTATAGATTATGATATCCCACAAAATGAGATAATCTTAACCAAGTCAGAACGGACATAAACAAAAATAATCAGAAATCCAAGCAAAAATAGCTTGCCATACGACTTGCAGTAATTATTCAAAGGCCGAGACTACCACTGTAGTCTTTCTTTAAATAGTGTTAGCCGATTGTCTCTTTCCAAAGGTCGATTTGTAATATTTATTACCTGTATATAAGTGTAGTGTTCATCCAAAAAAATGAGTCCCTTATATAGCGAAATGACATTTCTACAAGCGTTAACGATGATAAGAATCGCTTTAATGACATAAATTGTATGGAAATGACATTTCATTACGATACGTCATGTGACTTAGACATACGAGACATAGGTACCACTTCCATACATTTGTGCGATTCGATCTGTGTTAACGATTGATCATAGTAGAAATGTCATTTCATTTGACGGGCATGTTGGTCTAGCGGTTAGTGATCCTGACTGCTATACCGGAGGTCGTGGGTTCGATTCCCAGTCAGGACAAATGTTTGTGTGATGAGCACGATCATTTGTTCTGGTCTGGGTGTAATTTATCTATAATATGTATGTATTTAGAAATATATAAGTATGTTTATCAGTTGTCTGGTTACCATAACACAAGTTCTCTTAGAGCTTAGCTTGGGATCAGATTACCGTGTGTGAATTGTCCAGGAATATTATTATTATTTCACTAGAGTGACTGGTTCTCCGTGTGTAAGTTACCCGTAAAATAAGTAGTAAATGATACTTATTTTATCAAGTAGGCACTATAGAATTGGATAGAAATACATTAATTTATTTAACGCAGGATATAATATCGATAAGTTCCTACTTACTTACCTAGGTAACCAAATACCAAAAAAGTATAACTTAGTACATATAGGTATGTCATGCAACAAACCCCAAATTGTGTCGATATTTTGTACATCCTTATGTAATAGGAAATATAAATAAGTATTGAGATTAAAATGCTAAATATATCAAAATTTTATGAACAGGTAGCTATGTAAGTAATCCTAGCTTTTCGAAGACAAGATTCGAATCAGTTTCAGCTTTTGAAATTATCTAAAGCTAATCTATTTTAAAACACCCAAAAAAATAAATATAAAAAATGTCTTCTATTAACTTCACATACGTTTTTTCATAATATTCAATATCTTCAAGTCCGCGGACCACACAAGTGAATTTCATCTTCAAATCCAAAATGGCGTCGTTAGCTGTCAAAATAGGTCGAAAGCGATTGATTTATCTATGACCTACTGTTCAGAACGCAGTAGGTGGCAACATGTGCTGCCTATCTCTGCTGATATTGTTTTGTTTATGTATAAATATCTTAAACCCACACTGTTTGAGATAGTTCCAGTTTTTTTGAGATTTTGCATAACGTTTGCAACTTTCGCATTTTTTTATGCTCTTGTTGATGAGATTTTAATGTAGTAAAAAGCTATATTTATAAAATTCGGGGAAGTAGATAAACTTTTGCTAATAAGGTAAGTTTAGATACTGTTAATTATTATGTGCTTGAACCTGTGGTAAGAGGAAAGGGAGGTCTTTGCCCTGCAATGGGACAGTTCATTCTCTAAATAATAATATAAATAATTAAGCTTGATCAATAATTGTAACATTAAACTAATAAACCATCAAAAGAAATATAGAAACTATTATTAAACACCAACATTTAGATGCCTTTTATATTCATCTAACAATTTTATAATTACTATATTTTTTAACCTTTACCACAAACAATAGAATCACTACAATCACAAACATAATTACTTTCCTACCTATCAAACCTCATCAGACCCACAGCCAGTGCCATCCATCATGGCCTTAGTCTATGGTCACCGCGCCTTCGTGGTCCCAATAACCATTTGTCTATTGATAAGATCGGCATTAGGTTAATTCACACCTCCATGTGCGACGGTAATTAGTGGTCCTAACATATGGGCAGATGTTTGTCACGTATTTGTCGAGACTCAAGGCTGTGACACGATTAGGTAGTATCTAAAAGTAATTGGGCAGGTAGGTCTCATTAAATGTAGGTAAACGTCCTACCTTCTTAAATTGGTTGAATGTTATCCCGATTAAAAGCAACTGCTTTTACAATCAAAACAATATTGTTTTAGTCAACGCAGTTAGTTATTTCAGGGCTTTTGTTGAGGACCAGATATTTATACGCCAGAAATGATTTGAAATTTTGAGTTCTTACATACAAAATCAGTCGGATTTGGATAACTGTCGAACAAAAAATATTTGTCGAATTAAAAAAATTACTCCCAAGAACTCTTTCTAAGGAATATTTTATATTCATATTTATTTATAATTATGCCTAAACCTTGCCTCACGGGTAAACTTGAATAATTATCATACATATGCTTGTAGCAGGCAGGGATCGAACCCGCAGCCCATTGCGTTTGGTATCCGCGTTCCTACTCTTCTATCCGTGCAAACAAATCATATCCTTTTTAGGACATTTCGGTTTAAATTATAAAAAAATATATTTAAATAAATATTTAAAAATATATATAGTTATATATTCGAGCCGTTTGGGGTTGAGACACTTGGTCCGTGGGGTCCGAGTGCACACAGTTTTTTTAAAGATTTATCCAGACGCCTGGTTGACACTTCGTGTGACCCAAAGGCTGGCTTCTACCTAGGTCAGCGCATAAGCATTGCCATACAACGTGGCAATGCTGCCAGCCTTTTGGGCACACTCCCAGTCGACAGCGACGTGGGTGAATTTTTTGACGCCTTATTTTAGTTCTTAGTTTTATTTAGTATATATTTTTTCCTTTTTAATGTGTAGGCTTAGTTTTTATACTATTGTAAATATTTTAAGGCATTCTGTACATATTGTTAATTATTAAATCAGAATTCCATAGAGACAACGACAAAATAAAAAAATATATATTACAATTCAAATTGCATTTTTAAAGATAGCAATATATCTTAATGAGGTGTTTTCGCAATAGCAAGTAGAGATTATTGCTGTGAATATTTTGTCAGGCGTTAAACATTACATATATTTTGTTAACTTTGTAGTTTGATATAATTATAACCGGTTTTTGATAAACCTGACGTAGTTTATCGCGTGTCCTGAGACCCATGTCCTTTTGATATTGTTGAATGTTTTACTGTGACATTTCACATTACATCTTTGAGTTTGTATTTATTTGATAAATTAAAACAAAGTTTTTTTTATTGTAATGATGAAAGTGGATAATTTTGTAGCATTTCTTTTCAGTAATTTGGGTAAGGACTTCCACTTACTTTGTCAAAATCAGATAAAATATAAGAACTAATTACGTATTAGTTTTTACTAACATTTCTCATAAACCAGTACCAGTTAACCAGTGCCTAGTTTAGGTTTAATCCAGTATATATATTTTTTCAGTTTTGCGGGTCGCACGTGTCCAGAAATCGCAATAGATAGACAGGTTTGGAGGACGGAGAGGGAGCTGCGTACATGTCATGTAGGCTATAAAAAAAATCGATTTAAACCTCTGTAACTAAAGTAAATACTCTACTTATTGGTAGATAAAAATATAAGTACGTTATCAAAGTATTATACAATTAAACGGTAAATAAAGAGCTACTTAAGATATTGTTCTTTTTGGAAATTATGTGCCTTGACTCTTTCAACCGATTCCAAAAGGAGGTTTTCAATGGGGCTCCATGTTTTTTTCATATGTTTGCTGCGCATCGATTTCAAAACTAAAGAGTATCGTCGTATATCGTAGAGGTGGTCCCATATAAATTTTATTGGAGTCAACTTATTTTTACATTTATGTGTAATGAATTAAATATGTAGAACGTTGATTGTGAAAATAGTATACTTTTTAATATAGCCTCCAAATGTGACAGTTATCTATCAAAATATTGCAGGTTTATTTATTTTTACAAGGTATGCAAAATCATATCCCTAAAATACTCTATTTACCTAATTTTTTAACCTTTATTGGGAAATTAACAATTGTCTATTGACTATTATCTAAGCATAGTTATTTTAATTAGTTCTTCATACGTATGGTTCGCGGTATTGTTGTATTCGGTTGTGCAGCTCTATCGATAATGCTTGAGCTGGTTCTTTTTTGAACAGCCTTTAAATAAGTATTTAGTTAAACAAAATTAGAGTACAATAATTTTCTGGATCTTAAAGCTACTTACAGCACGTTTTTTTCTTTATTTCATAATTGTGTTAAATTACCATAAAATCGCTCAGCAAATTCTCTACATAACTAAATTTTACTTACGAGTATTAACTAATTCCATCACAATATGTACTGTGATGTGAACTAAATAGTGAGACCTTGTTGAACAAAATATGATTTTAAAAATATCATAGCCACCTATTTAATACTCTCCTTCTGGTTTTATCTAGGTATATGTTACAGGTAAATATTGTAGGGATTATAGTTACTTAATAGCGTATCTACGCTTGTAGAGTGATGAAACCCGGATTTTACTGAAAAAAGGCTATAATAAATTAACAGTCAATAACTGCATAGCAGAGGTTTTACAAATGTTCAAATTACACAAAGCTCATCTAGACTTAAAACAGGCATTTATGGAGCACACAATGGCACCTGTTCCCCTTGCGTCCTCGAAGTGGAAGTTTGCGAGATTATCATGTGACACAGGGGTTTGGTTAAGTAGGTCCCGGCTGTCATACATAGATCTTTGGCAGTCGTTAAGTCAATTCTGACAACCAGTCTACTATGGGATACTGTGTTTCCCAGTGAAATGTGTTGTGGAGGTCAGATAGGGACTCGCTCCTTTTAAAATACGGTATTCAGCCGAATCCGGTAAGACTGGTAGCCGACCCCAACATAGGTAGTTGGGAAAAGGCTCGGGAGATTATGACAGAGGTTTGGTATCCTATTCGTTGATAGCTAAGATACATATTATCGTCAGACCAGATAACCTTTAATAAACTAACAGAACACCTGATCATATGCAAGTAAATACCGCTGCATGGGACTTTCCCAAGTTGCAACACAATACCCGGTCCTCTGCCTTTAAGAACATAACATATCATCACGCCTGTATCCCCGAAGGGTTAGGCAGAGTATACCAATGTACACCCACAGTTCGCCGATATGTATATGTCCCATGTAATAGGGGGCGAGCCTATTGCCACTTACCGGGCACAAATCCAAACTCCGACCTGCTACTGATAATTTTATAGAAAAACCCAATAACACCTTGGTCGACTTGGGAATCAAACCCAAGACCTCTAGCGTAGAAGTCACGCTTAGCACCACTAGGCCAACGAGGCAGCCCTGCCTTTAAGATTCACTTAAATACCATCTTTTCGTAACTTTATTCACTGCTAAATCCTTTTGCATACAGAGAAGAAAAAAACAATAATAAACACTCTTGCTAAGGCTTTCAGATTCATTTATAATTAAATTTTACGACCTTCATGATTTTGCCAAACCTATTTTTTTTGCATTATGTAGGAACATACATCTATCACAAAGATACACTATACTAAAAAATAACTAAATAGTTAGATATTAAGTTAGTTTTGAACCGCACACAAACTTGACGATGAACCTAGGTACTAATATTAACTAGCCACCTAGAACGACATTTTTTATTGCGTAATGTCTATGAATTAATTTTAATTTTGTCGTTAGACATTTCTTGTAAGTTAGACTTAATTATGATATAAGCTTACACATTGCTCGGTAGACTAAGTTACGTCTTAGTGGGCACTTACTTAACTATTAGGTAAGTGAGAACATTGAACATTTGACGGGCCTGTTGGTCTAGCGGTTAGTGACCCTGACTGCTATACCGGAGGTCGTGGGTTCGATTCCCACTCAGGACAAATGATTGTGTGATGAGCACGATCATTTGTTCTGGTCTGGGTGTCATTTATCTATAATATGTATGTATTTAGAAATATATAAGTATGTTTATCAGTTGTCTGGTTACCATAACACAAGCTCTCTTAGAGCTTAGCTTGGGATCAGATTACCGTGTGTGAATTGTCCAGGAATATTATTATTATTTGGTAAATTATATAGGCAATACTGTTAAACATAAATAATAATATACACAGAAATTAATTGTTTCTTTAACTATCTGATATTTTATTACTTTATTTTAGGTGCCTATGTCATATTTCTATAAATTCTACTTGTTTATAGTCTTCTTGGAAGTTTGGTAGTTAGACAGCGAATTTGAGATGTTTTAAAGGTCTATCTTATGATGAACGAAAGTGACAAAGATAGCATAAGAATACAACCTTTCTACACGTGACTTAGGTAGGCATCTGACGTCAACTCAAAACTGATTGACGTTTCAGAAGTCGGCCAGCGGATACCTAACAGTGAGATACGACGACATTTTGGTATCTACATAATTACTAAAATAAGCTTACTGTAGTCATTAAAATGTACCTAAAAGTTTTCTTCATTGATCTAAAATGATTGTGATGTATCACGACGATTAGATATCGATTCTAAATCCTGAATATTTGTTCATGAACAAGAAAAATCCAGTTAGTCTTCAGGCAGTTTCTATTTGAAACACAAAATACATGACCGAAGATGCGTGTTAAACTTAGCCGATCGAAATTACCTACAACTAATTATATTGACCTATTAAGCTGAATCAGTCGTTACTCAAACCATTGAATGCGTTTATAAATTACTATTCCTAATTAAACAGCCATTGCCGGCCACTTTAAAAAACGAGCGCAGTGGTACGAGTTTTCCCGCCTCCCCGCATTTCCCCTTTCCGCTTTCCCGGAGGAGGCCCGCGCTCCGCCAATCACCTCGGCCGCCATGTTGTTAGCTGGGCGGAGTCTGCCGCACACATACTACTGTCTCGCTCTACGTTTTAGTTTTCCCGCTCGCACGCGACGCTCGCTCATTGGCGGGGCCGCAATTAAGCGCGGGAATCCGAATTCTATTTTTGAAGTAAATGTTTTTTCAGCGGCCGTTAGTGCCAGTCGCGATGACACCTGTCCACGAAGGTTCGTATTCAATCATGCGGCCATCAAATGTTGGTCGCGTCCGAGACTTACATAAAGTAAATCTCGGTTGATTTATGTTTGTGAATTAACACGTTCGTCTGTCTGTGCTGATGGATTTATGAGATGTGTTGTTACAAATAGATCGATAAATCTGTTGTGCCGAGGTGGGCGGTAGCTACCTACCCCTGGCGTAATATTAACCATTTTCCTTCGTTGAAAGTTTGATAGTTATCTGAAGGCGGTAATGTGTCTTGTGCATTGCGTAACGCGGTGTTTCGTGCATCTCACGATATTAACATGAATTAGACAAATTGGAAATGTTTACCTGCACTGTGTAATGGTGGAACATCTATATTTACGATAATACTGGTTTACTAATATAATTCTGCTTGAATTTAGTGGTTATTTGGAAATGTACAAATTATGGTAAAGTTTGTTGAGCGTGTGTTGGCAGTGGGTCAGGGATGTGTCGGTCACGGGTTCGATCCCTGCGCGGGGTAAACAGGTTTGAGTTCCGTGTCTGAGTAATAATGCGAGTACAATGTATACACGCACTAGGATGATATATAGTAGGAAGCCTGAAGTAATGGCCGTCTGTTTTTATTCGCATAACATTGTAATCAAGGCAGTATATCCTACATAATTATAAGGCTAGCTGTTTCCATTCTGCCTTCCATAAATACATCGAAGAACGTTACTTAACTTGTAGACTCTTTCTATTTATTTACTCATAAGTACTTTATTTTTAATTTAGAAGTGTTTCTTTAGAGTGCCAATTAAAGACTTGTTGAACGAATTGTAGAAATCTTAAAAAAAAAAAAAACAATAAGTACTAGTTGTTTCTTTATATAAGTTTTTTTTACCCATCAAGGGGTTTCAAAAACATCGAAATCATATGGTAAAAGAACCAGAATGATCGGTATCATTTCTTTACTTTTACGATTATATAAATAAATGGTACCTATCTAAATACAGAGAGAGACCCTTATCCAACAAAGCGATAGCAAAAAGATAAGAAAAACAAATAGATAAATTAATACACTACAGTAATATAAAAAGTTATTTAAGTTACTTATTTGTATTAACTTTTGCTCTGCATTTTCTACTCATTCGATCAATTAACTATCTTAACTTCAACTGATACTAAGTTTCAATCTAATATCTATTGTTCAATCTGACATTTAACATTAAGAAAAAACTTTGATAAAAAGCTACTAGTTTCAAGCCTATCTATGAATATCTAAATAAACGTCACATGTGTTGACAGAACTGTGACGTCATGACATAAACGCCATTTTGTTTCACTTATTTAGTAATTAACATATCTCTGTATAATTAAGTCGTGTTTACTCGAAACATTGTTTAAGGTAAATAAAGACAGGGTGCTTAATCTTGTAAAAGCGGGGTAAAAATGTTTATATTTTAAATTTATTTCCGTACAAAATTCTCCCAAAAAATTAACTCATGTTAACTGAACTGCCTCGTTGGCCTAGTGGTGCTAAGTGTGCCTGCTACGCTAGAGGTCTTGGGTTCGATTCCCAAGTCGGCCAAGTTGCTATTGGGTTTTTCTATGGAATTCTCAGTAGCAGGTCGGAGTTTGGATTTGTGCCCGGTTAGTGGCAATAGGCTCGCCCCCTATTACATGGGACCTAAACATATCGGCGAACCGTGGGTGTACATTGGTACACCTCTGCCTAACCCTTCGGGGATACAGGCGTGACGGTATGCTATGTATGTTATGTTATGTTAACTTAAAGTATTAGGGACAGTCCTTAAGTCTGATGACTTAAGGGCTTTTTAGAACGAATTCTGGTTTTATTAATTTACCGAATATGTCTAAAGAGAGCACTGGTTGCTATAAATGAGGATTGTATCTTAACTCCAGTTATAAGATTTGAGTAAGTATAATGAGTATTTAATAAGTAACATAGCTACTGTAGCTGTACGTGCTTATTCCCGTTGGATATTACTGTAAACATACACCGCGTTAGTTTGAAGTTAGTAACTAGCACCTTATCTTGGCAATATCTTCTTCTTTTAGAGTCGATAGTAGATACCTACGACCATCTATCTATTTATAATAACTGCGTGACTCCAATCAAAAATAAAAGAAATAAATTAAAAACATTTTATAAGTTTTAAATAGTTCCCAAATAGTAGTCTATATTTAAGACGGCAAGGCTCTACCTACACCTTATGACTCATGGTATTCCGAGAAAAATATCAATTCCGCGTGAACTCATAAGGAACATCTATCTAAATAATATTAGGTATTCTTTGATATCGTATTTTACTTACATATATGTATTATCCAGCAAAGTTCTTTCTAATGGCCAAATACAAAAATATCAGTATAAAACAATCTTTTATCATTAGTTTGAGTCGCATGCTTTATTTGTCATTTTAAACGACCTGTGTGGAGTGACGTACTTGCCAGTTTCTATGTGTCGCTAGTCTGAGGTCCCCGGTTTGATCCCCGGATGGTTTAATGTAGAGAACTAGGATTCTACTTTCTCTCCGGGGGTTTTTGGTGCCTTTCGTTGTTTTACTTTGGGGTCAGATAAATATGTGATGTTATTCACTTTAATAGACTTAGCACCGTCTCAAAATTGAGTTGTGATTGAGTACTTGGGTTTCCACTCAGGAATAACAAAGTATTCTAATTTCCCTACCAATAGCTTATCAAAACCATACATATAAAGTTCTTAAACCCTTTAGACCACACATAACCATATCGCATCCTTTTAGCGATGTTTTGACATGTGTGAGCACAGTTTGACAGATGTCAGAGTAGCCGGTAGCGAGTCGAGTGAGCACTAGAGTGGACTGTGACGTCAGATATGTACAGTATGATGACAAATAATATCAACCGATTAATTGCGAGCCTTATTTAAATAAAAAAAGTATTTTTTAAATATCAGGTTAAGGTTAGAGATGGTAGCCGTTAAAGGGAGATATGAATGTGTTTATCGTTCAAATAATTTTGTGGATAAAAAATGTATGGTTGACAGGTAGGAAGATAGGAGGTAAACCGCACAAACGACTTCAGGTTTATTTCAAAACATGGCAAATATATCGTGTCTTATTAAGTGATCGTGATGTTTTTATACTATAACTACTTATAAAATTTAAACTTCTTGGATACCTACCTTAGTGTTAAGTGAGACAATTATTACGTGGTCTAAAGTAAAAAAATATTGTTAACTTTATATCTTCAGAAAACATTGTATGATTGTAGTATAAGTAATTGTATTAGATACTCAATCTTACACCATTAACTTCCTAGGTAGTATTTATGTGGGCGTCAGTGCATGTGACGTTTTATGTTCGTATCATGAACCCTGTAGTACTAGGAACCTAAAAAAACTACGAATTTGTGTGGTCTACGTATGAATAAAAATTAATTGTAAAATATAGGCAGCGGAAGACACTAACATTGTATGTAATAGGCTATAACTAGTCGAATAAGTTTTTATGTATCCGCTTAAAAAAATATTCGAGCAAACTGCCTAGTATTAATAACCGCAAATAAATTACTAACTTCATTTAAAACATTTCTAATGTGCTAAATGGAAAATAACGAAGGAAAAGCCACGAAAAAATTACGTAAATCTTGTAAAAACAGTGCATTTATACAAGGAGCGTATTGCATGCCGACACGCAAGGATGCCATTAAGAAAAAAAACTATACGTATTTATGGTTTTGTGAATCGCACGATCATAAGTGTTTTGGACGTCCGAGAGCGCCATTCGTCAGTCACTACGTCCGACATTAAGCCATATTGTCAACATAATCGTTTCGTTCTCCTTATTAATCTTGTTTAAAATTTAATCGGACGCGCACAAATACCTGGGCGACGGAGCCGAACGCGGCGGCAAGTTTGCGCGCGAAACTAAACGTCACATTGACATATTAACGCGCGAAAACTTTAATGGGCGCGCACTTTCACAGGCAATTTCACTTATTTCCCTATCGCGGGCAGACTAAATCACAGCCTTCGTTTCTTATTTCGTGTAATAAAACGTAATTTACATAGCTGTACGTATATTTTTGTTTAAGGCTAATACCAGTTCCTCGCTGTCGTTTACGCGCGCCGTGACGGGTGATTGACAGGTGAAAGGGCGCGAAATTAGCCGACCGGACGGCGACCGAATGATTCCTTAAGACGCTCCCATTGTCCGTTCATTACATTCACGGTTCATTGATACAGATTAATAAAAAGTTGCTACAAAAAAAGCACATGCTGTGTGCTAGCGTTTTAACGTTTGCGCAAACGATTTGGATTTTAGGGAAATGTTTGAATTATAATAAGTCCATTAAGCGTTCAGTGAACATATGTTGTAGAGTGGGCACGATAAGATAGAGCCGTATGTCATGTAGCAGCTACCGTTTGGCATCCGCCAACAAACCGAGGATGAGGGGATTAGCTGGCAAACAATGTGATGTTGTTATTAAAACGAAAACTCTTTAGATAAAGACGTGAAACAACAGGCCTGAGGAGATTTCAGATAGCGGGCTTAGCAAGCGACGGTTCGTCGAGACTTTATCTCGCGCGGGCGCAGCGTGCGTCGCGCCGGCCGCGGCCCGCGCACAAACATTGTGCATTTCAAAATGTTCACTTCATTTTGTGGCGTTCTTATTCTTTGCGTCAAATTTTTACTGTTACTTACTTTTCATTCATTCAAATTCAAATAGGTTGTTTAGTAGCTATTTCTATGTATAAATAACTTGCGTCTATACTTAGATGTAAATATACATACTTACATTGTGTATTGCAAGAGACTTTTAACCATCGCAAAAATAGAGATTTGCAAACTTTTTGCATACATTTATTGAAAAGTAGCAGTTTTATTCTTTAACATATAATTTTTTTGTTAATGCTCCTCTCTTCTAGCTGTTAGGATGGTACATTTTATTAATAAAAACCTCAGCTACACAGAAGCTGTGTTTACTTGATAAGATATAAGATTAGGAGCGAAATAAATGACGACTTCGTAAAAAATCATTTTAATTCTTTGGTAGTTTATTCTAGAGAAACATAATTACGTGGCAGAGAAAAGTAACAATTAAAAAAAGTAGAATAAACATTAAATAATAGGGTGAAAGAACCAATAAATATTAACGCGAATTTGTAATACTTAGTCAAGATACTTATCAGTTTTTCAATAAGTAGCTATATACAATTTGAAAATATCAAGACTAGTTCGTTTCTACATAACTCAATTAAATAAAGTTCGCGTCCTATATAAATTAAATATGATTTAATAATATTGTTGCTGAACCTTTAAAAATGTGCATTTCTTACAAATAACTTTAGCTCCGTCTTAGATGACACGGTGAAATTGACATTAAAACTGTACCTATAATTCCTTAAATAAGATATCATGTCAAAATAAACTTTATACGAATGTTGTTTTCGAAAGTTTTACATAAAACATTAATTAAGACATATCATCGTATGCAATCATTACGAAACATTGCGAGCCAATTAACAGGGACCTGTCAAACAATCACATTTGAAATGCTTGATCGCCCCACGAATACCTCGCGCTGAATAATTAAAGTTCCATCCAAATAGGACTAGTAATTGTCCGTCACTTTACCTTCTTTAAAAGGGTATGTTATGGAATAATGAATAATGCCTTATAATCCTGATGAAGATATGTTATTTATTAATTATCTGTGGAACGTTTTGTCGGCTATCAATGGTAAAATGATGAAAATTCATGATTGTTTTTTTGTCTTCTTGAATATATTCACGCCGTCCTGTCAGGTTGTAAAAACGGTTAAAAAGGCTCTTTTTAGTTCAATAAATTTATTTATGCATGGACGGTTATTAGTGTTTTTATCGTATGTATAATAAACGGCTGATTTGTGGATATTACATGGTACTTTGACAGTTTTATTTTCAATTGTGTTACTTATTTATATAATATCATTTTGCTGGTAAATCCCTGCAGAAAGTCTAGGCAGAGATAGATGTCATTTGTAAACTTTTTATTAAGATTATTTTGATATTTTCTTTCTTCCTCATCACTTACAGAGTAATCTCTCTATCACTCAAAGGTTTGGAAGAAATCAATTTTGAGTTAAGCTCGCCTCTGTAGATGTAGGTATGTATAATAAAGAATTAATACTTTTGATTTTCGTCCGGGTATACATGCATTAACAGTCTGTAACAGTTGATAGATATATTATAGTTCTATATTATCTTGTTTTATAGAGCCAACGTGTGGACGTAACTACCTACTTATATGACGTCACAAGTAACTAAGAGTGGTCATAAAATTGTTTTAATTAATCTTTTGATTGATTATTTAACCATATTGTATATTATATATAACGGTATCTTACGTATTATACTTCATAACTTGGTATCTTTGTGGCTAATATTAAATACAGAATTCTAGCTATATACCATAAACCGCTCTCTTCCGTAGCCAAAACAAAAAGATTATTTTCTAAATGCACAAGATTTTCAACCGTCTTTTGTTATACCTATCTTCTAGATTCTGTAACATAAGACGTCTTATACCATCACGCCTGTATCCCCGAAGGGTTAGGCAGAGGTGTACCAATGTACACCCACAGTTCGCCGATATGTTTAGGTCACATGCAATAGGGGGCGAGCCTATTGCCACTAACCGGGCACAAATCCAAACTCCGACCTGCCGACTGAGAATATCATAGAAAAACCTAATAACACCTTGGTCGACTTGGGAATCGAACCCAAGACCTCTAGCGTAGCAGGCGCGATTAGCACCACTAGGCCAACGAGGCAGTTGTAAAAATAAGACGTCATAGTAACATCATTTAGGACTTACAGAACGGCTGGACCGATTTTCATGATCATTGATGTGCGGATTACTCTCAACCCTGAAAAGATTAAACAAATCGGAAAAAGAATCACGCAGGCGAAAACGCAAGGCAAAACTAGTTAGTAAAAAAAATAGATTTCTCTGTATAAAATAATTAAGTACCTAGGAACTAATGTTCTGCTGACCTCAAATATTGTTAAATTAATGAAATAATTAAATTTAATTGCATGCTTCTAGCATTCTAGTGTAACTAATGAGACTAATTATATTTCACTGACGTCTGTCATATTATTTGATATATTATAACGTCATTTTAGCAATTTAAATTAATTTCAGATAATCAGAAATTAGCTCAGTACAATGACGTAGCCAATTAAATTAAATAAAAACCATTTTATTTTTTTTGGTAGAGATCTTTGCATTTAGCCTAAGCGCAGGCTTTGACTGCTTCACCGGACTTTTGGCGAGGACCTTAAGGCCTCCAGTCAGAGAAATAGGAAAAATAGGAAAAACTAACTACGTCAGCAACGTCCACTAAGGGCACCCCCTGCGGGGTTAAGACCTCTAAATAAAAACCACTCAACATTTTATTGTAGGTAACTTTTGCACCCGACTTCTTTTGCAAGTAATATGTAGGTAGGTTTTTTTTGGAGGACTGCCGCAGTTAGCTTCGTGAAAGCTTTTACTGCTTGACCGGACTAAATGTAGGTAGGTACCTATTATTCTTCCTACTAGCAAAATCACTTAGTTATTAAAAATATTTAATATGAACAGATTTACTTGTTTATTAAACTATGTCCCTATTCTCATAAACCCGGAGTCATCTAGTGACGCAACATTAACTCAATCGATATTTAAGGCAGAAAATGCCCAATAAAACTACCAGATACAATCATCATAGGTATTATAATGATTCATTAGTAATTTACACCGATTCCCGAATATTAGGTAGAATCTACACGTGATCAGAGGGCTGGTTTGTTCCTTGCACAGAGAATCGGCATAGCCATTCAACGTGGCAATGCTGCCAGCCTTCTGGGCACGTTCCCCGCCATTGACAAGGATGACGATGAATTCTTTGACGCCGTTTAGTTTTTATTTATGTATGTTTTAATTTTAGAGTTTGTTCTTATATTAGATATAATTGTGTATTAATAAAGTGTATTAAGGTTTAGAAATATATTTAACATGTTCTTAAATGCTTTCTGTCTCTTTTTCACTCGTCAAAGTGACAGAGACAAGAGACTTTACGTCGGTTTAAAACACAATTACTGATTGAAGTTTCATTATTCGGCCATTTTTATCTGAATAGTCTTGAAATCGTGTATTTTTCACTAATTAAGATTTTACAGACAGACAAACTATCCTATTAATTATTATTTGCACGAATAACATTAACATACAAAATGTTTTCAAAGCTGCATTTCCTTACCGTCCATTATTTTAAAATAAACTGAAGTGAACAATCAGTTATAACGTTGCCAGAGTTAATGAGACCATTGTTGCAAATGAAGACATGTCGCCATCTTGAAGCGGCGGACAAAATGGCGGGGATTTTGACGAAACTTAATGATGATTGAGTTTATTTTTGAGATGAGTTCTGTGGTAATTTATCGCTCTGTGTTGAAGACCTCTAAAATTGATATTTTAAGACGACTATTATTGACTTTTCTCCATTGAAGTTAACAACTTAAATGTCCCGCCCGTAGACACAATAGTTAAACAATGGAATTGTTCATGTGCCTCACGGGGCAGGGAAATGGAATTCCTCAAATGAGTTGTAGTAATTACCATGGCTAAGAGGAATCTTTAATGAAGGCTGGCGTATATTGCTAGGTACGACGAGTGCTATCCGATTGAAAATGTGTTCTTGGGCAAAAACAGTACGGGCGATAGATACAGTCTTGTCACTAATAATATCCCATTAATTTATTAACAAAACTTACCTAGTGTTCAAAATTAGGACACACCGTTCTGACAAAATCAAAATAATTTTTATTTCAAGAACTCCATAGGTTACCCTTACCATAGTAAATATGATAAGCGTTAGACATGTATCTGTCACATATCTCCCAGTTTGTCAAGGATATAGTATTGTATCGACTGCCTCGTTGGCCTAGTGATTCTAAGCGCGGCTGCTACGCTAGAGGTCTTGGGTTCGATTCCCAAGTCGACCGAGGTGTTATTGGGTTTCTATGAAATTCTCAGTAGCAGGTCGGAGTTTGGATTTGTGCCCGGTTAGTGGCAATAGGCTCCATAACATGGGACCTAAACATACCGGCGAATTGTGGGTGTACATTACACCTCTGCCTAACCCTTGGGGGATACAGGCGCGATTGTATGTTATATTATGTTAAGGTATTGTACGGTAGCTAAGTAATAAAATAACTACACACTTGAAAGAACCATAACTGGTCAGTATTACATTCAGAAAGGCGTTATATTAGACATAACTTTTACAGGTGATAGGCTGGCCACAGTGGCCACCTGTTTTATTTTATGGACCATAAAAAGTTAAGGGCTATCTGATCCAACCGCTCTTTGTTAACTAACTGACTGTTTATAGTTAAACTTTGACGTGTAAGCGCAAACGTCAATGGTAACTTGTAAGCTTAGAGTATGGATAAGAAACTAAAGAGTGAGTCTATCAGAGTTTGAACCGTAAGCACTAGTATGAACTAGTTTTGACGTAAATTATGTATGAAGATGGGGCTTGCCGTTTTGAACATCTATGTGAAACACTAATATTATCCTTACAATGTCAAAACCATTGATATTTTTGTATATAAGTTTCTCGTTGCGCGAAAAATAACTTAAATCAGTGAATGAATGTACTGGGACAAGGGGAAACTAGCCATAGTAGCGGTCTATGTATATGTTAAGTCTATGCTTGTAAGGTATATAAATTAGGTTAACTAATTTACTTATTATATATTTAAGTCCGTGGCGAAGGCGGTGTGACGATCTAGTCAGTTATGCGGGCGCATGTGGACTGAAATCGCCAAGAACAGAGAGGTTTGGAAGAAGAAAGGGGAGGCCTTTGCCCAGCTGTGGGCAAATTATGTAAATTCGAGATTTTTATTCGATACAGGCTAAATTCTTGTAATGTACTTACTAATTACAGTACGTCTATTTCTGAACGTAGGTAGGTACCTGACTCTACGTATTTACCTATGCTTGCATAAGTCTGGTTCTTTGGTTAATTAGGATAGATAATAAAGATATAGTTAATTATAACATAAAAGCGTTTATTAAAATACATAATAAAAATTCAAATACGTTTTATTAGTTATTACCCACCCAGGTTAGTAACCTAACAAAACTTAGTACCGTCATAAAATGCACACCTAACAAAAATCCCCATTGTAATGTGTACATTAAAATTTAATTTAGAGACACAACTAAATGCTAATACAGTCAAAAAGGTGTCGGTTACGACCACAATACGTCTCGCAACGAGATCGAATAGATAAAACCCAACAAAATTAATGTGGGCTCGTAATTTTGAATGTTACATTTCGTCAAATTGACGCGCGGAACAAATGAAAAAATCCATCGATCCGCCATTTTTGAATTTCAAATTTGACATTGGAATGCGTATGGCAGCATTTATTGTCTCGAGCGAAAGCTTTTGTTTTCTTTTTATCAATACAAATACTTTTTGGTTATTAAAGCTATCAAGCAATGTATTTCGTGTTCTAAACTTGGCAAATCTTTTTCGTAACGTTTCAAGCACAAAACACATTATCCTTTTTCTAAAAAAGAACACTTGAATGATTCTTCATAATGTTTATTGTGTCTTTCGATTAGTTTTTGACGTCTGAAAGAGCACTTTGAATATTAATTTACGCGCAATATTTTAGCAAGATGGCCGCATTTGAAAATGGCGGACGCCTTGCTTAATTAGCGTGGCGTAGTTATTGTTTATTGTTGTATTCAGCGAGGAAGATTGTTTCCTTTGTTCCGACTCGTAAAATTCATAATTTCTGAATTTAGAAAGTATGTCTTGAAGTAACGTTGCTGTGTAGATTAACATGTTGTGGACAATACATCCGGTTCGAGGAGTTTCTTTGGCTTATTTCGAAATCTTCTGCATGTATGAAGGGAATAATGTAAGTGGACGAAACGAAACAAGTGTGTAGGGATCGTAGCTAGTGGAAAGACTCTGCCTACCCCTAAAAGGGAAAGAGGTGTGATTTTATGTATGTATATTAACACTAATTCGAACTCTTTCAATTAAACCTTCGAACCACGTCCCTTACTTTTCCCTTGATTCATTTTTATCCTACATAAGAAGTATTTGATGTCTAGGAACAGGTAATTAACTTGAATCCTAAACCACAATCGTTGCTGCGGTGATGCGAATCCCATATTCTAGCAAGACAATAAGGTAAAAACTAAATGAGGGCTTTAACAGATGGTAACGGAAAGGAAATTAATAGCGCTGAAGATGTATTGTCTATGGGAAAAGAGATCATAGACTCATTTATAAAGTAACTAGATTAGTTGTAATGCAAGGGAAATTGGATGAGACAGAACAATGAGAGAGACTGACAAAATTAAGTTCGTTTGATTGCTATTCTATTATGTTAATTGGAAATTACATACTTAATCAGAGTTTTATAGGAAAGCTTTTCATGGCTATAAACCTGTTTGGTTGTTTGTATTATCGGTTGCAAGTTGTTAAAAAATATATGTACCAGCATATCATCATCACGAATCCCCGAAGGGGTAGGCAGAGGTGTACCAATGTACACCCACAGTTCGCCGATATGTTTAGGTCCCATGTAATAGGGAGCGAGCCTATTGCCACTAACCGGGCACAAATCCAAACTCCGACCTGCTACTGAGAATTTCATAGAAAAAAACCAATAACACCTTGGTCGACTTGGGAATCGAACCCAAGACCTCCAGCGTAGCAGTCGCGTTAGCACCATTAGGCCAACGAGGCAGTCGTATACCAGACACGATTAAATTGAGATTTTAAGCTCTAAGGTTCAAGTAGAAAAAAAAATTGCATTTGCTATGAAGGTACTTCCAAATTAATAATTAGGTAATTCCCTTATGAAAAGGAAAAGGCTCTACATTTAGGCTCTTACTGTCAGCATGTAACCTATTCGTTAAATGTTAAGTTAATCCTTCATTATCGTCGTATGTTATCTCAATACAAAATGTTATAAAGGCAATATATTAAAATAAATGTAAATTATTCGCACCTCTCTGTATTTTAGTCATTAGCACATTGCCAGGTGGTTTGTTATCTGAAGGGGAAGTAAAATAGGTCAGCGATTAAATAAATAACAGCAAACATATATCTGCCAAAAGAAATGAATAATTTTGTTGAAAGTTATTAAGAAAAGTTATTTTATTCACGCGCCTTTTTTTGGTAGAGATCTGTGCAGTTAGCCTGGGGCCCGAGTCTGCTATTGACAATTGTTTGAATCGTCTGAATGTGTGGCGTTAGTAGGTCCATTTTAGGATAATAACGTAGGTAAAACGTCAAAATTGGCCATTGGGACGGCCAATTTTGACGTTCTGACATTTAGTAGAATGCTAATTATCCCAAAATGGACGAACTAACGCTACCCACTCGACGATACAAACAATTGTCAATAGCAGACTCGGGCCCCTGAACGCAGGCTTTGACTACTTCACCGGACTAATATACACGCTTCTTTAGAAGTAGTTACTTAAGGGACTAAGACCCCTGAGTTATATTTGATATTTCTTCTCAGTACGTAAGGAAATGTCGACTCCTAGCTCAAAAAAAGTCGTCCAAAACAGTTTTCTTATTCCTATTTTCAAAATATCTAAACGTTAATTTCATGATTACAACGATACGAGTTTTTAAACAATTAAGCGTATACTTTTGTATTTAATGTTTGAAAAATACTAAAGTATGGATAAAGTTTAATCGTATTTAAGCTTAAATATCTATATCTCAATCGTATTTATCTATTCTACTTATATACTAAAACACAATTCAGCTAGAGAGTTTGTTTTCTGAACACGGTAATCTCTGAAAATAGTCTGATACGACTGTAAAAAAAAATGCATTTGATCTTTCAATTTGGACGAAAGACCGCGGGATATAGCTAGTTCAATTTATTATATTAATTACTTTTCATTTTAGAACTCGTCAATACAAACTACAAACGTATTGCAAACACCCTTGATCATTAGTTCAAATTCTATATATTTTATTTATCTCGAATTAAACTTTAAATATTTAAAATTTATAATATAAAAACTAAGCCTCAAACCTCTCTTATTTTTAAAATTAATAGAAAATTGCATGACTATTCCAATTTAAATAGTGCGCTCAACGTGTTGTCGGATTGGTTTTCAGCAAATAATTTGCTATTAAATGCTTCAAAAACAAAATGTTTAAAATTTTCACTTCCGAACGTTCGATCTCATCTAGATCATAACCTAATGCTTGATGGTAAAAAACTTGAATTAGTTAACGAAACGGTATTTCTTGGTGTGACTATAGACTCTAAGTTACAATGGGGTGCTCATATCAAAGCATTGTCGAAAAGGTTAAGTTCAGCTGCATTTGCAGTACGAAAAATTAGACAGCTCACGGATATCCCCACGGCCAAATTAGTTTACTACGCGTATTTTCACAGCATTATGTCATACGGCGTCCTGCTATGGGGCTCTGCAGCCGATGTAGATTCTATATTCATCTTGCAAAAACGAGCAATTCGCGCCATTTACTGTATGGGCCCCCGCGATTCACTTAGAGAGAAATTTAAAGAAATCGGTATACTCACGCTGCCATCGCTTTATGTTATGGAAAATATAATGTACGTTCGTAATCATTTATATAGTTTTAGTGTCAACAGTGATTATCACAACATTAACACCCGTAGTAAAAATAAGCTAGTAGTCCCAAGGTTTAGACTAACTAAAACAAATACTAAATCCTTCCTTGGGAATTCTATTCGCTTTTATAATAAATTACCAGAGAGTATAATTAATTTAACCAACAAAAAATTTAAAACATGCGTGAAATCCAAACTGATAGGAAAGGCTTATTATAAAATTAGTGACTATGTAGAGGATAAAAGCGCGTGGATCTAGGACCTTCTGCACATGTGGCCTCCCTGGCGGTCGTTAATTCATTTGTCATGTTGTTTAATAATTCTCGATTAGCTTCCCCACGGTCTCTATTCTTAGAAACCTTTTGACATGCCTTGACATTCCTGTTAGGGTTTAGTTAGGACTACATATCTTTTGTATGTAAAGCTATTTACTTACTTAATTAGTTATTATTATTATTTTTTATTTTTATTTTTTATTCATTGAGTTTAGTCTCTTTTTATTATTATCGTTCTTTTGCACACGCGACCTTTGTAAATGTGACAACAATGTAAATTTTGTTGCGTATCCTATTAAATTTTTCTTCCATTTTGGATGTTATCTTTTACATTGCTATTTACGCTGTTGTCGCATATTTGTAGATATTTATAATTATTTGTATTGGTATAATTGATGTTAACCTTTTTTTTAAAAGAGTAACCTCTGGAGTTTCTTGCCGGTTCTTCTCCATTGGAATGACATTTTGGAACCTGCAGTAGAGTCAGTAAATTTAACGTTTTAAAAGAGCCTTAAAAAGGCCTACTTGAAATAAAAATATTTTGATTTTGATTTTGATTTTGAAGCCTACACTAAAAATAAGAAAAAATATAAATTAAATAAAACTAAGAACTAAAATAAGGCATCCAAAAATTCATCCACATCGCTGTCAACTGGGAGTGTGCCCAAAAGGCTGGCAGCATTGCCACGTTGTATGGCAATGCTTATGCGCTGACCTACGTAGAAGCCAGCCTTTGGGTCACGCGGAGTGTCAATCAGACGTTTCGATCATTCCTTCTATTTATTACACATTGTTTAAAACACAGGTAAACCTAATAGATAAAATACTCTACGTATAACTAATTTTATTTCAAAATTCGCGTAGACCTAAGAAAACAACATGAACATTTTAGATATTTTTAAATTAGCCTCAAATTATTTCACTGCGGGGCTTCGATTTAGATATTCTAAATGCATGTCAGTGGTCAGTAAGTGTAGTTGTCATTTTGCCTAATTTTCGTATTCAGATAATTCTACAATAAAATATTGTTGAAATTTAGAAGATAATGATCGTAATGACAGTTAGCAGAATTCCAAAATTAATATAATATAATATATAATATAATATTCCTGGACAATTCACACACGATTATAGTAAAAATTACCATATGAAGCAGGTCTTTCGGTAAATTCAAGCAACTCTTAAATAGCAGAATCGAGGTCCTGAAAAAACGCCTAGTCTAAGAAAACAGTAATAGTCGGCGGGCTTTCACGCTGCATGTCTAAAAACTGATAAATATGAACCATAAAGCAACAAACTTACGATAAACACAGACAGTAAAGTCTTGAAGTAATGTGTTTCTCCATATTGAAATTCCTGTAAAATAATTATATGTAACTTAGGGCTAGGTTTAATTCTCTTGACTTACAAAATCAATGGAACTATAGTCATTTACGTTTTAAGAGCTTTAAAGGCATACATAAAGTAAAAATATTAACAGTTTTTCATTTTCATGCACAAATTACATGTTCAAATTGGAATAAACAATGTTTTTGGAAGACTAGCTATATACCTGTAACTAATAATTTTGATACCTAAGTATGTAAGACAAAAAAAGGGGTTACGCAGACCCACTTTTTGTCTTGACGCTTTCTAATCAGTGAAATTTGTTTCGACATCGTACCTAACTTTCAAGAAGTAATATAAGTGTGGCTAGAATTAAGGATCCGGTAGACAATTATGTAAAGATCTTTTTCCGACTCTTTTTCCCAAGCTATGTCGGGTTCGGCTTCTAGTCTTACCACATTTGGCTGAATACAATACCTATATAATGTAGGTTTAATGTATGTATGAAGTACTGCTTATGTGACATGTCATGATGAATGAAGAATACAGACCGTAAAATTTGTTGACTATATTTAAAATAACACGTAAAATTTCTCTTCTGAAACTGAAATACCTACGTTAAAACTTTACAGATAAAAGTATCCAGTAACAAATTCCAGGCAACCTAATATATTATCCAAAACCTAAATATTAAGAATAAAATGGACGTAAAAATAAGCAATTTTGCAATATATCGTTTTAAAACTATCCATTGGTAGTGTTGAGCGCGAAATATAACGTTCGGTTGTAACTTTAAAACCGGCACTTTTAGAACGTTATAATAATAAAAAGTACTGGCATGATAGTAACAGGGGATTAAAAATAAATTAGGCTGTATCGGTTTACCTCGAACTCGATTAAAAAGTTGAGAACGTCATCTACTGATTGTGTTCTAAAATCAAAAAGTTCGAATTGACGAATGGAAACTCGTTTCTTTTAAAAATAAATGTTTTTTTTTTTTCTAGAATATTTGGTTACTTGCTATTTTTAATCTTTATTCTGTTTAAGAACCATTTTATTATAGTTTTTAATAGTTATGCTTAATAAACTGTTTAGTAAACTAGATTATTAAATCCTGTCTGACCTTCAAAGAACTAAGCCATTTAAAAGTTTCAAGTTAGACATGTTTTCCTTGTATGACGCAGCATCATCATTTTATATACTAAAATGCATATTAAAATTTGTGACCGAGAAGACTGTTAATGTAGCTTAGGTTAGAATATTATTCTGGCATTATATAGTTTATTTATGCTTGTTTCAGATGGCGACGCGATATTTCTAGGCTGAAAAGAACAAGCAGTATCTAATAAAACAGGATATGAGTTTGAAGTATGATTTTTAGTAAGTATAAATAAAATACTCATTTACTTTAATAAAAACGCTTTTGTTAGCTTCCCATGTAACTAAGTAAAAATCTTGGAAATTCTTAGCTCAGTTACCGGGTTTCTGATTAAGCTGAAATTATGTTTCCACGGTTAGTTTACATGACAAAACATTATGCTTTTATATTATTTTTACCATGATCTATAAGAAATAATCGTTTGTTAAAAGGTAAAAATAGTAACGCACCTTATACATTCCAATTAAAATAGAAATAATTATCCACAAAAATTATAATTACACCTCATTTTGACGTGACATAACAATAATTTCCTGACACTTGACGAGGCACCGCCCGCTGCTCCATATGTCCGACAATTTCGAATGAAATCGAAAAAACCGATCCGCATATGACGCCTTCTAAATCCAAAATTCTCTCCAAAACCGATCTCACGCTGTGCGCATTCAAAAAAAGAACTCTATGCTTGTTCTTTTTTCAAATACCGATTTTTTTTCTAACCATTGTCATGGATGAATGTTCTGTATCGCCAGTTTAGGTTATTCGAAATTTAAATGTTGTTTGGTTGATCATTTTGCGAATTGTGTTATGTTAAATAACAGTTTATGGGATGATGAGTAATATTAAAAGGCTGTTTAGTTGGAAGCTTATATTTTCATATATAATGATAAATAGGTATATATGAATATCTCTGAATCACCAAGCTTTCAGGTACTTCACGATACCGATAACAATTTTATCTAAATGGTTGATTGATATTATCACCCCGAGAAAATTAATATGTATTAAGTAGTTATTTACCTAATAAATATAACATTATGAAGCTCATTTTACCGTTCAGGTAAGTTCCCACATTCAGATAAAGGCCCTTGAGGTCTTTACACCTGTGACTCGTGAGCCGCAGTGTGCCCCACTAGACGCTTTATTAACAAGATTTTGAATATCCTATTGTCGCTAACACTTTCTATGTTCGAAATTCGAAAATCTTCTTTTTTTTTACAATACAGTTTGGACATTTCGCTTGAGTTATCGCCGGCCAGTTCTGTTAAAAGGTTTAAGATTTTTTTTTCCATAAACGTCAGTGTGCGGGTCGCTTTTGACGTGGGTGAGCGCGGTTATAATTGCTGTTCGGATAAGATTACATACATGTTTTTAATTTTCGGGATAAATCCCTTTCTTTATTCAGGAAATTTTAAAGACCTCTGTGGCTGATCTGTATTTATTTTTTATTGTTAAATATGTTTTTATGTAACTAAATGTTTGCATTGCTCTTGCTCACATTTTATTGCCATAACATTTTCTCCTATTTTTATTGCTAGTATAATTGAAAACCAAAACACAATATTTATAATTCTATAAACTTATA
Source organism: Autographa gamma (assembly GCA_905146925.1). Lineage (NCBI taxonomy): Eukaryota > Metazoa > Arthropoda > Insecta > Lepidoptera > Noctuidae > Autographa > Autographa gamma. The sequence continues at coordinate 1,470,822 of LR989868.1, read as the reverse complement.
ATACCAATAAATTGCCGTGTCATTAAAACATAAAAACAAAAAAGTACATGAAAATATATCTGAATTGTGTCCCGAATCGACCAAAACCTTGGCTACCCTACCGCCAGGTAGTTTCAAACTGGGATTTGGTAATATATGGATAATTATAAGACGGCTTAACGTGGAATTTTTGTCAAAGTTTATCGTCATTTTGATTGAGGTTACGACTCTTCGTATCTCGGAGATATTGTGTCGGTAGCTTTATCGAAACGATGTACCGATTGTTGCCTTTCCACCCAATTTATTTTCGAATCAAATTTTTTAAACCGTCTTTTTTGTAACCTTAAAATATTTAGCGTCCATAACTGTCCCGTAAACGTTTAGCAAACATAATTTGCTTGAAAATTACGTCAACTTAAACTGTACTGTAAAATATTTAATGAAATCTCTTTACGTCCAGTCTTAGTAAATAACAATCTTAACCTAAAATAAGTGTTAAAAATCGTTATAAATGAACCACGAATACGGAACGAATTCCAAAATCAAATACTTAATTTGAAATCTATAATCGAGGGTCGATAATTGGTCGGCCCACCCGATAAAAACTCGTAGACCAATCGCACACGTTCGTCTTGCCAGAACATGTCGTTAATGTGAATCGATCGTAAAACTTGTATACAGCCTCCTTTGATTGGACATTACTTTTAATAGCTAATATTTTATTGCATTTTTATGGTTGATGGGCAATATTCGATGCGGTTGAACGATACCCTAAACGTAAAAGTAACTGCTTAATACGGATTAGAATATCTAGTTATGTTTTAACAACACCTGTGTTCCTATTTTATTTTATGTTTGTAAAGCCAACGTTTTTTCCCGTTTAAAAATCGATCGCTCCGAACATTTTTATGTCTGATGTTCGATTTTCAAACGTTTTATTTCCTTTTTATGTCATCGATGACAATTATGTGCCATTGATAATTGAATTCTATTTTTAAATGATGACATTTCGGTTGGTTTTGTTTTTTAAAGTTCTCTGCTTTGACTCGAGATGAATTTGCTTTTTGATCGATAATTATGCTTATTCTCGAGATGGACATTCCTGAGAGGTTTTTTTAGTGTAACTTACTGCTTATTCATTCCCACGGTTATTGTACTGTGAACTTTGACTGAGAATGATCTCATACGATAATAATCCGTTTGACTGAGCTATCGGTAAGTACTCGGCTATTATAAGGTCAAACTCTTTTATAATGATGTGAGTTCAATAAGAACAGGTATATATGTCTACACGATTTATATTAGCCTTGTAAGCTTCCCGAGAAAAGGAAAGCCGTCGGCTCAATGTACTGAATACCGAAATTATGAAAATTTGGAATTTGAATGATTCTTCATTTAGATTATTTATCTTCGATTATGTTCATAACAAAAATCAAGTTATATTCAAGTAAAATCAAACAATTTACTAGCATATAACATGATTTTTGTATGTGCTGATTTTCCTTAAACAAATATTCAATTTGTGTTTACCAACTAAATATTTCAAATAATAAAGCTGGTACCTAATAGCCTAAAAATGTTAGACTTTTCATATTTTTTTTTTTACTTAAATATATAAAGCTATATTTTTTTACTTAAAAATAAAGGCCAAGAGACAAGTACATCTTTCTTTCACAAACAAAATCCTATAAAACTATTTGAAATCTCATCCTACCTTGTACCCATTAGAAATGCTACAAGATTTATAGTGTGCGCACGCGCCGTTTCCATAGCTCACCGTAACACCATCGATCATCATCTGCGCAGGGGCAGACGATGCTACTCCACCTATCATTTTGTGGCGATTGTGGGTCAGGAATATATTTATGGGTGATAATTTTTGTCTATGGATTTTAAGGGTTTGTTTAAAGTGCTTATTAAACAGTCTCGGGGTGGTTTTTTATTTTTAATGGCGATGAATAACTAAAGTTACAAGATAGTTAGTTTATTGCATCCCCTGTGCTTCAAATACTTAGCTAGTCGTTTTTATGTTGCCTGTAATCTAAAAAAAAATCTTCCGTCAAACATAAATTGCTAATGAAGTTCAGCAAAAAAATGTTAATAAGTACGCGTTATGCTGGAGCCTACCTTCTGCCTACCCTTCTGGTTAGAATCAACAGTGCTAATCTAGTTTTCCTCATAATACAGAACTGAAATAATCTGGATTACCTTTAACACACCCAAAAGATAGATATATAAAGAAGAAACTGCCTCGTTGGCCTAGTCGTGCTAGCGCGCCTGCTACGCTAGAGGTCTTGGGTTCGATTCCCAGGTCGACCAAGATGCTATTGGGTTTTTCTATGAAATTCTCAGTAGCAGGTCGGAGTTTGGAATTGTGCCTGGTTAGTGGCAATAGGCTCTCCCCCTATTACATGGGACCTAAACATATCGGCGAACTGTGGGTGTACATTGGTACACCTCTGCCTACCCCTTCGAGGATACAGGCGTGATGATATGTTATGTTATGTTACAACCAAAAGAACAAAATGCATCTCTTTTAAAACTAATACGACGTTTACATTTGTAAAAATCTGTAATCATTCCTTTATCCTAGCCTCTATCTTACCAACAGAACTTATCAAATAACTACATAACTAAAATAACACATAGACGTTACATTATATCCAAGTTGGAAATAACATAATAATGTGTGCAATAACTTATAAATGCAATATATTTGATATCTGGTGGCCGGCTCAGGTTGCCTCCTTAACTATCTGCATCTAGACAAGGTGCAGTTAAACTTGTGTCGTACTAGTATTGGTAGGGATATGAAATTGTAAATACTAGAAAAATAAAGTACCTAGTATGTATAGTAAAAAACATAGAATCTTAGAACGGAAGTATACGAAAAAAACTCAATTCAAGAAGAGCAAATTGGATAAAATCGAAAAGGAAATTACACGGGGTTACATTGAGGTATTTCTTTATATCAGTGCACTAACATTTTCGTTAGGATTTTTGAAATCGAATATGAAATTACACAGGAGTTTAATTGAGGTTTTTCTTTATTTCAGTGTTTAACTTATTTAGCCATTTAAAATTAATATTATCACGGCTGTCACAGACGTAAATATAGCAAATGATGTAGGTATATTTTGAACACATTCTAACCAGAGGGTTTTGATTTAATCATCTGCAAAAAAAGTCAGAAATAGTATGTAGTAGTTACATCTAAAAAATCGCCTTAAGATCCCTTCCAAACCATTGTAATCTATCACCAGCAATCAATTGACCATCAAACCTTATCAACCTTACAGATGGCCTACAGATATAAAACTAAAACGTTTAATATTGATAACAGACACATTGTATCGAAGCCGGCGGGCGGCGCACGCGCATCTCACGCGCTATCCCCGATCACAGTGACCTATGATCTGCCGGCCGACGGGCTCCGGTGCAGCAAGTAGAGTATTGAATTAATAAAATTTAAGTGAAGGTAAATAAATAAAAAAAGAAACTGAAAAAAAAAACCACAAAGTAAGAAACTATATTTTTTATGAACATTCCTTTTTTCACGATAAAAGGCCTTTACAACTTATATAGGGATTACTGAGCTACTGTTAAGGTATCTAACTATATTTTCGGTAAATGCTCGCCAGTATCCTAAAGAACTTTAAACGTGAACGATAGAATATAAAACTTTAAAAAACATCCAATTAAATTATATTACCATTCAAAAATTACACTTATTACTTGTTGCCTTTAACAGCTTGTTCGCTTTTATTAAATTGTTCTTCAAACACCTTTCAATTAAACAGTACGGCCCAAGTACCTACACAATAATAAAATGAGTACATAGGTACAAAAGAAAGCAAAGCCGGTATCATGAAACGAAATAAACCTAAGAAATTATCCTAATTTACTCACATAACTTGTCAAGGAATCTAACACCCAACACAATGAGTGAAAAACTAAACGAATTCGACACTTGTATCCATCAAAAAGCCCGCCATTTCATCCTGACCATAGACAAAAAACAAAATGGCTGACTCATCGCAATCAATCACCTTTCCGATGTAGATTATTATATTAATTTTGTAAGGCATTATTTGACTAAGTTGGACACAATAGTGCTTGGAACTTAAAGGTTTTAGATGACGTGTCAATTATAAAACTATTAATTGTTAACTGCGGAGAAATTATAGTTAAATGTCTTGTGGGGATGGTTCTGTTAGCGGTAAGCGATACGCGGTTTGTCGATTGTCGGCTCACTTTTTTCTTTGTGGTTACCGCGGTTGTGGTGAGCGTTTAACTGTTATGATGTCTTAACTATTTAGAATTTTCTTGTTTAGAATTAACCTGTAAATTGACTAGATACTTACATGTACATAGATCAACCTTGACCTGACACGACAAAACCTGGATTCTCGCAACGAATTAAAAAAATACTATATAGGTAATTAATAATACTAGCCAATATCTGCCGTTACAGAATAATATTAATATTCCGGGACATCTCACACACGGTTGTCTGATCCCAAGCTAAGCAGAGCTTGTACTATGGTAACCAGACAACTAATAAACATACTTATATATTTCTACATATTATAGATAAATGACATCCAGACATAAAGTACTTTTTTTACGAAAACTAAGTAAATATCATCTCGATTTAATCTTCTGTGAAAACCTTTGATTTTATCGTAAAGACAAAGTCTAAAATGGTTTCCATTATGTCACGGATCATTGACCTCATTTACATGCACTTAACCTTCATAGTAACCAGAAACAATGTTTAACAATAAATTATAACTTAATAACTAAACATAATATTATCTTTGACACATCTGCGATGTTAGTTGTGTCGTAAAATTTAATTGTTAAAGATGTCGCAAGTACAAAGATTTTTAAACAATAGCATATTAGTATATAGCATTAAGGTTCTATATGACAAAAAGGCAAAGTATTACACAATTTGAATATGAAATAAAAAAAAAACGTTCGTGTAAAACCTTCATTCCAGCCTTGCGTTCCAAATTCGAAATTCGTTGTAAAAACTCAAAGTATACATGCAACGTTAATTTAATGTTTTAAATATTTACTATGGCTTACAAAATGGTGGATATTTAATATAATTTGTGGAAACACGGGTTGATGTGAGGCGAGGTGAGGCGCGGCATGCAGATTGCTGTGGGCGGGGCGACAGTACTTACTTGTATTATTAAGGTGGTTAGTTCAACGGGGTAAGCTGTCGTGTACCTACAACAGTTTAGGTCACGAAGTTTTAAATAATTAGGCTCGCTTTTTAGGTCGCTGTGAAAGAGATTCTGTAATTCTATGTCCTTTTTTCTTTAAATGTCTCTCATAACTAATTGTTAAGAATAGAAAATACGAAGAAACCTTGCGGTAAAGATTACTCCAGTTATTAATAAAAACGAATGCCTTATTCACTCAACGGCATCAAAAAAACTAAACCAATTCCAAACTACAAATTCCTAATTTAAAATAAATGTCATTTAAGGCTGAACGGCCACATGTCTTGGTTTCAAGTGATTAAGAAAAATGGTGCCGTCATCGGCGACGACTTTCGCAGTCCATAAATGTTCTTCTTTCAAAATATTGCCATAGACATTATAGATACGGTCGTAGGGCAAGCTCGCAAAAAATGTGCAAAACAGCGATGCCAGACGTACGATAATTATCGTACATGTACGATAATTTCGACACCGGTACGATGTACGATACAATATGTATTATCGTACGCCAAAGTACGATAATTTCCTTCCAACCTTCCTCCGAAGTGGAGTAAAAAGACTAGTATCCAATGTCTTAAAATACTCTAAAAATACAAAATAATGTCTATGGTCGGTATAATAATATATTTCCCCTCAAATCTATCAAACCAACGAACGAACGAATGACCATGATAGTTCATTCATTTATTCTTATTCCATAAATTCAAAGCTAAGTTCGCTAGCCGAGTGAACTGTGAAAGTGTAAACTAAGTTTAAAATTGTTAAAAGGTTCAAAATTATTACTTGGATTATTGTATTTTCAACTTTGGTTGGTAAGTGACTAACTTGTTTTTAATTTTTTAGTTGCTTGTCGAGATGGTTTTGTAACAATGTGCACATCGTCCAATTTTAGTTAGCAATGTTTTTTTTCCTGGTTATATAGGTAAGTATTTATTTAGTATTATTTGGGATTTCAGGTAAATAAATAAGATTTTACTATGTCAAGTGATACCGATGACAACAGTGAGGTTTTGGGATATCAAACTCCAAAAAAAAAGAAGATAGATAATTCAAAGCATCGTCTTCAAAAATATAGAAGAGATTGGGAGAAAAACACTAAGGATTTTGGACCTGACGTATCACTGTGGTTAAAACCTCATCCTAACGATAAAGGAAAAGCTAAATGTTCTTGTTGCGATTTAACCTTATCAGCAAATAGTACAACGATTAAACTGCATTATGCATCCAAGCGGCACCAAAAAGTTATGAAGAGTCGAGACGCTACTACCTCAAGCATGATGGCCAAATTTGTTGAAAAGGGTTCATCTGGATCTGGAGTGTCACTACTGAAAAAACAAATTACTGAAGCGGAGCTGAAGATGAGTGCCTTTTTTGCTACGCACAACTTAGCATTTAAAGTAATGGATCATCTTGTTCCAACGTTAAAATCCTGTTTTCCTGATTCTACAATATGCCAAGGAATGCAAATGAAAAGAACTAAATGCACACAAATTGTGACTAACGTGATAGGTGCTGCACACGAAGAAGAAATATGTGAGAAATTGAAGAAGGTAAAATTCTCTATTCTGACAGATGAGTCTACTGACATGTCTTGCAAGACATCATGCATTATGGTCCGATTTTACGACTCGACAGCGGGCCGTATTGTAAGTAGGTTGTATGACTTGCATGATGTGTTCCCAAAAGGAGATGTGGCTGCTGCCGAGGAAGGTGCCACTGGTGCGCGGCTTTACGAGCTGATGATAAGCTCTTTAAAAGCAAATGATATACCTTTGGAAAACTTATTGGGCTTTGGTTGTGATTCTGCAAGCAACAACGTTGGTGACTACAACTCCATTATAAGTCGTCTGCGACAAGAATGTCCAGGTGTTATCCTAATGAAATGTGTATGTCATTCTTTGCACCGGGCGTCCAGTGATGCATGCAAGACCCTGCCACGATTATGTGAAGATTTGGCCCGAAATATTTTTTCTTATTTCAGGCAAAGTGCCAAGAGAAAGGCTCAGTTGCAGCAATTTCAAGAGTTTACATCCGTAAAGGATCACCAGATGCTTGGCTTGGCTATCACACGCTGGCTCTCCTTTCTACCTGCGATAGAACGAATTTTGGAACAGTGGCAAGCTCTTCGGCTTTACTTTACTGATGTCTGGCTTGCAGAGCGTACGCTTGCAGCTGAACAAATTTTCAATGCCCTTCAAGACCCATTTATGAAATTGTACTACAGCTTCTTAGCTTGGGTGCTTCCGAAAGTCACTTATATGAATGCATTTTTTCAGTCAACAACAGTTGTAGTCACGACACTGCATGACAAAATGGCAACTGCATACCGTGAACTTCTTTGCACGTACATGTATCAGGACTATGTTGCAAGGACAAATCTCACAGAAATTCAACCTGACGATACTAGCAGATTCATACGGCTAGAGTGCATATATTTGGGAGTCGCTGTCATGGAAGGTCTTAATAATCCTGATGTGATGGCAAGACCTGACCTTATTACAAGCTTCAGATCAAAATGCCGAGACTATCTGATTCATTTATGCAAAGGAATTAAAGATCGTTTCCCATTTGACGACAAATTACTGATGGCGCTGCCAGTTCTACAACCAGAAAAAGCTTTGTCGGCAAGACAACGAGATAGAACTCCGTCACTCTTATTTTTGTGTGAACTATGTCCCAGAGCGAAGCCAAGTTACCATAATGAATTGCAGCAACTAGACGACGAGTGGCGACGTCTATCGTTAGATCAAGTTAGTCCAGATGTAGCCCAGGAAAAAGAAGTTGACGTATTTTGGCATAAAATTTCCCAAATAGCTATTGATGGAGAGAAGACATACACAGTTTTACCTCAATTTGCTCAGGCCGTTTTGACACTTCCACATTCAAATGCAGACACCGAACGACTATTCAGCAAAAATAATTTGACGAAAACCAGAATAAGAAACAAACTTGCAACAAAAACTGTCAAAGGGGCTTTACTTTCAGCGCAATGCGTAAAAAACCAATCAAAAGAATGCTGTTATGGTTTTAAACCAACTGAAAAAATGATATCTCGAATGACTTCAGCAGTCCTTTATTCAAAAACGGCTGGCGCTGCTGCAGAGGTAGAAGTAAATAGTGATTCCGATGATCCCACTCTTTTATAAAATAAATAAGTTTTTTAAATTTCTGTCTAATTTCAAAACTTCCTAAAATTCCTATCCTATTTCTAGTTTTGCGAAATAGCGCGTTTCGTGCGGTTCTGGCAGTTGTACGATAATTTTTCATATGGTACGATAATTTTCGAATATTGATACGATAATTCACTCGCACTCGTCTGGCAACCCTGGTGCAAAAACTTTTTGAGCGATTGCAACTGAAATTAGTAAAAAATATCAAGAGTTTATTTTAGTAAAGTTTGTCAATATTTTTATTACAAATCTATACGGGTTTGTAACTGGTCGCCTGGCGACTTAGTTTTTCTTTTTTGTTGTTTTTATTACCTATAGGTAAGTCCTCTGTGCACGAAATAAATATACAATTAAATACGTTTGGCTGTTTTATTGTTTGATAATTTGGAATAGGTGGCTGCTTATAAAAAGATTTCGATTCATACTAATACAAAAACTCTACAAAAACAAGCTTAAATTAATTCGTGTAGTGAGCATGGATTACGTTGTTCTACTCAATGCTGCCAAATTTCTCCCATATACTGACTGGATACATCTAAAAAACATAAACACATAGACTTTGAACAATCGCCCGCTATATGTTCTATTTAAAAATAAATTTCATTCAATATTTAAATCTGTTTCATCGTGTTTTTTAAACTCTTTAAAACGTGGCTTGGCTAACCATAGGATTTTTATTTTATGTACCCAGTAAATAGGTTCTGAAGGTCATATGGGCAGTCGATGTATGTAAAATACGGTTTTAATAATGTAAGGCGGGTTCGAAGGAGTCAAATAGTGCCCTTAAATGGATAGGAGAGAGAACTGACACTGCTCTTCCTAAAAGGTTCACGGAACTTCATGTTACGGGGAATTAGATAAGCCAATTGTTTCACATTTAGTTGATTTTTTTATTATGGACTTGTTTGTCTGAAAATAAACGATTTTTATATTTATTGTAATTATTTTTATTAATATAAACCTAGTGCAGAGCAGAATAACCTAAGGACAGAGTCTCAAATAGGTATACTCCTTGACTTATATCTAGAACTAAATAAGTATTTTATGCTGCAATCAGATAATTATGATTAATATCATCACTGCGGACATACGGTATGATAAAATATAAATAATATAATAAATTACCTTGAGGAGAGGTCGGCAGTACTCCATGGCCTTAACTGTAAATTTAAACTTATGTTTGCAAACGTGTGTTTTTTGCAATACAGACATAATTATTTGTGTAAACGATTTACACATTTTTCGGGATCGTCCGGCTTGTTTCACTCTATCGTTCTTTAACCAAGAGCAGACGCATTATCGCTGAAAGTCTTAAGATATTTACACAAAATAAAAATATTTGAAATATTCGTTTCTAAATCTAAAAGTTTGAGAAACCCAAAATGTACCATGTTTTCAAGTGGACTCGTCTTGAATTTGAAGTGATCTTACAATGTTTTGGTACAGGCCCTTATAGACGAGGACTGTTATGCAAACCGCTCAGTAGTTACCTGGAGTCAAACAAAACAACATTATAACTTATAAGCAAAACATATAATATAACAACATAATTTATTATTATCTGTGTCAAAACCACGTCATTTCATAGTCTGTCGCGTCCAACAGTTTAAAAAGTAATAAAATATACGCGCGCATTTAATGTTCTAAATTCAAAAGTAATTGTTTTTTTAATGACGCTCTCCACAAATTGTTTTTTGTAACAGTGATTACAACAGAACTTTGCGGATTATGATTAAAATATCATATTTAAAGCCGCCATTTTGAGATTTTGAAAACAATTACAATAATCTGTCGAGTTTTTGTTTTATGTGTTGAATGGCAGTGTAATGGTGTTAAATGTGTATGTATAGTGTTGTTACTGATTATTTTGTGCTTAAGTATGAATGCGGGTGTATTTTATTGTTTGTGTGCATTGTAAGTAAGGTCCGTTATGTGACCCAAGCGGCTACAAGTCGTCCTTGCGACTACAGTTAGATACAGGTAAGCTTGTACGAGTAAACCGATGCTTAATATGGCTTAAGAAACACCGTTTTATAATCCTTTATAGGAAGATAAATAACTAAGTCTTAACACCCACAGCCACGGATAGGATGAACGAAATTTCGACGGTATCCAATAGAAAAATAGCATTAAAATACGTAGGTATTATAAAGATTTTATTAGATACACGACTAGTCGTTTCGCCGTCATAACAAACTCCGCTCGTAAAAGTCAACTCAGACTTTTACGATTGTCTATGAAATACATTCTTTTTGGTAAGCTTACACCGCCGGAGATGCTCCAAATTTTATATCTTTTAAAATAAAATACTTTTTATAGCTAAATTAATGAAAAGCTTAAATTTACTAATTATGGATACTGGGTTACTAATTATGCCGTGATATCGTATATTATGATTATAGCATAGAATTACGACATGATTATTGTAATAATTTGATTTTATGACCGGAATGATCGTCAATTTTTGAGTTGTAACATGCCACAAGAGTTTAACGACTTAATAAAACATTTTGAACAAATTAATGAGTTGGTAGATTATATAAGTTTTATTATTTATATTGGTTACATAGTTAGGCAGCTATTAGTGTTAATCTAGATATGTATTTAGCATTTCGAAGCGGATGTAAACTATCAACAAAACCTGGATGCAAAAGTTCTGTCTGATTTTTTTTTGTCCTTTTAAAGGTATAAAGTAAACTACATTTTAGTCTTATTTCTAAATTGATTGAAGGTTTTTATACGTGCAGGGTCGATGGCTATTAATGTCTTGATTTTTCTTAAATAGGCTTAGATAGACTGAACTTTCACCTATCAAGATATTACAGTAGGAACAATTGTTTTTACCTTATACAGTTTACTTTACAGAGGTTTTCTTCTGTCATGTATAAGAACATCAATATTAATTGTAGTTTTGGCTGAAGTAAGATTTTAGCTGGAAATAATAAAAAATATATTTTACCTAAAATTTACCGATTGTGTGTAAAAAGCCTAACCTAACGTTTATATAAAACAAAGCAATAAAAACTAAATACGCGATGAAACAATATAAACAATGGTAATTAACCAAAGCTGTGAATTTAATAGCGCAATATATGCCTACTTAAAATAAGGTTTTATTTAAAAAAGTCATTAAAATCTTAATTATGACTTTAATTACCTACTTAGCATAGTAAAAAACAATTAGGAACAATTTACCTACAGACTGTAGTTTTAAAATAATTTTGTTAAGTTTAATGATTTATTGAATATTTTTATTCTTCTAGGTGTCGTTATTATATAGTTATATTAATTTTGAACGTTTCTCTGCTAAAGCGACCGTTAAATTTAAACAGAAGTAAAATTTATAATCTTTATTTATATTAAAAATCCGAAAGTTTGGATGTTACATGTTTGTTACTCTTTCACGCAAAAACTAGTGAATGCATTTCAATGAAACTTTGCAGCAATATAGTTTATATATCAGAATAACACATTGGCTAAAATTTGTAAGGATAATGCGTGAATTGTCCAAAATATAGCATATTTAAACTGAATGAAACTGCGGGGCACAGCCAGTTAGTAATAAATACATGCCTTACACTATTCTTCTACTGCAAACTTATACCATACATGATCACATTATTTTACGCTTCTCGCCCTCTATCTAAAAGATCAAAAAAAAAATGGATCTACCTAGGTCTGCTACCAAAAGCCAAATAGAGTGCATATTACGATAGGTCCCTAAAGCGTACCTAGGCATAGCAGTAGAACTTAGAACATATTCTTTTAATAATAATACTAATAATCCTATAAATGTCTCACTGCTGGGCACAGGCTTCTTCCCATAGTTTATATTTAACTCCACAATATGTTCTTAATTACTAGCCTTTAAGCATTTTAAGTAAATACCTAATTTCTAGCTACTATTGGCCTACGACAATTCCACTTTTATCATATAAATAAATAAAAATAAATGCTGACAACATCACATACATTGCTCTGAACCCAAAGTAAGTAGCTATTAAGCACTTGTGTTATGGAATTCAGAAACAACGAAGGTACCACAAACACCCAGACCCGAGGCAATGTAGAAAAGTTGATTTCTACATTGACCCGACCGGGGATCGAACCCGGGACCTCAGAGCTAGCGACACCTTGAAACCGGTGCGTACGCCACTCGACCACGGAGGTCGTCAAAGCTTATCATAAGCTTATAAAAAGCTGCAAAGCATTAAGACCTCCATAGGACCGTAGAAGCAGTATAGCTGCTACCAGAGAAATTTAAGTTTCGCAATTCAAGTTAATAGGTAAGATTTCTATACATTACACACGTTTTTATCATATTATTATTTTACTAAGTTTATACCTACAACACACAAATCCCTATATCATTATAAAATTCGTTACAATTCCAAAATATACATAAGCAGGCAGTTTCGGGTGGCACAACATTTAAATTATTATTTCCGATCAAACTTCACTCAAACACCATCATGAATAAAACGACCATGATATTGACCATCAAAGCAATAAAGCTGGCATTCAAAACCGATTCGAAATCGGTTATTAAAACTAAAACGAATCAACGAGGTATCACGGAGGTTTGTAATTATAACCGGAGTAAATCTCCGCCATTAAGATATTATAATAAGTTTAGTTTTTTATATAGGAAAAAAAATATTATATGTACCTAATGAGATACTCTTCTACTCACTTCATTTCGTGGATATTGGTCTGTTTTATTCGACTCGGCTATTAAAAATGGCGAATTCTAGAAAAATAGACTATCATGTTTTTTTTAAATGGTTTAGGTCGATTGTCGTATTGTCGTTAGGTGCAGATCATCGTATATAATGCTTAGAATGAAACCTCAAATAGCTATTATGGCTTTTAATTGACGTAAAATAAATTAAAATTATGCTCGTTATTCCGCCGTATTTTGATCCTAAAAGCAAAAGTTAGGCAGAAAACTAGATACTTTCTCGCTTAATAGACAAGCCCAATGTTTAACTTTAATGTTTTAGCATATTAAAGTTACTTTTATTACAGGAGAACATAATTTAATTACTCGACATGAGTATTTTAGAGATTCTTTAATGAATATAGCTTTATATGTCGCCTTCCTATAAAGGTATTAAAAAACGTAAGGATTTTTAAGATGAGACCTCCTTCCCTAGAATCAAGCTTACCCGTGCCGACGAATTAACAGAAATTAAACATGTCGCTAAATATTAGAACTTAGGTCCAGCCATCCCTTGCTGTTTGCTTCATTAAGATTGTTAGCAACGCACTAAGTCGAGGTCCGAAACCCGCAGGGGGTGCCCTTAGTGGACGTTGCTGACGTAGTTAGTTTTTCTATTGTTCTATTGGCCCTTGTGCTGTCGTCAAAGGTTTGGTGAAGTAGTCAAAGCCGGCACTGAGACTGTACCTCAAACATGTAGCAAAAAAAAACGAATAAAGCTGTATAATGTTGGCACGGTGCCTAAAACAATAAAAAAGTGATTAAATTTCGGGCTATGTTCTCTAAAGGTTTGTAGTATTTTAATTGTTTGTTAAGATTAGCCTTTCATGTAGCTTATTAATTCTGATAAAAAACTATACAAAGTGGTTATTTTACCTACTTTTTTGTGCGGTATATGGTAGCCCTTCTATTGCAATCGATACGTAATGATACACCTAACTTAAAGCATGTCAGAATTATTACCAACATCTTTATCATGTAATATAAAAAATAATTGAATAAACATAAATACCAATACATATTCTTAAGATTTCTGGTGATATCCTACTCGCATATATATATAGGTATAAGTAAAATGTGAAGATGCATAGATATTTCGACCTACATAAAACATACTGAGTGTAAGATTAATTATGATACTTACGACAAGATACGATCCTTTTAATTCTAAAGTGTCCACTGAAACTTACAATGCACGGTAAAACCGACGGACGCAGCTAATAAAACTGCTTGTAACAAAATTCGGTCAAAACACTTTCATTTATCTTATATACCAAACAGACACAAAACATATGACGGGCGGATATTTGACGGGCCTGTTGGTCTAGTGGTTAGAGATCCTGACTGCTATACCAGAGGTCGTGGGTTCGATTCCCACCCGAGACAAGTGTTTGTGTGATGAGCACGATCATTTGTTCGGTGTCTGGGTGTAATTTATCTATAATATGTATGTATTTAGAAATATATAAGTATGTTTATCAGTTGTCTGGTTACCATAACACAAGCTCTGCTTAGCTTGGGATCAGACAACCGTGTGTGAGATGTCCCGGAATATTATATTATTATTATATATTAAAATTAATCTATACAAACAAGTAGCTGGTATTCAAACATGTTTATATTAAATTATTATGTTGGTAATGATAAAGCCTAGTATGCACATTTATTATTTAACAAAACATATAACAAAAATATGATGTAATAATGAAGGCTTCTGAAAATGTTATCGTGTTGTTTGACGTCAAGCCACTTGTGCAACGCTGTATAGAACTATCGAGAAAACTCTTTAAAAAATAAATGTTATATTGCCACTTACATTTTACAATACCTGCATGAAAGAAAAAACTACCTGATGTTGAATTAAGTTTAGTTAAAGCCACTATCAGTGTTAAAAGTAATTTATTTGTTTACATAAATAAATAATTTAACTCGTTATCATTAATTTGTCCTTTTTTATTCACACCTTTTGCAATAAAAATCATGAATTTGTGTAATCGCATATTTACACCACCGTATTTTATGCAAACTTTCTGTTCAATTAATTAATGATTACAATTTTCTACTTTAAATAAAAAGAGCATACATTTAAGTATAAATAAATTAACATTAGTTATCTATAAAATACAAGGAAAAGGTTCTGAAAGAAAAATAATAACAGTATGACCGCTTTCTAGTTACGATTAGTTCCGCTACTCGATAACAGATGGCGCTGGCAGTACGCCCGCGCTGAGTGGAAGAAATTGCCATTATCCAGAGTTGACTTTTAAAGCTTTTAATTTTTGTCTCAGGTTTGTTCCTCAAGTGATTATTTACTATACTATTGTATTTTCAGTATTAAATACTTACTTGTACTACAACAATAATTTGAAGATGTATGTATTATTCTTCAAGAGGTTTTTCATGAAGTCTACTTATTAGATTATATTTAATTTCTATAACACTGATATTCGTCATATTGATTTTGAAGTACATTCCTACTATACTATATCAGTTGTATATTATGTCTATAGCAAGGGAATATGGCTAATCGTTTCTTAATGTATAATTTACAACGTGGAAATAATATCTACTTGATACCGGCTGAAGATAATTTGATGGTTTCAAGACGTGAGTGTTAATGTACTGAATTATTATATATTTCAGATATATATGGATAGTACTATATACGTTTATAATCATTAAATATCTAATGGGATAGATCGCTTTGAGGGAAGTCGATACATTCGACCGTAATTTTTATTTTCATTATTAAGTACCTAGAAGTCTTTGTAAATTATGGCCATTTATAACATTATTTTGATTAAAATTAAATATCGCAGTATAAAAAAGTTGTTTTTTTTTTTCAATGTGTTAAAGAAATGAGTAGAGCGATAACTGGAAACTTTATTACTAAATATTACGCATAAAAAAATGACCAAGCAGTCAATGACTTTCTTGTCATTTACTTTTAAATCCATACTTACAAGTTTTCTGCTAAGTTTGAATGCTGTGTGTACAACAGTTAAGAACATTCATCTAAAATCTGTATAAACTACTATTTTTGTACTTTACACTATAAAAGAAGAGGCTGCTAACAACATAAAACCTAGATCCCGGCAAAAACTGAACTAAAAAAAAAAAAACAGACCTTAATAGTGGGGTCAAGAACCTACAAAAGATCAACAAGTCATCACCTTTCCGTCAGTTCCATATCACTAAACAGAAACTGATAGACATAACTGATTATTTAACATTTAGTTCAAACACGCGAACTTAAAAATCTATTAAAAACGCTGAGAAACCTAAACTTCACCTAAACTATAAAAAGGGTTAAAATTGATCATTTCAGTCTTAATTGAGGTTGTTTGTCAGTTAGTTTAGGTATATTTTTTGTTATAAGTAAGGGTTATTTTTTTAGGTTTTACGAAATAAGAAGTTCTGTTTTGGGCAATAAGGTTGTACACGGCGTAATAAATTATATTTTTAGTCCATGGTTGTATGAGATATATTGCCGTGTGCAATAGGGCCGATACTATCAATTTTATAAAATGAATTGATTTACCTGTAGGTTTTCTTTTTTCTGGTGAACAATAAAAATAAAAGAAATTGTGAAAGTAAAACCTTCGTGAGGGATTAATAAAAGAGTCTAAGTTAATGTATAATACTAATAATATAATAATAATATTCCGGGACATCTCACACACGGTTGTCTGATCCCAAGCTAAGCAGAGCTTGTGTTATGGTAACCAGACAACTGATAAACATACTTATATATTTCTAAATACATACATATTATAGATAAATTTTATATGTATAAATATTTTTATGTATAAATAAATACCTACTGCTTCACCCGCAGTTTCTTCAAAACATCCATCTTCTCAGCATACACCGCAAAACATGTATTTTTAAGTATTTTACAGTTATCCATATTTTTTGGGCCAAGAAGACGTTTTCAGAAGCACGCATATAGATACGAACTATTTATTAATTAAATCATTTATTGTCGAACCAATTTATAAGGGAAGACAAAAGTCTTAAACAGTAATATATAAATAATACTAATTTCTTAGTTCTTAACAAAACCTACAGTGTCATGAAAAAACTTAAGCTAATTAAGAAATATTAGACTTAACTTTAGTAAAGAAACGAAGTGCCTAAGTATTTACTTATTGCCTGTAACGTGATATCTGAAAATAAAAGTATACCTATGCCGCCTTCGTTTTGTTTCCTGAAATTGTTATATTTTTGACGGGAGAAAATATCTATACTTTAAGACATATTATTACGATTAGGTATTATTTTTAGTCGTTATCGTCCCACTGCAGGGCAAAGGCTTCCCTTTCCTTCTTCGAATTTCTCCCGGATTTAAGATATAACATCCAATTATTTATTATAATTAATATCTATTGACATTGAATTCCAAAAAATACATACATTTAAAACCAAAAAGGTAGGAACTTAATACCTACAATCTTAAGTATTAAAAACCTGTAATCTAAAACATAATTTTCACAACGCAAACTCCTCATACATAAAGAAAAGCCAAGTCAAACCTCGTTCAATTACAGCATTCAACTGAAAAAAACTGCAGCGAAACCCCACCTTTCTTAAAGTAACTTAACGTGCCATAAAATACCCCATCGCTTAGTAAATAAGACTTAAACTCAACTTACCCCAAACCCCGTAAGACGGACTTATTCTGGTACCAAAAGGTGGGGCGTGGTGATACCACCTAACATGCAACCGCGTAATTATAAAAACGAATTTTCCTACCATTTTAAAATCAGCCAACTTCAATGTGTGCAATGCAACGAGGTTGCATTTGAAATTATAGAGTGAGCCTATCAGAGTTTAAACCGTAAGCACTAGTGTGAACAAGTGTTGTCGTGAATTATGTATGAAGATGGAGCTTGCCGTTTTAAAAAATCTATCTAAAACACTAATATTATCCTAACAATGTCAAAACCATCGATATTTTCTTATATAAGTTTCTCGTTGCGCGAAAATTAACTTAAATGAAAAACGAAATGTACTAGGATCAGACTAAAAACTGCTCTCGCTTGGCACAAGGGGAACCTAGCGATAGTAGCAGTCTATGCATATCATACGTCGATGGTGCAATGCAATTTATACTTATAACACTTATGAAGTTTTAAAGCCGTTTATTATCAATTACATAATGAATTCAATAATTATTTTTGTTTAATACTTATCTGTAATTGTTGCATTGTTTTATGTTTGTTGGTTTAAGAAATTCCGGTTAATGATTAATGGGTAATTTTGTAGAAACTTATCAGCCTTGCGTAGATTTTAGTTTAGATGTTTTTGAAGTTAATTTAAACATACATGGCGTCATTTTTATAAAACGAAATCTTAATGTTACCTATTTTTAAAGAATCATTAGAAAAAAAGTCGTAGGACATTATTATTTTTGTGACTGAAATAATTCGAAAAACTCTTTTATTGAATATAGATTAAATTTCATAAAACATTGACGTATTCTAAATTATACATACATGAGATTTATAATCTGTTAAGCCTGTATTTGGCGACAACTGAGTAAAACTCTTCTTATTCTTTTCGCAGAAATACGATGATTTTTGCCTCATCACGCTGACTCTTAGTATTCTTCCTAATCTATTTAAGGATATAATATTAAAAATTATATAAGTGTAAGTGAGGTACAAACCTTAGTGATTACGTTAATTATTAGTGTAGATAAATATTGTTTACCTATAGGAAATAGACTGTAAAATGTGTTTACAGCGCGTCAACAGCAGATGGGTAACTGATTTCCATACGGCAAGTTTCTAGATAAAGTTTACCTTTCATTTACTTAGATTCATAATATTCATTCTATTTTGGTGTACAGGACTTAGATAACACTTAGCTACCATCGTAACAAACTTTTTTAAATAAATAATAAATAATATCCTGGGACATCTCACACACGGTTATCTGATCCCAAGCTAAGCAGAGCTTGTGTTATGGTAACCAGACATCTGACAAACATACTTATATATTTCTAAATAAATTACATATATAGATAAATAACACCCAGACACAGAACAAATGATCGTGCTCATCACACAAACATTTGTCCAGAGTGGGAATCGAACCCACGACTTCCGGTATAGCAATCAGGGTGACTAACCACTAGACCAACAGGCCCGTCAAAGTTGCCTAAGTAATTAAGAATATTTTTGCCCCGTTTCAATGTACATACGTCAACCGACTATCATATAAGAGATATGCTGAGTTACAGTCTTAGCCCATTTATTATTCCTAATTCTATCATTCGTACAGAAACTACACTAATTTTCTTACCTGTATATTTTAATTATAAGTGTGTGGATGTCTATATGTAAGTATACGAGGTAGAAGGAAGTACATGATTATATTTTATAACACACAAGTGCGGATATACCAAAAAAGCATTCAATTTCTAATCAGGAGTTAGAAGTTTGCACTCTGCAATTAAACGTAACTGAATAGTTCTTGCAATCTTTCATTCTTCACATTAGATTTATAAAATATTTACCAATTTATTTCAAGATAAAAAATATTTAAGTAATTTTACCATTGTAAATCATAACATGAATAAATTTAATACACCTTTCAGTTCCTGAAGATTTCTTCCTCAAAGTAAGCGTTCAGGATTACCTGACCTAAGTTTATACTTACTTATTACATTGCAACAATATTATAAATAGCTAAATAAGTAATTACAGTATTCTTGAGCTAGGATACCAAAGTATTAAAAACAATACTTACTTAATTTCTAAATACTTTACTTAGTTCTTATTAAGTCCCATTACCGGTCAAAGTTATCTTACCTAAAATATAAGAAGACTTAAATTAAACTTATTTACTAAAGGCTGGTTATTTCAAAAGATATATAACCCCTGATCTTAAAAATAATAGTGTCTTCCGGATACTTTTAAAACCTTGTTTTTAGACATATATTATATCTTAGAACTATGTGAAATATGTAGCTTACGATCTTAGATATCAAACCTTCTTACCTTCGTTCCTAAGCTCTTACCGAGGCGGGTAGATTTTATGTAGAAATTTAAAAGCTTAAAGTGTTATTATTCCTGATGACTCTTATTAATTAAACAATGAATAATAAAATCTGAATTAAGTGTGAATTCATTGGTTTTATGATGTTCCAGAGATGTTTTCCTTCATTGTGTTCTTTACAATGTTTGATCTAAGATGTTAGGGTCCTAGATTAAGAGAGAGTAAACCAAAGTCACTCTTTGAAGAGTTGTGAAAACTGCGATGTTCAGCTTTGTGTAAGTATCTAGATAACTAGCTATTAAGTTTTATATACTAACTAACTACCAACTAGGTTAATGATTAATGAGTCAAAAATGTAAGACAATTAAATACCTACGCAGTTTCTTAAATGGTAGATAAGTTAAATAAAATATGGCTTCCATTTTATTACCTATGTTATGTTCCAACATTGCCCAATTAGAAATAAAATGATAATAGGTACTTAAGACCGTTTATAATACCTACAAGTGAAGTGCGTCATGCACCCGTAACCCTTCACAAATTTGTTTAAACTTCTCATAAATAACAAGCTTTTGTTTTATTCTACTATTTGCTCCGCTTATGAATAATATAAATGTTAAGCAGACATTAATAAAAAGATGTTTTAAAGTGATTTGTATTTTTTTCTTCGTCTGAGCATAGTTTAAAGTAAGTTTAGTAAAAAGATTGAATGTAAACGATGCATGGTCGCGGGAAGTGTCTTCACAAAGTTTGCACATTAAACACTTTTACCTACGGGTCTGTGCCGCGCATGCGTGCTCGCGACCCGCGACACACTTGTTATACTACTGAGGAATATGTTCAGGGACTCCAGTCAAGTCATCTTAAATAACAACTAAACTCAAAGATGCTTTAAATAAGTAAGATTCCATCGTCATCCCATCGCGGCATCGTCGCGCTCCAGCCATACACAAGCATAAACAGTCGATCGCCGATACCTAACTCACAACGCGTTCCGTGCGAGAGAACTCAGCAATTTTGATTAGGTACAGAACAGAAAATCCGAACAGAGGAAAACTCTCATGTAATTGCCGCAAAAACCGTAGAAAAAACGCGCACGACCGTCTGTGGCGAGGCGCGCGCGCGGAGTGTGGGCGCGCGGGGCGAGGGGGCGCGGGGGCGCGGGCGGGGGCGCGCGCCCATTGGCGGCGCGCCGGTGGGCTGGGCGCCCCGCCCCGGCGACGGGCCTGCTCGCGCGGCCCGCGGCAGTGTCCGCCAGACTGCCGAGCGCGCCGGGCCTCCCGCTTCCCCGCGCCTCGCTCGGCCTCGCCGCGTCCCGTGATCGAACCATACAAAACCTCTAGTTACCATCCGTCGCGAGTGCATTATGACACTAGTGAGCTAGCGGGCCGCTGTGACGGTGTCAATCATTGATGTGTATGTGTTCACGTGCTAGTGTGTTGTGTTAGGTTGGGCCCGTGACGAAAAACGTTCGTGGTGGCCAGCGGAGCCTTGCACCCGGGCTCGGGCCGAGCTTTCATGGCTCAGCCTAGGGTATGTACACAGTCACCAGACACAAACAACAACACACACCTCGGCCGCGACACCAGCGGTTGTAGTACACCTGATAGCCTAGCCGATCAATCCAAATCCTCAGATAACGACATTAAGACATACGATAATGATTGTAATAACAGTGATAAGTGTCGAAAACATAATAAACTTCGGTAATCAGGGCTTAGTTGAGAACTGAGAATCCGTAGAGTCATTGTAGATAAACAGTACTGAAGCAAATCACAATTGAGACATGTTCTAAAATGGGCAGACGTTAGTAACGACACATTAGGCATGTTCCGCCAGCGGGGAAGTTGTTATAACAAGTAGAACGCGCTCGGAATACATAATGCCGGTTCACAGCGCTCCAGCACCACCGACGCATTACCGGTGATAATGAAAACGAAATGAATGCATTATGAGCGTTAAACACTCGGTGATAATGTAATCACGCCGGCATCTCGCACTCTATAAAAAGTTTAGACTTGCCTATGAGCGAGCCGGGCCGGGCCGTGCGGCGGCCGGCGCTGACGTGCGCGCCGCACCGGGAAGCGGTCATGAGAATAAATCCAATTGATGAATAAATGAATACGTCTCCATATTTTGGCCACCTGACGGAATAGCAACTTTAGTTCGTGAATCGGGACAATAAATGGGATAAAATGGCGTTCAGCGGGGCGTCTATTGTTGGCTGCTCTCTTACGGGCGTCGGGGACACGGTGAAATCCGTCGAGTTACAAGCGGCTTTAAACGCACAGTTTGACACAAAAGACTATCTCAGAAACCAACAATAAAATTCAATTGACAATGAAAAGAAAAACTTTTTTTGGTGCGCACCACAAAGATACCCCTAACGGAATACGTTGGGACAACTTTCAAAAGATTTAGGGTTGTATTGTTTTTGGTGTAGGAAACATAAAAGTTTAATCTTTTATTGTTTAGGAAAGGTATTATTAAATGGTGCGCTGTAAATAAGTCTTCTAACCCATTAAATAGTCGAGTTGTAATGTTTTTGTTGTTTGAGAGGCAAGGACGGATAGGTAATTCGATTTGAAATAAATTATAGAAAGGTAGGCAATTAAATATAATAGCTGGTTTGAGAACTAATAAATTGCACACTATAAAAATAAAGACAATAAGAGACGGTTGAATCTACTAGGATTAAAATAAAATACCTAATAATCAAACATAAAATTATAGTGTTGGCAATAAAATATAATTAATTAATAGCAATAAAATCATTTCGATAACTGTCAAATGATGTGCACTAGGAAACTATTCGAAATATGAAGATGACACAGTTTTAGAACAAAACGCATCCGCGTCTGGTTTTATATCCGACGGTCGTTAAATTAACTGGTCTTATGAATATATTCAATATTAATACATTCCGAAGTCTCTAAATATAATTATTAACTTTTAAAACTTTTATTTACTAAAGTAAGAACAAAAAATACTGTACTACCTTGTGTAGCTTCAAAATTACTGTAATCTTTTTACCTATTGGGCTCTTAGGTACATCTATTGTTCTGAATAATATTCAAATTATTATTTACTGTATAGATTAGTTTACTTGTAATAATTAACATCAGTTTTTAATAATACTTAGGAATATACTTTTCTATTAGGTACTATGGAAAAATACATGTGTTGAAAAGACAATTAGATAAATAGAAATAGTACCTAATACTAGATCTAGTATTTTGGATTTTAGTAATTGGACACATTTTAAGTGCACTCAAACCCGTATTAGTAGTTACAATTCATATAATTATTATATCATATAATAACTTAGCGTTTAATATTAACCTAGATACTGCGGTATGCGATTACCATTAAATTTAAGGTCGCGCATTTGAGAAGTGATTCGTAGGTTAAACAAAACGCATATTACTACCTACCAACTTATTAAACATACCTACATTTCATAACAAAACGCATTCATAGATACTTAAAAAAAAGAAACGTCTATGGATGATTTGTTACAACAAAATGAAAAGAAATGCTTTATTATTCTGCTTTGTAATTACGCGCGAATCGCAATTGTTTATAACGTTATATTAAAATGAAAAATGAAATAATAGTATTGTCTATTGGTAATGACAATAGTAACATTCGTTGGTGTGAAATAAATAATATTTGTTCATAGACACTTATTTGTACCTACCGATGACATTTAAATGTATTTTAAATAACTACGGTTGTTTTACCTATAAATATTTACAATTGTTGTTCTTAAAACTATCAAAAACAAAAAAGTATACTTTTTGCTAATGTAATAGAAAACTATTAAGCTTTTTCCGCATTTATTTCAATATTGCCAAGTTTTTGAAGAGTTATGATGAAGTAATGTTAAACAAGCAGGCACCGTTTTTAAAAGTTTTGTCATCTTTACTCTTGTGACAATAAGAACTCTCTGTGACAAGAAGACTCTTGTAAAATAAGAATGAAAGTGGTAGAACACATTGTTAAAAGTTTGTCTGTTATTTTACATTTATTATAGTTATTCTAAATATCAATGTAACTTGTAGTACTTTAAAACGACGTAAATATATGCTAAGTCTTAACCAACAAGATATTCTCGCATAAAACAGAATTTTAAACATTAATTGCATAACGGAACAATAAATAAGGATGATACACATTTAAATAAATTATAATTTAAATCACTAAAGTAGCAAGCAAGCTTCAGACATTCCTAAAAGATGAAAATTATATTATTAGTAATATTACCGAGAAACTTAGTAAATTTAGATATTTATCTAAATAAAAACTATAAAAAAGATAAGGATTTAAATAAACATTAAATTAAAATAATATTTTTTATTTATTGCATTTTTTTCTATTTTTACTTGTTTTAATAAGTTAGTCTAGTTTTAAGATACTAACGTAAATAACCGAGTTTCATTTTATCTTTATTGCTGTTAGGTATAATATTTTATTTTAATCTATTCATTGTATTTAGTAAAACTGCAATTCTACAAGTAAAACTCTTAGTATTATCATAATTTAAATAAGAATAATATAAAGATATCAAAATTTAGGAGTTAGACTGGATACTAAGATTATTGGCAGTGGTAGAACTAAGCATACGTGCTTTACAATAAGTTATTTAACTATTACTTATAAGCAGATTTATCTAAAAAATTGAGAGCAATTTTTACTTGCGGAAAAAAATGCCGTCGCTTACCAAAATAACCGTCCAAGCATAATCTACTACAAATTACAACATTATTAGCAAAAATAAAACCATAAAAAGGCTCAAAATAGACCAATTTCGTTTAATTACGCCATTACGTAATAAAGTTAACAAATATTAATTCACGACTAACCAAATTATATTTGCACAAGACTTGTCCGTTTATTGTTAACTATGTTATATCGTAAATTTTACGATCCGATAACGGTATCAATTTGTCTACTATAGTTTGTCATAATCGCTGATACTGCTGGTTTTGGTGGCCCACTAAAACCAGATAACATGTGTACTGGATACGTATTTACTTGTTCCTGTTTAAAAAAACGTGTATCTTATAATCTGATACGATTTGTAATAAAAATATGCCCGAAAACATGAAATGTGAAGATTTCCCGCCGCTGACGAACATCGCTGCTAAATCAAATAAAAACTTCAAATCAAATTATAGCATCTTATTCCTTTTTTGGATTTAGAATAGAAAAAGAACTCTAGGAAAATTAAACAGCTGATAGGTACATAAATATTATGGCCTGAAACTTTTGCTTATATGCAATTCCGGAATTTAAATCAAATAATTTGAAGAATTTAGTCCAGATTTATTATTAATTCTTAGAAAGCGCAATACGAAAATAATAATGCCGAATATCTTGCAGGACAAAACCCAAACTCCTTTTTAAACGCAATAAAAGTAAGCGAATAAAAAATATTTTATGTTATCTGTTGACCAATCTTGCCAACGTAAAAACAATTTACGATACCATAAATTTTTTGGCAAATATCATTAAACGATTGCAATTAAAGTAAAAATACTTATTTTTCTGATGCATTTAGACACTTAAACATTGTATAGATTAAAATCGAACAATTTGTTAAATTAAACTAAGAATACTTAAAAAAATATCATATCTTTTAAAGTGATACTTATCTTTTTTACGAAATACAATTGTAGGTTAACTGCATTTATCCAGTAAAAGGTACTAATTCAAAACGAATATTGTTTAAGTGTTAAGTATAAAAATATAATTGGACAGTTACATTTTATTATTACAAATACTTTATTTTGATAAAATTAATTAAGTGAATGTTAAAGAAACCCAAAATAACATATATTTAGTACATTACATTGAGCTTAGTAACTATTTTAGGAAAATGAGAACCAGAATAAATATAATCCTTATTTAATGGATAGGCTTATTAATTTTACAATTCTATTTAGTAGAAATATTTTAAGGTTCTACTTACATCATACATGCCTTTTAAGACCAAAGCCTGAATATTGCTTTGAAAGCAATGATATTATAATAAACAGATATGTTACACCCATACAAAACAACCGAAAAAAGTGTTCCGCGCAGCAGCGGCAGCTCACATGTCAAAATGATACAAAAGAGATAGCGCGATAAAACCCATAAGAAAAAAAGAGACAATTAGTGTTGTCAATTACGCTTCAATCTAAACAAACGTCATAGACTAACAAATTTAACGAGACAGAAGGTACAAACCGCGTCTATAAATTTGTATCCACGGTTTGTGCCTATAACAACTAAGCAACACTACTAAAGGTAGGTAGGTAAGAAATAAATCACGATGTTAAAGCGACAAAGTGGAAATAGAAATAGTTTTATTTTAACATTTTCTGCGATATATTAAGGTAATAAGGGTAAGCTATTCATATTTTCTTTACCCACACATGACATGTTTAATTTATAATTAAGTATATCGACTATTTCAAAAAAACAAATGATTAAATAATCCAACATTAGAAAAAAGGAAAACAGAACTCTGGGGTAATGATGACTTTAATGCCTATTAGTCGCATCTGTACTTTTATTCTATATGTGTGCGATCACGCGTCCTTGTCGTCCTCACGACAAAAAATGTATTTACCGTCTCTTTCTTTTTTCTAACCTCCAATTATCAGAATATTAGGAAAATAAATAAAAAATATTATTAAATCGAAGTATATTGCGTATTTACATGTGGTATGAGATTCCTTGTATTTTATTTACTTCGTTATCATAAATGATACAGTTTCTGGATACACACAATGACATTTAAAAGCTTTTATGTAAATTTCGTTCGAGTGTGTCACTCGTCGAGATGCGTGACGCAGACTAAGGCAATACGTCTCCATTAGGACGTTTTCGAGTCTTCACGATTGCGCGCTAACAACATATCTGTTTATTATAATATCATTGTTTGAAAGAAATAAACTTAGGTAGTCACATTAGTTAAGAAATAAAAGTCGAATAATATATTTAAGTAGATTTATAAACACAACACTGAATCTTAAATTTGTCAAAGTATATAAAAGATTAATTCGTTACAATGTTAAATAATAATAAAATTAAAATGTAGAGTCGTTAATATATTAATCACTCTGTAACAAAACCTTTAAAATCACTCAATTCTCATAAAAATCTTATTTATCGTCGGCTGTAAAGATTTAATTACATTTGATAGTAGTATATTGTCAAATAACTTTAATAATGAATAAAATATAAATCACTTTCCAATTAAAATTATCTATTAGTCTGTTTTTATTTAATTATTATGTCTTATTAACCCTAAATGTCATACCAAAAATATTTAAGTAGCATACCAGAACTGTTGCAAAGGAATCTTAACACACAGCCTCATAGTTACGTTTTTCGCTTTAGTCACACATGAAACATAAAAAAAGACTTTGTTTTTGCTACCACAAATAAACAGAGCAATACCACTATTTAAAACAATCTGGCAACATTAATTATTGTTTAATATTGTGTGGAAAAGTTGGTGAAACGCTACTAGGTATACAGTGTCAGGTCGCGGCCCGTCGGTTGGCAAGTTCCACCACAGTAGGCCGTGGACACACCATCCCTCAAATGAAGGTTTGACACAAGTTTCCTGATACACAAGCGATTTCTTTTAAACCCACATATAAATAAAATACTCGTTAAAATTTTGATTACTGACCGCCATTTTCTCTAAGACTTCGGCGCCAATCTGCGGGCGTTTCGGCCATTCCTGAGACATTAAAACTTATTATTGGCACTTATTTGAACAGTAAAGATAACACCAGTATTGTATAGGCAATTCTGTTCACATTACGCGATAAAAAAACGCTCGATTTTATGTTTTAAGTGTTGAAAAATGTCCCGCCATTGCTATAGGAATAAGATAACGTGCCAGTATTACTGTTTTCCTTTTTCTTCGATTTTTTAACGCTGGCAACGTTGCGAAAGCCGCGGCTAAGTTACGACGTTGTATGGGGAGTGGAATAGATAATAAAATATAATTGAGTGTTGCCACTTACGATTATTTTTATCGGCTTAAATGGTACTATTATATTTTCATTTATAATGTGCCTCGATTAACTAGTTTTTGTGTGCCGAAAATTATTTTTTAATTATGCCTTACTCGCTGATCGCTTGCATGGGTGTTATTGTTAATTTTAGTTATAAATGTTGTAAGGCTAAAGTAAATTTGTAAAAACACCTATTTTCGGCATTTCGTCATGATGGATGAATACAAAAGCAAGATGGGCGTCAATCGCAGCAATCATTTTGACAGTAAATAATATTTTTCTTGTAGAAAATGCCTCTGAATGTTTCCATACTAAAAATATAAATCTGATGGAGATTATTAATGTCTAGTGTCACGTTTCACTAACGTTTAATTAATGGGTATCGAGACAGTGTCATCTTATTAATAATTGCAGAGAATAATCTCCAGGAAATACATAACAACTTGCTCACATCACGTCAAACACAGTTTTTAAATAACATTAATTCTGAAACTAGAAATTGTTGTAAAAACAACAGTCATATAACTGTGTATAAATTGTCCTTAGATTTTCTTTTTGGTTCAACAGAATTCATATTATACAGCCAAGGTACCAAAACAAAAGTCTGTTTGTTTACTCCTTCATTTCTTAAAAGCAACAAAACCAAAAGCTAATAGTTGAAATTCCTCAGAAACCTATCTACTTTAATGATTAAAAAAAGAAACATCAAATATTCAAGTTCCAGATACAACTGAACTTAATTGCAAATGACGATACGATTCTCTTAAAATAAGTAAAAAAAACTGTAGAATCTCCATTTTTAATTTAAATATAAATCGGTCAAGTGCCTCAGGTTGACCATATAAATAATGTTTGATGAATTATATAACTTTGTATACGACAATATGATATATTAATATAATAAAAAAAAACCGGCGGGACCAGTTCGGGGACATAACTTTTTAATGACCAGAAATATAAGTATTTTAGTGGGCCCGGGTCCGACGCATAGGGCCCGGTACGTCACCGGTGAGCCGTGGGCGTCCCTACGCACCAACATATCGGTTTTGTTTTAATGGCTCCAAGGAAACGATCGAAGACATTTCAGATTACACTAATGTGATGTAATGTACGTTTTTATACCGACCCGTGGTTTATTTCTTGTTTGAATTCAAAATGTCCGATAAAAATGTGATTGTCCGACTCTTGAAGCAGTCCCAGCTTTTAATATAATGAACGATATTGATGTAGGAGAAGATTTTTCTCGACAGACGCGCACACGACGCCAGTTTAATAAACGACGACGCTCTCTTGATATTTTATAATAGTTAGATTTATGATTGCATCCGCGAACGTAGGTATGCAATAAATTGGTTGCATATAGAAACTAACGGAACACATGTTTACACTAAACGTATAGGTCGTACAATCGTATATGCTTTTAAAGAGTGACGAGTCCAGTTATTAATAATGTTCTATTCGCGCTATCAGACGCAGACTCTTAACATAATTCCGACATCAAAATCAATTCGAATCAGTCTGATGCTCGACGCGCTTTATAAACGCACCCACTAATTTGTTATTTAAATTTTGCTGTTCGATTCCATTTTTGAATTGGGATTCGCGGCGGGCTGAGCGCTGAGCGGCGAGCGCTCTAGATGCTCGGCTCGCATACCGAGCACCCGAGGGCAGGTACCCGCTCCTCATTGTTTTATTCGCTGCGCGTTCCATTTTCAATTTGAATATCGCTGTTCATTTTCGAATTGGCTCTTTGTAGACGCGCGTTAATTGCGCACTTTAGATTCAACGGTAATTCGCGCGATCGCTAATTTGAGGGTTTATTGTTGGCCGAACGACTGACATCCTTTTTACGCGCACACCCCGTGAATTACTGATTGATCTGCGGCCGTCCTAGTCAAAATACTATT
Organism: Autographa gamma; assembly: GCA_905146925.1. Classification (NCBI taxonomy): domain Eukaryota; kingdom Metazoa; phylum Arthropoda; class Insecta; order Lepidoptera; family Noctuidae; genus Autographa; species Autographa gamma. The sequence goes on along the minus strand of LR989868.1, from coordinate 1,440,783 downwards.
CACCATCAAAAGCCGCGTCGTAAATCAGCTCGATCCCGTCTGACGACAGTTATTTGGACGGTCATATCGAAATATGTTTCCTACTCGCATATTCATGTCACGCTGTTTCTTTCGCTGATCAAACACTACTAGTTTATCGCCCGATCGACAAATCCTACTGCGGTGACTCCCGAAACGATATAATTCCTCTAACACGCCGACGGGATCTAGATACAGATTAAATAATATTAATTGAAGTAACATGACTCGGCGGTTCCGTGCGAAGGGCTGGAACAATGCGCCGTCGAGTGCTGGCCGACGCAGCGCGAGCGCCCGATGTGTACGAATCGAACGTTCCATTTTTTAAAACTTGTTGTTCGATTTTTTTCCGAATCCTTTTTTGATATCTCGTTCAGCCTCGTCTTTTTTCGGGCAGCGATAACGAGGTTTGAAATTGGAATCACGACGGTCCGTTACTAGGCTATTTAGCGCGCGCTTTTCTTCGTTGACACTTTTTAAAAATATGGCCGCCTCGAGATGAATAGTCCGTCGTTACTAGTAATTAGTGAGGCTTATCTTTTAGATTAGTGTTGTTCGGCACTGAGTATTGTATCTATTGATTTATTAAGTTAAGAGTCTGTGGGTTGTTGTCGTCGGCGGCGTGCTCGGTCACACCGGTCGGGGCGATGACCAAATTATTGCCAAGAACGAGTCCCGCCGGTGGCACCGCCGCGCGCCCAATTCATATATGATCCCGCTCCGTCTGTCTGTAAATCTTGATAAACATTTTAGACGAAATTAAAAATTCTCTTCGGCCAAGTATTTGTCGGCGTTAACGACGTTGACACGTCGGCGTTAGACTATCGCGGGAGATTAAAAATAAAAACAGTTTTTCACTTACAAATCTTATCTGACGAAACAATTTTATTTATAAGACAGACGTAACACACTTAACATAAATCTGAATGCGGCCGCAGCACTTATACAGATTATACAAAACTAAAATACCTAAAGCGAACCGCGATCGTACAAAAGACAAGAAATACCACTCGGCTCGGCTCAGAAATGCGTCACTCACAGAATTCGAAGTTTAAATAGTCAATCACGAGTGTCGGTGTGGCTAATCTCGCATTCACAGCCACAATAGAGGTAACGAACGGACAAACGGACAGACGCGTTAATAAGACGCGCGTGGGCGGCTTTATGTCAACCTTATTTATGATGATACACATTTTTTCGGACTTTTTGCCCGACGGAGTCTCTGCCCGTAGTGCGGCCACTCCGAAGAGGAATTTTGAATTTTCTTAGAATAAGAGAACATTTTAATGAGGCATAGCAAGCGCATTCATTTTATTATGAACATGGAACTCCTTTAAGTAGTTAAGTATGTACTTATTTTAATACATTTAATAAAAGCAAAAAGATAGTGCAGCCGTCGCGTCGAAAGGAAATCGTTATCTTAACGAGCGCGTATTTACGTGAAATCTGACTGGGAGAGAGTCTCGAACTGTCCCCTTGGAGTGCAGCAGACGATAAGAGGGCACGGCTATCGGGGCGCGGTTCATGTGCCAGCTATTGACCCCACTGTTTACATTACAGACCTAAGATATTCATATTACGCAGAAATTACGATAACCGAGCGATATTAGTTTCAATTTGTAAACTTAATCGGGGGTCCGCAGGGTTAATGGTCGCTTAAAATTAATTTTTATACAATAAAAAGTTTAATTGCGCGACTCTGATAAGTTGTTCAAAATACGCAACTACAAGCAGTCAGCTGATACAGATTTACGGCGCGGGATGGAGATTATTGCGGGCGGTTTTTAAAGAGTTCAAATTAAAAATGGAATGGGAAGTAAAACTTTCATCTGCGGCCTTAAAACAAGTGTTAACGTTCCCCCCGCGGTACTTTCCGGACGATAAATCTGCTCGCGAATCGACCGAATTCGTGCGCCCGGCATCGCTCACAGTTCTATTATTAAAAAAGCAAGAAGAAAAACATTCTAGCCGCAGAATGGGTATCGGAACGGCTCGACTCGAGAGCGGCGCAACCTTACACTCGGATTTAGAACGGGCCCTACGAGATTCAAATTCAAATATAGAACAGTGAAGTGTTGCCAGTAATTAAGGTAGGTGCGCAGCGTTCGGATACGCCCGCGCGATTGGTTTATTGACACGTGTTAGCGCTGTCGCGTCGGTGTCCCCATGCGGATGGGCAAATGGAATAATGGACGTCTGGGCCCGCATCCGGCGCGGGAGTCGGATACAACTCTTGCAACGCTCTGGATACAATTTTTCAATTAAATCGACCAGACAGAAGATCCCTAATAGGTGTCGTTAAGAAGTCGTGTGCCCGATTTTCGAACTGTCCCCGTAACGAGGCCATTTTATTAGTATTTATGGTCGTGAAACAAACGCATGGAGCATTCTTTGGTCTCTTACGCCGTGTGTATCATGAATGAAGCGGAATTTATGGCTAGCGCCCGCTATAATGTTGTGTCGTTGTTAAATTCAAGTGGTCTCTATTGCGGCGTTAATTCCCGGCTCGACTAGCACGTCTCAATTCGGCCGGGTAATATTTTAATATATAAAGATTTTTCTAAGTTTTACGGTCGTATTACGTCGGGTCGAACGGGACGCAGTAAAATTCGATACGAGCATCTCGGAGCGTCTAACGACGGTTGATTTACCACTATCAATTTAAAAAATACATAAAAACACACCTGAATGATTGCTACCTACCTCGCTTTAATGTATCATTTTTATAGTGCCAAATTTATGTGTTTAACAAGCATTGCACTGGTATTAAACATTGTTTTTCGGTGTGGCAATTTCGATTATTATTATTAGGTATTGTGAGCTATTCATATGCATTATTCAGTGTTACGAATCGGTCCTGGTGCCCCTCAGCTGTGTGAATGGCTTGCCAGATGACAGGGCGCGGCGCAGGCGACGGCGGCGCGCGGGGCCGGCGGAGAGGGCGCTAAGGGTGGCGTTCATCATGTCCCACCCCGTGTCGGGCACAAGTGACGGTCTGTCTTCCCCAACCGCCTGCCTTCGAAAACCTCGTCTAATTTTATCTACTTTTTATACATAAAGCGCTCTTCGCTGCAGAGGTAACGCAAGACGGCCGGCCACCTCACCGCAACGTTTGAACATATATCACTCATATTTGTTGCCGCAAAAGAGTTAATTTTTTACTTCTCGGAATCGACCTACGCTAATCTCGTAACCACAAGTCGTAAAAAACGATAACCCCACGGGCGTTTCAAGCAAAATTTAAATAACTGAAGCGATTAATAACAGCGAGCTTAATTAGCGCAACAGGGTTCTGAACTCATCAACGTTTGACGGCATGACTTATGCGTCGAGCCCACGACAATGCGCGACCGACGAAAATTTTAATCATATTTTGATAGTGTTAAAGGAACAAATCGAAGAAACAGTATGGCGCGCAAAAACCGGCTGGTCCGTAAACTTATTACACTGTAAGATTCCCAGCGAGAAAAAACCACAAGAATGTCATTTAAAAAAATTAAAACGCTAAGATGCTTATTTTTTCTTTATGGCAACCCAAATGGACTAAAGGTTATCTCGATGGAAAAAAGGCGGGACAGAGCGATTCCATTTTTAAAACGTATCATTTAATTTTGGAACCGGCTCTCAGCCGTCAAAAGGTAGTCATTACACGTTTTGTAGCGAACGAGTCTTAGCGCCCGCAGATTACACAACTATTTATGAATTATGGACTTTATTGACAAAAATGTGGCTCATGTGAGCCAATGGGAACCTGCTGATTGATGGGGATTAGACGTTGCTGAGCGACTGATGTAAACAAATGGTGTGAAACAGTTTTATAGTCCTTCGGCGCAGATAATGTAGAGTCAGCTGTTTGTTAAGTTGTTGCTCTTATCACAGACGATTTAAGACAAAATTAAAAGCACAATATTAGCTAGGTAATTCAGTATCTGACTCAATATTGCTCTTTGTTTCTACCAAGAACGAATTAACATCAAGGGAACATCAAAATACATACTTATGCCAGCACACAAAGCGATGCCCTTTAAAACAATTTGACCTGAATTGTTTACCATCTGAAAGGTCCAAGAATGTCAAAGTACCCACCATAAAACCTCGAAGATTCACACGGAAATCCACATCAGGTGGTACTAAAGTAACAAAAACAGCAATTTCAGGCCAGCCGCGAGGACGGACGTCCCTTTAATTTTTTGCCGCTAACAATTCCTGAGTTATTTCATTTATTAATTGCACTCCTTATAATTGTTCCGAGGTGTGAATATGATCAGAACGGAATGTTAATTATCCCCTATAGTTAGTGCGTGATGTTATTTGACTTAAAACGGTATGGGAAGAGTATTTTTTCCCTTTTAGTTCAATGTAAATTCTAACGCGTTGGGATAAGATCGAAAATGATTCGGTGCGAGCAGATGTGACAGCCGCCCACGGATGACGTCACACAGCGGTACTTAGATTGATTGTGACAGAAATAACAAGGCTTTATGGTCGGCAGAGGTTTATAACTTTACGGTCGGAGAAAAAGAAAAGTAACGCTGTAACTACAACCTGCTCCACACTATTTTATTTACTTAGAAATAAAACTGGATTTTGTTTGTCTTTTTTTTGGGAATGTTTGATTCCCAAGCTGACCGTGAATAAATAGTTTTCTAAACAGAAATTGTTTAAATGTGATTTATGAGGTAGACTCCTTCGGTATTCCTTTTGTTTTAGAAAATGTGTCTATGTAATTGCAATTATCTAAAGTTAATAAATAAGCTCAATTAAACAACTCATATTTACAATAATTATGACCAAATGAAAGCCAATTCCAATTATTAATAGGTACCAACAAAAATAGCCATACTTGCCGTCGCTATAAAAAGCTATAAAAAACGCATTTTTATATAGGTATAGTACTCAAACATGTTCAATGATTTAATTTATCCGGTTTATCTCACCGTTAACATGTACTCGGACATGTTAGAAAACTAAGGCTCGGTGACAAAATAACGGATTGTGGAACGCGTGAATGGCCCGCCTTATAATTATTCGTTTGGAATAAGCATCTGGCTGTATTAAACTTGTTGGTGCCTAAAAAAAAGTTCACTGACAGTTCTTGTTGCTAATGATGTTTTTTAGAATTGTAATTTAATTGATAGAAATAAAATAATGTAAATATTATATAGAAGTAAAAATGAAAACGTAATTTTACAGTTGCCTAAAAGCATAACGTGCGAGTATCAATGCGAGGCAAAATGAAACATGGCGGCTCGCTCAGTTTTCATACGCCCAATTTATTTGGTAGCGGCCAAACGTAATGTCGATTAAACAAACGCTAATTTCACCCCCATAGGCCCCATATCACCCCCGAACGTAGGCGTAGTGCTGTGTTATCGTGCTAAGATCACAGTGCGTGTTGTTGTATTGTTATGAATGGAACGCGCCTTTTTCACGGTAGCCATTTTGGAAAAATGGGCGGCAAATTTTCTTAGCGACATTTTTATTTGTCTTTGATAGTGCATTGCGTTTACATTGTTGATGCAATTGTTTTAATTAAGCAATCATTAACACCTTGATATTCCACCTTAAATAGGTACTTAAGCTAAACTTGAATAGTCTATTATTTTTAGAATGATAGATAATGGAGATAGATTATACCTGAAAAAATACATTTACAAGGACATTTTAATAGTGACCCAATTTGAAACAATTACTAGCTTAAATAAACAATGTTAATTAATACATATTTTCAGAACAATCAAGAGAAACATTTATTCCACTGTTTCGCGGGCAATCTGTAAAAATAATCTTAAAGTTCCCCGACACGTTTATCATATTCACAAAAGTTTGAAATGAGCTTCGACGTACACAAAATAATTTTAGGCGTTCACAAACATCCATTGTTTCGAACATGCTCCAATAAAAATACCTAACTTCGCCGCCATTTTCATAACGCGCCAACACAAACATAACCTCAAAACCCAAACGTAACCTCTACGCTATTGAAATAGAGACGAAAATTGCGTGACAAGATTTTTTATGACGATTTGTTTAATAAAGGACATTTTTATAATCCTTATCACGTCGTAATAGAGTTCAAAATGCGTGTCGTATGTGTGTACGATTCAGTTTATAAGTAATTATGATTTAAAGCGACTTTTACGACGCCGATTATTGTTGAGCGCTTGTAAATAGTTAGTGCTGCGATTTTGTATGGTTATATACGTTTGGTTAAGCTCGTTTGCTTAATTATAACCATTTAAATTGAGTTGATTGTCAATTCAGCGAAAACGACTCGTATTTCTGTTTAAAAGGGATCTGAGAGAGAGCTTGGTGGTATTCCCCTTGAACACAAGACATTTATATTGATAAACAAGCTCTTACTTTCTTCTACGACTTTCAATATTAGGTACCATTACAAATAAATTCTTCAGAAAACAACAGTAGAGTCAATGACCTAAAAAAACTGCATAAGCAGTGGAAATCTTAAAAAAAACTAATTACATTAAGACAGCCAATAAAACCAACAAAAACTTTTGACATAATAATTGACACATGTCACACAAAAATTCGCTTTAATTTGAGATTAAAATTAGATTAAAACATAATCACAGATAATTTTCATTGAATGTTGTAAAAAGTATTAAATATTAGTGATATGCTATCTGTGGTATCTTGGATTTAAAATTATGACGGTGACTACTGTGTTTTAGTTATAAAACATAATAATCATGTTAGCGCCATTTATTCTGTATAAAGAACAGAAACACTTTAATAAAAAAGCTACCTATAAAATCAGTTTTTCTAAAAAATATTCAAAAATAACCTTCAAAATAAGTCTTGTATTTGTTTCTTATGGATCCCATTGAACTGAAATTGGTTTATCCAATCAAAAGTATGGTAACAAACTTTAAAAAAAATGCAGTCAATTGAGAATCTTCTTATTTTTTGAAGTCAGTTAAAAAAAAAGAAATTTTAGCTAGCTATAAATGGCGAAATATAACCAAAGTTAGTTTTTTTTTTTTACCTTTTGGAATTAATGTAACCTACTCATATTTGTCTAGTTTTAAATTCAGTAAAAGCATATTAGTAATTTATCATAGCACGAGTATGACGCAGGACAATAGGAAAATTATTAAGATACAGTGATTTTCTTGTTTCTGAGAATTAATTTATTCCATGATTGCTGACGCAGTCATTAACTGAAGGTCTTAACAATATGTTTGTTTTAATGATCATTAATATTGTCGTCAGTAGGAAGCTTGTATTATCTAGCTATACCTATATTAGTAATTTAATAGCTAGAATTTACGTTGTCCAAAATCTGCTTTTATTAATGAGTTGCTTACTGCAAGCCTTGGGGTTTATCTACACAGGTAACATGTATATTAAAGATGACTACTTTGAGTTTGACGGAAAGTCTATGTAATAAAGGATCATTTGACGTACCTAGGTATCTAAATTTCTTTCAGAATTTTGGAATCATTATAAATAGTTAAAGAGACGCTAGTTAGTGATTTGAGATTGAACGTATTTAATAGTACTGCATTGATTAGTAATTACTTGTATTAAATAAGGATTATACCTCTGCATATACCAAATGCGTTTAAAATATAACTTTCTCATTATAATAATAAATACTCCTTTAAGTTAACAACAATATAATTTTAATGACACTTGTGTAACCCGTCGGGAAAAGCTAGTGTAACGATATCTTACAAAATACTTACTTAAAATGTCCAAAACATGAAAAGAATCAATAAAACTTCATTCTTTCTGTAACCAAAGAAATATAGGCACATTTATTAATTCAGAACTAATTTTCAGACAATTTACCCTAGCGTTTATGGTAGTAAATTTTCATAAAACGTTTTCCCGTAATTGTGGGGTAGTTACCCCTTACAATGTACTTAGAGTGGTAACCCTAGGGTGGGTAGGTGCGTCATGTAATCTAGGTTTAAGTACTAAATAATTAATAATATAGAACCAATAATAATGATATAATTGCCTAATTGTGAGTTGGTAGACTCCACTACAATTAGGACCCTCGACCAATCGTGATTAAGTGTTTTGTTCACAGATACATAGTAATATTTATAATGCTATGTGAAACACGGGAAAAGGTATTAGAAATATTGAAATTTAACAAGGAAAATTGTTGATTGATATTTTGTTAAAATAGTTGGGTAGATCACAATGGTGAAACGTTATTTCATATAGAGAAAATACAAATTTTAATGTCAACTACTACAAACCGTTTTTTAAGATTATATTTACACCCATTTGTCTCAAACTGTAGTCTGTAGCGCTATTAAAAATTTTATAATTTACGGACAGTATTATAATATAGTTTTAGTTCAAGAAAACACATGTTTTTTTAGATTTATAATGACAAATGTTGTTCATAATACACACTGCACAAAACAATTAGTAACCATCAGAATTATGTACAAATACCATTTAAAATACCTAGTTTACAAATATTTCAGGTCAAATACCTATATAACAGGTATGTGAAGATAAAAGAGGCTGCAATCGTATGACTTAATCTAAATAAGACATACATAAAACATGGCGCCCGCATGTTTGGGAAAAATCTTAAATATTTTGCAAGGTTGACGTCATTATGATATAGGGGGACAGAATATTGCCATCTGTTTTTAGAAATGTTTAAATAATAAGTTTTGGCGGGAAACATTAGAGGCAAAAAAAAAGGATTTAACTTAAACCTCCTTTTAAGACACCTAGAAGACTAAACTTATTCAAATTTCGAACTTAGTTTTAAACAAGAGAGATCTATTAAAGAAGGTTGATAGTCTTCAACTTTGCACTCACAACTATAGATTTATATGAATACAAAGTTATGTATTATTGTAAAATAGGTGCAGTAACTTAAAGGAATATCTTAATTAAATATTTACTGGCCGCCTGCACCATTCACTTGGAATAATATGGCCGTTTGAGTGCGAAAATTTAAATTTTCTGTGATAAACTCTGATTGGACGAAATATTGGTCAATGCTGTTGCATTCCAAGTTTAAATTATCTAATAACGGATAGTTTTGTTGCAAGAGTAATAGAACGGAATTCTTTTTTTGATTTATGGCGGAAATTGGAACGTTTAATAGGTGTTTAAAAATGTGTTGGTAGGTGATTTATTGTTTTTTTTTTGTAATGAGATATAGTCGTGCAGCCAAGCATCTAGGTCTTATAGTACAGTCAGCAACATAAAGCACTGACGATAGCGGTTCGATCACGCGCGCGCCACAAAAACAATTACAATGGACTTAACATCAGTAACGTACTAATAAAGTGACGTATTGAATGCGCAGTAAACTTGCGCAGGTAAGGTTGGCAAAACAATGGAGTTTATCGGGAATAAAGTCACTAACTTTAATGTCGGTTATCAAGATTATAAATTATGTTTCAGTATGTTGTTAGCATGTCGTCTCAATACAAGTAAGTTATTTCCCCATTGCGTACGGTTAGCAAAACAATCTCACAAAAAAAAGATAAAAAAAAAAATTTAGAGCTACACAGACTGACACAGTACAGTTTTCTTTGCAATAATTACAAACAAAATCGGGAAAGTGAATTTATTTGCGGACTGTTTCGCTGTCTGTACGTTTACGTATTGTTTACTTGGCATTAAGTGGTGAGAGAAGCCGGTAACGAGAGCTAGTATATCGTACAAACAGGTATTTACTATACATCATTGTTATTCCCCAGTTATTTCTAGAGTTTGGTAAACAGTACGCCTTGCCAACTGATTACCATTTGAAATAAACTTAAAGTACGATAACTCAATGGTTTTGATGAAAAATATTTGCTGCACGGGTTCGGGATTGAAATACCTACCTTAATATACCATTATGTAAACACAATTATGTAATACTTTTGATCGATTTTGACCAATCTGAAGTAGAATGGAACAAACAGTGGGAAAAATTACATTTTGTTAAACTTTCATAAAAAAATATTAATAGAAATTGTCAAAATAATAGTAATTCAAGATTATATTATTATAAAGAAGACAAAAATTATTGTTTAAAATTTTGTCTTTATACTAACGAAGATGCATTGCCATCAAAATTGACAGGTTAACCATTTAATTCTATAAAAATTAAAACATTTAACAGACAAAGCAGGGTTGGAGTGGTAGTATAAAAAATAAAGGTACGCTAATGACGGGCAACGTCTATCGATTGGACTAAACGCGGAGTCACTCGATTTGATGGCTTCAACACAAAATGGATGGTATCATACATACAAAAATTATAAAAAAAACACAAGTAAAGGTATTGCTGCCTCGTTGGCCTAGTGGTGCTAAGCGCGCCTGCTACGCTAGAGGTCTTGGGTTCGATTCCCGAGTCGACCAAGGTGCTATTGGGTTTTTCTATGAAATGCTCAGTAGCAGGTCGGAGTTTGGATTTGTGCCCGGTTAGTGGCAATAGGCTCGCCCCCTATTACATGGGACCTAAACATACCGGCGAACTGTGGGTGTACATTGGTACACCTCTGCCTACCCCTTCGGGGATACAGGCGTGATGATATGTTATGTTACTAAGGCATAGACGATTGTCGAACTTTAAGTGCATTAAAATTAGCGCGATGAAAGAATAATTACCTAGATATGTCAACAAAATGTTTTATTAGTATAAAATAACTTGTTTTAACCTTAAACTTCTTTGAAATGCCGCGATTATTAATTACATGTTTAATTTATCTTGCTTACGTAATATATGAACTATTAGGAAGATAAATATGTTAATTATTGTTTTATAAAACAACGAAATGCCTTTTTCTAGTAAATAAAAACCTACACAGTTAATCAATGAAAGCACAAGACTTATTTATTGAGTAGGTACAGGAAAAATTTTAAACAATTGTAATTAGTAAGTTTAATATTCATTAAACTTAATTTTAATGTAAATTGTCTCATATATCATAATTGTACATGCTTACTCAAGACGTAATTATTAAAAAAAGACATCACTGTTTAAGAAAAATAACACTAAATTAAGTTAAATAAAACATTAAACATATACTCAGCTTAAATAGGTTATAAAAGAGTTAGATTTTATTTTCTAATTAATAAAATAGATTCATGATAATTATATTACTAAAAACTTTTTTTGTTTTCTTTTAAAACAATGTATTTTATATCCATTATAAAAATATTTAGAATCCCGAAATGTTATTATAATAATACAGTACTTACTTAATTGTTCAGATAAGTGTTTTTATTTATTTAATTTCCTAAGAAAACGAAACTTTAAAACTACACACAATTCTATACGCCAACCATAAACAAAAGGACCACAAGATGGCTGTCAATTTCTTTTTAAACTCACTAATCTCCTTAAAAGCAAAGGCATGCATTCAAAAAGCCTATGGTGTTTAATTGAGGGCCCCATTGATGTTAGATAGGTATCATGATGACTTAAACATTTTTAATGAATATTCAACGTTTCATTCCATCCTTTTTTGTTTTAAACTCATTGTTGCTTTAAGAGGATAGTAGCGTATAGGAAGTATAATGGGCTGCCTTAGCTTTTAACTGATTTTTAAAAAGATAAAGATGAAGTTTGTTATGACTGTTTAAATTTTATGGTAATGTACTACAACCGCACACACACTTACACACAATAATTTACCTACTTACTTAAATAATAAAATGTTGTGAAAATAAAGCTTACTTAAGCTAAGTTTTTTTTCTTGTTTAATGTTAATTTTACCGTCAAGCCATTCTGCCAAAATGGCGTGATATCAAGCCACAATTTGATCAAGATTTTTTCCTTTGTTTAGCATCCTTCCTTGACTTAAGTCTTGGATCAGTTGGAGATGACCTGATGGTGCACATGCCTATCGTCCTTCCACTTGACTTAAGTCAAGGTGTCATTGAATCCAACTTAGGAGCTGACATCAATGCCTGAACTTCTCCATCTAATAACCTCTTTCTCTTTCAGTACGACGAGAGCCTCCACGGCGGGGGCTACATGGAGGGTGGCGCGATGTACCACGAACACAGACTGTCCCACCCCCACCTCCCGCCCGTGCACTACCCCCCTCCCGCGGCGCCTGCGCACGCGCTGCCCGGAGAGCCGCTCGTCCACAAGCGAGACAAAGATGCCATATACGGGTGAGTCCTGTGGTAACGTGTGATTTTAAGGTTCTCTTTCAACTAGACTATGCCCAGGTTATGGTATTAGGTTCCATATTCAGGACCAATCCAGTTAATTCCAGTCAGTTTCCTGGGACACACAAAACCTATTTTACTCGGTGGCAATTATTGTAGATGACTGACTTACAGGAGTAGCCATGGCATGTGTGGCTATAGTTGTTTGTAAATGGTTGTTGACAAAGCGTCACAGGCACAACAGCTGCTTTTTTGATTTCATTTGAGTGTGGATTTTAAAGCTTTTGATTGCATGGACAGCTAATTAGGTACTTGGTAGGTAGATGACAGAAGGGTTCTATAAATATGTAGCCTACAACTTTCTTTAAAAAAATTGAGCTATCAACATTCCAAAATAAGTTGTTATGATCGCTGACCGTGTAATGGTATAAACAAGGAAATATTTCACAAAACTGACATATATTGGATCACTAACCTACAGAAAGTAAATATAGAAGTTCCCCTAATAATTGTAGTGCCTCCACTCCACGCGGACAATTATGGGCAGATAACAAACGAATCATTATTGATAGCGCGAGCAAACAATGGTGATTGCAATAAGATCCGAAACCTGTTGTTTTAAGCTTATCGTCTATCTAATCGGACTGTGACATATTATCAAAACTAACCCTTTCAACTTTAAATTGTTCTAAGTTCGGCTATTTCCCCCTCGCGATGTAAGAGATTGGCAGTAAAGGTGGCAGGTTTGACGCCTAACCGTCCATTATCCGCCATCTTAATGTTATCAGATCTCAAGTTGTGAAGAAACTTGAGGTTTGGCGCCGCTCTTGAGGTGGGGCCCCAATGAGAGCTGCTTAACAAAACATCTATTCTCAACTTTACACTCCAATGATTCTCTATTTAAAGTTTATATTTATTAGCGATAGGTACTTAAATAGACGCGGGTATTTTTATTGTAATTTATTACAAAGAAAAAGGTTATGATGCCTCGCAATTTTGACAGCTCTTGACGTTTTAATGATTGTAAAAAGTATTGGCATTCAAGCTTATCATTATTTATAGTAATATTGAATACAAGAACATAAATAAATGCTGCTATCATAGCAATATATCGGCTGGTTAGTAATTAACGTAAAATCTAAATGTTAATGAGAGGAAATAATTATTATGATGTGTGGGTTAATCATAATCAGCTCGAATCGTTAACAGTTACGCACTATTGCTATGATTCGATGTTTTTTGCTGTATATGGGTATGTAGATTGTATCTTGATAGTTTCATTATCTCGGAAAACATCAAAATATATATGAAACTGTAATTAACGTAAAACATATTTAAAAAATTAAACATACATTTATAAAAAAAAAAAAACCTATGACAGTTTAAATATTTCAATAAAACAATAACAGAAACATTAAATAGTTTACCTAAACCACAAGTTAAGTGTAATTTTTCTAGAAATTTCTTAGTTATTATGTGGTCTAGGACGCGCATGCGCAAAGGTCAGGAACTAATGGTTTACGCATTGATTCCAGTTTTTAGTTTTTACGCTACTAATGTTAAAACTTATTGCAATTAAAGAGTAATTTATATGTATGTATTTAGTTATTTTACTGGCCGTTAGGACTCTATAATTAATGTTATACTTGTTTGTTTTTTTTTAATTTTTAATTGCTGTAGGAAGATATTAGTTTTGCGTTTTGTAATTGCCGTGTGGTTACAAATAAAGTTAGTTATTAAATGGTAAAAGTGTTTTTGTATTTGTCTTATATTCAAAATATTATACCCAATAATTATTTAAATTAACTGATGAAGGTAAAGAAATAAAAAAATATTGAGTTTAGTTTTTCGCTACTACTTTACTTATATTTTTTTCTTAAATCTTATTCTTAACTTAAGGATATTTTGAAATTAAATCCGTCTCTCAAATAAAACACTTAGTATCAAATTAATAACCCTCTATTTTAGCTTCGCCGCAGTCGGGTAAAACAACATTTTATTTTGCAAATTGCACGGCAATAACATAAATTAAAATTGCATTACCACATACAGAACCCATTAACTATATAACGTTTCGCACTTGATAACTTTTTAATTTAGTTATCCAGTAGAGACAGGAAGTGACGTTAGTTACGTCACACCCGGTTAAATATCAGCGCTTATAATATAAACAATAATAATAATAGGCCTCAGTTAACTTGTGAAGTTAACTTTTTGTAGAAACACAAGTTTTTATTGAACACTATTCTTATTTATAAAATAATTATTATGTTCTTGCAAAAGTATGTAATTAATTGATGGTTGATAGAAAGAAGAAATTAAAAATTACTTTAAAATAGGCTTTTAATTTTAAATACTTAATAATGTGGCTCGAGATAGGAATGTCTGGAGTCAGACGGGGGAGACCTTTGCCCAGCAGTGGGACACAAAACAGGTTACATAAAAAAAAACAGTCAAGCAACTTCAAAAAGGTGGGACAGTTTATTAAATAAAATAAACAATACTACGAAATAAACATCATTATCCAGTAATATTTGCCTACATGCGCCCGCGCATCTCCGCTGTCACTGGCACCCCACCCAACTCAGTGGCAGAACTATAAAGATGATATCGACGTCACGTACGTCACAATCTAATCTCAGATCAAGCGAGAGGTCATCCGCTCACAATCAGACCACAGCCTTACCCTTTTTATGAACCTTTTGTCTTTTTACGATGTTTTAATAGATATGTTAGATAATAATTAGTTTTGAGTTAATGTTTTGTACTGTAATTGTCGTTTACTTAAAGTTAGTGCGGTTTTACTGGTTAAGTAATAAGATAGGAATTACTTTGTTAAGAAATTAAGTTAAATTAGGCTTGTGTTTAATTATTTTAAATTAACATAGCTAAACAGTACATATTTATAGTAACTATCAAATTTTTTGTTACAAAGATGAACGAATAAAAATCCTAAAAAGCTGATAATAGGAATTTAAAATCAGAGTGGCAACAGAATGTCCTTGTTTTTGAAGATATTTTTTCGTACCTTCTTATTTTTTCTCTTTTCAAACGAATTCTAGAATGAAAATTAATACAAACTTTTTAAATGTTCAAATGTTGCAAGCGTTTCCCTGAATTTTAATATGGAAGATGATAGTAACATATTAAGTGTATGTTAGCTTCTGTTACTGATAGATTTCTAAGGCCTTATAGTAGGGCCTTATATGTCCTGTTCTACAGGCTATTTTAATAATAGACGACTTTTTTTGTTGTGTATTAATATATTGTATTGTTTTCCAGACACCCACTGTTTCCCCTGTTGGCGCTGATCTTTGAGAAATGCGAGCTGGCGACATGCACCCCCCGCGACCCGGGGGTAGCGGGCGGGGACGTCTGCTCTTCAGAATCCTTCAATGAAGATATCGCAGTATTCAGTAAACAGGTATGTCCATAAAACTAGTTTAACCCTACCTATACTATCATCTCCCGAGCCTTTTCCCAACTATGTTGGGGTCGGCTACCAGTCTTACCGGATTCAGCTGAATACCGTATTTCACATGGAGCGACTGCCTATCTGACCTCCACAACCCATTTCACTGGGAAACACAGTATCCCATGGTAAGACTGGTTGTCAGAATTCACTTGACGATTGCTAAAGATAGGATACAACAAATAACTGAGAATGTTACTGAAATCCTGAGGGATGGTTTCCTAAATTGGGATCTGAAATCGCCAATCCGCTTATAAGCAAGCGTGGTGATCAATGCTCGTGCCTTCGAAATGGAAGTAGCCTGTGCCCAGCAGTGGGACGTTTATAGGCTGGTATTATTACTGAAATCCTCTTAATGTTTATCTACAAATTTAATTAGAAAATTGTTTAGGATAAGCTACAACAGACAACTTTGTGTATCATTTTGTGTAAAAGAAAATAAAGTCTAGATTTATCCTGCTTTATATGAAACAACACATTATTTTTCAACTAGCAACAAGAATGTATAACTCTATAAAAATAGTGCGTTTCACTACGCATTCGAATTTTAAATGTCGCTCAAAATGGCGCCCAGTGAATCAGTAGCGGCAATTTTTCCTCCATGATGCTTTAATAACTATAAACTTGTAATTAGTTATGGTAAATTCGAGCACGAGTAAATACGAGTTAAAACGATTATCGATTGTTTACGCACCCGCGTCTCGCTATTCGGTTTGTTATCGATTCAGCTAAATCGAGTTTGTGAGCACTTGAATTAATTTTCGATTGATTGTAATCGATTCGATGCGTTTTTTTTTCAATTTCCATTTTCTGAGCTGATAAGAAATTCTTGGTTATGGAAGAATGCGTTTTTGAGCATATTTTTTGTTGTTATGTAACTGGTTTCTCGTATCCAAGACACACCTAGTAAGGTAAAAAGAAAATGTAGATTCTATACCAGTCTTCATAGTTCTACCCAAATAAAATATAACCTTCCTTGTATTATTCAAAAGCGTCTCAATACTCTCTTAAGCTAGTCACTCATGGCCATTACATGAACAAAGCACCCAGTAATAAGAGAGAAACTGACAAAATAACATCCAACAGACAAGCGTGATTTACGACTCCATCTGCAGAAACAAAAAAACGATCCTTCCAACCATAATCCCTTGCCAGCAGAAAAAAATGCCTGTTTATACTCGACTCCCTAACAAACTTCCTGGAAGGACACTTGTTTAAAATGGCAACATTATAAAGAAAGTGTTGCTACATTTATAAAAATGATATTTCATTATGCAGCCCATAATAACATGATGAGGCAGATCGGAACACTAATACCTATTATTGGTAGAAAAAAAAAGGAAAATGGAGTCATTTTGTTACAATTCGGGGCTTCGTAAAACTGGTAATCTGTACAAACCGACAATCAAATAGCGTGTAATTTATAACAAAATTATGCTACCGCGATATCTTTGTGGGTTTTTCAATTTTTTTCCAACAATAGTCACAATAGGCGTTGACATGTTGCGGCCGATATGCAATTTAAAAAATAACTTTGATGTCTTCACATTCACGCAGTTCTGCCGGATGTGACTTTGTAACGACGTGCAATTTAAATTTCACTTTTAGAATTTGATTGTAATATTATTCAGTTTATATCCTTGCGAGGGGTTATTTTGCACAATATTTTTTCGTTAAATACTCAGATATTTTCTGTTATATTTATGGTTTATGTGCCATTAAAATTTTAAATAGGAGGAAGTAGTAAGTAATACGCATGACTAAAATAACTTTTCTATCAACCCCGTCGCGTCATGCAGCTACGTTGATATATCGATTCTTTATCAGTCAAAGACTTTATTGTATTATAATTATTGAAATTAAATTGTATTTATAAGTGGAAACGGCGGTGACCCGTGGGACCCCGCCGAGATAACTGATATGCTCCAGTCACTCAGTGTCATGGAACTGACCAGTGTTTATGTATTTATTGACATAGGTTCCTCCCTGATAATATATTAATGTAATATCTACTATAGCCAAGCATTGACGTTCTTGGAAATACCAAAATTATGATGCTTAAGAGTAATAAACAATAATTTATTGACATTCTTGAAACAATTGATTAGAACGCTTATCAAAGTTACGTAAAAGCATTTTTTACGCAGGTGTTTGTTTAATGAGAAAATAAATACAGTCAGTTCATGATTTCTTGTAGTATTTATTAACAAAATCACTATCAAAACCAAAATACACTATCACATAGAGATTAACACAGTAAATGACACATTTATCAAATGTTAGGACGCGTAACACGTACAAAATCTAATCGGCCGCTTTAATTACTATAATAAAACGTTTATCGGTAGCCGTGGCACGTGAAATCGCAATAGATAGAGATAAAAACCGTATCGCCTTCTCCTTCTAACGCTAAATAAGTGACGTCCATAATTCATACCACGAAATAAATCATAAACCGTAAAGTGTTTATTTTCAACGTACTTAATATGTTATAAATTTATTTAAGTGGCGTGCGGTGCGATTGTGGGCCAAATGATTGATATAGTGCCCTCCCCGGTGGACGATCGGTTTAGTAGTGATAGTGTCATCCGCGGCCGCGACGCTCGGCGCCGGCACTGCCGCGATGCCGTGCGGCCGGCGCGCGGCAGCCGGGCGCGGCGGCCTGCTGGTGCGAGGCCTGCGCTCGCACTCAATGCTCGAGTACCTACGATGAGTTTAGCTCTTTTTGTTGTCATTAATCGTCGTTTGAGTGACAGTGAGTCAATTTTTATTGTCTGAATGGTTCGTTTGTTGCGTTTGTTTATTGCTGGATAAAGATGTTTTCTAATGTCTGTCAAGTGTGACGTGTCTATTGGTCGTGGAGAGCCCAGCAGCAGTTTAATGAGGCTATCGAGAGACAACGGCTGAGTGTACTCCGTAATGTCTTCAGCTATCAAATATGACGTCACGCACTTAAGTCATTTCTTTTACCATCCTACACTCATCTTCAAAATGAGCACAAATAGTCTGAAGCGCCATACTCCTCTCAGCTAAATCTGGCTGCCATCTAAATCCGACGCATTCAGAGCACAACATTCCATCCACAAGAGAACTTATTAAGCCATCGTCTAAAGAAACGTTAAAACGAAAATTGCAAACGCCTCCGCGAAATAATTGTATAAATCAAGATATTTTTATAGAAACTGAAAGTATAATGAGATGTAATTAAAATATAATTGCGAGAATTTTAATTGACAATTGTCGGGAGACGATCTATCGATGTGGGAATCGATTCCGAAATGGTTTTTGTTCATCACTAATGATAGGGAGGGAACTGGTATGTCGATATGTTCATTTTTTCTCTGGAGTTATGCATTGTTACGTCATAATACAACGCTTCATTGGTTTGACAGTTTCTGTGTCTGATTGGTTCATTAGTCAGTGCCAGACTGGTACAATCTGATAATTTTACAAGTGTTTATTAAGTAGAATTTTGCAGCTGGTTTATGTAAATGACACGTTGTTAACCTTAATTTAAATGTTACTTTTAGAATGACTGTTGATCTACTGTGGTTTATCTAACCTTGTTGCATGTCATGTTACCAGTTCCACTTCTTTTATTAGCTAAAGTTTCTTAATTAACTTAGAATTCAAATCTAATCCATAGCGAGGCATATTTTTTGTCAATTAACCAGTTTTCCTTTGCGTTTCAATATGTGCATTGTTCCTCTACGATGTATGAATGGCGTGCATCGATGTCGTTATAACTATGTTGTTCTCATTACTCCGCTTTTTAGTTCAGTTCACACAAAACTGCGGTATATCGAGTTCATATTAGTTCATTCGTATTTAATAGTATATTTTTATTGGTTATTGTATGCCGTCATGGTGGCTTAGTATTACGGGATCAGTGATTATACCGTAAGAGATATGAAGTGTTGTGTCTTTAACTTTTTCTGTAACTGTTTACTTGATTGTGAGTAACTACACTTGTACTGAAACAAGAGTTTTATCAGTAGTTTCTTCCTGATGCGTGATAGCATCACACATTCCTTCGGTAATAGTAATATCACGATCATTGCTCAAACTTTCTACGTTACGTCATCGATAGTGAAAAATTGCAACAAAGTCACAGTATCATCAATTGCATAGAGTTGCACTTCTATCGCTCGACTATTTGGCAGAACGATCACCGTCAATCACTTTCAACTGGCATTTTCTAAGTATTTCAGCCATTATAGCGAGTTTACTGAATATTAATAGACCAGTAATCGATCTTATAATGTCGGATTAAACGATAAAAGAATATACAGTTGTGCTAACGTCTAATAACTAGACTTTGTAATTATGAGGCGAGTAGCGCCGCAGGAAAAAACATAGTAATGGGCACACGCACGCATGGAGCAGATGATCTATCTGCAGATATGAGGTTTAGACAGATTTATGCGTCATTGATTTTTTTTTGCATTCACGGATTGTTCTCTTTGCAATCGACGGTTCCAGATTGCGAAGATTAAAATAAAGTAATGTTACTAAAACAAAGTATGCGTGATGATTCAGATTGCAGTATTCTGTATTAGAAGGAACAAGCTCATTTGTAAAGCGGGCACGTATGTACTCAACACGTCCACCGTAAAGAATGTCGAAAGCCGATGAAAGGTGTTTGACATTTTATAATTTAACAATCCCATATTACAAGAGTTTATGTCGAACGTTATAAAAAGGATTAAGCACGGGGTTTTGAGCATACGAGATCAGTGCTCAGCCCACCGAGCCGTGAGCCGACACTGTGCCACAGATACTGCTCATTCGCAGCATTGTGATGCGCTGCGCCAAAAGACGGTACATTGTGTATTTGTTTACATCTGTCCGCGTTCCGTTTAACGCTATAATTGACAATTGTCATGGGATTTGGACGCGCAATTTAACCTCTTTGTCGTACTGATCCAATTCAACGTTTCGCGCCGAAATAAAATAAATAATGGAAATGGCGGATCGGTCCGCTCGCGCAGCTGCGCCCGCGCAGCGCGCCACGCAGTATTCATTAGCTGCGCGCGCTAGAGTGGAACCGCGATACGATACGTTTTTTGTTATCTCGCTCGCACGCAGCACTTGCATTTTTTTTTCGACAACGCATCGGCGATTTCGTTTTATCGTCCCCATCGAGTGGTTTTTGCCGTTTGGAATTCCTTACGCATCTTGTTTCGGGTTCGTTTGTTGATAAAAATTGTTGGGTTTTAGATACTCTCGATCCTGGTTTCGTGGGAAACCTTCGAGTTGTCACAGATTTTCAAGTTAACTTCGTACCTCGTTTGGCCGACGATGCGAGAACAACGGCAATCGCAAATCGTCGATTACAGTTGTGTTTTTGCGTAATCACCGTGGGCGCAAGGGATATCACCTATTTAATACGCATTACCCGCGGCGCTGCTCGCGTAACATTGATGCGACCATTTAATTACAGAGTAGACCTACAACACGTACGTGATAAAGACAAAAAAGCCTTATGTAACGAACGTTTCTTAAGTCATTGCGAATATGCGAGTAGCGTACTTTTGAAATGTCGATAATAAAATTTACTGCACTCCGTTACAAGGTTATAGCACGCAGTTATTACTTTTTTATTTCTGGTTGCATCTCCGTGAAAGTTGTTTGTAATTACAACAATAAATGTAATTCTTTAAGAAATAAATTATAGATGCGATTAGATGCGTTTCGAGCTGCATTCACAATTATCGAGGCTAATGAATTCTTGTCATGATAACCAACACTGTTACAATATTTATTAGATACGTAACTGCCGCTCGGCACAAACAAAATACCTGTTACTGTATTGTTTGCTTCGGTAGTTCAAGTTGACATTGTTTAAATGTCACAGTTACTGTCCCATAAAACGTATACTGCAGTATTAACTCCAATAGTTATCTAGCAGAGCCAGCAAGTTATGGCTGAACGAAGTGAACGTGAAATGTTATTTTAATAAATACAAGAGAATCTGCCTCGTAGTCTGATCTTGTTACAATAAGCCTTTAAGGCAATTAAAGGCGGGCCATCCATTACACTGATTACGAACATCGATAATCCATGCGATTTAATAAAAGGCTGGTCACCGACTAAAATAAATAAAAGTATGTTATTAAGAGAATTTTCTCTAACCTTTGCTTACTGATTGAGGCCCGGTTGCACCATGCGATAGCGTGCGCCACTCAATTAGTGGCTGACACGCCGCCTCGACCGACTCGCGTCGAGTTTTTGTCCGTTTAAAGCGGCATTAATATGCCGATGAACTAAACATTATGCTCTTTCATCACTTGCTATGACGTCAACTAGAAAACAAAATAAAAATGCTTAAAACGCGACGACGTTCAGAGTTCACTGCGGCTGAAAAGGATTTTTGAAAATAGAATCGCGAATCACGCCGCAGAAGGGACGCGTTCGAAATTCAAATTCGGCCAAGGGTTCCGAATTTGAATACGCCAATCGTAACGCGCTCTGACGTGATTGGTCAGCTGATTTTGGGTTATCTCAAGGGTGTTTTAATTTTACCTAAACGTTTTATGTGCGGGATAGAGTCATTAACATATTCCGATGACTATGAACGCGTAGCGACTGGGATTTGCCTTACCAATACAGAGTAAAACATTTTCAATAAACAACAGACTTGGACATATCTGTCAATATTCATCGTTTATCTAACTGTTTATCATTTAGCAAATCTTTACCCATATAAATCATACAGCAACAATGATTAGTGGACCATTTTCGGTAGAAAGCTGCTGCCTGCCTGGACAAAAACCGGTGGCGCGTCGAGTCGCGCCGCGCTAGAGGAATGAGCTTTTTGCGCCTCTCTCAGGGCATTCGCGATAAAAATGGACGCTAAATGAGTATTAATTCGCACCGGTTAATAATGACATAAATACACTAGGCGCAAGCTTTTAAGTATGGGGTGTTTGGACAAACGAAATAAGAGGAAAATCAACCAGTTTCAAAAAACTGTTGAAGTAAGTTTTTGGGTTTGTAATTTTAAAGATATTTGCTAAAATCACTTCTTATTTTAGAACTCTACTTAGAAATTCATAAACAAATATAATCTTGTTGCTTGAATATAATCTTGGAAAAGAACTGATTCAGTCCCAAATTAATAAAATACCATTTAAACTTTGACTTTATTTGTAGAGAAACGAAACTAAATGATACACGTCATTATTTCAAATAAAAATGTACTGTCAAATATAATAAAAAATATGTTTTCTGAAATACATCCCCCTGTATACGTTATGGTGTGCAATTACAGTCTACAGCGCATTCTTGGCGACACGTCGGCCGATTTCGTCGCCGACACTAACCGACATTCGCCGACATTCGCCGACGTTCGCCGACACCGGCCGACTGTCGCCGAACGATTTGATTCCATTTTTAAATTTCAAGTACCGTACAAATACAGGTTTTGTACAAAACGACCGAATTGTTGGTGTCGTTAACCCTTTATTTTTTTTTTCGATAAAAATATTTTTAATGTATTGAGTGGCGATAATTTTAATTAATTTTAATGAGTTGGCAGTATTTGTTTGAGTTTTGTCCACGTGTGTAGGTCCTTAGAAAATTGTACTTCTAGTCAATTGAAGAAACATATATCTCTATATTGCATCTTTTAAGGCTTATTACATTAGGTGCCTTTATGTTATTTTCCATTGTCTTTGCTGTCCTTCAGTCACAACTCAAGACCCTAATAAATAGTCTACCTCGAGACTTAAACTAACAGTTTCAAATCCGATTCATAGACACACAGCGCATTCAAAGAAAAATCTTCAGTTGTATTTCATTATTAATTATTCTTCACACAGTCCTCAAAAATGACTTACAGACTTACAGCCAAGCCAACATAACCCAACATCGATCGAAAACATTAAACCAAACACAAATAATAATAAAAAAACACTCATTATGTATCTGACAGCCGAGCTAGGACAACAACCAGTATTGCCTGAGCTCGCACTAAACGGCCATAGCTCACAAAACTCGTCATTATCACACTGGTCTACACTTTAAAGGCCAGCGTTAGTTGAGCTCTGGTTTCAAACAAAATGTATGGGGGTAGGGGATCAATGGATTCTGGTGTAAATAAGGGTAGGTTAGGGTAGAAGGGACCAGTCAAAAGCAGCTGACGTGGATTAGAGGGGTCGTTCTTACGATACCTAGGGTTATATAGATATGTTTAATTTTGTCATCAATTCAAATTCATGTGTTTGAACTGTTTGTTTGTGTGTGTGTGTTATGGTAATTTTAAAGGTGCATATTGCGTTTGATCTATTGTTATTTATTGTTCTTAGCTCTTGCCTTTTTGAAAGGTTGGTTCTATGCAGAGTATGTACCTAGTAGCATTTAAAAGTAAAATACATTTTTTTTATAGTGCAAAGGGCTGTATAACATACATAAAAAATACACATTTTTGACAAAAATACATAATTATAAGCAATTTTTAAAAGAAAACTATAACATATCCTAGTACTCAAACCCAGACAGAAAAATTGACAAATCTACTTCTATAGACGACGTTACATTTGAGACAGAGTCACCCCTCCCCCTCCCTCTTCTAGCCCCCCTTTCCCCGCACCCCCCTGTTATTGAAATTAATGTTGCAGCGATGATTAGTTGCTTTCCACCCCTAAGTAAACTAAAACGTAGTTTGTGAACGAAAAATGGAAATATTCGAATTTGAATAGAAAATATATTCCAAAACTTTCATTTAAAATAGAGCAGGTAAAGTACAAAGATATTACATGTATGATTTAAAATGCCGAATAGTATATGGGTTTTAGAATAAAAAAGGAAAAAAAAAACAATGGCAGAATAGTGACAATGCTTTTGCCTAAAAACCCTTACAAGTAAATAAGCAAATTTTAGCATATTGATGTACCAATCCTTTGATTAAGAAAAAGAATTCTCATGCTTGAAATAAACTATCTAAAAAATCCGCAGAAATAATTGCCCGTCAAAAAATCCTTACAAAACATAATTTGACAGTTATGTGATTTTATTATCTATGCAATTATGACAGTTATAACGCATCCGTTTCGCATTATCTTGTTAAAATGGCTAAATACTCGCATGAATCCAAGATGGGGGCTTACGAAATTTTAATCCGTACCATGAATCATAACGCTTGTTACAATAATATTTATAATCTCCTATGTGAACGGCCCGGCAGATACAACAGACAACCTAACAAAAAAAATATATCAAACAAAAACACGAAATTGCACTTTATCTCGAAGTGTTAAGATTGAGAATTGCTTGTTTGACGTAAGAAGATCGAGCCAGATGCATCAGTTTAAAAAAATACACGTTTTAACAAAACGCGCAAAAAATATATAAATATTTTTTGTCTTTTTTAATCTTTGGCAAGTCTTTGTTAGTTACCTAATTAGGTATGCAAAAGTATATGATAATAAGTTCCAATATTTAAGATAGGTACCTAACCACAAAAATTACATAAGTAACTCATATATTCTAAGTTAAGGTTATCTAGATATCTAGCATATTAAACTAAGACTTAAATCGTGTCCTCATAAACAGACCACCAGCTGTGCCTCATTACCTCTACTCAGCACAATAAAATATGTACTTACTATTATGCAAAAACATAAAAACATAATTATGATTCTATAAAACATGCCGCCATTTTATATAACCTCGTGTCCAAGTACCTATACACAATTTTATAGCTAAGACATTCAAAGGGTTCACAAATAGCATTTAAAAATATTAGTCACTTTAATTCGAAATACAAAACTACTTTTTAAATCGGAAAGCTATCCCTACACTTAACTCCTAGCGCTATTATCACGGAATTACAAATTCTCAGTATTATAGTGTCTGAGTTTTCCACCTAATATTATTTCTACCCTCTAAAGTACAAGTACCTACGATCAAGTACACCGTTTATCTTTCCCTGTAATTTCTAAGTCGTCAATTTACCGCTGAATTTACCCCGCCACAAATTATACCATGTGTTTCTAAACTTGTAATTATTTTTAATCAATTCCTTTGTAATTGTAGTGTGCTTTACCGCGCTAGCGGAAAATTCTATTTCGGCCGCCATATTGTTAATGTATTTGGCGCGAAATATCAGCCATTTGCTTTATTCGATGTTTGAAAATTTGAATACATGTTTTTTTTTTTGAATTCTGTTTGTGTGGTGGTTATAATAACTGTTTATTTCTTCAGCACTAAAGATATAAAGGTTTTAAAATATAATGGCGACGCATAATTACATGCATTTATCATTGCAATTCAAAACGTGACTTAATGATATGCAGACCGAAAAATATTGCGAAATATTCAAAGAACATTTTGTTTGTTAATTTTAAGTTTGTCATTCATTTAATGTTCACAGTTGGACGTCGCCCGATCAGTTCTGGCTGTCTTTATTCATTCGAACCAGTTTCTAACTCCATTATGACGTTTACTCGTAAATGTCATAATTCGTAAAATTATCGAAGATACACATCTTTAGGAAACACGAAAAGCGCATCTAACCCTCAGACTGCGGCCGGTACGCGGGACAAAGAAAACAAAGGGTTGGAATACGTCACGCGGCGCGAAACCAACATTATTTGTAGCAGATCAATCAAGATTATGTCCAGTAATACGCCAAACCCTTTGGTCTGGGAGCCGGGAGACCCCAGGGGCCTTGTGATTGTTTCATCAATGTGTCGATGATTAGGGGTTAACGCGGTAATGCTCTCATATTAGTTTCTTGCTTTGTAATTTGTTCAAATGGGGTATACAAGTATTATTGTGCGAGTTGTTTTGTTAGACTAGAAACTTAGGCAATAAACATCAAGCTCAGCCTGCCTAACTTAGTTATATTTTACGAGTTTCAAACCATTCAAGATGTCAGCCAGCGTATCTGTTATTTAAACAGGTCGTGTAATTAACATTTAATAGTACAGCATTTATACAAATATGAACCGCATAAGATGACATAAATTTGTTATTAAACAGATACAATGCATCCACAACAAAATAGCGTCGTAAAATAAATAATCAAGCATACGTTAAAACGTCATCAAGAACAAGAAAGTTCAATGTAATAATAGTTAAGCGTATTGCGAGAGATAATTCCGCGCAGTTTGCATCGATTTCCCGTCCCCTTTGAAAGTTTAAATTACATTAACAAAAGCCAAAACACGCAGCGAACCCGCAGATAAGTTATTAAGCACTGCACCATTACACTTTAATTTTTAGCCTGCTGGGATTTAGGAGGGGTTGATTAAAAAAAGAGGCAAACCAAGGGTGCGTATGCTTACGTATTCATAATGGCGTGGGTACTAAACGCGTTTATGTTAGTACAAACACGCGTACCGATCGCGGCCGTAGGGTTACGCTATTATTTCTTTATATTTCGCTAACAATACGTTTTGTTTAAAATATTATTGCCTTTTTAAGTTTTTCGTATTTATTTGTTTATCGAACGCAGCGTGGAGTGCACTTGAGCCGAGAATTTGTTTCTGTTGCGATTGCTTGTTTGTGTGTGTGATTGTTTGTTTATGAGCGAGGTCATGAGAAATTTAAAGGGTTATAAATTCAAAGTTTTTGTATTGTTGTTATCTTAAGCGTTGAACGTGTATAATGGCGTTAGTCATACGCAAATAGATTTGTGAGTGGCAATCTTGATCGCTGAGTGTTTTGATAATTTTGGTATGAGTCAATTGGGTGTTGTGGTACTGTGATGTTACTTAGATGGTAGTTTAGTGGCTTAACTCTAATAAGTTAGCTAAACAGTGGACTGAGATACGCACAGCAGCTTAGTAAATGATGAATAGCCTTTAATTTAGTCTGTATTCCAATCACTCGTTGAATCATTCAAGTATTTTGACGGGCCTGTTGGTCTAGTGGTTAGAGACCCTGACTGCTATACCGAGGTCGTGGGTTCGATTCCCACCCGGGACAAATGTTTGTGTGATGAGCACGATCATTTGTTCGGTGTCTGGGTGTAATTTATCTATAATATGTATGTATTTAGAAATATATAAGTATATTTATCAGTTGCCTGGTTACCATAACACAAGCTCTGCTTAGCTTGGGATCAGACAACCGTGTGTGAGATGTCCCGGAATATTATATTATTATAATTATTATTTATTAATCCTAGCTAAAATCCGCCACTAATTTAAAAAGCCAATAAACTATCCTTAAAACAACCATTCCTAATTTAAATTAAAACATTTAAAAGTAGAAGCGGCCAATTCCTTTTTCTTATCTAATTCCAAATCTAAAATTTAAGAACGGACTTTACGTTTTTTAAGACAGCTGTTTCGGACAGGTATGTTCCCGGCAGTAAAATAGTAAAAAGTATTTAATAAAAAAGTGTATAAAAAGTTTTTAATAGCGCCATTGAAGTTGGAGCGTTAGTTTTTATTGTTGTAAAAATGATTTAGGAATGTGTGGAGAAGTATTTTATGAATAGATTTGTTTTAAAGACACTTATTCTGTTAATATAATGCTGTAAGTATTTTTACTATGGTTCAAATGTTTTGTTACCATATTTTGTTTTCTTTTATTGTTCTCTTTAAGATATCAAAGAAATGAGAAGTATGGCGACATATAAAATATTATTAGTAAACTCCTAATAAATTACGTCCCTATTGTAGATGCATAGGTATTGTAAGTTATGGTAAACCGTACTTACCCAATATGTATAAATATTGGTAAGTTCCTCAAAATTAATATTAAAACGCTTACCTATCCATAAAAGTAAAGATAAACAAAAAGAAAGCGATTAACACAAATTTACGACTAGTGTAATAGTCTGAACGAGTGGAGACACCATTTAACCGACTGCCCCGAAGTGGGTAATTACCTACCACCTTTATTACTCCAACTAATTCCACGCCAACCCTCTGATCGCGTTAATGGTCGAAAAACTGACCTTCCGGGTCCAAACGACCCTCTTGGGACCTGTTAAGCAACTAACTGTAGTGTATGGTAGCTTGTATGAACACACGTGACCCACACACTGCACTACATTAACACATATCTCAGAAAAATCTTCAAATCTATGCCAACTTATTAACATCAACTAAATTAAATGAAAAACGAATTATTGTCGCCAATTACACAGTGTGTCAAATTATTTTTTGCGCAAACAAAAAAATAAATTACCCAAATAGCCGTAATAAAATTTCACAGTGTTTAGTATAATGTCTCAATTGGTTCAAAACAAAACATAAGGAAAAAATTAAATATCACTTGGAGCGCTCAAAGATTATATGTTACTGACAACTGTCAAAACCGGAACACGCCCTCTGACGGACGGGCCGTGAATTAATAAATCAAGCGGCCAGATCCGTAGTGACAAAACTCACATCAGAAATTACAGGTCACAAATCGTCACACACCACGGCCATAAATCAACTTGGATTCTTTGTGCGATAAAAAAAAGAAACTAAGCAAATACCCCGGTTCGGCCGCTTCTACCTGCCCCGTATCTTTTGAATACTTTTCTTGTATTAAAATAAAATTTTTGAACGCACGGATTTCGGGACAAAAAACGCACGAAAAACGCTCCAGTGTCTCCCTATCCTTGTTTTACTGCTTGCTTTGTCCCGCTTTAATGGGGATGACGCTCGGCAGGCAACGAGAAGCGTCATTTAGAAATTTTTAGAGCAACAGTTTTATTTGTGAGAGCCGGTCGTGCGAAATAAACTCCGAGTGACCTCCGGACAAACGCTGGACTCTGAGGCCAGTGCCACTGTGGCACACAAACTTTTTGACAACACAAAAACAAACCGTAAAACATTTATAAATTCCAGTTAGTTATGAATAATTTCTTGATGATTTACATATATTTTATGGAAAGAAACACTACTCAAACAAAAGGTCGGGACCGCGTCTAAGTTCTTTTAATTCCAACACAGAGCCCGAACAAAAGTTAAACAACCAAACCTCATTTTATAGAGCTACGTTTATGGCCACAATATTCAGTAGGAGCCATTTTGTTAAGAATATTTATGGCGTTTTTTGTGCTCGCCAAGGAGAAATGACTGATATTTGACGTTTACAAGTATACCATAAAGACATTTGTTCATTACGTCCGTTTATGGGCGGCAGTAAAGCGGACCAAATAAATATATTCGCACGTCGTTGTGTCAAAACAGGTGATTAAATGCGGAGCGGTCGCGGTCGCCAAAACAATCGCGGCGTGACGCGCGTCCGAGCGACGTGCCGCGACCAGAGACGCGCGCACTATAAATAAAAGTTTCGTAACAGGAACGCGTATTAATACACTATAATTTTAAAATTCGAACTACTTCAGTAGCGAGGTCGGTCGAACGACCGTTTTTTAAGACAAAAATTGGAAAAAAAATCACCTGCCGACCGGCGGCCGTACAAGAATGTTATTAAATAGGAGGCGACTTAACTAAATTACAAAACTCGACCTCTGAACATTATAGAATAACTTAACATTAAAGCCCGCGAACGGTACGCGCGATTCTATATCGTACGTTTAACTTTGACAAGCGTCAAAATGGCTCGAGACCGCTTGATTTATTAAAAAGCCCATCGAGATCGATCGCCGGGCATCTTAGGTAGCGTCTCGGTGCTTTATTTTATCTTATAAATAGATTTTTTATTACAAATTACAGGGTACCACGTTTGGTAGCGATTTTGGTGCCGCAGTTATTCCGTTACTTACCGCACTAACTGCCGCATCTTAATCAAATCATTATGTGCTTTAATTTGTGACAGATAGGGTCTAATATACATTGAGACACGTGGACGTTTCGATTGGGACCTTACGAATTTAATGATGAGTTCCGTAGTTTTTTCATGGTCTCAGGTAGCGGGCAATCGCTGCTTAAAATCAGTGTTACTCGGACACTGCCCGATTCCAGTTTTCAGTGGAAAAATCATTAATCGATTAACTTGAGTGTTGTTCCGTGGTGGTTACATCCACATGAGAGCTGGCCCTTTTGCGGACAACAAAGGGCTCCACGAAGGCATTTATTCAATTATACAAACAATGCCATTTCAACTGAAAGTGCACAATGAGGAGCAACAATAAGCCTCAGGTAAACGTCATGAATAGAGAAAACGACAATTGTCGTATAACAAAGATATTTGGGACGAGTCAAAAGTTATTTTATTCACGGACTGTTTATTTTTACGGGACAAACAGATATAAAACGCTTTTGTCCCACATTTTTTGCGAGATAAATCGATAGAATACAGTTCGATGCATCGATTAAAATAAAAAATATGGATGCAATAACTCGATTCAAAGGGAATTTTTGGTACGTATCGACACCTAACAATTCTGGATGGTTTTTGTTCCGATGTCAGTTGTAATGGAGGCATTAAGCGTGCCGATGCCAACGAGTATCACTTTTGTTGCATTCATTAATATGTTCACGCTCTTTAGCTTTTTGGGATTATCAGTACTTGAGGTCCTTGGGTTAGCACATCACGTAGAATTAGGTATTTATCAAAAAAGAACACATCAGGTTTGAAGTACTTATAACAAATTCTGTTCTAAGCAACAAATAACATCATAAACTTGCTATTACAAAATCACAAAACAAAGGCTATGACTCACATATGAAGCATATATGTAAAACCTTGTAAAACTTCATCGCACAAGATTGCCAAACATCGACTATTGGCGAGCCCGAAACACCCATATAATCGCGGTATAAACTCGAGTAATACCAAAAACTGTTGTTCAAGAGTTTGGTATCAGCCCGATCACCTTATTAGCATTTAATTTGTGTCCAAAGGGGCTTGCTTCATGGGTCGCTGCCCCCCTAAATGAGACACTTCCTTGCCTCAGGGCTAAGGAGGAGCTATATACGTTTGTTATATTTTCGATCGTACATTCGCCATTGGCTGGATTTTGGGAAGTTTGGTCTATCATTAGAGTGATATGAATCGACGCGATTAGTTGTAATGACACGTCTGTAGAGGCGGGCCTTGTGTGATGGCCCACTGGCCCGAGTAATGGCCCAAAATAAATGGGTAAATGTGAAAGGTAGGAAGTAATGTTTTTAAAATTACTAGGTGCTGGTAAAATTGTTTATTGTTTTGTACTTGAGTTATGTAGATATGTAAAATGTACGCAAAAATCTCATGTGTCCATTTTGTGCAAGTTTATTTAATGGACTCGTAAACTTCTGAACAATAAATAAAACCTTCAAAGGTGCTGGTTCTTTGGCCAAAATACAGAAAATTGATTCGATTAAAAACTCAATTAATTTCTCTATACAAGACAATAATAAGATATATAGTAACATATATATGTGAATCACTCCTAGATCAGTGACCTAAGACTATAAGCAAACCCACGCTTACTCGAGCAGAGTTTTTGTGACTCAAAAGGTCAGATTACAACGTTGTGGTCACATTTTTTGGAATATCCGTATTAGTTTCACTCGAATGGTATTTTTAAGATTTAAATAGCGGAAGTTATTTATTACCTATTATTATGCTTCATTGGTCTTTAGAAAAGTTTACTTCTATTTAAGGAATTTTGTATTGCGGAAACCATTAAATAAAATATTTTTAGTTTTTTTTTACTTTTTCATATACCTACACAACTTTTGTATAAAATATCTATGTTAGTCTGTAAGGTATATGTCTATGGGCCTTAGTAGCCTGAAAATAAATGATTTTATTATTAATATTACAAGGATATTTTGCTGGGTACAATGAATAAATATATCAGTAAAAAAAAAAGAATTTCTATTGTTTTGTTTTTGTCCACAATCAAAGATAAAATCTCCACTGTGCTTCAGTAGATGTACAGTTGAAATAGAGGCAAATAACAATTTGTTGTGTCCAATAATGACACAAGGCGGAATGATAGCTATTACGTTGTGGGCGGGATCGAACCCGCTACCCGCACACTGGTCATTACTGCGCACTATGATTTGTAGGCAACTTTCAAGGTGGGATAGTACACGTACAAGTTTTTGTGTTTATCTTTTTTGTATGAATTTATTTAGTATTTTGTTCTAGATCGATCCTTAAAATGATATTCAATCAAGTAAACTCCTCTCTTTA
Source organism: Autographa gamma (assembly GCA_905146925.1). Taxonomy (NCBI): domain Eukaryota; kingdom Metazoa; phylum Arthropoda; class Insecta; order Lepidoptera; family Noctuidae; genus Autographa; species Autographa gamma. The sequence goes on along the minus strand of LR989868.1, from coordinate 1,408,133 downwards.
AGAACGTTTCGTAATGTTTAGTAGACTGCAAATATTCAGTCATTATCATTGTACAACGTCACAAATAACGTCAAAAATTAATATCTAATTAATTAATTAGATGAAAAACTAAAAGAACGAATGATATTTAGAATCACGTGAGCCATCAGTAGTAACGCCAACGTGCGTGCGAGACTGAAAAACTTAACTGGCAGTTGACATAACACTAACGCCTTTTACTACTCGAAAAAAAAACAATTAAAAAAAAAGACCAGCGTCATAAATACACTGCCTCGTTGGCCTAGTGGCGCTAAGCGCGACTGCTACGCTAGAGGTCTTGGGTTCGATTCCAAGGTCGACCGAGGTGTTATTGGGTTTTTCTATGAATTTCTCAGTAGCAGGTCGGAGTTTGGATTTGTGCCCGGTTAGTGGCAATAGGCTCGCCCCCTATTACATGGGACCTAAACATATCCGCGAACTGTGGGTGTACATTGGTACACCTCTGCCTAACCTTTCGGGGATACAAGCGTGATGATATGTTATGTGATGTTTCATAAATACACACCGAAATGAGTTGCTAATACAAAAATTATGACATTCCATTATTAAAAGTGGAAGTCGTTGGTTTATGAAAAAGAGGATCGTAATTAAAAGCTAATCAAAATTGCATGAAAACCATATTAATCATTTGCGGACGAGTTAAATAGTATAATTTTCGTATGACATTTAAGTCTCAGGTACTAATCGATCCCATACATTTTAAAATGCATTCTTATGAAGATAAGAGTGCATTGCCGTTGTAAAATAAACTTTATGTTTCAGTCATAAAGTCCACTTTCACTTGTTTATGAAGCTAAATGGTTAACTGTCCTTATAATTTTTGCAGAAATATCGATTCTGTATTTATGACGGTATTTTCACGGCAATGTTTTGTGGGGTCGCCAGTAGTATCATAAATGAACCATAAAGATAGTGATGTTAATTAACTATAAGTTATCATAAACAGGCCTTTCTTTTATTTTTGCCTCTCACTTGTGCTAAAGAAACTATTTTTTTTTGTTTTACCTTTTAATACTTTGAGAAAAAACTATGTTAAAACAAATCTTATTTCAAAAATAACTAGAACATAAATAATATTAACTAGAATAAAATGTTTTGTAAGACAGATCGCTATACGGTGTAAATACTAACAAGAAACAAGCTAAACGAGCTATTGTGTGAACCATACAAATTTCATACACTAACAGCCATACAAATTCATACTCATACATTTTCTTCACAAATATTGACATAGCGAACATAATATCTTATGAATATTCATATATAAGTCTTAAAAATATTGTTAAAATGTGGTGATTGCTATAAAGTAAATACCTTACTTTTACAATGTGAAATTGACAACAATAGGAGAAAAGTATGTATGGAATATTATGGAAAGTTTGTTGTATTTTGTAATGTAATATATTATACATATTCATTATTAATTCAAAACGTAACACGCCATACTAAAAGATGCTTAAGTAAAAAAAAAAGATTACAAGTTTAGTGTAGGTACGCCATACATTTGACAATTTAATTCGATTTATCTAATAATTTCTCGAATACTCCATGATAATACATCATGATAATATAAAATACATAAACATAAAACCTAATTATAAATGTCATTTTAAAATTCAATTAATTGAATTTATTCAATCATTTTAACGGAACAAATTGATCAATTCAATTACTATTGAGATCCTAAAATTAATTAATGGTTCCAATAATTGGCTATCAAAACTAAAGGCAATTATAAATATCAAAATTATTTGCGGTAAGTATGTTCGTTGCTTTTTATAATACCAGTTATAGGATATTAAGTTAATTTAGACGAGGTTTTCGCTTTAGGCCTAGTGGTTCAGTAACCGGATTTGTCTACAGACCGTCGCAGATTCAATTCTAAACAAGATTATTTTTAGCACGTCTTTCAAGTCTTTCCATTCATGTATATTGGAAACTTCTCAGCAAGTGATAAATTTGAGCTTTTATCTTCGAGTAGAAAATAATAAAGACAATACTCGACCTGGCCATCAAACCCAACACCTTCCACTTAAGACTAGCACAAAAAGCCATAACAACTAACGACTGTATTGTGTTTCAATTGGATTCTAAAACTAATTGAATCTAAAACAAGCGCAAACATTAATTGTTTAACTGTTTTGTTATTTATTTAAACATTGTCCTTTTATAATAGGTATTAAATCTTGTTCCTACACAATAAACAATGTCATACAATATCAAATTATTATTTAACTAGCGGCCCGCCTCGGCTTTGCTCGGGTGCAACGCTGATACCAAATATAACTACGCAATCATAAAGTTCTGTAGGGCGAAGCACAGCCTTAGAAGCATTTTATGGTATAGGCACGCGCCCCCCGGCCCCCGCGTGGCCCTCCGGCCGGTACCGCCGCAACCGCTATGTCCCTACATTTTAAATCTGTAATATCTTCGAAAATATTCATTTAAGTTACATGCTGTAAAGGGCAATATTGAACTATATTACATGCACAATTTATTAAAGGTACTTAATTGGATAAGGATTAATACTATATATATATATATATATAATATAAATAAACTATAAAAAATGGTTACTGTGGGTCATCCTCAAGAGATAGACATATACCATCGCGGACTTTTTTGTAGATCTTTTTAAGGTGCACAATACTGTAGTACATTATTTTGATATATCTCGTAAGGTTCAGCCAGCGTTTGCAATGAAAGCGCAAAAAATGTGTTCATTTGCGACCTTACATCAGAAATCTTTAAGATTATCCGTGTTTCTCTACTATATTATGCATGTATTATACATATAAACCATCCTCTTGAATCACTCTATCTATTAAAAAAAACCGCATCAAAATCCGTTGCGTAGTTTTAAAGATCTAAGCATACATAGGGACAGACAGCGGAAAGCGACTTTATTTTATACTATGTAGTGATTGCTGGTGTTAAGCTGGCAACATTTGATGAGGTTTCATCATAAACAAAGAGTATTCATATTGTCTCTGCAACAAATTTTCTCATAACCAAAGTTCAAATAACTACAAGTGGATTTAAAATTCTCAAAATTAAACAAATAGATATGAAAGTAATAAATATTAATAATAAATAAATATTCCTGGACAATTCACACACGGTAATCTGATTCCAAGCTAAGCTCTAAGAGAGCTTGTGTTATGGTAACCAGACAACTGATATACATACTTATATATTTCTAAATACATACATATTATAGATAAATGACACTCAGACCAGAACAAATGATCGTGCTCATCACACAAACATTTGTCCTGAGTGGGAATCGAACCCACGACCTCCGGTATAGCAGTCAGGGTCACTAACCACTAGACCAACAGGCCCGTCAACGTAATAAATTTTAACTCTTGAAATTACTGTTAAAACAATTCCGAAATAGTTTTCTTGATAACAAAACAAATAAGATACACTAGCGAGATTAATTAATGTAAAAAGTAATTATAATTGTATCGTAAACTCGGAAGCAAATTAGACCAGTTTCAAGAATGTAATGTCGTGTTACTTTAATTAGTACATAATCATAGTATTATTGTTGGCAGCTAACATATAATATACAGTGTTACTACATATAAAAAATCGGGCCGCTCCGGTGTGCATGATAGTATCGCATTTCCGGGCAGCGCGGGGTTTAAATGTCGAAAAAAAGTGTTTCTTAAGTATGGCCACAGATTATGGCGCAGAACCGACGGATTATTTACCTACGAGTGATAAGTGTTCCCAGTACAGATACGGCATAAAGACAGGATTCAGATAAGCGGGGTTATGCAAAAACTAGGAATTGGGATCTCGTACTCAGATTTAATCTTAACTTATTTGGTAATATGATTATGAAAGGGCTTAAGAAAAGATTATGATTATTAAGATTTAAACTTATGGCTCGCCTTCAGATAATTTTCCACTTAATAGACCACTTTCAACATTATCTACATTGAATATCCTCGTACAATCTCATGTAAGGTCTAAACCTATCCAGTTAATATAATTTATAGTCGGTAAATTGTCGAGTCTATATTTTTAATCTTAGGTGCGTGCGCGCGCGCAGCCAACCGAGCGAGCATTTTATTAGCCACGTACAAGCATTACGACCCGGCAGCGCCCGCCATTAATCCACCGGCCGTACTATCCGACCACCTTACTTTACATTCATAATTGTTGTGAAAAATATCTAACATATGTCTTTCTCTCTTCCACAGATACGTCAAGAGAAACCTTACTACATAGCGGACCCCGAGGTCGACTCATTAGTAAGTATTGTCCACCTTTATAGCCACACAAAACTCAAGACAAATAAAACGTGGGATAACTTTAATACCCCATAAAGTAGGAACGTTTCAGCATAATTTACGGTTTGATTAGCTAAAGAGCTGTCCAAAATTAACCACAGGTAAACGAGAAATATTTCTCGGAACAACGAAATAGGGAAATAAGATTAAAAAAAAAAGATATTATATTGTCACTCATAAAAAGCTGAATCGCACCGTGTGCCTCCCGCGGCTAGCTGGGACAAAAAGTGAAATAATAAAAGTAAGATGGCGGCCACCCACGGCCGCGGTTCGACACGGGTACTTAACCGATTTTTAACAAATAAAATCTAAGGCATTACGAATCGCGCCGGTCGGAGGCGACGTTCATGTTATTTGACTTTGTTAGTGAAAATTCGTTTTATCAAGTGTCCCCGTCACGCACGTAGCGGGCCGCCATTAGATTGATTTGTTTGTCTATTGCGACGTGACTCATAAATTTGAGAAATTAAAACTTGAGAACAGTAGCGTGGGGTTATAAACTAAGTTGTCAGTGTTACCTGCGCTGGCACTGATAAGCGTCATTCATCCAGACGCGGAGTTTTTAACCGGGTGGGAGATAAGATGGCCAAACACGGCGACATCCGGGAGGCGAGCTAAGTTTGCTCGGGATAGGTGAATTATATTATCTTGTTGTGTTTTTGTCCCGGGCCTGACATGTGTTGCCACTGGCGCATCTGTTTGTTCAGTGCACAGTTTATTTTTGACGGCCCAGTTGTTTTAGTGTTATCTTTAGTTAGTGGTTTAGATTTCATGCCGATTTTAACTATTTGGCTATCCATTTGCCGCTAGCTTAAGTTAAAACGGTTCACCTTACGTTGGTTCTTTTGTGAACATAAACATGGCTGTTTTCTGTTTCACTTATTGAGCATTTGCCACTCAAATTCAGTGTTGAGTCGTAACTACATAATTATTTCAATGCGAAAAGGTTAAGTATCTCATAATATTTTTTCTGCACAATGCCCTGCGGTTATCCCACTGTGCCATCAACAAAGCGTACTTAACAAAAATTTCAATACGTCATTATTGACTTTTGAAGTAATTGAAACGAAGTAATTTCTTAAAGTTACAATTAAAATGGAGCTTTTGTTGACGGTCCTTAACTAACCGCAAACATGAATGTGAGGTAAAGGCTTTTGTTTGTCCCTTCAATAAATGTTTGTCTGTACGTTGACCTTTTATATAAATAGTATAATTATTTAATTGCATACAGCCACAATTCCTAAAATAACGAAATACGTGTAGAGTCGAACCTAAGAACTACATATTTTACACAGTTCAGTAACTCCAACTTCAAAACAATTTCGTCAAACTAAAATGTGGACAAAACCAAAAACATTTGTAAATGCAAGCAAAGCCAGGGTCTCAAGCTATAGGCACTTAAGCTCTCAAGACGCCAGCCTCAGGTGGTTCTCTTTATCCCCATCTGCTGACGCATGCGCAGTGCGCTATTGTGGATAATTAGGACGGTTGCAGGCTGTCGTTCGTGTCATGTCGCGAAATTTAAACGTTTTTAAAAGAAATCATTTGGGCCAAGGGTGATGACATCGTTATTCACTTAAATTTTTCAAGATATAGTTCCCTAAAAGTTGAAATAATTTAATAAGGCTTGGTTAACTAAAATATTCCATTTGTTCTCCAAAACACAAGTAAAGAAAATTGTTTAAAATACAACACTCATTTGAAATTGTAAACCACCAAAAAACACTGGCAGTGTAAGATTTGGAAAAAGTTCGTATTACAAAAAAAATCTTTCAACATTTGAAAAAAGAACACGTGGGCCATCCGTTTGTTAGTCTAGTGATGTGAAGCGAGTGTATCGAAACAAAGTACAATCAACTAAACTCGACTAAAAACCAACAGAGAATCGACTGTTTTATTGACCCATTTGGTTTGAGAGGCGATTGGTTACGGCGACCCGTGGAGGTTGTTTGCCTACGTCACATCTGTGTTTGGTCTGTCACAGCCTTTTGAGGCTTTAAGCTTCCTCAAACATTGAACTGCAGTAGCGTAGGTAAATACAACCGAATAGTTTTGTGTTTTACGAGTCATTAGTAAGTGATATCGTGTTAACACGGCGGCCGTAGCGTTGTTTTATTATCTACCCTTAGAATTATAAAGAGCTGACCTTTATAGCTAGTCAATAAACTCATTTTTAGCGGTCATTAAAATGATGTTACGTGTCGTATAATAATGTAATTTTACGCTTTAATTAAGTTTACATATTTTTTCTTTTAGACGTTTTAATCGTCGTTATATATTTTTCACATTATAAAGCGTTTCGATAACATTTTAATAATTTAAAGTAACTTTACTTAACATTAGTACCAACGATATTCCAAGTTTAAATGCATTCAAATGTTTCGAACACGTTCAAACGTCATTCTTAATTCGGGACTCAAAAATTCAAATGCCCGATTCTAGAACAGTTTAAGTCCTTGATTTTAACGACATCTGTTTTTCTTAAAATTGGAGTTGGAGTAAGGGATTACATTGGAGCACTCGGCTCCCCTTTCCAAACAAACCCGTCTCAGTGGCAGAGGAACAAGTCAAACACATTTTTATCTGTTGGTGTCGTCTGTGTCAACGGAGCGTCGGCAAACAGACGGGGGTGGCGCTTTCGGCTATAGATTTAATTGATATTGCAGTACACGAGCCAGCCAGATGTTTTTAAGGTACTTGTTTGACTTGAATGTGTGGAAGTGGGAAATGACATAATTTTTGACGGGAAAATAACTACTGGATGACTTTTATTTCTTGATATTATAGAGTCATCACTACTGTTCTCATGAAATTTAGTTATTATAGTCACCTCATTGCAATAGTAAAATCAAACTTGAATCTAAAAAAGAAATTAGAATAACAAACATTAATAGAACTTCGTATAGAACCTCCTAACAACCATTATGTATCGGTAACCGGAAACCGTATTACAACCATAATAACACAAATCCAAACTCATTACACAGCTAATATTCGAAAACGTCGAAATTTAAATTCGAGACAGTGTAAAATCATCAATCAAATGTGAAATAAGCCAAGATCGCTTTTAAAATTCAGCTCGCGTCCTCAAGTGGCAATCAGAAACAAATCAAGACGCTATTAAAACGGCATTAACTGCTTTTTTAGATAGATATCGATTTGAAAAAGTCGCCGATTAGATCTTCAAACAGTATCAAACAATAGGCGATAGGATCGCGTATGACGCCATTTGAATTGCCAAGCGAACGTATTCTCGTGTGCGACTAGTTATGATAATTCAAAGAAGTTTATGAACTGTTATCGATAAAAGTTATATCGTAATGTAAAATCTATTTATACAAAGTAATGATAAATTAGGTATGTTCGATTACATAATAATCGATAGATTTAAAGTAAACACGATCGATATGTTATCACATCACTACGCACGACGGGGCCTCGTTGTATATTGTCCGTCCATTGTTGCTCAGTTGGCTTTATGAGATGTCCGATGGACGAGACTTATATGTATGTATCATGTTCCTGACTCGAGATGCAGGTACTCCGAAATACTCAACGCAAACCGTACTATACAAACTGCAAATAAAATCTATAGTCAAAAATAAATGTATAACTACACGATTGACAACAAAATAAGGGATTACAAATGAAGCAATACTATATGTTGACACAACTTCATAATGTCTGCCATAAAACCACAGACTCACAAATTTGTGACATCACTAATTAGAACAAAAAGTTTGAACAACATGTGACATTCGTTAACGTTATATTTTAGTGTATTACTTAGATAATAATAAAACAAACACACTCCCACGGCATTCACAAAATAGAACAAACCGAACGTAATATTAATGCCATGTGATTAACACAATATTTTTCTTTACAGATGGTGCAAGCGATACAAGTTCTACGGTTTCATCTATTAGAATTAGAAAAAGTAAGTATATCTACTATCGTATTGGAATACATTTGGAAACGAAACACAGACCGGTTTTGAAAAAAAAATAACACCTTTCGATTATCTTTAGGCACGATTTTAAATCGAGATATCGTATCGATCTCGGGGCACGCAACGACTGCACGCACTGTCCGTTCGATGTTTAAATTAATCAAATTCACGTTCGTTTCAAATAGTTTAAAATGTGTGTTTAATTAAGAATTCACGCGAGGGCCATGCATGATAATATTATGGAATATATTTATATGTCAGTTTAGTTTGAGTGTCAGTGCTTAGTTTTTCATTGTATCACACGTCGGATCGGCAATGTAACATTTGAAATCACATTGAAACTACGAGTATTGAATCCTTGACATTTGATTCTCGTCTATAAGAACGGGCTAAGGGCATAGTTCATTCTGCCTCTTCGTTAATAACGAATTGTCTTCGACCTAAAAATAGCAGATACGTTTTTAGAACGTCACATAATATCTAGTTAGGAGTTGTTATTTTGATCGTGTATGGGGTCCCGACTCCCGTGCAGCGCGCAGCCCTATTCCGGAGCGAGCAGCAGTACATGTAGTGAGGTGTCGGCGCGCGAGTGAATGGGATCGGCGTTCGCATTTCGAATGTTGTTTGTTTTTCCCTTATCTCCCATTTGGGCGCGTTCCGTTCGGACCGGTCCGGGTTCTTGCGTGTGTCGCATCGCCAATTCTCGCCATTATACTCTCGAACGTAACGGTAACGCGTCGGGACGCGAGCTTTTTGCTATTCGCAATCAGATCGAACAATTTGCGCTCAGTCGCATTAATTAGGAGCATAAAATTCAAATCTCCGGTATGTTTTTACGACGAGCGGTGTCGCCCGGCGAGGAATTAATTTAGCTTGTCAATATTATGGTCACGTTTCAACGAAACTAGTTTGACTAACGTCTATATCAAGACGAACGATCTCGAGAAACGAGATACCTCGAGCGGCCGCTCTCACAGCGGATTCCATAAAATATCGGGCGCCGCGCGTCTAACTCGCGCTGTGTTTGGGGATACGGTGGACCAAACGTACGCACTACTACGGTGTAACGAGATAACGTGTAATGCGATATCGCTGTACGGAACTCGCTGCCAGAGGGCCAGATAAAGGCCGAATTCGACAAAAATAAAATAAAAAAATAATCCCTTGTTCGAAATTCAAAATAGCGTCAGCGCGGAGATTGAAGAAAATCGTTCAATTCAGCGAGACGGATGATCGATTTTTAAATTCGTATCCGCGGAGTTCTTTTTATGAGAAACAACGATGTTGTTTTTTGGTATTCACACGTTTGTTCGCAATGTAACCAGCCAGGACGTCCCGGACGTTTATTTATATGTTTGACATGGCAGAGGTGAAGAGTTCGCGACATCAGGGGGCCAGTTATCATGGTGACCCGGTTGCCAGCCTGCATAGAAAGCGGCTTGCACCGAAGCAATGAAAGCCAAGAGCATAACTTAAGCGGAAGACAGTTAAATGCAGACGGACACGTTTACCTACCTGTGTCTCTGTGATCTAAAAAGCTTTTTTTCTTTTGCTCATATCCCATACACGTCGGTTCCTATCTCGTCCATGGTTTTTGTCGAATAAAATTTAAAAAAAGATGCCGTTAGCTCGATCCGTTTCCGCTTCACTACACACCGTTCACAGGTGATGTGGTTTTTTTGAGCTTTTATAATAATTAAAAAAGAAAAACGTCCAACGGCCCAACTCACTTACAATAAGATCTCGTTAAGTGCACAGTTTTTTGATCCCTTTTTACTATAATTGCTCGGTTTTTTAAATATCTTTATTAAAAAGAACAAGGCGTTTAATAAAGATCTTTTGAATGCAATTGAGGAATTTTGACAGGACATTTATTGTATGTAATGAAGGATAATGTTATTGCGATAGACAAAAAGTCACTTTTAAAATTCCTGAACGCAATCGCTTTAACGAACCCGAAATTATATTTACATTGAAAATATCGTATAACGTATTTGATTTATGTTTTTAATATTTTAAATATGGCCGCCGGCGACATCGCTTCGATGTTGAGTCCTTTTAGGTCGATCGGCTACGCGATTGGTCGTCGTTATGAGCGTTTTTTTAGTCGCTCCGTCTGACTGTGCCCTAATTACGTTATGTGATGTAGCTCGGTAATGTCAGTCTTTTATTAGACTCGTTCTTTTTTCAAATTTTCGAATATCGAAATCGGCCGTTTACGGAGTCCGTCCAGTGCTCATTCGTCCGAATCCGGATTGAGATCGTGTAATTTTAAAATTGGAACACCTTTTTTTGTTTTTATTCGGTATCATCATAGTTTTATTTGGAAATTCCATAGATTTATAGAGTGTATGGTTGGCCCATTAAATATCATGATACCTACTATAATGTAGACACTGTTTTTCTTTTGCAATAACGTTTGATGGGTAGGCAGTAGGTATTATAAAAAAAATTAAAACTGCCGTTTTAAGGAGACCACACGGCCAAAGAAGATTTACAACTCACGGCGTAATCTATGCCACTGTTAATATTAATACCGTTCAGTCAAAATAGAGATCATAAAACCAAAAAGATACTACTTATCTTGAGCTTTTAGACAAAAAACTCAGGACCAATCCGCAAAGCTGACCACAGAGTAATAAAACTTTTTTTTAATATTTCGTTTGCGTATCATAAAATGTTATCTGTGACGTGCTTAACTGATTTACGACGGGTCAGATTTGTTGGTTTACGCCGGCCGGGAGTCGAACCTGGGATCCCGTTTTACTGCCCGTTTACAGCTGTTATTCGGTCACTGGATTAATATATGGCGACTTATGTTATTGTTTGTTTACTGTTACGAATTCACACGTTTAATTGCTTTAATTAGTGGTTTGGTTCTCGGTTGGTGCTATTTTTAATTTTTATAAGTTAGCGGTGGTTTATATTTCTAACTTAATGATAAACGAAGATACAAATAAATATATTTTTTTAATCAATATTTGTGTTTTTGAATTAGTTATTTTCAGACAGGATACGTACAAATAGGAAATCGCTATATACCACAAAATTAACGTCAAAATCTGAAATGAAAATAGCAAATAAAACTCAAATATATTTAGATATTTGTATATAAACAACATAATTGGCAAATATAAATTTTATTTTTCATCACTTAGTATAAAAATATAAACATATACAAATAGATAATAAAATCGAGGAAAACTCATTCAATGCCCACATAAAATAAAACGTCAAATAAAATAAATTCCATAATGTGACGTTTGGAGAGCGACGGTAACCGCACATTCAGCCTGTCAAACGCACAGATTAAATAAAAATAAAACCATAGATTATAAAATAAATTAGAATATGGCTCATGTCTGCCGACACTGTGCCATTAGCTTGAGGAAGCGTTTATTTTGCTTTTAAGTAAAAAATACGTTTTTAACCGACTTAAATCATGGTAGAGAATTATTTGTATAGGTGTTTTAGTAAGTAGGTATATTAGGTAATTGCACTTTAGGCTTATCTTTGAAAAAGACAGAAAGCTGTTCGATGAGCTTTATCATATAAAAAAAAACATAAGTAAAAGAAAAAAAAAATATTAAACAATCTGTTATTATTAATTATTTAATTCAATAATAGATACCCATTCCAAACGGCTTTAATAAATGCCAATTATTTCAAAATACTCGATACATACAATGTCTGCCCATCCCTAACCCTACCCTAGTAACGGGCGAGCTGACAAGCCCAGTCACTACACTAGCGACCTGGCCATGGCCCACTTCCCGCTCCAGCCCACACTTCTGGCAGTCGCCGGGACGTTTCCACACTTTATGTGACACCTGCCTAACAACCTGAAACATTTCGACTCTAAATAATATTGAGCAACGGGATTTAACGTAAAAATGGCAATACTCACATCAAAACCCATATTATACGCCATAAGACCGTCGGATTATAATAATCCGTTAAGTTTCAAATTCAAAGAACATCTATTTAAAAATCGAACGCCCAAACATTCCAAATACGAAATCCCTTCGTTTTTAAAATGACAGCCGTTATGTATCACCTTTCATTTCAAATTTAAAAGTATCGGAGAGACGCATCGTCTCTTAATCCCTAGTTCCAAATTTAAAATTGTTGGAAACGATTTTGTGAGGTATGTCAAACATATTTAGCTTACGTTATGTCACACGTACTTAAATGTATAATTTAAAGCAGCTAGTTTGGATATTGCCTTCTTCCAATTTAAACAAAAATAGCGATTTATAAAAAATGGGCAAACAACCCACATTTATTTGAAACATTCTAACCTGGTTTACGATACTGATCGAAAATGTAAGAAACTGCGATAAAACTGATAAATACCAAATGTTATATCGTAATTTAAATATGTCCGCTCAGTTTGGAATGCAGTGCACCTCATTAGGGGTAGTGGCCAACATCGTACTATAAACCCAATGTATAAAGAATATAATTATATTAAATGCTTGTATCTTGGTAGATCGAAGTAAAATAAAACTACGCTCTCCTAAATACTCGGGCACATAAAATTATTCCAATTAGAATGACATTTGTTCATTTGACAGCTGTCATGTACCAAAGACATTCTTTGTTACTTTTTTAATAAGGCACAAGTATTAAGAAACAATTCAAGGGATCTAACTTTACAACTATTTAACGTTCACTATCTAAATAAAAGTCGTCAACGTCGACTGCGCTAGTAATAAAACACAATCGTAAATATTAACATCAGCGCTAGGATAGTAAAATTGAAATTATTTTAAACAAACTAACCTCTGAATTGTGAGCTTTTAATGGGCTTTGAGGGGAGAGTGGCCACACAGCGTTACCTAAGTATGTCTTGACATACTTATGTTGCGTTGCGATCGTTGTCAAAGGTCTATTATGAAGAAGTCATGGATAAAATTCAATAATGTCAGAATTCTGCTAAGAGTTACTCCGCGTGTAATCTCTAGTATAATATTTTTTTTTTTATATTAAATACATACAAACACCCAATCCTCGTCACTTGTCAAGTTATTCACAAAAACCTGTCGATTGGGAAATTAGTATCTCGAAACATAATTAACTGTCAACGGGGTGCACCATTTCCGCTTCCGTTGAGCGTTCTATTTTCAAAATTCACTGACATTTACCCTGCTGTGAAGAAAAAATAGGCATAGAGTCGTGTCACAGTTAATAAATGTTTGAATTATTTTTCCAAGATGGCGGGTTAAAATATATATTTTTATTTTTATTTATTATATTATTAGCTGATATAATTACAGGGTAAAGGTATGAAAACGATCCCGCATTCGTATTTATCATAGAAGCGGTGACATATTAATTGCTCCAAAATTATCCAATGATGAATAATAAAATTATTTTACTGGTGTCAGTCTGTCAGTGTGTATGGAACAGTACTGTTATACGATAGTATGCTATCTACAGGGGTAGAGAGCACACCATTAAAAAAAAAAAAACACATAAAAATATAAAAATCATGAAACTTTGTATCGTCACATAATTTAAATGAGTGATCTCTACCAAAGAGGACTAGTACTTGTTTATAAAAATCTACTAAGTATAAATTACGATAAAAATGGAATTTAAGTTTGGCCTATTTTTTCATGAGCCATTTAAATAAACTTCACCTGTCGATATTTTATTACGTAGCGTGTAAACGGCCTCAAAAATTTCGTTACCAACTTTATGAGTCTATGTTAATTTCTAAGTTAATTATAGCTATGAAAATTTATAAGGCCGGCTCACAGAATTAATATAAACTCTACGGGGTGTATTTTAGGGCGGAATGTCAAAAAAATCGTGTTCCCATTTTACGATTCATTTCTGAGCTTTTTTTTAATGTGTGACAGTTGGTCGATTCCAAATGTATTCCTATTGTTTTGTGTTTTTTTTTAGCTTTGTATACATGGTGATGTTAAAAGGTTATGTTTAGGTGAGCGGAACGCTTTAGTCGCTTGATATCTAAACTAATAAATTTTAGTAACGGTAATAATGATAGTGTTTACAGTCAAATACTTTGCTGAACTCCAGTTTGTATTGATTTTTTACATAAAGACATAATAACACTTTGATTTACTCAGCCAGTTATTCAGATAGACCTCTTAGATTTCAAAATAAAATAACGGGTGCCTTTTCAGACGAATACTTCATTATAGTTAGTACTTAACAGGTTAGACTATGCCTCAGTGTAGCTTCCAGTATAGGAATGTTAGGTGGTGATTGCGAGCAATAGGAGCAGTTCTAACCAGCGTCCTCGGTCTGCAGGTACACGAGCTGTGCGACAACTTCTGCCACCGCTACATCAGCTGCCTGAAGGGCAAGATGCCGATCGACCTGGTGATCGACGAGCGGGAGTCGGCGCGCCCGCCCGACTCCAACGGCGAGCCGCGCTCCGCCCCCGACAGCAGTCACGATGGAGCCTCCACCCCCGATGTCGTGAGTACCCCCTACACCAAGTCCCATCTGATTCAGAGGCGTGATCCCCAGCTTGCACCCAACTCTACCACGAGCTATCTCGTGCACCCCTGCTCTTAGTTTGGCCATTGCAAAAACGAAGTATAAAAAGGGGGTGCTCGCAATATAGTTTTAAATTCCCGCCTCCCTTGTTGTAATGCGGCGCGCGTGGATCCCGTGGCCGTGGCTCCCGCTCGGGGCGGCCACGGCGTCCACGGCGTCCACGCGCGCCGCACGCTCACGGTCGCTCCGACACCCTCGGCTAACGCTTGACGGTCAAGGAACTTCCGCTAGTTTTAGTTCCTTTAGATCAAATCTTCGTTTTTGCAATTGGCCAACTCCTTAACACTGTACGATTCATTTAAAGTAAATAAATACAATGAAATACAAAACTGAAAGAGATTTCCAAATTATTTTCATAACGATGATACAGTGAAGGGGTGAAAACGGGTGCGATTGAACACAATGACAAATGATAAAACGCCGTTTTGTATACTTTGTTGTCGCGGAGGTCCGCGGAGGTCTGCGGAGGTCCGCTCGCCGCATGTGACCATTTGTTTCTACTTTAGTGCTATTGCTGTTCGGACATACGCTTGTGTCCAACTTACTATTATTTTGCACTGGAATTTATGTATACGATTGAAAAAAACATACGTATAACGTTGATTGTAATATGTGTATACTAATAAATACTTTTAAGTAAATAATACATTCAAAGTATGAGTTTGAGAGCCGTTGTTCTTGTCTTGAGGCAGTTACGTACAATGCCATACAAAATATTAGCATCGCGTTTCGGAGCTTAGATTTTAACGTAATTAGATGTATTAAAAACCTATTGGAAAACGAAGTATACGTAAAAATACAACTTTAACTTGCCTAAGTGAGATAATAAGGATTAATTAAGAATTTTAAATTATTGTAATTGATTTAACGGTGGTAGTTGCTAGAGTGTTATTGTTTTTGGCTAGTAAATACATCATGATACGTAAATAGTTAATATTTTACGTTTTCTATGGGATAGCACGATTAACTACAATTTAGTTAGTGAAAAAAAAAGGAAAAAAAAATACGTACACAGTATACGCTAGTTGTAAAAATAAATTCGTGTGATTTGTTCTGTATCTCGTGCATATTGTGATGTAGCACCAGCTTTATTACAATTGTAGAGATAAGAGCAATTATCATAAACGGATAATATATGTATGTGCGTTAATGAATAGAGAACTAGATGCTTATACAGAATAAATTAAATTTAATCGTGGCGTTCATTGTGTTGCTGATATTAAAGTTAATGTGTACATTTATCCCCATTCTCCTCTCGATTTTAATATAAAAACTAAAAAAGTAATTAAGTTTCGCTGTATTTTTATACAATGCGTGGATAAAGTTTGTGCAGTTGCTTTACAACATTTGGATTGGTCAGGTTTTTCGTTTCGACGGCCGCGGCTGCGGCTGCGGCTGTCGGCATTTGTTTAATGTTTTAAGGAATATTTTGGGCGTTGAGACTGAATTGTTTTGTTTGTGTTATATAATTATTATTTTCCACAATTGTTAACATTGGAAGCCATACTTAACTAATGTAAGATCGCGGTTTCTCTCGCGAATGTTAACTTGGGGACGATTAATTCTATCTAAAACAATATTAGTTATTTTTTTGTCTGTATATGAGTTCTTTTTAACATAATTTTTTTTCTGTAGTTGTTTGTCTTAGTTAGGTTTTTAGAATATAATGCGATAGTGATCCGTACTTTCCGGAAAACTATATTTTTTCTTAAAAATCTAACTCTTAAATGTATTATATAATGCTAATTGGTGTACGTCCATCTTGTATGTCAATGTGATTATAATTTTATAGGTTTATTTTCTGAACGGATTAAACAATAAAATGTTCTGTTTGAAATTAATGGTAGTTTATTTTATAGACAAGTAATAACCATTCGAAAAATACCTCCAGTTATTAAGACACTTATCACACAAAATAAAATTAAAATCTGCCTTCACATCTATATTATAAGCAAAATATTGGAAGAATAAAGCGACAAGGCAAGGTATAAAGAAAAATCTGCACTCACAGTGAAATCACCGTCGTAGTACGAAAATATCAACCCTTGAAATAAAAATCTTGCCAAAAAATATTCTTCCTCGGGAATTTTCCAACAATATCGCAGTTTTATCATGTACCGTATTTCTTTAAGCAGTTTGGATCCCCCTGCGCGTGGGAAAACTCGGGAAAACCCGGGAAATTGTTTCTTTACGACACCCGTGCCTCTAATCGTCAATGGGGGAAGCTGCTATTAAAAAAATACCAAGTATTGACAGACTGATGGCAGATTATTTATTTTTGACGCTATTAACATCTTAGGGTTCCTTTTTAGAGTATTGATTGATTTATTTTATCAAGCAAAGGTAGAAAATTTTATAGATCAGTAACTGAGTAACTACTGGATGAATTACATGGTAAATTATATGGAGACTCTGTAGTGAATTATGATTTTGACGACAAAACAAATCTGGAAGACAATATATTACTACTAAACATAGTTGAAATATATGTTATTGAACCAACACGAAATGCAGATTCACATTCAATCAAGATGGAAGCAAATACGAAAGAAAGAAAACTCGTCGACAATTTAGGAGAACCCAATCATAATTAGGATGAACAGAATTAGATGAAACTGTTTACTATTCATGGTGGTTATCGAGAAATAACAATAATTCGACACAGCGCAATGTGAGCGTTGCAATGAATTATTTATGAAAGGGCAGAAATAATAAGACTAGGGGACAGAGGGATTTGTGGACCAGAGACAATTCGTCACGATTCTGTCACGGTGCTCTATGTCGTTCGCGGTACCGGATTAAATTTTCCCTTTTGAGTTATGGTAGAGTGAAATCGAATTCCTTGTTTTTGGATTTAGGAGAACCTTTCCCAAAATCGAAATTGGTACACTGTTCTGGTAATCTTTTTAGGATGGTTCATAATTGAGATTTAGATGATGATAAATATGATTTCACTTCTTTAATAGTTTTTCTATTTAACCATAAGGTACAGAATAAAACATTACCTTTACATTAGAATATACCTAGACCTGAGTTTTAATGTTCTCATCCGGGACATAAACCGAGAGATATTCCGACAAATGACTATAAAATGGAATCTATTAATAATTAATAACAGCGTCCGAGCATTTGTGATGCACGCGGGCTGCGCTGGCGCATACTCATTAGTGTGACTGCTTTACAACATTATATATCAGCATCACTTTGCATGGATTCCTGGATTCTTGAATAAACTCAAGTTTTTAACGAATTAATGGAGACAGTGTCAGGTCGTTCTCTGACATTTGTCTGTGCGAACAGCAGCAGTTGTTAATTTATGTCTTGTAAGATAGTGGCAACATTTATTGTTTTCTATTTACATTAATTATGTGCATATGAATGTGTGTTGTGACAATTCAGAAAATATTGACGGAGTTTACTACTGAGTGTTGTTTAACATAGTTTTTATCAGAGTTTTGATTATCATGAAGACATCGAATGCTGTCTAAGAGACTGAAGTTTCTCAGTCACCAAATGGTCCTGAAAATAAGCCCAATCACCCGTAAACCGGGTTATCAAATTAGCAGCAAAATGCATCCCAAAGAAACTGACCTATAACTCGGATTTAAAGACTAAACTGTCAATTTTGGCGCCAAAACAGCAAAAAGACGCCGCCTGCCGGTCGTAAACCGTCGCTTTCAAATCTGGAACGAGCTTTTATTGGCCAAGAGCTGACCAATCGCGTCGCGCGAGCAAATTTTACGGCCACCCATTGGTCGTCCGGCATTTTCTTATTTACGACTGTCCTAAGGATCGCTCGCAAAATTTCTATTAATAAATTAGTCGTAAACTGTTTGAAATTTATTATCATTGCGTTTCAGCGTAATTATTTCCTTTATAAGAATAACATTATTCCTTGTGTGCAGGGAAAGAGGTCGTAATGTTTTTTCTGAGACCGCGTTTTTGTGTTTGCTTATTTGAATTAAATTTGGGTGATTAATCGTGTTTAATTTCTTCAAACCGTTCTGGAGTCAGTTCTATTTTGGTGTACGAAAAACGTCATTAAATTACAAAAGTCTTTGAGGACTGTTGGGTGCAGTCAACAGGTTCGAAAATAAATTTAATTGAGTCATGCAGACCGCAAAGTGGTAAATACATCACTGACGGAACGATTACGCTGACAGAATTTACATTCGAGCTTGAAATATACATACAAGTGTATACAGACACCTGTTTCCCCGAAGAGTTGAGAAACCAAAGCTTTTTTGATCCTCTTTCATTATTGAGCCTTCATTTCTGGTCACACTCTTGACAAACTATCTCAGAAAATTCTTATCGAAAACCATAATGTTCTGTCCATTCCCCAAAAGTTACAAAGCCACAAAAAATGTCCTCCAAACTCTGCAATTTTTCTACAATTCGTTCCGAATCCTCAATTACATCAATATAATCATAATATAGATTACAAAGGGGATCGTTTTAGGTATTTTTAGCAAAAGTAGGTGTACCCGCTGTGCTTTGATGTGCCTCGATACGTTTAATGGCCACGGGGGGCTCACGTCTTAATCTGTTGGACGAAAAACGTATTACACTACCTTTATTAAAATTGTTTTGTTCGCCTTCAAAGATTAAAGTTTTTATGCCTAATAGGATAACACATGGTTGTTTTTTGAGAATTGGCGGCAATTGATGACGGTGGCTTTGATTAATGGGATTTTAAAGGTCGGAAACGTAGTTCGAGCGAGTCCAAGATATTTATTGTGAAGGATTAACTGTCCTGGTATCTATGAATGGTGCAGCAAAGAATCTAAAGGCAACAATCGTACAAAAGCCAATGATTTCAGTAACAGTGACGTCATCCTGAGGATATGATGTAAACAGTACCTATCTCAAATGTGAAGGGCTACGGCCATCGAAATGGGCCATCGACCATTTACAGCACTACTTTATTACTCACTCAGCCTACGCTATTAATTTAAGTGTCACAATATTTGCAGCTTGTTATTTATATTTTTGTATTTGGTCAATATTTTACGGAATGCAATAAAATGAGCGGGTATTGTGTGAAGCGTGAAGGTTTGCTATCGGGGCGGCGTGGGCAGATCACTGCATGACATCATCCCGGCCTTTTTGGAATGAACTGATGAGACTTGCACACTGCTGCACATTACTGCACATGCTGATGTTTATTAATATGCATTGCTTAATGAAGGTCCAGTGGAATCAGTCATGTCAGCTGGGTATTTAAGATTTTGACAGTTTATAATTGGAGGTTATAATTTTAAATCGACGTTCTCAAACTTTAAGTTAATGTAACAGTGAGTGTAGGTATAAGACCTTATCTGATAACAGCTGCTATCACCAAACAAATTTTCACTTAAGAGGGGAAAAACAATAATAACTGACCTGTCAGAGACCAGCTTCACGCATCACTATCAATACACAAGTACACCAAACTCCCCTCGATGACGTCACGAAACTGGGGTACACAGCTAGGGTGCTGTGAAAAACTCTAGCGAACCGATAACTAAGTACAAGGAATATCCCGGAAATTGTACCTAAATGTCCCCGGTCTGGCCGCGGCGGGGGCCTGCAGGAGCCCCGTAGTGCCCCGCGGCGCCATTTGTTGCCAACCGCGTGGATTTCCGCCCTCAATCTTGGAGGGCTCTCGACAGACGTAAATGTGTATATGATGTCGAATCTGCTATTTGTACATAGATTTGTCCGACAAGTAATTATTAATTGTTGTGGTTGCTTCATGATAAATTAGACGTTTTTTTTATTACACTGATTGGTTCTACCATAATGTTTTAACTGATATTGCAACAGACATGGAATATTTCTTACATATGTTAATAAATGTTACCACACAAAATTATCATCAATTAAATACATACAAGAGTATAAATGTCAAAGAAAAGAAACATAAGAGTACCAGAGTTTCCACTTTACCTATCTGGAATAAAGAGTGTTTCTAGAAATCAAACATAAAAGCCATAGTCATGATAATTGTTCTCACATAGGCATCTAATTGCCTATTAGTTAAATTACTCTTTTCTCTTCCATCTATATTTTCGGTTCAACAGAATAATCAATCTATTCTGATATTAATAAGAGTTACAGACAAAAAACCTTCACTTCTCTACGTCACTAAAAAACATCTTCAAATTTTGATCTTTGTACTATAGTACCAAGACGAAACTATTGTGTACTTAACTTTACACATAAAACTAAGTATAGTGACACAACGATACAAGTTCATTAATTTTTTACTGCGTTTATATGCTAAGATCTTATCTATAAAATTTATTAGCTAGATAAAAATATAGCTGTAAATAAAGCTGACAGACTAATCAGGAATATCTAGATTTTCTTTTATATAATTGTCGGTGATTTGCAATTGGTTTGAAAGATAAAAGAAAGTGACAATTTGTTTTTTATGAGGGAAACTTGGCGAAAAATTTATGCAGAATCTTTTAATAGTTTAGGTTTTTCTGGATGTCGAAATTATATCCATAATACAGGAGATATTTAAATACTTACCAGTAAACCTTAATTAAGACGTTCAAGATATTTAATTGTATTACACACCTCATAAAACTTAATGTTTTAATTGAAAACTGTCATAGATTTAAAGTCATTGATAACTGCTGCAAAACTAAGATGACTTTATATCGTGATGTTAGACTTGTTTTATGGAGTGAAAAGACCATTTTGAGTAGTGGGACCAAATAGGCTGATTTAATTATAATTTAATCGTCAAGAAAACCCAAGGAATCCTGATGATGATAAAAGAGAAGGTACCATGAAATCATGTACACTAAACGGTGAGACCTATGCCCAGCAGTGGGAAAATAAAGTAAACGATAAGACTAGAGTAACACTAAAAGAGAAATACACATATACACAAAAAAGTGTCGAAAATGGCGATGAAGATGAAAACAAAGTAAACAACAAAAAAAACCTCCTTTCCCACCAAAAACCTTTTACTTATATTATTAACAACTTCGTAGATAAAAAAAATGACACAGATGCTGATATTAATTATATTCTAGTGATGTGTGTGAGAATATTACAGGAATGTTAAAACCAATTTTGTTTTGAGCTCAATATAATTACTGTTATACTATTTCTTGTGTTTCTCATAGAAATAAACTGTTGGAGTAATATTGTAATTTGTATGTCTGTTTGTAACGTATGATGGGAAGTTGGAAAGTGAACTGTAATTGGTTGTTGATTGAAGAATGGTAAGATTATCTTAAAGGTATGGAAACGGGATCAAATCTTGTAGACCATTAATATTTTATCTTGAAGACTAGCAAAATTTTAATTAGTGATTTTTTTTTTGTCTAATTGAAAGATGATTTATGTTTTGACATTCCTAACAACGGTAATAATACCAAGGGGTGAAAGCAGAAAGCACAAGTGAACCTAGTGCATCAGCTAGTATGCAACAAAAAACTTAGAACCATAAAAGCCGACACAGTAACACCAGAAGTGGAAATAGCATTCGAGTAATCAAAAATTTCGAAATTTAAAAGTTCAATTATAGAACGCCGATCGGCTTCCGAACACATCCGAGCACATTTCCTAATTAGCGATTGGTCACGCGCTCGGCGGCCGCTGTCGGCCGAGTTCGGCTTCGAATCGGGCAATTTGAATTTGGAACGGTTGCATACAATGTGATATACTAAAAAACTGTTATAAACGTGGACAACTGGATTAGTTTTCATTAAAATGTATCGTTAGGCTTAATTGTGAATGATCGTTCCGTGATTAAATGGCGGCTGGATTAGGTAGATGACCGATTACGAAGCTATTCCGATCCCGCCACAGTTCGGAGCTCTCGTATTCTTGGAATTCCTCGCCGTCTTTCCACTGATACCGCTGGATTCTAATCAGTTCTTAACAAAGTCTTTGAAGCATAACTTTACACACATAAGCCGTGTAAGGAATGGAGTCGGTCAAACCCCAACCTGCCATGATATCCTTCCACGCGCTATAACCGACGCTGGCACAACTCCACAAAAAGGTATCATTACATCAAAGTCTCTATCAATGATAATGAGCAAAAAAAATAAACAAAGTCAATCAAGATGTCGAGAAAGGAATTCTAAATCAAACGCTGTCCTGCACTTAAATGGTCAACAACACTAAATAGAGTGATGTCGTCATATCAATTAAAATAATTATACCCCCTTAATAAGTGTCAATTCTTAACGAATGCGCGTACGTACGATTTTTATTCACACGTTTCTTAGTGCCGTATTGAATTTGTTAATATAACGGGCGAATGTGAACCTTATGCAGTGACCGCAAGGTAGATAATACACGATGAAGTTAAAAAATTTACGACTATTTTTATTGACGGTTAGTCTCGACACTCATATGTAGCGATTTTAAACGAAGAACATCACACAATGTGGACATGTCAATCAAAATTGAACTCTATAAAATGTTGAATAAGGTCTTGTTTATAATTGGAGTGCGAATACGTTCGGGTACACACATGCAGTTAATACGAAGCAAGTCGGAGACGAACGAAGTGGAAGCCATCAAATTTTAATTGTCCGTTAAAATAATAATCAATGAGGCGACTACCGCTAGGGCACTCGCAAATAGAACTAATAACGTGAACGCAACCAAACGAGGATTTCAATATTCTAGGGGCTGTTCCACTACATTGTAACGATGTTATTGTGTTTCTCAGTACTTAAGAAACAGAAATAAAACTCATAGACAATGCATAAGGAGGTAAAGTGAGTTGATGAGTCACCATCAGAACTATCATCAACCTTGACCAAATCAGATGATAAAGTCACAAAAATACATAAGTACGTATAATTCGAAGGGCCTCATAATGTCAGAGTTAATTACCTCATAATATCTAGTTGAGACAGCTCGGTGCTCGCAGACCACGGCGCTCACCATTTCCACTTCTAATTGAGAATTGTTCGCAGTAGCAATAACATTTTATGATTGATGTGTTTAGCCACGGCTCTTACGGCCTCAACCAGCGAAACGACGCCACTATAACGCGTGTATTCGCCATTTTAATTGCACTTAATACTATTGATGAGTAATTAAGTCGTAATAAACGAAGGAGTTTGTGGTTTAACGAAGAAAAACTACTGTATAGCTGTTTGAAATGGTTCAGTATTCAATTTGAGCGGATTCCGGAGTGTTGCGCAACGTGTTATGACACCAGGTACCTTGGCAGCTCGCGAGACAGCCGCTGCCAGTGCATGACAATCCCTTGCGAATGACACGCATTCTCGACGAAAACTCGCAAACGGTTCCACTCAAAACAGTAAACCTTCTTTTTTGTTGGCAACATCATCAAAAGAGGTCGGTAGCGCACTTATTCACAAAACACGTCGTATATCAAAAAATACTTTCATAAGAAAACTAGTTTTGGTTGTGATTGATACGCGAACTAATAAAAAACAGGCAGTAAATTAGAAATGTATATTTGGAATCAATTTTTTCCCACCTTTCGATGAAATTGGATGGAGTTGGCTGAGATCTCGGCTTAACATGTTTCTTGTATTGGACTAGGATGTCTGCGTCACACCGTAGCTCGTCGTTGTACGTTTTTTCACGTGCATACTGACGCAATACAGTGAGTTTGGTGTGTACTGGTGTACTGGTGTACTGGTGTTCTAGCCAGCGTTGATGTTTATTTCAGTTTGTTATAAGCTGCCAGTTTCGTCTCAAGAATGTCGCAGCACGTGCCCGTGCTATGATAATAATAAAATGTTGGCGCATTATTTATTTATAGTCCGTCTCGCGGCTGTCGCTCGTCCGTCTGTCTTGCTTGTACGCTTATGTTATTATATATAAAGTGTTGGCTGAGCGAACAGAGACTAGCGATTCTTTGTCTTTACTTCGCTTAAAAATTTAGGATCCATTTTAGATTTCCAACTTAATTTTACTCAGACAATTTAGTGTCTGAGTTTGTATTTGTTTTTGTAGCGCTTTCGCCGAAGTTAGTCTTTAAATTAGAAGTTTATTCGACTGCTGTCAAATGACGTCATATTTCTAGTAATTATCTTTAGAGCACTGGTAATTCTTAAAACCGCACAAATCTTGTAGAGTGCTCTGTACCATAATATCATACCGGTATTGTTTTGCTCGGCAGAGATGGTCGCTATTTGCGGACGTCTTCCCTCCCCCCTCCGGGCGTCGGAGTCGTCCCCCTCGCTACGGTGCCGTCTGAACATGAGCTATATTTTATCCCCGGCTTGGGCCGCAACGTAAACTGTCAGAATCATTCCGATGAATCTGTAGGACGTTCAACTTTTAGTTTTGAAATTTTAAGAGGTTGGATTCCAATTGGGATTGGTTTTCTTTTGTTTCGTTATATTTACAGAGTGCAGTTGCACTTGTTAATTATTATGCATAATTCTTTTTGGATTCGTCATGGATTTGGTTACAGACTTTTACGTTTCAAAGACGTCTTGAAAACAGTGAAATGCTAAGTAGCCGCCACGGTTCGTTACACATGTCACACGTTACATAATGTTGTCTAGATCGTCGCAGCATACCTAGACGGCTACTATATTTATGTTCCGTACAACATGTACCAAATTTATCATAATCCGCCCCTCAGCATCTGCCAAAATTTACGAGGTACGAAGTCCACGTCACAATTAGAGAAACTATATTTTATCTCTTGAAAAATAATAAAACGATCTTTCTATGGTACTTAGAGATACAAAGTGAACGCAAAGCATTAATACATCACGAGCAACCATCTGTAACCTTTGAACAATAGAAGAAACAATGCGTTAATTCAATCAAACAAATGATCTCAAAGACACGGGGGAATGCGCCGTGAAAATGTCATTAACAACACTAATAATTAGATATATATCATCAAAATCAGTGCGACGATGCATTGATAAAACGCCTGTATATATCTCAAACGTGTTTGAAATATGGCAGCCACGTCGCGCGCGACAGCCGGTTGGCGCGTTCCAAAACTCCCGCTAATATGCGCATGATTGATTTTCGAAATAGCTGGTAAGGAACCGTCCTGTCGCTGCCACGTCTCACAGCAAATCACTGATTATAATTAAGTACGGAAAAAGAACAACTCAAGAAAATAATTTTCGAATTTAGAACGCCCATTCCAGATTTAAATCTCGTCGGCCGAATATGAGGGTACATTGAGAATTTCATTAGACCGTTTCAGACTCTTTATTCCACCTCGTTATCTAAGTATGAAGTGTCTTGTTAAACTCGTAAGTGACGTCCGCTGTACAAACACTATAAATTATTACTCAAATCACATCTGATGCGCATTTCCCTGTCGCCCACAAAAAGCTCATGTATCTCTCTCGATCTTCACGGAACGACAAATGTGTAACAAATAAATTATGAAATCAACGGCCGCGGTTTTTATATCTCACGTGTTATGATCTATCCCTTTTCCACTTGTTGATATACAATATGTTTCGTCCCTTTCGCTCGCAGGTTGTCACCGCCCGCACCGCAGTATATCATCGACCGTCGTCTAATGATGACGTGTCTATTTATCTGTTGGGATTTAGAACATTTCACGCAAATTGCTATTTGAAGTATGACAGTCAACGCACTTTTTATTGTTGTGTTTAATTATTAATTATCGTCAACAATATATCAAAGAGTAAGAAAATAACAAAATTAAATCGTCATAATTCTTTTAAAATGTCGTCCGGCGTCGAGTGCGGCCGATAAAAAGATGAAATATCAGTAAAGGAAGTAATATGTTTGGATTATTACAAAAACTTGTTCAGTTAAGACTATCAATCTGAACGTTACACAAGATATGAGAGTGAATATCTCAAAAATGTGCGCGTATATTTCAGTAGCGATTCGGCCCGTCAACTGTAAATGAGAGAGTTGCTAATTAAATATGATCACGGTGGTCTCGCGACGAGCTCTTTAAATATTGTTTCCTTTCTGGATCTCTGGCAACGATACGCTTCCTACTTTACGTTTGTTATTTATGATAATAACGTAGTTCTTGAACCGTTTGAAGACTTTCAATGCTATTACGTCGATTCACTAGAATCTCGACAAGCAACCTGTACAGACACCTGTTGAATCAGTTTCTTGTTAGGAGAAAGCTCGTTATTCATTTTAGAGTCTTCATCCATCTAGTCCCCGATCAACTAACAAAGATATATTCAACACGGGCCTCACTTGTCTCGTGACATACTGCTGAGAATTTCTGTTAAAATTCTTGGTCTTAAATTCAAAAATCGTCAAATCTTGCAGATCTGTGGCCTGACGCCAGAATCTTTCCAAAAAACGTCCATGAACAGCCATCTCCCAATTAATTAGCATGGCGGCTATAATTAGCCGACGCACGCGCAGTAGGTGTAGCTGTGACGTGTGACAGATGGGGACACTGCGCTGGCGCACTCGCCGCGCTTCTTTGAACCGGGATACTTGAGGAAACTTGCGAGCTAATTAGAAACGAAATTTATACCACAAGGATCTATCATGAGGGCACCAGAAGCTTGTTAGTCGAAGGTTTTTTGATGTTGGAAACTGGAAGAATTATCACACACTTATTTATGAATTAATTTAAAATAACAAACTTTGTTTTGCCGAACCGGAGTCGGTTCAAAGGTATCCCTAACGAATAGATTAGTCTCGAAGTGTAAAATTTTATGTATGTTTATTTAAAAATAAATTACTTCGGAAAGCAATTTATTATGAAACGGGAGAAATTATAACTTGTAGTCAAGATAGGTTTCTAAATACCTCAATTTTATTTAAGATTCTTTCCTCACATCTGATAGAAAAGCCGTCTTTAAAAGCTTACTACTAAACCACAAAGTTTGTCACAATACAGATGTTAACAAAGAACCATTAAATTTATTTTGCATACATTTCAATTATTTATCAACACTGGATGGCTGAGATGAAGCTATAAAAATAATGGCAAAACGAATTCCTGCCAAACGATCAGTAAAAACACGACAATTAACTGACACATGTGAGTGTAATAAAATGTGATCTCCTTTTGAAAAACTATTAAAAACTAAGATTCACTTGACGATGCGATGTGGCGATATCTTTATTCGCAAAGTTTTACCATCACTCACGGATGGAGGGTTCCCTAAATTATGTCTTATGGCGCAAGAAATAGGAGTCACTTTAAATGGTGTCGAGAGACATCAATAGCAAATTGTATTCGTGTGTTTTAATTATATGCTTGTCTCGTACGCGAAGCTGCGATTTAAACCTGTTTAGTGGCCATTGTTCCTCCGTATGTCCCCAAATAAGTCAGTAACGCGATTAGTGAGAATCTTTGGAACAACTTTTTCTATGATTGTAATTGCTTGCTTTTTTTTCACGATAGGCGGATACACATTCTGCTAGCCTATTATTTCCTTGATTTTGGCCGGTTAATTTATGTACATAAATAATCTTCGCCCAATATTTTGTCCATAAAAAATTGTTTTGATTGTGCCTATTATTTTTTCTGTGTTGAGAAACAGAATTTAATTAAAATTCGGTAGACGAAACCAATTATAAGAACACACGAAGCGAATAACACAAAAACTACTCTACCTTACCCACAGACTCGTGAAAATATGCTAAAGAAGAAATACCAGTTTGACACTTTCATTAGTCAAATATTCAAGAAACGACATGAGAATGGAAGCGAATGCGGTTCAAAGTAAAATTTATCCATTATGTATTTAGTATAGGCGAGGTGCGCGCACGCAGCGCGTTCTGATTAGGGATGTCGCGGAGTGAAAATATGTCAAAGATAAATGTAATGTTCTCACACCGTTTCGTGATATACCTAACTACTAAGGCAGAAAGTATAAGGAATTTTCTAAATGAGAGAACTTTGCAGAACATTGCCAACATATTCAATACTTAAACAAAGACTACCAAGTATACACAAAAGCTAAATCCATCTCACAAATCCATCCAACTAAGTACCTCAATGACCTAAAAATCCAGATCGAACCGCAGACTGAGTTCGTCTCAGCCCTGTTTGCGCCCGAATGCTGCGCACGATTCGATCGAAATCTCGCGCGGAACAGACGCGGCGCGCATGCGCAACGTATCTGCTTAACTAAGCTGCACGTGGTAAATAAAGTTAATCCGTACGGAACCACTCGTGTGAATTTTTTAGGGTACCTCCGTGAGAATATCGCGGTTCACGTTTGATTCGAAGGAATTGATGCTAATTCAATGTTTACGAAGAGAATTGTGGACTTGCGATGTTTGAAGCAGGATACTCAAATGACAATTAAAATATGAAGTAGTCAGAAAGTTGACTATTTTGGATTATGAGTGTTTAATTGCGTATCTTTGCAAGAGTCAAAATTAACCGACCAAGCCTTTAACCGACTTCCAAGAAGGAGGATGTTCTATGTTCGACTGTATTTACTTTTACTTCAAGTCAAAAGTGCCACTCGAGAGAAAATTATTAAATACATATTTTGCAGGATTATCTTCACAGTAAAATAGTATCCGATGTGACTGTTCTAATAATATACGGAAAGTGCTGTCATTAGCTTAAAAGCATTTGGATATAGTTTTTGTTTCGAGACAATTTTTCGCAGCTTGCAATTCGTAAAATAGAAGAACAGACTTTTGCGGAACTGTAAAAAGCATCTGACAGATGTCAGCATTGAAAAGTTTGAATTAGGAATTCCATTTTTAAACAAAAGCTAAACGCGATTTGAAAGTGGAATAGAGTTTAATGTCATCATCTGTATTTTACCTGCCAGTGTTTCTGTCAAATGACGTCAGTTTGAAGTAAATTGTTGATTTGAACGTGAAGTAGTGCGACCACCGGTGCGCGTCACGCCTACCCAATAACTAACTGATCGGATGATATCTGTGCGCGTGATTTTTTTTAATTTGCCTACTTATGCCGCTATTCCGATGGAATGTGATAACTCGGTGTTGCCAATTCAAATATATTCAATACCATTGTCATTGACGGCGACTGCTTTATTGGTACATAGATGTAAAGGAGGTTTCAGTTCTTGAATGTTAAATTGTAAATTATTCCGGATTTTTGCTTGTACATTGAGAGATGCCAATATTTCACCTACTACTGATAAATATTGATTGCCTATGAATATGGTAAATCGATTATGTGATGGGACTTCAGTTTTTCTTTCATGCAAATGGAATCTTAGGTTCAGTGTCCTCATATAGTTTAGCCAGCTGTTATTTATAAGTGCACCTTTTCCCAAGCTTATTACAAAATAAATTATATTGGAAGCAGCCAATAGCGTTAGCGTAGCCACGCAACCTACAGTTTTAAGGCGCCAAGCCTCAAGCGCGTAATTCAAAATGCAAATATTGTGCACTTATAATGTATTTTGTATTCAAGCGGCAACGATGCAGCAGACCGACCACGTCTCTCGTCAGTTTTACTGGAGAATCATGTAAAAATCGGCCATTTTTATTCCGTTCGCGCACACCTGATTGGCGGTTCCCATGAGGTTAATTTTCACGGATTTCTTAAAAAACTATATTTGTCTATAGAAGTGAGATATAAGTATATTACTTCAATTGAATACTTTGTCGCATTGATGTTGTTGAAGTCGAATGTTTTTGAGAAGTAGATTAAAATTTACCCTCGAATGATTACTACCAAAATTTAGATTTGAATTAAATTATTTTAAAATGAATAAATAGGACTTCTTTATACTATACATTACGAAGCGACTTCACCAAAGATTCCCGTAACAGCTACATCCAAACATTTGACGAGAACATCTATTTTTAATTCACCAACGATAATTGATCACAACACAGGCCCGGCGAAGCGCGAAACCAAACATCTTGCGTTAAAAAAAATCTAACTACCTCGTTAGCGGCTTATACGTCATCTGACGTCACAGGATAAGAAGAAACAGAAGGTCCACAGCATCCGGATATGAAAGTGTTTGACGAACGGGAAGACGAATCAGAGAATTTATTATACCAAGTGGGTTTTCTGAATAACTTTCGTGTCTATTACGGGTGTGTACCAGACAGTGGTTCTGTAGGAGCTTCTATAAAAAGGTGCTTCGCCTCATCCCCCCCCCCGTCTCCGGACCCCTCGCCGACGATCGTCTAATTTTAACCCGAAGACGAGCACGTGTGCTCTTAGTACTCGGCAACTTGAATAAAGTTTCCTTTAAGAGTGCTTTTTTTGTAAGAAAAGATTTTGGTATAATTTGAGACAGTTTTGAGTTAATTGGGAGCTTAATGAATGTTAGATGCTTCGGTCGAAGACTCGAGAGTTTCTGTTTCGTTTAATCTTCAAAAGAATGTTGTTTTTGAAATTGAAGATAAGAAACGTATTCCAGCGCCTGGTTGAAACGGTTAAGCAATAACTAAAGTCTGAAATGACCGTAATATCCCGTCGGTAAACAAAAAACAAGGCAAGTAAAGCGAATTAACTTCACAAAACTAACTCGATGCCCATAACAGGGCACTTTGGACGAAAACAAAATGTACCAGACCACAACAACGCCAAAGTGCCGTTATCCAAAAAGATAAAATTTCACCAAAAAAGGTGCATTGATAAAAACAATCGATGAATTCATTCGGACACCGGTTCGAAGGCCAACAGATACAGAATTAAAAAGTATAAGCGGTTGAGTCGGGTTTATTAAATTTCAAATATTTACCGGTTGATATTACAATTTTAAATTTTTCGGACTTGCCGCGACATAGTTTGGGATCGGGTCACTTCGGGCAGATGGGTTTCTCGTGGTCACTGCATATTTGAATACGTCTGGATTGGTTGTATATTTAGGATTATAAGAACATTATGTATTATAATCCAACAAACTCTGCCAAATTCACAGTATTATGTCTTTTTACCGGATCTTTTATGTCTGTAGTAAGTTTGGTGATCGATGCTTGTGCCTTCTCTATATAGGAAAAGGCTTGTGCCCAGCTGTGGGACGTTTATAGCCTGGTATTATTAATTATTTTATCGTTATCAGATATTAAGGTTTATAATTTCATGACTGACAATTATGCTACAGTTATTGATAAACAATTTACACTACCGTCATTTAGGTATACTGAAGTGGACCTCTTTCACTTTTATAAACCTAATCAAAGAAGTAACGGTACGTGCTCAAGTGGTAACTTAATAAATTTAATTTAACTTTAACTTCTATATTATTATTTTTATTATGAGTCTGAGGTGATCATTGACGAACTATATACAATTTGATAAACAGTTGATGTTAATTTTTTTGACTATTTTATATGTATTGGATTGTCATAAATCTATAGAGGTGATAAAGGGATCTTACTGCTAATTATTAAACAGTAGACGTCAAGTAAAGATGTCATATCACCAAACAGTTTCTGAGTTTGAAAGAAAACTTACCAGCTTTAGGATGCAAAACTGAAGTTCCAACAATATTTCATAAAAATATTTTTTTTTTAATTACTGATTGAATTTGTTGTAATATTGAGCACACAAAAATATAAAAAAAACCTAATATGACATCTTAAATAAAAAATGATGCTAATTACCCACTCATAAGTGTTGAAAAAAAGCAACTGATCGTATATAGACCTTACAAATCAATTAATCTTATTTTTCGATTCAAAACAAACTCAAGAATACATTGACATCGGCTGTACCGGTGTTACTACTTTTCGTTTCAGTGTTGCAATCATACTTTCTATTTGGGAGATCGCTTTGACTGATGCTTGCGACTGTACGGGTGATCAGACTGGTAAACGAAAATCGACCTTATTGATTTGACATAAAACTAACTTTAGTAAAGCTTAGGAGTATGAATACAGTTGCAGTTTTCATTTGGCAAATAGTTCTATCAAAGTTAGATGTTAGGTTTAAAATATTCCAAGACACTACCTACTGTCTAACGCTAAAGAAAAAAAATAATATTGTGAAGTTTAATTTTATAAGGTAACTTTATAATGACTTGCTTGAGAAGAGGCTTTTGCCCAGCAGTGGGAAAACAGGTCATATTAAAATAAATCTTGGAACTGTAGAAAATAACTTTTTCCCACTTTGAAGTAATATTAAAACAATGACGGGCCTGTTGGTCTAGTGGTTAGTGGTCCTGACTGCTATACCGGAGGTCGTGGGTTCGATTCCCACCCGGCACAAATGTTTGTGTGATGAGCACGATCATTAGTGCGGTGTCTGGGTGTAATTTATCTATAATATGTATGTATTTCGAAATATATAAGTATGTTTATCAGTTGTCTGGTTACCATAACACAAGCTCTGCTTAGCTTGGGATCAGACAACCGTGTGTGAGATGTCCCGGAATATAAAAAAAAAAAAACAAAATGATATTTAAAAATAATTATTGATTTTGCCCACGACACCTCTGAAGTGACACTTTGAGACTCTTTTGCCTAGCATTTCTTTATTATAGTACTCATTATGATTCTGTTAACTTGCTTTATTAGCATTTATAATGAATTATAATTAGTAAGCTGTATGCAGTTGTCCATGGCCAGACAGTGGGGAAAGCCTGGAGTGAATCACGACACCTTTTCCTAGTAAGTCTGGGTTTTGTCGGTCTACCTACATTTATTTATAACTATTAAATAACTAATGACTGAGTTGTCAATGATAATTAGTATGAGTAAGTAGTGTTGGGCTGAAATGGACTTGAAGATTTGTTTGTCTAACTGATAACAATTGATCTGTATCGATTATTTTATGTTCAATTGAATTCATTCAAACCATTGAAATCATTTGACATTCATTCAAGTTTTAAAGAAAAAATATAATATGTAAGTAAACAAATTGTTTTTAACCTAGACTATGTCCAGTACTGTCTTGTTGCAAGCAGTTCTTCCGTTTGACTGTCTTTCCATCTAAGAAAAAACCAAAAAGGTTGAGAAAATCATTTGACAATCAAGAGCACAAAATACAAAATTCATCACGATGATATTTCATCCTTCATAGTAGCTTCAAAATATACACAAACCGAAAGTCCAAAGAATGATAATTAAAAAGCAAGATCAACAAAAATCAAGTGCCACTGAAATTGAGAAACACCTACATATCTCAGGGAAGAGAATTGCATATTTTTTTAAATGCAACATTCAAATCTGTTATTATTTCATTTCATTCTTAATGGCTTTCAAATCACATACGAAATAATC
Source organism: Autographa gamma (assembly GCA_905146925.1). Classification (NCBI taxonomy): domain Eukaryota; kingdom Metazoa; phylum Arthropoda; class Insecta; order Lepidoptera; family Noctuidae; genus Autographa; species Autographa gamma. Next base: position 1,374,194 of record LR989868.1, on the reverse strand, counting down.
TGGCTTCATCTTAAAACACTCCTACAAATTTAAACAAAACGTCTCATTTCCGAAAAGCTTTACACTAAAATGTACCTAATGATGTTTACATAAAGTTTAATTTAGTTAATTTGAGGATGTGTATTAAGTCATTTTGGATGTTTTAAAAGTGAGGAATCTGTGTAAGATAAGTTGCGATTTTGGAAATACGGCGAGTGAAACTCGAATGCCGGATAGTTTTTGCGATTGCCGCTTGAATAATATCGCGTGTTAATTATTTCGGGTGCTAATTAACTGGAAGGGTACCGTGGTCGAATAAAAAAGCCTTTGCATTATTTTGAATTGATTTGATCACAACACTAACTTGAGAGACTTGTAGAAACTGTTATAGAAATTGCCATTAGACATTCTGACAGGAGGAATGACATCTTTTTACTTTATGTAATAAAGATTTTGAGGATTTGCATGGTAGTCTCAATATTATTTTGTTATGTTTGGAAAGAGACATTAGGAATTTAAAGATTTTAGATAACTTCATTTTAAGATATGCTTCATGATGAAAGTTCTCTAAAACGTTCAGTCAGATATGACAACTACTTTTTTTGCATTAAAATTTGTAGATACATACAATGCTCGAAGATTGTATTTGACTTTTTCACATTTTATTATTGAGTTTAAAGGAAATCAAGGCGAGTGAAACCGCGTGGCACAACTATTTTAAAATAAAGTACCAGTCGAGTTATATAGAAATAGGTTTAATCTAAGCTAACCTTTGCTAAGCCATCTATTCTTGTAAATTTTATTCTGTATTTATTCTACAGAACTCAAATTACACTAACTAACGCGCTTGCCACATATTTTTTAACTAAAAACATGAGTGTGGAGTTAGGTGACATTTTATGGCTTGTTCCAAACATCAAGGCGATGTAAAAAGTCCAATTTTAAACTACAAGCCGAGGTTCAAACATTCTTTAGGTTAGGTGTTGAGAATAACTGAATACAACAATTGTTCTCTTTTAAGATCAGGTTTTATTACTGGCTATATGACTTTGAGAAATGCTCAAAGAAAACGGTTAATTGAATGTTAGAAAAGTCGCAGAATAATATAGATTTTACTATCTTAGCCGACAATGTAGATTGTGGACAATTAAAATACATGTTTCATAAACCTTGATAACCTGATAAAATAAATCTGAACAAAACACGACCGAAGTCAGATGCAAGCTCAGTATATAAACAACAAAAGTTTCGTATCAAAATTTATAACATTTTATTAACAGTGCGGTACTAGGCGGGCAGAGCGGGCGAGGAGGTTTAATGAACGTATCGGTTACGGCGTCGAGTTACACTCGTTAGTGGGTGACGTCGTGGCTGCTACCCGTTCATTGTCTCCTGGTACTCTTACCAAGATGTTTTGTTCTCCGCTTTGGATAACCTGATTAAGCTTTAGGCAGTTTATTTGCGGAAACATCGAAATAGATACGCTAGGTTAATTGAACACCTATTCAACTATCAGGTAGGTTACACGATTCGCGATCTCGCCGCATCAACGCTTGTACGAGTAACATAGCAGACATCGCTCAACCAGCCTTGATTGACGTTACATTTAATTCTAACAGACAGCAATAGATCCCCGCATAATCTACCCACACTCCCAAACAAAAACAAATACAGTGTACACTCAAAACAGTCCCCTGCACGCGTCAACAAAGCGACGACTGAATAGAAGTTGCCTCTGACGCGGTGTTGACGAACCGTCAATTTGTCAGGCCACCAACACCCAGACAGTTTCGAGCTCTCCCAACCACCCGAAGAATGGGCACCGATGACGGCGCACGAGATATATTGGAGCCCCGACGTCCGACGATTAGGCCCCATGCCAACCCGAACACGCCCGATGATTCACGAACGGGTTGAACGAACGCACCCGAACGCGATTGTGTCAATTGTTTTTCTTAAACGGACGAACATTAATTTGAACATGCGGGTTTGAATTTCGAATGTCGCACATTCTATTTAACGTTAACTGTTTCGGAGATAATAGTCGATTTTCTAGCGAGGTTAATGAATAAAATCGACTAAAAGTAGGTTAGTTTTTGCGTGATTAATAGAATTCAAACCAGTATGTAACTTGTTGGCAACAGTTCTTTGATGTAGCGTGTTAGTTTCATTGGGAAAATGAGCAGTAAAACTTTATGACAACATTTGAATGTCAATCCCTGCATTTCTGTTTTAAGACTTTAAAACTCAGTATTTACTATAAAGATACCCCAATCTATAGCGTTTTCGTGATATATAGTTCATAAAAACCCACTTGATGGCTATTAAATTCGGAAATCTAATCTGCCGTGATAGCCACGTCAACAAGAAGTAGTAAGAACTAAGAGCGAACTGTTCTCAGCTCAAATTAGATATAAATTGCGAAATATTGTATCTGGCAACACTGCGGCCGCGTTGACATCGGGTGTGTCAATTATTTGGCAGAGTTGCGGCGCATTCTGGGCCATGACGACCAAGACCACTCTTTTGTCACCAATATCATCATCGAGGTGTTTATGACCCTATCTACTACAGCGTAGGGCTTAAATTCCAATGCGCCAGCTTCAATGAATATTTGTTTATTATGTAGTTTATGTTTTCTTGTGTCAGTAACGTTTGGTAGAACTAATACTGGCACTTCACGAACAGTCTTCCTTGTTCTAAATTCAAACTTTCCAATACTTCTTTTGCGTCCGTTCTCAAATAAAAAAAGAAAACATTAGAGAGGTTCTGAACATCGATTAAAATTCAAAACAAAATCGATACTAATAACTAGTGTAGACCATTTATCATAAGTACGTTAATGAGATCGATGTTCGCGGATCGGTCATTAGAATCGATTTTGAATCGATTCAGCGTTTGAGCGAGACAATGGCCTCTGGGTGTCCGTATGATTTACGTTCGCTCGTTACGACCGCCGTAATGAGCTCTGCACTGTTTCGTTTACATCTCTCGATTATAAATAGTGATGACTAGATATGGTATATGTAATTATGTCCATGTTTTTTAACAAAAAAGGATTATTAATTTCTACATATGGGGTTCTGATACAATATTAGGAAATGCCTGGGTTAGTTATATTGCGTTTGATTTTAATCTTATTTATTATTTTGCGTCTTTAAAATATCCTTATTTTTTAGCCTATATTATGACCACACTCAAATAAATCCATACATCATTAATACTAAGAATTACTGTAACATTCCATTTAATTAAGAATGTAATTAAGATTAATATTAATAAAATATACTAATTTAATTTGTGTTTATTTATCCTCACACATCCCTTCACTAAAAACCATCGATTATATCGATTAAAAATCGAATAACATCGCACCCTTATTCATCGTTACTATAATGAATCGTTCAGATTAGGTAGATTTGAGTTTTACTTAAGATTTGTATTACAATATTTTGTAATGTTTGTTACAGGTAAGTCGATTTTATATTTTATAGTGATCGGAGGAGCTGAGGTATAGTATTGCATGCTTTGTCTTCGGGTGGGGCTTCCAACAAGTCTGACCTCGCCAACCGCTGCTAAGTGAATGATGACCAACGCATCGAAAACCTTGGGTTAGATCACTAACCTTATGTAGACCAGACTGGCAATGTACCGTAAAACAATACTGAGAACCAATAATACTTTAAATCATACTCATCTTTATGCCTTATACTACAATTGATTTCATAAAATATTGATTGTATCCTTAATGATAATGGGGTATCTAATAGTTACAGGTTAAATCTGTACGTTTTCGAGACTATTTACTAGACAATAAAGCCATAGCAATCGATTCAAAGACATCTAACTATTCAGACATCTAAAGTTAGGCACTGTTGTATGGCAACACTAGATGATAAACATCTGATACGTTCTGTTTTCTTAATACTCTAAAACGCAGATCTGAGCACACAATGTTTTCCTTCCATCCCACATAGAAAAATAAAATAAGAAAACATTGAGGAATGTAAAACATTCTCAGGCCTAAATCCAAGATTCACGTAACATATTTATTACATCACAGGTATTTATTTCCCAATAAAACAAAGCAGTAGCCTCAATAACTGACAGAATAGAAAAAAATAGTTTTTTCGAAAACGCAAATCAAATTAAACAGAGATATAACAGTAAATTGTTCTCCATCGTTGTAAAAACAGTTAAAGCCACGTCAAAACAACGGATTATTGTAAATTATTTGGATGTATATCCTTGGGAGTTATATAGCTAAACAAATGAGGGCTTCGGATGACTCACTAAATAAAGTCGCGTTTGACATCCTGTACATCTGTGCCGTATACTTCAGTTTCACAAAAAAATATAGGTTTCTATCAAAAGACAATCTATAATCAAGCAATACATCCCGAACTTTATTTATAAATAGAAATTTACTAGTAGTTCTTTAACAAAATTCATTTACTAAACAGAATAAGGATTATTCTCTAAAATTACTTTAGGAATTCTTCGAACAGCAGCCTGCCTCCTTTTACATATCGATAAAATAAGAAATACGAGAGAAGTCGGGGGCATAACACTCTCCACGAATGGTGTCCCTCTGGGATCTATTTTGGGCCCCCTTCCGAGAATCTCCAAAATATTTTTTTCAACCATCTCTAAGTGTCGTATTTATAGATCCACACGGGTTGTAGTTTGATTTAGTTTCACTTTACTGTAAATATTTCAGTTGAAAACTTTGTTTTGTGGATTTGAATAATGCTATCGTAAATTATACTAATGGAGACAATAGATTTTTAGTGCTGTACGATTACATTTATAAAAAAAAACACTAATGCGTCCATAAACATTTCAGATTGATAGTATAAATAAAATTAAAGGAAATAAGTACTTCATCATTTAGGTTTCTTTATCATTCTTGATAGAAATATTATTGTTGCAATTAAATTAGACAAACCTATGATAGTCACAAATAAATTAAACAGTACTTATGTGATTTATACTAAAGGTAGTAAATAATGTCGCTAAGAAAACGATAGATAACAATTGGAATGGGCTGAATGGGCATGCGTCTTAGGTAAGATGAAAATGAATAGACTATACCTTTGCGTCATAGTTGAAGAGGAATAGTCGCACAAACGTAATTAATTACCGAATTAACACACACAGATCATCACAATCAACCAACGTAAGCATTATCCAAACACATTATTTGTAAAAATATAGTTTTTCAATAACGGTAAATAACGCACATTGAGATAATGAATGAAATTACGTAATGAACCGTAAAAGCTTTTAATTCAACACTAAAAATCATAAATAAGATTTACAACGCAACGTCCATTTGCAATAAAAACAATCCCATTACCACAGCACATTATTATAACGAAAATTCATTAAGGTACCAACCATTAATTTCATTCCGCATCCGATGCAATGCCATTACTCTCATTCCTTACCAAAACAAACAAATCCTACAATTATTCTAAGTCCACAAAATTATATTAGCCATAAAGCCATTCTATTCTAACCACTATTGCTTTAGACATATGGTTTACGCTGACCGCATTCCCTTTGCGATCTGTGAATTCCTCTGCCTCAGTACTACCGAAAATATTTCCAACGATTCCATCAAAAATAGTATCTATATCGATCACACTAAGGTTGATAACATCTGCAGCTTCATCTGGTACAATCTGATCCCCAAGTTCTGTCCCAAAATTCTCAAGATATTGAAAGATTAGCAGTGGGTTGCGCTCTGGATGTCCCCATAAATAATACATCGGCTAGGGGACACGGTGATGGATCGTGTCTGTCTATCCACTTTCTATTAGTCGGGAATTCTTAAAGGGTGGTGTAGGGTGGCTGTTATTATTAACGGCGACCAATGTTAGCTTAGCAAGTGATACCGCGGACTCATTAATTCCGTGGACGATTTCAGAGGGGCATTACAGTTGTCATGTAAACAGATTTGCTATAAATCTTTTGAGTGCTTTTGTTGGACGACAATTGTGCTTTCTCCTTACGGCTCAAGAAGGGTTGTTAGTGTTATGTATTTTTATGTGATTTATAGCATGCCGGCTGTGACTACCTGTTTTAATATATTGGGATGATAGGAGAAAGAAACATCAACCCATTTGTAGGAATAATAATGACATTAGTTTCTTATTATTAGGCTGAACTACAAAGCATGTAGCATGGCAGCTGAGAATGTTATCTAAAGATGTGTTAATATTACAAATTCATAAAAAAATACTACAAAACTTAACTCCACCTGTTCTAAATCAGGAAAGGATTAATATGGATAGAGTAATAAATCATCAAAATCTTAAGAATATTCGCCAAAGATTCACACGACACTTGAACCTTAATAAAATCAGTTCAGTTGTAAATCACTTGGCATTCCAAATATTTGCTGATCGTAACATTCCTGACGAAAACATGGGAATCTTTATCTATATCAAACGATAGTAAAGTATTTGGGTGACCGATAACGTTGAATAAAAACCTAGAGCAACTCGAGTGTTATCTTCAATAAAATTACCTCAAAATAATAATAATAGCCTTTAACAGTTTTACTCTAGACCTTATACTGAATGACCACTTATTACCACGCTTATTTCTTCATCAATTGCTTTCATAATTTCTGTCAAATATTTAATGTTACAAGCACTCTACAACCTATATTACAGATTGTCTAGCCATTCCAAACTATGTTGGGATCGGCCTTCAGTCTTGCCAGTTTCAGCTGGGTTCTGAATTTTACATCGAGCGACTGTCTATCTGACCTCCACAACCCATTTTACTGAGTAACACAGTTTTCTATTTCAGACTAGTTTTCAGATTTGTAATTACTTAACAACTGCCAAAGATCTACAGATTCTATGAGTAACATAAAATTTCTGCTCTCAATTTCTCCAAGTTATATCATCTCCCAATATATCGCGACAAATTGATTCCGACCCAAAACGAATTGTTTAGAAAACTTCAAAAAACTTTGAACTACAAAATAAGGAAAAGTTTGTAACGTTACAAAACGTCGTTCACCTGTTTATTTTGATCCGAACGATATTTTTATTATTCATCCGGTGTCCCTCCGATAAAAGTTGTGTTCAAGTTATTGGCTGTTTGATTCACTTGTTATTTTTCAATAAACTTTACGAAACACGTATTTTTAAACCGAATAAAATTGTCTTCATCATCAATAAAATTTTCATAGTTAAAAATATCAATATTAACTGGTATAGTGTAAGTTCTTATCTTTTTATCTTAATCCATTTTGTCCGTAATTATTGATTTGACCTTTTCTTCAATAACTATTAAATCTCTATGTATTTTGATTTCATATTCAACATTCAAAGTAGAAACAAAACTGTATGTAGGACCATGAGTTAGTTCGTCCCCCGGCGCCGCTCGCTTATCATAATGCGTCCTGAAACATTTTCCGAGTCGACTCACAAGTCTTCTGAAACTTCGATGTCTTGTATAGTACAATTTACAAGATCTAGCGGGTTTAAAAAAACTCTATTTTGTATCAGAAACATTAATAATTCAAAAGCTGCACTTGTAGGTTTGATTATCTAGACTTACATAGTATTGTTTCGAAAATGTCTTATTATTGCTAAACTTTTATGTTCTTTTTGAATAAATGAAGTATCTTTAAACTTAAAAAATGATCGAACAAATATTAAGTGGGCATTAAAAGTAAGAATTAATAAGCATTCTTTCAAAGTACTCATTGCACAAAAAGATTTTTACTTATGTTACAAAAAGGAAACAGAAAATTATCCTCAATAATTCCAATTTGAGCTAAAAGCCTTCTAAAACTCCATATAGTTGTCATTTAAGCATTTCGTTAAAACTTCGTCCCCTACAATTACTTCACGAGGAAAACTTGAATCAATACCAACTTTTTATTATTGAAAGTAAATATATTATATCGCTTTGTCTACTTTCACTTTAACAAAACTTTTTGGGATGTTTAATACACTTAGAAGAACTTCGGGCGTGTTTCTTTCAATCATCTCTTTCCTTGTTTTCAAAAGTTCTTCAAGTATTTTTTCTCTCTTTCTATCTGCGCGATAGAAGATGCTTTCAGGACAGTTTTGAGTCTCGGGATTTCAAGATGACATTGCAAATAATGTGATATGTCTTCTGAGGGTTTTATGCTAAAAAGGAAAGTTTTTTCTCGTGTGAAATTGACTTGTGTATGGTTGACTATAAATATTGTTTTGTATTTGTTTGTCTTGGAGTTTTTTAACACAACCTTTTTCGGCTTATTCCATAATTGGGGTCTTATGCTGAATAAATGGTAAAAGTCTTGCCTCAGTAAACAGAATCTATGAGACTGAAATATGAAAGCGTATACTGGCAATAAACGTAAAAACGGGTATTACATAACTTTATAAATGAATCCTACTTTGGTCATGACTTTTTAATCAAGTCAAAAGCAATCGATATAGCTCAAAAAAACAAGGTAAATATCGATCCATATGACTGATTTTAGCTCATACCTAACATTTAAACTAAACACATACCTACATGACAATAATCACGCCTCTTTCCCTTAATCACTCCTTTCTCTTCTTAATTTATGAACAATTAATTTATTACTCATTTAAGATAAACAACAAAATAAACTATTCCTCACCTCTCATTTCGAATCATCATTGTTCCTAAAACGATTATCTTAGAGTTCTGAGCAAATAAATGTTGCGTTTATCAAAGAGCAAACTCAAAATATATTATCGTTTGACGCAGACAAGAATTACGACGACAGTTTATTTCTACGAAGATGAGATTATGGAATGAGGCTTTATGTACAAAAGCTTAATGTGTTTTCAAAACATGGACATAATAAACATAATATACGAGAGGTCATATAGCTGTAAGACGCTAGGTCCAATTTTCGAAATCAATAGATGGCTGGTAATAGTAATCTTAAATTAGTGTTTTGTACAATGCAAAATCATAGACTTCATAATGAGGATTTCTATTCGACACTTGCGACACTTCCGGGAACTGTATTTCGATTTTGATAATTATTTTTGTTTGTAATAATTTTACATGGCCCTCCTGTTTTTGCCCGCAGTCGGTTAAAAACGATCGATTACCCTTGTTTCATTGCGATGTTGGCCATGTAAAAAGAAGTAAATTTTCCTATCATCATCTCCCGAGCCTTATCCCAACTATGTTGGGGTCGGCTACCAGTCTTACCGGATTCAGCTGAACACCGTATTTTACATGGAGCTACTGCCTATGACCTCCACAACCCATTTTACTTAAAGAAGTGAATTTTCTAATTTAATTAAACCATTACGTAATTAAAATTAAATGTTGTGAAAAATATTTAGCTTTAATTCCGCTACAAAATTCCGCCGTTTGTAGCGGAATTAAAGCTAAATATTTTTCACAACATTTAATTTTAATGTCATGGATTTCCGCAAAGTAACGCCTGATTCTATAACTTACATTACGTAATTATAAATTAAAACTTTCAATGTGCATTTAGAGTGGACTTTTAATCAGCTAACCGCTGCAAATGTATTGACTTTAGACTAAAGTCGGTATGATAAGGTGACATGCAGTCAGGCACGCCCAGACTAATCTAGCTAGACTCAAGTTGATTGGCTAATGCTTTTACTGACGTCGAACTCATCGAAAGCGAACGAGCCACCGTAATTTATGACATCAAAGCGAATTGGAAGGAAATGAAGTAGATCTTGCTTGGTTTTAAAATGTAGTCAATTTCATGTAAACTTGCTGTTTCTAAAATGTTGGTGCATTTAAGTTTCAGCTTTTGAAACTAAGTAGTATATTAGTTATCATCAGTTCGAGTTTGAATCATGTTTATAATATTTAACATAACCTTTTATTAATGCTAGACTTTTCTGTTAAAAACGGTCTACGTCCTTTTGTACGATCCAATGTCCAATCCAATGTCCAATCCAAGATCTAAACAAAGTTTCATCAAAATCGGTTCTGTAGTTTAGCAGTGACCGCGTAACAGACAGACATATAGTTTCTATTGATAGAGTTCTCTAGAAAGGGCTATATTATTATTAACAGTTTTAAAAAGCATAAAATATAGAATTGAAAACCAACAATATAAATATGAATGGGAGTACCAGAGCTACACATACAATGGTTATTCGAGCGGGGGAGGTCGTGGAGGGTAAGACAAAGACTCTCAAATCTATCGCGGTTTAGAGTTACATGCGAAAACATACACAAACAGATGAATGATATTGAATACGTGGGCTAAGAGCGAAGAAGGAGTGGATGTGGCAAAAATTTTGGCTCCTAAATTCGGCTAAGTTAAGTGGCTGATGGTTTCGTTGTGTTCGTGAATCCATAGTTAGATAAAATCGAGATTATATACATAGTAGATGATGATATAAGTGTAAATTGGTTAGACACGTTTGCCAAAGTTGTATTCAGGATGGTGCTATGTATATTTTCATAATACTTGACGGAAATTATTGTTATTGATAAAACATAGTAAAATAAAATCGTCCAATAACTGGCGACGAAGCTTCATAAAAATAACTATGATTACGATCATTTTTAAACTAAGTCTATCCTTCAAGTTCAAAATTACGTTTCTCCCTATGCACTATCCATAATTTTACATTCGTACTTCGAGAACAAACTATAAAATATAGTTATGAATACCGACTTCCCCTCTCTCGGGGATTGAGCTTAGCTGAGAATTATTTGAGAGATTCCTTTACGGAAAATGAAAGCTGTTTTTGTGCGTAAAATAAATTCGAGTCTACCAGTATCATCTATGTTAGTATGAGCATCTTAATAATAATATAATATTCCGGGACATCTCACACACGGATATGTGATCCCAAGCTAAGCAGAGTTTTAAATCATACCCAGATAAAGAACAAATAATCGTGCTCATCATACAAAGATTTGTCCTGGGTGGGAATCGAACCCACGACCTCCAGTATAGCAGTCAGGGTCACTAACCACTAGACCCACGGGTCCGTCAGACTTTGTAGGTATGTTTGTTGTATGACAATGGAGGGTCTTGTAAAGTTTACAAACCGGTGCCCCAAATCTCTCTGAGAACCTCAGAACACGCGGCGCCTCAGGCTCATCACAACATTAGCCAACTCTCCCAAACCACTAAACATTTATTGGAAGTGTAAATCAAACAAGCATCCAGCCCCACATCAAACACGCTCGTGACAGGCGACAGCAGTAATCTCGGCTCCATTGTCGAACCCGCTACCCTCCGGCGGCCAGCCAACTACTGCACAATCAACCCACAATGCTCCACCACTCAGCCTTCCGTGTTTTCCTTTGTAATCATCCCCTAACGCTCACCCCTAATGATTTTTCTCTGTTATTTGTTTTTGTTCTGTAATTACTGTTTGGTTTTCCTGTAAATTGCCCTGCGGTTGTAAATATGCAGTAATAAAGATGGCTTGGCTTAGTGCTGGCTGTGGGTTCTGTTTTTACTTGAGATAAGAGGATAGGGCGTGAGAGTATGTGTTTATGTAGTTCTGAGAAAAGAAATATTGACCTATATATGTATATTTATTTACGTCTATTGCATAAATAACGATACCGTCCTAAAAATGTCTAATAGACGGCATATACTCATGTAGAGAAGAAACAAACATTGATCAGCACGCTTGCCTTTTTTAACTCCAGGTTTAATCACAGTACTCAATACTCAGAACTATTGCATTCCCCAACATTAGTTCTTTGGTGATGATTTTCTTCTCCGTCTCGCACACGGACAATTAATAATTACCAGTTCTACAATTTGCATTAAAATAACTCAACTCAAATGTGACTTGTCTGTCCACTAAATCAATTGTATTGATACATAAATTAAACAACAAAAAGCAAAAAGGTGATAAAACTAATCAAAGTTAATGAAAAAGCTAATAACCCGGCGCAAATCCCATTGCAAACCGACCACAATCCTAAAAACATTGCAAGGAGGAATTTCAATATCAATTGTAAAGCGGTCCCAGCGTTGCGCCCTGCAGAACTCCGACACGTGTAGCGAGGCTAAGCTGTGCTTACAATTAAGCATTAAGCCCCGGTTAATTAAACCGAGTCGCTATTGTCGCCAGAACCCTTTGAGAGCACAATAACACTGCTCCGTGAAAAAAGCCTATTTAAAACCTCGCGGCTTCTATTGACGGACATTGCTGAATGCTTTAATATAGACATTCAGTTCAATGAGATCTTTAGTTCGTTTCGATTATTGAATGTTTTGATTTGGGTGAGTTTTGTGCATTCAATACTTTTAGTATGTTGTGTAATGAATTCATGAGGATGACGGAACTGAGGTTAATCGAGTTTGAAATGGGTGCCTATAATAGTTGAGGTAATAAACTGTGATTTATGTACTAAGATAAGTACTTATCTAGCTATATTATTTTATGTTAATAGTAGCACCTTTGCTTGTCCTTACAATCTCATATTATCTTAAACTTTCGTTCGTCCTCCATAAAATTAGTTTGGCATCCAAACTCGTAACTAAATTGTTAATGGCAACACACTTAATAAAAAGACAGTATAAAATAAAATATGTAATGTACGTACTAAAATATATCATAATAAATCAACGTCAGACATCGACTAAAAGAAATGGCCGCATCAAAAGACTACACAAATTAATTAATTTTATACACATCCGAAACAAATTAATGCTCAGACAAAACTATTAAAAGTACAAATTTAAATAGAAACAATTGTAAAATCAATTAGTGGAGACCGGAAGTGGAATAGGAAGAAGCATACGCCGATAGTTGACCATACAACGAGCCCTGAATTATGTATGGCCCCCGTTCCGTTACATTGCATAGCTAATGAGCTGTGCCTAGGAATATTTACTTTGAGTTTAATATTAATGCCTGTGTGTCGTGGTCTGACTGCCGATAACAGTCTGCGATGCGTCTGATCCCTCTGATGTATTCACTCTATACATCTCTAGCTTTTTATTTATAATCTGGATTTTGTAAAGCTATATCTAAATTGATTAGCGTGTGTAAACGTCTGATTGACTGGTTGTTGAGAAGTTTTTGATTTGTATGTTTGTGTTTTAGCAGTAGCATAGTTCTTCAGCACATGATCTATTTAACCATTCTGTTTTAAATTACAGCCAAAAACTAAACCACATACAAAAATACCCCTAGTTTATAAACTGGAACAAAGTCAACACGTTTTCTTTCACACATTTCCCACAAAACTTTGTGTAGGGGAGAGCGGCGCGCGCGCAGTCTCCGGTTACATCCTAAACAATGGCGCATGACCCTCCTAGAGCCATTATTGCAACACAATCACTCTTGATTAGCTATTGACCCATTTTCAAATGTATATTTTCAATACTATTCTAGTTTATTTTCAAACGAACTAATTTTGTTTGGGTTGATGCTGTGTAGGGTTAAATCAAAAGGTTTTGAGAGTTCTGTGAGATTTGACAGCTTCTTAAATAGGTTAAAAGATATCATAACAATCTTAATCTAGTTGTTGAGAGAAAAAGTCCTCGGTGTGATCCACTAAAAATTTCAGTACAAAATAAAAAAAAATCACTCTTTTGTATTTATTTTAATTAAAATTTTCTCTAACAAACCAAACGTCTTTCACTCAATTACTCACAAAAATAGATAAACAAACACTGTTAATGATATCGGGCTGCAATAAATCTTGGTACCAGGGCGGCATAAGAGGCAAGGAGTGAGATCGCAAGGAGATAGCGCGCCTAAAGGACACATTGATTGAACGAAGCGGACAACGCAGATAAGAGCAAGCTACACTATTTGCATATTAAATGAGTCGATATTAATTTTACCCAGACCAGTCTAGCTTTGTTAGGCTCCTTGCCTATTAAAAAGTAATGCGGGCTAAATAATGGATATATTGTTTGGAGTTTATTCACATTTTAAATGCCTGATGGTGGTTCTAGCTATTTAGATACTCGTCTAACAAAAAAGACCGCTAGAAAGTTGAAATTTCTTGGATTAAATTATTATTTACAACGCCAACTTTAGCTAAATTGCTAGCCACAGAAAGCAAAAAAAGCTTGATGTACGAAAACCTATATAAAATGCAATTTCTTCTTAATTGAAACTTTCAATTGTTTTTTTATCCAACGGCCAAGTAACATGCATTTTCACGCCCGAAGCACAAGCTATTAATTAAAAATGCATAGCTCTTATAATCTATAGTCGTTAACGAGCCTCCTTTTATTTTCTGGGCTCCTAGTACATGTAGTGTTTATTTTGCACTGAGAAAACGCTTATATAGCATTTATTAGGTTTTAATTAAGAGCCGGTATAATGTAATGGCGTTTTTTATGTGACTGTGTTTTGTCCGGCTGGTACCTTAGGGTTAGTTCAAAGCATACGATACCATAGCATAGTATTTAGTAGGTAAAGTTTACTAATTCCAACTACATTATTAATTATTAAAAATAAAATAATCATTATACCATATATTTCTTAAATTGAAATTGTTATTAATATTATTTTATCGAAAATCTTCGGAACAAAACACATAATAATAGATTTTATATAACAGCAAATTGCTTCCAATAGTTACACAAAAAATCAATAATAGTAAAATATAAGGTCGAATTTAATTAAATTCGGACGTCAATGAGTAAATAATTTACATAAAAATGCAATTAAATCACATTCGCTATGATTAAAATATTTAAATACATGTTTATTATATGTAGGTATGCATTTAATGTGTTAGAGTAGAAACTAAGTCAAATCATTTAAATAATATCGACATTATTTGTCTATTAGAATAGTCTAACAGCTATAAAAATAGCCAATATTTTTAACAATTTATTTTTAGTTGACTATTTACACATTTATTTAATTTATTTAATTTTTCTATTGCATTTTTAAGCACTATTTTTAATCTTCTAAAATAAGGACTATTTTTGTACTCTTTACACAAATAATATAAAATATTATGATAGGTAGATTTTAAAGCTTTATAAAAATCGATCTTACTGCTTTGAAATTAAGGTTCTATTTAGGTCAATAACTACAACTAAAGTTTTACCATACTAACTAAAGGTGACAAGTTCTAACCCGGTCATTGACCTAAGTTTAGTGTTTTCTTATTAAATCACTTTGCTTATACTAACTTATTAAAGGGACTTGACATTCTTGTGGTCAAACTATAGACAAATGTAATTTAATAGATCACTGTGAGAAAGGATATTTTAAAGTAAAAAAAAAACTAGAGCGATTTTTTTTAGAAACGGCGTATAATTTTAGGTCTGTTAGCAAAGAAATGGCTTCATTATTTAAAAAAAAGACAAATATGTAAATATAGCTTTTATTGGTCTATTAATTAATCATACATCTAAAACACTGATTTTACATTTTAATTTGCGAAGCCTAACAAATTAAATTATTAACACAGCTTTGAGTGTTTCTCACACAAGAAACAAATAGGTATACTAATTTTAACTACACCATAAAAAAAATATTTCTCAAAACATGGCGGTACTCAAAATATAAAAGTCTGGCGCCATTTTATTTGTCATGGCGATCACGGATAACAAAACAATGCGACAGCATAGATTAAAAAACCATAAAGTTTGCCCTTGACGCATGGGACTAGGATTATAATTTATATTTATACTGCTTTTGGTTAAGAATCTTTTGTAATGAATACTAAACGATTTAGTACTAAATAGATAAGTGACTGCGGTGGGCGGATATATTACCTATTTTTGGAGTTTTTGTGGGCTGTAAATTAACCTAAATCCTAATGTCTTGTATACTTAGGAATGTACTTCTAAATTAAAGACCACTGTGTTTAAAATATGATATGTATATCTAAATCTATGCCACTGAATTGTGTTCAAAATTCTATCGAAAAGACCTTGTTTTTCATATCTGGTAACATACTAACCTCCTTCCCTAAAAAAAGATTCAATGTCTGGCCATGTTATAAACTTTAAATTCTATGATTATAATGACTAATTAAAATATATTATATTATATTTTTAAATTCTAGAGACTACAGTTCTTCCAAAACACATGAACCTGATTTCTAAATTTTAACTCAAAAATGTCAATCAAAATCCAAGATGGCGTCGTCAACATCTGTTAAACATATTACTGACGTTTTTGTTCCCGAATGTTTGTCGCAAAAACTTTCTCTTCCAAGAATCGAATCTGGGAACGGACTGACGTAACAGTGTCTTTTTCAATTAGTAACATAGTTTTTTTTGCCCCTGAAGATATATACTTGAGTACCTATGGAAATCTTACCGGTCTTAAAAAGTATTTAACGCTTATATTACGTATGTGTTTTTGTGTTCATAATCAAAATTATGCCATAAATGGATAGTGATCACAATAAAATAATAATAATAATCCAACCGATAAACGTCTCACTCCTGGGCACGGGCCTCTTCCCATATAGAGAAAGCGCGAGCATTGACCACGCTTGCTCACTGCGGATTGGCGATTTCAGACACCAAATTTTTGGATCTAGGTTTCCTCACGATGTTTTCCTTCACCGTTTGGCAGAAACGTCTTAGAATAATTAAGAAGAAGAATTTTTATAATATAACTGTCAATTATTCGAACTCGAACCTGGCCGAATTTACTGGACATCTAAAAAAATTGGTTCATCGAGTTGTCATTATGCTTATTTCACAGCAAAAATTAAATTATATACATTAGTGATTATCTTCCCTTCTCCCCTAGCAGTAGATTGGCAAACGATCACGGTTCCCACGTCACCATACACCGGCACGTGCTCGTGCGCAGCCTAATATTTGTATCGCTGCAAGTGACGCTAAGTGCCGCAAAATATTATTATTTCGCAGTTAATTGTATTAGCTATTCATTTGATAAATAATATAGATGCGTATTTTTGTAATCACATTTTGTCTATGATATCATGTTAATTCTGTTAGACGTAAATATCACAAAATAGAAATATCTAATTTCTTTTTTTGTATTAAATATCTTAGTCTAAAATACTCGTTACGTGAATAGCTAAAAGAAAATAGAGACGTCCAACGAATGAAGTTTATGAGCAAAAGAAATATGAAATACCTTTCTAAGAAAATTTGATAGATATATCCAAAATCCTCCCTAATTTAGATCCCTTTTTAAAAATGATAAATAAACTCTACTAAATAAATATTTCAAGAAAGATTTCAAATTTTAAATCACATCAATAGTTTCTTCAAAGTACATTTCCAATAGTAGGGCGTCTATTTAAGACAATGTCCACTGCCAGTCCCCCCCTCACCTAAGGGCCGGGGGAGGGGAGGAGGGGGGAGAGTATCCGACTTTTCCATTACCATTAATCTGTGTAAATGAAAGTTTAGTATAGTGTCATCTCGAGCCGCCATACGTCTTAATGTAGGCGTTTGTTTTTCTTTAGATAAACTTGAGAATTTGAGATTTTTTGGGTGTACGCGGTTTCTTTAGGATTTTCATGGTTTTATAATTGGGTGGATGCTGCTTGAGTTAAGATTTTCATGGTGTGATTATTTGAGGTTTGTTACATGGATTTAGGCAAGATTATAATTACGTAATATAAAATTATAATTTAGATAGTTTATTTGTATTTATTATAAAATAGAAAGAGAAATTGTTTTGATAGTAACTCAGATCAGAGTACTATCAAAATGAATTCAGGATTTGACTATACTTACCTTAGTGTGGATTTAAAATGACTTAGTTAAGTCAAATAAAAAAAGTTCTAATAAACTAAAACGCTTTCTAACCATAGTCTACAGCTAGCTCTACTAAATATAAAAATAATATGAAATAACAAAAAAGAAACCCGAACCTATTACGATCCTAAATAAATAATTCCAATAATTTAAACAAATCACAATTAGACTCGTTCAAAAACAATAACTCGGATCGCATTACTTTTAACCAACTTCTTTGACATCCACCCCCACCTGGCTTGCGCGTGCGCACTTCCAAATTCAAACTGGAAGTTTTGTTCCAACCCTTCCATTGTTCTTTTTACGAATTGTTTTCGATTTAATTCATCGCCCGCGTGCGTTTGACGGGTTGATTCAGGGGTCCGTTTAGTGTTGGCCCTGTGTACAAAACTAGATTATTTTTGCAGACTTGTTAACGCAAATATGAACTAGAAATATAGTCAGTTAACTGTTAAATAACTTAACATAGGTATGAAATTAAAAATTTCTTCTATTTGTTTTATTTAGGTAGTTATATTCTATTGATAGTCATCTCTTGTGATCCCTAATTTCTAAGTAACAACCAATAAATAATAGGTAAACAAAACAACATTACACATACAATTTATTTCACCACAATATTACGAATATCCTCCCTCACAGACTTCAATCTCAATTATTTCCGGTCGCACAGCCCTGGTCCATTGTACCGTTTTGTTTTCTTAACCAAAGTTAACCCTGCCGCTGCGACGTAAGCGTGTGTTTATTGATTTGTTTGTTTAAAAATAATTGGTGCTTCAACGACCGAATTGTGGAGTTTTGAGTGTTATTTTGTAAAGTGTTGGCCAACAAACTTAATGGGGTGTGTAATTAGATTTTTATATTTAAGGGGCTGTAAGATATAGTATTGTATTTACTTACCTGTACTTGAAAATTCAAGAACTGTTTTTTGGGGTTCCCTTAATAGTCATTAGACTTTTGTCTAGCTTTGGGACACAAATTAGTTTATTGAGACATGTTAAAAAAATGAATTGTCTCATTTTCATTGACAAGACCTTTTGATAGTTAATGTTACACAGATAATATCAAAAACAATGTAATAGACCAAGAAAATTAATCTACTAAATGATTTTAGAAAAGAAAAATGACATTATGTAACATAGATTATTAATTCTAGTAAAAAAAAACAAACAAACATAAAAGCTCAATGACAATCGATTCCTAATCGATTACTAACGTCACTCGTTACTCGAGTCGTTACGAAATTCGCTAACGAGCCAAAATTGCCCCCTAGCGGCCGTGGATAAACAAAATTATAACAATAACAGCATAATGAGTTAGTCGAGAGCTCCATATGGTGTGAAGCGGACGCGTCGCGCTTCCTGCCACAAAAACAAAAGGTGTTGCCTTCAATTATATCACTTTTTATAACTGTTTCAAAGTATCATTAGATTTGAAGTCGAATCTTTAAACTTTTATTAAGCTTTGGCTTTAGTAACTTACCTAATAATAGTAATTTTCTTCACTTATTTTATAAAGCTTGACTCTTTTTCCATATTTTGGACAACAATAGTCCAGGACTGGGAAAATTGGAAGAAGGAAAGGGAGGCCTTTGCCCTGCAGTGGAAAGATGATGGCTTAAAAGAATATAGAGAGACAAAAATATTGCGAAACATCATAAAGGTTTTTATATCGATAAACAGATGTCAAATCGGTCAAACCAGGTAAATCTAGTATTAACAATAAAAAGATTTCAAGGTAACTGCTAATGTATTCGTTAATGCAGTTTTAAATTATGCTTTTATAATGGCCACAGTCATCGCATTATGTAAAGAGAAGCATTAATTTGAACCAGACTGATTAATTACCCTGCATCCTAATACAACATTATCAATATTCTATCAACTGATAATTACTAATTACGCAAACAGACAATAGAAATGGTAATAATACAATCTAATTATTACCGAGTAACATCTCTCGATTATGAAGTTAATTTAGATGTCAAACGATTCAGAATACTCGATTACTCTAATCGGATAATGGCGGACTATTCGTAATTTGAAATTGGAACGAGTTTAATACCAACTGCCAAATGGCGTTCTATTATATTCGTGAAGAATTCTAAAGGGTTATGTTGAATTTGAATTTGGAACAGGTGTTTGAATAGTGTTCTTGACAGCGTGTGGTTAGTCTATGCTGACGGCATCAGTCGCACCTCTAGTTTAAAAAGTAAGATTGTTTGTTTATGCGATGTTGGTTCTTGTTTTGATCTGAATTGCGATTAATTATTTCGCAGAAACACTGGTTAGGTAAATAATATTACAAGATCTTTGATTTGTACGTTTTTAGGAATCTTTATTTTTCTTTTGCTGCTAGAAACTAAAGATATATATATTCCTTGTACTTTTTTACTGCAAATGCTTTGTAATCTTCATTTAAAGTTTCTCAATATTTGGATGATTTTGAAATGACCTAAACTGCAGCAAATGGAACCTCTATAGATGGAAGTCTTTGGACATATTTTTTCAGCAGTGGGAATAAAATTCCTTTTTGATGTTGTTCTTTTGATGATATATAATAATATCTTTATCTATAAACACTAATACACGTGTTCTAGTTCTACCGTTTGGTTAGCTAATGATTATTGAAATCGCCAGTTGCCCGATCTATTTTTGTACTGGAATTCTAATCGTATTTCTGAACGAGTCTCTAAATTGGCAGTTCGGAAATGTTGTTTCTTTTTTATATTCAGATATAAGTCATATAGTTTATGTTTGTTTAAAAACTTTTGGAATCTTAAATTTAATCAATTTTAATGATTTGAAATCTTAAATGTCATGAAAAAATTTCGATTTTTGGAACTGTTGTAAAAAAATGATGCCAAATATCCCGTTGAGTAGACTACCTAGGCAATAAAGGAAAATTGAATAATAAGGTAATTTTGAAAGTATCAGATATTACTTTTTTGTGTTCTTAAAACAAGAATTCTTTAATTAAATATTCTGAACAATTTAGTCCTTAAATTATGTCATTTTATCAAATAACGTCTCATCATGTAGTCCTAAA
This sequence comes from Autographa gamma, assembly GCA_905146925.1. Lineage (NCBI taxonomy): Eukaryota > Metazoa > Arthropoda > Insecta > Lepidoptera > Noctuidae > Autographa > Autographa gamma. Next base: position 1,353,478 of record LR989868.1, on the reverse strand, counting down.
ATAAATCAAACTAAGATCAGATCCGTTTGGACTTAGAAACCCAAATTAATAACTAAAATAAAATAATTGAACCTGACATGCTCTCATCAAGTAAGTACAATACTTTTGAAGCTCACTAACGATCGTTAGTTAGTAATGACGGCACTACAGCAATTAAACCTTTTTGGTGATTACTTGAATGATGACTGATCATTGATCATATGGGTATATTTCTGCTTACAATTTTAGTATTAATTAATAAGTTTTTTTTGTTATATTGCTAAGATCGAGTGGTATACTTAGGTACTTACAAAATTTAGGGTTGAACATGGCAATACCAACTGTTATTTTGTACATGAATTTTTGATTCAATTCATGAGTTTTTTTTTTGTTGTAATGCAAAGATTGTTTAGTAAACATAGGTACAAAAGTTACAAAAGCTTGGGATTGAACATGGCAACACCAACAGTTTTTTTTTGATATGATTTTTTTTTATTTAAGACTGCCTCTTTCCAGTTTTGTTTGTAAAATGAAGTATAAAAGTTACTGGAGTATTTTGGCACTTTTCTTACTTCTGCCAACATATATTATTTAAACACAATCTCCAGACTTCCTCATTTCATAACCTGACCATTATGGGGCGGCCATAAGGCAGGTGTCTACAGCGCATGCGCGGGCTAATGGCACGGTGGCGTGCGCGTCGCCTCATTACCCGAGCGCTTCCGAAGTGTTACGACAATACCCGAACACTTTAATTTTGATGTGTTTTAGGAAGTTATGCCAATAATTGGGGGTAGGAAATGGTAGTTTTGGTACCTATGTTTGGTACAAATAGATATAGTTAAAAGTATTTATATCAAGAAAGAAAAACCTACTTGTCACAAAGGGATGGTAGGAAACCATGATTCACCATGATCTTTAGAAAAAAACCGACTTCAAAAAAGGCGGAGGTTCTCAATTCGATTGTATTTTGTTATGTTTGTTACCACAAAACTTTTTTGTCAATTGCACTTAATGGTTCATATTGTGAAATCTTGATTCCGATTCTCTTAATTCTCTATTTACATATAGATGACTTCAAGTGTAAAGATACTAAGAGAGTAAATATAATTATGAATCAGATTATCAAGTTCTAATTGACTTATAAATTTCACAATCATCGACGCAAAGTCGGAGGTATTTTTTCCTTTTCTAAGAAGAAATAGACCACCCAGATTCTTAAACCCTTATAAATTTTAATGTTAGTTCCACAGACCACATTTTCTAGCAAAAGTAAAACAAATAAGTGTGTAGCTTTTTAGATTCTACATTTATCTATGGTCCAATGGGCACGGCGTCTCGCGCCATTGAATCTGAATCGACGCTAAAGGTCCCAAATTATGTTTAATGCTGTAATTGAAATAAAAATAACTCGTTTACCTTGTTAGTCTAACAAATTGGGGAACAAAAAGTTTTTGGGAATTTCTGTAAAGTTTAAAAAAAGCGGATAAACGTTGGTTTTTGTCTGGAGAAAAGAATTATTTCTATGGATAGATTTCTTAGGCGTCACTGATGGTACCTACTATAAAAGAAGATCAAGATTTTCTGAGCTGGTCTCCAGATCCTGCAACAACTCTCAAAATATAGATTCTTCTCAACTGTTCATCATCCACTGTTAGACAGATGCAAGGGCCACCGGCCATGTCTTGCGCCATTTGAATTCATCACACCTTTCTGAATATCCTGAAAACTGACAATTTTTTTTGTTTAACATATTTCCATAACTAATAATACTTATTTCCTTTGCCAACAGAGACCCCCATCTTCATCGTTGTCGTACGGCGGCGCGGTGAACGATGACGTCCGCTCGCCGGGCTCCGGGGGCACTCCGGGGCCGCTGAGCCAGCCCCCGCCGCAGACACTCGACGCCACAGATCCAGGTAAGCTCCTCGATATTATGTCGCCCTGGTACTTTTAACTGTTAGGGATAAGTTATCATTTCTAAATTGGTTGTATTTTAATTAATTGAAACCTTATTTTGAGGATTATTCCTTGATGATTATTGTAGGTAATAAATTCTTTAGGTCCATATGAACTCTTCAATTCTATGACGCTCTGGTACTTGAGCTAAACTTGTAGGGGTAAATGCATTTTTAACTTTTAAGACTTCAAAGACAAGGGTCTTTATATATAACCCTGGCGGAAATAAAGAAGATTGAGTTGAATTAGCTAGATTGTGGTAACTTTCTGGAAACCGCCAAACACCTTTCTGTAGTTGTTAGAACTTTATCTAGGACCCCTATACCTTACCATTTTAAGATTTAAGATTAGTGAAGTATAAACCTTTCCACACCAACAGACTGTAATTTCTCAACCAGACCAGATTTTTATTACATTTCAAGGCGCTTAGCAATTACGAAGCGTTTACTGATTAGCGTAAAATGTTCATGTTTGGTATTTTCTGCGTCAGGCATATCCGCAGTCGAAAGTAGGCCTAGCAATGACCAATATCTAAGGTAATTGGCTTATTAAGGAAATTCCATAATTAACCGTTAAAGGATAGAATAATCAGTGGTATCCGCCGGTGAATACGAGTTTAACACCTAAAATCTGATTATCATGCTCATTTACTGAACTGCTCGGCTTATAAGCATAATTTAGTTTTTTTGAACACTTTTAAATGCAACGTTTAGAGTTGTGGTTCATACAGTCGGTTGTAACACACTAAATGGGTGCTATACTATTTCGTAATGCTATAACTATGACAGGAAAATTAATATACCGAACAAAAGTATACATAGAACATAGTAAGTGAAACTATTGTAATAATAAACAAGTATTTTTATGATAATGGTCATGCAACGTAAATGATAATTATTCAAACAATATATAATCTCACAGAGAACTAACACTTAATTGTAATAGCTACAGCAATTTGAAATAGAAATTCATCACAGACGTATTAAAATAATAATTCCAACCGTGTGATTAGTCAGTATCTCATCATAGTATGTAAATTTTAACGATCATAACACGATTTTCTTGTAACCTAACAAAAACTAGCATTGACGATGCATCGCGTCGCTCCGGTGCGCCTCATGCCTGATGGTGTTTACTATTGCAACTCGGTAACTACTTGTATCCGTTCTAGTAATCGATTCTCATTCGAATATACGATTATATTTATCGATTAACGAATCAATATCAAGTTTCATAGCGCGTAGGTTCCTTACTTTAAAAAGCGGTGTCGAGTTACCCGCGAATAGGTTTAGAAAGCGAATAATAAATGTCAAGGGTCTGTTTATGCTACTCCTACGCTGCGACCGTAACAATTAACATGTCCGCACTTGGGATCTAGATCCGACGCGACGCGTCAACACCCTTTGAGAGGCAATTGAAAACTGACAGGCCCACATCGTCACGTCACTATCGCGCGTCAGACTTCTTCTGCTTGAAATTTGTAAAAAGAAGTCGCGGCCGAGCGCGGCGCGCGTTTGTCAACGTTCTGATATCCGGCGCGAGCGCGAGAATCAGTCAGCACTCGCCGCGACATGTTACCTTACGGCTCTCCATCGATTGTCATGTATTCATTCGTAAATGACTGATGGGTGTCCGTAGAGCGGGACGTTACGACGTTACGACACTAGCGCCGGCCGCACAATACGTATTGAAATGAGACAGGATTGTGATGCACGTATCGCCGATGCATCTCGGTTTATCGCTTTCATATTCCTATGCGCTGGTAATTTGTGTGGGATTACATTGTGCTATTCATATTTAACTGTTTAAAATATTCAGCTATGACGTTTCGATTTTTTTTTCCATGTAAAAAGTCGGTGTCTCGAAAAAGGTGCGACTACAAAAGACGCAATCACTGGCGCAGCGTTTGACAGCTGTCAAAAATGGCCGACGCGTTGGCGCGAAAAACTAACAAAGCGTCAGCGAGTGTATTTTTTTCACATTTCCACGTAGTTTTTGTGGAAAAATTATGCTTTCGACACACGTATGTGTAATTGTTTGGTTTGTCGCACGGCGTGAGCGGCGAAATGCTCGCCAAATTGAATTTTGTGGAGCCGCGGTGTCCGTACTGATCTGTAACTAGGAACCATTTTGTTTTTCACTTTGTTTCTGTTATATCATCGAAAATAACTAATTGCGTAATATATCAGCGTGTTGCGGATTGTAAATCGGTTCGTGTCAGCGGGCGATGTCTCTCTCGAGTGGAAAAAAATAAGAATGATTCACTCGAGCCTATCTGAGGTTAAGAAGTTAACAGTTATTGTGCTTTTAACATATTGATATCATAAATCATTACTTATTAGGTCACATTTATTGCTCGTATAAAAAGAACAATTAATATTATAGTAATCAACATAATATACAAGTAGGTATACTATAACGGGGGCATAAAATACCTTAGTTTCTGTCTTTATTAACGCAATCAAATTTTATCGCTCCACCACTATAAAACAAAAATATGCCAAAAACAATTACGAGCACAAAACCCCGTTCCACCCAAAACAGTAACCAGACTAATTAAACCAAAAATTCCCGGTTCTCCTCCCGCGTGCCATAAAGGGCTAACTCACTCCCGTGAATTATTCAAAATTCAAAATTTGCCTATAATTCAATCAGTCCATGTCCCCTGTCTCCCCGGGGAGGGGGTGTGCAGGGGAGAGCGGGGCGATTATTTCAGAATTTAATATTAATTAACTGACGCTCTCGGCGTCCATAATTGCGTTTTTCAATTACCAAGTGACAATTATGCGATGAAAATTTCGGATCAGACTGGATGATGCTGGTAATTGTCAATCGGTGACACTTGTGCAGAATGATTTTTTTGTGCCGCCATGTTTTTGGCTCTGACGAAATAATAATATACCCTTTATTCTATAAAAATAATTTTAATTTTGATTGGTAGAACTCAAATATGAATTGCATTAAGTTGCATTTATAGAATCGTCACTCAACATTAATGCTGCAGACTGAATTATCTCCATTCGATTTGGTCGAATGTCTAGCCGTAATGTAACAATAATACTATCTTTTTTAAAGTAACCTAGAGTTTATACCCAAAAAAATAACAGTTGCTTACCAACAAGACTCAATCTTTTCCACGACTTTGACTTCCTGGAAACTCTCTAACACCAAATTTTCTTCCCTTCTTCCAAGTTTTTCAACTTTACGTAGCCGAACAGCTGAATAACAAAACTACTTTCTCCACCACCTCGTAACATCCTCATGAGAAGCCATCCATTCACAGGACCTGGCAGTTGCCCAGCATACCTGGGCTGGATCACACGTGAATTAAGTCCAGAATCTCGTTAATGCTAATAATTCCGCGTGAGCTTGTGTTTTATGCTGATCACTTATTTAAATAAAGCATTATTCTTTACCAGGTGCTACCTCGATGGGTTTATTGATCTTTCGTCCTTACATACTTTAGTTAAAGGTTCGAGAAACACTGATTTTGTTGCGACTAATATTCCTTTTTGTACGACTTCAAAATTGAGGAGGTACTCAATTCGTCTGTCTTTTTTTATGTTTGTTACCTCAGAACTTTCGACTGGGTGAACTGATTTTGTTTTTTTTTCATTATTTGAAAAGTGGTGCTTCCCTTGTCGTCCCATTTTAATTTGGTCCAGTTATGACAGTGGGATCCATAAGAAAACCATCTAAGACTTTATTTAGATTATTGAAAAAAATTGTACCAAAACACGGTACCGTTGATATCCTTTGATAATGCAGGAGTAAAGCATATTATGTGTCATTGTAACTAACGACTGTTTAAAAGACATCTATCTTTATCTTGTAAATTTCCATTGTAACAAAACAATACTACTCGCGGCTGCCAAACCGAAGATATGAAGTACCTATGCAGATTATAGCCTGGTTAGACAAACTCGTTATGTATGACACCATGACTAAGCAAAAACACACGATGATACGACAAAACACATCCCATTAAAATAAATAAAAACACAAAAACTCCTAACGCAAACTAAGTCCTAATAAACAGTGTAAGTATAAAAAGCCCCTAAAATTCACGGTACATGCTCAGTAAATTAGAAAGCAATTCTTAACCAAAAGAGGCGTCAAGTGTAACTCTTACAAAATATGACGATTATTGCGTTACTGCGCCCCTGAGAAGGCGAGGGTAAAATGAACATCAAATAAAATTACTTAGCCTGCCTGTTGGCTTCCATTTTCGTCAGTCAGTAGATTGTTTCTCATTCAGCTCACGGTCTTGACCAGTGAGTGGACAGAGTGTGTTTAGAATTCTCTAAGACCTATATTTAGTTCCATCCGGGTGCTAGTTTTAGTCATGTCGCGTTTAAATTCATGTTTTTTGCGTGCTAATAACAGTTTTGCGGCGCAATGTCGTATGCTAAATAGATCGCGTAGTGTTTGATGGTATTTTTTTGTTTGTTTGACGTGTGTTTTATGTTTTAATTAAATTAGGGAATTTTTATGCTAATTAGGGCGTACCATGTTATTTTGTAATTTGTAACTAGTTTTAGGGACAGTAATGAAAGTTTGTTTAGAGATATTGTCATTCTTCTTGCTCAGTTAGTCTAGATCAGGTGCAATGATCCTGGGTTTTTCTGTCTGGAAATTCTTTGAGGTGTTCAGTTTGGAATGGTGCCCGAATAATGTCATTAAAACGTACGAAATACCTTCGAAAATTTGTTCGAGGTAAATAGAATTTATGTTTCGTAATTTGTTTCATATTTATTATTCTTGAAATAAAATTAATTATGTCGTGAATTTACGATGTAAACACTCCAACTAAATTGTTTGAAGTTATAACAAATGGAGTGCGTTTTTGAGGATCATCAGTTACTGTTATAACTCAAAACTGCAAGTCGGCTTCAAGTGATCGCATAAACCGTTCACTAGGGACTTAGCCTTATCAATATTTCAGGCACAAAATTGAAAATTACCGGAACCCCCGGCTGACTTACATAACTCAAACCTATCGAAACCAATAAAATATTAACTGGCAACGTTTTCCCGCCATTTTTCACCGGCCATTCGACTTTCGTATCACGTCCCACCCGCACTTACACTCAATGCTAAATGTAATCATAAAATTGTTGTTAATAATTCATGTTAGAGGGAGACGGAGGTATGGGGCTGAGAGAGAGGTGTATATAGGTGTGGGAGCAGGATTATTAAATTCTGTGAATGCTCACTTTGTATCTAATATCCGAATGTGTTTAATATTAGATTAGTGGAGGGTCGGTGTTTGCCCGACTTCCCCGGGGCGTGGTGCCTCGTGATAGATTCGCGTTAAGTTACGTTTTCCCCGAATTATGATTGGTTGATGGTTGCTGCTCATTTGGAAATGGAAAATTCGCCCTTTGAAGGTATCTACTTAGATGCTTAATTGGAGAGATACTTATACATCGACACGGAACAGACGTACATGAGGAAGTATTCAATATGTCGCTTCATTGTTTCCTTATTATTAAATCATATTATTATAGCTAATCAAGAGGACTATAAATGCATTATTTTATGAGTAGTACTGACGTTTAGGTACAGCTCTAGTAAACTATTTACAAGAATAGAATTATGATGACTATTTCAAGATTCTTGCAATAATATGCAGAAAAAGCAAAAGGTAAGAACTCAGTGCAAATCACATACAAACAGAGCATATCTAAAATATCCAACGAATTGAGAACTTCCTCCTTTTTTGAAGCTGGTAAAAATCTTCTGTAATTGAAAACAAAGGACATCAGTTCGCTGAACATTGTTTGTTTCCAAAATATTCGTCACCTGACACTGGCGGGTCATTTCCCGTGTAACACAGTTTTGTGGTTTTGGACCTCAAGGCTCATGTATCTTTTAAAACGAAAATCATGAGGTAATGTTACCAGGCACAGTTTTTGACAATAACAGAAGCTGCTTGTTTGTAGCAAATATGTTTTTGGTAGTTAAAGATTTTGGTCAGAGGTTACCTTGAACGATTTTGACGAGTATGGTCGTTTTTAACTGTTCTAGTTTTATAATCATAATAGTTACTTACGTTATTTTAGTTGGCATTTAAATTGGAATCCAGACTTTTTTTTTTCTGGACAAAAAAATAAAAAAACAGCAAAATACGATTTTAAAAGTCTTCGGTAACTAGAGTTACAATTACAGTCCAAAATCAGATCCACCTTTTTATGTCATACAATGATAAAAATATCAAACATGTCTGCTGTATGGACCGTCAAAAATGTCCCCTTGTAATCCGTACATTACAAGGGTTTAGAATTAAACCAAAGGGTTGCATACAATGCAATCACACACAATATAATTCCATTGTCCGTCTGTGTGTTGTGTAATATTCCGGATCATGGGAGCTGTGATGGTTCCTATGAATTCCAATTACATATTCGAATGTGTTTTGTTTTTAGTAGTGTATATTTTTAGTATTTTAGTATATAGTGGCTCTATTTCTTATTAATCTATTGCTCTCTTATTGTGTCCTTATTTCAAAATTTAATATAAAAGAGAATTGCTTTGCTTCCTTATATATAATAAAAACTTGGGGAAAGCCTTTTCCGATATGATTGGATAACCTAAACTTCTTCATGAAACACTAGATACCTAAAATTGAAATGCTAAATGGCCAATAAACTAAACAACATAGCTAAAAACCAAACAAATTCCTTTTCCACTCATCACATCAGAGAACCACGCTTAATTTTTCATCCCATACATGTTATATCACTTTAATAAAATTAAACACAGCCCCGCGGGACCCTAAAACGAAGTCACACATTATCATCACGACTCTCCTTCAAAAGGGTGAGAAGTGACGTCCAAACTGTCACAATGACAAAGTGATTCGTCACACATGACAGCTGCGCGTGCGAGCGAGACAAAAAAACAACGAAATCACTGCGTGCGACAAGGACAATGAAACAAATCGACAATTAGAGACATGCGTGTGCGCATTTTTGTCTTGTTTGAATTATTGTTAATTTTTGACCTGATTTTTTTGGCGTGAATGGGATTGTTGTTTGTATTGGATGTATGAATGTATTGTGTCTCGTTATTTCTGTAGGAGGAATTGTGGGGTTCGAACGAGGAGCAGGTGATATCAATTCATACATTAAGAGGAGTTACATGTGTGACATACTTATAAATAGGTGCCTACTGATGCTAGCAATAGTTAAAACATCATTTATTAATACCAATTGGTTTTCCAACAACAAAAATTGTTTTTCTTCTACAAAAAAAAAACAGAGCCTTCTAGTTAATTTTTCATGTTTCTTAACTCTAATGTTAGTATTAGTTCTGTCAAATTTATTCATGAAAACAATAGAGTGAGTTTGTGTCGCATCTTATTAGTATTAGTCTAATTACAGGCCGCTACCGGTCATATTATAGTATAATACACATTCCTAGACCAACCATTATAAGCTGACCCCTAATTTCTTTACCTCTTGAAACAATATAGGAGTTTAACTAAGATTTGAAAACGCGGCAGGCCATGTAAAACTGGTAGGAAAATTAACATTTTTTTACATTGAAATATTTATTTAAGTAGCCCATTTGTGTGTTTGTCTGTACGTTAAAAGGGCACGAATAGTAGCAATGTGTCATTTGGAAAATCTTTGTGACAGTAATAGGTTAAAAATTTAAGTTGGTAGCCGTGTATATGTTTTGCATAGATTTAGCTGGTTTTTGTAATATGACAAGCTAACAGAGGATATTATGCGACGTATTCCGTAATACTAGATGGAATAGAAGGGAAATAAAAAAAAATGTGAAGAATCTGAGTGAGTGAGTGAGATATCAATTGATAAAATAGTAATTTGATTAAAACTAGAATCGAAGACGCTTTATTATAATATCACAAGAAAAACAAAAGCAAGAAACAACAGCCATTTTCAAACCCTCCCAAATTCGCAATTCAAAAACCAATTTAAAAGTAGAATGTCGCAAAATGCACCTTAATTCCAAATGCGCCGCAAGTTCAACTGAGCTGCAGGTAAGAATGCACTAGGATATGTCCCGAATGCCCTAAATGCCTACAATGTTTGCGAAAATTAGATTTCTGGTGGTGTACTAAAATACTGCGTCATTCAGCAAGGAATGCGAAATAGAAATTATTTCGATGCCATTCCTAAGTCAGCTCGCGTGATGAAACAACATTTTGTTTTACGGAAAATAGGCTGAAAATAGGAATGTTTAAAAAACGTTTCGGCGTTATGATGATGTTATGTTAATGCTCGTATATTTTGACCTTATTGGAAGTAAACCTTGCTCTATATATAGTAAAAAATATAGCATTCAGCTGATTTTGGTTAGACTGGAAGCCGAAACTAACGTAGCTTGAGAAAAGACTAGCAGAAGATACAGTTGTACCTGTTTCTTCTTTTTGGTCTTGATATAGTATTATTTTGTCTGTGTGATCTAAACTTTCCAGTGATTTTACAATTTTATCTCTGACTAGCTCCAACGAATGTTAAGAAAGATGCTCTGATAAATGAATCTTTTATTATATCTCTTGTCTCTAAATCTTAACTTCCTTTACCCACATTCCAACTTTCTCAGACTATCACTTGTCTACTTAAATTGTAATCAAACGGAAGAATTAAGCCATCATAGTACTGTCCATTCCGTGCATAATGAAGAGAATTAACTTCAACGTCGTGTAACTTTACAAATCTGCCATTATATGCGTCAGTTACCAAGATTGTAAAGATCCAAATCTTTTATAACATATTCCGAAATTAGCATTGAACTGTTAGTATGTCTGGCCGCGCATGCGCGCACAATGCCGTCGGAAAGAACAAGTGATGAGCAAGAGTTGTGCCGGGGTGGTAACAAAAGTCGACGAAAATTGAGACAATCCACTCATGCATATGTAGCAGACTAGTTCTAGCGCTGACACCCGTGTCGAATCAACGCAAATCGCTTATATTTGACTATTTAAATGCGTAGCTTTATGTATGTACATAATTTTTACGCTTTTTAAACCAGTATAACTTACATTGGCGACTTTTGTTGTATTTCGCTCCATTTTGTACAGATTTCCACATTGTTTCCGATTCAGAATTAATCGTTGTACATTGTGTGCTTGTGTTAAGATTTCCTTGTTAATCTCTCATTGTTTTTAAGTTGTTTTTTCTCTTTGAGCGGTTTTAGGTCGTGTTAACGGTTTGTGATTTATTTATAGTTTTGTTCTCTATCTGGGAACGGGGATTGGCCAATTGTTCTTTACTTGCCTTGCTCTGGTTAGATTTGAATGAAAAATAACAGTGGTCATGTAATTAGTTTGTTTGTGTGTGGAGGGATGGAAGTAATTCTACCGTGGTGATGGTGAAATAGTTATTTTAGGTGAGATAGTATGATAACTTATTATTTTATTAGTAGGTATGAGTTGATATATAATGGTATGAGAGTGGTCAATAGGCTAATCTCCACGCAACTCATTTGTAAGTACTGTGTAGCGACAGATAGATATTGAGTACCTATGGAGAGAATGACTGTAAAAAAATAATAAACTACTCAAAAGTAAATAGGGCCCACAGTGTTTTTTTGCTTTAACTTAAAAATTAACCAATATATACAGTTTTTATGAATGTACAAGTTGCAAGTGAGCATTCAGAAAAAGTGTAGGCAGAAACAATGGAAACATTAGTCTTATTTGTTAATTCAAAATCCAAAATAACACTTTTATTTAAAATTTACGCAAAACGAAGGAAAAACATAATCTTGAAAAAACACAACTATTCTGAAAAAAAAGGGAGCTTGTAATTTTTTTATAACGAGTGGGTCCTCCTCTACTGCGTATGCACTATCTGAGCCTATCCGGGACACTTTCAATCAAGTGGGTCACGTTTACTTCCGGTATATCGTCCCTACAGACTTTTAGGGCGTTAATGAGTTCCTGCTAGCTGTACACATCGCTGTAATTTGCTTTCAGGCGTCTTTTGAGCTGATCCCATAAATGTTCGATGGGGTTGAAGTCGGGACTCATTTCCAGCCACGGTAAGATGGTGATATTGGCTTCAGAGAGTGCTTTTTGTGTAAGGCGGGCTGTGTGTGCGCGAGCATTGTCTTGCATTAACACAAAGTTATTGCCCACTCTTTGTGAAAATGGGATGACATGAGGCCGGACTACTTGCTGGATGTAACTGACGGCGGTTACGTTACCTTCATTAAGAGTTACCAGCTCTGATTTGCCATATAAGCTAATTCCACCCCATACCATAACACTGGGACCCCCAAATCGGTCTGTTTCATGGACGCAGGGTCTAGAAAAACGTTCCCCTTCTCTTCTCCACACGCGTATCCGTCTGTCGTCACTGTGAAACTTCACTTAACACTCGTCTGTAAAAAGAACATTCCTCCAGTTATCCATAGTCCATTCCAAATGCTCGCGGGCGTATCTTAAAAGTGCCGCACCGTGAGCCCTCGTCGATTTCAACCGAATATCTCGTACTCTGGAGCATTGTCCATCTTCGTGAAGCCGATTCCGAAAGGTTTGATCGCTGACTCTTGTTCCTGTGGATTGTCCTAGTCGATTTTGTAATGTCCGAGCGGTTACAGTACGCTCTCGACGTGCATTTAGCCTTATGTATCGGTCTTCTTGGGCAGTTGTAGCCCAAGCTCTTCCTGTGCCCGGTCTCCTAGCTACACTGCCTGTCTCCAGATACCATTCCCAAACGTTTCGGATGGCTCGTCGTGATACACCGATATGCATAGCCTCAGATCTCTGAGATTGTCTCTCCTGAAGCAAAGCTACAGCTCTTGCAGCGGTTTCCTAGCCCATAGGTCGTCGAGAATCAGGCATTGTGATCACAATGAACACAGAAATCAAACAAAATCGTTAAAAACGTGAGTGTCCCACAATAGCTTTTAGTGTAGGCTGAAAACATAAGTGACTGATAATTTGTGCAATCGATGTTTTTTGCTAGTACTTCAGCTTTTTAGCTACCCTCTTAAAAAGAATAAGTTTACTATCGGACTAATCATTGTCAAGGGCTCCTAAACATGAGCTTGATAGTTAAATGCATAACTTTGTCACCAACCAGTTAAATAATTATATTTCAACCACAATAGTGAATTATTCGTGGTGGGCCCTATTTTGTTTTGAGTAGTGTATATAAATATCAAATTCAATGGATAATAGTGATGTGGAAAGTGACGTCACATGTACATTCCCACCATTTTGAAAAAGCCAAACAAATAATTTATTCATACATCAGCCACGCCCAGAATTAACTTGTGTCAGATTGACAATACAGTAAATTATCATAGACTTGCGAAGGGACACAAAAATATTTTGATTAAAAATTTATCTCACCAGCGAAATGTACCCTACATTTTTACTGGGTTCGAACCCCGGACCTGACAGATGTCAATCTGTGAAGGGATGGTTTTTAGGGTGCAGTGGTGATAATGTCGGGATGAGAATGGTAAGCGTTTGGATGCGGTTCGATTCATAGTTGATGTTAATTGTAAGTGAATGCTGATTTTAATATTTTTTTGGTCTGTGTAAATGATTTGACTATCAAGACTGTCTGTTTGAGGGTTGGTAGGAGTGTATTAACACCTTCAAATAACGCCAACATTATTAGTTACATAATTATGATAAATATAAGAACATTTTATTTACTTCTAGTAAACCTAAAAAAGGCCCTTTAGAAAAATTAAAAACTTTATTATATTTAAACACTGACCCAGAGTGTGAGGTTGGGTGTAATAAATGTTACAGCATCGCAAAAATAATATTAAGATTTAAATAAGCATTCGAGTTTAGTTTCTTCAAGTCGTAAAATAAAAAAATTACAAAAAATATCAAAACTAACACAACCACATCAATAATATTTTTAGGGTCCAGCAATGAAATACACAAACCCGTATCCGTATATTTTACTCCAAAATTATAGTGTATGATATTGTAGGTACATTGGTCCCGCTGGGAGGGTCGGCATTCGGCGAGATTTGCCGCCCTCCGGCCCTCCCAGTTTACCGCCAAACCTCTTATTAGGAATAGACTTCTAATACGATACCAACATAACAAAAAAAAAGTAGAAAAAAAATCCAATAAGAAAAATACTCTAATTTAGACTGCAATACAAATTAGAAGAATCTGAGTGTTTTTTTTTAAGTAGAAAACATCTTTAACGTATTTTCAAACGAACAAAATACACAAAAGATTTCCCAGCTTAATTCCACATTGGAAAGAAAGGGCGCTACATAAATAAGACGCTAAACCTCGTTACAACCACAGCAGGTATTATCCTGAAGAAAATATCTTACTACAAAACAGAAAATAAATTACGAATACCTGGGTAACAAACATAGGTACAGAGGCTTTTAAGTTACGGCGCAAAAGTTCTGTTACCCAAGCAGAGTATAAAAAAGTCTAGTTATGTATTCGGAATTCGGTCATTCTCAGGATATATATAGCGATAGTTCCCTCGGTCATTCTGTCCGTCCGTCCGCCAAACATCGGCCCTTTCATTAGCCCCCGCGTAATTTATTTGAAAATATATTTACGAATTTTCTTGTTCCCTATTTTGCTCCAATATATTACAGCAATTTCGGGTTTTCGCCCACATCTTAGCATGTTATCCTCTAGTGGTTTGTTTACTTAGTTTTTGCTTATTAAAGGTTTTTCTTTTTTGCAGGTAAGCGAGGCATTGTTGCTAGAAAAGTTATGGTGGTAAGTTAGGAATGTTAAGCTCGTTACATATAGAAACTAATCCTTTTCCTATCGACGGTAGAGAAAGTTAAAAAGCCGATTGAAAGCGATTATTTTAATTTATCCGTCTTAAATCTGAGCATTACTTACTGTTCTGAGTTTAATGTCCGTTATACTTAATTCTCATCACGTGCCTGCCTGCCGGTCCCCTCGGAGGCCTAGCGACATTTTATTTAATCAAGAACACTTTTTAACATTCTTCGTACGTACTCACAATATTTTCTAAACGTGGACATGAAAAAATATAAAATAACTGACGACACTTCTTGCTTTTATTAAAATGGGACGAAGGGCCTGAATTTGAACTGCTCAAATTTAAATACAAAAAAGCATATTTTTTTTGCATTTTTTGTGTATTTTTCCTGGTACCTAATGTTTAAATACCTTCAGACGTTTTTACTAATGTTCACGATTTGATCTATTAAATTGCCTGCAAGCTAAATAATTTAAAAAAATAAACAAAAACATTTTATTGCTTTCGAGATCGTTCTCAATATCATAATAAATGGGCATTATGTAAAAGAAATGGCGTTTAAATCGTTGATTACTAGAAAAAGTTAAATTAAACCATCATTTATGATTTCCATCATGATCGCAGTTAAAATATGTTAATTAAAATGGATTTTCCCGAATTATCCGGCGTCCAGGGCCGCATTCTAACCAGGTTTACGGCGTCGTAAAATAATCTTTTTTTACTTGTGTGTCCTGCGTTCGCGAGCATAAATTTAAGATTTTGTCAGATTTATTAAGTAGGTCTTGTGTGAATTTGTCGTAAACGTCGGATAGTATTTTACTGCCGTTGGATTATTACATTTTTAAGTTAAAAAAAGTAAAAACACCTTGTCGCGACTCAGGGCGTTTTTAATTTCATTTTTTTGGAGCATTTTCGATCGTTAAACCTGAGGCTTAAAAATCTTGGGGTCAATTAGACCTATTTCAACAAAGGCCGTAAGATTTTTTCATTTACAATTTTTATTGGGCCATAAAAATTTTAATTGTAATAAATATTTTCTGAACACTTTAACGTCTTTACTTTTGATCACGCACGCGGGACATCGTAAAATATAGAAGGAAATAAACTAGCTGGACCATAGAAATGGGTCGAAATTAATGAAAATTTTAATTATGTTTGGTCACATAAATTTTATTAGAACGAAATTAATAAAATTCTCAATCACGAGTTCTCATCATGGCCATTAGAGTTATTAAAAACTCGAAGACGACTTTAATTGCTGATAACATCCTTTTAACAAAAGACTCAAACAAACTTATCTTTTGGAAAAGTTAAATATTAAAAATGCATTTGTGTGCATTTCCTTCTATTTTCTTGGTGGCGGTCCCTTAATGACTTGAAGCATTAGGTATCTTTAAATTACGATAGGTACTCTGGGGGGTGGAAAAGAAAAAAAGGTAAAGATTGAAGGGTGAAAGTGCCGGGAGGTGTTGATAACGAGGATTCAAATAGGGCTCTTATCTCCCGCTTTTTGTGATACCCAGAAAAAGTAATTAAGTCTTTTTTTGTTTTGTCAAAAAAAGAAATTAGATTTGAAACGGGCTTGGGCTTGAGTTAATGTATTTGTGATGTTCTTAATTAGGAGATTGTGCATCTTCGGCGAATGTTTAGTTTTATTTTTGTGTTTAATCGTTCCGCCATAGGCCATAATTCATTAATTGAATTTTGGCGCCGTGTTTTGAGATATTGATAAGGATGCTCCACTGATCTTAAATAGAGTATTATCAATGTTTTTCCATTGTTTTATGTTGTCATAAAAATGTAACACTTTTACGCTCATTAGCGTGTTTTATGACGAAGTAAATTGTTAAGATAGATTTCACCTTAAAAGAAAACCATAATTGAAATCTATAAAGATAGTGTAATGCTAAACGGTAAAACATATGTTGACTATTTGTTTTAGTAAAGTATTCAGCAGCATTGTAATTTTATTGCGCAGTAAAAATAACAGTAAAAACTCTAATTATATTTTTAATTATAACGAATAAAGCATAACGGCACGTAATAATTAAAATTACGCTATCGACGTTACGAAAGAAAGAAAAATTACAAAAAAAATGTCAATTCCGACCCTCTTTCTTCTAATTAAAGGGAGAGAGATATATAAAAGTGCACGTGTTAGAGTAGGATGGGGATAGAATAGAGGGGTGAAAGCGACGAAGAAAAAAGCAGGTATTGTTTTAAAGACAGTTTTAATTTCCCGAAGGTAATTTATCACGAGACGGTGTTTTGGCGCGGCTGGAGAGTGCCCGGTCGATACGGTATACCCGGATACCGGTACAATCCGGTACATGTTTCCATTCGATTCAAGTTTATTTGACACAACATTACCTTTTACTAGATTTCTACAGTAAATAAACGATACATTAACGTCAAAATCACATAATAAAAAAAACCCTGCGTTCATTCTCTTATACGCTTTTAATATGATATCGATAAAATTTATTTAAAATGAAATAAATACGGAACCCAATTTCAGAATAAATTCTCAGCATTACCGTTTTTTCCCGCGCGGCCAGGGGGAGCGTTCCCGCGACGAATTCAAATATAGAACATGACTTATGTTTTCAAAATAAGAATAATATTTTTGAATACGGAATGCCTTTGCGGGTGATCGGTTTAAATTCGGGAATTTTAGAAAACATTTTTGTGTTCGGCGTTAAAACTATTGAACTTGATTTTTTTATCTAGGATGTAACAATCTTCATATTGTTAAGAAAATTATTCAAGTTTCAATAAACAGTAAATATAAATATCTTTTAAATTTTAAGATTAAAGGCATATGACGATGGCTCGAGGAAGCGATTTCAGAATAATTAAAACACTACTTCAAAAGTATATAAAAGTTACATACACATAATGACACTTGCGAATCAATTCTTATATAAGCACCATGATTGTACCCACGTGGGCTGTGATCAGCATACAATGTGTTGTCACCACTGTTTGCAAATCAACCATTGTGGGGCATTAGCTGCTTTCAATCGGCTCCTAAATTCAATTCAAGGTGGTCTCTTCCTGTTTATGCCGCCCTGGTACTTTAAGTCCGCTGTCATCATCGTTTTGGTGATGAGATGGTGATTGATGGCATTTATCATCATAGATTAAAAAGAAATTATTAATAAGATACAGTTATACCTACAGTTCAGAATCTAATTGATCTAATAATAATAATAATTTCCTTTATTTCATTCTAATGTATTGTTTTCCCAGGATAGTTAACCAATACAGGCCTTACACAGGAAGGTTTCTCAATTGACCTTTTAAGAGGTAACAGAGCCCTCCTCTACGTAAGGATGACCAACTAACTCTCAAAAAATGTTTCCTTCAGTCCTCAAAAACCCAATTTTTCCCAATCTTAAATCCCATATTAAAAGGAAATAGTTTCACAAAATGCAAAGAAACTTATTTTTTTTTGTGACTCCCAGGTTTAATATCTTACTTCGACACAATATTATAACTTAAAGACAACCTACACAATCTTGATTTTCCTTCAAAAACACATAATCATCTACAACGAAGTTCAGCGCATCTAAAGTTTATTTTAAAGTTCGAGTAGCTTTTAAAATAAGCCGCTTTGGCTGCGCTCGCTCAGCTTAAAATTCGCTCGCGTCGGCATTACTTACCAGCGATGCGTAAAAGAGTTCAGACCACTTGCTTAAGAAATAGGGGGCTTTCTAAAATGCACTTATATCTTTTAAAAACAGTTGGGAATCATTATAACTGTGTAAGTATTAGTATCTGTCTTCAAACGTGTTAAAACTTGCATAGTTTTGTTTCGCATTTTGATATGCACACAACAGACATCATCATCTTGTCGTTTTTAATTTCTATAGCTTACATATTCCAACAAAATTGGACTTTACAATAAACCAATAAAAGTTTCCAATCTTTATGATAGCTACCATACATAATAACGCCTCTTTCCCGTAGGGGTAGGCAGCTAGCTGACCTTAAATATCTCTTCTAATTATTTAGCTTTTTTATAGTTTTGATACATTTAGTTCCCATAACAAACAGATATGAAACTGCTTTATATAACAGAACTGCAGATAATATAGTTTGAAGCGAGAAAGTATGAGCGTGCGCGCGCACCATTTGAAAAGCAATGTTTTTGCGCCATAAGTTTTGATCGGCCACATTTTATGAGCTGTGGAAATCTAGTAATGTTTGATGCAAGGAATATTGTTTTAATTGAAATTATCAGCAGAAAAAAAAGGCAAAACTTGTAAATGGAGAGAACAAGACGCTTATGTAAACCTAAGAATGCAAGATGAAAAAAAAAGTAGTTTTTGAGGAGCGAATACTAAAAATGTAACTAAGAATATTATGATATACATGTCTTTAAGTCTTCGATTGTCTGGGAGGCAGGAATATAAATCATAAGAATAACAGTAACAACTCTCGTAATTTTTCTTCAAGACCTTTGAATCTTCAACAACAAACAAACAATGGATGCCCAAAAGCTAACTCCGGTAGCTCGCTGACAAAAAAATGTCTTCCCATTTCCACCTAGCGATTGTTTACCAGGAGAACATAAGCGTACAGGTGGTACTAGAACATCATTTGCATACGTAATGGACGAAACAAAGGCTCTGCCTCGGCCGGCCGTGCGCGCTCATGCTACCCCGGTTAGCATTGTAATAAATGCTAATGAACATTAGGAATGTTAAAACAAATAACTTGAAAAAATAATAGAGCTTCTTCAGGTTATGAGCGCCGGCTGTTCAACCCATTCTAGTCAGGTCAACCGACTAACCACTATCAAGAAACCTTCATTCAAAATACGATTTAAAACTTTAATAAAACGTTGAAACCACTGTAAAAAAGAGAAACAGATAATAGACCTATTCAGGAAACTAATAATGCGATCGTATAAAATTATTAAGCCAACTATCGGCATACACAACAAACATCTCATTAACATGTAAATTAGTTACATCCCACAACAATAACGTAACCTAACCAGGGTGGAAGCAACAAAAAGAGCTTTAAAGGATGAAAATGAATACCACAGAAAATGTAGCGATTTTAATTAGAACGGTCCGCGCCTCGGGCGCGACCGCAGCCGGAGCCGAACTACCGGCCGAAGCGAACGTTCAAAAATTAACTTGTAATTCCAATTTCAACCTTCTTTAATGCTGACAATTTTTAATATCCGTCCATCTATGCAGCCCTGGTAATTAAGATCGGCTCGCTTCTAATTTCGCCTTCGAAGATTGACGGGGTTATATTGGAACAGCCATAACGATGCAGCTAAGAAATAATAAAATAATTTTTGCCTCATTAATGAAACTTATGAGCAAAAGTTTTGTTTCTGCAATTGTTTGACAAATGAGAATTAGTTTTTGATTATTTTAGCATTATGCAAATAAAATGTCAGAGATACGAATTTGTGTTTGCTCATCATCCGATAGTAATCACATCAGAGTAGGAGGCAGCCATATCGGACAGATTTACGGTACCATCACGTCACACACATAGACTTTTTTTGTCAAATAAAAGGGACGTTACGACGTAAATTCCGGCAAAGTATGCGTTTGTCCGTAACGAATGCTGACACACAGAAATGTATAATATGCGGTTTGTCTCCTGGATACCCGGATTTCCTCCTACAAACGACAATATTTGACCGTATTATGATCCTGACGCGTATTTCTTTTCGTTTGTACGATATTTTTCGCAAAAGGAAAAGCCCGGAGTGCGGCCCAGCCGTATATCATCCCCCGTGCACAGATTTAACCCCAGAAACAAGACCGAAATCTCCATAGGAATTGTTTGCGGGCAAATATCACTGGTTCAATTTTATCATACGAATGGCCGGACCTAAATAATACCACCCCTTATTATCATATATTTGGGGAATAACTACGGTGCCATGCGGCGACGCGCACCTCGGCACGATGTGTTCGGCGCACGAAAAAACCAGCCGAAGAAATAGTCGATCGTTATTAAAAGTTCGATGCGAGCCGTCTTTTACATAATGTAAGCTCATCCAATAGAGTGAAAGTAAATAGTCGAGGGGCCGAGGGCTGGAGCCGAGGAACCGCAAGACAATCCCCAAATTCATTACACGCACTACGCGAACACCGTCGGAATTCACAATATTGAAATCGTGGAGCCCCGAGCCCCGGCCCGGCGGCCCCGCGGCCCCGCCAGCCGCGTGCTGCCGCTGATATTACAAAACCCCAATGTAAACGCCGCCATTATTGCAAAGTAACACGAATAAGTAAATCGCTCACTTTACATAACGGGCGTCGAACCCGCTACACTATATCCTCGACGTAACGATCATCGCTCGCCATACTTCTCCGGCGTGACGTCACCGATAAAGAATTACAAAAACATTACACTCGTAAACAATGAAAACATATCACAAAACAATTTAGCCGGTAATCCCGGCTATAATTTATAGCCGGTAATATCGGGGAGAATCAGTGTTAAATCATAAAAAGAGCACTTAACTGATGTATTAGGTAACACGGGCAGCCGCTTTAATAACTATTATTAAATCTCTTGACGAAATTCCAATAATAAAGCTAAGGAGGCGCGCTTCTGATAACTCCTTACTTTATGGTTTTTAACACGTCTATGATTTTATGATGTCCTGGTAGCGTGGAGTTGTTTACTCCTGGTACTTAGCTCCTGGTTACTCATTGTGGCCGCGTCCCGTATTTAACTAGCCCCGTCTCTAATGGCGCTTGTGGACCACCGCTTGAGTATTCATAGATCAGTAAACATTCTGCGGTTTATTTCATGGCGTGATATACTCTTATGGGAGATAAAATGTATCATTCGCGTACATTTTAGTGCCCGCCAATCGTAAAGAGTGCATCACTTGGACTGGGCCGCACCAGGCTGACATGTGTCGTAAAGAGACCTCTTCGCCTAACAATTTCCTGATGGTCTGTAAATAGTAAGTTTATTGTCTTTTTATGAGGTACTCGGACCGTAAAAAGGAAATAAAAGAGCACCGCCGATGGTGATAATAAAAAAAATAATTTTCGACTCATCTTCGTGATTATCTCTTTCGGTTTTACGAGTAAGTAACGGGCGGGAGCGAGACGGGAACAGTTTTACAGCGTGTCGTACCGATGTGACCCTTTCGACTCGATGGGGGTAAAGGTCGTAAAATGGGAGCATAAGGATAATGTTTTGGGTTTCCTATACTGCGCTTCATTCATGATTTCGTTTTAGTACGGCGTCGGTAGACATGTAAATCCGATTGCTTTCACAACGTCGATACTCGTATTAAGATACGTCTTCCCCCTATTATTTGGTGTATTACATCCCTAATAAAAAACCTGGTTTTCGAGCCTGTAACTTTTGCACGGACAATAATAACTTAAAATTTCGATCCGGTGGCGGTACTGTCGCGTGCGGACTGCGAGTAACCAACTAAAACTTTTTAATCTAAAATGGAACACAGCTCCGATTATAACGAAACCACCGAAATCAGTACACGCAAATTCAAATTTGGAACAGCGTGATAACGGCCGGTTTAATTGCGAATAGGGATGGGACAGTGCAATTCCGCGCGGACGTATTCGCAGTCGGCCTAAGTTCCGACACTCCATTTGTTCGGCTCGAGTGAGCCTAACGCCCGGCCACGGGACGCATCCTAATTCTTAAAGGGCCCATCAGCAGACCTTTATGCGTTAATAAAGTTGCGATATAAAAAGAATGGAGGCGTCCGAGGGTGAAAGACGGAAAGGGTACGAGTTAAGTGCGCGTTTAAGGCAATGTCGGGGGCGTGCGAATTTGTCAAGCCATAGAACGGGACGATTCAATTGTGCGATGATTAAATAAAGACAAGAGATCTCTTGTTGGCCCATTGTCATGAAGTTTTCCCTTTTGTCCAGCCGCAGCTTAGCTTTTATCTGTCTTGGAACAATTCATCCATGTTTTATTAGGAAAATTATTCCTTTATTTCAGTACCCCAGGTAATCAGTTAAACCCGTTCGGTGTAACAATAGCGCACGTTTCATGTCTTCAGAAATAAGTGCATAATTGCATCACGCCATGCTACATAAAGCACCGGTAATCATAGAAATTGGTCGATTTTCTTCACTTGAATCATTAACTTGATTTGCTAAGTATTTTTAGTATCTTGTATTGACCAATTATTACGCAGGTTTTATGAAACTGGACGATCTATTGTGAAATGTTTTTAAAAGAATATCGCAAAATGCGTTTCGTTCAAAAGATTTAAATAGAACTTCATTTTCGGATTGCGACTGACATTTCTCAGGCATCACTATCGGGTGCACGGGTGGCAAAATCTCTAAAGTATTAAATAAATAACGATATCCAAGTGATCTACCTCAAAACTTACGACATTCCGGCGCAAACAATACACAACAAAAATACAAAGATACCCTTAATCGAGATAGCTCGCTAGTTGGCCCTAAACAAAGATGAGGGCCAGTAAAGGAAGCCAGAGTGTTTTATGGGTCGTTTGGGCTTTATTTAACGCTCTCTCATACAGATTTTATACATCGGCGTCCCGACGTCTGACGGGTACGGCATCATGGGCTCTTAGGGCCCCGTATACCTCGTATCTGATGGGGGCGGTAGGGTTGACAGGGACCCGAAAAAATAAGGCTTCATTTCTAACAAGCCTTAGATTTGACTCACTAAATCCTTGCCGTAAAATTCGGGCATTTTAAAGTTTTCAAGTTACTCTAGTTTTTAGAAAGTCTTGAACTTTTTTCTCCCAATAAATAAATATTTCTCGAGCAGTAGTAGTAAAAAGTAATATATAGGTGTCTAGGAATGCCAGCCCTATGGCATGTATGTTATTTCCATGGTAAACGCGATGGCACTGTCTTGCCAGACAGTCGGTAATTATCCGAGGGTAGATGTAAACATTTGTTTGTAAGGGAAAGGGGTCGGAAAAATTGGAATGGATTGGATTGCATGTCAATAATTTGTTATATTTACATTGTATTAGAATGGGTGAGTCTAATTGATAGTGATTATTGTAGAATAACTCTTTGTATTGAATTATGTTTTGTTTTTCAAATGACTGTTAATCCTTCACTTCTGCTTTCCACAAAGATTGCAAACTTCATTAATGACAACATTGTAGGCCAGAAAAGTTTAAACTGTAAGAAAAAATCCAGAACCAAGATCAGCAAATGACCCCATAGTAACTACTTGTACAAATCAGATAAGAACAACACAACATAAGAAGCAATAAAACGCTAAACAGTATGAATGCAAATAGTTATCAACGATACAAATATAATCGTCGCACCACACCTGCAAATATAAATGGCGAATAAAGAACGTTGTCCTTCACGCGATCGTGTCAATCACCCAAAAACCCGATGCCCATAAAAAAAGTATCCACAAAAAAACTTCAAAAACCGCATTTCTAAACTCTCAACGACACTTACGCATTGTAATCGCGGCTAAATCGAATAATCGAGCACTCGAGCAAACCAAGTTAAGTTATTTAGACTCGAGTCCCCCCGGCACTACTCGGTAATCGAATTGGAGACCGCCACTTGGCGACACTTGAGCGGAGTGTTACTTTGTTAGCCGATTTTTGCGGCCCCGTGCGCCCCCGGGGTACAACGCGATTATGCAAAAGTACCCCATACGAATCTTCTTGCAGACATCTTTATGGTAGCTCAATATTGTTTATAGGTACCTTATTCTTTCCTTTTTAATACAAGACACGATAATCTTGATACTTTAGACGATATTTCCATGTTGCATATAAAGTTTCGGAATTTGCATGTCTAGTGCCCCTTTGAAAGTAACAACGATTTCCAAGTTGTTCGACAGAAACTGCTTGTAATCTTGTACTAAATAGTAAACCAATTACGGAACATTGAACATGCAAACAACACAATACGAATTAACAAACAACTCGCAATACACAATGTCATTAAAAAAACATCCAACTCGATTAATATTCACATCATAATTCACAATACGCAACACTACGCTTAAAAAAACAACACATAATCCCAAAGCGTCACAAACAATAGCGAATAATCGATTCCAAAATCGATACAACACTAGAGCGGCTAACTCGGTGCAAGCACGTCACAATCTGACTCGATTCATTCGTATTCCGATGACGAGACACAATTCAATTTGAATATTTTGACGTGACCGTCGAATACTAATATAGACGACAGTTTAGCAAATTGTATCTTATAGCGCGTGTTTTATGTTTTATTTATGATACATACGATTGTAAATTTAATTTGTGTCGCGTCGCTAACGATGCCAGTCTGGATTTCGTGCATTCTCACTTTTGAACCGAGTAGTGATGTGCAACCGATTCATGAACCGTTGTCGAATGAACTCCGACTTTTAACATCACTCCGTGTTTGATAAATGACAATATTTCTAACAAAGTAGACACACCTCATTTAAGTTGGTACAATCCATTCATACGTCTTATTATGTATGAGGATTCTATTCCAACTTTCGCTGTGTGCGTCAGTTAAAATTAATTAACAGTCAAGTTGAACGTGGGACACGAGTTTTGGCATCGCTTCCCGCCGAAAAACTCTAAGTATCGGAAATAGAAACGGATGAATAATGACGTGATATACCTAATGAATGTCGTGTGAAACTGTCACTTGTTTTAATTAATGTTGTTGCTGTTTCCACGCAGCCTTGCGACTAGAGACGCTCTTATTATGTTCTGTAATAGAAGAGACACGGAGACATTTGTACTTCATTATTTTTGCTGTCTCCAATCAACGTAAAAATGCTTTGACGTCTGGGATTTTTGAAAACATACATTTTATTAATGATCAGTTTCGTTAGTTGGGTAACCGACTAAAATCTTGTTCGTTGACATTAATACGTTCTCAAAGGTTATTCTCGGTTCCGTTTCTAAACTCCCGCGCATCAATAGTTTCGTGAGAAAGACTAACAAACTGCAGTTGTCACATAAATGTTTAATTTTTATAAACATTCGAGTGTTAGTGCTTCGGGACCTTTCGAGATCCGGATACGGAGATAAAACACTCCACGTCAAGATTAGATTTTTCTAAATAAATATCTTGCTCGAGTGTTATTTACCGAGCCAGCTTGCCAGCACAAGAGGTCTCCTGTTCTCGTCTCAATGGTGTTTGTTTAAAACCACTTACAAAGTGAATGGGCTCGACAAATACGTAACTGCAGTAATCTCTTGTAACAATACTCGACACTGTAAATAATGCGAGCTGACGTCATCACGTATCGGAAACGCTCCGTAGGCGTCACATTTTTATCTATTACATACATTATAGAATGTTTTTTTCTTATAACAAAAACACTATAAGCCATGGTGACATATGTGGCGCCTCGGTCGCGTTATCTCATTGTGAAATGTGTACCAAAATGGTGGCGTGGTGACGCGGCCACATTCGATACACCGCGGCGTATCGCGGTGAATACCATCTCTGCCTTCACAAACACTGACCGTAGATTAGATAACGCCGGATGTTGCTTCTGAGATCAGAGACGTCTGCGCACGGCTATAGACAACATTTACACAGTGCTACCTGATAATAACTGTGGATCTTTCCATCGGACTATCTAGGTAATCCGTAGTGCGTATCAGCGAAGTACCGAACACGGCCGGCTGCTCGCTGAACGTGCGTGACACACTCGCTACAGACGTGCAGGACACACTAGAAATATTTTCACAATACTCTCCACTTGAGAAAGTACGTAGTGGTCTATTTTCGACCAATTTACACCAACGCTAGTTATCGACATTTCCAAATTCGGAAATACCAAATTTCAAACTTCCCCCATCACTAATTGCAAGCGCCATATGTTCGACGTAAACTATGTTATAATGACATTAAAATAACAGAAAAAAAGGTGCGAACGCATCGATTCGGTATTTATTATTCGAATATAATCGGTAACGCTCCGATAATGTGCTAAATTCGAATTACTGGCGTACAGGCGCGCATAACATAATTGTCGGTCGCACGCGAAGTGTCTATCAAAATTATTTTCGTATGGGGTATTTTTTTTCTTATGCACCCTTGGCAACGAGGGTTGTCGTGGGATCCTCTCGCACCTACGTACGGACACGCAAGCCCCGTCAATACGGATAATTGTTTCATTATTCTTCTATTAACTCCACTGGTGCGGCTATTTATCTTTACGGATAATATTTTCGAGAGGGATAAAATGTTCGGTTTTTAACACACTGTTTAGCAAAATGGCGAGTGGAAACTAATTTTGGTGGCAACAAAATGCGGAGACGGGTCGTAAAACGCGAAAGCAGTAAAGTCTCGAGCTGGCGCGGTCTAAAAGCCTGCGGGGCGTGGTGGCGACGCCCAGCGTTTTAGCCGCGCGGACATGCAATGCTTAGCGTCTTTATTAACACTGCACCTACTTGCTAGATATGGACTCCTGGTACTTCTATTATTTACACAATAAGACTGTATCTTTGAATTTGACAGAGGAGTTTTACAAAATACTTATTACAAAACTATTCTAGGTGAAAATAATCCTTATAACTAATTTAGTAATTTCTCATTTGAGTAACTATGGTTAGGAAATATTTATGGAAACTAATATTGTATTTAGTGTGGTTTAATATCACCGTGACTGCTTAACGAATTCGGACAGGATTCCAGCAATATTTCAAATACTTTTAGGGATGGCCACCCCAGAAGTGGAGTTATATAACACTGATTAATTAGTTATTTGGCGAGCAGGGGCGTCGCAGGGTGGTGTTAAAAGCAATCATAATGATGCACGCGAAACTCAAGCCAACAATGGGGATTTATTTTCTAATTAGACTAGTGAACATAAACATAGGTTAGAAAATGCTATATCTATTGAAAGACCTATATAAAGCCCGACAGTAGACTGGTGCTTTGATGATTGATATGTTAAATAGGCATTTGGTTTTGTTAGGTTAAACGTTTTCAAAATTCAGATACTTTTACCAAAAGCTCGATGAGAGATGACGAAAATAAACAATTACAAAAATCAAATGCCAATTGATCTAAAACTTAATCATGTCATTAAGAACAGTGTAATAAACAAACACATTACCACATTACGTGCAGTCGGTTAACGGAGAGCTTCAGCAGCGCGACACGAAACAGAAATACCAGGGCATAATGAGAGCGCAGCAGATATATTAATTGGACAGCAGATCAAAGAGCAACAAATGGGATCTTCGTCAGCTATGGTTGCCTGGTAATTGTGAGGACAGGTCGCCCGTTTGATGGCTTTCTGTCGCTCCTGTGAACGAAAATAGATGCCGATCATTGGTTGTAAAAATACTGCTGATAAATAAATGTTAGCAATACATCTGAAGCTGGTGACGTTAATATAACAAACCATTATCTAAAAGATTTTTTTCAAGATATATTTGAAAGAGATTTTGGGCATTGGAGAAAAATCAAGATTATGTACAAAATTGCGACGTAATTCGAGTCTAGTTCAGATCACCACGTTAATAAAGTAAATATGGACTAAAAATTAAGAGATACTGTGATAAGTTGCCGACGGCCGCAATCCTAGGCGGGTGTTATCTAAATTCTTATATTACTTTAAACATTTACGAAACTAAAACAAGTAGTCGCTGTGAAGCCTTATCTTTACAAGTCTCGCTTCCCGGCTAATCTTGTGATAATGTTGGCCAAACAATCGTTTCTCTTGAGGTAATTAAGCAATTGTTGGATCAAACTTGCTTTTATGTTAGGTTTAAAATTTATTAGCGTTGGATTAACAAATTTTCAGAATGTTCTACTTCTTGAAACGTGGACAGTTGGTATAGTTTCGACTTATGAAGATTCTTGAATATTTTGATAATGACAATTCGAACTTAAAAAAAAATCTTTTTATTTTCTTTCTAATTTTTGTGAAAAGTTGCCCAAAAGCCCAAAATTGGCTGTTGTCTGAATTGAGCTGTTTTTCTTTCTGTGACAAAAGATATCAGTTTTGCATTTATAGGTTTGATTCTTGCAGTTCCTTGCTGACCACCTCCTATAACATTTTCTTCTCAAAAAAGACTATTTCCCAACAATACAGTAGGAAAACATAAATAGAAAGGGCTAATGTATCGTTTGTAACAAAGCAGGTTGGTAACGGAACTGATTCTCGGAACAGCGCGGACGGTGCGAGCTCGTCCTTTGATATAGCTGTAACAACAAATACAACTCCGTTAGATGCTTCCGCCCTGGTACTTGCTGCTGCTCTAACAATGAATTCAGGAAAAATAACGTTTGATCTCGTTACTTTGTGATCTAGGCTAGTTCAGTCTTGATTTTTTGGGTCTCGTTCCAAGAATTGGCAGTTGAAATAATAGCTGTTCTTTCTTTAAACAATTGTATTTTCTACACTGGCTGAAAAAGAAAAGAAGGCAAAGTAGAAGCGATATAAAATAGGTGGATTAGGCGCATAAAATAATAGTTGTAAGTAAAATTCTTGAGATGGAATATTTATTGGCTTGGCAAAAGAATTGTAGATCTTGCGTTCCGTAACCATATCTTTAGGATCTAAACAAACCCTTAAGAGGAAGAGTAGAGATTAAATGCTTGCTATATGGAATATTCCTCATCATATTAATTGTTAATTTAAATGAAACAACTGAAAACTAATCCATTTCTGTGAGAATAGTAGGCACCAGGAGGGCAGAGACTAGCGGGCGGTGTATCACATAAAATTAAATAATAATGAACTAATCGCGGTCTCGCAGCGCCGGCCCGCGAACAATGCCGCGTTAATTCGTGCCCTTTGTCCGTTCCAATAGAAAATTTCATGTTCGACCGAGCTCGCAATGGCGGCATTCTCTTCATTACTACAGTTTTAAATGTAAATCACCAACGCCTTTACTACGCCGAGTAAATGTCATTCGCGCAGATTTTAAACGCATTTCCCTCTATTTATAGAAGCCCTTTAGACATTTTTCAGATGTCGTCGACGTCTGACTGACTAGAGTTAACATAAAAGAACAATTATTTAAACCGTATTTACATGATCCTGAGGTTTGTTACTAGGAATCGAGAAATTCGGCTTCGGCTTTGATACGAGCGTTTAGCAGGTTACTGCGTTGCTCGGAACCGATTGTTTGTTTGTCGAGCTGTAAAACTGTTAGGAATCGTAAACGTTCGTGTGTGGCCAGCCCTTACGACGAAATCTGAACAGATGGATCGAGATCAAAAGACTGTGTGGTGATAAAAAACGTTGATGTGAATTAAAAGTAACAACTTAGTGTCGGGGGACTGACGGCTCTGAGTATTTTCTTTGTCGTTACACACCATATATTCTCCCTAAATGTAACGCGTGAGGGAAGGGAAATAACATTCCCATTTTCCAGGTATTTTCCGCACTCCATATTGGTGGGATTTGTAGGAGCCCGCTGCCGGCACAATCATTAGCCCCGCAATCCTCCGCGACTGTATGGG
The DNA here is from genome assembly GCA_905146925.1 of Autographa gamma. Lineage (NCBI taxonomy): Eukaryota > Metazoa > Arthropoda > Insecta > Lepidoptera > Noctuidae > Autographa > Autographa gamma. The sequence goes on along the minus strand of LR989868.1, from coordinate 1,323,393 downwards.
GCCCTGGTATAGCGCTCGGGGAACTATTGGCGAATTTTCCGGGATTTTCTTCTTATTTTTATCCCCCTATTTTGGTTGTTTTCAAGGAAAACAAACAATGAACTTAGGTGGAATGAAAGGATTTATTTTGTCGAGATGGTGAGATGATTCGACCCACTACACCAGAAATAAAAGTGTAACTTAAACATTTGTCGACAAAAAACCATTCCCCTAATATTAAGAACCGTTCATTAGACTTCCAACGCGAAGACATCCAATTACAGAAATAAAAGAACGTAGAATGGCTCCAACAATATCCTAACGTAATCAATGTTGATAATAACCGGGCAATTATAACTCCCAACTAATTCTCGATTACGGGGCGCGGGGAGCGCGGGGCGGGACGCACCGGGACCTCGCTAGGCGTTATTAACCGGGATTACCGGATCCCCGGCGCGATCCCCGGATACGGGGATTTGCTCACGGATCGCGTAACAGTGGAAATGATAAAAGATACGTGTGGATACGGGGATTTTTGTATGTTTATTGACGTTCCGAAATAATGGAAGCGAAAGTTTGAAAAGAAAACTAAACACATGCGGCACGAATAAGAATTATGAGCCTTATCTAGGAGCCGGCGAGAAAGATTGCTTCCGCCGCCGTTCAGCGCTGTCTGCATACATTGGAAGGGTGTAATTACGTCCTATCTTTGAAACAACACATAAAACGTCACATTTGGATATGCATTGCAAGTAGTGACAGCACTATCCTACACACTTATGCCCTAGTAGAATTAACAAAAGTACCAAGAGACATCTATCTCCTGAGACATGATGACAAAACCAAAAAGTAACGAACAGCCCGTGTAGTGTAAGGCACGTGTACTAGGCTCGCATGAGCTGTTAGGAGTGTAGGCCGGGCGAATCCCATGCGGTATCAGCGTTACAAGCGATCGCACTTAACCGCGTCACTGGTATCATATCGCGCTGCAGCGCTATCAGTCAGCGTCGCCCGCTGCATTAGCCGCGTCGCCGCATCAATAAATTATACAGGACACCTCCGCGCGGCGCTGCCGCCCTGGTCACTCGTTGCATTAATGTCGACGAACATTTAAATGCGTGTTTGTTGTTTGTCACCCATCTATATATAGGCCCAGCATCTGAGCTTAGGATAACTTGAGGGTTGGCAGAATTTCAAGACATTCGCGGACGTGTAGGAGTTGATTCTAAAAGCCAGTTTACACCGAACACAGCTGCTACTCCTTATTTGAAACTGTACATAAACTACCTATACTGGGATAGTTATATGAAATTCACATGATCAACAGCGTGCATAACCTAGCAAATCATTCGTATCCACGAAGATCCTTTACAACAACAGCGAAACTCTCTGCATGGCTCGAACATCAACAAAAACATTCTTCCCTGCATTCAGTCTTAGATCCTAATGTCAAAGTTACAGGTCAGTGGTATAAATAGCGCCAGTGCGTCAGTGCCGCTATTATGGTACATAAGCCGCTTATTAAGACTGACTCCCACTCGCAACGAAGCACGCAACGCGATTCGGGAAGGTTCACATGATAGCTTGACTTTCTTTTTGTTGGGAATAAATGCACTTAAAACAATAGGTCTTTCCAAAAAAATTGCTAGAAAAATATTTAAGTAGAAAAGTACTTGAAGACAATTTAAAAAAGCAACTTATGCTAAAGCCAAAAAAACAAAATTTTATTTTATCAACCACTAGCGGCCCGCCCCGGCTTTGCTCGGGTGCAACGCTGATACCTACACTATATCTGTCGCATACAAATAGTATAATATGGCATTTTACATACGGCGTCGTCAGTTTAAAAACGTTTGCGGTTATGTAATATGCCGAAGGCAAAATGTCAAATCATTCAATCGTTATAATGCGACGTTAGTATTATTTTAGGGTGACTATGCTCATTAAAATCTCGAGAAAAACTTTGAATTACATACGTCGTGGTCGCTCGCTTCGCTCGCTCTGTTGCAAGGTCACAACATCTAACCTAACCTAACCTATTGATCTCTGTCACAAAGTCGAACCTAGTCAAGCAATGAATTTCTGAGTCTATGAATATATGAATATTCGATCAAATACATGGTTTTTTGACCAAAAATACTCTGCAGGAGTCCTTCACGACCCAGGGTCTATGGATACCTTAGCATTTTTGACGTGCTGGATAACCTCAAAAACTAAATACTTCAATTTGCCTCGGCATTATAATGTATATGGTGTTTAAATTTTCGATGAAATGTTGAGGCATATTATAAAGTGACACGGCAATCTACATTTTGCCTTCGGCATATTACATAACCGCAAACGTTTTTAAACTGACGATGCCGTATGTAAAATGCCAAATTACAATATTTGTCTGCGACATAATAGTTCTGTAGTGCGAAGCACAGCCTTCGACGCACTACTTGTTATAGGCACGCGCCCCCCGGCCCCCACGCGGCCCCCCGGCCGTTACCGCCGCAACCGCTATGTCCCTGCATTTTAAATTGATAATATCTTCGAAAATATTTATTTAAATTACATGCTGTAAAGGGCAATATTGATCTATATTACATGCACAATTTATTAAAGGTACTTAATTGTATAAGGATTAATACTGTATAGCTTAAAATCGCTTTTTCGTAAATAAGTAATAAATAAACGATAGAAAATGGTTATTGTGGGTTATCTTCAAAAGATAGACATATGCCATCGCGGACTTTTTTGTAGATCTTTTTAAGGTGCACAATACTGTAGTACATTATTTTGATCTATCTCGTAGGGTTCAGCCAGCGTTTTCAATGTAAGCGCAAAAAATTTGTTCATTTACTTAAATCTCTAAGATTATCCGTGTTCCTCTACTATATTATGCATGTATTATACATATAAACCTTCCTCGTGAATAACTCTATCTATTAAAAAAAACCGCATCAAAATCCGTTGCGTAGTTTTAAAGATTTAAGCATACATAGGGACAGACAGCGGGAAGCGACTTTATTTTATACTATGTAGTGATTCAGATAAAATTGTTTCTACGTAGTTTATCTAATGTTTAGTCTTTGGCACGCCCTGTGACGTAGCTGGATTATAAAATACCTACTTATATTAATCATAAATAAGTGACAGATCGCTATTATATCTCTAAAATAAGATAGTATTGCTTTCGTCATCGTATTATTATTATTTATCTTAACAATTCATAACATCAGAAATATAGGTAGATATGAAGATGTTATTTTGTACAAAACAACCATTTTTTGGTAACATTTATTGCACACTTTCTTTTCGATGCCAACTTCTTAGACAACTTACATATCAGTTATTTATAAGAAGCGGTAGGAAAAAAGGACAAATGTAAATACCACTAAATGATAATAATACATTAAAAAATCATACAAACATTAGAAATATCGATCTGAAAACCATCAATAAAATAAATATTCCTTGTAAAGTTGTGTTTGACGTCATGTGAACCGACTGTAAGCGAGTAAGTGGAATTATACGTACATTTCCAAGTAGGGCCGAGTCAGAGCGCGGCCGGTTGCACCGAGAGGAGAGCTCGCGGTAACCACGGTTAGCTATGACCAGAGATCAGTGGCTAAGGTATTTGTAGGCATATTGGTTAGGATACTTTCTGAAGTGATGATTATTAACGATAGCTACTAAGTAACTTTGCAGATGAAGTTAGAATTGAAAAGCCACTTATCAAAAGTTAAGAATTTAATAATGCGTGGGAAGAAGATGTTTAGATTGAATGTTCCAAAATAGAATTTCTGCAACAGAAATTACTGCACATCAAATAAATTGAAATGTACTTGTGATGCCAATAGAACTTCTTAGCAATGTTCTACTATCGAAAGCTGTGCTACTATAATAAGTAACTAAACCACAAAATAAACTACGTTTAATCCATCAGTTAGCAACGGTTCCATCGACCCCACGGGCGGGCAACTCGGAATGTAAACAGTAATGAAATAGCCACGTTGGAGCACGTTTGCTAAGAAAAACTCTTTTTTAATTAGCCAGGGTCTTTCCAGGCTGGAATGCTCATCCTTGTGAACCTGGGGTATGGACCTGACCAGCCCACATGAATGTAGTAACGCCTTTTATTGGGTAACACAAATAGGAGCCGATTTGGATGGAATTTCTAAACTGTATTGAGTTATAGAATGTTATCAGTTTCATTACCCATTTCTGTCAGTTTTTTTTTCTTATATTGCAATAGTGATATAAGATTCATTATTTTCTTGCCGAGTGTCAATGCATATTTTCTTATGACTTGCCATTACATTTTTCCATCTTCTTGTGAATAGCATTTTTATTTTATTATATTTGGCCTGTACTGTCCCAATATGGGCAAAGGACCTCCTGTTTGCCACCTAAGATTTTGTCCATCCTGACCGGCCTTTTTTCAAGTTTTTTCTTATTCCGTCTGAAAATATAGGTAGAAAACTAACTTCTCTACATTTCCATCAGGTGTTCAGTATCCATCCAAAGAAACACAACCTCACAATTTGGAACTTGAGTGATTACCTGTCAAACTGTCTAAATTTGTCAAGTGCCGAGTGGGTATGTCAAAACGTTGATAATGGCGATAACAGGACTCTTATGATAACATATCTGTGAAGATTCGGGGCCAGATATAGTTTATCTTCGAGATAATTTGGTAAACCGTTGGGAAATCCGTGAGTGTTAGGATATTTGAGGGCTACTGCGAAAATAATCCGGAGATAAGTAAGCTGTGTCCTAGTTTAGGAGAAAGGCTAAACTTCTTCAAGCTAGAGCGTCAGAGATATTTTGCATTTCTTCAGAACCTTTCAAGTTTATAAAAAAAATATATGTAATTTTTTCTTACTATTTCAGCAAATTTTATTAAATATTCCTTGATGAACAGCGTACAATCGAAAGCGAACAATCTAAAATTAAAGCGGAATAAATAAAACATAATTTTGTAGTTAGATAACCTAGTCAAACTATCATGAAAGTTTAAAGATCTTAGAAACTAGGAACATTCCTTCAACTCTATCTGTAAATCGTTTTAAGTAATACCCATAGCTTACTTCATAAAAACAGGCCCAGTTAAAAATACAGATTAAAAAAGTATTGTAAAAACTTTCTCTGCACCCTCACTCTCAAAATATTCTCTCATAATGAACTCAGTGACTCGTAATGTGTTTTCAAATATATTTTTTTCTTGTTTCAGATGCCTTGGGTAAGTCTGCGCCAGCGCTTCAGGAAGGCATCATAAATCATTTACCAGGCCATGTAAAAAGACTCTAACAGAAATTCCAATCTTCATAAAAATCCAAAAATAATTACGGGTCGCGGGATATTTTTTTTCTCCTCACAATAAGTCAATCCGGCTAACACTAGGAGTCCGCGCGAGATTCGCCTCGCATCGTAAAATTTGATTAGGTCATTAAAGCCAGTTAATTTATAGGCGTTCGAACAACTCTCATTTGCTATAAACACACAAAAATCAACCATAAAACTGTGGCACTAACGTTTTTTATTCTCAATTTGCGTAAACGCCGTTTATGATGTTCTAAAAACCATTTCCGCGCGTGTAATCTAAAATAACCTTTCAAGTAATTAATTGTACGGTGCAAAACTGTTTAGAGAAATTTAAAAATGGAATGTCATTTTTAAATTGCGAATCCTGAGGCGAGCCGATGACGTCACAAGTTATGTATGGACTAATCAATGAATGATCGTTGCTATTTTAAAAGCTGTCATGCGAAAAGTCTTGCTTATTATGTTAAATTATCCTTTTAAGTAAGAGGCTAGGTTGTCTAGCTGCCATTACTTGTGCATTATTGCAATCCTTACTGCGACAAGGTATTTAAAATGGCTTCTTTTAATAGTACCTTTTAGTAGTATGTATGTACACCGCTCAAAGTTGTGTACTGAAAGAATAGTTTTGCGTTGTTTATTCATCGGCACACTGGCTGCAAATGTGCTACAATCCCAGTAAAATACAAAAGCATTTAAAAACGGAATTAAAAATGTCTCGTATCGTCCGTCATGCCGCAAAAAAATTGGATTCCAATTTCAAAAAAATTAAAAAATATAAAATGACGTATTCATTTCAATCCCGTTCGAATTTTAAGCACACACGTTCGGATACGTTCCGTTTTTCTGTGAAATCCCATAATTCCGTCAGCCCGGAAACGTGGTTTTCATTTAGTGCAAAATTCTGTTGATGCATAAAATAAATTAAATGCAAACAATATCAATCGGACACGGGAACACACTCGGCCGTTGGTACAGCTATTTATCATAAAATACGAACGCTGCGCTGAAATTGGATATCGTCATCTCTTTTAAACCTTCAGTGTGCGAGGGAGAGGTGAGTATGTAGGTTTTTTCTTTGTTTCAAAGCCGTGCTATCGGGTTGTCTGTCTGTGCGTTGATTTGCTCGCGTCGGTATCGGCTCACAATATTAATTAATGGTAGAATAAGCTTTGTTTCTTTCGACTTGATTGGGATCTGCATATTTCTGTTCAATGGTTCCGTGCCCTAATTTCTGGTACCTGGTAATACATAATGCTCCATTTTTGACCCATTTTCTTTGCTGTTTCAAAGTCGTCTTACTGTAGTCTTACACCCAATTATTTTCTAAAAATATACTGCATGACGACATATGAAATTATGTTATGTTAATAAATAACCTATGTACACTAGGCCAACGTAAAAATCACTAAAAAATTACACGACTAAATGGTTCTCCTATCTCAAAACCAACACGGACCCCTAAAATTGATTAATGGTTCCGTAGTAATATAACACGGCGGGCAATAGCATTGATTCGTATCTATTGTTAATACTACTTGTTAATTACGAATGCGATAGATAGCTACGATTGTACCCCGACATTGTTTTAGCCGCGGGCAAAACGGGGTAAGTCGGAAATTAACGTTTCTTTTTACGTTAACGTTTTTTTTTAAGGAGTTCTGTTTTTTTTTTCTCTAGCTCATTTTAGCTAGATTATTTAGATGAGATGGTTATTATATATTTGTATTTTAAATTATATCTGTAGGACATTAAGGTAATTGGATTTCTTTTTTCACTATGTAAAGTTATCAGTTAAAATTTGGCTTCGCTTTAAACTTTTATACTCTGAATAAAGAAAAAGATCTTTCATAGTTCTATTTTGGATTTCATCTTAAAATGATATCATAGTGTTTAGTCCTATAATGTATGAATGCAAGTTAACTCATCTTAACTAAGACATTATGCTTCATAGCCTCCAATCAAGGCCTGACTCACCACAGCCATTCATTACAGAATTATGGCCGATGATAATTGTCCGTTTACCAAAGAGATCTTAGTAATTTGCTGCAAATCACAATTAAAGATTGCCTCGATAGCGACTGACTGATTGACGAGCACATGCTCGGTTTTGATCACATCTTGATGGCAATATACAGTCATATCATTCATCGATCTCGTAACAAAGTAACCAGGATAAATATGCACTTTTTTACTTTAGTATCTCTATCAGCACAGAACTGCCTCGTTGGCCTAGTGAAGCTAAGCGCGACTGCTACGCTAGAGGTCTTGGGTTTGATTCACAAGTCTACCAAGGTGTTATTGGGTTTTTCTATGAAATTCTCAGTATCAGGTCGGAGTTTGGATGGACATGGGACCTAAACATATCGGCGAACTGTGAGTGTACATTGGTACACCTCTGCCTAACCCTTCGGGGATACAGGCGTGATGATATGTTTTGTTATGTATCAGCACAGAATCCCGGCACCAAAATGTCTACCAACTCACTCATTTATTGACAGAATTTATAACCCAATATATTATCTGACATAACGATTTAATTAAACTTTATGTTCGCATCACCATATTTAAAGTCGATCAAAACAGAAGCATATTACATCTGAATTGCAAAGCAGCTATCTAAAACATTCTCACTATACTAATAAAATCGTAAACATAACCTATAAACCGACTTCCCGCCAAAATCCGTTTGACAAGTGCACAAACGAGCCAATGGCACCAATGGCGCGTACACATTCAAATTTCGAACGCAACATTCAAGATGGCGACCTTCGCGAGTCGTATATCAATTGTGATTTACGCACCGCAGCCACGGCCGGTCGACGACCGCCCGAATATCGTTCAGAAATGCACTCAACGAGTAATTTATTTGTTACCATCTATTATTTTGTAGACTCGCAAGGTCCTAAACACAGCTGACATTAATATATCATTTTACGCGACGTCGACACTGTTCTGTCTCGCTCCTACATGACATTGTCGTGTAAGAGGAAAAGGGACGCGCGAGGGGCAGAGTAGTTTGCGTTTTCACTTTTTATAGTAGCAATATATTTGATCAGCTGATCGTAGTGACGTTTACTGCCCGTGTGTCACTGTAGTGTTTTTCATAATTTATATTATAGTAGGTATTTTTATATCGGTTGCCGTAGGTCGGGGTTTTATTTATAATATTGAATATTCATCTAAATATTGTGTATTGACGCTGTGCTGAGCTGGCCTATAAATTTAATGGGCGGTCAGTTTTTGGTGAATTTTCCCGTTTATTTATTGTTTATTTTGTTATTAAATCATTTGGTTTGGTATATTTTAAATTTATCGGCTGTTGCGTTTTGTGGGGCGGTGATAATGGATTTTGAGTAAACTTGCCTAGCTTTGAATTCAGTTGTTATATTATTATGTTTTATTGGGCAATATTTTTTGGGAAATGTCAATGTTTCTTGCTCGCACAAAACTGTGATATTTCGGAAATAATCAAAGGACCAAAAAACAGCAGCTCTTGGCACGACATTTAGTCAAAGATACATGCACAGCTATACTCAAATATGTAAGTTTCCATCCTGAACAGGCAACAAGCTACACAAACAAGAAAAGCTAAACAATTCCCCAATTACACAAACCAAATACATACAAGTCTGCATTCGATTTCAAGACTAACCGAAATCCCAAACACATGACCCAAACATATACCTAGTATACACATGTACATAGAAACCGTCCAAAATAACACATCTTTACATAAAGGTGCGTACACACGGCACACGTCATACATAAAGGCGCGTACACGTGGTCCCTGTAAATATTTTTGGACGCAATCGATTTCCGAAATCCATTCTGTGCCCTCGTGCCGCGCGGCGAACTGTAGACTAGTATGGATATGACAGATGATTATTTTATTAAAAACTGGTATTTTATTTAAGGGTATAATTTTGGATTTTTGGTTATGCTGAATTAAGAGATAGATTTATTAAAATAAGAGAGTATATTCTAAACTAGCCTGATTATGATTAAATTGAATGTGTGGCAAATGGTTCAGGATTGAAAGTTAAGTAAATAATTCCAAAGAATAAAATGAATTAAATAATGATTGAGAATGGATAACCAAAGCAAAATCGAACTTCACCTACATTCTGCACAATTGTTTCCGTCCTCGCCACGTCCCCGTCCCGTACCCGCGTCGCATCCACACGAATCATGCAACATTACCGCGTATCGCGCCGCCTGGCATCATTAATCTACGTGACAGTTCAAAATTTAGTTACAGAGGGTTCCCGCACCCCCCCTCTCTTCGCCCCGACCTCCCCCCCCTGCAACACTCCACGCAAGTTTTTGAGGGATGCCTAACTGTCTACATGTTTAACTATCGTTTGGTAAGCAGAGAATCTTGGTATGTGTGATTGGAGGGTAGAAGCGAAAACTATCAGCTGAAAGTTTGGAAGGTCTGCTAGACTTGATAATATGTTCGTAGTTACACTTAGACTGAGAAGTATACGCTGTATTGAGAGGCTGGTGTGAGTATATCTAGGTGCTTTACTTATGATGAGTCTAAAGCTTCTTACCCTACCCTAAACAGTTAGGACAATAAGTCAGGACCAAAAGCTAATATTTCTCTCAAACCCAAAATAGCCCATTATCTTCAATAAACATCACGAACAATAGCTACCCTCAACGTTTCCCAGTCACGTCAGAACTCAGTGCGTACCTGCCCAATTTAAAATACCAATCACATAAAATAAATAACAGGTTCCAATACTTCCAATAAATGTAAGTCATCATAAGTTAACCGAACTTATTCATGAATAACGCACTGCCGTGATCCGAGGCAATATGCCCGACGCGAGCAAACCCGACCATAACAATAACTTAACTATCAGCAAGATCATTAAACTCTCAATCGAAATTACTAGGCTCGCATGAGCATACAGAGTTTCACTTGAAACTAATTAGCGTAGTCTACACAGCGCTTTTCAGTGCTCGCCTGTTAGTGGCAGGCGCCCCGGGGCGTCTTCGCTTCCGTGTGCGATACATTGTGGAAACTCCGCGCTCGTCCTGCTAGCCTGGTGGATTGGGATCGATATCGGGCGCGCCCATGTACTGTGGATAGCGTGATGCTATTTCGAAGGTATGGGAACTGTCTGTCTGGCGTATTATTGCCAACATTGTGGTTCCTGTGGCATTGGAGGAAAGAGAAAACTAAAGTTCAAATGAGAGGAAAATGACTCCTGTAATTTTATGCGCTTTTTTCTTGCATGACAGAGATATTCAAGCTGTTTTTTTTTTCTAATTCTAATGGTCTTGTTACATCAAATGATACATACACCCAGATAGCATACAAACCAGCTAATCAGGTCTAAGTAACGAAGCATACCGCACGAGGCCGTGTGTAATTTTTCTCAAAGCCGCCATGAATAATCAAATTTTTCTATACATACCGTTTATTCCGTCACGACCCAAAAGAGGAACGTCGCAAATTCGAATGTAAATATACCAAATCAAACCTTAATATGTCGGTCGTAAAGTTCGTATTTAAGTGTCCGTGGCGCTAGGGTTGTGAAATTTATGAAAATGACGGGCCGCCTGTTCGACCCTCGTGACTGGCAAAATTCTCTGCCGGAGTGTATTTTTACTTTTTTTTATTACATTCTGGTGGTATTACTCGATTTTAATATTGTATGATACTTCAATGAGTTGGACAAAAAATAATGTTTTGTAATGGTCGCTTGTCTGTTAAAGAGTTTTGTGGAATTGTGCGCGTAATAGCGTTAAGTGTAGGTCAAGTACTTGGAGGTTCATTAGCACTTTGTTATTGGTGTGTTTATGATTGCGGCTATCACGGAAGGGTTAGCAGGCCAAGCTCAAAAATTGTAAACACCCACATTAACAAAATATAGTAAAAATTACCAACATTTAAAGTAACCCCATTTAACTTCATCATATTTCTCTTCAAAACACCAATAAAATACAAAAAAAAAGACCTTAATATCTCTAACACACTCACAACCTCCTACCATGTCTGTTAACCGCCACCCCTAGAAGTACAGTCAGCAACATTTCCAGCAAGTCACCGCATCGCGTTACATGTGTACGGGACTGTACCTCGCACACAGTCACTATCAAAGCGCCATTAGTGTACCCTCCTTGCTTTTTTATTTATCTAGCTATGAATAAGGTCATTCACGCCCAGGAATTAACGTGATCGTTTTCTTACTCCTTGTTAGTTCTGCGGTCCTGGTACTTTCAACTTATTTTGAGGGTGTCATGCCCTTCATATTTCCATTACCATACAGAAAGAAGTATTCTCAAAATATTGTTTTTTTTTTAAACACTTTGCTGAATTCAGTAACACTTACGAAGCCCAAATAAGTACTAAAAATATGTCTTTGAAAGAACAATGACGTAGGAATCAGGGTTAGTTTTAGAATATACGCTCTTTTGCATGAAAATGATATTTTTCTTTCTCAACCGTTTTTTGTTTTTGACTCACAGTTAGTCACTAAACAATACATACTAAATTAGAAAATCTCTTATTTTGCATCTCTCAAAGTGTCTCTCTCTTAAAAATCTATTCCACACACATTTGCTTCAAAATCCTGGATTAAACAAAAAATAACACATCTACGTAATTCTCCTAGCCAATCTCTGACGTCACATGCCACGGATGACGTCACACGTCATCTAGATGATGTCAAGGCCGTCAGCTGTTCGAAAAACAAAGTCATGGATAGGTGGACTGGACAGGTCAACGAACTCAGCTCGATGGATTGTCATCTGGTTTTGATAACTAAGCTTTGTTTTAGTAAAGTTTAAAGTATTAAGGAGTTTTTTAACTCTAGTTATACTTTTTTAGGGAAACTATTCATTAGTTTGGCGTTACGGTATGTGGTATTGTAGCTCTTAAACGAGTGGGCTGTTTATGACGCGGTTTCTTTGTCGTTAAGCGTTCATTTCTTAGATTGTTCTTGGCTATAGTTTGGGATGATCAGATCAGGACTTTAAAAGCTATCAGAGTTCAAGTGTTAAGTTTGGAGAGCTAGTGTTTTCGTGCATTTATTGATACAAACAGCATGTAGCCATGTTAATTCTGTTATACTTGAAAAAAAATTAAAAGACTTTTTCAGTAGGTACATGAATATGTATTAGAAACAGTAGTTATCACTCATATTTCAGAAAAGAACTACCAACTTTGAATTTTAAGTTATTTTATTTAACATATAACTTCAACTCAATGAGAGTATGTACAAGTAAAACCATATGGTCTACATAAGTTCCAGTATTCTGCAAATACCCTCAAAACTGTATGAAAAGCAAACAAACATCATGAATAGGTAGGTAGTCTATCGATCTGGCATCCATCTGTACCTACAGATGAGTTATAAGTCAGATCTGTGGACCATCCCCCGGCAAGGCAACGACCCTTAACCCACACAAGTGATTTACAACCCTCCCATTCAAGCAATACGGTACATTTTCAAATGATCACTCTAAGCTTTCTTACGACGTTGCAAAGTCTGCGTATTGACGTATTAAGTTTAGTAAGACAGTAAAGACAGTCGTGTGCAAGCGATAATGAGCCTTATTGTGTAAGGAATAAGTGCTGGGCGGTTGGGCGGCCCGCCCAAACCTGGGCGGGTGCAATTAGAAATGCTTTTGAGCTGAAAATTATATTTTTTTTCGTTTTATTTCTGGATTATTTGCTGTTTCAGTGTTTGGGAACGTGAATTATCCCGGTTTTGTTTTTAGTTTGACGTTAACTAGCGGTTGTGGACTGGTTCGAAGATTTGGTGCGGACTGAATTGTTTTCTAAGTCGTATATAAGCTAAGTTATCTCGTCTCTAACCATCCATTGTTCTTGTTTAATAAGATATCCACTGCAATACAGTCAACTAAGATAACGCCCATACTAAATTTGGATTATATTTCAAAACATTTGCTCCGTAACCAAATGAATTAATACCTTAAAAGATTTCTAAGATTCAATAATTCAAAAAGAAATCTTAATACAACACATAAATAATTTTAGTAGGATAAGCACTAAGCATTCTTTTAATAAAATAAAAACTATGCATTTATATCTAAAATGCAGCAATTCCCAAAATACATCTGTCCCAGTCTTGGTATAACTGCGATCGATTGGGTCTGGCAGCCATTAAGGAAATTGGTCTATACTCTATACGATAGATGCATTGTTAAACCTCTTTGTGAAGATACTCGGGAGACAAAGTCATGTATTTTAGGTTAAGTTTTATATCTTACTTGGATATATCGCAAGAATAATGTATGCGTGAAAGTTGTAATGATTTAGTAAAGGATTGTGGAGTACCATATAATAATATATTTATTTGTATGAAAAGGCTATTATTAATTTGTTTCAAAGTCATTATTGAAGTCTATTTTTAAATCATTTGGTTATAATAACGTAAGCTTAGGGAACAGTGCAACGTTTAGAAAACTAACAGTAGTTAAGTAATAAATAGAGAAAAAATTTCTAGATTTATAGTCACTGGACAAATAAACTTCCTATAATAATAAAACTTTTATTTCAAACGAATAAAACAAAAAGAAAACAGAAAAAAAACGCTTTAGAAATCCCCTGACAGTGGGCAGTGGGTACCAGGAGAGCATAAAACACGCAGGAGTAGAAAAAGCGAGTGATTTATCGTGAGAAGGGACATCTTCTGGCTCTTTGTCCTGGTACAGGTACCGGGTCTGTTGGGGTAAGCAGATGTCCTAAATAGATGTATAAAATTGATATGTTATTATACAAACGAATTTAATAAAACTGTGTTAGTATGCCTACAATGCTTAAAAAATATGATTACTGTTTTTGAACTTTTCAATTGTAACTAAGTTTTCTTCTGTTTTTACAAAATAAAAGTTATGTAATAGCACTATGCAAAACTCAATTGAAATAAATTCACCATTTAATCAAAAATATAAATCAATATAAATAAAAGTAATAAAGAACTGATCAATAATCAATTATATATTTATTTCGCACTTTAAAACACAGTAAAACCGCAAACCACTTTGAAAATTCAAAGTCTTCTGTCAAAACAACAATAAAAGAGGAACAATTAGTATAAACGCTAAGAAAACGGGAAACAAAACAAGTGGAGGTGTAGTTATAAAGAATAGTTGTTATTGGTGGGTATTAATTGTGGGGCAAGTAAATTATGTGGCTTTCGAGATTTTACCTTTGATTCGAACGATCACTATTATTATACACGAAACCAGAGGCTCTCAAACATTTTGGAGTAAGAAAATCACTGTTTTGAATAAAAAATGTATTTAGTTATGTTTAATGGATTTTTAGGTAAATCAATAATAATGTAAAGCTTTTTGTGAATTAGGTAATGATTAAATTCAATTTTAAGTACCTGTGACAGCAAAAATAGTTTAAATCGGTACTGTAGGGTCTATTCAATCATTTTGGGTACAGCTAAAATAGTATTAAAAATTGAGTATAAAAAAAATCCAGCCTATTAACGTCCCACAACTGGGTGCAGGCCTCTTCTCTTAAAGAGAAGGCATTTACTGTGTATACTTAAAAACAAAGATAAAAAAATACAATCGCATTGAGTACCTCCTCCTTTTTGTAGACGGTTAAAGAGTGAGTTTATGACAGATTATATTAAACTACACGTTTGTTACTAAAATGGTTTTTTTTTTTTTATAAATACATGTTAAGAACCATTGTACAAAATGATAGAAATCAAAAACGCTCTACAAAGCTCCGATTGTTGTAATTTGATAAAAAAGGTAGAATTTTTAATTGGTATGCTTTACGCAAAATACTACCATTGTTGCGACCTCTTTAATTGGGTTTTAATCATCGGTTGCCTGCAGTTTGTGTTAAATCATATTACATTGTTAATAAATGTTTTATTTGAATACATTTACTGTTTTAACAGCTAGAGCTGTATTTTGATTAATATAAGAGTTTTTAAAGATTTTTGTTGTTAAGAATAGTTTAGAAGCTTTTCTTTAAGTAAAGATTGATTTTTAATTTAGTAACAAGATTTAGTGTTTTATTAATGACATAAATTGTATAGTAGTGGTATATGCAAAGATTTTTATTCTAACGAACTTTTGTAAATTTTAAGATCTTGTATACTTATGCTTTACAAATAAATGATTTGTCTTTGTCTTAGCAAGAAACAAATATGCGTAGAAAAAAATATGTATATTGGAGCTAACCTATTCTTTAGTCTGCGAGATTGGTATTTATTAAGTATCTTCTGATATTAAGAATTATTTTGAAGGCAATCAAGTTTAAATAATTGGCCATTCCGAACACATTTCACACTTCAAAGAAATACCGTAATTACAAAATGATATTAATATTGTAATAAGCGAAGTAACTTATAGTATTTACGACATATTTATTCATAGTGCGTTTAAAACAATTTTACTCTTAAACGAATATAGTGACTACATATTTTTTATTCATATTTCCTTGGAGTATCCGGTGTTGGTGTTATGTTTTTTTATGTGTGTGTGACACATGCGTCGCGGCATATTTAGACAATTTCCTCAATCCCCCGGTCTCCCCAGCTCCTCCGCCTGCTGATACGCGCTGGTTATTACAATTTTTCGCGTTATGAATATCGTCGCGACCCCGCTAATGCCCTCTCGCCTAGGGGACCCACACCTCAGCAATTTTACTTTAATTCTTATTTAGAGTGCCGCCTTATTTCGGTTACAAGATTTTTAGTATTTGTTTATGGCGTTAACTTGTACCGTAGCCGACGATGGGGTAATTTTCGCTTTTTTCAACGATGTAATTCTACTTTATGCTTTTGAGTTTAAGTTAGCAGTTTGCGTGGGGTCGGGAAACGCAAATTGGCTATAAAGGCGAGATGCGGCTAGAACTGAGGTCAAGGCTTTTTATTTTTCCGAAACTGTTGTTGCGCGTGTGTGTGTGACGTCACCGCGCCGCTATCAATCATGCATGCACCATTGCGCCGCGCGCGCTTTTGTTCGAATTACGAATTTCGAAAAAGGAACATAAAGCGAGAGAAAATTATGGCGGTTGCGTTCTTTTTAAATATCGGTCGCCCCCCGCCGCGGGCCGCGCCCCTCTGTGCTCTAACTTAGTATTTTTCAATTAAACAATAAAATGAGCAACATATTAGCCATTTCTCCAGTAACAGTAGGTAGAGCACGGCCGCTGATTACACGTTACGGGCGCGTCCCGCTGCATTACCGAACACAATAATATACAGTGTGACACCGTTAAAAAAGTAGCGAAATTGCTAATGGTGTATGATATTGCCTCCCCTTATTTTGGGGTAAGAAAAGACTAGGGGCGGCAACACCTTCATTCTCCCAGGAGGTGTTTTTTTGAGTCGAGTATTTTTTCGTTTTTTTTCTGTATGTTTTTTTGCGTAATGACGTCGGGGTCCTGGGAGAGTTGGTCGAATCCATTAGATAGGCGGGAAAAGCTTAATGTAGAGGTTTTTTTTCTTTTCGAATCGGAATCGGTTGTAGCTATGTCGCATGTGTCGCAAAAGACATTAGTAATTTATTACTCGAACAATTGTTGGAGTTTACCGACGGCTTTCGAATATTCGATTTAACAATCAAATTGAACAATGTTCTTGTATAAATAATATTTAAATACTTTTATTTATGAATAAAACTTAACATAAAAAAGAGCATACATTTTCTAAAATCTAAAATGTTTCACTATTTGATAAAACACGGAAATTTGCAATTTTTTACAACAAATGTTCTCAAGTATTAATTTTTATTAGTTTTATGCCAGTTTTATGCAAAATAAACAGTTTTAATATGTGTTAAAGAAAATACGGTATCAATCCAAATTGAAAAAATTGGACATTGCTATTATTTTTAACAAAAAATACATAGGTAATGTGGTCACATAATGTATTTTATTGAAGTTTGGTATCAATAATTTGCAACTCAACATAAAACTATATAAAATAAACATAGTATATTTACTTAATAATATTTACTTGAATAATGTTAAAAATAAACTCTTATATTCATTATTTCGTTAACGTTTGGCTGACTGAATTGATTCCTCTGCTCTATTTTTGTGCACCCTTTCCCCACTTCCATTATTTTTCATTAATGGAATTCACGTTACATTGGTTGCATCGAAACTTTAACTAAACATAGCCTATTTATTATTACAAAACATTTTTAGTTAAAGCAAGCAACAAATAATCAATTGTTCTGTCTTGCCGTTTCTAAAACTATGTTGGATTCAACTAAATACCAATATTATAAGAGCGATAGGTATGTGATAGTCTGTTAGCATGTTTGATACTTTGTTACACCTAAACCACTGAACAAATTTTGATGGATCCTAATTTTTTTGTTGGCCTTCAATAGCTTGCCGTTACCCGCGACTCTGCCCGCGTCACATAATAATGTATGATATGAATAGTTAGCACTCAGGAATTCACTAGGACTCTTCATTATCGGATGAGTAGTTCCTGATATTAGCCCTAACAGACAAACTTACGTGTTTTACCGTACCCAAGTTATTGTATGTACTGAGAGTAATTCTATCTACCTATCTAACAGAGTAACCTATGGAGTTACTTGCCGGCTCTTCTACATAGGAAAGAAATTTTGATCCCCGCAACGTGCCTGATAATTCTTACTTGAAATAAAAAACTATTGAATTTTGATTTTTGGCAGTTTCTGTTGGATTTACTGATTTTACAAATAACTCTTCTTTTTACAAAATAAATGTAATCACCGTAATTTAGATTTAAGTGCCCAACGTTTCTTCATCTTTGCAGGTCTCATGGTCTCGGGCAGACTTTTAATTATTGTCTTTTAGATAGATAGATGAATAACATATCCTTTACTGTTACTTCTTCAAAATAACTGTTTTACTGATTGTTGTGTTCATTTTCCAGGCAAATGGTGCCCGTCGCGTCGCGAGTGGTCATCCCCCCCTGACGTGGCTCGGAGGGTGTACTCCTCCGTGTTCCTGGGCAGCCCCGGTGAGTACCCAGGTATGATGCAGCCGTGAGGGTGAGGGCTGGGTAACGGTAGCCATCAGGTTGGAGATAGGTTAACATGAAGAGGTTGGTTGTAAATTGATAAAAGTTAAATTAATGCAGGATTGCTTCTGTTAGTTGATGTCGTTTTGTAAGTAGTAAGCTTATAAGAGTAAAAAGACTTAAGATGAAGCTCTTTGAGATAAATAATAATGGAATTTTGACAAGCAGACAAAAAAGTCAAAGTCGAAAATACATACAATAAGGGGTATAAAGAGAGTTGAAAATTAAATGAGTTGACGATTTTGATTTTTAACAATTGCAATGCATGTAAGATCAAAACAAAAATCGTTTTTAAAGTTATGGTGACTTGATGGCTATTTACCGACCTCCGCCCAAAATCCTTCCACACGGTATTTTATTACTATTTAGATATAACCTAACAACAAGAATTAAGAATTTTTGTAAATGTGTATTTTTATGTACCAGGAGACGAGAAAATAAAACGGGCAAACAAAACATCAAATAAAATCAAAATAAATAATATGTCCTCTTTTTAAATACATAGTTTTGCAGTGATAAACATATTAATCGATTCTTTCTATCCGGGTAAGGGACTGGGTATTATTAAACAATTCACTGTTTCCAATCATGGACAGGGTAAAAAGAGGATGCAAACAAATTCGAATACATTGATTTATTCAAAGATGCACATCTTGCGTTAATATGGGACAAGTACCAGGCTATCACAGAATACGGGAGATGACGTCAATCATTAAATCAAGATCACTTATACACAACTTTTGTAATATAACTTATCAACTAAATAAACAAAACAATTACAAGCATCATAATTTACTTCTTACTGCAGATTTAATGTATTAAATGTAAATTTTAATTTGTAATACAATTTCAAAGCTTATCAACAATTTGATTTATTATTATAAACTCTAACACATAATAAAATAATACTTTAATAGGTATGATGCAAAAACTTATCTAAATTATATCTAGTTTTTGGGTAGACACGTTCTGTCTTGAATAAAAACTATAAATGCCAATTGGAATTACTTATTTCAGTTTCAACTAATTTGAAGTCATATTATTAATCATTGTGCAATTAAAAATTATATGTGTTCAAGTAATAATTGATGTTTTGTTGTTTAAAAGTATGTAGAACAAGAAAAAGTCTTTAATTATACATAGACTGCTATTTATTTAACTTACAAAAATATCGATTTTATGAGAAGTATAAAATTCTTGCAGCGGCAAAGGCATTTAAATCTTATTAGTACAATTTGTTTCAACTTCGATTCTATAATTTAAAAAACGAACTAACCTCCCGATGACAGTTCAAATCGATTCCCCGTAATGAGCCGACGAAAAATCAAATGACATTTACATATGTCAAAATCACACTAATGTCAACTCTATGAGTTAACAAATAGTGTTTTTGAAGTAACGTCGTGTCCGATTGTATCGAGTGCTGGGATGTTTGCGGCGCGCACGCACCACTGACAGCCCATCGATCATGTGTTATCGTGCGTACGATCTCGTTGTCATCTCGTTGCAAGGTCGCCGGGGAAATATCGCGAGGATATCAAAGAAAAAACTAACAATTACTTTTTACCTTACCGCCGGCATGGCTGCATACCCGGTGCACCGCTGTGCGCCTAATTGAGATTCTTATTGTGACAGTTCAGTTACAAATGTCTAGATTTATAAGTTCTACAAGTTTTTGCGCTGCCTTATGAAAACATTAAAGTCGAATCTAACAGAAAACTGCAATCCATCAATATTTATGGTATCGACATTTTAACATAAATATTTCTACTTCTATTTACAGCGACTAAGTTATTTTTCTAAATACATAATTATTGTAAAATGACCAGATATTGCTTAACTCAACTGGAACATTCTTAATTCAAGTTCGATATATCAACGCCATCTATCGAATAGTAGCTCATATCGAGATCTTTCCCCTGTCATGTTCTAAATTAAACTTTATTATGTGGGTGTAAAGTTACAATTACCGTAACAATATAATGCACATGCATCGTTATAACAGTCAAGTACCACGATAACCATCTCGCTTACTCGTATGTAATGACGAGCGTCTATCTCCCTCTTGTTTTACACGTCACCGTCATTGCCCGTTTCCATTACACTATATCAATTACCGTACTTCGCGCGTTCGCCCGTCATTCAGTTTAAAACACAAAAGAATTTTCGTCGAAGGGAAATGTTCTGAAAATGAACACAAAATAAACGGCGCTCGGAGAATCGCAGTCAATTTATTCGTGAGTTACACTTTACGATTTTTATCTAACGAACGCTGTCGAAGACGGATTAACAGTGGCAACGATTCGAACAAAAACTGCGCCAGAAAGAGAAATATCAAGTGTATCGATTCCGTCTTTAGCAAGAAAGGATTCGGCATGCGAGCGAGACGACACGACCTCGTCTTTACGACGTGCGAAAGAGATAAAACAATTCCTTATGTCGCTATTCTTAGGTCGTTCGCGCGCTCCGAATGGCACTTTACTGAGAGACATTAAGGTCGCAATTTCATTGTTATGATTGGGTATCGACGATTGTAGAGCGTCGTAAAAGAACGTTATAACTTCATTTGGCGGTGTAGCCGATTAGAGCCTTGCGTAGTAAAAAATAAGGTTGTTAGTTGTTTGTTTGGAGGGCGGTTGTTGGCAGGAGTGCGCGCGGCGTCGGTTGCCATGGCGACGGGGCGCGTTGGAATGCTCGCGCCAGGGTTCCCCGCTCCAACGGTGTTTTTACCTAAATTAGTAACAAAAACAATGCGCTGATAATGACGCATGGATGTGCCGCGATACCGTCAACTGTTGTTTGTTTTATTTCAGGTAATGGGCCCCTAGCCGACGCTATTGTCAACTAGTTAGATCATTTTGTGTTATGGTCCGCTATTAGCTGTATCTACTATGCAGCATAGGTATTCACAACCAGAACCTGCTGCGGCGTGGACCTGCTATGTAACCTGTCAAACGGTTCTTTTTAAGATATAATTTAAAATCCTCCAAGTTATCGAGCACCTAATGTTTTTTGTAAGTTCATTAACGAAATTTTCTTATCGGATCCTTTCTTGTTCGTTATAATTTCTTATTAGACGGGCTTCGTTTTTTGTGGGTCCAAAGTATTGATTTGTCTCCAACGGCGGTCTTCGAACTCATTTGTCAAGTCAGAACGCGCACATAATTACACGCGGGCCGCGCTCCTAAACATGAACCAACTAATTTTTAATATTCTCATTTAGGATTCACGTTGGATATGAAAATGAAAAAAGTACCGGAGCGAGATGGGTGCGCGGCGATAGGCGCGCGCGAGCGGGCGAGCACTAAATTGCTCAATTTGTGCCTCGGCTCATAAGGTGCCTTCGGTGTTCCTTTTTCAAAAATCCAATGAGATCGATCGCTCGCCATGTCCGCAAATTAGAGCGGGAATCGTTGTTCGTTAGCGCGGGCCGCGGGCCGAGACGTCGCAAGCGCCGGCCGTGGGGCCGCGGATCCCGCTCCTACTGCCTGGGCCCTCGTCCCATATCCTCCTGCCTCGTTTAATCTCAATCTACGTTTCGAGGAGCTCAAAGCTCGCCGCCCGAGTGCGCAGAAATGCATTTTAGTATTACTAGTGGTCTCGGGGCGCTCATTTCGCTTGAACCTTTTAAAGCTCGACGCTAAAGTTCGTCCAGCGGCGTTGTCGGCGGAGCGATCGCCTGCGAGGTCATGCTCGCGCGAAAATTGCACTCGTGGCTTCATTACGTCCAGTACAATGACCAAGCGGTTATGTACTTTATTATGTTCGCAAATGGCGCTATTAAGTCAAGTATATCTATTCTCCGGCCAACATGGCGATCGTAAGAGATACGAGAGATGAGATAGCGCGCGAATTTCACTCGAAACCAGTTTTTCTCGAGTTAAATTACTCTCGGTTCTTGAGCAATTTAAATAACAGCCCGTGATTCGTTGTGGCGTCTAAACGAGCGTTAAAACGTTACATTGTAATGAGTATCGATCGAGGACCGATACGGACGGCATCGATTCTATTCAACTACCGTGTTATTTACTGTTATTGTGTTTTTAATACATCCCACTTGTTTTTCTTTATGACTGTAAGGGTACGGTTTCCGTCCACGGGACCCGGCACGTACCTCTATGGCCTTTACTAGTTGTATTTTATTGGCACTCCTAAATTTGAGGATTTTTATTAAACAATTCATGTGTATTGTGTCGTAAAAGCGATGTCGCTAGCACACAACATGTTAACTCAATAAACGCTAAGTTTACGGAAGTAAGCGAGCGGGAACATCGTGCCATCGTAAAAGCATCGTAAAATGGGCAATATTAATAATGACTATCCATTTAGTTGATATCTCGTTGTGTAGCATTGAAAAATTGTCTTTAGCTTGTGTAGTGACGAGTGCGGTGTTTCGTCGCGTCGACAATTAATCGCCGCGAACGGATTTGTGAGTTTATCTTAATTCTTTTGAGTGGAGTCGTGTGTCGCGGTGGTCCGGTGGTCCGGTGCGTGAGAATGCAATTTGTAAGCCGGAGTGGGCGCGCGACCTGCGACCCGGCCGCGCACACCCGCGATTATATGCTAATATACGAATAAACTTTCCTTTATGTAAACGACTCATGAAATTTCCCTCAGTCGAGATGTTTACTGTCATGTTTAAATGACGTCATCATATTTTACAAGTTAAAAGAAAGTTTCGACGACAAAACCGACAAATGAGGAAGTGTGAATGATTGGCTATAGGTAGCCTTGATCTTAAAAGCGCAATTCAGTAAAACCGAGCACACCCACGTCTTCATTAAAAGCGATGGCTTATCGTTAAAATCGATCTCGTTACGAACAATGAAACTCGTCGAAACAAAAACTGGCCGAGCGATAAACGAATACGAGAAACGTAATCGGGGCGAACGTCGCGCCAAATAAAATAAAACCTCAATCAAAAATCTAAAGGCATTCGGTATCATAACCGGAGCGGTGCGTCGACCCGGCCGCCATATGAAAACACGGACCGTGTGGGTTACACGCCCGCGACGAAAAAAAACAAAAGTATAATAATGTAACGCACTAAGTATCCGTCTTAAAAATACGCCTCGATCTCTGTTGCGCGCGTCGCGGCATTAACGCGTCGGTGGAGCCGGCGGCGCGCGCCGAGCCAAATAGAACCGTCTGCGGAGGACCGAGGGTCGAGAGTGGCGTGTGCCTGGCGCCGGCTCCGCGCCGCGGAGGGCCGCAGGGTGGAGGGCGCGCGCGCGGGCGGCGGCGGTGATGGATGGCCCAATCAGGCGGCGTGGCGGTGCCGGCCGCGCTAATCGAGCAGTGTGCCCCGAGAGCCGGACGCACACAGGCGCGCCGGCCGCACACACGCGCCGGCCTGCGGGCGCAGCGAGATGAGGCCCCGCCGATACCACCACCGATTACACGTAAAAGCGCATCGAGAACCTTTTCGGAGATAATACATAATACCCTCGCTCCGGTCGGAGCCACACACACCGACGCCACGGTGTGCGTTACCGACCACGTAGGTCCGAAGGAAAATCGATGAAAAACAGCCGAGACGACAAAACCGGGGGCGGTGAGCAAACAAAACGGGCCTTCATTCGATGAATAACGCCGTATTTACGTCTATATCCGGGCGGCGGATCGATAGCCACCAACTGTTGTAAACAACCGTACGAGAGCCGGAAAAAACGGCGAGTGCGCGCCACCCCCGCCTGTGGGGCTATTAGCGGCCACGTGACTAATTTTGGGAGCTGTCACGAGCAGAGCTGCGAGCACGTGGGCCGCCCTCGCAGCCTCCCGGCCGGCACAACAACACTCCGCTCACTTTCCTCCGCGATCACCTGCTGCACACAAAAAACACGGCAATAGATCACCACGAACAATTAATTATGTCCCATCGCCTGAAAGAGAGGATCTTTATAAATCAACGGACATCGCATTTTATCCTTAAGAGACCTT
The DNA here is from genome assembly GCA_905146925.1 of Autographa gamma. Taxonomy (NCBI): domain Eukaryota; kingdom Metazoa; phylum Arthropoda; class Insecta; order Lepidoptera; family Noctuidae; genus Autographa; species Autographa gamma. The sequence continues at coordinate 1,299,127 of LR989868.1, read as the reverse complement.
TCTCCGACTAATCCCGACAGAATTGAAACGAATCTAATGAAACGGGGATACGTCGAGAAAAAAACAACGCCACATCAACTGCCCTACAATCATTTTAACTTTTTTCCGACGTTCGCTCTCGGGGCTTATGTATTTTTTTTATTATTTTTAATTCTGTCTCTGGACTCAAGTCTTTTTTACTTTTTTTGTGGCCTTTTCATAAATATTTTAAAATCGGATTCAGTCGGGGACAAGCGAGGCGAATGGATTAGGATTTAGATATTTTCGGGCCCGCGTAATTTATGCCCCTCTTTGTAGAGATATGAATAATGAGATATATTGTATATATCTGGTGAGCGCTATCGGCGACTCCGGCCGGCCGGGGCTCCGCCGCTGCACCTAATAGTTTCCGCTTTATATCTCCTATCTTGATTTAATTATGTTTGTTTTCCTTCAACTTGGAACGATTGATGCGCACTCATTAGCTCGCATTGTTGTACGAATACAATAGACTTTATTTTAGTCAAGTTTTTATCGTCCGCTTTGATTCCGTAAGCACTGTCCACTCTCCAGATGTTCAAATAGTTCAAATAATTCTCAGGGCATTTCTCCATTTTTATTGTAATCCAATTTTAAAGCGATCCCATTTAAATTCCTATACAAATGATCCCGACCATAAAGTACCGACAGCTATTCCAAATATGCGCCCCGTTTAAAAAGCCCTTAACGAAATTATTAAAGTAGGTAACAAAAAAGGGTCAAGCCGATGATTTACCGACGTCAATTCTGACAGCTCGTAGTTTTGTTTGACCAAAATTATAGTAATTTGATAAAAATACCCATCTACTTAAAATAAACGTTCCGTCAAAAAAGTGTATGATGGAAAACAGGCGTTTTATAATAGACACACTAACTATGCGAAGAATGCTGTTCATATTCTCGAATGATTGAGATGATTTTTTTAACTCCAGTAGCGAGTTTTATCTCGGGCAGCGAGTTAACTGATCTTTAATTCCGTCGAGACGGTACAGATAATGTGATCGTTTTTATTGCAGCATTGTCAGAGTGACGGACGGACAGACGCCGCGACGCCGTATTTTGCTTATTATATGATTGCATATCGGCGATGAAGGCCAGCCCGGGACGCTCGCAACACGCGACAGACTCTCGCCGATAACTTTTTGTCGGTTAACAATATTTTTGCATCAAAATAAAGTCAACTTTTTATTCATAAGCGGCCGTTTCGAACGTTCAAAAATAATAATGAGTTGGATATAAAAATCGCGAATTTATACGAGGTCCCCAACCCTCGGCGGGGCGCGGGCGACTTTAATATGATTTCTTATAGCGAGAACTCCTTATTAAATAAACTTTGAAAACGAAAATTATGTCCACCGTACGCGGCCCGCCCGATCACAATAAAAACTCGGATTTGACAAGATTAAAATTGTAATTCAAGTTATTTCTGACGTGCATCTTATTGCTTTTTCGCTACGGTCATGTTTATTGTATTTTTTAGTAAAAGTCGAAACGCGTAACTCCTTTCGAGACGTAATCCGTATAAAGACTCTTGGATAAATAAAAATAATATGAATATAATTTAAGGCTGATACCAAACAGGCAATCAAGAATACGGTGTATGTGAAAGCAGATACTTAATAAGAATAAAGATTTAGTAATTGCTTACTATGCGCGTTTCTTCTGAGTAATTCGAGTATAGGGTTTGAAAAATAAATAATAAAATATTGACACTGGCATAAAGCGCACTCCGCCGTCCATTGTGACACTTCGGATTAAAAAGAAAAAACCGTCATGGCCGCCTTCGCGCTTTCCCGCCTCGCTGTCAATATCCATTCTGTCCGCGAAGCTCGCGACTTGGGTATAAATACTAAAGGGTTTTAAGTAAATAATTGTATGATGTGTGAATAATGTAATCTTCTCACGGGAAATCGATGTTCAGCCGAATCGTGTTGCTGTCATTTTTAAATATCACGTATATTTATAATTCAAATGTATTCAGTAGATAAATTTTCCATGAATATTAAAATGTGGTCGATAGGTATCGGGATGGTGTCTTAGCGTGGTTATTTTCCCACAATTCGGGGGAGTGCCGGAGGCTGGCAGCACTGAAGCCATTACTGGAGATTACGCTTAATGTAATGTGTCGGTGATTTGAAATAATCACGCAGATTACATGAACGTGGCCGATGTGACTATTTAATCAATACATAACGTGGGATGTGTATTTACGAGTGTACCGCTCAGGTATCTACAAATAATGTGTGGACTTTATTAGGACCTAGTTGAAGTAGCCACGACGGGATTCCAGTGGAAAAAACTTTTAAAGCTTAGCAAAACTTTATTTAAAGATGAGTTGGGAAAAAATACCTTTGCTCGTCTAGATTGTTTTTCTTTAATTGTAACTTTAAAAATGCTATTACTAATACAAGAAAAAAAGTCCATAACAAAACTACTAAGTCACATTGACAGTAAAACAAAACGAAAACCCGACCATTTGTCATCTTAACCCAGCAAATTCGCTAAGCGAGCGTTAATCTTGCGACCGCAACCGCGGGACAGAACTAGTTAGGTGTAAAAAAACGAGGAAATAAAACTGACAGACGGACGGACAATAAAGCGAGCTGTAACGAGATGTAGTCATGTGCGCACGCGGTCGCGACAGACCACATAGGCTTGTGACTAACATTCAATAGTTTGGAGAACATTCTTCATGTAGTCAAATACTTTTGACAATAGTTTTTTACACTCACACAATGTGGGTTATATGGGATCATCTCTAAGATACTACTTCTAGAAATCATCAGCAATCAATCTACTATTAGAAACCATCCACAACTTAATAGATATAATGTAAAAACCATACAGAAAACCTTACACAAAAAATTACTTTAGTATTTTTTCTTTTTTTTCCATTTTTTTTCACATTTTTGTAATCAGATATTGATACCTAACAACCTTAACAGATCGGATAGGGGTTACGTAACACCCTGTACACTAGTGTCTGTATGGAGACCATTTATTGCAAAACTCGGAATTTTTTGCTGTGTTCATAAGAACGTACTATGATCCAAAAACCATTCTGAAATATTTTGAAGGTACCAAACACTTGCTTTCGATGGATAGTCACCTGTTTAAGATCGCGCAGATAGCATGCAACAGGTTGGTGCATGTACCTGCATAGGATACCTGATACCAGTTAAAATCAAATTCTCCTTCAATATCTTATAAATGATACTTAGGTATATAATTGCAATAAGTTAAACACATTAACAGAAAAAATAACAAGTTCAATAGATAAGAGTTAAAAAAAAACTAGGTATTATTTTGTATTTAAGTTGTTTTAAAAAAAGTATTGCAATATAAAAGAATGTGTCGATATTTTTTTCCTAGATTTGATTTTAAGAATCAAAGCTTCCTGATCTTTAATTTCCCTCTAAAAATCGAATAATCAAACACGAGTAAAATAACTGAGTAACATACAAATAATTATCTAATACAACGATTCTATTCAAAATTACATAGCTGCAGGCGTTTCTAACCGCAGCCAGCCCAGTATTAGTAATTATTTTCCATCGATTTATCGACACGTACCGCTACTCTCCGATAGATGGCGGTGTCGCAAAACTATTACCTCCCGAGGAAATTATTGCTTATTACTTGGCTACATTAAGTAATTTCAGAGACAGCTCGCTATCTCTTAACGATTTATGATTACTTGGTACATTTAGAAGTAATATTATGTAATGAGATGGAGCTAAACATATTGCAAGACAGTCTTTGTAGTGCTTTAGACTTCTTAAATAAGAACTAAGTTTAGATTTTAAATTGACTGAATAAAATTCTACAATTTACCCAAGTCTGATCAAGAAGCTAATAAGTATCTATGAGTGTCTAGTTTCTATGGTAGAATATAATCAGCAATGCAACAAATTCAATAACAGCTATGCTATGAGAATGAGAGACTCGTTCTTAGGTATGTATCTACGTGCACACACGTGCAAAAATCCTCGTTGGCCTCATCTCGACCGCGGAAACAATCACGCGACGGTTCACCCAGAGAGCATAACAATATAGCGGTTATAATGCATTCCATATTCCGGGTTCGTAATTGAACATCGTATGCAAACGCGGCGCGCGCCCGCCATCTTCTCAATATGTATGCGCGCCTAGTACTCTCATGCGAGGCAGGTGGACTCGCCCTGTTTATGTTATTGTTTACATATTGTTACCATTTATGCCGCCCTAGTACCTTCGCTACGAGGAAACCAGCTAAATATATTCCGTTTAATATAATGATGACATCTGTTTGTTCGCAAGACGAATTTCTAGGAACTTGAAATAAATTCTGCACCTTGAAAATAAGAATGCAAAACATAAATATCTTGAACATAAATTGCTTCAGATTAATGTAGTTTATGAAGACATCGAAAGCCTTGAATAACACTTATTTATGTGCTGTTTACATCGCCATTCTGTACGAATGATGCAACTAACTCCAGTGAAATTCGTAATGTTAACATTCCCACGAGAAACTACACCGAAATTACTGATGTCAACTAAAAGACCCAACATGGTAACTAACTGATATTCTTGCAAAATTAACTTTCTAAACTAAAAACGGGTACTTACGTATCAAAGTTTCCGCGAAGTCTTCTAACATGAAATAAATAACATTTTAAGTGCGTCAAGATTATCTAGAAACGTGCGAACATTGTCAGTTTGTGAAGATTTCAAAGAAGTATGTAGATCATTAGGGGAGCGACATAAATCACTAAGATTCCGCATAAATTTACATTTTAAAGACGTCGCGACATGGCAACATTTAGCACTCAATAAAATTAGAACAAAAGATGTTTGGCGATCGGCGAGCGACCGTAGCGCCATCTAGACGAATGGATCACTAACTAACTGATGGAATTAAATCTTATAAAAGTTGTGTCGCACGAACTGGGGCACAGTAACTATGTCGCTGCGATTTGTCGACAGTAAATAGTTATTAAATTATATATGATACCTTAGTATAAAGTTTGTAAAATTTTCACTGATTTCATAGTACAGATTTATTATTGTAACGATATTGTTTCCACTTGTATATCGATTGAGGAAGTTAGCACTTCATTATATTTCCAATGGATAGTTTATTAGCTTAATGATTCATCATAACACTTCAGAAAATCTCGTAATTTATGGCTCTCGGCAGATTGGACACTCAGAATTAAATTAGTAATTGACGCTCATCAAATATTTTTATTGGTTTTAACTTTTTACTTAAAATTATTATGTAGTTTTAATTGTTGAATGCGTTCTGCTATTTATATTGCCCGTAAAAATGTAAAGTGATTATTCTTTCCTTTCTTAAAGTCACTTGTTATTCTTACTAAGACATTTCTAGGCAGTTTTGAATGAGCGGTGGAAATCTACAAATAATTAATTGAAATTTTTTCTTAACAATTTTAGATTTTGAAATAGAAAATGATATCTTATTGCTTTTCTTTTAATGTAATGTAATGTACGAGTAATGGTAATAATCTGCTTGGCTTTATAATCTGTACAGTAACGATACTAGTAATCTATGGGATTGCTTCCCCAGATAGCTTAATTGAAAATATGATTTACATTCCAGTTATCGAGATAATTAAATGTCAACTTAACTAGTAAAAGATATATCCATGCTTATTATTAGATTATTGTGTGCCTAAGACAAAAAATAGGCTTAAAAAAATGTGTATTAAACCCATAAGTTCTGTTTAAGACGACCGCAATCACATAAAAATGGCCGCGTAAAGTACATCACAAGCTTATTGGCTGGCCGGCGATGCTAAATAATAGGCCGGCTTAATTAGCTCGCTCGGTAAACATGCGAGAGACGAGACCAATTACTATTTGGTCAACATCATCGCCTTAACCACGAATATATTCGCTTATTTACGTCCGCAAGACGCGCGACAAACGCACATCAATCGCGACATAAGCCGAGGATTATTTGCGCAAACTGTTCGCGACGCGCGACGGGTTATTTTGGACGCGCGTTAATGCGTATTGCGAACGTTTATGACGCGCGCGACTCTCTGTAATATTTGTGTTGCCTCTGATTTATTTGGTACGTACGTTGGTAGGTGACACGTCGTAAAGCGACCTGTTTACTGCGCCGGCTTGTCCCTCAATTAGACGATGCACATTACAATTTGATCTCTGATGTGCAGTGACAGTTGCAGAGCGCACCGTGTCGCCGCGTCGCCGGCGGTGCATTTGTTTCATCACTTCATTTGTTTATTTACTATCAATCGACAAGCAAAAAGGAGACGGATAGATTTGTCTTTTCAGGAATGTTCTGGCCATTAGAAACTCATCGAAGTATGCACATGCACTTCTTTGGTTAGAAATATTTAACTATTTCTTAATTTCTACCAGAAAGATTAAAATCAATGCTATGTGCACTTTTAAATAAAAAAGTAAATAATACCGGACTTTTAACAAGAAAGCATAAAATTTTCGATTAATTTAAACCACAGTGCCTTATTATAAGGATGTATGCTCGATTTGAGCTCATAAGTATGCGAGGAACGAGAATGTTCAGCGATTTTCATCACGTTTGGATCCAGGTAATAATTAGCCGTTAGCTTAGCATTCCACGCTTGGCAGGCGGAACTAAGGCAGAGATCTAGGCTGAATGTTGTCTAGATCGCTTTAGGCTTTTAATGGGACTAAGTAACAGTTTAACGAATAATTTGGGCAATTTTTACGAGTTAGTAGTGGACAGAATTTTAATTTCGTTTGTATGTTCTGGCTTCTGATAGAGTCAATCACATACATACATACATACATATCATCACGCCTGTATCCCCGAAGGGGTAGGCAGAAGTGTACCAATGTAGACCCACAGTTCACCGATATGTTTAGGTCCCATGTAATAGGGGGCGAGCCTATTGCTACTAACCGGGCACAAATCCAAACTCCGACCTGCTACTGAGAATTTCATAGAAAAACCCAATAACACTTTAGTTGACTCGGGAATCGAACCCAAGACCTTCTAGCGTAGCAGTCGCGCTTAGCACCACTAGGCCAACGAGGCAGTTTCGTGTTAAAAAAAAGGCTTTTTATTTCCTTTTTTTACTCATAGGACATTCATTTACTTTACTGATTTTTTGATAACTTATAGTATGTGCAAAAAAACAGCTATCCAAAGTTTTCTAAAGAACTTATTAGGTAACAAGTTTTTAATTACCGCATTAGCAAGAAAAACATATCATTAAAAATAACGACCGCGAAACGTTTCCTAAAACTCAAAACCTTTACATTTGACGTTTTTAAAGATCACATTTGATTTGAGGTATTTTATTTTTGCGTGCGATAGTATCGTTTCTTGCGCCGGCGCACCTCGTATCGAGTGATCGGGACCGGACGATGACACCGCAAGCTTTTTGATAAATTTTACTTTTTCTCTTATTTTTTGGTATTAATTTACGTGTTTTGATACCGAGGATATAAAGGTAAGTCAAGGTCCAGTGGTTTTGTTTCAAGAATCCTGTCCGGGCTTGAAATTTAAGACCTGATTGACGTGAGCTTGATTTCCGTTCATGCGAAATTTATGATCTGGATAAGATGGCAAATAAAACTAAAGATTTTGATACTTGTACGTAAGGGTATTTGTAATGTACGTTTTTGTGCTAAAGAAGGAAGTATGGTAAATAATAATTGGTCATTGAACTCCTTTTAAGTCTTGATTTGTCCATTAAAGTTAATGAGCTTGTTAATTCGTCACAGATCCTATCTCTATAATTAGAAGACGTTACCAACACAACGGAATAAATAAATCCAATCCAAAAAAAACTTATTAATCAGCAAGACGGCGGTGTAACGTTACAGGTACCAGGCGAGCAGGCGATCAGGCGCGGTGTTCATAAATACGGTGTATGAATGGCCTCACACGGCGCTCCTTGGATAAATGCTATCCTAGTACCTCGACCGGTCGTGTAGGCGACTTTTCCCTTTTGTTGCGTTTAAAATAACAAGTTTTATTATATTCAGTTTATGTTACATCTATTAATATTTACAATAGATAAGAAACTTAAGTTATTAAGCAAGAATAAGAGAAAATATTGTTTTGTTAGGAAAGCTTGGGGTTTTGTTCGCGTGTTGTGTCAGACTTGCCTGTCTGTCTGTCTGTTTGATTGTCAGTTTACATGTCAGTGTGGGCGATTGAGTTAGTTTTGTGGTGTAATCCAAGATACATAGATAAACTTTTTGTAATCAAAAATGTTAATGAATCTGTAACGTCACTTTCTACGACAAAAAACAAAGACCTTCTTCTAAAAGCTACATCAATCGATCTTATTCTGTCTAGAATATTCCCAAGCTATGGTTTTTATAAGAAATACACACTTTAAACAAAAACCACGAGAAAAAAATGGCACTTAAAACTCCACTAAAATCCGTCATAAAACGAAGAGCAAACATCTATCAAAATTCGCCTGTCTACAGAATACATAAAACAGATAGGTACACAATAAAAACTCAATAAAAAAGAAATTCGAGTTAACCTTACCAGCGCTGGAATCGCCAATCAAGGGATACCTACTGAGAGCATTTAACCCCCCGCCGCCGCGCCAGGTTTTATTGTCAGTCGAGCCGTACGCAACGGATTTATGTCGTTTTGATTTGATTGGGAATAGCCTTAGTTAATGTTCTGCGTAAATAAAGACGTTTTAAATGTCATAAAATTATGTGTTTAATTGGTGTTGGTGTTTCTTGTTAATTATTGAGTACGGTTTTGGATTTGACTTTTATTTTAATATATTGCTATAAAATTTAAATTATTATTAAACGTATTTGGTTATCTAATATTAAAATTCAATTATTATGAATATTTTTAGTTCTACGAATAAAATGAGTAGTTTAATCTCTTTTTCATGATAAGTATCATTTTCATTTGTTTTATACACAATTAAATCTAATATAAGAACAAACTCTAACTATACTAAAATTAAATCTTACTTTTTCATTGTTACTAGTAACTATAATAACAATTTTGCTCCTCAACATGGCCATTTACACTGTCGTTGCATGACGTCAAAAAATACTCAAACATCAAATACGTCGTTACCGGACACGAGATTCCACGCATATTTCCTTTTAAACATCTATCTGATGCAAATACATATCTTGCGTTCCAACTCAGTTTTCTGATCTCCAAGGAATCCTGCGTTCTTGAGATGCAAACACAAGATAAATGCCACCATTTATTAGCTTTACGTTTTGTAAAAAAACACGTCAATTGCGGGTAGGTTGCAATTAGCCATCGAGTGAAGTATTCGGACGGTTCGTAGATAAACATCTTTTGGTAAATGCGTGGCTCTTGTAGTACACGCCTGTAAGGCTCTGCTGCATTCCTTCAGCTGCAGTGGCTCTTAAATGGTTTGCATCGCGGCCGTCACTAAAATGCTGTTTATCTCAAAGATAACTCATCTGATGCAAGCTAAATGAAAAAGTTGCAAAGCCTTCTAAGTAGGTACTGAAATAATTAGAGATAAACCTCCTTTTATTTATCAGTAAATAAGTTTTGTTGTACAGCATCAATTGGATATAAAAATCATCTCCATTATCCCTCTCACTTCATATCTTAATATTCAAATCAAATAATTCAAAACAGCGTAAAAGGGGCACACGTTTAAACTCAATATATTACCATATTAATAAAGTCGCAAATCAAAATCGCATTATGCCACGTCAAATGCGATCAACCCCTTATGCGTTTAACCCTGTTTAGGTATGCACTGATCTGACTTAAAAACCCAATGCATATTTTGTCGTCAACTGTTGCGACTTGTCGCACACTCAATTAAAACGCATGCGACTAGAAAATTAAAGTTTATGGGCTTGTAATGGGACTTGTAGGTACATTAATTTGTGCGTTTTATTTGATGAGATAGTTTAGGTATATAAATGTTTAAGTAAATTTTTTGTTAAAAAACTGTTTAAAACATTTTATTAAAACATTGACAGGCAAAGGATTAAAATAATCAGCAAAAATACATTTTCAAATCAAGACAACCGTCGGAAGTAACATAAACATGTCTTAAAAATCTCAAAAGCACAATCTTTTAAGTAGAATTTTAAGACGTAACAGAACGGTCCGAGTCGAGGATAAGCAATAAAATACGACACCTATCTCGCCCGTATCGCCTTTAATGAAAACCGCCCGACTATCTGCGCTCAAAATCCGGCCCTCTCTTACTTAATATATGCGATTTTTATCAGCACCCACCCGCACCAAAACGACTCTACACAGGGTTAAAAATATGCAAAAATCGCCGCCCCGGGGTGAATATTAAGCAATGTAATTTTGTATAATATTCCGCAATTAAAATTCAAATTGAAATCAATGCGCGAATGAACGGCCGTTACGTCGACTGGGGCCGACTCCCGAGCTCAGGGACCAGCGCCTCACCGCTGATGTTTACTGTATTAATCCTTTAATACGAGCGTCATAACTTAGGGTAACACCAACACCGTTACCTAAACTCATCAAGTGTGTACTTTTAAAACTTTTTATTAAGTTATTCGAATGTTTAATTAAGCTTATCTTACACTGGATGTGACAGTAAAGTTTCGTTGGGACGTCATACAAGTTGTAACATAACAAGTCATTAACTCGAACAACTTGTAACCCACAAAACGCGGCGCTGAGTTTTACAGCTAGACACGGCGGTATTATCGTAAACGCTAGACTCGAATTGTTGTAAATTCAAACATTTAGTGTGTACAAAATATTCGTGAATCGTCTCCCGAGTTACGGCGCACTTAATGGTCCATAAAGGCACCCCATAACTTGGCTATCAGGAGGATAATTCCAAGTGTTATTCCCTCTTAATTGGCCGTTCCGGGCGGAATCGTCAATTTGAGATATTAAACTAATTTTCAATGCTGCGTAATCGCGGAGACGTGATCCGCGCCATTGTAAGGGTTAAGTTTGCATCGTAAAAACATTTTTTGTATTCGATATCGTTATGAGCCTTTACGCGTAATATTTTGACATATATTTTATGATTATTGGCGTTCTTGTAAATGTGGTATTCACATTCGATTGCCGTTAAAATAATACGCCGAAACGACTTACAAAAACGATATTTTTTTAATAATTTTTTAAATATTTTTTAATAATCGTTTGCACTTCACCACTTAAGTTTTAGTGAGAGAAAGTATCGCTTATGAGTGTTGTTTTCAACACTTATTACCTCAAATTTGTCCTTAAAAAATAAAAAGCTGTATACATAGTCGTCGTTTTAAAAGATATTGCGTTTTTATTGTAAAATTTTACGGTCAGTAATTTGAAACACATCAACCAAATGTTTGCTCCTGGCTTCCATTTCTAAGTAAGGCTAAGTGTTATTGCAATTTTATTTTAAGAATTACTTAAACTTATTAACAACTTAATATTCACACCACAGTAATATTATATGAGTCTTAAAATGGAAAAAAATAAGGTTTAGCACAAGCTTTCTCCTCATAATAATTTGTACCGTTATTTCAAATAATTACATTTTAAAATACTTTCAGAAAATAATTAACAACACAGAATGCATGGCTTATATCATTAACAGTAACAACGAGACAAACCGATACATCGCGAATCTGTCAGAGTAACGAAGGTGATTAAAACAGCACAATAAGACAGCGTAGTCATCAAGTGTCGAGTTGGCGTAGTGCGCTACGCTTGGCGTTTCGCTCGCTGTAATTAAGCGTGCGCTGCGTTTTCCGCGCGCTTTTGAGGGTTGGAAAACGTGGATTTAGGGATGTTAGTTGCTGTTTTATTTAGCGTATGCATTATTTTTGGCTATAGTAATATACTGCTATAGTATATAAAATTGATTATATTTGATGGTTATTGCATAGTAATGAATGTTGACGGAAGTTCGAAACTTTGCAGTGGTGTTTTAATGAGGTTCTATATTGCTTAAATTCTAATGACTTTCTTTGAACTTTAAATTGTAATGATTTTTTTTCTAATAATCTTTAAAGAATTAGAACTTTGTACGACATTTTATTAAGTCCAAAAAGTCACAACTAAATATCTTCAAAAATGATTTTATTTTATTAAAATTACAACTTTTACTGCTGTAAGTTAATAAACAGTTCCTTAAACTCACTCATTAAGTTTCCCTAAACTCCGTCCGTTAATCCAAGGGATCGCACACACAATCAACGCATTAGCTACGTCACACAAAATCTCCAATCAATCTTATTAAAATAAATTCCATTTCTAATATTGCATTCCCACATCCATCGGACAATTTTAATGCAACGCAAACATAAAAACGAATCGTTCGAAATTGATGCTTATGTGTTAGGAAATAAAGTGTCTGTTGAGTGCGTTGGTGTATGGTGGCAATTTTAATTAGCCCTTGGGTACCCCCGCCCCCGTAGGGCTCAGATAAGGGTGTTTGCAAATAGGAGGGACTGCAAAGAAGCCAATCCATCAAATCGCTGAACGTATTACGACACCGCGGTTGTCGCCCTCTAGTGGTGTGGTTAATGTCGATGTATTGATGTCGATAATTTCTTAAACTACTTAAAGCTTAAGTTTTTGGTAGTACACGAGATAGGTAATAATTGGTTTTTGCTTCAGAACTTAGTGACTGAACAGAAAAAGTACAGAAATAATGTGCCTGAATTGTCATCTCTTAATCTCTACTTTAAATACGTAAAGTAGTAAATCTCAAGCAGCCTCCTGAAATAATTTAAACAACGCCATGTGTTAAATAAGTAATCATAATACGCTCTTAGATTACACAAAGTTACACTTTTAATGGTTACAAACATCACACATAATAACACCAACCCTCGATATCGATAAATCTCACGGGACATCACTAGGCAGCGCGTGCTTCCATTTGATTGGCGCAACCCGATAGGCTCTGCACTCATTTGCGCCCTGCACTAATGTCGGGAACACGATAAATCTCCGAAGAGTGTCACCGACAGAAATAGACTCTCATTGTGCAAATATAACGATCGAAATACTGATTTTTTGAGACTTGGTAATAAGTCTTTATTTATAAATAAAAAAAGAGTTAATAACTTAAGTTCAGGAACTGCAATGTGTTATAAGTAAGAAAATGGTATTAATATCAAATTTTTATTTACTCAAAAATATATACTCTAGTAGATTCTAGATTCATTTATTATTAGGTTCCATTAGACGGTGTTAAAAAAAAAACATTTTTAATGCAGGAGGATACCTAAAAATCACGTCAAAAACTCACACCATTATCAAATTAACAATAAACACAAAAACAAAACAGGGAATTCAAAACCCATGAATAAACATTAAACACCATGAAAGCGCATAAAAAGCATTATTAACTTTCAAATATTTACTGTCACATATTATGGTAATCTCGGTAAAAAGTGAAAAAGACAGTATACCCACGCCGAGTCATTTAAAAAAACCCCGTTATTCTCGTAGGCGAAACTTCTTGCTATTTATTTAAAGATTGCTATCAATTTCTCAGTTAAAATAACTGTTATAGCAAATGATAGTGTTTAATCATTTGTCGATATCATTTAGGTGTTCAGTTACATCCCTACTTTGGAATTTTTATATTAGTTGGATTTTTTTCGAAGTTTTAGAAGGTCTGGTAACTTTTAGTTTGTTTATGTATTTTTTTGTCAAGTTTTCAAAGATCTTGTGGTTTATCTACGTATACTACAATTATAATAAAACTAAAGACTTTATCTCCTAAACTACCATTCTGTTTTTTTTTTATATAATAAACCAATTCTCGCTTTCTTTGAAAGAAGAGCAAGGTTAGTTAAACCGTTAGCCTAGCAAAGGCAAAAATAACCACTGAAACACTTACTGTTTCTGTACATTCACAATTAAATGTCTTTTTACTTTAAAACTTAATGTAGCTTATAATCATTAACAAAACTTATCAACACAATCATTTGTCATAATCTCCCAAACAATTCAAAAATAAGCTGTTAAAAATATTTTTGGCACAAAGCAGGCAAACCGCAGTTCGGCGCGTGCCTCGGCCGGAGGGTCGCGGATTCGGTGTCGGGTTGCGGCAATCGGCTTACAGACGCCATGGGAGCAAACACCACACCACGCCGGATTACTGCTAATGAGCAGTTTCACTTGTAAAGCATATATGGTGGTGTGGTGCCATGGGACGAGGAAACTTACCTAACTGTAGAAATCATATTTTTGTACCAAAGTTTGGTATTATTTTGTGAGATTTTTCTGTGCAACGTAGTCAGGCGAGTTGGCCTGTTAAAGGAGTCTATGGAATCGCAAAATATATAACAAAAACTAGAGTGAATTTATCTATATTTGAAAAAAAAAATATTACTTCAAAAAAGATAAAAATGTCGAATTTACAAAGTCGGGTGAAGCAGTCAAAGCCTGCGCTCAGACTGGCTGCAAGGTCTCTTAAAAAAATACGAATTTACAACCATTAAGGTCTTAGAAAATGCTCCCAAAGTCTCTTTAAGACAAGCAGTCTTTACGTATACAAGGCAATGTCTAAATCAAACTTCAATAAAAATCATAAAATTCATCGTAACATAAAAATAATGGTAGCTAATGACGATCTCCCAATAAAACTCTACAGTAACTCATAAAGAATACCGAATCAAGTACTCAAAAACTATCAAAAAGAGTTATATTGATCGAGCGATAAAATTACCTTAAGAAATGTCTTTTATTAAGTACTAAAATCCTATCAATATGTCCGTCAACACATAAAAATTAGGCCCTCGCACACTGGCCATGGTATAGTAAAATGCCCATAAAATTGTACCATAACCAATAGAGTGGACAGTAAAAATCAGTATAATAAGAAATCCATCGTTTATATTTTTACGATTTCTCTCAAAATTACTTGTAAGCGTGTTATTTTATGATTCTATTTTAAATACTAGGGCTACATAAACTAGTGGAGTCATTTGTTTTTTTATTCGTTTTGACGTCGTTTTGTGATGAAGTTCATCAATTGGAACGAATTTTTTTAGGGATTGATTGATTTTGTGAAGTGTTTATTATTTGATTTGTTAAATAGATTAGCAGCTATAATTAATATGGCACACTCTCGTGTAAGCGAACTTGGGTACATAAATAAAAAACTTTTGAATTACAAATGCTCTTAAAAAGTTATATTATTATCATGTGTTCGAAAGAAACCATGTTTGTAATTTCTTTATTATTGTGTAGACACGATTAATTAGAAAAACTAACGGCATTATCTTTAAAATTTTAATTGCCTTTTTTCATACATACCAACAATTACTATCAATACATTTAATGTACTTCTAATTTACACTTACAAAACAAAAAACTTCTAATAAAAAAAAAAAAAAGATAGTGATGTGCAATGTATTTTTAATTCGATAAAATTAACTAAATAAGTGCTCTTGACTTTTCGCACGCATATCTGTTTGTGTTTGTGCTCGTCCATTTGGGGGTGCATTAGACATTAGGGTTAGATGCGCGAGTGTGCGTCGCTAAGATGAATTAGGGGATTACAACACTGCATCATGCAACTGCACTCAGATTTTACTCACTAAAATATATACAGGGTGTGTTCTTAAGAACAATAATAAATTAAGTTACACTGTAGACTAAAAATTGTACATTTAATTTAGAGTAGAATTATTGTACAGTGGGCATTACACGTTTTCGTATAAATCAGAAAAAATATCAAAAACAAATGACAATCTCACAAAAAAGTTCTCCCAATAAAAAGTCACATACAGGGCAAACTTTTAAAACGTAATTTTAACAAAATAAATCTCGGTACACGTATAAAACAATTACACAGACAATAATCCCGTTGTTTTTGTCAAACTGGGAACGTTTTATTGTGTCTTCTACACCCTATACCGCGATGGGGTGGCCACGCAACATCGAGGGGCGACGGGTAATGGCCTAAGAGTAATTTTATTACTTTGCCCCTATTACCATCACAATGTGCATGCCACCGGTCGAATGAGATACGCGCACTCGATACAGTTTCCCGTCGCGTTGCGTTTCCACGACCATTTTTATCGATAAACTCGACGCGCAGCGGCGCACAGCACTATGCACGAACGACATGGAGCTGTTACACGCTTGAAAAATAGTTTCACTTCGACGAAAAGGTCAAAAGGAAAGAAAGCGATCGGTTGTAGCAAATTCAGTTTTTTATTATTAACGGCGTACAGAAAACAAGCACGGAAATAAGACGCTCACACCCCGCTACCTACTGATTCGATTTGTTCCTGCTACGATGAATATTTGATACGGCTCAGTGCACGCTAATTTGTTTATCCTGTTCCCTGCTTCTACTCTCCTGGTACCTGTAGTACAGAATCCAAAATTATCCGAATACATTATTCAAAGGAAAAAAACATCACGCGATCTTTTACAAATAGAAGCTACACCAACCTTTAAATAACTGATGGTTTTCAAAACTTTCACTCGGGCTCACTTTACGCAATAAAAGGCAAATAACAACGGAATTTGTGTTTCTTTCAAAGGGCAAGAAATGTAAATAAATATGACTTCAAAGCATCTTATTTAAAACATCTAGAACATTCGCTATCATCATCAATGATCATGACATAAAATGCATATAAGAAACACAGTAAGAATTAATTAAGCGTAGGTACCAGAAGATAAGAATCGGCGGTATGTCAGGTGATTAAATAAATACAAGTTGGCGTTTCTAATTAATATGCCAGGCGCAGTTTGATAAGACGCTCTCGTGTACGAGCGGGACATCTCTTGCGTTTGCTAACTGCCTGGTACCCGATTAACACGTTGTTATAATTATGTGAAATTTGTCTTGTTTTGCGTACATGTTTCAAATAATAATGCGTTAAATAAATATTTAAGAGATAGCTAAGCTGAAATTTATCGAAGTAATAACTAATTTTAAGTTTGAACTGTCTTTGTTGTGCATTTTCATTAATAAAGTAAATAAACTAGAATGTCTGAAAAAATTGTAAGAATTCCTTGCAGTCGCTCAAAATCGAACAGTATTCAGCTCTTTATAACTATTCTCATAAAATGTTTGAAATACTAGAATCGCGGTGGGTTAACGCTAATAAATATTGTGACCTTTCAAATGCCAAAAGATACGCAGTGGAGGTATAGATAGCTGGTGCTTATTTCATTAAATAATATCTTCCTTAGATATAAACATGCTAAAAATCTCTGCAGTCCTTAATTATTAAGGTACCATGTACAAAAATTGCGAATTATTGATTGCACATAAATGTCAAGAAAAACCGAATTCAATAAATAAAAATTCAATATATTTTGATGAAATTCATATCATTACAACCTCTGACCCTGAGATACCAGTAGATATTGGAAATCATACATAAAACATTGAAAACTCGGTTGAAAATTGAATCAGATTTTAAGACAAATACTCTTACTTGATTGAGCCATTTATTAAATTATCTTATTATTTCTCCAGGTGACGCCAGCAACGCGAGCATCGGCTCCGGCGAGGGCACGGGCGAGGAGGACGACGACACAAACGGCAAGAAGAACCAGAAGAAGCGGGGCATCTTCCCGAAGGTGGCCACCAACATCCTCAGGGCGTGGCTGTTTCAGCACTTAACGGTCAGTACTAAACAATAAGCTGTTCTCTAAATAACCAGGGCGTAACTTGGTCAGTACCATCTTCTTCTTCTCGAGTCAATGATCTTTATACTCTGGCAGACCAGAAAGTCGCAACTTGAATGGCTTTGTCGTTGGCTTCCATTAAGTCCTGGAGGGTCGGTGGTGGTACAGGACGGGCAGGACAGAAGATGCGCCATGTCTTAGTACTATTATAACCCTTAGGAAGGCGCTTTAAAACGTAACCTCATTTTCCTTTTGCTACGATCATTACACTCTTGGTTCTCTTCGTCCACTTTCATTATTCCCTTCATACATGCTCTTCGGTTTAGGGTACTGGACCTGGCCTTTTTTCAAGACGTCTAAGATTTGGTCTCGAAACGTCCGCCTAGCGCTATCCCTTCCAATACTTTCAATTAACTGAAAGAATAATCAAAGAAAATGCAGAATTTTCCATTTCCTAAGATCAATTAAAAGTCAGGTTTAAAGCAAAAATCAACAAACTGCATTTTAAAACGAAAGTTTGCTACAACGGACGAGAAAGAATTAGAGCAGAGACAGATTAAATCAAAGTTAACAGAGACGAAACTTGATTCTCAAACTCAAAAAAGCAACTGAAACTTAGTTACCAGTTCCCAGCTAACTGTAACTAACGAAATCTTTGTAGCCCAATGAAAATTTTATTGGTGGCGGGAATTTTTAATTGAAAAGCGTGGGCGGCCGACCGCCGTGGTCACGTCACGCTCAATGCGCCATTGTGATCCGTTTTTAAAAGTTACCAAACAATGCCTATGTATGTGTTTTATGGCATTTTCCCGCGTAAATCGCAATTTCCCGCGCCCGGAATTATGTTTTTTTTCTGTTTTTCTTTTTTTTTGTGAATGGCGTTTGATTTGTATGGCCAGTGTTGAATGTTATGTTTTGTGAAGTTACAGGACCTAAGTAAATAGATCTAATTACAGAATTTGCATAGTGTATGTAGTTGAATAACTTTCGCTACAGGAAAGTTCATTCGTATAGAAATTTTCAAGTTAAATTATAAAGCATGTCCACGAAACGGAATAAATCGTACGGGTTACATAGCCGTTGTATTGTAGGGTATTTTTGTGACACTTCACTTTGTACGCCAATGGATCTGAGTTACCCTCGACAATTGATTGATGAAATTTAAACAAAAAGTAAACATTAGCATAAGACTACCAGGATATCAGGGAGGCGAGACAATCGTAAGTGCACGACTCAGTGTTGCGTAGTAATTTCTAGAATGGATACCGGCGCGCGGGGGCGGGGGTTGGCGCAGGGGGGAGGAGAGAGGGTGCAATTTCATTACCGGTCCGGATCCGCGGCCATAAATCACCAGGGCCGAAGAAGGCGCTCGGTACGCTGAGCGCTGTTCAGGTGACGCTCGCAAAGTCGCCTGAGCCCCGGCATTTCTGTTTCATTCGAAGCGAGCCGACTCCAATCCCACTTTCTTTATGACTATGAATTCCGCGAATTTTCCGTACGCTCCCGTTGAGTTACAAGAGCGAGTTTTAATTACAATCTTCGGCGAGCTTTTACAATTAGCCTCCTCCATAAAATATCGCGATTCAGCTATTTCTAAAAAGAAAATCCTTTTCAAATATTGAAAAATTCTCGTCGTTCCTCCGGATAGCTGGAACTTTAAAAAGTATACGTCGGCAATCGAATTAGGGAGCTTTTAGCGCGTTACGTTTGGCGCGTTTTTGCGCATCGCTTGTCCGCGCCCATTACCGCTCTCCAAATTACTTATAATTGCTTCGCTTAGCGCTAAGTGCTTTCATTATGGGCTCCCTGTAAAACAGTTCCGGTGTAGGTCGGGACGCGTCAACACTAACTCGACTGCGCCCGAAAACGTTTTAAAGTTCACGAATT
The DNA here is from genome assembly GCA_905146925.1 of Autographa gamma. NCBI lineage: Eukaryota > Metazoa > Arthropoda > Insecta > Lepidoptera > Noctuidae > Autographa > Autographa gamma. The sequence goes on along the minus strand of LR989868.1, from coordinate 1,279,623 downwards.
CCTATTCGCGGGTGACGGGAGCGATGAAACGCGGTCGCTCATAGACAATACTTGAAATCGGCGTAAAAAGAGCGGTCGACCCATATATCGGGCGTGAAACTGCATAGCTGTCAGTTTGACGTTTGTAATATTCATTCGATTACGCGCTGCGGGAAATGGAACGCCGCGCGGTGACAGCGCGCCACCTGCGCTGCGCGAGCTGATTGGTCGGCGGGCGCGCGCCGGCGGGAAACAAATGAATGGTTGTCCCACGTTCGAATCCTTGACCACAAAGGTCGAGTGTTCGAATATGGAACGATTGATATGCGATTACACAGTTACACTGGCTCGATGGAATCGAATGAAGCGTTTGAATTAATTCGGTAGCGAGCGCTCGACGACCAAAAAGGGAAGTGAAATGATCTGGTGGCTAACGCGGAGTCGTGAGTATTGTATGCGAATTTAAATTCAGTGCGGTGCATGCGATATTGGTAACAATCCGAATGTCCGTGACTGGGAGCGTTTTGAATTTTAAAATTGCCCGCGGTACGTGTAATAACGGTCGCGTTTGAATATCATAGATTCTGTACGGATAACGTTTATACGTAGCGAGTAGCGAGAGATGGCTGAATAACTAAAAAACCCACTGTTCCGGCGAAGTTTTATTTCCGTAGCGATATAAGCAATAAATCGTAACTAATGAGCATACTCCTTAGAAACTACAAACTATGCACGCTAAACACCAACATCGAGGTTAAAACCAAAATCAGTAATCTGAACGCAAACTTTCGGCTTACATCATCCGCTAATCGTCAAATCCTCGCAGACGCTGCAAATCTCACATAATGCCTCACCTGGAACGCTTCCCCACGAAAATTCCCGAAAGAAAATAATATTGAATAACGCCAGTCTTAGTACAAATCCTACGCAGCTGCCTTAAGCCCTTTCGGGGGGCTAAAAATAATTATAAGTCTGTAATAATCCCGCGACAGGGCGCCCGCCGCGCGACAAGACTCCATATTGTTTTTGGGTGCTCTCAGTTGCTTGTACTTATGATCTCCTGGTAATTTATTACGTTTCGTACCGGGTAATGAGATGACATTGTTGTTTTGATTGTTCAAGTTGTTTAATTTGGGATCTGTATTTAATAAGTAGGACAATAATAAGTTTCGAGACATTATTCTTATACAATTTTTCTTTATACACCTTTTGTTATGTTAGTATACCAACTAACGACTGGTTAAGTGAAAAACGATAAACTACCAGTTAAATATAAATAGCATGAGTGATGCAACATCAGCAACAGTTATTTTAACAATCTACATGAGTGGTTTCTGCACGTCGTGCCGTTGCACGGTGCAGGCCGCGATGCAATTGCAAACTATTCAAACACGACGCTTGATTGTTAACCCAGAAACTTACATAGAATTCCCAGACACGGAGATAATTTAAATTAAACTAGGATTGAATAAACTATAACTACAGATTGTAATCTTATAAACTAGTGCTTGCAACAAACTGTTATTTGCTTTTTCTTTCTGTTTGTTTTGTGAGTTCGCTACCTCGTTTTTTTGTTGAAACAAAATTTTCTTACGCGAAGTGACTACTTTCAAAGGTGAATTAATCAGTTTCGAATGAAGTAAATAAATCAAGTAGTAGTTACAGTCACTACTTATAAATATTTCAGTCATTTTCTTCCTCTTTATTATTGCCCATTAACAATTAACTAAAATTAAAATAAATAATTACTAAAATAAAAATCGTAGATAATTAATTTTATGGTGGAAAACCGATCAGCAACTTAATAGCAATTATAATAATGTACCAGGAGGACATTAAACGCAGGACATATCCATGTGGCGCGGTGTTGCGTTACCGACGTCTCGGGTTGCCTTTACGAACCACCGCTGCGGAATGAACCTAGATAAACTCATGAGATAAATACTTGCATGATACGACCTAGGTGTTCTTAGGCCTGATATTGGCGAGATATTAAAAAAAAATGGAAGTACGTTAGACTAAAATTAAGATACTTTGGATTTATGTTTTTCAAACACTTTCTAAAAGCGGGCTATGTGTTTGAACTGTACTTTTTTAAAAGCAGTGTTTGAACTGTGTGTATATTTTTCCTATGTCTACTAAATTTCAAATAATATTGCTGCCAACTCAAAACATTCAAACTGCTTTCGTTATATTAGTCAAGGAAAATTCACGTAATAAGTAGGTACCTTTTCTTTTAAGGCCGACAAACATCAGAATCTTCCTCCGTGGTCAAGGCAACAAACAGCCTCCATTCACTTATTTTCCATGGTTACAATTCCGATATTTCACCACCAATGGTGTCCACGGAAATATTACAGAATTTTCCTCTTTTTTTGTCCAACCCCTACTTATTTAGGAGTAAGGGTGCGTCGTAAGTTTTACTTTTGGCCTGCGAGGGCAAATTGCAAGCGAATCCAGCCAATGAGAATTTATTAATATTGGAGCTACAGACACGGGTGGACACCAAATTAAGTTATAAAAATGTTTATTTGTTCACTCTGTTGTTTGTTGGTTCAGGAGTCGGACTTTTGTGTAGTCTTGCAACTTTTTGAGCAATGATTGTTTTTCAGTAAGAGTGGAATCTTTTAGCTTCGTTGCCGAAGTTCGAAATAGGTTAAAAATCGCAAACATTACAGTATATTTTCTGCTTAAAATAAAGAAATAAAAAAATCGAGAGGAACACAAAAAATCCAAACAAAAAACTTTCAATAATAAAAGTTTCAAAACAAAATATTACGGTACTATAACCGTCCCAAAAGCGGTAGTTTTTTAATCTGTACACGATTGTCAGGGCTGTCCACGGGTCCACCTAAATCCATCCCATCCCGTGCAGACAGAAATCATTTCCGGGCATCCGCGAAGCAGATTTCCGAAAACTACCCACTTTTTAAGTCCGCGACGTTAAATGCGGACGTTGCAGGCACCGCCGGAAATGGAGTGGGCGAACGAGACAGAAACACGCCTCTATAGCTAGTGTTAGAAAAGGACACGTGTGTATTTGGGATTGCGTCTTCGAATTCCGTTTTGCAGAAATTTGAATCTTGCGAAATGGAAGTAGCGATTGATGGGTTAGTAAAAACGGTCAAGTGTGTGTAAAGTACTTAACGGAAAATAAGTTTCCTGCAGGAAATAAATGCATTACATCAAACTTTTGTTGAAGAAATCTCTTCTTTGGCCTCTGCCGACAAAGTAGCTGAAAAGTATTTTTAAGGCCCATATTATCTTAAAAACTTACTATAAGGGTCGCATGTCTGTCTTTATTACCTTATCTTAAAATATCTTTTGAAACACCTCTTGAACTTAAATAACCAAAACCACCAAAAATTATCGCAGCTCTCTGTTTGCCTACCCCCAAAACGCTTGAATATACCTACTTAATCCGAGCGTCAACTATCCTAAGCAAACTCAATGCACTATAACTCGGATAATCTATACAGGGAACCGAACCCGTTACCCTCGCAAACAATAACCCCTTGACAGGATATCGTGTTACTGAAAATATTAATTATCTTATAATATTACTTATATTTTGGTCTCTGCGGGCCAAACAGTTGCTTCATTGGTAAATACAATATTAGACACAAATGCCTACGCTGGTAAATGGAATACGAAAAGAAGGAATATTCATGATAATAACAATAATTATGAACTTTGAAATAGTCTCCAAAATACCTAAATTTGAAGATAAATCAAAAACTACAGCACCATTTTCGTCGGTATTAATGGTGGCCTTTTGTATGATCATTTGGCAGAATCTGAGATGATGCCGTCAAACTCACCCGTAATTTGGAGAAAAAAAAAATTTTGGTTATAATTATTTTTTTCATTTTCCCATTTTTGTTTAACTTTTTTGTAATTAGGTATCGATACCTAATAACCCCTTAACGGATCGGACAGGGGTTTCGTAACACCCTGTAGATACAACACCTTTAAAAAAAGGTACCCAAGATGAAAAAGGCCGAAAATCTGCAACAAATTAATGACTGTTAAATAATATCAGGGGTACACAACACGTTAGATGAGTACGACTAACAAGAATTACACCATGTTCCTCGTAGCAGGACATCACGTAGCTTTGTGATTAGATATTCTGTGGTCCCCTGTCCTCCGCAGCCTCCTTGATGCCGTAAGTCACTCTCTAATAGAGGATACGTGATCTTCCCTCTTTGTGCATAGAGCGACACCTGAGAAATTTAACAATTGAGACAATCCAACGATTGGAGTGCTTGACTTTTGACAGATACTGATTTTCCAAATAGATTCAGGTACAGATTTCCGTGTCGCATTTTTACAAAGGATTTTAATTAGTAGAGTAAAAGTGCAAAAAAATATCAATTGTAGTATCGATGCTTCGTTAAAACGTGTCATTCAAAATGCCAAAGAATAATAATAATAAATAAATGATTATCAGAAAGCACACGAGCGCCCGTATGAGGTAACCTGAGACCCATGTCCAGCATGATACACGTTATCTTAACGACCCCTCCCGGGTTGGGTACACCCCGGTACACCCCGGTACACCCCCGGTACACCCCGATACACTGACCAGATATGGAACGGCCAATTTTGGTCATCTCTACCTTTCTTTACGACTCTTGTTGTTTTGATCTGTTGATAACTTACATTAAGTTGTTGTTCATTATCATGTTTTTGTAATGTGTACTTGATGTACTAAAGCTAAGTTTAATTACATTGTATGCAATGATAATATCAAAGTTAATTTTGAATGTTATGACGACCTCCGTGGTCGAGTGGCGTAAGCACCGGTTTCAAGGTGTCGCTAACTCTGAGGTCCCGGGTTCGATCCTCGGACGGGTCAATGTAGAAAGTCACATTTCTACATTGACTCGGGTCTGGTGTTTGTGGTACCTTCGTTGTATCTGAATTCCATAACACAAGTGCTATAACTTACTTTGGGTTCAGAACAATGTATGTGATGTTGTCCGCATTTATAATTTATTTAATGTTTTCGTGATAAAAGTTAGTTCTTATGAACACAGTTTCTTTACAAATACTTTCTTATACTCGGTTTAAATTCTATGTCGGTTGTAACATTGCTAGTAATATATCCTTCTTATTAAGAAAATTTATAAGAAATACATGTGCCTTGATACTGTTATTTAAAGACCTTACGAAAGACTATCTTTATTGTTGACTCTAAGGTAAGACACGGTCCAATTAATCTTTTGAGTGATGATGTCTCCAAAACTAGCATGCACCCAGATATTACAGTACCAGGCGACCATAAGTTACGGGTACAATATCAAGCGAAAAATCCCGCGCCAAGGCTTTGATTAATGTATTCCGATGTCACAGTTATATTGTGCGAAAACCCCTTATATTCCTTGAGTCCCTATATCAGGGTGTTACAGAATCTAGGGTATATTAAAAAGGGTGAAGGTATTCCTATTTATGTGACAGTGTCGCACCTGCGCTCTCCCAAACCTTCCATGCAGATGACTGGGGTTACACAAGATATATTGTTTTCGCCTTATTTCGAGCTTTATAATGTTTCTTAATGTTTTGTTTTCTTTGAATACTGAAAGAATCTTTGAAAGAAGATATTCGTATTGTTTTTAACTGAATTTAATAAATGATATTTTTGGTATATTTGTGTACATGTATCTGGCAGTAGGTGATCAATTTCAAAACACATTTTGTGTTTTTTTTTTTTCACAAATTCAGAGCTGGTCCCACATAAATTCCATCAATAGGTATGAGTAAGGTATCCATACATGTAAATAAATCAATGAGAAAAGTGCAATTAAAATCGATTACGCTCACCTTGTTATGTTCCACTAAAGAAATTCGTTGTCAATTAATAAATAAGAAAAACGTTGCACGCTCCATTGCATCACGCAAGTTTGATGCACATTTCCTTTACTTAAAAAGAGTTGCATCGACTTTGATGACTTTATCTACTACTAAAATAATCATGAGGTTCTCACATGCAAAGGGTTTGGATGTTTCTTGTTACTCCAATAAAATATACATAAAAACAAAAATAGGGAAAGTATGAAAAATAGACTTTTGTTAAAGGTATTGTTTTTTTTTTATATTTGTAAATAATATATGAAAAACGGTCGTAGATACCAATACAGAATCTACAGAGAGGACGAAATTTAAAAGAAAATACTTTATTTTGGTTTTATAAGGATAGATCAAATAATAATTTTATTGGAGTGACACATGATGTATTTCTGATAATGTAAACAGAAGATATATGTCTAATTAATAACAGTCATCTAGCCTCTAGCAATGCTAACAATATAATTAAAACGAGCCTGTCTTAAATACATAATAACAGTCATTTACCAACTTTTGAGAAAACAAGATAATTAATGAAAAAGGTGGTCACAAGATAAAATGGCCACATTACTCGGAAACCTATCAATATCGTGACAGACCAGATGCTGAAGCACCTGCATTACGAAGTTTATGTTAATTTGTAATTAACATACCCGTTGATGATGCCCTAGTAAGGATAACATTATAATTAATGATCTAACTAACTACTGAGCTGTACTTTCAAAAATGATGAACGTTTTCAGAGAGCGTCAAACATGTAAACGCTTTTTTGGGTTCCAAAACCAAATAAATACAAAAATAAATGCGGACAACATCACATACATTGCTCTGAACCCAAAGTTAGTAGCTATTTAGCACTTGTGTTATGGAATTCAGATACAACGAAAGTACCACAAACACTCAGACCCGACATAATTTAGAAAAGTGAGTTTCTACATTGACCCGTACGGGGATCGAACCCGGGACCTCAGAGCCAACGACACCTTGAAAACCGGTGGGTAGGCAACTCGACCAAGGAGGTCGTCAAATATTATCAATAATATTTTTTTACAAAGTATTAGGAATTTAATTAAGGCAAAAAAAGGGGAGGCCTATACAGCCAGCTGATATGAAGATGATGATGATTATGAATTTTATTTTCCAAAATTAACCAAGCACTCAGTAATCTCTTCAAACGAATTGGCAACAAGCATTCCTTAAGCAACTTTACCTTCTTCTTCTTTAATTTAAGAGCCTAGTTCTTCTCGGTGCAGCTCTTTCCACTTCCTCCTATCGAGTGCCAACTCTTGAACTTCCTTATACGTCACAACCTTCACCTTCTCAACTTTACCTTACTTTTCTTAAAACGAACAACAATTCGATACCAGGACATCAGACATCACCGAAGTTTCTAGCTATTCCAAAACTGACCCATTTTAAAAATGCATTGCCCTCGGTCGTGTGGGAGCATCGTAATAGACGCACGGTCGAAGTGTTTTCACTTATGAATTCATAATGAGCCATCAGCCATCAACCCTTGCTACCCTCCGAGTTATGGGGTCCGCGGCCGCATGGGGTCGTTTCATGGTGTCGACTTTTATGAGAATAACCCTTTAAGTTTTTTACGAACTAACGTTTTGTTTATCGTTTCTTGTTGCAATTGAAAGCTCTTTATTCTGATGGTTTCAGTTGCCTTGCTTTTCTCTTGCAAGTAACGTGATGATATAGCCAAACCTTACTCGAGAATTGGGGCACAACCGGAAAACTTTTTTTGGTAGTTTCAGAGAATATCTAGCTCTCTACATTAGGGATAGTTACACAGTACATGTATTTCCTATATGGTTACCCAGTTTGTTCCGCAAAAGCGTATGATTAACCAACACACAGCGTCCAACTTGGGCAGTAAATTCGAGTCAAACAGAATGGGTTACACGCGGGAAATTTTTCCCCAAGCCGAAGAAAACTTACCATTTCCAGGGGAAAAGTCGGTAAAACTTGGTGCAAGTAATCTAAAGTTAGGTACCAGGGCGGCAGAGGCTATTTAGATGCACATCTTAACTCGCCCATATATCTAGATTGTACGAAGTTCGGTCTCCGGTGCGCGGCAACTCTAAAACTGTTTCCTTACTGCTTTTTTCTTTTACAAAAGCAAAATTGCAAGTGTGGAGGTTGTAATCCAATAAGAATCTAAATGATTGGAAACTTGGCAATTTTCGATAGTATCGATTTAATTAAACAAAGAGCTGTTGGGATTAGCCGGCCTAGAGTTTAATCCGCAATGGCTGTAGCCGGCGGAATCACGACTAAAATAGAGCTGTTAATGTTGCTCCCAATTTATATTATGTAGCTCTTTGTTTAACAACAGATTTAGAAACACTGTAAATGTGTGGCCTTTTAAAACAATGAAGAATATAGACATAAAGATTTTGATCGTGTTACCGATTGTACTAGGTATAAGGGAGGGGATGATACTGTAATTTTACTATAATTCTAAGTGATAAACACATGATTAACTGTAATGAATAATTATAAACATTCACCTAAGCTGTATTAACCTCCTTCCCTCCCAAAACGTATCCCTTTCGAGATCCGTCACGTGTATTTATTTAATTTTAATAAACAACGCTTTGCATACGCAAACTGTGTGTTGTGTGCGGCGCTGATAATGCGGACATTTGCATCGGACGCGCTGTGAGTTATCTACAGGTGCCCCAGGGCTGGCCCCAGATATTGCAGGGTACGAAATTGGGAAATTCGTTTCTCATATTTTGTAGCCTTGATATTTTTTTTTATAAAAAGTATTTATAATTACGTAGGTAATATTGGCGCTGGAATTGTTAATCTGTTCCTTTTTGAATAATTGTATTAAAGAGCAAATAAATGCATTCTTGATTTAATTTTATTAATTACTAGCGATGCGTTCAGGACAAAAATTATGGAATTTACACATTTAACTGTACTTTTAAGTCACTCCGTCAATTGGTGAAAACTGAATGAAAAGCTAGAGTATAAGTTTTGGTTACGGACAACCCTAGTTAGTTTTTGAAAATCATCGCACCTGGTATTGTTTGACGTTCATGTTTTAGCAACATTATTTATTAGCGCGCTTAATGAGCGCTATATTTTTAGTTAAAATTTCTGCTGATTAAAAAAGTAGCCAACGTAATATTTTACCTTATTTTAATGACCTCAAAATATAATTTTCAACTGAAATAATTTAATTTTTGTAGTTTTTGTAATTATTACCAAACCCGTTAAAGATAAAAAATGAGCAATAAATCATGGCGACCCCGTAGAAACACCATCAAACTTGGACGTAGGGTTTTTATCTCGCTATCTCCCCGGGCGGGTCAGGCAGCAAGTCGTGCCTGCATAATTCCGAACACCAGGGGGGCAGATAGGCTGGGAGCTTAGCTAATCAGAGGCCGTCGGGCGATTAACTCGAGGCTGGCCGCGAGATAATGCCTCTCGCGCGATTAGCCACGCTGACCGCTTCCAACTTCTGGCCGCCTAGTACCCACCCTTGAGATTTTCCGATAATACCATTGGATTTCCTTTGGCCCATTTAATAATCGACTATTGTTACTAATTGTGTGTATGGAAATTAGTTTTAGTTTAGGGTCAGGGTGAAATGGCTGTTATGATTTCTGAGTGAGTGAGTTTTATTTGGATGGCTCCATTATCTTACCTTCTCTCCCTTATAGTTCGTATAATTGTGTCTCTTTGTATTTGTTTTTATCACATCTTGTATTCCCAAACATTGTCATATCAAGAGTCTCTCAAATTAACACTTAACAACCGAAAATACAAGATGTTAATTTACTAAGATTCGCTCTCAACAAAAACTAACCTGCAAATTAAATTGGCAATCAGCTGTGACTAATAAAAGTGAACCCTGCACTATATCATGTTTATGACGACTGTTAAGGTGGCAGAGACCGGCTTCAATAACCTGTAGCGTGATATATGAATGTTTGGGACACGGTAATGAGCGCCGGGGTACGGCAGACCGACGTGATTCCTACTTTAACTATGGTTATTTGTACATTTTAGTAAACACTTGATTTTTGTATTATTTTTCATCACATAACATATCATCACGCTTGTACCCCAAGGGTTAGGCAGAGGTGTACCAATGTACACCCACAGTTCGCCGATATGTTTAGGTCCCATGTAGTAGGGGGCGAGCCTATTGCCACTAACCGGGCACAATTCCAAACTCCGACCTGCTACTGAGAATTTCATAGAAAACCCAATAATACCTTGGTCGACTTGGGAATCGAACCCAAGACCTCTAGCGTAGCAGTCGCGCTTAGCGTCACTAGGCCAACGAGGCAGTCTTCCTCCTTCATACAATATAAAAAATAAGAAAAAGTATTGCTTGCATTGAATCTCTGTTCCACTTCCTCTTAGCTTGTCGATGGTAATCGATCTATATTTTGTCGGCCCCAGATTTCTGCTACGAGAACTGCATTGTCAGTAGCTTACATAAAATCGTTCATCGTGCAGGTGTAATAATTATTTATAAGAATTAATCTCTGTTATCAATAAGTAACTAATTTGTGTTTTTTCTTGTTTCAGGTGAGTCCAAATGTAATTCCCAGTGGGGTAAGTTAAACTTACTAGTTTAAGATTGAAGGAGCTGATACATAGTATGCAACCTTTTTAATGTGTGAAACATGATCTTTTTCTTGCTATGTCATCATCTGACAATGAAAAGTTGAATATCTATAAATAAGTTTTTAAGCAATTATAGATAGGAAGCTAAGGATAGAACTAAGTGGCGTGCAATTGGAAAATCCTATGTCTAGCAGTAGACTGCTATAGGCTGATGCGTATAGATAGGAACTGAAAAAACTAACAAAATTTAATAAAAGCAAATTCAAATCTAACAGAGCAATAATAGATGGATCTCATACGGAATATCATGAAAAAACACATTAAAAGCAATTTAAGCATTCCTAAAAAGCTCTTCCCCAAAATCTGCACACAGCTCAGAAATCCAACATTTTAAAACCTTTCAGTTCATAACTTCAGGAATAAGTAAAGTTTAAGCTCCATTAGTGAAATTGGACGAGTGACGTCACACCGGATTTGCGTTCCCGCGCTCAGAACGATATATAGCCGAGATATTCACAGGAAATATGAGAAAATTGCTATTTTGTAATGTCTCTTTTTAAAAAGATTTTCGTAAATATTCGTTTTTTTTTTTGGGTTTACGGAATTTAAACTAGGTGCCGTATATACTAAACCATGCATATGTATAAAAATCTGTTATTTCTCATTGACTTGTTGAAAATCCAAAAAAGACTTAATTGTTATCGACATAGATTTCACTCAAATTTTGTACGACAATATTTAATACTTAAAATCATTAATGTTGATAGGTTGATCTCAATATTAAAGCCTATCAAATTAACTATTTCAATTATGTAATTAATTTTAATCAAATCGCGTACTAAATAAATTAAATCTTGGTCTATGACCCTAACAAGAGAAAAACCCAATAATAAAAAATACCTTTTTTATTTCCTATAAAATACAGTTAGAACATCCCGAGCGAAAACTGTAACAAATTATCTTCAATTGTTATATAACGTTACTGTTAACGGGGAATGAACCTGGTGTTCAATTCCGCAATTCCCACCAACAGCTACTGGACATATGGGTAATGATGATTAGCTGACGTGCATCACGGTGCAGTTGCACTTGCAGTCCTTGATAACTTGATTGGAATGAACGTTATGTAATTTACAGTTGATATTTCTAACGCGTTTCAAAGACAATATTATTTCTGAGTCTGATTTTTTTTTTCGTATTTTATTAATCAACGCTACTTTCAAACTCTGAAATTCACGTATTCCATTTTTCTATATTTAAATTGCATTGTTCTAAAATACATCTTTTTTATGTCAGTAGACAGCTATGTTCCAATTCCGATTACCCACTCCGTTAAAAAGATGGTAATTCTCACAAAAAAATACCGCATTTTTCCTCAAAAACCATGTAGTTATAATCCTCTGTGGTCTCAGCTCCATATATTATAACACTCCTATCCTCCCACACACTTCCCCCATATTTCAGGCTAGTCTTAAAATTCAGGCGCTGCAGTTTTCCGTCCAGACTTAGCCTGAAAAGTGTTAAATTACACCTTGCAAGGAACTTCACTTAGTCACATTAAAAATGTAGATTTTTTACTAAGACTTGTGTCATGCATTTTAGGGTTGACTTATAAATATTTTGAAATAACTATAAAATTAATAAAATTTTAGCACAAAATATCGAGTAGGGATATTACTTACAATTTGCGAAAATTTTACCCTAATAATCCAGCCCAATAATAAATCACTATAATAACAAAAGCACACGAAATCGTGCAAAAAAACAAGCAAAACTGCAATCACTGTAATTGGTCGTTACAATAGCCCAACCCTACCGCTGCCGGACTAATGCTGAACGAAATACCACCTGGGTACAATGGACCCGTCTCAGCACCATCGGGCAATTATTTAAAGTGTTAAGTTTAAGAAGAAGTGAACCGGTGGTGCATTATGAAAATGGCTTCAGGTGCCCCCCGCCCGGTGGGGGTTAACCCCCCTTCTCCCGCTACAGGCTAAGTAATTGTTTCACGGAGTCTAGCGGACTCTAGCTACTTTTAGTTTGATCCAAAATGCTGGTTTTTATGTTATTTATTGTTGGAAACTTACGGTTCTAAGGCTAATAATGTTGTACATGTTATCGTGTGTTTAATTTATACGAATATCTTTTTGGATAATAATTTATCCTGAAAAATATTTACGAACCAAATAAACGTCACATAGCTGGGATCAATAAACTTTACATTAAATTTGACAGGACACAAGTAAATAATTTAGAAAACTACCTGAATTTGTAACTGATAATTATTATTAATCAAGCAAAGTAGAAAAATTACTGCTATGTATACAAATATCATATTATTCAGAATCTTCTGTTGCCTAGCTTTTCTTAAGCTATATTTGGGTCCGCTTCCAGTCTTAGGTACAGCTAAAAAATATTTTTTTCAGAATATTTATTCTGCCATTAATAGCTAAACGTATTTGTCTCTAAACGGATCTTAAAACTCAACGAGAATAAGAGTGTGTTTAGACGCGTCGAGTAACTGAGTGAGTTGTCACTCGCCCCGCCCGCTCGCCTGCATCAAGGATTACATCGAATTGCAGGATGCCACGAATGCAAACAAATGCATGTCGCGGTCAACAGCACTCGTACTGAGTGTTGACTGAATTTTTGAGTAGACAGGTATTTTGCGAACTGTTTAAAATATGGCTTTTTAAAGAGAAAGTAGATTCTTGAAGTTTAGATATTTTCCATTTGAAAAAATATAGGCGTATAGTGTTGTATAGGTTTATTAAATTAATTAAGTTTATTAACTTAATTTGTCATTTCTCTTTTAATATGTAGTTGTTGGTAGGTATACGTAGCTGCTTATTTCAATTCGCCGATTATAACACCCATCATTTATTTAGGTATATAAAAAAAAAAATATGTTACTTGGAACGGTGCAAGAAAATTCATACTTAAGCCATCAAACTTTTGTTCAAAACAATTTATTCAGTTTCTCTTATTTCCCGAAAGGTTTCAACAATTGCATGCAGTAACTGCACTATCCGAATGCATTTGCATGTGGCGTCGTCGGCCCGATACGATCGCGATTGAGTCGTCACGATACAACGCCCTCTTTCGTACGGTTTCGACGCTAGCTCGCCACTCGCGCGGTGTGAACCCGCCTTTACAGAATTAAGTGGTTTTTAGCTTCCCGATGAATGATAACTCCTCGTGTTGGAGTTTGAACCTTCAAACACCGGTTTAGGGTTGAGTTTTGAATGGGTTGTGCTTTTAGGCATTTAGGTAGTGGTAATGGCTTCCTGGTTTTAAGTGATTGTAGTTATTGTTATTGAGGTAAATACCTAAAGTACACAAAATATGGCGGATTTTTATTTGATAGAGAAAAATTTTAGAAGACAATATTTTTTAGTCCTAATATTTTATTTTATAACTTTTTGACGTTTTTTTAAATAAACTGGGCTATCTGTTCTGCTTTGATTAATGCATCTCTATCAAAAACCTTATCATTTTAGCAACAACTTTCGCTGGAAATTAATAATCCTATTTAAGATAATTATGTCTTTCGCAATAGTATATTATAGTCTTATACCATGTAACGACCATAGGGTCGGTATAACTACGTGAGTTGCCTGACCTAAGACCTGAACACAGCGTATACTAAATTTAACTCTAATCTGCAAAATATGTTTATAAGCTGTAAATAAGGATAACTACATTATTTTCTGTTATCACTTTGTGAATTAATTATAATTAAATTGTTTTTAATTGAATACATTACTTTCTATATTACCTAAGAATCAGTAGATAATATTAAAAAAAACAAGGATGACTTAGTTTTATATAAAAATTTGAAAACTGTTGAAAAATTATGTTAGATTCTTTAGAAGCCTAATTGATCTTATACTTTTGTATCAACTTGTTGGCATTTTAACCGACTTCAAAAAAGGAGGTTTTCTATTCGTCTTTATGGTTTTTTTGAAATCTACTAGTTTGTACACACTCTACTAAATGAATGATAGGTTAGTTATTTTATCTCAAACATTTGGAACATGGATGAATATATAAGATAACTAGCAAAACAAAACATGCAACGGATAAAAGCTAAAAACATCTCATTATTTATAATAGAAAAGTATCGCTTTCAGAAATCTTAATAAAACTTACAAAAACCGTGTGAACGTGTCTAAATGACGTATGACGTCTGAATAGCTCAATCAAGAGAACTATAATACTCAATAATGAGGAAAAAGTCCATGAATGATGGGTACAAGATTTATTTCATGTAATTTTAATGTTATACTCTCTTTACACGTAATTATTCCTACATTATCTGCTGGTTTAAGCGTAACTCTAAGTTTTATGGATAATTTCATTAAAAAATATAGATTATCTTCTTAAATACAGTTTTCTACAGTCGTTTCGAAATTGAGAATTGGATTTTTTCTATTTTTTATTCTGAAAATCTTACTTCACTGAAAACCTATCTTACTTTTTTATTTAGGTAGTTAGCTTTCTAACACTTAATCTGGCAGAAAATCATCCGCAACAGAAAATAATTTTTAAAATTTTCGGGCCGCAGGATTTTCTTTAGATTCACAACGAACACTTAGGTAAATAAATATAGCTTCCTCTTATCAGATATAATAATTATATGTTTTAATCAATATCACCATGGCATCACTCTCTTGTGAAATCTTTCCTCGATACGCCCTACGAGGCACCGACCAATCATATTCAAGACAGTTTGTGCGCTCAACCAATGGCGGTCTAGGCTGTATTCTAGGAAAACTTTACGTAACGCACTGTCTGCTGGTGACTTGTGAAGGTAGCGTGATGATATAATAAGTGAAAACGGAACACATTTAAGGAAATGATTACTGAAAATCATGCATAGTGAAAGTGCATCACACACGTTGCTTAGAGCCCAAAGTAAGTATCTAGAGCACTTGAGTTATGGCATCTGAGACAACGAAAGTATCACAAGCTTTCAAACACATATCAAGTGAGAAAATTAGTTTCCTATCGACCTATCGTCATTTGTTTGTTGCTCATAAAGATCTCTAAATGAAAGTTTCTCAGAAATGTAATTAGTATACTACCAGACTACCTATGATCCGAAAAGTATCACTTAACAGCTGATTTCTAGGCCCTATTCTACCGTTCATTTAAGAGTATATGGTCAATTAAATTGAAGCATCTAAGCCTATTTAAAAAAATATCTCCTATCTGATAACGAACTACTACACAAAACCACAGAACATCAAAATCATCACAATAGTAATCAAAATAGACATTAAAACTAAAGCCGGTTGCACACAGGACGCATGAAGACGCCGGGCGTAACGATACGCGCCAACAATACTCGCGAACAATACGCGCGTACAATACGCCCGATAACTACGCCACTCCGTCACGCCGCTGACAGGGTTATCGGACCCCGCACAATAAGACCGGCAGCGTACCGAGCGGCGGAGGGTTGCTTTGTCAGACACTTCAGAGTGGATGTACTAGTTTTGTATACAAATGTAATGTGGAGTTGACCTT
Organism: Autographa gamma; assembly: GCA_905146925.1. Taxonomy (NCBI): domain Eukaryota; kingdom Metazoa; phylum Arthropoda; class Insecta; order Lepidoptera; family Noctuidae; genus Autographa; species Autographa gamma. The sequence continues at coordinate 1,263,663 of LR989868.1, read as the reverse complement.
TTGATGTACATGTTCTCGTTATAGGAAAAGATCTAAAATTATTTCGAACTTTTTGCTGTTTTTAGAAGTGAGGTCTGTGCTCCATCTATTGATATTACCGCGTCCACCATAAATGAACAAACTATGTTCTTATTAATACCTTGGTTAAGATTACTTAGTCGATAAAATGATTTGGGACAAATAAGTAAAATTTTCCGGTATTTATTAATATTTTACATACTTTTTTGAGGATTAACTTTCTCTTAAAGAGACCTTTTCCAGAATGAAATCTCAGAGGACAGCTAATTTCCACTTTCTTGTTACTTCCACCTCATAACTATCATTCCTCAACATTATAATGTACTCTTAAATTCTGTCCGGTGTGCACGCGTCTTTATGTTTTGTGACATGTTCTGGCTATCGTGTATCACCCGCCTAATATGTATCTACCCCTCTTGTTAGGTAGCGATACTATCCTTTGAATATCCATTGTGTTACTACAATGTTAATTCAAGTAGTACCAAAAACTGTGGTGCTAGTTACAGTTGGTTAATTTTCATTGCCGATTAAGATTTTAAACTGGCAATTTGACGACCTCCGTGGTCGAGTGGCGTACGCACCGGTTTCATGGTGTCGCTAGCTAGAGGTCCCGGGTTCGATCCCCGGTCGGGTCAATGTAGAAATCATCTTTTCTACATTGCCTCGGGTCTGGGTGTTAGTGGTACCTTCGTTGTTTCTGAATTCCATAACACAAGTGCTGAATAGCTACTTACTTTGGGTTCAGAGCAATGTATGTGATGTTGTCCGCATTTATTTATAAAAAAAAAAAAAAATGGTACCCAGAGTACCACTATTCAATGACGCCTTTCTAAAAACCTCCATCCAATTGCAGCCAAAAAATCAACCAAAAAAAAAACTAAAACAAAAAAAGAAAATCATTTTTCGAACGAACGAAAACAGTTTAAAGTGCTGCGCGGTTTTATTTGCCGCGAGATATCGCTTCGCGCGTAAACATCAAATTTTATTGACATTCGCGCCGCGTGTGACAATTTTTTTGCACTGCATTGTACGTCGTGGATATTTTTGGATAACCTCTTTATATTGGCCGTATTGTTTTTTGTGCATATTTACGTATCACTCCCGTTTATTTGCGATTGAGGTGTGCCCGAGTAATTCGTGCCAGCATTGTATGTTTCGTTTCATGGAATTTATCATTCTTATTCATTGTCAACCATATGTAAGTCTGTTATAATAACCAGCTCCACATATCAATAAAAGCCTTGCATATTAGAGTATTAACTTATGTTTAAACTATAGCATCTTTAACCAGCTTTTTTCTAAATGACTGTAGCAGACGTTGTTCTATCCTAAAAAAAATCGGTGGTATTTTTATTATGTTCCTAGAAAGATCTTTGTGTTTCGAGACTTTGATATTAACAAAGCAAACTCTTCGTCAAGTAACTGAAAACACGACGTCAATGTCTTGAACATGTCAGCCATCAACTGACATCAAGCCATCTTTGAGATCTCAGCCCAATTTTTTATGTCACAAACTCCTTGATCAAAATTGACGGTCACTATTGGCCTCACCGTGAGCTCCTTCAGCTGTCACTTCACAAGAGGTACCAGGTGCCCAGAAATCGACAAGAAGTAAGCTTTGCTTGTTTCAACGTTATTTCACAAAGGATGCATGTAACAAAGCGTTCGCCTGAGGCGGTCGCATGTTAAGAACGCGCCTAATCAAACGACCCAAGTTCTGTTTTCACTTTGTTCTTAGTTTCTTTGATGTTTCCACGTTGATATGATGCCCTGGTTGCTCGTGACTGTTTCTTTGCGTCAATTATTTTAGTTCTGTTTTTCTAACTATTTATAAGGCAACAACAGTTCTTCGAAAGTTCTTTGCAAATTATTTGATAAAAAATACGAACATACTTTTTGTTAATTTATTATTTCTTTATAATAAAGTTTTGGTACTTAAGTATTATCGTAACTAAACATCTCACTCCATTATAATTAAGCTACAAACAAACATTTTCGAGATTCCCGGATCGAGATAATTAATGCATTTATAAAACACCGTCTCAAATGTATGGTGTTTAAGTGGATCCTTTTTATAGGTACTTGGCATATTAAGGTACCATTTTAGACCCTTTTCCCTTTTAATTCGCGGAACAGCAGAATTTTAAGCAGTTTCTTTACTTTCTTAATTTGTGATTCATTTTAAATGTGATTCATATTTGCATCAACAATAGTCAAAAAAATATATTATATAACGAAAATCTGTAAGGTAAAGAATCTTTCATAATTGTCTCTAGCACTCCAGTTGTAAATTCCATTCAAATATATTTAAAACTTCATTCCATTTTGGTTACACCGCATAGTTTATTTAAAAATCCAGCCGATCCGATGCAACAATGCCTGCCGTCCACTATCCTTATTTTTTCCTATTTTCAGGCGTCACCGAATTTCCCCCCGGAATAGTGCGAATTTAGCCAGCTTACTGCACTGTAAGGGTTGACTGACGTGCTATTTTGAGCTTTAAACACACCTTTTTTATCGGCGACATCGGCAGTCGATTGACAGCCCTGTCCTTAGTTCCTGTTGGCAATTTTTTGGTCGAGGCTTCGATTAGCACATGTACAAATGTCTGCAAATTAGAACGTCTTTTTCGACGAAGTTTCTCGTTTTCTTTTGTCCTCCTGTCATTCTGATGCCAATTTCGTGGCTGTCGTTCAGTCTTCGGTAAAAATTGCCGGATGGATAATGCTGTGTTTAAAGCCATGACTTTGATGTGTGAAATTGGTGTGAATGGGTTTTCTAAGTTTCCGAAGACACTTGTCGGCTTGTCGTGTTGTCTGCTAGTCTCTTTGAATGTATGTGCGTCATTCCAAAGCGGTCTTCAATGACTTTTACCTAGTGACATTGAGAATTTTAGAGGGTATTGTGGAAATTCTTTTCTAATTTCGGTTTGAGCTGTCTGTGACAACTATTAGCCTAGGCATTATGACTGGTTTTTAAAGTAAAACATAACATTTACAGACATAAAAAGTGTAAACATAACGGCTTACATTATAGACTTTCAAAAGTACCTGTTTGACAAATAAGGAGATACAAACTTATCTTAATTTCCACATAACCATTACTTTCAAGTACCAATAACTCGACGAGCACAAAGCTAAGATGGCTGATTGAAACAGTATAACCAAAATCCATTAAATCGTTCACACAAAGACTAATCCAAACAAAGGCAGCGAGAACCCCAACAACACCACATAAAAGCTGTATCACATGACATATTTAACGTTTACTACAAAGATACCGAGCTCTTACACTAAAAGCCACAACCATTAGAACAAAATGGTCTATCAAAATTATAATATCAATTACCGATGCATTAACAATTCATATCAGAAGTCAGACGTAGCAGAAACAGGAATCTCGTGCACGTAATGTTATTATTGTGCGAGAGGGACGGCTGGAGGCGGGCTGTGGGTGCGCGAGGGGGACGGGAGACAAGGCAGCCAACGTCGGAGAGCTGTCAAAATGTCAAATTTCAGAACGTAGCCGGGCGCAACTTCAAACGTGCCCCTACCGTTGGCATGCAGTGCGAGCGCTTGCTCTAATATAGTTATGGCGCCCTGGTACCGGTGCCGTGTTAATATTCATGCATCTCATCCCGTCTCTTCCTAGGAACAGGGAGCCATTTTCGTGAAAGCCTCGCTCCCTGTTTCCACTATGAATATGAATGAATGATTTTCTGTTCGCTTCTTGGATTAAACTTTTGGACGACGTCTTAGTTTGATTATTCATTACTGTTAGAGCATCGGCCAAGATCTTATTGTTTGTTGTATAAATCTGGAATGGCTGTTGATTTTATTTATGTCTCGTTCGAGTATAAAGAACAAGGAAAATAACAATAATTGAAAGAGTCAGCAGTCAATGGTTTTTTTTTCTTGGTTCATATTTCGAATTGCTAACAACGGTCTTCGATTCGCAGCACAAAGTAACCATCTAAAAATGAAATTGAAATTTCCAATTCCCCGTCTATTTCCTGGTAAAACAGGCGGTTTTCTATTTCATCTTTCATAAACCAACGTCCGTCGGCCGGTGCCTGTCTCGCTCATGACGCGACGATATTGGGGAGCCAGCCGAAAATGAGAAGCAAAAGAAAACATACACTTTTTGACGTTTCAATATGCACTCATCTGCGCCAGCGAACGAAACTGGTTAATTAACGTTACACCACAAGGATACATCGGGAAAATGGACGAAAACCAACTTTAGTTTCATAAAAGCTGAGCTTGCCATCCTAAATTTAATTTAAAAAACGGCAATGACATTAAAAGCCCTTCGTCTTGACAAAAAGTTGGTGAATTCCCGAACGGAATATAACAAGCTCGCACTTGACTCGTGGTATTTATAAACGTCAATCACATCTGTCAAAAGTGACAGTAGTCAAATCCCTGCGCGGTAATAACGTCGTAGGACGTTTGGTACGTTCCAAATTTGAAAAACACACGTTCGGGTGTTCCCGCGCGTGCTCGATTCGCCGATTAGTGTTATTTTTGAGAATGGAATCGGAGATCGTGTCGCCTTCGGGTGTGCCCGCCCACAAGATGGCCGCGCTAATCACCCAACGTGTTCGCGGGAAACACAACTGAATGATATACAATTTTATTGATGCGATATGTTATTACAGAGCCAAACCTGTAATTACTAGCGAGCTTTATGCGTGGGAAGGGATTAGAAAAAATATGTTTCGAGTCATTTTTGACTCGTGCTCTGTAATTGTCCGACCATTCATGTGAGCGACTTTGTAAGAGATTGTTTTCTAATTTCTACTTTTGTTTTGTTCACATAATAACATGGGATGCTTGTTGGTAGATAGAACTATGATTATTTTAATTAAATCGCGATACTAATCTCGGACTGGGGCCAACGTTGTTAGCAGTTTGTTATTGGTTAAATGTTCTTTATCTAAATTTAGGTTTTCTGTATTTCGAATTGTTATTCTTAACTGTTTATATGATGGTTAATTTTGAAGGCAGGGGCTACTACTATTAATTAAATAATTACATTAGAGCATAAGTTCCTCCGTCTTGGGGCATTATTTATTGGTGAGCCGGTTGTGCGATCCGGGCGATCGGGTCGATCCGGCTGATTTATCGGGTGTCAGGCAGCTCACCGCACACCGGACATGTAGCGAGCCGGCACGGCTCCGGCTCGGCTCCGGCGTCTTAGAACAGGAGATTAACTCACTTTGATTTGTCGTATTTGAGTTAATACGAGTCACTTTGGTGTCATTGTACGGTTAACTTCGCTGTGAGATTAGTAACTGTTAACGTGAGTAAAAATAAATAAGTCTTATTTAAAGAACAAGCAAAATCCCTTTCCAAAATATCGAAAGAACAGACTTAAAATAAATAACGACGTCTATTAAAAAGCTCTAAAAAGGTAATTGACATTTGGGGCAATCTCACCCACCCTAACAGGAACAAAAAACTGTAATCGATCATTATAAATAGAGACACCCACCAAGGATCACTGTCCAATTACCAAGTTTTACAGCAAAACTAACAAAATCGAAGTCCCAGAGGTCCCGTGGCCTCCCATTACGTCTTCGGTCCAATTTGGCGACACAGCGGAGGTCGTGTGCGGGGGCGGGCGCTCCGCCCCTGGCCTAGGGCTGCGCTGCCGACACAGCATTGGCGTGGCCGGCGATTTGTCGGAGCCAGCTCTCGGCGTGTTCTCTGACGCCTGTATGTGTGACATGCCCCAAATTATTCAGTAGTTAGACCCTTGTTTTAGATCTAGAGGGATTTACCTTGAATTGTTTGACAACCAACATTTGTTAGTGCATCTGATCTACGTCAAAGTTATGTCTGTCTTTCTCAATGATTTATCAAAAGCTTTCTTGTTTATAAAGGAACTACTTATCAAACAGAAATAAGAAATTCACATTGCAATTCTTAGGTGTCTGCTATAATTTGTAGATGGTAAAACTTCGAATTGCCACAAAAAGGCTGACTGACGGACGGTCTTTATAATTTAAGTTGAAGTCAAAGTAAACATCCGCCATAACTACAAGTTCAGGGCATCAACAACGCCAGGAGTTGTGCGCACAACAGCTATGTACCAGGCAAACATAGGGCGTTGGCGGCGTGCAAATATTTGCGGCGCCGCGGGGCGCGGCTCCCCGCCTCTTCGAGATAGCGCTGTGTTCTACTTGCTGTATCTTATGTAATCCTGGTAGGCATGATGTTGTGCACGTCTTATGCTCTCCTGGTACTTTTTTGTTATCTCGCTCAATGTACACTAGTCTTGGTGATAAGAAATGACTTGTGTTTATGGTATCCAGCTTCTGTAAGATGACAGAGGCAAAAAATGATAAAAAAACTGTACAGTGTGTGTAACTGCTTTTTGAAACAACGAACATAAAACAATACATGATAAATGTTTACGCACTCGATTTCCGTATACCATTCCCTCAAAATAATGATGTAACATTAACTCACAACCCCAAATGTAGTTCAAACAGCGCGACAATAGCGTGAACTATGCGCTTACGCAGAATACGCATCACACGTCATGGTCGTAAAATAAAGCTGCATCCACATCTATAATTCACGCGGAGCGGGCGACATGCAGGCGGGCGAGACCGCGCGATGATTTACGTCCTATCGATATCTGTTAGATATGAAATTTGTCAAGCGGCGTTCGCGATATCGCCTGTTTATGCGAGGCGGTGCGCGGCGCGGATGTGCGGCCTGCAGTGTGGTGCCCGCTTTACAACGGAACTGTCTCGTGGAGATCAGATTTAGAATCTAACGCGTGATTAGGTTTATCTGAACCTTTCTAGATAATATCTAGAATATTATGTAAGTTAATACTTTGATTACCGGGGGTAGCTCGACTTTTCAGAAAGATATAAGCATGAAGCTTGTATTTTTCTAGAAAGTAGAGTTAATCCTTACCAGACCAACATACAGTGACAGATTAGGAAATTACATGATTGCTGGAGTACCGGAACTTGACAAGAATATAGTTTAAGACCAGGCCCTCTAGCCAAGTAACATTTCTACAAGCGTTAACGATGATAGAAATCGCTTAACTGACATTAAATGTATGGAAATGACATTTCATTTCGACAAGTCACGTGACCTGGACTTGTCACTTCCATACATTTAATGTCAGTTAAGCGATTTCTATCATCGTTAACGCTTGTAGAAATGTTACTTGGCTAGAGGGCCAGGTGTCGACAAAGCTGACTAGATCTCTGTTAAGAGGAGATTTATTGAGACATTAACACGCTGCAAGAAAATTTGCCGAAACAGCTCTTTCAAATCTAACTTTTAGATAAAGATTATATCTATGATTTCTTTACCTAATCAGCTTTGAGCTGTCAAGAGAGAAATATTAATTCTATCTAATTAAAATAATACAGTTGATGTAGCATTTCTATAATGTACTGCCAACAACACGAATATTTGTAGTATCAATAAAAACCCTATGTAATCGATACTCGCGATACCTAGACAGCCCTATAATGCATGTTTTATCTCCACACGTCCTATCGACTGTGTAAATGCTACGACCGGTATATTTTCGATTCGATTCATTCGGATCAGAATCGAATGGACTCGATTATTATTTATTCGCTCGCGGCGCTAATCAATGCGCGACACGCGTTTAATTTATGCAACCGATTCGTTACGGATCGGATCGTTTTAGTTGCATTTTTTATTTAGGCGGCTTTTAATTTTAATATGGTTTTGGCCGATTTTATTATTACTCACCTTCTTTTTTCTTTTCGACAGGTAGACTGTAACTTTGCCCCTTTTTATAATTATTTTACTTTTTATTATTAGATAAGTAATTAAACTAAATTTGTAAGTACTAAATTAATGTCAATCTCCCGTTTTGTCGGTCCACAATCTAAGCGTCGTATCGCTTGTGACGGAGGCACAATGGCGGGGTTTGAGCGCCACTTTTTGCCAACCCTACAGTTATTTATTGCTTCGAGCCGCATGCAAAACAGACTGAATTGACGCACAATAGGGTTGTCACAGTTTTTGGAGGTACGCGTTTTAAAGAATACTCTGGACTACAGATTTAGACATCTGTAGTCCAGAGTATTCTCATCTAATCTAATCTAAATCTAATCTTCAATCCTCAAAAAAGGTATTTGTACTACAATGATCAAAAAATATATCTACCTCGCTTGTGGTCTATCTATATAACTTTACTTAAACATTAAAAACTCGCAATTCATGTGAAGTCTAAACGTGTTATTAATATTTGAATAAATTACACTAACTTAAATCTACTCTCAGTAACAGATAATGTCTTAGAGTCCCTTAGAGACTCTATTTTAACAAAAAATATATTGATTATTAAAGTAGCAACCCTAGCGCCTGGAGCATCCTCCGAGCACCTCATGAATATTACTTCTTTTTACATTTACCTCACATTTATTGGCAACCGTTTGAGCTCACCGCCTGCGCCAGCGCACATACGCTATTATTTCCTACAGTCACCAACATGAAACAACATGTCACACACGACTTTCAACCCTACTCCCCTTCGATATAGTTCAAAACTGTGTTCACCTGCAATAGTTGCTTGGTCTACATACTTCTTTTTCTTAATTTTTAATGATACGGCCTCTTTTGATGTCCCGATTGATATGCAAACTCTATATTGTTTTACGTTTGAAATAAGAACGTACCCAAACATAGCGCGGGAACAGGCGGCTTTTGTGTGGAATACATTTAATGTTACTGGCTGGCAGATATGGATGAATAGTATCGCCAAAATTATAAAAAAATACTGCCGTTCACGCATACACATGCATGCAGATGCAGTAAAGAAAACGTATGGATAATTTCACTTTAAATTAAATTAAATCTAACTTGTTTTCTGTTGGAGCTAAATTACCTAAAATATGTATCAATATATTCACACATAACTTTGATTAACATCTCTAACTAGGGACAGCCAAACTAAATTAGTCACAAAACAAAGGGCACACTACAACAACAGCATGACAACACACGTCACAGCGTCCCAATTCCATGATTGTGGAGTACAGGTACCAGGGCGGCAGGCGAGCTAGGAGTTAGAACGCACCTATCTCATTTCCTAGCCCAGTTGCGGCTTCCGAGCCGTCAGCGCGGACTCTTCCGGCTCCACAGATTAGTATCGACGCCATTTACCGTCTCACTACAGCTATTGTTGCTATTGCGATTCACGAGAATAATAGCGTCGGGGTTTTAGTGAAAATTCAATTTTCGGTTTTCGGGAAGCCGTGTTTAATCTAGATTGGTTGGTGTTGCAGCTTTTTTGTGGCGACAGCTTTTAACTATGGTTTGGCTAGGATTGAGTGGCGTTTTAACTTTTTATCCATATATTTAAATGTAGCTAATACTTATAACTAAATCTTCCTATTTTTTTTTTCTTTGTCTGCTTCCTTCCAATTGTCTCAAATGAACACAACTAAAGCAGTGTGTACTGAAATTCTAAATCCATGTAACCCCCAAGTAATATTGTCACCAAATTACACGTCAACGAATAAAAAAAAACGCAAACGTATTAACGGGAACATCGAAACGATACCAAAAACTATTTTGGTTCGGCAAACGGTTGGACGTTGGCTGTCCATTACAGACCTGCATAATTTAGCAGGTACCCTGTCGCGGTGGCTCCTGCACTACTTGCATACTTTATGCACTATCCAATAGTCCGTAAAAATGCTGTATCAGAACGAGAATTGACAGGTGTCTTCCAATTAACACCGCGCGTCCAATTTAAATGCAATAAAGCAAATTTAGTCGATTATTTTAGCGAGTTTTTAGTACATTTTAGACGCATTTAACACGGTTGCAATCAAATCAATCGCTTCCACGATTTCATTTGTGTTTATAAAATCAAATCTGTAAAATATATTGTTTAGCTTTTTTATTTGAATGCAAAAATAAAATACAGGGAAGTGGGTAGTGCTGATTTTTAATCTGTATAATCTTATAGCGGAGTTAACAGCGAACCTGACGTAACTAAAGCACGAGACCATCAATCTTCTCACAAAGGAAAAGAAAACAAAAAGAACTTCAACTAAAGGAAATATTTCACATTTAAAACGACAATGTATCGCCGGTCCTCGTGTTCGCACATAAACAAAACATAAAATAAATAAACAAGGAGACACGTCGAGCAGAAAACAGAAGGACGCGAGGGTTGTGATAGTGCTATCCATCACACGGGCACATCTCTTCGATAGGGTTAGGGCACCTCCGCACCTTTATGCGTCCCTGGTGGGACATAAAGGCCCCGAACTAGGGGTCCATAGTTTTTTGACGTCTATTTGTGGTCGCCTCCTGCCCTCTAACGACTTTTGCTTGTAAACTATCCTCAAAATAGCTTCGTATGCAGGGCAGTATTAAAATGTTAAGGGATTTGATATATTCGAGCATCAGATGGGTTTAAAATTTAATTGAAATAGGGTTATAACAGATGCGACTCTAAATAATGGCTTGTAAATAAATGTATGGCTGCAGGATGTTGGAATAGATGTTTCGTGTCCTGGTTAAAAAAACACGGCGAACGAATTGTCAAAGTCGGTTTAGCAGTCGTTCCATGTAACCTAAATGTACCTCGAAAAAAGCCTTATTCGCGCTCTTTTTGACGCGCGGAAACGGAGCGTGCATAATTTAAAGCTCAATCCGTAGATGTCACGTCGGTCTGCCGAAAAATTTAATCCATCACATGTTTCGCATTCACTCTTTGCCACGAAACGTTGTGTTAGCCGAGGAACGTGCGGAACGGGTTCGGCTGCTTAGATCGCGAACACATTTAGCTTTGAAGGAACATCACATCTGAATAATGCAGAAAGAGATACAGAGTTAGTTATTTCTATACAGGTGTCATAGCGAACATGCTTCTTGCTTGCAGTGCTTTTAAAATGAAGTCCGCTAATAGTCATTAGAAGACTTTGTCCGGATCATTAAAAATACTACAGTATTAACAGTCAGGAATAATCAAATCATCCAATATGAAATACCTGTGCATGTATCAGGTAGCATTACAACGATACCTTCACTACCCCACAGATAACCCTCCGCGGAGACGGTATGATTTTTATTTTTACGACATTTCCGGAAATCACCGGGGCCCGTGAATATATTATTATTGTTATGGTAACACTGAAGTCTGGGAAAATTGTAAAATACGCCATACACTTACCCTCGCAAGAATTATGCTCTCAGACGCATATCATTAGGGAATTTCGGTTTTTTGCGACGCGTATCGAGTGAATATTTTAGTGAGATGTTTTGCGAGTTTTTGACGTTGTATTTTTTGAAAATAATCGTGAAAAGTATTTTTCTTGAGTTTTATTTAAGCAATAGTTTTATTAAGAATCATCTTTTTATTCTGTTAAAGTTTAAGTAACAACAATTAAACGTTAATTAGATGACTTAACCAGCAAAAAAATCTTTCTCCTTCAAAAGCGCGGTTATAAGTAAAAAATAACGCTGCAGGCTAAAAATCAAGACATTATTTAACTTTCATTCGGAGTCGTATTTTTTGTCGTTCCGTTCAGTCCCTCAACGCGTATTTACATATTCTCATTCGCTCACCCCATAGATTTAGGTGCCAACAAAGGGATTGTTTCTCTTCCACATAGCGAAATAAAATTTATGGTAGCGAGAGCGGATTTTTCGCCGCTAGCCCTTTTTTTAACGCGGCAGCGCTAGGGTTGATGACGTAAAAGTATTTGGAATTATTTTTATTATGTGTTTTTTTAGTAGCGAGTAATTTTTGTAGTATCTTAAAATATTTTGTGATTTTTTTCTTGAGTTCGTTATAGAAGCCGAATAAAAAGCAAACTATGCTAAAAAAAATGTGCTTCGAAAATATGGACTTTATTAAGTCATTAAAAATCTAATGTCATGACAGAATCAATCATTTTTTTTTCTCATCAACCAATACTTACCAAACTAACTTTTAACAAACAAAACACAATTATCCTAACACTTAACCCTACACACAAAAGCAACAATCTAACCCAAAACGGCGGCCCTAGTGCTTTTTCTCGCTTTTCGATTTATCGTTAACTCACGGCCGGTATAAGCGATTTTAATGCTCGCTCTTGATTTACAGCGACCGACAGCGGATGAGAAGCGGACGGGATTGCTTTCGCGAAATTTGATATCTCTATACTGTTTATGATGCCCTAGTGCATACGTTACGAAACAATATATTCAGATGATTGCCTTTCTGCTATTTGCGTACTGTTTGACTGAGTTTTCAAAATCAAAATCGTTTACTTTGAACATAGGTGTTTGTTATACCTACCTACACATTTGGTTTTTAGAATATTTAACTAATAAACATAACATACAATCACACCTGTATCCCCGAAGGGTTAGGCAGAGGTGTACCAATGTACACCCACAGTTCGCCGAAATGTTTAGGCCCCATGTAATAGGGGGCGAGCCTATTGCCACTACTTATATATAATTAATGTTACTATCAAATCATTTGAAACTGTTATAAACGATGAAATAAGGATAAGATTTCTTTATAAAAATATAGCAAACGATAAATTATTAACTAAACTTGCAGCAAAAAGGTTTGCATTCGTATAACGTTATATTGACAATCCCCGTTATCTGAGACCTCTGCTTATAATATTTCTGTTTTTGTGCCACCTTAATGGTCCTCATAAATTTGTGATATCGACTTTTTGTAATCGAATCGAAAAACTTGCTTTCATTGTGATTTTTTTGTATCTTACAAATAAGGCCAAAAGTTCCTAACGGAGCCGAGAGAATATTATAAAGAATTATCTGAAAATATTTGGTAAGGCGAGTTTTTGCGCGTGGACTTTGACGGGTTAAGATTGGCTAAATAAAGGATACTAAAATAATATTTTATAATTGTTTTCTCTTCTAAATTTATTTTCTCATGGCTATTTGTAAGGCGATGTATAATACTTTTTTAACCGACTTCAAAAGGTACTTCATTTCACAAGTTTTTACAATGGCACATATTTTTTTCTACTGAAGGCATTCCTATCTATAGAAAGATAACAAGCTTGTCATTTTAAAAGGCTGAAGAAACACAACAAGTAATAACTCAAAGTAATCAACAGATCCAGATTAAAATCACGATTCTCATTGAGAAACAATCCAAAGACTATTCTCACTGCGGAAATTACATTAATTTCGTAAAATACAACGAAATATCGATTAATCGTCGAGCACGCTTTAAACAATGCGTCAGACAAACAAACATACAGACTAACATCCTGAGGCGATGCATTAGAATGCATTAGTGCAATTCAACAATAGCCAAATACACGTTATTGTAATAATAAACTTAGGTGCGCGCGCGCAGGCGGTGTGCTGCTCTGCCCACCGCCGCTTAATCTCAAAATTAAGTTGAATGCACATTAATATCTTTTAGTTATTAATACGATTGATTTAATGTTAGCATATTGAAGCAATTTTTTTTTAATACTAGTAATTTACAACTAAATATTGTACTTTTTAGCGCTTCCTCCTATTCTGAAAAATCACCTGTATTTATTTATTGATGCCGATTAAATTAGAATATTATTATGTATGTACGAATAAATTCCACTTAGTGTGAAATGCCATAAATAAAATCGTTTGTAAAATTTTGGAAGAAAAATAAAGTTTTTTCTCAATATAAAATCATATGTTAACTATCCATTATATAGGTTCGTAAATCTTCAAATTATGAAGTTTGATGTAAATATTTTAACTCCAAAGAAAAAATATAAATTATTTTTTAATTCAACTAACTAATTGCCAACAAACTGCTGCAGTTTGGCGATATTTTATTTTATAAGTTCAATTATCAATTTTTTTAAGAAATAAATAATATAATAATAATTCACACCCTAACCTATTTATTCCATCTATAACACAAATGCTGTTTATTTTATTAAGCCGTTACACGAATACCATTGCTCCCGTTGTGTTACCAGCCTAACTTGCGCACACGCAACAAGACAGTTCGTTTACTTTAACTGATGCATTCTTACAACACTCGAAAAATGGAAATATAAATATTATTGATATTGAATTTAGGATAGTTGCAAATATGAATGTGGTATCAATTAGAATTCGTTTTGTTTATCAATTATTTATGTTAGTATTGAATAATAAACATTTGAACTTCTAAAAATACTGCCATGTTTTAATAACTGTCGAAAGAGTTTTTATTTTGACTCTAAGGTACGGTGCTAGCGTAGTTAGTTTTTCCTGTTGCTCTGGCTGGAGGCCTTAAGGTCCTTGCCAAAAGTCTGGTGAAGCAGTCAAAGCCTGCACTCTGGCTAACTGCAAAGATATCTACCAAAAAAAAAAAACTAAGGTATAGGTTTAAATGAAAAGCGCTAATCAATCCAATAATTATAATCATAATAGTTTTTTAATGTTTTACAAAGTTCCTAGATTATTTTATAAGTAATACGGTTGTTTAATTATTTTTTAAGATATCTTTCTTGCTTATGATGTCAGCTCATGAAATACCTGAATAATTTACACGTTCAGTGTACCAGGATGAAAGGCAGGCAAGAAGGTCTCGCGGGGCGCGAGCTCTCCGCTGGCACGCCAAAAACCAATATCATTAGGACAGTACGTGTTGCGTGCTCCTGTCGCCCTGGTACCTTCTGTATGAACACTTACCCTTGGGATACTAGGAGCCTTGAATAAATGATGGAGTTCCCTTTCTATAATCGCAAAGAAATGTTTCTGAATATTTTGGATAAAAAAATGTAGGTTAAAAACACTTAAATGCGAGAGCTTGTATAATTTAACTTACACGTCCTTAAAAATAAGGAAAATAAGTATGTAATTTGAAAATGAGTGCTAAAGAAACAGCACATATATACGAATAGTCGTACAACTTTTAAATAAATTTTATCATAATTTTACCCAAAACCATAAAATCTACGTTAAATCTAAATCCGTAACAGATAACGCAACCAAAAAATCCTCAACAAAGGCTATCCAAATCAAATAATGTTTAAAATGCCTGAAAATCTAATGTTATTCGCAAGCAATCGGCGCGGGGAAGTGAGCCCGATTTAATTAGACTCAATTTAGATTTGTTCCCGTAATTGGATGTTTCACAAATTCCATTTGTATCCGATTCGTTTGTTAAACTTTGTGTTTTTTCTTTGTTGCAGCATCCGTACCCTTCAGAAGACCAAAAGAAACAATTAGCACAGGATACAGGGTTAACAATACTACAAGTTAATAATTGGTAAGTGGATTTTAATACTTTTAAAATAAAAGAGGTCAAATAGGCCGTTTCTACACGTTAAATATAGAGGCAGGGGATCTGTGAGACTGGGAGCTAACAACAACATAGCTTGGGAAAAGTCTATAGGCTGAAAAGATTTTTAGTCTTCAGTTTTATCAAAAAAATCCTTCACACAATCGAATCAAATACGGATATATGTTAAAACGATTTGTGTCTTTTTCTTCGGAAATAAAATTTAAGTTAATTCACTAATTAATTTAATTTAAAAAAAATATCTTCAAGAAAAGTATGTTGTGCTCTGTGCATAGCTACAAACAACAAAATCCTCTAGAAATATAATTAGTTAACAATAACATACATTCTCGAAAAGTCATAAAATAAACAATGGATGTTATTTTAGGCGGGAAAAGACAAGTGCAATTCATTCAACATTTTATTATTAGTGCAGCCAACATGGCGTTGCTACACCCACACTGTTATATGCTTGTTTGTACCTTCAGATATAACCAGATAAACAGGATCTTAAAATATTGCATTTAAATATCTTAAAAGTTATATTCAATCGCTTTAAACTCCAATATGAAAGATAGTTTTAGCCACATTTATGTTTGTCATTTTTTTACCTGCAATAATAATCTTACAAAACAACTCATTTTAATTACTGTGCAACTGTGCCTTATTTTCCTGGAATTTAATCTTATATCACACGAAGATTCATCAAAATCGGTACAGTAGTTTAGGCGTAAAAGCATAACAGACAAGTTTACTTTCGTATTTATTATAACAATCATTAATATCTTCTTCTTAGCGTGTCGACAATATAATAGAAGTATACATAACTGTAAAAGATTATTGTTTGTAAACACATTGTCCGTTTCTCGTTTAATACAAAAGCTAAGTAATTTCAAGTCTGTAATAATTTACGCTGTTGCCGATATTATGGACCATGACCCATGACTGTTAAATTTCTAGCGACGCAAGCGCAGCTTATTATTAATGGATGATTTCTATTTAATATACCTTGATGGACTCTATAGTTGAGCTGTGGTCATACTGGTAGCGATTGATGGAGTTGGACACGTAGAGTTGTAAGGTTTGAATTAAAAATGGCATGAGTTGAGATGAACAATTTGGTAATGTTAGGTTCAAGACATTAAATAATACATATTTGTTTTGTAAACTGAAAGAAACTGAACTATCGATAGGAAAAAATAGTCGATGAAATTTGTAAATCATGACAAAATTATCAGGAAAACACAAAATATTAAAATCCTTTTTTATGTTATCCAAATTAAGGACACTTAAAAACATTTTTAAAATTAACTGTAATTTCACACATACGTCCTAGAATGGGCTAAAAATCCTAATTATTAATTTTAAATCGCTGTCAGTCAACAGTGAGACCTCGCCTTACGTACAGTTCTAACAATATACCTTTAATATTGATTAGTATTCAAATGGCGCGTTATGTTATTGTAATGAGACGGACGACGCCTGGAGCCAAGGATTGTATTAAACTTTATGCATTCTTGTCTCCAATACCATTTCCTAAGGAATATGGATGTGGCAATGTTTTAATAAGATTTTTTATATAAAATTTAAATAATAGTTTAATAAATAACTATTTTTTATGACGAAACAAAATTAATAGTTATCTTTGGTTTATTATTTCTTGACAAGATAAAAAAATCTTAAATTACCAAATAAAAAATTGAAAGATTTTTTTGGTACGTTAAATAACGTATACCAAATTAATTAGATGTTTCATTATAAATTAATATATTTTTTTATACAGCTCCGATTAAAATAAGTGCCTCATCCAAAAACTGTAATTAACTTCTGACCTCGGTGACTGACTGACGGGGTCACAGGTCGACGTTGAAGAGCTTTTGTCTATCATTGTGCCTAGCCGTTATGCGGCCCTAGTACCGCTACACAATTAAACCAAGTAATTATGGGGTTTATTACACTGTCAATGAGTTGCCACACCTTTTATTAAGTTATGATATCCTGGTAGACACTTAAATCTTTCGTGAATCATCCGTGCCGTATTCAAATTATTATTATTTTTTTTACGTAGAAAAGAAAGTATAAATAAATTAATATTGTAATTTATAATAATATAATCAGTGAGTGTTATCTTAATAAAAACATCTTAATCATCATTATCAGACAATAAAACATCGAACAGTAAAAACCACAGACATCGAATCAAATATTAACATTTTAGTAAATCCCCATTAAAAAACAATAAAAAAGAATCTATAAACTCCTCAACTCGCAACGCTAATCATCCGCGTAATAAAGTCAGTCATAAAACAAATTAATTTAAGTGATTCAAGAATTAAATTTTATCATAGTCAAGTGTTTATTACTATAAAACCGTAATTATACTAATCGTTTAGTAAAAAACATATGTAAAGAGTCCAGTGTAGTCATTTTGGCAGTAAACCCATTAGGAAGGGTCCTTTAAACGCGGCTGTGAACAGGTGTGAACCCGGCTTTATAGCCTAGGGGGACCAGGAGTAAGGGAAATTGAGGACTTTTATGCACTTTACGAGTGTCCTGTAGTTTCCTTAAACGCTTTATAGGAAGGGTTAGGATAAATAAACAAAAATGTTATGTTAGAAAAAAAAGAGCATCGATTTTTTAGCTTTGTCAATGTTATAAACTGCATCTTTCAATACCTACACTTTTTTGCCAGAGAAAATGCCAGACATGAGCCTAATATGGGATTTGGTTATAAAATATTGTGATAACCACGTCGTATTGTCCTAGAAAGTCCCACATCCAGCGTGCTCACCGCCAACCTCTCGAGAGCGATACTGTGTAAATATAACATTATCCCGCGCACTCCTCCGATTTATGTCACCCTATCTGCCTCCAAATGAACTATTTGCATGATAAGCAATTATTGTTGCTCCGACTGAGGGCTTGTGGCTAATCTCTGTTCTGTATTGTCTAGAGAGATATTGTATGCTGAAAACATATTTAAAATGTAATTTTATGTGAGACAAACTAACCTGTTTCCTTCATTCAGGAGAAAGGACTAACGTCGTCATACCAATAATTGAAAGCACAGTAATGTACCCCATTTATTTATGTTAAAAACAAACATTAAAATCAGCTAAACGTTTTAAAAAGCGCAAATCCGATAATGAAATGGAAAACAGAAAGGGAATCCCATCCGTCTCTGGAGATACGCAAAGGAAATTTAAAATTCAAATAGTCGCACGCCTTATCAATTACGAGTACTAGGAGCGCAACAATAACGGACGGTGACAATTCCTCGTTCAGCCATTCTAAGGCGAATTTGCATCTTCATACAATCGCAATTAGGGGCGCGCGCATTAATTCGGGAAGTCCCTGCGGCCCGGCGGTACCCGTTTCAATTTGATGGAGCTCCGAGTACAACCTTGTAATGCTAAGCTAATGTAATTATGGGACATTTGCATCAATGTTATGTGCGCCTGGTGGGCAAGCCGTTACTTTCAATATACTATTGAATAAATTTCGTTGGTGCTTATCGTTATTTGCTCATTAAGTGATAAAAGCTGGTTTTCTTATCCTTTAAGCTCCACATCACGGCTGTTTCTCGGGACATTTGGTGTGATAGTGAGAAGCTGGCACCATATTAATTACTGCTGTTATATGAAATTGCTATTAATGATGCAATTTGTGTACTTAGAAAACGTTAAGGGCTGGCCTGTTGTGATCTTTCTTCAGTTTCCCTTTTTTTTCCTTCTCACTTCATCGATATTTCACAACAGTTTCGTTAAGTCTTACCTAGTCGTCTGTTGATTTGAGACCTATATCCAAGGGACATTAACAAGCATCTTTGGCACAGTTTTCGTCTTCAGCAGCACGTTCATGGCTAATCCTCCAGAGCACAACTACGTGATGATACCACATACATTCCTCCTCCGCAGCCTCTCTTCATGTATTATTCGTGGCCCACGCCACCGTTAGTCTGAGCTACTGAATTTGTTATTTCATCTTAATATTTGTTCCGTGTTGTGTTACTCGGCTGCGTCCCTGGTGGCTCCACCAGGATTACAGATGTATTTTTATTTTTGTATGCTGTCACCTAAATTGCTATGAATTTACAATGTTTTCTTTATCTTTATACGTTTGGTAAAGTTTGCGATGCATACTCTGAAGTGGTCTGGGATTAAACGAAATGGTTTATCTTGACTTCTTTGTGTATCTTTGTGGAGTTTAAGTGTGAAATATTTTATATTTTACACGTTTTAGATATTATAAGGGCAATATATAATGTAACTGCTCAATTTACAGCAACGAATTAAGCTACTGCTTAATAAGGTAACCCTCTTTCTAGCCTGTTTTCAAGTTAGTCTGCTGGGTCAAAGCCTTACCTAAAGTCTCTAAATCCTAAAATATTTATTAGATAGAAAAAAATGCCTCTTCTTCCTAAATTTTTGCATAAATTTTCAACAAATCCAATCATCTACCATCGGGACCATTATACCTTCTCTCCAGTGAAACTGTATGCAAGTTTAGTCCTTCCTCCATTCATGACCTGGCTTGCACCCTTCGCATGCAGGTTGCACTTGCAGGCCATAACCGTCAATACGCCGACGCGACACGACGTGGGAACAAAAGGCGAATCGCCACTTGAAATTGGATACTGTATCGGGACAATAGATGAGCTCCCTTCCTACAGTGCTATAGGGCTGTCGAATTATTTAATACTATAATAATTACAGTATAAATGAGACTGTGAATTTGGATTAGTGCAAGTTGGCTAGAAAGAACGGTATCGCAAAAAATATGAAAATGTTTTTGTTGTTATGAAACTGAATTATTTCTACAACAGTGTTTGGTCAACTGTTTAATAATAGGCAAATAACTAATTCAAAAAGTTTATAATTTCGCCTTGTACACTTAACTATTGTTTTTTTAAACTTTATTTCAATTTTCTCTTAAAAGTACTTCGTCCTTTCTTAAGACATTGAAGGAATATCTACTTACACTTCTAAACGATTTAGTTTTTTTTTTTTTTCTTTAAAGGCTACCTATTTTTTTTTATAGCCTTAGTGCCAGCCCTGCCTAGTCCAGGAGACAGTGCACCGACGTTACGACACTATAGATTAGCCGGCTCGGACCGGATTACATTTGATTAGTAGTCAATAGACGGCTTTAGCCGATTGTAGCGATAATTATTACTAAGCACGATGTATGTGTGTATGTACCTCCGGTGTCTGGCTCTAATTACGTATACTGTTTAAGGCGCGAAAGTGAATTTATAGAACGAGAGCTTCAAGTGGGTGTTAATAGGGTTAAAATACTTCTGATTATTTTTTCTATACTTGCTAATGCAAAATTGTTTTAGGTGTTAAGATTATGACATAATTTTATTAGTGTAGTAGCTTCTCTATCCGTTTTAGAAAATTTCAAATCCTGTCAAAAAATACTCGGATAAAACAGTCAAAAATAAGTATTATTATAAACATCGAATTGATCGAAAAGTTAGATTACTGTGAAATAAAAGTAATGAATATAAAATATTTGAGAAATTAGTTATACCTTTTAAAAATTATAATCAATGCAGAGCATATTTAATTTTAATTAATTTAACTATACCTTTATCTATTTAGAAACAAAGAACATGATAATTAAAATATGAACTTTGATCTTATTTTGGAAATTCCTTAAATACCAATATACATAATCGATTATTTAAAATAACGATTTAACATGGATTTAAATATATATTAACGCAAATCAGTGATTGCTTAACAATCATTTAGATTTAAATTGGCTACAGAAAAAATATTGTTATATTTAGCTGCCATTAACTGTAGGTCTTTATAGACAAAATAGCGATTGATTACAAAACAAGTTTATCTAAAATTTCTGGAGATATCACTATATAATCATTACTCCAATACCAGCCTATAAACGTCCCACTGCTGGGCACAACCTCTTCCAAACAATTTTATTGAAAAATAATGACGGACTGGTATAGGAAAGACAGAGATCGTCAACCTACTGTCACTATCTCAACCGTTGCCTAGCAACGATATTTCTTCGATCTTTCCTTGTACCTGATACTTGGGCCAATCTCTAGGGTTGTCAAATTGCATGTAGTTTTACTCCCGAGCCCTTCAAGTGTGGAGCTATTTACGATGCGTACAACAGGTCCCGAATACACTAAGTGGACGGCCCTCGACCCTCTAGTGATGTAACCGTGTATTGATGTCCCAGGATAATGGGAAGGATATCTAGTAAAAAATAATGTTGATTATGTCGTTATATTTTAGTTGACATTAATGGCAATAGCAGGTATATAACATACCTAGTGCTTTAAAGATTAAGTAAGCAAGTAACCTATATGTTTGCATACGTCTGATGACATGGACTACCATGACATGATAACGAGGAATCCGGTAAAAAAATAGTACTACTTCTAAATTTAGTACTCTTACATTGTAAAGTTATTTCTTATGCCTTCTATAAAACATATCGTACCCAACACTAAAACTATTAGTTAATCCCGTGGGATCCCGGTTGAGTACATCACTAGCATCCCCCGTCAGTGCGGCACGCAATAACCCCGGCGTTATTCCGGCAATTACGCGTTACTCTCACCTGTGACGCGAAATGAAAATACCAGGCGCTACGGTCTGTAGGCAACATCTCCCGAAGCTTCTGTTTGCCTGGTAGCTTTCTTCTATGATAGATGATATTAAATGCTAATAAAATTAAAAATAATTTTAATATAACTTTCTACAAAAATAAATAGTAATTTCAAATAATACCAAACGAAAAAAATATTAGTTACCTTTCAAAGTTACCACGGTTACTAGTTTAAAATGCATATTATTACTTTTCAAACTTAAATTTAACACTACCTTTTTGCGTACATAATAAAGGGGCAAAGACAACCCATTCCTTCAGTAATCCTCTTAAGGCAAGGCATAAAGATATTTAACAAAGATTCCTTATCGACCATCCTTACAAATTCACCGTCATTTCATCCCCTTTATGAGGTCTTCCCGGCTCAAAACTGTAAAACAAATCCACGATGCTTGCAGGCGACCTTGATAACGGTCCCGAGGGCTTTTACTCGTCTTATAGCCCTTCCAAGTGGTACAAACTCTCAAATTGTCCATCAGGAATCACTGACGGACCGCTCCGACGGTTTACGATCTCTGAAAGCCCGCATAAAACAGCTTGTGAACGACACTTACGTTTAATACCCCTGGATTTTTCTTTAGCGCCACACTTTCTGTTTACTTTGAAATGAGGCGGGTTTTGTGGGATCCTTTTTAAATGAGGAACTTTGGTGGTTTGTAATTTGACTGCTTATTAATTCATGATTGCCTGGTACTTTGACTGTTAAATTAGTTATTGTTGTACAGAGTTTTTGCTTTAGTTATGTTCTATATAGCATATTATGTCGTAATTTATCCTATCAAAAAGAAGACGTATTATCGAAATCCTCAACCGTACTTTCTGTAGAACATTTCTAACCAAAATACCTTTAAAATCACACTGAACAATTCAAAACCCCTTCTACATGAACGCAAGGCAATTGCAAAGCAATCTCTTTACAATCAGATCGCTTCCCCTACAAAATCTCCATACCGTGAACGCACTATTTTGTTTTTGGCCCTTTTAGTGCACTTATGGGTGCCGGTAGAATAACTTGTTTCCCGGTTGAGATACATGGGAGACTATTGTGACCGGTACCGCAGCGTTTTACAAGGTTTTTATTTACTCTTTCTGCCAATAAAGAGAGCTTAAAATGTACAAAAAAAATCTAACGATGTCAGACAAAGGGCAGATTAAAATTTCTACTGTTAAAAATAAATAATATAACAAGAATCTAGCCTTTAATAGTATTTATTTATTCATAATTTAATTCTAAGCGTGTGCAAATCTCAGCAATATAAATATAATGATTAATTAAAAACCAGTTTGAGAATATAAACGATGCTCAAACATTTATAAATCGATAACTACGGATTATGTAAATCTGCTTATAATTCTATCCGAGCTCGATGGCTGGGAAACCTTGTCTTCATTATTTAATTCACTGGTCTCATTAATATAGACAAACAGAATTAATATTTCTACAAAATGTTATAAGATTTTTATTTAATCAAGAAATAATTTGGAAATAACAGTAAAGCCAGTCTTCTTCTTAGCGTGTCGATGGCAATCGATGTATTTAGTGTCCCAGTTCTGCTACGAGAACTGCATTGTCAGTACCTAGCATTACATTGTCCATCGTACAGGTGTAAGGGCACAAAGGACAAGATTACATGTGTTCCATCATCTAGGAAGCAATACCACAACTTCATCAATTTTTGCGTATCCTATTGAGTTTTTACCACCTACAATTTTACCTGTACTCTCTGCGTGCCCGCTCCTGTTTGTCCCCCGTATGTTTTCATCGGGTACGCACCGCGAAAGGTCGTTCTGTGATAAAACAGCCATTTCCCCGCCGTAATCGCAGTCTGAATTTTTACTGTCGATCCGTATCGCGGGATCGCGCGGGAATCGCGTCTGTGTGTCCCGAGCCTACCGAGGGGCCCTAGTTGATTCTGACGACTTTTATGACTGCCATTTTAGGGTTATTCTCATGTTCTGTGAATGAAAGAAAGACGAAGTTTATCTGGTGTTGTACCACATGTGAAGGGTTGTCGGGTTGACAACCTGTTAAACTTATCCATCTATAATCTAGAAGATTTTTGGTTACATACCTACTGTGCAAGTAGGTTCAAATTCCTCAAATGCTAAACTTTTTCTTTTTGGTTGAAAAAATGACAATGCAGAAATTGAGTTCTAGGTACCCTAATAACAAATAGCGTGAAAGTCCAATAAATACTTCTACAATCCCAAATATTAGGTATCAATCATATAACATAAAGATACAACTATTGCTATACACTAATAAAGCCCTCGAACACTAAATAAAGCCAACTAACCCTTCACCATCTCATATCCATAACAACTACAGCCGACACACAATAACCACAAAAATTACACCACTTATAGCCACGAATAATTAAGCCCAAAAACAAGGTCTGAATTACAAGAAAAACAATTACTTGTGTAATAACAATTCACCCCAGCAGTGGGGTTGCGGTGAGCGCCGTGCACTCGTCAAAATAATTCATTTTAATTTTCTTTATGGTGGAGTAAACCTTTATTTTATGACGTCAGAGCAGATAAGTCGGCCCCTTGGTGATCCGGGGTTATGGCCCCCGTACTGCGAAGTGAGAATTTAACGATAGGCCTCATTTGGGAATTTTCTTTAAGTTTTCTTGAGATTTTTTTGAGGGGAAGATTTTTTTTCGAAAATTTAAAAACATTTCAATATTTGGAGAGACGTTAATTTTCGTGTAGTATTTTGCGATTGTTTATCAATAAACATAGTTAAAGGACAGAATCTGGAGTTTCGGTTAGGTTCAAACGGTTTATCCGACAGTAGTTCAAATAGTCCAAACAGATTTTAGGCAATAAAACGTTACTACACTGAGCTAGATCTATAAGTAAGTGGTCTAACAGTTGAATATCATGTATAGTTAAATGTATAAACTGTTTTCATAAGAAAAATCATCGGAATCCCTGCATCTGGGTACAGGGGCCTTATTCAGAGCTCAAGGTACATTACGAGACGTGGCCGGTAATTTTTTCATCTTGTAAATATTAATTATAATTAAAAAAGTGCTTTTGTGTAAATAAATAATGGCGAAGCATTTCTTTTGTGCCTAATGTTAATTAAATTACGCCTCGTTGTTAAGTTGAGTGCCTTTTGTTGTTATTTGCCTTGAATTAATAAGACACTGCCGCCTTTTTTATTGACATTCAGGGGAAATGGAATCAGTAAGGATATTATTATTGTATTATTAAAAAAATACAGGAAACTTGTATAATTTGTTGCTATATACGAGTAGGTTAGTAGTAGTTAAGTAGGTTAGTCTTAGTAAGAAAACTTTCTCCTATGAAAATTGCAGATAAAAATCTGTTGCTATCGAAAACAGCAAGTTTCGAAAAGAAACTAGGTAGAGAAAATATAAATATACAAAAAAACTAAAATAAATAATAACTAGATTAACAGCTTCATTAATTAAAGTCGAAATTCACAATATGTTCGGAAACAATTATTACAAAAATATTCACAACCAAATCTGTGATTAACGAACGAAAGATTTAAAATCATTTATTCAAATGAAACCATCTAGAAGATAAAATGATCGGTTTATGAATGAACAACTGGATATTTCTAACTATAACACTAAATATGTAATAAAGAACGATGTTTTATCGTTACTTTATATTAATGAGATCTTTTTAAATGGTGGACATTTTAATAAAAGGAGGATAAGCTTCCGAAATGACGCAGAGTCACAGAAATTATTTAAATAATGAAAAAATGTTATTTCAATCCGCTATTGTCGCTGGTCTCGCATCTATAGGTCTAACTGCAATTTCCACCAATCACAGACCAGCAGCTTGTCTCTTATTGGTGGAGATTGACAGATGCTGATGCGACATTAGCGACCCTGGCGGATTTCTGGTAGTACCTCTATACATTACACTGACATACATCTGATACATTTATAAAACTGTGTACTACAAATACACGAAAATTCCTTTTAATTATAGTTTCCGCGAATCGCACCTGATAAATCTGTTTATTAACAATATAAAAATAACATTTATACATGTTTCCCCGGAATATATACTCTACATTTAATGTTATACATAAATCTAGAAAATAATAAAATCTTTGAAATAAAACATTCTGAGATCAAAGGCTAGTGACACGGCCTCCATAAATATACTATGTTTTATTGCCGGCGCCGCCTGCGAAAAGTTTTGTAAACATCGCCAGATGTCTCTGGAATCGTTTGCCTACCTTATATTAACAATTCGTCAAAGTAATTGTAAATTCTAAATATAATAATTATGTTTAGAACATTATAAAAAAAAAAAAAAAAAACAAAAATATGTAGATAATTAAGGAAAGCTCATAATGCTTTTGGCTCACTGCTTTACTGTTTTCGATTTTCGACCTTAATTATTTCATTTTTACATCTGTTAAATCAAACTTCATTTCTAAGAAGGACAGTTAAAATAGCGTAGATGTAATGCAAGTTCCATAAACGCTAATAGACTCCTTATACAATGTAAACAGTTCACCGGATTATAAGCATAAATCTGTAAGGATCCGTCAGAGAAGTAAGTTCAGGCAAACCCTGACCCAGTGTAAGGCGACCCTTTCGCGGCGGGTTTCCGCGCGGACGCGTCATCATTTTTCACTGCTCCTCCATTTATTTTATCTGTGCACCGCACGCTCTGCCCAACGGGCCACGGGCCCCGATAGCGCTGTTTCGTATTTCGAACATCACTTGCTGAGACGAAGAGATTTATGAACGCACCCATTCAGCTAGAATCCCCGAATGTTTGAATTTCGAACGTATTTTTTTCTTCGCATGAAGAATTTACCGTTTTCTGCTAACGTTCGTATTTTCGAGAGCGCTCCAATTTCGAAATTCCAAATGAGTTCTCAGCGACATGTTTTAGATTTGAAACGGTTTTTAGATATACGCTGGTTCCAACCGTTCGATGGTTTTTTAGCATCGTCACATTTTCCAAATACATTATTATCTCCGCTTCTTAATTATATTAAGGCTTCTTAATTCTTAGTTATTTTGGCGCCATAAAGAAACATTTGCAGGTTAATACAGTATCGTTGGTTTTACCTGCTATTTATTGATCTTTCCACTTCTGTTAACACACCATTCTTGCCCCCATAAAAAGTTAAATAATTTCGAACCAACAAATAAAACTTGTAAGACGTATTATTTATTAATTATATGTACACACAATTAACATACACATTATATTATTATCATACACGTAATGGGGATCGTTTAGTTTGTGTGTAAAAGTGAAGCGCTGGCTCGTTTTAATTAAATGTCAGCATTCCAGCGAAAGGGCAGCCTTTATTAGGCTGTTTAATTAATTCTACACAAATGGACACTTTAATCACTATTTTAAAATGGACTGTAGGTGTCTCATTTTTAAGAATAAAGCATGAGGTTTCGTAATTAAAAACATTTTGTCTATGGAATCGGTAGATTTTACATAACTACCATAAGTTTACATAAATCAGTTTTCTTTTTATTTGAAGTGCATTTTTAAAACAACAAAAAAACATTATCTTAAACACTGGCAGCTTAAAAAACGAAGCTACAAAAATAAAACTAATCACAGACTTATTTAAAAAGGTTTTATAGCGACGATAATAAAGCATTCGCGGAGCCGATCCCAGAGGGCGCTGGCGTCAGCAAAAAGGTCGCAGACTCAGCTCCTGCGAACATTTCCCTATCTTATTTTCCATTTGACAAACATCATTACATCTTCCTGTGCCGCCCTCGCACCAATTTTCGGAAGCTTTCGGACGCGCTCGGGCGCACTCGGCAAGTTTCCGGACTAGCTCGTCGTTGCTAACAATTTTGAAAGTTTATTTGAATTTTGAATGTTGTAATAAATGTTTTCTTCGGTTCGTTGACGATTGTTATTTCTTATTATTTTTGTTTATTGCTTTTTGAATTTGATCTTCTTTCATTTATAAATAGAATTAGCAAGTTTAATTGTCAGTATGTTTAAGATTTTGTTTACTTCAAACAATTCAAAATCTAAAAGGCATTACGTAAGCAACGACAAATCTAAGTTATCTTTAAATTCAAACACAAATAAATCTCTTCGAAATGGAAACTGCTAATGACAAAAATACCATCAGTGCGGCAGAGTCTCTATCGGCACACTCTCCCCGCGGGTCGCGAGACAATTAATCATCCCCCCTCGCAACCCCCCACCCCTCGCCGCATTGTCACACTGCTGTACCCAGAGCAGTACTGTTCTCAACCAGCGCAGATACGATCAGATTGTGGTGACTTTAGAAATTGTAAAGTACTAGGCAATGATGAATGGTAGGAGGTGTTTGGCGCGATCAATAGAAAAGTATTCCTGGCTGCTCAGGTGTATGCTGCCCTATTTACCTAACTGAGGTACTGTGCAAAAGTAAAGATTCTGTTTTTTCACATCATATAACAGAATCCGAACACGAATAAAACATTTTATTATCAATGTACCATCAAACCAAATCCTTAATCACACATTTACAATAAACCAGAAATCAAAACATTTGTATTCAAATTCACACTTGTTAACTCTTAATTTTAGTCACAGGAATATCGACCTTACTGTATCGTGTTAAGGTTGTAGTGGGTGTATAAATAAGTTTGTCCCGTTTACACTCAACAAGT
This sequence comes from Autographa gamma, assembly GCA_905146925.1. Taxonomy (NCBI): domain Eukaryota; kingdom Metazoa; phylum Arthropoda; class Insecta; order Lepidoptera; family Noctuidae; genus Autographa; species Autographa gamma. The sequence continues at coordinate 1,235,083 of LR989868.1, read as the reverse complement.
GAACATAGGTTGGTTTACGACGCCATAAAAGTCTTCTCTGACATCTCACTAATACATCATAAAGGCATTGAGGACTGTGACATCCCCTGACGAGATGTTATGGTGCCTTTAGATGTTACTTTATGGGTTCCTACTCTTTATACGGGTTAATAACCGTAAAAATTATGTGCACTCTTTTACTTTATGAGAACCTGTTGGATTTGAGCTGATTTGCTGTTTTATGATGTTGGTTAAGATTTCTTGGATGAGGAAAGTCGAGCTGGCCCAATGGAGTACAGAAATGGCAGCTAATTTTGTGATAGCATCTCTTAAAAAACTGAGAAACATGTTTTGTTTTTTTTTTTTTATTAATCTATATTTATTGTCATCTAAACTAAACGAGTATGCAGTTCAGCATTATCTGAAACAAGGAAAGTCAGTCTAATAAAAGCGTGTTAAAATAATAAAGTTTTTCTTTATATAATAAAGACATTTAAAAAACTTGAACTTTGTAAGGTAAAATTTAATTTAATTTAAAAATACATTATAATATCTATATTAGCCAAAGAACAGATCACACACGCACACCAGGCGCACAGAGCCACGAGGTGTTCAGTAGTTGAACTCCCATGTGGGACATTAGGCACAAGACGAGCACGGTCATTAGGCGGCGATATTAGCTATTAACCGACACCAGGCAAGCATAAGTTACAGGAGGTACCGTTGCGCACGGTTTCAAACCATTTGTCTTTTAACGGGACTGGGTAATTACTGAGTGCATATTCGTGTTTGTGAGCCATAGATGTCAATAAATATGGCCGATGTGACGTCATTTCATCGAATGCGCCTTCTAAATTGATGCAAAGGGCTATCAGTGTTAATAACCCTTTATATCTTTAATTGTAAAATGCTATAGTTAAAGTTAAAACTATCTTTTTTTTATTTATTGCGGAAAATATTTACATACATAATTGTTTATTTGCCATAACTAGCCTCTACTTTTAAAGAGTAAATTCAGAAATAATTGTAAAAGGTAATATCTAATTATACCTTTTTAAACAGGAAGATGAAACATCGTTCAGCCCATCAAAACAACTTAACAAATCAAACAAACCAAAACGATTGTATTTAGATTAAAAAAAAAACTACAAATAAAAGTCTAACATCACATCGATAATATAAATCATTCTAAAATTATGACCAAAACCGGCGCCCGACGCACGCGTCCCAAACACAGACGTGTAGTTTTAAACTTGACACTTTTATATCCCTAAATTTAATAGCCTATACTATTACAAAAGAATCATTGTTTTCACAGACCAACTGATTTATTACGACGTTAAAAAAAAACTTCTTTTTTTATACTTCATTTCTTGTCTTTAAACTTGACGTTTGAGTTTGACAGAAATCAAGTTGTGAAAATATTTTTATACTACCGTAGTTAGGTGATATATTGTTCAATTCTCTTTGATATTCGATAGTTTTTACGGCATAAGTTTTATTTTCTGGATATTCAAAGTCAATTATTATAATTTCGATTATAAATCTTGCTTGGGAATTCATTTGAACAATTCTAAAATTGTTTTTAGGTTATTTTCGTTTTGTTTAGCTATCTAAGCGATTGTTATGTGTATTCTGTGCAATAGTGATGTAGGTGTTTATCGATAGACGGTAGCACAATTAATGTCAACACTAACGTAACTCACTTCTTAATCTTATTAAAAGACTTCAAAAAAGGAGGAGGTACTAAATTAGACTGTATTTTTTTTGACCGCGTAAAAAATACATAAGCCCTGACTGTTGTATCTTAATTTAGTATTATAAATATTCTCAAATTATTAAAACAAATATTTTTTTCTATCTTTCTCTCTAACAAAAAAAAACAGAGTATATTTGCTTCAATAATATGCTCCGTTTCATGCCCACATCTTGAAATAAAAGACAAATTTCAATTGAACCACGAATTTCTAATTCGCATACGATCTAGATAGTACTAGTGGTGTACAGATCGTAATCTTGCCCTTTCTCGGTATTGGTACCGGATACCAGAACCGATACTAGTTTGGAACAATGTGTTGTTGCAATTTGCAAGCGGACCGGGGCGCGCCTTGTACGGAGTCGGGTGACAGAATCTGTATGTGGTGCTGCAGCTATGAACTATTCGCTCCTGCAGTTAAATGGATTAGTTTTACGCCTGGCTATGTAATAAGGATGCTATTCCGACAAATTATTATGGATACTTTTGAAAATGTTGAACTTAATTTTAAGGATTTATGTTTCGTCTTATGACGTCAAATGCTGTCTTCCTTTTGCTCCCAAGTTGAATTGTTTTGACTTCGATTGTAAGGGCTGTTATCGGCATTAACCTACTCATTATCACGTCACCGGCGATCAGGGCCTAAGAGCGGCGGAATGCCCCGAACGCCGCAGAATGCCCCGATTACGGGCATTACGCAGATTACAGCGATTACGCGATAACCGCCGCTAGAGATGCGTTTACGCAGCGTATTCGAAGTTCAGAATTAATAATAAAAAAAAAATAAGAAATATTTTCTCTGACCTTTGTATTTAAGCTGTGTTTTTGTAATCCTAATTACTTTGGCTACACTTAATGAAAGCTAAATTGGCTAACTGTCTCTACAAAAGAATGCTGATTTTAATTGTTCAATCCCAAGATTTTTAAAGCTGCAGTTCAGGGTTTAAACTTTACGCAAGTATTCAACAAATGTTAGTCAAGTTACTTAAAAAACCGTTCTACAATCTATAAAACAAAAAACAATGTTGCTTGTCCATCTGCATATAAAGTCAGTAACTCTAAGCAAAACATTTAACACGATAAATGTTTAGTTAACTGCGAGATGACAAAGAAAATGAGTACATTAGCTAATTAATTACTTCAAACGAGTCTTAAGGTGTCGCAAGACAAGCACGGCCGTTGCATACTAAACAAAATGGCAGGTATCGGTATGAGAATGCTAATAAAAACGTATAGGTATTTGCAGGTATTTAAGGTACTAGGTGCTAGGTTACAATGGGTCCTACTTGTCCTCTTTAAATGTACGTTTAGTAGCTACGGATGTAGTGTGCAATTATTTGTCTAGAGAAAATGAGATTCATATTTTATCAGCCTATAGATGACCTGATTTGGTACTAGACTGACAAATGGTAGGTAGGTACGTAACGCATCTGATAGAACTAAATTAGATCTAGATCGTATTCTAAAGATTCTAAGATCTAGAGTAACAAGCAACGTAAATCTACGCCATCTTTAGACATTTCCCCGTGTTACTTTTTAAACCCTAATAGCACCCGTATCATGTTACCTCCTTATATTATTTATAACAAACCAATACTCTGTTCCCGCCGTAACGAACCGGCCACGAGATTATTGTCAAGATACCACGCACACCGAACATAGCCGATTGATATCCCAAGATGAGCTCCCAAGGGACCTTATAGATAGAAAAAAATAACCGATCCACCCTTAGGTATACATATTTAATGGTGCGGGGCGTGGTCACAATATCTCGAGTACTAGGCGAACAGAAATTGAGAAGCGTTATCGTATCGAAATCCGCCGTATCTGGGCCGGTGGTCTCCGAGGAAATCATTGGGAAGGCATCCGGAAAATTTACCGCACATTCCGGCTCATGTGGCGTAACACACCTGCTTCTTGCTTATGCGAGCCTAGTACGTGATATATTTTGTTGATATTGCTTTTTGCGGGGGGAAACGTACCTTTTTCATAGAGATTACTGTTGTTTACCTACTTACTTGTTTTAGTTTTGTTATGTGAAGGGAATCTACCGACATGATTAAATGAATTAAAACCGATAGATTTTGAATGATTTAGAATAAGCGCTTCACATTTTATAGCAGCGTAAAACATCGTACCAAAAGTATTTCTTTCGTTCTCACAACATATAGCCGTCGGTAGAATTTTTGATTTTCTCATTATTACGTCTCAAAAGCTATTAGTGTAGCCATCGATTGATATTGAAATTATTCATGAACCAGGCCAGCCACGTCTGCCGTGCGTAATAGCGTTCTTGTTAATTATTCAAAATGTCGACACCATAATAGGACGGTCATATAAATATTCAGGAGGCTATCGGTCTACACAAGTTATTGTGGCGAAACAAATTACTTTTATGTTGGTCTATTGTAGATTATTTATTAGCGACTGTGACCCGCGTTTTCCGAAAAAGACAGATTTTATTAGCTATTTATTAAGTTCAAAAAACGACAAAAAGCGAAGACTGTATGAAGGGAATAATGACTGTGGATGAAGCGAAACAAGTATGTAAAAATCGTAGCAAGTGGAAAGAAGTGGTCTCTGCCTACCCATACGGGAAACAGGCGTGATTATATGTATGTCTGTATGTACTGTAATTCCTTCACTTAAAATCTGATCAACACTCAAGTAATCTTAAATATTTAAAAGAAAACTAAAGATCTTTGGCTTTATTTTAGCGTGTCATCGTCTACAGACTAGTGCCAAGAAAAAGATTGCGTGCTTCGAATAAGCTAAATCATTAATTAATTTAAAAACTTGCATTCGTGCCGTGAAAACATTAAATTGAATATTTATTTATTTAGGATTGTTGCAAACATCCAAATTAGTTTAAACTTTTTGAAAATACCAATTTTTTCTGATGTTGCTTTAATGGAAATTACGTTATTCAAAATCTGATAAAATAGAAATCTGCTGTTTACATTTTACTTTTCTATATTGGAAATCGGTTAATGTTGAGTATGTAACTAAATTAATAATTTAATTACAAGTTAATGCCTTATTTAGTAATACAAGCTGAACTAACACAGTATTCCTAGTACCCTGAACGTACACAAAGGCCTACGTCAGCCAAATGAATCACGAACCACTTGTTCTTATAATTAATTAAAACTGCGTCAATTGTTAATAGCGCCTATTCTACAAACTACAATGATTCCGCTGTTATTTAGCGCGGGCTTCAATTGTACGCAATTACAGACGTTTTGTGTTTTTGTTACATCTCAAGTAAACTCCGCCTCCCTACATATTTCTTGCATTTGTGCGAAAAACAGTCTTAAAAACAATATTTAAGAAATCTATAAACTTTTTACCATTGACGTACTACATACATAGACTGCTACTATCGCTAGTTTCCCCTCGTGCCAAGCGAGAGCATTTTTTAGTCTGAACCTAGTACATTCGTTTACTGATTTAAGTTAATTTTCGCGCAACAATAAACTTATGTACGAAAATATCGATGGTTTTGACATTGTTAGGACAATATTAGTGTTTTAAATAGATTTTTTAAAACGGCAAGCTCCATTTTCATACATAATTCACGACAAAACTAGTTCACACTAGTGCTTACGTTCAAACTCTGATAGGCTCACTCTAGTTGCTTATGTATACTCTAAGCTTTTTACCCTAAAATACCTATAATCTTAATTCTTGTCTCCTGTTTATTTTTAAAACGATTTGGTAGCCTAAATGATGTTTCCCTAAAGAATGCCCGGCATAGTCACATAGGAATTCTTTAGTGGGATGTGAGAAATATCTTCCGGGACACCTAATCAAGGTTGAGAACAAGATATAGCAGATAATTAAAATAACAGGTTTCTTATTATAATGATATAACCGGATGACGTATTTTGAAACTGTTTTTGGGAGAATTTGAAGCGGGCCTGTTGGTCTAGTGGTTAGTGACCCTGGCTGTTATACCGGAGGTCGTGGGGATTCCCACCCAGGACAAATCTTTTTGCGATGAGCACGATCATTTGTTCTGTCTGGATGTTATTTATCTATAATACGTATGTATTTAGAAATATATAAGTATGTTTATCAGTTGTCTGGTTACCATAGCACAAGATCTGCTTAGTTTGGGGTCAGATGACCGTGTGAGTTGTCCCAGGATATTGTGGAGAATTTCGGTTATTTTGTATGACACGGTCACTTGCATTTAAAAGACAATCTAGCAACAATACCGCAATGTGAAATAATTTGGGCAAGGCTCAGAGGTTCTAATGTCGCGTTTTCAAGTGGCTCGAGCCGCAAATTGCCGAGCAGCGGCGACCGCAACGATTATTGCCACGGGTGGTTTGACGCCAAATGTCAAGTTCTATCAGTTTTTAAACGCACCAAGTTTGTGGTCAGCTGTGATTCGACAATGTGTTCTAATTGCTGTGTTCCGGTGATTGTGTTTTTATTTCTGACGACGTAGCTGCGTAGGTGCGGTCTGCACTTTGGTTGCGGTTTTTCGCTGTAATTTTCAACTGTCCACAGAATGGTTTGGGACGGTCGAATAATTCTGTTATGGGGATAGTTCGAGCTTTGCTAGATTTGTTTGATTGTATATCTAATGTTTTACAAAGAAGCTTTCAAACTTACTTGCTTTTTTAATCTTTTTTACATGACCTTTAAAGCACACAAAGCTGGCACTTACATTAATTAAAATTCTATCCTATTCCCAACCAATAAAAACAAAAACAGAATAATTTTGTATGCCATTCTAATTAAAAATTACCTTAACACGTATTCAACCACCCACGTGAACGTTTTCTGCATTACCAGTGCATATCAAAGAAACTTCTGAATGTCATATAATTGCGCTCGCGTTTCGAATTATTCACAAATTGCACCCGTCGGCGTCGGCAACACGCGATGCGGTCAACTCCTTGCTTCCATGCCACCCTGGTACATGCTCACTCCTGGTACTTTGAGCCCCTGGTAGTCACTATTTAGTGTATAAATCTAGTATAACAAAGATTTGATTATAATATTTAACAAGTAATGATAAAAGGACAAAATGTTAAATGGTTAGAAATCTTTAACATGTCGCATATTCTTGATAACTTGCCTATACGTTTAGGTATGTAAACAATTAATAAATACTTGTTTATTTTATTTTATAGTCCTAACTGTATCATAAATAACAAAGGTTTGAAAGTTTAATTCAAATGAACTTTATTTCTGAGAAGATATACTCGTACCACACCTTTTCACTTTCAATTCTCCATACCGCGTAAAAGATAAGTGGAAAGTTGATTAACAAAAGATAAGTTCACTACATCGGTGGCTTCTTTGTTCAAAGATACTCGCGTGAGGGACCGCACTAACATTATAGAGATAATACAACAGTATGTTGAACTAAAAACTTGGATATGTCAATAGGAATTGCACTCTAATTTAAATTAAAGCCAATATAATCGCGATATCGACAAAGGTCAGATAAGAAATTACTAAATTCTATTGTTTACATGGAGTACGCAAGGTAGGCCACACACGAGTTTCATTATTCATTAGCACTCAAGCAAGGGAACCTAATGGCTCGCGTAATCATTGTAAATCGATAAGCGACATCTATTAACCGAACCCAGAAACCCGACGCTCGTCGAAAGGTGTTCGGAACATTCGCAGTGACATGGTCGCCATCTCGGTACCCCTTTTAGTGCAGGTGTAAAATATAATATTTATGGGGTAAAGAAAGGGTTCGAATGCTTGTTAGCGATAATGAGGTGCGCGCGCACCAATAAATTGGACCGGCCGCTCGCCGCCCGGGGGCGCGGCTCATTTGCATCTTTATGTATTTCTGTCCAGACGAGATTATAAATTTTTTGTTCGTCAATGTTTCGTTTAGTTCGTCTACTTGATAAGAGATGGCGCTAGCGAGCCCGCTGGCCGGCGAAGGTGCGATGTCACGCTGACGCGGCCGCCGCTCGCCTCGTTAGCCTGACGCGGCGCCTGTCACGATTTTGACAGTTTTTGACTGAGACATCGATAGTGCGGTTCGTTACAAGCGGGGCGGAGCGCGGGCCATCTCTTATCGCTTACACTGTTGGTTTATGTTCTTTTAGCTTCATTGTTATGCGGTGTTTCGTTTCTTTTTGTGATAATTTGATAATGTCTGCTTTGAGAGCTTTAGTAGGAAGGAGTATTCAATCTACGGTCGGCGTAACATGAACTTGATAATTAAAGCTAAGTGATTGTAGATACACTGCTAGATATTCCTCTTAACTCGCTAAGAATATACTATTAAGATTTCCTCATTTATACTCTACATAAACAATATCGTCCTTACTTTTATCATATGTGACATGACATGAGCGGTACAATACCATTTCCCATTAAAATTCTAAGTACCTAAGCTCTTATTATTCACGACATTTCTGTAATGAAAACAACACAATATATTACTATCTTCCATAAATAAAAAATACGGAACGCAAACTCCAAATACCAGGATATAATGACATCAAGAAAGTCGCAATTTCGAATTCATAAGGAAGCGAGCAGGTGTCGCGATACATCCCGTATTCATGGACCGATATATCATAGCCGCGCTGCGTTAAAAAAACGGCCAGAGACAAGGAAAGCGCGCCAAATGCCCCCCAGTTTTCCCGCCTTGACGTGCAATTATAAAGATAATAACGTTTTCACCTCCGCGCGCCGTTTTTATTTGTTCGCATTTTGATTTATAACAGTTTGTCGGCCTCCCGACACATGATATCGGAGTTTCGCGGAACGAAGCTTGAAACGTGTTGCGATTATTTTTTTCGCCTGTTTTCAAACAATGAATGTATGAATCGTAATGAAGGTGCCATTTGTTTTTACCTGGCACCATTTAGTCCAAAAATATTTCGACAAATTAAATCTTTTTACCTCTATAGGGAATGACGGAGAACGATTTGAAGAGCCATCGCTAAAAAAGTACCGTCCGTTCCCACGATCGGCCAAACAAACGAATCTAACCTTCGGTACGGCCGACGCGTAAACTATTTTGATTAGAATGGCATTCCCGCCAAAAATATCCTAAAAAACCTAAGCCATGACATTTCTCAACTTGTCAACCGTCGCGCGCTTTTTGTTCGGCAAACGCGCGCCCGCCTTGAAATCTTAATTCGAGACTTTTTGGAAACAAGCAACAATCGATTTATAGTCTAATACTATTGACGATTATTCGATCGATCGTAAACAGCTTCATTACGTGCAGCCTGCAATCGAACAATAAGCATTAGGTAGTTTCTCGGGATTGTTTTTTTTTTCTGAGTGGAGTCGAGCGAGCCCAGAGGTTCCGCGTCGCCTGAGTTAATCATTAATCACTTGTACCCGCGGCGTAGGTAGGTAACGTAACACCGCCGCGCGAGATAACATTATCATAAATATAGTTTTACAAAACGGCGGTACCTACCGCGCAAAACAAAAAAATCCCGTCCATTTCGTTTCCCACAGCGCGACACTCGAGCCTTAGGAATTCGCGGTCGCAATCTGTGCGCATTATCAGAATTTACACCAGGTAATAACGTATAACCTAATCCGAGGGTCAGTGCGCGCCTTTTTTTCGAAAAACGAACGTCGTGTGACAGTTGAAGCGGGAAAACAAAGCATCGATCAAACCCGCTCACTCTCACATAAATCAGTCGGACGGGAAAGGGACAGGTGAACGGACGGCGCGCCGGCCAGTCGATTTTATAAATGGGCGGAGCGCGGAGCGAGACATCCACATCGCAGAAACAAAAGAGTGAAAAGGAAATAATGGCGCGGTGCAAGGTGCAAGTGGAGAGAGTGGGATGGATTCCTAGACTTTTTTAATGGAAACGCTAAGGCAGTCGGAAAATCTGAAGAAAAAGGCGCTATAGCGGCGCGTTCGTTTCATAGACTGCTAATTAGGTGAAGTAGTTGTAGCGTTATTATTTATGTAGCGCCGCAATTAGGACTGGCCTTATGTTAATGCTCTCGTAACTATTCAAGTTAATTTATAAACATTATTTGATATCATAAATTCGAACACGACATGTTCACAAATTATTATAACGTTTTAATACATTCGAGTTGATAAAATCACTCGAGCGTTTTAAGAAACAAGCCTATCGTAGAGTTACGAGGTAAATAATTAAGCAGCGCGTAAAATATTATTTATGGTTACAATAGTTGTAACATTTCCTAAGGTATAATAACATGTAGGACAATAGAGAGGCCACACATCAAACACGCCACGTAGTTACACGGCCCGTAGGTATACCGGCCATATTACCTCGCAGCGATTCCAACACAAATTATCATCATTTATTGTGAAGCCCAACAGCACAATATAAAACACGTATAATTTAGAAATTACACAAATAAGCTACAACAATGGCCGGTCACATACATAATAAGAATTGAATTCGCTTGAAACGGAACAAATTGGTTTAATTAAACGGTTCTGAGCAATTTACGTATCATGAGGTCGTGAGTGACGTGACACAGGCGAGATGCACGCAACCATCTCGGAGGTACATCCCTATGTGCCGGGGACTCCCACGGGTACGACACATGTGCAGGATTAAGGATTACAACCCTATCTATTATGAATGGTAAATATTTCCGGTGACAAAAATGATGTACTGTTTAATAATGACAGTCGCTTTTGTTTTGATTTTCTTTCTAAAGTTGTTTGAGATACATTATTTTTCGTGCCTTTACTTTGAAAGAAAACTAAAAATTACCATTAAAAATAATGAAGGTAGTTCTAACTTCGAATTCTAACTCAAAACATCGTTTTAAAGACACGAACTTATACCTTCCCCGTTGACGTATAAAACCCTCCTTGAATCAAACAGTAATTGACTGCTAAATTAACTTATTCCGATTAATAATAACCGCCAATTTAAAAAATAATTTCCGCCATAATCGCGGGAAATATCACGTGCGAATCGCAATCCATTCTAAAAAGCCTAATCACAGCGTAATTGTCGTATCAAGTTTAAATTGCTATCGAATTACTGTTTCGCTCACATGTCACCACTCATTATGCAATGTTTTTGTTCAATTATCGCTAACTATCTATTGTAAAAAGCTAAGTATTAAACCAGTAATTTACAAATCGCTAGTTTTTTGTAATTCCGAGGGTAGTCACCTCGGGTTTCGTAGAAAAATCCAAGGCTCCCGATTTCTTGGAACGATTTGTGTGTTTGATTTAAAAATGGAAGGATTGTATCTTGATATTTTTAAATCAAAGTGTGAGATGATTTTGTTCTTAATGATGGGATGAAGCAGAGACAAAATTTATTGTTCCTTTTTTAAATGACGTTCGAAAATAGAATTGTTTTGTTTTTCTTTTATGTTTGAATGGAAGTTGAAGTTTATTGTTCTGTTGTTAATCTGTAGAATTAAAGACTCTATAATTTAAAATGTTATTATGTTCTTTGAGTAATATAAATAAGTTTTCTAATTATTATTTTGTTCGTTTGTTACAGGTAAGTGGAGATAAACCTAAAACCTTAAAGTTAGCGTTACATCAGCCAGGTAACATTTAACCCAGACTAGTTTCCTCAGTTATTTCTCAACATACGGAACCGAGGCTCTGTAGGGCTCATCAGTAGAGGTCTGTCCATCGATCATGCTGCGGGACCTCTGACCCTGGATACATCACGGTGAACCGTCAATCACGGACCGCGTTAATATCCCTTTAAATACCGCACAAGTCCGACATAGAAACATGATTATTTTCTTTTTTAATAACTTTAAATCAACTTAGAACTATGCATAACATAATTATAAACTGAAAAAAAAATCTTCTAAGTCTTCAAAAACGGTGTTAGCAGTCTTTGTTATTAAAACAATATAAATTAAAGAATCAGAAAACCAAATCAAGTTCCCACGGTGTAAACAGTCGAAGTTTAACTAAAAACGTTGTTTAAATTACAAAGGTACGATCATTACGGTTTCCATGGCTTCTTATAATTCTAAGATCACGGAATAACTGTCTAAGCCTTTTTTATTTCCCCCATTGTGGTCTGATTAACCGTCCGAGGCGCTGGGGCTGCTCGATACAAGTACATTTACGATAACATCTCGATATATGAGAAGGCATTTGTCTCAGAGAGTGTATGCTGCGACCAAAGTAATTGCTACCACCATTTTGAGAAATTTAAGCCCGTGTTTTGTTTTCACCTCAAGTTCACTCTCGGATACACTTAACAGTTTTAAATTACGAACGGATCGGCCATTTTGTTCATCGTTTTGTTCCGATTTCAAATTATGTGATTTTCTTTTTATTTTTTTGGAACAAAAACGTTTCGGAACTTTTTGGAACGTTTCGTGTTTTTATCGTTCATTAGTGTATTTTTTAATTTATTTGGCAGGTCCTACAGAGTAATTAATTTTATTCATAATTTATCATAATTAAATACATAAGAAAGGTGCATAATTCAAGTTTCGCATTGAAAGAGGTACACGAAACTCATACGCACAGGACCCCCGCTGTCACGGCCTCACAGACGCTTTCCAAGAAAAATAAACAATACACGTTATATTAATTGTTATTACCCAGGTTTAATGATGATACGGTAATCACAAAGTTATTTAAATAAAACATACAGAAATGGTACAATTAATTGCGGATTTAACATTATACTACTTAATATAAACTAGATGGTTCATAAAAGATGTGGAAACTTAAAATTATTTGTAACTCACTGTTCCGGAGTAATTTATAGCTGTTACGAATGTAGTCTAAAGTAAGTTAAGCTCCGAGTGATTATCACCATTTTACGGTTAACCTATTAAATATAACATAAAACATTTTTATGAGAACGCGACGCATCAATGACATAATAAATTGATAATCGTTAAGCCCCATACATTCGAAAAATGACATTTGATTCCTTTTGATTCGAATTTACGCGGCCGGCCCTCTGGGGTCAAGTCTTTACTTTTTTTTTTTCAAGTCCACGGCGTTTTTTATCCCGCCCGGTTCTTTAAAGCTTAAATTTCTGATGTGAATCTCCGAGACGATGCATACCAAACATATTTGATGTTATTTTATTTATCCACTTTTTACCGTCGACCGACGATATAAATTTGATTGTAGTATACGTATACGGTGCCGGTTTAAGGAACTTTTTAGTGAATTACTACAAGACAGGCCAAGTGAGAATTACAGCCGGCTTGCGTCTTTACATCCTCCAAAATGGGCAAGGCATCCGGGTAACGCCGAGTTACGTGGCCATGCATCTCCGGCGACAAAAGAGATGTACGTTTGACAAGTGGAGTGGTGGAGGTGTCGGCGGTCAGCGCGCACGCGTCGCGGCCCGCGCCGGCGAGCGGCCGCGCACAATGCTAGCCCGCCCCTGCCTGCGTTATTGTCCAACAATGCGTGAAATGCTCTGACAAACGATGACAGCCGCCCGGCCAGCCTGGTACCGCCGACCTCCTGCGATTTATGATATCCTATTACGAGATTTAATGACACTAAACGTCAGCCCACTCTGTTTACGTCGTCCGTCACCCGGGCCGGTCCGGATACGCTTCCGATGTTTGAAATAAACTAAATGTAAAGAGAACAGAACGGAGCCGCGCCGTGAACGGAATACGCTTACAGCGAGAAACGAGGCGACTGAAAAATTACCATATCCCGTTGTGTAAACAGTTGCCGACAATCTTCCCGCTGTCAGCCGACAGTGAGCGTCCGAACTCGGAGCGCCAAATATTTGCCGGAGTCTCATAAATTCAGCGGCGCCCCGCGCGTCCTACCAGGATAACATACATAATGCGCAGCTCCACGGATCGGTAAACATATTGTAATGGAAAACGCCGTCATTGTTTACACTTTATGATGTCCTCGTGTTGTAAACTGATGCGGTGCAGATTCGCCCGCCCGCCGCGCAAACAAAGAATAATTCCCTCGGAATATGAGATAACGGAGCGCGTAATGATACCGAGGCGAAAACTTTATCCCGTCGTAGATCGGAGGCTGCCACTGCGAACTAATATTAAATCGGCGAGTGTGTTACGGCGCCGACGACGCAGCTGCGCGCCATATCGCAAGACTAGTTTCACCCGTTTCTAAATTATCATCGTCTTATTAAAATGTAAGCCCACCCGGGCGACGATGTACGAGGTCCGCGCCGCGTAACTCGGCCTAATCCCGAGACCTGCTGCTAAAATATTCGAAATCCGTCAAAACCGTAAATCGCACCCGCCTTTTGTATGTGGGTTGGGGTCCGTATTTACGACGCGGCGGAGAGCTGCAGATAGCCCGAATTAAACTTGAATTTAAAACCATTTTATATTAGCTAAGCTAGCTTAGATCGCGCTGGTGCCGCGCGCGTGAGATAAGAGAATTGGCCTGTCAGACGCCGGATGATATATTTGACCAACATTTCCATACCGGCCCACCCTCGCTCCCTTTCCCCTATTTTCATTTTGTACGTGTCTGCTCCGCCGCGTATCTATAATGTATCCTTTCTGTTTAGGAGTTACATTGAATAAAAAAACTGCGAAGGTGAGAAGGGACGTTTATAATTTAATAGACTACATTCGGAGCTGTCAAACGGTGACGCGGGACGTTTAGTTTCGCCGGCGCGCGCTTTGATCGTTATATTTTTATTGCGAGCTATGAGCGGGCCCGGCTGTTATTCATGCTGGTGTTTTGGTGCTCTCATTTGAATAATTAAAAATTTGGCAAGAGATCTGTGCATATGAAAATGTCTGCAGCGTCGGAGGCGTGGGCAATCAACCGTTTTTACTGCACTGCGCTTGAATACCGCCTGTAATAATTGTTATTCAGCTCATCGCATAATGAGGATATTATTTTACACTTCAGTAATAACTGGCTTTCTTGGAGTTTTATTGGTATTACTCCGCGCGACGATCGCAGATAGATTATTCACCAGATTTTATTACCGATCGTCGTCCAAATCTGGGAACTTCATTAAGTGAGTTTTTCTCGGTTTCGTAAACTTTTGGCCGAGATAAAACTTCGTGGACAATCTTCGCAATTGATCGAGTAACACAATTCCGAACTTATCAGATAAATATAGAACACATGTCGAAATAAAATTCCCCGACTCGTTTCTCTGGCAGCTTATCTGTATAATCATGGAGGCTGATTTAAATAAATTTCGAATTAACATTAAGATTACATTTCCTTATCAAAACGACCATAATCATCACGTTAAGCCGTCAAAAGGCCGAGCAGGGAATGTTAACTACTTCACAAATAAAATACTTGGTGTTCTTTTAAAATCGGATCATAGTAATGTTTTATTCAAATCATTATATTTTAAATGGTGGATATTACTTACAAGTATATATCTTTACAAAATGGCTAACTGGCTATAAACAAACCCGTATTATAATGACAATAGAATCACAATTACACTTTTAAAATCTTTTTAAATCCATCAATGCCCCTTAAATTTATTCTCATTGAAGTTTTCCCGGGAAAATCCTTTTTCCATTGGCGGAACGCCTTATCCGGGGCGCGATAAATCAGCCGGTCTATTGTCGCTGGTTCGATGGCGGGCTAATGTACACCAAGTATGATTACGCCATCTTGTTATAGTCCCCGCCAGATATTATATATTACTGTGCGAGGATGTGATGCCTTCATTCTGATATGTGGTGCTTTTAAAGTTATGGTAGCGAAGGGAGTCTAAAAACCTTTTCAGGTATAGGTGGTTCCAACGGAAACAAATAGTGAAACAGCAAAGAATTCCGAAATGCAGTCATAAATAAAGTCGTTAACAAATAAAACACAGAACGTATCATGTCACGTTAAACGCTCGACACAACTTTAATCCTAAACCAAGTGCTCGTAAATTGAAGTGAAACGAAAAAACTGCGGAATATATATCACTAGCAACAGAGTGCAAATTTAAAATTACACATTCCGCCGTCAAATAGTATATTATCTGGTAGCATTAAACCTAGGTTCATATAACTACGGCTGGCTCTCACGACGCCAAAGCTTTTAACAAAGCGCCTGGCGACGCGCCAGTTAAATTGACACGTCGCAACCCGCCGCTAGGTGCCGCCACTGCTCTGCCCTCCAAGAACACAGGGAAAAAAAACACCAAATATTAGATTGGAACAAGCTAACCTACGTCTAATAAATCTACTACATGTATATTACTAGATTGGCACATGGGACAAACGATTACCGCCTTACAGACTCTCCAATAAGCTTCAGAAACGCAATGCGTCAAATACATCTGTCACCCTCTAACGCAAAGGAATCAGTCAAGTGGGAGCGAGTGAAATATCGTATTGGCATCGCGGGGATGTCCACGGCAGTTTTCGGTTTTAGCAAACAAAGGAATTAGAGCGGTGCCCGCAACTCTACGCGAATTTATGGACGGTCGCAGTGACCAAATTTTCCTTTTTTTTCTCCCCCAACTCGTGTATTTTGCCGGAAAGACGGGAAAACGTTCTAATGTTATTCCGTAGTTATGGGCACGAGAAAGGTTTGAGTCACATTATGTAATAAAGTCTTAGAAATATGCAGGTTTGTGCCGCGCGTGACGCAACATGCGGATGTTTACCAGGGACCCTCGCCAAAATGTCCGATAAATGCTAATTCATTAAATTACGTTAGGAAATGTGGTCTTTGACGTCAGCGTTTTGTTACCACAGATTAATGTCAATAAGCTTGACAAACACACATTCCGACTAATTGTAAATGTTTATCGTACATAAATACAGCTGCAACTCGCACAATTACTGTACATAACAAAAAACACGTATAAAATATTTAAGAAATAACTGGCAAAATTGTGGAAAATAAATATCTATCATTTGTAATTGGCACTTAACTGGTCCTAGTTGAAATATACTTGTATTTTATTCGTAGACAACACTTATTTTTAAAAGGCCAAGAGTAAGATATTCGAAGCAAAATGGCAGGTTACGTCACATTTCAATTCGATGTCCATAATGAACACCTGAACGGTGTAGGTAGTCTCACCTGAAGCTAAGCAAATAGAACAATTTATTTTAATGTATTTTTTCAAGATCTGATCGCGCCATGTCTATTAAAACTTCTTACAAACTGACGCACCTTTAAATTCAAACGGTAAGCCATCAGATAAGTTCAAAAAAAGAAAAAGTTAGAGGCAGAGTGACTTTATCTATGCTCCGTTAATACTCCAATTAAATTACAAAAAAATAAAAGTGACGTTTCGTTTCTTTCTGACGTTATCTGTGTACCACATTTTTATTTTTTTGTCAAGTTTATTGAATTACATCTTTCTTGTTTTTGTACGTTGAGAAATTTCGTTGTAACGGCATTTGGCTTATTATGAGCGGTTTGTGCCATCAATTCTGCGTGTATTTGAACTGACTGGCCATTGATCGCGATGCCCACGCCACACTCGACGTATTGTGGGAAGTTTTTGTAAATTAGTTAAGCGAACATAGTCTATATAGAAGGCAAGACTTTTGCTTTTTTTACATTTTAACAAACGTTTTTAAATTTCGACAAAATACTCGAACCATCATTAACCCTCAATGACATGTAATTAACATTTTTCCTAATCGCTCTTACGTCATCAATCTCGGCCGCGAATTGCCTTGACAGTTGACAGTTGACATGTCGCGATACAAATCCGTTTTGATGTGTTTGTAAACATGTAATTGTGTTTTGACGGGCCGTCAGAATGAGCCATTGTCTTATAATGTAGCTAGTAAGACGGACAATTGAAACGTATTTTTTAATGTAACATGTTAAAAAACTTTAAGTAAGACCTAATTTGTACCGGAAATATGTAGTGTTTCTTTGTAAATGAGTAGGAAAGAAGGTACAATGTGATATTGGGATAATATGCGCCGTTTTGTTTAAGTATAAATAAACTGAAATAATACTTTATGTAACAAAAACGGAAATCGACAAACCGTAATTTAGCAAGCGTGGTGATCAACCTCCTGCCTTCTCTGTAGGGGAAGAGCCCTGTGCCCAGCAGTGGGACGTTTATAGGCTGGAATTCTGATTTATGTAAAAAAAAAATAACCAATGTCTGTATCTAATACGACTTCCCGCCCATATCCAAAACTTTTTCACCCACAACCTAGGCAGCCATACCATCACCCCGATTGGTTACGGTCCTCCAATTGAAATAGATATTATTATCATTGCGTCCGTTACGGTCCACAATTACTGTAATAAGCTGTAATGACAGTTATTATATACACTAAAACGATGTAACAACGTGAAGCTCAGCCATGACATCTGTAATTTTGTTTCGAATGCGTGTCGTGGCGTGACTCGAATCGTTTTTATGTTATTTAATGACAGCGCGAGGTGTCGTCCAATCAGCGCTAAAGCTTGCAATTACTCTCAGCTTTGATATAAGCAACAACTGAAGTTTATGTGACTTTTATAATATCATTAAATATATGTATTACGGCTACATTATTAGAAAAGACTCCATTACGTGACTCTTTAATGTCTTTGACAGCTTTCAAAGTTTGATTAACACGATATGGCAGTTTTATTGCTATTATGGCTATACAAGATTGGCCAAAATTAACTCTATTTTTTCTTATTTTTTAAGAAGCAAAGAAAACACTTCGAGTCCGTACTAAAATCACAAATACATGAAGAACGTGTCATATACAGACAAACAGTTTATAACCCATAAAGGAATGAATATTTCAGTTTAAAAAATCCCATTTGTTTTGCGAGTTAAAATTTAAACGAGCTTAAGTCTGTACGCAATTATGGGCACATTGAATAGGAAAATAAACAGGGGTTGGTAATACCTCGCCCCTGTCCCTTATCAAGTAATGACGGAATTTAAGAATCGCCGGCCACACCTGAGCCCTGCAATGAGAATTAATTGATGGACTTTTTGTAGCGTGTTTTGACGGGCTTACTTGTATTAGATACTCTTTTTAAGAATATTTCACACGATTTATACAGAAAATATGTAGAATGAAAATTAGAATACTATTTTTATTGCAGAGCTTATCTCTAAAGAAAAAACCTTTCCGTTCCGCTTAAACTTTTCCATCCGTAAAAACCTATAAGCCAATTTTCTTAGATCAAAATCAAAACACGTATATCGAACGGGAAATTCCATTAAAACAAAAGAACGTATTACACAACAAGACAGAACAAAGATTCGTTGGTATTAAGAGACGAAAACAATGGCGGGCCAGCGAAAAACGGGCGAACAAAGGAGCGTGGAGCGCTCCCAACCCGAAATTTACGTTTAAAAACAACGTAAAATACCTAAAGCGGGATCCGTATCTATCCTATTTAGATATTAATCTAAACGAAAAAGCAAAAGCAATTCAAAATAGGCAACAAGCTAACAGAAGGGACGGGGCGGGCACAGTAATTGGCCATTTATCAAACTGCGAAGGGGTTAGGGAATGCTCCTGCCCGGCTCTGCCGCCCTGGTACGCGGCCGGGAGCGCCGCCATACAAACTGCTTAAATGACAAACAAACACACAGACTCGTATTAAAATAAGATTATTGTTTGCTTTGCAAATTACATACATATGCTAAAAAAGAGCAAATTTGAGATGATTTAAGTAGGGGTAAAGTTAACGGTATGAAAAATTTATAATAATGAAATATGATTATTGGTAAATAACACAAATTCAAAAATTACTTGAAAAATTAAAAGGTCCCTGTTTAAAATCAACTTTTGTCGTACTTATAGTGATTTACTTCCTCTCTAACTTAAGTGTTATGCCTTATTTGCCCTGAAACAGGTTCTGTTTTAAATTGCCGGATTTCCTTTTCCATGGTCCTTATTTTCAGCTTCTACACACAAACTGCGTTAGGCTGTTATCCTCTGTTTTTCTAGCATTACTCGACAGCCAAAAGCGAGATCAACTGATTCTGACTTACACCATAAACAAAATCCCAAAACAAACATAAATTTAAAAAGTTCGTTCTAACGCTGACGCGACTCAGCGTCCGCAAAACGGTATCGCGGACCTGATCCCGAACCATAATTCGGAATTAATCGAAAACAACCGATAGTAACGTAATTTTCGCAAAGTAATCCGAGCCTAAACACACAGGTGTGGGGTAACTTGCTTGCTTGATTAAGCCTCGTTTTAAATTCAACATTTTCGGGTTCATAATGAAAGTTTCTTATCAGTAAGGCGCGTCTGCGAGTTATGGTCGCCTGGTACACAATCCCTCGGGTCGCGGTACTTCTGATAGCTGAACTTAATTGTGTTATGTTTTTATAATTATGTTTGAGGGTTTCTGATCCGCAGCGCTTTTCAACTCAAACGTTTTTTAATTCTGTACATTTTTTTTTTACAACAATCCTTGTTTGAATTATGAGAGCTAATCGCAGTATGAAAGATTATGGAAAACTATGAATAAGAAAGCAATCATCAAGTGGTACATAATTCAGAACCTAACACAAATGGACTGTCTAAATTAAGCAACTAATAAGTTGTACAGCTCAATATATCATTTAAATTAAACAAATGTAGATACCAATTGGCAGCAGGTGCAATAAATAATGGGAGAGCTACAAAAGGTCCTCCTCTCCTCTCGCCTGACAGACGAGTGGCCCTGGCGAAGCCACCCGACTGTAATGAGCATTGTCTGTGTCTCATCAGAAAACATTACGCCAAATCTCTATGGCCGACGTTTGACGGTTGCGTTTTGAAAATGGAATTGAATGATCGCTTGATGACTTTGCTATTTGGAAGCTATGATTTTTTTTAAAGAACTGTAGGTAACAAAATATAAACGAGCTTATTATTATTTTTACGAATGACGTCAGTAGTGACATTTGGCACCCTCATAACTAAAGTTTTAATTAACACCGCTATAAATTATCGTAGTATCTCAAATTCAGTCCAAATATTATTAATTAGAGAAGAAAATAAAAACTATAATTACAACACATTGTTACAAATTACATCTTGTTCAAAAATGCTGTAACACGCAGTTACATAGGTGTATAATCCAGTGACTGATATTAAAATTATAGTTATAAAAAGTCTTAATTAGACGTTAAAACGAAAACGGTCTAATTAAAATAGACTTTTATTACATCTTGTCGGTCGAGCAGTGTGTACGACAAGTAATAAACGAAAAATACTGCATCTAAAATGATAATTAACATCGTTTGGACGCATCAAAATGCACACTTGAAGCGTTTCATGTTTTAATAAAGTACGCGTCGAAGAACCGGTATAACGAGACAAGTAATAAAAACACGAGAAACCATTACGTCTTAGTTAATGGACACCCTCACTTTTCTAAGAAAATGATAAGCGAGATAAAGCTAACTAAATGGCGACTCAAACAAATGTCACCCGCGCATCGCTATGCAAACACTTGCCGTGATCACACACGAAAACATTATCTGCAGCGGATCACGGCTAGATCGCTTACACGCGTTTCTTTCAAAACAATTATGTTAATATGTAACAAGCGTCCGCCGCGCAATAATTCACAATTAAAACCCCGTGCCAGTGAAACGGAGCGTAATGGGCGCGTTCGGATTGTCAGAGAACGGGACGTCATAATCTGGGCGCGTTCATATTCGAGCACAAATCCCCGGCGCCGGCGCTCGGACGCGTTCAACTTCGCTTATAAATTCAGACGCGTCTGTTTGGAACGCAGTCATACGTAGGTATTAGACGGGACTCAAATTAATACAACGGGCCACCAGTACACCTGCGCCTCGGTTGTTTCTTTCCTACAAAATTAACTCGCGCTCGCAACAATGGAGCCCCAAGCCTCGCTCGACCAACTTTTGCAGTGTTATTTTTTTTCTCCACCGACTGCGGTGGCTATATTTCAAACTGTCATACTTAATCTTTTTATCAAAGTTAGTTAAATGCCATAAGAAGTGCACCCGTCTGCCGTGAGCTCCTCATCTGCCCTCTAATTGCGTTTGGAGTTTGTTTGCTAACTTTTATTATAAAATTAAACTAGTTTTGATGTGCTTTTAGTTGTATATGGTGCGGAGTGTCATAAAGATGATTAAATACTTTGAGATTTGGAAAGCTTCTCATTCTCTTTTGGGAACTTTTAAGCTCTAGAACAAAAAAGTTAATGGATTGTGGGGTTAATATACTCATTACATTAAGACGACATTTATGTTATATTCTTTTTAGGTATAATACTAGCAACATCTGCTCCCATCTCGGGAAGACTTTCCTCAGAGTTCAGACATATCAACGTCACCAAGGAAACTTCCCTAACGTTATTAACAAATGTAACTCACATAGCTTCGAAACAACTAAAGCGTTAGACAAAATACCAAGAAAATCTTTACTAATTAAAACCCAACAGTTGTTTATTCAACGTTTCGCAGTTCGCAATACCAGGCGAGCAGGGCCTAGGAGGCGAATAATTTATATTTAATTTAAACAAGACGACATTGGTATTCGGTATACGAGTGCGTAATTAAAATTCCCGCGGCGGTGGTGCGCCCCGCGCCCGCGCCCCCCGCCCCACCCCTCGCGACAGTTTTCGCGCCAATTTCAACGCGCCCGGAAATTAATTGTGACAGGAAGACGCGGCGGTCACATCCGGCCGCGTTCCGTTATACGCATTGAATTATCGGCCAGTGTGTCCCGTACTATAAAAATATTCAGACCTGTCATAATAGCAGCTGGTCAAGGCATGCAAATTGAAATTGTTAGCTATATAATATTACAAGTATCTTGTGTAGAACACAAACAACATAGATATCAAATTCTATCATTATTTAAATCGTTGTTCAGAGTATTATTTTTCCGATAGATTAGTGTAATTAGCACCTATAAATCACAACGCAATCACTGGCCGCGAGGAGCCGCTAGAAAACCTGTGGGCGTGTCTAAAAACTAGATATTTGAAAACTTCGAATTCCGAGTTACATGATATATCGATAACGATTACTTTAAATACCATGAGATGTCACAGAACCGGTCGTACATCGATGTAATCACGATCTGACTGATTATTTCCAAACTTATAGAACCTTATAAACTCGGTGACAATTAATAAGTGTCAAGTTTAACATTTAATTAAATATAAATCGATAAAATCATCATAATCCATAGTAATGGCGGCATTTACATAAGACGCGCGAATGTTTTGAAATGTTTCGAAAATGGAATGTGCGAGTTACTGATGTTATTGCGTCATAGACAAATGTTATGATGAGTTTTATTCAAATAAGTCCGTAATGGCTGACCATAGCTGATCCAATACTAGATATTTTTTATTATTATAAGCCCGTACCGCAGTGTAACGGAATAGCACTGTTAACAATGATGGATAGCATTTGCTACACACAGTTAGCAAGCAACATAGTGGAAAATAAAATAGTGTTTAATGCTCTCGAAACTTTTTAACGTAATGGCCTTTGTGATAACGTAAAAGGACATATTATTTCCCGCGTGACCAACATACAGAATGAAGACAGATGCCTTATAAGGCAATTGCATTTTTCTGTAGCATCAGTCCTTAATTATCCATAAACAATCAAATATACTTTTAACAGGCAAAGGCTACATTGCAATGCCGATTATTCCAAAAAAAGTGGTATCGATTTTTATTATCGGCTACGAATTTCACGCGAGTAACAATTGTTCGGTATCCAGAGGCATCTGCGCGAGAGTCGTTCGTTACGAACCTTAAGGGCCTCTAATGGCCTCCACTGAACTCGAGACCCTTAAAATTTTAAACGTTCTTTTATTTATAGAGGCTCGCCTGATATCGAGTCTCTGATCTATTCGTTATGATTCGATATTTACTTTATTTTTTCTTGTTCGAAAAATATTGACACCTTTTTTGAGGTGGGAAAGAGTTTGTAGATTTTTGTAGAGCCGAAGACTTGAATGGTGATTTAAAACGTTGTTTCCATCCCGCTTAACGTGAACCCCATCATAAATCGGCAAGTCGTTTAGACGGTTAATTGCAGCTTGATTTATGTGTGTCGCCGTGTCTTATCGCCGGATCTATGCGACGACACAGTCGTTAGAACTCCACTGGTATTTCATCAATTTGTATTGCTTGTAATTGCATTACGTGTGCGTCGCTTCGTGGATAGGTACTGCGCTAAATTGGTGCAGGTATGGCCTAGTGACTAGTGGCTTGACGTTTAAATTAAGCTGCAAATATTGCTCTGTAGTTGACAGCGGCGCTAGTGTCGCTGTCATCGCATACGCCGTCATTATGACGTTTACGATGTTTAGGATTTAGTTAAAACTTTACCAAGAACAGTGTAATAAGTTTATACAATATGCAGTATGTAGGTACCAAACAATTTTGCCAAGCCTGACGTTTAGAATTTGGCACTAGGTGAGGTGAAAATTTAGGTGAATTGGCAGTCATTTAGAATGCTTAGCGAGATGCGTTAGTACTATGGATATAAATTACTTCCTCCATTACTAAGCCTAGTTTTTAGTTGAAGTATCAAAGACTTCTACACAGAATGTAACTGTTCTATCTATTCTTACGGAAGGAGCTCATCATTTGTTTCTTAGCGGACCTCTCTACGGTGAATTAGTCTTTATCACAAATTGCTTAACTGTACTGCATCTGCTGATTCTATCACAACTGTACAATAGAGGCCTGAGCTATCTTGTGACTATGGAGTTTGGATTGAATAACAAAACAATACACTTATCAAGAAGCTTTAAGTCACATTAAGAGTAGTTTCTATAAAGAATATCATCCCACGCGTCGGTAGCTCCATTACCACAATGTATCAAACAAAATATCCAGTTTTAAAACATCAGCCGATACGCTGTGAGAGGCTTTTCCATCAAATTGTTTATCTACATTCCCACTTGGAGGTTATAAATTACGTACCATATGCAGGGTTGCCAATAAACAAGACGACAGACAAATTGATTGTCTCACTTATTTAAATTCAAATCATTTTAATTGGCAAGCTTTTAGCTCTTGAGTTTGATGTATCGAGCTAAAATCTTATGAATTTTAAATGTGATAATTTAAAAAATCGCACATAAAATGATTATTTGATAAATTATAAAACAAAACACCGGACACTTATAATTCATTATGTGACGCGACATGCTTGAAATACGCAAATTTCCAAAACGATGAGTTTCGGAAATAATTTATGCGTTTCAATTTAGAACAAAACTGACATCAAATTCAACGGACAATATTGGTACAAATTGCGTCAAAGTTGTACCTGTTTGTTTAATCGTTGAGTTGATTAAAGAGTGATGCACACTAGTAACTGCAGGACAATCAGAAGCCTTATCTGCGTAAAAAGGGAAAAAGCCTTCGGTCTGGGCATTGTTAGCGTACGATTGCGACAACGCGATTAAGTAACGTGCACAGCTAATTCGACTGAGTTCTACACGCGAACCTACCATCACACTGCTATAAACCGAATGGTAATTCTCAATAGAGATGTTTTGAATTAGTTTCTATGCCTCTGTCTGGCAAATGCGTTAAATCTTCGTGGATTTTATGGTTGTACTTTGATAATATTATATACTTTTTTTGACTTTTTGTACGCGGTACACCCCTGCGTTATCCTTGTTTAAATATTCTAAGAAAATTTTGCGTTGCTTGACAACTTCTCGAGAGCCAGAACTACTATAACAAGATGGTAGAAATGAAGACATTTATATGTGACGTCACCGCCGCGTCAGGTGGCCGCTTAGAATTCTGATCCGTCCATCATTAAATTGACAAATGGGCGCGCGAGGTGATGGCGAATGGCGGCGCGCGCCCCAACGTGTTCCTTTAATTTATTAGAATTTTTGTTTTTCTGATTATTCGCATAACTTCCAATTAGGTTTTTAAATTTGAGTATGGAACGAACTTACCTGCTTTCTTTTTTACCGGACTTCTTTCTTCATGGCGATTTGTCAGGTTTGAAAATGGAATAAGCATTTACACTAACGGTCAAACATTCGGTATTTCAATTTTATTACTTTTAATCTGTATTATTTTCTCCGTCAGCTATGAATATTGAACATGACGTGAATGTAAACAGATTATAAAGCTTTTGGTTATATTTATTGTTATTTCCGTGTAGTGAAAACATTTATTTGAAACCGTTTTTGACTTTCATGTAGGTCGGACGGAAATATCGTATGTTGTTTATTGTTCATATTTTCTTATTATTGCTCGTTTGTTAATGTAATGTCAATTGTTGTTTAAGTTGCCAATATCTTCTATTGTTTGCCAGTAGGTATAGCTATATGCAGTGACATCAAGAATAGCTCAACAAACATAGTTACTAGTGTTAACTATTTACCTCATATGTGGACTCCTTTCCCCTTATCAAAATTAGAATAGAAAATTCATGAAAACGCAGCCCTGACATTTACATAGGTGAGGGGAGGGTACTTAGAAAGTTGGAAGATAAATGAGGATTAATCGTAATTAGGAGCAAGTACCAGGCGAGCATACAAGACGGGAGTATTCGGTGCGACCCGCATCGGCCACACGCAATCCATCACTGCACCAAATTAGTTCGCGCGCCAGCCGCAGCAGCCGCACCGGCGCTACTGCCGCACTCATTAGCGGTCGCCTGTGAACCATGCGCTCCTGGTGTTTAATTGTTGTCATCACTAAAATAATGTCGTTATCACGTCCTGAAAAATATCAGAAAAACAACCTCAGAATTACCTATTTGCTGCTTTTTTTTCATCTCTTCTATCTCAGAGTCAAATTACTTCAGGTTTGCACTTGACATGTCATTGTGTACATCCACACTAGCTGATCAAGCTTCTACCTCCACCAATTTCAAAGCAAAACAGTTCCGAACAATAACTTCAGAGAGTTAATCTCAATTAACACATACAAACCTACCTGTTACAAAATTCAAATTGCGAGCCAGATGTTGACCATAAATAACTTGGTAACACCTCAACCCTTCGAGTTCTAATACAAAATAAATTCGGTGCACACGTCACCAATCAGCGCAATATGGCGCCGGGTCGAGCTATTATCGCAATTGCATGTTATCCTCGACCCTGTCTTACGTGTGGCCATAAAGCAAGGGTGATTGCGCTTTGCTATATTAAAAGATATCTGTTTTTTTGGTATTTTTTTTAACTGAGGCGGTTCTGACAGTGATTGTGATTCTTCCCAGATCAGTTGATGAGTATGACAACCGGAATTCTATATCTAAACTAGACACGCTATATGAAATACAGAAAATAGAGGAAAAATACAAATCACTGAGGACAATTTTCTAAAGTTAAATTTGTTTTTGTTCCAAATAAATTAATATTTATTTTAAAACAGAACTTAACTGTGCCATATGAGCACTCACAATCATTAACATGTTGTACAAAATCAACAGAGATTAGAACCGATCATCCTGCTGACCTCGTGGCCACACGGCAGCAAGCGTTTTGACGCCATCTGTGGCACTTTGAGATATTTACTGCCGATTTATGCCGCCTTGGTGTCTAATTAGTCGCCTGTTAATTGTACCTAACGAGTATTAATTTTGGAAAAGCATGTTAATTTAGTCTGCTCAGTACTAGTTATGTTTTGTAAACTGGGAGATCGTGTCAAGGGTTCGAAAATCACTATTCAAACTTTCCAGGTATTTTTTTTCGTATAACAACATAGAGACAAATAAATAAGATTTTAAATTAATTTTATTTATAGATAAGCATACCAGTATTTTTACTCGATGTAAGTTAAAGAAACCATGCTACAAATTAATTTTCCTGCACAATATCAGAGTTTTGTAAACAAATCATTGGCCGGCGACAGCCTCCCCTCTCAATCGCGGAATAAAAACAAACCTGTACCCCGACAATTAACGCAGTACCATGTGTTACCGTGATGAGGACCATAGTCGCTGGGGTCGGAGGTCGAACTGGCGATATGTTGCGCCGGTAATTACACCCGGCGGCTACCAGGGTGCCATAGGATTAAGGAGCTATGCGCCTTAAAATGAAGCATTTTCCGGTGACGTAATTTATTAGGCGATTTTTGCTCCTCCACTTTATGTTGCTTTGGTAAATTAATATTATTGGGATTTATAATTGTACTTGCTGTCATTACTTTTTTTATGAGAAATGAAACTAATGAAAATTGTATTAAAAGATCTTTTACCCAAGTCTTATAATAATTATTTGAACCAAAGTTGTCTTGTTATTCCAACAAAATTGCCAAACTCAAGACAGCAAACAAAAATAACACCGCCTCTCTATGAAACCCATATTTCGTGAACCCATGACAATAACGTTAATTCCAATAATAACCACGAATTCTTCCAACGAAGAGTCCATTACGGAAACAACACAGGCAATATCCTTAACAATCTCTATTCGCGTCTGATCCCCTGGTTATAATATTTACTGGTCACACCTATAATTGCCTGATTTAAGGCAGTTTGTATGCACTGCCGACGACGGTGGATTTCATGAAAAATATTTATTGTCGGCCTGGACTCCGAGGATTAGACGTATTTGTACGTGACGCAGTCGCACGGACCTTTGTTTTCTGAACGATATTTTCCGGGTTGCTTTTTAAATGGCGTTTTTGTAGACCCGGCAATCCTGCCTCGCTATATACCTATTTTAAATAAGTAAATAAATACACAATTTAATTTTACTAGTTTTCTTCGACGTCAGGTTTTAATCAAGAAAAGCTAATAAAACTTAACGACGCTTTTAAATTATTATTTTTTTTTTTTTTGTTTATAAATTTTTATTTAAAATTATTCTTTTATTTCTCTTGTTAATTAAAAAAAAAAGTTGTTTAACTAATAAATAAAGTTTCAAGTTCAAAACTTCCCAAGAAAAAAATAACCGCAATAGTAAGTTACTGTGTATATCAGCAATCAATCACTAGGGTAACATAGCTGGCCGGATATCTCCGACATCAAAACGCGCTCCGAACGTCGGACGGTATCCGCACTGGATTTGCCGGATTCCGACAGCATTTGTATCTGAATCCAAGTATTATTCACCCTTTTGAGGCCCTGTATCGTCTCCAACTGTTAACTTAAGCTAACACGAATCTTTTTGTGTAATATCAAGCCAAAGTAATTGGATCAGTGAGATAACCCAAATAAATAAATTTACCACTTCATTTTCGTAAGTAGTATGAAAAAATGTTACCACGTAAACAAATAATTGTACCAGGCCCTCATACGCATGGCGTAAGTTTGTATTTTGAAGCAATTACTTCGGCAATATTTTATACGTCTCGTGAATAAGTAATGTCCTCGCGAGTGGGACCCGATGCGCGCACTGCATTCCCAAATTAACTGTCACTATGAATTTTGTACGAACTTTTGGATATTCTTCCGATTGCTTTGTGATTCGATTAGTTTTTGCGATAATTGTTGTGTAATTAACGTTTCGACACGCACCCGAATCATGTAATACGCTGGCGCTAGTGAGCCGATTGAAAAATTATTTTGTTACCGGCTGGTAATAAACGATATTTGATTAAACAAAACATGGTAACTGGAAATTAAGATAAATTCAAATAAGTAGGTATATAATAAACATGTAGGTTTATAATACAAAGTAAATTTTCTAAGTTCCGAGTATTTTAATAAACATTCAAATTATCATAAATTAACCCTTAAACGTACAGTACATGCGAAATTGACGTGGAGAGTGCGAGGGTAGGCCCGAACTATCCCTAGCAAGGGTCCCAGTAATTACTTGAGCGAAACATGGCAGTGCGTCCGATGCGTCTAATGTGTTGTTAATATCAAGATTAGTTCATTAACTCTTCATCCGCCGTCCCGGGGTCCATAACACCCCGCCGTCCGCCGGGAGAGGGTTCCGACGCAAAAACGGCAAATTTTACGACTCTTAAGAGGGTATCTGTTAAATCGCGCTTTGTATTAATTTTGACGGCGGCTGTTACTGTTATTTTGATGTTTTAGCTGCAATTAACTGTGAAGTTTAAGGTCGCGTGATAAAAACATTGTTCTCTTATGTTAAATGATGTCATTCGTTTATAAGTTTTCCATTTCAAATAGATCTGATAGTGTTACCTCGAAGCAATATATTATTGTATGGTTTGTATTTTACAAACAACTTTATCCAGAAAAGCCATTCGAACACAAAACATTATATTCCCCGACTATCATAAAAAAATCACGTCCCGCAGACATTGTTTCTCATATCACAAGCAATAAATCAGGGAATTCATGAAATACAAAATATAGTTCAACAATAGGACAAACACATTTGACATTACCAAATTTGCATTTCTATGTGTGTTTATTTTATTTGGGACAACGGTCGCGCCGATACCAGGGGCACATAAATCATAAGCGATCAGGATTTGTTCGGAAGGGTTGGCGATACAATTGTAGATGCACATTATTGCACATATGCGTTTGATAAATCTGTTTCGTATGCAAATTGGACTAATTGTAATAAGATTTGGTACATTACCGCGTCATGTGATACAGAGGGTGAGTGTTGTTTTATTTTATTAGGTGTTAGCCTTTATCGTATGGAGTGTTGGTTCGGGAGGAGACTTTTGTTTTAAATATTTATTTATCAGTAAGGAAACCTAAACATGTGTGACATTACGATCAGCATGTATAATCGTACTTTCTTAGTTTTGTACCAAAAGACCAGCCAGTAAATACATAATATATGAGAAAACATTCCATATATTATAATTAGATGAAACACATTCGCCGAAGAGAATCACATTACGTAACGATAATAGGGGCGGGCCACTCGATCTCATGATGTCCTGGTACCAACTTATTATTGCAATTGCTAGATTTCCCCGGCTTTTCCCTAAATAGGGAAAGTTAAAAAGGTGATTTGATCCGGGAAGCACGTCCCGACCGGGGGGGGGAGAGAACAGGGGATGGAAGTCCTACTCGGTACCTACAGAGTATAAAATTTAATTTCGACTTCCAAGTTTTTGGATTTTAATTACCTGAAAGCGAATTAAATAATGAGTATGCGGGGTTGAGTGGAATTCCTTCAGTTCTCGGTTCGAGCGAGAATTCCCGTTTTCCGAAAAGGCGACGTCGAGGGTTCGCGTAATTTATAATTTATCCTTACTTGATTCGGAATTACAATATCACGTAAGATTACATTTACCGAGGCATTCTGATAAAGTTATTTAATGAAGAAAATGGCTACAACTGGGTTAAACAATGTAACTTTTGTTGCTGTGTTGGTGAAGGTATAGACAGTCAAACTAATGAAATAATTTACAAGAGACACTTTACTTAAACTGATACGCATGCCTATTTAAAATACAGAACCCAATACCAAAATAAGAAATAAAATATAATTTCGGTAACTTCCATTTACTTTGTCACGGACGGCGCAAAAATCGCTAGTCTTAAGCCTCGGGGGTGCGACCCACCCCGAATTAAGCGTTAATTAGGGAAAAACGGTATTTATTACCCCCAGGTAATAGCTCACTCCACCACCTGCTGTTTGTGTAAGTAAACACCAGGAAAAACTTTATTTCTCGCTTATTCGTACCTTTAATCGTTCGCGAAAATTGGTTTTGTTTTTTGGTAGAATTCTGAGTTTTTTTCTCGATTTAATTTTGTGAAGTAGACTTTACGTTTTCAGGAGTGTTTGCTGTTTTTATTTAGTCAAAAATGTAAGAGGCTATAAAGTTTATTTAAATTATCCCATGTGAATAAAAAATCATTTTTTGAAATTGGTTTATTTATGCATGATTACTTGTGTCCGGTACATTTTATCTTTCATAAGCATAAGGTAATGATTACAAGGTTGTTATTGGGTCTCACTCATAATATAACTACAACATTCATAGCAACTATACGGTCAGTTTCAAAACATTTAAATTACAAACACGAACTGAAAGGAGACGGATACGCTTTCATACAACTTTGGGCCAGAATGTAAAAAGATGAAACTGGTGTGAATTGATAGCTACTATATTAACAAACAATCACTGAAAATATGGCAGATTTTGGCAATCTGAGAGCTGAGATAAAAGAGATTAAGTTTAAGTAAAAAACTATACTTAACTGCCTTAGAGTATAGGTAAGAAACTAAAGAGTGATTCTATCATGGCTTGTTTAGTTCGCTTAGCAGTCAAGGTTTATGATGGTTTTGTTTTTTTGTTTTTTTAGACAGGATTTTAAATATTTCTGTAGAGTGGGAAGGAAATGATGCACAAAAATGAAAATCGAATTTTATTGGTATTTTTATTCATCTTCTATTATTACAAGAACGTCATCTAAGAATTGTGCAGGTGGTACTATATTATCTTGGTACCTAGCCCAACTAAGGTACCATATTATTGACATCACATGGGCGCAGCAGCCCACCGTCCGTTTGCCTACGATGCAGTTACAATAATATTTTAATATTGCTTCCCTACGACCGACTTATATACGAAAATATCTAGGGTTTTGACATTGTTAGGATAATATTAGTGTTTTAGATAGAATGATTAAAACGGCGCGTTCCGTCTTTATAAAAAAAATCACGACAAAACTAGTTCATACTAGTGCTTACGATTCATACCCAGATGATA
Source organism: Autographa gamma (assembly GCA_905146925.1). Lineage (NCBI taxonomy): Eukaryota > Metazoa > Arthropoda > Insecta > Lepidoptera > Noctuidae > Autographa > Autographa gamma. The sequence continues at coordinate 1,202,911 of LR989868.1, read as the reverse complement.
GGCTCATTCTTTAGTTTCTTGTATAATATATACTCTAAGGTAGATAATTTGACACTCGTTTAGTGTCGAATGTCGATCGATGTCAATGTCATGCATGTCCAGTCAGAGTTAGCACAGATTAAAGAATAAAATAATCGATTATTAAATGTGAATCTATTTATCTTAATTATGTAATACTTAATCTCTTAATACTCTAATTCTAATGGATTTAATTATTTTAATTAAATAAATCATCTAGTGAAAGCATTTTCGTAAATAGTATGAACTCTGTTGATGATGATATTTTAATATCATCATCAACAGAGTATTTACTTAGACTATTTACTTCGTAACCCAAACCTAATTTTTGGATATTTCATTTTCCAGATTGTAAATTGAGTTGATTTTTCACACTTTGAAATAGAAAAATATAGCCTTTTTTTTAAGCCATGTCTTAACTTATTACAATTTGGCCCAGAAATCCCCGTCTCCTTTCCCAAACTTTTATCGGACCCCCTCTAGTCCGGGGCAAATCCCAAAATCGTAATCCCGAGGTACCAGGGCGACATAGCTTATCGCCGGTGGCCGGAGCCAACGCCAAATGAAGGCATTAGTTTTCATAAAGCCGGCCGAGATAGCCCCCGGTCACTCGCCCTTCTGAGGGATGCTCTCCTAGTACCTCTCTGATATATTATCAAATGATATTTGAGACCGTTTTGATAAGCGAATCTAAAGTTATTTCGGTACGGTTCTGGGTCAGATAATTGTCGTATGTCTTATCGAACCCAAATATTTTTATCTAATAAAATAAGTTTCTCTACTTTCTCCATGGGTAGTCAATTCTCCTAATTTGACAAGAACCCATAACGAGAAAACCAAGTATTCGGTGCCAAGATAAAAACAAGGAAATGTCAGTGGTGGTCTAATATGTTCTGAAGACTTATGCTGTCCTAGTAACATAGTAAGCCATGCATTGTCTCAACCCTGGCAAAACACGGGCTCGGCAGAATTCGACATAATTCATTACGACTTGCTTGTTTTTCCCGCCTGTTTGTGCAAAGAACTTTTGCGGAAAACTAAGTTATGCTTAGATATGTATGTAGATAATATTATAATTGAATAGTTTGTGATCCTATCGATAAATGGACGCCTGGCTGATGATATAAACGTGAATTTATCTATTGTATGGAACTTTATTTTTATTCTGTGCTATGTATCTTCTATAATTTTATATTTGTTTGTTTGTTTCAGGTTCATTAACGCGAGACGTAGGATAGTGCAGCCAATGATAGATCAGTCAAATAGAGCAGGTAACATTTTTCTTATACATCTACCTATTTATAATTAAAATAAGTTTATCAAGCAGATTTTCTTAACAACGCATTAAAAATTATAGTACCTATAGATTCGTGTCATGAAAAAAAAAACTTTTTATTTAAATATAATCCGTTACGTCTCAAAGGACCAAAAAATCCCAAAGGCTTAAAGAACTTCAAACATCGATACCATTATCCTAAATAGTTCCCTCCATACAGGACATTAACGCGTTTTGACCGCATCACGTATCGGCTCCGAGCATTTCAAATTCACCGGGCAGCGGGCACGCCCCGAAACGACTTTGAAGTCTAAAATCGAGTTTGCTGACCACAAAGTACGAAGTGGTTCATACAGTATGCAGGCCGTCGCATGCGGACAGTACCGCCGCCGTCCCATGAGGATGTTCTAGCTTTTAGCGCTGACCGCTCGTCGAGTTATGAGCGCCTGGTACCGGCCCAGCTGCGTTTAGAAAGTAGATTAGATAGAATTACTTACTGTGAGTAAAATAGAGTGTATTGTTTTTGAATACCGATTTTCAAAGCTACTTGATATGTTGGCTGGTTTGAGAAAGGCGATAAGAGAAAATGTGCAATTTCACAAAGAGACTGCATCTTCTTAAATAAAAAATGAACAAACCACAAACGCTAAAACTTTTTAAAACAAATTCATTTCAATATTAAACCAGCAGTCGTAATTATCGTGAAAGCTAAACATAAAAGCCCACGTTGCAAATAACAAAACTGGCCCAAAATAAAACCTTTTTTTTCCCATCCCGTCGACAATATGGAATAGAATTACAAACGACCAATTCTATTTTTACTTTGTAATTGTAGCACAGTCCATAAAACGTTCCCGGATCCCCTGTACGTAGCCAACAAAAATTCCGTTCGGGGAAAAAAAGGACGTCGCAGAAAAAGGGCTTACTCCTGCGAACGCAAGAAGGGTAAAAAAGAATAATGTCCGAATTCGTTGACCCGTCCCGAGCTATCCATCACTCGCCCCTCCGTCGACTATCGCCGATGTATGCTGGCCTGGTACCTTTATCTAGATGTGTGGATGTTGCTTGCCCCCTTTCCTATTCCAAGATTAGAAACGGGGGTATTTTCTTTCATTTCTTGTTAATTTCGTTTATGAGAGAGACATCTTAGCTTTTTTGGGAATAACATCGGACAAAAACTATTACTAAATTGGAATAGGTTTACTTGTTTGTTTTTAATATTGTTTCGGTTACTTAGACTACAAAAACATTCGATATATTGAAAAGAATTTATTACATAAATAAATTCTAAAAACCAGTTTGCTAGTTAGTAACCATGCATTTAATAAATAAACCTCTAAACAACGGGCAGATACAATGTTTAAAGAGTACCTGCCACCTTCGAAATACATATTGGGAAAATGCATTTCCACAAAACAAAACGTTCGTAGTAAAGTTACCAGGACTGTCAGCACTCAAACATCGCGACACCAAACACCGGGAGTACATAAAACAGGAACAGTTCTAAATCTCGCAGCAAACCGGCGGATGTGGCCGCAGCCAAGTTTGCCGACGACGGAAAATGGAAAAACCGGAGGGGTGGAAGGATAGATGGAAAATTGTTTTGGCAATGGACTAAAGAAAATGGCCACCGCATTTCCTGCGGTCAAGCCAAAAGGCGCTTTTCCAATCACTATATTATTTGTCGTGCGGGCGCCTTGCGTTTATGTATTCCTGGTGCGTGCGACGTGTGCTTCTGTGTGCCAAACGTATTTCTGCGATTCGGTTCGGTTATTTTCTAACTAGAAAATGAGAAAGTTGCAGACTTTATATAAAATAGTTTCAGTGTGCCTAACATGCGATGACCACCAAAATACTTAGTAATTTGACGTCACTATAATGGGTACAAATCCTCGGCATACGCACATACATAATGAAACGTCTGTCGTACATTATTAACATGTTAACACAGTCTATCTCCAGTCCAGCGTACACACCCAGCCATGTCGCTGCGCTAATGAATTTATTATAAGAGCATAAATTGGCCTCTGATGCGTCCCATTACGGTGCCAGACTGTAAATTACAATTCGTTCGAGCACCGAGCGATCGTTTATTGGGTATTCGGCGAGGATTAAATCCCGTTCTCTCGTCACCGATGCATTTATTAAAAGCGAAATTAATATTCATATTTTTCGGAACTAGCAGCCATGGCTTTGTTAGTTTTGGGACCGTGGAAATGATTAACAATCAAAGCGATTCATTATCTGGTGTCAATGTAGAAAAATTGGCTTGAATAATTTGAGCCATTCATTTTTCTTCTCAGCAATATGATATAGCAGTCGAAATTGAAATAGACTGCATTGAGGGACGTCGTCAAGATTAGCTTGTTGTAAATCATGATAGCCTGGTAGTGTGCCCCTGCTCGGGCGCCCGTTATTGCTTCCTGCTGCCTCGGTAGGAAACACGCGCCACTGGACCGACTCAATCACCGAGTTTTGTGATGTTTGCAAAAAAAAAACAATGCTATGTTTCCCTATTTCAAATAGAGTGTGAATTTGAAATGATAACAAAATATAATAAGTTAAAAACCTACAAGCTAGTTGAGTTTGTTTGTACATTATATTTTAGTTTTTAAGTTTCGAGTCTGTTTTGTAACGTCTGGCTATAAAAACCCATCATTAAAGGATAAAAAAATATCAAAAAAATAAATTCAAAAACTATTCTCAAAATTAAAAAGTGAAATAAGGAAAATCAAACATTCATATGCGTACCTTGTTTCGTTGTTAAGCTAACAAAAAAAAATAACCATATATTGCAACCACATTAAAAAACTCCAAGAGCCATTGTGGTACTCACAATAGAACTGCAAAATCCAAGAAATCCGCTCAATTTTACCACAAAACTGTTATGTTTTCCGGTGGCGATATATCCAGGGGATTATCAATCGTGATGTAATGGTGTTCGGCCATTATAGTCGTCGATTTCCGACATCCTCATGGGGTCTTTATGGTGGTACGCGCCATTGCGTCTTGAGAGAGACATGACTCTACCTATAGTTTTTGAACCTCTTCGGGCTTTTAATGTAGATGCAATATTATTATGCCAATCGGGGGGTATTTGTATTTTTCTGAGATTTTATTGTTAAGAAAATCTGCTTATTTATAAGATTTATTTATATTGTTGATTTTTTTACTTACGTAGTTTTTCATTTACGAGTAGGAAAATTTGAAGTAAACTTTTCAATTATTAACTTGTAATAAATTCGAATTGCATTTGGAATATCAATTTAGAACATTCTTTTTGGTCCTGAGACTCGAGTTTTCGTCTCAAAGGACAAGATTTCAAAAATATATTTCTAACAAAGAAGTTCAGCTCATAGTTATTACTGGTTCCATGTTCAGTGGTATTTATTCTCTTGCCCAATTTACTGAAGACCTAAAACATGGGTCATGTTCGAAGTATGCTCTTTCCGAGAAGCTATGTAAAAAAAAAAACTTTGTATTGAACGTTTATTTTTTGACCGACTTTAAAAAAGAGGAGGGTCTCAATTCGGATGTTTGTGTTTTTTTTTTCTGTGGGAAGAGATTGTTGAACCCAATATTGTAAGAACCATATCCAGCTGAAGCTGGTGCTACAGCCAGCCTAATTAACCGGGCAGTGTTCTATCCGTCAGTATTCCCTCACGCCGGGCCGAGCGGCGCCTACAGCCCGGAGGCCACCATGGGCTACATGATGGACGGCCAGCAGATGATGCACAGGCCGCCCACAGACCCTGCCTTCCACCAGGGCTACGCGCACTACCCTGCCGAATACTACGGCCACCACCTCTAATGCACCCTGCATACTTGTACATGTGAGTATACCTGCTGACTTTTACCTTTTTAACTTTGACGGTTTATAGGCGATCCCGAAAATTGACGATTGATACCATGCCAGAATAAAGACGCCTTGTGTAAAAAAAAAACCTTTTTATGATTAAACAAAAGAGTCTTGTGGAATAACTGGAATTCATATCTATCTACCATATTTGTATCATATTTAATAAAAGGAATTTATTAACGAACTTATTAGATGCCACTTGGAAGATGCTATGTCGATGTAAAGACCGACAACAGTATGAGATGATTATGATAATTATTTAAGTTATACAGTGTATCTTTAGGTACAAAATTCGGTTTCGTATATTTCGAAAACTATTTATTTTTTCATTTTAAATTATATCCCACCTATTTTGTAATTCCTACCTCCACAAAAAATACTCAAAGAAAGTCGTTGATATACGACAGTATTATAATTATGCTGTTACAGCCAACCAATAAAAATCATAATTAATGTATAATTTATGCAGTTGTAAATAATGTAACGAAACGTCAATATATTTGTATTTTTATTTACAGATATGAATAACGTTGACATCGCTCGGGCACAGGGCCCCGCGCCCCGCGCCCCCTGCGCCCCGCGCACCCGCGCCCCCGCGCCCCGCGCCCTCGCGCCCGCACTCGCCTAGGCCGACCAACGCCTGTGATACTGGCACGTGATAATTACAGGAGAACGATGCTACATGTACATAAAAAAAAAACTAAAATAAAAAACGCGACATTTTTGTAATATTTGAAACAGTATACGATCTCCTAAAATTAAGTTTTGAAGTCAACTTTAATGGTTAAAATAAAATGTAAATGTAAATCGCGAAGTGACATGGACGCTGACATGAACAGAACGGTGCAATCACCTATAAATAATGGTTTTATCACTCGGAACAATAGGAGCAAAGTTGATGAATGTAACAATAATGTGGTTTGATAGTTATCGTATAAATATTTATAGCTAATTGTGTATTGTTATTACGTAAATATAAATAAATAATTGAATAGTTGAGTAAGTTGTAACTATCACAGTACTTGGGTCGCTGTCGACAGAAAGGTAATAGCTATGGGACTTTTTTTGTAAAGGAGTTGTATTAATAGGTTTTAGGTTTTCGAAGCAAGTTTCTTTGTTAAGAGGGAGTGATCGCGGCGGCAGCTTGCGGCACTTCCTCATCTCAAGTGTAACTGTAAGTTGCGTTTACGTGTTGCGTCTCTTACCTACCAACTAATTTATTAAATGTAATTATCAAGCTCAAATTGTACATCTATTACGAATGTCAATTTCTTGAAAATTTGTCCGCGCGTTTAATTTACAGCAAACATTTTGAATACATATCTTTGAATGATATATTTATTGTAATGTATTGTATATCGAATATCGTTTTTCACCTTGCCTTGGTGTTCGATAATGTAGCACAATTTGTAACCGATGTATACGAATCACAAAATGATATTTTACAATGTTAAAAAAATGAGATTTTTAGGTCTATTTTTTGTCTTTGTGGATGATACCTGATATTGATTGCCTTCTATGTTACCAGGAGACCATAAACTTTAAGATGTGCAGATTAAAAAATAAGTTGAAAAATATTAAGGCCGTGTTCGGCGCGAGGCAGTCGTGTTATTTATTTTTTAATCTGTAGACCTTTCACACATATAATATTTAAAATTGTGTGGTTTTCATGACTGATGAGAATCTGTGAGCTTCTTATAGATTACATATTCTTGTTCCGTGGTCTTAAAGATACTTTTTTGCATAAATGTAAACGAATTATGAAAATTTACTAATTAGAGTAGCCACGGGACTGCTCCGCTGCAAGTGTTGTGTTCGCGAGTGATGATGGTTGGCGCTGCACCCGCGGGGATGCAAGCGGTAGGGAACATGAACTCTTGGGAACGGTCCCTCTGCAGATGACGTGATGCACTTGCAGTGGAGTACAACATAAATTGTTTCCAATATTCACTTGAACCACTTAATAGTAATGCGACGCATTACGGCCTTACGTCATGTATACGAACGGGAGATATATAATGTCATATTGGTCCTAGCTATGGTAAACTTTGATAGCGGAATAAGTTATCCGAGAACAAGCTTTATTATAGGCTAATTAAGACCACCATATTGTCTTGTAAATTGCGATACGATTGTAGACATATATTTAAAAAATATAATAATAATATTTTATCCTAATTTCAAATACATGTTAGCGAAATAGGTAAAACTTTAACGATTTGTTTTTGAAGTACGAGTTTTAAAAATGGAATAGTAAGGGTCTAAGAAGCTGTCACTTTGACAGTCGTATCGCAACTTAGTGTCTCATTTTTAGAAAAAAGTTTGTTAACTTTTGTAAATAATAATCAAATATTATACATACGTCATTTACTTTGTATAAACAGTTTTTCCCCAATGAAGTCTCAGTATTAAATAATTTGGAAAAAAATATTTTTTTCTCTTGCAACACCGGACTTTGTTGATACACAATTATTATTGTTATTTGCATTGCGTGTAATATATTTTTATTAAGAGGAAAATCTTAAATAGTAGTTGTTAGGTATTAATGTATTAATTGAAGAATTTTATTTTGATTTTTCTCTTTATTACATATGTATATGTACATTATATATAATGATTTGAAAGTCATCAAGTTATTGTAAATATAGCTACTAAAAATGGTGAACATGAGCGTCTGTCAGCGGAACATTTTCAATTTGATGAGAAAATATTAATTATATATTTGTATTGTATAATTTCGGCGAGATACATATTATAAATAAAATATACGATTAATAATAAACTGGTTTATATAAATGATAGTAACTTCAGATCGCTGACGGGCCGTTGTGAAGGACATCTGACGAAACTGTGTCGGCATTATGAATGCTACGAATTGTGTAAAAAATATTAAAACCTAAAAAAAAATATCTTGTTTTATTTACACATAACATCTCTTCTACCTCAGGTCAACAACAAAGAACTTTAATTTACTGTTGCCCTAGTACATGCTTGATTCCAACTCAGAGAAGGAGTTTTTTTATTTTTTTGCTTTTATCTAAAATATGATTTCAAACAAACGTACTAAATATAAATGGCACGGACATTACATACATGGAACATAACTTCACAATATCTTGATTTTCACTCATAGTGTTTGATAAAAATGTCCTTCGTACGCGAGGCGACACCACTATCTGTTACCCGACCAAGTTTAGTCTCCTCTCGTGCATGTTCGAACTTCTATGAATAAGGACGATAGTTGCTTGGAGACTAAAAACATCGGGCATCGAAGACTTGAGTCGCGTCGTGTACGAACGGCCTTAGTTCTACACAAACTACTACCCAAATATATAAATGATTTAATAAGAAATTGGGCAAAAATAGCCGTCGATAAAAGGTCTTATCAACATTTCATATTTGCTTTGATTAGTCAAAATATATTGAAATATGAAACTATTTTATTATACATGTACCTACATGTATAATAAAATAGTTAAATAGTAAAATAGCTGCACTGAGTACCTACTCAGTGCAGCAACTTCTTTTTACACATATTACATATACGCTCCCTTAACACTTTCAATTTCAATAAGCTATAAATACTCTCAGTGAGTTTTCTTTAATACAACATTCATGATATAAGTATTAAGTGGAAAATTAGCAAGTAAGTCAATGTTAGGCGACTTCAAACTAACTTTTTAGAAGTCACGAATCTAATTTTAGTAACAAGTCTTAAGGAAAATAAAATACATTCCTAATAAACAAATAAAATAATAAGCGAAGTAAGACAACAGAATCTCGAGCGGTTGCTACGTAACAGCAACGCTACGCGGCGTAGCGTTTCGTAGCGTTTCGTAGCGTCGTAGCGGGCGTGGCGGCTCGAAAATGGCGGACGACAGTGAGTAATGGCACACTGGGACGAGTCCAGTGACGCGTGCTGCAGGGCTGCCACACTTTATAGGAGGTAATATAAAAATAATAGCAAGGTAATGTACGAATCAAAGATTTCTAATCGAATACTAGGATACTAATGAATATGTAGAAACTCCGTTGTTTCAAAGAGTGGATCACCACTCTTTGAAACACAAAGTTCTTGTTTGTATATAATTCATTAATTGAATGAAATTTTATAAAAACGTAAGAATGAAAAACAGGCTTAGACTGAAAAGGTTGGCGTTAAGAAAAAAAGGTTACAGAAATTAACAACAGCATAATTTTCTTCAAAATCAAAACCAAAAAAAAAATCCTAAAAACCTTAACCCATTCATAGCAATTTCCGCTAACATTTCGGGACAGCCCTATATTTTTTTCCTCGAACGGAGCACAGTAAGCAACGCACCGACCGATTGTATCGCTCGCGGATGCTCCGAGCGGCCCATTTGTCAACCTTAGCACCCCCTTGCACCCCCCTTGCACCCCCCTGCACCCCACCGCAGCACCCCGAGCCCCCGGCGACAAAAGAAAAGCTTCAGATGAACACTGAAACTATATCAATTTATGTTTGCCTGGTACGCGATCTGCAGGAATGCGCCCTTTGTACTCTTTGTTGGCTATTTATTTATTCGAATATTTTTTTTTCTGTATTATGTTTAGTTTAGGATTCTCACTGTTAAACGTTGCCTAGAATCCCAAATACGAAAAGAACATCAAACAACAATTACGCCTAGCCATTTTCCAATCTACATCTTAGTAGTTTCTAATCTTACAGCTAAACTATATTGAAGCAAGCCTTTTTAAAATCCACAACCTATTTTATGGTAAGACAATCCCATAGTAAGACTGGTTGTCAGAACTGTAATTACAAACGACTTTCAAATTAAAAAAAAAAAACAACAAAAAGATAATAATGCTCCTGTTACATTATAATTTTTATTTCACCCATGTCCATTAAATAAGTTCTACAGAGCAATATATATAATGATTCTTAAATATGACTATGTGTAAAACACGAAGAAACTTAGGGGCAACTTTAAATTCAGTTCTGTTTAAGTTTTGGGCCATACCTGCATAGCTTTCGGTTATAAAGGAGGTAAGTATACGATATGTTCTAGGTAAGAGAAAAGTTCGTTCACAATAAAAAAAAATTATAAGCCATAAAGTAGGATCCAAAATGCTTCACAATAGGTTCAATGAATGATATGAGCAAATAATCGTTTATGACTGAAGCAAAACTTGATAAAAACTAGGTAATTATTATCACGCTTAGTTTCGTGCAAGATTGTCTTCCAGCCATTTCTATACCCCAAAATTCATACGATAGTATCCTAGGAAATTTACAAGCAATTATAAAGTAAGTTTCATTACGTCCGACTGCGAAGGTACCAGGGCGTCATGACTGCTGCGAAGGCATCGAGCAATTTCCACTCAGGGCTAATTTAAGACGGGACCGCGACCGACATGTTTATTGGTTAATTAAAGTTTTACTCAGAAACAAACAGTACCAGGGACGCAGGGGACGCTAGGAGGGATAGCAAAAAGATTAAAATAACATAAATAGTATCGTGTCCTATGAAAAAGCTAAGGTTATCTTAATCTTGCTGATAAATTATTTATTGAAAATTGGTCGGTTTTTATAATGTGATTTTTTAATGAAGAGGCAAGTTTACAGTAAAATAGTTGACACACAAAATCTTACTCCTGTAATTATTTCAATATATATAACAAAAAAACCACGAATATTATTTGTCTAAATAAAATTCATTAGCAAAGGAAAAAAAATAAAAATCACGTAATTCGTCAGAAGTTCACACAACTATTATCATATCATATATCAGTTATCTAGTATTTTTTTAGATAACTTACTGGTCTAATCTATTTTTTATCCCAAAGACGAAATTGCTCATTTTAAAATATACACCTACAACCAATTAAACGGCAGAACGTCGGTCAATTATATATACGGATATTATTATTCATAAATATTTTTAAATGTAAATAAATTATTAACTGTACGAATGAAACTTGTTCTGCAGTCGTTACAATATCAAAAACACCTGAACAGGCTACGGTTGGCAAAACAATAATCCAAGTTTACAATTTATCCGCGCGATCCCGATTACTTGCGCCTACCCACTCCGCCAAGTAGCTGGTCTTCACTTCAGGGTATGAAGGAAACTATAGAACACATCCCCAAATTGTCTACAGTACGGCCGATGACAGAATGCGCTTCTTACAGGTCGTGGTTAACAGCAAAAAATAACAAGTATTTTTGTTGCAACATTTAATGTCGCAAATAAATACTAAAAGAACTATCAGTAATTTGTATTATAAACGAATAAAATCATTCAAGCCATAAAAATATAAATCATTTATTTGATAATTAAGCCAAGTGATAATGAATAATATAACAGGGATTTTTATTTCCCCATACAAATAAAGTCCCAACTGACATGTGTCAGGAACGCATTGCCACATGTCCATGGAGATAAATGCCATTAAATAAATAAAGAATAAAAATAAAAAGATAATAATAGTCAATTGATCGAAAACACTGTATGTGTGGCATGCAGTTATAATTATGAAATGGTCCAAGTAATTAATGCTTTGCGTTACCACAGAGCCACAAGATGCTGCGTTGTGCGTTGCGTTGACGCTGCGTTGTCTTAACACCCATTTGCCTGCCACTACGTCAACAGTAGTTGTGCAGAGTATGTGTGATTGCAAATAAATCATGGCGACTTCAATAGTGTAAAGTATAGCTCAATCGCCTATTTTCATGGGAAACTAAGAAAATGATTGTACATGGAAAACGGATATATTATGTTTGTATGTTATACCCCAAATAAAGTATTTTTCATAATAAATAAATTAAAATAGGTAAATTCATAATAGGTAAATTGGGTTTGTATTTACAAATCATTAGTTCATTTTATCCTTTTTACAGTTCCTTTCAATGTTCATACAAAGCTTAAAACCAGTTCATAGTTTGTCTAATTCATACTGCAAGTGCGACTCACCCTGCGTAATTAACAAAAAGGACAACTACGCCGTAATGAGTTTTACTAAAATCGCATAAATACATTGATTTTGTTAATCTAAACATTGTGAGGTAATTGCTACAAAACTTACTTACACTAGATGTTTGACATAGATAATTGTGAAATAATGCCAACAAAAAATCTGACTTCAAAATAAGTCATATATTGGGTTGCATATGGGTTGCATATGGAGTCCCACTGCCAAAACTGGACCAAATTGAAATGGGACCAGGCGGGAAGCACCAACTGTTACTTTAAAAAAAAATCTCCGACATCGGTCCACCAGTCGAAAGGTCTAAAATCAAATTGATTACCTACTCTTATTCTGAAGTCGGTTACAAAATACATTCATTTTTTTTTTTCATTCTATTAACTTATTGACGTACCTCCGTACGTACTATGTCAACAGCATATTTTTAATTTCGATATTTTATTTTTGCCTTAATTTTTATTTTATTTTAATTTTCATCTTTTGTATGTGTTACCACGTTTTTTTTTAAGCTCACAAGGCTTATTATGCATGATGTGGTCACCTATAATTAAGGAAGCACAAGAACACTGTAACCTTCTTTTTTTCTTGTTTAGCATGTAAGGTGAATTCTTTGTTGGTGATCCATATAAATAAATAAATTTTTAACTAGTAGGTTTGACATTAGCGTATTTTTATAACTGATAGAACTTTCTCTTTTTCAATTACCTGATAGGTACAATTTTCTGGACATTAGTTTCCGGAGCGCGCAAATATTTTCTATAAATAAAATATTGAATTAAAATATTTAAATATTCAGAGAAAACATGTAGGTTAAAATCAATTGTACACAAGTAAAATACACCAAAAAAACAATCACAAAATTAAAATTAGTAATCGTGAATTTTATTTTTATTAAAAAATTGAAAATAAAATCATAACCTAATGAAAATCAAAGTTAAGCACATATTCAATAAATCGTATTTAAAAGCTCCCCCCTGGTCTGCGCGCCTAGTACTCGAGTGGGCGTATTTCACGTTTAATGGTCCAAATAACTGGTGTGATGGCCAGCGTTGGGCTATGAGCGGCGTAACTGGACTTTTAAACATTTTTCGCGGGATATTCCTAGCAGTTTTAGCCTAAATTATTGTTATTGTTTTGAACGTATGTCCTAAAGACTATGTCGTCCTGGTAGTCGGGATGCAATATTGTTGAGCTCGTAAATTACTCGTCCTATATTTTTATATAGTTTTTTTTGGTATTTGCATTTATCTCCTAATGCAAAAAAAAAAACCATGTTCTGAAGTTATTTGCTTCTAGCGATAAAATCTATGAAACTATAAAACAACTTAAGAATTCAAATATTATAGGAAAATTGATAAACATTTTGTTTATAAAGCCATTCTGGCATTCAATTGGGCAACATTTCTCGATTCGATTTTTACTTTATACAGGAATAAATTTTAATAGTAAATGATAATTGGCTATCATATAATTTACAGGGTGTCGCAGAAAGTACGGATAATCGAGTATCCAGAATTAGTAAACACTTAGTGGTATCCGTGTATGGGCCGCGATTTTTCGTCGTTATCGAGTTATTCTACTTGTAGTGATAATTTACCGTATTCTGGCTATATATTGTTCTAAATTTCTGAATAAACCAAAAATCCTTCAACCGTTCTGTAACCTAACAAATTCACCAAAATTAAGCAACAATTTAAAAACGCACACGCATCTATTACGGGTTGACCGCTTCTAAATCGCGCTGTACATTGCGCACTGTGTTAGGTAGGCCGCATCGAATTCATCACTAGTGCGGCAATGAAAAACGTTTGGTCGCGCGACACGCTGCCGTGACAACTAACGGCCGTGTCGCTTTGACGCGAGTGCGTCGCGACGTGACGGCTGTACGGTGCGCAACAAAACTTACGTACCGTTTAAAAAAAAAATATAATAAAAAAATGAGACCATAAACGTCCCACTGCTGGGCACAAGCCTCTTCCCATATAGAGAAGGCACGAGCATTGATCACCACGCTTGCTCTCTGTGAATTGCCGATTTCAGATCCCATATTTTGGTCCAGGTTTCCTCACGCTGTTTTCCTTCACCGTTTGTCGGTAGCGTCTTCGAATAATTAAGAAAGTACATATATCTTTGAAAAAGACACATTCGCACTTGCCTGGGTTCGAACCTGCAACCTTGTGCATACAAATCCGTTCATTGAACCGCTAGGCCACCGTGAATTTTTTACAATACATTTTTCGACCGCCTTAGGTAAGTAAGCTTTTTCTAACAGATCAAATCTTGTTGTTTCCACACACATAGCTAAACTAAAGGGTTTTGACAATTAATTGATTCGTTTTGTAAAAAGCTATGAAAGTTAAATTAAAAATAATGAACAGTTTCAGGAACAATTTTGTTTTGCGATGCGGTGCGGTGTGCTAACCTTCTCTACCTTAGATAATTTTAATTTTACAACGCTATAGAAATGCTCAATAGTAAGTCGGAGTTTGGATTTGTGCCCGGTTAGTGGCAATAGGCTCGCCCCCTATTACATGGGACCTAAACAATACTAAATATATCGGCGAACTGTGGGTGTACATTGTTACACCTCTGCCTAACCCTTCGGGGATAGATGCGTGATGATAATTATGTTGTTTTGCAAGTTATGTTGTTATTAACGAGTATAACGACAGATATGCAAATAAAAGGTAACATTTTAGTAGCATTTTATATTCTTTTTGCTGACGTTACGCTGTACTGTGGGCAACAACGATCGCTTCCCACATAGGCGAGGACTGAAAAATTTGTTGAACAAGCGATGTCGCGGCGCAAACATATATCTTGTACTGACCTACTCATGCGCACAAGTATAGTTCATCTTAATTGGAGCTTTCGCAGATACCTATATAATTTGGTAGTTGTACTGTAAAACGTATTTTTTTATGTAAGTACCAAAAACTAAAAAAAAAAGAATTTTCATTTTTTTTTTAATTTATAACATTAGTGACCTTAAGGCTTTATTTCGTGATAATAGGTCGACGCGACCTAATATTTGAAAATACCCCTAAGTTTCAAGAGACCCCCAGGTCTCTTGAATATATGGAATAAACGACATTAATGGTCCTTTTTAATTCAATTATAATATCGCAAATAAATATGATTTTTATTGTATTACGAGGTCGTTAACCTGAGTATTTGGTATTAATATCAACATGATCCCACATAGCGTTCCAAAGAAAAAATTTAGACAGAGGGTAGACAACAAAGTGATCCAATCAGGTTTTTGTTAGAGAAACGAACTCTAAAAACACAAGAAATCCTACACCAAATATTTGGTAATTAAGGTATTTGAACGAAAAACATACAGACAAAATAACAAACAAATCTACAAATAATGAAACTGCTTATTTCTTAAACATAAAACCCATCAATAAATTATGCAAAACAAGTATAACCATTACAAGTTCATATTCACAAATGACAAGATTAAATTGAAATAATTCCATCCACAGTAGCTATTTACTTCGAACTAAAAACTTACAAAGCATCATTCAGCGTCTCAGATCGCCGCGGCCTCACAAACGGGCGGTTCGCTTTCATACAGATTATTCAATTAAGTCGCATTCATTATAATGCACATCAGCAATGGTAAAAAGGTACATAAAAGGCTTGCAATTTCTTTATTACCTCATTCCAATTCCGGTGACGACGTTGTCAATATAAGAAACATAAGATAGATGCCACTTCGCAACCATCTACTAACGAATTCTGTATTTATAACGCAACAACCAATCAATTGCTTTCGATTTTCAACCTTGTAGCCGTTAGCTAAAATCTAAATTGATTCGGAACAATCCGCAAAAAATATCGCAAATGTTGTCGAAATTTAAACGCAATAAACGACATTTCGATGTAGTCTTTATTCAAAGACTATAAAATACAAAATCATTTCGAGGGGTAACGGGCTATTTGGTTTAAGCGACATTTTGGGTGATATTGAGTTATATATATATTTGGAATCAGCGAATTTTTCTCCGTCGAATGATGCCGGTTTCATTAAAATCGGAGCACTTTTTTGGCGTTTGAAACAATACTATTTTCGTGTTGTTTCCAAAGTGGCAGTGTATTAAACGACGTGAATTTTGCATTTTATTTTTAATCATGTACTTGAACCATGCCATCATATTAATAACCGAGACATAAACCAGTCACCCTGTCTCTCATAAATAAGTCAATGAGAGTTAAAGCGTTTTTCCTGTTTCTAATTTTTATTAAAAAGTAACTTGAGTCTTTTTGACTTCCCACTAATCACACGGTGTGATGTAACTTAATCCATTTGTCCGTCACCCAAATCCGACAGGGTTCGTCGCTTAAACTGTTTATACGAAATAATTATTATAGTACAGTCTCAATAGGAACATCAATTATATTTATTTACTTTTCAGTCTTAATCAGCAAAATCAGCTTGTTTTATCAGCCATTGATACAAGTAGTCTTAGATGCTAATAAACATAGGCATTAAACGTTACAATTTCAATGTTATACACACATAAGTAAACTAGCCTGTCAGTAATTTTAGTTTAAATTGGTAGTTGAGATAAATAGCTTGTTTCTATTATTTGTGGGTTTCGTTACTTCATACTTTTTGGCTTACTCTGTAAATAGAATGCGTCGTCGCTTAATTGTTTTCCCCTGTAGCCAATTGTAGTTATGCAGTCACTTGAAGCGTTTTTCCTGTCTCTAAAAAAGGGCAGATTGTATTAAGCGACATTTATCTTTGTTATTAAAGGTCCGCTTTATTTGGTATTAGCATCAACAACTAGATATTTTTAATTAAATTTTAATGCAGTTTACCCCGTTCAAATAGCTGCAGAAGTTTTTGTGTTATGATTTTTTTTTCGAAATTTCAAACTTTAAATGGCTCTCCTGTAAAGTTGCAAAAATGTCGCTTAAACCAAATAGCCCGTTACCCCTCGATTTGATTCGGACATTCGTAATACAACATTTTAGAACTGGCGCGTATTCGATTGTTTACATCGATCTCGCGTCCCTTTCGCACTCGCGCGTTAATCGTATATGCGGTTTCGTTCGTTCGGATACGTGACTGAACATTCAGATGTTCGCTTGTGCCCAGATAATGGCTGGTAGGTTTGACAATAACATTAGTTCGGATACGAGCCGCTTTGATTGGATTATTGAAAGATATCGACGTGCCAGTGATTTATGAGCGCCTGGTACATCAAATGTATAGTTCTCAGGCGAGCATACGTAATTTTATGGTGGTATATAAATTATCACCCTATCATAAAGTTGTGGAACATGTGTGATTGGTTTGCTTAGCCATGACTAAATGGATATCATAAAATTTTACTACAGCCAATAATGAAATTGAATGGCCGACGACTCTATATTTTTATTTCAAACTTAATCGGTGTATGTAATTCCGAGAAAATAATGAAGCTCTGTCTTTTATTTATTACTAGCTGTGCCCCGCGGTTTCACCCGCGTGGATCCATAGGTCCCGTTCCCGGTGTCTTTATATTATAGAGGACGGAGATAATTCCAACAAATCACTATAGTAACAAAGGTCAGAATTACTTTAAAAAAAAAGTCCGCAAATTTTCCATTTTTTTTTTCTTTCATAAGAACCTTCTCCTGATAATAACTAACACAACAAAAAAAGAATTATGGACATCGGTCCAGGAGTTATTGAGTTATGCGCTTACCAACACATTTAGCGATTCATTTTTATATAATAGATGTAATAGTAAATCATATTATTTATTAAGAACAAATATAACGGTAGGGGAGACCAGCCCAAAACGGGTAAGCTAACGTTAGATGAAAAAAAAACCAGGTTCTTAACAGATTTCAAACTTTTGTTTTAATTATCATAGTTCCCTATTTAAAGAACTTTAACAAATCAGTCTCAAACTCAAAAAAAATCTTCATTACAAAACAAAAATGTCTAAAATCTAAAACCTTAAAAAAACCCGTTTTGCCCGGAGGGGGTGCCTAAAGCGGGTAAGGCTAATGGGCAAAACGGGTAGTAGCAAAAATAATGAGAAATTAATCAACTTTTACATCTAGTTAGAACTTAAAATAACAGTTTTGGTTTTCTAGAGGCACGGCAGTGGCCCGGCTAAGTCTCGAGCAAAACCATACCAAAGTACCATCCTTTTGTCGAAGCTATTTCACCCCCCCTGTACCTATCATCGATACGGAAAAAGAAAGGGGTTTAAGCTTTCGATGATGTAGAGTTAATAATAAAGCAAGCTCAGTATCAAAATTACCTAACATTTGAACCAATAGTTTACGAGTTATGAGCGATCAAAGTTACGCTATTTTGTCAGTCACTGATTCACTCACTGACCGATAATCTAAGGTACTTCTAACAAACTTAGAACCTTCAAATTTGGCACCAAGATAGGTTTTTAACTACATGTTAAGAAAAAATTATAAAAACGGTTAGAAATTATATAACTTAAATAATAGGAAACAAATTTATATTTGCGGTTTTCCAAGAACATGGTGTATGAATTTTGACTGCATTGTTAACTTTGTTCTTTGTTTAGGTTCAAAAAGTATAACAAATCGATTTATATTATTAACAAATTGTAATAATGTATTGAATGAAAGCTAAAATCTTTCATGCACAGGTTCAAGAGACCTACAAAAAATGAAAGATTCCACCAAAAACATTCAATGTAAAAAAGCCAAGTCTCTTTATGTAATTCTTCCATCGTAAAAAGTTTTGAGATCGCATAGGAGCCAAGTCCTGGTCAACTTATGTTGTAATAAAAAAAACAATAATTTGTGACTATATCAATAGTTTTGTATACATTAAAATAATAGGGTCACACAAAAGTTACGTATCGAAAATCTGTCAGGGCAAATCGGGTAAGGGCAAATCAGGTACCTGTTTTACCCATACCTGATTTGCCCAAACGCACAATTGCATTTCGCACATTCATAATCTCGAAACCAAAGCTACCGGGTACAAATCACTTCACGAATATAAAGCTTCAAATACAACAAAATAATATCACCAAACTAGTAATTTCGTCCAACAAACCAAAATCGACTAATCAGAATTGAAAATTCTTTAATAATTTTACTATAAGTAGCAAAAATATTTGATTACAAATTATCTTGCAACCGCGTGTTCCGTGTGTGTGAGGATACTGCCTGTGATTGGGCGACGCCCGCGCTATCCTTCTGCATGCACACATTGAAACTTATAAGAAAGGCGCGAAATTTAGAACGCTTACCCGCTTTGGGCGGTATACCCGTTTTGGGCTGGTCTCCCCTACCTTAAATGCCAAATTATTTCTTAAAGATTATTTAAGGAGGATTGAAAAAGGAGACAAATCAAAAGTGGTACTGGACTTGGAGATCTCAACCTTAGTAACTGTACCATGGAATCTTGCTCTCGTATTTAGCCATTGTGAAAGCGAGACGGCACTACACTGCACGTAGCTGCGTCTCACTTACACGCCAGCAACGTTCCTGGTTTAAGGGTTCATGGTAAGAGTAGCTAAATGCTTGTAATAACGATGAACTTTATCAGAATGTCAGACTACCTTCAACAAAAAACCTGATCAACTTAATCTGTTGTCAAATCTACTGATCACGACTGTGTTTGCTCAAAGGACAACCAACCAATCACAGCGCTTAAAATGAGATTTTACATGTTGTTTTTTTTTGTGTTGATCAACGTATCAGAAACTGGGGGTTAGAGTCGGTATTTCAGGGTGTTGCTTCCCCCAGATTTTTTGCACAAATAAGATACCACCATGAACAATGAAACAAGTATGTAAGGATCGTAGCAAGTGGTAAGAAGTGGTCTCTGCCTACCCCTACAAAGGGAAAGAGGCGTGATTATATGGATGTATGTAAAATACCAAATTCTTTAATAAAAAATATTATTTTTAGCTCAAAGACAATACCAAACGTTTAACAATGGCTAAGATTAAGACATCAGTATATGCAGGTAGACCTAAGTAGAGTTTAATATTCTTACAGGAGATTATTTTCAAATGTCTGTGACTGCCAGCGCTGTTGGCGCTCTTCCCGCCGGTAATTTGGCTGAATCAAGGTTATTGCTTACATGCAGTTTTGTCTCGCACCTTATTATATATTTTTTAAATATCTCATGTTTATAAGTGGAAGTATAGCTATGTCGTTTTTATTTAATACTTGTGTGTATTTTTTTTTTATTTTACCCTATGATTAATTTGTGTTTTGACACGAAGGCATTCAGTACCTTCATTTTGTTCCTGATACCGAAATAAATTACTTTCGCTTAATTATGAATCCCGAAATGGTCAATTCTGCTAACCACCATAAAAGATTACTAACCACCATGGTAAAAGACAATCAGGAAATATTGTCACGACTTTTTCCGCCGATTAAAATGTATTAAATTGTTTATTTCAATCTATATTACATAATATACGCTGACGAGTTTCGGCTCCTTTTGGGAGTAGATAGAAACATAATAACCTCTTGTGAACTTAGATTATTTAAAATTTGCTGTGCCCGACAGGGTCCATAATTGTTTCCATACTTTTTATTTTTATCACCTGTGAGCGTACATTATGGATTGCAATGAACGATTTGATTTGAACTTTCATCGACTGTAAGTTAATGAGATTATAGATCTGTAATCACAAAGTAAAAGCCCCGTAGGTAGACAAACGTTTATAATTATGAGTAGTGAACCCGCGTAGACTGCCGACCCCGCTGGAGTTGGCTTTAAGTAGGTTTCCTTCATTTCGGAATTCCCTCTCACAATGATTGTAGCAATTTTCCGGAGCATCCGTCGTGAGAGGCCGCGGGGGCGCTAGGCGAGGAGACGGGAACCAAAACCATACTTCATCAAAACAAATCATTTTTTTTTTCATACTTACATACATCCATATAATCACGCCTGTTTTCGTAGGGGTAGGCAGAGACCACTTCTTTCCACTTGCTACGATCCTTACAAACTTGTTTTGCTTCATCCACTGTCATTATTCCCTCCATACATCTTCCTAGTATTTTTATAAACTAAGCCCCACAAAACCGTAGTAATGGTTTGACTGTGGATTTGTATGAACATGGTACTATAGTCTTACAATATAGTTAATAAATTCAAAAATAACGAAAAACACACATCGTTTTCATGCCGTTTACTAATAATCCTAATCAAACTTATATTACCTATAAGCGCAAAAGTGACACTGTTTATCGATCATATTGTCTGTCTGTTACGCTTTCACATGTAAGCCGGCTTTAGTTGTTTACAAATTAGTATCACCCAAACTAAATGAACAGATTAGTTAAAATAAGCTAAGCTTAAAGCAGTCACCTTTACCTACCTACCTAACATTGTTTCATTGCTGGATGAAGACTCTTCTCCACTCATTTCACATAATAATAATAAATGTGTATTTATTGTACTGGCATTCCGCTTAACATATAAAACAATCACTATCCCACTATCCTAATATCCTCAATTTTTTAACTACTACTTTACAATATAGATGAAGGTAGCCTCCAGTCGCGTGTCTCCCGGCCTAGGAGGGCGGAGGGCGGAGGAGGGCGGCCTCCTCCGGGGGGGGCGCAGTGACGTCGCTTGAGCGTGTGAAAATTACATTCCGAGAGTGCCTCGCATATCTATCACTGGCAAATTTAACTTTAGTTCAGAACAGCAGTAGTGCGCGGATTCCGTTCTATGTATTAATGCTATATACTATTATATACGTAGCTGTATACGTCTTAAGGCAGCGAGACAGGGAAAGTCGTCACTTTATTAAAATAATATGGTAAAAGTATTGATACACTTTTCCTGTACCATCATGGAGTTACTTTACAAAGAAATACGTCAAGTTAAACTTGGACCGGAATCAAAATGATAATTTAAAGAACAAACAGATGACAATCAAGACTAATATTCCTCAATAAGTTGGTCATTAGATTTATAAACAAATGAGTATTGGCATCGAAGGTAGTTAGATCGTTCTAACGTTACGTTCAATTGCAGTTTTGTCTGATTCAGCGTCGGGACAGCAATCAGAAACGCATTAACGTACGCTCCTACCTGCAGTGGTTGGGTAACGTGGCATACTTAAAATTCTATTAATAATGCATATCTTTTGCGTATGAAAATGAGGCATAGAGTGGCTCTGCTAGTGTTAGAAACGGCGTTATTATATAGAGCACTTAGCTGAGCCTGGCCACGCATCGTTGACGCTCGTCTACATAATGGACAGGTAATATAAATATCTAAATAAAATGAGTTAAAATACTGCAAGACATAAATAAAGAACTTGGCTGTAGCGTAAAAAATGACGTCAAAAAATAAAGACATACCGAATTATCGTATGCTGTAGCAAGAAAGGGTTTTAAAACAAGAGAAAAAGTGGTGAAAACGAAAAAAAAATTCAAAACCTCGCGTAGTTGTGGACACTCTTTTTCAATCATGAGCTAACGCGGCGGTATTGCGAACCTAACTGTGATATGCGCATGTAATAACTAACTATTACATAATTATTTTCACATTATAATAATAATAATCCAGCTATAAATGTCCCACTTGCTGGCCACAAGCCTCTTCGCATATAAAGAAGGCGCGAGCATTGATCACCACGCTTGCTCTCTGCGGATTGGCGATTTCAGATCCCAAATTTTGGAATCCATGTTTCCTTACGATGTTTTCCTTCGCCATTTGTCAGAAGTGTCTTAGAATAATTAAGAAAGTACATAATTATAACTTTGAAAAAGCCACATTGGTCCTGTCTGGGTTTCGAACCTGAAACCTTACGCATACAAATCCGTTCATTGAACCGCTACCCACTACGACGTTACACATTATAATAACAAATTAATTTAATAACATGTATTGAAAATATACAACAAATAAAAAATACAAAGTTATCTACTATCAACAACAGTAGGTAATACTTTTCAGCAGTGTTTGAAACATTGTCGGCTTTAGTCTTACCTGATTCAGCTGAATACCATGTATTATAAAATAAGTATTTATATACATATATATATTATTATGTTTACATGGAGCACCTGCCTATCTGACCTCAACAACCCATTTTTTACCAGGTAACAGTCCTATAGTAAGACTGATGAGTGATATAGCATGTATCAGATTTTATGTTATTATTTGGAAAAAAAATATTATATCTTAAACTCAAGTTAGTTGCGCCTTTATTATTCTACTATTTGGGGTGGAGACTATCCCAAAAAATAAAAGATCATGAAAATCGGTTCACCCGTTCTTGAGTGTAACTTATCTTATTTTCTTTTTAATGATTTTTAGGAAAACTCTTTCAGGTGTATTTTTAACGTTGCACCTTTAATATCCATCCTTGAGAAAACGGCTAAAGCCTCTACACATCTCTTAACGATATTCTTTATAATAATAATACTAATAAAAATCTTTAATGCAGACACAAGGTCCATACACAAAACTTACAAATTTGACAAAACAAAAATAAAGATAATGAAAAATAAAATTAAAACAGACATAAAAATAAGAAAAACAGTAACAAACAATATTAAATGGCAACTAAATAAACATACTACTAACTATCATATTCTTACTTGAGAGTTGAGATCATTTTTAATATATCTAGATTATAATGGTTTACAATTTTAATAACTGTGGCAAAGATACCTCTAAGAGAATAGAATCATAAAATAAGTACATTAAATCCAAAGTTTTATGCAGCGGCAACACCGCATAGCATTGTTCAATCCAAGTTTAAAAAGTTTGAATATTTAAAGTATGCGGTGTCCGTGTCTCCGGGGAAGACATGTTCTCCAAATCTTTGTAAATAATAGAAGAATCTGGTGAAATAAGGAACGAAACTTTAGGAGTGTTTGTGGTCAATTGTGACGTATCTCTGCCAGAGAATATGCTGCTCAAAGATTCCATATTATCAATATATTTAAGTCACTGTTTAAGTTTTTGGGTATCGAAGAAGGTAGAAGTTTGTTAATCGTAGTAATGTCTATAAGACCTACGACATACGTATAGACCTGCATCGTATTAGAAAACCTATAAATTAAAATTTATCAGATATCACTTCAATTGTTGGTGTGCCAAAGAAACAATCCCAATTAACAATATTTATTATTAATATAATAAAGCTTAATACTTTTTATTTAATTTAACGTTTTAAAAGAGCTTAAAAACGTCTCCTTGAAATAAAAATCTTTAGTTTTTTTGTCTGTAAAACCCTTTCGGATTTGCAAGAATCTTTTTGCTTTCGATAGCCCACTTCTTAGCTTATACTAGTAAAGAGAAGCAAGAGAAACCGCGGGGCCTAGACAGTGTTATTCCACAGAAAGAACAAAGTATTTTATATGTTAACAGGAGTTCCGAAACAGATGCAGTTTATGTAGCCCAGAGGTTTAAGAGCCTCGTAAAATAGCACTATGAAGAAACGGTAAGTAACGTATTCTGCTTACACCAATAGGAATGAACTAATAAAATATACTATTGTAGGGGAAGAATAGTTAACTTATCCAGTAGAAAGCAACAAAAGACTAAAAACTTGGTACCGTTTTTACCTTTATCAAATAAATATTAACAGTGTTCAAAAGAAGACGATTTTAAGCAAGATCTCCAGCAATTTCAGAACTATAAAAAACAGCTCTTTTTCTAGTAATTGTATCTAATCCATAATATATATGGATGATACCTTACAGGTCCCTTTTTCAAAATCGATATATTACTTGATTAGTAAATCAAATTGTTTGTAAACACCTATTGGGACTTCCTCTTCAGTACCATTTTTTTTCTTTTTTACTTTTTGTCAAAACGAAATTGCTTATTTTCCTGCATTTTTACTTGTTTTTAAATAACTGTGAATTCGCATCGTATCACAAATATCTGTTTGCGTTCCATTTAGAACTCAAAGTTATATTACTTCTAGGTATTCCTCTTCTTGCCCTTTTCTCAATTCAGTTGGGGGGGGCGCACCATTTTTTTTTTTCATGTCATACTCTCATTTATATTGCCTCTCATGCAGTCAATCCACCTTTTTTCTGCCTTTCTCTTCGTCTCCAGCCATCCACATTTAAATTCATCACTCTTTTATTCACATGCTTTTTATGCCCCCTCCATACCCATACCAGTCTAGGAGATTCCTTTTCACTTTTTATAGGTTTATGTAAAAAAAAAACATTTTCTTTTGATCTAAGTCATCATCTCCCTGCCCTGTTCCCAATTATTTGAGGTCGCCAAAATACGTATTCAGCTTCCATTCATCTCTACATTCACTCCTTTCTTTCTTAGATCATATTTCACACAATCCATCCATCTCTTTTTTGGTCTTACTTTTGATCTAAGTATGACTGGTTTTATGATGCTTTAAACCTGATCTTCAAATCAAGCTCGAATCTTTAGAGGCCTGTATTGGCTATTAAGCCCCTGGTGCCATTATCAGACTTCCCTGGATAACGCTGATCAGCTACTACCAGTATACTAGATCCATTGCCGACTGTTCCAAATTTGTTAAGTTTTGTCTTACCTCCAGAAAAAAATAAGTTTATATTTTGCTCAATATCATAATTAGCTTGCCTAATCACAACTTCACATTACTTAAATTAAATAAATTTAAAAATATATATCCGCCTACTACCAAGTTCAAAATTAAAATAGACCTAAATAATTTAGCTTAAGTACTTAGATGCATTGATTTTAAATAAAGGTTTTTTTATTCTTGGAACCTTTAACAAATGTACTATTAACATACCTACTTTAAACAACAATAAAACAACGCATTATTGAATACTTTTTTAAAACATAAGGTACTTGTTTACAAACGATAAAAACTGCAACTTGGCAAAAACGCTACTAGTAGCGACATCTAGTATGCGATAGCGTTACTAAAGCGAACAGTTTCACTTCGATTCGAACCCGGGCGGCTAGCTCAGTCTGTACGGAATACTTTGTTTGTTTATTTAGACTAATTAACAAAACAATATTGTTCAAGAAGTGTTAGTAGCCTATATTTGCAGTTAATACAGTTTATAAAAAAGTTATTAAAGCACATTAATAATTAGATGGCAAGTGCTAGTAAACATAATGGAAAATGGTGTTGGTAGAGCAATAAAGAGATTATTTTTATTTTACATATAATGTTTATAACATGTTATTATACTACTGTTATTATTCCTAAATAATTAATTAATAGTTCTTTTCAAGTAAAAATAAAAAATTTAAGTTTAAAATTATCGGCTGTTGATCTTTGGCAATCGTTAACTCAATTCTGACAACTAGTCTCAGCATAGGATACTGTATTATCCAGTAAAATGGGTTGTAGAGGTCAGATAGGCAGTCGCTCCAAGTAAAATACGGTATTCAGCTAAATCCGGTAAGACTGGTAACCGACACCAACATAGTTGGGAAAAGGCTCGGCAGATGATGATGTTGTACAAAATTAAATGAGAAAATAAATCTGTTCATCTGTTCCGTTTTGAAGGCTAAACGACTCGACAGATATTTAATAATGTTTTCTATAAAATTATCTTTAATTTCAGGAAAAACTTAAGTGACTTATTGCCACAATAATCTATCTTCCATTTAAAAAGTAATACGCTGGTATGTATTTTATGATATTTAATTATAATTATTTATTACTTAATATGTAATCATTCACATATTTTATAATCTTCATGTCTGCTGGAACAGAGCGATCTGATTATTTCCTCTAAAGACCAGTCCAGTAAATATACTGCATCTGTTTTAACATTTTTGTTTTTTTTGTTAGAGATCTTTGCAGTTAGCCTGAGCCTTAGGCTTTGACTGATTCACCGGACTTTTGGCGAGGACCTTAAGGCCTCCAGCCAGAGCAATAGGAAAAACTAACTAGCTACGTCAGCAACGTCACACCCTGCGGGGATCGGACCTCGACTTAGTGCGTTGCTAACAATCTTAATACGGCAAAACAACAAGGGATGGCTGGATCTAAATTTTTATTATTTAGGGATATATTTTTATTGCTATTTTGGCCGGCTCTAGCCCGTTTGGTCTAGAGACGGGGAAAATCTGTTTTCACAAATTTCTATTGTATTGTTTGTACTGACCCCTGAGATTGTCTTGACATATCTTCTCAGGGTATTCAGATAGAAAATTTCGACTTCATCTAGCTTAAGAAGACGAGTGTAAAGTTATTGTATATACTCCTATTTGCAAAATAACCTATTTTAATTGAATTTAAAACTAACCTACTTTTAAGATCTTTGACATATTGGCTTCTCCTCGGGTTCCGAATACCAAATAACTACAAAAAACGTCGGTAAAAGGTAGGGAACAGAGGAACTACAGCTCCTACAGCACTTGTGATACGAAATAAATATACAAAGGCGAGACACCTAAGATTTCTTATATACAACAGAACCTTTTGATGAAAATTAAAGGAAGATAACCGCTACTACATTAAAACAGTCCGAATAACATAATAATTAAAAGAAAGAAATTCAAAGTAAGAGCAAAAGAAAAAACATTTAAAAACCTCTCGCACTTAAACACTATCATCTCGAAAAAAATAAGAATATGTGTGTATTTTTTAATGGCGGCAGGATCAAAGCGCCGCCGTCGCACGCGCACCTCACATTGTACGCTAATGCGCGCATTCACTACGAGAGCCGAGGCCCGACGAAGAAACGCGAGCGCATCCGATTGTGACCGAACGTAGTAAATTTCATTGTTCAATCGTTTACTTATTTAATTCAATATAATAGAAAGCATAGTTTTTTGTATTTGTTCAATAGGACATTGGGTGCTTTTGGGTCAATAAGGCATTACTCAAAAACTGAAAAAGTTCAATGGCAGCTAGTGATTTGAATGTCCGCTAGGTTCCCAACAGGTCTATCTTTAAAATAAAACTTTTTACGGATTTTTTCCCGGTTTGTATTTAGATTTTAGGTCCCGACGTTTCGACACCTTTGCAGGTATCATGGGCAGACTGAGATGGCGTTCGTCTTGACAGTGGATGTTGCTCGTTCTACCTTCATATTTTAACTAATTATTTGAGTTCCGACCTACGCAATATGAGCTCACTGTGTCTTGATGTCTTGCAGCGCTGCCCTTGGGTTTGGCCTTGAGTTTATGTATTATTGGGTCCCAAGTAGGTGATATCTTCCAGCCATCTTCTCCATTGAAATTAGGGTGTTTTTTAATCTCAATAGCCTCGCGAAACATCCTATGTAGGAATTTGGGTTCTTTAGCGAGGATCTGTGGTTGGTCAAATCTAATATAATGGCTGGAGCCTTCAGCAAGTTCGGCGACTGCAGACTTCGTTGAACTGTTGGATTTTTATAACAGGTAGGTAGCCCTTATTGAATCAAAAGCCATTAACATTCAGTATTTTTTTATTCGATCCAAGTTGAAATAATATTGCCAGCCGTTAGAAAATCTCCTGGAAGCATACTACGTCCTCCGGTCTGAGAAAAATGGAGTGAACTAATGAAAAAACCATCGGAGGTATTTTCCTGGCCTTTGGAACCGGAGCCAAGCGAGAAATCCCTTTCAAGGCCAGCTGTAAACACTTCTCTTGATAAATAAATGAATAATATTCCGGGACAACTCACACACGGTTATCTGATCCCAAGCTAAGTAGAGCTAGTGTTTTGGTATATAAACAACTGATAAACATAATAATATATTTCTAAATACATACATATGATAGATATATCACACCCAGACGCAGAACAAATGATCGTGCTCATCACACAAACATTTGTCATGGTTGTTTGAAATTGTGGTTAGGATCGAACCGACGAGCTCCGGTATAGCAGTCAGGGTCACAAACCACTAGACTAACAAGCCCGTCATCATCAGATTTTAGGAACATAATAAGAAGACCGCATAGAATGGTATTACCACACCAATTGAGTCAATTAAAGTATTGAATCATTTAACTACCTATGTACACACAAATAATATATCTATGTATCAAATACAAAACAAAACTTTAAACGGATTATATCGCGGTTTACTTAAGAATTTAGGTACCAAACTTACAAAACTGTAACAGGTATCATAGTCACGGGCAGATCCGATAAAAATATCTATAAAAAAATAGTTTTATTCCAATTTCTATCATTCGCGTAAAGCTAAGAAAGCAACAATATATTTTACTGTTTACCCACATTTTTTGTTGTTGTTTGTATTCTGTGTGCTGTGCACTTGTTAATTTTAGTTTCAAACATTGTTACTACTAACTCAGTAAGTGAATTATGTATCCAATTCCTATTAGAATCTAAATAAAATTTCTTAGCCTTAAAAACCATAAAAAAACCTAAAATGTTAATTTTAGCATAGTTCGTTAATTTTGCATGCCTTAATCAATCAATCAAATCTTTATTTGTGAAACATAGGTGTTTTGAACAAAGGTGGTCTTAAAATTAAATAGGTACACTATGTTTTGCCATTTAGGCATACAAATTTGGAGATACAAAACATAATATCTTAAAAAATTATAATTTATCAATATTTAAATAACATTAAAGATAAAACTTGATTAAAAACATAATTTTAAGCAAAACATGTATGATCTCAAACTAATGTAACATCTTTATATACCATGTCTTCAGCAAATAAATAAATTATTATTATTACAATTCAGCTAAATCCGGTGACAAAAGCAGCCTTACTTACAGCCTTTTACCTTAGTTTCGAAAAAGTTTGCGCTCAAAAAGAATGGTTAATAATTATAATCGATAATCTTTAACACAGTAATAACATAATGAGTTCCTTTTCACCCAATCACAGTTAATAACAGAAAAAAACTAACCAATTATTTTAATTTAAATAGTTTTTTGTGAGTGCATCATCCAACGGCCAACGATGATCATAGGATCGCCGGAGGGCATGTTATAATTACTTAAAGTAGAATGTCAACAAAAAACACGGCACATTACATTTATGTAAATTAAAAACAAAATTGCTTTTGACTAATTGGGATGCTGGCTAAATTTTCTAAATGTATTGGAATAAAAAATATAAAAGTATTTGATTTGATTTTTTTATTTGAAACGTCGCAATGTCGGGCTTTTTGTAGGTACAATATTGTGACGTGTTAAGCTTCCATTTTTGAACTTTGATTAGCTTTATCTCCCTTTTTATACTTATATTTATATTGAACACGTAAAAATACTTAAGTATTAAGTTTTATATATTGTCTAATTTCACCTTACATAGATTTTTACTTTCCATAGACTCAATTCAAAATACTATTAGGGTTTTTATCTGAAATTCGTAATTTTTTTTTACAAATGTTCTGGTACCTATTTTGTCCTTTGCTTGCTCAGAAAAAGAGCTTTGTCCACAACGGAGAAAGTACCGCGTACCAGATAACCGGACTCTTACCGGGTCTTACCGACACGAGGCGACGCAAGTCTCCGATACCCGACGACTTAAGTCTCCAACGATGTTTCCGTACATACAAACCTCCATGGTTTGTGCAGCGATGGTTGCATGGCTTTATATTTTGTTTTACGTCCAAATACGTAGGTACATACGGTACATATAATAGTCAAAATGAAAAAAAAAAAACTTAACTATGATTAATTCTACTGAGTACCTACTAAATTTATAACTAAGAATTTTACATTGCAACCGCCAAAAATCACGCAATCTAAAAATATAAGGGCAAAATATTGGTCCCAGCAATTCTAATTACTTAAAACAAAATTGGGGGCATTGAACTGCAAAACAAAAGCCTTCAAATCCAGTCGGGCAGTCCCGCTGGAGATAACCTATGTAACTCATTATATTTCTTTTAATTTTATATTTTCGATCGTCCATTAGTCCTTCATTCACGGCAAGGCAGGGAGACAGCCCGCCCGTGCCTAAATAAAAAAAAAGTAAATACAACATAGTGTTGCGAATTAATCGTTGCTTTCAAATTCGAAAAATTAAAATCGTCTTATTTTATATTTTGAAATTTTGAATACTCTGAAATAAAACATAGATTTAAGATAATTTTAGAGTGGGTGTAGAATAATAATTTTATTGTATCATATCTGGGAAACTCATAGCAATACCAATTGCAAGGCTTGAATTTTGTTAAAGTTTACTTCACATACATTTTTACTTTAAACCCAAATCACCGATATAAGTGCGTCTATCCTTTTCTAACGCCTGTAATAACATATTTCTTCTCTTTCTGTCTGTAATAAAACATAATTGGTTTTAAATGGATAGGATTGGCGATGGCGATGGCGGGCTCCAGCAAGGAATAATTACCGGCGGACCGGCGCGCCGTAAACGGTTCACAAAAATTACTCCATGCATATTTATAACATGACTGATGTAAATACATTACACAATATTATGTACTTATCTAACTATTACTTACATTAATTATATGTATAACGATATTAGATATGTTTGTCAGACAGACTGCATGTTATACCTATGTTTGTCAGATAGACTGCAAGTTACTCTCGTAAAAACACACACACACACACACACACACACACACAAGCACAAACACTGTTTATTGCTTAAAAACTAAAACACTTACACAAACTAAAGCACAAATATATTTAAAACAATTTAATATTATTGTGATAAATTAATAGTTTTATAAAAGTATTATAGATATAAAAAATATAGTTTTATTAATAAGCTATTGTATAACTCTTCAACTTCTTTAAGCTGTGCCCTACTGGGTCCATAATTGTACCTATCTTATAAATGTAACACCTGTATTTTACACTATGGAATGCTATAATAAAGAATTGAGTATTGAGTATTAATTAGGTGTAACAAAACTTGACTACCTACTTAATAAAACTCTAGCTAACATCTAAATTAAAACCTTATTCGTATAAACTGCCTCGTTGGCCTAGTGGTTCTCTGCGCGACTGCTACGCTAGAGGTCTTGGCTCCGATTCCCAAGTCGACCAAGTTGTTGTTGGGTTCTTCTATGAGATTCTCAGTAGCAGGTCGGAATATGGATTTGTGCCCGGTTAGTGGCACTAGGCTCGCTCCCCATTACATGGGACCTAAACATATATTGGCGAACTGTGGGTGTACATTGGTACACCTCTGCCTATCCCTTCGGAGATACAGGCGTGATGGTATGTATGTATGTATTTATTCGTATACAAAAAAGAAATAAACCTCCTTTACAAGTATCATGCTAAAACTTGGTTCGTACTACATTGGGGCGCAAAACGATTAAAACGACGAATCTATTTTTGTAGCGTATTACATGGTAGGAACCTATGGCCTAGGGCTCATCAGCATAGCAGCAGTCTAAAATTTTGAAGATAGACTTGAGCCGCTGGGTGCCCGAAAAACTAAATGAAACGCGGATGGAAAGTTTCACTGCGGCAGTACCATAACATAACATAACATAACATATCATCACGCCTGTATCCCCGAAGGGGTAGGCAGTGATGTACCAATGTACACCCACAGTTCGCCGATATGTTTAAGTCCCATGTAATAGGGGGCGAGCGTATTGCCACTTACCGGGTACAAATCCAAACTCCGACCTGTTACTGAGAATTTCATAGAAAACCCAATAACACCTTAGTCGACTCGGGAATCGAACCCAAGACCTCCAGCGTAGCAGTCGCGCTTAGCACCACTAGGCCAACGAGGCAGTTCCTTACTGCATTAAATAATTTCAATACTAATTGACTATATAGCTATCTATCTCAAATACACAAAAGTGGCGTAGTGTCCCTTTAAACTTGACTGACCTCACTACATAATTATAAGATATAGGTATCCTACATTTCTAGCAGGTTTGCATAGGTGCAATACGAGGATGCTTTAAAAAAATCCTCAAAATAATATTTTTGTGACACTCATATAAAGTACCGTAATACCTACCTAAAATGGACGTCAAACAAACAAGTGCGGACCTCACTCAATCACAAATGCGCCGATCAAAATGCAAATGGCGTTCCATTTTATTCGTTTTACAGCCCCGGGTAGGGTCCGCCATAAACTGTCG
Source organism: Autographa gamma (assembly GCA_905146925.1). Classification (NCBI taxonomy): domain Eukaryota; kingdom Metazoa; phylum Arthropoda; class Insecta; order Lepidoptera; family Noctuidae; genus Autographa; species Autographa gamma. The sequence continues at coordinate 1,169,844 of LR989868.1, read as the reverse complement.
ACAAATTATACATTGCTTTTATTTTTAATTGCTGCGGACGAGCCACCGTCTTAGCCAGCGGCCTCCCTGACCCTTCTATTTTTGAATTATGGCGCGCCAACACGTGATTGGTCGGTGTAGATGTGTTCGTTCTCTACTTCGTATTTATTAGCGATGCGTTCATATGGGGTGGAGATAAAATCTAAAATGAAATACCTAATTGCGTTCGAAACTGGCCAGGTATATATTAAACCGTCATTCAGTCGCCTTCATTATCAACGATCGTGAACGATTTCCTTATTCGACAAGTTGTAACATACTTTTATATTTCTTGTGAAATTATACTATTATGTACTAACCAATTTCTTACAGGCCGCCAAATTTATTTTTGAATTTCTTTATTGTCATGATATTGACGTCAACGATGAAATTTGAACTACATCTACTTACATGCTGTATGTATTTTACTAACCATAAAATCAAAAACTAGGTAGAAGTTAAGGCACCTACCTCACTAGATACTCTAAATTATATTAGAGTCTTGATGAATCTTGTAAGGGTGCGTCTACATCTGACGAGCGAACATTACGCGAACAGCTCGCGAGCCCCAGGTGGGCATGCCACGAACGCACTAGTGTCAATAACTCACAACTCACTGTCAGCAAGCCGCGATAGCTCGTGTAATACTCGTTCGCCAGATCGCGATCCGATTTTTCGACTCCTCCGAAACCCACAGACTTACTCTCTCCCTACCCGACGATAAAACAACGCTTCTCCAAGAAGCATTCGATTTAGCTAGCAGTAGCAATACAAAACACAACCGCCGTATATTACGTCCTCGCCGGCGAGGCCCGTCGCGTATTATAAATAAGAGTAACGTAAATGTTATCCCCCCGTCCCTAGACCAAGCTGGCCCGAGCCGGCCAAACTAGCAATAAAAATATGTCCCTAAATAATAAAAACTTAGATCCAGCCATCCCTTGTTGTTTTGCTTTATTAAGATTGTTAGCAACGCACTATGTCGAGGTCCGAACCCCGCAGGGGGTGCCCTTAGTGGACGTGGCTGACGTAGTTAGTTTTTCCCTATTGCTCTGGCTGGAGGCCTTATGGTCCTGGCCAAAAGTCCGGTGAAGCAGTCAAAGCCTGCGCTCAGGATAACTGGTTAACATTAAAAAAAAAAAACGTTCGTCTGATGTGGACGCACCCTTACAATAATATCAAATAGTTAAGATACACATCCTAACTCCCTGTTTAGCAAGATAGTTCAGTTAGTAAGTGACTTGTGGCGCGACTTGGGAGACGCCTATGTTCAGCTATGGACCGCTATACGCTGAGTTGATTGAGTCGCTTTTAGCTATGAGCTTGGTACCAAACCACCGTTTTAATTCCATTTTAATTTAGAACTAGGTTATTGCTAGCAACATTATTTAAAAAAAATGTCACGATCTTTGGAATCGATATCTAATCAAACGCTAGACCCGCAGGCCGTAAAAATCTAATCAATTATCAAGTGATTATTTTCGCAAGGTTTGACCAAATTACAGTTATATTAGTATACATCATTATGATCAAGGCAAGTGCCATAATTACTATAACCCAGGGTTATAGAACATGCCACTTACAAAGAATAAACAAATGCGGAAAAACACATTACCTAACCTTAGCCTTTCCAGTTGGGTAAAGCCCGGACAATCTAAATCAAACACGTTCAGAAACTAAAACGACAGAATGTTACTCAAAAATACCAACCAAGCTTCTGGTATATTGTATTATGAATAATTTGAATTGTTCAGCATTATTTTCATTTAAAAATAAGTATAGAGTGTTACTTACAAATGCATAACTTTATACGTTAAATATTAAAAGGGTTAAAGAAAATATTTTCCCTCCTCTTTTATTTCAAGCGTTTCCGGACGGCGGCAGATAACGTCAAAATACAGAGTGACATAATCCACAACTACTGTACCGTGCGAATCGGGAGGCGAAGTGTTATTAAATAAATTTTACATTATTATTTGAATGTAACAGTGATATAAAGGTATTCAATAATGAATTCAGTGAACATGTCGTACGCCCTAATTCGTCATATTCGCCGCACGGCGTTACTGTCGCAGCGAATCCGTCTTGAATCGACCATGACTAACCTGACTCCGGAAGACATCGTATTCCGGCCTCCTCTTGCTCAATGGGGTAAAGTTATTAGAGAAGCCGAGAAGATAGTTGGCTATCCGACCTCTTTCATGAATCTACGATGGTTATTGAGCGATGAATTTGCCAATTTAGCGATGCATTTGCGTACTGTTGTAAGTATCGTTTTCTTTGTAATTTACAATAATAACAACATAATAAAATATTTACTTTGGTTTTCTAGGTCTAAAAACCTATATTCAGGGTTCCATAATGAACTTGATATAAAAAATAGTGTTTGTGTCATAAATTGAATTATTATGTAATAAGTTAGTATTTTGTTTGACCATGTGATAAAAATGCAAGGTTATTTCCTGTTCATACAGACCTGCGATTATAACATATTAGATGTGTTCTTGAAGTCAATGCTATTTACAAACTTGTTTACAAACTAAAATGAATAGTTGAGTCAATTGGGAGACAAGGAGGGTGTATCAAAAAGTAACTATAGAGCATGTTTTCTCACCAGGTTGGCATGAACCATCCCATTGTAAAGACTGCAAAAATGTTGCTTTATAATGAACACAACAACCTGCAGCCATGGGGGCTCGTCATCCTCCTGCTGTCGAAGGCTGTGAACCCCTCCACCTCATTGCTCACCAGCACCGTAACACAGAACCAACGAATACTCGCAGAACTGACCGAAATGATCAGAACAGGCCATTATGTACACAGAGGCTTACTAAACATTGCAGTCAGTGACCGAAACAAAAACTCCGACACTGCTATATTTGCAAACAAAATAGCAATTCTTATAGGAGACTATTTACTTGTCACTGCAAATGGAATGCTAGCTCGATTGAAGAATCAAGACCTATCTTACCTAATATCTACAGCACTACGGGATTTAAGTGAAGGAGAGTTTTATGGACACCGAGATGCACAAAACATGCCCATACCAGGCAAACCTGTAGACAAGCCAACAGACATATACAACATATGCGGTGATACATTACCATTAGAAGTAAAAGATGTATCGGGCTCACCAATCAGAGAATGGACTCTACGGTCTTTGTATAACGGTGGGACTTTGTTCGGTAGAGGCTGTCAAGGAGCCATGCTACTAGGAGACCATGATCTAGAGAAGCAAGAGAATGCCTACAAGTTTGGTTGCCACCTGTGCCTCGCTTGGCAGGCCGCCACCGAAGTACAAAACATGACATCAGAAAAAGACACCTTCTCTTTAGTGAGTGCACCTGTGTTGTTTGCGTTAAGTGAAAATCAGGAACTATACAAACTAGTAGAAAATGTACAAAATGTTACGGAAATAGATTTAGATCAATTAAAAGTAGAGGTATTGAAGACAAATGCGGTGGATAGAACAAGATTGTTGTATACAGAGCATGCGGATAAGGCTAAGAGTTACGTAGAAATGTTTGACAGCTGTCAGTCAGTAGACACTATCAAACAGATGATTTATACCTTGTAGGTAGTAAGATAGAATACATTTTTGTGTATTAGTGCAATTGAACTTAATGTTAGGTCATTTAATTTATATGGTTACCTAATTAGTATATTAGTACAATGAATGTTAGTAACCGAGTCAACGCTTCATCCCAATAAGGAAAGGTAGGAGCAATCGATTTTAATTTGGCCAATTTAAATCCTTCGTCACTTACAGACAAATTCCATTCGTATAGGTAAAAGATGTTTTGTATTTTTTTTTAAATATCAACTTCTCTAATTACATATGTCAAGAATCTTAGTTAAAAACTTTCCTAGATATATTTATACAGCTACTGACATCAATTTTAGTTTTTTATTGTTTTACTGTTTTCCAATAATGATTTATTAAATAATTGGCAATTTAACTCTTTTGTTAGAAATCGAGATATAATAGGAGTATAGTGGAAATTTGGAATAATTATTTAAAATAAAATAAACATATCACGTTTACTCTTGAAATCTTGATATTAAATCATAATTATATTGGTTTACTAAGATTAGTTGATTCGTTTTATCTCGAGTTTTTAATTCAAGTAATCTTGTTTTTAAATTACTATCTGCATCTGAATTAATTAGCAATGTCTCGTAAAACTGCGCTTTACTTGTAAATCTGTCTCGAATCGGAAAACCCATCCGCAGATATGTTTAAAAGTGTCCGGAATACAGAAAAAATACTTTTGTGGGGCTCGAAATATTGCTCGAAACGTTTTACAATTTCACCAAGTTTGAAAACCTAGATCTTCTGCGTCTTGAATTAATTATTATTATAACGTCCGCGGTTCACATTATCTTAATTTTTGCCATTACTTGTAGATCTTGATATAAATTCAAAGGCCTAAAACTATTATAATTAACTGTAGATATGAAATAAAATAGTACCTACATATTATTATAAAAACAAATGCAAATGCTTTGTACCTGAAATAAACGAAGAACAGTGCTAAATAAATATTAACAATAATTTATAATATATAAATGTTTTTGATTTATCTAACATTTAATTTATTATCCATCAAGAATTTGTCAATGCAAGAATATATTTAAAAAACCGTTTGGTAGTTTGTCATTAGCGGGTAGACAAAATACTATTTAATTTCATTAGTATACACGTTTAACTGAGATTGTAGGTCTCGACTAGGTCACAAAATATGTGTTAATAAGCGGCAAGTGATCGTCACTGACGCGATAATTAAGGTATAGGATAATACTACACTTATGTATTAAAATATATAGATGGTCAAGGTAAAATCAACAACTACCAAAATACATACTGCCACTATGTACCATTGTACTTAACCAAGCCAGCTATCAACGTCAATATTTGAATTAAATACAGAGGTCCTGAAGTTTTTTGTACTAGACTTACCTTGAAAACTGATAAGGTTAATTCCTCCGGATCTCTACAACTCGAAAACAGAATCTGCGATCGGTATTGAAAGGTATACACCTTAAGATCGCTTTTCCTTTGAACACATAAATTCAAGTTAATGGAAAAGTAAGGTACATGGCGATGAATGTTCATGGAATTGTATTTTTTTACTGTCTGTTCACTTTACTGTGTATGTAACTCTACCTATCTGGGGCCCAAGTCTGCTATTTACACTCGGTTCAATGTCTTCATAGTGTCATGCCAGCAGAGCTATTTTCGGAAAATTGGTATTCTACTAAACGTCAAAACGTCAAAATTGCGCATTGGAACGATTCGGTTCAATGTTCAACGACTGTGACCAATAGTTCATACAATTGGTACAAATTGTAATGCGCAATTTTGACGTTTTGAAATACCAATTTTCCGAAAATGGCTCTGCTGGCACGACACTATGAAGACATTGAACCGAGTGTAAATAGCAGACTTGGGCCCCTGAGTATTCGTGTCATACTGGCTTTTTGAAATGCAATCGGGCCACATAGCAAGGGTAGTTGCGAGAAATCAGTTATTTCGTACCCTCGCGGCCTCGGAGTAGATAGGTCCTAATTAGTTTATATTTGTATTTTGTTACTGTTTACTTTTGTGATGTCTTTCCCAAATATTGTTTTTAATAGAAAGATTTGGAGCATTTATTGATAGGTATAATGTGAGTTACATAATGTAGTTTTATTTATTGTAAAACAAAGTTTATGATGTTACCTATCGCTGTTAAGTTTTGTGAAGTAAATGTTTTTAAATTTTGTACATCTTGTTTTATTTTTAGGTATGTATTCTGTCTACATAATCTATGTTACGAACATAAGCAGGACTAGAATGGATAATAAATAAATATCGCGAATTGAACATAAAAGATACTGATCGGAATTGAATACAAAAATGAGATGACGACAAAACAACGTTCATAAAACAATTTGACCATGACATCTCATTATATCTCCTTGTCATTAAAATAGCGTACGGTTTTCAATAATCACACCAAAATATACATCAAAAACTGCAATATGGTTATAATTGACGTCACGTTGCACGTCACTTATTACGCGCCATTTTCATTGCAGAGCATTCAGCAAATAGTGTGAAAATTAATTGTGTAACATTCGCGTAAACCTCAAAAATCTTATATAAATAATTCTAAAATAAAATACGGGAAGGTGAACATAAATACCTTTATTCACTTCTCAATATACTGCAGAGTTTCTCCGTGTATAGTGAAGGCCATCTTCTGCAGCGCCGTGCGCGCGTCCTCCACCGGGAACCGCTCGCTGTGGCGCAGCACCGCCGCCAGCTCCTCATCCAGGACCACCGTCAGGTACTCTATAGCCCGCGTCGCCCGCACCGCGTAGTACAACTGCTTGAAATTCACCGGCTGCTTCTCGATCTTCGACTCTAGAATGTGGCCGTAGAGTTGCGGGTATTCCCACAAGGCGAGTGTAACTGGGGCGCCGACGAGAGAGTACGAGTAGGGATGCGTGAAGAAGTCTTTGACGTCGAGGTACAGTTGCCATAGCAACGCGAGGTGGCCGCCCAGCCTGTAAGCCTCCTTCTCCATGGGCGGGCCTCGGCGGGCCAGCTTCATGGCGCCCTGGCAGCCCTTGCCCAGGATACTGCCTGACGTCAGCATTGTTCGGAAGACCCACTCCTGTTTCCCATGGCCGAGGTAGTCGTTGGAGCCAAGCTTCTGAAGGTTATCCTCGTTCTCCCAGTCGTATTGAATTGGTTCGCTGTCACCTAAAATATTCAACGTTTTAAATGTTTCAATAATTTGTGTATTCCATACAAGAGACTAAACATATTATCACGGAAAAATAGATTCTGCCATGACATGATACATAACTTTTAAAGTTAGTGATGTGATTATCTTTAAATGTATGTCAAACATAATAAATATAGATATAACGTTACCTTTGGGCTGCGAAGGCAAGGGGTTGTTGTCCGGGTCGTGTTCGCCGATGGCGTCGCTCTCGACCAGGTCCCTGAGGCCGGTGGAGATCAGCTCAGTGACGTCATTGTTGTGCAAGCCGCCAAGGTGCTGCAGGCAAGTCGCCAGCAGGTAGTCTCCTGGATTAATATGCTAGGTTATTGATAGAAACCTTTAAACTTAAACCTTTATATAATATAATATCAATATGGCGATATATGGATTACTAGAAAAAATTGTAACCAATATGGATAATCGAACACCAATATTTGCCTTATTTTTAGATATGTCTAAAGCGTTCGACTATGTAGATTTTAAAATACTTTTAAATAAACTGGAAAGGTTAGGGATTAGGGGTAATATATTAAGTTTGATTGAATCATATTTATATGATAGACAACAAAAAACAATTATAAAGAAAATTTGTCCGCGCACTAAAACTGAAATAATGTATATGTCCAAAAGCAGAAAAATATGTTATGGAGTACCACAAGGGAGTGTTCTTGGTCCCCTTTTATTTCTCATTTACATTAATGATTTGCCCCAAGTCGTTCAACACCATATAACCCTGTTTGCAGACGACAGCACAGTTATATTTGCCGATCATAATTTATCAACAATAGAAATTGAAGTAAACGATAGTTTGGCGAAAATAATAGAATATTTAAATAATAACAACCTTAAAATTAATTTAGAAAAAACTCACTTAATGTCCTTTAAACAAACCAGTAATAACAACCCTTTAAATTTAAATATACAATACCTAAATACAAAAATAACTAAAACAGAGCGCACAAAATTTTTAGGACTATGGCTAGACGAAAATATGAAATGGAGTAGTCACACTGATCATATTGTCAAAAAATTAAACCAGTACCAATTTGCACTTCACAACTTAAGTAAAATTGCGTCTCAGAAAGCAGTCCTGTCGGCATACCATGCTTACGTGACCTCCACACTCCGCTATGGAGTCATTTTCTGGGGCAACTGTACAGATAGAGAACTGATATTTAAAACTCAGAAGAAATGCTTACGAGCTATTTGCCAAATTAAGGTGACGGACAGCTGCCAGCCTTTCTTTATTAGTTTAAAAATATTAACCCTACCTTGCCTATATATTTTTGAAATTGCAATGTTTGTAGTTAAAAATTTCCATCTTTTTCAAACCTTACGCTCAAAGCGTCATCCTAATACAATTCTTCTCAAGACACACAATACTTCACTCTACTCAAAAAGCTTTTTAGGTATGGCACCGAAAGTGTTTAACAAACTTCCATATAATATAAGAAGCATAATAAACCTTAAAATGTTTAAAACTAACCTTTTAGATTTCCTATTTAAAAAAGCTTATTATTCCATTTCTGATTTTCTCAGTGATAAAATAGATTAAGTTAATGATATTGTATAAGTTAAGTACTTGAATAATAAAGGTGATTCCTAAAGTTTATTTGCTATAATTAATGTTAATAAATGAATAATTGTAATTTTACCTAGATTATAAGAGAATATTTGTATACCAACTAAGGTGAAACATAGTGATACTCAACTATATTTTTAAGACCATGTTACCATGTTACCTATGTTTAAACAAATAAATATTATTATTATTATTATTATTATTATAACTTTGATTTTTTCTTTACAGTTCCATACCGTGTTAATTATTTTTTATGCAAAAGCTTGGGTTCATTGTCCTGTACTTTGATTTTTCTTATTCTTAGGTACGTGTTAATACTTTTTATTAGATATCTAGCTAACGGAATAGATTTTGTCTTTTCATCTCAGTCATCTATCTACGGTTTTTGAACGACTAATGTCTTATTTATTATTGAAAAAATTATTCAAAAAGCGCTACAGGTTTATTTTCATTGGTCATTAGCTCCTTCGTTGGCTTTAAAATAACGAGCTAGACGATGACTTTCACTGACTGTAAAACCGCGTGCGGAGTTCCCCACATCATGCTTTAAATCGACTGAGATACCGATAGTGCACTTTTATTATCGTAATCCTGTGTTCGGAGACCAGCCGTAAGCGGTAGGTGATAATTAAAATCAGGGCCACAATGACCCTTAACAGCCTACGTACCAGTCAACAACACAATCTTGTTCCCATAAAGCAGATCATTGAACTGATCGCCATGTTTGTTCTTGTCCTGAAGGTTGACCATGGCCTTGTGTATCATATGGCCAGTCCTCTTCATCTCCACAATCTCCGCCAGGGCCCTCTGGGCGTGGAGAACTCCAGAGTCGTAATGGTCTCCAGTAAAGTCATGGGTGTTGAACCCAGCGGCTTTGGAAACCAGTAGAATGACCAGGCCGACGGATTGTAAGTTGCTTTTGGATCCGACTAGGAGGTTTTTAGCTGACTTTAACACTGGATGGTTGGTGCCGACCTATAAAAAATAGGAAGAGGTGTTAAGTTTTTAACTAGTTCAAAAAAGCAGCGATAGAAGTTGGTAATGGCGGTTGATTATTTTTTCTGTATTGCTAGTGAGATCATTTAAGCCAAGGGCCAAAATGATGTGAGTAAATTTCATCGTCACATGAGTGACAAAAAAAGATTTTGTGCTTTTTTCGAACTACATAAACACAAACGAACCGAACTACATGCAAAAACTTTTTTTATGTAACCTCTTTAGTTTCCCACTGCTGGGCAAAGTCCCTACATCTGACTCCAGACTTTTCGGTCTTGAGCCACATGACACCTTATAGCACTTTAAATTAAGGTCCTTGTACTATTAACGCAAAATGCAAAAACTCAAGGCAAGTCGGACTGCATATATAAAGCACATGCTTACACAGATTTTTTAGAAATGAGACTCGGGATAATAATTTGGTACAATGGCGAGTACACTGACCGACCACTGACATGCATTCAAACTAGCTGAATTGAGCCCCAGTTAAAGGCCTAACTAACCAGTTTCCTCAAATGTATGGCGGTGCTGGCGATCTCGTCGTTGAAGAGCCACCGGAGGTTCAGGAAGGAGGTCGGGTAGCCCACGATCTGTTCCGCCTCGGAGATGACGTCACGCCAGTCCCGGTCCTCCACGTCCAGGCCCAGACCGCTGGAGTACTGACGGACTGACCTGCCGTATAAATGGAGACCAGAAAACTGATTTAAACTTTTCAACTATCACGCTGCTTGTTTATAGCAATATAATTCTCGGGAATAAGCGCGTATATGCATGAATGCCTATTTTAGGGTTTGACGTTTCGACCCGGTTACCAGAAAACTAATTATTAATAATCTTGAGAACACAAACACGGCCATCTAACCACAAACCAGACAGAGCCTATATTATGGCGACCAGACAACTTATAAACATACTATACTTCAAAATACATTTTTGTTGCCTTTCATCTTCTCTGCTTTTTGCGATTTCTGGCCACGTGCGCCAGCATAACTGACGTTTATAATAAATTACGCCAAAGCGAAGAAAAAATTAATGGTGAGTATCGATTAAGTGATCATGCACAACACAAATATTTTTCCGGGGTGGGAATCGAACTCCTCTAGTTTAGCATGGCATCCCGTTTCTGGATTTATTGGGTTAAAAAGGTTTCATATATTTTAAATAAATAATCGTTTTCTATGAGTGTCTTCGTCCAGATATACAAAAAAGTAAGTAGTCTTGTAGCTACTTACTTACTTACTTGTTCATATAAATATTCATAACATATATTCATAAATTAAGTGTAATTTTATATCAGTCACAACTCTCATTGTTTCTTAAAAATGCAGTGTAGCGACAAATAGTTATTAAATATAATTAGTAACATTAATATAGTTAGACCTCCATATCGTTGTCCCGTGTAATTTGCAAAACGTTCGTTTGGGAGAGTACATGGGATGACGTACGAGTACCTACGTCAAAAATACATTTGACGGGCCTGTTGGAGGTTAGTGTCCCTGACTGCTATACCGGAGGTCGTGGGTTCGATTCCCACTCAGGACAAATGTTTGTGTGATGAGCACGATCATTTGTTCTGGTCTGGGTGTAATCTATCTATAATAAGTATATATTTAGAAATATATAAGTATGTTTATCAGTTGTCTGGTTACCATAACACAAGCTCTCTTAGAGCTTAGCTTGGGATCAGATAGCCGTGTGTGAATTGTCCAGGAATATTATATTATTATTATATTATTTGGTTCGGAAAAAAGACCCATGTGCATTAGACCTATAACAGTTATTAATTTATGCTTTAAATCAACATTGTAATATACTCGTCCAAACCTTGTAAACCCAGACAGCTTTCTTCCCGTCACAATTTGCGAACCATTTTCTTCCTTGCCTTCATAGTTAAAATTTATTAACGGCTCATTACTGGATTGTGACAAAGATTTCGGCAATGTACATAAATATCTATCACAACTAACTTGTATAGATTTACAAACGTTTAACAATTTTGACGAGAACATTTTTCAATATTAATCACATGAGTTTCTTAACAATTTGACAACCTTTCACACCATTGTACGCCATTTAAAAAAAAAGGTTTAAGGTTAAATATAAAGAGTTTTTATATCGGTTTAAGAAAAAGGTTATAATTATATTTTGTGTTAAGGCCCTTTTACTGAGCCTTTGCTGTTCATCGTCTAAATCGTATGTATATAGGTAGAGAGTTGAAGTTATTACAGAGTTTGTGTTTCTTTTACAGGTAGAACAAATGATATAATTAAAAAGTAAATTGTGTTACTTTATACGATAGTAGGTACCTACGGAACCCTTTTTGTGCGACTTTCTGTTGACGGGCTTCTTTTATGTTTTAATAAAAAGGTTTTTTAGGACTTGTCTATGTATTTTGGCCAATGTCAAACTCTAGATGGCAAGTATATACCTCTGCCTGCCGCACAGGAGGACCAGTTGGTCACTCAGGACAGGTACACAAGCGTGATTAAGGAATAAGGAACTCAACAACAAACATTAACTGACAACTAACATTCTAAACCCAAATTGATGTGACGTCGAATAGTCGGGGAGTGTGCGACTACGATATTAATTACATAAAACAACAATATTGTTGTGCACACATTACGCGTACGTCATGTGTAACGATCGTCCAACTCGTACAAGTCGCGGTTATTGCCGGACCCCCGCTGCGCGCCTGATTAAACTTATACGATAGATGTTACCTTTGCGATGCGAACTCTCCGACTATAAGACCTTTTTGACGGGATTATATGACGTTTTGCTAAAATATGTCGTTATTTAAATTGTGCGGTAATTTAAGCGCTTCGTTTGTTCGCCAAAGAGCTATCTTGAGACCGCGTTTAATCAGTTCGATTATTGTTAAGCTGTGGATTTTTCTTGCTGTAGGTAATTTATAGTGCTGTTATTGTTTTTTATATAATCTAAGTTTCTAAGTATTTGAGTACGCAACAAAAGCAATGTACATTGTACATACATAGAACGACAATACACGTAACTCTCATCAACGCATTTGCCTATGAATTATTTAACAAGATATAAAATATGACAACTATAACAGCATTCAAACGTTCCAAAATCCACAATAAAATCGCCCTCTTTTTGTAAATGCCAAGTCGGCGATTAGCGCGATCATTTCTGCGTGTATCCGAACGCGCCGTTTCCCGCGCACGCATCTCCCATTATCGGGGTCGCTTGTCACTTCCGCTGACATTTCGAAACGAACGCACTTTTTAAATTGACGCATAAAGTTAACGGACAATGATTTCCTTGCGATAGTTAAAATAAATCATTTTAATGGAGTTGAATAATATTTATTATTTATTTATTTATTTATTTATTTATTTATTAAACATTTTAAATTATCAAACAAACATATACATATAAGTTAATAGTTTTTATATTGTCTTGTACTTGTATATGCTTGCATGTAATAATGTATTAAGTTGCTTTTTTACTTTAAATGGTCATAAAGCTTAGGATAATTAGATGTTATACGTATTTAATAAGTAAGTATTACAGTATGAAGGCCTACGGACTTCATTAATTTAATCTCCTCTACAAATATTTCATACATAACTTCCTAGTGGGGTGAATACTTAACAGAGTTAATATTTCAGTTATAACAAGGATAGTACAAAAAGTAAAGAAATTGGGCTTTATTGTGGCTAATATCATCTGCTTAGAAAAGCCGCTACGCTTACGCGTTACGCTTTTACTGTTAAAATGCTGTTATGATATGTTTGAAACTTTGTAAGGGCTACGTAGAAGACGGAGCCGCATGCAGAATATAATATTAAAAAAATACATATAAGTCCTATTCCACTCAAACCAAATAAAGCGATTACGTTAAATAACAATTAAAACATGGCGTAAAATTACAACGTCACTGCAAAAGGTCAAGTATTCCGATTCATTTTAAAATAACAATAAGTTTATAATTTATGGTCGCCAACTGACAATTATACCGTGCAATTAAATTGTAACGACGTTCGCAATCATGATCGAGTCGACACTTCATAAATTAAATTGATGTGTTTTATTTAAGAATGTACGAATCGTATATTTGTGCAATACTTTCCGATACGGCTTGGTTAATTGGAAATTTTCAGTAAATAGTAGTACCTACTTAGCTACTACTACTTACAAGGTTTTAATTGCAAATGTTTGAAAATTAATAAGAAAGCTGAATTAACTTAATATGGTCTTTATTTATTGTAAGACTTACAATATTTACAATAATATACAAACTAAGTGTACCTACATATACATATATACCTACACTTAAAATAAGAAAAAAATAAACTAGCTAAATAAATATTGAAAAATAAAAAGAGGCATCAAAAAATTCATCCACATCGCTGTCGACTGGGAGTGTGCCCAAAAGGCTGGCAGCATCGCCACGTTGTATCGCAATGCTTATTCTTCTGGTTCTTTTTTTCTATTTTGGGTTGAAATAACAAGATAATTCTTAAAATAAAACGTTTTACCAGTTTACCACAGACGGAAATCCTCAACAAACGGTTTTAAGAAGCAGCGCCGGGTGACTAAGTTGTACTACAAGGACATTAATTACAACCGTTGTGACATTAAAATAATTATATCACGTGTTAAATGAAAATTATTAACGTATTCTAAACAGTTTTTAATTCTACGTATTTAAATTATCAGATATCATACAGAGGCAAAAAAATGTATCATCGTCATCATCACAACCCTTGTCTTCCCACTGCTGGGCATAGGCCTCTCCTTTCTCGTGCCATTTTCTACGGTCCTGTGCCAGCCATATCCAGACTCGACCCGAGACTTTTACTATGTCGTCGACCCATCGTCCTTAAAACAGTAAAATGTATGAAAATTACTAATGCGATATCTAATATCGGACCCGATAATGTGAAAGACTAAATAAAATAAAAAATAATATTTCCAGCCTGTAAACGTCCTTCTGGTGGGCCTCTTCCCATATATAGAAGATACGAGCATTGATCACCACGCTTGCTCATTTGCGGATTGAAGATTTCAGATGTCAATTTTGGAATCCAGGTTTCCTCGTTATTTTTTCCATCACTGTTTGTCAGATGTATCTTAGAAAAATGAAGGAAATACACATGACCTTGAAAATGCCCCATTCCTACTTGCATGGGGGCTGGGTTCGAACCTGCAACCTTGTGCATACAAATCCGTCCATTGAACCGCTAGGCCACTACGATATGCATATTACATATATTTTACTGTCCAAAAAAAAAGAGTAGAAGTGGTCGCCGTTACCGAAATCGTTGTGGAAGATTATTATTATTATTTTACTTGCCTCAACATCGTATCGGATAATGTAAAAACCCTTGAAAACTTAATTATAATCTAGTAATTAACGCCTCGTTAGTACATTAAAATTTGTCTGTATTCTCTGCTGGTCGTAAGTTTCTTAGACCAAAGTCCCGGTCCCGGGTTCAAATCTCGACTCGCTCAAACGCAAGTGTGATGATGCAATAAAATATGTTACGTCTTTGGCCGAGCTTGATAAGCCACTGTGACCAACATTCACCTATATCGTAGTATTTTATGTCTTTATCAACATTTTAATTAGTAGGTAATAATTAATAATACTCACTTAGAATGTTGGTCGACCTATTATTACGCGACTGCGTAAGTCCGATTATTTTGCTACTTATTCTTATTTGATGCTGTAAATAGCAGAGCTATGTAAATAAATAAACCTGTTTTATCTACTACCTTCATTTATTTGAAAATTTAATAGCACCTTTAAAATAAAAACAGAAAAAATAATCTATAGTGTAATTGTCTTTCTGAATTCTTGAATACTTCTAATGCAAAGCAGATGCAACTCATCCCTTTTTCGAAAAAACCTCTAAAAGCATTTAACTCAACAACAGTAATTAACAAAACTAAAATTACAGTTAAAATGGAGTAACTCGCATTCGAAATTCAAAAGCTATCGAGTGTTGCCGCAATTAAAAAACTGCACGCTATAATTATGTTAAGGGTTTAATAGCCAGCTTTGTTATAATTACACTGCAACACACGGCCACAGAAAATGGAGATAGCAAAGTGGTTCTGTTATTAAAAGGTATTCTTACTAAACTAAATTGTCTTTATCTGAGTCTGAAAAATGCGAAAATAAAGTTTTTTTTCTAATTCATTGATATTTAAAGTACGCCATGCAAGATTGGTCTGAGGCACAAGACCAATCTTGTGTGGTCCAATAGTCAAAGGACCGGTCCTTATTATAATATATTTAAAATAATATGTTATAGGTCTATGTCACTTTCATAATGGCGGAATTTAGGCAAAATGAGTATCAAACACGAAACAAGGTGCCAAAACTAACAAAAAAGAAAAAAAAACATATTGTATTAAGTATATTACGGATTTTCAATGACTAGTACTAGACACTGCCTCGTTGGCCTAGTGGTATTAAGCGCGCCTGCTACGCTAGAGGTCTTGGGTTCGATTCCCGAATCGACCAAGGTGTTATTGGGGTTTTCTATGAAATTCTCAGTAGCAGGTCGGAGTTTGGATTTGTGCCCGGTTAGTGGCAATAGGCTCGCCCCCTATTACATGGGACCTAAACATATCGGCGAACTTTGGGTGTACATAGGTACACCTCTGCCTACCCCTTCGGGGATACAGGCGTGATGTACTAGTTTTCAAGATGCGCTTACGCCTCTAAAACTCCAAGTTCATACAGTACATTTTTTTTAAATAGATAGTATTAATTACTAAAGAAAATCTAATTGATGCAGAACTGCAGATTAAAACTCAGAATTATGTTGTTTTTCTGAATTCTATTTAAATTAATATAAGATTTTCCTTGATGGGACTTAGTTTAAATTTTAGAATATAATAATTAAAAGAAATTGCAATTGAATTCCGTAGAGGATGAATGTCTGTTGGCGGTAAGGGCGGCGGTGACCCCCGCGGCGCTAACTACGCATCGAACTTTATTGTACTTGTAAAATATAACAATTTATCGCATTATCAGTTGGTCGCGTTCCGCAATTATTATGAGAAAACTGTAGTTTTTGGTTGAAAAGCCTTTAACCTTATTTGCTTAATAGTAATTAAAAATACTCGGAAATATATTGTGAGATGCATTTCCGGCCATTGAAATGGAGCTGCTCCAAATCTCCTGAAAAGTCGATCATAATTCAATATATACTTACATATTTCTTGAAAATGCGACTTAATACGTTGCCAATATCATTATCTGCAAAGGAGATAATATATGTTACAAACGTGAGGCGTCTGGTAAAAGGAACAAGCATGCTCAAAAAACTTGCTTGTCGAGATACACTGTTTTTGTCATACAATAATATTGTTAATCACTTTCATGCTTGACAAAAGCGTTACCAGACGATCAAAATGTTCAAACATTTGATTCTTAACGTAACACACCATTACGCCTGTATCCCCGAAGGTTTAGGCTGAGGTAGAGCAAAATACACCCACTGTTCGCCGGTATGTTTAGGTCCCATGTAATAGGGGGCGAGCCTATTGCCACTTACCGGGCACAAATCCAAACTCCGACCTGCTACTGAGAATTTCATAGAAAACGAAGAACAATTATTAATATATTAGAATCGAACCCTCTAGCGTAGCAGTCGCGCTTACAACCACTAGGCCAACGAGGCAGTTTGATTCGTTTCCCGCTTAAAGTCAGAATTTGATAGTACCTAGAGTTTAAAAAAACTATTTTCGTAATTATTTGTAACCACGGTCGTGCAGTATACATACGTACCTAAAAATCCACGTTATATATTTTTAATCTGGAACATAATTATAAAATTGGATCGGGCGCGTTCGATTTACGAGCGCGCACGCCAGTAGGGGCCCGGCCACGCCCCGCTATTATACTAACGTTTTAACCCAAATCCGAACGCGGGTAGCTATTAAATAGTAATAAAACTTGAGTATATCAAATAATACGCTCGTAGATATTTTCTTGATATAAATAAGAAGTATTTTAGGTTCTCTTTTACTATCCGCTTTCTTTATTCAGTCATGTGTACATTTTTTAATTATTATTATTCTAAGACTTCTGACAAATGGCGAAGGAAAACATCTTGAGGAATCCTGGATTCCAAAATCGAGATCTGAATTCTCCAATCCACAGATGAGCAAGTGTGATCAATGCTTGTGCCTTCTATATGAGAAGAGGCCTGTGCCCAGCAGTGGAAAGTTGGAAGACTGGAATTAATATCGTTGTATGCATCCAGTGATCAACTCCAAGTTGTCAATCGTGTTCGCCGATAAGTCCGCTGAACAAACTAACAAAGCCTTTTTTAACTCCACCATAATAAAATATCATTCATTATTAATTGTAAATTTTTAACCTTCATTAATTTATAATTAAAGTATTCGAAACAACGTCTTTATTTATACCTAGCAAGATAACATTAAACTCGCCACACTTCATCAAATTATAATTGTTTAGTGAGTTTTTAATCATAACATTATAATAACTCATTACACATAAGCAGGTGTAAGGTGAACATCGAAAAATTGCGAAATAATATAATATAAATAATAATTTATCTTGCTTCGAATAGATTTATGTAAGTAGATAACAAACATGCAATACCTACATCGATTATTTAAAGGAAATAACAAAATGGCGACTATATTTCGTTAAAATCAATAAATCAACTGTAAAACAACAGAGTAAAGTCTAAAATCATACAAAATACAAGTTATACAAAGGCAAATTATAACAAAAACATGCACCCTTGATTACCTCAAACAAAAACTCACTTGATGGCTCGTGATTGGTCAGTTAAAATCTCTCTGAAACAATGAACCAATAAGAGAAGGTTGAAGTTTTTGTTCTATAATCAAATATTTTAATGTTGTAATAAAATTTTGTTTTTTATCCTGTTCTATTTAAAGTTGGCAAGGAGTTATTAAATGTTAATAATAACTTACTTTGAACATTCTAAGACCAACGTTTTTGACTGTAAACAATAAGCCCTCTTACCTCTATCTTACGCACTAGCGGTTAACCGCGGGGGCGGCTATCCGCGCGGTTAGCCGCATTTCCAGTTTAATATGCAACCGCTTGTGACTGTACGCACTTAACCGCCAAGCGGTTGCATATTAAATTGGACCGCGTGATCAGCCGCCCCCGCGGTTAACCGTCAGTGCATAAGCCCTCTTAACCGCGGAGGGCGAATAACCGCGCGGTCCAGTTTAAAGAGGGCTAAAAGTAGTTGCTTACAGAGTCTAAAAAGAGAATAGAGATGATGAAAAGCATGACATAACGGGTCACATATTCCAAAAAGCCACCCTAAAAGATAACCACGAAAATTATATAGCTTAAAGTTTTAAGAAAAAATATGCATATAATAATATATCTGCATACACTATTGTTTTCAAGATGCACGTCGCTGGCTCTGAGGTACCGGGTTCGATCCCCGGACGAGCAATGTGATAACACGGATAGCCGAGTGATTATAGGTCTCTACGTCGGAACAACCTCTGTGCGCGGCGTGTTGCAGGTTCGATCCCGGCTTGCGAAAAGCATTTGTTGGAATGTCATCCAAATTGGTTTCTAATGTGGACGGAGTGATTTTGTGTATGAGAATTGAATGTTAAATTAACTAATATAATATTAAAACCACTTTTATACATCTGGTCTGACTGTTTTTGGTAGATTCGCCAACATTGTCCCTGATGCTACAATATTTAGGTATTTTCTGGGATCAGAGAAATACATAATTATGATGTTGGTTGGCACTTTGTAATAAGTCATAGCGAAATCTATCCCAATCATACCAGCTTTCAAACAACGTTAAAATCACGTCTGTGGGTAAGTCACTGCCCAGAGGTTGGGTACATGGGCCAGCAGTTCCGTGTCTTCCGTGCTATCCATCACGAGTGTCCGTGCGCGGGCGCAGGCACGCATCGCGCATGCCTTGTCCGCGGGTGGCTCCTGCGTTTAATTGTCGAATGCGGGCAGCCGGTAACTTAGTTACAGCGGCCGCGCCCCGCGGGATGTAACGTTTGCAGAATCACTGTAATTAAAAATTACGTTTGTAATTAATGTCGAGGATGTAATTGAGAAAAACACACGACAGTCTACATGGTTCCGCATGCTGGCTTTTTTTTAACGGGATGACCGTTGACTAGTTATAATCGTTTTATTTTTATTTTGCCAAGATATTGCTTGTTATCTCATATTATTTTGTAAAGATCATCATACATAGGTATACCTTTACAAAAATATATATTACTGACAATGCCTGTGAAACTGCTTCTTCCACTTCCACTTCCACACGTCATACTTCATGCATTAACACATCTAATAAGCTAACTTTTGCGTATATTTTGGCGAAACTGTATCCAGCTCAGCTGTTAATTGATTTCATGTAGCGTAGTGGCACCAATGATCGACACTTTAAGGATCTTAATCGATTATAGTGGGTTTCTTTATTAAATTAAAGGTATATTAGGCACTTTAAAACCAAAAGTAACATTTGAGTATGGTAAGGTACATTCTTGAGATAAGAATAGAATGTATTATTTTTATTTGCTATAAACAGACAAGAAAAAAAAATCAAAAAAATGAAAAAGTGTAAGAATCTCCAGTAACCGACACCTAGTCATTTGACTGTTACCAGTAATCGACACCCCAGTTATCGACACCCCAGTCATCGACACCCCAGTTATCGACACTTACCAGTTATCGACACCCCAGTTATCGACTATTATCTATAATGAGTATTTGCCAAATAATCACACCATTTGACCACATTTGTCGGTCTTTAAAATAAAATTACCTGTTTAATAAGTATGCATATTTTGTTAAAATAACCATATTTCTCTTACTAATGGGTATTAATCATGTAAATACTCGTACAAGACAGAAGATATTGACAAGTTGACTAGCACTTGATGAAGGGTGGGCGATTTGGGGTCGTTTCATATCTGACGGTGGTGGCGTGCTGTCAGTCGCGTGGCGCTGGGGCGGGCGGGCGCATGATGGAGGATTCGGCCTTTCACACTGACCCGACGACGCGTCAGGTGTGGGAGGTTGGATATAAAGTTGTGTGCTTGTTCGTTCTGGGGTTGCGCGGCCGATGCTGCGCGCTGCCTTTTCCGCCGTATATGAACCAACCCCTATGGTGCTGTCTTTTTTGTATTAAAATTTTTACTTTTGATAAGTGCTACTTTGTAGCTTAACTTAAATTAATGATTTTTGATTTTGATTTTGGTTCTGATTTTGTCTGTGTTGATAATTTTTAATTTTTGAATTGAACACTTCTTTAGCGGCTTTTCGTAATGGGTAAAAAAAATTAAACTCGCGTCAGGTTAATAAACGTTCCAGTGCACTTTACACTTGTTACAGCCACTGGCAATCCTACAAGGTCAACATTGGCAAGTAGGTGTACCTAAATTTTTCATTAAACTAAAATTATCTGGATACGAAAATACCTGCCACTCACTGACTTAAAATAGAAACATCGGGCCCCTGGACACGTGACCTGATCGAAAATTCGTATGACGAAAACTTCTTTAGCGGTGCTGTACAGTTTTTTTTGTAATGAGTAAAAATGATAAACCCGCGTCAGGACACGTGACCTGATCGAAAATTCGTAATAAGGATGTAATGTTTGTGTACGATAGCGCAATAAATTTATATTGTATTTCTACCACAGGTACGATAGTACTTTAATACTGATAATGAAAGCAAATCGTGCAAAATTATTACCTAACCGTATGGTTAAAAAAACTATAATTTTTATAAGTCCTGTATAGGACTTAATTTTTTTTTTTTCGGAATCTTTCCGATTTTTTTCTTTTATTAGGTTGACCTTGTCTGTGCCAACTATTTAAGTTCCAAAAAACATGGCCCCAAGACGCACCGTTTTCGAGTTATGAGCCTTTTACTTGAACGGCCTTTTAATGTAAACGGCTCATAAGTCGGAAACTGTGCGTCGTAGGGCCATACTTCTAAGATCATAAATGGTTTCTATAGATAAACTTAATCAGATGCTGCAATAAAAATGCTCGAATTCTATATAAAAAAAAAAAAAACTAAAAAAGGACTCCCAATTTTTTTTACTATTTTTTTTTGTTTTCTTTGGTGCTCATAGTGCCCAAGCGTATGCTCGAAGTCCTACCCTCCGCCCCTAAGACGACCCACTGAACTTAACTGGTCGGGAGTATAATGTTTTCTCAGAGCCATCTCTAAAACCAATCATTGACACATATTATTTCCCAATAATCGTCACGTATCGATTTCTGGTAGGTCAACTTTGATTAGTTTACTTCAAATATCTACCAAGAAGCAAAGTTAGAAGAGCTATATATTCAAATATCAAATGAAAAATGTTTCTAATAATTACTATCGACACGTGTCGATAACTGGAGAAAGTCAGTTTGTGAACACCAATGATCGACAGCAACATTTTACTAATATTAAAATAATCTTGAACTTGTGTTATAACAAAATTCCACCCTTTAGTTCTTATAAAAACCCGTAAAACTCATAAAATTCAAATAACTTACAATACATTAGCATAATTAACAAAGAAATGTACTCCCTTCGTTAACGATTTCAGTAAGAAATGTTGTTTTGCTCGCCGGTACTCGAGCCACAATCAGTTGTCACACCGCTACTTTCAAATAAAACTGTAAATATCGCTCAAATGTCAATGGGAGCCAGTAATAAGTGTGCTCTCTATGTTACAGTGTCGTCAAATAAATAAATCGGTATCCTACTCTTTATTTTATTAAATAAAAAAATAAAGTGTCGATTACTGGTGCATGTCGATTACTGGTGCCACTACGCTATAATAGACAGCTGGTCCCTTGACATTTCGCGTACCTAAACCCCTAACTGTAAAGATACCATCAGAGAAGAGTGGCGGCGTGTTGTGACGCTTGCCACCGACACCTGAAGTGATGACCACGACCTCCTGTCAAGAGTGACCCCGACTAAGAAGAATACTAAAATCCAAAGAGCAAGGAGGTTTCTTGTTGTCTGCGGACGCTACCCCCGTATTTTGTATGCAGCACCTTGTAATTTCTCATGCTAATAGCGAGCTACCGCCGTGTTCGTCCAACCGATCGTACTTTACGGCAGTCGCCGGTAGCCGCGGCACAGATTGCCTGCAGACGATGTATTATTTGTATTCTGATCGCTAAAATTATCAAAGTACCCATGTACCGTAGTCAGGTGTATGTTATTAATTATTTTTTGTTTAATAATCAGCTTGTAAGTTCCACTGGACAAGGGCTTCTGCAAAAGGTAAGGTTGTAGTGTAACCTCTAAGATCAGCGCGTGCGGCACGTTTTTGGATTTGATGGCCTCCGTGAAAAGATTTTAAATGAAAAACCTGTAGGTATAAATAATTCCTAGCTACAATTATTATTAATAGGTACATCGTGAGGAACTTGATTGGCGGTCACCTGTCGCATGTCTAATGTCTTAAGTGTCTTACTGAAGACGCTAGCTTTACGACGATTTTATATTTAACCCCATCCCACAGCAGCCATTTTTCTTTTTGACAACTGTCAAGCTTGTCATATTGAAAGCTGTCCTTTACATGGATAATTAAATTTATTTCCTTAGTCATTGCATAGCTAAGTAATATCTTTTATTAAATGTACTATGAAGTAGCTATATTTTCTCGTGCATTTATAGACATTAAACTTTAAATTAAGACGTGTCTGACCGTGGGAATGTCGCACGGCCAAATGCTAAAGTATGTAAATTGCGCGGGAAAGGATGAATGTCACTTCGACGGCAATATTTTATTCGCAACGGGCGCGTTCTTCGCGCGCGCGATTTATGTCGCGTTCTCGTATTGAATTAGATGAATGGGTTTGTATTAGCTATTGATAAAGGCACGCTTTTTGACCGGAAGATTTACTTAGTAGGGTAGAGGAAACAAAGAGTGCGCACTTTTTAAACATTTATTTGTTTTTAAATCAACTTTTAAATCACAACCTTCGGCTTAATTTATAATTAGACTTTGGTTTATTAGGAACATGTTATAATTTTTTGTAATTAATCAACATATTAAAAACATTTTAAAATACCTAAAAACTAGGACTTGTCCCATGCGTACTCTTAGGATGCATTATTGCAAAGAGCGCGCATTCATGACCCTTTATACGAGTTAAGAGTGCGCATGTAAGCAAAGATCACAAATGAAGGTCCCGAATCCGAGATAATCCGTGCACTCATCATGCCACCAAGCCCCGCATCGACTGCACTGGATCCAGTCTTCTGATGGCGGTTCTGTATAAACTTCTACACAAAGAGGGCAGCGTATGATTTCTGAACCTGTGCTTGTATTCACCAAAGTCGGCCCATTTGGAGTAGCTTTCTTGGTCTTTTTATTCAGTGTTCTCTGTGTTTTTTGTTGATCTTCTAATTGTTTTTTGTATGGGGAACTTGTAAGTATTTCAGATTTTTTGGATTTTGTGTTTCTCTTTTTTTGAATATTGGCCCTTGGTAATGGACGGATGTCAGACGGCTGAATGAATGTTGAAGTGGACGGTGTTTGTAAATCATCTGTTTGTTGAATAGCAGTTGGCGCTGGATAAGCACTCATATCATCCATCTTCGGACTTGCTGATTGTGCAGATAGAGCTGGGCTATCACTAGCATCTCCTGATGGAGCTGGGCTATCACTAGCATCTCCTGCAGGTCCCAAACTTGGATCAGGGCGATCAGTTACCTCCGAGGGAGCGAAATCTTCATCCGTAAACAGTTGATTGTTATAAGGCCAGATACCACAGGATTCAAAAGATTTTTTCGCTCTTTCAACTGAAGCAACTTTTGAGTATGCCGTACCAAATATCCGAGCAACTTGGAACTGCGTGATTGCACGGCCAGGGTTGGAGACTTGCCAATTATCGCAAGCAGTAGCATATGCTTTTTTTAGAGGCCCGAAAAATCCTGTGTCTAATGACTGCATGCGATGGCTTGTATGTGGTGGCAAAGTCAAAAGAACAACTCCATTCTGGCGAGCTAATTCAATAGCAATTAAACTTAGATGTGAGGAATGATTATCTAAAATTAAGAGAGCGGGGACATCTTTAGATGGCCTGACCATCTGAATAAAATGTTTAAGCCACAGTATGAATAAATCGGCATTCATATAACCAGAATCTGATACAAGGAGTAAGGAGTCATCTGGAGCCCCATCCATCAGTTCTAGTTTTTGTCGCTTTCGAGGAAAAATTAGTGCAGGTGGCACGAACGAACCAGTTGCACCCATGCAGCAGACACCAGTTATAGTTTGCCCTCTTTCTGCAGAAACTATTTTCCCCACAATCTTCTTTCCTTTCTGTGAATACACTTTTGGTAATTTATTCGGAACTGTCTGCAGACCGGTTTCGTCCATGTTGTAGATTTGTCTGCCGACAAATTTATATTCAACTAAGAGAGTTTTGAGATTATTATAAAATCTTTGTACTTGTACACGGTTAAAGCCAGCAGCCCTTGCTATGCTAGTTTTTTCTGGCTGACGAAGACTAAGTCCATGTCGCCTCGCAAAATTTTCAACCCATACTTTGCTAGCCTGCATTTTTTCTTTATTGAATCTAGTCTATTATGGTCTAGACCATTCACTTCTGCTAATTCGTAGGCCATTCTTCCCAATTCCTTTTTCGTGAGGCCGTAGAAACATGTATCCAATTTTCGGCAATGGTCTGCCAAGCTTGTATCTAACTCTGGAGTAAATATATTTTTAAATCTGCCCAATGACAGAGGGACAGTTCCTGCCTTTAATCGTTTTCTTAATGTGGATTCTGGAACATTCAATGCATCCGCAACAGACCTTTTGCTTTGTCCTCTCTCGATCCTTTCTCTTGCATCTCTCAGCATATCCTCACTAAAAACTAGCTTCCTATCGGTTTTTCTTTTATATCTCCCCATATTGTAGGTAATATTTAAGTATTCTGAAATAAAAACATCAATCCTTAGTAAAGCCAATCCAAGCTCCATACAAGCTAAGAGTACGCGTGCGCACTCTTTGGGTGCGTACTCTTACCAAACATGCCATTTTGAATTTGTGTCTCGATTGCAAAAAAACAGCTTAAAATACCGACATAACCTCTCACATAAAGCAAAGTTCCGTTTGCAAATTTCATGAATAACCAATCTTTATTCACTGCGTATTCCCACAACCCTTACAGTAGATAATCAAAGATGCATGAAAATAACATCAAACATGTCAAAAACATATAAATTGCAATAAAAATGATAATACTTACCGGAGCGATTCGAATATTGTGTCCACTACAATGTCTCTTCACAGACAACTGACAGGTAATCCAATGTTGCCAATCGAAATAATATTTTTTTAAATAGAAGCAATGCGTACTCTTAGGCAGTGCGCACTCTTTATTTCCTCTACCCTAAGTGATAAAATTTGACTTCGAAAAGGCTTGTGTTGAGGAAATGTGGAGTGAAAATGTGAAAGGTAAGTCGTTCAACTAAAGAATGTACCTGTGTATGTATGTATAATATCGATTTTAGATAAACACCTAAAAAACGTACCAATATATATAGAAATGACATTTAAGACACAAACAGTGGCACATATCTGGCAAGCAAACGATAAGTATATAACTAAAAACACCAATTCACCCAGTGTAACTACGTATATTATATACTTTAAAAATACAATTTCTTCAACAATTATTAATTAATTACCTTAGGACCAATGATATTCTAATAAACAGATATGTTATAAGCGTGCAATCGTGAAGACTCGAAAACGTCCTAATTGGGACGTATTGCCATTAACAACAACACTATTTGTCTCTTTTTTCTTATGGGTTTTATCGCGCTATCTCTTTCGCTAGCTGCCGCGCTGCGCGGAACACTTTTTTCGATTGTTTTGTATGTGTATAACATATCTGTTTATTAAAATATCATTGCTTAGGACCATCTCAATGACACCAGTTTTCAAGTAAAACAAGCCGCATCACAATCGGTCTATTCCTTTAGAATCTATGAAAAAACAGATCGAGAACAGAAATTATTAATAAATATTAATGTATGCACGACTGGACATAACATACATAACATATCATCACGCCTGTATCCCCGAAGGGTTAGGCAGAGGTGTACCAATGTACACCCACGGTTTGCCGATATCTTTAAGTCCCATGTAATAGGGGGCGAGCCTATTGCCACTTACCGGGCACAAATCCAAACTCCGACCTGCTACTTCTCAGTAGAAAAACCCAATAACACCTTGGTCGACTTGGGAATCGAACCCAAAACCTCTTGCGTAGCAGTCGCGCTTAGCACCACTAGGCCAACGAGGCAGTTTCGACTAAACACACGCATTTTTAACTAAACACTAAAGATCACGCTTGCTCGTTCGCAGTTTGACGATTTAATATATGTATGTAACGTATGGATGTCTTTCGACTGCAAATTGGTGCCCTGAATAATCAAAGAGTACCATGCATAAATACCTTTTTTGAGCTTGAAGTTTCAACCTGCGATCATGCAACTTGAGTAAGTAGCTAGGTGCATTTAATACATACCTTTTATAGTTGGTCAGAAAAGTTAAATTGATCATTTCATATTTCAATAAAAAAAGAAGTTTTTTTTTTTGGTAGAGATCTTTGCAGTTAGCCTGAGCGCAGGCTTTGACTGCTTCACCGGACTTTTGGCGAGGACCTTAAGGCCTCCAGCCAGAGCAATAGGAAAAACTAACTACGTTAGCAACGTCTACTAAGGGCACCCCCTGCGGGGTTCGGACCTCGACTTAGTGCCTTGCTAACAATCTTAATAAAGCAAAACAGCAAGGGATGGCTGGATCTAAGTTTTTATTATTTAGGGACATATTTTTATTGCTAGTTTGGCCGGCTCGGGCCAGCTTGGTCTAGGGACGGGAGGATAACATTTACGTTACTATTATTTATAATACGCGACGGGCCTCGCCGGCGAGGACGTAATATACGGCGGTTGTAAAAAAGACGTAATTACCTTCGTTTACACAGCCGCCATGAAAGACTTAATTAGATGCAATGACCAAATTAGGTCCAAAATGACACTTAAAGGAAACACAGGTTAGCTTATCAACATAGTCGGGGCATCCATTCAGACATTCCGTAACTAAGTACAATTGTTTGAGTCCGCCACAACGACGGCCGCTGTAAAATAGAGCAAAAATCATTCGAGAACGAATCAGCATCAGTTGGCGACATTTAAATGTGCCGGCGGTGCTTTTGGGCCCGCCATTTGCATCCGAGATCGCGTTGATCGGCCATCCCGCTCTTTTTTTTGCCGCCAACGCGATGCCGCGCGTTGCTCGTACACCGAGCGCAAAGTGATGTTTTTAAGATATTTATTTGGTATGGTTTGTTACTGATTGTTTAAGAAAGTAAATTATGATGCCTACTAGGGTCGTGTCACAGGTTTAGGGCTCTTCTTATCTCACGTTTCCGGTCTCAAGGTGTGAAGGTGTGAACCTACTCGTTTTTTAGTTCTAATATTTGCCCAATCTTCTGTTCTTATTTTTTTTATAAAACAAACAAAACAAAATGGAACGCAATTGCAATATGCAAGACTTTATTATTTTCTATTTAAAATATTCTGTTTTGTAATTTATTTGTTTCTTCAGTAATTTGAAAACTAATACCTAATTCAACTAATGGAATAGACTTATTATTTAATTGGAATATATATATAATAAGAGTAGAAGTAGAAAAGTGAAACAAAATACTCAAAAATAATTTAGTAAGGCTTGCGCCCGGTGTGTCGCTGGCACATCTCACACAGCATTTCGTTTTACTCTTGCACCATCTTTATATTCGGTAGCGGCGAACCAAAGGAACGCATTCAATTATTCAGTCTTATTATTCTTGTTTATAACTAACTGGTGTACGTCCGTCGCCTGTGATGACTATCATCATGCACGCTAATTGGACCCCGAAGGAAACAAAAGTATAATTTAAAACTAGCAAAAAGTTACCGTAGTAGGAACGAGTCTCTATATTACTGATTGAAACGATGAGTTTGTCCGTTCAAAGGTTTTAAATGATCACCCGACATAAATGTGGACCAACGTATATACGTTTTTAATTTTCGAGATCATTCGAGATCCAAGACAGTTCCTATACCAGTGTTTATTTATTTTATTATCAACCCATGTTATCCTGCTGGCTTAATCCTCTCTCCCTTTCCATTCCTCCGTATTAAAAGCAAACGTGGACCAGTCCCCCATGTGGAAGTCGAGCTCATCTCGCCATCTCCTTCAAGGAGTACGTGGTCGTCTGTGGCTTTACGAATTCTATACATACGCATTATCACGCCTCTTTTTCTTGTAGGGATAGGCAGAGACCACTTCTTTCCATTTTCTCATCATTTTTTCTTTCTACTTTAGTTTTTCCTATATTCGTTTTACTACGGGTTCCATTCGAATGTTATCTTTGCCCAAGGTTCAGTTGACATTCGGTAAAAATGTCCTGTCCAGTTTCAGCATTGCGGCTTTTTATCTACGTCTGTGATTAGCGTATGGCAGCGCATTGTAGTACCTATTTCGAATGCGGTTCGTATTTTGGACACCCAGTATACTGCGCTCCATTTTCTTTGTTTGATCATTTGGCCAGCCCCTGTGACGATGGCGATTATCGACTTAAAAAAAATAGGTTTTTATCAGTATGGTATGGTATCAGTAATCGATACCTAACAACACCTTAAGGCGGCCCCTAGACGATGAATTATATTGCGCAATATTGTGAATTGTGCAATATAATTAATCGTCTAGGACTAATATTGAAGAATGCGCAATGATTACACTTTAGAATGTGCTGCTAAAGCAACATTAGAAAATAAACCACATACCCTCCTTTTGGCGCTGTCGGTTAGTAACTAGTGCTTTTCAATTGACGGTATACTTATTACTGCTTCATAGACTGCTTCAAGCGGTCGATAAAACAATAGACAAGCGGTTGGGAGGCGGACTTGAGGGGAGAGCTGTCGCTATCTCGAGCAGTCTTCGTAGGTAGTCTGTGTAGAGCAGCCTAAGTTATAATTCCATGGCACGATTCAGTGTTGACTGCATGGTATGTAGGCCACAACGCCAACTGTCTACCACCCGGGAGGTATTCATAGGAAGGCCATAAACTGAAGAATCATTTACTGGACACATTAACGTTTCATCTGATACGTGTAAAAGGTAATATTTTATTATGTATAACGGACTTGTCGTCAGATATGAACCGAACCTTAAGCTAGTGTGTTTTGTCTTTACTAGTGCTAGCCTAGCTGATTTAAAAGTAACGTAGCGTTTAAATCAGCTAGGTAGTTAAAAAATAATTTTTATTTAAATAATAATAATCCAGCCTATAAACGTCCCACTGCTGGGCACAGGTCTCTTCCCATATAGAGAAGGCGCGAGCATTGATCACCACGCTCGCTCTCTGCGGGTTGGCGACTTCAGATCCCAATTTTGGAATCCAGTTTAATAAAAATTTAATTGAAACCATAAAATATTAATAATAGTTTATTAGGTAATCATCCTATAACATAAGAGTATTTGCTGACGATCTCCTTGTAGAAGCCGAACACGAGCTGGCTGGCGGCGCGGCACCGCTCCACAGCTTCGCAGTACGAGTCCTCGCTGTAACTGCCCTCCGTGAAACCTAACAACATAACATACAAATATTAACCTCTCTAATTTCTTCTTTCATTGTTCGTCAGAAGTCTGGTGCGTCCACATCTGACGATTGAGCATTGCACGAACAGCTCGCGAGCTGCTCGCGAGAATGCCGCGAGCGTCACGCATGAACGGCTGGACCGATTTTGTTATTGGCAAGAGAAGGTTCTTATGAAAGAAAAAAAAAATGGAAAATTGCGCGGAAAATTAGAAAATTTATGAATACTCCACCCAATGATATTCTAATAAACAGATATGTTATACACATACAAAACAATCGAATAAAGTGTTCCGCGCAGCAGCGGTAGCTGACATACATGTCACTACAAGTCAAAATTATACAAAAGAGATAGCGCGATAAAACCCATAAGAAAAAAAGAGACAAATATCGTGTTGTTTAAAGGCAATACGTCCCAATTAGGACGTTTTCGAGTCTTCACGATTGCACGCTGATAACATATCTGTTTATTAGAATATCATTGACTCCACCATATTAAATTATTTCTAATCTAACCTAAACTTTTTAATGTCACCTTATGACGTTTGACATAGATAATAGAATCGAAGGAATTCAATTAGAAACAGAGTTCATAATTAAGACAGGACGTCTGTCAGGACATCTAGTAATAAATAAAATAACTTATAGTATAGTTACCAGTAACGAGGGACTTCTCTCTGCTATCGAAGACGAAGGTCATGGTGGCTCGAGCAGTGTCGAGCAGTTCCGCGGGCGGGTCGAGCTGGATGTCGCCGCGCTCGTCGAGGGCGCAGCTCACCGCCGCGAACGTGTGCCGCATGGCGAGCCCCGCGTTCAGCAACGCCAGGCACGAGCAGTTTATGCAGCACGCTAGGAACTGGACAATCATAAATAGTACTTAAACTAAAATCTAAGTATATTGAGTAGAACGCCAATTATTCGTCGGTCGATTCGCATAATCAACAATTCTGATAATCAGACATAGGCTCAATTTACACCGCGACGGAATAGAACGTTTCTACTCATTCTGTAATATAGAAAAACCGTTCCTCACACATAAGATAAACTTTATGAAGCCGTAATTAATAATAATATGAAACCGGAATTCAACTGGTATTGCTTTCAACAATAACAGTTGAATTGCGGTTAGAGGCAATAGGCTCGCCCCCTATTACATGGGACCTAAACATACCGGCGAACTGTGGGGGTACATTGGTACACCTCTGCCTAACCCTTCGGGGATACAAGCGTGTTGGTACGTTATGTTATGTACGTTATGTAAAGTTGATGGTCATGACTTACTCCTCCATGGTCCTCCAGCTCCTGTATTTTGAGGGTGATGCCGGTGCGAGGGTACAGGCTGCCGAGGATGGCCGTCTCGCACGTCTGCCTGATCACATGCTCCTTGTACCTGGAAACAATCATCAGTCATCATCAAACTTTATGAAGAATGTCCAGTCAAATCAAATCAAAATTTATTGGATTTAGGTGAGAAGAAGTGCTTCTCAATGACTATATTACAATAGTAAAACAACAGCACCCTAAGGGACGGTTCATATACGGCGGAAAGCGCACCGCGCATCATCGGCCACGAAGAAAACCCTCCAAATACACGTAAAAAGTCATTTAGAGTAAAGCCATAGAGTAAATATACAAACTATTTTTGTTGAACATGTGGTAATACCTTAGGTTTTGAGGATTGTGCAAATTCTTCTCACATTAAAAAGCACTTGGAACCAGAAGACTCACTACTTGTGTGTAATAGTAACATTATATTATTATAAGCTTAGTGACTTGGTATAAATCATATGGCCATTCAATCTCAAATTAATTGGACCTTGTATTATGGTGACCAGACAACTGATAAACATACTTGGATGTTTTTTCTTACATTTTATAAATTACATTACAGGTAAATCAAACCCAGACAGAACATATAATCATGCTTATCACTTGAAGATTTGTCCTCGGTGGGAATCAAACTACCAGTTAATACAAGTGAATGAAAGCTAGTAACAAAATCTTGGAATGCATTATATATTATTATTTTCTCAATAAACAATATTATTTCATGGCACGTCTAAGTAGTAGTAATTCTTCTGAAACGTTTTCTTTATATAAATGGCATGTTCATACTTAAAGGTTTACAATCCCTGCACAAGACCAAACCAGTCAACTTTAATAAGAATGAGTGATCACCTGTCTCCGACAGATGGCTTGCCCCCCTTACTGCTGAACAGCACCTCAAGAGTAGCCTTCTCTATGCTCTGGCTCTGCATCTTCACATCTAAAGGGCCGTTAACACTAACTAGTGCCACTGTCTGACCTGGAATGTACCATGAGCTTTATATGTTACGTAGATATGTGTTCCCATCATATTGATAGGGAATTAAAAGGATGGAAGTGGCATAGAAATCTAGGCTGATTATTTCTTGGAGAAGATTTTATTTATATGTTGTTTGCTAAAAAACATTAACAAATTTCTTATATATTATCTAAATTATAGGTTACTTATTCCATATAATATAATATATCTCTAACATATAAAACAAAGTTAGTTACACAACTTATAACTTTGGAAAGACCGATAGAGATGATCTTGAATGTGTTAGAGTCTGAGTACGAATAACAGAAGAAATATTGAAAAAAGTCACGATATAAAAATGATATGTTACGGGAACAGGGACTACAAACGCGGGTTAAACCACGGGGCACTGCTTGTTAACAAATATACTACACGAAACTTTACCCTGTGATAAAATAGCTGAGCCATCGGACTTGCCGAGGTAATTACACTCGCATTTCATCGGCCTTAGCTTAAAATCTTTCAATTCTGTGTTTTCGGCACCCATTATGTAGTAGTTAATTACTTTTGTGTTACTTTGAGTTATCAAACTATTTTTAATGGGTTTTATTTGATTAAAACACGAACATTAATGAAATATGAAATCAAATCAACGTGCATTTGACAGTTGACACTGACAAGTGACAGTCCAAATTTTTCATTTTGTTCTTGACATCATAATATCCTGAAAGGTTTTGTTGTTTTTTATTTAATTAGGTACCTATATATTTGATAATTAATAAAATTTCCTAGATTGTGCTTTACCTACACATTACTTTTAAACAACAAAAAAGCTTTTATTTAGCGTTAAAGAAACAGAACTACCGATTAAAATTTCGTAGTAGTAGTTTTTAATATAAACGTATTGACTAAATTGAAAATTATTAGTTAAATGTAATATCGTAAATAATTTTGGAATTAATACATTAATTAAAACACTGAATCAAAACGCATTTATAGGCAAGAGGAAACATCACTTCCGTTTATTTTTCATTTCTGAAGTTTGACACTTTGACAGTGACAACACCACCTACTTTTTCCTTTTCCTCCTACTACTGCAAATAACCTCACTGAGTAGTCACTGGGAGTTATATATCTATTTCGTGAACCTCCTTTAAATAAGACAGAGATAGAAAACATAAGTGAGAAACGTATGACATTTCTCGCTTGAGCGTTTGAGTCGCAAACCCTTGGTACTGGCTGTAGAACACCTCGTTGTCATTCTAATTTCTCTGATTTCTCATTATTTTATTTTGACGAGAACCCAAACCGGAATCTTTGTTATTATTGTGCAATGTTGTGAATAGTGATAATAAACTACCAAAATGAAGACCCGATTTAATACGTATGATATTATGTGCATGGTCACAGAATTGCAAAGGTATTTATCAAAACAATACTATGTTTTTTTATTTTGTTGACAATGCTAAATAATACCTTTGATTTCTGTAAGCTATATTCTTCGCAGTATATTGTGACGAATACACTTATTGGTTTTTAAGTCTTTAAATTGATTACACAAATCATTTCTTTACTTAAGTTCAAAGGCAATTGTTTTCTAAACTTTCTGATGTAATAATATACATGTCTTCAAAACCAACATCATTTTCTTACTTAACCTAAATATTAAATTGTTTCACGGATTACCCTGTTGAATGTTATTTGTAAACATATTTTTATCTTTATTTGGTTAATTTACAAGGTTAGGCTATCAGTTTGTCAGCAATTATTATAATTGGGTTCAAGACTATTTGATCCCTAGTACCTAAAGTTCACAATGCTCATTTTTTACATTAATTTTAAAATTTTAACTTATATTTTTGATAAACGTAATGAAGACAGAACAAACTATACCATTTAAACTCTATATTATAATAAGTTATTATTAGTATATTTATTAAAGTCCAAAATATAACGTATTGACAATTGTTTAGAACTTTGAATTGTTTGTGTACATTTAAAGTTTAGAAACATGGAATATAAATAAAATAGAACATCAGAATCTGTCTAGATTTTAGCAATTCAACTTTCCTAGTGGACTATTGGAAATTTATAATTGAAATTAGTCACTGCCCTGTGTTCAATTGCAAAAAATAAAATAATAATTAAGAAATTTATCCCCCAGTTTTGAAGTCTTATCCCACCATACATAATAAAACTTTTTATTACTTTAAAAAGTAAAATATCTTTATTTCAAAAAGTCCTTCTCAGACACTTTCTAAATGTTAAATGACTTAAGTTGCAGGGTTACAAAATGTCTTGTTTGGATAAGAACAGACACCAAAAACCATTATATTTTACTAAAAAAACATTATTGTATCTCTGTAATCAATTAACAATAAACTACGTACTAGTTACAAAACACTTAAAGTATACTATTCTATTAAAATACTTATTAAATAATAAGCTAATAAAACAATGTATGAAAATAATAAGACTATAATGCAAACTACGACTGCCTCGTTGGCCTAGTGGTGCTAAGCGCGACTGCTACGCTAGAGGTCTTGGGTTCGATTCCCGAGTCGACCAAGGTGTTATTGGGGTTTTCAATGAAATTCTCAGTAGCAGGTCGGAGTTTGGATTTGTGCCCGGTTAGTGGCAATAAGCTCAGCCCCTATTACATGGGACCTAAACATATCCGCGAACTGTGGGTGTACATTGGTACACCTCTGCCTACCCCTTCGGGGATACAGGCGTGATGATATGTTATGTTATGCAAACTACAAAAGGCACATGTTATTACTTGCAGGTTAATAGGCATGCGAGTGAACCAAGTATATGATATAGATAGCAAGACCTATGTGATACGTCTGCAGCGGTCCGAGGAGAAGAGCATCCTATTACTGGAGTCCGGGAACCGCTTTCACACCACGCAGTTTGAATGGCCGAAGAATATGGCGCCCTCGGGCTTCACTATGAAGGCAAGGATCTTATATACTAACAAAAAACAATTACAATTTTCGAGTGTATAGATGTTTTTGCTCAAGATTTTATGTATTTAGAAATATATATAAGTAGGTTTATCAATTGTCTGGTTGTCTGTCTGGACATAGGCGTCCCGAAAGAATCCCGGCTTTGACATAATCACCATGCTGATTGCCATAGCACACACTCTGCTTAGTTTGGAATCATGATCATCAATACGCTGACAATCCACACAGTTATCCGTGTGGGTTGTCCCAGCATATTAGTTTTATTGGTATTATTAATTGTTACTTAAATGCCATACTAATTACGTCACCTTTCAATCTCTTTTTGAGAATATGATCTTTAGGTATTACATTATTAAGTTACCGATAGTAAGCATTTATCACAAAGGCGGAGCGGCGGGAAAAGGTAGTGAAATTAAATAAATAGAACACAACACAAGTGTTGTCGCAATTCAATGACAACAATTTTGTTGGACTAGGTTGCGATTTTGTAATTTATTGGTGTAAATCGACCTCATTATTAGATTCATTTGTGCCTAGGTCTGTCAGCAAAAAATTGATGACGCTCACCATCTGTAGGCATTTCAATATTACACAACTATTTCTTATTCTATTTAACCAAAATAGTATTAAATGTTTTCAATAAAAATTGTAGGTGGGAAAAAAAAATCTGTGTACAATAAAAAATTGCGTCGTTGGCCCAGTGGTTCGAAGCGCGACTGCTACGCTAGAGGTCTTGGGTTCGATTCCCTAAGTCGACCAAGGTGTTATTGGGTTTTTCTACGAAATTCTCAGTAGCTTGTCTAAGTTTGGATTTGTGCCTGGTAAGTGGCAATAGGCTCGCCCCCTATCACATGGGACCTAAACATACCGGTGAACTGCGGGTGTACATTAGTACACATCTGCCTAAAATTCAGGGATATAGAGGTGATGGTAGGATATGTTTACAATAAAGAATATTCTATCTAAGCTTCGCTATCTACCGCCAGCTCCGCAAGCACTTGAAGAACAAGCGCCTGGAGAAGCTGTCGCAGCTGGGCGTGGACCGCATAGTGGAGCTGCAGTTCGGCAGCGGGGAGGCTGCGTACCACGTCATCCTGGAGCTGTACGACCGCGGGAACATCGTGCTCACCGACCACGAGCGCACCATCCTCAACGTGCTCAGGCCGCATGTCGAAGGCGATAAGGTTCGGTAAGTATTTACAATAATAATAATAATACCAGCCTATAAACGTCCCATTGCTGGGCACAGGCCTCTTCCCGTATAGAGAAGGCATGAGCATTGATCACCACGCTTGCTCAGTTGCGGATTGGCGATTTCACAGTATTCACAAGTGTAGTGGAAATTGAAATGTTTTGTTTACTTAATTATTATGTTGACGGGCCTGTTGGATAGAGGTTAGTGACCCTGACTGTATACCGGTCGTGGGTGCGATTCCTACCCAGAGCAAATCTTTGTGTGATGAGCACTATCATTTTTTCTGTGTCTGGGTGTAATTCATCTATATTATGTGTGCATTTAGAAATATATAAGCTTAAAAAAATCAATACATTTTATTATGAGAATTTGTACCATTACTTTATTGAACCTTACCTCATCATCATCTCCCGAGCCTTTTCCCAACTATGTTGGGGTCGGCTACCAGTCTTACCGGATTCAGCTGAATACCGCATTTTACATGGAGCGACTGCCTATCTGACCTCCACAACCCATTTTACTGGGAAACACAGTGTCCCATAGTAAGACTGGCTGTCAGAATTGACTTAACGACTACCAAAGATCTATGTATGACAGCCGGGACCTACTGTTTAACGTGCTTTCCGAAACACGGAGGGGTCTCGGTATGTTATAAATGGTCACCCATCCCCGGACCAACCGCGGCGAGCGCAGCTTAACCTGTATTATCGGTCAAACCGTACGGCTTACATTAGCCACGAGCCATTGAACCTTATCAGGTGTTCGAAAATTATAGTAGGTAAAGGTGAACGAACCTAAATCCAACTAGCTATACACCTGTTTAAATGGTTTATTTAGTTTTGTTTTACATGATCAACAGGTTTGCAGTCAAAGAGAAGTATCCTCTAGACAGAGCTAAGACAAGTTACGCAGCGCCATCTGGCGACGCGCTTCGGGAAATCCTAGCCAACTGCAAGCCGGGGGACAACCTGAAGAAAGTACTTAATCCTAAATTAGGTAAGAGCTGTCTTTAGCTGTTTTTTTGCATTTACTGTCCCACTGCTGGGCAAAGGCCAACCCCAAATTCTTCCATTTTTTTTTCTTGACTAATTTTTAGTATACATCTCCGGAACTATTGAATTGAGTCAATGAAGCGGAAGGCTTTACAAATATTCAATGCGCATCAATGAACGGGCAATTGTGGAGGACACAAATGTTTTTCCCGTACGGGGATCGAACCTGCATCTCACAGTCAGTGGTAGATGGCGTAGTGACCTATGGCTATCTGTGTAGTCAGCAAAGATTTACAAAGCTTTTTTGAAATAATACTGATGTTTTCTTTCTTTTATATTATCACATCAGCTATTTGCTCGAATTTACTAAGAGAATGCGTTCCTGACAGGTCGTGATAAAATGGAAAATATAAATTTAACGTAGCTAAAAATTTACTACAAACAATTTGTCAGTGGCCGTAGTTTAAATAAAGTTATTTTTCTTTCTTAGAGTTTGGTGCAGCGATAATCGACCATGTGCTCTTGGAGAACGGGTTATCTGGGACCATGAAGCTGTCCAAGGAGCCTGGGAAGGGGTTCAACGCGGACGAGGACCTGGACAAGCTGCTGACGGCGCTGAAGCAGGCGGAACAACTCCTCGATGATGCCAGGACACAAGTGGCTAAGGTATTTTTATCACCATTTCTGTGATCCTGGAAACAAAACAATAGGGCAGATGACTAGGTATGAAAAGTCAATATTTATTTAGTCCGTCATTTAGATAATCAAAATATAACAGACACGTATTCTTTCTTTTATCAAATCAATAAAAAATAGGAAGATAAACCGCTTTAAAGTTCACTAGTGGGGGTTTGTGACGTCACGGCTGAGTACAATTTATGCTAAAACGTGACGTCACGCAAGAATTGAATGTGTCTGTATCTTCGTCAATCTTTGTCTACGGGACAAAACAAAAAATACGTGTCTAATATATTTCTTTAATCTAAAAGATGGACTAAAAAATAAAAATGAGTCCTCATCCCTGTTAAAGGAAAGCAAAGATTTTTATATTTATCAGTGAAGAAGGTGTAGACTCCTACCAAAAGGACTGGCGCATCCTAGCTCAAGTCAGAATTTAACGGAAGAGGGAAAGAGAGGCCTTTTTCCTGCAGTGGGACAAGACGGGCTTAATAGATAGATAGATAGACCAGTTCATTAATTTATTATTAGCAGTGCGTGCTCTGCGGTTTTGCCCGCGAAAGTAAAAAGGATACTATCAAACAATATTTATTTTTCAATAACTAGTGTTAAGAAGCGCCTGCCATAAAATTTACCGCAATGTGCGCTGTTTAAATACTATTGCGATCTATCCAATTTCACTTCGTATCATCACTTACTCTTTTGTCTGACTTCGACATTACATCATCATTGCGAAAACTTAGCCGTTTTTATTTTATAATTCATACCTGAGACCCCTGAACATGGTCCTTCGAGCCGGATAAGTTAAGAACCAAGAAGATTTGCTGCTATCAAAAGCCAAAAAGGGATTTACTGGGAAAATAAGGATTTGTTCACATGTGCACAGTCCGCTGTATGGGTTATGTGAAGAATATTTACCCCGAGTGTGAGCGTAAAATTAAAGTTATTTGTGTTGTTTTCACCCAGCACTCAGGTAGTATATAGGCTAATAGTGTTTTGTTTTAACATACCTCCCTGTGTACCAGGGTTACATAACTCAGAAGAAGGAGGCTCGTCCGGGCCCCGAGGGCGAGAGCTTCCTGCTCACCAGCCAGGAGTTCCACCCGCTGCTGTTCGCGCAGCACCGCCAGATGCCGCACGTGCAGCACGACACCTTCGATAGGGCCGTCGATGAGTTCTTCTCCACTTTAGAAGGGCAGAAGATCGATTTGAAGGTAAATAGTTACATTGATGACCAGGTGGTCGAGTGGCGTACGCACCGGTTTCAAGGTGTCGCTAGTTCTGGGGTCCTGTAATATGTTATTTGGAAATTCAATTCTGACAATCACTCTTACCATGGGATGCTGTGTTATCCTGTTAAATGCAAAACATATTTTTTCTTTATTTACAATGTCTTTTAAACCCAAAATGTTTGCAAAAACTTTTCAAACTTTTTAAATGAAATTTGGTAGTACACAAAGCTACTCTTTCCTCGTAGACAGTGCAAGTGGAGCGCGAGGCGATGAAGAAGCTGCAGAACGTGCGGTCGGACCACGAGAAGCGCGTGCGCGAGCTGGTGCGCGTGCAGGGCGCGGACGAGCGCGCGGCCGAGCTCATCGCGCGCAACCAGCCGCGCGTCGAGCACGCGCGCCGGGCCGTGCAGGCCGCGCTCGCCAACCAGGTCAGGAAGAGCTCGCGAACGACCTCCATACTATTTTTTTTCAACCGACTCTACAAAGAGGAGGAGGATCTCAATTCGGATATTTGTATGTTTTTTTTTTATGTTTGTTCGTGCACAACTCCGTTGCTTTCCAGCCGAATGGTTTTTTTTTTTTTAAATATGTAAAATACCACTGCTTGGCAAAGGCCTCCTCTGCCAAACCTCTCTGTTTTTCACGATTTCTGTCCACGTGCCACCCAACAAACTATCAGATTGAGTTCGGAGCACCACTGCGCTCCATAATTCAAGTAACAGAAATGATTAAAAAAAAAGATTTTTCTTCATTATGTCGATTTCGACGAACCAGCTGTGAAAATATAGACGGTCATTAAAAACTAGCCCTCTTTATATTCGCCGTTTTTATAGATAATGTTACGGAGACGTTCGGGCGCGAGTCCGACTCGCACTCAATTTTATTGTTTTGTTTGTGTGTATTTCTTTTCTTGCGCTGTCTTGTGTGCCAAAACTTGTATATTAATTGATTTCTGTTAAGATGTCATGGGACGACATCAACCTGCTGGTGAAGACCGCGCAAGACAACCAGGACCCCATCGCGTCGTGCATCAAGGAGCTGAAGCTGAGCACCAACCACATCACACTGCTGCTGGAGGACCCTTACGACGGCGAGGAGCCGCTGCCCGCGCAGCTCGTGGACATCGACCTCTCGCTCACAGCATACGCTAATGCCAGGAGGTCAGTACTCACTACAGTCTGCCCGTGACGCTGCTGCTGCAGGACCCTTACGACGGCGAGGAGCCGCTGCCCGCGCAGCTCGTGGACATCGACCTCTCGCTCACAGCATACGCTAATGCCAGGAGGTCAGTACTCACTACAGTCTGCCCGTGACGCTGCTGCTGCAGGACCCTTACGACGGCGAGGAGCCGCTGCCCGCGCAGCTCGTGGACATCGACCTCTCGCTCACAGCATACGCTAATGCCAGGAGGTCAGTACTCACTACAGTCTGCCCGTGACGCTGCTGCTGCAGGACCCTTACGACGGCGAGGAGCCGCTGCCCGCGCAGCTCGTGGACATCGACCTCTCGCTCACAGCATACGCTAATGCCAGGAGGTCAGTACTCACTACAGTCTGCCCGTGACGCTGCTGCTGCAGGACCCTTACGACGGCGAGGAGCCGCTGCCCGCGCAGCTCGTGGACATCGACCTCTCGCTCACAGCATACGCTAATGCCAGGAGGTCAGTACTCACTACAGTCTGCCCGTGACGCTGCTGCTGCAGGACCCTTACGACGGCGAGGAGCCGCTGCCCGCGCAGCTCGTGGACATCGACCTCTCGCTCACAGCATACGCTAATGCCAGGAGGTCAGTACTCACTACAGTCTGCCCGTGACGCTGCTGCTGCAGGACCCTTACGACGGCGAGGAGCCGCTGCCCGCGCAGCTCGTGGACATCGACCTCTCGCTCACAGCATACGCTAATGCCAGGAGGTCAGTACTCACTACAGTCTGCCCGTGACGCTGCTG
Organism: Autographa gamma; assembly: GCA_905146925.1. NCBI lineage: Eukaryota > Metazoa > Arthropoda > Insecta > Lepidoptera > Noctuidae > Autographa > Autographa gamma. Next base: position 1,128,506 of record LR989868.1, on the reverse strand, counting down.
CTGCAGGACCCTTACGACGGCGAGGAGCCGCTGCCCGCGCAGCTCGTGGACATCGACCTCTCGCTCACAGCATACGCTAATGCCAGGAGGTCAGTACTCACTACAGTCTGCCCGTGACGCTGCTGCTGCAGGACCCTTACGACGGCGAGGAGCCGCTGCCCGCGCAGCTCGTGGACATCGACCTCTCGCTCACAGCATACGCTAATGCCAGGAGGTCAGTACTCACTACAGTCTGCCCGTGACGCTGCTGCTGCAGGACCCTTACGACGGCGAGGAGCCGCTGCCCGCGCAGCTCGTGGACATCGACCTCTCGCTCACAGCATACGCTAATGCCAGGAGGTCAGTACTCACTACAGTCTGCCCGTGACGCTGCTGCTGCAGGACCCTTACGACGGCGAGGAGCCGCTGCCCGCGCAGCTCGTGGACATCGACCTCTCGCTCACAGCATACGCTAATGCCAGGAGGTCAGTACTCACTACAGTCTGCCCGTGACGCTGCTGCTGCAGGACCCTTACGACGGCGAGGAGCCGCTGCCCGCGCAGCTCGTGGACATCGACCTCTCGCTCACAGCATACGCTAATGCCAGGAGGTCAGTACTCACTACAGTCTGCCCGTGACGCTGCTGCTGCAGGACCCTTACGACGGCGAGGAGCCGCTGCCCGCGCAGCTCGTGGACATCGACCTCTCGCTCACAGCATACGCTAATGCCAGGAGGTCAGTACTCACTACAGTCTGCCCGTGACGCTGCTGCTGCAGGACCCTTACGACGGCGAGGAGCCGCTGCCCGCGCAGCTCGTGGACATCGACCTCTCGCTCACAGCATACGCTAATGCCAGGAGGTCAGTACTCACTACAGTCTGCCCGTGACGCTGCTGCTGCAGGACCCTTACGACGGAAACAAACTCTTTAAACTATCGCGCTGCATGTTTATCGTAATATAATTCACTTAATTATAATTCACACACACATTCATAAGCGCATACATGCATAAATTACCTTTTTTGGGGCTTGACGTTTCGACCGAGTTACACCGGCTGTGGTCGCAAGCAGACTCTTGGAAAAGCATATTTTTAATTAAAATATTACAATTACATAGGTACTACGACCAAAAGCGTAACGCCGCTAAGAAGCAGCAGAAGACCTTAGAATCAGCTGGCAAGGCCCTCAAGAGTGCCGAGAAGAAGACCAAGCAGACGCTGAAGGAGGCCCACACGGTCAGCAATATCATCAAGGCGCGGAAGACTTACTGGTTCGAGAAGTTCTTCTGGTTCATCTCTTCTGACAACTATTTAGTAAGATAACTTTCAAATTATCGACCATGTTTATGTAATTTTTTATATGGGTGATATAAGACTACTCGATAATCAAAAAAGTCGCATTTGTTCGGATGATCAAAGTGGAATACATCGCCAGTATAGCTAACACTGCGTAAGTCAAAAATGTGCATTTTACAGGAGAGCAAAATAACTGCGTAACATTTTAGTGATTATATTTGAAGTACAACACTATTTGGAAAAACTATTTAACATCAACTTACTGAACACGCGGTACTTCGTCATCCAATGGCATCAATGCTTAAGTCACGTCCGACTATCGGTGTCAGATTTTTGTAGGAGAAAAATAGAACGCACTGAAAACAATAGTCCAACGCACACGCCTTACAAAAAGTCGGTCAGCAATCGGTACTAATAAAATTAACGCGATTATCTGACTACCTACAAAAAGTCAGACGTGAGCGCGTAGCCTATACCGCATCGACGTATGATATGCATAGACTGCTACTGTCGCTAGGTTCCCCTTGTGCCAAGCGAGAGTAGTTTTTAGTCTGATACGTACATTTCGTTTTTCATTAACTTATTTTTCGCGCAACGAGAAACTTGTAAAAGAAAATATCGATGGTTTTGACATTGTTAGGATAATATTAGTGTTTTAGATAGATTTTTTAAAACGGCAAGCTCCATCTTCATACATAATTCACGACAACACTTGTTCACACTAGTGCTTACGGTTTAAACTCTGATAGGCTCACTCTATAGTTTCAGATGTATACTCTAAGGTATATCGTCAAAAGGACTTACGGAGTGTTACAAGGTGACTGAGGAAGTGTTTGTGGCGGCCTGCAGCTTAGAGTACAGATAAGAAACTAAAGAGTGAGTCTATCAGGGTATGAATCGTAAGCACTAGTATGAACTAGTTTTGTCGTAAATATTGTATGAAGATAAAGCGCGCCGTTTTAATGAACTGTCTCAAACCCTAGCAATAGCGAATCGATATCGAAAGCATCAATATTTTCGCATATAAGTGCGCAAAAAAAAACTTTAATCAGTAAAGGAATGTATTAATATGAAAATGAATGTATAATTGTCTCGTTGGCCTAGTGGCGTCTTGGTTTCGATTCCCAGGTCGACCAAGGTGTTATTGGTTTTTCTATTAAATTCTCAGTAGCTCGGAGTTTGGATTTGTGCCCGGTTAGTGGCAATAGGCTCGCCCCCTATTACATGGGACCTAAACATATCGGCAAACTGTGGGTGTACATTGGTACACCACTGCCTAACCCTTCGGGGATACAGGCGTGATGATATGTATGTAGGAATGTATTAGATACAGCCAAAAAAGTGCTAACGCTCAGCACAATGTGGAACTTGCGATAGTAGCGGTTTATGGCATTTATTAAGTGTCTGTGCAGGTGATCGGCGGTCGCGACCAGCAGCAGAACGAGTTGCTGGTGAAGCGCTACATGCGCGCGTGCGACGTGTACGTGCACGCGGACGTGTCGGGCGCCGCGTCCGTCGTCGTCAAGAACCCGAGCGGGGCCGAGCTGCCGCCGCGCACGCTCGCCGAGGCCGGGCACGCCGCCGTCGCATACAGGTCACTAAATATTACATAAATATTACATTCAATCCATGTTTCTGACGTTAGATTTTAAATTGCTCGGCTGGAGGCAAAGACATTATACTCTACAAGTTAGACTGTGCACGAAAAAAATATTTATCTAAAATGAGCTTTAACTACGTACACATAAGGTAGGTATTTCTTCGTGAGCGGTAGCTAGACAAAAATGGTCCTGGCGAGAGGGCTCCCGCTCGTAATTACGAAACGAACGCGCCATAGTGCACAGTCTAGCTAGTAGAGTATAATTTCTTTGGCTGGAGAAAGCGGCAACAGAAATGCATAATTGTGATTTTTTTGTCTAGCTATTTAGATACAGCCTGGTGACAAACTGTCCCGTTTTTACCCTTTGGGAACGGAAGCCTAAAAAGGGAGTCAGCGGCATGATATGGGCCTTTGTTGCCTGAATTAAATAAATAAATAAAAAATAATGTGTGTGCAGCGTGGCGTGGGAGGCGAAGGTGATGACGCGCGCGTGGTGGGTGCACGCCGGACAGGTGTCCAAGACGGCGCCCACCGGCGAGTTCCTGAGCACCGGCTCCTTCATGATCCGCGGCCGCAAGAACTACCTGCTGCCCGACCAGCTGCAGTTCGGCTTCAGCTTCATGTTCAGGGTCAGTTGTCAACACTATAGCACCCACCGGCGAGTTCCTGAGCACCGGCTCCTTCATGATCCGCGGCCGCAAGAACTACCTGCTGCCCGACCAGCTGCAGTTCGGCTTCAGCTTCATGTTCAGGGTCAGTTGTCAACTCTATAGCACCCACCGGCGAGTTCCTGAGCACCGGCTCCTTCATGATCCGCGGCCGCAAGAACTACCTGCTGCCCGACCAGCTGCAGTTCGGCTTCAGCTTCATGTTCAGGGTCAGTTGTCAACACTATAGCACCCACCGGCGAGTTCCTGAGCACCGGCTCCTTCATGATCCGCGGCCGCAAGAACTACCTGCTGCCCGACCAGCTGCAGTTCGGCTTCAGCTTCATGTTCAGGGTCAGTTGTCAACACTATAGCACCCACCGGCGAGTTCCTGAGCACCGGCTCCTTCATGATCCGCGGCCGCAAGAACTACCTGCTGCCCGACCAGCTGCAGTTCGGCTTCAGCTTCATGTTCAGGGTCAGTTGTCAACACTATAGCACCCACCGGCGAGTTCCTGAGCACCGGCTCCTTCATGATCCGCGGCCGCAAGAACTACCTGCTGCCCGACCAGCTGCAGTTCGGCTTCAGCTTCATGTTCAGGGTCAGTTGTCAACACTATAGCACCCACCGGCGAGTTCCTGAGCACCGGCTCCTTCATGATCCGCGGCCGCAAGAACTACCTGCTGCCCGACCAGCTGCAGTTCGGCTTCAGCTTCATGTTCAGGGTCAGTTCTCAACACTATAGCACCCACCGGCGAGTTCCTGAGCACCGGCTCCTTCATGATCCGCGGCCGCAAGAACTACCTGCTGCCCGACCAGCTGCAGTTCGGCTTCAGCTTCATGTTCAGGGTCAGTTGTCAACACTATAGCACCCACCGGCGAGTTCCTGAGCACCGGCTCCTTCATGATCCGCGGCCGCAAGAACTACCTGCTGCCCGACCAGCTGCAGTTCGGCTTCAGCTTCATGTTCAGGGTCAGTTGTCAACACTATAGCACCCACCGGCGAGTTCCTGAGCACCGGCTCCTTCATGATCCGCGGCCGCAAGAACTACCTGCTGCCCGACCAGCTGCAGTTCGGCTTCAGCTTCATGTTCAGGGTCAGTTCTCAACACTATAGCACCCACCGGCGAGTTCCTGAGCACCGGCTCCTTCATGATCCGCGGCCGCAAGAACTACCTGCTGCCCGACCAGCTGCAGTTCGGCTTCAGCTTCATGTTCAGGGTCAGTTGTCAACACTATAGCACCCACCGGCGAGTTCCTGAGCACCGGCTCCTTCATGATCCGCGGCCGCAAGAACTACCTGCTGCCCGACCAGCTGCAGTTCGGCTTCAGCTTCATGTTCAGGGTCAGTTGTCAACTCTATAGCACCCACCGGCGAGTTCCTGAGCACCGGCTCCTTCATGATCCGCGGCCGCAAGAACTACCTGCTGCCCGACCAGCTGCAGTTCGGCTTCAGCTTCATGTTCAGGGTCAGTTGTCAACACTATAGCACCCACCGGCGCGTTCCTGAGCACCGGCTCCTTCATGATCCGCGGCCGCAAGAACTACCTGCTGCCCGACCAGCTGCAGTTCGGCTTCAGCTTCATGTTCAGGGTCAGTTGTCAACTCTATAGCACCCACCGGCGAGTTCCTGAGCACCGGCTCCTTCATGATCCGCGGCCGCAAGAACTACCTGCTGCCCGACCAGCTGCAGTTCGGCTTCAGCTTCATGTTCAGGGTCAGTTGTCAACTCTATAGCACCCACCGGCGAGTTCCTGAGCACCGGCTCCTTCATGATCCGCGGCCGCAAGAACTACCTGCTGCCCGACCAGCTGCAGTTCGGCTTCAGCTTCATGTTCAGGGTCAGTTGTCAACACTATAGCACCCACCGGCGAGTTCCTGAGCACCGGCTCCTTCATGATCCGCGGCCGCAAGAACTACCTGCTGCCCGACCAGCTGCAGTTCGGCTTCAGCTTCATGTTCAGGGTCAGTTGTCAACACTATAGCACCCACCGGCGAGTTCCTGAGCACCGGCTCCTTCATGATCCGCGGCCGCAAGAACTACCTGCTGCCCGACCAGCTGCAGTTCGGCTTCAGCTTCATGTTCAGGGTCAGTTGTCAACACTATAGCACCCACCGGCGAGTTCCTGAGCACCGGCTCCTTCATGATCCGCGGCCGCAAGAACTACCTGCTGCCCGACCAGCTGCAGTTCGGCTTCAGCTTCATGTTCAGGGTCAGTTGTCAACACTATAGCACCCACCGGCGAGTTCCTGAGCACCGGCTCCTTCATGATCCGCGGCCGCAAGAACTACCTGCTGCCCGACCAGCTGCAGTTCGGCTTCAGCTTCATGTTCAGGGTCAGTTCTCAACACTATAGCACCCACCGGCGAGTTCCTGAGCACCGGCTCCTTCATGATCCGCGGCCGCAAGAACTACCTGCTGCCCGACCAGCTGCAGTTCGGCTTCAGCTTCATGTTCAGGGTCAGTTGTCAACACTATAGCACCCACCGGCGAGTTCCTGAGCACCGGCTCCTTCATGATCCGCGGCCGCAAGAACTACCTGCTGCCCGACCAGCTGCAGTTCGGCTTCAGCTTCATGTTCAGGGTCAGTTGTCAACTCTATAGCACCCACCGGCGAGTTCCTGAGCACCGGCTCCTTCATGATCCTTTTAGATCACAATCACATGAACAAATAAAATTAGTTTTGTTTATTTTGAACTGTCCTACTGAAGGCAAACGCCTTCCCAATAAAATAAGTTATTTAATAAATGTATGTGATGTGTTTGTTTGTTCGCTACAGTTAGAGGACAGTTGTATAGAGCGGCACGCGGACGAGCGGCGAGCGCTGGCCCCCGGGGACTCCGCCCCGCCCTCCGTGCTCGACCTGGAAGACGACCAGGAAATACTCGTATCCGATGACGGTGAGCACACTTCCCCCACCCCACTGACACACTGGTGTGACTAGCGTAGTGGCGCCAGTCATCGACAACAACCAATAATCGACACTTTATTTTTTTATTTAATAAAATTATAGTAGGAAACCGATTTCTTAAAGAACCCCACTATCTCCTTAGAGTGTCGGTCATTGGTGCCACTATATGATGTGGTTTATTTTCCACAAAGTCACCCCAGCCAAACTTGTATCAAAACCCCTTGTATCAAAAACTGATAGTGCTGTAAATTTTTTTATATTCATTTTCTCGATAAATTCGTTAGACCGACATTAAGAGAAAATCGATATATAAAAATTCTTTCACACCACAGTTTTTGATACAAGAGAAGTTGTATGACTATGTGGAAAAAATATCCACATAGTCACAACAGTGTGTCTAGCTGGTGTGACTATGTGGAAGTCCTTAAGAGAATGCCTTCCAAACAGGTGCTGCTCAACAGCTAAAAAAAATGTGGACAAGAATTTACTATTGTCATCCTTCCTATCAACGAATAATATCATTCAAAACTATTAATTATGCCAAGTTAAAATGAATAGTGTAACACGGTTTTTTTTCCATACAAATTAAGACCAACTGACGTATGGCGCATTCTCTTAGCGGCCGAACCATTAATAATATCCTGGGACATCTCACACACGGTTATCTGATCCCAAGCTAAGCAGAGCTTGCGTTATGGTAACCAGACAACTGATAAACATACTTATATATTTCTTAACACATACATATTATAGATAAATTACACCCAGACACCGAACAAATGATCGTGCTCATCACACAAACATTTGTCCAGAGTGGGAATCGAACCCACGAGCTCCGGTATAGCAGTCAGGGTCACTAACCACTAGACCAACAGGCCCGTCAAATTAACTGCCATGTCATTATAAACTTACCATACAACTCTAAAGTGTAACATTGAGGGATAAAAGTGTAGTACAAGCTAACAACCAATTAACTTAAGTATGACAACATTTCATTTGTGTTTATTAATACATTTAATCAATAATATCAGTATTTTACGGAAAAATGTATGAGAATTCAAAATGTTTTAACCCTGAATAAAATCAAGAGCACATGCTTAAGAGGACCAGCGCAGAGTAAAATACTTTTTTATATGGTAATATTATAGAACGGGGATTTAAATATATAAATGGTCGCAAGCAGACTGCGAATCTGCTTGCGACCACGGCCGGTGTAACCCGGTCGAAATGTCAAGCCCTAAAGGTATTTATGCATGTATGCGCTAATCCCCGTTCTATAATATTACTATAAACATGCAGCGCGATAGTTTAAAACTTTATACTTTTTTATAGTTGCCACTTTTATATTTGGATCAAAAATGTTTGGAGATCGGATGATGTCCTTAACCTTGCATTGCAACTTAAAAGAGAGATTGACAAAAACTCAATACTCAATAAGCAGACTATCGCTTTCGCAGATGAACCCTCAGAAAAGGAGGAGAAACCAGAAGCAAGCACTTTGGAAGCTATTAAAGAAGAGACGCAAGCAGTCACCGAGGCAGAGCAGATTGAGACAGCAGAAGAGTCACAAGAGACAACCGATAAGCAAGAGAAAGAAGAGACAATTGACAAGAAAGAGACCCACGACTCGGAGAGTGACAGCGAATCCTCTGACGATTTCCCCGACACTCATATTAAGGTGAGTCCACTCATAATAATAATAATCCAGCCTATAAACATCCCACTGCTGGGCACAGGCCTCTTCCCATATCGAGAAGGCACGAGCATTGATCACCACGCTTGCTCACTGCAGATTGGCGATTTTAGATCCCAAATTTCGGAATCCAGGTTTCCTCACGATGTTTTCCAAAGAACCGGCCAAGTGGGAGTTGGACGAAATTTTCCCGTTTTACTTTGAGTACAAAACCCTGAAAGAGACAGATTACAAAAGAATGTACTTTAATAATAGACTTGGAGTTCTGCGCTTTATTATAATTTTTATTTTGTATGGCAACATTCATTATGTTTAATGTTTTCCGGCAGGTCGACCACGGGACGGGTCAAGTGTTCGTGCGAACATTGTCGAGGACTTATTCCGAGACATCTGATAAGAGTGAGTATTATAAATAATATTATTATGTAAAAGGCCCATTTTCATTGCTCCTTATAAAGCAGGTGGGCCGGCCACCCCAAGATACATCGAAATATTGAAAGTGCGCTAGTCGTTATAAAGGGTTCATTTTCAATAATAATAAACCGGCCTCTAAACGTCCCACTGCTGGGCACAGGGCTCTTCCCATATAGAGAAGGCACGAGCATTGATCACCACGCTTGCTCAAATACGGGTTTTCGTCTTCAGTCTCCAATTTTCAATGATCGTTCAAATTTTCAGAACTGTTCCAAAAGTTTCGATGTAATGAAAAATATTTTTGTCATAATATTTTGTTCCTCTTCCTGCCTACCATGAAAAATGTCACACACATGTACATGTCGCGGTGTGCGTGCGCACATAAGTATAACCAAGTTTACTGATTCAGAAGAGGCGCCGTGTGCCAGGCTGTCGCATGCGAGCGGTCGATGAATTTCACAACCGCCGTATATTACGTCCTCGCCGGAGAGGCCCGCGTATTATAAATAATAGTAACGTAAATGTTATCCTCCCGTCCCTAGACCAAAATGGCCCGAGCCGGCCAAACTAGCAATAAAAATAAGTCCCTAAATAATAAAAACTTAGATCCAGCCATCCCTTGCTGTTTTGCTTTATTAAGATTGTTAGCAACGCACTAAGTCGAGGTCCGAACCCCGCAGGGGGTGCCCTTAGTGGACGTTGCTAACGTAGTTAGTTTTTCCTATTGCTCTGGCTGGAGGCCTTAAGGTCCTCGCCAAAAGTTCGGTGAAGCAGTCAAAGCCTGCGCTCAGGCTAATTGCAGAGATCACTACCAAAAAAAAAAAAGGTCGATGAATTTATCGAGTGATTTAGGATTTCTATAACATTTTCAAATGTATGCCATTATTTTACTTTATTTCATTGGTTTATAAAATTTTAATGTAGCTTCGGTTGGACTAGGTCCTAATTTTTAATTTTGTCTTGTCATTGAAAACTAGCCCTATATTGTGAAATAGTAATTTTTCATTTTCTCACCAGCAGTAATGACGCTATTTGTTAGTTAAGCGAATTAATTTTATATTTTTATCGGAATATACCGAAGAGATGGTCGCATATAAATTCCATTGATATCGGTATGCGTAATCACTTATTTGACGGCCTCCGTGATCTAGTGTCGCACGTACCTGTTTTTAAGGTGTCGCTTGTCTGAGGTCCTGGGTTCGATCCTCGGACGGGTCAATGTATAAAGTTTCTTGGGTCTGAGCGTTTGTGGTACCTTCATCGTTTCTGAATTCCATAACTTATATAGCGAGTATAGCTACTTATTCTGTGACAGAGCAATGTATGTGATGTTGTCTTAATAATTTTAGATGAAGAGAAAATGCCGTCGTTTCCATCTTTACCGAAGAAAGGTGGTAAGAAGCCTGTGAACAATAAGGAAGAGGGAAGAGTGAAAGAAGTGAGAAAAGAAGAGAAAGGCTTGAAGCGAGGGCAGCGCGGGAAGCTGAAGAAGATGAAGGACAAGTACAAGGACCAGGACGACGAGGACAGAGCCATCATGATGGAGATCCTCCAGGTAAGACGGACACAGGGTTCATTTGACGGGCCTGTTGCTCTAGTGGTTAGAGACCCTGACTGCTGCCGGAGGTCGTGGGTTCGATTCCCACCCGGCACAAATGTTTGTGTGATGAGCACGATCATTTGTTCTGCGTCTGGGTGTGATTTATCTATAATATGTATTTATTTTGAAATATATAAGTATGTTTATCAGTTGTCTGGTTACCATAACACAAGCTCTGCTTAGCTTGGGATCAGACAACCATGTGTGAGATGCCCAGCAATATTATATTATATATTTGCCATCTCGCTAAATACCATGAATTTCCATATGGTATCTACTATTAATCATAACTAAAAGAAAATGGTTTATAAGGTTTATGTTAGATAAATGTCTTTTTATTTATTTTAGATATTAAAATAAAACTTCTTCTTTTCGTGTCGATGCAGCGATGGTAGACATTTACATTATACAGGGTGTTACATAATCCCTTTCCGATCCGTTAAGGGGTTGTTAGGTATCGATGTCTGATTACATCAATGTAGAAAATAAATGAAACAAAAAATGTATGCCATAAAAAGTTTTTTTTTTTCTTTAAATGGATAGTTTGAGTGACGGCATCGTCACAGGTTGTGCCAAATGATCATACAAAAGGCCACTATTAACACCGACGAAAACGGTGGTGTAGTTTTTGATTTATCTTCAAATTTAGGGAATTTGGCGGCTACTTCAAAGTTCATTATTATTGTTATTAATATGAATATTCCAAATTTAACATTTTATTTGGGCTTGTGATGGTGAACCCTATATCCCCGCTTCGGGTCGGACAGGGGTTTTGTAACACCCTGTATTGCATTGGCCCAGTAACTTGCGACATTAATGGCAGCTTCGTTAGCGTGCATTAGGTCTTCGAAAGAGCAGGTGTACGGACACTTTGGGCAGTTGAAATAAAATTACTTTTTACAGATTTTGTAGCGGTTTATTTTAGAGGGATTTAAAATCTAAAATATCGCTACAAAATCCGCATATTTTTTTCTGTATATTAACTAAAACTAAATAAAAAAGTCTTTCTATATTCTGAACAGAACTTCACAGATTATAGCTAAGAACCATTACATAGCCAAACGGCAAAATAGCATCACAATGTGTGCATTTATAAAGCAGCTGCAGTACAATAGCACCACTCACAATAGACACACACTCTTTTTGCGTCGCCACCTTTTTGTGCCGTTAGCCCAGTGGTGCTAAGAGCGACTGCTACGCTGGAGGTCTTGGGTTCGATGCCCAAGTCGACCAAAGTGTTATAGGATTTTTCTATGAAATTCTCAGTAGCAGGTTGGAGTTTGGATTTGTGCCCGGTTAGTGGCAACAGGCTCGCCCCCTATTACATGGGATCTAAACATACCGGCGAACTGTGGGTGAACATTGGTACACCTCTGCCTAACCCTTCGGGGATACAGACGTAATGATATGTTATGTAATGTTTACCAATTGTAATGGTGTTTTATTGTTTAATTTTATTATGTTTTTTGTAAATGTTATTTTATTTTATCTTTATTGTGCTATTTCTTTTTTTATGTTACTTTTAAATAAGTGGCTCACTAACGAATTGGGTTAGTACCTGTAATGTTAGTGGTAAGTGTTTAATATATAAACTTTTAGTCAGGGAAAGCTGAGAAGGAGTCAAAGAAGGCGCAGAAGAAGGCGGCGGCGGCGAAGGCCAACAAGGTGAAGGGCGGGGCGCGCGGCGTGAAGATACCCGCGCCCGCGCCGCTGCTGCTGGAAGCCGACTCCGACGCCGACGAGCCCGACACTGAGGTACACCATAACAACTTAACTGTCCCGTCAGTAGACACAATGGTTAAACAATGGAAATGTTCATATATGACTCACGGAACAGGGAATATGTTAATATTTACACTACACGTATTAAAAAAAATTAAGAGCTCCTTCAGCTTTCAAACAAAAGAAATCCCATAAAATTCAGTCCATTCGTTTAGTTACGATTTCAGAGACACGCTGGTGGATACGTCAAACTTATGACATAGGTTTTTTTCGTTTGGTGTAAAAAAGAGAGTAGTCTAGTCATTATAGTAAGTTCACCTCGGAATTCGAGATACCCAGCTGTAAGTCTGTAAATACTTGTATATGGACACCCTAAATGTTGTCTCAAAACCTACATATGATAGGGTGAGCGCAACTATTTAAGGAGATGGTGGCAGATGACGTTTATCAGTTGTCTGGTTACCATAAGACAAGCTCTAAGCTGCTTCCTTTGGGATCCAGTCCCAGGATATTATTATGAAGGTATTTGTTTCCTTAAGCATTATGCACGGTGTAGGTAGCGGAGGCGGAGGCGGGCGTGGACACGGACGCGGAGCTGCTCCGGCAGCTGACGGGCGCTCCGCTGGCGGACGACGAGCTGCTGTTCGCCGTGCCCGTCGTCGCGCCCTACTCCGCGCTCGCCAACTACAAGTAACTATATTTAAATCAAATTCAAATATTTTTTTATTCTATATAGGCTAGGCACACAGTAGCACTTATCGAATGTCAAACACAAAGTACAAAATAAGCAGCACCGTAAGGGTTGTTTCATATCCGGCGGAAACGCATCGCACCATCGGCCGCGCAACGACAGAAAAAACAAACACGCAAAGAGACACTTGACACGATAACGCAACATCAGATGAGTGTGTAAGGCCGAACGCCACACCATCCCCCATGCGCCCATGCTGGCGCTAGCAACCGATAACACGCCTAGCCAAAGATGAACCGACCCTAATTCGCACACCCTTAATATATCAAGTATACAGTGATAAGAAAACCCTTTCCGATGCGTGAAAAGCGATGTCTAATTATATTCTTGTTCTTTTCGTGTCATTGACCGAACTCAAACTGTCGCTGACTAATAAGTTGCCACCTTTATGGCAAGATCGCTGCTCTCCATCATGCTATTAATGAAAATTCTGAAAAAGAAGATGAACTTAAAAATATTCCTCCTAAAATTAAGAGAGTCGTCGTCGCCAAAAGCTCAAGAAATGCTAATGCAACTATACCGTGTTGCCATATTAAAAAATCCTTCATCATAGGGAAGTTCGCACACACCAAAAAACTTCGTAATTATTTTTACCGTCATGTTGTTTTTAAGCTTCATATTTTATTTGTCTGTGACGCCCTTATCATCCATTAGGGTCTGGACCGTCGACGTATGATATGCATAGACTGCTACTATCGTTAAGTTCCCCTTGTGCCAAGCGAGAGCAGTTTTTAGTCTGATCCTAGTACATTTCGTTTTTCATTTAAGTTAATTTTCGCGCAACGAGAAACTTACATAAGAAAATATCGATGGTTTTGACATTGTTAGGATAATATTAGTGTTTTAGATAGATTTTTTAAAACGGCAAGCTCCATCTTAATACATAATTCACGACAACACTTGTTCACACTAGTGCTTACGGTTTAATCTCTGATAGGCTCACTCTATAGTTTCAAATGCAACCTCGTTGGTCTGGACGGAGTTTTCTTAACATGTTCTAGAGCACATCAGTATGAACCCTAACCACAAGCAAGAGAGGACATGCTTAATAGCTTTAGGGTTCACGACCACGGCCTGTGCAGGATGTACGCGATCATTCTCCTTATATAATATCAGTATAAACATGCAGCGCGACAGTTTATAAGTTACTATTGTCTGACTGCTATACGTCGTGCTATATGGTCGTGGGTTCGATTCCCACCCAGGACAAATGTTTGTGTTATGAGCACGATCATTTTTTCTGCGTCTGGGTGTGATTTATCTATAATATGTATGTATTTAGAAATATATAAGTATGTTTATCAATTGTCTGGTTACCATAACACGAGCTCTGCTTACCTTCGGATCAGATAACTGTGTGAGATATCTCGGAATATTATTATAAATTTACTGTTCACTAGACAAGGATCAAATGAAAAGTGAAAATGTTTGTGTGTAGGTACAAGGTGAAGCTGACTCCGGGCACCGGCAAGCGGGGTAAGGCAGCCAAGACCGCGATCCAAGTGTTCCTGCGCGACAAGAGCGGCACTCCTCGAGAGAAGGACCTCCTTAAGGCCGTGAAAGAGGAAAACGTAGCCCGCAACTTCCCCGGCAAGGTCAAACTGTCCGCGCCCTCCTTACATAAGCATAAGAAATAGAAATACTGTTACTACATAACATAACATACCATCACACCTGTATCCCAGAAGGGTTAGGCAGAGGTTACCAATGTACACCCACAGTTCGCCGGTATGTTTAAGTCCCATGTAATAGGGGGCGAGCCTATTGCCACTAACCGGGCACAAATCCAAACTCCGACTGAGAATTTCATAGAAAAACCTGATAACACTTTGTTCGACTTGGGAATCGAATCCAACACTTCTAACGTAACAGTCGCACCTAGAACCACTAGGCCAACGAGGCAGATACTGTGACTGCTCAACCACAAATTGTTATTTACTAGCTGTGACCCGCGTCAATACCGATGTCTGGATAGTTATTCTGTTATCGGGGCAGTGAAGTTTTTCAGGTTTTTTTTTTCTCTCCGTAAGTACCATCCTCTAAATCTATAGTCTAAGATAGTCTTATCGCAATGTGATCAGTGATTAGTAAACTTACAGCTTATTTTGACTTTGTTTTGCTACCAGTCAGTCAGTATCACTGAAGTGGTGAAACTAATGGTGGAAATTACAATTTAATGTCCAGGGTGCTGTGAACTTTGAAAATGGAGTTGCGTAAATATTTGTTATCTTTCTTGTTTTCTTGTTTATCTGTAATTTACGGATTATTTGTGTCTAGCATGCGTTCGGCGTAACGTAAGAGGTTTTATTGAAGTGAGGCCTACGCCCAGCAGTGGGCTAAATGAGGCTGTAATTGATAATACATCATGTTGTGGTTGTCATTTATATAGTACCGCAGTACGCATGCTGGACTATTGTTCTCTTATTCATGTTGATTATATCAAGTTATTGTAATATATATGTACAAAGAAAGTAAATGTTTTATTATCCGACTTCAAAAGGTTAACAATTTTTTTTTTTATACATGAATGCTTTGTGTAAATAATTGGCGAAATCGGTCCAGCCGTTCACGTGTGACCAAGGAAAATAGATATTAATTTTGATGTGTATAGATAATAATAGATATGCATAAAAATAAGAACTTCGGGTTCAGAGCAATGTACTCGTATGTGAGGTTGTTCACATATTTTTTTTTTCTGGATTTAGAAATATACTATATAAGTATGTTTATCAGTTGTCTGGTGACCTTACCCACAAGCTCTGCTTAGCTTGGGATCAGATGACTGTGTGTGAGTTGTCCCAGGATATTATAATTGTTATCATAAATTAAAACTTTAAATAACAAAAATAACATTTAATAACAATAATAACACTATTATTAAAACGAAAATTATAATACGTTCATTAAAAATTAGTCTATTTTGTTTAAAATTGCTTTACGTGGTCGCAACATTTGCTACTAAAGTTATGAAACCTAAGGCACCTCGCGCACTAGACGGCCACGACCAGTGGCCACAACGATCAGATTTACTAAAAAAAACATATAAACTTCGCGCACTTAGCCACTTAGTAAGGCTCCGCTTCCATGTGATTGGTGAATCGCCGCACAGCTCATCTCCGCTCCGCAGCCTAAATCTGATCGTTGCGAGTACTGGTCGTGGTCGTGGCCGTCTAGTGCGCGAGGTGCCTAAGATGGTTGGTCTTGTCGACTATAATCTAGGTAAGGAGATCCTCGGTGAAGGTTATAGGGAGGTTACAGGTCTTCTTCTTCCCCTTCCTCGCCGAAGCCCTCGCCTTCGCCCATGACGTCGACGGGCGGCGGCGGCGGCAGGTGCGCGATACGGTACGCCTGGAAAACATTTATACTTATTTATTCATTTTATTTTGAAAAAAACTATAACATACATGTCATCACGCCTGTATCCTCGAAGGGTTGGTCAGAGGTGTACCAATGTACACCCACAGTTCGTCGATATGTGTAGGTCCCATGTAATAGGGGGCCTATTGCCACTAACCGGTCACAAATCCAAACTCCGACCTGCTACTGAGAATTTCATAGAAAAACCCAATAACACCTTGGTCGACTTGGGAATCGAACCCAAGACATCTAGCGTAGCTGTCGCGCATAGGCGCCTCGAGGAAAAACCAACAATTCTACTATGTGTCATCTAAGTACATTAATAACTAGGTTAAAGTACAATTCACTACATTTGCACCGGTTACAACTTAAATTAGAGTACATTCTGCGGCTTATTCGCTAAGCTTATTATAGCACGGTCAATATAACTTGGCGCTTGGGCTTGGTCAATATAAGATGCAATATACTTTCACCAAGTTCCAAGTTACGTCAGCCGTACCGTACAAAGACAAATTACAATAACTAATTTAAAAAAAATATTACAAATTATGGCTAGGAACTGTTTCGATCACGTAGGCTTTTAAACAATAAACGTCATCACGATCGGGACATTCGATTAGGCCTACCACACCACACACTAACCAACAACGTCAAACTTACTTGTTGTGTCAAAAGTTAAAAAGTAAGATATGTTATCGAACCTCCTCATCAGCGAATGTGGGGTCAGCCATCTCCATGACCTCGGGCCCTATGGGGTACTCGTCCTGGGGCCACGGCAGCTGCAGCGGCGAGAAGTTCGGCGGCTGGAACTTGAGGCCCCAGCCCACGTACATGCACTCAGACTTCCTGAGGGACACTCACATCCTTATTGCAACTGATCATGTCTTAAGAAGGCAGCTAGCAGTGTCTGGATGCAAAGGGCGGGAGATCGTGCGCTGTGGCGCTCCTTGGGGGATGCCTATGTCCAGCAGTGGACTGCAACAGGCTGATATGATGATGATAATGTCTCATAAATATGTTTTTTTACGATCTCCGCAGTCCAGTTGCACTCGCACCGGTTTGAAGGTGTCGCTAGCTTTGAGGCCCCGGGTTCTATTCCCGGACGGATCAATAGAGAAACCAACTTTTCTACATTGCCTCGTGTCTGAGTGTTTGTGGTACCTACCTTCTTAATACAAGTGATTTAGCTATTGGGTTCAGAGCAATGTATTTGATGTCCGCTTTTATTTTATTTTAAATATGGGGAGATCAATAAGAGGAAAATTGTAAATGTGAGATTGTGACAATATACTTACTTGCCGGTGGTAGCGTAGGCGACGGCCCCGGGCCAGGTGTTGCTGCGGATGACGGCGAGCGCGCGGTCCGGGCACATGGTGGAGCTGACGCGCGTGCTCCACGCCGGCAGACCCTCGATCCTCGCGTCCTCCGACAGCGGCGAGAACAGGCTCGGACCCGTCTCCGGCTCCACGGGACTAGGACCTTCGTCGTCTTCTTCCTCTAAAGCCTCATCCTACAACGACCGATTACTTAGTACCTACATATTACATAACATACCATCACGCCTGTATCCCCGAAGGGTTAGGCAGAGGTGTACCAATGTACACCCACAGTTTAACGGTATGTCTAGGTCTCATGTAATAGGGGGCGAGCCTATTGCCACTAACCGGGCACAAATCCAAACTCCGACCTGCTCCTGAGAATTTTATAGAAAATACCCAATAACACCTTGGTCGAATTGAGAATTGACCTACACATTAGCACCCAATACGGTATTCAGCTGAATCCGGTAAGGCTGGAAACCGATCCCAACATAGTTGGGAAAAGGCTCGGGAGATGATGTTTTACCTAATTTTGGAAGCTAACTTCCCAGTAGGACTCTTCAATACTATTTGAACTAGTTGCAGCCTTTCAACCCTGATTTGTAATTGTTCGTTTTCAAAATCAAAATATTTTTATTTCAAGTAGGCCTTGATAAGGCTCTTTTAAAACGTTAAATTTACTGACTCTGCTGCAGGTTCCAAAATGTCATTCCAATGGAGAAGAACCGGCATGAAACTCCAGAGGTTACTCTTTTAAAAAAAAGGTTAACATCAATTATACCAATACAAATAATTATAAATATCTACAAATATGCGACAACAGCGTAAATAGCAATGTAAAAGATAACATCCAAAATGGAAGAAAAATTTAATAGGATACGCAACAAAATTTACATTGTTGTCACATTTACAAAGGTCGAGTGTGCGAAAAAAAGAGAATAATAAAAGGAGACTAAACTCAATAAATAAAAAATAATAATAATAACTAATTAAGTGAGTAAATAGCTTTACATACAAAAGATATGTAGTCCTAACTAAACCCTAACAGGAATGTCAAGGCATGTCAAAAGGTTTCTAAGAATAGAGACCGTGGGGAAGCTAATCGAGAATTATTAAACAACATGACAAATGAATTAACGGACCGCCAGGGAGGCCACATTTTTAGCTAAATAAGTTACAAGTTGAAACAACCATCCCCGCGTTAGGGTTCCACCACAGCGTGCGGCCCTGCTGCAGGATGTGCCGGCCGTGGTGCACCCAATACGTCAGGTTCGAGTCCAGGAGATCCTTCAGGGTGTGTCCCTGGTAGAACGGGTTCTGATTGAATTCCATGTCACCTGAAATTCATCACGTTTTTTAACTGGAAGACACCCCACTTATAAAGGGTGACCCAGCAAGTATCGGGTGTCCAGAAGTAGGCAACACTCACAGATTTTTAACAGAATTCTAACTGCTTAAATGTTTGTCACCGCCGTATATACGACCCAGCACGATAAATGTGCTGAGTCGTTATATATGGACCATTTTTTCTAACTCTTTTAACATATATAGGATAGGTACACGATAAGCAACTTCTTATCGTGTATCCTTTGTTTTGTTTGAGCATTTGCCAGAATACGATGAAACAATCGAATCAAATAAGAAATCGAACAATTTTTTTTTTTCTCGTGTGAAAAAGATTACAGAATAGATAAAAGTGTAAGTAGAACTACGGAGGTACAGACCTCCGCCTTCCTCCAAATCCAGGTCCTCCTCCTCTTCCCCGGAACCGTAGGTGAAGAAGCCCTGCGGCGAGATGGCGGTGGCGGCGGCGATGCGAGCGATCTGCGCGCGCAGGTAGTGGCGCTCCAAGCCCTCGAACGGCGGGAACGTGATCACCTGACAATCACATCCCACGTAAATTGAATAGCCTGTTGATCTAGTGATTAGTGACCCTGACTGATATACCGGAGGTCGTGGGTTCGATTCCCACCCAGGATAAATGTTTGTGTGATGAGCGTGATCATTTGTTCTGTGTCTGGATGTAATTTATCTATTATGTTCTCCGGTTGTAACATATGTATTTAGAAACATATAGCTAATTATGTTTATCAATTGTCTGGTGATTTCCGATCTTCGATTGTCAGTGGTGTCTTAATTTTTCTGAGAGTAGGTATAATGAGTATAATATTGAAAATGTTTTCATGGTAAGTACTTGCCTTGGTTCGCACTTTGAACCAGCAATCGCGTTCGTTTTCGATCATTTAACTGCTAGGCCACTACGACGACTCAAAATAATATTTAATAACTACTATTAAAAAAAAATATGTAGGAACTACTCAACTATACAGAAAAAGAAGTGTCTCTTAAAGAATCCCGGTTAAAACTCGCCTCATTGTCAAGGTCACCGGTCATACAGCGCACGGTGAGCCGGGCCACCCGGATATGCTCCGGCGTGAGGTCCGGAAGGCAGATCCAAGGGTCACCCGGCTGATTGCACACCCAATACACCTGCGAATCACTCACATGTAACCAATAGTTTACTTACACCCGTTTTCTAAAATGCTAATCAACTTAATGTTTGCAAATAAAGTTACTGGTTGACCAAAAGAGATGCTTGACATGAGATTTGGCAGTTAATCACAGTTTTCGAAACCGGGGATAAATGTTTAACATCCGAAAGTGAAGAAAGTTTTGTTACCTGAACTCATACCGATATATTGGAATACATTGGAAGGTATACATCACACAATTTACTTAAGTGAGTATAGGTACAACTGTACATATATTTATTCACTAGTCATTTATGTAAATAGTTTTTCGAGTGTTATGAAATAGTACGGTGTTTTAGAAGAATAAATGGTTTCGACTAAATCGTTAAACTCAGATAAAATAAATGTAACTGCGAAGGATCTAATGAGGATTCACGTTCACGGCGATACTCTATTCAAATGAATGTAAATAGGTTTCGGTAGAATGTAGGACCTTCTTGTTGACTCCTGAGCCTGGTCTCTCGACTGGCACGGACACCGGCGCCTGCCAGGTGGACTCCGGCTCTGGAGGCAGCTTCGGAGGCACCGGCTCCTTGGAAATAGGCTCATGATCCTCCCCCTCGCCCACTGTAAGCAGGTTTCATTCCATACATATAATCATGCCTCTTTCCCTTGTAGTGGTAGGCAGAGGCCACTTCTTTTCACTTGCTACGATCCTTACAAACTTATTTCGGTTTGACCACATATATGTTTCAAATACCTAATGCATCTAAAAACATGGCGACCATCGAAAGCGTTATTACATTCTAATAAGGGAGGTTTTCGGTGGGTATTATTCTTATGTGTTTGATAAAGTTTTGTATTCAAGTTTGTGCTTGGTGTATTATATTTAATAGGTACTTATTGACGGACCGAAATTTTTTATAAACGTAGGTACTTCGAAAAATGGACATTTCAACAATAAAACTGCAATTTTGGCTTTGCTTTTATGTTTATGCCACAGATTAATTAATATACCCACACACACCTATACTTACACATTTCTGTTTGTTCATCAGGTCGTGGGTTTGCTTCCTCCAAACCCTCGCCTTCCCCAGGCATATCTTTTAATTCAAATTCCTACAATGAAAATTAAGTAAGTAACATTATATTTTGCAAGTTTATCATAGTTGCCACAGGTGGAATAAACAAGTCGCAGTAGTATTTCGAAATGCGTTCCCGCCTAGTCCCCGGTGATAGGGAACGGTGAAGCACTCCGGTGGTTTTAGCCGGTAGGAATCCGGCACGCCCCTCCGTCTTCCCCAGGGCGGAGGTAGTCCATGGACATAACCAAAAAAAACCACCGAAGTATCTACTGGGGCCCGAGTGTGCTATTGACAATTGCTTCAATCGTTTGAGTGGGTGGCGTCAGTAGGTCCATTTTAGGATAATTAGCATTCTATCGTAACGTCATATTAACGTCATAATTGGCCATTGGGACGGCCAATTTTGACGTTTTGACATTTAGTAGAATGCCAATTCAGACGATTGAAGCAAT
This sequence comes from Autographa gamma, assembly GCA_905146925.1. Lineage (NCBI taxonomy): Eukaryota > Metazoa > Arthropoda > Insecta > Lepidoptera > Noctuidae > Autographa > Autographa gamma. The sequence continues at coordinate 1,107,208 of LR989868.1, read as the reverse complement.
TGTCAATAGCAGATTCGGGCCCCAGAAGGATTGATGGCAATATACTTTTTATTAAAAGTGCAGTCCCTATCAAGGAAGCAGGCTTTCATCTCCCTACATTATGTCTAACCAAATCATTAAAATTTCTCGAACTTAATCGAAGCTGTTACAATCAATGAAAAGGCAATGATATTAAATAAAACAATGATCATGAAACAAGCAACGTACCCTGATTCTTCTGTCAAGCTCTTCTATCGTAAGGTCTGTTTCAGCTATGTAATAATTCGCTTTAGTCCCGAAGATCTTACCGAAAAACCTGTAGTTAGGCATATATTTTTATAAAAATAGGATTGTTTGTGTTTGTGTATTACATGTTATTTATTAATATATGTTATTTACATAAAAAAAAAAAACTAAAGGATAGATTGGATGCTCTAGACATGGAGTTTTAAAACAAACAAGTAAATATTATTTAATAATATCGGTTCAACAAATTCTAAATTCTCTATAGATTTTAGTAGAATTTTTATAGAATTTTAGTAGAATCTGCTAAAACGTTACTAATACCCATCGGGTTTCTCATTATTGATAGGTTATTGTTGAAAGAAGATTATGGCCATTAGAATGAAAACTCCGTCTATTTGGTAGATCAAAAATGGGCAAAATTATACCGAAGGTGTCATGCAAACCAGGGGCACGACTCCCCTATTTTAAAGTCAGTAGGCTTCGATACAGGCTACAGCTACTTTAAAAGCATATGTCAGTGGTCGGTCAGTGTAATTGTCATTGTGCGTAATTTTCGTATTCAGCTTACCATAAAATCGTACTGAACTCTCGAAGAAAATGATCGTAATGACCAATCAATGATCGTAATGACAGTTATCAGAATTCCAACTATCGTAAAAATTACGAAATGAAGGAGATCATTCGGTCAATCCAAGCAACTCTTCGAGGCCCAGTGTACTTGTCATTGTGCCAATTTTTCGTATTTAGATGAGCCTACAATTAACAGTCAGTGGCAATCCTACAATGGCAACAGTAGCAAGTAGTTGTAGCAGCAGCATAAGTTATTAAACTAAAGTTATTTATGCGACTGACCTCACTGTAGATACTGGCTCCTTAATGCCGAGCATGATCATCGAGATATAAACCGCGTAGCATTCCCTGTCCGGCAGGCCGTACCCAGCCTGAGGAAAGAAACGTCATATCGTCTCACCAAACTATGACAGTTTGCAGCGGCAGATCTTAACCCAGTGCCTGTCCAATGAGTCACATATGGTACATTCCAATTGCTTAACTATTGTGTCTACTGGCGGGACAGTTAATGTGTTATTATATTAATAAGCATTTTCGTGCGACCAAAACGTCATAAGAACCGAGAATTCCAAAGCTGTTACGTGGTTTGTAATGCAAACGTTAATGTAAGGTGTATGGTATGCAGTACAGTTTACTGAACACTGTCTTTGTTCGGAACGCCCTATCTATTGCGTACCTCTCTAAAATAATAGTTGTGGTCCACGAGATCTGATATCCTCGGCTTTTCGGTTTCCTCTTCCAAATCAAGTTCTTGTTCCTCTTCACCCATGTTATCCATCTTAGACGCTTTGCTTTGCACCAACTACGACACATTTACATGGCAGTGTAGAAACAAACAGTAGAAGCGAATAAAAAGAATATCCAGGTTCTAGGTATACCTACTGGGATTCAAACTTAATGGAGACTCTGAACAAAGGCGAGTCGGTGCGTATCTTTATGATCCAGCGGGGGTTGGGGGGGGGGGAGAGTTATACTCGCGGGGTTTTAAGAGACAGGTGAAAAGAGAGCCACCATGTTCTCCAGAGTTATATGTTTGATAAATCTACTGAACCTGCAACTCCCATACTTTTATTAATGATATTATTTTTTATGAAAATTATTATTTTTATCTCATGCTGTCCCACAGCTGGGCAAAGGCATCCCTTAATGGCATTCTTCTCTATTGAGGGCAAACGTGGACTAGTCCTTCATAATATAGGAATCCAGCTCACTCCTGCCACGTGGTCGTCTGTGGTTTTTTGGGATCCATTCAGATGTTGTTTGGCCCTACGGTACTCTAATTATACTTAAAAAAAAGCAATAATCAATGTATTCAGCATACCCTGAACATTTCGTCCACTCTCCGTACGACGGACAACTGTGGCGGGGCCAAGTATATGTCATTGAGCAAATCGAAGTTCGGGCGGAACTTCTCTTGCTTCACCTCCCACGAATACTGCTCGAAGTTGTCCACCACATCCGGGGGCTTCTGCGACAGAATCTTTTGAACGATATCCACCAGATGATCGTAACTGAAATGCAATTGAGAGTTCCTACGTTTACGGACGTAAATAGTTTTATAATACTACCTATTGTTATCAAGTATTCATTTCGGAACAATATTATTTTTTGACGGGCTGGTTTTGGTCTAGTGGTTAGTGACCCTGACTGCTATACCGAAGGTCCTGGGTTCGTTTCCCGCCCCGGAAAAATGTTTGTGTCATGAGCATGAGTAATTAGCTTACAGCGAGTCCCCAGTAGCTGCACTCTGCTGCTTGAGAAAGTTCTTCGCTAGAACCAAATCGTTGTTGAGATCGGGCATAACATTTTCAGTTGCCGCGATTATGTCAGGCTCCAATAAAAATGTTTGCGACATTTTTAAGCCTTATTTTCATGTAACTAATAAAATAATCAGATAATAATATTTATGTTAGTAGCAATCGATGTCAGTAAATTATTGACGTAAAAGTCGGCCCATTTATTTCTTTTTATTCATTCCATGTAGGTACAAGCCACGAAGTCTTTAATTCGTGCTTTATGTACCTAGGTTTATCATTAGTAGATTTGTAATACCTACTATTTGTAGTAGGCATTTTAAACCTAGAAATTTACAAGTAAAGTTTGTACGGAAGAAAATTCTTCGGAACAGTGACTTTATAAAGCCGTAGACAGAGAATAATACTATGATAGCAGAGAAGTATTTTCTAAAATAGATCCGCACTCTAAGGTTTAAAGTACCTATTCTACAGAGAATACTTTTAACTTTAGAGTATGGATAAAACTAAAGAGTGAGCCATTCAGGGTATGAATCGTAAGCACTAATATGAACTAAATTTGTCGTAAATATTGTATCAAGATGCAGAGCGCCGATTGAATAAAACTATCTAAAACTCTAATATTATCCTAACAATGTCGGAACCGTAATAGTTTTGCATATAAGACTGTAGTTGAAAAATCACTTAAGTCAGTAAACTAATATACTAGATACAGCTGAAAAAGTACCTACTCTCAATGTAAAATCTATGCCCATAAGGCATGTCATTAATGACACTTCGACTTTGACGTATTTTCTAACCTCCAAATGTAATTCATAAAAATAGTTGTTTGGCAGAATGTCAACAAAAATACACTGTTTGCATTCTTTCATAAAGTTTGTTTTTATATAATAAGTTATTGAATTACAATGTGTAAGAGAATATTTGTCTTATCTATTATAACATTTTAGTGAAATTCCTATATAATTGTTTTAATAAACATAACCTATAATACAAAAACAAACAACACTGAAATGGCTACAAAATTCGATGCGGCCGCGTACAATTTTCGCAAAAAATGCCCTTTTATTACAAAGGATCTCCTTCGCTGGTTCCCAGGCCACATGAACAAGGGTTTAAAACAAATGCAACGTAAATTAAAAAGTGTTGATTGTGTGATTGAAGTTCATGACGCGCGCATACCGTTCACCGGGCGCAACCCGATATTCGCGAACACGCTCATAGGTAACAAACCGCACATATTAGTTCTGAATAAGAAGGACTTGACGATACCGTCGTTAGTACCGCGAATAAGGGACCAGCTAAAGGCAGAACAGAACATTGAGAACTTAGTGTTTACCAACAGTAAGGACCAGCACTGCCGCGGGCTGAAGAAGCTCAAGCCACTCATGGTGGAGCTGATAAAGGGTGCTAACAGGTACAACAGGAGTGAGGAGTTGGATTATAATGTGATGATAATGGGAGTTCCAAACGTGGGGAAGTCTTCGTTGATAAACATGCTGCGGTCGAACAACATGAGCATCCGACACGCGCTGCCGGTGGGCGCGGTGGCCGGCGTCACCAGGAGCGTGCTCATGAAGATCAGGATCAACAACAACCCCGTTATATTCATGCTGGATACTCCAGGTGAGGGACTGATAAGCAATTAGGAAAACTGTCCATTTCAGACAAATATTATGATAACTATCATAATTGATAAGTTAGAAATGAGTACCTAATAAAAATGTAGAGTAAAATATGATGTGTATAATATATAAACTGACCTTAACATATCGGCGAACTGTGGGTGTACATTGGTACATCTCTGCCTAACCCTTCGGGGATACAGGTGTGGTGATATGTTATGTTAATAAGAAGGGTAGGGAGGCCTCTGTGTCATGCTTGCTCAATTGTAGAGTACTATTCAGATTTATTCAAAATTATTTCATTTACTGATTTACGATTATTGTCTGAAACATTTTCATATACCACTTTTAAAAGGTCTTATCCATCATTGAATATGTTATTTGAAATCTGGTCATTAAAATGCAATGCCAGAAGAAAATAAAATATATATATCATAATTTCTAGTCACATGATAGTAATAGATATAGCCTGCAGCGAGGTGTGGTGACAGAGATTCAGGGCAAAACCAATTGCATCAACAGGCCTGTTGGGCTATTGGTTAGTGACCCTGACTGCTATACCGGAACTCATGGCTTTGATTCCCACCCAGGACAAATGTTTGTGTAATGAGCATGATCATTTGTCCTGGGTCTGGGTGTATTTATCTATAAATTGTATGTTTTTAGAAATATTACGTACCTATGTTTTTCAGTTGTCTGGTTACCATAGTATAAGTTCTGCTTAGTTTGGGATCTGATAACCGTGTGTGAGTTGTCCCAGGATATTATATTACATGATCTCTACTAATTAATGCTAAACTGCCTAGTTGGCCTAGTGGTTCTAACCGCGACTGCAAATGATAGAGTACTTGGGTTTGATTTGTCGGAGTTTGGATTTGTGCCCGGTTAGTGGCAATAGGCTCGCCCCGTATTACATGCCGGTGAACTGTGGAGGTATACTGTTACTCCTCTGCCTAACCCTTCGGAGATAGAGGCGTAATGGTATGTAATGTTTTGTCTGTTCTTACTACAATGAACATTGCAGGTATTTTGGAGCCATCCGTGACGGATGTAGAGATGGGCTTGAAGCTGGCCTTGTGTGCATCTCTTCAGGACCATCTAGTCGGTGAGGAGATCATCGCCGACTACCTACTGTACTGGCTCAACAAGCATGCCATGTTCAAATATGTCGACTACATGGGTTTGGCGGAGCCCTGTGATGATATCAATAAGGTAAAATTATCATTTAAGTGATAAAAATATTTTTTACTTCAATGAATTCGATTCACGATTTTCACAAGGACAACAGATGTGACTATTGACCACATCACTTTATTTGTTATTCTAGATGTATGTATGTATGTAATATGTATAACTATTAAAAATTGATACAGTAACATATTTTTCAAATAAATGCAATTGTAACTCCTTGTGTAGATGACTTAAAATCAATCGCCGTATCAGTAGGTTCGTTTTCATCGAAGTTGATTTAAAAGTTTTAGAGATAAACTTAACCGTGTCCCTCTCCCATGAGTCGCATATGAACATTTCCATTGTTTAACCATTGTGTCTACCGGCGGGACAGTTAAGTTGTTAAACACTAGCCTTAATGATAGTTCGCGAGTCGACCTCTATCAAGTTCCTACACATTACAGGTACTCATCTCAGGTGCGATAAAGTACAACCGCGTGCGTCGGACCCGGGACTTCGACGGCCGCATCCGGGACGTGCCCGACATGATCGAAATCGCCAGGACTATGATCAAAGCCTTCAGGACCGGAGAGCTGGGGAAAATACTTTTAGACATAGAGCTGTTAGATGAAAGGTACCAGAAAGAGAAGGGATCGGTGGCTTCATGATAGCTTACCTACGGAATCATCAACCTAGATTAGCTAGTTAGATTAAAATCTTGTTCTCAACTTTATCCCAATGCAGAAAGTTCTTCTTCGTTTGTGTGTATCAAGTATAGGCAGTAGTACCGAAAATACCAAATGTGAAAACCTTTTTTTGAGATTTAGTAAGGTGAAACAATTACGATGTTAAAAAAAGTTTGACCTAATCTTCTAAAGCATCATTCAAATCAAGAGTCAATTGATACAGATGCAAGTAGGTACTCTGTCATACCTGCCCCTAAACCAACAGCGCACCCAACCGCTTTAACGTAGGACTAATAGCAGTTAGGTACTAGATTTGAATGTAAATATGTAAATAAATGTAAATCTATTTAACTTGTTGAATAACCAACAATGATTACCTATGTAGAATAATACTACAAAGTCGTCAAGTAAGAAGTTACGTGTTTTATTTATTACACGCACTGTCCTACTTATCTTTTTGCTGGCGGAATCTTTAGCACGAGGAGCGATATTCACAGGTAGAACTAACTACCAAAGGGCTGGACTATACATACAGTCTTCTAGTACCTTAGATAAAGTTTCCATTCTATCCGTAATTAATAAACATTTTAATTAACACATAAAAACTTCGTACTTTAGTAGGTACACGTTTCAAAGACAATTTAATAACGGTTGTCACTGTCAATCGATGTAGATTATAAAGAAAAAATAAAGCTGCCAAATTGAAACACTATTGTAATATAATATAAAATAAATATCTACATGTACTACTGCACCAAATTTACGAAAAAGCGTGAAAAATAATGATAATCTTGTACTGCAAGTAGGGTGAGCGAGTCTCATCCAAATAAAAATGGACCCCATACAGTACATTCAAACATTTGTAAGTTCGATCCAAGAATACAGATGGCTCATAGATGTAGCCAACGACTGCTACCCTATCGCTATTATGTCGAAGATTCACACAGCATGACATAAATTGGGCCCAGCTGTATACTATGGCAGCACGAAAAAACAGTAAAGTTTTTATTCAAATTCCTCAAAAGTCAAGACTGAAGACGATAACTGAGAGCTCGGGGTTCGCGCTGAAGTCTGCGCGCTCGACGGCCACGCTCTCCATCTCGCAGGACGCCAACCGCGCAGCCGCCTCCAGCTGCACGTGCAACACGCTCAGCATGATCAGCACGCCGTGGAGCACGGAGAGCTGGTACTCGCTCAGCGACTCGCTGTCGGACTCCACGCAGCCGTCAGACTCCACGACCTTCGCGTCGTGGACCGAGACGCTGGACTCGCTGAGCACGCCCAGCGTGGACCCGCGCTCCACCAGCACGACGGGCGTGCCGACGCGCACGCTGGCCTCGCTCAGCAAGACCACCGTCACCATCTTCAGCTTCGCGTCCACCCCGTGCCACAGCCACCAGATGTACGTCGCACCTAAGAAGAGTCAGTCTGAAGTGGACACCCTGAGCTCCTGGACGCTGGAGACGTTCACCAGCACGGGCATGTTGTCCACCAACCGGCCGCACCCCGTCAGGCCCAAGTTCCCCTGGAGCCCCGCCACGCTCGTCAGCGGCTCGGACTACTACCCCAGCAGCGTCGACACGCTGGGCTCCAGAAAGGGCAGCAGAGTGTCCATGGCGTCGAAGCCTTCCAGTGCTAAGATGCTCAGGTATCCTATAAACTACTTGACTTGCAATACGAGACTCGATGACCACCCGGCGTTAGATTGGTCTTTGGCCAAACAAAATGGTATCCCTGTTATTTGCTCTGCAATATAATTGACATTGGTGTAAAAAAAATAGTAAAAACGATTAAAAAATTTATTACCAACAAAATATAATGTTTTACATTTTTCCATATCTTTTAAAATGAGGTATTAGTCGTTTACCCAGCTGTAAATATTCCTATTAGTCTTAGAATATAGTTGCACATAACTACATACAATGAACTCCGTGACACTAATTTTGAACGAACAAACGTAATTTACTCAAAAGGTTAACAACAAATGCATTACAAAGTAAAGACGACCAACAAAAAACTTGGAATATTCATAGATTGACATACAAATAAACACTGTTACTGATTGATTTTGTATAAGTTATACAGAAATATTGGTTATTCTCCATAAGTAATGCTGCGATATTTTTTTCGCTACTTGCGTACATTGTGTACCTACCGCTAAAAATAACAGGGCCTAATATGAAAGTCAAGATTCATTAAAAAGAAAGATAGAAAGCATCTTGTGCAAGACTATATTCAGTAAAATAAATGCAAAATGTAGGTTAACTAAAAATATTAAATGCCATTTTTTTAGTAGCACCTGAATTTCCCAGAATTGTAGCAAACGCATTTGGATATCGTCCTTCTAAACTGAAAGAGTACAGAAATAATATATCAACGACAGCTGTGCGAACTACAGCAGAAGTGAGCAGTCTGAAATCTCATTGACATGCTAACAGTTGTGGCGACGACACGCGTAAACGAGGCACTGGAGATATTTAACAAAATAAACACTTTCTACTACTTAGACAGATAAAAACTTAATATTATTCATTGCTGTGCCTCTACTTGTTGGCGATACCGATGACAGATTTGTAGTACTTAGGTTCGCTCAGAGACTCGACGAGGAAGCTGCCGAGGTCCCACTTGGAGACGGAGCGGCCTGGTGACGTTGTCGGGTTCACAGTCACCACGATATCGCGACTTGGCTCATCTGAAATATCAGGAGGTTAGTTAAATTGGATAAACGTGGAATGGAACAAACAATGACAGTCGTGGCGTAATAAACTTGCACGAGGGCGCGGTGGTCGGTGCGGCAGCGACCGGAGCGGAAGCGATCAGTTAGCGTGGTACGCGTCAACACTTGCTCCACGCTGCCAGCACACGGCAGACATACTTCGCATTGAATTCTACTAATACCATGTCGATTTGGCGAATATATTTTATTACACACACACACTATATTAATATTTTTATCTCATTAATTAGGTACTCTGTATTTTTCTTAGTTATAAGTTTTTATACTTAATAATTTTATGTTAGAGCAGTCCTCCGGGCGCTAAAAGCGGCGACGCAGTTTTTTACTAGTTAAATTAATGTTACTTGCTGGTTTATGTTCCAATAAATGATTTAAATGATTATGTTTTACAAGAAGACTGGTAAATCTATAAAACATACAGACGTATATGTAAAAATAGGCGGCAGGCAATAAGAGAAATGCTATTTGCGCGGCATAAATATATAACAATAGGCATATTATAATAATAATAGTGTTTATATTTCATTGGTTATATTTAATGTCGCGTAAGACATCTTAAACGCATCTAACTTAGACGCTGTTTAAAATATTGGGTACAACTTAATGGGTTATCAAAAACAACATGGCATTAAGTATTAATGTTTGGATTTTTGTAATTTGCCACTACTAAATTTTATAGGTAGGTATTAGTATATGCAGAATATAGTGTGGTTGCTTAGTTATTATAACAATGTACCAATCAGCTCCAGACCAACGCAGTTATTATATGCAAAAAATTGACCAGTTACATGTGACGTTTATAGTTACTTGCAGTTAACTTCTTATCTTCTTCACTGATAACAACTTTTCTGTGTAGTCTTATTTGACATACTTAAACATTGAATGACGGCCACTCCCGGAAAATACTATCAGACATATTAAATAAATATTAAGGAGTGTGTATAGCTTGTAACATAAATAAACTGACCAATAATCCTATTTTATGTATAACAGTTAAAACCACAACAAAAATGATCTTACCAGCGATGTGTGGCGGGAAGACCGCAATATAATCCAGGGGGCTTTCCTTCAGAGCTTCGTACATCCTCTTGTGGTCTTCATTGAGGACCGCAAACCTCGGGGGCACCTTCTCGGGCTCGTAGAAGAGGAAAGCCGAGAGGCAGGCAGACACCGGCTTGGGGTTTTTCGCCTTCATGGAGTCTATGATGTTCTTGGTGCCCTGGAGCATGTCTGCCGCGGATTTCTCGTCCAGGGCATTGCGGGTTCCCAGCGCGATGACGACGCCATCCACGCCTTGCAGGGCCTCCTCCACTGACGCCGGCTGCAGCACGTCACCGCGGAACACCTCCACCTTGTCCTTCAGGTGCTCTGGCACCTTCGCTTCGTCGCGGACAAACGCCCGTACTGATAGCCCTACCAAATATTTTCATCATTAAAATATACCACATACAAAATGTTATTTTTGTTATGTAAAGTAACTGGTATGAGTCCTGCTGACACAAAAGTGGGCACAAAAAGTTTTAATTTTAAATAATTATACTGTTTATTTGTCTTATACACAGTATGCTTCAATCATCTTAGAAGTTCATCCTCTCTCCTATTTAAGTTAATCTATGCTGTGCCCGACAAGGTCTATAATTGTGACTATTATTTACTTCCCCAACAACCATGAAAAGATTATGGTATGCAATATAGAAATGAGAAGTTCTCTTAGGAACCTTATGATGAAATAAACCTTGTTTTAAAATGCATGTTGAAATGAATGTTGTAAAATGCATGTTAAAGAGTTGATAAGAAGACCAAGCAACAGGTGTCAGAAATACTTTCCCTCAGCTGCCAGGATATAAGCATATGTTTGTGGTTGTATATGAATAATTATCTTAATAAGATGTTTCCGTGCATTACAGTTACAATCTTACATATTATTTATTTAATTGGTGATGATGAACTTCTATTAGTAGTTTGTATAGTGTATGTGTGTGTAACCTTAGAAGACTGTGTGGAAATTAGTAGAATGACACCACCTCAACATTTAGGAAATAATGTATATCAATTTTTATTCACTTTTAGCTTTAGCATATCATGTTACATGCATGTTATGCTATAAAAAAGGGAAGATATGAAGTGTAACTATAACTCATCTCTGCTTAGTTTTAAAAATACCTACTTGGTAATATTATTCAATAAAATAGTATTTGCATAAAAACCTTTTTTAACAGCAGCCTCAGTGGCACAAAGGCCGGTCATTCCAGTAGAACCAAATATCACGATTTTCTTCATTTTCTGCAATAAAAGCAATTGCATACATGTTAAACCAGTTTAATGGACCGGCACAACAAGTCTTAACTGGTACTTGAATCTGATCATATCAACATTATCAACCTTATCGTAAATACTATAAGATATCAAAACCGACCATGACAACGCGTATCGGTAGTCCGGTATATTATTGAATGCAAACCCATTTTTCGATTCGTCAGAAAAGAATATGTCTACAATACATGCAATAATGATGCCAGAGTAATATCCCAATATAATTAAACCCTAGCCATATCGTCCAATTCATGGAAATATTCCAGTAAACCAACAATCAGATTCAAGCACTTGTTATGAAATTATACTAATTATTACTAATGTAAGAAACTTTTAACAATACTTAGTAGATGAAAATAATAGTATTTAATTACAGTCTAATCTTTCAGTTCAGATGAAATAAATAATACGTAATTAAATTAATTATTTCTTTCTATACATACCGGTACGTGACGCAATTCCAAGTTACAAACAGCAGTTTAGAAAAAAATGGAACTTTGTAGTTTGTAGTGAAGTGAAGTGAGATACTTATAACTTCACTTCACGCTATCTGTCAATCCTAAAATCTTTTGAGTATTGCTATTGAAATAAGAGGAGCTGCAATATAAAACTTAACTCTTTCTCTCGTAACCTTATGTGTGGAATCTGTAGGGAAGGAGAATCATCGTGATGTAAAGTACGACTAATATGACTATGGTCCGGCCGCCAGTAGAATGCGTTCCTGAGTTCCTGACACTTGCCTATTCTTCTGGATTTATCAGGAAAAAAAACCGTGTAACACTATTCATGATAACCTATCAGAATGAATAGTTTAAAATTATTCGTTTATACTACAAAGAAGTGATAGTAATTATATTTAGTAAACAGAAAATCATATGTTTTTAATTAACTCTTTGGCAGATCAATGACATGAGCTAAAATTGCTCTTGCAATTAATAAACTGTATAAGTATAAATAAACACATAAATATTTACATGTGTGTTTACCTAATGTATATATTTATGTATTTTTTATGCCCGTTTTGGCCGTGGTGGTTTTGCTTGTACATCCATGCCAGAACTATAGGTATAGCCGGTCCATTTCATTTTTAAGTCTTTGTGTTACGTTTAGTCATTCCTCCAAAGACTCACAAATATCAGTATCTGCAAATATCATTATAATATTTTAAGCTAATTAGTCCTCGCTCAAATTAGTCATTCCTTTAATAATAATAATACCATAAATTAATGAGACTTCCACCCTAAATGGTTACCGATCTGTCGTATTATAAAATGCCTTTGTAAAAAGTCTCTTTATTTCCTTGTGGTTAATGTATGATCATATGTTTTCTTTTCAAATGTTTCCAGCAATTGAGTTATATTAAAATAATATTTCATTTTTTTTTTATTATTAAACAATGGGTAGTTTCAATGTTCTTTTAGCAAAACGAAAACAGTAACAAAACGTAGATAACCTAAAAATTCATGCGTAAACAGACAGATCATATGGAATTGGCACTTGTCCTAACCTTTGCTTGAAACTTGAGTCAAAACAAAAGTGTGATTATAGCGGTCTTTATTTCATAAAAAATCTGCTATTTTAAGAACAATGGCTGATACCGAGGAGTACTTTCCACGAGGAGGGAAAAAGCCTACCACTACATACTTTAAGCAAAGTACAAACGTAAGTGTTTGTACTTTTTAAACTATTGTTTACTCTCTTTCAAAATATTGGTTTTAGTTGTTAATCGTTTAATTTTAGTTTCTAGGTGCACCTGAGAAGGGAGAAAAGAAAAGAAAAAGGCCCAAAAAGAGAGCTGAAGGTGACGATGGTTATTTGTCCGACGAGGGTACGAAAGAAATTGATTTGGCATTCAGGCACTGTGCTTATGGGCTCAGTTACAAGGTACTTTAGATTTATAACAATAATATAAATAAGATAATTAATTAACAACAATTGTAATACTAGTACAGTAATGTTAAAAAAAATTAGCATGATTAGTATTGTGCAATAGATGTGCAAGTGTGAGGGTAAATAATTACCTAGTGACTAGAAGTTTTCAATTATGAGTCTTACCCCAAATTTAAGTGTTTGGGGTACTTATTTAACTTCATCATAGTTTTAAATGTTGATCAAAATCAAAAATCAAAATATTTTTATTTCAAGTAGGCCTTGTTAAGGCTCTTTTAGAACGTTAAATTTACTGACTCTACTGCAGGTTCCAAAATGTCATTCCAATGGAGAAGAACCGGCAAGAAAATGATCTGTTGCTACTTTACGCCTGGGCTTAAAGTGAAAGAGACACCATGAACCCTCCGTGATTTGAAACTGATTGTTGTTTATTTTTTTAGTATTCATCCAATTATGTATATTTTTTTCACAGACAGTTAAAGAAGGTCTGTTAATATTAGGCAGAGTTAAGGATATATTGGATACTAAGATTGTAATAAGTTTGCCATGTCGGCTCATTGGTGCCGTCATGGCCTGCCACATCAGTGAACCGTACAATAAACTGCTAGAAGAGTATGTCAATGACAAGGTAAGCAACAAATCCTGAGTAGTTTAATGTACTTCTTTATTATATGCAATAATGATAACATCAGACAATGTAAAAAAAAAAAAAAAATGTATACAATGTAGTAGTAAATTGATGGTAGATTTAATTACAAATTAGTTTTTGTATGATCACCACTTGGTCCTCTCTATACATTAAATCAGCAACTTTGGACTCTTATTTTTATCACTTCACTAGATTTTCTTTTTTTCTGCTAAAACTTTAAATAATTGCCAAAGAATTAATAAATAAATAAAATTCATTAATTCATACAAAACAAAAACTCGCTCTGTAAAAGAAGTTCTGTTCCTCTAGACAAGTGAAATTAGTTCAAGTACTCCTGTTTGAATTGAAAGTGAAATGTTAGTTTTTATTCCGCAAAAAAATCCAAGCTTTTAAGCACAATGTAGTCTCATCCTCCCCATGCAAACCTACACGAAAAGCGAAAAAAAGGGGTCCACATGCCATGCAACCAAACCTATACTCGACATGTGTTTCGCCCCTCCACCATCCTCAGGAGATGTCCAATGAGATCAATGTTTTACAGACGGACAAAGTGCTGGAACTGGAGAAGATGTTCCGTGTCGGTCAGTACGTGGCTGTGAAGGTCTTGGAGGTGAAGGGTGTCAGTGTGATGCTCTCGCTGATGCCTCAGCATGTCAACGGCCAGAAAACAGAAGCTGACTTACAAAAGGGTATGTCAATTGTATTTGTACTGAATGTAATACTTGACACATCTACAGATCTGGATCTGTATCTATATCTTATTACCTTCACGCCTGTATCCCCGAAAGGTTAGGCAGAGGTGTACCAACGAACACCCACAGTTCGCCGGTATGTTTAGGTCCAATGTAATAGGGGGCGAGCCTATTGCCACTAACTGGGCACAAATTCAAAGTCCGACCTGCTACTGACAAATTCATAGGAAAACCCAATAACACCTTGGTCGACTTGGGAATCGAATCCAAGACCGCTTAGCACCACTAGGCCAACGAGGCAGGTAGTATTAACATATAATATTAATTGTTTGTAGGAACACTTCTGCAGGCTGCAGTGGCTTCCGTCGAGGACCACGGGTACGTGATGGACATCGGCGTGGACAACACGAGAGCCTTTCTACCCAAAACCAACACAAACCCAGACATCGAACTAGGTGATCATCATAATAATAATCCTACTTTACATTACAACTAGTCGCATACCGCGAGCGCTGGTCCGAGGCGGCGCGGGATAAGGCAGTATGGAAGGAATTCGAGGCGGCCTTTGCCCAGCTGTGAGACAGTATAAGTAAAGAAAAAAAAACATTACAACTTGAAAGATTATGAAAAAGGAGCATAACACGTGCCTATATTTTACTGGCATTTTTCCGCGACTTCGCCAGAGCGGATATCGGCTATCGTGGCAAAATTAAGCCCTTATGATTGAAACTTGCATCACAATCGGTTTAGCGGTTTAGGCGTGCAAGCAGACATTCATACAGAGTTACTTTCTTATTTTCTTAATTATAATATTTATTTATTTATCTGTCTGTCTGTGTGTTTTGATTTTGACGGGAAAACTGCAAGGTGCATAATGCGATACTTTAAAAAAAATTATATATAGAGAGGACTGGGTACAAAAGCAGACACCGCGGGGCGGGGATACATACATATATAGTAGTATAGAATGACCCGAGCGAGTGGAGCGAGTATCGCCTGTCACACTCGTCACTCGCTCATCGCTCGGCGACAAAACTATCAAAACTACATACTCGCAACTCGCTGCTCGCCGACTCGTTTTGTAGTTCATCGTTCCACTCGCTACTCGCTCCTCGCTCTAAGTCGGACAGGTCCCTTAGCATGCAAATATTATTTACTAGCAGCCCGCCCCGGCTTTGCTCGGGTGCAACGCTGATACCAAATATAACTACACAATCATAAAGTTCTGTAGGGCGAAGCACAGCCTTTAGTCGCACTATTTGGTATAGGCACGACCCTCGGCCCCCGCGCGGCCCTCCGGCCGGTATCGCCGCAACCGCTATGTACCTACATTTTAAATTTGCAATATCTTCGAAAATATTCATTTAAATTACATGCTGTAAAGGACAATATTGACCTATATTGCATGCACAATTTATTAAAGGTACTTAATTGGATAAGGATTAATACTGTATTACTTAAAATCGCTTTTTCGTAAATAAGTAATAAATAAACGATAAAAATGGTTATTGTGGGTTATCCTCAAGAGATAGACATATGCCATCGCGGACTTTTTTGTAGATCTTTTTGAGGTGCACAATACTGTAGTACATTATTTTGATCTATCTCATAGGGTTCAGCCAGCGTTTGCAATGAAAGCGCAAAAAATGGGTTCATTTACGACCTTACATTAGTAATCTCTAAGATTATCGGTATTCCTCTACTATATTATGCATGTATTATACATATAAACCTTCCTCTTGAATCACTCTATCTATTAAAAAAAACCGCATCAAAATCCGTTGCGTAGTTTTAAAGATCTAAGCATACATAGGGACAGACAGCGGGAAGTGACTTTGTTTTATACTATGTAGTGATAGTGATATCAATGTTTAATTAAAACTTCAACAAAAAAAGTCGTGGTGGCCTAGCGGTTCAATGAACGGATTTATATGCACGACGTTGCAGGTTCGAACCCGGGCAAGTACCAATGTAACTTTTCAAAGATATATGTACTTTCTTAATTGTTCTAAGACACTTCTGACTAACGGTGAAGGAAAACATCGTGAGGAAACCTGGATTCCAAAATTCGGATCTGAAATCGCCAATCCGCGGTGAGCAAGCGTGGTGATCAATGCTCACGCTTTCTCTATATGGGAAGAGGCCTGTGCCCAGCAGTGGGACGTTTATAGGCTGGAATTATATTATTATTAATTAAAACTTGAAACCAATAATAATCTTAATTAAATTACCTCATCATCTAGGTATGAAACCTTCTACTGAATAATAACATTTATCTTGTAGGAATGATATGATTTGGTTTTTGAACTTCGTATGAGGTAGGTTTTTATTGGTTCTGGAGGTTTAATAAAGATTTTAGGCGCCATGTACATTACATTTTTCTTTAGCAAAGTAGTGATTGCATGTGTGTGCTACGGTTAGTTATGTTTCTGATATGTGTGTAGATGTGGGCATGGTGTGCTGGTGCAGCGTGAAGAGTACGAGCGCGGGCGTGGTGTCGCTGAGCGGCGAGCTGGCGGCGCTGCGGGCGAGCTGGGGCCGCGCCGGCGCGCCGCTGCTGCCCGGCGCCGCGCTCGACTTCTACGTCGATACGGTACCCATGCTAAGGCCTTATACCAACCTGCCCGTGGCCATGATACCTGCAAAGCTGTCTAAACGTCGGGACCTAAAATCTAAATATGAACCGCGAAAAAATCCCCAAAGAGTAGTTTTATTTCACTGTGTAGTATATATTGTAGACTGCTTAAAAATATAATATGTATCGGCGAATAAAACATTTTTTACCGAGTTCAAAAAAGGAAGAGGTACGTCTGCGTTTTTATAAGTTTGGACTGAACCGATCTTGATAATTATCTTTATTCGAAAGCTGGTGCTTCCATGCCATTTCACTTTTTCCAGTTTTGAATGGGATCCATCAGAAATAAGTAACACTTATTTGGAGGTCTTTTAATGATATTTTGTAACATTGTGTTGGTTGGTCTAGCCACTGGACAACGGGATCGAGGGTCACGTGTTCAACGACACCACCGCCTACATCCAACGCCAGCACGCAGACTTAGTCAAAGGGAAGAAACCAAATCTTGGACAAAAGGTACATTTTTTTCACAAGCCTATATTGTCCCACTGGTGGGCAAACACCTTCAAGTACAGCTACAAGCATTAATACAATATGTTAAGAAAACCCTGTCTGGCCCGAAAGGATTATATAGGGTTCTCAATCGACGGGCCTGTTCACGGAACAGAAAAAACAAGTGGAAATGCAATACGCCAAAATTACTATAGGAACCGCTGTCGCCAAACTCACACAAATAATGCGATAATGACATATTGCACACAACGAAATAAGCCGTTTGATTTGTAGTTTTAAATTTTGACAAGTAGGCTCTAACTACATCACAGAAAATAAATAAACCCTGACTATAAAAATAAGCTTAATTTTGCATTAGCAACAACACGTATTTACGGTCTACAGTCACACTAAATTCGATTGACGAGTCAGTTAGGCACTATTCTCAATATAAGCAATAATCAACATAATTGCTTTAGACATACGGTTGACAATGGCGTAACTCTAATGCTACTCGGCCAAGGACACACCACGTATTACATTTAAATTCTTTATCGATATCGATACCCGATTTTTGTTCAAATACGATAAATAGGACTCGTTGGGAGTACATTTATTTATTTGTTACACAAACCGCTGTACATTTTAAACCATTAATTAATAGACTCACAAGATTTACAGACGGATAGGTAAAGGGCCATGCCCAAGTTTCATAGTGAGTTTGGCCCAGAGTGTACACTTATGATATGATGTCTTAAATTTAATATAGATTTTCAACATGTAATTAAAGAAGGAATCAGATAAATAAAACTTCGGGTTCTATAGTAAAAATTCGTCTTTAATATTCCGCATATGTTGAAATCCTCATGATTCTCGTGAATTAAATGGACTTTTTGCCGTGAAACTTGAAGAAAGGAAGTGCAGTGTCGATTTCACGAGTTTTCATCTATCCACCGGTGGATGAATCAGGATTTAGCTTGCCGGCCGGCCTCCCACAACGCAAAGACGCACCCTCTATCCATTTCTCTTTGATGTTTGTGACTTTGGGAAACCTAAAACATTTTTTTAATGAAGGTTAAATAATCTATTGCCTACTGTGTGTAACACACCGTGTGTAACGTCTCAGTCATTAATAAATTATAATAAACATGTTACTATTTAAAACATTGATTATATTTTTGCTTTATACCACTTAAGCGACCATAAATTTACTTAATATAAATTTCGTGTATGAATTAAGGCGACCTCATACCTATATTGTAATGCAAAACGAAATAAATAAAAATAACTGTTTGGGTTAAGATAGTGATTCCTCGTATTGACATCAATCGAAAAATTCAATATTCGACTTGACCACATCCCTAAACAGAGTAGCAGAGTGCTTTCAATATTCTGGCTGGTTGTCGCAAACGAATCTTGTAAAAAATAGGTTTATTATATAAATAATATCTAGATTGTGTCGTTTAGATTCGCGCTCGCCTTCTGTACGTGATGCCGACTAGGAACACTCCGTTCCTGAGCATGAAGGACATCTTCGCGAGCACGTACCCCGACCTGCGCGAGGAGCAGACGCTGCCCGACGGGGCCATCGTCGACGACGCGCAGGTACCCCACCATAACATGCCATACCATCACGCCTGTATCCTCGAAGGGTTAGGCAGAGGTGTAAGTACACCCAAGGTTCGCCGATATGTTTTCCCGTGTAATAGTGGGCGAACCTATTGCCACTAACAAATCCAAACTCCGATCTGCTACTGAGAATTTCATAGAAAAACCCAGTTTAGTCGACTTGGGAATCGAACCCAAGACCTCTAGCGTAGCAGTCCCGCTTAGAACTACTAGGCCAACGAGGCACCCCCTACCACCACTAGTTATCTCATCCTATTGAGGCAAACTAATACTAAAAAGGTTGTTTTTTTTTCTCATTTCTCTACATATTAATTCTTGGGGTTTTTCTGATAGCCCCAGGACTCTAAATTGTCTTCGTTGACGCTACTGTCTAGTCCACCACGCATTCATTACTCTACGTATATGCATTATGATATATTACCTTAATAGGAAATAGTTTAGTGTTCACCTTACTACATTTGCATGCTGTGATTCCCTTTAATTGAGGGAGCACAACTCATTGAGACATAACATATTTTTTTATATATACCATGTATTTTGTGTATCTTTTGTTGGAAATCCATAATTAAATAAATAAATGAAATAAAAGAAAAAAAAACTCCCGAATAATGAATAACTGTTTAATAGAAAATAATCTAAACCAAGATATAATTATTTACCTTATTAGGCTACAAAGTAGCACTTAACAAACGTAATAATTATTACAAAAAGGACAGCACCCCAAGGGTCGGGTCATATCCGGCGGAACGGCAGCGCGTAATATCGGCCGCGCAACGGCATGACGAGCAAACATCAACAAAACATGCAACTACTCACCTGACTGGTGCGTCAGGTGTGAGTAGTTTGATATTTTGACCTGACGCGTCATCAGGTCTGTGTGAAATACCGAATACTCGACCATGCGCCCGCCCACCACAGCGCCACGCGACCGATAACACGCGCCGCCACCACCGCCAGATATGAACCGACCCCAAATCGCCCACCCTTCACCGCTTCCTAAGTGCTCTGGCTGAGGAGAAGCAACGGTGCAACAAACTCCCCAGTAGCACGCTGTCATTACAATACAAATAATATCAATAAGGGAGCGTACACAGTGAACAACTGGTTAAGGTAGATGGGTATCATACTATTATAGAGTGGAAAGTATTGTGTCTACGGAGACCAAGGGCAGCAGAATGACCAGTCACCGCAAGCACCACCCGTTCACGAGCATGACGCAAGGATCAGCCATCCCCTCCCTCGCCATATTAGAGGGAAGGAGGAGATCCGACCCCAGACGCCACCGCAGGCAGTGACAACTAAGGGAGCATGACGAAACTGCTGCCGGCTTAAAGAAAATAAAACAAAAAGGAATTCCGTGTACAAATTAGAAGAATTCCCCAAGCACAGTACTGTACTGCATAGTCCCCTTAAGAAAGCAGCATTAAAATAGTACACCAATATAAAAATATATGTGTAATTGAATTAATATTGAAATATAATGGAATGCCATTATGCCACACTAGTAGCCGTAGTTGTTTTCAATATATGCATTTTCTCACGAGCCTTTTCCCAACTATGTTGGGGTCGGCTTCCAGTCTTACCGGATTCAGCTGAATACCGTAGAGCAGCTATCTGACCTCCACAACCCATTTTAATGGGTATTAACGCAATATCCCATGGTAAGACTGGTTATCAGAAATGACTTAGCGACTGCAACGATGATAGTATGACTTGTTCACTGTGCACGACCTTATTGATATTGTTCTGTATTCATTATAATTATGTACCTAATAGAAAGGCGGTTTTAAGAAACTCCAATACTGTTAATTAAAGTGAAAATTCTTGTCGATCTGCAAAGTTAATTTGGCTCTAAAAGTGTAGTGATGGCTAAGACCCGCCGTTAAAGTAATAATAATAATAATTTATTTGGAACTTTACTGTTACATGAAATAAGGTCTACAACGAATTTTAAACAGCGCTTTAATTACAATACAAACAAAATATGAGAAAAATATGAACTGAATACATGTCAAATGTAACTTGTAAGTCACATAGATAAGTTCGGGTTTTGATTTAAGACACACTTTATTGTCATTAAGAATTACATTCACTTTCATGAGAATTAAATAATAACATAGCTATTTGCCGAGCGGCGTACGTATTATGCAAAAACTAACTATTATAAGTGGGTAAGTTCACATGAATGGCACAGAAAATGTATTAATGCAGAGACGGTAAACGTTAAAAGGAAGAAGTTAAAAAGATTTCAAAATTTTATGGCTTCAAGCGCAGCGGCTATTCTCTTCTGTTCCTCTTCATTTATTTTAGAATCCATTTCGTGTAGCTTTGTTTCTAAATAGTCCACAATTTCTTTACAATATGCTAATTTTATTTGCATTATCCCGTCAATGTCATCGCTTTCAACCTTAGATTGTGATTGGGTTATATCTTTCCATTTAAATTGTGATTGGGTTATATCTTTCCATTTAAATTTTGCATTTCTGATGTGATTAATAAAAACACGTATATCTTCTTTTAATTTGTTTATATTTGCTTCTCTGCGATTTTTATTCTTAATATTGTTTTTTTTCTGTTTCTTTCAATTTCCCTGCAATATTAAGAAAATTTGAATCATAACAGAGCTATTTTTTATCATGTTAAACATATTAACATAACCTACCATCACGCCTGTATCCCTCAAGGGTTAGGCAGAGGTGTACCAATGTACACCCACAGTTCGCTGGTATGTTTAAGTCTCATGTAATAGGGGGCGAGCATATTGCTACTAGCCGGACACAAATCCTAACTCCAACCTGCTACTGAGAATTTTATAGAAAAACCCAATGACCCTTGGTCGACTTAGGAATCGAACCCAAGACCTCTATAGCGTAGCAGTCGCGCTTAGCACCACTAGGCCAACGAGGTAGTTTATCATGTTTTACCATATATTAATGAAATATCGGCCATTAACTTTCCCTGTGCTTTCCAAACACCATAAGAAAAGTGTTTTTTTTTTTGTTTTTTAAATTGGTACCGAATGTGTGCCAATGTAAAGACAAGCGGTGCGTTGAGCGGCGTTCTCGATCCCTGCATGGGATCAACGTTTTTGAATATAATGTGATTATTCCTAAAAATCGTGATGGAATGCTTTTAAAATACACTCAGGGGCACAATTAACTGGCCACTTCAACATTCTGCTATATCTTCGTTAAATCATTGTGGAATGGTTTTATTTCTTGACAATGTTATAGTTTAATTCATTACTGATGACTGATGAATGAAACTTTCTTAGATTGTTATAAAATAAAGCAATAGCAAACTTTATTTTTGTTGTAAATTATCAGTAATGAATTAAACTATAATATTGTCAAGAAATAAAATCATGCCACAATGATTTAACGAAGATATAGCAGAATGTTGAAGTGGCGAAGGAAGATATTAAAATTATGTTTATATCACTCTTTATACATTTTGTTTTCGAAATTTGTCGTAACACAACACTAGGTCGCACAAGCGCCGCGCGCTTTGCCCATCGACTTCGTGATGGACGCCTAATCAACGTCTGGTTGTACAGGTCCTCAAGATCACAGGCCGGTCGATACACTTCCGACTGGGTGCGGCTGGCGGCTGCTACGGGACCATGAGCCTCAAGCGCATCCAGGTCGATGAGGACCTCACTGATGAGGAGGTGGTGGCCAAGTCTTATCCCGTCGGTAAGTGCATTCCAGCTGGTGCCACACTCGTTGTTCTGATCATTTTTGACGTTCAATTTCTTTCATATAAACCTTATCCGGATAATTATAAATTCAGAAAGTTCTAGAAACTGTAAACCCGCTACGTAAAAAAAGGTGTCTAAAAATGAAGCAAGACAATGATGCAAATAGACATTTAGAAATGTGAACAGAGTGTTAAGAAACCCCTGTCCTTGAGGGCATTGTTATGTATCGATATCTGATTTAAAGAGTGTAAATAAATCATATTATTATGTGAAATGGCAAGAGGGAGAGGCGTCGTCGTCACAGGTACTGCCTCAATCATGTATATTCTTAATTTATGGAATAGGACATTATGAAACCTACACCGTGTCGGGTCGGACAGGGTTTTCTTAACACTCTGTAGAGACAAGAATGGGCAAGGTTGAGCCGTGGCCGCACTCACTATACTTTCCTGCACACTTGCCATGATGACTGGAGTATAGCTCTCACACTAGCATAGTAGCTAGTACCTTAGGCTGCCGGCCACCACGGCTCTACTCCGACCATTCTTGCATCTATGCATTACTGAATGTCTACCTTAATTATTAACTTGTTTATTAGCCCTCATACTTGAGGCTGAAATAATACTTTTTACGGATTTATAACGGGTAGTTGTAGATCTTTGCAGATATCATGGTCACGACATGTCTGCCGATATGTTAGCCGTTAAACGTAATTTTATTTGAATGTCTAACATAAGACGACCTCCGTGGTCGAGTGGCGTACGCACCGGTTTCCATGGTGTCGCTAGCTCTGAGGTTCAGGTTCGATCCCCGGACGGGTCAATGTAGAAGCCAACTTTTCTACATTGCCTCGGGTCTGAGTGTTTGTGGTATCTTTTTTGTTTCTGAATGCCATAACACGCGTGTTCAGAGCGATGTGTGTGATGTTAATTTTGTATTTATTTATTTACTAGCTATGCCCTGCGTTTTCACCCGCATGAATATATAGGTCCCGTTCCCGGTGCCTTTATGTTTGGCCGGTGATGACTTATTTTTTTTTCCGCCTCTATTACAACCTAAACATACCGGTGAACTGTGGCCGTGTCTGCCTAACCCGTCGGGGATACAAGCGTGATTTTAAGATGTAATAATGTTGTCGATGTGTGGCACCGGGCAGGGAGCCGGCACAAGGTGCGCGTGCTGTGCTACAACCTGTCGGACGGCGTGTACTCGGTGAGCGACGAGGCGGGCGTGCTGCGCGAGCGCTACTTCAGCGCGGCGGAGCTGCGGGCGGGGCAGCTGGTGCCGGCCACCGTGCAGGCCGTGCGCGACCAGCACCTGCTGCTCGCCGTCGGCCGCCTCACCGGTACCTCACTCTCTACTGCTATACTTGTCATCCTATATATACCTGACTTCCGTTACCGAACTCTGTATGCTATTCGGAGCGGGGACGAATCCAACAAATCAAAGAATTTACCCTAGTTTTTTATGTATTCAATATAGCTCACAGTTACTTATTTCGAGTTATGTATTTAACCATTCGTCTAAGATATGTGCAGTAAAAGGGGTTTCTTTTTTTAATTTGAGACTATCCCATGTCCTCATCCTGGTTCAAAGCTACCTCCCCACTAAACTTCAGCCAAATAGGTTCGGCCGTTCTTATAGATAATGGCTATACGAGTCTCTTCTTCGCGTCGTTTGAGATACGATGTCAATATTGTGCACTGCTTGCTGCAGCTTTGCTTTTGCAAGATACGTAATGCCGCTTAGTTATGATCAAAGACATATACGTCACGCACAGCCCCTTTGTACTGTTCCCGAAATGGTTTTTTCTAATAATAATAAAATTGTATTTGGTTTTTAGGTTACGTGCCGCAAACACATATGACGGATACAGGAATTGTGGAGCAAACTAAAAAGACGTCTTCTAAATTGGCTAAGAAATTTAAGGCAAGTTACATTTTTAAATAACCAAGTTTACCAAGAGCGCCAACTATTGAGAATAGAAGAAATAAAAGTAGGTCGTAGCAAAACAAAAACACCTTTGAAACACATTATTTACACGTCTTGATAAGGACTAAAGACTAGCTTGTCTCTTTTCAAACGAAAAGTGAAGAGTTAGGTTTTGGGTTCGTCCAAATCTCACGAACGAGCATTACACAACAGTTCGCGAGCTGCTCGTGAGCATGGCGCGAGCGGACGGCGTTATTGACACTAGTGTGTTCGCTGTATGCTTGCGAGCTGCTCGTGGCATGCTCGTTCCTCAGATCTGGACGCACCCTTAGAGATAGAGAAAACTTAATCACGTGTCCGATGTTCTTTGATAAGCAAGGCCACGCTTGAAATGGTTTCCTTTTAAGACAGGTAAAGCGGTTGCTGTCCGATCTCTCTACTATTGCTCTAGTAACTATGCGCATAATGATATCAGCTATTACCCGGCCGCTGAGAGTATGCGTTCCAGGAAGAAATCATTTTAATATGGCGAACAATTTATTACAACAAACTACTATGAGTTATTTGTCCTATAAACGACTAATATCATTATATCAGGCAACACTGAAAAATATAACGCGTTTATAAATGATTTCTCATGTATCAGTCAACAACTGGCATGTAGGCATTCCCAGCGGCCGGATGGTATGAGCTACTTCCCTGTCCCGTGAGTCACATATGAACAATTCCATTGTTCATCTATTGTGTCTTCTGGAGGGACAGTTGAGCTGTGAAGGTGTGTGCGCGTGCAGGTGGGGCAGGCGGTGAGCGCGCGTGTGCTGTCGGCGTGCCCGCGCGCGCTCGTGCTCACGCTCAAGCCCGCGCTGCTGGCGCCCGAGCTGCCGCTGCTCGCCAGCTACGCCGACGCTGTCGTCGGGCAGGCCTACACCGGCGTCATTAAGGTACTACACGACTCCTTAACGAATGGATTGACGCAATACTTTTTTTTTGCCTTTTGAAAGTTACTCGCAAATCCCTATCATGAGTTTCTTTAATTTTTATACCTAACTATAAATATGTTTTGAGACATTTTTATGACCTGTACCTGTGTCTACTTCACTTTGTCTTTTTGTAAAATGCTTTGGGTACAGCATCTAGTTTCACCGGATTCCGCTAAGAAAGTAGTTAGAGACAGGCTATCTGACGCCTACAGCCATGTCACTGAGTATCACGGTATGCCGTGGTAAGACTAACCCCCCGGTTTATGGAAGGCTGATCAACTTAATATATGTTCAAATTAACCATAGTACGCGCGTTACCATCTGAGTCGTCAGCTCATAAAAGTCAAATAAAAAAGTATAATTACAAAAATTAAAAACACGCCTGCCACGTCAAAAAAATATTTAAAAAAAACGACAAAAAAAAATAAAAACAGGTCAAATATTTGTAGACTAAAAACCGATCATTTTTTTCACCTTAAATACGATTGTAAACGTTCAAATTCAAATTAGTTTATTTGTAGTTATCGATAATATGTCTATAATTGTTACGCCCTTCACTAGTCAGCTCCATAAGACACATAAGTGCAAGCGAAATAGATATAGAGGGATAATTTATGGCCCTAAGACTCAGATAATAGCGCATACTGTAATCACAACTGTGATTTGACTCAAAATTAACAACCAATCACAGCGCTTGTAGTGAGATATGACATGACGTTTCCGAAACGTATGACATTCGGGACGAAAGACGGCCTAACGTGCTTGCCGAGGCCTCACTCGTGTCGACCATTGTTAATGATAATCCAAGGCGCTTTCGAATTGCTTCTCAAAAGAAAATAGTAAAAAAACCCGAGAATATCGAAGTGGAATTGCTTTGTAAATATTATGTGTTTTTTAACCGACTTCAAAAAAGGAGGTTCTCAATTCGGCTGTAACTTTCGACTGGGTGAACCGATTTTGATAATTATTTTCTATTTAACAGCTTCGGTGTTTCTGCCTCGTTGGCCTAGTTAGTTCCCGCAGTTATCTGTTGGGTTCGATTCCCAAGTCGACTAAGGTGTTATTGGGTTTTTCTATGAAATTCTCAGTACCAGGTCGGAGTTTCGATTTGTGCCTGGTAAGTGGCAATAGGCTCGCCCCCTATTACATGGGACCTAAACATACCGGCGAACTGTGGGTGTACATTGGTACACCTCTGCCTAACATTTTGGGATGCAGGCGTGATGATATGTTATGTTTTAGTTTGATGTGAATGTGTGATGATGTAGACGATCCGGGACTACGTGTTGGTGTCGTTCTTCAACGACGTGATCGCGTACGTGCCGCGGCACTACGTCACGCGGACGCCGCTCGAGGACCTGGCCCAGGCCTTCCACCACGGACAAATCGTAAGCACACCATGCCATAAGCAACAGAACTCGTCCCCACACCAAATCAATGCCCTCTTTCTGCTTTATGACTATAATGCATTTTTTTTAACTTTAACAAGACCATAAAATGCCCCAATAAATTAGGAATGTATATTCACTTATGTTGATATGAAAATCTTAATTGGTCCAATATTCGAGGAGAAAATAAGCGAGGCCTAACTTGTAACTTAAAACTGAAACTATTCGGTCAGATCTGCACTAGTCCTTGCACACATGGAGAGGTGTGCGACGGAGATAGTTTCTTTAAATATCGATTTTTTCATCGTTTTATCGCCCATTTTTTTAATGTTTTATCATACATTTGCCTTTTTGCCTGTCTAAATCATTTACAGGATCTCTCCTGTAAGTGATTTAAGAAAGGCAAAATAAATTTCGGAGGATTTAGAATCCCATTTTTTGAATGTCTTTCGCTATGCCTTCAGAGTCTTCTGCAGGCTGTGAGATAAAAGGTTAAGTGAGTAACGCTGTTTACAGGTGAAATGCACGATCTTGAGGGTGGACGTGGAAGCCAAGAAGATGTCTGGCAGCCTCACCACGCCCCCCTTCTGGCCGGCTCCCGTGAGTTACACCCACCACACCCACCACACACATGCACACAACACATCATAAGCAATAGTGTGTACAATTTACAAACTGTGTACACTATTGCGTGACCAAATTTTGGTGTTATATTAATAGATGTTTTGTGTTACCGCAGAAACGCAAGTTAAAACAAGAAAAGAAAACTGACGATGCCACAGACAAAAGTAATGAAAACAAAGAGATAAAGGATTTGAATACAGAAGAGTCTAGCGCAGAATCTGAAAATAGTAAACATACGAAACAAAGCAACGAAACAGACCCCGAGGAGCAAGAGCAACCAGTTGGCAAGAAGAAAAAGAAAAATAAAAAAGTTAGTCAAGATACAGATGAAGAAAAAGTAGTGACACAAGAGGAAAGTGAGTCGAAAGATAAAAAGAAAGACAGGAAACGTAAAGCTAAGGAGGAAACGAAATCATCAGAAGAGAGTGACGCAATAGAGACGGACATGGAGCCGGCGGACAGCGTGAGCGAGCGTCACGCGGCGCTGCTGGAGCTGGGCGGCTGCGACGGCGTCAAGCGCTGTCGCCGCCGCGTGCTGGCGCTGCTGCGCGCCGCCAACGCCGGCACCCGCCGCCTGGCCCGCCTCGACCACAAGCTGGCGCGCCTCGAGGCCAAGGGACTCGATGCCCACAACAAACCCCTGCACACGGCCATCTTCGCTGAAAAGTTCCTTGTACAAGACAGAATCACCAAACTAATGGAAACTATGCAAATTGTACAGGAAAAGTTGAAAGAATTAGGATATCAACCAGAGCCCAGTAAAGAACTGAGGAAGAAACAAAAAGCGGCGAAGGGTGATGTTGCCGAGGACGCGGAAGGTAGCAAGCTGGAGGTTAAAGTAGTGGAGAGCTTGGAGCCGGCGCTGGACGCGCCCAGTGCTAAGGACTTCTGGTCCGCACGCGCCGAGCCCGCCGCCGAGCCCGCCGCCACCAGCAGCGACGACGAGGTCAAATAACGATTCTAATCAAATCATAATTTTAGTTCCATTTAAGGCCACGGCCGCGACGATTATTTTGTTCGCACAGACAAAGAGTTCTTTATATTTTGCATGCATAATATTTTACTCTCATCAAAGAGCTAACATACTGGGCACTTGCTTATGTCTATTCCGACTACACTGCTACTACGGCTTTTTCATTTGCAGGAAGAAGATCAACCGAAAAAAAAACGTAAAAAGTTGTCGGTTGCCGAGAAGGTGGCGAAGGCTCGCGAAGAGGAGGAGAGACTGCGGGAGATGGAGCGCAGAGCGATAGAGAGTGAGTCGCAGCCGCGCTCCAGCGAGCAGTTCGAGCGCGCGCTGCTGGCCAGCCCCAACTGCAGCCAGCTGTGGATCGCCTACATGGCCTTCCACCTGCAGGTCACTCTCCTATCAATCCCGTGTCAATGCTAAGGCCGCCTGATCACTGACTGTACCCTAAACTGTACAATAGTACTCAATCAATTTAGTCCACCATTTAGATTATCAAAATATAATAAACACGTATTTTTTCTTTTATAAAATCAATTACAAAATATTAAGATAAACCGCTTTAAAGTTCAGAACTGGGGGCTTGTGACGTCACGGTTTGGTAGAGTTTTTGCTTAGACGTGACGTCAAGCAAGATTTGTACTCGACAAAGAAAAAAAAATACGTGTCATAAAAAAATTAATCATCGAAAAGATGGAAAAATAAAAAAATCGTCATCATCCCTATTCTAAATACACAAATATTGGTAGAAGCTGTTCGAAGGTCCGAGGGCAGGCAATGAGGGTGATCACATGCCGCGCGAGACTCTTCAACAGTTCGCGCAGTTCATCACTGGCTAACTGCTCGACCTGGCCGTGTACAGGGCTAACCTTCATTAACTCTTTGCGTGCCTTAAGTAAAACAGTTTGGCGTAAGAAAAAAATGCTCCAAATGTCTTAAGTCGGACAGTTACACTTAAGGAATCGGTCAGGATCGGTCATTTATCGACCAATTCACCCCAAATGTCTAACTGTAACTGTCCGACTTAAAATGTATTTTTCTTTTTTATGTCGAACTGTGTAACTTAAGACACGCGAAAGGTTAAGAGGCTATGTTATTTGTAGGCGACAGACATTGAGAAAGCTCGCAGCGTCGGCCGGAGGGCACTCGCCACCATCTCCTTCAAAGAAGAATTGGACAGACTCAATGTGTGGGTTACGCTGATTAATCTGGAGACAAGATTCGGCACCAAAGTGAGTACTAAACAAATCTATACTAATATCATAAAGATGACTTTTTGCTTGAATGCCCTAATCTCAGGAACTACTGGTTCCAAATGAAAAACACTTTACTAAAGCATTATGAAAACTGATGCTAAAACGGGGCAATTATTAAAGGCTTCCGGTGCGTGCGTGAAAAATATTTTTAAATTTTTCCTCTTTAAATGATCTACAAGAAATGACCACGACGGTATTATTATGCGTTTCTTCCAAGATTGACTTACAATAACCTTTTTAAGGCAATAAAATTTCGGGTAAAACAATTTTGTGATCTTTGATTTTTTATATTGGCGTCCGTCCCGAATAACAGAATAACTATACAGACAGAGTAGGTATTCACTCGGGTGAAACCGCGGGGCACAGCTAGTTGTAAGAATAAAACTCGAATGGACCAACAGTTAAGGCTGTCCGACCGATTAATAAATAAATAATAAATGCGGAGAACATCACATACATTGTTCTGAACCCAAAGTAAGTTGTTAAAGCACTTGTGTTATGGAATTCAGATACAACGAAGGTACCACAAACACCCAGACCCGAGGCAATGTAGAAATGTGATTTTCTACATTGACCCGTCTGGGATTGAACCCGGGACCTCGGAGCTAGCGACTCCTTGAAACCGGTGCGTGCGCCACTCGACCACGGAGGTCATCAAAATTATTTTATCTGATTTTATTTATCTTCGTTTTAATTGTCAGGACAAGGTTCGTATAACAATCGCGGGATATTTTAAAAACCTTTTAAATTACGTACAACGATTGTCGGGCCAGCTAGTAATAAAATAAAAACGTTGCTTTACCTTCCTTAGTCCCTGAAGTGTCCGCCATTGTGGAGATGCGCAGTGATTGACTCTGTGGGCTGCACTTGCAAGCTGCGCCCTTATAAGTGCATAGGTGTGAGTCAGTGGCACTTCTCGCATTATCATGCTACGTGTGAACTTAATAGCAATACCTGAAGTGCTCGATATCGCTAAAGTGCGGCTCGATATCGCACTTACTACTTGCGTCATGTTTAAAATAACTTTAAACATTTATAAACTATGATTTTAAGAAATTTATTAATTTAATATTTATTTATTACTTACAAGTTATACAGGGTGTTTTTTGAGATTATTAATCTCAAAAATATAATTACAACACCATATTCGTCGGTATTACCTTGTGCCTCTCACTCTCGCCTTTTGTGATTTTTTTTTCTATTTTACTAATTTTTAACCGACGAAAACAGAGGAGGTTCTCAATTCGACGCGTATTTTTTTTTTTATGTATGATCACGCATATCTTTTTACTGAGTAGTCTGATTTTGATAATTCTTTGGAAAGGGTATACTCCAAAGTTGGTCCCATATAAATTTGAAAAAAGAATTCCCACCCTAAGGGTGGAAAAACAGGGATTAATTGATTGTTCACGCACTGATCGTAATGTATTACCACGCGTAACTTTTTACAGAGTAGTTCTATTTTGATAATTCTTTTTTTATTGAGTAGGCTATACCTAGAAGTTGGCCCCATATAAATTTGGAAAAAATATTCCAATCCTAAGGGTAGAAAAACAGGGATATGTTGATTGTTCACTAACTGATTTTAATATATGACCACGCGTAACTTATTACAGAACAGTCTGATTTTGATAAATCTTTTTTTATTAGATAGGGGGTTATACCTTGAAGCTGGTCCCATATAATTTTACTCTAAGGTTGGGAAAATAGGGGTGATTTATTGTTCACTCACAGATTTGAATACTAAAATAAGGTAGTTAGCTATTTTAAAAATAATAAATAATTCAGCATGTAGCAATTAGTATATAATAGCCACGAAAAAAATATAAAATAAAAACTTTTTAACAAAAAAATTAAACCGCCGAAAAAACTAAAAAGTAAAAAATAAGAAACCTTTTTTTATTTAATCTTAATAACTAAGTTCTTAAACGAATGTGAGTATACCTAAATTATTTTGAGGCGGCGCCAAACTATCAATTAACAAAGATCACAAAATTACATTAAAAATAAAGAAACAACCAAATCAAAAACGCTATATACTATAATTATATTATTTACTTACCACCTACTAATTCCATTGTGGAAAGCAAATGAAAGTTTTGAGTATGAGTTTGAATCAACTTAACAATGCAATGAAATCTCCAGCGATAAACATTAAAATGTCTAAAAAAATTAAGTACCTACATATATATCGTAATTAATTAATTTGCCTGTTTGGCGCCGACTCGAAATTAGAAAGAAAGAAGAGAGAAAGAAAAAGCTTTTATTCTGCCACTTATAGGCACACACATTAAATAAAAAGTAATAATAAAAATTAAAAACAAACAAAAAAAAACAAAAAAAGAACACAACTGCGATTTCTGCAAATTACTTAGGTATACTCACATTCGTTAAAGAACTTAGTTATGACGATTAAATAAAAAAAAGTTTCTTATTTTTTGCTTTTCAGTTTTTTCGGCGGTTTAATTTTTTTGTTAAAAAGTTTTTGTTTACATTAATGGTATCTGTAATCGACACCTAACAATACTTCAATCATGTTTCGACTCCTACTGTTAGTGGTTAGTCAAGAAAAATTAGTATTATTTATTTTCTAAATTCGTTAAAATGTGTCTTAAACTTTTGGGTTAAAAAATACTAAAGTGAAAACTGTTATATTAATGTAATGTAATTTTACCTTTTTTTTCCGCCGGGTAAATATTATGTTTTTTTTTTTCTAATGTTCTTTAAGGAAATCCACGCCTATTAATTAAAGCCTACTTCCTTATTTACATGTAATTTTGATCTTAATGTCATCATTTTTTAAATACCTCCGTATAAACATCTGTCATAAACGGTCCTGGTCCTACTATTTCGAACAATAAACGGCACATTTTTTTTTTTAATATTTTTGTAAGTTTATACTCGTAGACAGCTAATGCTAATATGTTTTATTGTATACATGTATAATAGCATGTATAATGGCTAAGCTAGTCCTTGATAATATACAGATACTTCAGTAATTGTTCCCACTTGTGTTGATAAGACGACAAGGCTAATTTTCTATTGTTATAAACCTAATTAAAAAAAATAGGAGGAGCATTTCATCTGTTTTTTTTTAATGTTTGTTTCCTGAGAACTTTGATGATCTCTTTTTATATTGTTAAAGCTGGTGCCTCCCATGTGGGCCCATTTCATTTTGTTCCCGTTTTCATAGTGGAATCCATAAGAAATAAACACAAGATTTATTTCGGAGGCGGTTAGAATTATTTGCATTAAACGTGTCAATTTGTACCATTACCAGGAGACCCAACAGAAAACGTTGGAGGAAGCTCTGCAGATGAATGATCCGTACGAGATCCACTGCAAGCTGCTGGACATCTACGTGGAGTGCGGGCGCGCGCAGGAGCTGGCGGCGCTGGTGGAGCTCATGCTGCGGCGCTACCGGAGGGCCGGCCTGCACGCGCGAGCCGCCGCCGCCTGCTACCGCCTGGGCCTGCTGGACAAGGCCCGCCAGGTACTGTTGCTGCCCCACTGCGCTGGTGCAGCTGATGCGCCGGCCTGCACGCGCGAGCCGCCGCCGCCTGCTACCGCCTGGGCCTGCTGGACAAGGCCCGCCAGGTACTGTTGCTGCCCCACTGCGCTGGTGCAGCTGATGCGCCGGCCTGCACGCGCGAGCCGCCGCCGCCTGCTACCGCCTGGGCCTGCTGGACAAGGCCCGCCAGGTACTGTTGCTGCCCCACTGCGCTGGTGCAGCTGATGCGCCGGCCTGCACGCGCGAGCCGCCGCCGCCTGCTACCGCCTGGGCCTGCTGGACAAGGCCCGCCAGGTACTGTTGCTGCCCCACTGCGCTGGTGCAGCTGATGCGCCGGCCTGCACGCGCGAGCCGCCGCCGCCTGCTACCGCCTGGGCCTGCTGGACAAGGCCCGCCAGGTACTGTTGCTGCCCCACTGCGCTGGTGCAGCTGATGCGCCGGCCTGCACGCGCGAGCCGCCGCCGCCTGCTACCGCCTGGGCCTGCTGGACAAGGCCCGCCAGGTACTGTTGCCGCCCCACTGCGCTGGTGCAGCTGATGCGCCGGCCTGCACGCGCGAGCCGCCGCCGCCTGCTACCGCCTGGGCCTGCTGGACAAGGCCCGCCAGGTACTGTTGCTGCCCCACTGCGCTGGTGCAGCTGATGCGCCGGCCTGCACGCGCGAGCCGCCGCCGCCTGCTACCGCCTGGGCCTGCTGGACAAGGCCCGCCAGGTACTGTTGCTGCCCCACTGCGCTGGTGCAGCTGATGCGCCGGCCTGCACGCGCGAGCCGCCGCCGCCTGCTACCGCCTGGGCCTGCTGGACAAGGCCCGCCAGGTACTGTTGCTGCCCCACTGCGCTGGTGCAGCTGATGCGCCGGCCTGCACGCGCGAGCCGCCGCCGCCTGCTACCGCCTGGGCCTGCTGGACAAGGCCCGCCAGGTACTGTTGCTGCCCCACTGCGCTGGTGCAGCTGATGCGCCGGCCTGCACGCGCGAGCCGCCGCCGCCTGCTACCGCCTGGGCCTGCTGGACAAGGCCCGCCAGGTACTGTTGCTGCCCCACTGCGCTGGTGCAGCTGATGCGCCGGCCTGCACGCGCGAGCCGCCGCCGCCTGCTACCGCCTGGGCCTGCTGGACAAGGCCCGCCAGGTACTGTTGCTGCCCCACTGCGCTGGTGCAGCTGATGCGCCGGCCTGCACGCGCGAGCCGCCGCCGCCTGCTACCGCCTGGGCCTGCTGGACAAGGCCCGCCAGGTACTGTTGCTGCCCCACTGCGCTGGTGCAGCTGATGCGCCGGCCTGCACGCGCGAGCCGCCGCCGCCTGCTACCGCCTGGGCCTGCTGGACAAGGCCCGCCAGGTACTGTTGCTGCCCCACTGCGCTGGTGCAGCTGATGCGCCGGCCTGCACGCGCGAGCCGCCGCCGCCTGCTACCGCCTGGGCCTGCTGGACAAGGCCCGCCAGGTACTGTTGCTGCCCCACTGCGCTGGTGCAGCTGATGCGCCGGCCTGCTCGCGCGAGCCGCCGCCGACGATAAATGCGTGTTTTGTAATTTTTTGCCATTTTTACGTGAACCATTAACCCAAAACATTTGTTTTTTCAATCATAAGTACTGAGGGACAATGTTGCATTTTTTTAAATCTTGCCAGCAAGAAGGCTACTAAATGAAATCTTTGTGTGTCCAGGTGATGCAGAAAGCGATCGCTACCCTCGATAAGAAAGAACGTAAGTATTACGACTAGTTTCATCGTTTTAAATTGCTAATAGTCTCATTGTAGATTCGGTATTTTAAATTTCTTTAAAAGTAATGTAGCTTTTTGGTCAAAAGACAAAAACATATATTCGTAGTAGTTCGTCGTGCGTCGGGTAACACGTTAAATTGTTTGTTCAGGTTTCCATACAGGACGGACGTTAAAATATAAACGACATAGCACTAATACTTGCCGCGGGTTCACAAACATTCTAATTCATAACACTAATGACATGACTGGACGAAATTTCATTTGTTTTTAGTTAATTTATCAAACTTTTTTTACTGTAACGCAAAACGAGGTCTGTTATAAGTGTTACGTGGCATCGTAGCTCCTAAACCTGTGGAGAGATTGTGATTCCTTGCTGAAGTTTGTGAAGATCTGTTCACTATTTGGAAAATATCCGCGGCAGTATTTATTTGTTAGGAGTGTTGTCTTTGTGTACTGTACAAATTAGCCTATTTTGATTTATGAATAAAAGCCTAGAGTTTGATGTTGTGTGAAGTGTATAACGCGAGTCTGATTTAAAATGTTGGAAGGGGTAGGCCTAGGCGGTCGTTTCGAAACCAAATCGGAGACGTCTTGAAAAAAGGCCAGGTCAAGAGTACCCAAAACCGAAGAGCATGTATGAAGGGAATGATAAAAATTGACGAAACGAAACAGGAATGTAAGGATCGTAGCAAGTGGAAAGAAGTGGTCTCTGCCTACCCCTAGGGAAAACAGGCGTGATTATATGTATGTATGAAGGGTTTGTGATGAGTGTTGCTCCCGACAGACGTGGACGTGCTGGTGCAGTTCGCGCTGCTGGAGCGCGACGCGGGCGAGCGCGAGCGCGCGGAGGCGCTGTTCGAGCGCGTGCTGGGCGTGTACCCGCGCCGCTCCGACGCCGCCGCCGCCTACCTGCACATGCTGCACAAGGCCGGCGATACCGCCCGCCTCCGGTAACAACCCCCTTTATTCACCCAGCGAAATCCTCATGTACACCCGGCATAACCCTCCGCCCTAGGGAAGGCGGAGGGGTGTGCCGGACTCTTACCGTCTAAAACCACCGGGCTGCTTCACCCTTCCCTTATGCTGAAGAGCAGGCGGGAAAGCAATGCAAACTAGCGCGACTCCGGAACCAGCCCTCAACTAACACTGCTAACAACATACACTAATATCTAAAAACAAAACAAATAATACCGATCTTCTTATACATTTTCTAACTTTGTTGTCTTTTTTTGTGGTGTTTTGCAAAGAGTAAATAAACTAGAGTGTTATGTAAACCGAAACGCAGAAATTAAAATCGGTCATTCGTTATTCATAATGCCTTCCTCCTGGCAGTAATTCTGTTGCGAATGAGAACTCTATTATATTCATACATTGTGAACAATATTTTTCCTGCAGACAAGTTATGGAAAGGTTGACATCCCAAAAGCTGCCAGCGCGGACTATGAAGATTTTGTACAAGAAGTGGTTGGAGGTGGAGGAGAAGATCGGCGACCAAGCGCAGCTGGAGCTCATCCGACAGAGGGCGCTGCAGTACGTCGAGAAGGCCAAGTTCTAGCCAGAGACACACAGACACCCACCCCGCCGCGTACCCACACTTACTTGCTCATTATATCAATAATACATCTCCCTTATAAACTGTTACCTGAGGTTTATTCAAAATGTTACAAAAAGAAACTCAACGAAAACTAGCGAATGTTCAATATGAAAATTAATACATAACAGTGATTAGGACAGAAAACTAAATACAATGTTTTGCAATTAGGTGCGGTACAGTTGTTAGTTTTATATCGCCGTTAGTTCAAGTTTGTAAGTAATAGCTAAATCTTTTATTTCAATAAATTGTAGTGGGCTATACAAAACTATTTCAATAATTTCTCAAAACTTTGCTATGTCGGAAGATAAGTATTGAAACTATTGCTAAGTGATAATTAACGATAATATGACTTTAATAAAGGAAATTGTTTTTAATGGTGTATTTTAATTTGGACTGCCTACGAGCTGTGGAAATCAGTATTCCTTCTCATAGATCGAGTTAGAAATTCAATACTGCGTTCCTAAACTCAAATAAATGATGTGGACGTTCGCGAGCGGCCCGCGAGCATGCCACGAGCGGTTCGCGAACGGCTCGTGTAGTGCTCGTTCGTCAGATTTGGACGCCCCTTACAGCTGCCAAGCTTAAGTGGAACTGGGCTGGTCACATCCGCCGCTTGCCAGACGAGCTGTGGGGAGGGGATGCCTACCTAATTTAAAAATTAATAAATAAATGCCAAGAATAATAAGTTATTAAACCCTGCAAATATCATCTGCTACATAGAAATGTATATGCTATAATAAATAAATAAATGCTATAATAATAAATAATTACTTATCTCTATGGGAAACTACATAAACTTTTATTTCCTATTGAATATTCTACATTATAATTATAGGTTAAAAATTTATATCATGTATATGTATATTATGGATATACACAAGTATATACTTACATATATCTATAAATAAATTGAAAAACAATACTTACACTAAATTAAATAAGAATACCCTACAAATATAATAATATCACTTAAACATGTATACTTACTGGCATAACCATACCATTGTTCTTCCTCTCTCCTAAATTTTGCGTGCCCAACAGGGTCCACGATGTACTATATATATTTTTTTTTTACTTACCACCTACTAACCATTGTGGAAAGTAAATAAAAGTTTTGAGTTTGAGTTGTGGTGGAACAAAAGCAAATACACAGTTGGTCCAAAACGGCAGAGCGGCAGACCTAGAAGGTACAAACTCTAATCCTTCTCGCGGAACCGGCCAGAAACAACTTTAGACAAAGATAAGTAGAATGAGGCAAGAAAAAAATATATTAATTAAAGCTAGTTCTATCATTCTAACTATTCTAAAGTTGGTATAGATACAAGGAGTTTTGTATCACACATCAAAGAATTTCCCTTAGGTTGATAGCAAGTACCTACAAAAAAGTTCTAAATTAGCAGAACAATAAGAAAGAGTCAATGTACACTCGCTAACAGTACTTTTGTTGGAAATAATTGTCTGTTTTGTAAAACAGTCATGTCTATTTATAGTATTATTTATTACTCTGTGTTCTAGTGTTTCATAGGCAATCAACATATTATTTATTGTACCTGCGTGTATCAATTACCAATAAGTATTACTTTATCTATTATACCTTTTGTTGACGGATTATATTGAAGTGTTAAGTTAAATATAATAATAATATTCCGGGACAAGTCTCACACGGTTATCTGATCCCAAACTAAGCAGAGCTTGTGCAATGGTAACCAGACAACTGATAAACATACTTATTTATTTCTAAATACATGCATATTATGGATGAATAATACCAAGACACAGCTGGACAGTAATGTGCACAGATCCTGCACCACCATGCATGCTCACTGCCGGTTGGCGTTTGAATTCTAATTCAAAAATAGTTTTCATACTATATTTTTTGTACTTAGTTAATGAGAAAAAAGAAATAGTAATCTAAAACCGCGTACATTTATTAACACACAATATGTACATGAAAAAACCTAGCTTTTTCTAGATTAGGTTAAGTTCTTTAGCATCAAAATATACAAGAACATAATTTACTCTGTGCTAGAACATCTTTACATATTACTACTTTGCTGTATGTCTTTAGCTTAATTTAGGTACACCACTGTGGAACGGAAGCGATTTTATGCAACAAAATTGTACATAGCATAATGTACTTTATGTCAGTTGCATAAGACACAAATTAAATACGAGCCAAAGATTGGAGAATTCTCTCCAAAGAAGATCCAAGAATTATTATTAATATAATAATAATAATATATTTATTTGCATAAAACATGGTATATAAAGATGTTACATTAGTTTGAGATCATACATGTTTTGCTTAAAATTAAAAAATTAACTAACTATGCTAATATTAACATTTTAGGGTATGTTCCATATATTCTTTAATGGAATAAAAATTGTTTTTTATGAGCCACTGGTACAATTTACTTTAAAAAGTTTACAGTTGAGTATTTTTGGTGTGCAAGGTAATTAGATTTCCATTTTTTTATATTTTATTTCCAAAGAGCAATGTTATTTACTTTTAAGACTAAATACCCTTGAAAAAGGTAAAAATGTTAACATTATATTTTATGATCCCTATGTGTTGTAACTTATTTGTGTTCATTGAAATTTATCTGTTAGGAATAAAGTTGATGCAATTTACCAATTTTATATGAAAGTTATATACAAGATAAAACTTAATTAATTAAGTTTTTACAAAAGTAGGCAGTTCAGAATAGGCATCCTAATCGAATTCTTTTACACCTTGTATATTTTATTGAATGCCCCGTGGTGGCCCGTTCCAGGTGCCTTTACATTATTGGGGGCGGAGATGAATCCAACAAATCACTATCAAATGACAATATGGTGATTAAATATACTAAAATTTTCTAATTTTCCGCGCTTTTTTTTTTATTTAATTTTTTTCCCATAAAATTCTCTTGACAATAACAAATACAACAAAAAAAAGAATTAGGGAAATCAGTCTAGGCGATATTGAGTTATGCGCTTACCAACACATTTAGCAATTCACTTTTATATATATATATATAGATTTATACTGTTTCATATTCATATTTAAATTTAATACAAGAACAAACACTTACAACTATACTAAAACTAATATCTTCAATATTTTCAAATCAAATGTTATTTCTGCCCTCAGCCTATTCAGAAGGTTGTGTTAGAATGTTGATCTTTTCAAGCTCGGGCATATCATGTTCAGCTTGTGCTCATACACTATCTCCAAACTAAAAAAAAAAATGTGATTAAGTGTGTGACAAAGAAGTCCGCTAGTTTCGCTTGCATTGCAATTAAGAGCCAGTATCATGTTGTTCAGTGGTGAAAATTGACAGACAGACCACAACACAAATATATTGTAGTGTAGTGTATTAATATATATTGCCAGCTGTGCCCTGCGGTATCGACGGCGTCAGTAAGTTGGGCCCTTTGAAAATTTCTAAAACAAAAGTAGCCCAAGTTTCTCCTTACAGCATTAGCCATCGTTAAGTTAAAGAACCATCATAATAAGTCTCGTTTCAGAGATTAGTAGGAACGATGTTTTAGCAAGTCCCGTAAATGAAACTCCGCCACTAAGACAACCCACTGACCCAAACCGACTATTCAATTTTATATAAGTATGTGTTTAGGTTTTTGATTTCTCTATGTATAATGCAGCGTTGATAGCAAACCTTATTTCATTATCAACATAGTATGTACTTACCCAATATTGCCGCCTGTAAATTTTAGTGAGCTTAGCGCTCTTTTTCAGGTCTTTGTACAATTATTCCCATCTTCTTTACAATCTTGTTCCTCTTCCTCAGAATCCTCTTCATCATCTGTAAACTGTTTGCTATCTTTATTCAAAACCTTCCACACTAGCACGTGATTAGCGGCCAGTTGTCGTGCCAAAGAACGAGTACTTTGAGTGGGGTCTTCTTTAAATAACTCAACAATCTTCTTTTTAGTTTTTGAGTCGATTGTACGCGGTCTCCCTGACTTAGCGCGATGCGTATCGTGCCCGTGAACACTGCCTGTTTTGAACACGCGAAGGTGTAAACGTTGGAATGCACGCGCCGACGGCACCGTGGTACCTTGCGGACCCGCAAATCGGGTCTCGTAATCTCTGCGAGCCTTTGCATAATTGCAGTCACTCCTTCCCAAGCACATCAACATATTAAAATACTGTTCATAGGTATACGACATGATCTATTACGAAAAGTCCACAAAGAGTTCACACTTGGTTCACACGGAATGACAGAACCATAGGACTCCTCACAGAGTACTTTTCTATGAAACTGGAACTCCTCTGAAACTCTGACTGAAGCAATACCTACCTAAATATTTACGCTTGTCGCCTGTCGGCGAAGTACCTACCTACCTAGGTATTCCCTCTATATTACTTTACTCTTTGGAACCCCCTACTCAGAGTAATACCCCCTATGCAAAGAGTAAAGTAATATAGAGGGAACCCTATGTTATTAGGTACTTATTACTTTGCTCTGTGGTCCACCCGAAACCACAGAGCAAAGTACTAAGTAGCTGCAGGTAGAATAAACATCAGCATTTCTTGACAGAGAAGAAATTTAGTAGACACAGACACCTAAAAGCTATATTGTATTAATTTTTGCCCGTTTCTGCAATAATGGCACAGTAGTAATTGTTTGCAGAATTTTAAAATTTTCAAGTAATTATTTGTACAAAGTTAAAATTGTAATGTTAGCCGTAATTAGATGATTCTGTTGTGGTGTCATTTCGAACACATTGTCTTATTGATATGTACATATTTAGTTTGACTAGAAGTACTCTGAATTACATTCTTAACGTATCGCGTGATGTCGCTTTTCATTAATATACAGCGATACGTTCTTACGTCTATAATGTGACGAATAAAAAAGGGGAGAGGGCTACGGCAGATACGCTATGTCATTTATTAACGCGGTCTAGGTTATTAACGCGATGCCCTATGTGAGCGACGAAGACGACGCGACGCGATATTTGCGATTAACGCTTCTAAATCAACCATTTCTTAGTTCGTGGTGTCGCGACTATTCGCAATCAATACAAGTAGGCTTTATGTCGCGTCGCGTCGCAGGACGTAGACTGCCAAATATGCAGCAAGTAGAGTATGCGTTGATATGATCACGCTCGTCGCGTCGCGTCGTATTCGTCGCTCACGCAAGACACCGAGTTAGTAATATGCTATGTTAACTGGTTTAAAAGCAACTTTCGTAATGGCTAACTTCGGTGACCTAGTGTTAGGGGAGGCAAAGCAAACGTATACTAAATAAAATATACATATTTTTATTACTCGAATTTTATTTAATACTTACAAATACTTAAACATGTAGGTTTTAGTCGATGTCGTCGTGTTGTTTATCGCCAAATGATTAGGTTTTGGCATCGGTGGAGGCGGCGGGGGTTGCGGTCCTGTATGAGTATTTTTATTTTCTGGCACTGGATTTTGAATCTTATGACTAACACGTTGAGGTATAATATAGGTAGTACCGGTACCATAAATAGATACTGGCGCACACTCTTTGTATCCCAACTTAGCATAAAAGTTTTCTTGCCCTTTTGTCGACAAGTGAAGCATTTTTAAATGAAGTACTTCTTTACAGTATTGCTCAACTTGTCTCATAAGGTAACTACCTAATTTTTTACCTCGCATAACTTTACTTATAACTACTGTTTCTATAAAACAACTTTCTGGTATGCTGGGTATAGCCGTTAATTTGCAATGTCCTAGAAGGTGTTTTTTATCGCTGATTAGAATT
Source organism: Autographa gamma (assembly GCA_905146925.1). Taxonomy (NCBI): domain Eukaryota; kingdom Metazoa; phylum Arthropoda; class Insecta; order Lepidoptera; family Noctuidae; genus Autographa; species Autographa gamma. The sequence goes on along the minus strand of LR989868.1, from coordinate 1,064,789 downwards.
AAGCTGGTTGGAAGCTTGTCGCAAGATGCTTGTAGTGACATCATTCGGGCGGTTTCACTGCGTGGCCATTCGTCGTTTATTAACTCACAGCATGGTTTTAAATACTGTGGATGTTCGTGTAAACGTAATACTTTTAGGTTTTCTGGGTCCATTTTTTTCCTAAAAATAAGGGGATTAATGTAACAAAAAGTGTATTTTTAAACATTTTAGTGGTAGCTTATGATCAGCGCAAGGGAAATCTAGAGATAGAGTCTGTGTGTAAAGATAACCGTCATGGAATAAAAAGGAACACAACATTATGGAAGTTAATTATTCCGTAAAAGAATAGTGGCATTATAATATGTTCTAACATAATTTTATAAATATTTATTTATAAAAGTATAGTTTTCTCAACATAACATACAACATGCGGTAGGTAATAAACATAGTGTTTTATAACCGCATATTGTTTACACCAGCGTGGCAGTGCCCTTAATCCTACGACGCACAACGTATTTCTATCCGCACAGACTGTACCTAGCGATACGCGCGCTCTATAAAATTATTTTACTTACTAGTCTATGGTTGGACCGAAAGAAACGTCAAAGGTACTTTGAGGTTATAAATACAAAAACTTTTCTATTTTAGTTATTTATTATTTGCCTCATGAATTAAATCAACGTTTAATACTCACACATTATATGATATCCATCTCTGGTTCTATGCTTCACATTCGCACAATGTAGGTGATATTTTTCTAGGATTTTTTGGAAACATTGTGCGTCGTGTCGTAAGACAGGCACTAACTAACCTATTTATAGCTGTCACATACACATGCAAATGCTAACACCGGCTTACACAATAAGCTATCTCTATAAATATTATGTAGTATGCAGGCCATGATGACATAACTATTATTTACATTTTTTATGAGATGTATCGTGGTATCAGAAAATAGTGTGTTGAAAAGTAGATCCATAACATATATAATATAGATATCGATAACAACAAGCTACAATGTTAAGCAGTAAGCTAATTATTATCTACTTACATGCAAATAAGTCTAAGAAGTTGAAAATTATGTCTGATATGGCTTAGATTTTTAGTTTATTCTCTGCAACTTGAAATAAGCTTTTAAATGTTGTTTACTTTTATTACAATCTAAGTATATTGTACTTTTTATTTCGTAGATTAGGGATTTTCAAAGAACTAATTTCACAGATTCTAATCATGGAAGAAGATGATGATGTGCCCAGCCTGTCTGCTGAGACCTTTGCAGCTCTCCAGGAGTTCTACGCTGAGCAGCAGAAGCGCCAGGAGATCATAGATAAGCTAGAGGGTGATAATAAACTGAAAGAGAACATATTGTTTGATGAAAACTGGGTATGTACTGAGACTAAGCTCAATCTATACAACACTACACTAATAAAAGATGGTAATATCCATAACATCATAGTTTTACCCACATACTGTACCTCTGGGCAGCGTTGTGTTGTGATTAGGTGGTGGGTAGGAGGCACCTGATCATAACACACATTGCCTAGGGATAAGTAACAGTCATATTCAAATCTACATTATAATATTTTGTTTGCAGCAACTGAGTCAATTTTGGTATGATGAGGCGACGGTGCAAGCTCTGGTGAAGGTGATAGACGCATGCCTGGTCGACGGAGGGCGGGTCGCGCTTATTTCCTGTCCTACCCTGTTTGTGCCAGTCAAGAGGCAGATAGGAAACCGTGCCACTGGTATGTTTATGTGCTGTATGGTTGTGAACCTGTGCAATACTATATTTAGAAACTACTCTCATAATATTAACTTTAACTGAGCACAGAGCGATAGTCTGGGTCCTTTTTAGTAAACATTACATGAGATTTTTTTAAGTTCCATTCTATTTTAAGATAACTGATATAGTGATACGAGTTTTGCCTGCACCTGTAAAGTTAATTCAATAATTTTGCAGTAACACTCCTTGAGTACGACCGACGATTCGAAGTCCACGCCCCCGACTTCGTGTTCTACGACTACAACAGCCCTGAGAAGCTGCCTCCTGACGCACTCGGCTCCTACGACCTGGTGGTGGCAGACCCTCCGTTCCTCTCTGAAGAATGCATCACAAAGACCTCGCAGACCATTAAACTGATGTCCAAAGAAAAGATAGTAGTATGTACGGGGGCGATAATGAAGGAGAAAGTTCAAAGCCTCCTGGGTTTAAACCTGTGCAAGTTCAAACCGCATCATAGAAACAACTTAGCTAACGAGTTCTCGTGTTACGCTAACTTTAAATTAGACGATATTTTGAGTTGACAGCCAAAAACTTGAATTGACTATAATATAGAAACTGCACTTTTTAAGGAATAACATGCGTGCATCTGCAATTCTGCTTTTAACTAATAGAAATAAAATATAATTATAATATGTTAAAGTATGTTCCATTTGTCATTCCTGCAACTATATGAAATCATTTTTAAATAGGGTAGATCCTGTAGGAAAAGATAAAATGTAAATAGACCGCCTTATGTTTTTGATTACGTAAGGAAACAGAAATACGTTTCAAATATTTTTTTTTTATAATCTGTCTACTGGACGTCTTTTCCATTCTAAAAGGTGCCATTAAAAAATATTTATAAACATACGGGTGAAAGGACAATGCCCATTTTGTTAGGAGGTTTAGGGCCCCATAAAAGATTGTTGTGTCAGGGTGATTTTAATTTTGTTTTGTAGATAAATACATTTCTTTACATGTTATGCAAACGATTTCCATTAATTCACCCTGGTTCAAGAGAAATCTTATTTTTAGGTTGCTGAATTTGAGGTTATAAAAATATTCATAAGGTATATCAACTTCTAAATAGATATTTATTCACTATTTGACTTGATATTGTGGTTAATGCTTATACTCCTTTACAAACATTTTCATGTTAATAAAAATCTCCGCCAGCAAGTGAATGGGGTCGTATCAAAGTGTTATCGCATTGGGGTGGTTATGTTAAAATGCATTATAACTAATGCAGACTTAAGTAAAAAAAACAATTTATGCACCTGTGAGAGAAGGGTCGGTCTGTCCGCTATCGACCCGGTGTAGACATTTATCGTTAAAACTAGAGTAAATTCGCTCACTTAACAACCAAACAAAAGTCCGATATCTCACCACAAAACCACTTGAGGAACGTAAATGCTCAACTCGATACCAATAACACGTAACTTAACAGAAGTAAATACGGAGGACTATAATAAAAATTAAATGTTTACGAATAACCGGCTAATTATTTTAAAAGATAAATGTACCCTACTTATTAGTTTATTTTTGTTTGTGTTAAAAGTACAAATGCGCGGATCTAGGTACTGAAATTCAATTAAATAATAGTTTATTACGTTTTTCAATGCTAGCGCAAAATAAAAAACACATGTCCATAAAAAAATAAGATATAAATATTGTATAGCATAAAGTTAAGACACGGCGCCACAAGGTGGGCCTGTCTTTTGGCATTCTCCTTTTAATGCCATCTTTTTCGTGATTATAAAGAAACGGAAGTCTCAACGGCTCTCATAGTTTATTCCATGGCACCACGTAAACGGTAAAATAAACCGTAAAAAATGTTCGTTCTTTCATTTGCATAACGTTCTGTGTGACGAATATGATGGTACAATCATCGGCACGGATCTTGAGCGCTGACCTTCACCTGCGCAGAAGTGGTTTTTTAGATCCCTTTTGAGGTACGCGTGAGGCGCGGGGTGGGCTAAAGTGCGGTGATTGGCCCGCAGCGCATCGCGTCATAGCTGTCACTCGTGATTCGTTCTTTGCTGCGCTTCCACGTACCTCACGACGACGAGTCCACTCCGGCCATAGGTGCACGATTTGTCATAAGTGCACGATGCGCAAAGCGATCCCCACTCTTCGGCCGAGCGCTCAAGATCCGTGCCGGTATCTGTATATAACTTCATATCCCAATAGGATGAACACTAACAAACTCTGTAAAGCTGTATAAAATAAACGCCATTTTGTAAAACATTTCACGTTTTATTGTTCTTCCTTAACAATCTATTATTTTTTGTTACATTACATTATGCTGGTTAACATTCAGTATCAATAATTCTCTCAATTTGATAATTTGCAATTATTTCCTAAGTTTAAAATATGCGCGCATAACAACGCATTAGGATAAATGTTATGAAGACTTACTAATGTGTTTGTTAAACGGCATTACAGTAATAATAATAATAAAATAGAACTGCTGATCAGCAAGGTATTACTTTATTATTATATCAATGTTTTATAATTGATATGAAAATAAAATACAAATCATTTTACAAGTCATCACACTGTAGTATTATTTTTATCGTCAGAGACAATACATACACTAATTAAATTAATAGATACAATAATATGTCATTTATACTTTATAAAATTACATCGATGTCGATAAATAAAATGATAATCAAGCTGAGTACCAATTAAGCAAGTTCAGCTAAATATTGAGAAACGGCTAGTTATTTTAATTGGGTTTTGATCCATCTTGAAGCAGCTTCGTCTATCGACAACGATGTTTCTAGCTAAGAGGCCCAACAATACCGTGATGTATTAAATAATGGACACTAATTTATTAATATTTAATAAATTCTTTGCTTATATCTATCAAATAAATAAATGATCTTTACATTTTAATGTTCTGTGACACAGTAAATATAAAATAAACATATCTTTAAGAGGTTAAGTAATAAATAATATCCATGCCTTTTACATTATATGATAACCAGCGCCTAGAAGGCTGCTATGTAACGTAAAAGATAAAAACAAATCATTGATTGTGATGTATTCACAACTATCTATAGCAATGAGCTAATGGTTCTTACATAAAAGTTAATTTACCCGACCAAAGCACATCCTTGCTCAGCAGTATATTAATCAAACAAAAGTAATTTGTACTAAAATTAAAGTTATTATTTCGACGCTTCGACAATAGATTTAATTAACTCTTAAGGTAATTTATAATTATTTGTATAACATCCTAGACATTTATTGGGTCTATCTACAAGGCCATATTAGTATTTTCTACTTTGGGGTTGGCAGATAAGCCGATATTTACCTATTTAAAAATAAGAATAAACAAATAAATACTACTTATTTAAAAAAATCTATCGTTTTACAGATATGATCTTTTAAAGATCTACATCGAGACATAGTTATATAAACAATAGTTTTATCTATATCTGTGAGTTCAGTTTTGTGTTTGAAAGTTTAATTACTAGACATGTTTAAAATAACTATTCTATTTTATAATAAGTTATTGTTACTATATGGACCAAGTGGAACACGGTTAAGAAATAGGATGTGGACATAACTTCTCGGTGTTACTCAAAAGCCATAAATAATTTGATAGTAAAATCTATTTAAAGTATAGATTCTGATAATGGCGTCATTTCGCATCCTCACGATATTCTAGTACGCATGCGTAATGGCTTTCTGTTGAGTGGAAAGCTTACGGAAGCTGTACCGTCGTAGGTCATATGGATATGTTGCTTGGGACGCATATTGGCTCAATGTAATAAATGAGGACATCACGAATGTTCAAAGCTGAACCGAAAGTAGCTAAAGCAGTTGTGTTATGCTATCGGAGACAACGAAGTTCTCACAAACACCTAAACCTGCGATATGTAAAAAAGTTGTTTTCTACATGACCAGGTATCGAACCTGGGTTCTTGGAGCTAGTGGCAACTCGAAAACCGGTGTGTACGCCATTCGACCACGGAGGTCACATTTATACTGTCAGAGGTAGTAGGATAGTTTGAGCTTTTTACTTAAGATTTTGTGAAAGTCAGCCTTATTCGTAGCAAGAGACGTACGACTTGATTGACGTACTTCGTGACTGCGAAAGCTTTACGTGATTAAAAATATACGTCCATTGTCTTCTTTCTATTCAGACTATTTTTATAACTCATTTCGATAACTAATTATAATATTTGTGTATAGTGACAACCCTGTTAATATGTTTACAGTTAATAACCTGTAACTAGTAGTACCGCGATTTTCCTAGTTTATACTATAAGCACAACAGCAGTTACCAAGTGCAATGCACAGTCTGTGCATTAATGCAATGCAAGTGCCGCATCTAGCGCGCTTGTACACTTTAAAACGAAACTTGAAATATGGGTGTTACAAAATAGATAGCACTTTTTAAATATTTTAGAAGATTAATTTGACATTACAAATATAATTTTACCATCACGGGAGAATAACAGACAACATCCCTTGACTTTTTACAATGTTATTATTTTAAATATAGTATCTATTTTTAGCAGCACTAAATTACTAACACCATAAAAATGCAAAGTAACACCAGTACTTACACAAGAAGTGTTCATTCGAATTAATTAACAAGAATTAAACACATTTTCGGTATGTTTCAATAAAATGAGCTAATGTTGTTATTCATGTGTTAGTAATGTCGTGCGTCGCCGCGGTTAGTAATGTTCTATACATAGATAAATATAGGATAAGATATTCTGGTCAATATATACACATTATATTGTTACTAAATATATTCGAATTTCATTATAAAAATACATAAGGTGCTGATATACTTGAGGATTCACTTTTAGTGAGCATTCTAGCAAAGCTTTAGTAAATTCTGTTGAAATATGTTTCCAAGCCAATCTATATTTGTTTGAAATGATCGTGAATAGTTTCTATCCCACTCCTCCAGTACAGAGCTGCTCGATGTTCGTAACACGTGAAAGCTGAAGTATTTCAGCACCTTTCGCTATATGGACCGAAAATCAGTGGACCAATGGACAATTGGACAAGTGGTGGTACATTGAAGAATTTGCACCTTATAACAAAGGGTCTGAATTCTGCGGTTCAATGGCACCACTGGCGAGCGGTCCACTGTACGTCTGTATATTAGACACCTTTATTAAAGATAAATAATAAAAGTTATTGTCCAACCCTGAACGCTGTGCTGCAAATTGTCATTTATAACTAATATAGAATATAGTAATAAATGGATTGATAGTATCATTTGTATTACAGCATTGAATGATATAACACTTCAGTTACTTTGTGATGTACAGTAAATATTATATAAGTATCTATAGTTTTTGAGAGTGCTAATCCAATAGACAAGGCAAGGACTAGTATTTATAGTAGACTTATCTAGATATATATGAAGGAAATATATTTGTCATTTTTAAGATAAAATACTTCTGTTAAAAAAATATTTAGTGAAACTGAAGTATATATTTTTTTTATTTGAAATTTATTGTTTATCTATATTATTTCCCACTGTTTTTAACAGTTGTCAGCCCTGTTGGAGCAGCACCTCGGTTGTAATGAGCTACGTACGATCATATGTTGAACTTTAATTTACTTTAAGGGAGCTCAAAGCTAGCGACACCTTGAAAACCGGTGTGTACGCCACTCGACCACGGAGGTCGTCAAAAGTATGAATTACGTGATTTTTGTTTCTTTTTGTACGGTAATTATGTTGATTTTCAACGTACTAGCATTTATTTAAGTCATTGAAAGCTGTCGAACGACCGGCGGAAGCTACGATAAAATTTCTACAACTGGTACATACCTAAGGTTAATTAAATTGTATGGTGATATTTGCACGCCACTGATCAGATATCTTTATCCAATTATTTTGGTGACTTCAATATACAGGGTGTTAAGTAACTTCTGTCCGATCCGTTAAAGTGTTGTTAGGTATTGATATCTGATTACAAAAATGTGGAAAAAAAAATGGAAAAATAAATTATAACCTAAAATTTTCTTTTCCTCAAATTTCGAGAGAGTGAGTCAACGTCGTCACAGATGCTTCCTTATTACCAAACAAAAGGCCTAAAAATACCGACGAAATTGGTGTTGTAGTTTTTGTTTTATTCTCAAATTTAGGGAGTTTCGGGGCAAAATAAAATAAAAGATGGTTATTTCAAAAACCATTAATATTGTTTCTATCATGAATTTTCCAAATTGGATATTTTAATTGGGCATGTGATTGTGAACCATCTATCACCCTTTCGGGTCGGACAGTGGTTTGTTAACACCCTGTAGAGATATACAATTCTCAGTCTTTAGTAGAGAGAATGTACAGACTCGTTTAAAAAGGCATTTGACAAATGGCGACCCTTTGCACAACAATTCTTATTAAGTCAATGGAGTGTAACATGAAAAGACCAAATCTATTTCATCCATTTGTTAGATAATTAAAAATATGGGACTAATTTATATAAAAAAATAGATAAAGCGTATCTAAAGTTCAGAAGTGAGGCTGATGGCGACGACACTTGTTAACTAATTTCTGCATAAAATATTAGTCAAAAGCAATGTATCGTCGTGAGTACTTGGATAAATAAACTAATAGTAAATACATGTCTTAAATATATTCTACAAATCTGTAGGGTTAAAAACAGAAATTAAATAAATAAACGGTCTACTAGATATTTAAGCAGATATAAATTTCCATGGTAGCGTCACATTTCGTCAAAAAACATCAAAGTTGTCTGCCCCACAGATGAACGGTAATCATACTGCTTTTAGCGAATTGCAAACGTCCATTACACTATAAATTAAAATTAAAACTTGTGCATATTAGTAACCTTAAATAAAAACAGCACTATATTGTCAATACTTATTACCTTACACTATATTATATTAACTATCACATCGCCTTATTACAAGGGACGAAAGGTCATTCTAGAACTCGCCACGTATAAAAATATACTTTTAATTTGGGTGCTGTACAAGGTTTTTACGTATAGAGACACCGTTCTTCGGGGAGAAGAACTAACTGCTACTGAAGATACTTCAGCAATAACAGAAATATTTATTTTTAGCTAATATATAGCTTTCAGGCTTCGTGTTCTGTTGCCACATAACAAGTTGATAGCTCTCTGTAAAGGGTGTCTCTATCTGTAAAATAGGGGTATGTCCTTTTACTACGGAAACAGAAACGAAGGCCGGCTTAAACTACACATTGCACAATATACAGACAAAACAATTATACTATACAAATGATATGTTCAACAGAATAACACAAACATATTAATCAACGTAAAATTCTAAGTATTTAATAGAAATTATGTCTTTTAGAAATGGAATCACTTGAAAATCTAGAGGTTTTGTACATGTACCAAACGGACTTGACACAACAAAACGATACTGTTGGCGTCTCACAGAAATTAAAACGGAAGCTTAATATTGTTGCTTTTATAAATTACAATTATATTCATTTCGTTTTGGATGCGCGAAAGTCACGACAATTGTATATCGTGTTGGCTAGGTGATCATGTGATCTATCTGATACAGTACAGTTTATGTACTTATATTAGGCCTAATGAACACAATCAGTTGGAGCGAATGTATCTATTGGAAGACGTTGTAACGACTCTGGCATTTTACTATATCATTTATAACAGTTTCTTTTGACTTCTAGTAGCCAATAATATCAGATAGCGCGTCGTCGATTTACGTTGTCATTTCATAGGCACACGCTTGCCACTTTGTGACGTCTTTCAAAATAATGTTAATTTATTAAAATTACATTTAAGAATTTTAGGCTTACTTTTACATGTAGTCTGTAGTCGAGCAGAAACGGCAATAACTCTCGTGGAACTGTGAGGGCGGGTCTGCGAGACGCCTGTCGTGGTTGGCGTAATAAAGGACAACCCTAGGCCAGTACGGCGTCAGCGCTGGCGGTGCGGCGGCTGGCGGTGGAGGTGCGGTGGCGGCAGCAGCGCGGCGGCCAGCAGGCGCGCCAGCAGCGCGGCCGCCGCCGCCAGCGCCCGCGCCGCCGCCGCCAGCGCGCCGCCCGCCGCCGCCAGCGCCCGCGCCAGCGCGCGCCACGTGGCGGGCTCGGCGCGCCATCATCCCGTGCCGCACTTGCCGCTCTCGAACACGCCCTTGCGGAAGAAGGGCGAGAAGCTGACGAGCGCGTCGCGCGTGAGCGGGCGCGGCTCGCGGAAGGGGCAGCGCGGGTGCGCGGCGGCGGCGGCCAGCGCGCGCCGCAGCCACGCCTCCAGCTGCGGGCGGCGCGCGCGCGCCACGGCCTCGCCCGGCCACAGCGTGCGCGCCGGGAAGCCGCCGCCCGCCACGCCCGCGCCGTACGCGCGCCGCAGCGCCTGCTGCAGCTCGCGGAAGCGGCGGTAGCGGCGCAGCAGCAGCCAGCGCACGCCGCCCAGCGCGATGCGCACCTCGTACTCGTGGTGCGTGGCCGCGCCCGCGCCGCGCGTCACCCAGCCCGGGATGCTCACCACCTGGCCTGGCCGCACACACCACCGTTACCCCATTACTTCACGATCACTCCACATACATTCTCAATAATATTAATACTAATAATACAAGATAATCATTCTGCCAATATGAAACGTTACTTACTAAAATCTATAGGATGCATCAGTCCTACACATATCGTGGGATCCTGAAAAGAAAAATCAGAATTGATATTTGTTGATTGTAACAGTACAAATATTTAAAACAGCTTCTCAATACCAGTAACTACACTAAACGTTTTTACAATATTATGAAAAACACATTGAAAATTAGAACATAAAAGAACTTATTTAGAATAAAAAAAATATTAAGTTGTTCAGGTGAATCGTTCACGCCGCTAGGTGACTTTATGGCAAAGAATTGCTCTGGTAAAGCTGGGTTTAAAAATGGTATAGTAATAGTTACAGGTAGAGATGTCTCGAGCGTGTTGCAGTCGATGAGGTCGAGTCGGTCGGGTCGCTCGAGTCGCTCGGGGCGCTCGGCGCGCTCGTGTCGCTCGGCGCGCGCCAGCCTGCGCAGCGGGTCCTCCCACGCCGGCTCGTGCGACTCCGACGGCAGCTCGTCGTTGGACGTCGACACGTTGTCCGAGCCCTCCAGCTCTTGCTCCTTTAACCTGATAACATCATTATCAATAACAGATTACAGTTATATTGCGAGGGCGTCTCCTGTATGGGCGTCACCATCATGGTGGTGGTGGGGTAATACCTGTGCAGCAGCGGGTCTGCGACGTGTCCGTTCTCGTTGTCGTCGTTGTCTGTGGCGACGTGCATGTCGCTCTCGGACAGCGTGAGCGAGGGCGTCTCCTGTATGGGCGTCACCATCATGGTGGTGGTGGGGTAATACCTGTGCAGCAGCGGGTCTGCGACGTGTCCGTTCTCGTTGTCGTCGTTGTCTGTGGCGACGTGCATGTCGCTCTCGGACAGCGTGAGCGAGGGCGTCTCCTGTATGGGCGTCACCATCATGGTGGTGGTGGGGTAATACCTGTGCAGCAGCGGGTCTGCGACGTGTCCGTTCTCGTTGTCGTCGTTGTCTGTGGCGACGTGCATGTCGCTCTCGGACAGCGTGAGCGAGGGCGTCTCCTGTATGGGCGTCACCATCATGGTGGTGGTGGGGTAATACCTGTGCAGCAGCGGGTCTGCGACGTGTCCGTTCTCGTTGTCGTCGTTGTCTGTGGCGACGTGCATGTCGCTCTCGGACAGCGTGAGCGAGGGCGTCTCCTGTATGGGCGTCACCATCATGGTGGTGGTGGGGTAATACCTGTGCAGCAGCGGGTCTGCGACGTGTCCGTTCTCGTTGTCGTCGTTGTCTGTGGCGACGTGCATGTCGCTCTCGGACAGCGTGAGCGAGGGCGTCTCCTGTATGGGCGTCACCATCATGGTGGTGGTGGGGTAATACCTGTGCAGCAGCGGGTCTGCGACGTGTCCGTTCTCGTTGTCGTCGTTGTCTGTGGCGACGTGCATGTCGCTCTCGGACAGCGTGAGCGAGGGCGTCTCCTGTATGGGCGTCACCATCATGGTGGTGGTGGGGTAATACCTGTGCAGCAGCGGGTCTGCGACGTGTCCGTTCTCGTTGTCGTCGTTGTCTGTGGCGACGTGCATGTCGCTCTCGGACAGCGTGAGCGAGGGCGTCTCCTGTATGGGCGTCACCATCATGGTGGTGGTGGGGTAATACCTGTGCAGCAGCGGGTCTGCGACGTGTCCGTTCTCGTTGTCGTCGTTGTCTGTGGCGACGTGCATGTCGCTCTCGGACAGCGTGAGCGAGGGCGTCTCCTGTATGGGCGTCACCATCATGGTGGTGGTGGGGTAATACCTGTGCAGCAGCGGGTCTGCGACGTGTCCGTTCTCGTTGTCGTCGTTGTCTGTGGCGACGTGCATGTCGCTCTCGGACAGCGTGAGCGAGGGCGTCTCCTGTATGGGCGTCACCATCATGGGCCGCCGCGACTGGTTGTCGAAGAACGAGTACTGTAGCGCCATCTCTAGACGAACGTACTTCTTTTGGAGCTCTTGAAGAACCTGTACATGATATTTTAAGTAAGTCTTCCGTATTAGGGTATTTATTTATTTAAATACGGATAGAGGGGACAAAGATCTTTTCTTATAAAACAAATATAGATAAGTTGACAGCCGTAAAGAAGTTTGATATGATTAGGGGCGAAGTTAGTTACCGCGATCTGTCGGTTGAGCTCCTCCTTGGAGCAGTCGTTCTCGAGCGAGGAGATGACGAGCATCTTCTGCGAGGCGATGCGCGAGCACAGCCGCTGCATGGCGCGCAGGGCCTCCACCTCCGTCACCTGGCGCCGCGCCGAGCCGCGCTCCGAGCCGCGCTCGCCTGACCGACAACACACATTACTACACATTACACATCAACATTCATCTCCCGAGCCTTTTTCCCAACCATGTTGGGGTCGGCTACCAGTCTTACCAGATTCAGCTGAATATTGTATGTCACATTGAGCAACTGCCAATCTGACCTCTACAACCCATTTAGCTCGGAAACACAGTATCCCATAGTAAGAGCGGTTGTCAGAATTGACTTAACGACTGCCAAAGATCTTTGTCTGACAGCCGGCACCTACTGTATAACTGAAGACTTGTAATTGGCTGTCAGATAATCATACTGTTATTAATTACCATTGTATTTAGCTGTAAGTCTTCCACAGTCTATAAATAAATAAATAACGTGCTTTCCAAAACACGGAGGGGTCTCGGTAGGATATGTTGCAAATAATATCAAAATAGTACATAGAGACATCTCTCGATAATTATGTAAACTAAACTGTCAATGTCAAGTGTCTTTTGTTTTCAAACAAAGTCAGTCGTTAACCTGCAATAATGTGTTTCACTTATATTTAATAAATCACCCATCCACGGACCAACCGCGGCGAGCGCGGCTTAACCTGTATTATAGGTCAAACCGTGCGGCTTCCACTTAGCCACGAGCGCACACATTACACATCAAACTAGCTAAGCAGAATAACGTGATTAGTATTAGTATTTAGTTGTTGTGTCCTAAGTTCAGTTCCCGATGTCTTTTGATTATTCTGGTATTCGTAGCGGAGACTGGGACCGAGACCGAGACCGTTATGAACCATACTCGTATTTTAAAGATTTTGTAAAAAAAGAATTAGCGATTTCGTTTTAGCTGCTCTCGAGATTTGCGCTTAGCAACACATTCAATTAGTACTTGCATCGCTTTGGTGTATACTGTTAAAATTACGTTGTAGAAGAAATAAAAAAATATTCGTATTTATAGTTTTTTCTTAAAGGTACATGAGTGTTACCTGGTATTCTCCTCTTGTACTTGGCTTTCTGCTGTCGTTCCTCTGGCGACCGCTCCACGGAGCTCGACGACTGGCCCTCCACTATTCGCGGCTAAAAACAAAATGGACACGTGTGTTGCTGTTCATGCTTCTAAACGGGTATCATTATCTAGAAGACTGCCTCGTTGGCCTAGTGGTGCTAAGCGCGTCTGCTACGCTAGAGGGTTCGATTCCCGAGTCGACCAAGGTGTTATTGGGTTTTTCTATGAAATTCTCAGTAGCAGGTCGGAGTTTGGAATTGTGCCCGATTAGTGGCAATAGGCTCGCCCCCTATTACATGGGACCTAAACATATCGGCGAACTGTGGGTGTACATTGGTACACCTCTGCCTACCCCTTCGGGGATACGGGCGTGATGATATGTTATGTTATGTTTATTATCTTGAACTGTTTATTATCTTGAACTGTTTATTTTGGGAAACAGCCTTTAATAGACTCCATTTTCATGTGAATAAGCAATATGTTTCCAACAAAAAACTAATATTGTCAAACTCCTTGAAAGCGATGATCGGAATAATTAATATAGTAATATATCTTTTGTCTTGGATTAATTTAGTTAAAATACTTAGACTTTCATTCCTTTTAGGGGGAACAGAAATGGACAATGATAATTAATTTTTTCATGGAAAAGTGAAGCTTTGTAGGTTTTGCGTATTCATAAATAAGAGCGCGAGCACACGATGCGTTGCAGCGCCGCACCGCTTGGATTTGACCGTGTCAGTGGGCACACGAGCGGTGCGGCGCCGCAACGTTGTTATGCCATGCGGCGCCGTAGTAGCGTTGGACAGTATGGGGATCGTAACAACTGAGCGGAGCCGCTCCGGCGTCGCAACGCATTCCCCCCTCCCCGCCTTGCCTTGCTGGTTGTAAGTCCGGTGCGACGCCGGAGCGCATCGTGTGCACGCCACAGATATTTGTATGTAAAACGACGCAACGACACCGCTCCAGCGCCGCACCGCCGCCGAAACGCATCGTGTGCCCACGCTCTCAGGGTATAGAGTGCGCCTAATGGACCGTGTGCACAGGTATCAACAGTAGCCGTTTTCAAGATCTGGTTAAAGTAGCGTCAAAATAGAGCGCAATGTTTTACGCACCATTAACTTTGGAACTATTAATATTTTCGTATGATCGTCAAAAAATACTAAACAAGCGAGTAATAATTACTATAAAAACTTTGTTAACGGTCGGCACAACTGGCTACTAGCGATGCGTGTACTCTAAGCTAGCTTATGTATGGTCCAGGGTTCATACCTTGTGGTAGTCTTCAGTGCTGGACATGTCGTCGCTGTCGTCGGCGCGCGGCACGCCGAGGCGGAAGAGGGGCGCGAGCACCGCGGTGGGCTCCAGCTCGGGGGGCGCGGGGGGCGCGCCTGGGGGCGCGGGGGGCGCGGCCGGCCACTCCACTGCGCGCTTGGGCGACGACGACGCCGTGTGGAACGTCTCCTCCGTCGCCAAACTCGAGTGCGGAGACGCCAGCGGGTCCAGGCTCAGGCTCAAGCTATATGATCAATACAAACTTTTGCTATTCTCAACTGGTTACGTCATTTTAGGTTGTTTTAATGAAAAATAATCAATTTAAGATACCCCCGACTACTTTTAGAAATTTGCTGATAACTTTAAACATGTTAGAAACGATCGATCATAACTTTTAACAAGCTTTTATAAGAAAGAATCATCATCATGTCAGCCCGGAATCACCCACTACTGGGTATCGGCCTCCCCTTTTTTTCTGCCATTCTAAGACTTCACAATTTTTGGTTTATTCAATTCGGAGCTACTGCTACAGACAGAAATACAAGTACAAGTTATAGCACGTGTATTAGACGGTCGGGGGTAATATAATGCATGTTGCGTGGTCTGACTTGATCCTCCTGTAGCGGTAGTCGTCGGCGTCGTCGGCGTGGCGCGGGTGCAGCACGTCCTCGCGCGGCGTGCGGCGCAGCACCAGCTCCGACTTGCTGCGCTGCACCGCGCCCTCCCCGCCCCCGCCACCCCCGCCCTCTGCCGGCACGACACACATCACAATACGCACCTATACCACTTCGCTGCTGGACATACGAATCTCTAACCATTGCTAATAATTATTTACTTTTAGTGTGGAAATGATTCTAAAATTGCGCAAACAAAAATAAAATATATTTCACTAGCTACTAGTCCCGGCTGCACAAGGGCAGCAGAGCAAGTAAATAATAATAAATAAATATTAAATGCGGAAAACGTCGCATGCATTGCTCTGTACCCCTAGTAAGTACCTAAAGCACTTGTGTTATGGAATTCAGAAACGAAGGTACAACCACCCAGACCCGAGGCAATGTAGAAAAGTTGGTTTCCACATTGACCCGTCCGGGGATCGAACCCTTGACCTCATAGCTAGCGTCACCTTGAAAGCGGTGCGTACGCCACTCGACCACGGCAGTCGTCAGTAAACAGTTTAGTGCTAGACTTTAAATATACATAGACCGCTACTATCGCTAGTTGCCCCTAGTGCCAAGCGAGAGCACTTTTTAGTATGTATCTAGTACATTCGTTTACTGATTTAAGTTATTTTTTGCGCAACGAAAGTATAGATGCTTTTGACATTGTTAGGATAATATTAGTGTTTTAGATAGAACGGCAAGCTTCATCTTCATACATAATTCACGACAAAACTAGTTCATACTAGTGCTTGCTGTTCAAACTGTGATAGAGTCAGTGTATACTGTAAGGTTTAGTGCGTGGCCTCACCCCTGTTGGCGCCGGGTCCCAGGTCGGAGGCCAGCGCGTGCTTGAGGCCCAGCTCCTGCGTGCTCAGCAGCGCCAGCTCCGCCTGCAGCCTCTCGATCTTCACGCGGTGCGACGCCACTGACGCCACCCTAGTCTGCAACTCTTCTTCCAATTCTACCAGTTCCTTTTTCTGGAAATTTAAATGTTTATTGATTGATTTATGATTTGTATCTTTACACATGTTCATCATCATCATCCACAGCCCTTGTCCTCCCACTGCTGGGCATAGGCCTCTCCTTTCTCGTGCAATTTTTTACGGTCCTGCGTCAGAATCATCCAGACTCGACCCGAGACTTTTACTATGTCGTCGACCCATCTTGCTCCCGGAAATGAATGCAATAATGTATTATACTAGATGAGTTTGAGCTTCGTTTCGGGTTCAGTGGGTTTGGGTGTTTCTGGAGTGTGTATAAGTAACTCACGTGTCTTTCGACGGTGTCCTTGATGCTGGAGGCCAGCTTCGGCTCGCACTGCTGCAGCAGGTGCATCAGGCTCTCCGTGCTGGTCTCCGACGCAGGGCTGTCGGGGCTCGGGGTCGAGCTCTGCGATCACCACATCAAGAGAACATAATATACTTTGTTTCTTTATACCCGGGGTCTTATAGTAACTTAAATTTTAAAAATATTTATTAATGCTCAATTTTGCTGTTTAGGAACTTATCATTACAGCTCAAATAAAACACCAAACTGATATCTCCTGCCACTCTGTAGTTAGTTGGTTTTTTAATCCCTTATTAGATCTAATTTTTTAACTAAAACTTTATACCCAAATGTGTTTTAGTTACTATACATAACTATTCATTTTATTATTGATCTCTTATTGGCACATGTCACAGCCGTGTAGTGCGTAATGATAGTGTAGTGTTCTCCTCAGTCTAGATATACGAGCACTAGACTAGCAGACTCTACTAGAAAAATGCCATTTATAATACTACTTTGTAACGAGTAATATAGATAGAATATTCTTTATTGTACATCATTAAAATTACATAATATAATGAAAAATCAAAGTGTTATCATGCAATGTATGAAGTTAAACTAAAACAAACAAGTTACGTAAAAAACAATCTAATTTAACATGCCATGCAATATGTTATACAATACTAGCGGACCCGACAGACGTTGTCCTGTCTACATGGTCTACAATAACACAATGATAACAAAACTTTTTTTTAATTTGATCGCAGCGCTAACTGTCGGGACAGACTAAAATTAAAATTCGAATATTATTTAAAATTTGACACTGCGATGGTAGCGCCGTCTGTCGGATCCAGTGTAATACATTCCAAAATCAACAACTACTAATAAATTAAAAATTAATTAAAAAAACATTGTCCAGCGGACAAAATTGTGAATCTAAACCATTCCCAGATCCCCTTGAGCACACACAAAAATTTTCATCAAAATCGGTCCAGTCGTTTGAGAGAAGTTCAGTGACATCCACACTCACAGAAGAATTATATATATAAAGATTAATATGTTAGTTAATATAAAAATGAATTAATATTTAATTTTAGTACTCAAATTAAAATGATTTGTCGACCCCTAATCTTACAGCTAATCATTTTAATTGTCTCATGAAATTATTTATAAGGTTGTTTCTTGTTGTCTGAAGGTCGTTTGTGTTAGATCACAGAGATTAAACACATATTATGTATGCAGCTTGGACCGACATACAAACTGAATACAAAATTTACTTTTAACATTCAATTTATGTTATATGCAGTTAGTTTTAACTTTTAATATATATATTTTTTAATAAATTACGATATTGAAATAAAACTACTTTTTACGGATTTTTTCGCGGTTTGTATTTAGATTTTAGGTCCCAGTCTGCCCGTGACCATGATACCTGCAAAGGTGTCGAAACGTCGAGACCTAAAATCTAAATACAAACCGGGAAAAATCCGTAAAAAGTAGTTTTATTTCAATGTCTAACATTCGCGTGAACCTAAGAAACCAATAAATTACGATATTTTTCATCTTCTACATGGTTTAGTTAGAAATTATTATAAGTAGGCACAGTTTTGTGTTAGGGCCCATGCACACCACGCTTTTTAAACGCGGTGCGCTTTTATCCTACAGAGCAGTTTGTATCGATTCAAACGCGCGTTTGCATTCTTTTAGTATCGATACAAATAGTTCAGACACAGTTAAGACACAATCTTTTCTCGCTTGTAAATGGGTGAAGAGGAAAAGTACAGTGCGGCCGACGTAAATTGGCGCGTTTAAAAAGAGATTAATGATAATTTTAGCGACATGCAGTATACATGCGCGGTGTGAGAGACAGGGACGGTGATATCTTGTAGCTCTTTCCAGACTTGCCAAGTTAAGTAGGCCGCTCTGTAAGTGGCATGTGTGAGGAAGGCGTTGTGTGTGCGGCCGGCTGGGCCAGTATGCCTGTGGGTGCAGCAGTCAGGGTCACTGACCACTAGAGCAACAGGCTGATGAGGAGTAAGGGACATGTGTGCGGGCCGGCTGGGCCAGTATGCCTGTCGGTGTAGCAGCCTGGGTCACTGACCACTAGAGCAACAGGCTGATGAGGAGTAAGGGACATGTGTGCGGGCCGGCTGGGCCAGCATGGCCGTGGGTGTGGCAGTGAGGGTGGCGTACCTGTCTGGCCCTTAGCTCCTGCGCGGCGCCGGCCACGTAGCGCTGCAGCGCGGCGCGCTCGGCCGCCACGCGCGCGCGCAGCTCCGACACGCGCCGCTCCTCGCTCTCTGCCTACACCGCGGTGCAACCAAAAGTAAAACATGAAGCTCTGGACTTTACACCATTAAGTGCAACATTATTTCTTTATTAAAAATTGAAATTTATTTTTACGTAAGTAATATTTTGTCTGATGGCTATTAAAGTAAAAAAAAAAACAACATGATCAAGAAGTTAAGAAAGTGCTTATAATATTAAAACTAATATAGTAGTCTTAGAAATATTTATAAAACCTAACTTTGAATTTTATATCAACTCAACGATAAGGTACGAACTAAACAAAAACCAGCATAATTTTCATACTGACAAAATTGTTCATAGTGTTTCCGTAAACATCCAGAGCTCCAAAAGAAAATTAAAATAAATAGCGTCGCCTACCCACATGAACATGGCAAGCACAAACAGGTCGCACAACACATGCAAGCACGTACACGCTCCACTGAGCTATACATAAAACTGGCAGACAGTGGGAACACAACATAAAAAACAACAATTACATTGTTTCAAGCACTAATGCTCTACTAATTGTCCTCGAATACATTTGAAGGAGAATAGTATGAGTTGTGTTAAAATATATATATTATAATTATTAAGTGTTTGCTTGTGTCTACGCATCGTCATCAGCTGGCATGTACCTACAACTCCTGCGAGCCCACTACCACTAGACGACGTCACAAGTGTAGTTCCGAACGCCACCGAGCGCCGCGCTTCATTCACTCGGTTAGCTCGACACGCGCGCACAATGTTGTGCATAAAATCAACATAAAATAACAGTGTAATAAACTGATTAAACGCCTAATTGCTATCGAAGAAGACTTTCATTCATCTCCAAACATAATTTGGACCTCCGAAGCCGGATTGTCAGAAGAAATCGTTGCGACCAGCATAAATCGGACGCACGAGGCCATCAGCGAAGACATCTTCGGACCCACACCGCGGCACCAGCATAAAACGGTCAGGCCATCATCCTTCTTAATCCTTAGCCCTTTTCTTTATTTGTGCTTCATTTGTGTTGATATTGTGTGACTTCTTAGTGATTTATTCTCGTTAAATAATTGAAAACGCGTATATTTTTTCGTTTCGCCGCTACCCTCAATTTAAAAGTATAAAATATATTTTGCAAATATCTTAAAATAACGGTTTCGACTGCCTTTCACAAACTCCAAAATGACTGGAACTCCATCTAAAGAAAGTCGTAGCAGTGGTGAGGATTTACTAAAAGATTTAAAAAAGAGAAGAGGTGTTGTTCGTGGTAAATTTAGACTATTCATGAAGTATGTGGATTCGGTAGAAATAATAACTATTACTGAGATCATGAAAATAGAATTACAAACACGTTTACAAAATGTAGATTTATTACTACAGCAGTTTACAGAAATTCAGGACGAAATAGACTTAAAAATACCTGATAGTCAAGTAGAAAAGGAACTATCTGAGAGGGAGTCTTTTGAAACCAATTATTATGCTTATGTGACTAAAGCTAAGTGTGTTATTAACGTAGATGATGTTCAAAACAGTTCCAAAGTTTTTTGTAAAGTTAAGTTACCTACAATTTCACTTCCTACCTTTGACGGATCGTATGATCATTGGTTAGAATACCGCGATACTTACCTATCTCTCGTCCATAACTCTAAAGAAATTGATAATGTGCAGAAATTCCATTACTTACGGTCTTCTCTTTCTGGCAGTGCATTATTGGTTATAAAATCATTAGAATTCTCCTCTGAGAATTACAGCGTAGCATGGGAGTTATTAGAAAACAGATTCAATAATAACCGTTTACTTGTGCAAAACCATGTCAAAGCTTTATTTTCTATGACGTCACTTAATAAGGAATCATCCAGTCTTATTCGTAAACTTATTGATACCGTTCTCAAAAATCTACGTTCCCTCAAAAATCTCGGCGAACCAACTGAGTCTTGGGACACGTTGATTATTTATTTGATTACATCTAAACTAGACTCTGTTACCGAACGAGAATGGGAGACTCATAAAAGTTCGATTTTGAATAGTCATAATCAGTCAAATTCACGTATAACTGTTGATGATTTAATTACCTTTCTTAAAAATAGGGTTGACGTGTTAGAAACCATTAACTTAGCACATAGTAAATCTTACACAGACAATAACACAAAGAAACCATCACATTCACAACAATCAAACAAATCACATAGTTACACATCAACACAAAATAAACAACACTATAATAAAAATTCGAAGCGTTCTCGTATTTGCGCGATGTGTCAAGCTAATCATCCGCTTTATTTATGCGAATCATTCTTAAAATTAACTATTAACGATAGAATTAAATTCATTAATGAAAAGAAGTTATGTTTTAATTGTTTACGCGCTAATCACTCGGTAGAAGAGTGTTGGCTCGGTCCGTGTAAGCAATGCAATAAAAAACACAACAGTCTAATTCATGATAAATGTGACGAAAGTGCGAGTGTATCCACATCGCCAGCAGTTGCGCATAATTCTCAGGCATCGTCACAGGATACAACTAGTGGTAAGTCTTTAAATACTGCCACATTACATTCTGCATCTCACACGACACATCAAAGTACTACTCATTCATTATTAGATACGGTACTGCTGTCTACAGCTTTAGTTGAAGTTGCAGATAAACGCAATAATTATCACACTACCCGCGCTTTACTAGATAACGGTAGTCAGCATTGTTTTGTAGCAGAATCGTTATGTAAACGACTTAAACTTAATTTGATACAGTCCACTGTGCAAGTCTCCGGAGTAGGTAACTCGGTGACTAATTCTACACAATCTTGCGAAATTAATTTGAGGTCTAAAACTACACAATACAATACACGCATGAAATGTTTAGTTTTAAATCAAATAACAGCTCAGTTGCCATCTTTAGGTACAACATCATGCATAAATATCCCTGATCATGTACAGTTAGCTGATCCCGAATTTTATTCGCCATCAGGAATCGAATTATTAATTGGGGCAGATAAATTTTGGGAGCTATTAAATGACGGACTAATTCGCTTAAGTAGTGGTCCATATCTCCAGAATACTAAGTTGGGATGGGTGATATCTGGCTCATTGTTGAATAATAAAACTTCACGCAACAATCGAGTTCAATGCAATTACTCACAATCATTAGACGCTCAACTTAGGCAATTCTGGGAGTTAGAGGAATTAACTTCGCAAAATAAATTAACTAATGACGAGTCTTTCTGTGAAAACTTGTTTTTGCAAACTACGTACCGCGACGATAAGACGGGTCGGTTTTTTGTGCGCATTCCATTAGCCGAGTCTAGTGACACACTAGGAGATACGTACACGCTCGCGCTAAACAGGTTTCATGCACTTGAACGAAAATTAGATAAATCAACACCTGAATATAAAAAATTATATTGTGATTTCATGAATGAATATTTGGATTTAGGTCACATGAGTCGAGTCAGCCACTATCCTTCACCAAATTATTTTCTACCGCATCATGGTGTTTTAAGAATTCACAGTAGCACTACTAAACTTAGGGTGGTTTTTGATGGAAGTGCAAAGTCAACTTCGGGCAAATCGCTTAACGATATCCAGCATATTGGCCCTAGTTTACATAATGACGTTTTTTCAATTTTGTTAAGATTTCGACAATTTAGATTCGTTGCATGCGCTGACGTCGAAAAAATGTATCGACAAATTAATGTTCAACCGGATCAAAGAAATCTTCAATTAATTCTTTGGCGAGAAAATAAGTCGGACGAACTCGGTGTGTACCAGCTTAACACTGTGACATACGGTACCGCGTCCGCTCCTTATCTAAGCATTCGTTGCATCAAACAGCTGTCTTCGGAATGTAAGGATGACGCCATTAAACAAGTTATCGACGAAGATCTGTTTGTAGATGACTTAATTACTGGTCATGATAATAAACAATGTTTATTAGACATTTGTACCAAAGTAAATAATGTTTTAAAATCTGGTTGCTTCCATTTACGTAAATGGTTGTTTAATTCGGAACCATCTACAACAGATAAACCAAAGGAATTATCTTTAGGCGAAAATTGTTTAACTAAAACTCTCGGTCTCGGTTGGTTAAGTTACTTAGATATATTATATTTTACGACAAAAATTGATCAAAGTTTTACTCTTGTGACTAAGCGCGTTATCTTGTCCGTTGTTTCACAAGTGTATGACCCATTAGGCTTGTTGTCGCCCTCAATTATAATTGCGAAAATACTTTTGCAAAAACTATGGCTTTGTAAGTTAAGTTGGGACGATCCAGTACCTAATGATATTCTGTTAATGTGGAAAAACTTTATTGCCACTCTTCAACACTTACAAAACATAAAGGTTCCTCGTCATGTTAGGGAAATAAATACAAATTATACAGATTTACACATATTTTCAGATGCGTCACAGGATGCATATGGTGCATGTGCCTTTATAAGTACATACAACAAAAACTCACCAGCCACAGTTAGGATACTTTGCGCTAAGACGAAAGTCGCACCAATTAAACCAGTTACAATACCACGTCTTGAGCTGTGCGGAGCTTTAATTGGTGCCAAGTTATATCGGAAAATTGTTCAGTCGTGGAGATTAAAATTTGATAACATATATTTTTGGTCTGACTCCATGATTATCATAAATTGGATTAAAATGTCACCTAACTTGCTTAAAACATTCGTACAGAACAGAGTAGTGCAAATCAATGAATTGACTGGTGAGTTGCCGTGGTTTCATATAGCTGGTAAAGACAACCCGGCTGATCTGCTATCTCGCGGGCTTACGCTCGACGCGCTTCAGAGTTCAGATATCTGGTGGCATGGGCCAGCATTTTTAAGAGAAATACATATCAATTTTGTACGTGATAACCCCAATGAAATTATTGATTTTAACGATTTACCAGAAATGAAATCTAAGTCTTTATTTACACAATCGACTTATACTAGTATTTTTATTTTTGAACGTTTTTCAAATTTTAATCGCATGAGACGTGCAGCCGCTTACGTGTTACGATTCATTAATAATGCTCGACTTAAGGTTAAACCTGAACGTAACATTGGTCCGTTCACGGCTGATGAATTAAATAAATCAACTTTAGTTTTAGTACGCTTAGCACAACATACATCATTTGCAGACATTTTTAATGCATTAACAAATAACTTACCTGTTAAGTCGATGAGAAACATCTCTAGTCTTGATGTTTTCTTGGATTCTGATCGCATTATAAGAGTGGGAGGTAGATTAGTAAATTCACATACCTTTTCATACTCCAAAAAACACCCTATATTATTATGTTCAAAACATACCTTCACGCGATTACTCTTTCAATTTGAACACAAACGTCTACTCCATGCTGGTCCACAACTGCTCTTAGCCACTATCAGAGAAAGTTGGTGGCCACTCAAAGGTCGTGATTTAGCTAAGCAGACGGTACATAAGTGCATTACATGTACTCGCCAGAAAGGGAAGGCACTGTCAGTAAAAATGGGTAACTTACCTTCTGAGAGACTAGAGCCGGGGTATCCTTTCTTGCGCTGCGGTGTAGATTATGCGGGACCTATGTTCATATTGAATCGGAAGGGAAGGGGTTCAAAACTTGAAAAATGTTATGTTTGCCTATTCATATGTTTTACCACTCGAGCGATACACTTAGAATTAGTCACAAGTTTAACTTCAGAGGCGTACTTATTGGCCTTGAAAAGATTCCTATCTCGTCGTGGAAAACCCGCTCAAATATTTTCCGATAACGGAAAAACGTTCGTAGGCGCACTCAAGGAATTTTCAAATTTTTTAAATAGCAATGCAAATGATATTGTAAATTTCGCTTCAAACGAAAATATTAAATTTAGCTTTATACCTCCGTACTCACCACATTTTGGGGGTTTGTGGGAGGCAGGGGTCAAATCTTTTAAATATCATCTCCGTCGTGTAGGAAACGTTAATCTCACGTATGAGGAATTTTCAACATTATTGACACAAATTGAAGCCCTCCTTAACTCCAGACCTATGTATCCCATGTCTTCAGATCCAAACGACCTACTTCCTCTTACACCAGCCCATTTTCTGATTGGCCGACCGTTCGTTGCACCTGCCTATGATGATCTCACAGCTGCGAACACATCACGCCTAGTCCGCTACGAGCGCATCGAACAGATGAAGCAAAACTTTTGGAAACGCTGGTCGCTGGAGTACGTTTCGGAGCTGCAGACAAGGAGTAAATGGCAGTCTAACGCCAGCACGATAGCACCCAATACCTTGGTGCTCATTAAAGAAGACAATCTGCCACCCTTAAAATGGCGTCTTGGACGAGTCCTAAGCACTTCACCTGGGAGGGATGGACTAGCACGTGTAGCTGACATCAAAACAGCTAACGGAGTAATACGAAGAGCATATCCAAGATTGTGTCCGCTGCTACCGGAGGAGGAACCCTAGCTTCTCCCTACTTCTACTTCTACGTTGGAGGTTGTCACTCCAAGGCGGGCGGCATGTCTACGCATCGTCATCAGCTGGCATGTACCTACAACTCCTGCGAGCCCACTACCACTAGACGACGTCACAAGTGTAGTTCCGAACGCCACCGAGCGCCGCGCTTCATTCACTCGGTTAGCTCGACACGCGCGCACAATGTTGTGCATAAAATCAACATAAAATAACAGTGTAATAAACTGATTAAACGCCTAATTGCTATCGAAGAAGACTTTCATTCATCTCCAAACAGCTTGAATTCGCTAAGTTCTAAAACTACTAGTCGCAATCATCTAGCATTTTTTTTAGAGGCCATCATGAACTGAGGTGCTATTCTAATTGCATTACTAAGTTCTTGAATCAATCACTACTAATATCAAGTTTGTATTCAAAATTACCGAAAACTATGTGTTTTTTAAGTATGAAAGGATTTTTTTGTGGGAATCGGTCGTACCGTACACGAAACACTTTTACGCCCTGATAAATTAAATGCAAAGTTTGTCATTGAAAGTTCGAGTAACAATAATAGATAAAGAACGCATGTAGGACAATAACACCGGTGATTACACGTAGTGACGTAAAACGTTACACTTTCCCTTTAGCTACGTCAGAGAAAAAACTGCTGTGAATCGACGAGCATACAATATCAGTTACCAAGTACGCGAATGCAGGCAGACTCAGTGAGTTCGCGCGCACACGGACTGTTTGAAGCGGTGCGACTGCTTCAAGCACTTGCACATGACGTAGGCGGGAGGCACAAGTGACGTGCGAGGGCAGTCCGAGTCCGTGAACGTTGATGACTGACCATCCGCTTACGTACCCGGGCACGTAGTCGCCAGGTGGCCTGGCTCCGGTGCTGTGTAGCGGGTGGTACTGACCGTGGTGCGGTGCGTGTCGCTGAGCGCGGCGAGGCGCTGCGTGCGCTGCGAGAGCTCGCGCTGGCGGCAGCGGAGCGCGCGGCGGCGCTGCGTCCAGCCCGCCAGTCGCCCGCCAGGTGGCCAGGCTCCGGTGCTGTGTAGCGGGTGGTACTGACCGTGGTGCGGTGCGTGTCGCTGAGCGCGGCGAGGCGCTGCGTGCGCTGCGAGAGCTCGCGCTGGCGGCAGCGGAGCGCGCGGCGGCGCTGCGTCCAGCCCGCCAGTCGCCCGCCAGGTGGCCAGGCTCCGGTGCTGTGTAGCGGGTGGTACTGACCGTGGTGCGGTGCGTGTCGCTGAGCGCGGCGAGGCGCTGCGTGCGCTGCGAGAGCTCGCGCTGGCGGCAGCGGAGCGCGCGGCGGCGCTGCGTCCAGCCCGCCAGTCGCCCGCCAGGTGGCCAGGCTCCGGTGCTGTGTAGCGGGTGGTACTGACCGTGGTGCGGTGCGTGTCGCTGAGCGCGGCGAGGCGCTGCGTGCGCTGCGAGAGCTCGCGCTGGCGGCAGCGGAGCGCGCGGCGGCGCTGCGTCCAGCCCGCCAGTCGCCCGCCAGGTGGCCAGGCTCCGGTGCTGTGTAGCGGGTGGTACTGACCGTGGTGCGGTGCGTGTCGCTGAGCGCGGCGAGGCGCTGCGTGCGCTGCGAGAGCTCGCGCTGGCGGCAGCGGAGCGCGCGGCGGCGCTGCGTCCAGCCCGCCAGTCGCCCGCCAGGTGGCCAGGCTCCGGTGCTGTGTAGCGGGTGGTACTGACCGTGGTGCGGTGCGTGTCGCTGAGCGCGGCGAGGCGCTGCGTGCGCTGCGAGAGCTCGCGCTGGCGGCAGCGGAGCGCGCGGCGGCGCTGCGTCCAGCCCGCCAGTCGCCCGCCAGGTGGCCAGGCTCCGGTGCTGTGTAGCGGGTGGTACTGACCGTGGTGCGGTGCGTGTCGCTGAGCGCGGCGAGGCGCTGCGTGCGCTGCGAGAGCTCGCGCTGGCGGCAGCGGAGCGCGCGGCGGCGCTGCGTCCAGCCCGCCAGTCGCCCGCCAGGTGGCCAGGCTCCGGTGCTGTGTAGCGGGTGGTACTGACCGTGGTGCGGTGCGTGTCGCTGAGCGCGGCGAGGCGCTGCGTGCGCTGCGAGAGCTCGCGCTGGCGGCAGCGGAGCGCGCGGCGGCGCTGCGTCCAGCCCGCCAGTCGCCCGCCAGGTGGCCAGGCTCCGGTGCTGTGTAGCGGGTGGTACTGACCGTGGTGCGGTGCGTGTCGCTGAGCGCGGCGAGGCGCTGCGTGCGCTGCGAGAGCTCGCGCTGGCGGCAGCGGAGCGCGCGGCGGCGCTGCGTCCAGCCCGCCAGTCGCCCGCCAGGTGGCCAGGCTCCGGTGCTGTGTAGCGGGTGGTACTGACCGTGGTGCGGTGCGTGTCGCTGAGCGCGGCGAGGCGCTGCGTGCGCTGCGAGAGCTCGCGCTGGCGGCAGCGGAGCGCGCGGCGGCGCTGCGTCCAGCCCGCCAGTCGCCCGCCAGGTGGCCAGGCTCCGGTGCTGTGTAGCGGGTGGTACTGACCGTGGTGCGGTGCGTGTCGCTGAGCGCGGCGAGGCGCTGCGTGCGCTGCGAGAGCTCGCGCTGGCGGCAGCGGAGCGCGCGGCGGCGCTGCGTCCAGCCCGCCAGTCGCCCGCCAGGTGGCCAGGCTCCGGTGCTGTGTAGCGGGTGGTACTGACCGTGGTGCGGTGCGTGTCGCTGAGCGCGGCGAGGCGCTGCGTGCGCTGCGAGAGCTCGCGCTGGCGGCAGCGGAGCGCGCGGCGGCGCTGCGTCCAGCCCGCCAGTCGCCCGCCAGGTGGCCAGGCTCCGGTGCTGTGTAGCGGGTGGTACTGACCGTGGTGCGGTGCGTGTCGCTGAGCGCGGCGAGGCGCTGCGTGCGCTGCGAGAGCTCGCGCTGGCGGCAGCGGAGCGCGCGGCGGCGCTGCGTCCAGCCCGCCAGTCGCCCGCCAGGTGGCCAGGCTCCGGTGCTGTGTAGCGGGTGGTACTGACCGTGGTGCGGTGCGTGTCGCTGAGCGCGGCGAGGCGCTGCGTGCGCTGCGAGAGCTCGCGCTGGCGGCAGCGGAGCGCGCGGCGGCGCTGCGTCCAGCCCGCCAGTCGCCCGCCAGGTGGCCAGGCTCCGGTGCTGTGTAGCGGGTGGTACTGACCGTGGTGCGGTGCGTGTCGCTGAGCGCGGCGAGGCGCTGCGTGCGCTGCGAGAGCTCGCGCTGGCGGCAGCGGAGCGCGCGGCGGCGCTGCGTCCAGCCCGCCAGTCGCCCGCCAGGTGGCCAGGCTCCGGTGCTGTGTAGCGGGTGGTACTGACCGTGGTGCGGTGCGTGTCGCTGAGCGCGGCGAGGCGCTGCGTGCGCTGCGAGAGCTCGCGCTGGCGGCAGCGGAGCGCGCGGCGGCGCTGCGTCCAGCCCGCCAGTCGCCCGCCAGGTGGCCAGGCTCCGGTGCTGTGTAGCGGGTGGTACTGACCGTGGTGCGGTGCGTGTCGCTGAGCGCGGCGAGGCGCTGCGTGCGCTGCGAGAGCTCGCGCTGGCGGCAGCGGAGCGCGCGGCGGCGCTGCGTCCAGCCCGCCAGTCGCCCGCCAGGTGGCCAGGCTCCGGTGCTGTGTAGCGGGTGGTACTGACCGTGGTGCGGTGCGTGTCGCTGAGCGCGGCGAGGCGCTGCGTGCGCTGCGAGAGCTCGCGCTGGCGGCAGCGGAGCGCGCGGCGGCGCTGCGTCCAGCCCGCCAGTCGCCCGCCAGGTGGCCAGGCTCCGGTGCTGTGTAGCGGGTGGTACTGACCGTGGTGCGGTGCGTGTCGCTGAGCGCGGCGAGGCGCTGCGTGCGCTGCGAGAGCTCGCGCTGGCGGCAGCGGAGCGCGCGGCGGCGCTGCGTCCAGCCTCGCTCCAGCGCGCGCCAGTCGCCCGACAGCCGCCGACACGCCGCAGCGTACTCGCGCTCCATTGCTTGCCGCTCCTGAACACAACACACTGATGCACTCGCTAACTTATACCACCATCCTACATTAAACTTGCTCTTTTTGCAATAAACTGGTACGAAAATTACTTTATTAAAAAAGGCTTTAATCTAGATCGAAAACCAGACGACTGCGACCGCATTACGCAACACAATGTAAACAAACCATTTGCCATACCATAAGTCAAAATCACTTTGTTAGGCCACCCGAAGACGGACTGTTTCAAACGATCGACAAGCTAGTAGCCGTACGGTGAACGAGACGTTTTATAAAAGCGAGGACAAAGGGGTAACCACACGCGGGCGATCGACAACCCGAGCAGTCATTGTATGTTGAGCACTGCTCGAGCAGTTCATGTACGGGAGCGGTCATACGATAACATTGACTACAGATGTTTAATAGACGTGATCACTTGTCAATAATGGAGCAATAACACTCGTCGATGTCTTTTATGTTTGCATCTCTTTTCTTGGCATGTATCTATTCAGGTGACAGCGCGCTCTGCCTATACCGTGCGGAAGGATGTACGATGTGTGATGTGCGATAAAAACGAACCGACTTCTAAGAAATTGACATGGGACCACCTCTGAAGTATCGATTGTGCGCTTTTTTTTATCTAACTGACGGACTAAATTGATTTTGAGCTTTCGTGCCCACGTTTTTAGTTTCAGTACCTCCTGCTTTAAGATAAATATTTGAAAGAATAGACCAGATGATGTCACATTTTAGTAAATATAAGATTTTTCACCATCGTCAATATGGTTTTACTAGAGGCAGGTCATTTTAGGAGCCTTGTAGAGTTCACAGGACGCCATCGACATTTTTTGTGATCTCTCCAAGGCTTTTGATTGCGTTGATCATGATACTCTAATTCTCAAACTAAAACATTACGGATTACGATGACAATCACTAGAACTTGTATTGTCATATCTCTCAACTAGACAGCAAACAGTAGGCGTAAACAGAGTAACTTCGTCGGGTTCCTAAATAAGAATGGGCGTGCCTCAGGGTTCAATTCTAGGTCCCTTTCTATTTTATTAATTTTTAACCCTGGATAAAATCAAATGCACTGGAGTTTATAGCTTTGGTGCCATATTAAAAAATGCCAAGGAGGACAAGCTCTGTCCTCCTAATAATTAATATCAAGGCATGTGATCGAGAAATTGTACGTAAATTTAGAATTTTTAACCCTTTATAAAATCGCATGAAGCGGTGCTACAGCATTGGTGCCATAGTAAGCAATGCTCAGGAGGACAAGCTCTTTAAGGAATCAATCAGTGTTTTCAAGAAAAAAATCGTGGTATTTGATCGAAAAATTATTTAAAAATTCAGATTTTTTTACTCTGGACAAAATCACGTGCAGCTGTGCCACAGCTTTGGTGTCATAGTAAGAAATGCTAAGATAAAATGAAATGATAAGCTATATTTTTTTTTTGTACGCATGCATTTAGTTCAAAAATGTATAGAGAGCGGTTGATGTCCTTTAGTTACCTAGCCTACTTAAATCGACTTTCCAAAATATGTAAAACAGGCTGATGGTAGTGTAGAGGTATTGGTATATATAAGATATGAGGGTGTGGTGGCTGACCTCGTCCAGCTTGCGCTGCGCCTGCAGCAGCTCCTCGCGCTCGGCGTGCCAGCGGCGCTGGCGCTCCTCCTGCTGCAGCAGGAACTGTTGCCGCTCGCGCTCCAGCTCCGCGCGCTGCGCCTCGATGCGCTCGCAGCGGATCTCGCTCTCCAGGTCACTATGCATAGTTAAACAAGCTTTTCTTTACCTTGTTATGTACGTATGTTAAGATTGCATGCGAAATAAATTGGAACCCCTTTTTGATATTCGATTAAGGGTCCAACCACACTTATGGACGCGGAATCGCCTAACGCCGGTCAAGAAAGCCTTTATGTCTACGTAATAATGGTGTTACTAATACCATTCGCATCGGCTCGGCTCGACCGGCGATTGTCGATTAGCTGATCGCATCCGTACGAAGCCGACTCTAGCGGAACGTTTCCGACTGCTGTAGATGGCCAACATCCAATCCAATAGTATGGTAATACGCACTCGGCTTAAGCCGATTCCGCGTCCATAAGTGTGGGGAGACCCTTAAATGACTTTTTTCATACGTTAATTTCGCGAACGTAAAATATTGTACTTCCTAGCTAGTTTTATGATAGAGCCAGAAGGTGGCCAGATAAAATATGTAACGAAAGTTAGTAATCGTATATTAGTGGTTTGATGATGTGATTTGAGTATCGTATATAATGCATGCGACTGACGAGAGCGTGGTGTTGAGGTTCTCGGTGCTGGCGGCCAGGTCGGTGGTGGACCAGGACAGCAGCGACAGGCGCGACAGGTTCATGACGGAGGCGCTGCCCTCCTGCCGCAGCTTGGCGGCCTCCGCCGGGTCGTTGTAGCGGAACATGTTGGTGCGCCCCAGCAGCAGGATGCAACCTGACACAACATCACATATCCTCACGCCTCTATCCCCGGAGGGTTAGGCAGAGGTGTACCACCATGTACACCCACAGCGAGCCGGTATGTTTAGGTCCCATGTAATAGGGGGCAAGCCTATTGCCACTAACCGGGCACAAATCCCAAACTCCGACCTGCTACTGAGAATTTCATAGAAAATCCCAATAACACCTTGGTCGACTCGGGAATCGAACCCAAGATCTCTAGCATAGCAGTCGCGCTTAGCGCCACTAGGCCAACGAGGCAGTTACATATACATACACCGCTCGTATCGCTAGTTTCCCTTAGTGTCGAGAGCACTTTTTTGGCTGCTACTACATTCGTTTACTGATTTATTTTCGCGCAACGACAGACTTATATACGAAAATATCGATGGTTTTGACATTGTTATAATATTAGAGTAACTGTTTTATAAATAAATCACGACAATACTAGTTCATATTAATGCTCACGTTTGATACCCTGATATGCTGACTGTGTAGCTTATGTATAGTGTAAGGGTGTTGTGTGTGGAGTACGCACCCTGGCTGAGCTTGGCGGGCCCGTCGAGCAGCACGGTGTTGAGCCAGCACTGCGCGCCGGGCGCGGGCAGCAGCGTGGCGGCGCCGGCCGTCAGCAGCACGCGGCAGTGCAGCGGCAGCACGGCCGCGCCGCTCAGCACGATGTCCGGCGTGGGCCGGTACTCCGCGCTGCCGATCACCGTCTCGCCCTCCTGCACACAGACCACGGTGACGCTGACCACACTGACCAATCCATTACCGCGCTCGGTTGGGTTGGCCGTCTACGATAAAATCATTTGAATTAAAAGCCTGTGACTCTCTGACCATGGTAAATATAAAAAAATAATAATACTTTATTTCCGTATA
Organism: Autographa gamma; assembly: GCA_905146925.1. Taxonomy (NCBI): domain Eukaryota; kingdom Metazoa; phylum Arthropoda; class Insecta; order Lepidoptera; family Noctuidae; genus Autographa; species Autographa gamma. Next base: position 1,032,134 of record LR989868.1, on the reverse strand, counting down.
ATCCCAATATGGATAAGAACCAAGTCTTACAAGACTTGGTTCTTGGCATGTCGCAGTCGAGCACGACGCCCAGGCCGGACTTGCGCAGGCCCAGCGCCTTCTGCTCCTGCAGGATCTGCTGCGTCTCGCGCCACTTCTCCGTCCACTTACCTTGAGATGGTAGAGCGTGACGCCGGTGGAGAGCAGGTCGTCGTCGATGCCGACGAGGTGCGGCATGTCGCAGTCGAGCACGACGCCCAGGCCGGACTTGCGCAGGCCCAGCGCCTTCTGCTCCTGCAGGATCTGCTGCGTCTCGCGCCACTTCTCCGTCCACTTACCTTGAGATGGTAGAGCGTGACGCCGGTGGAGAGCAGGTCGTCGTCGATGCCGACGAGGTGCGGCATGTCGCAGTCGAGCACGACGCCCAGGCCGGACTTGCGCAGGCCCAGCGCCTTCTGCTCCTGCAGGATCTGCTGCGTCTCGCGCCACTTCTCCGTCCACTTACCTTGAGATGGTAGAGCGTGACGCCGGTGGAGAGCAGGTCGTCGTCGATGCCGACGAGGTGCGGCATGTCGCAGTCGAGCACGACGCCCAGGCCGGACTTGCGCAGGCCCAGCGCCTTCTGCTCCTGCAGGATCTGCTGCGTCTCGCGCCACTTCTCCGTCCACTTCTCCGTCAGCACCTTCTCCTGCGCCTCCTTGCGCTGCAGCGTCGCCAGCACGCCAGGCTCCGTCTCGATTGGGTCCTGTATCAATCACAACGTTGCACTTCGACTACCAGAACAGCGATGGTGACTAAGGTCTTTTGAACATTTTTCTCTATCTGTACACGTAAGGACCTGTACAACGCAACAGATAACACTGTCCGCGTGGCTGAGTACTGGTCCACAAAAATCTATCTACTATGCCATTGATCGATACGCTAAGAAGAAGATATTATTTCGATAGTATAAAAATATTACACAAGTATTTTTCGTAAGCTCCGTAAACAAAAAATATGAAAATTCAGTGGGTACAAACTTTGCGTGACGTCACTTCTAAGCAAAAATTTTACCAAGCCGTGACATCACAAGCCCCCACTTCTGAACTTTAAAGCGGTTTTGTTCTTTTTCTGTAATTATTTCAAAACTCTAAAGACGTTTTTTTACGTATTTTGAAATTGATTTGACATAAGAAAAAAACTAGTCTAATCTACATTATTTTGGGCCAAACAATGGAAACAGATAGATATGGTAAGCTGATATATCTATCTACTTATATATTGATATTGCTATAATCCATGCCCCATTTGTTAAATTGCCCAAAGTGTCCGCACACCTGCATTTTAGATGACTTACGCACGCTAACGACGCTACCATTAATGTCGCAACTCACTGGGAAAATATACTTTAAGTTTAATCTACCACCGCCACCCTCCAGGACAAAGTCATTCAAGTGGCTACTTTATGGTCAAATAGAGTCTACTACTAAGAAGAAGAATCTACCATCGACACGACAAGAAGGAGAAGAATTAGCAGGTATGTGGCATGTTACCGTGTCTAGTACAGACACGGTAACTGTGGGTGTACATTGGCACACCTCTGCCTAACCCTGCGGGGATAGAGGCGTGGTGTTGTTACCGTGTCGTGCGCGATCTGCGCGCGCAGCTTGTCGATCTCCTCGCGCAGCTCGCGGATGAGCTTGACGTTGGGGTCCTCGTTGATGGTGGGCTTGTTGATGATGTTCTTGGCGCGGTTGGCGTAGCGCAGCGTCGACAACGTCTCGCCGTAGTTGCAGTCCGCCGGCGATATCTGCGCAACGATGCTTAGCTTGTATTATCAGACATCGTTAATTTTTGTGTTATATACATAAATTAAATAAATACGGGAATGCCTCGTTGGCCCTCAATAGAACTAGCTAGAGGTCCCCGTCTTAATTCGGCACTGGTTGTAACTGTCATCCGCTGCGCAGCCTCTTCCTATGTTGTTGTCGGCTTCCAGTCTCACCGGATTCAAATGAATACCGTATTTTACATGGAGCGAGTCCCTATCTGACTTCCACAACCCATTTTACAGCACTGGTTGTATCTGTAAATTAGATAATTACAAATGAGAGTTTGTTAGGACATATGATTGTTACTCACTGCGGCGATCATGATGGTTTTAGAGTTCCCTCCGAGCGAGTCCTTCAACAGCCACGTGAGGACTGAGTCCCGGTAGGGAATAAACACCTTCTTTGCGCCCTTCTGCGCGCGCACTGGAAATTAATAGTTTGATAAACAACCATAAAAAGCGGGGTCAAGTATAGAGCGGCATTGTAGATCAGTAATGGATTAAGAGATTGTCTTAGTGTGCCGCCAGATCTGATGAACGAGCACTGAAAGAGCATTACACGATCAGCTCGCGAGCTGTTATACATTCCGCGAATAAGATCATCAAAATCGATTCACCCAGTCAAAAGTACTGTGGTAAGACACAAAAAAAAATACAATCGAATTGAGTACATCGTCCTTTTTTGAAGTCGGTTAAGATATCTATCGTACCTTCTGGTGGCTGGCTGGAGTCTGCGAGCGCGGAGATGACGGAGCCGAGCGTGACGAGCGACTTGTTGATGTGCGCGCCCTCCACCAGCCGCTGCCCCGTCGCGCCCGTCGCGTCCGCGCGCTCGCTGCACGGGAATTAACACTCTATTATTATGTACCCTAAGGTTTAAACTCGCTTGTCGTTTGCCCAGGTTAACAAGAGGCCACAGCAATATAATTCATTACATAATCACTAGCTGAGTCGGTGAACTTCGTACCGCCAGTAAAAGTTGGCTTAACTATTGAACCTTCCTTAGACTTCTACTAAACCAAAATTAGACAATTATCCAAATCGGTTCAGCCAATTTTTTGAGAAGCGCATATCGCGAGAGCAGCTGAAACGATTTTATATATTTTTTTATAATATTCTAAAAAGTACGAGGGTGATTCTAACAGAGAGAAAAAGTTTAAAAAAAATGCTTGAAAAAGTAATTCAAAAAAGTCTTCGTCACCGCCCCGAATAAAACTATAAAGACGGGAACGGTACTCAGGTATTCAAGGGGGTTAAACTGGGGGGCAAAGCTAGTATTTTTACATATAGATTGATATAAGAATGATTTTGACATGTTTTTATGATCTTGACGGACTGACTGACGGATGAGACTAATTAGGGGCTATACCATCGACGTATGATATGCATAGACTGCTACTATCGCTAGGTTTCCCTTGTGCCAAGCGAGAGCAGTTTTTAGTTTGATCCTAGTACATTTCGTTTTTCATTTAAGTTAATTTTCACGCAACGAGAAACTTCTATAAGAAAATATCGATGGTTTTGACATTGTTAGGATAATATTAGTGTTTTAGGTAGATTTTTTAAAACGGCAAGCTCCATCTTCATACATAATTCACGACAACACTTGTTCACACTAGTGCTTACGGTTTAAACTCTGATAGGCTCACTCTATAGTTTCAAATGCAACCTCGTTGGGCTATACCTTCCAGCGAGGTCCACCAGATGTACTTTGGAGACAGTTTCGCTGGGCATGTTGTTGTGTCGCAAGTAGCTGGCCTGCACGAACGTGATGGTGAAGATGGCGTGCGAGCGAGACGACACGTCGTTCATCTGCGTCGACGCCGTCGTGCGGTGCAAGTTGCCGCGGTGCATGCACTCCTGCGCAACACAGTGTGCTTTTACAAAAAAACATTTACTATTTTCTTTTTTTTTTTAGAAAAAACAAACAAAATAAAAAAAAGAAAAAACTTATTTTCCAGTAATCATTCAATATTTTATTATTCTTATTTATTTAAAGCCTGAAATGTCCCACTGCAGGGCAAAGGCCTCCCTTCCCTCCTTACACAAGTCTCTATTGTTTGCTTATTGTTGCCACTCCTTCCCGTATGCGTCCAGTTCATCCCGCCATCTTCGCCTGGGTCTTCCACGCGGTCTTCGTCATTTTTAAACGTTTCAAAAATGTTACTTCACAAATGACTTTTCTAATGGTTTACAAAGAAATTTGTATCCTTAAATTGAGGGTATACAGACCTGAATATCGTCATAATCGGAGACCAAGTGCTTCGAGAGGTCCTGTACGTAGGGCCCCAGTTTGGGATGCTCGCGGACCCTGAGCGAGTGGCCGGCGTCAGTGGCCAGCAGGTCTTTGACCCGCTCGTTGTAGATCTCGAGGTAGCTGACCTCCGTGCGGTACGACGCGCCCGACTCCTTGCCCGCGGCCACGCGCGAGAACAGGTGCCGACATATCCGAGGTATTAGGCCCTGGTATTCCTGGACAAATCATTACGTATCACATAAGCTTTTTTTTAGTTGTGTGGAAGATAATATAAGAAAGAAAGTAAATACTGAGATGACAAGTTGTAGAGATGAATGGAAGCTGAATACGCATTGCGCCGACCTCAAATAACTGGGAACAGGGCAGGGAGATTATTTATTTCATTTTTAAAGTTTACATATAATTACTATTGCAATTATTCTAATTTGCATCTTACTATCCGACAAATCGAGGCTTCATTACATAAAAATATGTTTACCGTACATATTGTTCTATTTTTTATAAATAATGCTGAAAAACTAGACTAGGCTGTATACATACTGAGGATCCCATCATGGTGAATGTTTTCCCGCTTCCCGTCTGCCCGTAGGCGAACACGCACGCATTGTAACCTTCGAACGCGCTGTCTATCACGTCCAGGCCCAAGTCTGCGAACACCTGCGATCATTACAAGAAAACTTTACTAGACCAGTCGGTACGGAATAATGAACCTTATTCCTTTAACTAAGGTATCAATTTCGAGTGTTACCAGCATCACTAGGATCATTTGGCAGGTTTTTCAGATTCTTTATCTGATACATAAACACATAAGTCTTGAGTGTCTTAGGCTAGAAATGACGTATATAGAAATATTATAGAACGGAGATTAGCGCGTAGATGCACAAATACCTGCCGTGGTCGCAAGCAGACTCAGCTGCTTGCGACCACAGCCGGTGTAACCCGGTCGAAACGTCAAGCCCTAAAGGTATTTATGCATGTACGCGCTAATCCCCGTTCTATAATATTAATATAAACATGCAGCGCGATAGTTTAAAAGTTTATATAGAAATGACGTAGACGAGGGCGATAGCTAATCAGATTCTAATTAAAAAATTCTCAAGATGGCAAACAAGTGCAATTACATTTTTGACACTGTTAGTCAAAATAATCTAATTTGGATATAAAACATTAACTGAAATTGTAGCAATTTTGTCTGGGTTGTGGTCGGTAAACGGTAGAGAACGGTAATAACGGCTTTAACTTCAAAGTTATAAGGTTATTTTTTCTTTGATGTGGTAATACTCCATACCATTTTTTTATTGCATTACATATCCATATGTTACAGAGATGGTAAAAACAAGTTAAAAATACAATAAAGACCCTAGAGAAGAAGAGGGCTGATTAGCAATACAATCAAATCAATATTATTTTAAATTTTTTGATATGTCTTCTTTTACATAACATATCACGGCTGTATTGTCGAAGGGTTAGGCAGAGGTGTACCAATGTACACCCACAGTTCGCCGGTATGTTCAGGTTCCATGTAATAGGGGGCGAGACTATTGCCACTAACCGGCACAAATCCATCTCCGACCTGCTACTGAGAATTTCATAGAAAAACCCAATAACACCTTGGTCGACTCGGGAATCGAACCCGAGACCTCTAGCGTAGCAGTCGCGCTTAGCACCACTAGGCCAACGAGGCAGTCTGTGTTATATGTACATATTATTATGTTTAGTACATAGGGTAGCATATTATGTATGTTTAAGTATTGAATGGGACGTACCTGCTCCTGCGCCGCATACTGGCTGTCCTCGTGCGCGAACGACCAGTACGAGTGGTCGAACGTGAAGTCCTTGTACTTCTCCCGGGTGCCATCGTTTTGATCTTTGCTATTCTATAAATAAATAAAATATATTTTTACATAATAATACACACACTTTGTTGATATCGATATCTTTGCACTTTCACATTTTAAATTAATAAAGGCGGCAGTTGAAGTCTTAAAACATTCGCTTTAAGACTTCCACAGCTGCACCTTGTTTTTAGCGGTTTTGGAAACAATTAGTTTTTCACTTTACAGGCTTTTTATTAGGAAAATATTATAATTATTTTTATAAAATGCCATACAAGTAAATAAATTTAAGTTTCCCCCAGTAACAGCAAGTTTTATATAACACGCGCTTAACTAATACGCGCAGCTAGGATATGCGACTATTTCACCGATCGGTTTGGGTTCAAATCCTCTCTTTTAGTGCCAATTCATATATTCAAATAGGGCTACCACTTCAATGCTGCATATTATATCCTGGGACAACTCACACACGGTCATCGAATCCCAAACTATGCAGACCTTGTGCTATGGTAACCAGAAAACTGATTAACTTACTTATATATTTATAAATACATACATACATATCATAGATAAATTACACCCAAATTATCATGTTCATCACACAAAGGTTTGTCCTGGATGGGAATCAAACCCACGACCTCCGGTATAGCAGTCAGGGTCTCTAACTACTAGATGAACAGGCCAGTCGAATATGATTTTTCTTATACATATTGTATTTAAACTCGTAGTGATACCCCGTTAATCACATAATTCATAAATCTTTATTGTACACTTAAACATTTAGAAGATATCTATATCTATACATATAATAAAATTGTAGAAAATTGGTGTCTGTACAATGGAAATATATATAAAAAAAGTAGCAGGGGTTGTTATTATATTGATGCCGAACCCGAATTTGTAAAAAACATTTTTTTTGTCTGTTTGTCTGTGTGTTTGTGCACGCTTATATCAGAAACGGCTTATTAGATTGAGATGCAGTTTTCAATAATATATTGTAGTAAGCTTCACTTAACATTTAGAGTTTATTTCATGTCAATCGGTTTATAAATAAAAAGTTATGTAAATTTAAAGAATCACGGCATACATCCACGCGGTCGAAGTCGCGGGCACAGCTATTACATTAATAAAATACGATGTACAGAGCCGAGCTTAACTCAACATTGAGTACATATAGCTAGTACATAGCATTCATGGTGCGTTGGTAATTGAGCTCAAGTCAGCACTAGCAGGGTTAAGAGCCCCCGAAACGATGCGTGACGTCACAAGCCAGTTACGTCACCTGCGATAATCGGCTGTTCAGATTCCGGCATAGATAAGTGCAAGTATAAGTTTCTTAGCTTTATAGTATTTATGAGAATACAGAATACATTTTTAATAGTTATTTTACGATATGCTCACTTAATAGGCACTAAACTAGAAGGTCTAAAGATTCGTCTAAAATTATAGAGCTTTTTGAATGTAATAAATATAAAGACCTTTTAATTTAATTATTTCTTATCAAACAATATAATTACTTACATAATTATATGATTCAAATAGCTATATTAGGTATTTGGAAAGAAGTATGCAGGTTTCCAAAATTTGTTGAGGGTTTCTTAAAGTTACAGGGTTACTCAGCCTTGACAGCACTGACATTCGCAGCGCCGTAACTTTCCATGTTAAATATGAATATAATATAAAAAAAAACCAGTAAGCGTAGACGTAACTTAGCCTGGTCATTGTAAATAACAAACTTTATAGTTTGTTGTGTGTATGATGTAAATATCGTCGAACAGTATTATTTTTATTATATTTTTATACAGTAAGCGCCTCCTTACTTGGCACAATGCCATGTAGTTTTTCGTTTTCCATTTCTTAGAAAAACCGATGAAGTGCATGTGGCATTGAAAAGTCTGAGTGGTTGCATATGAAAGTGCTGTCCCTGGGTTTTTATTACGTAAATACGAGATAAAAATATGAACTTAATATCTACACAGAGAAAATGTGACCTGCGAGTGCGTCCTCTATGTGGGTTAGGTTTTAGGATAGAAAGAAAGAAAGAAAAACCATTTATTAACACATTAGAAAAAGGACGCAACAAACAAAAAACCTAGAGAACATAACAAAAGAAGAAAGAAGGTCAGCGCTCAGCATAGAAGCTGCGTCTCGTGCTCGCAGGCACAAGACAGCAGCGCTGGTTTTCAGCGCTGACCCACGTGTCCTTACCTAGATAGAGGATCAATAAACTCAAACAAACTCAACTGTACATCGGTATAAGAGTGAATATGGTTCCCGAGCTTTTAGAGCCGTCTAACGATTGGACAAAAACCTCCGCTCGCTATCCTGAGCTCCAGCCTTTACCATCCTGAGCTAATTCCTCTATTCAACGACTAGCATCTTACTACCAATCTAAACTTATGTCCTTTAAAAAAAATGTGCTTTTTTATTTTTACTTCAATTATTTGTGCCACGCTTCCTTAATAGTGGGATTCAAACTTAATGACAGCTCTGAAAACGAGGCGAGTCGCTGCGCAGTAAAAAACTCATGCGCCAGTGGGGATGCGGGGCGAGCAAAGTTAGCAAATTAATTTTTATTTGTTTTTGTTTTTTCGACCAGTGTTCAGACGTATTAGCATTATTCGGAGCGGGTTACGCAAAATCGGAATGTTTAGAATAGCAACACGCAGTGATATAATAGCGGCAAATTGCGTGAAGCACGCGACTGGGGCGACTGGCGCGACTGGCGCGGGCGGCGGTGGCTGTGTAATGGACAATTACCACAGATGACCGTAGCTTACGCACGCTCCCATAACAAATACGGCCGGATATTCTCTACGACAAAAAATATATTTGCTTGATGTGTATACATTGACGGGCCTGTTGGTCTAGTGGTTAGAGACCCTGACTGCTATACCGGAGGTCGTGGGTTCGATTCCCACACGGCACAAATGTTTGTGTGATGAGCACGATCATTTGTTCGGTGTCTGGGTGTAATTTATCTATAATATGTATGTATTTAGAAATATATAAGTATGTTTATCAGTTGTCTGGTTACCATAACACAAGCTCTGCTTAGCTTGGGATCAGACAACCGTGTGTGAGATGTCCCGGAATATTATTATTATACAGTGTATGGCAAAAACTACACAAAAAAGTGCAAAGTTAAATTAGTACAGCTTACAAAAAGGATGATGTGCTCTACATTAGTCTGCATGGATAACAGATAATGGAATCATCAATGAGATAAGATATTGATGATTTGTATCTTATAACATAGTTTTAACTGCCGATCTTGAAGGATAGAGAATACAGTAAGTACGTACTTCTTATTTTTCTTTGAAGAATCCTATAAGAACCAGAACTTTATAATCCTATAAGAATAAGAACAAGAGTCTGCTGGAAGACATTTCTTAAGTAAAAAGAAGAGAAGTAGGTTTTTTTTTACTTTTGTATATGATAACTTTCTGTCTGTGAGGAATTTTACTCTCTGGAACATATCGTGTTGAAAATAACATCAGACACTTAAGTCGGTTTCTTGAATTCTTATCAAGCTTCTATTTCAACGCTAGATTATAAAAATAAGATAAGATAATGGAGAATTGACCGAGACGTTCAGCAAAATTTGTACGGAACCTTCGGTGCGTGAGTCAGACTCGTACTTGTGCGGTATATATTTTTTTATCTGTGTTTTTTTTTCTCTGACAACAACAGCGTTGAACCGCCACTACTAAGAATCTTTACCTAGATTACCACTGAAAATTAAGGGTTCTCAGAGCACTACAACCTCCGCGTAATTCGTAAATTTAGATGGTAGAAGACTCCAAATCCCAAGTTAATTACGACATTGTGAGATCGCACGCGAGCTGCTAAATCCCATCTGTAAGGCGCGACCTTCAACTTTTCTCTACCGTATGTGAGTCATAGCAACGTACTTAGGTCTGTTTTATGGTTCTTGTGTATCGAACCGTATCGCGACTATAACTGAAACGTATGTTTGTTTTTCTTTAACAAGATTTTAATCTCCGGTTACCGAACTACGAACAATATAGGCATTAAAAAGAGGAATAGATAAGTATGGTTGACCACACGTGAACTTCCTGTCCTGTCAATTTTTATATTCGAGGATCCCGAGTTTTAAAGACTCCCGCGCAAAGCAATGCCCCAGCAGTGAAAGCGGCAGGATCCAAAAAGAGGTTCCGTCTACGATTCTGTTTTCGTATTGCTTAAATGAAAACAAGATATTCAACGGTGGCTTGCATTCGGCAGAAGAAACTTCTGGAGTGCCTTATATAACTAAGTTAATTTAATCACTACATAGTATAAAACAAAGTCGCTTCCCGCTGTCTGTCCCTATGTATGCTTAAATCTTTAAAACTACGCAACGGATTTTGATGCGGTTTTTTTTAATAGATATAGTGATTCAAGAGGAAGGTTTATATGTATAATACATGCATAGTAGAGGAATATGGATAATCTTAGAGATTTCTAATGTAAGGTCGTAAATGAACCCATTTTTTGAGCTTTCATTGCAAACGCTGGCTGAACCCTATGAGATAGATCATAAAAACTTTTTAACAAAAAAATTAAACCGCCGAAAACACTGAAAAGCAAAAAATAAGAAACCTTTTTTATTTAATCTTAATAACTAAGTTCTTAAACGAATGTGAGTATACCTAAGTAATTTCGAGTCGGCGCCAAACAGGCAAATTAATTAATTACGATATATAGGAACTTAATTTTTTTAGAAATTTTAATGTTTATTAAATCGCTGGAGATTTCATTGCATTGTTAAGTTGATTCAAACTCAAACTCAAAACTTTTATTTGCTTTCCACAATGGAATTAGTAGGTGGTAAGTAAAGAATATAATTATAGTATATAGCGTTTTTGATTTGGTTGTTTCTTTGTTTTTAAGGTAATTTTGTGATCTTTGTTAATTGATAGTTTGGCGCCGCCTCAAAATTACTTAGGTATACTCACATTCGTTTAAGAACTTAGTTATTAAGATTAAATAAAAAAGGTTTCTTATTTTTTGCTTTTCAGTGTTTTCGGCGGTTTAATTTTTTTGTTAAAAAGTTTTTATTTTTTATTTTTTTGTGGCTATTATATACTAATTTCTACATGCTGAATTATTTATTATTTTTAAAATAGCTAACTACCTTATTTTAGTATTCAAATCTGTGAGTGAACAATAAATCACCCCTATTTTCCCAACCTTAGAGTAAAATTATATGGGACCAGCTTCAAGGTATAACCCCCTATCTAATAAAAAAAGATTTATCAAAATCGGACTGTTCTGTAATAAGTTACGCGTGGTCATATCTTAAAATCAGTTAGTGAACATTCAATATATCCCTGTTTTTCTACCCTTAGGATTGGAATATTTTTTTCAAATTTATATGGAACCAACTTCTAGGTATAGCCTACTCAATAAAAAAAGAATTATCAAAATAGAACTACTCTGTAAAAAGTTACGCGTGGTAATACATTACGATCAGTGCGTGAACAATCAATTAACCCCCGTTTTTCCACCCTTAGGGTGGGAATTCTTTTTCCAAATTTATATGGGACCAACTTTGGAGTATATCCTTTCCAATAAAAAAAGAATTATCAAAATCGGACTACTCAGTAAAAAGATATGCGTGATCATACATAAAAAAAAAAAAAATATACGCGTCGAATTGAGAACCTCCTCTGTTTTCGTCGGTTAAAAATAATGTACTACAGTATTGTGCACCTTAAAAAGATCTACAAAAAAGTTCGCGATGGCATATGACTATCTATTGAGGATAGCCCACAATAACCATTTTTATCGTTTATTTATTACTTATTTACGAAAAAGCGATTTTAAGCAATACAGTATTAATCCTTATCCAATTAAGTACCTTTAATAAATTGTGCATGCAATATAGATCAATATTGCCCTTTACAGCATGTAATTTAAATGAATATTTTCGAAGATATTACAAATTTAAAATGTAGGGACATAGCGGTTGCGGCGATACCGGCTTGAGGGCCGCGCGGGGGCCGGGAGTCGTGCCTTTACCAAATAGTGCGTCCAAGGCTTTGCTTCGCCCTTCAGAACTTTATGATTGTGTAGTTATATTTGCTATCAGCGTTGCACCCGAGCAAAGCCGGGGCGGGCCGCTAGTGACTAATAAATACAACATTAGTTAACCATTAAACTTACTTTCACCGTGAGCAATCTGGTTTTCTTGCCCTCCATCTGGACAATCAATTTCGCGCCCATGTCCTTTTCTCTGCAACAATATCAAACATATCATTAACATGTACAACAGAATGCTCCTTTAATACAAGTCTTAGCGAATATAACCATATTGGCTTCTAAGGTTTACGCGAATGTCGGGACGTAAAATCAAAATAAACCGCGACAAAATCCATAAAAAGTAGTTTCATTTCAAATAAAACCACTTAAGAATATTCTTAACTAGTTTTTTCCCGAGGGGAGGCTTGTGTGGGCGGTTATTGCGACCAAAACTAGCACATATCCAATCTTGGAATCCAAGCTTATCATGTTTTTCAACTAATGCTATTCGCTCACTGCCTAGTCGCAAACTTTATAAGAGTTTATGGAGCCATGAAAAATCGGGAAATAACAAATGTAATTCCAAATAACATTGTCCTTTTGCCACACCCTGGATATTACTCGTAACAACATTAATTAGGTAATTGCCAAAATGCTTTCAGCTTGGTGTGGATTAGCTCAGCACTTCTCTCTGACCTTGAAAAACGATCTCTACCTATCAATTATCAAATTACAATTATACCCAGTGATATAGTGATAAAAACCACTCATTAGTGCAGATATAAAGTCATTACCGGTGACTCACCAGTTATCATACTAAATGTCATGTTTTTGTTTTGATTGGCTGTGTGATGATACTATAACATTCAGTAGCCATATGTGACGCCTACATTATGCTAGTTTTGGGATATCGTTAAAACCAACTAGTTCTTGACTATGGCTAAGGCCGCACTACGTTTTTTTTCCGGTATCGGTAAACCGTGAAACCGCCCAAGATGCAAATAATATTATGGTAAAAAAAAAATCGCGGAAGAAAACTGTCAGTGTGGCCTCTTCTATTATAAAAAATCAGGCGGTTAAAATATGCTTTTCCTACTTCAGAAAGAGGTACTTAATATGACTGGTTTTTTTTTTCTTTTTGTACCTTAGAACTTGTAACTGGCTGAACTGATTTTGATGATTCTTTTTTATTTGAAAGTGCTTGCCATGTATTCCCATTTTAATTTGGTCCAGTTATGACTGTGTAAGCCACAAGCAAACCACATAAGGCTTATGTTGAAGTGGGTTTTTTTAATTTATTGTTTCTCTGCTATTGGTCTCAGGCTAACAACACATGTCTGGTAACTTATGCAAACTCAAAGTTTATTTCTCATAATTAATTAGTCTTGATGTATTTTTAATTAGTAATTAACTAATAAGAGGATCTAGGTTGTTAGATTTTGTTTAATTATGGTGGATCATAATTTTCATTAATTTCTCTAATTGCTGAATTTAAAAGTGTTTTATTACATAATTTACTTTATTAAATAATATATGTTATGATGATCTGTATATTGCCAACACATTATGTGTTTTATTTTTCATATTTTTATCTAAATACCTGTAACTTTTACAAATTTTATAGTATTTTGCTATAAAAGTATTTTTCATATAACAGAGTTATCAAAAAATTCAATCAGGCATAACCAAGCCTTAGATATACCTGGAATTTAAAATATCAATAACAAAATGCATTGTCAACACACAGCCTCAACTATGCATCATTGTTTACAATCCATGAGATGACAATCATACAAACAAGCATTCTAACACCAGCTCCACATAAGTACACTGCAATTTACTCTCATTATTTAGGTCGCTGACTTTTTTACATTATTTCGACAACTTTCATCTAAACGGCATTACCGAGGTACAGTTTGTGCTCTAAATGCAACTGAACCGTGAAAGTCATTGTCATTTATCATGACATCATTGCTTTTTTGCACTTTCAAATGCCATGAAGAAGTTTCATATTTAACGACTTAAAACCAAAGTATTCTCATAGATAAGTTCTTAAACTATTCTAGTATTCATACAATGTAACAAGATATAGTCAATTATCTGCATAATAGACGTCAGAGTGACCGAAACATTCTTAATTCGTACCAATACGTTAACTCCTCCAAAACATACGATGAAAACGTTACTTTCTTGAACACAATATCTACTGACCTTTGATTGAATGGGCGAACCCTTACAGCCACTTTCACCGAAGCCATTGTCACACATTATATTGTCAATAGTAATATTTTTATTTTAAAATTACATTTATTCACACAAATACGACACCACAAAGCAACTTGACATTTTTCTTTGCTTGACAGAACAAAGAGTGACGTTGCAATGCTGAAAAATACTTTTGACGTTCACGAAACGTACGTAACGAAACGTCTGTAAATTTTTAGTAAATAATAATAATAATAATATCCTGGGACATTTCACACACGGTTATCTGATCCCAAGCTAAGCAGAGCTTATATTAAACCGATAATTCATTTCTAATAACTCTTCATTGCAACATGTCGCTTACAAGCAGTAGCAAGAAAAAGCCCGGGAAACGAATTATTTTAAAGTTTTTTACCCTAGAGCTGTGGTAGTAGAACAAAAGTTCACAACAGAGGTTTGCAGCAGAGGAAAACGAGTTAAATTGTTTTAACCAACTAATATTAGCGTTAAACATAAAAATTAAAGATTGAGACAAGAATGTTATCAAAGCATTCAATAAACCGATTAAAACCACCAACATACTATGGAATTTGATAATTAATTCTAATGGCACTTTTAGTCGATTATACATATAAAATTATATTTTTTGGCGCAACTCTGGCTCACAGCTCTAGCTCTACTTCTGTCGAATTGTCGATTGATTATCTGTCTGTCGCAGGAAAGGTTAGAAATTAAGATCAATTTTACAATATTATTTATTGAAATCTTGGGTAATGTTTTAGAAATATATTATAGTTCTTCCGTAATCGATCTTTAAAAGGCTTGCTAATTATGTAAATTCAGTATGAGTAGTAGCAAAAAAATTGCAGTGACATTGAAGGTAAGTTTGAGAAACATTACATAATAGTTTGTGTGTATTCTTCCGGCAGATAGCCAGTCGTCACGATGTCGGATT
Organism: Autographa gamma; assembly: GCA_905146925.1. Taxonomy (NCBI): domain Eukaryota; kingdom Metazoa; phylum Arthropoda; class Insecta; order Lepidoptera; family Noctuidae; genus Autographa; species Autographa gamma. The sequence goes on along the minus strand of LR989868.1, from coordinate 1,017,066 downwards.
CCCCGGGTCGCCCCATGAAGTTCCCCTACACGTTCAGCGCTAAAATTGCGCAGTTCCCGTTGAAGTTCTACGTCCAGAACCAGTGGATCTGGCGCTACTGGATGATCGGGATCGCCGTCTCTGTCCCCGTGTTCTACAAGATCCACTCACTCGGTAACTATTTTGTTCATGTATATGTATTAACAGATGGAACAATCAAGCTCAAGGCTAAGTGCAAGCTGGAATGATTGACCAATCTTCTAGGTTACACCGTGCTCACCTCTGTCGGGCCATGGATTGACCATGTATTGATCGAACTGAGTTTTTTAAGCCATAGTTCTTCTCTTGCATTTATGATATTATTGAAGGTATGACTATCCAAAAGGGGTATACAGTAGAATAGGCATAGTAAGTTTACAAAAAATCAGCTCATAATATTGAAAAATAATATCAATTTTTTCAGATCGATAATTTGACCCGAAAATCCTAATAATCATGACACGGCACTGCCTGGGATGAAATCTTATAATGTCACTTGCTAAATGTTAACAATATACTATATCATAATAATTTTTTCAACAACTGTTTGCACTAACTTATTTTGTACACTGTACAATATTACCAGTAGTACTCTTCACCCCTTTTGGATTGATATACCATATCAGTTACACCCATAAATATTGATTTTATTGTACCTACATGGGGACATAATTTCAATTATAATTTATGAATGAAATATTGTCATTTTCAAATATTAATATTCTAGTATATCTGATTAATCTAAACTTTTTGTTGTTTGTTTACAGCTAACTCACCTGGCAACGTCAGCAAATGGGCTGAAATCAGGAGGAAGGAAGCTGCCGAGCACCATTAAATTAAGAACAAAACCAATAGTACTGGGTTATAATCAAACTTGGTTAATTTATGTTTTAAGAGAAATATAAAATCATGTCTTAGTTACTTATTCTTTCATTTATCCTTTGAAACTTTTTTACTTGTGGTAAATCCTATTATCTACATTATAGCTGGTGTGGCTATCGGTTAACGGCGTAAAATAAGTCTTCAAGGTTATTCCATACCAACTTTACATCCATAGGACAGCTACTCTGAGGTTTATTATGTTCTACATGTATGAATCACCTTTATAGTATACCCCATGGTTAAATTTCATTCAAATTAGTTCCGCAAACTGATAGGATTTTCTGCGCAAGTATAGTAGTACCACGTAAATAAGTTACGCCGCTATACCTGAGCTAATTTAACTCTTTTTAGAAGACGAAATTTGACCAACTGCTATCGGTCATCACATGAGCTATTTTCGCACAAAAATATGTTATCCTCATAGACATTAAAATCATAATGCTGAGCAATAAAAATAAGTGCATTTTTATTGATTGATATATTGCTTTAGTCAGTGTTGGCTGCCCTTTTTAGCGCAAAGGAATTTTGCCGGTAGTAATTTTAAGCGATACTTTTACACAACAATCCGTAATTAAGTGCTGGGCTGAGTAAAAATATAAGTGAATAAATAAAAATAACAACAACTGTACGTGGGTGCTTTATTCACTACAATATAAATTAATATAAAACTTATAAATTACATAAATAAATAGTCGCAGACAAAATGATCATTATTATTACGGAAAACAACTGAGAACAAGAGTGTTTATCATGTAGGAATGCACTGGTACGATTTATTGTATAGCCAACAACTAACAGCACACAATAATTACTAAAGTCAACACGAATTACTCCGATGATGCTCACGCCTATAATACTTAGCATTGAAGAACATAATTAGTGTAGCATGGTACAGTACGACATGGCTGCTACAAAAAAATATACTAACAAGAACAAGTTTCATTCAAGACTTGAGCATTTAAATCACGAATCAAGTAATTTCATATCAACCATGTCCAAGTGGAATACAATTCTCGTTTATTCTTATTAATATCAAATTAATCATGGGCTAAGCCTCAGTATTCAAAACACCTATCTTGTTCAACTAAAAAAGAAAACAAATAAAATTTAGCAAAACAAAACACAACTTTGAGTTCGATTGATCGAAAACACGAGATTTAAGTGTTAAATAAAGTAAAAACTACGTTCAAACTTATGCACTAACAATTTTATAACTAAAAGTAATGTCTAAAGGCTACACGGTGGCCTTCGATGGCCGTTTGCTTTCTTACACAAGCTGTAACGAAGCAGTTAACGAGAGTGTCAGTAAACGCGTCATCATTGATCAGTGGAGGCAGTCACCGACATGCTACTCGCGAGTTAAACACACTATTGTAACATTCAACAGAATTGACACACTATGACTTAAATACCAATACTTAACAGGAATTTATCATTCTAAATTATAACGTGTAAATAAGTCACTCCATAAGTGGCGGCTAACAAATATGTCACACGATATTATTCTGTCATCAGGTTCATTAAATGCAGTTACAAATATACAGGATAATGTCCGTATTCTATGATAATTCCCGTAACATATAAAACATGATATTTCTTTATGAATACTTTAAATGATACCATTAAAAACTACATTTACATTTTGCGTTCCCTATCAATCACATTGATCTAATTTAACTTTATATACGGTGAGTTAAAATTATCACATAAACAAAATGCTGTTGAAATTGAAATATGTTTTTTAAAGACAACACACATGGAATACATTAAGGTCCATCATCACATGTAATCAAATGTATGTAATTTATTAGAAGTATGGAAAACAATCGGATTTATTTGAAATACTAAATATAAATGCAGATAACTACTAGAGTGTGAAAACTAGTCATATCATATGGCATTCGACTGAAAACTGTTACGGATATTTCCTGGTGTAATTTACAAGACATCAATAATTACTCGAAAACATTCAAACTGACAGCAAACTCTTAAAACATCCCAACACATATGTATTGTAGACAGTACAAATTATTTACACAATTACACTATTCTAAAATAAATTGTTTGGGCGTCCACGCGTTCTTCTAGATGTTTCTTCGAATATAGTAATTTAAAGAGCTAGATTAAAAACCAGAGAAACTAAACTTGGAAGGCTTGTTGTTTCAAGAGGGGTAGTTCCTTATACTGTATATTTATAGCAGAATTACGATGGCCACGAGAGACGCCTATTTATTCAGGAACACGACTTGTATGCAGTAATGTATTAGGGAATGTATACGATATAACTTGTCGACTGTGTCACAAACACGATGTACACTAGCTACAAATTTACACAATACTCAATATAATTAATTTGTTAGCTCAGAGTATCACTTATATTATCATTTAATATCTTCGCTAATATTTAGTAAAGCTTGCTGTCTTTAGTTTACACTACAATTGACATACACCTAGTAATTTACAACGTGATAGATATTATACAGCCTCCGACGAACACTGCGATTTTATTCAACAAATAATTTACATCAGCAAATATAAATACATTTCTTGTTCCATTTTTAACAACGTTTTTACTTATTTTTAATATTTATCTTTTTAAAGTGATTTTATTAGTCTTTTGACGCATTACATACAAAAGTGAATGCAATAATAACACATTTGCAACATCTTTCAGTTATTTTAAATGTATTAACAATCAGATACGTTCACGATATAGTTGTAGACATATTTGTAACATAAATGCTGTGTTAGAACTATATAGAACTTTGTTCAATGAAAGTTGGGTTTAATATCATTGTGGGCTGTACTGAGAATAAACAGAAGGTATTGGATATAATGTATTTACATTTTAAATAAACGAATATAGAGCTTTAGCGTAAGTATTTGTACACCGATCCACAGCGGGGTAAATATTTGGTTGATTTCAGTGGTATCGTCAAAATTATTGTTAATAGAATGTTGGATTTAACATCAGTTAAGGTTAACATCAATGCAGGATTTATAACAATAAGCTCATTGTAAGCCGGCCGCTGCCGAAAGCCCGCCCGATGCAATATCTACCTTAGTCGCTTATTCAAATAACAAGATAGTAACACAGTCTGTTGAGAACCTTAAGATTTACCGTCCGCGCGGCGACCGCACGCCGACATAAGCTACAACAAATTTACAATAGGTAACGAAGAGTTGTTGCTCAGCAGAGTCTTGCGCGCTTGTGTTGCGGCGCGGCGGGGGCGGCGGCGGCGGCTCGCTTGCGCGGGGGCTCGCTCTCCTCGCCCTCCGCCTCGGGCTCGGGCTCCGGCTCGCACGACGGCAACGCCGGCAGCTCCAGCTCCGAGCACCGCTTGTTCATGTACTTTTCTAGACGGTTGCCGGCTCTGAAAGATTCAATTATTAATGTCTCACATAAAGTGTCGAAAGCTCGTTTCTTCTGAGTATCTCTGGCAGGCCTTCCTTCTGAATAATGTCAGGCAAAAGTTAATCAAATTATTGTTGGTAACGTCTTTTTGTAAGTAAGTAAATATTGTCAATTTCACTACACTTGAGTTCGATGTCTCTAAGTGGGTTGGATGATGAAGTGGTTGTGTATCGCGATACTGACTTGGCGACAGGATGCGAGTCCTTGTTGTAGGTGTAGCAGTTGAGGAAGACGAGCGCGGCGTCGGCCAGCAGCTCGTCGTCGGCGTCGTACTCGCCCGCCTCCAGCTTGCCGCGGATCGTGGAGAAGTCCATCGGCTGCTCGATCACGCTCAGGTAGTCCGGCACCTGCACAACACATCATCATACAGCCGGCCGTCCATGTCTGTCGGTAAGGTGTGCGAGGGAGACAGCACTCACGTCTTCGAGCGAGACGGGCTCGTAGAAGGGCCAGCAGTCCTTGTGCTTCATGACGTCACGCAGCAGCAGCTGCAGCAGCTCGCCGTGCAGCGCCGGCGACGCGCGCCGCCCGCGCTTGCGGCTGCTCTCCCGCGGCGCCCGCTCTTCTATAACAAGCATTGATGATTTTAAAATACATTTATTTCACATCTAATAAAAAGTACGACACATTTGTTTAACACAATTGTGAAGCTAAATAAATATACTAATTGGTGTTCATACGTACCGTGCACGCCATTCGTGAGCGAGTTCTTTGATCTTCTGCCGGTGTGTCCGCTTGTGTTGATATCTTCGCTACTTTTTGACCTGTAACAGTGTTGTAAGCTTGAAATACCTATTACGCACAAACACGTCCGCATAGTAAAATATTACGGTCTGCTTAAAACTGTTTGATTTCATAGTGGTATCATTTGGTAGCGTGTAGTATGTGTGACTGACTTGCGGCCTCTCCGGGCGGATCCGTTGTGCAGCGGCGAGGACTCCTTGCTGGCGCGCGCGCGCGACTTGAGCTTCACCAGCGCCGTGTTGTCCTCGCTGTCGTCTGACTCTGTAACCACACACACTTGGTCACCACCACACTTAACCTGACCTATTAATAAATGGAGCGCTATACACTGCAACATTATAAACGATATAGGATTTTTTTACAGTGTTTGTGCTATATGTATTTGAAACATACAGAATAAAATGTTGTTTTAATATCAGCGGTTATAGACATATGATCAGCAACAGGCAACAACTCTATTATACAGATGCTAAGAAAATGCGTCATATTTATAATACTGCCTCTATCTATACAAACAATTCAAATAGAAAATTAAATTTATCATAAATGCAAATCAGCTGATGAAAACAAATGAAAAATTACAGTTTACAATATGGTACATGAGGCAAAAATTTTCGGAACAAAATAATAAAAGGTGTTAAATTTTTTGGGCAGTAGTGTCGCATTAACATAGCACCCTGTACATGTATAAATTTTTAATAAAATTTTGAAGACAAGGACGTTAGTGATAGCACTCCATTAATTAATTAATTCTTGATTGCAATTTAAATGATGGAGAAGCGATTCGCAATGGTATGTAAGTGAGCGTCTTAATGCAGTGTTAGTAAGCTATGACAGTCCCTGAGAAAAGAAGCTATACACTTTATAATCGACTTTCAGAGAAAGCTTTTTGGTACTTTGATAGCGATAACTCCGGCTGTTAATCGATTCCTCTTAGATACCAAAATTATAATTGTTACCATCGATAAGGTAAAAATTTTAATTGCCTCTTTTTTCCTGTTATATTTTGCATTTCCAATTTGTATTCACATGTTATTATGCAATGGTAAAGAAATATACAGGAAGGTTAGTCACCTTTCAGTGCAACTTTACTCTTCGATCAATCCACTCACTTGTTTTTTTTTAAATTCTTACCTATTAAAGGTACAATTATTGGTCATTCACTATTTCTGTACTCCCTTCCTAAAAGAGGTGATATCCTCATAAGATGTAGGCAGATTCCCGACTACAGAAACATAATTATAATAAAGAGCCTGAGCTGTAGTGCTATTCTGTAACATTATTTTCGTATCTCGACAGCGGAATCCGCGGTGAGATGTCAAAAACGCATTCTCAAATTTGAATTCTAAATCAAGGCCTATTGGGTTCACTTTTGAAATTAGCTTTTATCACTCAGGTGAAGCTCGATGTATAAATTATTTACAGAATAGACATGTATACAGATCTCGAGCAGTTTTCGAGATAAGATCACAAATAAATAAAGTAATATTATCATAATTGTGATTAGCCTTGATTGTCGTTAACAAAACATTATATTATTCATTCTAAATTTTCCTGTTTTATAGTCGGCGAACGTTGTTTTGAAGAAAAAAAAACGACTTTATAACCAAACGATGGCAAACTTGACAGGTTTTCAGTACATGCATAGGCAAGAGAATAAGGTTATTGTCGAGTAGGATGAGATATAACAAAATGGGAGACACTGAATGATGGTAAGCTCATGAGAAGCCGGTGAGTTAGTACGGACAGCCACAGCAGGTGAGCAAGCACTTCCTTACGATCTTACGACGTGGCGACGGAATATGTGCATCCCTCTTATATATTATATACTCTCTGGCATTTTGGTATCTTATTTAGTTTAACAAAAAACGACTCAATGTTTAACTGGATTGAAATGCTTCTCAATTTAAAAAAAAAACGATTAAGTGTTTGGACAGGTATTCAAGAGTGTACCTCATTATTAGTTAATATTGAAATCATACTGATATATATATATATAAATCTTTTATATATATTGATTTACAAATAACTAAAGTCGCTTAGTTGTGCGACTGTAAATCTTAGGCAGAAGTTGTTAACGCTTTGAATAGATTTTCTTTTATAACAAGTTTCTGCGTGATCCGAATTGTCCTCAAATTTATTTTTGTAAAATAATATTGTTTAAGTTTGTTAAATAGCGAATGAGCGTTGTATGATTCAAGCATGACACAGTACTACTCGTGCACGTCTAGTTTTGGTCCGCGCCCGCTCCTTGCCCCCAGGCGGAAGTGACCTTGTAGCCAAGTGACATTTTTATAAGCGGTAACGATAACAGCGATCCCTCAAATGACATGTGATTTGGAATAGGGTAGATGACTGGGTTTGAAAAGTCAAAATCTATTAAGTCCACCATTTACATTATCAATACTATTATTAATTATTAATTTTGTAATTGATTTGATAAAAGACGTGTATAGACACGTCTTTTATCAAATCAATTACAAAATTCCAAGATAAACCGCTTTAAAATTCAGGAGCGGGCTTTTACACGGCTTAATACAACTTTTGCTTAGACGTGACGTCACGAAAGATTACTGTATCTTCAAGTTTTTTTGTTTATGGGGCAAACTAAAAAATACTTGTGTAATATTTTGACATTATCCCAAAGATGGATAAAAAATGAATATTCGTCATCATCCCTATTGGCTGGCTATATAAGATGTAAGGTAGGGAGGGCGAGTGAGGGGCGCGGGCACATGTTCCGCCGCGCTGGGCACGCACCGGAGTCGGCGGCGCGGTGCAGCGCGCGCGTGTAGTGGTGGATGTTGGACAGCGCCGCCGCCGCGCAGCGCCGCCCGCTCGTCTCTTTGTAACACACCCACGGTTAGGATACAGATACAGCTACACACACATATATCATACAGCCTATTAACGTCCCACTGCAGGGCATAGGCCTCCCTTTTCTTCTTCAATTCTCCCGGTCCTGGGCTATTGTTGTCTATAATAGGGAATAAGATTCGAGCTCGTTCTGAAATCTTCTGGGCCAGTCATGAGATCTTCTGACTAGTATACTTAAATTATAAAGCAAAAATACTCTCAACTACAACTTGTGCTCAGGTTAAAAAAAAGAGCTTACTTTTCAATATCACTAAACAGATCTTCATAAATAAAAGTTTAGATCCGTCTCGATCATATAAAGCGGGACATAAAGAAATTTGCTTCAAAAAACAATAAATCGCAAGAGACATCGCCGCTAAGGGTTTCCTTAACAACCTATAAGTATAGTTCTGACATCAACGTTGTCAGGCCATTGTGTCCTGGTGCCATACATTATTTTGTACAAATCTCTAAAATATTTGTTAATCAAATCAAGGGGGATATCGTAAGATCAGTAAAGGGATCGTATGTCTGCATACTTGAAAACTGCATGTGTTATGCAGGTCAAAATTAGATATGCCTTGAGGTTCTACACTGCTGTAATTAGTGTATATTAGTTTGAACTCTACACTAACTGCAACACCAGTTTTGCAGTTAACATGGGCCCTTCATACAAAATGCTTCAGAATTTTCGACACTAAGGTCTGAAATATCTTGTAGCTTTCAGTCTGCACTAGACTTTTTATCGGCACACTTGACTTAGCTATTCGGCTAGCAGTTCGGCATTATAGGCATGGCAGTAAACTGCGTGACTAAAAAGGTCGATTAACGAAAAATTGTGTGGTTATGTGTATGAAGGGCATTACATAAGACACACCTTACTAAGTTGTTCTTGTAAGATTTAGATTGATCGTCATGGATCTAGATGGTAGTTAGAGACGGTACCTTTTCTTGGTGTGCCGCGGATTTTCATAAGTCGAGTCACGTGAGTCTGCTGGTGGTAACATTCCGTGAACACTTGTTTGACGTTACCATGCTACCTTTGTCCCACTCGGTCGCAGTGGGCAGCCAGGCGCCCGCCGCTGCCGGTGCGTGGTGACGGCAGGAGGGTGGAGGTGCAGAGTACGTACCCCTGGCGGGCTTGCGGCAGGCGGCGCAGTGCCAGCGGCGCGCGGCGCGGGCGGGGCGCGGCGCGGCGCACTCGGCGTGGTAGCGCGCGCCGCACGCCGCGCAGCCCGCAGCCAGGCGCCCGCCGCTGCCGGTGCGTGGTGACGGCAGGAGGGTGGAGGTGCAGAGTACGTACCCCTGGCGGGCTTGCGGCAGGCGGCGCAGTGCCAGCGGCGCGCGGCGCGGGCGGGGCGCGGCGCGGCGCACTCGGCGTGGTAGCGCGCGCCGCACGCCGCGCAGCCCGCAGCCAGGCGCCCGCCGCTGCCGGTGCGTGGTGACGGCAGGAGGGTGGAGGTGCAGAGTACGTACCCCTGGCGGGCTTGCGGCAGGCGGCGCAGTGCCAGCGGCGCGCGGCGCGGGCGGGGCGCGGCGCGGCGCACTCGGCGTGGTAGCGCGCGCCGCACGCCGCGCAGCCCGCAGCCAGGCGCCCGCCGCTGCCGGTGCGTGGTGACGGCAGGAGGGTGGAGGTGCAGAGTACGTACCCCTGGCGGGCTTGCGGCAGGCGGCGCAGTGCCAGCGGCGCGCGGCGCGGGCGGGGCGCGGCGCGGCGCACTCGGCGTGGTAGCGCGCGCCGCACGCCGCGCAGCCCGCAGCCAGGCGCCCGCCGCTGCCGGTGCGTGGTGACGGCAGGAGGGTGGAGGTGCAGAGTACGTACCCCTGGCGGGCTTGCGGCAGGCGGCGCAGTGCCAGCGGCGCGCGGCGCGGGCGGGGCGCGGCGCGGCGCACTCGGCGTGGTAGCGCGCGCCGCACGCCGCGCAGCCCGCAGCCAGGCGCCCGCCGCTGCCGGTGCGTGGTGACGGCAGGAGGGTGGAGGTGCAGAGTACGTACCCCTGGCGGGCTTGCGGCAGGCGGCGCAGTGCCAGCGGCGCGCGGCGCGGGCGGGGCGCGGCGCGGCGCACTCGGCGTGGTAGCGCGCGCCGCACGCCGCGCAGCCCGCAGCCAGGCGCCCGCCGCTGCCGGTGCGTGGTGACGGCAGGAGGGTGGAGGTGCAGAGTACGTACCCCTGGCGGGCTTGCGGCAGGCGGCGCAGTGCCAGCGGCGCGCGGCGCGGGCGGGGCGCGGCGCGGCGCACTCGGCGTGGTAGCGCGCGCCGCACGCCGCGCAGCCCGCAGCCAGGCGCCCGCCGCTGCCGGTGCGTGGTGACGGCAGGAGGGTGGAGGTGCAGAGTACGTACCCCTGGCGGGCTTGCGGCAGGCGGCGCAGTGCCAGCGGCGCGCGGCGCGGGCGGGGCGCGGCGCGGCGCACTCGGCGTGGTAGCGCGCGCCGCACGCCGCGCAGCCCGCAGCCAGGCGCCCGCCGCTGCCGCACGCTCCGCACACGCCGCTGTCTACCCCCAGCTCCGTCGTGCTGCGCATAACACACGCTATATTAGTGTCGGCCCGAGTGCCGCAGACGTGACCACGTCAGAACCTGTCTCCATAATTATCGATCCGTGCCACCGGTACCACGTCTCCGACCCTCGATATTTGTGTATAAAAACCACAGCGAGACACAAATTGAAACTACGCGTCCGCAATCTAAAAAAGATACCTATCACTACCCAGCTCGCGATGGCAAAATAAAAAAGGCCTAACTTCTATCAAATCAAACTAAAATATACATTATAGATGAAAAGATGCAATGCCAAGAGGATTTATTTCACATCATAAATACTTCGCTATTTGGCCTGCAATAAAAGCGGTATCCTACCGCGGCGCACGGATAGGCTACGCACGTGTGTTAAACTTCGCTTTAGAAGAAAATGATTTTAATCGTTTCCACTGAAACCCACGGACAAACTACATCAATTAAAACATGTGTGGATGCTAAAAATGGAGCTGCCCGGCGTGAGCAGTGGTAGGTCCGCGGTTTAATCTGACACCGTCACCAGAGGGACACTTTAAGAACTATAGAACAAAACGCGGGATATCAATTCATATCAACACAATATTTTTATTTTATATTTGCTCATTCTCTTTTGCGCTGTCAAAGTAAATACTTACTGGTGATACTTGTGAGTCCGTCTTTCCGTAAGACATGGCGAAAACAAGCAAAATGTTAGTCTCAGTACTACAAAATGTGACATTATACAGGGTGTTAAGAAAACCCTGTCCGACCCGAAAGGGTGCTATAGGTTTCACAATCACATCCACAAATCAAATATTGCATTTGAAATATTTATTATAGTAAAATTAATTATGAATTTTGAAATAACCCTTTGTTGCCGCGAAAATTCCCTAAATTTTCCCCTATTTCGTCGGCATTATTGGGGGCTATTGTTTGATAATTTAGCAGCTCCTGTGACGAAGGCGACCGTCTTTTATGTTCTTATTGAGAAAAAAAAAATTACGTTATATTTTTTTCCACTTTTTTTTTACATTAATTTGTTGAAATAAAGAACGCAAACAAGCGCCTACGTTTGAACAATGAGCAATCGAACACGCGCTGACGTGATGTTATTTTATTATGTCATTCTTCTTGTTCGTATATAAGCGCTAGCACCGTGACGTCTCGAATTTGTAAAAGTCTTATTTAATATATTTCCTTTGTTAATCTCAAAAGTCTTGCATTATTTCATCAGGTTATAGGCCCTCTCAATTGCCATAATCATCGGCTTGTACGTATCCGGTAAGCCCGCTAGCATTAACGTCCCTAGCCATTCATCGTCTACTTTGAATCCAATGTTTCTTAAACGATGTGCAGATGACATTATTTTGTTTACATAGTCTTCTATGCTCGAACTACTTTCCAATGTAGTATTTATTAAATCCTTTAAAAGGCCAACTTTACGAGTTAATCCCGAATAAACCGTCTCCGCCCCAGACATAGAAATGGTAATGATAATCCCCAAGATAATGCATCCTTTATGTGTATGAATGGTGAATCAGCTATGAGTATCTTAAATAAGGATCCACAGACCCTTTCCGAAGCACTCGAAAGTAGCACAGCAGATCAATGGATACATGCAATTGAGGATGAATATAAATCATTACTAAAGAATAACACTTGGACATTGGTTGACTTACCGAAAAATAAAAAGGTAATTCCATGCAAATGGGTTTACAAAACGAAAACAGACGAAACTGGGAACATATCGAAATATAAGGCACGACTTGTTGCTAAAGGATATCAACAAAAGAAAGTATTTCAGGTGACGATATCTACCATGCTAGAAGCAAACACATCGACATACGCTATGATTTTGTAAGGGAGCGTATTGCCAACAAACAAATCCACGTGCGCTACAAAAGCACTCAAGATATGCTGGCTGATGTGTTCACGAAAGGACTACAGCGACCCAAACATCAGGCCTTTACAGTCGCATTGGGTTTGCGTCCAGAAGAGGGTGTTGAAATAAAGAACGCAAACAAGCGCCTACGTTTGAACAATGAGCAATCGAACACGCGCTGACGTGATGTTATTTTATTATGTCATTCTTCTTGTTCGTATATAAGCGCTAGCACCGTGACGTCTCGAATTTGTAAAAGTCTTATTTAATATATTTCCTTTGTTAATCTCAAAAGTCTTGCATTATTTCATCATAATTGAATCTGAATCAGATCGATACCTAACAATACCTACACGAGTCGGACAAGGTTTTCTTAACACCCTGTATATACGCTTTATTTGTTACTTTAACAAAACTTATAACCTTGAATTCAAATTCGAAATCCAAAGAGATTTATCTTTAATGAAAAAAAAATTGCATAAGGTAGTTTGTTAGAGGTTAAAATGGTTCTCATCTGTTAAAAAAGCATTACTTAAAATAAAATGGCTAGCCTTTGAAACAACTAAAATTATCATTTAATGCTGGAACTCTAACACTATTAATAAGAATGGAGTGTATTCTCACCTGCTATCCAATTCTTCTTCGATGTCGTCGTCGGAGAAGAGTTTCCTTCTCTTCCGCGGAGTTCGTTCTTTGGGTTTGCACTGGTCGCAGAACCAGTCGCCTTCGGGCACTTTCTACAATACAATTACATTGTTAAGCCTCTACCCCAAGACTTACACGATTTTTCAATCTACAAATAACTTTCATTCGAAAGATTAAATGCATGTGGGACAGATTTTGTATTGAAGAACTATCTAAAATTCAATATTATTTCTTGAATAAAATTTTCTAGTGTTAGAATAATCAGCTCTAACACACATTGGAAAGTCTGTTAACTATAAAAATGACCACTTGTATGAGAACTGTATCCTTCATCATCATCATCATCATCATCATTCACTAAAGATAAGTTAAATAATATATTAGGCACGGCTAGGGTACGAAAACATTAAATTATTATGCGTCGAACATCGACTTACACTTATTATTTACATTCGATGTCGTGTAAAATCGTTTGAGATTGAAAAATGAACTCTACTGCTTTCAAATAAAATATCTAGTCTAACTTTTCCCATCATAGTGCCTGAGGTCGAGTTTACACGATTAATTAAATCAGTAAGTGATTCCCCTTACCTGTATGCGTACACTCGACTGATAGCGTGAAATTAGTAAGATAAGTGACATAAATATATATGTAAAGTGCGATTTAAAAATAATGGCGGCTGTGAAGTGCGCACCACGTGACGGGCGAGCCAACAAAACCGCGGCCAAGTTCGCTTGTCGATCACACCCTTTAATGCGCATCACCGGCTTAAAGGTCGTTATCCTAAGTTCAGAGCCGCCACAATGTGGCTCAGGTGCAATGTGTGTACAGTAATACTTGCAAGACTTTAAATACAAGAATAACAAAGACTTGTCCTATGGATTGATTCCGCAAAATGACGGATAAGCAATAACCAATAGCTGTCAGGAAACAAAGCGTTCCTTAGTAATTAAACAAGTTAATATTTTACAAAAGTATCGCCACAAACACAAAACAGTAACCTTTTAATACATACTTAAAATTAATGTGCAATGGTCACCTGGAAGTGAACAAGCGTATAAGAGAAAAGGATTTAGCCCAGCAGTGGGCCAGTGAGTTATGAAGTACTTACTGTAAGTTTCGGCTTCAAGCAGTAGAGGTGGTGGCCCTTATTGCAGCCGTCGCACAGCAGCATGTTGTCGGGGTCGGTCTTGCGCCTGCACAGGCGGCAGCTGGCGTTGAGGATGCTGGCCGACCACGTGATGCTGGAGTCCAGCGTGAACAGGTGCAGCACCAGCTGCGACAGGCTGCGGCACTCCATCAGCGACACCTCCCACCGCTCGAGGGCCTCCAGGTCTAGCGGCTTGTTTCTCGCTTCGCGGTCTTTCCGCTCTTTCTCGTCGAGACCTAGGATTTAGGGTTTCGTTGTGACGTTTTATTTTTTATTTGGTACTAGTTATTTTGTGCTAATGACAAGTTTAATAAAGTAAGTTAAGAAGGTATCTAAAAATTGTTTATTCTTCCTCTAGGTATGAGAGTTTGAGTTATTCGTAAAGTAGAGGGCAAGTAGACATCAACAAGGGTTTCAAGAGCACAAGTGTGTAGTGTGAGTGTTACCGAGCGGGCGGCGCAGGTACTTGTGGTGGATGGCGTGCGACACCTGCAGCAGCGCGGACGCCAGCGCGCGCACGGGGCCCGGGGGCGCGGGGGGCGCGGGCGCGGGGGCGGGGCCCGGGGGCGCGGGGCCCGCCGGCTCGGGGCCCGCGCCCAGCCCGTTGCGCGGCGTCTCCAGGTAGTGCCCGGGGTCGCGGTACTTGTTCACCACGATGGACGACCGCTCCTCTTCTTCCATGTCTATATAACACCACACGATTAGACGCTCAAATATTTACTGAAAAATGTATACAAGATAATAGTAAAGCATACATTAGGGCTGCATGGATTAGTGTACGTCTGATTAAATGAATGAAATATTTCACATAAAGCAAAAGTACTAGGACAAAGATAGTTGTAAGTTGCCCGGCTGCTGTGACGTGTATAGAGTGAGGTGTGTGTGTTACCGGCGGGCACGTGCAGCTGTCCGTTGGGCAGGTGCACGTCGTCGCGGTACTGCTGGCGCGGGCCCCACGTGAGGTACTCCGCCTGCTTGTCGTAGCCGCGCAGCATGAGCGTGCCGCGCCACGCCTCGCGGTCCTGCACACCGACATACATGTTACATTGGGTTATTTGATAAAACACTTTTTAAAATAGTTCTGTGGCCTAGTGCTAAGAGGGTTTAAGGCTGAACACTTGTCTTTCTTCAGGTTTTTTAGCATCAGGTGACATAATTATTTAGAAGGACAGTCTATGAGTGCACCTTGACTTTGAGTGAGCCGAGGCAGCCGTGGAAGATCTTCTCCTCGAGCTCGAGGATGTGGTCCCGGAGCGCCAGCTCGAGCGCCTCGGCGACGTCGGCGCCGGGCGGCACGGCCAGCGAGGGCTGCGGGCGGCTGCGGCGCGTGTGCGGCGCGGGCGCGGGGGGCGGGGGCGCGGCGGCGGGCGCCAGCAGGTGCAGCGGGCAGCGGGCCAGCGCGGCCAGCAGGCGCGAGCGCTCGGCCCGCAGCGCGGCGCGCAGCCCCGCCTCGCGCCGCCCGCGCGGGTTCAGCGCCGCCACCAGCGCATCCAGCGCCGACGCGGACCCGTACACCCACCAGCGCGGACGCTCCGTCTGCAAAACACACACTTTCCATTGGCAGACTCTTTCGAAGAGCGGCGCCGACCTATCGTAATCTACATTTAATGCGATCGACCGAAGGAATAACGACTATCTACTCAGGTAACGTAACGAAAATTATTACACGTATTTTTCAACAAAATATCCTTTTCCTTCTTTTACCATCCTCATGCCTAATATTACTACTTGGACAACAAAAAAATCGCATTGAATTAAGAAAACGCTAAACGTACCTTAAAATTACAAACTAAATGAATGTAATTACGCGTGTTCGTACTACACAATAAGGTCGACAACAGTATAACATGATTAACAAACCTTTCCGTGCACGAGGCAGGTGTTGGCGTCGCCGGTGCACATGAGCAGGTCGCGCAGCTGCTGCGTGCTGGGCTCGAGGCCGGGCTTGTGCGCGAGCCCGTTCAGGCTGGCCAGCGGCTTCTTGGGCGAGTTGCCGCGCGAGTTGGCGCCCGACTCGTTCTCCTTGTCGCTGCCGGCTGTCACAAAAAAGAACCTTAATAGGTTAGTAACAAATGGTATTTCTACAAGCCTTATTTCAAACACAAAAATTTAATACGAGCCAAAAAATTGGACGTACGTCGCCCGCGGCATACTCGCGTATTATTAAGAATTCTCGAATTTTTTGGCTATATTTAATTGTGTGTTATACAATTAGTAGAAAAAGTCGCTTCCATTCCATTCCGTGGCGGTATAAATTGAGCCATAGTATATTCATGTGAAAACTAACATAGAATAATAGTACATGCCGCAATATTAGATAAAGGTTAGTTAGTGGCGCATCACCTCTCTCCTTCTGGTCGGGCGCGTGCGGCTCGAGCTTGACGCAGAGGCCGCGCGGCTCGGCGCCCGCCTCCACGAACAGCCCGCCCAGCGACTGCATCACCCAGTAGCGCTGGAACGCGCGGTCAGACCCTGACGACACAACAACTTACTTACAACTAATACCTAATGTAGCAGTTAACTATTTAATAACTACACTGTTTTTAGTGTTTTATATGAAAATTGAGTCCATAGTTGCCTGACAGAATAGGGTACATGACTAGGTATGAAAAGTCAAAATTTGTTTAGTCCGTTATTTAGACAATCAAAATATTAAGAGACACGTATTTTTCTTTTATCAAATCAATAAAAAATAGGAATATAAACCGCTTTAAAGTTCAGTAGTGGGGGTTTGTGACGTCACGGCTAAGTACAATTTATACTAAAACGTGACGTCACGCAAGAATTGAAATCGCTGTATCTTCGTCATTCTTTATACGGGACAAAACAAAAAAATACGTGTCTAATTTTTTTTTTTTATCTAAAAGATGGACTAAAAAAATATGAATTAGTCGTCATCCCTATTGCCGTGTGCAATTGTATTACTGTTTACGACTGTATTTGCCTATTTTTGGCCTCGCTGTCGGCCGCCAGTGCTGTGGCATGGCGCGTACTCACCGACGTAGGACGTGTACTGGAACAGCTCGGCCTGCAGCTGCTGCTGGCGCGCCTCGTACTCCTGGCGGCGGGCCTCGCTGTCGGCCGCCAGTGCTGTGGCATGGCGCGTACTCACCGACGTAGGACGTGTACTGGAACAGCTCGGCCTGCAGCTGCTGCTGGCGCGCCTCGTACTCCTGGCGGCGGGCCTCGCTGTCGGCCGCCAGTGCTGTGGCATGGCGCGTACTCACCGACGTAGGACGTGTACTGGAACAGCTCGGCCTGCAGCTGCTGCTGGCGCGCCTCGTACTCCTGGCGGCGGGCCTCGCTGTCGGCCGCCAGTGCTGTGGCATGGCGCGTACTCACCGACGTAGGACGTGTACTGGAACAGCTCGGCCTGCAGCTGCTGCTGGCGCGCCTCGTACTCCTGGCGGCGGGCCTCGCTGTCGGCCGCCAGCTTCTCCAGCGCCACCTTCAGCTCCTCGTCCACGGCCCGCGCCTTCTCCCCGCTCAGCTTGTTCTCCTCCTTCTTAGCCGCCGCTTCCTTCTTCAATTCTTGTTTCGCAGCTTGAACTTGGACCTCGCGTTTGCGTTCGTTTGTCTGTTAAATAATTAAATGCCCGTTATTTAATAGAAATTATATTTTAATCAGTGGGTACTAGTTACATTTATGTTCGTTGGTCTAGTGACGAGCACGAGGTTTCGAGATCGAATAGCGGGTTGGGACAAATTTTTTACAGGTCCGAGTCAAGAAGTTGCGCACGTCAAGCCGTCCGCGCATGATCTCCGGTCGTGTCGACTGCCGTGCCATCGAACCGTGAGAGAAGGAATAGAGTGCCACTGAATTTTCTCACACATGGGAGCACTATAATATCACGCGCTTATGGCTAATCTTTTTTAAGAGAAGACGTAACATTGATGTAACGTGTTTCAGGCTTTGTGCAATGCTATTAAAGTATTTTTTACAATAAAGTCAATTTAAAATAACAATGTATCTACATACCTGTAACAACCTCAGTGCTTGTTTCGTATTCTTCATTTCCTCGAGTCTTTCCTCGATGACGTCACGCACCGTCGCGTAACTCAGGACTTGGTTCATTAGACACTGCAGCACCAAAAACTTATCCTCTGTAAGTTAAATATAAAGTCTATTATTTCTTATAGTTTTTATTTAATGTAAGTGAAATATACTTACATATATTTTGCTTCTGACCTTTTTATTTGTCCATTACTATCTGTATAAAGGCGCATGCATAATATTTATTCTGATGTTGAAAGAATGCGTTGCTCACGCATGTCCGTACTGCATTGCTCTAATAAGCAACCTTGTCATGCTGCATGTTTATAGGAAATTAGCGCGAGACCTGTAAAGTCTTGACGTTTCGACCGGGTTACACCAGCCGTGGTCGCAAGCAGACTCGGTCTAATAGGCAGGTCGAAACATCAAGGTATTCAGGTGATGTATTAGTGGCAAGTAGTATAAGTAGAGTACCTAGCGGCAGGTCGGCGACGTGGCTGGTGGCGAGCGCGCGCAGCAGGCGCGGGTGCTGCACGCGCAGGCGCAGGCCGGCGTCGTCGGCGCTGGTGTAGCCGCCGCGCGCCTGGTAGCGCCACGACGCGCAGCGCGCGCCCGGCCCCGCGCCCGACGACAGCAGGTGCAGTCTGCACAACACAACATTACACGCTCACCTACACTAACACTCACTGTTATATGCACTTTGTCAAAACCTCACGTTATAGCGACCACTTTCATTTATACAATCCACTTAGTACTGTTTCCAAAAGAAAATACGTAACCAATCATTTTTATTCTTAGTTACTAAATAAATCCCGTCTTTATCTCCATTGTCTACCACATTCTAATTGAAAATAAATCCTTTATTGCTCTTTACTCCAATCCCATCGTTTCCAAACTAGTCTATTTTGAATTATCTACTTTATTTTATCCTACATGATATATAAATGTTATAATAAAGTAAACATCATAAACAAATATAAACTCAATATCTCATAATCAATATTAACTGTGACTGACCTCAAAACTTCACTGACTGTCGTGGGGTCGAGTGGTAATTTACTCAGCGGTGTTCCTAAGTAGGTTTGTGACCATTTACTGGCTTTCGTCGCTAGCTCCATGGCCTTAGTGAGACCCATATCGCTGTCTATGTGCTGATCCTCTGCAAACAAAAAAAAAATAGTGAACATGATCCTCTCTACATTTCAGTTCCAAAATAGATGAAGATTCATAATCTTTTCTTATGGGTATCAAAATGAAAAGGTATTACAAGTAAGCAATCCAATAGTTATTCTTCTCCACCAATGAGAGACAAGCTACTGGCCTGTGATTGGTGGAAATTAACAGATATACCTCACTTGACACAAGCTACCCCAGTGGATTTGACTTGCGATATCCCTTGCAGTTATAGTTTTTTCTAAACGAATCTATTACGATAATTAATAATTTCGACTTCCGCGGTCGTCCCTCTGAGGTCCCATGTCGATTCTTGGACGGGTCAATGTAGAAAACCATGTTTCTACATTGTTATAGGTCTGGGTGTTTGTGGTACCTACTGTGAGGTAGTAGCCTTAAGTACATATATAAACCGATGTTATATTATATTAAAGGCAGTATTATAACAGCACTCGTTGTATCATTTACTCTTAGAATCTACCTTCCGTACACTATGTTGTCTCTGATTCCATAACACAAGTGTGTTAGCTGTTTACTTTTTG
Organism: Autographa gamma; assembly: GCA_905146925.1. Classification (NCBI taxonomy): domain Eukaryota; kingdom Metazoa; phylum Arthropoda; class Insecta; order Lepidoptera; family Noctuidae; genus Autographa; species Autographa gamma. The sequence goes on along the minus strand of LR989868.1, from coordinate 997,271 downwards.
TTCAGAGCTGTGAAGTGACATTGTCCAATTTGAAACATAGAATAGCATGACTCACCAGTAGACAGTTGGATCCCACCACTTTCATTATACTCTTCAGCCTCATCCTCTTGTAATGAGAAGATGGTAGTCAAGAACATTTGTATCAGGTCACTGAACACGCCAGCGTGCTCCTTCAAGGTCAGAGCCTTCCTGAAGGTCTCCAGGTCCAGCTGGTTGTGGAACACGTCCTTGACCTTCAGGATCTCGGAGTAGATGTGCACGAACTCCAGTACGGAGAGGAAGTCGCCGAAGTGCTCGTGAGGGATGCCCTCCACCTCTATTGGAGTGCCCCTTGGAATTATCTGTGGAGGTCACACAGTTTTGAGGTCACAAGTATCTTCAATATTCATATCATTATTTCTGGTAGAGCTAAGCCTAGAGGTTTGAACCTAAGTTGTTTTTAATACGACTCCTGGCATCCATCAACCCTACTAAATGTTATGCTTATGAAATAGATTATGCTCGGACAATCAAGGCACCCTTTCAGATTGAGTTTAAAAAGAAGCTTTTTATTACGAGGTAATCTGGGCTAAATAATTGAGTGTCTACCTTTTGGTCTTCCAACTCCGTATCATCCTTCACTTTCTGCCACTCCTTCATGTAAGCCTGCAACCGCGCCGCGTTCTCCTTCTTTTTGGCTTTCTCTTCTTCTTTACGCTGGCGCATCTGATCTTCTGCTCTCCGCATTTTCTCTGCTAACTCTTGCGCACTCTTCTTGGCCGCGGGGTCAGCAGGTGGTTTGAATTTTTGTGCTGTAAAAGGTCACATGTCCTTTAAGCTTTAATTGATTTAGGTAGATACTTATTAACATAACATATCATCACGCCTGTATCCCAGAAGGGGTAGGCAGAGGAGGTGTACCAATGTACACCCACAGTTCGCCGATATGTTTAGTTCCCATGTAATAGGGGGCGAGCCTATTGCCGCTAACCGGGCACGGATCCAAACTCTGACATGCTACTGAGAATCCTATATTCCCACTAGTTCGATTCATTAGTTCGATCGTCAAAAACCCATTAACGCCTTGGTCGACTTGGGAATCCAACCCAAGACCTCTAGCGTAGCAGTCGCGCTTAGCACCACTAGGCCAACGAGGCAGCAGATACTTATTATTATTTCTTAATGCATATTTTTTGATTTATTACTTGTGACATATATTTTCATAACTAACCTTCAGCCTTATCAGTCTTCTTAACAAATTTGTCCATAGATTCCTGTCGACCTTTAGCAGGGCTGGGTTTTTTGAGCGACTTGTTCAGTTTGGAAGCGGAGCCCGGCTTGGCCTGGCTCTTGGAGACCGGTGGTGACTTCAACAGCTTCTTAGACGATGGGAATACTGGTGGAATGCCCGTGAATATTTGGTCGAAGCTTACTTTGCTTATACTGTATTTTTCTTGTGCTGATTTCTGTGGAGAAACAAGTAGTTGGATAAAAAAGTGTTTCTTCTTAACACTATTTAATGTAACACTCTTAACTATATATGAGTACTAGCTGTGCGGTTTCACCCGCGTTAATACTTAGATCCTATAGATACCTAAATTTTTTGAAAACTTAATATAGCCTATGTTAACCGCAAATAGCGTAGCTTCCCAACAGCGAAAGAATTTTTCAAATCGTTCAAGTAGTTTCGGAGCCTATTCAATTCAAACAAACAATCAAATCTTTCATCTTTATAATATTAGTATAGAAAAGCAGTACCTTAATAACAATGATTCCTTCCCCGCCGTTCTCTACGAACTGTTTGAGGAACAAGCGGTTCTTGTCGCGAGTGTAGACGCCCTTGCGCCGGCGCAGGCGGTCGAAGGGCGCCGTGCCGATCTGGCCGGTGGAGGCCGGGTCCACCTCATCATACTGCTCCACCTCGTAGCAGTACGACGAAGCTGGCAGGAGAGCTTTGCTGGAAACGAAACAGAAAACAAACAACTCATTAAAAAATAAAGGGCAAATGAAAAAACAATATTTTTTTTCGCAATGTTTATAACTAAATTATATTATACTAGCTGTACCCCGCGGTTTCATCCGCGTGAATGAAAATACATACAGTATCTTTATAAATTATAGCTTGTGTGTTAGCCACATTATTGTAAAGTTTCATTAAAATCCATTCAGTAGTTTTGCGTGAAAGAGTAAAAAACATCCACACATGCATTCTCAAAAACTTTCACATTTATAATATTATTATATTATATAAACGTATTTTATAAATAGATAAACCGAGTCAAGTAAGAGTTTAGAGTCAAGTGCTGTCAAGTTTTCGCAGAAAATATCGTGACGTCATGCGAAATTTTAAATCCAAGCTGTAAGCTTTTAGTTACGTAAAAACAGAAAAAAACACAAGTGTATTTTTTTTACTATCTTTAACAGGGCAAGAAAAAAAAACTTGTAAGCCCATTGCAAAGGTTTTTGCAATTTTCATTCGACATGATGATCACTATTTGCTTATACATGTAAAGTATCTTTATTTATTATTCTTCTATTTATATTTCAATAGGGTAGATGACTGGGTATGTAAAATCAAAATGAATTTAGTCTTCCATTCAGATAATCAAAATATGTATAGTAGACACATATTTGTTCTTTTTCAAATCAATAATAAAATACAAAGATAAACCACTTTAAAGATCTGGAGTGGGCTTGTGACATCACGAGTAGGTAATTTTTTTGCTTAGACGTGACGTCACGTACCTAATGTACTGTATCTACAGAATTCTTTGTTTACGAGACAAAAGAAAAAATACATGTCTAATATTTTTTTATTATCTAAAGATGGGCATAAAAATGAAAATTTGTCATCATCCCTATTGGAGTGCTTATAAGATTGTTGTCTCTTTCAAACTAATAAGTTCTTATGAACAATACTTATTTATAGGTAAACATGTTAAAAACTGTCTGAGAATGTCACTGATTAATATCTTGATAACACATTGAGTAAGTTAGATACTCATATTTTAGGTCATTGCTCTATTCTAAAATATTTTATTTATTTATTGAAAAAGTTTCACCAACGGCTTCTGTGTATAAGGGATTATTAATAATAGGATGATAAGAATTGGACTTACACAGATGCCAATAACAGGTTAACCAGCAAATATAAGGAAATCCATACCAATGTTATAAATGCAAAAATAACTTTGTTTATGTTCTATTGTGCTTTTACAGCAAAACTCAATATTGCGAAATGTTGTTTTGAGTAAGCTCTAAGTCAGTTACGCGGGGCGCATGTGGATAGAAGTCGCCAAGAACAGAGAGGTTTGGATAAAGAAAGGAGGCCTTTGCCCAGCAGTGGGATCAAAATTAACTAATAATAAAAAAAGCTCTAAGTTGGACTTTAAGAAAGGACTATACATAGATACTTTTATTTTAGTTTAATGATCATTTAAAATATTATTAAAGTTGAATGTGAGTTTAGAAGTTAAATTTATCTAGTTGTATTTTATTATTGTTTGTATTTATTACTCTACAAATTATCACTGGACAAGGTTCATATTCCTTTTATCATGTTAAATTTTAATGCATTTTGGTTTTAACTTGGAATTGATATACTTTATTTGCTGGGCAATATTTGGTACAACTACAAGAGAAGATTCGAGTACCTTCTGCAATACAGTTCCCCAACTTTTTTATAATCTTGCTTTCTTGTAAGAATGGTACTCACCATTGTACATTGACAAGTTTTATAAATATTATTATATTGATTAGGGAAATTCCCCAAGTTGTTACCATGTTGGATCATTTAGTACCAATTTATGTGACCTTCACCACTTTAGAGTTTAATTGTTTAGTTTTTTGCTCAAGTTATTTATAAGTAGGTATATGTAACATTGTGCAAATTTTATTTGCTAAGTTTTTTGTAGGGTTCAAGGACACAGAGAAATTGAAATTTTCTTTGTAATGTGATGAAATGTGGAGCAATGATTTATCAGTACACAAGGAAACTTAATGTATATTATACATATCTATATTTAATTAGTTAAGTGGTTGATATTTTTTTTTTGTGTTACTTTTCTTTTGTAAAGCTATGCAATGTTATATGTTTAATATTATTAGACACATTAGATACCTGTCTGGGTGTTGTTTCTGTGCTGTAACAGACAGTATGTGAGCCTCACTCCACTGGTCCCCCTCCAGGCAAGCCTCCACGGTCTCCCCTACAAAGTACCGGTCTCTCACAAAGTTGAACACATCCTCTGTCATCTCAGCAAAGGAACACCTCTTAGTCCTCATTGCAAGGAACAATATTGGTATGCGGAGCTCCATTGGAAAGTCTTTCAGAGCTCTTCGTGCTGCCTTCTCACTTTGTAAAGCCTCTGAGTATGTCAAATTATTCTTTCCTGTCATCTCACATGTCCATACCATTGAATTGACAAGAATGATCCTTTCACAGTATTCCCTGTAAACAAACATTCAACAAACATTATTCAATAATGATAAAAATTATGACGCGAATGACAGAAATAGCGAAATATTGTGTCACGCTCGCGTTGTTGCGCGACCCGCCGCGCGCTGACAATGCCAACGGTCCCCGTAAACTGATAACTACAATTTAACGTAAGAATTTCGCAAAAATTCGGCGTTTGTATTGTTTTTTATCATACTTACTCATAATCTTTGAATATCTCATCGGTGATCTCGCAGTGGAAGACTTCATCGTCGTCCCTGAGGTACTCCGACGCCTTTGATTTCTCAAATGCTTTCCTTTTTAACAGAGGCATGTTGAGAGTTCGCGGGTCACTACGGTGGGAAAACGCTTATAAGTCCGTTTTAACTTATCACTTGTGTTGAATATCACTTAACTTTGTACGGCGCATCTATTTCTACGTTCCATTGAATAGTACATTAGGAAATTGATACGTTTTGTAAAATATTTCGAGCGAAAAATGTTGCGTGGTTTCGGTTGACAAGCCAAAAAACGGCGCGCTGAGGCGCTTCTTTTTACGCCAGAAACATATGAACTGGGTTAAGGTAGTATATAGAATTCTACCAAAATAGTAGAAATCTATTTTTATTCAAACCAATAAAATTCTTTTGGACTTCGTTAGCTCTACAAATTCTTCTCTAATGGCAAGTAAAGCACTATTTAGAAAGAAAAAAACAATACAAATTTAGGTTTACGCGAATGTTAAACATGGAATTAAATTACTTTTTACGGATTATGTCAAAGTTTATTTTGGACTAGGTTCTAACGTTTCAACACCTTTGCAGGTATCATGGTCATGGAAAGACTTAGACTGTAGAGTAGTGTCATGCCATTTTCTTTGATTTTATTTTACATTGGATTTTACTCGGTTCTAAATGACCGAGTAAATATTAAAACATTCGAATATGAGATCTTACTCAGGAAAAAATCACGTGAAAATGCTTCTTATAATTATGTACAATGGGTAGGGAAGTCAATAGTGACTTGAGTAAGTCTAGCAAGGACGGAGAAAGACCCCAAAAAAGGTAAGATTTTTGTGTTGAGTCCTCAAATAATAAATAGTAGGAAGGTGCACATTCAAAATTGCAGTAGGTAATACTTCCTATTCCCAACAGGTGATGGTCACTAGGAATTTATGCCTATATGTATCTATTGTTTTCATCCTGTAATAAAACTTCTTTGAATTTAAATGGTGAATTGTATCGAAGTGCAATATCAGGTCAACACGCTGCACGTTCATAATATAATTCATAAGTATTCATAAACTAAAAGTGGGTAATATACACTTATACAATACACTTCCGATGCGACACAAGCCACCACAGCACAGTTAGATAATTCTGGCTGAAGCATTGAAAAACAGTTACATTTTAGAATTTGTTTATATATAATGGAATAAGAGCCAAAAAAACGTGGTCTGTTAGAGCCTTTAATCTGATCCAAATAAAGTTTATTTCATTCGATCTGATGTAGGGCATTATGGTAGAATTGGTAGATTATTAACTTAAGGCTCTGTCACATTATTTACTTTGGATGCGTTCATAAAAATGTATTTATCAATGTGATTGATTTTATCAAGGATTCTTGAACTTAAATGCGAACGCATTTTAAATAGTAAATGTCAAGCAATTTACAAGCGGCTTATTGACATCATGAAAATATTGTGATGTTTTAAAGCTATTTATGAATATACCAATAATAGCATTGAATAAGTGTTAAGAAGTTTCAATTAAATCTGTTCACGATGCCGAAAGAACAGTATCGGGAGACATATGTAGGAAGAAAGATGTAAGTAAGGTTATGTTTACTTCATCATATGGTTTTAGAAAAAATATAAAAATCTATTTTAGAGTGAGCAAAAGGCATAATTGCAGTTAAATTTGTATTTAAAGATATAGGCTGTATATGCTCTATGAAGTTTACGTATTTTTGTTAGTTAAGGGGTTCAGGTTTTAGTGTTTTGTTAATGGTGTTCATGTTTTGCAGTTCTCATGTGACATTCAATGTGGATAGTGCGTCTGCTATCCAGCAGGCGGCTCACATCCAGGTCATCACCAAGAACCTGTACGCTCAGGATGGGCAGCGCGTGCCGGCCGCGTACGGTGTCCTGGACAGGAGAATGGTATAATCAGCCTTGGCCCTTTAACTTTTTTAATTTTTTTACTATTTTGAAGTGTTTTAACTTGGATAAACTTCAATGAAAGTACATATAAGATATTGATTTTCATTATTATTATATTTTTTTATCCTGGAATCTCTTCCCGTAATATAGTCTATTCCTCATTCCATATACCTAATTATCTATTCATACAAGTATGATCATACTGCTAAAGATAAACTTCCGGTTACTACATGATATGTGGAAGATGGACACTTTTGACTAGGACTGCAGTAGTAGTAGTAGTGCAGAGAGCCCCAACAAGTTTTCTCTGAGCTGGCCGGTCCTCCCATTTCATTTCAGGAATGCAGTAGGCTGAGTTTATTGACGACCACATGATCATATCATCACACCTGTATCCTAGAAGGGTTAGACAGAGGTGTACCAATGTTCACCTCTGTGTACACCACTGATGACCACATGATGAAATGTAAAATTGTTTTACTCTATGTATTTATATAATTTCAGGGTACAAACCAGAAGGATGCCAACTGTGAGACGTGTGGCCTGGGCCTGGCCGAGTGTGTGGGCCACTACGGGTACATTGAGCTGGCTCTCCCTGTCTTCCACGTGGGCTACTTCAGATCCATTATAACAATACTGCAGACCATTTGTAAGGTAAGGCCACACTGGTGTACTCCGTACTTCTTTTTTCATGCCAATGTTGTTTTTATTTGTGTTTGCTCTATACTGGTATATTCAATCTGCACAGCTAGTACTAATATGTCAGTGTAACCAATACCAATGCAACTGTGCTGTGTATTTGAATTTAAGATAACTTTCTGTAAGGAACAAAATTAATTATTTGTTCAAAAATCTTTACACATAAAATATAAACTGGAACCAGTTGATGTGTTTAATTGTTTTATGTTTTTCACAGTTGTTGTTCTTAAGGCCTCACATAAAACATGATGCATGCTGAAAACTTAACATTCCACCTTGCTGTCATTTCGTGCCTAGGGGATTTTAGAAAACAATGTTTTTTTAGGTTCTATAAAAGATTGTTAATCCAATTATTTAAATAAAAATTATTTACTCCCAAACAGGAATGCGCAAAAGTGATGTTAGCTGAACCTTTAAAGAAATCATTTCGACGGAAATTTATGAACCCCGAGCTCTCTTACTTACACAAGAAGAATCTTCGCGCGGCCGTCCTCAAGAAGGCTAAGACGTGCACCAAGTGTCCATACTGCGAGACCCTGAACGGCATGGTGAAGAAGAGTCCCGCCGGGATCCTTAAGATAGTCCACGACAAATACAGAGCCAAGAAGCCTACAGACCCTCTCGTGAAGCGGGTGCTTAAAGACTTCCATGAAGCTAAGGAATCTAATAAGGAGCTGGCGTCTATGATCAACAGCGGTCTTATTATTGAGATGAGCCCTTTAGAGGTAATTTGAATTATTACTTACTACTGCGACCCGTAATAAGTTACAGCCTGTTTGGAGGGTACTGCAAGAGTCAGCTTGAAGGTTGGAAGCGTCAGGGTAGCCCGCGAAATTCAAATTTCTTACGTTTTTTGAAATTTTCAGGACAGTGTCGGGTTAAATGTTGATAAAAATATGATTCGCGACCGCACACGTTTGTATTTACATCACTGACCTCAAAATTGCAAAAAATACGTAAGAAAATTGAATTTCGCGGGTTACCCTGAGTCCTGACGCTTTCATCTTAAGTTAAGGTGCGGCTTTCGACCAGCAGTGGGATAACATACTCTACCAAGCAGTTTCTGTCATGTATCAATAAATTGTGTATATTTGAAGCGTGCCTCCATCAGTATATTGGTGTGACGTAGGTATTGAACCTGTTCCGCCGCATCCCGGACGAGGACATCCCGCTGCTGGGCATGAACCCGAAGCTGTCGCGGCCCGAGGACCTGATCCTCACGCGGCTGCCGGTGCCGCCGCTCTGCATCAGGCCCAGCGTGGTCTCCGAGATTAAGGCTGGCACGTAAGTGTAATTCTTCATTTTGTAATGCTCAACAGGGCCCACAATGATCCAAAACTAATGTTTATTCAAATTTAATGTACCTACCACCTAAGTTCACATTTGTGGAATGCAAATAAACGTATTGAGTACTGAGTATTGAGTATAGAATGTTACCTGTGTACGGCGCATCAGAACTGGTGAAGCTCGAAGTGTATATAGCTCTTGTATATCCTTGGTCATATTCAAGGTTTGTGAAAGGCTGATCAACTTAATCTGTTGTCAAATCGACTGTAATTGGTATTTACAATCTAAACTCTCTAAAATCATGTATTTTCTTATATTAAAAATTTGAGCCACGGAGTGCGGAGTGTGACGATCGCCTTAGACTTTCATAAACTTACGCGATTCCATCAGCAGTTGTTGACTACACTTGTGTAGGGAGCCCTAAACAAGTGAACTTCCTGGTTGTGGTTATTGACGATTTTGTATAGTAATAAAAATAATAATATCCTGGGAAAACTCACACACGGTTATCTGATCGCAAACCAGGCAGATCACAATTTATTTTGTACTATGATAACCAGATAGATGGCAATCATCCTGATGTATTTATATACACACATCACTACATAGTATAAAACAAAGTCGCTTTCCGCTGTCTGTCCCTATGTATGCTTAAATCTTTAAAACTACGCAACGGTTTTTCATGCGGTCTTTTTTAATAGATAGAGTGATTCAAGAGGAAGGTTTATATGTATAATACATGCATAATATAGTAGAGAAACACGGATAATCTTAGAGATTTTTGACGTCAGGTCGTAAATCAACACATTTTTTGCGCTTTCATTGCAAACGCTGGCTGAACCCTACGAGATAGATCAAAATAATGTACTACAGTATTGTGCACCTTAAATAGATCTACGAAAAAGTCCGCGATGGTATATGTCTATCTCTTGAGGGTAACCCACAATAACCATTTTTTATCCTTTATTTATTACTTATTCACGAAAAGACGATTTTAAGCAAAACAGCATTAATCCTTATCCAATTAAGTACCTTCAAAAAATTTTGCATGTAATATAGATCAATATTGCCTTTTACAGCATGTAATTTAAATGAATATTTTCGAAGATATTACAGATTTAAAATGCAAGGACATAGCGGTTGCGGCGGTACGGGCGGGGGGGCCGCGCGCGGGCCGGGGGGCGCGTGCCTATACCAAAAAATGCTTCTAAGGCTGTGCTTCGCCCTACATAACGTTATGATTGTGTTATTTGGTATCAGCGTTGCACCCGAGCAAAGCCGGGGCGGGCCGCTAGTAGTATAAATAAATTACATCTAGACACAGAATAAATGATTATGCTCATTGCAATAATTTGCAGTGGTAATATAATTTAACGGGAATTAGCGCGTACATGCTTAAATACCTTTAGGGCTTGACTGTCGACCCGGTTACACAGGCTGTGGTGGCAAGCAGACTGACTTGTTTAAAAGTAATTTGTACTGAGTTGGAATTGGCCTCCGATTCACTAACCAGTCACTAACGACTAGACCAACATGTCCGTCAGAGTTATACATAGTTGATGTCCCGTCAGGAACGAAGACGACCTGACGATGAAGCAGTCGGAGATCCTGCTCATCAACGACGTGATCGCGCGCCACATCGCCAGCGGCGGCAAGAGCGAGCTGGTGCAGGAGGACTGGGACTACCTGCAGCTGCATGCCGCGCTCTACATCAACAGCGAGATGTCCGGCATACCGCTCTCCATGCAGGTACTCACTTCGACAACGAAATAAACATTCTTAAAAATAACAAAAGGATATTTTTTATATTTCCGCAGTCTGCAGTATTAATAATTAAATATCCTTTAGGAAGGTACTGATATCTATCAAAATTTTAAGAAAATTAAAGCTAAAACCATGTAGACCGAGTCAGCTTCTAGATAAAAAAAAACGTATCAAAATCGGTTTATTCGTTTAGAAGCTACAACGCCACAGACAGACACACACAGAGCAACCCGCCAAACTTAAAACACGCCTCGTTTTGCTTTATATCGGTTAGTATATCTTGTCTAACATAAAGAATGTTGCCAGCCCAAGAAGCCAGGGCGCGGGCTGGTGCAGCGGCTGAAGGGCAAGCAGGGGCGCTTCCGCGGCAACCTCTCCGGCAAGCGCGTGGACTTCAGCAGCCGCACCGTCATCTCGCCAGACCCCAACCTGCAGATACAAGAGGTACAACACCATTTATTTCCGGCTCGAAAATCTAATGATTTCGACCCACGTCGAGGGCACGACTTGGGGATATGTCGGACTTGCACTGACCAAAAACACCCCGGTCCCCTTCTCGCCTTTGCTGGAGCCGCGGTATCGCTAAGCATTCTCACCGCAGCTCCGGCAGGCGACAGTTTTTTAAGGACTCCTTTTTGGAGGGGTGGGTGTAAAGTGCCCACCCCTCATTCCTTCTGAAAAGGAACGCGTGGAACGATGCGTCCGTATCCTCCGGGGCCTGTCAGCTGAGAGGTACACCCAACGAGGTTGCATTTGAAACTATAGAGCGAGTCTATCAGAGTTTAAACCGTAAGCACTAGTGTGAACAAGTGTTCTCGTGAATTATGTATGAAGATGGAGCTTGCCGTTTTAAAAAATCTATTTAAAACACTAATATTATCCTAACAATGTCAAAACCATCGATATTTTCTTAAATAAGTTTCTCGTTGCGCGAAACTTAACTTAAATGAAAAACGAAATGTACTAGGATCAGACTAAAAACTGCTCTCGCTTGGCACAAGGGGAACCTAGCGATAGTAGCAGTCTATGCATATCATACGTCGATGGGTACACCACCTGGCAAGACAGGTTGTCGCCAACACGAAGATATTACTTTCATGTTGTGAATGAGGGTGCTAGCGATCTAAAAATCCGATAGGTTCGCTAGCGTCGCGTGAAGGCCTTGCGACAATTTGCACCAATGAGAAACGCTGCTGGATTTATAAATCGCAAGCACCCTTATTTACAACACAATAATGAATATCACTTGTTTGTCTTATAAACGAAAAATGCGCCATTAAAAAAAGTAGACAAAATTTCGTCTACTTTTTTACAAATAGCAGAATTACTTACTTTTAAAAAAAACTAAACTAAACTAATTCTTCTAACAGGAGTTCACATCAAAATCACCCTACCAGACCCAGCCGAATATTCAGTGGAAACGAATATTAAACAAAACTGCAAAATTGAGAACCCCCCTTCTGTTTTGAAGTCAGTTAATAATTGTTTGCTTATCCAAAAAATGGTCGACAACAGGTGGGAGTCCCGGTACATGTTGCGAAGATCTTGACGTACCCTGAGCGCGTGTTCCCGGCCAACCTGCAGTGGCTGCGGCAGCTGGTGTGCAACGGGCCCGACGTGCACCCCGGCGCCAACTACGTGCAGCAGCGCGGCCTCAAGCACAAGAAGTACCTTAAGTACGGGAACAGGGAGAAGATCGCGCAGGAACTTAAGGTCACATGTTATTTTTGACTCGGTTGAAATCATTGAAATAAAACTACTTTTTACGGGATTTTTCGCTGTTTATATTTAGATTTTAGGTCCCGACGTTTCGACACCTTTGCAGGTATCATGGTCACGGCCAGCGAAAATATCCGTAAAAATAGTTTTATTTCAACGTTCGCGTAAACCTAAGAAACCAATATGGAATTTGTTGTGTTTAGTGCGGAGACGTGGTGGAGCGCCACCTGGTGGACGGCGACGTGGTGCTGTTCAACCGACAGCCCTCGCTGCACAAGCTGTCCATCATGTGCCACCGCGCCAAGGTCCAGCCGCAGAGGACCTTCAGGTAACACACACTCAACTAGCCCCAACTGCAACCATTTTTACGTCAGACTTTAAACAAAAAACTTTATCGTAATCGGTTCAGGGGTTGGATCTACCAGTTATCTGTCCGACAGCTGGCTAGATCCATTACGGGTACGTGACCCCGTACTGCCGTAGCTGCTGCTAACACATTAATTGTACCTCCGTGATGGTAGCATCCTATAACCCGTCCTACCTTGTTATCCTTTCCAACGTATCTTTTCCCAACTCCTTGTCCCGCAGGAACGCAGTGGAAAATCATAAAAATGATTTTATTATCCAAAATGGCGGCGATGTGGTTCGCCACCCATCATGTCTCGTTTCTCGCGGGGAAAAGTGGCCCACTGAGAGTCGGTTCGTTAGGTTGAATGTAAGAGCAATTTGATCCTTATGTGCCACTTGTGACGACGCCGACTCTTTCTCTATCCTTTTTAAAACATGTTTTATTTATCATAAAGATCAGTTGTCGATACGCAACAATGCCTTAACGGATGGGGCAGGGTTATCTAAACACATTGTATACGTATCTGTGTCTGAGTTCTTGTTGGGACTGCTGTGTCGGTTATACACCGTGTTACAAAACCCCTGTCCGATCTGTTGGGGTTGTTAGGTATCGATGTTTAATTACATTAATGTAGAAAATAAATGAAAAAAATAAAATTATAAACTATTTTTTTTTTCTCTAAATTCATCTAGTGATAGTGTCGGCATCGTCACAGGTTGTGCCAAGTGATCATACAAAAGGCCAAAATTAACACCGACGAAAACGGTGGTGTAGTTTTTGATTTATCTTCAAATTTAGGGAATTTGGCGGCTACTTCAAAGTTCATTATTATTGTTATTATCATGATTATGCCAAATTTAACATTTTATTTAGGCATGAGATGGTGAACCCTATATCCCCCTTTCGGGTCGGGCAGGGGTTTTGTAACACCCTGTATATTGTTACCGTTGGGTATGTCAGGTTCAACGAGTGCGTGTGCACGCCGTACAACGCGGACTTCGACGGCGACGAGATGAACATGCACCTGCCGCAGACCGAGGAGGCCAGGGCAGAGGCGCTCATCTTGATGGGGGTCAGTCCTAATTGTTCATTCATGTTATAATTTGCTTTTTGTCTAAATTTCATTAATTAACAGTAACAATAATATATTACCTTATTTATAACAGCTAGAAACAATTAATAATAGTAAATTTGTAACAGTAAATTTAAGCAAAAAAATCAACAAATTCGTCGCACAGAGCAAACAAGCTATAGAGTGTATTGTTACAGTATGAACAGTGCGCGCTATTTTCATCAAAAGATAAAGTAGGAGTTTTACTTAATGTGTAAAAACATATAACCTAATATACCGGAACCGTCACTATCTATGGGCCTAAGTAACCTAAATAAATGATTTTATAAGGGTTTATCATTACTAGTTTTCCTTGAACGTCAGTCGTTGCACGAAAAGTAACTTCAGTAAACCCAAGCGCCCAATCGTCAAGCCCAATAAGCATGTAAGCGCTAAATCCCGTTACATAATATTGCTCTAAACATGTATCACTAAATTAATTCGTATAATAGAACAAGTCGAACCTCGTAACGCCCCGCAACGGCGAGCTGCTGATCGCGGCGACGCAGGACTTCATAACGGGCGGGTACCTGCTGACGCAGCGCGACACGTTCCTGCCGCGCGAGCAGGCGCAGCAGCTGGCCGCGTGCCTGCTGGCCGGGCCCGACGCCGCGCTGCCGCTGCGACTGCCGCCGCCCGCTATACTCAAGCCGAGGGTGCTGTGGACGGGGAAGCAGATCTTCAGGTATACCATTCTACATAACGGGCGGGTACCTGCTGACGCAGCGCGACACGTTCCTGCCGCGCGAGCTGTATATTTTTACCTCTTAAGTGTTCCACTGCTGGGCAAACGTACAGTTACTATTACTATTATTATTCGGGCCTCAACTGACCTATTACAGGGCAAATATTTCAAGAAATTTCCTCTCTTTTCACCTTCGGTCAAAAAGTAAAAACAATATGATTACAAATCAGAGTATGAACTGGTTTTGTCGTAAGATATTGTCAAAACAGAGCACCGTTTTGACAGTTTATCTCAAAACATACTATCACTCTAATAGTTTGAGAACCATCCAGAATAACCTATATATGTAAAGTCGCAGGGGAAAAAAAAAAGTTATTATTATTAAAACAATGTTTCTTACATTAAAAATATGTTTATTTCAGTTTGATAATGAAGCCCAACGAGAAATGTGAAGTGAAGGCCAACTTGGAGGTGAAGGGCAAGAACTACACCGGGAACCAGGACATGTGCGTGCAGGACTCCTGTGAGTATCTACCTGCTGGTCTAGTGGTTAGTGATCCTGACTGCTGTAGTGTAGGTCGTGGGTTAGACCCGCCCTGGAGAAATCGTTGTGTGATGATTATGACGATAATTTAATTATATAAATCAGAATGATTTTAACTAAATACTTTTATATAGATACAAAAAAACATATTATACTATCTGTGCTCTGGGTTTTGACGTATTCTGACACTAATATACGTACAGTAAGGGGGAATAAGCGCAAACATGCATCAACACCTTTATGGGGTTTGACGTTTCGACCACGTTACACCGGCCGTGGTCGTAAGCCGACTAGTCTACAACTATTAACAAACAGAGCAGTGGTTCAGAAGTAACAGTTTCAATACCTTTGTAAGTGTCGTGGTCAGGGGCATAGTCTGCACAAATTAAACCGCTATAAAATGCGTAAAATGTAGTTTTATTTTAATGTATAACATTCGCGTAACCCTAAGAAAGTTTAAATAATAGATGTGATGTATATGTGGTAGATGTAATAATAAGGAACTCGGAGCTGCTGTGCGGGTCCATGGACAAGAGCACGCTGGGCTCCGGCACCAAGAGCAGCATCTTCTACATCCTGCTGCGCGACTGGGGCGAGGAGTACGCCGTCAGGGGCATGTGGAGGTAACTCCTGGGAGATAACCTTCTTGACCTCATCAACATGATGATGTTGAGGACAAATAAATTACTATCACTTATTTTTCACATAAAAAAAATATATATTCAAATCTATATGCCAACTTAAGCCGACTTAAGCCCAATGTTAATATCTATGAAATAAAGACCTTATTGCACTGCGTTAAGATTTCAAATCGATGACTACGCCAAATAGTACTTAAGATTACATCCAGATCTTGCAAATACACAGCTCGCGGGCACTTTGAGAGCTACACATTCGGTGCACATTCGACGCACGAATTTGATTATACCCACGCAGCTCAAAAGCGGCTCACTAACTGTTCGCGAAAGGCCTGCGGGCAGGGCATTTGTGGTGCAATGGGATCCAGATCTGGATGCACCCTAGGAAAAAAAGCTTCAGACTTTTGCAGGTTGATACACGGCATTAGTTTTTATTTTCGTACTACTGTAGTCGCGCAAAGATAGCGGAGGTGCCCCACTAGTATCAGGATGAAAGGGCAAGTACACTGATGAACTTCCTTATTTCCAGGTTAGCGCGCATGGCCTCCTACTACATGATGAACAGGGGGTTCAGTTTCGGTATTATAGACGTGACCCCGGGCAAGAAACTTATCGAAGCTAAGAACAAACTGCTGGAGTCAGGGTGAGTTGTCTTAACTATTATTTATTTATTGGTTTCTTTGGTTTACGCGAATGTTTGACATTGGAATAAAAATAGTTTTTTACGGATATTTTCGCGCTTTTAGTCTGCCCGTGACCATGATACCTGCAAAGGTGTCGAAACGTCGGGACCTAAATCTAAAATTAAACCGCGAAAAAATCCGTAAAAAGTAGTTTCATTTCAATATTATTTATTTATTAAAATTACACACACTATCTTCACAGGATGACCGAATACAATAAAGGTATCAGAAAATACATGATATTTTTTAAATACATAATCTTACGGTTAATACTTAAAGTATTATAAATAAGTATTGTATAAGAGCTATTATTAAATGGTCAGCTTATTGAAACATCTACTGTCACGACGAACGCCAACTCAGTCTGCTCGCGACTTAATACCTGCAAAGGTGTCGAAACGTCGGGACTTAAAATCTAGAATAAACTGCGACGTCATCCGTTACAAGTATTTTATTCCAATGTCTAACATTCGTGTATACCTAGGAAAGAAATATGTTCAGCTTAATTTCGAAAGGAGTTTGGATTTGTGCCCAGTTAGTGGCAATAGGCTCGCCCCCTATTACATGGGACCTAAACATACCGGCGAACTATGAGTGTACATTGGTACACCTCTGCCTAACGCTTCGGGGATACAGGCGTGATGGTATGATATGTTAATTTTGAAAGTGTTTTCCTCCATAGGCTTGTGGCTAAGTGTAAGCCGTACGACACTGTATCTTATTCCTCGGCAGTAAGGTTGATATTGTGTGCAGGTACTCTAAGTGCGACGGCTACATCCTGGAGATGGAGAAGGGCACGCTGCAGTGCCAGCCCGGCTGCACCATGGAGGAGTCGCTCGAGGCCGTCATGCTCAGCGAGCTCAGCAGCATCCGGTATGCACCTCTAACCCTACAGTATACTATAACTAACTACAAATTCAAGATTAAAGAGAGTCATGACAAATTTTGGAAAATTGCTTATAACTTTTAAATATTTACCTGGTTTAACAAAATTAAAATCTGTTCTCGCCTTCAATATTATTAGGCCTAACATAAGTCAAGTTTACAAGTAGTTTTATTAAAACTTCGCGCTTTCTTTTGATACAATTTTATGTCAAAACTAGTTTATACTCTGATATGCGTACTCTATAGTTTATTATCCATCTTCTTAGCATCCCCTTTCGTAATAAATTTGTGAGATTTTTTGCTCGTGACTGTATGGCATAGTTTCTCTATTATTTTATATATTTTTTATTGTTGTTTTATCCAGAGAGTTGGCGGCTAAGGCGTGTTTCCGTGAGCTTCATCCTACAAACGCGCCGCTCATTATGGCTCAGAGTGGCTCCAAAGGCAAGTATTAAAATATACCTTATGACTAGAACAGTAAAGTTGATTTTTGCATTTTTCTTAAACTACCTTCAAAGTCGAATTCCAACTATTTTATTTATGGGTATGTTTTCGGGTATATTCCACTTATTACTACTTTGTTCACCTGGGTGATATCAACCAGGTGAACAAAGTAGACTTTTGTGTCTCCTCATTTCACCTCGGACTCAATTCACCCAGGTGGTATCACCTGGGTGAAATGGGTCGACTTTTTTTGTGTAATTCTATTTTTTTCACCTTGTAACTGTTTAACTGGTCCACGTTTGCCCTCGATAGAGAAGAATAGAAGGAAGTGAAAGTCTTTGCCTAGCAGTGGTACAGCATGGGCATTTATTATCCCATACAGTATGGGATAATAAATAAATAATATATTAATATTGTTGTTTAGGTTCGAATATCAACATATCGCAGATGATCGCGTGCGTGGGTCAGCAGGCGCTGAACGGCAAGCGCGTGCCCAACGGCTTCGAAGACCGATCCTTACCACACTTTGAGAGACATTGTGAGTTACAAACCAAAATAAACCTTATGCACATTACTTAGCTCTTGTTTTCGCTTAATTTTTCCTTAATTTTCCTTATTTTGGTATTTATTTTTAAATAGATTAGTCACATTATCTATTTTAGACTAAAATTCAAAACCCAAATTACCAATTTTGTCCATATTGATCTCGTTAATTAAATACGGTTGGGATGTCAATAGCTGTCGCAAGTCTCAGTAAGAAAATAAATTAAATCACAAAATAAATGTATTACAAACAGACAACGGACATCATCCACTCTCTATGGATTTTTGATGGTTTTTTCTTGGCATTTTCTTATTTTGGATCGAAACGGATGATGTCCTTTGCATACGCGCCACAATGGACTACAATCGATACGCGAACTCTATTTTATCTGTATGTGTGCAGCCAAGATCCCGGCGGCCCGCGGCTTCGTGGAGAACAGCTTCTACTCTGGGCTGACGCCCACCGAGTTCTTCTTCCACACGATGGGCGGGCGCGAGGGGCTCGTCGACACCGCCGTCAAGACCGCCGAGACCGGCTATCTGCAGCGACGGCTCGTCAAGGTAACTTACCTCTACTTACCACTGTATGGCTTAGGTTATACTACCGCCGTATAACATTATATGGTAGCTGAGCTGTTATTTTGAATCTATTTTACCCTTAAAATCCTTTTAGTGGTTTACACGCTATGATGGAAATCACAAATTTTTAATGAAATTTTTGGTTTCGCAGTATTCGGGTAAGAAAAGTAGAGCAATCCGATGCCCTTTTTTTACGATGTTGATGGTGATGGTGATGATAAATACGTGTTGTCGGCAGTCGCTGGAGGACCTGGTGCTGCACTACGACATGACGGTGCGCAACGCGATGGGCGAGGTGGTGGAGTTCCGCTACGGCAGCGACGGCTTGGACCCCTCCTACATGGAGGGCCGCGACCGCCCCGTGCACCTGCCGCGCGTGCTGGCCGACGTGCGCGCCAAGTACCTGGCCAGGTAATACCCGGCCGCGACCGCCCCGTGCACCTGCCGCGCGTGCTGGCCGACGTGCGCGCCAAGTACCTGGCCAGGTAATACCCGGCCGCGACCGCCCCGTGCACCTGCCGCGCGTGCTGGCCGACGTGCGCGCCAAGTACCTGGCCAGGTAATACCCGGCCGCGACCGCCCCGTGCACCTGCCGCGCGTGCTGGCCGACGTGCGCGCCAAGTACCTGGCCAGGTAATACCCGGCCGCGACCGCCCCGTGCACCTGCCGCGCGTGCTGGCCGACGTGCGCGCCAAGTACCTGGCCAGGTAATACCCGGCCGCGACCGCCCCGTGCACCTGCCGCGCGTGCTGGCCGACGTGCGCGCCAAGTACCTGGCCAGGTAATACCCGGCCGCGACCACCCCGTGCACCTGCCGCGCGTGCTGGCCGACGTGCGCGCCAAGTACCTGGCCAGGTAATACCCGGCCGCGACCGCCCCGTGCACCTGCCGCGCGTGCTGGCCGACGTGCGCGCCAAGTACCTGGCCAGGTAATACCCGGCCGCGACCGCCCCGTGCACCTGCCGCGCGTGCTGGCCGACGTGCCGGCCGAGAGCGACTGTGACAAGCCTTAAAAATGAAAAAAGAACTATAGAGTGCGCATATCCGAGTATGAAACGTAGGCACTAGTATGAACAAATTTTGTCCGAAAAATAGTGCCAAAACAGAGCGCGCCGTGGCTATAAAACTATCTCAAAACCTAATTCTATCGGAATCATCGATATCTTCACTTACTGTTGTTCGAAAAATAATTTACAGTATACGACCGTAGTGCATTCAGCCAAACATTTGTTTACGCTTGCTACAACGGGTTATTCGACAATTTTTATAGCGAAATCGCACTCTATACATATCGTTTGCTCTTTGGCCCGACGCTTCCGTCTCCGTCGCTTGTCGAGACTCATTCCGTGAGCTGGGTGTACAGCCGGCACAGCACTACGAACACGTGGCCGTGTGCTCTAGCCCCGAGCGTCCTACAAATGTAATATATGTAATTTGGCAACAGTCGTGATATGCGTAGTAGTCGTTTTTGTAATCTCTAAAGGTAGCATTCGGATCTTCGGCGACCGCGACGCGCGATGCGCGACCGCGACCACGCGACCATGGTCGCCTGTCGCAAGGCGACCACTAGCTTTCGGATGTCGGCGACCGCGACGTCGCCAGTCTTCAAGAAGTTTTTATGTGTGACGGTTGTGTTCTATTGTAGAGCGATATGTCGGGACAATTTTTCCGGAGCGAAAAAATTGCGTTTAATGATTTAAGTTATTTTTCGCGGAACGAGAAACTTATATTATATTATACCAGTAACATTCTTTTCAACACTTCTCGCCTGCGTCGCGCGACGGCACTGCCTCCGGAGCGACCGGGTCGCGGTCGCCACGTCGCTCCCTGGCTCCGCCCACCGGTCGCGCGACGCGGTCGCGTGTATTGTTTAGTGCTCCATATAAATCCATACAAAGCAGTGGGTCGCGCGACCCGATTACGGTCGCGGTCGCGGTCGCGCGTCGCGCGTCGCTAGGAACCGAATGCTACCTTAAGGGTTCACAACTGAACGCGACCTGCGGGAACGGTGACTTATTTGGCTGTCCTTACAGTCAAAGCGAATAAATTATTAATTGATTACTCATAAATGTAAAGTTCTTCAATTAAATTCAAATGGGACCTGATGCTCTACCAATGAATATATATTTTACTAGCGGACCCGACAGACGTTGTCCTGTCTACACGTCTTTAATTTGAAAATTTCAAACTTTTTTAATAAGCTAAAACATTCTGCACCATTTTGATGAAAATTAATAATTGATCCAGCACATGGTCTACAACAACACAATGAAAACAAAACTTTTTTTAATTTGTTCGCAGCGCTAACTGTCGGGACAGACTAAAATTAAACATCGAATATTATTTAAAATTTGACACTGCGATGGTAGCGCCGTCTGTCGGATCCAATGTAAAGCATTCCAAAATCAACAACTACTAATAAATTAAAAATTAATTAAAAAAACATTGTTCAGCGGACAAAATTGAAAATCTAAACCATTCCCAGATCCCCTTGAACACACACAAAAAATTTCATCAAAATCGGTCCAGTCGTTGGAGAGAAGTTCAGTGACATACACACTCACAGAATAATTATATATATATAAAGATTTACAATCTATCCACAATTGCCACGGATATTGCGTAACCAAAATTAAAACATAAAAAAGTACATTAGAACTAAGAACCTCCTTTTTTTTTAAGTTGGATAAATACGAGTGTTGTTTGATCAGGGAAGAAGACCCGTTGGATGGCGACGGTATAATGCTGGCTGCGGAGGAGACCCTCGCGCTGGATGACTTCAAGACCTGCACGCAGGAGTTTAAGAACGAGTTGCTGTGAGTAACACATATCCTTTATTATGCTTAGCTTATGGTTTTATGTGGATTTAGTTTTTGTTTTTGATATTGTTTTTATTATTTATTTTACATTGGCTATTGAATTAGGTTGTTACCTGTAAAAATAGTTATATGTGTGGATGTAAATAAATAAATAAAAAATTATACTAGCTTTTAAAGCAAACACACAGACTGCTTACGCCCACGTCCGGTGTAACCTGGTCAGAAAGTCAAGCCCAAAAAAAAAAAAGGGTTTGCACGCCAACAAACTGTTGTGCAGGTTGGAGATATACTAAGTTAATCGTTTAATTATGTCCTTCTTAATAAATATATAAAAGAGATTTACACGTAAGGTACACTCGTCTCGCGCTAATACCCGTTAAATTATATTACTATATTATAGTGGCATTCAAACTTAATGGCGACTCTGAACACGAGGCGAGTCGCTGCGCCGAGCGAGGTTCTGCGCTAAATGTAGCCTAGTTCACAGCCGCCACCATTTTTGAACCGTATTCTCTCAGCGGTGGGTTATGTACTGTTACGGACGTGTCGGAGGATGGTTTAAAAAAAAACTATTTAATACACAAAAAGAAAAATATATTGAATTATTAAGTACGTATTACAAGAGAGTATGTCCGACGGAAGTCCAATCCAAAACTGAGGAAAAAACCATTGGAATCGATAATGAAAACAACAACGGTTTCATATTGCATTGACGTCAATGCAATATGGAGACTAAGCAGTTTTAATTTATATTTTAAGTAATAGTTATTCCGATATAACAGTACCCACCGCTGAGAGAATGCGTTCCTAGCTGGTCTATGAGAAGATATAACATTAATATGGCGAAGATCTGACGACAAATAGTATGTAGAAAGTTTTAGTACATAAAACAAAAGACAGTTTACATTCGCTACAAAATCTAACAATGTATCTTCATCCCTATTGCGATGTAGGAGCTTCCTGAAGGAGATAGCGGAGAGCGTGCGGCGGCTGCGCGCGCGCTACTCGCACTGCGGCGCCATCGTGAAGCAGCTGCAGCGGCTGACGCTGACGCAGCTGGTGCAGTTCCTGCGCGTCTGCCACCACAAGTACCAGCGCAGCGTCATCGAGCCCGGCACCGCCGTCGGCGCGCTCGCTGCACAGGTGCGCATACACTATCGTACTTGCTAGTCACTGACAACTAAGTGGCCACTTTTTTCTAAATATTTTCTGGTCAGGCCTGTACTGAACCTCCTTATCAACGGAGTCCAGTTCGTCCCGCCATCTCCGTCTGGGCCTGCCACGATTTGTTGCCATTTAGAGGGACCCGTTGGTTGGTTTATTTGGCCCACACTAGAGAGATATAGATGGAGGGTAATGAATCCTTTGCCCCAGTAGGACAGAAAAAGCTAAGAAAAAAACAATTGCTGGAAGTCCTCCATGAGTCCTTTGATAAGGAGTGGATGACCACAGCCCTAGCTAGAGAGAAATGGAAGGAGGGTAGAGAGATCTTTGCTCTGCAGTGGGACAGGAACGGCTAGGAAAAACAGTCCTCCATGTACTAAATAATATTTTGTCACCCTCCAGAGTATAGGAGAGCCGGGCACGCAGATGACGTTGAAAACCTTCCACTTTGCTGGCGTAGCGTCCATGAACATCACGCAGGGCGTGCCGCGCGTCAAGGAGATCATCAACGCGTCGCGGAACATCTCCACGCCCATCATCACCGCCGAGCTGCTGCAGCCGCTCGACCAGGAGTTCGCCAGGAGGGTCAAGGGCAGGGTCGAGAAGACCACGCTAGGAGAAGTAAGCTATATATATAAAACTACTATTTACGGATTATGTCGCTGCTTTTTTACATTTTAGGTCCCAGGAACTTCATCAACCCGGGATATTTTAGGTAATATAATATACA
Source organism: Autographa gamma (assembly GCA_905146925.1). Taxonomy (NCBI): domain Eukaryota; kingdom Metazoa; phylum Arthropoda; class Insecta; order Lepidoptera; family Noctuidae; genus Autographa; species Autographa gamma. Next base: position 974,050 of record LR989868.1, on the reverse strand, counting down.
AGCGCGGTGTGTGTGAAAGGGACGGTTATATATTGTAGCTCTTTCCAGACGTGCCAAGTTAGGTCGACCGCACTGTACTTACGCCTGCATTGCTCACCTTGCTCGGCTACTATGCTACTTGACTTGTCACCACCCACACATTTTTGTAAACATGTTTACGACTTGAATAAGTCACAATAAATGTATAGTTTTAGTGCTAACTAAACCTTATATTTAAGCATTACTGCTCCTGTGGTCAAGCGACATTTCTACAAGCGTGAGGTAATGAAAGTTACCTAATAGACGTAAAATGTATAGAAATGACATGTTGAAAAGTCACGTGACTGAGACGTGTCTCTTCCATACATTCGAGCGTCAGGGTCACTAACCAATAGACCAATAGGCCCGTCAATAGAGTGGTCAACATATATTGGTGTGTACAGATAACGACGTACATCGACGAGGTGTACCTCCCGGAGGAGTGCTTCCTGCTCATCCGCCTGGACGCCGAGAGGATCCGGCTGCTGTCGCTCGAGGTCAACGTCGAGTCCATCGTCTACTCGTGAGTAACATCTTTATTTACTCCATGTTAATATGCCCACTAGTTTGTATAACGTGCGGAGTTAGGGTGTTACCACACAAATCGATCGATAGTCGATCGATGCCATCGATCGATGGTAGGATGGATTGGTCGACGTTGATCGATAGTTTCTACTAGGCATCCGTCGACCGATGCCGATCGACCGGCAATCGATCGATTGGTTAGTCGACCGGTATCCGTCGATCAATAAAAGCTACCACACTAATCGATCGACGTCGACCGATTTCGATCGATGGCATCGATCGACTATCGATTGATTGATGTGGTAACACCCTTGACCCTGCGAATTTGGTCCTGTATTCCTTCATATTCTTTTTCGTTTTTTTTTTTCAGTAATTTTATGTATCAAATATTTGATGCGATTGGGAATTTAAACTAACTTATTTTGAACAAAAGTAAACTGATAGTATATTGGGATTACTCTTCACACCTTTTGGATTGCTATATCGTTTCGGTAACAGCGTGTACATGTAATCAAGATAAAAATGTTATTATTTCTTATAAACCAAAGAAAAAGTCATAAATTAAAATTATGGAGTGTCTTGCCGGTTTTCCTCCATAGGATTTCTTCCCTTTTGGAACCTGCAACTAGAGTTATTAATAATTAATAAACAAAACAAAAGTAATTCAACGTTATAAAAGAGCCTATTTGAAATAAAAAAATATATTGATTTTACAATAGTAAATATATTTATTCATACACAATTAAATCTAATACAAGCACAAACTCTAACTATACTAAAATGAGTTTTACACAACAAAAAAAGAATTAGCGAAATCGGTCCAGGCGTTGATGAGTTATGCGCTTACCAACACATTTAGCGATTCATTTTTATATATAAGATATGTATGTATTTAGAAATATATAAGTATGTTTATCAGTTGTCTGGTTACCATAACACAAGCTCTGCTTAGCTTGGGATCAGACAACCATGTGTGAGATGTCAAAAAAAAATGATTTGAATTTTGTAAATAAATGAATGATCGTATGTGTTGTGCAGCATCTGCACGTCGAAGCTGAAGGTGAAGCCGGGCAACGTGCAGATCGTGTCGGCGTGGGCGCTGAAGGTGTGTGCGGAGGCGCGCGCGGGCTGGCTGAGCGTGGCGCTGGCGCAGCTGGCGCGCGCGCTGCCGCACGTCGTCGTCAAGGGCCTGCCGCAGGTCGCCAGGGCCGTCATCGCCGCCGATGACAACGATGCCGTGCCCAGGTACGTGTCCACCACACTCCACATCCAGCGACTATAGGGACGTTTTTTTAACCGGGGAAATTCTCATGGACTTCCTCTGCCCTGGGAAAGGCTGAAGGGTATGCCAGACTCTTACCGGCTAAAACCACCGGAAAGCTTCAGCCTTCCCTTATATGGGAGAACATACGAAAAAGCAATGCAAACTACCGCGATAGGCAATAGGGACTAGTTTGACTTAAACCGTGCCTAGGTACGTCGCCACCAACTACTCACCCAGGGTCAAGATTTAAGCTTATTTTTAAGCCAAGTATTGCGTAATTAAGTCACTTACTGATAAACACTATTAAATCTTTTTATAACTACTATTAATTGTTATAAAGTGAAATTACATTTTAACTTAAGAAACTCGATCATAGCCTGTCATGTGGTAGGAGTGGTAAGAGTATGTGAAATTATTATTATTATTAATAGTCCTTTGTGCAAAAGGAAACATTATGCACTTCAGCTCGCATAAACGCTTTCCAAACTCGATAATAACGATGCGTGTCAAGGTGTTGTATATTCGTTGTGTTATATGTTATGTATCTACAGGTACAAGCTGTGTGTGGAGGGCGACGGGTTGAGAGACGTCATCGCTACATACGGAGTGGACGGCACTAAGACCACCTCCAACAATATATTGGAGGTATATGTAGTTACTTTCTTACCCCAATCTACTTTATCCCCAAAGTATAACGCAAAATTAATGTGTTGGTGCTTATAATCCTTCATCGGGGGTAGAGTCCTGCCTGACGCAGTTGTCCGACTTACGGGCGAGAAGCGAGTAACTATCGACTATAAAATCGCTCAAGAAACGTACAGCAAGATACAGATCCCACGTAAATGAAGGAGATGCATATACAAATAGTTACTCGCCGACTGTTCACATTACCGGCGACAACTCTCTCAGCATTTGTTTTTTGCGGCGAGTAGAACTATAAAAATACACTCGCTGGGTGATACTCGCCGAGGACCAACCAGTGTAATTCTGCATAAAAATACAAATTTGAATTGAGAACCATTTTTTGTAGGGGAAAGGAGGGCAAGATGGAGGCTCATTTCACGATATAATAAAACAAAATTGTTTTTGACTGTCGTGAAAGTTGTTTTACTATGATGATGCCTGATTTTTTATATTTTACAATGATGTCCACATTTATGGTCGGTTCATATCTCATCGTAAAGATATGTTTTATTATATTAATGTGTAATATACACATTCATTTATGTCTGTTCTAGCGTTGTGCAAACGTTCCTATTTTAATTATTTTTTAAGTGACAGCCCATTCATGTAGGTATAATTTATAATGTTTACCATATATTCAGACATCGATACCTAAAAACACCTTCAATCATCTAACCCGTATGTGTGTGCAGGTATACTCGACACTCGGCATCGAGGCGGCCAAGTCGACGATCATCAGCGAGATCCAGGCGGTGATGGCGGGGCACGGCATGAGCGTGGACCGGCGCCACGTGCAGCTGCTGGCGGGGCAGATGACGGCGCGCGGCGAGGTGCTCGGCATCACGCGCTACGGCCTCGCGCGCATGAAGGAGTCCGTGCTCAACCTCGCCAGTGTAACTATACCCTTATACACTTAACTTTAATTCATAAGCTATAAAAACAAAGAAAAATTAAAAAGAAAATGTCAGCTTTCTAAAATATTTTTTATGGAAAAGTATTTATTTGAGTACATTATTTCAGGTGTGATATTCAGAATTTACAATTATTGTACCTAAAAATGTATAACATTATTGTTACGTTAAGATATCTTTGAAATAATAGGGTAGATAACTAGGTATTTAAAGTCTCAATCAGTTTAGTCTGCCATTTAGATTATCTAAATATAATAAACACGTACTTTTTTTGAATTAATAAAAAAATACGAAGATAAATTGCTTTAAAGTACAGAAGTGGTGGCTTGTGATGTCACGCAAGAATCGTACTCACTGTATCTTCATACTTTTTAACCGACGAAAACAGAGGAGGTTCTCAATTCGACGCGTATATATATATTTTTTTTTATGTATGATCACGCATATCTTTTTACTGAGTAGTCCGATTTTGATAATTCTTTTTTTATTGGAAAGGGTATACTCCAAAGTTGGTCCCATATAAATTTGAAAAAAGAATTCCCACCCTAAGGGTGGAAAAACAGGGGTTAATTGATTGTTCACGCACTGATCGTAATCTAAATAATTTTGAGGCGGCGCCAAACTATCAATTAACAAAGATCACAAAATTACCTTAAAAATAAAGAAACAACCAAATCAAAAATGATATATACTATAATTATATTCTTTACTTACCACCTACTAATTCCATTGTGGAAAGCAAATAAAAGTTTTGAGTTCGAGATTATCAACTTAACAATGCAATGAAATCTCCAGCGATAAAAATTAAAATTTCTAAAAAAATTAAGTACCAATATATCGTAATTAATTAATTTGCCTGTTTGGCGCCGACTCGAAATTACTTAGGTATACTCACATTCGTTTAAGAACTTAGTTTTTAAGATTAAATAAGAAAAGGTTTCTTATTTTTTGCTTTTCAGTGTTTTCGGCGGTTTAATTTTTTTGTTAAAAAGTTTTTTGGGGTTCCGTTCCAAGTAAAAACGGAACCCTATTACTAAGACTTCGCTGTCCGTACGTCTGTCTGTCACTAGGCTGTATCCCAAGGAGTGCGATAGCTAGACAGTTAACTTTTTTAGTAGTTGTTTTCAACAACAGAAAGCCTAGTCAATGGTACGGAACCCATCGTGCGCGAGTCCGAATCGCACTTGCCCGGTTTTTTTTTTGTTTTCGGGTTTAAATTTCTTCCCTATTGCAGTTTGAGAAGACAGCGGACCACCTATTCGACGCGGCGTACTACGGGCAGACGGACAGCATCGAGGGCGTGTCGGAGTCCATCATCCTCGGCGTGCCGGCCGGCATCGGCACCGGCGTGCTGCAGCTGCTGCAGGCCGCGCCCAGGGCTCAGCCGCTGCAGCACACGCCGCTCATCTTTGATAGACCGGAGTACCATACTTCTATATGGGAATAACCTCACTTTCCCCCTTCAAGAATAAACCCTGTCCAATCCGTGAAGGTGTTGTTAGGTAAAGATATCTGCTTCCACTCAAGACAAGAAAAATACTTAACCTAAAAAATTATCTTTCTCAAAAGGCGAGATAGAGTGGGCGTCATCACAGGAACTGCCAAATTATCAAACAAAAGCCCCCAATAATACCGACGAAAATTATGTTGTCATTTTTTAATTTCGCGTCCAAAAAAAGTAATTTCAAAATTCATTATAATTGTCACTTTAATATTTTCTTTGGACATGTGATTGTGAAACTTATGTCACCCTTTCGGGTCGGACAGGGTTTTTCAACACCCTGTAAAGTTATGTCTCCATATGCAAAAAAAAAGGAGGTTATCCTTTCCTCCTCGTGTACAGTTAGTATCTAAGTTATGAAGAAGCCGGGAAGTAAACATAATGTATGTTGAAAGTTGACTGTTGGCCTTAACTGTTAAGATATTATTAAGTTTTATAAATAAATACATTTAATGTAAAAAAAGTTTTTTTTTTTTTTTCAAATACAAACCATACCGAAAACGGTGTGGGTGACTGAATGCAGTTTGCAATTTTAGGTCAGTAACATTCTATGGCAGGGTTTTGTCTAATATTGGATGTCTTTCGGCTGACGATGATACAGAAAATAAGAAAAAAGGTGATGCAAAATAAATTAAGCATTATTCACTAATTTATTAACAATACTAATAACTAATTAACAATATAAATGCAGACATTCCAGTTCCTTACTAAACACAGCATCCACTCAATTATTATTATTTGTTTAAAAGCAAGATGTACTAACACCCTTAATAATGTCCTACTATTTATTACTGCCATTGTAATACGGCTCTTATAACAAACCCGTAAAGTACATTTTCGTTATTCGTGGCACACTCCTCTCCACTCAAGTCTAAGTGACATTACTACAATCAATAACATTGAATCGCTCAAATGTATGGAAAACAAGTAGAAGTCAGACTTACGGAAATAAAATTTATTTATCACTAGCTGTGCCCCGCGGTTTCACCGGCGTGAATATGTCCCGTTCCCGGTGCCTTTATATTTTTGGGGGCGGAGATGAATCCAACAAATCACTATCAAATAACAATAGACAGGATTACTTAATATGGTGATTAAATATACTAAAATTTTCTAATTTTCCGCGCATTTATTATTTATTATTTATAATTTAGTTTTTTTCATAAAAACCTTCTCTTGATAATAACAAAAACATTAAACAAAGAATTAGCAAAATCTGTCCAGGCGTCATTGAGTTATGCGCTTACCAACACATTTAACGATTCATTTTTATATATAAGACTAGCGGCCCGCCCCGGCTTTGCTCGGGTGCAACGCTGATACGAAATATAATAACGCAATCATAAAGTTCTGTAGGGCGAAACACAGCCTTAGAGGCATTTTTTCAATTTTTTGGTATAGGCACACGCCCCCCGGCCCCCGCACGGCCCCCCCCGGCCGGTACCGCCGCAACCGCTATGTCCCTGCATTTTAAATCTGTAATATCTTCGAAAATATTCATTTAAATTACATGCTGTAAAGCGCAATATTGATCTGCATTACATGCACAATTTTTTGAAGGTACTTAATTGGATAAGGATTAATGCTGTATTGCTTAAAATGGTCTTTTCGTGAATAAGTAATAAATAAAGGATAAAAAATGGTTATTGTGGGTTACCCTCAAGAGATAGACATATACCATCGCGGACTTTTTTGTAGATCTTTTTAAGGTGCACAATACCGTAGTACATTATTTTGACGTATCTCGTAGGGTTCAGCCAGCGTTTGCAAAGAAAGCGCAAAAAATGTGTTGATTTACGACCTGACGTCAAAAATCTCTAAGATTATCCGTGTTTCTCTACTATATTATACATGTATTATACATATAAACCTTCCTCTTGAATCACTCTATCTATTAAAAAAAACCGCATCAAAATCCGTTGCGTAGTTTTAAAGATTTAAGCATACATAGGGACAGACAGCGGAAAGCGACTTTGTTTTATACTATGTAGTGATTTACTTGAGCGGTGTATCCCCGGTTTATGAAACGTTGATAAACACAAAAGTTTCTTAATCGCTTGACAAATCTCAATCTCATTTATAGTATATTTATATTTGACGACCTCCGTGGTCGAGTGGCGTACGCACCCTTATCAAGGTGTCGCCAGCTCTCAGATTCCGGGTTCGATCTCCGGACGGGTCAATGTGGAAAACAACTTTACTACCTTGTCCCGGATCAGGGTGTTTGTGGTACCTTCGTTGTTTCTGAATTCCATAACACAAGTGCTTCAGCTACTTACTTTGGGTTCAGAGCAATGTATGTGATGTTGTCGGCATTTATTATACGCTGTGATTGGTGGTTTGTGTTTTGGTCAACCAATCACAGTCATGATCAGTTAATTTGACAACAGATAAAGTTGCTCAGCCATTCAGAAACCTGGGGTAAATGAACGTTATTGATTATAGAATAGTCACTTGTTTAGATGAGCTACGCCTGTCTTATGTAATCTAACGAATGTAGCAGATCAGCGCTTGAAGCGCTGCATCACGCTGCCATAGCTTTAGCCAGCGCCGCTTTATGCTCGTCCAGCTTGGTCCACTTCTCGCTGACCTTCCACATCCAGCTCGCTAGCTCGTAGTCCTGGGCCTGAGCTGAAGGTTCCTTCTTCTTCATGTCACTGACAAAAGTAAGGAAGCATATTGACAGATTATCACATTATCACAAAAATCTTACAGAAATAAAGAACCATCTCGACGTAAATTGTGCTGTCATTTTTTCATTCAAAAGCTCACATTAGGTTTTTACAATTTGTGGCCAACTACTGGGCGCAGTGTTAAACTTTAATATACAAGATTACCATGGACTCGAAAAGAAGAAGAAAAAGCTTTTTACAAAACATAACATATCATCACGCCTGTATCCCCGAAGGGTTATACAGAGGTGTACCAATGTACACCCAAGCTTTTTACAATCTTCGCAATTGGTCCTATCAATGAGGAGCTATGATGCCAGACAGATACAGACATATAACACCTCTCGTTTAGGGGGTTAAAAATCCGTGAATGGTTCAGCCGTAGAGGCGTTACAGCGTTACTTTAATATTTCTAATATCAAGTCAGGTATGTTATATATTATCATTATTATTTAAAGCCTGAACTGTCCCACTGCAGGGCAAAGGCCTCCCTTCCCTTCTTCAACAGGTCTCTATTGTTTGCTGTTTGATACGTACACATAGTAGTCCCCGGAGCTATCTCCCAGGGCGGGGTCTAAGGCGGCGTGCACGAGCGCCTGGCCGCCCACCTTGGCGGACTTCATGAAGGGCCAGAAGAGCGGGTACACCAGGTAGCGCGAGACGCTCTTCATCATGGACATGTGCCGCGTGATGCTCGTGTCCGTCAGGCAAGGGTCCACTGCGATCGCCGCCACGCCGCTGCCTGAACATCTAACTATTATACTCCGGCCGCTGAGGGAATGCGTCTTGACACATGTCAGTTGGTCGTCATTTGTATGAGGAAATAAAAAAGCCGTTATACTGTTCTGTATAATTAAGAATAATTAATATATAAATAATTATTAAAGGAATAATAACTACTAACGAAGTAATTCTCATAAAAAAACAACTTCAACAAAAGTCCTATAAGGTTTTCTTATGGATCCCACTGTTACAATTAGACCAAATTAAAATGGGACCACAAGGGAAACACCACCATCCAAATAAAAAAAAAACAATCATTAAAATCAGTTCACCCAGAGGAAAAATATAAAGTAAAAAAAAAATACAGTTGAATTGAGTACCTCCTTCTTTTTGACGTCGATTAAATGGTAATCGTAAATTCTGAAGTAGCAAATTGAAAAGAAAATACAGTCGAATTGAGTACCTACTCCTTTTCGAAGTCGGTTAAAAAGTAACCTTATTTTTCAAGTTGTTTGAATTAAAGTAGATGCATTAAGTAAATAATAATAATATTCCTTGACAATTCACACACGGTAATCTGATCCCAAGCTAAGCTCTTAGAGAGCTTGTGTTATGGTAACCAGACAACTGATAAAATAGGTTTAGATCATCGACGTATGATATGCATAGACTGCTACTATCGCTAGGTTCCCCTTGTGCCAAGCGAGAGCAGTTTTTAGTCTGTATTCTGTATCTAGTACATTCGTTTTACATTTTAATTAATTTTCGCGCAACGAGAAACTTATATAACAAAATATCGATGGTTTTGACATTGTTAGGATAATATTAGTGTTTTAGACAGATTGTTTAAAACGGCAAGTTCCATCTTCATGCATAATTCACGACAACACTTGTTCACACTAGTGCTTACGGTTTAAACTCTGATAGGCTCACTCTATAGTTTCATATATTATACTCTAAGGTTTAGTTACTATAGGTGTCATACCTAACATCCGCCTCCCTAGTTCCCTGATGAAGAGCACGGTGGCGAGCTTGCTCTGCGCATGCGCGGCGGGCGCGTCGTACTGCTTGCTGAAGTTCAGGTCCTCCTTGTTGATGGCCCCTCTGTAGTGCGCGCTGCCCGCCACCGATATCACGCGGCTGGGGGCTGACTTCTGTTAACATATAAATAATAAATATAAAATTTTAATCTAATTAATAAATATAATTTTCGTGTGCACCACAGAAAGTAATTGTTTTTTTTCGCGGTATTTCTATTATCAATTGTTTTGGATACCTGTTTAAGAATATCCACACTAATTTAATCCGTAAAAATATAAAAAGTAAACGTGTTTTTTTGACAGTTACGCTTTACAGCAACTAGTAAATCATTTTCATAAACCCTAAAAAAAGGCATTAGCTAAACATTTAGCTTGTCGGCCACAAAAAAGCAGGTGAAGCTGCGTACAAAATCTGGTACTGTAATAAACAGTTTAGCAAAATTAAAAGCGTTTCAATCCTCGTTAGCCAATTACAGCTTTATGTTATACGCAGTAAGGTCTTGCCTGTAGCGTGTCAAGCAGAAAGTGATCGTGTGAATACGCCTTTCAATCCTCGTAAGCCAACAAGAGCTTTATGATATATGCAGTAAGGGCAAGTCTTGCCTGTAACATGTCGAGCAGGAGGGGACGAGCTGATTCACAAATTGACCAAAGCTTTAAGATATAAGCAGTAAGGTCGAATTTTACCTGTAGCGTGTCAAGCAGTAAGTTTGTGAGCAGGAAGTGTCCGAGGTGGTTGACCCCGAGCTGCGTCTCGAAGCCGTCGCGCGTGACGCTGGCGGGCGGCTCCATCACGCCGGCGTTGTTCACCAGGATGTCCAGGCGAGGCTCCTCCGATTTGAACCTTATTCACACCGGGTAAGGTTCAAATTAGCATGTTTGCAGAATTTGTAAGTTCTCATCATTATAACAGTGATCAATGAAAATAAGAAAAAGGTGTATTTTTCTTGTGGTCTTGTATTCGTTTTTCTATTGGTGCAATTAAATACTCTAATGGCGTACAATAAAAAACATTATCTTCTATATTAAATAATTGTCTGTTGGTTGTGGTAGGAATTAAAATTAAAATTGCTTCAACAACAGATTTTCAATTCTAGAAGTGATTAGTACAACATTACTTTAAGGAGATCTTTGTTTCCCTTACCTCTCAACAAAGTTGCGGATGGAGTCCGTGCTGGAGAGGTCGCAGGGGCGGCAGTACACGTACTTGTTGTTGGACTCCAGCACCACCTCGCGCCGCACCGCCTCGCACTTCTCCATGTCGCGGCACGCCATGAACACCTGCAAATGGAAGTTACCCATGAACACGTCACAAGTCTCCTTTCGCTTCGGTAATGGTAATCAGATGATCCACAATCCCAATTGTAAAATAACAACTCTGATGTTAATGAAGATAGAAATCGGTTAAGGTGGGATCAACAAGAGCTTTACAGCCGTTTTGTTGGCTCGTCGATCTCTTTAAAACCGCAGTTCTTTAGGGACGGCAAAATCTCTTGGCTCGTCCCACATGTTTGGAATTTTGCGTTGCTTGCTTGCAAACTACAGTGGCTCGACCGTTGAACATTCTCTTTAAATGAAATAAAAAATTTGACATTCCCCAATTATAACTGCGCGACTTCCTGAGGGATAAAAATGTTAGAAATGGCTTTTCGATAAGTCACGTGACTACGTTTCGTCACTCCATTTGGAGGATTTCTGTCATTATAAACGCACGGGGGTTTACCTTAGCTCCTCGCCTGGCGAGGTCCCAGGCCGCCTCCCGGCCGATGCCGCTGTTGGCGCCCGTCACGATCACCACCTTGCCGTCGGCGCGGACGCTCTTGTCGTACGGCGGACCACCGTAGAAGTCTCTGGAAATTACAAGAAATTTTCAACTATGAGTCTTATTGGTAGTACAATTGATAAATGTTATATTTAAACATTTCCCGTACCTAAATATTGGATTTATAGCTACAAAACTATTAGCTTGCTACCGAAATTTAATTAAAGTTCTATCAAATGCAAAATACCCTAGAGGTTTGAGGAACTAATAAAATCAGTGCAAAAAGTTATCTTATATAGGTACCTTACCTAACAAGCGGCCAAACAGTTATATAAATGGTTTATACAGGTATACCTATACAACATTATTTTGTATGTTATTGATACAATACTAGGTATAAGTATAATAATAATGAAGCTTACTTGAAAATGCACGCCCCGCCTGCAGTAGCCGCCACGGCGGTTATAAGCGTCACTGGCAAGTTCGGCACCCACATAGTTGATGCTATTAAAGACAACAGAAAATACTCATTAAATAGACGTTGGCACGTTTACATTTTAAGAAAACAGGATTTAGGAAGGCAGGTTTTCTTTCCCACATTTACGCTTAACTATGTCAGAAAATCAGATAACTTTCCACACCTTAATTTTTTTTCTTATATCCAAGACCTTTACCTCATTAGTAACTTGGAATAAAATCCAATTATATCGACGGTTTATTTCCACACAGTAGGTGCATTACCTACGAAGCTGTAAAAATCTAAGCACCCCATGATATACTTATGATACTTTCAGTAAAACTAAGCACGTAGGTACCTAATGTTTGTCCCCTTACGCCTCGAGTAAAAGTTTACGATACACTTACGTTTTATGTTCAATTTTCTGCAACTACGCGTACCTAGATACTTAGGTACTTCAACTTCTCTGTATCGTATAATAAAGTATTTCTTCTAGGTTTTGTTTTTCAGACTACAGAAATATCAATGTTGTTTTGGTAATGAGGTATATGAGTAATATTTTTACAAACCGGGTTTTAACGTTCTGCAGATATCATCATTACTGCGATCTGTGGGTATATTAGTTCAAAATCCAGTGCTGTAGATGCCAAGCTTTGATCGAAGCTTTTATCAAAGACACAACATGAATTATCAGTTACTTTTAAAGTATTTGCTTACTGTAACCATACAGATAGTTCGTTTTACTTTCGTCCTAAGGAACTATCTTGAGGTAACGCTGCAGATTAAGAAATGGGGGAAAATCAAACAAGGTAGTAATTTTCTTATTTATATTTATCCTCTTTATATTACATCTGAGTGTAAGGCTAAGTGTGAATCGTTTATAATACACGTGCCGTTATTCAACTATTTATTTATATGTAGTTCATTGCTAGGAATGTGTGATGAAAATGAAGAATTGAATAGGTAGAGAAGAATATTTATTAGGGCAGAAAATTATCAACTGTTTATTGAAAAACAAGGCGGGAAAGGTAAACAACAGTTGTAGGAAAAAACAGTGCAGTTATTGGACTCCGGTACATGCTTATAAAATAATCTCTATTGGTTGATCAAAATGATTGTTAATAACATTATTCAAGATAGGTTAGACGTAAGAAAATAGCAGTTGAAGTAAATAAATATCATCACACATCCCCAGCACGAGTAAATGAGACATTTTAACATCTATGTCAGTCTGGCTGAACGGAAGAATCGCGGTGGAACGCAATTTACATAAACGCCGTATTTTGGAAGATGCACGCATCAGCGTCAGACCTCACCATTTTCACACCTATTCAATAGATATTTAAGTTTACATTGCTCGCCATTTCTAGGCAAAAAATTCTAAACGAATGTGGGTAGTTTTTGTCACTGAGGTTATTCGCTCATGCGTGCACAGGTCCCATAATTAAAGCTCGGCTATTGAGGTTTATTTTTATATAAAAATATTACTTTTAACACGTAACCGCATTACAATCGAATGCAAATGGTTATCGAAGGTGACAAAAGTACAAAAAATACCTCGCTTGTATAATTAATGCGCACTCGATTGTAATGTTGTCCAATACATTTTACAGCAAGTGTACAATTATTTATACATATTATAAATTTCTTAGATTTATAATACTTGTATTTTTTTAGTTATTTTAAATAAAATTGTTTTTCTTTTATTTTACAGGACTGAAAGCGGAAACATACTTTATACATGTTGCTTTGAGTAAAGGAAATTAATGACAACATCGCTGCATTTAAACCTTCATCAGTCGACTATTTTTTACTCAGGATCAAATCCAGAAGTACAAGATTCTGCACAATATGTAACTATCTCCTACGGCAAGAATAACAGAAAGCTCAGAATAGCTAATCTCAAGCCATCACCCATAGAACGTAAGCAAATATCGCAATACAATCTAGTGTTTTCTTTAGACATTCTGTTTTTTATCTTTGGACATTAGGTTAAAATTCTGGTAGTATGTAAAATCGTAAGTATGTATGTTAAAGTGTAGGAAATAAACCAATATCAGCATTAAAGAAGTATGCGAGATTTGTAACATGCAATGATTCATAGGTTTCAACGAGATGTATCTTCACAGTTCAAAATAAATAAGCGTAGTACTGCGATGGAATTTAGAATTTGTGCCAAATTTAGATGGAAAAGCTATCCTCCACTGAATATAAATTTAAATTTGTGCTTGTGGAAATTTTATTTATTTCAACTCTCGTGTCACGTCTAGGCAAGTCGAAATCCAAAAAGTTGCATAAAGCCCTTTAAAGAAAGTTATAGGTGACTAAAATGTATGAAACCAGTCGTAAGCGTGCGGCCTTTAACAGTGCTCTTCTACTTTAAGTATTGCTTAGATTTGAGCATCGTGTTCACTGTGACAACCCTCGTTATGTATGCTGGCTTTATTTAAGGGCAATTAAACGTAGATAGTTTAAGCAGCGAATAAAAAGAACATGGCGGTAGACCAAATTAATACACGCTCATAACAATACCCTACATCGACTGTATTCAAACACATAACAAATATATTGCGTTCTGAGGTTTACGTAAATGTTAGATATTGAACATCGGGAACTAAAATTCAAATACAAACCGCGATAAGATACGTAAAAGTAGTTTTATTTCAACATAACAAATAGATAAATTCCTTCAACACTAAAAACATTCTACAATTACTTTCAAACAGAAGTGTAAATATTTTCATGTTTTTATGATATAAGTGTGTTATATCACGGTATTGGTGGAATTTACGACTGTGTGGGAACCAACCTTACCGATTTACAATGGGGTTTAACACGCAAACCAGAAATCCGCGTCATGTTGTTTAAAAATCTTTCATGTATACTCAAAATAAATATTTTAACGCTATATTATGAAATATAAGGTTTATTTGTAATTTTGTACTATAAAAGAATTTCATATCAAAATAAATGCAAATTCAGATTGGTGTCGGAAAAATCTTTCCACGAAAACAACTTGATCGGCATTGAGCGTTGTTCCCGAAATAGCCAGCCTTTGATAAATCAAAATAGAGAATTCTATAACACAGGCGGTGTTTCATGTCAAGCTTTATCGACTTACGATTCTACTTTTCCGTAACTTTTCTTTTATGTGTAATTTTAACTCGGCTTTGTTTGGGAATCAATAACTTTTCGAAGAACTCGAATGTTTGCTGCCCGTTAGTACCATTTTAGACCGTATTTTACTATTTAAAAGAATTAATTTTACAAGTAATACCTAAATATTTTTATTTTTGTGTATTAGTTAGATTAACGAAATTTTTGCGTTTTTTTTTGGATTTTCGGATAGTTAAGAAGAAAACGATTTTTTATATGCAATAGCTTAAGGTTTGTTTGTTACAAAAGTATATAAAAAAGGTAAAAAGTTGTTAAAATTGTGCTTAATAAATAATAACCTAACATCAAATAAATGGGCATTATTTTATGGCGAAACTCAGTAGTTAATTATAAATTTGAGAATACTGAGATTCTAAGTTGTTACTATTATTTAAATAGACATGATTTGTTTAAGAATCTTAATGAAAAGAGTTACGAGGTAAACGATTGATATAAATCAATACCAGATGATACACGCCACGTCTAATTATAGACTATTAATAATGTACAGGTTTCGTTCGTATGCATACGCTACCGGCAATCATCGAGATACTAGTTTCTTTTCAGTTCAAGTGTATTTCAAATTCTAATAAAATTACATTTACTTCCTTCAGCATTGTAATTTATCAATCTTTTTTTTGCCTCATTAGAGTAGCATAAATCCTTAAGAATATTGCCAGTAAGTAACATTAAATAATATATAATAAAATAAATAATACTTGAGAGATCAGTTAGTGAAATGTTAAAATAAATGCAAGTTAATACCAAATTAATAGTAAAATCACGATTTATGAAGACAGAAAGACAGATGGGATGCAAAAAGAATAACATGACAAATGGAATTTACTGTTGTGTGTCAGCATCATCACAATATTGTGCATTGTTTCACAATATGATACAGTACGGTGCAAACTTAATGGCGGCTCTGAACAAGAGGCGAGTCGCTGCGCAGTAACAAACTTATGCGCCCGCGGGGGTGCGGGGCGAGGCACTGCGCAGCGTGTAGCTAACTTCAGAGCCGCCATTAAGTTTGAATCCAACTATATCTCCTGTACTTTCTGAAGTTTTAATTACATAATATTAATTAAATAAATCAGGAGCTAGTTGTCTGTTAGGTCTGTCTTCAGTATAATTATTAGTATAAATGAGTTAGGTTATATTATATAGATACATAATCCACTCATATCACAAGTGCTCTCCTAGTTTTTAGTGTGTATCTTACATACAGACATACATACAAGTAGTCTAAGGACATAAAATCTAATTCATAAATAAATGTGGAAGAAAATTATATAAGTATACTGAAATTATTGTATGTTTCTGTGTGTAAATATATTTTCTTATCAAGAAATATCCTTAGCTACCTGCAAACTATATTGCTTAAAACAAAATACATTTTTACAAAACATTAGTTAAGAACTCAATTCTCATTCAAATCCACCATTTCAACATAATTATTATGTATAGGTATGTAATTTATTAATACTATCCAATGCAAGTGTAGTGAGATTCAAATATATGTATTTACATAAACTTTTACTTTATATAATTGCTCCCTTAGGTAAATATCTACAATTATAGTGATATTACAATCTATAGTAAAAAAAGATTGTCCAATACAGGGAACATTTCTTGTGTAAAATTATTATAAGTAGGTACTTAAAACATCTATTAAAGACTTGAATTATTGTTGAATATATTATAGTTAAAATCATAAATTGTCACAAAAGGCTTTTTTTATCAAAAAACATTGTAAAAACAAATTGGCCAACACTCCTTCAGTGGCTGCGGCTGTTCTATTAATTACTGTATTATTTTTACAAAAATCCAAGTCTCTAAGAGTGCATTTCTTGTAAAATAGTGCATTTAAAATGACATGTGTGTGTCTTATATAATACTATTTATCTAGTAAAGCGTTAATTATTATTGTATCATACGAGTTTTGAGCTCTGTCGTGAATTCTCTGTGTATCTTATGTCTACAGCTTTCCTAACAATCCTTGGTAGAATCTAACATACTGTATTTTTAGTGCAGTAATAGTTACATCCTTACGTTATTATTAGTATAATTTATAATCCAATTAATTACCATTACTCCATTACAAATAAAAAATTTAGAAGCTGATTTCCTAAAACTAGAGTAAAAAGCTCTATAAGTGTCCAAAACGTAGGTTGAGAAGAAGTAGGTATAGTGTATACAGTATGTGAGACCCTGCCAGCAGCCTCTACACTACGCGATATGTAGACCCTAAAGCATACAGATATGACTCAACATGACTAGATCAGTTACCACCACCGGAGACAATTAACTTGGTTTTGTGTTCAGTGTTGTTGTGCTTTTTGACTTAGATTCTTGTGGAGGCAGCGGCCTCGCCACCCCCACCTTCACGACACCTCTCGGAGCACCCTTCAGCGCCTGCACGGCTTGGTCGAGCGTCGCATTTTTAATACTGACTCCGTTCACCGACATCACTCTGTCGCCTGGCGATATCTCACCAAGTTTCTCAGCAACACCACCAGGTACCAAACTTCGGACTACTATTACTGTTCCCTGGGGATCAACGGGATCTTGGTAGTCCAAAATCGAAAATCCCAAACCCTGGTCACCCTTGACCAGCTCAACAATATCCTCTTTGCTCTGCCACATGGCTAAACCTGACACACACTCCAGAGAACGAGACTTCTTTGAGTGTCCGGAGTGGTTGGTGAGTGTGGCAGTACTGGATGTGTTGATTGATGTGTCTGATTGAGCTTTAACAAGGGTTGTCAAGTTATTCAAACTGCCAGATATAATCTTTCTTGCTTCAAATCCTTCTCTATCAGGTGCCAGGTTAATTAGTGGGCGTGGACCACTGTCTATGCTACTTCGTGCAACAACTAATCTTACTCTATTTGGAAGCTTCTTCAAGATATTAACAACTTCAGTGTGAGTTAGGCCATGCAGCCTGTATTCATTGGCTTCTAGAAGCTCATCGCCAGCAGACAGACTGCCTTCCTGGCCAACCGGACCTTCAGGAAGCACAGACCTTATGTAGTGGTGAGGCCTGACCTCCTGGCCACCTTCGACATCAACAGTGCCTTCTAGGCTAATACCTAACCCTTCAAGTTTGCTCACTTGTGCCACTAATATCTCTTTATCAGGACCAACCTCACTTTCCCACTTCTTCTTTATTTCCTCTTTATCGATAGATAATATTTCATCAAATCTTCTGTCTAACTCTTCTTGTGTTGGTTCATCTTGAATGTCACCAACTTCTAAGACACCAGAGTCAATAGTAGTGTTAGATTCAGGCTCAGGTTCAATTTCTACTGTACTATTTTCTGCATGGGAAGGCACTGGGAACCAGGATAAGGTTGTGGTAGAGGGTGATGGGGATGCAGGACGCTCCTCATTAAATATAGCTAACTGCAGATGCTCAAACTTTGGACCTCTCAAGTATCTTTCTAACACTAAGTGCACAGATATGCCTGTATTTCTTAAAATCTCTACTGCCTGTGGGTTGGTTTTATCTGCTAAAGATAATCCATCAACTTCTATAATTCTATCATTAATCTTAATTTTACCACTCTGTTCAGCACTGCTGCCCTCAATTATACTCTTAACAAATATCCCGGAGAGTTCCTCCTTCTCACACACATATCCTGCCACGGTTATGCCCAGACCATAAACATTCTTGTTTAAATCCACATTAACTAATTCTATTTCAGGTTGGTTGGGGATCTCAACAGGCACCGTTATGGTGATGGTGGGGGACACTGCATCAGATATGATGGGGTGGTCAGGTATCTGCTGAGGATTGTCACCAATAACACTCACAGCTGCAGCAACTAGGCTAGGTTCAATTTCACAGTGGCTATTCTGGCTGTTGATGTAGTCAGTGAAACATTGAGACAAATCATACACAGCACCATATCCAGTCTCGATGAGGTGCCGGTCAAGTAGCTCTGGGTCACCGAGGATCTTCGTGGGCACGAGGGCGGTGCCGGGGAGCGGGGCCCGCAGCGCCGCCGCGGGGTCTGCCGGGCGCGCCACCAGCAGCCGCACGGCCGGCCCGGCCTGGCGCAACACCGCGGCCACCTGCTCGGACGTGAAGCCGCGGAGGTTGACGGAGCCCACCTGCAGGACGTGGTCGCCGCTCTGCAGGCGGCCGTCCTTGTCCGCTACGCCGCCGGGCAGCACGTACTTGATGACGACTCCCGTGCTGCGCCCGCCTACCAGGTTAAACCCGAGACCGTTGCCATCGTTTGTGAGATCGACGACTTCAACCTGCGCCCACTCGGTACTCAGCACCATTTCGGTTCTTCTCACCATCAGGGCACTCCCGTCGTTACGTGATGCAGCGAGCGCGCGCCGCGCGGAGGTTATGAGCCCTCGGTGCCGACATCACTAACCTTGCGAAACTGTAACTGACACGAAACACACGGACTATCGTGGAAAAAATAACGCGAACCGTGGTGAACGTAAAATTTGTTAAATAAATGTGTGACATTTACATACTTGCTGAAATCGGAGACAGCAGAATGTGGCCAGCCGCACGCAGGGGTGTCCGATGAATAAATTGTATTTCTACTATTTTCAAACAAAAAATGTCAACACAATTTTTATTAACTTTTTGATTTGGCCTTCTTGCATGTTTCCAAGTTTCAACTGTAAAATTATGACCTTTGTCAAATGAAAGTGAGTAAATGGAACAAAATTTATTTTATTGTACAAACATTTGTTATGAAAGAACGAATGAACACAGATGTTGCATATTTCAGTATTTTAGATCATCTGTGGAGCACATCTTGACAGTTCTGGCTAAACTACAACCACGTAGTTTTAAGTTTTTTTTAATAGAGGGCGTTAACTGATCATGAAAAGCGACATCTTCTTTGATATAATCAAACCACTTCATCAAAACAAAATATATATTACTACTTGTTACTAGATGGCGCAGTACTTTTTACTAGAATCGCTTCTTGTTTCCGAATAGACTATCGATGCGGATTACCTATATATCTAGTTAGGTGATGGTTTGCACGTAAGTGCAAGTATATGACAAAATTGTCCATACCTAACTATTATTCTAAGTTTTAAAATTGCATGCTATGTTAAGCAAAACATGTGTAACATATTTTTCACTATTGTAACACCTTTTTATACCGTGTTTTATGCTAATACATTTATTTTTATTATTATTTAGGGTAGAAACCAACAGATTTTTAACCTCATGTAACGATGTTTACTTTTAGGGTTACAGCAGAGCTTCGCTATACAAAATCCGTTCCATCCGCTGAAAGCCTCTCAGGGCACTTTCGACCGTTTTGCAATCTTTCTGATAGATTAATGTATATAATAGAATAATAATAGATTAAGATAATGATGCAGAAATGTCTGGTGGCCAGTCTATTACTTAACTGAAACTCTGTCTGAAAGTCGGCCTTTGTCCCATAACTGTTTAAATAAATAAATAAAATAAAAAGACATTTATTGCTACTAAAGAAACAGAAAAGAAATATTTTACATAAAATGTTAACAATCAGTAGCAAAAGGAAATACCTAGCTCAGCTAAAGTTGCTCCGACAACGTCGCAACGCTGATTTTCGGCCATTCCTACTCCCTGGGGCTCAAGTCTGCTATTTACACTCGGTTCAATGTCTTCATAGTGTCATGCCAGCAGATCCATTTTAGGAAAATTGGTATTCTACTAAACGTCAAAACGTCAAAATTGCGCATTGGAACGATTCGGTTCAATGTTCAAAGACTATGACTAATCGTCAAATCGTATGACTAATCGTCCCAATGGCCAATTTTGACGTTTTGACATTTAGTAGAATACCAATTTTTCTAAAATGGATCTGCTGGCATGACACTATTAAGACATTGAACCGAGTGTAAATAGCAGACTTGGGCCCCTGAGCTATTGTGCGGGAGTTAGCGTGCTTATGGGGTAGCAGCCACCTATCGCGAGAAAACATAAGTACAAAAAAAAAATATAAATCTTTCAAATAAAACAAACAAAATTTGAAATAAACAATAAAAAAGTAAACTGAACTTTAAACTATTTTCTTCTCTTCTCTTGCCATATTATTATTATGTGTATGTATGAGTGTGTATGAGTGTGTGTAAGTTTGTATGTGTATTGTGTAAGTGTATGTGTGATAGTAAACGTGTTTTAGTGTATGTGTATGTGTGTGTAACTTTATGAGTGAGTTTTGTGTATGCATTGTATGTATATTTGGCCGTGTTCTATTATAATTAATGTGTTAATGAGTTGTTACTAGGTAAATTAAATTATATGTTTCAGAAGGTTGCTACTTAAAAGAAATCCTTCAATGATAACAGTTTCCAGTAAGCATGTTTCAGATTTTCTGCAGCAGTTTGACGTTTAAGCAAAGCTTTTTAATATTTTAATTTGAAACATCCGGTATTTATTCTAGTTCTTAGTGGGGGGGGGGGGGGGATCAATCCATATTTTTGCTGCAGTAAATCTGAAAGATCCTCTGTAACGTGTAGTTTTATGTACGGGGATTTTTAGTAAGTTTTGTGCAACCGAACGGAGGTTTTTGAGGTAGTTTTTTTCTACCCAGGTAAGTTTTTCAAATAAATATTCAGGTTTGCCCTCTCTGGATTGCCCTCTCTGTACTTACTGCTCTTTATCCTGGGACACACGGCGTTTACACGGCGATTCGGTAATATATATGTTACGGTAAATGTGATTAATTGAAAATTATTAATAATTATCTAGTATTATTAATAATTACCGAAAGTCGAGGTAAAAGTGATAAATTAATCACATTTGTCGGTTTTTATTAATAATTTAACCCTAGTAGTGATAAATGTAATAAGTGGCCAAGGGTTGCGGGGCTGTTTATTTAGTATGCTTGGTTAGGTTCGACTTTGTGACGGAGATCAATAGGTTAGGTTAGGTTAGATATTGTGACCTTGCAACAGAGCGAGCGAAGCGAGCGACGACGTATGTACCCATCACATATATTTTTATAAATTAAAGAAACATTAACCAAGTTTATATGTATAAGTCAGTGTATATGTCAGGGTAAGAGTGAATAATATAAATAAATACCTACTGGTCAAAAAACATTGGGTTTTTATTTATTTTATCACTTTTACCAATATGTGTCGAGAATTATTAATAATTACTACTAAAAGTAATAAATTTCGATTGTTTATTAACATTTACCAAAACATGTGATTATTATTAAGAATTTTGTAAAATTATTAATATAGCGCGGGCTTTTTGGTAGGTACGTTGTTGTTGCTAGGCGATGCCGCGCATTCGCAGTAACGGCCACGCGCCGTTCCCGCGCGCCCCTTCCCCCCCGCCGTCCGCGTCGCTCGCCGCTAGCGCAGGCGGGAAGCGCGGCGTCGGGTGAGAGAGACCCCCGCGACATCAACGGGAGCGGACGTAACACTGAATCCTCCGCGACTCTCTAGTCGCGAGCCCTAATTTATAAGATAATCGTGTAATAATTGTATATGTACCGTGTAATGTCTGCATGTGAATAAATGTTTATGTTTTAAAGAAGTATTTGACTTTAAACTGGCGCCCAAACTAGTGGCCGAACGATAACGACCGTTGTGAGACAAACCAGTGCGTACGTGACCAAGCGTTACCTACTCCCTTCGTTAGAAAAGTAACGGACATTCGCCCTTACCGTTGTCACCACGTACGTGCGTGAAGATGCCGACAACGAGGAGAGGGGAAGCGCTCCGTCAACAACGAGGAGAAGATGAAGACAACGCTAGCAACGTCACGCTCACTGAAGAGGAGGAGAGCGTCGTGGAGCGCGGCGGCGCGGTCGGAACCGCCAGCGCCGGCTCAAGGTCGACACAGCATCCAGTTGCTCCCCAGTTACCGCCTGACTTCCTAGCCACGCTGATCGACTCAATCTCGCGTGCGCAAGCGGAAGCCAACAGGAGCCTCATCAGTTCGCTGATGACGAACAACGAGTTCAGAGCTTCTACCCCAGTCGGGGCCTCTCCAAACATCGACGCGAGCAACGTCGGTGCCGCCGCTGCAGTCGCGCCGCGGGCGCACGCCAACTTCACGCGATGTACCGCGAGATTCGACGGGGCCTCCCAGGACGCTGAGGTCCTGGAAGCATTCCTGGACGCCGTCGAGGTATACAAGGAGTGCGCTGCAGTGAGTGACGAGCACGCCCTCCGTGGATTGCCGATGCTGCTGGAAGGCCAGGCAGCAGTATGGTGGCGCGGCGTCAAAGCGTCGGCGGCGACGTGGTGCGACGCGATCGCCCGTCTTCGCGCGACCTACGGCGTAACGCAGCCCGCGTACAAAGTTTTACGGCAAATCTTCGCCACGGAGCAACAAGAAGATGAACGCGCAGAAGTATTTTTGTGTAAAGTGCGCGCCTTAATTTCAAGGTTACCTTACCAACTCGACGAGGAAGTGCAGATTGACTTTTGCTACGGGTTGCTGCACCGTCGCGTATTAAAACGTGTGCCGCGTGATTGTGTACGTAATTTAGACGACCTAATGTATAAGGTGAGGATCGCGGAGGATACCTACAATGCGCTTAAGGTAAATTCCATTAATAATAATACGGCGAATACGACGCCGCAAACAAAATCGTTGGCGGCGGCTAGTACTGCTCGTCATCGAGTCGAGTCGACATCGACTTCGACATTTACTAACGCGACGGCATCGCGTAGCAACAACAGAGTTTGCCACGCATCGTATAAAGGTGAGTTCACACCAGGAACCTATTGCCTCTCCACCTTACAGGATGTCACCAACAAAAAAAGAAGCCTTGCAGAAGGAGCTTGATAAGCTGCTGCGTGATGGAGTCATTGAAGAGTGCGAGTCACCTTGGGCCTCCAATGTCGTGCTGGTAGGAAAGAAAGACGGGAGTATAAGGCTGTGTATAGACTACCGGAAGCTAAACGCGGTAACCGAGCCAGACCGATACCCCCTCCCGCGCATTGAGGATATACTCCACGCAGCCAAGACCAGTGAGTATATGACTACTCTGGACCTTCGTTCGGGTTACCATCAGGTGAGTGTCTGCCCAGAGGACCGAGATAAGACCGCGTTCACGTCACCGCTCGGTACCTTTAGATTTAAACGCATGCCGATGGGACTCCGTAATTCAGGAGCCACCTTTCAGAGGATGATGGATCGGTTCCGGTCCAACCTGAAAGAAGTAGAGCTCCTCGCATACCTGGATGATTTGATTGTGCTGTCACCAGGACCTTTCGAGAAACACCTTGCTGACTTAGAGGCGGTCTTCGAACGACTGGCCATGTTTAAGTTAAGAGTCAATAGGGACAAGAGTTTCTTTGCGAGGGAGTCTGTCAAATTCTTGGGTCATGTTATAGTGCCAGGCGGAATCCAGGTGGACCCAGAGAAGACCGCAGCCGTCGACAACATGCCGGCCCCTCAGAACGTTAAACACTTAAAGTGTTTCTTACAGACGTCGAGTTGGTATCGACGCTTTATTAATAATTACGCAGAGGTTGCAAGACCTCTTACGAACCTCCTGAAGAAGTCGAGCGCTTGGCAATGGGACGCCGAGCAGCAGGAGGCGTTTGACCGCATTAAGTCACTCCTCGTAACCGCACCTATTCTCTGTCAGGCGGATGAGACGAAACCCTTCGTCCTTTGCACTGACAGTAGCGCATATTGCCTTGGGGCTGTTCTTATGCAGGGGGAGGGTTACGACGAGAGACCGATCGAGTACGCGAGTCGACTCCTCACTAGCGCCGAGAGGAACTACTCCACGACAGAGCGTGAAGCTCTCGCCGTCGTGTGGGCACTCGGTAAGTTCCGCGGTTATGTAGAATGCGCGAAGGTCACTGTTAGGACGGACCATCAGCCCTTGCGGTGGCTGATGAGTCAAAGGTCACCTAGTGGGAGACTAGCCAGGTGGGCCCTCATCCTGCAGGAGTTCGACCTCAATATAGAATACACACCCGGTCGCTCGAACGTGGTAGCAGATACGTTGTCGCGGCCCGTGTGCGATGAAGACCAAAGTAAGTGTGATCTATGTATGACGATCATTGATATGCCGAAGAGGAGTAGCAGCGATATTCGCAGCAACCAGTTATTGGACCCAGAGGTCCGGAAAATTATTGAGGACATGGAGTCCGATGAACCCTCTAGGGGGAGACCCTGGTCTGACCGCGGGTACACCATGTCCGACGGGATTCTATACAGGTACAGTTTAGAGTCTGACGATGGAGAGGACTGTTGTTTAGTCGTACCCGAGCAAGAACGCAGGCAGGTCATGGCTGACTTCCATGATGCACCAACAGCTGGACATTTCGGCGTAGAGCGCACGTTGAGCCGCGTTCGCGCTAGGTATTATTGGCCTGGCATGCGCACGTACATCACTAAGTACATAAAGGAGTGCGTGCCTTGCCAGAGGTATAAAGCTGACAACCGCAAACCAGCAGGTTTGTTGCAGACACCAGCTGTGTCGCGACGATTTGAGGTGGTCTCGGTGGACCTGTTTGGCCCGCTCGTAGAAACGCCTAAGGGAAACAGGTGGGTACTCATTGTCGAAGATGTCTGCTCGCGCTGGGTGGAATTGTTTCCGTTAGAGAATGCCACCAGTGTCGAATGTGCTCAGACCCTCGCCAATGAGGTGTTTCTTAGGTATGGAGTACCGCGCCGCCTGATCAGCGACAACGGCGTGCAGTTCGTGAGCGAGGTTATGCAGCAGGTTTGTCATGTACTTGGCATAAGCCAGTCGCTCACGCCCTTCTATCATCCTGAGGCCAATCCAATAGAAAGGAAGAACCGGGACCTCAAGCCTCAATTGGCTATGCTCGTGGGTCACGACCATGCTACCTGGGACATGCATCTCGCAGCAGTCAGGTTTGCTATGAACTCCGCGATTACTAGTAGTACAGGGTATTCGCCGGCATACCTCACGTTCGGGAGAGAGCTGCGGGCTCCTTCCGATTCTAACACAGACATGAGAGCTATAGTAGAACAGGATAACTTCGTTCCTAATATTACGCCTTACCTGAAGAAGATGTCAGCAACTCTGGACGAGGCTAGGGACACGCATGAGAAGGCGCAGGCCGTCCAGAAGGAGAATGCTGATCAAAAGAGGAGGCCGTCTCCGCAGTACAAGGTAGGTGACCTAGTGTTATTAAAAACACAGGGACCTAATGACGCAGGTCGCGGGCAGACCGCAAAGTTTATTCCACGTCGGGACGGCCCATATCGTATTGGGAAGATAATTAGCCCAACTACCTACGGTCTAGAGAATGTGCAGACCGGTGTGAACGTAGGCAAATATCACGTTTCGCACCTCACGCCTTTCGCTGGTCAAGTCGAACCACCCATCCGCGAGAAACGTAGACGTGGTAGGCCGCGTAGGTATTTAGACTAGCCCAACTGTGAGGACACTTAGTTAGGCTAGAGGGGGAGAATATAGCGCGGGCTTTTTGGTAGGTACGTTGTTGTTGCTAGGCGATGCCGCGCATTCGCAGTAACGGCCACGCGCCGTTCCCGCGCGCCCCTTCCCCCCCGCCGTCCGCGTCGCTCGCCGCTAGCGCAGGCGGGAAGCGCGGCGTCGGGTGAGAGAGACCCCCGCGACATCAACGGGAGCGGACGTAACACTGAATCCTCCGCGACTCTCTAGTCGCGAGCCCTAATTTATAAGATAATCGTGTAATAATTGTATATGTACCGTGTAATGTCTGCATGTGAATAAATGTTTATGTTTTAAAGAAGTATTTGACTTTAAATTAATAATTTTCAATTAATCACATTTACCGTAACATATACACAAAAAAAACCTTTTGAACATATTATTTCCTAGTTCCTAGGCAGGAATGTCCGTTTTTCTTTTCGCTAAAGAGGTAAGCCATAAACTATTATTTGGTTTTACATTACAATTGCCTTTCAAAGATTCCTATTTAATGAAAAAATAAATGAAAAGTCAACATTCGTAGAAATAATTCAGGGTGTAACAACTCATACCGGCCTACTTAATATTGTAGGTAATATTCATGATCCTTGCAAGTAGCAGGAATCGAACCCACACTACCTTCCTCACAGTTTTGGTATAGGTACCTAGCTACGTAAATGCACTGTGATTACTGACTATCTACATAATTATTATGAACAAAATTTTAATGTTAGATGTGGTTTGAACCTATTGTGTTGTGACTTATCTACTTGCGAGAAAAGAAAATGGATCCTGATAGAATAGGCTTCTTCATTTCCTTTTAGTTAGGCTGGTTAAGATCGTTTTAGTTTGGAGGTATTCATAGTTATACAGGGTGTTACGAAATCCCTGTCTGACCCGTTAAGGGGTTGTATCGATATCTAATTACAAAAAAGAAAAAAATTATAACCAAATTTTTTTTTCTGACGAGTGACGGCATCGTCTCAGGTTCTGCCAAATGATCATACAAAAGGCCACCATTAATATCGATGAAAACAGTGGTGTAGTTTTTGATTTATCTTCAAATTTAGGGATTTTGGAGGCAAATTCAAAGCATCATCCATTCATCATTATTATTGTTATTATCATGAATATTCCAAATTTGATATTTTATTTGGGCTTGTGATTGTGAACCCTATAGCACCCTTTCGGGTCGGACAGGGGTTTCGTAACACCCTGTATAGAGTATCTACTTAGATAATAAAAGAGCTAAGTAGTTGACATACTAACGTAGGTACTTGTCTGTTCTAGATTTGTTTTTATCTCTGTGTAGTTCTTAATTATCTACTTAACTACAACTTTAAATACTCATGTTTTTGTTTCGAGCAGAGACTAGTTTATACAATAAAATATTGGTTTCCAGGAATCGAACCCACATCAGTATAAAGTATGTTATTAGTTCTCTAAGATTATAAACCTTGTTACGGGTTAAGGGAATTTCTAAAAAAAACACATACCTAATTATTAATAAACTTGTTTATTTCAAATTTCATTTAAAATACTTAGCTACAATGCTTACATTTTTTTTTCAAAATTAATTGTAGCTATGCCCTGAAATTTATAGATTATTGGTACTTATATAAAGCTTTAATGAAAGGAAAATAATTCTAAATTAGGTTATTTATTCAAATAGGTAATAGTATACTTATGAAAGATAATAAATGTAGGTATAGGTACAGGTGCAGGCTTACATAAACAAATTTTAACAACTGAACTGTCCCTCCAGAAGACACAATAGTCAAACAATGGAAATGTTCATATGTGACTCACGGGACAGGGAAGTGGTCAATATTCCTGAAACTATTCAATTAAAAAGAAGATTAACTTAATTATATTTGCATCCAGTACCTTCTTCATCATTACTTGAGGTGTTAACAGATATAAAAGAAAAATAAAATATCTTGGGACACGGTCATCCGATCCTTAGATATCTAAGCAGAGCTTGTGCTATGGTAACCAGACAACTAATAAACATACTTATACCTATATTTCTAAATACTTACATATTATAGATTAATCACACCCAGACGCAGAACAAATGATGGTGTCACACAAAGATTTGTCCTGGATGGAAAACGAACCCACGACTTCCGGTATAGCAGTCAGGGTTACTAACCACTAGCCCAACAGGGGCAACAGGCCAGTCGTCAAAAATTGTACTAATTATCAAACATTGCTACTTGCATTACAACAAGCTGGTTCTTGAAGTATATCGACCTGTACCTACTGTATCTCAGCCACCCTTGTATAAAAACTCATACAATTTTATAATGCACAATAATAGACCAAGAATGAGTTCTCTTAACAAAATTTGATAAGATGCGCCCAAAATTAAAGTTAAATATTTGTCACAAACAGAACATAACCAGTCGCAAAATAACTTGTTCTGGTATAAGGTGTACCTAGCTACTTCTTACATACCTAGGTACACGAAAAAATAATGATGATAGTATTTTGTTTTCTTTTTTTAATAAAATATTAATTTTGGTCATTAATTAGGTACATAAACTTTAGATATGCTTTATGTAATATAATAACATTTAAGTAGTTCACTATGAACATATCTGAAGTTTACCTAAGTACCTAATTAATATACAAAATTATAAAAACTTTTTAACAAAAAAATTAAACCGCCAAAAACACTGAAAAGCAAAAAATAAGAAACCTTTTTTTATTTAATCTTAATAACTAAGTTCTTAATCGAATGTGAGTATACCTAAGTAATTTCGAGTCGGAGTTAGGATTGGAATATTTTTTCCAAATTTATATGGGGCCAACTTCTAGGTATACCCTACTCAATAAAAAAAGAATTATCAAAATAGAACTACTCTGTAAAAAGTTACGCGTGGTAATACATTACGATCAGTGCGTGAACAATCAATTAACACCTGTTTTTCCACCCTTAGGATGGGAATTCTTTTTTCAAATTTATATGGGACCAACTTTGGAGTATACCCTTTCCAATAAAAAAAGAATTATCAAAATCCAACTACTCAGTCAAAAGATATGCGTGATCATACATAAAAAAAATATATACGCGTCGAACTGAGAACCTCCTCTGTTTTCGTCGGTTAAAAATCTTACGCAACACACTTTATCTACCACTTAAAATAAAAAAGTCAGAAAACAATTGTAGCTACATAGCTACTTTGATTTCAAAAATTACCAGATGGGTACATAAAATGTCAAAGTTTTGAATAGTAAATAAATATTGTCAGATCTTGAAAAGGGGCATTATACTGTGCTACACAACATTCATTTCTGTTACACGTTTAAACACCCAATAAAATGTTAAAAAATGTCACAGTTAACATGTCAGTAATTAACTACATGAAGCAATGAGGCAACTCACTATACTTACACACAATCAAATACAATAAAATTTACGATACGACCTAAGTTTCTGAAATCATTGGATTTCTGGAATTTGTGTGGTTGTAAACAATGGTTAGCCCAAATTTTCAATACCATAATCTATAATATAAAAATTAATAGCTGCATGTGTTGCTAAGTGCAAATCTAAAGAGCAGCTGCCGAGCCGATATCTCGAAGTAATTCTTTTTTACAATATCAAAATAAATTTAAAAATTACCTGAAATCGTCTTAAAACGGTCTTCACCTCCGCTCCCAATCACTATCACTACATAGTATAAAACAAAGTCGCTTCCCGCTGTCTGTCCCTATGTATGCTTAGATCTTTAAAACTACGCAACGGATTTTGATGCGGTTTTTTTTAATAGATAGAGTGATTCAAGAGGAAGGTTTATATGTATAATACGTGCATAGTATAGTAGAGGAACACGGATAATCTTAGAGATATCCAATGTAAGGTCGTAAATGAACAATTTTTTTGCGCTTTCATTGCAAACGCTGGCTGAACCCAACGAGATAGCTCAAAATAATGTACTACAGTATTGTGAACCTTAAAAAGATCTACAAAAAATTCCGCGATGGCATATGTCTATCTCTTGAGGATAACCCACAATAACCATTTTTATCGTTTATTTATTACTTATTTACGAAAAAGCGATTTTAAGCAATACAGTATTAATCAGTATTAGTCAATATTGCCCTTTACAGCATGTAATTTAAATGAATATTTTCGAAGCTATTGCAAATTTAAAATGTAGGTACATAGCGGTTGCGGCGATACCGGCCGGAGGGCCGCGCGGGGGCCGAGGGTCGTGCCTATACCAAATAGTGCGTCCGAGGCTGTGCTTCGCCCTACAGAACTTTATGATTGTGTACAATGATATTTTAATAAACAGATATGTTATACTCATACAAAACAATCGAAAAAAGTGTTCCGCGCAGCGCGGCAGCTAGCGAAAGAGATAGCGTGATAAAACCCATAAAAAAAAAGAGACAAATAGTGTTGTTGTTAATGGCAATACGTCCCAATTAGGACGTTTTCGAGTCTTCACGATTGCACGCTTATAACATATCTGTTTATTAGAATATTATTATCATTGATTGTGTAGTTATATTTGGTATCAGCGTTGCACCCGAGCAAAGCCGGGGCGGGCTGCTAGTAACAGAATAACTTAGAAACAAAGGGAACGTTACATCGGTATTCACGCGGGTAAATCTGCGGGGCTCAGCTAATTGATCATATTTATTTTAATATCCAGGTAATGATACGAATAAACAATAAAATAATAATTAATGTTAAAAACACTTTATGTAATTAATTATTATTTTATTGTTTCTTTCAGTTTCGTTCCAAGTTGCATTCTAGGGTTTTTCTCAAATGTCAAAACGGACCTATTATATTTTGACAACTTTAGCTTAAGTAACAAAAAAAACCTACCAAATTGGGGTAAAAACGAGATCTTGTACCCACATTAGATAATTATAAACTAGATACTTTCTTTACAAAAACCAACTTAATGTAGGTAAAAACTAACTTAATGTAGGTATCTTGATCCAATTAAATTACTGTTCTCACTCTATTGCGTGCTTTCGTTAGATCGATTTGTACAAAGCAATCTTAAAACAATATGAAAGACATACTTTTTTGTATGAATGAATGTTACTCTAAATACGGGATAGGTTATACCAGGATACATAAAATGTTTTTAAATAAAGCTAGCTTCCTGATAGGTTTAAAACCAAACTTAAGCTTCCCAACCTTCACAGACCACTAGTAATGAAATGATTGTGCCTTTTCAAAAAGCGTTTCTTCCGGTTTCACCATACCTCTGTTTTGAAGACTTTCTGGTTTGAAAACGTTAGCTTATTTGTAAATTATAACACACTTGCCAATTCAGAACTAAAATTTTGATACGCATTCACACTGTGGCCTGTGGTTATTTATATTTTCATTAATTATAATAGTTGTAGGTACACCAATTACAGTAACTAAACAATAACAAAATATATTTTTTATATAAAAAACCTTTTTAGAACTAATTTATCTACACTTTCATAAATTCTTCTCACACAGCATCAGACATGCTAATAAAATCTTCATCCATACATCCAAAAACATCGCATATTGGATCAAAATCACTTTGTAGGTATTAAATGTTTCATTGTCGTCTAATAAAGTAGGTAAGACCACACTATCCTCAAACACAGCGGGAACTGATAAACTACACTTACAGGTTTTAGCATCTTAATTACTCTTACAACAATTTCTTTTTGCTTAGCTATTAAATATAGAGCCAAATTATGTTTCGCTTAAATCATTAGGTGCAACATCCCTTCAGCAGGAGGTGGCACACGTAAGTTCACACGAGTAAACAAGTTGTAATTAGGTCTTGTATAGATACCGAGACATTTAAGATGAAACGATTCAGTGGAACTTTCAGTGGTAGCTAGAAAAGAACTTGGCGATTGATTCACTTCAGTCGTTACAGTTTCGTAGCACTAATATTGTACACAATGAATCTAGTTACAACTAATTTGTTTTTCGCATGTTACGGGGATCGTTATCTCGACATTTGTCGCGCCACACAACAGAGACACATAGAGGTTGTAACAGACAACAAATATAAACAATGTGAATACATAAGTCGGTAGCGCCGGGCGGCTGGCGGGCGGCTGGCGGGCGGCCGGCGGGTGGCCCGGCGCGGCGGCGGGCTGGCGCGCGGCGCTGGCGGTCCCCTCCCCGAGCGGACTGGCGCGGCGCGCGGCGCGGACTGCCCGCCGCCAGCTCGCGCCCGGCCCTCACGCGCGCACCAATCCGCAGCGCCGGCCCCCGCCATAGGAGCGCGCGCCGGCCGCGGGGCGGGGCCCCTCGAGTGCCGTAACCCGCGCCGGGGGCTCCGGCCGCCACTCTCGCCCCGAGAGCCACTAGAGGCTGAGCCGTCGAGTGGCGTCGAGTGTCGGCCGGTCGGATGTCCGCGGAGGGCGGCGACTACTCGCCGTGTCCGGCGGAGGCGCTGCCGGAACTGAGCGCTGCCGAGCTGGCGATGAGCCTGTCGCCCAAGTCGGCGCTGCTGCAGCAGAACCTGTCCCAGCTGCAGCTCCAGCACTCAACCCCGTTCTCCGTCACGGATATCCTGTCTCCGATAGAGGAGTACCGCAAGCTGGAGTTGGCGAACAATCCGCCGTCGCCGTACAGGTGCGTGGATCGATCGCCGGGAGGGGGGGGCGCCCTCCACCCGCTGATTTTTCGAGTGGCGAAGGTCCCGACGAGAGTGCTTGAGCGTCGTTCGTAGTCGAAGGATATAGTTCTGTGACGTTTGTTTGTGCAGGTATGTTGTGATTAGCGGTCAAGTGGTGTGTGTGCGGTCAACGATGTGCTGTAGGAGCGCGGCTCGCGGCTCGGCTCGGTCCTGCTCGACTTGTGATCGATGTTACTTCACTCGGTTCTCTAAAAATAACGTCTCTCATTCATGAATGATAGTGGACTCAACGTAGCACCCTGAGGGACGCCAGCCATTAACTTCAGCTGTATACAGTCATGCTGGTTGAAGAGCATCATTATATGTGGGTATCAATTAATAGTGTCTCTGCGGCTAATTAGACTCTAGTGTTTGACAAATATCATCAACACACGCTCATATTCAAGTGGTTCGCATTGTCAAAGACTTTTCGGCAAACAGCTTGATTAAAATTTTGAGTTACCTATCTGAATAGTTCTTAGAAACTTTAGCTCAGCATATTAAATTATTAGCAAAAATATTTTAACTTTATCGTTATTATTCTGAAATATAAATTCTCATTGGTTTCAAGCTAGGCCTAAATTAAACGAATTCGTGAACAATATAATTTCGGAAAACTTTTTAATGAGAATTCTAAATTAAAAAAAATATGAATGCATTTATTAAATTGCTACAAAAAACACACATAAATGTGGTCTTACAAAAAGAGAGGAAAATGTAGGAAAAGCACGACCCGATGACCCGATTTTATTACATTTTTATTAATATATTATTTTCAGCCAATCTTACCACTACTATACAACAGATAATTCATACCTACTCAGGTATAAACCTAATTAGGTAGATATATTTTTAATTATGACAAAAGCACGGGAATGATTAAAAATCTTAAATAAAATTTGAAGTAGTCGATACTAAAAACAAATTGCTTAACAAATTTGAATAGACTGAAATTTCATCTTATATTTTATTTTTTAGATAATATGTTTTAATTGTATGCCTTTACAATTTAGATATAACGGAGAATCAAAAAAATCTTATTGATACAACATTCAATACACCTAGGTACAATACTCCTTATTTACTTTTTTGCAAATTTCGTGGATTTTTTTTTAAATTAATCAAAAATATAAGGCTTTAACCTCAATGTAAACTATTGTGTGATCATAGTGAATTAATTACCAATTAACAAAATATGCACATGGTCATCTTTACAATATTTAAGATCTAAAGCTTGGTAGCTTAACATAAAAAATCCGTTTCCAAATGTCTATTGACCGTGGTCAGAAATGTCAATTCAATTCGATATTTCATAAATCCATTCAATTAGTAAATTTTGCTGCTATTCACATTGGCGTCGCTTTTTTCCCATAACTTTTTTGTGGTAACTATTCTAGCTTACCTATAAGTTTTTCATTAAATATTTTTTAAACCTATTTCACAATGTCTCAAAATTATTGTTAGGACTTAAAAAAGTATTGGGTATTTTATCAGTTCAAAGCGTTGTTTTACCTGAATCGAGGCATGTTTAAAAGATTCGTATTAATCAAAAGAGCAATATCTAAATAACATTTTAAATTGCGGTATGGCTATGACAATACTTTCGACGGTATTCAATAGGACAACACTTTTATAATAGCACGGATGTTTTTTGTACGTGAAATGATGTAGGAAATGTCGTTTTTTTCGGAACAATTCTCTCCATACTTGCTTGGTCAGCGGAAAATAATCTGGCATCTTGCTTTAACTTGCTTCGAAAATACTCGGTTTTTTTGCAAATCTGTCCAAGCTTATTTCGTAGCGACTATAATTAAATAAAACATCTATTTACCGAATGCAAATTAACATCCTTATTAGTAGAGTCATGACGAACGTTGTGACGGATTGCAGACGTATTTTATATTAATCTAGAAAATAAATAAGCTTCATTAGTTCCGTGTGTCAAATCAAATGACTTGCGTTTAAGGAAAAAAGGTATAAATAAATTACATTGAATTCTCGTCTAATGTTTATTTTGAATACAGCTAGTATAAATATTTGGACATGTCTAGCATTTCTATAGAACCTTATTGATAAGTTTTTACTCGTATAAATATAAAAAGATATTTCGTAAAGCAAGGAAGTAACTAGTTAAGGATTTTTAATTTATATAAAATTCAATTTGTTTTGATTATTTTTTGTTGCTACTTACCACCTATAGTATTTCTTACAAATTCTTTTTCCTAAATATTCTTCTTCTGATTCAATACGCCAAGGTCTTATAACATTGTAATTATTTTATATTACACGCAGCATGTTTTTTGCGAGCGATAAATACACAATTGTTTGAAAAGCTACGATTATTAAGTAACAGGATGAATGCCAGCTTTTATTATTCAGTTATCGATTGTGACTGGTTTTTTAAACGTGTTTATCTATCTAGGATTTTTATTAATTGAGTAGTATCGTACGGTTATAAAGTTTACTTTTTGTTAAATATTGGATAGTTAATTTAACAATGCCGAATTATACACCTAAGCACCTATCTAATTAAGTGTGTTAGAGTTTTTTTTAACTTGGAAATCTTTATTTCAATCGTTATTAGGTCAACAAGTTTGTCTGATTTCAAATACCTGTTGTTGTTGATCTAG
Organism: Autographa gamma; assembly: GCA_905146925.1. Taxonomy (NCBI): domain Eukaryota; kingdom Metazoa; phylum Arthropoda; class Insecta; order Lepidoptera; family Noctuidae; genus Autographa; species Autographa gamma. The sequence continues at coordinate 938,673 of LR989868.1, read as the reverse complement.
CATTTTCTTAAACAATGTTTTGACTAGCTCCCAATTTTACGGGATTCCGATGAATTAAATGAAGGTTAAGAAGATTACAAGGAGTGAATTAAAATTAATGCTAAGAATATTAATATTATTGTTAAGAAAATTTTATGACTGTCTTCTAAAAAGTAATATGCAACAAAAATTACTGTTCCACTCTCATCAATGTTAATGAATATTAGTAGGTTCTTTTCTCTATTAAAATAAACTATCCAAGAGATATGAACCTTTATTGCATGCAGATATATAAGTAAAAGTTTTGAGTAGGTAGGTATTAAATACTCGTTACATTTTCTGTTTTGAATGATGACTATCATATTTTCGACATATAGGCGCGGATTACGATTAATTAAATTTTGATTTTTCATCTTCTTCCATAATTATTGAGAGATACAGAGACTTTTGAATTCAGCCTCTGTATGTAGGTATAGTTTTTATTTACAAAAAATGCTTATTTCTATCCTAACTATGTCCTGGTCATTGTATTAGCTACTTCCTCGCTTCTGAATAGGCAATCTCCAAATCGTTTAGTCATTTGCAATAGCAGCATGATTTTGTAATTTACGTAATAAGTAGGTGTTAGTCAGCATATTTTATCAGTTCTTTTGTAAAACGTTTTACATATTACACCAACCACTAGAAACTGGTATAAAGCAGGCTCTACATTGTATTTTTTGTTTTAGTTTGAGCGGGTTAATATCTGAAACTACCAGATGCATGTGAACAATGTTTTAGATTTAAATGATAGCTTAAGGCTTGGGAAACTATTAACAATTAATAATTATTAACAAGAAAACACTTGCTTTAGCAGAATGGCAAGGCGAGTGAAAAAGCCGGAATTTTTCACACACAGCTTTAGAATAATGAAGTTATGATTTCTGTGCTGTTTCCATTTTATGAGGAAAAAATATTATTAAACATAGATGGAAGTACTTAGGCGGGCAATCTTTAGTGGTATCCGGCAGCAATGCCACGTTCTCTGATCACGAGTAGTAAGGACAAAACGTTTTGCTAGTTCTTTAAGAAGAACTCATGCACTGGAAGCCCATGACCCGAGCGTTTGTGTACCTTTTTTAGCTAGTTATATAGAAACGTTTAGCTCATATTCTTAAACTATAGTTTCGCATATTTTCACACACTACTCAAATATTTCGGAGTAGGTGAGTTAGCAATTTGCCAGTCTATTGACGATGAGCCACCATTGAATTTGGTCTTATAACTTAAACATTGCATGAGCGAGTGTTTGTTCTGCCTACGAGTGGTTCACACCTACAATTTTTTCCGGTATCGATAAATAAATACTGCTTTACATGTTAAATAGACGAGCTTTATGTTATTTTATGGCGTGGAAAGTTATGATCGTGAAAAGTGAATGTTTTACTGTGAACGAGGACGTGTGAATCATGAAGGTGCCAGGACAGACATATTGATTTTATTATGTGTTTTATAACATCTATATACAATTATAAGAAGGTTATAAGTATGTACTAAGTTGTTTTCACATTGAAACGAGCGTGTTTTCGGTCTATTCAAAAGTCGGTTAGTTGTTCGGTTTGGAATAGGATCCTACTTAAATTTACGCTATATACCTAATTCTTTACCTACCTATCTATATCTATGTGATGCATATTGCTTAATGTGATATGCCTACCTATTTCCTTACATATTTTTATGAATACCTTAAACAAAGGTTCTACATTATTTAGTATATAAAGGTATAACACTTATCTACGGAAATAAACTAGTTTACTTACGATAAAGATTACTAACTTAATTAACTAAGCTTAATTTTTTTCCCAAATCTAATTTAGGTACTTACCATTAACAATTTCAGCAATGTGCTGTTTAACCAAGAAATACACAAAACATTTATTAGATTACTGTAAAACCAATTAAAACTTACATAAGACGCTAAATTAAAAGATAACAGTCTTAAAATCAAATTAAAATTTACTCTAATTGCGCTAACAACTAAAATGGTTCGCGCCATAATTTCCCGCCCTGTCAAAACTCAATTTGTCAAACCAAACATCGTAATGGCGGCCCTGGGGTGTACCATAGACAAGGATATATTTGCCGATTAAAATAATCTAAAGCATCGTTATTTTATTAGTGTTAGGGTTGGAAATCGCTTGAAATTGTTTTTTTTTTGGTACAGGGATGGTTCGATAGGGAGATTAGATTGTGTAAATAGGGATTAGGTAGATAAGCTCGGTATTGTTTGAAAGTGACGTGTTGGCGCCTCGTCGGGTAACGGCTTAGAGACCTGCGTGTGGCAGATTTGGGTCAAACTTGTTTTGTCTGAAGTTAATCTTTTTAAATGACTGTGCAGATTAAAAAAGGAGTATCTAGTTGATCCGGAAGGAAGAACGTGTTCCGTTATTTCGTTTGGTTCTAGTGGTTGTCCGTATTCCGTCGTTCCTAGGTTTCATGGATTAATTTCTTCCTAATTTAAAGTGTATTTATTGATTTTTTTCTTTCAGTATTAATTGTTTTTAGAATTGTTTTGGACCCAACTGTATGTACTTGAATTAATTTATTGGGCTCAGCTCCCATGTTTGGGTTTTTAAAGTGTATGCAAGACATGAAATGTCCCGATAAGTATTCGAGGAACACCTAGGTACAGTAGCTGTACTGTACTGACCTAGCCTACCTACTAATTAATTTTCTGTCCGAATACAAGTTATTTAGCATAATAATATTCAACAACAAAGAAGGACATTTCTACAACCGTTTAATGATACTAGTAGACGGCCTCGTTGGCCTAGTGGCTGGAGGTCTTGGGTTCGATTCCCGAGTCGACCAAGGTGTTATTGGGTTTTTCTATGAAATTCTCAGTAGCAGGTCGGAGTTTGGATTTGTGCCCGGTTAGTGGCAATAGGCTCGCCCCCTATTACATGGGACCTAAACATATCGGCGAACTGTGGGTGTACATTGGTACACCTCTGCCTACCCCTTCGGGGATACAGGCGTGATGATATGATGTTTAATGATAGAAAAACGCTCGAATGCTCTAAACATAAATTTCATTTCAGCGGTAACGCTTGTAAAATGCCTCTCTGTATGCCACTTGTTTGGCGGGGAGGTCAAATACCTTACACTTTACACTTTTAGTAAAATTTCGTCTTCACTCTATCAAAGATTTAACGAGCTTAATTTTTCCAGATCGAATTCATCAGGCAGCAGTATTAACTCCCCGCTGGGGCCATCGTGCGGCATGGCGGCGAATCCGTACGCTGTGCCGCTGTACGGCGGGGCCCCCGTGCAGGGCTACGGCTGTGCCCCCGCCGACCTGCCGCACTACGGAGACATGAGAGGCGCTGGCTGGTACCCCGCGTCTAACGACCCCAGGTTTGCCAGTGAGTCGGCTATATATTTACAGATTTTTCAGTGTTTTACTAGTTTTAAGTTTTTAGTTTCCCGGAAAATGTATCGTTAATATCGTTATCGCGTTACTCTACTCGGTTTATGTCTCTCTTTAGAAGAATAGTGTAGAGTTTGATAAGCTTGCAATAGATGTGAATAAAAGCTGTATTGTAGAGATACACAGCTTTCGTTCACGTCCATGGCTTTTTTATAGTTTATCTACACTAGAGATTCAGTTAGGCCTGAAAACTTGTAGGATATAGGTAGGTACCCACCTATTTATTAAAACTATAAACTTTACCAAGCTTGCGAAAGTAATCATAAAGGAGACAGATACGCTTTCATACAATTTTGGGCCAGGATGTAAAAAGATGAAATTGGTGTGAATTGATAGCTACTATATTAACAAACAATCACTGAAAATATGGCAGATTTTGGCAATCTGAGAGCTGAGATAAAAGAGATTAAGTTTAAGTAAAAAACTATACTTAACTGCCTTAGAGTATAGAATAATTTAGACAGGAATTTAATATTTCTGTAGAGTGGGAAGGAGATGATGTACAAAAATGAAAATCGAATTTTATTAGTATTTTTATTCATCTTCTATTATTACAAGAACGTCATCTAAAAATTGTGCAGGTGGTACTATGTTATCTAGTAGAGGTACTTAGCCTAACTAAGGTACCATATTATTGACATCACATGGGCGCAGCAGCCCACAGTCCGTTTGCCTACGATGCAGTTATAATAATATTTTAATATTGCTTCCCTGCGACCGACGTATATACGAAAATATCCATGGTTTTGACATTGTTAGGATAATATTAGTGTTTTAGATAGATTTATTAAAACGGCGCGTTCCATCTTTATAAATTCCATCAATATATAAAAAAAATCACGACAAAACTAGTTCATACTAGTGCTTACGATTCATACCCAGATAGGCTCACTCTTTAGTTTTTTGTATAATATATACTCTAAGGTAGATAATTCGACACTCGTTTAGTGTCATATGTCGATCGATGTCAATGTCATGCATGTCCAGTCAGAGTTAGCACAGATTAAAGAATACAATAATCGATTAGTAAATGTGAATCGATTTATCTTAATTATGTAAAACTTAATCTCTTAATACTCTAATTCTAATGGATTTAATTATTTTAATTAATTGTATCATCTAGTGACAGCATTTTCGTAAATAGTATGAACTCTGATGAATACTCTGTTGATGATGACATTTTAATGTCATCATCAACAGAGTATTTACTTAGACTATTTACTTCGTAACCCAAACTTAATTATTGGATATTTCATTTTCCAGATTGTAAATTGAGTTGATTTTTCACACTTTGAAATAGAAAAATATAACCTTTTTTTTCAGCCATGTCTTAACTTATTACAATTTGGCCCAGAAATCCCCGTCTCCTTTATTGGTATTTTGATATCAATCAGATTCATTTACAAAGGTACCGATCTACATAGATAATTAAGTAGCTATTTAGAATCTACCCATTGTTCACATAATATATCTACTACCGTCCAAATCTTTAAAAAGGGTAGGTATAAGGGTATTTATTCCAAAATATCAAAAAGGAATCTAGTTGCATACAATGTGATAGTACTATTAAGTATCTATACAAGTTACAACTGAGTTGTGTTGTATACTGATAGGTAAACACATTATAAATTGATGTGAATCAAGATGGCGGCGTGTGCGCGCATGCGCGTAACCGACACCGCGCGCACGTGAGCGCCGCGTCAAGTAACAAGCGGCAATTTGATGAAACCCGATACTTTGCAGCTAATTCGGTATTTATTGGCGAAATGATACGGTTAGCGTCGGCATTATGTGGGGTGGAGCTGTAGAAAGGTGTTTTGCTAGTGTAGAGTTACAAGCTACTGATCTAAAGTGCTAGATTGGGTGTCACTTTACAGTGAAGAGCTTTATAGGCCTAATTTATGTTGATAGATTTAAAATAAATACACAAAGCTTCTAAAAAGACTTAAGTATCAATCTAGAGACCAGCCAGCCAGGTTTCATCAAAGCCTAATCTCATTTAACTTGCGAAAAAAAGAAAACATCTTTGTCTGATTGACCGATTTCTTTTTTATTTGATTTGCAAGAATCTGTTTTTTAGTCGAGAAGAGATTTCATTGATGTTTATAAACGTCATCTGTGTAGGTTAACTGTCAACCTACTACTATATCATTTATCAATATCAAAGGAAATTAATTCAAATTCAGTTAATCAAGTCAGGTAGAGTTATTTCAACTCATTATCTACTCAATTACCAACATAAAACTGTCTCAGATTGCGAGCCTCAGCCGAGCAAACACCATTAACCGAGGGATACAAAAAGTAAGCTACGTGCCGGGCTACCAACACAACATCTTAACTTGACATCACAGATAATCGTGACAGACGCGGCAATGTATTCAAATATCGGTTTACTTAAACGTCACATAGCAAGGAAGCTACTACATATTTAAGATATTAATTTATTACGGGTACAAAAAGCCATCGATCTAAAACGTGTGAACGTTCTTTTGTTTTCAGTACAAACCACTATACGACGTGAATGTCAAACATAAACAAAGTATTTAACCTACACTTAAAAGGGTTTTAGTAGATCTTTTTTATTTATTTGGTTTAATTTATCAGTTAGGTATTAGTAAGTACCTAAGTAAAATAGAGTTCAGTATTGATGATCAATGCTTTAAATAGGTACTATTGCAGATCTGTAAGTCTAGTAACTAGCTATATAATACTCAATTTCGTTAAACCAGCAGTGTTCAAACAAAGTACTTTGTTAGTTCAGATAATTCAGCAGACAAATCATTCGATCGACATGTGACATTAATTACGCGCGAATACAATCGCTTCTGAGTACCGCTCTATAATCTATGGCCCTCAGTAATTCGATATAGCAACGGGAGCGCTATTACCGAGGCGCAGGTGCATAGAGTTTACTTCAATGTGTACACAATCTATGATATTTGTCTATGAGACGTACTCGATAGAGATTGTCTATTTCTCGGGATTTTGGTCCGATGCTACCATATTTGTTAACGGTTATGTAGATTAAAAGCCGTATTTATTTGTTTTTGTATAATTCTCGGAACTAATGAGGCCTCTTTGCTTCGTTAGAGATCAGTTGTGTAAGAAATATTGTGTTTTTTAAATTGAAAAAAAAAAAATATTACAAAAAGAAAAATCTATTTAAATTGAAGAAATATACAGCAGGTAAACCGTTTATAAGTTATTTTTGAAGGATCAACTACAAGTGTACGTGTAAACATGAAAAGAATAAAAACCATCCTCATATTTTATTAACATCGCCCTTCTATTGCTGTAGGTATACTACTAGCCTATTTATTTCAAAGTACTGCCTACTACTTTGGAACTAGCTACTTTGGAACCGCTACTTTGCTCTAATAATGCAATTGCCCATACACGCATACATACTTACGTCTTCTCCTAACAATCGCATTAATCTTTGTTACTGTCACATATGCTTGAATCATTCTGGCAGACCTAAAATCCTACAAATTAAAGTTCCAAGTTATAGTTAGCGGTGATCAACAAGACACCCACTCCAAGTCAAACGGTAGACAATACAGAGCAAAGACAATCGGTAATGTAATCTAAACTCCGTAGAAAAGCCAGTAGTTTAGAGAGAGAAAGTTTAAATAGTTTGTTTGTGGAGCAACTTGAGTTAAGGGATCATATTCGTGTAATTTATCAGAACTAAGTAGATTCAATATTGTGGGCGGGACAGGTTTAGACAATCAGTCTGTCAGTTTGAATAAGAAATTTAAGAATGAGCACATTTATTAAAACATCTTTTAATAAATATAAGAAGTGGAAAGTGACGATCTTTTGCAGTAGGTTACCTCTTATTCATCATCATCAGCCAGAAGATGTCCACTGCTGAACAAAGGCCTCCCCCCTAGAACGCCACAATGAACGACAACTCGCCAATTGCATCCACCGGGATGCAACTTTGACGATATCCGTCTTATTTATATTTGGACACAAATAGTTAAGATCATCAACATTCAACAATAAACATTGTCTTGATTTGAGTATTGTACCTCGACGGTATTAAATCTACTTCTAATGTAGGTCAGAATATTGTTACAATATAAAACAAAGTCCCAATATATACCGGAAAACAGAAGGATAAAAGACGAAGTACCTGTAAGCTGAATATAATTGGCTATTTGTTGGAGTAATAAGTTATGAAATTGAGATGAAAAGTATTATTTAATATGTAAAATGTAATACTTAGTAGGTTGGTCTGTTGCCGGGTTGTAAATATGCTACATAAAACTGCTGGGCAGGCCTCTTCCCATATGGAGCTGTTAAGAGTTTACTACTGATTACTGAACAATTCCAATTTAAAGTGTTGCTTGTTTAGGATATGTTATTATAACATTCAATTTTTTTTTTTTATAACACGCCGTGAGATATTGGCGTAGAGATACGATCACATTATACTTTAGAATTGTCTTATTAATCTTATTTATTATAATCAATAGATTGTATTAAAAGAAATGCGCAAATTGAATTAGATGTAACTGTAAACATAAAGGTAATGTAATGGACAAAATACCCCAGTCTATAAGTACATTAGAGCATAATAATGTTGAAAACCATGACCATAATACAATGAAAGTACAGTAAGCATTATTATCTCAGATAACAAAAACACAATACTATCGAAACAAACCCAACAACTCGTTGAACAAAATTTACAAATAATTTAACACAATAAGACACCACGCTTCCGCACGTACGAGTATCTTTGAGCAGAGATTAAAACGGTAAACTGTGGAGTGATGTCCAACGGACAAAAAACATCTCGAATACCCACCGAATTATTGAAAAAAAAAAGATAACTAAAGTGGTCCGAGGAGCGAACCCTGAGGCACGCCTGTCGCCCATACTTGTTGTACTAGGGAGCTGTGTAGACAGACAAAATAAGCAATTCCATTTGATCGGGCCCATATTTGCCCACCACTAGAGTCTTGACTGTGTAAACATTAGGCCTCACGTCCGCAAATAGCGTGATGTCGGTGCATTCGAAGGCTTTAGCCGAGTCAGGAGAAATTATTTTAGTATATGGTAATGAATATGGTAATTGGTGTTCGATACTTGTGTTCTTAGTTCGTGTGAAAGGTGCTTTGTAAAGTCGAATAAATACAATATGTTGCGTGTTTGCTTAACACTAGAAGAGTAACTTACATAAAGTATTTATATAACCAGCCATGCTGTGGGAAAATTAGTTCGTACGGCGCGTTGGAAAAATATTATTTAAAATACATAGTATTGTTGTTGTTTCCGACTGATGATTCTAATTTCTCCCGGTTCACTCAATTAACCAACCGCGAATTAGGAGAAGATCATCATTAAGTTTAATATGACTTTGTGACCTACAAAGTCATTGGATTTAATTCAAGTGACCGAACTAACTTTTTCCTAGCAGCTCCATGAAAAGCTAGGGCACAGTTAAAAAAATATTTTCGCACAATTTCCAACCGCTCGATCCGCAGTATTTTTCAAGTGTAGCGACACATCAAACGTACCCGGTACCCACGGTCAGCGGTAAATTAAAATTGCCGCGGGGAAAAAATAAGTGTGTGACACACTTAGTCTCCATGCAGGCGCGCCTAATGCGGGCCGAGTGGCCGCGTCACCGCCAGCCGGCCGCAGTTTATCTTCCTTAGTGTGGCAACACTGAGGGAAATAGCCGCGGAAATGTTTGCTATTTCATTTCCCGACATCTTTGTTGGTTTGTTTACTTTTACAAATGGCAACGGTCCCATTTTTGCTGGACAACGGATGAAATGTTAATAAAATTGCTTTGGCAGCTTTCTTGTGAATATTCGAACCTTATTTCATTAAATACACGGGTAAATAATTTTCATCCATACTATGTATTGATACTGCGGCACAGAACAACAATAGCCTTAAAATGGTTTAAAATTACCTCATTAGTAAAATTTTAAAAGCTAATCTCCGTCAGTTAATTTCTTAACTCGATCAGTGTAATTGATCATGACGATGGCGTAAACATAGTTTAAATAACTTAACTAATTATTATTAAACATTCAACTAAACGATTTGTTCAACAAAAAGGTATCTCACACACATCCGCCTCATTTTCCGAGCGGCCGCCCGCGATTACAACTGCTCTATTTTGACAGCACACCCGGCTGGGGTTGCAACAATGCTCGTATTATTGTCAATGTTTATTCACGCACAATTTGCTTGAGTTTATTCAGCGTTGGCAACATTTTGCGTGAGGGGGCGATCAGATACGTGCGCGTAGCGAATTTTAATGCGATTATTATGAACTGTTCATGGGGATTATGAGAATTTTAATGATGCGATGTATGATAGACGCTAAACATGTGATTATAAATAATTACACGCGTCCACCGTTACAATAAAGGACTTCCATCTTGCCTAGATTGGAAGTCGGTTGTCCGGTTTTCTATCGTTCAAAGCTTGAAACATCTTTTTTATTGAAAGCTGCCTAAAGCTATAATTTTGGAGTGCTTATGGCGGCCTGTTTAGGACATAAATTATAATCTCAATCGAACTGATAAATATAAAACGGGTTGTCATACAGAAATGTATAACTATACTTTTAAAACGCATGACCCTTCGCTCGCGAAATCCATTAGTTGTCAGTAAATATTGACACGAGCGTGACGCAGGCGCACGGCTCGCTGTCGACCGTTACCGACGGGAGCCGAAGTGGCCCGAGCACGTCCGAGCTCTTTATGTATCTTACGCCGATTTAGATTCCTAGTGCTTTCACAAACATCACGATTATTATGATTCATCTAATCAATATTTAGATTACTTACTTGTTTTCACGTTCATTCTACTGTTTGTTTGGCCCGCCTAAAATGTTTGTGTTTACCAGGAACCTAGCTACATAACAGAATATTTTATTAAATTTGAAATTACTAAGTAGTCTTTCAGAACAATAACCTGAACCACATTTTTTTAAGTCACACTTATGTCAACAAAGGTTAGGTACAGCATACATTTAAATGGGTTGTGTCGTTGTGGATGTAAAATAGCGTATTGAGCAAAACCGGGAGAAACTGACTGAAGGCCTACCTCGACATATCTTGGAAAACGGCAGAGGATTCTCATCATTCTCTTCTCTATCTTCTAGGTATTGAAAATTTACTGGACTATCTGGTAAATGGCATTGGAATAGATTTTGTAGTGGTATGTACCTAATGTAGTCAGTTCGGAATCGCAAAGGGCAATACGCACCTTATAATCAGTTCAGCCGCTTGCCGAAACAACATAAAAATAAATAGCGAAAAATGACTCTCAGCCAAAGCAAGAACCACTCATTACATTACAGAGCTATAAACAGTACAAATACGAGTACATTATTATTGACACACATACAGAGGCACGTGCTTACGTAACACAAACTTAATACTTGAATTTGAAGGCAGCTTGAAGGCAAACATTCACAATAAATAAATAAAAATGAAGTTGAACAGTCGCGGACAAAACGTGTATAACTTGCAAAAATCTCAACAAGGAATTTAGGTAATCAAAATATTGACAAATGACATCAAAAACTCTTTTTTCTGGAGACAGTATTTTTTGAAACATTTATTTTAAAAGAAAACGGGGAAGAGTTTACCTATACCAATCTAAACTTTATTCAATGAAACTTTGTTGACTGTAAATTAATTCGTATATTATGTTTCAAGACATAGCAACTGTCACAGTCTTAATTTGTAATTTGACAAAAAACCTCATCGTTAGAATGCTCCATATTATAATGCTTAATCGATGTTGGTACTTTGAACAAATTTTACACGGACCTGCATTTCAAGTAATTAAATAACTACTTTATAAAAAAAATCAGCGCACACATGTGTCCGCGACTGTACCCAATAATGAGGTGTTACCAAATTTATTCACAACGAAAAGGTCAATTTGTCTCGACTAATAGAAAAGTAAACGTTTATTTTAAAATCAATAATTTACGATACCTTTACTGGCTATGCGGATGTGAAGAGATTACACATGCTATACTATGTGTACTGTTATTTTGACAACCATTCTGACTATGGATACAGGGTACCTTAGGCAGGAAGCCGAATATAGCTTAAAGAGCTTGATTTTATGAAATCGGTGTAAAATTGACACCAGATTTTATACCCTACCATTAAAAAGAAAATAAAAATTCCATAAAGGGAATATCGCAATTATAATTAAAAATCCATTTATTTAAACCCTAATTACGTGAGGCAAACCCAAACTAAAGTTGAACCCAAAAGCAATAATAACTTACGCAAAGTGAGAACACCGCCACTTAAAACTTTACTGGATTTTCAACTAGCATTGTCTAGTTAGTAATGACTTGCGGTCAGCGGCCGTCAGCCGCACGCCTGGGGCCCCTCGCGGAGTGACCCCGGGCCCCGGCCCCTCGCCCCGGAGTGCCCCGGACCCCTGGCAGGCCAATTTCACGCCAATCGTGTCATCAAACGCACGCGTTAAAGCTAAGTGTCTCCGTGCAACTATTTATTTTTCTTCTCATTTTCGGATGGTAGAAAATGATAATTGAGGGTGACTGGGCTTTATTGCGGGTGGCAACGTTCGTGTTGTCATATCACGGTTTTGGTGTGAAACTCTTTGACCACGACTGTGGCCGACTGTGGCTGTGGGGACTAACTTATGTTACTTACTGTACCTACCTACTGAAATAACTGCGATAGATAGCTATAGATCGTCCTTAGGTTTCAGCCAAAGTGGCAAGAAAGGGTTGGATGCGATTGGCACGGAACCGCAATACTTGGCGTGCTCATGAAGAGGCCTATACCCGACTATGGGTGACTACAGGCTGAAGAAGAAGAAGGTTTCAGCCTTGCATATCTAAACATACAAACTATATTTTAATGAATTAGGTGTTGATAGAATCAATAATCTTTATTCTAGTAATGATCTTAGCACCTGACCAAAAAAGGTTTATTACGCTTTCTTTAACGTTTAACCGAATGCATAGCACCATTCGTCCATGAAAATAGTTCAGTTAACATGTGACGCCCCAGCCTCCCTCGCCGGCCGCCCCCGGTTCAATTACCGACGTATTTGTTGTCAAAATATATGCACATCTCTGTCCGACCCCCGTCACACGGACACATGAGTGCCTGACATGTATTCTTAGGAAATTCTAAGTTTTGGCTACCCAGGAAGACTTTCGTGACGTATCGTCATTTGATGCAAAACTCTGAAATGGTACATTTTAGTATAATTAATATTGTGAGTAAGTTTTAAGTTGCATGAAACAGAACAAAATTAAAACAAGAAGTTAATATATTTTTGTGTCTGTAAAATGAATAAAAAATGTATTTAGTAGGTAGACATTAGGCGAGGTATGGTTATTTTAATCTCGTCCCTTTTTTCTCAAACCACACCAAAAAAAAGTTTGCTTCAATTAAAATAAAATCAGGAGTGTATTGAGCTGTCATCAAGAACTATTGAAGGAATGTTTGTAAACATCCCTTTACGTGTCATTAAACGATTCAATTGGGTTCTAAACGCGGCCATTCAGGGATCCGGCGCGGAATAGCGCTACGTTTCAATTAAACAGAGATCTACGGATAACAACATGTCCGGTGGGCTGCACACACAAAGGAGGTTTAAAATGGGCCTGTACCTACACTTTGTTAGGGTACAGTTAAACTTTCTTGATTTTTAAAGCTTATAAAACATCTATTCAGTGCGACGAAATAAGCACCCAATTTCAAATTTAAACCAGATCGACCTTAAACTTTAGTAACAAAAGGTATCCTTGGGTTAACAACAATATTGCTTACATTTTAGTACTTACAATAGCAGTAATAACTAACCTAGGTAATTAATTAGTGTTCTAGGTGAATTGAATCATATTAATCGTTAGACTTCGACTTTTATATCTTAAAAGAAAACATTTCTGGGCACTCAATTAAATAGCAACCATTGCTATTGAGGATATAAAAGTATCCCCCGAAATCGTCAAAATCCAACTATATTTTTAAAAACATTTAAAATATAAACAGAACCCTTAGTACAATCTTGTATGAATTCCATCGATGGCAGAGATATCGCACAATGCTCCCGGCCTCACGCACAATGGAGTAAGACAGAATGGGGAGTAATATTTTATTGATAGACCCTTCTTTCTGGAGTGTTGTGTAAATACGACGGGTTGTGTGTAATGTGCGGGATATTGGCCCGAAATGCTGATGGCCCGAATGCCCGACCGCGCCAAGAACTGCAAGGTTCGCTATATTGTTTAAGAAATAAGGGAATGGAGAATTGTTTCTCATGTGAGCGATGTGGATGTTGCATCGTCATAACTATATAATATGAGTCGGAAGGTAATGGAAATGGATTCTGAAACTAAAGCACAAGCGTAATATTTGAAGATTAAAAAAAAAAAATTAATAAAATATACTTACAGTAATTAAAAGTAAGTAAAGTAAGTATTTGACATTAGTCGTCTTGTTAAAGAAAGGCACAATAAATGTAATATGAAAACACATTAACATTAAGTCATAATCTCTCAAAGTGACTAAAATACGTCGCAAAGCTACTAGCGCGGAAAACCATCGCGTCTAGTGTCATTAGGAAAATGGCGCGCGCCAGCTTAAATGTTGCCAACGCTAAGAGAATAATTTCTACCGCTAGAAAGTATTAATTTTTATTTTCCCGCTACTCCCCTTTTATAATTCACAAGGATGGATAAAAATGTGATTACAGCGTTGCAGACATTTTTATTTTATTGCTCGTATGTTACAAATTATTCGTCAAGAATACTGCTATGAAAACATGTTGTTTAGTTTTGTCGGCATTATTCTTGTCTTGTTATTTACTTGCTTGTTTCATTTTACTGTTTTCGTTTTTCTTTTAACTAAGGGTAGATATGTCTCTACAATATATAATTCTAAGAAAATTGGTTTCCTATCATCACAGAAGGGATTCAATGTTTTTCTACAACTACCTATACGATACCTTACTTTGAAATACTTAAAATGTAAACCTATATTTTAGATACTTACCGAAGTCAAGTCCATATGATTTTACTTCTATACATCACAAACGAAATAAAAACAAAATGAAGGTTTCTTAATCAGCTAAAGCGAAAAGCGAGCGACTCACCAAAGTAAATTAAACCATTAAGTTGATCAATTAATTAAGTTTAATGAATTTCAAAGTTTGTTAAAGACAAACGCTTTCAGTTCTTGAACGGACTAATAAAAATGTAATAACTACTTAAAAGTTTTATTTAAGCGAAGCACTTAATTAGTACTTACTTGGTAATTGGCAGCTAATCTTATGAAAATCGAATTCTACTAATTGGTTAGGTAATTATTTTCGGGAAAAGGGTATCGATGTTCTTGCTCTAAGAGCTCTAAACCTAACAATTAACTACGACGGAACTCTCTGTGTTTTAAGGCGTGATTTTTTTTTAAACATTTTTAAAGATTTGCGATATTACACACACAGACAGAGGATTGTCCCACCTGCCGATCTGTTTAATAATAAATTGTAAACTATGGTTATTATCATAATGTGGGCTCCTGTAAGTTATGGAGCAAAACTTTATCTTTTTCATTTTATATCTGTAACAATAGGTGTACTTCTTTTTGTAGATATAGACGATGTCGACGGTAGACTTAAATTAAATTACATGCGCTGTTGCGTTTCTTGAGGGAGGCTTATATACATCACAAATGAAATAAAAGGAAAATTAAGGTTTCTTAATCAGCTAAAGCGAAAAGCGAGCAGTGTTGCAGTCCAGCAGTGGACTGCAACAGGCTGATATGATGTCGATGATGATGACATGGGTCCAGTTGTGCTTAATACTATATTCTGTTAAACTCCTATAAAAAAAAAGGTTTCATTGACATAAAAATACAGTACAGTAGAAATGTAACCCTGACGCCTGTGCTACGCTTAAAGCCTAAGTTAAGTGTTACAGGAGCCAGGGTCTTCGCCCGTTTCGGTTCTAGTATTCACTCGATGTTTGGTAGTAGTGTAGTAAAGTGTGCGTATCTGAGCGGCTGCTTCAGTTTCCAGACTGATGACGTCGACTGGTGGCGGCATGGGCCACGTGAACAACATGGGCGGGCTGGCGGCGTGCGCGGGGCCCGACTCCAAGCCCATGCAGTTCCCGCTGGCGCAGCGCCGCAAGAGGAGGGTGCTCTTCACGCAGGCACAGGTAAGGAAACTTACTAACTATACGCAATGCTTGTACAAGGAACGAACATTTTCTTGAATGTTCACACCGTAGCAATTGTTTTCTGTTTGATACCTTCTTATGATTTTACATGGTAACTAGTTATATGATATGAGACAGGTATATTTTCCCAGTGTATGGGTAAAAAATAAAGTACTATTATTTTTAAGGTACAAGTGTGTCGTGGTTTCTAATGGATGCACCGATATCGTTTATCACAGGTCACTGGCACTCGCTGTTTTTTTTTTTAAGTTTCTTTCAAAGTTCAATCAAGAAATATAAGCATGTTTTGATCATTTGTCCTCTCGATATGAAAATCGGAGTTATTCTTTCATTTAAGTGTCACCATGATCGACATTCTGATCTAATCTTATCCTGTTTGCATCTCTTCGCGGTGTTCACAATCTCTAGTAGCAACAAGAATGTATATTGTTTCCAGTGAAGCATACAAATGTTACTAATATTAAATCGGCTCTGACTTTCTTCCAATCAGTATTCCTTCAGTTCCCCGCGAGTAGGTACGAACCTCACGGCTAAGTACCTCAGTTGTTCCTCGTCTCGCATTATTTGGCCGGGGCCCCTCGCTAGGGGAGTGCTATTTGCCGATCATTTTACAAATAAATACGCGCTGGGGGACCTTACCTGCCGTAATTCACGGAGAGATATTCTCTGTGCGATTTAGATTCGAAAATTGAGATTAAATAGAGTCTATAGGATATTTTATTGGATTAAGCATTTATTTATTAGCGAATTTGAATAAATGCTACCCTAAGATTAGTTTTTTTTTCATTGTTTTCTTTTAGATGAAAAGCGTTTCGAAGTAACATAAACAAGTGTTCCATTCGATAAATATGTCTTCGTAGCGTTGCAATTTCTTCTGAGCTAAACAACAACAGTTTTGGCCAATGTATTTCCTTCAACAAATCGTTAATTAAATGAACTATTATAGACATGGTTTGATACGATTATTTGGCATTAAGCACATGCCAATTTTAAAATAAATCTCTGATCACGAATTGCAGACTAGGCCCTTTCATAGCATCCACACAGGTGCGACTCGACTTAAATTCGCGTCGCTTTGTGAACAGAGCGCTTTATAAGGGGATTCTTGTAAAGCATGACCTGTTTTATACCAGGGCGGTGCCATGGTGACCGGGTGCCGGGAGCCGGGAGCCGGGTCAACTCTCGACGTTATCACATTCACACGGATTAAGACTTGCATTCTATTCGATATACCTTTTTGATCAGGATTAGACAGAAATTTTCAAGAATAATGTTTTTTTTTTAATTTGAACTTCAACAATTTAACGTTTGTCAATTTCTAGCCTCTGTATCAGTGGCACGTTACGAATTTGAAGCGGAACAAACTGAGTCAGCGATGTCGTCAACTATAAGGAGTGCCTTCCTTGTAAATAGCACAATATTTAGATTTATGCCTACCTACTCTAATTGATTAAAAAGTTTTAATAAAGTCTTAAATAATTCCCTACGAGACTTCCGCGAGCAGTGACCCTCTCTTTAATTCCCTTCTGTCTTTGTCCGCAGCTTCAGACAATTTTAAACTGTTCTCACGTCAACTCTCTAGCAGAATCCCAACTAAAATCTCATAAAACATTCCACATCAAAGCTGCCAGGGAACGGGCAACGCCACATTCAAAGGCTAACTAAAGCCAAAATTGCGTTAGCGCGGGGGCGGCGCCCACCCCGCCCACAGCCGGCCCCGCCCTCCACCAGCCAGCAGCCATGTAATTAATTCTATTTCCACGGAATTTTCTGGTTGCAGTTTGATTCTAGTGTGTCTGTGTGAGTGAGAGAAATTAACGGCATTATGTGTGTAACAATGTGTGCTCTCTGCGTTGTTTTGTTTAGAGCGATGTGAAGATACGGATATACCTACGTCGGTGCTCTGATAATCTCTTTGTAGAGATGGTATTTAACTTCATTATTTTGTAGTGAGCTTTTAACTTATTATGCAGCATAAGGTTAAAACAAACATTTTAAGTATTACCCTGTAATACATAAGTATTTTAGCTTAATCCCTGGATGATATCAGTGTAGTTTTCTGGCAAAAATAATAGTAACATTCAATAACAATGTAAATTGTCTGCAGGTTTACGAATTGGAGAGGCGATTCAAACAGCAGAAGTATTTGTCGGCGCCGGAGAGAGAACACCTCGCGTCTCTCATACACTTAACCCCTACTCAGGTGAGTTCTTCTTAGTTAGTAATAATTAGTATTTATCCTAACCTTCACTTCTACTTCGAAGAAGACGTTGGAGTGTGAAACTTTTACGGTTAAAAATTATGGTATCAATTCTGAACAGGTGGGACCATAATAACATAATATTCGTAGACTACGAAACTGTGTTTGAATGGCCTGGAATAAAAAATCAACGATGAAAATAAATAACCGAAATAATTAGAAAAAGAAAAGTTTTTCGTTACTGTAATAAATTTATCTACGCTTGTTGAGTGTGGTTCCCACTATCAATTACTATAGTCATACTTTTAGGTTACGTAGGTACAAGACTTATCTTTACTAGTGTTAAAAGTGCAAAAAAACCTATATCTATCTCTTCATTCATAAAAATCTATTTCTAATTCTCCGGAAGACATATTATTTACCTAATGTCATTTCATATTTCCTGGAGGATATAAAAATTACAATCAACGTCAAAATACAAAAATCCTCCCCATCCATGCACCCCTAATTCAAAGACGGTACTTAAAGTAACACACAAGGATAAATTTGTGCCGCGGCACTTGTAAATCAAAGCGTTTGAAGCGGTGTGCGGTCGCCTGTGATGTCACGCCGTAACGAGCTGTCTTACGTTGCCAGTTGTAAAAACACACTTGTTTGGTAAATTATTTCTACATTTTGAGATTTTTTCCTTACTTTTATTATTGTAATTTGCTTGTGATACTGCTTGACGTTGTTTTGTGTTTTTCGCAATGAAAGTGGGTTGAGTCTATCTGTCTGAACAGTCGTGATGATTTTGATTGAGAAAAACTATTCGCCCTTTAGAACCTATTTCTCAAAGTATACATAAAGTAGTTAGAGTTCAATTAGCACGCAAAATTGTATACCTAATACTTATCATACTACAAAATCTTTCCCAAAAGATTTGAATCATCAATCTTACATCATTTTTATTCAGTAGACCACATAACAGGTAACCTACGGATGATAGTTAACATTATTTTGCAATTAACACAACAACAACAAAAAGGAATGCCATTGTATTGGCAATTAAGTAGATATGTATAAAAGCCGTAGCAAATACTGAAATACTCGCGAACAGCACTTGTGCAGTCAAAGCTATTTGAAGCACCAGAGGCTCAGCCATCAGCCGTCCCATCAGCTTTAACGAACTGTCATGTGTTGCCAGAATATTTAAATTAGTTTGTTTGTGGGAGAATTTATTGTATAAACGTAACGTTACATTGAATCTATTTATTATTTGATGTTCTACATAGGAAAGATTTTGGAATAGTTTTATTGAAGAAAAATAATTGAATAAAGTCAAATAGTTTTCTTAATGTGAAAGTAGCAGATTGATTGACATCTAATGAAGACTATCAATCATTGTTTCTTGAACAGTATCTTACTGAATTGAGTAGGCTAATTAACTCATTGCCTGATACCACTCCTAGGTATAGAATTATAAAGAATACATACCTACAGATTTATGAATAACAAAAGTTACACGTACCTTCCTCTCATAGTCTGGTAAGAGTCAATAAAATTCACCCTTTCTTATCTCAAGATATTTAAATCTAAAAAATCACAAGATGAATGAATAACTTATTCATTCAATAACGAAAAACTTTTACAACCCTTCACCAGCGACTCATAAAAACAAAAGCCCCTCGAGAAGGGATCCCGCGTGAAATTGGCGCAATTTTCCGTGACCACAAACAGACGAACAGTCACCACAAGTCGAAGGCGCGTGCTCTGGGCGTCACGCTGTGCCAGCGACACGCGCTCGTAAATCACGCGATAATCGCGTTCCGGACGCCTCCAGCGATGACCGGAGTCTATTACAGAAAACGCCCACAATGAATGCCGCCGGCCGTGCAGCTTCCGTGTAGGGTCGCTCATACTGGAGCTGATTGAATTACTCCACTTTTAGGGCTAATTTGTGGTGTTTAATATACCCCAGAATATTATGTCAGGGTAGGAAAAGTTATTGCTTCTTCACTTAAGGAAAGCATAACAGGCATTCGGTTGTTGTAGTAGGCACTTGTTTAGTTCATCTTTGTGGATATTCCATTTTGCAGTACCTATTTATCATTTCTGGAGTTAATCGTCTTCTGCCAGGTGTTTCTAAACTGCTTTAAGTACCTAATGTAGCTTAATGTTGGTGTTCATTTATATTGATTCAAAAAGCAAAGTAATACATAAGGTGAGCTGACTAGGCATGAGGTACTTAGATATAGTCTGAATTTCTGTTCCTTAAGGTACACAGATAGTGGGTTTGCTATTTAGCATGGCTCCCATTCACGCACAATCCCCAAGTCGCCGCAATCAATATCCTAATTAACCTGCAGGGGAACAATGCAGACTGCACGGCCCAATTATAATAACAACGCATTATCTTCGGCTTAGCGCGCCGCCATTGTGCCCGTTTGACGTTTGTTTTGGCGCCAAACGGCTGGTGTTGACACCGTCAAAATGGAGATTATTCATGGACCATTGTGGGGGTCGCGCGGAGTTTATGAAATTTATATCGACACGGCCAGAGATTATTGACGCATTGTTGTAAAGGATTTGAATTTTGTGAACGAATGTGAGAAATAGGGCGCGTGCCGGTGACAGTTATATTAATAATGGCGATTATGTTTTTTTAATGTAAATAGTCGGAGCATTTTTCTCTAACTTCATGCAATGTAACTGAAAACTTCGTAGCGGTACTATCATTGAGAGAAAGATAAAAGATAAATAAAGTTGTACACCTTCCATGAAACAAGATGAAATATTTGGCATCGAGACGAGCTTGATATTGCAAATGCACAAGTATATCAAGTAGCTGTCTATATCTTGAAACTTAGAAGATTGCATTACTCAATTTGTTGGTATCTACCAAGGAGGCAAGGAAGATAACAAAGAATCTGTACCTGTACCTTCCAATACCATAAATTTAGTTCATCCTATCGCCATCCTTTTTATACCACTTTTAAAGGACTTTATGGATAAATCGTTTCTATAGTTTTCATATTTAGATTATTTTTTATTTGTTTAAGTAAAATCCCCTTCTCCCTGGTCCGGCCGCTGTCAGCCGCACGCACGGCGCGTGCGAGCCGCACTAAGCGCTGTATTATCTGTATTCAGTTACGACAAACTCGGATAATCTTTATGAACTTATATTGCTTAATACTAAGTGTTTTTTACCGAGTCGATAGAAATTCTGTTGCGAAGAAATTATTGCCAAGTTGTAATTTATTGTTAGGTATAGGTACCTAACAGTAGTTAGTAAAAGAATTAAATCCGAGATCATGATCATCAAACAGTCTAACTCTGGGATCTTCAGCGGTTAAATCAGACAATAATGTACAATGTTTGTATTTAGTATAAAGAATAATTTAGAGTTACTTGTAACATATACACTTTTGCAGCTTGGCAACGAAATTACTTATTCGATATTAAGAAAAACCCCTTTTTTTCTGGTGCAGTCGGTTAAAAAAGCATTGATTGTTTCTAGACTTACCAACTCACAAATTCTTACATATAACCATCAAACATAACTCTAAAATCGTGCATATTCGTCCCATTTAAATAGCAGCAATAAAGCCAGCCACAATATCCCGTCTGTTTGACGTTTGGGATGTGCAAATAAAGGGCGCTTCGTTCAACGTAAGTAAATTCTGATGTTAGCGCTCCAGCCACCGGCTTCGCTCAAATAAACTGCGATTTAATAATGCTAATGGCTATTTTAATGACTCAGTTATTTGCGAAGCGGATATTTTTGATGGTTTTAATAGTAATACTACTTTAGCTAGCTTTTCTTGCTTCTGATTGGTATAATACACGACGGTAGTTACCAGCTTTGCGGAAACTATCAGGATATAAAGTTATTATATAAATAGAAGTAATACTACATAATTGTGTTCCGTACTTATAGCAACGTGGTGGCTTTTGACGAATGACTCTGAAACAATCATAGGAACCAACCACTTTCTTGAGTTAGATTGAAATCATCCAATTAATTTCCGATAAAACATCGCTCCAAACCCTTAACAACATTAAAAGTCGATGACAACAACAATTAAAATGAACACTGATTAAAACCGTGAGATCAGCTGAAAAACAAAAAAAGGCCGCAACAAAAGCTCCTACATTGTCTATGGTCACGTACTCTATGCTCTCGTCTCCGGCGGATGCGAGCATGCGGGCGCGACACGTTTAATGACAGGAATGAGATAATGGTGCTTTATGAAACAATGGCCGTCAGCCATCACTGTTCGCTCTGTTGTCGATGACACTAAGTAGCCCCGGATTGCCCGGAACAAATTATTATGTGTCAGATTGTGGCTTGATGTGCTCTGATTGGCTGATTGCTGCTGTCATGCACCCACCACATAATATATACTTTAGTTACAATGTACTCATTTGATGTAATAATTTGGAAAATTATAATTACGCCAAAAACCCATGATAAATATATGGGCCTCATGATAAGATCATGATTTGCGGCAACGGGCTAGTATTTAATCTAGCTAACAAAAATGTAACTTATCGAAGCCTATCGACTTCCTAAAAAAAGAAATACCAACGCATGAACCTAATTTAGGCTGTAAGAAGCCAAACTGATAGGACATCTAATAAAACTACTTTTACGGTTGTATTTAGATTTAAAGTCCGGACGTTTTGAATGCAAACCGCGATGAGAAAGAGATCCGAAAAAGTAGTTTTATGTCAATGTCTAACATTCGTGTGAACCTCAGAACTTAATAAGAAAGGATATAAAGGACAGAGCTTGCAAAAAATCTGCACCAACTGCTCACGAATTTCCTTACTAAAATCATATTTGAGTGTATTTACATCATAATTATTTAAGCTAACCTCACTGAAACCCGTCGGCGAATCCCTCAGAGCTTATCATCTACCAATAATACCACTCGAGTTTTTTTAATTCTATCATCGTCGTGGGATTTCAATACGCTTCCTGTCAAGCGTCTCATCTGCCTTACTTCTGTTATTAAAAATATATTTTTGGTTAAATGATGCTATTCACCTTGTAGTGGTGGATTCCGTACACTCACTGACAGGACTGTGTAAAAAATAAAACATAGTTTTTTCTCATACCGGGTAAATGACGAAACAATAATAATACTTTGAAAATTTGCAACACTAGGTATGTATAAAGTGTATTTATTTTGAATCCTGTTTTATGATGAATCATTATTAATAAATAAAAAGTTTTAAGTTCTTAGACAAATAAATCCACCAATCAAATAACCTACACCTAATAGGAAACTTCCCTTAGACTCTATTTATATTAATCTTCTATATTCTATTCTATATTCTAAAAGATAAATACTAGTGTTTTTTAATAAATCTTTCCCACTCACCAAGGACCTCCAAAATTATCATTATGTGCGCTATCATCGCATCAAAAGGCCGCGGCCTCAGTGCAGCCAACATGCCAAAACAAATTAAAAAAAAACTTTTGATTCGTTTCCCGTTTAATAACCGCGAAAATTATTGCCTAGCTTTTCGCCCGGGCTGCCATGGCCAGCACAATGCAATATATTTGAGATTAAATTTTGATGAATGGCAACGTTTTTGCAAGGCATTGTGGGGGATTAATGGTATCTTAAGCGGATGATACACCTGACGCAGCCCTTTGTGGCACAGGTAAGGGGCATTATAGATTGTAATGTCCCATTGTTAATGTTGCGGTGTTTGCGTAGGATCTCGAGGGATTCGGGGATTTTATTCGCAAATTATAGATACTGATTTAGACATTTTTTGTTACATGTAGAATATTATTTGCCAGCGTTGTCTGTCCGTTTTATATTGGGGGTAGTATCATAGTGATATATTTCTTGTCTCTGATTGCAAATATTGAACCGTGTAATGTCTCAAACCTTGTATTATAAACAAAATAATTTACTATGTTGATGTGTTTGCATGACTTTAACTTCATAAAGTGGGTTGCTAAATCTAATTGGCCAACTCTAGATAGCTACTCACTTCTTATTGCTATAAACTTCCCATAAACTATACACAGAGTTATGATTACCCAGAATACTTAATGCAAACTTTAATTTCGTAATCCTCTAAACAACGATCGTTTCATCAACATTTATTTCATCAATTCTCAATTGCAAAGCATATTTGCATAACACACAGTGGCCGACACAAGTAACATTTAAACTAACTTTTATTAACATACAAATATTAATTTGATTGATATGTAAACATTGGCTGTAGGTCTTCACGGTCCACGAGCAGGGGTCGAACCCGCGACCATTCGACTCTGCTTAGCGATTGTACATACGTATCTAATTTAAGCAATCATGTACCTGTTTATGTATTTTTGGTCATAAGTATTTATTTTCTTACATTTAGTCTGTTATTGTCATCATATTTTAACTGTAAATACGGTAGTCATATAGCTAGTTTTCTGCTCAGACTAGCTATGACTGTATGACTTTTTTGAAACTGAATACTTAATCTAGTTATTCCAAATTCATACCTCAGTACATGGCAATCAAAGCTTTTGCAATATTTGTGGTGGCACATTAATTTTTAAAAGTGTAATATCGCATCAAAGTACAAATAATATTGTGCGATTTTCGACTCATTTATTTTACAAAATCTATAATCCGTTGTATCAGCATTTCAGCTTACACACAATAGATCTACCTATCTATAAAAAGTACTTTCTGAATAGATCTATGATCAAAAGAATTGACTGTCACCTGAAAAAACACGTTTAAAATCATTGGAAAATTTGTTACCAACATTTACTCACGTACGAATTATCGCCATCTTAGTTTTGCATCTGTCAAATGTCAAAAACGGTTAATTTTGAAACCACTTCTTTGTAATAAGGTTAAAAATAGTTTGGCAAGATAGTTCACTGATTGTAACTAAAAGTTTTTGCTTGATATTTTCATAAGTTACTAAATAAATGAAGTTCATTGATGTGCTGTCATGGCGCGGAGAGTTGTTTGCTCAGCGCCGTCGGATGCAGGTCTCGATACAATGCTGGCGACAAGCGGGCATTGTGCCAGCCGCGGGGAATGACAAATCAGTGACAAGCCGTACGTTTCTAAATGAATCGATGATAGACGGTTTATTTAATATTTCTAACGGCATTTCAGATATTAGCTTTTTTGTTCCTGATGATCCTATTGTGTCTAGATTTTTTATTAAGTTTCTAGATTAAATTGCGTCCATGTCTATTCCGACTGTATTGTGCTTTAAAAGCTATGTATTCTTAAGCCCCAAATTAGTGTCAACCATCATCATCATAGCGTAGATTAAGATATTTCAAATGCCAAGTTTTATAGCTCCCTCTTATGTAGACAAACAAATCTACTTCCAAACTGGTCAAATGTTTGCTCCCGCTACTGCCTGTAAAATCCTAAGAATTGATTTACCAACACTCATAATGCACACTCGAGCACGCAACTCAGCTCTAAATACACGCCATTGTTAGTAAACGTTTCAAATATTAAAAACGTCGAACTCATCGCTGGAAAAAATGACTGCAGCAAATGAAGACTTAAACAAACACGAATGCATCTTTATTTATAATAATTGTCGCTCGATATTCCGAGTCATGGTTCAGAGAAACGGAACACCTACGCGAGGCCCATACAGCATTAGTAGTATTTATCACGGCCACACTTTAAATCCAACCTTATTACCTGAGAATTAGGTTATAATTCGTACAGCTCTACCTTCCTGACGGAAGAAAGGCATTGGCGCCAAAATTGACTTGTATTGTGGAGATGACAGCTGACTGGGTGGCCGCTATTTCGTTTTTAATGAACTTAATTTTTTAGGATATGTGAAAAAGGAATGTCAATATTTTTGATATAAAAAACACCTCATTAACCAAATCATTTGTATCATGCTAAGGATTCTGGCACACTGTATAAGTGCGAATTATATTATGATCGTTTTAATGATTGCTACTAAGAGTATGAAGTAAATAACTATTTGTTTCTTCCTAGTTACGTAGTCTTAGGATAAGTTCTACGTAACTTGATGAAATAAAAATTGAATAAATTAGACAACTTGGCAAAGACAAATAATTTCAGAAGCCAGCTCCTCGTAAACATGACATAATAGAAAACATTATGCTTGGCAGCTAAGTGGGTGTAAACTCAAGCTCGAAAGCCCTCGGACACACCCGAAATGTCTCAACACTCGCAGTAACAACAGCCGTTTAGATGTAAAACAAATATGTGAATGGCGCACTCGGGCGGAGAGTGCGTGCAAGCCAACGCCGAGCATTATGCACAAGGAGATTGAAAGAAAGTACTCCACACGAGAGCGTCCAAGCCTCGGCGGAGTGCAATAAGCGACGCCCGCTGACGGGGCCCGTTCATTAACTCTCACCTCCTCCATAAATAACCTAGCGAGCATCGTTCCTGAGCGACACAAAGCGCGCGTCAATGCTGCCAACGTTCCCACAACGAAGCATCACAGAGTAAACACAAAAACGACCAACGAGGCGGTCTAGTGCCGTCTAGTGGGCAGTATCTCGTAGTAGCCATGTAGCGTATTTGTTTTGATAGCGGATCGATCAACAATTGGCGGGCACAAAGTATAAGTTTGGTATCGTAAGAAGCGGAGGATCTCGGTACGGGGGAGCACACATCCATTTCAAAGAATAAACAAGAGGAAACGCTCTCGATGTATAAATAATAAATAAAGTGTATATTTCGCTGCGTCGGGAGCGAGCGTAGACAAAGGCTGGCCGCTCGGTGGGGCAAACAGCGCATGTTTATTCTTTCGTCATTAAGCTGGAGTGTTGACCGGCTCGACCTAGCGCTAATTTCAGGGAGGCACTGACTGCCTGTTGACTCTGCGTGCGTTTGGAATGGGATTAACGCGGAAATTTGTCCTCCCATCTCCTGGATTGTTTTAAAGTTCCCCTCTTCGATTCCGTCATAACCGACGGATATTCACTTTCCAGGCTTTGGCGGAGAGATTGTTGCAAACCGGCGATACAATATATTTAATAATTTCTTACTTTTGTAACAAAAGAACATATAAATGATAAACCTAAAGAAAGTACAACAATAATAACGTATCTTAATTGTTTCAGGTCAAAATATGGTTTCAGAACCATCGCTACAAATGTAAGCGACAAGCCAAGGAGAAGGCGATGGCCGAGCAGAACCAACACAATCAGGTGAGCTACATTCAGACCAGCTCGACGTTACGGAACACGCCTTACTCTTACTGAGCTTACTGACAACATTGCCTTTTCTTACCGATGTAGACCTAGAGGATTGAAATTAGTTTGCATCTAAAATTATCCGCGAGTTCATGTATTTACTTTATTTAAAACTCTTTCTATCTATACATAATAAGAATACTAGTTATATCAGTGTATTGAATTCTCCAAACATGACAGTTATGGTGAAGAAGTCAAATAAGAAAAAACCTATTCAAAACTACGCTTTGCGTGTTCAGGGATTTTCGCAACCTTAAAACTTAATCTCCATAATTTATTCTTATAAAAAATATTAAAATATTCAGCTAACGTGACATTATTAATTCAAAAATTTACACAATGCTAATGAATAATGAATATTAACGTGTAAGCGATAAAAATCATCCGCTGACGCAGTGCCTGCCGAGGGCGCGCTGTTTGCGAAGGCGATAGACTTCGCCCTCTCGATACCAATCTCCCGCGGCGATGCTCAATAGCTAACAAAATACGGGACCCGCACTTCCCAAATCTGGCAACCCTGCTTCCCGCTTCCCTGCCAACAATTAGAATTATATTTCGCGGGAAATTAGGGCTACCTCACTGACGTGAGGAAGAGATTACATCTTGATTGTATCAACCAAGAATGTAATGTTTGGTTTTTTGAATGGGTAAAGCCGCGAATTGCTTTGTTATTTTGAATTTGATCTTACTGCACTACAAATTGCTGTTAAATAACACATTAATACTCCAGTATTCAAATATTAAATGAAGTAGCGAAAAATAAAATAAAGATAAAGGATTTAATTTATTTATTTTATAGTAAGAAAGAAGTTTTTCTTGTCTAGCTCTATAATCATGGTGGCTAAGCCCAGCAATTTATTTAAATTATTCTAAGCTTTGTCATTTGAAGAACATCGAAATATCAAAAACTTAACATCAAAGTATCTATTATTTAATGTGCTATGTAAGGAACGAGCGCAGTAACCCTGGCGCGCTAAACATTGGCTTAATTTGAGCTCCGGTGAGGGCGGACCGGAGTGTGCCTGGTAGCGGGGCGCCTCCGCCCGCCCAAATTACACCCGTCCTTATGTATCAATTATATCCTTTAAAAAGCAATCGTAGAACTCGTACCAAAATACATACTATAATTTCTTTTTTAAAAGGGCATAAATGTCCGTTCTTAATTTTTGTGTGTCAACATAGCATTATGAATTAATTTTTCTAAAATGTTTAATTTCAAGATTTGCGATGGTAGTTTGTTCAGGTCATTTTTTAATACAAAACAGGCATTATATGAAAAGTATATAATTATATAACATAAGTTGTCACATAAAGTAGTAACCGGTGTGCAGTAAAACTCCAGTGGTTCACAGACCCTTGAGCGCCAGTCATTGTGATCGATGGCCCTCCATCATTTCGCCACTTGTTTAATATGCGACATGTGGGCTCCTCACATTTAATACGCAAGCCCTTAGCTGGCCCAATGCATGGCAACATGGCAAACAACTCTTTACTGCAAGCTTCCGATTTCAGAATCGGTTGCATTTATCTCGCCGCCGATTTTAACCGACGGGTCAGTTTCAGTATGGAAATACTAATTTTGGAGTTATAAATACACATATTATCGCTTATGTTTATATGGTATACCATATAAACATGAGCGATAATATGTGTAATATGTTTATACTCACTCGCGTATCTTTTCCTTATTGTTTCCTTAACCCATTTCTATATACTTTTTAGAGTCAGACTGAGAAATCAATAGCAAACAAAAAAGAAATGATTAAACTTAGAAATCTTGAGGAGCATAATCTATCTTGCTGCTGTAATGTATGAAGTGTTAGTATATGCTGGTGTCCCTCCAACAGTCATCCTCGTCGCCGCGACGGGTGGCGGTGCCGGTGCTGGTGAAGGACGGCAAGCCGTGCGGCTCGGGCGAGTCCTCGTCACCAGCGCACAGCCACTGCGCCACGCCCACCTCCGGCTACTCCGCGCAGGGCTCGCAGGCCGCCTGCAGCAACCCGCTGGTCTCCTCGTACCGCCAGCCCGCCGCCTACCAGCAGCAGTGCTCCGGCTACCTGCCGCTGCAGGGCAGAGCCTGGTAGAAGTTCCCGCAGCTTTACCACGAGACAATGTTCAAGGAAGAGATGTATTTCGATTAAAATCGACTGAACGCTGTGGTTTGTTTTTGTATTTTAGTTTTTCTGTTTCTATCAACATTTTCATTCCAAATGTTCGTTGTTAAAAATTTATCAAGTTATTTCCTCTAAGGTACATTTCTTCTCTTTTCTCGTTTATTGGTGTCATAGTAGCAGTTAATGCGTACCTAGATTAATTTCATTTCTTTCTATTATTTAATTAAATAAATGTTTCATAAACATACGTTAGATTCGTTGTGATTGTCATAAAGTTATAAACCACAAGCCTCCTCTAAGAACATTGTCTCCGGTGAAGTCGCTGGCCGCAGCTACCAACATGGACCATGATTAGGAACCTAGTGAATCTCAGTGTCGATGTAAAGTGTGGACTCAGTCGGTGATCGCCGCAAAACGGGAGGAGGGTAACGTGTACATACTTAGCTATAGCTCTAGATAAGCACACGTGAGGATTTGAATTGATTCCTTGTGATATTTTTTTTACTGACTGTCGAACCTGAAGATTAAAATATTTCTACAACTATACTTCACAGACTTGTAGAAACTTTTGCGTGTTTGACTTTTTTTTCTAGGTGATGTTAACTGTAGACTCAAATATTTTTCTGTTCAGGGTTCCAATGAGTGCCAAACTTCCAGTTCTCGTCGATGTTCTCCGTTTTATACGATAAAGCACAATGTTTTGCTTAATGTAGGTAACCTACCTATGTAATGAATTGGATAGAGCGTTTCACCACACGATTAACTTATTTTTGTCAACAAATAATTAAATTATTTTCTTTTTCAGTTATTTTTATAATAACAGATAAAAGACTTGATTTGATAACGGTAGCTGATCAAAAATTGCAATAATTAGTTCATTGTAGTTTTATAGATGGTGAAAATCTCTATGCCCGCGTAGCAACATTACTGTAAATAACTGATACAGAAGTAGCTAATTGTTGTGTGAATAGACATAATTATAAAGAGTCAGTGTTTGCGTGTGTAGATAATAAATAATGTATATAGTACATAGTTCGACCGCCGTACGACAGATGGGCCGGTCCGGGAGAAAACTCTTGTGCAATCTTTGTCTGTGCTTTTTAACTTGGCTGAAATAATATCGATATCTTTTAAATTAATCAGTTCAGTAATTTGATGAAACCTTTTAATCTTTATAGAGTTCTTTTAACCAAAAAATCCGTAAATTTTATCCTTGACTTGATCTAGCAGCGGAATGCTCAGAAAGTTTTTTTTTTTCGTGTTTATTTTTTCATCAGCCAGGTTAAAAACATTTTTAAATTTTTGAAATCGTTTTATCACTTTTTATTGGAAGAATAAACAACGAATTTATAGTATTAAACACGGCTTTCCCATACATTTTTAATCTTTTTTGTTTATTTTTAATTCTCAATATTTTCCCTTTCATTGATAATAAACCAAAATTCAATCATTTAATTCTATTTAAATCAATTATTTACTTATTATGTACTTAAGAAAACTTTTTTTTACTAATTTAAATCTGCGAATTGCTGCAATGTAAATAGTAATTAATGTCTATTAGTAAAGATTTTTTTATTAAAACATGTCGGCGATCCCAGCGTCATCTGACGGTGAAATAGCAATAAGAATTTAATTAAATTTAGATTAATTCGTCAGTTGTAACAAAATGGAGTTGTAACGTTTTTCAACTTAATTTATATGTTCTGAAAAACTAGGTCGATGTATAATTTGTAGGATTAGGGGAGTTAATAATTATTACAATAATTATAAATAATAGTATTAACGAGAAGGAATTTGTAACTATAATGAAGAAGGAGGGTGTAATGAATTTCGATTTATAAAATTAATAAAATTAATGAGTTTTATTTTGACTTTCATTGAAGAAGTTTGTAGAGCCTCTTTGATCCTTGAGTGGACCTCAAAATGATGGGGTCAAGTGTTCGGAGAACAGACATTTATATCTAGGTAGAACACTCACAGCTCGAGTGCTCGCATCAAAGAGAAATGCTTGCGTCGGCTTTTAGAAATTTGCATACAAAAGGATAGTAATTTCTATCTCTCCAGATTGTAAAGTAAGCGAGAATTATCCCTTAAATATTTAAACGAGCCTCGTAAAATTTTACAGATAATCCATCTTTGTACTTTGATTAAGTTATTTTTCAAAAAGCATTTGGTCAGATTCGCAGTGTTGGCTGAAAACAACGAACACTTTTAAATAATTTATCATACTAACTACGGCCTAAAGAAAAAAGAGTAGTAAACCCCAGACAAGGCATACAATCTCATCAAGAATCTGGAAACACGAAAATACACACAACACGACACACCCAGTTTGTTATTTACTGCTGGTCGTTTTTCTTTCATTTAATTGTACCAATTTCCTGCAAGAAGGCTTATCAATGTTTAAAACAACATCAATCTTTTGTACAAGCCTAAATTGACGCTTAACATCGTGTAACAATTTCAAAACATCCCATCTTAAATCAATCAAGCCCTCAAACAATAAAAGTAACAAACGCTTCTCACCCCATCGTCGGGGGTCTATTCCTATTGTCTTCAATATTCCCAGATTACGCTATAATCTTTCATAACTCGTATTACAGTTTATTCCGCATGGCAACACCGACTTTGAACGTCAGTCACGGCCCGCCAAAACGAAATAATAACATGGCCGTCCTTACGTCAAAAATACACAACCGCCCCAAACCTACCCTGGAGTTTACACTGTAATCAGTTACAATAAAGTCTCTTTTGGATTAAAAGGAAGTTACAGATCAATCCTTTTGGGGTTGAAGAGTAATATTGTTGGAACAAAGCGGGCGCATGGTACACGTGCGAGTCGTTACGGGTTCCGTTAATAAAACGCTGGATTAAGTCAAACGTACAGGTGAGGGGGTTGAAATTGAAAACTATTGGCCTCTCGAAGCAGATTATGTGAGTATATTGCGAGGATTTGTGTCGCTGGTGATGGACGGTGAACATTCTTGTGTTATTCGGTCGCGAGGGTTCCTAATTAGGAGCTTTTGTTTTGCTTTGAACAATAACTGTCTTAATTTGCTGTCTGTGGCTTATTGGGTATCTCGTTTAAGTTAGAATGTATAGAAGCAGAATTGATCCAGTATTTTGACTTCCTTTGGAATGAAACAGCTTCTGCTGTTAGTCGAAAATAAAAAACAGATCGTAGTTCGTAGTCTTTTTGAGACATGCGTGGAGATTTACATTTAAATAATAAATAAATACGGACAACATCACATACATTGCTCGGGACCCAAAGTAAGTAGCTATTAAGCACTTGTGTTATGGAATTCAGATACAACGAAGGTACCACAGACACTCATACCCGAGACAATGTAGAAAAGTGAGTTTCTACATTGACCCGTCCGGGGATCGAACCCGGGACCTCAGAGCTAGCGACACCTTGAAAACCGTTGTGTTCGCCACTCGACCATGGAGGTCGTCAAAACATTTTGATTTGATTTGGATCAGGCTCTACATTTCTACTTACATGTAAAAATTTCAGTATTTTAATAAAGAGTTGGCCGGATTTAGATGGCTTTAATAGAAAGTATATCTATTATTAAACCTTACCAGAAGCTTTCAAAGAACCTCTAAGTTAGGAAACAATTAGTTTGGTTAGATGATAGTAGGTAAGTATATTATTATGGTAGAGATGATATTGATACTGTACTTATTTTGGATAATAATAAAACGAAATCGTCCTTAAAAAAAAAGACTACTTCCATGTTTGTTTGCACTATGTTTTTGATGGTCTAATGGTAAGTTGATGGATGTGTAAAATACGGTATTCCGCTGAATACGGTAAGACTGGTAGTCGACCTCGACCGAAAATGAGTTAATTGACACAACACTTACTGCATTACATATAAACGTGGACAGTAGGAAAGCATACCTAATATAAAACTACTTATACTACTACTAAGTTTATTTGAATCTGGCGAACATGAAGAAAGATGGAAGCATTGATTGCTGGCATCGATCGCAGATAGAGCACGTGTGTGCTGCCGGTATTGTACGGGCGGAGCCGCGGCGAACCGTAGTGTAGATGAAAGATAGTGTTCGTTTTTAAAATGCCGGTAGCAAAGAGGAGAAATTTTATACTGGTTCAATATTGTTTTCTGAGTTGAAATTTTTCGTTTATTACGGTTAAAGTATAATAGGTATAGATTTGGTGTAAAAATGTCATTTTTTTATTTTTTCAAAGCCAGTGACTAGTATAAATTAAGCTACACAGAAAGAACGGGTAAGTACAGCTTTATTTGGTAATTTAAAGTTATCAAATTCAGAATGTCTCCTTACTTTCATTAGTCATTTCTTATTTACCTATATAATAAGTCTGAAATCTCATTCTGAAAGAAATCTGGTAGAAGAATCAGGCGAATTACTAAATAACTAAGATCCTTTAAAGAAATAAAATCTGAAACTTAATACAATATAAATAGATACAATTTATAGTGAAAATGGTTTTTATTTTTATTAAAAATAATAAAACTCGAACGCATTTTACTACTTTACTACTCAAGCTATCCTGAATTATATTGAGAACCCAAAAGCCGCGATCCAAGACTATGAGGGTGTCATTTATCAGTACCAATAGTTTTCATCCAATAAACCTCATCGTTATCACATTTAGGAAAAATATCCAAAAGTTCAAGAAAATTTCGGCAATAAAAACAAGCGCATTTCCCCCACAGCAGTGCGTATTGTGGGTACGTGATCTGTAAACAAATTTGTGAATATTATTCGCGTTTACGAAACCCCATGAATGCAAGGGGTGAGACACCATTACGCCTTAAGATTTCCTATTCATGGCAGCAAGGAGCCCGTCTTACTCCGGAGGGCGGAGGGTAAATGTAATTGCTGTAATTATTGTGTTGTATTTAAATTTTACAGTTGTGTGGCTGAAAGCTTGTACCTACTTGAAGCCGATCGATACTTTAACGATGCGATGGTGGGTAAGTCTGTACTTATGTATGGTAATGCTACGAGAATATTGTGGTATTGAGATAGTAGAACAGAGATATCGAGACATTTTATGTAATGCTAAAGCGTGTAGGCGCCTCATAAACCAAGTATTAAACATTTTTCAATAGCAATTCTCAATTATTATACCAGAATTTTGCTTCTCATACCTACTACGTATCTAAACAGGATTATATTACCTACAAAACATCCATTTCGGTGGGGTTATAAAGTAATTAAATCTGCAATTCAATAGAGCGTGGTAACGTGAACTTTTTGTAATAACTCTACAAAACATTGGCGACGTTTCGTTGGTGGCAGGAGCGCAGCGGAGGTCGAGAGCCGGGCCTGACTAATTAGAACAAAAAACGCGGGAAAACACAAGTACGCTTGACAGTGAGTCAGAGACAAAGAGCGCGCAGTTTTCCAACAAAAAGGTTTTATACCTCTATCTGAGTTTTACTCTAAAACAAACCTTTTCGCCAGGAACCTAAAGTTGAATTTGGGAATGAGGTCCTAACATTGACCGGAACATTTATTTTTCGAATACTATGAATTTGGAACGCCCTATCTGATTTATGTTACAAGGGAAAATCATCTGTATTTCCTTAATCGTAAAGTGCGAAATCCTGTGGGGTCGTTCCGTTTATGTGGCATTTTCTATTGTCTATAGCTGCGTAGAGAAGCGCCATCGCGTCGATTGTCTCTGGCACGTTCGGGTAAAGAGGCCACAATCGATAGAGCACGGGCGTGCGTTGTAATGAATTTATTAGAGAACCTAGTATTTTGACGAGGTCTCTCGTCGTTTTATTTTTATACGAATACTGAACTATGTAAGTTAAGTGCATGGTTTGAATTCCAAGCAACTGCTAAGATATGAATGTAGCTTATGTAGCCACAAAAAGGAAATCCTTTTTTGGATGTTTCTAAATGATTATATCTGAGACCATTTTTGATTTACAAAGTAAACAAGTAGGTGCTATTACTTAGTTGGTAGTAGGAGAATTCAGTTGGTAACAGGCTCTACATTTTGAAATACATAAGTAAACATTTCGGAAAAGTGGTGGTACAAACGCGATTAATAACTTGAATTGGTGTATCTAGTACTTAGTACCTAACTATTACGTCTTTACATACTAAATATCACGGTACCTAGGTAACTACATGTGTCCTTATTCCTTACCATCCGCCAACTTATAGTATTACGCAGTATTTGATGGCAGACAGCATAGGTACAAAGTGTGAAGTGATGTGTGATATGTGAGGCTCTATGAGGCTGTGTGAGGCAGTGTGAGGCTGTGTGAGGCTCGGTGGCTCGCATCTCGTTATCCCGAGCCCGGCCGGCTGTCACGACCACCGCCGCGATTATTAATAAACACTGGTTCCGTACAAGTTAGTGTTGAAATAGATCGATAGCGTCAGCTTTTGGAAGCGGAATCCAGTTAACAGTAGAAAATTGTAGAGCTAACTTAGATTACTAGATACTTTACGTAGGAACTAAGGTAAAGCTAAAAGAATATGACACTAAACTGTGTTCGGTTTTGAAACTATTTAGACTTGGTCACAACAAATCTACTGATGCAGATAACGAGAACGTGACAAATGAAATTAGAAAAGCTGTCCTAAAAGACTGTTCTTCTTAAAAATAACTAGAAAAGCTTATTTTGTCACGGTACCTTTTTAATCTTAATTTTTAATTTATTAAATATGGTTTCTGACCTGTACCTTACCTACAGGTATTATATGTGAAAAAAGTCCTGCTAGGGTTTAAAATTAAAAAATCACATCATAAACAAACATCTTTCATATGTATTTTTATTTTGCTTTACCTATCTTTATTTTTATCATTGGCTATACGAATACCTGCGTAGTAATAGCATCTAGAATTCAAACAACAAGCAAATAGAAAAGGTTTTTCAATATCAGTTCTTATCCCTGAATCGTCTGCCAGTCTCGGAGCGCGTATGACTCGGCAAATTGTTCGAATGTTCAATAAACCTTCTTTTATTTTAGTCCGTTCTGTTGCCAACGCGAGCCTTATTTTGACAACCATCGACGCGTTGACAGGTGGCGTTAATACATTTGATAAAGGTATAGCCATATTAAACCTCTTGTTTTAATTTGTGTGCTTTAGATTTTTTTGTTGAATTCTACAAAGAATTGTGTCTTGTACAAAATAATAGTAAATGTTGTTTGAGGCATAAAAAAGTGGGTTGATAATGGTAGGTACATACTAGATAGTAGAACTTTCTAAGATACCTACTCTTTCATAGATTTAAAGAATTTATTCTAAAAAGAACAACACAAGATTTATTTACTTACAATGAAATACAAAGTATATAATTTACAGTTTACGTCAGGTGCGTGTTGGTGAAGTTATAGAATATTATATAGACAATTATTTCTTAAAATGTTCCTCTTCCATGTGCTTCATCCACCAACTTTATTTACCTACTAGTGAAAATCCTGGAAGACTCCTTAACCCTGGAAAAGCTTGGATAATAATAGGTATGTAGGACTCTAGTGTCCTGTACCTACTCCCTTTTGCTCAGGACCATGCGAGAATGTTTCTTCAACTACTGCTAACACGCAACGATTTGCGCATATTTTTACTGTGTTATGTTTGTTGTATAACGTTTAAAAATAATAAGTTAAAGCCAAACTCTACTACGTAAATCGGTCACCAATATGAACGTGACTCAACTAAAGAGCGCTCATTATAACAATTCATATCATCGTCGTAATGAGGGCAATAACTATTTCAAACGATATTTGTTTTCATAAATATCAGGAATGGCTGTCAGGTTTCAATAATGTTACGTAATAAAATTGATTTGCAATTTAAACTGGAATTATGGACGTATTGTGTATTAGGTTTTTTGAGATCAATTAAAACTTATGACCAATAATTAAAGAAGGAAAGAGCATTGTCCACCGATGCGGGTGGCAATAGGCACCTTCTTCTTATGTCGAGTCTCTCTAAGTAAGTAGATATACCGTGTGTATACAAGAGTGAGGTCATTTATAGCGACGGCCACAAAAAATAATCTGATATTGAAAATTTTGTAGTGAAAACAAGCAACTCAGTCTGGGACGAAGTGTGTAGTGTAAACTTAATTTATGTTCATTCAATCAAGATGACATTACATTGTTTTTCTTTGACGTTTCCTAATCCAGGAGAGCAAGAAAGCTTCTGACAAATAAGAGTTTCAATAGATAAAAATGTGCATTTTTATCTATTGAAACTCTGATTTTTATTGGTAGCTAACTTAGCGGTAAAATTCATATTTAGGTGGAAAATGTGTGGGGTTGGACCGAGGTACTTCTGCCCGTATCAACAATAAAACGTTGCTAAGCTTACTACGCAATATACATATTTACGAAATTCACAAAATTCCGACACAACTTTGGTATTTCACCTACCTCTTGATAACTACAAAGCGAACGGACATAAAGGATTACTTTTAGAGGCAAAGGCACGACGACTTTCATCCTCTCGAGGGAAAATGGCGCGCGATCTGACAGATGAGAGGTTTGGCGCGCTTTCATTTGAACGATTGTTGCCCGCTAATGGTGCGCGCCGAAACAATAGGGAAATATTGCGATCTCCGCACAAAGGACATTAACGTTTGATGTTGAATGCTATTGTGGCTATACGTATGAATTGTGTTAGCGAGGCGAAGGTTTC
This sequence comes from Autographa gamma, assembly GCA_905146925.1. Lineage (NCBI taxonomy): Eukaryota > Metazoa > Arthropoda > Insecta > Lepidoptera > Noctuidae > Autographa > Autographa gamma. The sequence continues at coordinate 900,806 of LR989868.1, read as the reverse complement.
TTTTTATTACGGTAGCCTTTTCTTTTAAAAGATCAATCGTTAGTTTTGTAGTGTTTTATTTTCGTGAGTACTTACTCTACAGTCGGATTTTTAATTAGACGATATTGACTGACGTTTACTGTGTTGTCAGTTTTTGATGAAATAAAAATAGTGTTGTGACACAGTGAATGATTGAAAAACCTCTTGAATGAATGAAATTGCCTCGATTGTCTGTTTTAAACATTTTAATGAAAACATTGCGAGGAAAATTGTAAGACAGTCCTATTTTCAATACACCATGTTGTTGAAACTATATATGCATGAAATGTAACAATTATAGGTAGGTTTTGAAAATAAAAAAAAACGTCACTTATTACATAATTTGTTCTTATTCGTAATCAGAAATACAAAAATCACTATCACTTTCTGTGACATTTATTATAAATCTGTCAGATACACTGTCGATCACATTCGAGTCGAAATGACTAATTATTCACACTCATTGTTCATTCATCTGATTGACCGAGAACTGAACGCATCACTCTTACTTTAAATGTGGCAATATTATTTTGCAAAGTGACATTAGCTACTGTCAGTCAGTATCGTCTAATTAAAAATCCTACTGTACTCTCTTTTGTTTTCATGCAACTCGATTATTATGTTGTAAGTTTTAAGATTAGTAGTTCTATTTTTACACACTGTTTCTATCAGAGGTCGAGAAAGTCTGTCATGAATATTTTTTTTTGTTAGTTATCATTGCATTGTTTGATCCTATTTGACAAAAGGTAAGAAAGCAAGAAATAAGACCTACTTAAATAAAAAACAGGCTGAAACTTCGTTCTACTATCAAAATATTAGTAGTATTCGGTACCTACCTAGTAAAATAATACGGTGTCAAAACTTTCTCACATTCAAAATGTAACATTTGACTTGCTTTTTACCTTTACCTATTGTTAACATTGTACAGCAATGTATATAAATAAGTACCTAGACATTATTGTTTTACACAAGCATAACGAACTTTACCATTTGGCACATACTCGACACAATAGCTAACACACACATAGGTACACATTATAAAATTGTGCAACGGTGTTCATTGTAACTCATTACATAAGCTCGTTGGCACGTTGGCACCTCCGCCACATGGCACGCCACATAATTGTAGTCCTGCAACAGCCCTGCTCAATGCCCACTCGAGACAAGCACGGGGGAGATTACGAAACAATGGATTTTTTCCAAAATACATAATAATTCACAGCGTCAAATGAGGCAGCTTTTTGTGTGGCTTGGAGATCCGTGGACTCGGGTTTTGCTACCGTTTATACTTAGTTGACATTTTCTTGTATTTACTAGGTAGGTTTACAAGGTTTACGGAGCTGGCATGTCTGGGATTTTTCATATTACTTTTTATTTTCGAACATTTCGGTCTTTACAAATACTGGTCCAGTGTCCAAATCTCCCAATTTCATGGCAAAATCACATTAAAGGGGCGTCATCGCCAAAGACACCTTATTGAACGCAAAATCAATAGGTAAATAAAAACCAAACAAAAAACTGTTTCACGTTCAGCATCAAAAAATAAAATAAAAATCCTCAAAAGCAGCACCAATCAAGAGAATCAGGATGGTACGGAACCCTGACCAATTTTGTCAAATCCCCAACACATGGGTGGATTTTTGAGATTTTTTTGGGTCCGTGCTCAAGAGGAGTGCTTCAAGCTCGACCGCTGCGCCGCGCGAATTATTAAAAAGTAAAAAATAAAAATATATGACCCTTGAAAGTGAGGTCGCCTGTATAATATAACATGGCAGCTTACTCGCGGACAAATGATTATCATTTTATGAATTTTAGTCTTTTGTTAATGATTATCATGAATAAGTAATGCTGATATGCATTAAACCTTCTCATGTGATTATAACCCTACTATGATATTTAATCAGAGCTTAGTAGATACAATTAGATAGAATTCTACTTTCTGTTGTTGCTATTTTTCGTGTGACCGAAGATAGATGATTCCGCACCAAAAATAATAATTAAAAAATTCTTAGTTAGAAATTATTTTTGTTTATAATTAATATCTTGCATTCATTCAAGCCTCTACTCGTCTCGGATTAGGTACCTATGTAGGTAATCGTTCCTAACTAAACGAGAAGGTACCTACTACCTTAACACTAACCTACATGAAATCTATTGAATGTCCAGTGATCTGCCTCCTTAACGAAAATAATTATACGATTATTAAAAAACCCTTTGTTTCTCTGTAGGTACAGTAACCTACAGTGGCACGACGATGGCTGAAAATACACAAATATTTTGTAGAAGACCATTAGTCTAAAATCAAAACACGCTCCTACTCCAAACCCTTGCAAAAATATATCATGATGCAGAGATACTAAAACAACTTTTTAAAAACCGGTAGTCACAAACAATAACGTGAAATGAGTTATATCTCCCCTCCACGCCTAACCAACCGAACGACAAATGAATTAGGCGAAATAATACAAAAAAAAATTACACAATAGCATTCAAAACCAGTTGTGGGCGAATTTGTTACTAAAATGTAGCAACATCTGTCTAGAGGGGAGAAAGCAACACGGCAATAATACAACCACCAACACTTAACGTAACCAGACATGAACTCTACCCACCATAGTTAAGATTCAAAATCCCTTTTTTCAAATTTGATTATTACGACCTTTTTCATGAATAAGGTTCGAGTTAACGCCATTACTGTCAAATTGTGAGCCAATCACCAGCGAGTAGCACCGCCCAATCAGCGCAATGCATCGCGCGTGTTCCGAATGTAAAATTTGGGGGGAACTTAATCGTCAGTTAGTTTTTGTGTTGACTGAGCAAAAATTAATTTATATTCTGATGAATGAATGTAGGTTAGATGTTAAATAACCACATCTGTTTGTAAATGTATGTTGTTGTTGCTTTAGATAGGGACTGATATAATTTACGCTTTTAAGTGGAAGGGCATCGTTGTAGCCCAATGATGCGTTATTATAATGGAACCTTCAATCAAAGTCTTTAAAAGGTTAAACGGGTCGTCCGTTTTTTACTAATCTTTGAATTCTGTTATCTGTTTTAAATACACAATGAAAAATAGTAGCTATATAGAAAACTATTTTTCGTAGCAAAAGCAAAAGTACCCACTTATGTAGGTGCCGGTGGGTACCTAGGTACTATATTTTATTTACCTGTTGCCAACTTGATAGGTAACACATTTGGTACATTTTCCACGAGTTATAAAAATCGCCTATTTGAAAATAGGTTTTCTTTTACGTTCATCTTATTTTTTTCTGAAAAATAACTACTTACAGTGAACACAATGAAAAACCCCCTCGTTGGTAAAGGTGATCTTGTTTTACCTTTTTTTTTAAGGAAAATCACCCCTTATTATATTCAGTATTTATTAAAGTAAAAACCAAACTCAGTTCAGCCCTTTACTAAGTTATTTTGGAGTCGGGTTCTAGTCTCCCAGGATACAGGTAAGTACCGTATTTAGCATGAAGCAAGTGCCTATCTGCCCTGCACAACCCATTTTACACATAACTAATATTAATTACACCTACTTGGGTTCTCCTAAACAGTTTGTGCCACGCACATGGGCACGTCTTCTGTAATAAATCGATTTGTTCCATTTTTAATGGTTGAGGAGCTTGTACCTGCTCAGCCCCAAATGTTGGTTTAGGGCTCATTTTCCAGATTGCTGAGCAAACCATTTTGCATGAGAACTCTCGGATCCATCGAAATGTAACAAATGTATCGACATGCCGGCCACATCTCCGCGTTCTCACACGCATAACATCTGAACCGGAAACCTTACAACTCTGCTCATTTCCCATAAACGCGGCTAAGATCTAGAATGTTCACTTCACCATGAACTAATGTGTCAAAGGTTTGTCTTTGTGTTCCACACGTCCTAATGACTCGGGGAGTGGCGCGGCCAGCGGGTCGCGGCCGTCCCGCGGCGCTCGCGTGACTCTCAAACACACCACGCGGCGCGCGCGCAGCGTGCTACCGAATTCAGAATTCAAATTTCATTTGACAGATGACTTTTGATTTCCGAGTCTTGAGAATTTGAGTGGCGTTTCTTGATCGTCGGAGTGTGAATGAGCAATTTCCGTTTTGATGGGAATTTGACGGATCAGTCATTGTTGTCAGGAGAGAAGGTCAAGTGGTCGCGAATCGTTTAGCTTGCTTGTAGTGTGTGAATGTGATCCTTTCACTCGGTGTGCAGATTATGTCAAAAACTATTATAAGTTCACAGTTCAGTAGGTCTGACGTTTCTTATGGGGCTAGGGCCAACTTTCTTTTACGGATGGAAAGATTTTCCCATAGGGCGTAGTCTGATTTGTTCGATTTTATGGCAGGTGGTGTGAGGTATACTTATTTACTTCAAGGAATTTTGAAATGAGTCCAGACACACTTGCGTTTTCTTAATTCGTTAACTCTTGAAACTTTAGATTTCTACGCAGGCAGGTCCTTAGTGAAACATGTGTTATTAAGGCAGTATTCATAGCTACTTATGCTGCATCCTGTCTGCTTATATCTCTAATAAATGAAAGCTTGCGCCTAAAATTAATGTAGGAACCTTGTATAATTAGCCAATAACATAATAAAATAAATATTAAGTAGTGTTCCCTAAACGCAATCAATTATTAACAGTCCATTACAGGCAGTCTGGACAAAAAAACTTAAAAAATCACCGTTAACTTCATTCATACTTCGAGTGGCTCCCATTCAATGCCTACCTTAGCTCATGAAATAAATTAAAAAAACAACTATTGATCGTGCACAAACGCGCGCCACTTCAAAATCTTTTGTCCGACATATTGGAAAACGTTTTGACATGTGCACTAATGTGTTTAGTTTATTATTATTTTGATGTTGGTCTTTACGTACTCACTACATAAGAAGATAAAGGTGTGCTAATATTGTAAGTGCTTCGATTTTAAAATGTACTGCTACTCAAATGTTCTGATGCCTTAGGTACATATTATGTTAAAAGATTCTTACCTATTCCAATTAGTTGCATTGCTTACTCCTAACATCATGCCAGTAATTACTAAAAACTCAATAAGCAGTCCACAGAGATTGAATAATGAGGTATTGAATTAATATTTTTTAGCGTGGTCGAGTATGGTCCTCCGATATGGTCTCATCTAATTTCATCAAAATCGAATATTTTATAAATAGTTTATTTCTAGTCATTTCACATATTCATGAATTTATAGGTTAGGAGAGGATGAGTAAGAATTCAATAATACAACGATAGAGGTGTCGAGATTTTTATTTCTTTTGTTTACGGTGCCAAACTGATTTATTCACATAAAATAATTAATCTTAACAGTACTTCATCGCAATACAGCGCCAGTCAAAGGGAATCTTTATATATATATTTTAGGAGAGGATTCCCCAGATAACAGTTTCTATAGCCATTAAAGGTACAATTACAACACAATCAACAAGTTCACATGTCACAGTTACGTCACGGGAGCTCGGCAGACAACCGCCAAGTCCTATCAACAAATACTAACTGTAGCAATATAAAACATCATTTATATCACTACTAATTGAACATGTCCTATAATAATTCCCTATATATATAATCTTGTCTAGAATATGAAACGCTTTTAATTTTATGAAAAAGTAGAATGCACTTTTTCACAAAATTACAAACATTGTTTTTTTGAAAGTCCAGTCTTATATCGACAGCCGAATTTAAAATTTCAAGTCTCCATACATTCTCGTTCTATCTCTTTCAGTTTTAGGGGTAAAGTAGAGACAGTAAGGTATCTAAGAAGTTCCTAAAGGTCTTAAAATGAAGGTGCTTCTCAGTACGGGGTTACAAGTACATTTTAAAGTGCTGAACTTCTGCCAATTGTATTTAAAGACATATTGCTAGCACTCACTATAGGAGAATCTAATAGTCTAGCCCTTAACAGGAAAACATCAGTAAATAGTAATTCATTTAGCTAAATATATACATATGTACTAGATTATAAACATTAAATATCCAGCTTACTGAAAATTAATTTTCAATAAGCTGGATATTGAAATTAATTTTCGTGGGGGAAATAGCTTGTTGTGTATAGTTCAAGTTTAGTCAATTTATACGTTTTTTTATATACCTATTTCCAACAGTATTGCAGGATCCCTAACAGTATCGCAGGATATAATAAAAAAATATCTAAGACATATCCACTCGGATTGAAATTTAAGATATGCACTATATTGCCTGTTTCTGACGCAGCACTTTTTACACTAAGTATTATATATGAGTAGCGAGGTATCTAGCGCCAGGAGCCGCCCTGGCCGGAGCCCTGGTGGCGGCGGTGCGGCGCGGGCGGCTGCTCGCTGTGGTGGCGCGCGCGCGACTCGCCCGAGCTGTACCCCTGCTGTCCCGCGCTGTGCTTGTTGCTGGAGCTGTAACCCTGGCTCGTCTGGTGCCCGCCGTACTTGTTGTGGTAACCTCCCCCCTGCGAGCTGTAACCCTGGCTCTGACTCCGGTTCTGGTTGTAACCACCAGAGTTGTTACCGAACCTGTTCTGGTTGCCGTAACCGTATCCTGATCGACTTCCTTGGTTGGACTGGCCGTAGCCGTCCTGATTGTTCTGGTAGCCGCGGGAACCTTGGCTGTAGTCGCGGTTGTAGCCGCGGCCGCCTTGCTCCTGGTTGCCGCTGCTGTAGCTGCGGCCGCCCTGCCCCTGGCTCTGGTACGGCGTGTACCCGCCGGGCCGCGGGCCGAACGAATGTGAGCGTTCTGTAACAAAACGATACAATAATGATATTGTTATAATTGGGAGGGAAGTATGAATAATACGGAAAAAAGAAATGCTGCAGGTGTTTGAGGCTCTATTACATAGCTGAGCAACTATGTGTATAACCCGGCTTTATTTTAAGGCTTCAGTGCGAGAATCAAACGCCATCTTTCATCCCGACACTTGTATGAATATAAACGTTCTCTTTGAGCACAAAACTCGCGTATTGCGACACTCGACTAAAAGTCGGTGCGACGCGCCCCGCGCGAATCGCACGTCGAGTGTTTAATCGCTCGCTTTGTCAAGAACCTGCACCACGATCGTGTGGCTCTGGAAGAGAACTGGCTTCTGGCACACAATTAGGACAGGCAAGGCAGTATACAAGTGACACATTTTGAGTTATACCGTATGAATATACCTTACTGAAATATAGGTAAGATGTTTTTCGCCCATCATTGCAGCTTGTCTTGACACTATTTTAAGACAGTCTTTTCCTCAAATCTCCTATCTTGCGGTTTATCCCATTCCTCACGACAATGTAGACTAAACCTGGGTAAGACCTTTTTTAGCTGGAAATTTTCGCGAAATTTTAATCTGTCTGGTAGTTACTTTCCCCGAAACGTGAAGCAAATGGACTTTTGGGGGTTATTAACCCATTTTAACTTGCTATCCCAAGTCACATCCAGTACTGATACCTCGATACAAACTACGTCCATAATCTGTGAAAGTCTAAATAACACTAAGCTTTTTCGTACATCACAAATTTGACGCGTAAACCGATTGCAAGTCACTCCAGTGGCTTAGTAACATCGCACACAGATTAAAATTATGTATTTGCATTTTGTATTGAGATGAACACTTTTTATTTTAAAGTAGGATTACCACTGTCATAGGATGGTGGATATTCTGCGTTTATTCCATTGTTTTGGGGTCTTAGGAAGTACTTACACTGCTGATAGTCAATAGTGTATGCACTTAGGTACTATACAAGTCAATGATTCCTGCAAAGACTGACAAAAGTTTACATGGCATACCTATTTTTTTTTCAACAATTGAATTTAATTCTTTGATGAATTCTAATCTAATGAGCTAGAAATAAGAATACGAAACAGAAATCTCGGTAGATAAGATGCCTCGGTAGTAGCGAGTACTCGTGAAAACTACGAGACCATGGAAGAGGATCGAGTATGCACTTATTGCATATGTTAATGACGTGTTAACTTCATTAACTTTTAATTATAATAACTGTGTAAAGGATTTTTATTTAATAACTAGCTGTGCCAAGGTGTGAATGACAATTCATACACTATTATACATATCTTTAAAAATTATAGCCTATGTGTTATTCCGATGTATAAGCTACATTATTGCAAAGTTTTATTAAAATCCATTCAGTAGTTTTGGTGTGAAAGGGTAACGAACATCCATACATTCACCCAAACGTTCGTTCATTTATAGTATTAGTAAGGATGTGGAACGCATATAAAAGCTTTGTTGCCTTAGCATCTAGTCCGTCCAATACCTAAAAAAAATGACCTAACAGAAGTCTACAATATCTAAAAACAGTCAGTTTAAAGTGTGCTCGGTAATTTGCGAGAGAATAGTCTATTTGTACCTGTCACACGTAGCAGCGAAGGCATTAATAATTGCGGGAGCCGTCGAGTGCGTAACGACGCGTCGCCATTAGCCGGCATTGTTGTAACGGGTGGCGCCCGACGTGGGGCACGTACAACGCGCTATTAATTCCGACCTCGTGATTGTGTCGTGCTCAAGTTTACGCCGGAGCCAAATTCACAGTTCGTATTGTACATGTTATATCTTAATAAGAGTTGAGTTAGAATTCTTAGTTTTTGAATATAAGATAATGGACTTGCGAACTACGAGTATTATGTAAGATTTACGAAAAACAAAATGCTGTACGTAGAGTTTGTTTTGGGCCATTTTTTTTATATTGGTATCTAAAGCACGACCAACTCTTTACAAATTGTTGGTATAAATTAGATGATTTGAATATACATTTTAAATTAAATACCTTCAAAGTGCTTTCCTAGAGGAACCTAAGCTTAAAGCAACTGGCTTAAGGCGGTAAGATTATCAAAGCATCCTTTTTCGGGACTTGAGTAACGCCATCTTTTCACACAGTCGAAAACATCACAAGGTTTCTCATACACTATATCGTATCAAATGAATTTTTTTCGTCACCATCGACAATGAAAGATATGAAATACGCATTAAATTGCACTCAAACTAAAATAAAACTGAACAGAAATTAAATAGGTACTCAAGCCACCTTACATTTTTTTGTGATGTGGACCTTTGGCAGAAGCCCACCTATTTACCTATGTAATAGAAGAGCCTATTGACATAGGAAGTGATTTAGTGAAGGTCAATACTATTTTAAATATGTGGCAGCTTGACACTTGACGAATATTTTTATAAGATACTTATAATATATCGCTGAACTCAAAGTATGTAAGTAGCTAAAAAAAAGCACTTGTGTAATAGATTTAGACACAATGAAGGTACCAGAAGCACCCAGACCCGAGACACTATACAACCGTGGCCAGTGGTGGCGGTCTGCCAAAGAAACATGCTCATTGGCAGATAAAATTTATGTATTATTTGCTAATTCAATATTTTGACTCTCTAAAACCGCTTCCGTTGCCACTCTTACTTCACAACACGAAAATTATTTTTCATATCTGTCAACAGCGTTACACTGTAGTGGATACAGGTCCTTACAGGGAGAGCAGTGGTAAAAACTAAAAAATATAAAAGCAGGTGGCAGGCAGACATAATAGGCACCTAATGGGCGCGCCGCGTCACATTCACGTGAAAGGCAGGACGAGCGACGCCGGGCGGCCGAATTATACCACCACCGACACCACCGCGCTGGAAAACTAACATACCCTTCACATTTTGAAAATAATTAACACACAGTCCTCACTTGTGTATTATGTCACGTGTTACTTAATAAATATACAGGGTGTCCAGTAATTAATAGATAACCTTGGAATATCTTAATTTCAACTTATGGCCGTCCTGGAAAAAATACGTAAAAAAGATATATCATAAGTAGTACCTTTGATATCTTATCTTTTAAGAAAAGTCAAGTATTTTTTATGTTTTTTTTACTTTCCTTATCACTATGACCAGAAATGCATGAATTCTATTGTTTTTTTTTGTGGTTTTAATATTGTGCACTAACTGTGCTGATAGATAAAATGTAAATAGTATGACTAGCTACTGGTTTTTTTTTTAAATGCACAAACTTACTTATATTTGAAAAATTTGCGAAAAATATTATAAACTAAGTTTCAATCCACAATGTTCTTTTTAGATGGACTAATAATATTTAATAATTGTGGACCCTGTCGTGTTAGAAAAATGGAAGAGAGGAATAGGAGTTATATAATAATGAAAGAATCAAAAAAGAGAATTTTTATGTTAGCCAAGTATTGAGATTGGTTGTTACTGTTATTTACCAATAGTTCCATAGATCAGATTTTTCAGGTTGCGATCAAATTACATAAATACTTTTCTTTTTAAACTAGTCGTCATACATACAATTATTCTAACACGAAGACAAAAATAGTGAACGGTTACAAAAATACGAAAACACGAACAGTACAAGCTGTCATGAGTTCCGTAGCTATTTAAAGCGAGATGTGCTAAATAATCTCTATCGCTAATAATATAATAATAAATAATATCTTTCGTTGACAGTATTTTGTGTAAGCCTTGTCTTCCACAGGAAGATAATGATGAGATGTCGTCTGAAAGATAATGATAAAGAGAAGGAAATATTTGGGTGAATGAATTTTTCAATAACTTATTTTAGTTTTTGTTTAGCCCTATAATTTATTTTATATTATTGTAAATTTCGCAAAAATAAAAGTTAGTCCTTTAATATTGATGATTTCCAATCCACTAGCACTCAACAGCATAGGTCAACCTAATCAAGTCTGCATAGACAAATATAATATTCCCATATACCCTACGTTGATCGTTTGTAACCAACCACGGAGCCCCAAGTCCGTCAGTCAGTCAGGTGGCGCGCCCTTGAGCACGCGCGGGCGGTGCCTCTAATTACCGGAGACTGCGAGACAATGTCGAGAGCAGACTCGTTTATTTTACATCTACCCTCGGATACTGTCTTCCAGCCGTCGTTATGCGTGAGAATAACTTTATGTACTGTGTTAATGTTACGCACTATTTGATTTTACTTACATGATAAAAATGATAGATGAAAAGTAGAGATAAAAATGATGGATGGAGAACAAATTAATAATTAAAAAAAAATCTTGATGGTTTATTTATTTTCCAAAGGCAAAGTGACAGCAAAATTTGCATATTATTAGGCCTATGCCCCAGCAATGGAAATAGAAGGGATGTGGATGATGATTATGATCTTGATATCATAATAGAAATTAATAATTGAATACAAATAATTTCAGGAGTTTTGCTGTTGATTCGTTTTAAGACTGCCGATCTGAAATATTATATTTCTCTTAGCGGACCAGTAGGTATACAGCTGCACAGACAATTCTCATCAGTCACTCTCTCGGCCCTAAAATATGTGGGTAGTGCTTTTATGAGTAGTAAGGATAGAAATGGGCTGTGGTGGTCAAACACCTGCTCTGTGTAAAACTAGTATATTATTATGGTTCATACGAGATTTAAAGGTCTTGAGAATTCTTCATATTAAAATTCTAAGGTAGTTTAATAAAATCAATTGATAATTTCTATTATTATTTAATTTCTATTATATAATTTCTATTTCAGTTTAAGCGCTATTTTGCTTGACATATGGTTTTCCAGTTTTGACACAGTTGGAACTCCGTCTTTTGAATTCGGACTAGGCTGATTGTTTTTATTTTACTAAGGTAGGTAGTATTATTTGTAGTAGTAGTAGGATAGGTACTTGGGTACTAAGATAGAATACCTACAATTTATTCCCTCTCTGAGATCTAGCTAAACTTACAAAAAATGTTCTAACCCCAGAACATGACAACATACACATAAAACACTAAAAAAACACGTCAATCATAAAATAAAATAAGCGTGTTCAATTAAAATCTACCCTTAGTTGGGGGTTGAAACTCATAATTGGGCCGCGTGCGCCCCCAACCCCGGCAAACCAGTAGCTATGCATTGTCAAGCGAAAACAACCCTTACGCGATTGTAATATGAATTACAATTATCATACTTTTTGTTTTAAATAAATTGAATTATAATTGGAAGTCTTTTATAGTGACTTTTGATGAGTTGTCAGCGTTTGACCCGATTGATGCAGGGCATGCACTTATAATTGGAACTAGGAGTAGAAGGATGCTTAGGGAATACGGAACAAGCCTTAAATTGGCCTATAGGAGTCCAATAGAACATTGTGCACAACTTTGAATCACCAATGATCATCATCAAGAGATTAAACAAAAAAAATGTCAAATGTGCAGATCTACACTTAAATCAATGTCTTAGGTTAACTAAGCAATGATAAATATATCACACTAACCATATCTGGTATATGTAGTAGACAGTTCCAAAATCTTTACCAAAAGTTGGCGTTAACAGCCAATTTCTGGAAACTCTGCATCTATACCTCTCCAAACCACCACTGCATACACAAATACTCCATAAAAACTATAAGATTAGATATCTACCGATAAAGGTATTTAATAAGTATCCGAACGTAATAAATAAAAAAAGACTTTTAACAAAATATTGAAGCCTCAATTCAAAGTTCAGAAAATAAAAAGCGAACCACTTAACACTGCAAAATAACCCACATTTAAAGATCACAGATATCTTTATCCGATTATGAAAAAAAAACCTAAACCCAGTATTAAAACACCTGGTAAAGGATACAAAAAAGAAAAAGTAAAAAAAAGCTTCCGACATTGTATCGGTAATCCTCTATAGGAAGCACTTGAGCTTCGATATTTAAAAAAATCGCCGCCTATTGTTAGCAACCCTCTATAATTATTATTTTCGTAGCTGGCGACACGGAGGCACACAATGGCGTCCCTACGCACTTCCTGTTTGCCCTCGCGCGCTATTAAACGTCAATGCGAGCGATTGGCCAATTTGAATTTCGAATGTCGTATAATGGAATACATTTGCCGGCTATTTGTGTGTAATTTTGTTTTTTTAAGTGCTGGCTAGTAATTATCTATTTAGTGCAATGGAGAAGGCGTGTTGTGTTAGCCTTTGTGTAGATTATATCAGATCATTGTTCGATAATTCAGGATGTAAACACACTGGTGTGACTAATGCTTTACGCAGCCGACAAAGGCGTTTAAATACATTTGTGTAAAAACTTAGCTAAACATAATAAATAATTAAAACTAAAAAACTTCAAAATAAGTCTTCTATTTATTTTTTACGGAACCCAGTGTCAATACTGACCAAATGGTTCACACTGGAAGCACCAAAATCAATTAATCGGTCAACCCAGTCAAAAGTTATCTGGTAACAAATATTTAAAAAATACTATAATTGAGAACTTCCTCCTTTTTGAAGTCGGTTAAAAAGGACGTTCACGTCCAGCATATTCAGGGAACACTTACAGATTATCAGGATCAAAAGTATTACTAAATCCATCAATAACATATTACCCTGATTCATTAACTACATAGCTACACAAGTAACTCTTGTTAACACGGCCAGCTCACCAAACAGCCCGGGGTAGTTGTCGACGACACCGGCCCTCCGGCGGCAGAGGGCGCTAACCTAGCTTTGATTGTCGACCGATTATGTTTGTATTGTGGTACAACCCTAGCCTGAGGCGTTCGGTATAGAGGGGAGCAATAAATTGGGCCAATAGACCTGAAATATTGCTTGATCTTATCTGTATAATGAGGTACATTAATTAATTTATCTCGTCATCCGCGTAAGACATTATAATTATGGTCCGGACACCGAGAGAATGCTGACAGGTGCTGAACAGGAAAATATAAATTTAATGTGGTGAATTTACTAAGCAGAAGTGACAGGACCATAGGACAAGTGTCCGGCAGTTTCAATGGCCTTGTTCTTTTTCCAATCCAAGTAACGTGATGTAATAGCCAATAATATATTATATTTCAAGAGTTGGGCTATCAAATTCAAAAATATATTTCTATTCTTATAAGTAGTTTCAGGGATTTGTGTGTTCAAACAAGAAAGCCTAACTGCTTTTTTTCGTTCCTGGGAAGTTTTAGTATTTCTCCGTTTCTTTTAATAAGTATGGAATAAGAACACGGTCGCATAGTGTACATTAAGGAATATTCTATCTATCTAAAACCGTATTAGTACATTAAAAAAACCCAGGACAGATTTCTGTACTTCTAAAAGACATAGTAGTAAATACTGTCAGCAACAAAATAAAACAATAATCTGTTTTTATTAAACTATTAATGCAAAAACATTAGTAAGGGTAAAAACATCATTAAAATATCGTCAAATAAATCTAAAATCAAATAAACATAACCCGTCAATCATGATCGTATTAACATCCCGTTGATCACGTGCGACGTGCGCTCGCTCCGACAGCCAATTAGCGACTGACGAGTGCGGGGCGAGAGCGGGGGCGTGAGCGGGTGTGGGCGGGGGGAGGGCAGGGTGTAGCGGGGGAAGTCACGTGACTCAATTATATCGCACGCTCGCGCCATTGTTGGCGGAAATGACGTGCGGCCGAATTAATTTTTAATAAACTCAACTACTGTTTGTTATGCTGACGGTTATTAGTTTGATGTTTGTTTAATTGTCAAGAAATATATTTGGGTGACGAATATAGATTTGTCAATATAATTTAGTTAACAGATTTTTCTGCTTTTTTAGTTTTATTTGTGTTAACCCTAACCCCTTAGTGTGAGCAAAATATAAAGTGAGAAGTTTTTATATTATATCTTCTCTACACATATTTTCAAGGTGACACCAGATCCGAGGTCCCGGGTTCGATCAAAGGACGGGTCAAAATAGTGATTGACCTGTCTTTGACATTGTCTCAGATTTGGATGTTTGTGGTACCATCATTGTTACTGATTCCGTAACATGAGTACTCAATTTACTTTGAGTTAAGAACAATCTATGTAATGTTGTCTACATTTATTTATGTCAATGTGTGAATATTAATCCGGAAAATATTAATGCCATTGATCAAAATGCAAAGGCGAAGGCGTGTAAATTTCAGGATAAACACCAAGACAAAATGTTGGGAAACATTGCATGGATGGCCTCGGCGTGCTACGACCAATAAGTGGAGCCAGTGTGCTGCTGGCAACATATTGAGCCGCGCTTGTGCAAGCTATCCCACTTCTCCGTGAGCTGTAGCTGGCGGAAGTCCGACATATCCTCACGGCTTATCCTGGGCGTGCGTTGAAGTCGACTTGTATCATGCAGACAAGGAATGAGCATTCATCACCACGCTTCTCACCGGGAATTGGCGATATCAACCCAATGTTAGAAATCTTACCATGTCTTCCGTCACCCTTTGTCATAATTATTAAACTATGACAGTTTTAGAATAATTATGAAAGTACATATACACCTGAAAAAGTCACATTGGTTGCCTGGGTTCGGACCTAAAACTTACTAAGACCTTGTCAGATATGGACTCGGAGATATATATAGTACTCACGGTGCTGTGAGTGTTGCGGCGGCGGCACGGCGCCGTAGGGCTGCTGGCGCGGCAGGTGGTGGCCCAGCATGCGCCGGCCCGCAGCCTCCATTGACGCTATCGTGTTGGACCGCACCATGCCTAAGAGACACACAGTTATTAACAAAGATGGAGGGTGCAGGGCTTATCACTTACATACGAAAACTAACTTTTAAATCTCGCTGCATGTTTATAGTAATATTTTATAACGGAAATTAAACCCTACACGTCGTAAAAAAAAGTAAGCTGGTTAGTGTAGTCGTAGAGTGAGTATGTACCTATCTGCGGCCGCCAGTTCCTGTTATCCTCGCTGCCCTGGCCGGGCTTGAGCACGCGCGGCGGCTGCACGGCGCCCTCCAGCCGGCGCGCCGGGAACTCCTTGTCGTACGCGGGGTCGCTGAACCGCACGCACAGCACCTGGTTGCCCAGCACCGGCTGCAGGCCTATCACCGGTGACGGTAGCTGACTAAGAAGAGAAAGATCTAGTTAGTTGAGCGCTCAGATATTGAAGGTATAGGAAATGTAGTAATGGGTTGCCATTGATCGTGGTGAGAGGATCAGCCAATCTGCGTTACCCACTAAGCTGTCCACGCAGATTGCCCAGGGTACGCCGGACGTATAGGGTATTAAGATACGTCGCTGGGGGAGGCTCCTTTCATGCACCCAAAGTAGTAATGACTGAGTGTAAAACTTGTCATCTCAATGAGGATAATAAACAATTTTTTACGTTACATCGCGTGAAGAAGGGTTGAAAAGGTAGTGAAGATATAAACAAATAGATGTGTACATTATATACCTTGCTCCGTACCTAAAAAGCTAAATCATTGTGTTATGAAATCAGTGACAACGATGACACTACAAATACTCAGATCACGAAATGTAACAATGTAGAAAAGTGGCTTTCTACATTAACTCATCAGCGCGAGACATTTGTTAGTACTTAATTCTATGCGCAAACACAGTAGCACTCTGTTCCTTCACTCTCATGGTCTGATGGGACGGCAGCCCACAACGACATGACCGGAGATCAGGCGCGGATGGATTGCATAAGCCGGGTAAACAGAAAATACCCACTACTGAATTTTGGCCCAACTCGGTATTCGAACTCGAGACCTGCATGGCAGTCCAACGAGGCAATCGACTTAGTTGGTATATTAGAGTAGCGCATTACCCTCCGATGACGACACAGTCCTTGCTGAGCATGACGTCGCCGCTGACGCCGTCGCTGCAGTAGCGGTGCTTGTGGTCGCGCACGGCCAGCGCCGAGCCCGCCGCGCCCGCCAGCCCGCGCACGTACTCGTAGCTGGCGTTGCCGGGGCCCACGTACAGCCGGTCCCAGCCGCGGATGTTGCGCTGCTCTGCAACAGTAACAGGTTGTTAATACTTGTTAATCACCGCGGGTTCACCCGTGTACGATCCTCGAAAGAAATGTGTTCTTAACGTCACTTTATAGTTTTTTAAAATGGAGACACATACGAGTCAAAATTCAAGATAATCAGTCTACCAATTCCTGAGTTATAAATTTTGTAAAAAAACCAGAAAGGCAAAAAATCTATTTTAAAATACAAGCAACTCAATAAGCTAGTCTAACAATACTAGCGAAGACCAATCAAACAAGCCCAAACATGATGGGTTTCCGTCTTTTTGTTCCTAAAGCCACCTTCTGATTCCACCATCAGACCAGGTCAGCAATACACTTACTCTCAGCCTCCGTGAGGTCCTCGTAGAAAGGCTCCAAGGCCTTGAAGAGTCGCACCTCGTCCACGAAGGGCAGCAGCGCGACGCCCTGCCACGCGAACTTCTTGCCGTTCAAGTCGATTTTGAAGTCCGTCGGGTAGAAGTCGATGATCGGCGAGAACTGGAAATACACGTGTCATTAGCATTTATGCAACACACTGCTGGGCAAAAGTGAAAAAATGACACTCAATTTTACCGCTAACTTCAATGTAGCCCCCCCTCCCCCATACGGAAAGAGGGTAAGGAGTCTATATCTGTTAATCTGTCCGATTTCTGTATCTGTTAGTCGGACCGATTTTGAAGTCATTCCTTCGGTTCGAAAGCGAATATCCATTCAAGCATATTTATCGAAACTTTTAGGACCAAAAAATTAACTTAATTATTTTTTATATATTTAATTAACATTTGTGTATTTAGTGTGTGTGTATTATTGTAACTCACCGGATCCGACATGAGACAGGCCCAGGGGCGCGGCACGTGCGACGAGCTGGCGGCCGGGAACACGCCCATCAGCTGCTCCAGCGGCCGGAACTGCAAATATACACCTTATTTATATGACGATACGGTTCGTTTCTCCATCATCAGTAGATCAGCGATCTTTATCATCGTTAACGTCCAGACATTTAGGAACAGTTATGTGACAAACAAATCAAATAAATTACATTATGTTGTTAGATAGAATATACTGAAATAACATCAGAAATAACAGAGTGCATTCTGACATGACAAGTATTAAAGATGATTGGAAGTCAAATAAGTTGCCGACCAAAATAAATAGGAACAGACAACCCTCTAGGAAGGTCCTTAAAGGACCCAGATCCACCGAAACAATGCGATATTCCGTGGCTTCAGTAACGGCGAGGACGGGAATGGGGTGTTGTTGGTCGGTACAAGTAGGACATATCCCCGTCTTGCCCCTCGACGTTCGTTGGAATCTAAGTTTTCATACCGCAAAAATAAGAGGACATGATGATGATGGTAAAATAATTCGTTGTGGTGCTTACCGGTTGCGTGCCCTCCTCGAACTTTGTAGACAGGCCGCAGACGTTGACGAAGTCGGAGGCGAAGGGCGCGTAGTGGTAGGGGAAGTACCACTTCCAGCTGGCGCAGCCCTGGTAGTAGTACCGCAGCACCCAGCACAGCCCGCGCACGTACTGCAGGGCCACGCGGTACCTGCACACATGCAATTCCACAATATACACATAATATCCTGGGACAACTCACACACGGTCATCTGGTCCCTAACTAGGCATAGCTTGTGGCATGGTAAACAGACAACTGATAAACATATTTATATACTATCTTGCTGGTAAATACACCATCTCCTATTAGAGTAAATATCTCAATAAGCCCGCTGTTTTGGAAGTAAGCATATTAGCCTTGCAACGGATTATTCGTGTGAAATAAGAGGTATATGAAGAAAATATAAGTGATATTGGTTTTTTAGGTTTACGCAAATATTAACACTTTTAAAGGATTTTGTCGCAGTTTATTTTGATATTAGGTCCCGACGTTTCGACACCTGATAGATGTTAATTACCTGAACTCGAGGTTATCCCTGGCGACCTCGAACTTGCTCTCGTAGTACCTCTCCTTGAAGCCCTCCTCCCACAGCCGCACCTCGTCGTGCGCGTCGTCGTCGTCCGCGTCCAGCCCCGCCGCCGCCGCTGAGCGCTTTCGGCCACCTCCACGCTCGCTCTGCTCTTGCTGTGTATACCAAAAAAACGATTTTAAATATTTTACTAGCAAGTAGCTGATTGTATGGAAAGACATTTCGTAGGTAATTTTTTTTAACGGAAATTTATACTCAGCAAGAAAATCGGATTTCCAGCAAAAATTTAATATAGATGAAATTAGGGAACAAATAACTGTTAATGATAATTAGTAACTTCTTTGCCACATTAAAGTGATATCTCCCTGTTGACCAGCCCTGTCAGGTTGGCATTCCCTCAGCGGCTGGACTGTATCGTGTACCATGTATATTGTATAGTACTCACAGCGGCGGCGTGCTGCATGCCGGCCACGCGCAGCTCGGCCGCCTCCTTGCGCACGTTCTCCAACGGCTTGCCGCTCTCGCCTATGGGCTGAGAAATACAAATATATATCGTTATTTAAAAGTTATATATGGGCAAGCGTCTTATTTTGGATCTTTCGGTTAACTGATCCTTGGTTTCGTGTGTTGATAATGAAAAGTTTTTAATGTCTTATTTTTAATAAAACAAACGATATAAGGGATCGTATATTCTCAGTATCGGGATAAACGAAATCAAAAAAACTACTACTTAATACTTTGAAGACAAATAATATACTTTAAAAAAATCACACAATATGTACAGATACATGCAGTATAAGAACTACCAAAAAAAATTTTTTTTTATAAGATTTCCTATAATATTTGCTAAGGGTTACCTAAATTTTAATTAGGTAACGTTAGGATAACATTATCTCCCCAGGGCGGAGGAAGTCCATGAGGATTTCCCAGGTAAAAAAAGTATTAGAATAATTATCTATTAATTAGACTTGTGCTCACCATAGGCGCGAACTGCGTCTTCTCGAGCATTTGGAAGTTGACCCGCTGCTGCTGTCGCTTGCGCATCTTGTCCTTGAGCTTGAAGTTGATCTCGTTCTGGTGGCGCCGCTTGAAGATCTCGTCCTCCATGTGGCCCAGCTCCGTCATGATCACCTGCACGCGCTCCAGGTTCACGTCGCCCGAGTCCGTGATCCAACCCTGGAATAAGGATTTTTTTTTATTTTGGTACACTCCATCTTCATTATCCATAGCCCTTGTTCTCCTACTGCTGGGGGCCTATATAGGCCGTTCTCGTGCCATCTTGGTACATTTACTTGGGTTTTCCATATAATTTTAGTATATAAACCTTTTTTTTATGATTCGATCTGTAAAAACCTATTTACATTTGTAAGTAGCTGAAAGATTTAGCAATAGTCGGGGCCTGTTGGTCTAGTGGTTAGTGACCCTGACTGCTATACCGGAGGTCGTGGGTTCGATTCCCACTCAGGACAAATGTTTGTGTGATGAGCACGATCATTTGTGCTGGTCTGGGTGTAATTTATTTATAATATGTATGTATTTAGAAATACATAAGTATGTATATCAGTTGTCTGGTTACCATAACACAAGCTCTCTTAGAGCTTAGCTTGGGATCAGATTACCGTGTGTGAATTGTCCAGGAATATTATTATTATTATTAATAGTCTCTTTTTCAGAGATATGTACGACCCTAAATACAGTTTTATATAAGCACCCACAGGCGTAAGATAGGGCTTTCCTGAACTCAAAACTATAAAGCATCCGGTATATTAGGACTGTGGCATGTTATTCATTGATTCAAGAGAAAAAGAAGAAAACAAGCTTATAAATGTCTTACCTTAGTCTTATAAACACACTTCTTATACAAATTAACTAATCGATCCACAGCGCCCTCCCTGATCTCCAAACTCGGCAGGTGGGGCAGGAAGTCATTGCCGACGAAGAAGCACATGAAGACCCAGTCGTCGAGGGCCCTCTCGAAGTCGTAGGCGAAGGGCAGGTCGGGCATGGCCAGCTCGCGCTCCAGGTACTCGCGCAGCACGCTCAGCCGCACGAAGATGAAGCTGTCCTGGTTGCCGAACGCGGGGTCCGCGCGGACGAGCGCCGCGTCGGGGTTGCTGCCCGTGCATTCCTTCATTTCGTGACCTGGTATGAAAAAAATATGATTTGTAAAACAATTATTATAATTACTCGTGAGGAAATCTGGATTCTAAAATTGGGATCTGAAATTGCCAATCTACAGAGAGCAAGCGTAGTGATCAATGCTCGTGCCTTCTCTATATGGGAAGAGGCCTGTGCCCAGCAGTGGGAACGTATATAGGCTGGATTATTATTATTATTACTCGTTACTTGTCTGTATGCGATAATGCTTTTGTTTATCAGTAGGATATTTACAGATAGATATTTTTTAAGCAGATATTACTCTTTTTAACATTTCATAACCTACTTATATTATCCAGGTTATAAAAAAGTCATGATCAGGGTTGTCAGCGCAAGATAAGATACAAATTTATTTGTAAGAATGTGGTACTTTCATCATCCGGCGCACAAATATTTGAGTGGATAAAAGATACAAAAATCTATTACCCAAGGAAACACAATAACCCTCTTTCTGAAAAGTGTTGTATATAGGTTACCTAGCTGTCCGCAGACGTCACAGGGCCTCGGCTTGTTGGGCTTGAACTCCTCGCGAATGATGGTGAAGTTGGGCTCGTGCGTGGCCAGCCCCAGCATGATGAGGTCCGCGTCCGCGCCGCACAGCACGTGCTGCGTGTTCGGGTCGTGCTCCGGCTGCACTGCAAACAACACAACGCAATAAATACTCACTATCTAAATGAATGGCTAAATGTGTTGCTAAGCGCATATCTCGAGAGCAGCTGAACCGATTTCTAATTACGAGGATGGTTCTTACGGAAAGAAAAATAAAAAATAATAACTAAGGAAGCAACTGTTAGGCGGTACTTAGTTCTCCGGGTCAGCTAGTTTATCACTACGAATCAAAAGGAAAATAGGCAACATGCGATGTAGCCTTCCTTGACTGCCATAACTTCTTTCACACAGCTATTGACACTTTCGGCCATAACAATAACTAAAGTATATAACGGACATCTGGAGAAAAACATTTATGGTTAGTCAGTGACGAAATGTCGACACCAAGAAGTTCAAAAATTATAACAATTTGTCATATGAAAAACTGATATCTAACATTGGCTGACAAAAAATAACAGCACATAAATTGTTCAATAAATGTATAATAATAATTATTAATATAATGATTGTCTCACCTCTTTGCCTCCGGATGTAGTCCATGATCTTGTGCTCGCCTTCCCCAGGCACGTTTGCGTCCGACAGTATCACCTTGATGCCTTTCCAGCCAGGGTCACTGTTTAATCTGGAATCACAAGGAAAATGGAAATTGGGTGGCCAGGGTGGCTGGGTTGCTATTTAGCAGCCTAGAGTGGCCTTTGCCCAGCAGTGGGACAGCATAGGTTAATAAAAGAGTCAATGATCATTCCAACTCTAAAAGATGCTTTTGATAGTATATTATAGCCATCTCAAAATAATTTAATGAAAAGTATTTTTTGTAGCATACACTAACTTTTGTCTGCAGTCATTTATATTTTTTATTTTAGTTTGGCTAAGTTTCCTGCAAGTAGACTGTGAAAATGCATTCTATCTGTGCAGTACCTTTTGCATGATTCGCAAACAATACGAAACAACCTACAGACAGACATAAATACGAAAAAGCTTTACGTTCGATCCCATAGCTCTTATCAAAAAGTTGGTATGCAATGCATTTATTTACAGTTTAATTAAATCCAGTTAAAAGTTACTTAAGGATATAAATCCACAAACCTGTCATGTATATAGTAATGCAGGCACTTGCTGAGTCGATCCATGAAGGGTGTTCCGGGCGTGATGCAGTTGGAGTCGAAGTGCGCCTCCTTGGGCCTCTCGGGCGGCAGGTACGCACCCTTGGCGAGCAGCTCCGACCGGATGCGCGCGATCTCGTCAATCTTCTCCTGCGTCTCTTTTGAGGCACGGAAACGACGGGACCTTTGCTGGTTCATTTTTGCTCTAGGGGCCTGATTGGAAGTATTTTTTTTTAATTTAGCTTCTTGTGAATGCATGATCTTAAAGACTTAATCTTAAAAATGACATTGGGCGGTTTCGTCCCAAGTGTTGTAACATTTTCTTACCTATATCATATGAAAGATCTCAATTAGTGTTATGTTTTTTTTTGTATGGGCGTAACTCTGTATCTTGTGCAGGGAACCTGGTATAGTGGTTTCATTTATTTAATAAAATATTAAATAAAACTTAATCAATTAGTATTTTAGTGACGAAAGGGCTGAAACTATTTTAAAAATCAAGAGGAAACCCACATGGGCGACTGTGCGCCTACTCTTACCCAACACCCCCCCGCCCACCGCTCGCTGCCATATTGTAAGCGCAGGAGCAGCGAACGATATTTTATGAGGCGAACGATATTTTATTCCTTAATTATTTATGTATTTGAATATATATAAATAACAAAGGAAATAATACAATTATCAGAATTGTATTATTTCTTTCGTTATTTACATATTTTCAACTGTGCAGTTGTTAATAACGGCAAAAGAATAACTACTACTGCCTGTGATTACTGTACAATTATTATAAATGTAATAATTATGTTTACATGTAACGCAAAGTGTAATAAGGTAAGAATAAAGCATTATTTAAAACAAAAACCTTTTTTTCACTTGAAGCCCAGTAACTTTTGACCTGCACGCAATTACAGTAAAAACTTAGCATATTGATCATAAAAAACTTAATTGAACATGTTTATACTATTCGCAACTTGTTACAAGGGTTGGGACACAGCTCCTACAATAATGCTCAATGTCCTTTGTGAAATATCATAGTCATCTCGTTTACACATAAAATTAACCGGCAAACTCTACAAATGCTTGACCTTAACTAGAAATGTTCAGGAAAAGCTGTGCCTACATGGCACCTCTAATATATAACTCCCTGCCCGGAGGAATGACTGACCTCCCATATAAAAGATTCTGTTGTGCCTTGCGTAAGTGGTTAGTACAGGAGAGTTTAGTATAGTGTAAAAGATTTTTTAATAAAAAAAGCTCATGTGGATTTGGTGCCCACTAAAATACTTTATTTTTCTTTGTTTGTCTGTGTGTGATTTTTTTTTTATTGTAATAATTTAAATGTTTGAGAAAAAAATAATTCTATTGTTATTATATTACTTATATTGTATTTTGTAAAACTTAGATCAAATTTTTTGTAATAGCTGTAAATAATAATTTAATAACTGTAAATCTACTAAGTACTTCAAATATTTTGCATGAACGTAATCAGGGTGAAATATGTCATGTACTGAACCTACATAAGTTTAACAACTTTTGTACCACCATATTTCAGGCAAATAAATGATTTGATTTGACTAGGTACACATTATGTTTCTAATTAGATTTTAAAATCAATTGTTGGATTCAATCTCAAAATGGCGTCAAAGAACTCATCGTCATCCTTGTCAATGACGATTGACAACTCTGATCAGAGGGCTGGTTTGTTCCTTGCACAGAGAATCGGCATAGCCATTCAACGTGGCAATGCTGCCAGCCTTCTGGGCATGTTTCCCGCCATTGACAAGGATGACGATGAGTTCTTTGACGCCATTTAGTTTTTATTTATGTAAGTTTTAATTTTAGTATAGTTAGAGTTTGTTCTTATATTAGATTTAATTGTGTATTAATAAATAAATATATTTACATGATTGAAAAAAAATCTCAAAATTACAATTTCGTTCTTTGGGTCCTTTGGGTGTGTATGAAATATAAGTTTTTTATTAAGGGTAATATTTGAATTTTATGTTATTAATTTTTTCACAAAACTATGGTTTTGAAGATATTTAATAATATGTGTAAGCTAATATTCATTCAGCCCTGTAATTGTCAGATTTCATTTTCCCCTCACTTTATTGTAATATTAAGTTAAGTGTTTAATTCATTAAAAACTACCCACAGTGGTTCAAGCATGCCTTATAACAATCTTAGATCTACCACTGAATAAAGCATTTGTATATAAATACACTTAGATATTTCATAATAATATTTTTATGACAGACTGTGGGTGTATATTGGTACACCTCTGCCTAACCCTTTGGGAATACAGGCATGATGGTATGATTTGTTTTATATTCATAAGTTCTGACTTTAAATTCACTTACAACTCCATCAATAGCCATGTACAGCAGCTTCCTGGGCCTCACAATGCGGAACAGCCTGTCGATGCACTCGAATATAGCCACCATCATCTCATCCTCATCCTTGGGAGGCGGCTTATCCTCAGGATGGGTACAGGGGTGAATGATCCCGTTCATGTCCAGGTATAAGTTGTCAAACTCCACCCCATTGGGGTTTGGGAGGGAGGAATCTATGTACACTAGCTCGCCATCTACGTCGGTTGGCTGAAATTACAATCAATTTTATTTTATAATGTACTGTTAGTATGAGTGGGTTAAACTTGCAGAATAGTATGTATATACATATAGTATGTAAGGAGAACATTTAGCGGTAGTGTGGCATTGTTTATCTGGCTTACTTTACACCTTTTATTTGTTTTTTTCAATGGTAATTGGTTAGCTGCTGCCAATCACAAAATAGGTGAACATGAGTCTAAACATTCAAACTATTCGGAAATAAATAAGTTAAGGAGGTCTAGAGTAGTTGTTTGAATAACACAGCATCACGTATTATTATAAATTCACTCAAGAACCTTGCCAATTAAGCAAGTTTCGATTATATACAACAAAACAAATTTATAGGTTATGTTTTACCCTCTGTTCAATACATTCCACTATGACACTGGGGTATTTTCTACTAAGCCAGCGAAAGAAGGCTGGTACACCCATCTTGAGGTTTCTCTTATATTATCTGGTCTGATTATACACTTCGTTTATATTTTGTTACGTATTCAACACAAACAAATCGACGCACAAGATGGCATTTCGAAAGTGTAAGAGAGAAAACATGTGAAAGCAGGATAGCAAAATAACTATCGTTCAGAATTGTCATGACAGAATTTACATTGCATCGATTTTGTGTGATTTCTGCTTGTTTGTTTTACTCCTTAATTAAAAGTGTTTAATTTTAGTTAGAAGGAGTTAATCTTTGATAGTAATGAAGAATAAAGTGTGAAAGATGAACGAACAGCTAGAATTGTAAAGAGTGTACTACGTGAGCGCGACAAATGGATGTGCGATTAACGCTTATGCGACAAAACTGTACTGCGACTCACCGTAGTTCGAATGCACGCTAGTGCGACACACTGAAGATCGACATCTCGCTAGTGCGACAAACGATTGCGCGACAGTAGTTCGACACTACGGTAGTGCGACACTACGGTAGTGTAGTACGTTGATGCAGTATTACAGTAGTTTGCTGAGATACATTTTGAATTACATATATTAAATAAGTAGATATTAAATAATCAAAGGCCGTCGCTCGCTTCGCTCGCTCCATTGCAAGGTCACAATATCTAACCTAACCTAACCTATTGATCTCTGTCACAAAGTCGAACCCAACCAAGCAATGGATGTCTGGGCCTATGTCGGTTCTATACCTATGTTTAAATGTTCTATTTCGTCAATCGTTTGTCGCACTAGCGAGATGTCGATCTTCAGTGTGTCGCACTAGCGTGCATTCGAACTACGGTGAGTCGCAGTACAGTTTTGTCGCATAAGCGTTAATCGCACATCCATTTGTCGCGCTCACGTGGTACACTTAATTGTAAACGTTATTTCTAATGTTTAAATGTTCTGGTAGCTTATCAAAAGGCACTTGGAAAAAATAACGAATGTAAAATAAAAATAAAATATTTATTGGTTTGTAAATTTTCTGCCTTTCATTGCATATTAGTCAGATTAAATCATTCACTTCCGGACGATTACATATGTGCTACTTGTCACCTCATCTGCTGTCAAAACAATTTGAAGTTTTCCTTGCGTCAATGTCACATGCACAGAGCTCAAGTGAAATAATTTAATTTTGAAAATGAGAACCTTTTGTTACATAAATTACTACCGGAAAATATTCAAAACCGCTCGTTACAGAAGGTACTATTCAAATGGCGAAGGGAAACCACCAAACAATGTCGAAAACATTCGCAACATCGGTATCTTGGCTCACATTGATGCAGGTTAGGATAAATTAATATTTGTATACAATACATCACAAATAAATCATATTAACATGAAGTATTGATTATGTAATGATAATGAATATGAAAAAGTCTAAAATGTACAATTACTTTTATAGGTAAAACAACTACGACTGAACGAATGCTCTTCTACTCGGGCACCATCAAATCCATGGGAGAAGTGCACCATGGCAACACAGTGACGGACTACATGGAACAGGAACGGCAGCGAGGAATCACCATCACTTGTAAATAATTTTCTTATTCATCGATAACTTATGGTCATAATTAGAGCAATTTCCTTTTTCAACCAATACTATAGGTTTAATATATCTTTATTTTCTTTGTATAAATTTGTTAAATTATGTGTATTAAGTTAGTAAGAATTACTGTATTCATGTTTCATATTTCAAAGCCAGTAGTAGTAGAGGTAGAGCAATCAAAACACTATAAAATTGTAGACAGGCTCTGCAATTTTATAAGCTAAATATGCAATTATAGTTTATTTATTTATCACCAACATAACACAGCACATTTATTACATAATTGTGTGTACTTAATTTACAATTTGTTGTGACAACAGCTGCAGCGGTATCATTTCCATGGCGCAAGGCTCAGATCAACCTGATTGACACACCGGGGCACATAGACTTCACCATGGAGGTGGAACAGAGCCTGGCCGTCTTGGACGGAGCTGTCATTGTTCTGGATGCTTCTGCTGGTTGGTACTTATTATCGGAATATGCTCTATATTTATTTTATTCATTTTAATATCAATGTATGAATACTCTCTTAAATAAATTCCTTCTATAAATGCATGTTGCAAACACTTTGGCCCTTTGAAGGCCTAATAAGAGATTAATTAATAATGTTTTTGTAATAAAGACATTTATTGTTTAGTTACTTAGTAATGACACAGTACAGTAAATAGAATATAAGGTTTTTCAAAATTTGTTTATTCTGTTAAGTGTGTTTTACTGTTTGGTAGTACTTTGATCAGATATGTATTCTTTTGAGTCTTCTTTTCATAATTTACGTATTGTACATACATAGTTTCTAAATGTTTCGGCCAGGTGTGGAAGCCCAGACCCTGACGGTATGGCGGCAGGCCAACGGGTACCGCGTGCCGCGCCTGCTGTACCTCAACAAGATGGACCGGCGCGACGCCAGCGCGGCCGCGTGCGCGCGTGCAGTGCGCGACCAGCTGCGCGCGCCGCCGCTGCTGCTGCACCGCGATGTTAGGCTCGAGGATAGGCTGATAGGTTTGTGGTTATATTCACTTTTATTAAGTTAAAACATATATTAGATAGATATTCTGTTAGTAAAGAATGTAGGATTATGTGATCAGTTCTATCTGTGTACCTGGAAAAAAATTGAGGATACTTACTTACTTACATTTTTTTTCTGTATACTGACTATCATGTGCCAGAATAACTGCTTAAAACTCTAAAACGGCAGTATTTACCAACATATCAGATATGCCTGTCTAGTTTAAGCATAGTAATCGCGAGCGACGGACGACGCCGACCACGCACGAGGACTCTGTTTGAAACTAGTTGGTTATCTCGGGTGCGTCCAGACCTGGTGAATGTTGTAATCAAGTGATTACATTCTACAGTTCCTTTTTCCAGCACCCCCTTAACGCACAAATATTACAAAAGCCATCCCTTTTTTTAGGTTTAATTGATTTAATCACACTAGAAGAAATCATATGGACTCACGGTCGCGGCCAGAGCTTCGTGCGACGGAAACTTACCGAAAAGGACGACGGGCACAAGTGGGAGACTGCCATGGCTGACCACAAGGAACTGGTGGACACGCTGTCCAGCCTCGACGACCAGCTGGCAGACACCATCATCCAACAGGAGACGCTAGACATCAGTGCTAAGGAAATAGAAGCGGCAATCCGGAGGTGCACGCTGTCCATGAAGGCTTTCCCCATACTCTGCGGGAGTTCGTATAAGAACATTGGAGTCCAGACGTTAATGGATGGCGTGGTGTCATACCTGCCGTCTCCCTCTGAGGGGCACCAGCTGTACCGTAGTTTCGGCTCGGATTTAGCGGCGAGGGCCTTCAAGGTGCAGCATGATGACCAGCGAGGTGTTCTGACTTTCTTGAGGTTGTATGGCGGTGAGATCACTAAGGGACAGAAGATTTATAACCTTGGGCAGGATAAGAGTGAAGTGGTGAGTTCATTATTTGTTGTGTCGAAATCGCGATTTTCTTATTGCAAGATAATTTTATTTACCTTTGACTAAAAATTTTCTTATGCTTAGCATAAGTTAAACCATATCTTTTCTTATAGTCTATACATGAGGATTTGTAATTGGTTGTCTGGTAACTAAGTTTTTATTTTGAATAGCTGTAAGTCTTCTATATTCTACATGTATCCATAAATAATGGGCTATTGCCGCTATTGACGATATTCGCGTTCTATATTTTGTTATCCTCTAAGGTAATGTTATAATATGTGTTGATGATCAGACGGGCACGTTGTACGTGGCGCTGGCGGACGAGTACCGCCCGGTGGAGACCGTCACCGCCGGGAACATCGCCGTCGTCAGCTCGCTCAAGGTAACTATGCATTTCGTCCTAACATCTGCCTAGCCTTGTTCCCAAACTATTTTGGGATCGTCTAACGATCTTACCGGATTCAGCTCATCATCATCATTCCCGAGCCTTTTCTCCAAAACTATGCTGGGGTCATCTACCAATCTTACCAAATTCAGCTAAACATCGTATTTAACATGAAGCGACTGCCTATCCGACCTCCACAACCCATTTTCATGGGTAACACAGTATCCCATAGTAAGACTGGTTGTCAGAATTGACTTAACGACGCCAAAGATCTATGTATGACAGCCACGACCTACTGTTTAGCGTGTGTTATAAATGGTCACCCATCTGAGGACCAACCGCCGACTTTATCCTTGCTTATCATGCATTGCCAAACTAAACATGGTTCAGTGATTTTAGAGTTTCAGTTCAATCAGAAAATAAATGGATATTTAGTTCAATCGGAAACGGGAAGTAGTAGGTCAAAATTTACATTTGTCTTAGAGCTAGTGTAGATAATAGCGTGTCAATAAATAACGTAGTCGGTTGTAGGCCACAATGCCGGGCGACCTGGTGACGTCATCAGCGGCGGCGGGCGGGCGCGCGCGGGCCCGACTGGCGGAGCTGCTGCGCGATGCTGCCGCTGCCGAACACCTGCTGCTGCCCAGCGCCCGCCAGCGCTTGCAGGCACTCGATACGAAGCCTACCAGTGAAGAGCTGGCTGAAGTCATGCTGGGAATTGGTATGATTGTAACATGTGTTAGTGTACTGTCAGCTAAGTGTCATTTAAAGCGTTAATTAGAAATCGCTGAAATTTTGGGATATAATACGTCATATTATGTTAGAGTTCTGTACCCGAAAGGTAAAACGGGATCTTATTGCTAATAAAAGGAGGGGGTACTCAATTCGACAATTTTTTTATGTTTGTTACCACTTAACTTTTGACTGGGTGAACCGATTTAAAAGATTTTTTTTTATTTATAAGCTGGGGCTTCCCCTGTGGTCCTATTATGGTCTAATAACTTTTAAACTATCGCGCTGCATGTTTATATTAATATTATAGAACGGGGATTAGCGCGAACATGCATAAATACCTTTAGGGCTTGACGTTTCGACCAGGTTACACGGGCCGTGGTCGCAAGCAGACTGGAGATGCGGTGTCATTGCTCCGTGCACGAAGTAGATGATTTTTCATCTACCCCCTTTTCTTCAAATACCCTACACACTACACTGACCGTGTCCGTACTATGTTCACTAACCGACTTTGCAGAGAATCGAGGTTGTGTTAAGGGAATCACTGGATACCAAGATGCAGGCAGTTTAAAGCCGTCTTCCCGATTGAAATTTGGATGCTTCTTGATTTCAATCGCTTCTCGCACTACTCTCGAATGAAAGTGGCGATCGGTGGAGAGGACTTGCGCGCGATGGAATTGAATCCAGTGATTAACGCCAGCTTGGAGTACGTGATCTGCTATTGCCGATTTGGTGGTCTGACGGTTCTTAACAGCTGCGATATGCTCTTTGAGCCTTTCCGCGATAGTTCGCTTCGTTTGCCCGATGTACGATTTACCGCAGCTGCAGTCGATTTTATAGACACCTGGCTGTTGTAGGGGTAAAACATCCTTCGGTGTGCGCACCATGTTGTGTACCTTTGTCCCCGGAGTGTAGACAGTCGGTATGGAGACTTTTCTAAGTACTGCCCCGATCTTGTCCGTAACTCCTTTGACATATGGCATGTAGGCTCTTTGTCTATTAACGTCCGGATGTCTGACCCGCTTTGACGATCGTTTCATTTTTCTTTTCACCTTGTATCCATTTTTGTGTAGTACCTCCTGAACATGATCTAGCTCGCGCTCTAAATGTTCAGGGTCACAGAGGTCATATGCTCTATTCTTCAGTGATGTCATCATGGATTGCAGGTGTCCAGGGTGGTGATGCGACGTACCATGCAGGTATCTATCTGTGTGTGTAGGTTTTCGGTACACAGTGTGTGATAATGACCCATCTTTTCTCGCATTCACTTTGACGTCCAGGAAAGCGAGTGATCTGTCCTTCTCCATCTCACACGTGAATTTCACCTTTGGATGGATGGAGTTAAGATGTTTGAGATATTGATCTACTTCTTGCTGTCTGCCTCTGATGACACAGAAGATGTCGTCTACGTATCTCTTCCACAACTTGATGCTATTTGGCCCCAAGGCCAGAGCTTTTTCCTCAAAGTGTTCCATCCAGAGATTAGCAAGTACTGGGGCTACTGGACTCCCCATTGCGACACCATCAATCTGGAGGTAATGTTGGCCGCGGAAGAGAAAGTAATTGCCTTCTAAGCAGTGTTTGAGTAGATCAATATAGTTGTGGGGCATCTCCATATCACTCAACTTATCCTTTACTACGTCCAGGCATTCACTGATGGGAACGTTGGTAAATAAAGACTCAACATCAAAACTTACCATTGTGTCTTCTGGTTCCAATACTAGGTTCTTTATAACCTGAACAAAGTGACGCGAGTCTTTCACGTAAGACGGTGTTTTTCCCACAAGTGGCTGCAATACTGATGCAACGTGCTTCGCAAGGTCGTAGGTGGGGGATGCAATTTGACTTACGATAGGCCGCAGTGGCACGTTGGGCTTATGTATTTTAGGCAAGCCATATAATTTTGGTGGTTGGTGTGATTTCGGTCGAAAAAGGTTATGGTACTCGTCTTCAGTGAATAGGTCCTGGTGTTCTAGGATCAAAGATCGTATTTTTCGTGTAACTCTGGCTGTGGGGTTGTACGTAACCGGTTTATAAACCTTATCGTCGCTTAACAACTCACGTATTTTATTTTCATAATCAATAGTGTTCATTACTACGGTGGCGTTTCCCTTGTCGGCCTTAAGCACTAAAATATTCGGGTCACTCCTAATGTTTTTTAGCGCCTGACGCTCTTCCATAGCAATGTTGCTAGTCGGGGGCTTCGCTTTACGTAATATTACCGCGACGTCCTGTCTCACGGCATCGGCATCACCGGGCGGCACTTTATTACGCATTAGCGTTTCCTCTACACTACTGATTATGCTTTCATACGGTATTCGTTTAGGTGTCAGCGCAAAGTTCATACCTTTAGCCAAGATGTTGACGGTAGATTCATCTAAACTCGTGTCTGATAAATTAATGACGGTGTCCTTCAGTTGGTCCGGTGCGTTTTTGGTTTTCGAATAGCGGCGGTTATACAAATTCGAGAACTTACGCTCGTGGGTGGCACTGTTTAAATCGAATGTCCGGCTCGCTTGCAAAAACGTTACGCGATCACACACATCATAATCTTCACGAGATAAACAAACACTACACTTATAATGCACACTATACAATTCACTTTGTATTTTGTCCAGTTCACTGTGTTTGTTCCGAATTAATTGTCTCAGGAGACGTACACTCGCGTTATGTAGAATTCTACGTGAAAATGCGATATCACTACGCGGTTTTATAC